>CM075334.1:29341342-34341342 GCA_037788925.1 Mytilus galloprovincialis
CCCTCTTTTTAGACTTGGAGGGTTCTTAAGGGTTCCAGTTACTGCTAGTCTTGCTAGATTCATTAGTTTCTCAGGTAACCTGTCATTTCCTATACATGTAGTAGTATTCATGCTTATCTATATTTCAAAAGGCATCTTTTCATTCTGTTTGCAGTTGCTGTCCTATCTTGGTAATCAAGAAAATACTGAATTAGATTTATCATTCATAAAAGCATGAAGTTAAAAATAAAATAAATGGAAAAATAAAGATTTGCGACAAATGCAACAAATCATAAAATAGAGTAAGATTAAGATTAAAATTGATGTTCTAGTACAATACTTAGCATCTTTAACAGCTGTTAAGAAAAGGTGAGGTTAAATTTGTGCTTTATATTATAATTTTAGTGCAAAGAATAAAAATGTCACCGTACCAAAATCTGATGAATACAGATATGTTGTCCAGGAGACTGGAAAGTCCAATATAACCATTACAGTACCAAGCAAACAAGTCAGGTAACTTCATTTGTTTTATATTTGTTATGTTTACATTTTATTTTTTGCTTTTTTTTACGGTTATTACTGTTTTAAAAATTTTAAGTGATAATTGTTAAAAATGTCAAATGTTAAACCTAAAAAATATATTCAAACAAGAACATTGTACAAATATTAATATCATACTTATTGAAAAATGAACTAATTTGAATAATATCTTTCTTTTGAACAGCCGAAGGAAAGGTTTGTACACAAGAGACAAAAGCAAACTTTTCCTAAAGAATAACTCTGATATTGAGGATGGCTTATGGAAGATAAAGGTATGATGCAAATATTTCAATAGAGAACTCTCATGTATAAGCTAAAAAAAATTAGATCATGCAACAGAACAACTATTTCATGTTGATGTTAATTATATGTATATATAAAGTTTACCTCGAATGGTCATTTTAGATTAAAATCTTTGTATTTATGTCAAAATAAAGTCTCTAACACTAATGAAGAAAGTTTTATACATTTTTGGTATTTCAAAATTCAAGGGTAAAAAATTGCCATATTATACATTATCAGTTACTTTGTGGTTTACTTTTAATCTTTTAGGACTAATTGAAAGGCTTACAAAAGCAAGAAAAAGTATGAAAAAAGGAGAAAATAACACTTTGTAAATTGTATGCATCCATGACATCTTTCTATATTAACCTTCATCAGCCCACACAAAACTTTAGGGACCATTGGTGAATGGGCCCCTGCTAATTTCAAACCCTGAACACCCAAAAGCCATGGATATTTAAGCACCAAACAAGCTAGTGAACAAGCTGTATGACCAAAAGGTACCTAAAGATAATAGTGGGATGAAAATTTCAGGGACTGAATTTTCGGCTCTCCCTTGACACCATTTGCGAGTATGGTCTTGAGGAAACGATGATAGTCTGTCGGAAGGGGACGATAAATGGCTGAATCGTGTTAAGAGAGAGCCATATCTCTTGCATGTTAAAGACACCCTTGTAGATTTCGAAAAAGAGCAGGCTAATGCTGCTACAAGGCAGCACTCGCATCCGCAAAGTGAAAAACTTGTTTCCCAATCCACTATAAATAAATATGTTTAAACTAGATAATAGCCAAATCCATCTAAAGTCAAGTTTATTGTGTTAACAATTATTGAAACCACTAATAACTATAAAGCATTATACTTAAAGGTTAGTGTGCTTAAAAAGAGAGGTGTGGATACCATGCAGTTTGTTGACTTCTATGCTGGTGTTGTGCCTGTGTATGAGGTAACAGAATCAAAGAAAAAACCTTCCAAAAAGAAGAAGAGTATTGACACTACAGAGACTACTTCATCGTCGAAAAAGAAGAAGGACAAGAAAGATAAAGATAAAGAAAAAGCAGAAGAGAAAGAGAAAGGTATTTGAAACTGTATTTAAATGATAAGCAATGTTGCTGTCCATCAGAATGTCTTTTCTTGAATTTTCTATTATAAAGGTCCCCAAAATGACTATTGATATGCAATTCAAACAGTAAAATCAATAGTCTACTCTTATATAAAAAAAAACAAAAAAACTTAATGTCGAATACATCAACAAATATTATGAACCACATTAACAAACAACAACCCCTGAACAATACAGTTAATGACTTAAGACAGACCTCAAAATCAGTGCTTTGGAAATTTGATATCAAGCTTTAAGTCATGCATGTAATAAAAGCCTACTTTACTGTGCAATTCATTTTTCGAGCCTGCAACTTTTGTTGCAGAAAGCTCGACATAGGGATAGTGATCCGGCGGGACGGCGGCGGCAGCGGCGTTAGCTAACTTCTTAAAAGCTTTATATTTTAGAAGGTGGAAGACCTGGATGCTTCATACTTTGTATATAGATGCCTCATGTTACGAAGTTTCCGTCAGTCACATGTCCAATGTCCTTGACCTCATTTTCATGGTTCAGTGACTACTTGAAAAAAAAGTTCAGATTTTTTGTACTGTTGAATTCTCTCTTATTATAAGTAATAGGATAACTATATTTGATATGTGCGTACCTTGCAAGGTCCTCATGTCTGTCAGAAAGTTTTCACTTGACCTCGACCTCGACCTAATTTCATGGATCTGTGAACAAGGTTAAGTTTTGGTGGTCAAGTCCATATCTCAGATACTATAAGCAATAGGGCTAGTATATTCGGTGTATGGAAGGACTGTAAGGTGTACATGTCCAACTGGCAGGTGTCATCTGACCTTGACCTCATTTTCATGGTTCAGTGGTTATAGTTAAATTTTTGTGTTTTGGTCTGTTTTTCTCATACTATATGCAATAGGTCTACTATATTTGTTGTATGGAATGATTGTAAGGTGTAAATGTCTAGCGGGCAGATGTCATTTCACCTTGACCTCATTTTCATGGTTCAGTGGTCAAAGTTAAGTTTTTGAGTTTTGGTCTTTTTATCTAATTCTATATGCCATAGGTCAACTATATTTGGTGTATGGAAATATTTTATGATCTTAATGTCAGTCGCGCAGGTTTTATTTGACCATGACCTCATTTTCACGGTTCATTGCAGTGTTAAGTTTTTAGCTCACCTGGCCTAAAAGGCCAAGTGAGCTTTTCTCATCACTTGGCGTCCGGCGTCCGTCGTCGTCGTTAACTTTTACAAAAATCTTCTTCTCTGAAACTACTGGGCCAAATTAAACCAAATTTGGCCACAGTCATCATTGGGGTATCTAGTTTAAAAAATGTGTCCGGTGACCTGGCCAACCATCCAAGATGGCCGCCATGGCTAAAAATAGAACATAGGGGTAAAATGCAGTTTTTGGCTTATAACTCAAAAACCAAAGCATTTAGAGCAAATCTGACATGGGGTAGAATTGTTGAACAGGTGAAGATCTATCTGCCCTGAAATTTTCAGATGAATCGGATAACCCGTTGTTGGGTTGCTGCCCCTGAATTAGTAATTTTAAGGAAATTTTGCTGTTTTTGGTTATTATCTTGAATATTATTATAGATAGAGATAAACAGTAAACAGCAATAATGTTCAGCAAAGTAAGATTTACAAATAAGTCAACATGACTGAAATGGTCAGTTGACCCCTTTAGGAGTTATTGCCCTTTATAGTCAATTTTTAACCATTTTTCATAAATCTTAGTAATCTTTTACAAAAATCTTCTCCTCTGAAACTACTTGGCCAAATTAATCCAAACTTGGCCACAATCATCTTTTGGGTTAGTAGTTTGAAAAATGTGTCCAGTGACCCGGCCATCCAACCAAGATGGCCGCCATGGCTAAAAATAGAACATGGGGTAAAATGCAGTTTTTGGCTTATAACTCAAAACCCAAAGCATTTAGAGCAAATCTGACATGGGGTAAAATTGTTTTTCAGGTCAACATTTATCTGCTCTGAAATTTTTAGATGAATCGGACAACCCGTTGTTGGGTTGCTGACCCTGAATTGTTAGGTTTAAGGAAATTTTGCTGTTTTTGGTCATTATCTTGAATATTATTATTGATAGAGATAAACTGTAAACAACAATAATGTTCAGCAAAGTAAGATTTACAAATAAGTCAACATGACCGAAATGGTCAATTGACCCCCTTAGGAGTTATTGTTCTTTATAGTCAATTTTTAACAATTTTCATAAAATTTGTAAATTTTTACTAACATTTTCCACTGAAACTAATGGGCCAAGTTCATTATAGATAGAGATAATTTTAAGCAGCAAGAATGTTCAGTAAAGTAAGATGTACAAACACATCACCATCACCAAAACACAATTTTGTCATGAATCCATCTGCTTCCTTTAATATTCACATAGACCAAGGTGAGCGACACAGGCTCTTTAGAGCCTCTAGTTGTGTTTTGGTCTATTTTTCTTAAACTATAAGTAATAGGTCAACTATATATGTTGTAGAGAAGCATTGTTAGCTGTACATGTCTGCCTGGCATGGTTCATCTGACCTTGACCTCATTTTCAAGGTTCATTTTTCTTTGTTTAGTTATCTTGGTTAATGTTCTGTTTGTGTGATAGTTGTAATAAAGCTTAGCTTTATACTTAGGACTATCAACATAATATCAATGATTAGTAAAGAAGGCGAGACATTTCAGCGTGTACACTCTTGTTAGATAAATCGTTATTGCATTTTGGGTTCACCTAATTCTTTAATATATATGGTACACATTATGGCCATGTAGGAAATTTGATGAAATAATCTTATATGAGCATGCTATACTGTTAGATACATTTTCACGTTCTGAACTTATCTACTTTCCATTAACAAAAAACTTCAGATATCAAATCTGTGCTATTTTTGCCCCTAGTCCAACATTTGGATTTAGTTAACCTGGAAAATGGATAGTCAATTTTACGAAAAAATTTTCTATAAATTTGAAGAAAAAATTTTTTTTATAGAAAAGGCTAAACCTCAACCTGCAGAGGAAGATTTGACCCCTGAAGAGAAAGCTGCGTTTAAAGAACAACAGAAACAGGAGAAACTATTACAGAAAGAAGAACTGAGGAGAAAGTGGGAAGAAGAAAAACTAAGAAGAAAGGAAGAGAAAGCAAAGGTAACTTTCTGATTTCCAGATGAAATTTGCAATATTGAATGAAATTAATTGAGGTATTGAAATTGAGCTTCCAAAATTTGTTCTACCGGAATGAATTGCTGAAAAGTAAAGAACATGAAACTAAATGTAAGGTTTCTTATGATATGACTATTAACCAAATATATAACTGATTCAATCAGTTACAGAAAAAAAAGAGTTGGAATGACTAAAAGTTTACTTGCCATTTTGTATTCATACAATGAAAAAGTATGATTTTCACTTGAAAAAGTTACATGTGAATCAAAATTATCAAGATTTAGTAATAACAGAAATAAAAATAAATTTTGTAACATGTACATCATTATATATAAAGAATATTAAATCTTGTCCTTGTGTTCATTTTATGTATTCATTATAACATCCATACTTTTTAAAAATGTAAAAATTGCTTTTCTATGTGTTTTTAAGGAAGTAGAAAAAAGGCGAGAAGAAAAGAGAATTCAGGCTGAACAGTTGAAAGAATGGAGTAGACCCAGGGATGATATGGAGTGTGATGATCTTAAGGTAATTCTGATAGGACAGGGGGAAAACATTGTGATAATTGGTATATCTTTGAAATGTCAGTTACTATTTAAAATTTGTCTTCTTAAATTGATCTTAGTAGAAAGGAATAGTTTTGAACTCATTAAAACATGATTATACTAACAATCTGATTTGTTTTGTTCATTCATTTTTATCTGACATTGTTATCTTGCCATATTGTATTTATATGTGTTCTGTATATATATGCCCCAGGGATGATTGTTTACAAATGGGAACATTGTGTCAAGAAAGATAACTCTATATTTTTTTCAAAGTTAGATGATAAAATCAGAAAATAAGTGTGAAATTTTGTCTTCCCTTCTTCATTTGATCAGGGACTTTTAGTTGAGAATACAAAATGTTGATCTTGAATTGTACAGTAAACTTACGATGCTTTTTTTTTATTAAACACTCCAAATGCAATTTATGGTGTTTGTTAATATTGGAACTGTGAAATCTATTAAGTCGTTTGTACTTTACATTGATGTATTTTTCAGGTCTTGCCAGAACCAACGCCAATCAAGACAAAAATTCCACAAGAGCTGTTTGGTGACTGTGTTTTGGTACTGGAATTTGTAAATATCTTCAAGTCATTGTTTGATCTAAGAGCTTATTTCCCCAGGGGTTTTACTTTTGGTATGTTGATAGTTTTCAGTGCATATAAGTTAATAATTATCAGTTTTATTCTTTTTGATAGTCTTGACATTAATTAACAACATACCTAGTAAGGTTTGGAAAGCATGAGAGAATATTAGGAAAAAGAATAGAACCTGTTATTATTCAAATACAAAACATGAAACATGGAGGGAGGTTTGATAATTTAAAAAACCTGGTGACAATTCCACAGTTGAATGTTGGAGTAATTTTCGTCAAGTTTGTTCTGAATCAAAGTTGACCTTTCCAAGATATTTAGAATGTTAAATTTGAACATTTAAGGAAATTGTAATGTATTGTAGAAAGGCAACTCTTCAAATACAGTTCTGTTATTTCTTAAGTGAGATGCATACTTTTTAATGAGTATTCTTACCTTTTCCTCTGATGAAAATATATATGTGCATTATTTCAAATAATGTATGTGTTAATTTACTATGGATAATGAATGCTATGTAAATGTCTTTTACAGACGTATTAGAAGAAGCCTTGTTAGAGACTGATCACAATGGAATATTAACAGATGTACTTCTAATGATGATGACAGCTATATTTAGTCTGCAGGAACAAGAAGAGGCTGAAGAGGAGGAATTGTCCAAACAAGACGAAGCTGTTACTGGAGGTATTTCATATTTACTAGCGAGGGTGCATTTAGTGTTACCCTTGTCAGTCTATTTGTATGTCTTCTCAGGATTGGTTTACCTTCTTTAACTTTAGTTTGCCTTAACCAAATGGTATGAAACTTTAACAAATTGTGGGGAGGGGTTCAATTTTTTTCTCATTTTAGATTTCAGAAATTAAAAAGAAAATTTATTCAAATATTTGTTTTTTTGAGGGGATTAATATTCAACAGCATAGTGAATTGCTCAAAAGCAAAAAAAAAATTTAAGTTCATTAGACCACATTCATTCTGTGTCAGAAACCTATGCTGTGTCAACTATTTAATCACAATCCAAATTCCGAGCAGTATCCAGCTTGAATGTTGTGTCCATACTTGCCCCAACTGTTCAGGGTTCGACCTCTGCGATTGTATAAAGTTGCGCCCTGCGGAGCATCTGGTTAAATTTATCAGTTAATTTGATATTGAATAAAAATAACTAATTTTAAATACATTGTAACATGGATTAGGTAAAATTATTAGTTAAACCACCTCGCGAATTTGAATTTTCTCTCTTTTTCCTTACTTATTGTAGTCGGCACCCTCTCTAACAGGCTAATTTTGGAGAATAAAACCAGGACTATACAAGCCTTTTAACGGTAGCCACACAGAAATTTGATGCATTGATCAGTTGTAAATACAAGCATTTGATACTAATATTGACACATAATTTCAATATTTCAGTTCTAGGTAATGAGACAGATGTACAAGATACAGACCAGTTGATTGAACTTGCTACAGTGTGTTCATTAACTCCAATGTTTAATCATGGTACGACCATTTAGATTAATAGAGATTCTTACATTTTTGTCATCTTTTAAAATGTCAATTTGGATGACTCATTGCTTACAGCCTGTATTATGCATTATTCTTATTCTCGTGAATCAACAATTCAGAGTTCGCAATATCTTTGCAACAGTGTTTCTTTTCATTTCTAAAACAAGTCTAATTGAAAAAAAATATAATCCAGAAATCTGAAATTTTTGATTTTGCATTTCTAATGATATTTTTGAGCAGATGAAATAATTTAAAGAAAGTTGTGAAAGTAGATTGTATTTTTGAAACCAATAATTGCCAGAACTGTGTTAACATTATTAATAATTTGAATGTGTTTTTTTTTAGGATTACTTTTAAAGAAACTCCCACTTGACTCGTTCACTTTATCTGAGATTGTTCGTCTACATTTGCTATCATCAGGAGCTAAAGTCAGTGACAAGAATGTCAAATACCGTTTTCAGGAACGTGGTGGTTACACTTCCTTAGATGATCCAGGATTAGAGTTTCGTAGACGAGAAACTGCGTTGTTGAAAAATCTGTCATCACAATCAATTTTTGATCTTCCACCAGGTTAGTTTGGAATACATGCTGGAATAGTCTTTATTTGGATATGAAATGTTTTGCACTGATACAATGCAAACTGTAGTATTAAAGAGAAATAATGGTGGTAGGCCAATAGTTATACTTGCTATGATTTTTTTTGAAATTTCTATTTGTAAAACATGAAATGTGTAGCTGCAATATAGTAAATTGGATAGAATTTAACATGAAATATTATAAATAGTAGTTTAGTATAAAATATATTTAAAGATGAGAGGCTATTATTGGTTTTTAATGGAAAACTCACGAAAAGGAAGAAAATATTCAGTACATATTTCATAAAATGTATGGGTAATAATAACTAATAAACCTGCTCATTTTATGATAGCAGAAGAATCATTACAACAGAGACACAAATACAAACAAACTAATTGAGGTTTACTTCAAATATTTAAAATAACATTTTCATAGTAAGTAAAATTTACTTTAACACATTGAGTTTATCCTTCTTTTTTAAACTTTTTCAGCTGATCGCCTTAAGATAATCACTGTTTTGATACAACAATTTATGACCTATGCAGCCTCTAGGGATACGATAGAAGATGGTAGTGAAAGGTTAAGACTGTTGAGATATGATCTTAAACAGATGCAATGGGCAGAACAGCGAAGGGAAAGAGAAGAAGCAGGGGCAAAGTAAATATTGTAAAAATGAAATTCTCATTTAACAACAAGTTTGAGAAATAATGTTTCTTGTGAAGGCTTGAGTTTAAAATTAATGCTACAAAATGTTATATCCAAGAAGAAGTTTTGTATTGTTATGTAAATACAAAACTACAAATTAAAAAATCTTGAACTGTCAAATATTGGTTTAAAAAATATATTTTGGCATAACTCTCCTCAGACAAATATGTTTTAATGAAACAACTGAAAGATACGTTTTGAACAGTTAAAATTTTAAATAGGACACAAGCTTTCTGTTTTACTTCAATAAGTTTATGTATGTGGAAACTCGTAACAAGGTAAATAGTATTAAATTGTTGGTCTAACATTTCCTTCTACACTTTTATTTCATGATTTGATTCTATTTAAATGATAGGTACAAGAAAAAAATGGAAGAAAGGGCTAAAGAAAGGGACAAGAGAGAAGAATGGAGACAAAACTGTTTGAAAGAGCAAGAGAAAAGAAATATAAGGAAGGAGGCGGGGTAAGTATTTCTAACATGAGAGCTTAAATTGTTTAGCTCAAGTTTCATTATTATTATTATTTACAGTGCTTATATAGTGCGTAGGCCAAATAAAAATATATGTGTGGTTCCAGTAACCCTACTGTCCCTTCTTTTTCGTCAGAATGTTGCTCCCATAGACTCAATGTAAAAAAAAAACAACATAAAATAAAAAAAAAAAATCCCTACCTACCTACCCAAACTTTTTTTCAGATGTAACTGGAACCACACATACTTTTTTTTTTGGCCTTATCTAAATAAACATTTACTCTATGCTTTACAATGCATAAAAAACAATGATACAAGTACATATAAACAAATTTAAAAATAGAATCAAAATAGAAACTGTAAAAAATACAATTCAATATATAGAAATTAAAAATTATTCATCAAAAATAATTTTAAAATATAAACAAATTTTGAAAAAAATATTATGTGAGGATAATGTCCCAACCACTCACAATGTGAGAATTTGAAATTCTATACCATTCTGAAAGATTTCTTAGGACAATATATATTATTCTGAACATGCATGTAATATTTACCACTGAAAGTTAAGCAACCAATAACCAATCGCGGGACAAAATAAACATAGCAATAAGCATAGTAAAGCTTTTTTTAACGAAGTCTGAGTCTGATGTTATAATAGGTAACAGAAAAAAACTTAGGAAATGACAATGATCAACATACATTTACAAAGAATTACTAGCAGTTACTAACATGACAAATCTATACCTCAATTAAAATAAATCAAACATTTACTGAATTACCGTGGATACAAAGAATCTGCTTTGAGAGCAGCATTATTAACAAACAGATCTCTTATTAAATGTCGTCCTGAACATGCATGAATTATTTGCCACTGGATGTTAAGCGACTTGGAAGACAGTATTTATATGTGTCCTATAGACGCTAGATTGTGTATTTTTTGTATAATTGTCTTGTCTGTGGTTTATTGTAGGGAATTCTTTTTATCATTTTGATTTTAATTTTAGTGAGGATGTTTCAAAATTGCCTCCTATTGATTGGCAATACAAAAGTGATGAAGTGGAAGCAACACCTGAAGAAAAAGAAGAAATAAGGCATCAAGAAGAAGAGGAAGAAGCAAATAAAAAGGCAGAGTTTGCCTTGAAAGAGAAGAAATTGCTAGACGATCTTTCAAAGTTACAACAAAATTGTTCTATAGTTCCTGTAGGAAGAGACAGAATGTATAGGAGGTATTGGGTTTTCAATTCTATACAGGGACTTTTTGTAGAAGATGATGAATTACACGTAGATACGAAACAGCTACAACCATCCGACATTAAATTCTTAACGAGTAACACAGAAAAACCGAAAGATGAAAATGGTAGCGATAAAGAAAATGATTCTATAAATACTCCTAATAAAAGTATCAATAATACAAGTATTAACGGACCAAAAAATGAACAGATTGCTGTGACAAAGAATGGCGATGTTGTTTGTATAAGTGATGAGGAAAACTCGCGAAATGCAAGCAGTGTTGTGAAAATGGAAGTTGACAATGATAATGAAGAAAAATCTCATCCTGTCTTACCAGAAAACGAAGTGATACGACAAATAGTCAGTAGGCAGAAAAATCAATGGGCTTTTATTTCAACTGAGGAGGAATTCGAACATTTACTGAATTCTCTGAATTGTCGGGGATATAGAGAATCTGCTCTTAGAGCATCATTATTAGAAAACAGATCTCGTATTGAAGACAGTATTGATAAGTGTCCAGTTGATGTTATATTTAAAGACACTGATGATACTGAATTTGTTAATGAGGACAATAATACCTCTAGTAAAAAGCCAAAGTCTTCTGTAAAAAAGACAGCAAAAGGTCTTATAAAGTCCGACTCAGCTCAGGAAGTGTTAGAAATTAATCTTCGGGAACTTTTATTGGATCTGGAGGAGAGAATTTACATTGGAGCATTGGGAACTATGAAGGTAATGGTATTGTTATAGCTTAAACCATTGTGTGTAAAAAGAAATTTCTATTCAATATACCACTTTTAAAGTTAGTCCAACATAGAAGAAAATAATTGAAAAAAATTGAAAGTATTGAAATTGATATTTACTTATATTTTATGTATAACTTCTTCATTTAAAAAAGATGGAAAAATTTGTATCGGGAATGTTGATGATTCATTATTGGATTGGAAGGATTGTTTACCCAAAAAATATTTTTACTCAATTCTATATGAAATAAGAAATACAACCTTTCATCAAATTATTGTATGTACATGCACACCCCTTAATAGAAGAAGCAGAAGGAAAAATAACATTATTTTCAAAAAATGTAATTGTCTGATGTTTATTTTCCAAAGCAGACGTCACATAAAACAAATGTCACTTTTATGATGTCACAGTCTTGTGACATGATCAAACAACAGCTATGGCTTATATCATTATATTGAGGTATTTAAAAAATGTTGTCAAAATTTTTTATACAATAATTTTTTTACGATAAATTCAAAGGATCAATAAGTATCTAAACGGTGAGTAATCCTTTCATATTTTTCCCATTGAATTACAAATTTTTCTTCAAATTGCTGCCTTTAAAATTAACAAAAATATAATCAAACGTGCAATTTTGTTCACTCTCCTATTTTTTGTCTACCTAGAATGGAAGCAACAATAAAATATTTTTGTTTTTTACAGATTAAAGATAGACTTGCATGGAGAGATGCTCTTGAAAAGGGAAGTTTTGATCCTCAATCTGATGATCCCTTGTATGCCAAGTTTGAAATTAAGAAAAATGAAGAAAAGTAAGTTTCAATACAACAATATGTGCTTACCTGTAACAGTAGATATCCTCCCCTCCTCCATTTTTCATATACGAGTATTAAAGGTCAATAAAAGGAATAGGGGCATTAAGGGCTGGTTTTGGCCCCAAAAAAATAAAATGTTTGATAACTATTTCAAATTGGCACATAATGTTTAGAAATGCATAGGATTTAGAAATGTATATGAAAAAAATAAAAAAAGAATATCTGATGACTTCACAATTACGTCGTAATATGTATTGTTTTCACAAAATTGATGAAAAATGCAGAATTTATGCAGTTTTCTATCTTTATTTCCATTGTGGAAACATCGTGCGCAGCCGAGAAACAACAAAATAATTTAACAGAAGCTTTATTATAACTATTGACATAATCTCACCAAACATAAAGTTGTTTCTTGGGTGCGCACATACTTTTTCAATCTAAAATATTCTTAAAATTTAATGAAAAAAGATGAAATTCACAAAATTTTAGAAAATATGCAAATTAAGTCATGATTTGTTGCCATGGTAACTTGTTCAATGCCAAATTTGTTTTGTTTTTCTGAATACCTAGTACCATAGTCAAGTTTTCAATAATTAAAGAATATGTATAACTTTCAAATTTGCATTAATTTTTGGGCCAAATGAGGGCCTTATTGCCCCTACTTCTTTACACAATAGAATAACATCATCTTATCTTACAAAATGAAGGTGCACTGTATAATTCAAGTAGAAAAGAACTTTTCTTCTACTGCAAACAAGGGTCTCTTAATGTAAAGGTAGACATGCATATACATTTTGAAAACTATTCTATTTTGAAATATGTCTGGATTGTATTTCACTTCAGTGTTGTGTCTGACCTTAAGATGTGTTAAAATCTAAAACATTATAAAATCATGTGATGGTCAATTTGGATAATGGTGTCTAATGCATCTTTCCTCCATGATTACCTTTAGAAAGATTCATTGCCTGAATGTCTAAATGAAAAATGTCGGCTTTATTTACATTGATTAATTCTATTTTTTCAGTGGTGAATGTGATGATGCGTCATCTATAAGCTCAGGAGATGCAACAGAGTCAATAGTTAAAGATTTATCAAAGGCTTTACTGCAAATACAACATGGCATAGAATCAAAATTCTTAGTAACACCATTAGGTAAGCAAGGCAAAGATTTATCAAAGGCTTTACTGCAAATACAACATGGCATTGAATCCAAATACTTAGTAACACCATTAGGTAAGCAAGGCAAAGATTTATCAAAGTCTTTACTACAAATACGACATGGCATAGAATCAAAATTCTTGGTAACACCATTAGGTAAGCAAGGCAAAGATTTATCAAAGGCTTTACTGCAAATACAACAAGGCATAGAATCAAAATACTTAGTAACACCATTAAATAAGCAAGGCAAAGATTTATCAAAGGCTTTACTGAAAATACAACATCGCATAGAATCCAAATTCTTAGTAACACCATTAGGTAAGCAAAGCAAAGATTTATCAAAGGCTTTACTGCAAATACAACATCGCATAGAATCCAAATACTTAGTAACACCATTAGGTAAGCAAGGCAAAGATTTATCAAAGGTGTTACTGCAAATACAATGCCATTTCACTAGTAGCCTTGGTAGATGTTATAATGCTTTTTGATGGCATAATAGTTATGTGAACAATACACAACACAGAAAACTATAAAGTTTGACCCTGCACTGTCACTGATAGCTTCCAAAACATGATAAAATATATTTGAAAAGGGTACCATTTTTTCAGCAGTTAACATAATTGTTAAATATCAGCCACTTGTTTAATCACCATATGAAATATGAGACTGTTAGACTTTTTTGCTTTGCCTGTTTATATCAAAATCTGTACTTACCTGTCTGAAAAACATTTGCAATTACCCCTTGGTAACCCCTTGCAATCGCTAACTTTTAAATTATCTCCCTTTCACGATCTCCCGAATAAAAGATCACTTTACCTTCAGCGAAAATGGCTACAGCCTGATCGCATTTGGTGTTAAAAGCAATCGTTATTATTATATTAGGAAAGTATAGACATTGAGTGAATTGGAAGCGATGGAAGACAAGTATAAAACCTGTGGTAAGTGCAGCTCACGTATGAATGTGTTAGATACGCATGAGGAATGCTATAGACATTGTATTTGTCACAAGGCTTTTCCGTGCAATATTTGCCGGGAATGGGATGACGAGAAGCGATCGCTAGTTGATAAAATGTTGGAGAAAGCCAGGTCGAAGCTTTCTTTTTCTTCAAGTGCCATTAATCCTTCTGTGCAGGAGGCAGGCAAGAAACTTGAATGTACGGCAAAGCTGAGTGAATTGGCGTCGCCAGCAAAGCATGACAAACTATCAAAAGTTCGAATTGATCATAGTGCAGATGATCGTGAAACTCAAAGTACGGGAGTACATTTTGAAGCAGTTGAATTTAACAAATTTATAGCAGATCAAGTGCAAATGCAATTGAAAAAGTTGTTACCACAGGTACAGACACAAGGCCTTATTGCAAGTGATGCAATGCATGCTTCCATTGACTCGAAATGTGAAATTTCGGAGAGTCAATCTATGTCTAGGCCAAGGGCCCACTATAGTAAATTTATGCCATCTGATGATCAGATTTCTGTTGTTTCCCATGAAATCGAGGATGAAATAAGTATGGGGGGGTTCAGCTATTTCTGATGAAAATAATAATGATGCCCACTCTCAGTCACAACATTCTCATGAAAAAGACTTTTCTCTGTTTAGTGAAGGAGCACCAGGATCTACCGATCCAATTCAATGGAATAATTTTCTCCATAAATTGCATACATGTCAAGTGACATGATATTCGCGTGTAATACACGCTTTTTCAACGGTTTACACGCGAGGATTTTGTCACATGGCGTGTACACGCTTTTCGACACGTTACACGCAATTACACGCATTTTCGTTCTTTTCACTTTGTGGTTAGTGATATCGCTTTTCTCGGGTTTTTTCCTTATTCGGCGATAAATACCGAAAATTTCGAAGTAATTATTTGGCTGACATATTGTTTATTTTTCTATATGAACCAACAGTAAAAGGTAAGTAGTTTGTGATTAGTTTTAACGATTTTGTTACTTTCTTTCAAATTCACTTTATAGGGAAAATGTGCACAGAAAGAGGTCGCTTTCAGGCCTGTACCGTCGTATAAAGCGCCGATTGTTAGGTAATTCAAAACGATGTGTACGTACCAAGATTCAATGTTTATAATTATAAATTATATTTTGGAGTTCAGTTTTAATGATCGAGTGACAAGTAACGTATTGTGCATTCTTTGTTGCAATGATCAAAAACAATACATGTGAGAGGAGAAATATAATGTAGCTATTCGAATAACCATTTAACATGTTTATTTAATCGAAATCAAATTTATAAAACATTTTTTCTTTTTAATTTCAGTTTCAAATATAGCTAACAGATTCTACAGATGAAAATATCACAGAACTGTTGGATCAGCTCTCATAGTTCCAGCTATCTTCTGATGAACTACCCAGTTTTGACCAGGCAATAGCAATGGGAGCAATGACAGAGATAATGGATGACATTTTACAATGCCAAAAAAAACAACATAATGACATTCTGTCAAATATCAATTCCTACTGTGGGAGAGCATTTTCAATTATAAAGAAATATTGACACTGAATTCTGATCAGAACTTGACTATGTTACATTTATATTGTACATTGTTGTATGCTGTTATCAAATAAATGTAACTAAACTTGAAACTGGCAGTTGTTTTGAATATGTGCCTAGTGGTGGTGCTTTAAAAACAACATAACAGACCACTGTTTAATACAATAAAAGTTCACAGTAGTATATATATTGTTTTTTGTATATTAACAAATTTGTATGTGAAATTATGAACATTACCACATTCTTATAAAAAAGTCCGCATCTATGTCACGCGTTTTCACACGCTTTTTGACATGTCATGTCATGTCATGACATGATTTTCCATTGTCAGAGGTTGAGATGTATGATAAATTGACAACCAAATTGAAAATAGATTGTTCAGAGGAAACTATTGCATTGAGTATTTTCTTACTTTTTGATGATTTCAAATTTTGTTGTTCCAGAGTTATGGGACTTTTAACTCAAATTTTTCATATTAAGGTGGCAGAAACCAGTTATTTTACAATAAATCTTTAGAATTTCATGGATTTATGATTTTATTTTCTTGAAAATTCATTCAAGCTTATATACAAATAAAATGTATGGTTTCAAGGAACTAAGATGTGTGCGTGCTTGTGTAAATATATAGAAAACCTTTAAATTTGGGTGTCTGTCCAGCATGGAGATTTAAAAATTTATAAATGCATTGCAAATAAGGCAAAAAATGTGATGCTCTGATACCAATCTAATCCTCACCTGTAGAATCCTGCAAAAAGCCGACAAGAATTTTAGCCAAAATTCAAGAGAGAAAGGATATTCAGTGAATTAGAGCCTTGTCCGAACCTATCCTTACCATCAAAATCTCAAGATATTTTTGTTTACATAAAACTGAATTTTTTCCCCACTTTGATTGGATGCCGTCAAGTGAGGAGACCACAATGTTGACATCTGATTGGACCTATATGTGAAGGAAATCCCCAACCTGTGTATGCAACTACTTACTTGTGTACTACATTAGCCTAGAATTTACATTCGTTTATTTTTTCAGTCCACATGATGCAATTATATACCTCAATACTTAACTATAACAAAATTTCTGTGTGGGACACATGTTCTGGTACACCAAAACTGGTGCCTGCCACCTAAGGTGGTACCTAACACTATAGGGAGATAACTCTGTAAAATCAGCTAAACGTTTTGATAACGTTGTGTAGTTAAGGGAATATTAAGCTTCTCAATGACCAAAATAGGAGTTTGTCAAATTGCTATATAACCAGTGTAATTTTTCATGTATGTACATAGTTTTTATATTTTAATATTTTTGTTAAAGGGTCAAAGTAAATACTTTGGCAAAATTTTATGAAAATTAAACGAGCCAAATTAATTTTAGTGAAAGTGTTGGGTACCATCTTAAACAACTAAACAACTTGAATGTTGCCATGTATTTGGTGCAGAAAATATCCTGGTATATGGCACTTGAAAAAAGACAGTCGATGTATACATTGTATATTTAATTTGTGGATTCTTTTTCTATTAAATAATAAGTATTTGATTTACATATGATTTTTTTTTGTACAGGTGAAGTAGATGAAAAACAGAAAAAAACAATTGCAGAACTGAAGAAAGAAAAACTTGAGAAAGAAGAACAGTTGAAGAAAAAAGAAGAAGAGGACAGTGATGGTATGAAGTTGTTTTCACATTTTATTTGAAATTGAGTAATAAAATATGTGTGATTGATACCCTAATCAACATGGCTAGGTAGACATGATTTATGGTTGAGCACTCACATTGCTGTTTGAATTCCTGTCACATTATGTGCCTGTCTCAAATCAAGAGCATGTTATTTTGTGGTTTTCAGCGGTTCATGTCTGTCATTTTTTTGTTATAAATCTATTGGTTTATCATTGAATGTGAATGTATCCTGATTCAATAGTATTGGTCCTGATTATGTCATTAGAGGTTCTTCATATTTTTTCTGGTGTCCTCGGAAATGTTTCTGAGTAGGCAGCTTAGGAATAAGCAGTCAAATATTTTTGATTTTGGTAATTTACACCAGTGTATAAGTAAGAAATACAGTTTCATAATTTTTTATCTATCCTCGTGGTTTTGGAGAAATTCATTTTTTCATGCATACATGAAAGTTTTCGAGAATTAAATGGATTTCTATATTTTGACTTATTATGTATTTTGGTACCTTCTGAACATTCACTCATGTTCATACTGTAATCAGAGATAGAATGTGTCAAAATGATAACTAGTGCATCAGACTACTAACACAAAGGTTCCTGGCTCCATTCCCGTTCCGGGATGAAAATTTCAAGGACTGAATTTTTGGCTCTTCTTGACACCATTAGCAAGTATGGTCTTGAGGAAATAATGATAGGCCGTCGGAAGAGGACGTAAAATGGCTGACCTGTGTTAAGAGAGAGCCATATCTCTTGCACGTAAAAGACACCCATGTAGATTTCGAAAAAGAGCAGGCTAATGCCGCTACAAGGCAGCAAGTGGAAAGGGATTGATATAAGTTGCAAAACTTGTTTCCCAATCCACTATAAATAAATATGTTTAAACTAAAATAATAACTAAATTTGAAGACCACATTAATCCATTCTATGTTTCTATCAATAGCAGAGGAAGAAAAAGTACCACAGAAAACAACATTAGAAAGATGGCAGGAATCTTTATTACACTGTACAAGTCTGTCACAAATCTTTCTATATCTTGGAACATTGGAGAAAAGTATTGCATGGTCTAAGTCAGCACTCAATGCCAGGTGTAGAGTGTGTAGAAGGAAAGGAAATGCAGATCAAATGTTACTGTGTGATCTATGTGATCGGGGTCACCATATTTATTGTCTGAAGCCACCGCTTAAGGTAGGTTAAAGGGAGGTTATCCATGCAAATGGTTTTTAAGGGTAGCAGCTATGTGGAATTTGAATTTATAACAGCAGGGGTATCTGGGTGAAGGTATAAAAGAAAGAGTTCATATTAAATACTTGCAGAGATTAATTTCTTGCAGCAATATTGCCATTGGTACTATGATTTCTCTTATTATTAGCCGATTTATTACTTCCTTGGCTGGTGGATAATTTTTTTATGACTAACACTAATTACTTCAAATACACAGAAGTTAGATTTAGAAAAGAACAGTGTCTATTAAAAAGTTATGCCCCTTACAAAGAGAATCATTCCTGGTCAGTTTCATTAAAGCAAAAGCTGTAATATATTAAGTTGCCTTATCTGATATATAATACATGTGGTTTTCTTGAGTTATCTCCCATATTAAAACATGAATCTGAAACTGTTGGCCATTATTTCTTTCTAATTTTAATCTACAATTCATTTTCATTGATGGATAGAATAATAAATTGAAAATGTTCTTTTTAGATTGTTCCGACTGGAGATTGGTTTTGTCCGGATTGTAGACCAAAAGAAATTATAAAACGTAGTCCATTAAAAGGAAGAAGGAAAACATTTGTTGAAGAATCAGAAAACGAAGAGAAATCGTCGAGGTAAATCATGCTTTAAGAAGAGAACTAAGTGACTAAGGGCTGTTCCATTAATTTAATACATACATGGTACCCAGGAAAGGCACTTTAAAAACACATTGACCACCCATAGAAGCAATTTAAGAGTCCTGCATGCATTTAAAGCTCATTAAACACAATATTTCACACCCACCCATAGTGGCAAATTGAAGTTGCCTTCCTTAGGTCCCATTTATGTTTTTATGGAACAGCCCTAATTAGTTTTATGCTGTACTACTTGTCCTTGATCCAACTTTTATGAAAATTTAGAAACAGCCCTATTTCAAGTGTATCTTTCCCTTTTATCAAAAATACTAGACACACACTTGTATTGTGGTTTTAGGCTTCAGTAATCTGACCAGATGTGTATCAAATGCTTATCAATCTGAAGCACACGAACACTGAGTTCAAAATGAAGGTTCTACCTGCATCAGGTTCACTTGAATGATTAGTAATCCAACATCATTTCTGTAGAAAGATACACTGTTGTGGAAATAACATATAGATTTCACCACTAAAACTAGTGTGTTGTGACATTTCTTCACTCAAGACTTACATTTTAATATATATAAACAATTAAAATTTAACTTTGGAGAATTGAGAAAGATTGTAATACACAACTTATCAGGCATGGTTGCCTTATTTCTTGACGTCACAATTGGAAATTCAGAAGAAACAAAGAAAATTTAACGTCATTATTAAAGGAGTAGGTCCGGTAAGGGCCGTTTTTGGCCTCAAATATCAGGTTCATCTGACAAAAGGTTTTGGACACTTTCTAAACACTTAAGTGTCTATTTCAATTTATTCGATTAGTTTAAGTGAAAGATTTTAACTGATTTAGTCATTAAAAACGCTCCAATTCAAGCTTAAATATGAAAAATCTACCAAATATGCCAAAAAAAAACGTCACTTTTCAGATGGTTTTTGTCAAAAATGAAAGTAGCCGCATCTGTGTTCATCCTCAACCTTTATATATATTATGTATTATCATCAAATACAACTTACATTTCAATATTATGAATGAACACGAATGAGGCCCCTTTCATTTAAGTCGGAAACCTTCTAAAATTTAACTAAAATGCTATTTTTTTAAGATTTCAGTACCCGATATATGTGCATTGTATTGTCAAAAACAGTCCATATTTATGTAGCAGAAGCATTCTACTTTCCAATAAACAGATTACATTTTCACAATTTTGTAAAACTGCTATATTTTGGGGCCAAAAAGCGGTCTTACTGAACCTATTCCTTTTGACCAATAATTTGCCAACAACAGATACTTCACTAATGAGGAGAAATATTTTTCTCATTACCAATTTAAAAGTTTGAAAATAGCACAAAAATACGAGAAAAATTGTTTTATACTGTGGATTCATTTATTTTTGTGGATAACTATTTGTTATGGATTGGGGGAAAATTATATTTTCGTAGATATTTGATTTCATGTTTATGCTTAAGTTTGCATACAAGCCTATATTAAACTAAAACTTTGTTGAACATTTAAATTTGTGATTTTTCTTCACCCACTAAATCCATGATATTCGATATCCCATGAATAATAAGTGAAAATATATTTCGATGGTCTGTTTCAGTGAGGAAGAAGACGACTCATCAGATGAAGAGGAGGTTGAAGGAGAGGAGGAAGAATCAGAAGAGGAGCAGGAGAGTGACGAGGAGGATGTGGAATGTGCCGTGTGTAATAAGGGAGGAACTCTAATCTGTTGTGACGCTTGTCCACTGTTCTATCATCTCGGATGTGCCAATCCACAGTTGAAAAAAGTACCAAGAGGCAAATGGTTATGTCAGATATGTTTGGGTACAGGAACATCTGGGAAAATTAAATTACCAAAACATACTAAAGGTGGGTTTGATTGACAAGTTTTAGAATTTATTTCGAAAGGTTAGAAAGAAAGATTGTTTGATTGAAAATTATATATTGCAGATGGTGCTGTGAAGATTGGGTCACTATATTTGTGTATGGAATGATTTTAAAATGTACATGTCTGTCTGGCATGGTTCATCTGAACGTGACTTCATTTTCATGGATCATTAATAATATAACATATTAAGTTTATGTGATACTTCTTCATATATTAACACATCTTCAACATTTTCAATTGTAAGTGCGGGTGCAGGATTTTCTCACTGTGTTGAAGACCCTTTAAATGCCTTTGGCTGTTTTCTTCTTATGGCCGGGTTGTTGTCTCTTTGAAAGATTTCCTGTTTTCATTCTCAATTTTATAGCAGGTTCGAGACATTTAAGTGAGTGCACTCTAGTCATTACATGTTTTATCTTAATAGGAAAGCTAAAAGGAACACCAAAGTCAACACCAAGCAATAGCAGAAAAGGTAGTCCTAGAGAAAGTCCAATAACAGTTCCAAAAGGATCCAGGAAACGTCCCCTGGCTGAGTTGGAAGATAATGGTCCAAAACTAAAGAAAGGTGGTCGTTCAGCATCTAAGCTTCCTCATGTAAATGGAGGTATGTGTAGTTGGTGATTGTAAGATTTATTTTTTAATTTTGGTGGTATCAAAATAAAAATTTAGATCTATTCTTAGACACCAATCTTTTACATGAAAAGTTTTAAAAAAACAAACAATTGGAAAAACATGATCTTTGATTTTAGACATTATTGTATTGGTTTTACAGCCGATTTCATTGAGTGTGTAGGCAAAATAATATCTTTGGTTATTGGCCCACACTTTATCGCCACTTTATAAAAAAATTGCCCCACTCTTGTTTACTGACTCGCCCCACTTTAGAAAAAGTGTAAAATCAAATTGAACAGTCAGTCTGACAACTCATTTATTAACGAAAAGGGTTTAAACCCCACTGAATAAAGGTCTGCCAACTCGCCCCAGTTATAAAAATATCTTGCTTCCTTTAAGTATGTTAAATTACTGATAGTTGGAATCCCTGTTCTGGTATAGTGGTATGCGTTGTGGCTTGATATGCTAAAGGTCTTGAGTTCGAATTCCAGCATAAACACTGGATTTTTTCTACGTAAATTTTGATAGTCTTATCTGTATAATTAATTATAAGTTTTATAATGGATTTGACATTCCCGTCAAAATGTTACAGAACAAAGGAAAGCATGCATAACAAAGAAACTCAAACTGGGGTGATCCGGCTCAGATCACCCCTGTTAGAACAAAGGAGCTGGGATGTAATAGGTAAGGTATACTACCCTCCTTTTGAAGAAGTAGCCTAGTCCTACAGACAGATAGATTGGTTATCTGTCAGACTTGCCTTCTCTTAAAGGAGGGTACTTAACCTAGCCTAATAATGACTTCACAGTTCAGCTAACAAGCAAGCTAACCAAAGATATAATCTTTGCCTACACATTCAAGGAAATCGGCTGTAAGACATCTGAGGAAATTGCTTATAATAACAATGTCTTGTATATATGTGGACTCATGTCATAGAATTGAATGCAGACTTTTTAAAAGATTTATTTGAAATGAAAACAAGTGATCTTCACATTTTGCATGAACCACAGATATGCCTTATGCTTTTTCTTGCAATTCTTAAATTTTGAAACACACTCTTCACAGCTTTTGAAATGAAAAGATAATGCTGTTAACAAATTTGAAAGAAATTTTCTAGTGAAATGAAAGTAGTATCATTCATCCTAAATCAATGACACATCATATAGCTGAAATATGCATAATGACGATATCAATTAAAAAGTAGATAGGTCCTAAAATATTTATCAAACAACTATTATTAAAATACATGTACAGAATAAGATAAATGTTTTGTTGTTATATACCAATTTGTATAATACTCCAAATATACAAGATATATTGTCAATTACTCACTTTTACCTAATTTCAGCATATGGGTTTACACAAAGTGTGCACACTTTAACAAAAAATAGTGTAAAAGTTCATTTAAACACCGATTGGTTTTTTTCAGATATGGATCTTGGTGCAGCCAAAAGTATAGCAAGTAGTTCTAGAGGAACACCTAAAGTACATCTATTGAGAAACTGTGAAGAGATCATCCATGACCTAGTCAAGCATGAAGATTGTTGGCCTTTCTTAAAACCTGTCAGTAAAAAACTGGTATGTTATTACGACATTCTTAAAATTTTAATTAAAATATAACTAATATATTTTTCTGCTGTAAATAGTTTGTGATTTTCATGAACTATTGTGTCAAATAAAACAACAACCTGACCAAAGAGCAGAAAACAGCCCAAGGCTATCAATGGGTTTCAAAACAGCGATAACATACCACACCCGGAGTATAGCTCCATCTAACTAATGAAGTCTTCTTAATTTCTAATAACAACACAATATTCATTGTATGAATGTCTGGTACATATACCAAAGAAAAATATTGTTGTCATTCAAGTAAATTCCAATGTTCACTTGTCCAAATTCAAAATGAAAAAAATTTAATATGATGAATATTTTAACACTGCAAATATGTTAATACCAATCAAACTCAACAGAAAATTACATGCACAAAAAAAACATAAAAATACCCTGAGAAAAAATTCAAAACAATGTTAGTTTAGTCATATTTTTTCAAAATGCTAAAATAACATACAGATATGTCAGGTTAGGTTACTACATGTCTGGTGTTAAAAGTTCATATAACAGTTATCGAAGAGGCATACAACAAACCTACATGTTGAAAAGAAAATATAAATCCTAATTATAAATGATGCTGGTTGGTTTATATGGCATAGTGAAAAATATCTGAAAACTTTACGTAATTATCAGTGCAGTACAATTTCTGTTTCCTTTGTTTATTTGATAGTTTGTACATTTCGACAATAACCATATACATGAAAATAAAATTTAAGGGATTAAAACTATTAATCACTCTTTTCATGTTTCTTTTGAAAGTATTGTCAATTGCTTTTCTACATTACAGGTTCCAGATTACCATCTGATCATAAGCAGACCAATGGATTTTGCTACTATTAGAAACAAAATAAATAATTATGGTTATTCCAATTTGACCGACCTAGTAACAGACGTCCGCCAAGTGTTCTCCAACTGTTTTGAATACAATAAAAAGACAAGTGTAGAGTTTAAAGCAGGACTATCATTATCAAAATTGTTCGAGAAACGTTTAAAAGATTTGAATATAGACGTACCGGAATCATCAGGGCCACCAAGTAAACGGTCTAGAAGGACATTATGATAAAATGAAACATTTTTCTTATTTATGACACATTTCATATAAAAGTTGTTTTCACATATTTTTATCAATATTTTGCCAAACTGCCATCCATTTCTAGGAACACCTTGAACAAAGGTAGAGAGAGATGCCTTTATTGACAGCTGAAACATTAGAATTTGTACTTGTGCATTTAAGTCAAGTTAGCTTGTACTTCTTTGTCATTTAATAGGTGAACCATGATTTCTCTATGGTCTTTTGTAAGAAAATGGTCAAACAGGTTTTTTAGTTATTCTTTTGCTTTGATTTGATTGTTTGGTTACTCTTGATAATAGTTAACAATTGAAATTAAAATGGCCACCCTAATAATGATTCAAGCAAACTTAACTTCGTAGTACATGGTACATACTCAAGATATCTACTGTTACTGTATAAAAATGGCTGATGAGCTGTGTACCCAAGTTTGTTAGACATTCTTCCCCAGAGTTGGGATGCTGAGGTTAACTGTTTGAGAATCCTATACTAGACTAGTGCTCTTTTGATAAAAATAATGCATAATATACTAATGTACTAATGAGTACTGAATGATTGTACTCTGGTCATATTTATGTTGGATAAATATTATTTTTTGAAGTGTTTTGATGTGAAAATGTTTTGATATATATGGTATAAATTATAAAAGTTGTTTTTCTATATTTCTGGTTTTAAAGAAAATTAAAGCACAACATTTAGACATATATTTTAGCAAATTTCCTTTGTTCAAATATTGATAACATGTCATTTCTTGCAATTTTATGGTGGGATTTTTAGTGTTAGACCTATAAAAGAATAATCAAGTTATTGCTAAAACTTGAATTTATATTTGCCAGTTAAAGAAATCCATTTGACAAAGTGAGAAAAAATTTATAAATCAAAATGGCTTGCCAAACAATGTATATATTTTTAGTTAAAAAGATCTATATTTTCAAATGAAATATCTATTGTTAGGCACTTGCATATAGATAACTCAGGTATAAAAGCATTCTGATAGAGGGGATATTTTTGTAAGACATCTTAAATTATAACTGATAGACTAATTTATGATCTAGTTGAGCAATGTATCAAGATCTAAAGGCTGCATTGTTAAAAACTATTGAATTTTGATTAATTTTGGAATGTATATCTGAGTATTGAAATGCACCAAAGAAGAATTTCAATGGAAAAAAAATTAAAAGGATGGATTTTAAGTATTTTCGCACTTAAAGTTTTACTGAATATGCATGCAGTAGTTCTAATTGAACATTAGGAAAACAATAATTTATCACATGCATAAGGGAGATGACCTTTGAGTTGATGTATGGAGGTCAGCACTAGTCATGGATTTAAATTCTCAAAAATCAAAGATTTGAACTGAAATTTGTTATTCAGAATGAGGAAGGTAAAAATCAGTTTTTCTCTCTCTCTCTGCACAATCACACTTTAGTGGAAGGGGTGATATTATTTTGAAAAACTATTACAGGTGTCTGATTTGTGTTTTATGTTCCATGTGGAATACAATACCATTCAATGCACAGAATTTGACTATTATACCATTCATAGATGTTTTCTAGATGTGAAAAGAAGAGAAAACAGAAGTAAGCTATTCTAAATTGCTGAGCTTGTTACTATATAGGTTCAAATGGAACAGGCTTTCAATTATGGATAGTTTTTTTCACAATCATGTGTTTTAATTTCAGTTTGGTTTCATATTGATTCAGATATTGTTTACTCTTAAATTCTGGGATCACCACAGCTTATTAAAGACCCAATTCCTGCAATTGTATATCAAAACAGACTTCTGTTCTCTGTGTGAACCTGAATATCCAGGGATTTACAAGTTGCAAAAGATTCTATTAATATTTCATTACATTTTTTAAAACTTTATTATATCCACAAGCAAACTTGTATTTGTAATGATTTATCAATATTGAAAGTTTCTTGGACCAAACTTGAAAACATGTTATTTACATTTAATTACGGATACATATCGGCATGATAAAAATTCACTCAGATTGTAGCATCTTGTGTAGACAAAAAATATTCTGTGGTGATTCCTGCATTAAGTGTACAAGTATTGATCATAGTTGGTAATATTCATACAAGTCATTCTCATTATTAATGTTCATTAAACAATGTGTATGATGTTACTTATTGACATTGTGCTCCTATATTTAATAAATTATTGAGTTTTGTACAAGTTACTGTTTTGTTTATAATTGATGCACAAGTAATATAATCTGTTCTATATTCTATAAAGGTCAAGGTGTTATTTATATCAGTGAACCCATACTGCACAAAATTGAAAACCTTGGTATTATTTTAGTTAGGATGATACAATTTGTGCAATTCTCTAGAAAGAGTACTATGTGTTAAGAACTGATTAGTCATCATATAACTACACTCAAAAATTAAAACTTGTTGATAGATGATGTCCTGCACATTCAATTGTAAATTCAGTGCCTCAAGAGCCTTTCATTAGGATGGTTCAGACTTGAAAAGTGTTAAAAGCCAAAGATATATCTTCACTTACATACTTCAAGAGATATATGACAAACAGGGACCTTCAAATAAACAAACCACATTAGGTCAACTTTTCAAATAGAGGGTGAAAGATACCAGAAGGACAGTCACTCATAAATCGAAAATAAATTGTCAACGCTGTTGTTAAAAAATAAAACGACAAACAGACAAACAATAGCATACATACACAACATAGAAAACTAAAGACTAAGCAACACAAACCTCACCAAAAACGGGTGATCTCAGGTGCTCCGGAAGGGCAAGCACATCCTGCTCCACAATTTAAAGTGGAACCGTAGTTAAATAAAAAGGACTAAATTTATGAAAATAGAATCTCAGAAAGGTGATATAATGTTGGTACTGATGCACTTCCTACTGAGCTTTTGATACCCTAGTGGATTTAAAATCCACCAAATGCTGGAAAAAGACACTATAAAATTTGAATTCTGTTAAGTTGAAAACAACTTTGCAATATGTCTTGCAAAATATTATTTAATCATTCAAACTTTCATATTAATTCAGGTCAAAGAAGTTGAAGGGGACTTGAGGTTTGCACTGTCTGTCTGTCTATGTGTGTCCATCAGTCAGTTCCTCAAAAGTTTCCTACGCTGTATTTTCTCATGCTTGAATATATTGATTTGATGATTGGTTTAATAGTATTATGACAAGTTAAAGATAAATTTCGATTTTTGGTGATTTTAAGCAGAGCTGTGGTCCTTAAATTCACTCAACTAATCATTTTTTTTAGCTCACCTGGCCCACAGGGCCAAGTGAGCTTTTCCCATCACTTGGCATCCGGTGTCCGCCGTCATCGTCCGTCGTCATCGTCCGTCATTAACTTTTACGAAAATTTTCTCCTCTGAAACTACTGGGCCAAATTTAACCAAACTTGGCCACAATCATCATTGGGGTATCTAGTTTAAAAAATGTGTGGCGTGACCCCCGCCAACCAACCAAGATGGCTGCCATGGCTAAAAATAAACATAGGGGTGAAATGTAGATTATGACTTATATCTCTGAAACCAAAACATTTAGAGCAAATCTGACATGTAGTAAAATCGTTTATCAAGTGAAAATCTATCTGCCCTGAAACTTTCAAATGAATCGGACAACCGGTTGTTGGGTTGCTGCCCCGAAATAAGTAATTTGAAGGAAATTTTGCAGATTTTGGTTATTATCTTGAATATTATTATAGAAAGAGATAAAATGTAATAAGCAATAATGTTCAAAAAAAAGTAAGATTTACAAATAAGTCAAATGACCGAAATGGTCAGTTGACCCCTTGGGAGTTATTGCCCTTTATAGTCAATTTTTAACCATTTTTCGTAAATCTTAGTAATCTATTACAAAAATCTTCTCCTCTGAAACTACTGGGCCAAATTAATCCAAACTTGGCTCCAATCATTTTTGGGGTATCTAGTTTAAAAATTGTGTGGCGTGACCCGGCCAACCAACCAAGATGGCTGCCATGGCTAAAAATAAACATAGGGGTGAAATGTAGATTATGACTTATATCTCTGAAACCAAAACATTTAGAGCAAATCTGACATGTAGTAAAATCGTTTATCAAGTGAAAATCTATCTGCCCTGAAACTTTCAAATGAATCGGACAACCGGTTGTTGGGTTGCTGCCCCGAAATAAGTAATTTGAAGGAAATTTTGCAGATTTTGGTTATTATCTTGAATATTATTATAGAAAGAGATAAAATGTAATAAGCAATAATGTTCAGCAAAGTAAGATCTACAAATAAGTTTATATGACTAAAATAGTCAGTTGACCCCCCAAGGAGTTATTGCCCTTTATAGTCAATTTTGACCAATTTTTCGTAAATTTTTGTAATCTTTTACAAAAACCTTCTCCTCTGAAACTACTGGGCCAAATTAAACCAAACTTGGCCACAATCATCATTGGGGTATATTGTTAAAAAAATATGTGGTGTGACCCCGCCAACCAACCAAGATGACTGCCATGGCTAAACATAGAACATAGGGCTAAAATGCAGTTTTTGGCTTATAACTCAAAAACCAAAGCATTTAGAGCAAATCTGACATGGGATAAAATTAATTATCAGGTCAAGATCTATCTGCCCTGAAATTTTCAGACAAATCGGACAACCTGTTGTTGGGTTGCTGCCCCCGAATTATTAATTTTAAGGAAATTTTGCAGATTTTGGTTATTATCTTGAATATTATTATAGATAGAGATAAACTGTAAACAGCAATAATGTTCAGCAAAACAAGATCTACAAATAAGTCAACAAGACCAAAATTGTCAATTGACCCCTTAAGGAGTTATTGCTCTTTATAGTCAATTGTTAACAATTTTCATAAATTTTTGTAAATTTTTGTAAATTTTTAGGAAATATTTTCCACTGTAATTACTGGGCCAAGTTCATTATAGATAGAGATAATTGTAGCAACAAGAATATTCAGTAAAGAAAGATCTACAAACACACCAACATCACCAAAACTCAATTTTGTCATGAATTTATCAGTGTTGTAAATATGCACATAGACCAAAGTGAGCGACACAGGCTCTTCAGAGCCTCTAGTTAAGATATTTACTTGATATATATTATATAGATTACGGCATAACAACTTACAAGTTCTAGATCAAGCAAGCATTTGGTTCCTTTACAATGATTTTTTAACCAGTAGTCCAGGCATGCTTAGAAAGCTTGTTGACTTGCATGTTAGCATCATAATGTCTCGTTAAATAAATAATGCTAGACATAAGAATACTAATCTGGTGGCAGCTCAGATACTGTCACTGTTTGGAAGCCCTAAAAAATGCAAATGTCTGACTGGGTTAATCTGACCTTGATACAAAATTTATGATTTTGTGATGACGTCTATTCTGAGCTCACCTGGCCATCTCTTTGCTTTTGTTATATGTGATTTTTTGCAATCTTGAAAGTAAACAATTGATCAGCGATGGTTCTAAGCTTGTTTTGACAAATTGTGCACTAAACTGGCTTCTAAAAGCAAATTATTATTTGATTATTTCACTTCATTAATGATTAAACAAAAATAAATCATATTTTATTTTTTGTTCATATCTCGTAGCTAGTGCCCCTTTAAGATCGAGGCGAGTGTGTTTTACTAGCATTTCATTTCTTTTCAGATATCACTTCCAAGAATATGTCCAACTCAATATATATCCTTGACAACAATTTTTTTCTCATCTTTTCTATTCGATTATAATAAAACTATAAAATATACAAGACATTTCTTTCTGAATATATATATTTTTTATTTAATCGTGTCATGTCTTTTACCAGAGGTGATATCAATCTGCGTTTTTCTCACATATAAAGCTATTTGAATTAGAACAGTATACATCATTCCAGCTGGATCCACGTATTTCACAACAGTCCTCATTCCCATTATTGTCCGGATTTCCAGATATCCAGTCGGTGAATGTAACAGCTGAGTAATCAGATATCCAGGTGTACCATCCTTCTCTGGTTAAGTCGTTCAAACCTATCCAAAAATTCTTATTTCCCCCTGAAAAAAATTTAGAATGGCATATTAAACTTTTCATTACAGAGAAAAATCAGAAAATCATAAAACGACATATAGTTGTGAAACTGTAGAGGTAACTGTTATAAGTATTTTTTTAAATCTCATTCTTTATTCAATTTTGCATTTCAATCAACATTTAAGCAACATCCCCTTGAATTTCATGCATAGAATCCCCTTTTCTTTCTCCTTTTTTTGCTTGTGTTCGAAATTTTTAGTAAATGTCACAGGTGTTTAGATACAGGATACAGGACTTGGATAAAAAAAAAACTCTGATACTATCCCTTTATCTGACTATCCATACTAAATCATGAGGGATATTATAGCTCACAGTACACCAATTGTAATAACAGTTTAACGAGGATCCACAGTGAGTTTTTTTTTTTTGTACACAGTATTTCGTAAAATGTAAACACGGCTATATTAGTCAATAAATTAAACCTACTGAAAGTCTACTAAAGGTTCCTGGCTTTAAATATCTGCCGTCTTACATCTAATATTGGTTTCTGTATATCATAGAAAATTTCATTCAGCAACTTCGTAAGGGAGCTACCATTTAATTTTTATGGGGGGGGGGGGGGGGGGGGGGGGGGGGGGGGCTAGGATGAAATTTGAAAAAAATAGGCAGAACAGGAGTTTTTAGTAAAAAAAAAAAGGCAGGATGAGACACTTGCAAAAAAAAAAAAGTCAGGACGACAATTTAGGTAAAAAAAAGTCAGGATAAACTAAAAAAAAAAGGCAGGACCGAACAGAGTGAAAAATAAAAAGGCAGGACAGAGATTACAGCTAAAAAAAAATGCAGGACAAAATTTTTCCTCCTAGCCCTCCCCCCCCCCCCCCCATAAAAATCAAATGGTAGCTCCCTAAGCAGCACATTATGAGAAACAGACATGATATACAGAAGTAGAGACGGAAAGGGATGGGTAGGACTCTCGCTTGGGGAAGTAAATTTAATTAATGACAAAATATTTTGTCATTTTGTCATTTTACTTTTCGCCATTACTGGTTGAATAGGGCGATTCTCGACAATTATTTTTTTTATCTGTATGCCACTGTGAACGTTCCCTCCTTTGATTTCCGAGACCTGTGTTATCATACAGATACTTAATACCTCAATATCTTTGCATTTAAGACTTTTGAAAATGTTTTCAAAGTAAGGAATATATTTACATTCTATCTATACCTTTTTCATCTTCGCTAGTCAAGGGTTACGATCCACTCTCCTACTCTCCAAAGAGCCCCATGCATTTCTGTCGTATAAACACTGTTCTTACTTACCATATCCCGTTACCATTGATGTCAAAAATGAATTCTCCGCCGAAGTTTCAATCTTTACTAAATGGCTCAGTCTACGCTCACATTCTTTCTACAACGACAATAATAAAATTAAAAGCGTTTTACATGTTCAATGACAGAAACAATGGCGACCGAAATTCAAGCTCCTCGTCCCCGTCGATCCTCTTTACGGGGCCTGCCTATTTTGTTGTCCTGAAAAGGCATGAATAAATAAAGGCAACAATAGTATACCTTTGTCCGAAAATATTTCAGTTAAACTTTAAACAAACAACTAAAATCTATGATATATTTTTCATAACTTGGATCTATTTTATTCTGTTGTATACCAGGGTTATGACGATCATGCCGTTTGGTTTTGCCACAAGTGGTCACAAAGGGCAATTCTAAGATAAAACATTTTTTCACTTTAATCTTAGAAATAAATAGTACCTTAAACATAAAAACAAAAAAATGATTTAAAAATATACGTAGATTTTATAGAGTTTACTAAATGAAATTCGCGATAGAAATCCTTTTTTTCGTAATTTAAAAACAACGCATCTCATTCCCAATTACACACCCAAGGTGAATAGTCTATGTCTAATGAAATAAAATGAATTATATTTTTTTTCAAGGAAGTTGTCGAGACAACAAAATGCATGACGTGAATCACGTACTCCCTTCGATTACGAAGATGAAGTTTATATTAGAATACATACCTTTGCCGCGTGCCAAGACACTTTCGAAAGTTCAAACAAGTAGCAATGATTTCCGAACAATGTCCATCCAGATTCACATGGCTTCTTGACTACAAAAGTCATATACAAATATAAATGTTCCAATTAACTCTTATGCTAATATAAAAGATAACACTTGTATAAACGACGCAGCGAGATTCGATGTGTTCTGTCTTGATGATTGATTGTTTGTCGTCGTTTATCGCCACTCTTGAAGCATTCTTGGTTTGTCGTGACGGCAACTTTTTATTGAAGAGAACCGTACTGTCCGAAGAAAAATAAAAGTCAGCTAAGTTCGGAGTCGGACCATACCTAACACGTACAGAACGTTTCATTATCTTGCAATATTTCATAATTGTCAAGAAATATTAACGGAAACAAAATTATGAAAAATCATGATGTCACAGTACAATGTCAATATTTGACCACTGTCTTAATCTGATATACGCTATAAGACATAGCTAAATTTCATTTGAAGAATACTATAGCAGTTTTTTTCTTCTTCAAAGTTTAAATCATGTGGAAATTGTATGCATTTTATCTTTTTGACATTATTAGTAATCTTCACCTGCCAAACTTTGGGATAACTTTGACTTTATGTTGATAACATATCTTAGTTACCTTTAAATTAGTGGAACCTAAGCTCGAATTATTTATTCTTGCTTTTAAAAACATGTTTTTGGAAATACATGTACGTGAAATTTCCCCTGTTAAATCCTTACCTTGCTGTTTTAATTTGCCAAATTTATTTTGCAAGACTCCCAAACGTTTGTTTACTTCTTGTAGCTGCTTTTCTTTCTTGTTATCTAGCATATGTTTCGCTCGTAAATCTTTAACGTCTCCCTTCAGTTTGAGAACTTGTTTTGTTCTTAGACTACCATCATTGGAATGTTTGATTTTGAGATTTTTTTATCTCTGCTTTAATTTTAGAAATGGCTTTGACATTGACACTGTTACCTTCAGGAGTTTTTCTTATTTCTGAAATTTCACTTTTAATGCTGTTAATCTTTCCAGCGTGGTTTTTGTCTCCTTCTGCTTTAGTTTTAATTCTGAAATCTCTTTATTTTTTTGATCGTTCTTATCCTGTAGCTTGCTAATCTTTGTATCGAGTCCGGATATTTGATTAAGATTAAGAATCATCCAGAGAAGAGGATTAGTTTTTCCATCATTTGACGAGTTAGTGAAACGTTTGTCATTCGCTGCAGCAAAGGCGATACAGAAAAAACTTATTAAAAATATCAACTTCATTTCAGATTTAGAAACAGAAATATACAGATGTATGGTACTTCATGAAAATGCTAGATTCGTAGAAATGTCGTGTGGGTCACATATTGATTTAGAATAAACATAGCCAACGGGGAATAAAATCATATAATATTACATTAAAAAAAGCATATAACATTACATTGTAAAAAAACATATGATGAACACGCAAATTTAAACTGAGATAATAAATGTTTTACTAGTATCAAAATTTATCTTTTTGATTTATTGGTGATGTATTTATTAAACTAAATACTTGAAGATGCGTTGGCCTAACAAATTCATTCCACCACCCCTTTATAAAATGATCATAATATGTTTTAAAAACCTTAATTTTGCAATGAGAAACACTCAAAATCATTATAAAAAAAATAACTTAAAATATGAGATGCACGACACCTTGAAGTGTTTTGATTAAGTTGCTTAAGATCAATTCAATGTATTTGCGGAGTTGTTGATACCATGTACACAAACTTATATAAAAAGAATCAGTATGCATATGATAAAAACATTCTGCACTGCATCGATGTCAATTAGCTAGAATTTTAAAACAGCATAGTATGTATCATATCTGGAACTAGTTGCATCTATATTAATGGACAACCAAAAGACGTTTTCACACAAACTATCGGTACCAATAGAAATACTAATAAACTATTGCAAAATAAGTTCATCCTAGTTAACGGGATCGATCAAACTACTCGTTATTCTGTGTAGCTCGAGTTTTTGTTTATACAGGGAAAGTTTCTTGGCTTCTTTTATTCTAATATGCATTTTTTTTATAATACATCATCAAAGCGCTGTCGATCGAAATTTAAAGTCGACCAAAGGAATAATTTGGGCTTTAGAATCTGATGAATTATTGCAACAGTAGTTAAACGTTTTTAAAATCCCGAACTTCAATCAAAATATCAACCAAAGAAAGTGTCTCGACAGTTCGAGCAGCTCCTGCTATGGATGCATCACCCGACACATTCATTCTATTACATGCTCTGACAGTCAATCTATTCATGGTAATGTGACCGAATCAGTCGGGAACACGTGCACAAGAATATATTCATGTATGTACTTTAGCGAAACCCATTGTTGATCAAACGTGTTTTACAAGAAAAAAACGTTGAATAAGCTTATTGTGCGATGGTCAAGGTCTCACCAAATTAGATTATAGTGTTTAGACTAGATTTAACTCAAAACGACGTTTTTGAAAAATAATCAGGACAAATGTGAAACAAATCTTGTCATCCAAACATTATATAAAGTAAAAATCATTGTTGATGCTTAAAGACATTTTGAATAATTCAGTAGAATTATTTTTAATCATTTTAAGAGGGGGGGCAAGGGGGGTCCCAATAACAGCAAAACAGAAAATTGATTGGGCTCATAACAGATCGATAACAAGGAATTAAAATGGACAAAAACAGATAACAGTAAATGAAATATTAAAATAATTTGGTCTTTGACAAATCAGTATTTCTTATTACGGATCTAATCCTTTGTAATGCATTCCATTTTCTATGACTTTTCTAGAATGTGTTTAAATTACTACTCTATATATTATAATATTTTTTATACGCTCGTTTACGGAACGTATTATGGTATACTGTTGTCCATCTGTTGTCAACATGTCGGACATTAACTCAAAAACTCTTTAACCAATTTGCATTAAACTTTGGGAAATTGTTTATATTTGCATTAAACTTTGGGAAATTGTTTATATCTATTGACGTGAGCTCCTTTTTTGTTGTTTTTTTTTTTTATAAATTTTAGATTTTAAGTTTCTGGGTAATGGTTTTTTATTCAATAAAATTGGAGCTTTTTTCAGTTTTCTGATAATATCTCAAAAATGCTTTCACAAAGCAAGGAATTTTGGTGAATTGTATATCTATTAACATGAGGTCACTTTCAATTTTTATAAATTTTAGATTTTACGTTTCCGAGTTAACGGGTTTTATTAATTAAAAAGGGGGGATTTTCCAGTTTTCAGACATTAACACAAAGAATGTTTTCAGCAGTTCTCATGAAACTTTGCTGAAATGTTTATATCTATTTTTGTAAACTCCCTTTCGATTTTTATTAATTTTAGATTTTATGTTATTGAGTTAAAGGATTTTATTCATTAGAAAAAGGTGGTATTTCTAGTTTTCAAAAATAACTCAAATATGCTTTCAGCAGTTCTCATGAAACGTTGGTGTATTGTTTATATGTATTGACTGAAGCTCCCTTTGTTGCTAATAAAAAAAAATGACCTAAAAGAGTTTGAATATTCTGACTTTTTCTAAATGACCATTTAATGAGGTTTGTGAATTTTTCTTAATAAGACTATGAGGCAAAGTGGTATATAGGGTAGAAAAAACAAAAGCACCAATTATAAGCATGCAATTTATCAAGTACTTCGAATGAATTTTGACACTCCAAAAGCAATTTATTCCACTATTTTCAAAGGCCTTATTTGAACATTTTTTTATCAGCTGAGGTTTTTGATTGTACCAAGTGTACTTGTAAGTAGAATAATAGTTTAGTAGGGAAACAATAGCTTGAAACGAAATAAATCTTTGTTTGTAATGAGTTATGTGCAGCTTCGGACCAAAGTACATGGTTGGAACTTTCATTGTACAATGCATTTGGTTCTGCTTTGAAAAGAATCACAGAGCTGAGTCTATGTACCATGTTATATAAAAGGTTAAGTGGTTGTTAGGACCTAGTCCTTAATTGAGATCCTTGTCAGATATTCCTGGCCATATGTTTTCCTATTTGTCATATTATTAAAGAATTGTTTTAATTTCATATGTTCGTACGGGAAACAAGGAACATTATTCTCATACAAAAAATTAAGATAATTCTAAATTCACATTCATAAAAAAAAATGGAATTTATTACAAAGGATAATCATAAGATATACTTGAATTGTCCTGGACCTCACTTCTGAGATAGGTATATGATAATGGAATCCTTCTCTAAATACGGGACAAACATATTAGTAGTGGTAGACCCCAATGTACAATGATCTTCAATTTATACCGAATATTGACTGTCAAAAAAAAAAAATGCTAACATTCCAATTTTCAATAACAGTTAACAGCAAATACATTATCACAATAACAGATAACAAAAAAACTAAAAGCCCAATAACAGCTAACAAAGAACAAGACAATAACAGCTAACAGCAAATATATTTTCAAAATAACAGATAACAAAGAATTAAATTGCCCCATAACAGCATAACAGTTAAACCCCTTGCCCCCCTCTTTTAAAACACTCTTTAAAATTCAGCAATAATCATAGATGGAACTGCTCTATTGTTGCTCCGTTTGTGAATAGTTCATTATATAAAATGTTTCATTGGAATTTTTTAAAACCCCTTCTATTTTTTCAAGGAATTTTTTTAGTGAATGAAAAGATTTATCAACAAATAAGTTTCCTGAATCTTACAGGCAGTTTAGAAAGTGCGTAAATTTCAATCATTTTGCAAAATGTCCAAATTAACATAATTCTTGTCACATAAAATCCTAACTAGATTGTTTATGACCGTATACCTATATTGAGAAGTCTATATTCATAATATCAATAGAATAAGCATGAGTCATACAGAATATCTTGAAACCAGGCTACCTCATCTGAATTTTCAAATTTCTACAGTTCAAACTATGGAACTCCGATCGTGGCAGAACAATCAATTAAACATTAAGTTGATGAGTGGAAATTACTAAATGAAAAAGTTGGCATTGAACATTCATGCAATATTTTTCCACTTGATTTAAATTTTTAAGCAAGCTATAATCAAACAATGAATCTCTTTTGGACACAAATATAGAAATAAATAAAATAATGTAAATGCCGACACCATGTATGTGTAGAATTGACACCTCAAATGTTAGTTATGTTTCAAGATTTTACTTTCTATTTCAAAAACAGTGTTTAACAATATAATTATAAAACCTTTGTGTGTTGTGTAACTGTTAAATAATGCATCTTCTTCCATAGCTTGGTAATGTTTGTGTATCTTAGTACCATGCATTGTTAACCCATGTAGAGAGTTTTAAATATCGATTTTTGTAATAGTGAATGAAAGTATTTGTATATATTTGAATACAAAAAATATATAATAAAAGTATATAAATTATAATGCAAATACGGTTCGGTGAGTTGAAACCCGTATACAACACACACATTGAATGTGTAAGATATTGTAAAGAGTGAATATAAATAACCTCAACGGTAAGTTCAAGTCAATATAAAATGCTCAGATAAAATGTTTCTTCCTTATTAATTTTGTCCCACAGGGGAGGGAGAGTAGGATGTGAGTATAATAATTTCTCTGTTTTAGATTTCTCAACTGTCTAAACATGTTGCTAAAGTGAGATAAAGTCGAAAATGTGTGACAACATCGATAGCTCACGTGTCTTATTAGGTCTCCGAATGCTTTCCGAGTTCATCTGTCTCATTATTAATGGTTTGCACGAGTTAGCAAACTCTTGACTAAACCTCAGCTTATAAATCTCTAGTTTACTCTTTATTAGGGAATGTGTGTCGTGTATTGTGAGATATAGTCGTTTGACTGATCAGTAACTTAAAAAAATAATTCAACGACATCAAAACGTCTTGGCAAAAGTAACAAATTTTGTGTTTTTTTTAAATATTGTGTTTGCATTCCATTTCAGCTACGAAACTGCAAAGATATATGGATGATTGAAACCACATTTCGAATACTTTAAAATTGTTGAAGATGGAATCTCTATTAAGAGATGATAAACATAGAAGAGAAGAGAACGTGAAACGTAATTACGATTCACTACATATTTACTATAGTATTGGAATATTTGAGTATACCATGTTTACTGCTTACCCTGAGTCCCCTACGGCCAACAAATACAAGAAAGCATTTGAAATCTTTCATGCCGCAAAAGATCTTTTACTTAATTTCATAAAAACAAAAGTGGAAACTGAAGAGGACTGCGAATGTCTCGAACCAGCTTTCCATGGTTATGCTAACGCACGCCTTGTTGAGAAGCATTTATTTGGAGTATTTATGCCTCCTGCAATTACTACTGATCTTATTGATCAATACTTGACAATAAGACCTAATGACATCTTAACAGAATATTTAAAAACAGCTATCATTTTTACAGAACCTCCAACAAGTTACAAAAGTAAAAACGGTTACTCAAACATCAAACACTTAAAAAAGCTTATAAGATTAAACGAAGAATTTGCCTCAAAAGTGAGCAAATTAATACCACAATCTGATATTCATCGAGATCTTCTTATCCATTTGTATTTTCTCTTGGGTTCATTATATTCTAATACAGATCAGGAAGTTCGTGCACTTGATTCATTCCAGAAGTCTTACGATCTTGACAACAGTAATTTGGATTCATTGTATGGCGTTGCTTTCTATAACTTCTATCGAAAGTTTGAGAAAGCAGAAAGTCTGCTTCAGAAGTATTTGCAATTGGCACCAGAATGTGACAGGAGATATTACGATGCTTATTATACTCTTGCACTTGTCAATTTTAGGAGAAACAAATTTGAGCAAGCCCAGAACTATTACTATGAAGGGGTAGCTGCCGAGAAAAAATGCCTGCCCTGGTTGCCGGCATGGGATACATATTCTAGAAAGAAAGCAAGAATGAACATAAAACTTTTAGAAGGTTTTAATGATCGGTATTTAGAGGGTCCAAAATAGACGAGTTAAAAATGATTGATCTGTTATTGTTTTTCGTTTTTTTTGCATTACCATTTAGTACTGCAAATTCAAATGAAATTCACATCAGTAATTGTGTTTAATCTGCATGCATTCAGGTAGTATGAAAAGTAGAATGCATGCGAATGAAAAAAAAGTGGTTTATAACAACAACAAAAAAGAGATGCCACGAAAACAATTATCTACCGTTGAACACACATACTACAACAATTAATTGAATCTGCTGCATGTGTGTCTACGATCTAATCTTCAGTTTGGTTGTATGTATAACAGTTTATATATATATATATATTAGAGAATCATATTTTAATCACAGTCTTCGGAATAAGGAGTGTTGATTTCTTTCCTTTGTTTAAAGGACTCTTTGTTTTATATAGTAACGTTTGTTGTTATTGGTTTTCTTGACACATCTTTATGTATAGTAACTTTTATCTAAGGACTTGTCATGTTGCAATAACTTGTATCAACTCCCACTGTATGCTTCATTACATTAAAACCTTTGTATTATATTTATATATAGGATACAGATAACAAGAACGATAAACGCATATAACACATATATAGCCACACGGTATCTTGCTCCTATAACGAACATTCATATTAGGTTGTTCCAATACAGCTCAAATTAAGATCATTATCGTGGTCCGATTTAAGCTCATGTTGATTTCTTTCAAATCAAATTCAACAGTTAGAAATTTAATTAAGAGTTTTTCTCGCGAAAAAATCAATATGTTGGGTAAGTGAGATTTGTCTTGTACTTAAAAACCGAATCTGCAACCTATGCACTGCAATTCACTTTCTATAATGGTTCTGTCGGTTCGTAAATTCATAATGTCCAGACAATCGTTTCTTAACATGTTTGAAAAGGAGAAAAATCATCAATATGGATGCAGAGTATTTCTCCTGCATTTTTATACGAAGCCCACCAAAACATCTTGTTGGATGTCGTCTTATTTTCAAAACCTTTTCGGGAAAAATTGCTGTCCACTTTTTTTTTTAAATTTGGATGTACCTGTAGAAATCATTTCAAACGGGATAGCATATCCTCAATTTTGCGGAAAAGTTGTTTATCGTTCCCGGAAATTTAGAACCGATACTGGTAAACTTATGGATCCTTTTGATAAATTTGATCTATGACACAATGTGAACACAAAATCAATAAAATAAGGGATGAAAAAAAAGAAGCAACAGTAGTATACAGATGTGAAATGTAAAAAAAAAAATACATAGAGTAAACCAAAACATTTGAAGAAATAACTTTACCACCAAATAGACAAGTGTACACACGTAAAATAAAATAATTTTTATGGTAAGATTGAGATCGGAAATACTTTTAACAAAATAAATAACTTTGTTGTTCATAGTACGATAAGCAGAAGTGAAAATTTATAGTCATAATAAACACTTACCAAAGTTGGTTTATACATGATATATCAAAAATAGAGAAACATAAAATAACAAAAAACATTACAATTGAAAGACATGTTTAACGAGTTATATGTAAATGGGTCGAGAGAAAAAAGTATATCATACCACCGTCTTACAATTTTGACATCAAATTCACGGCTCACTTTGTCTATAATGTGAAAGTCTAAAAAAAGTTTTGACTAAATAAAACCACGTTGATCCATTATTTTCTATATAATAAAATGCCTGTACCAAGCCTTGAATATGACATATATGTTTGAGATTTTGATTTTCCATCTGATATTGAACTTTTTGGAATTTCTTGCTGAGCTCGGTACTTTTGTTTTATACATTTTACAATAAAGGCCAGACGGAAACCAAGTTGAAATAGAACAAAAGAATCGAAGGTCTTTGTTAGAGATGGCGATAAATGCCTACTGTAATGTTTACCATAGCAAAAAAAAAAAAAAGGTTTAACAGAAACAACTAAACGACAATTTTCTTCTCAATTACGAAGTGTTTTATTTTAAAAACACCATTTGCATAAGTTTTCAATTTATCTATTACATAGTAATGCAGAACAATTAGATATCAAGTCGATGACATGGGTATCTATCAAGTTGGATGTAGAAATGCAAAACCTACATTTTTTTTTAAATTACCACGGACGGAGCACCTATCAATCTGTTAGTTCAATAATTTTCGTGTCGACCCTTTCATCATGTGACTCAAAAAAAATTCCAAAAATGGGTAACAATTGTATCGAAAGGATAAAATCGAGTGCACTTTTTATGTTAGGGCGTGTTTGAGGTGTACATTTTGTCTTAAAAACCTTACAAAGCAAAGAATTACCTGACAGGTGACATTAGTTGATTTAGTTTTGATTAAAGGTAGTTTATATGGTCATAAATAAAATAGAAAACTCTGCACTATTTTCTCATTACGCTGTTTCATATTTTATGGAATATTGCAATGGGATTATAAACAAAGTTTTGTTATTATTTTTTTGTTGATTTAAAATGATTTCACGATTTATTAACATTGGTAAAACAAAGGCGAGAGATTCCAGAGGGACATTCGAACATATATATTATGTATGAATAAACCGACAACGTCATGGCTAGAAAAATACAGAAAAGAAATCTAAAGAATGAGCAATACGAATCCAACCAAACTGAGGATGATCTCATGTGCTTTATCGATACCTTTCACATATGTGAAGCTAAAAGATCGTGCGTTAAAAAAACAATAATAGAATATCGGATGTTTTTTTTTTATGTATGTCAATACCGGTGGTTAACCTATCCAAGTCTATTTAGATATCGATTTCAATACATGTCAAAGAAAAGAAAAGAAAAAGTGAATAGAAAACTCACACGATTCGGTGGTTTTGAAACGCTTTTGAAAATACATAACACAAAATTGTAAGACATTGGAATGAATATAAAAAGAGAAATTTAATGGTAAGTGCAAGTCAATATACACTTTAATCTTATTAATATTATACAATTACTGTCTTTTGATGAGGTAAATATGCGGTTTTATTGACTTTTGAAAAAATGATATTCACTGAGGCCGACGGCCGAAGTGAATATCAGTTTTTCAAAAGTCAATAAAACCCCATATTTACCGAAACAAAAATCAGTAATTGTTTTATTCCATAGTCCGAGAGAAGAAAATGTATCTAATGACAAACATATACCAATTTTTTTTTTACATGAAACATTTTACCATAACGTTGCATGTAAAAGCACGTGACGTTTAACGCGGTGAATAACACTTTCTCAGGTGAATATGCTATTTTATTTAAAATCCAATTCATATATAGAAACCTACTAAAATAATACCAATATGGAATAATATGAATTATAAAAATCCGACAGAGACATGGGAGAATTTTCCTATACAATATATGATATTAATGTGGCAGACAGTTCCTTCAAATTTAGAACAAATTATCATGTGTTTAACCATCTGAATTTAATCCTGAAGACACACAATGTGAATAATTCATTATTTTTTCCATTGAATAACCTAGATAATTACTAATTTTGATATGCAACTTATAATCTTGTAAAGTTAACATATATGGGGTTCGTAATGCTTATTCTTTTGTTTTCTATTTTGTGTCATGCGTACTATTGTTTGTCTGTTTGTTTTTTCCATTTTTAGCCATGACGTTGTCAGTTTATTTTCGATTTATGATTTTGACTGTCCCTCTGGTATCTTTCGTCCCTCTTTTATGTGGAATATCATCAAAACATTGCTAGTACTATTGTTTTATACATTTTACGATAAAGGCAAGATCCGAGATATCATAACAACATATGGAAAAGCTTTAGACATAGGCTGATACTTTGTCAGAACTCATTATTATGAACAGGAAATAGAGTTTGTTATAGATGTTTGTTTTAAATTGCTCATCAAATTAAGGAAAAAGAAGCAATCGTCAGAAATGTTTACCTGATAGGTGAAATTAGTTGATTTAAAACTGCTTTCAACCGGTCAGTGTATCTGAAATTTTCTCTTAATAAGAACAAAAATATGTCGGTTAAAAATATTAAAATAGATTACGTAATGAAACACTGTTTATCTGTAAAACTTATCAAGCCACCTATCAAATCATCTAAAATTTTCAGTAAAAATCATCCAGGCGTTTTGAAAGTGTGATCTGTCATTTTTGGGAATCAAAATTTTTCGAAATCAAAAACTTTATAGTTTCATTTCTTTGAATAAGAAACAGTTTAAAAAAAAAGTACAGCAGATCTATCAATAAAAAAATAATAATTGCGTTAAGTGTAGAAAGGTAGAATATGTGAACAGCATCGGTTATTGATAGGCTAGCTTGTAGGGTCAGTTTCTACTTTTCCTTAGATATTAATGTGTTTACATTTCATTACAGCAACTTAATTAAAAGGAGGTGCGGAAGAACTAAATATTAGTAACTCATAATTACTAAATAGACATGGAAAGTTATTTGAAAGATTATAGTCATATAAAGAAGGAGAATGTGCAACGTATTCACGATTCAAAAAGTACATACTTCGAAGGAGGTGGAGGACCTACTTTTTCTGAATTTTCTATGTTTGCTGCATTCCCAGATTCACCTACGGCTAAAAGTTACAAGAAAGCATTTGACCTCTATTGTGCTGCCCAAGGTGTTTTACTTCAGTATACAAAAACAACTGTTGAAACCAACGAAGATTGTGAATATCTACAGCAAGCTTTTCATGACTATGCTAAATCAAATTTGTGTGAGAGTCATTTATTTGGAACATTTAAACCGCAGATTATGTCTGATCTTATTGACCAATATCTGAAAATTCGACCCAATGATATTTTAACAGAGTATCTCAAAACAGTTATCATTTTTGCACAACACCCGGATGTCTGCAAAAGTAAAATCGATTACTCTAGTGTTAAACACTTAAAAAAACTTATAAAAATGAACGAAGAATTTGCATTTAAAGTGAGCAAATTTAAACCTCAAAATGATTTTCGTAGAGACCTACTTATCAATTTGTATTTTTTGTTGGGTTCATTGTATTCTAATACAGACCAGGAAGTTCGTGCACTCGATTCCTTCCAGAAGTCCTACGACCTTGACAACAATAACTATGATTCACTGTATGGAGTTGCTTTTTATCACTTTTATCGAAACTCTGACAAAGCAGAAAGTCTTCTCCAGAAGTTTTTACAATTGGCACCAGAATGTAACAAGAGATATAACGATGCTTTTTATACATTAGCTCTTATCTATTTAAAGAGAGGAAATTATGAGCGATTTAAGGATTATTACTATAAAGGGTTAGAAGCCGAGAAAAAACAACTTCCTTGTTTGCCGGCATGGGATACATATTCTAGAAAAAAGGCAAGATAACACATAAAACTTTTGGAAGGTTTTAGTGATCGATATTTAGAGGGTTTAAAATAAGACTGAGTATAAAATGAATCGATTTATCATTCTTTTATTCTTTTGTTTGTAGCATAACCATTGAAAGTAGTATAGAATTCACATCAGTCATTTTGTTTATATGGTTTCATGTACCATGAGATCATGTTTTTAATTGAGTAGAAGGAAAAGTAATCGAAAAAAAAAACAGTTTAACAAGTAAATAGAGTACACGGAAATGTGATATTAAACAATTATCTGCCATTAACCAATGGACGAGGAGTTTAACTTTGAATTTTTGAAAAACTAAGGATTTTCTTATCCCAGGCATAGATTACCTTAGCCATATTTGGCACAACTTTTTGGAATTTTGGATCCTCAATGCTCTTCAACTTTTTACTTGTTTGACTTTATAAATATTTTGATATGAGCGTCACTGATGAGTCTTATGTAGACGAAACGCGCGTCTGGCGTACTAAATTGTAATCCTATTACCTTTGATAACTATTTACACCACTGGGTCGATGCCGCTGCTGTTGGACGTTTCGTCCCCGAGGGTATCACCAGCCCAGTAGTCAACACTTCGGTGTTGACATGAATATCAATAATGTGGTCACTTTTATAAATTTCCTGTTTACAAAACTTTGAATTTTTGAAAAACTAAGGAATTTCTTATCCCAGGCATAGATTACCTTAGCCATATTTGGCAAAACTTTTTGGAATTTTGGATGCTCTTCAACTTTATAAATTTCCTGTTTACAAAACTTTGAATTTTTGAAAAACTAAGGATTTTCTTATCCCAGGCATAGATTACCTTAGCCATATTTGGCACAACTTTTTTGAATTTTGGATCCTCAATGCTCTTCAACTTTTTACTTGTTTGACTTTTTAAATATTTTGATATGAGCGTCACTGATGAGTCTTATGTAGACGAAACGCGCGTCTGGCGTAGTAAATTATAATCCTGGTACCTTTGATAACTATTAACAACCAGAAGTCAAAATGCGGCCTTTAGTAACGAGCCAAACCCATAACATATAGTAAGCTGTTTAAGGCCCGGCATGACAATTATGATATAACAATACAAAAAAAAAAACCAAAAAAAGGTTTATTTAAAAAAAGAACCGAATGAGCACAAACACAATAGACAGCAATATCAGACCACTGAATTCCCCCACACACAAACACACAATCACAAATACTAAATGAATTATAAACAATAGGTAAGCCATGTACATCGTTATCAGACACCAAATCAAATACGCTTTCAAATTATAAGTGTTATTAACTGCATTTAGCGATCTATTTACGTGTTATAAATATTACTGTGACTATGTAAATGATATTTCTTTCTAGTTGAGACAACTCTCCATCAAAATCACTATGTATAGAAGGTAAACAATTATAGGTCAACAAGAAGCTATAATGGGCCTCAAAATAACTTGTGTGAAAAAATTCAAACAGGAAAACCAACGATATAGTCTATATGAAAAATGAGAAACGAAAACACTTATGATTCACATCAGCAAACGACAACCTATATTTATATACTCATGATCTTGGAAGTCAAGGAAAGCTTTTCACCAATAACTAAACAGTTTGAAACATCATTTTCATATTAATCTATTGTAAAATATAGGTAGATAGGGCATACATTCATTAACCGTATAGCCAATAATTATATAACAATGGTAAGCTGTTAAAATGGACTTGACATTTTATTTATACATATAAGGCCGTTAGTTTTCTCGTTTGAATTGTTTTACATTGTCATATCGGGGCCATTTATATCTGACTATGCGGTATGGGCTTTGCTCATTGTTGAAGGCCGTACGGTGACATATAGTTGTTAATGCCTGTGTCATTTTGGTCTCTTGTGGACAGTTGTCTCATTTGCAATCATACCACATCTTCTTTTTATAATGACATTATGAATAAAAATATGTCAAATTATAAAATAGAATACATACATTAAATCATTGTCTTAGAGTTATTAAATAACATATCTGAAACATAGAAGACAAATATAAGACTATAAGTATTCCAAATATCATAACAATATTAAAATCCGATACCACTAACATCAAAACATATCACAAAACAATAAATAAAGACGTCGAAAGAATTTTAAAAACCAAAACAATAGCATAACTTTGTTTTACTGACGGAAATGTATCGAGTCTAATATAGTGCGGTGACAGAAGTGTAAAAAGTCGTCTAGATCGGAGTTTAATCTCCCCAAATAACACACGGCTAAAAATGGTCTTAACTTAAAAACAAATATGTCTTCTTTGGTTTTTGCCCTGTCGTCAAAATTTCGTACGGTCACATTTTTCTAAAAAGTCGTTTTAATGACTAGTAGTATATTGGAGAGTTTCAACCCCCCTTTTTCAAAATGAAAAATTGTGTATGTTTTCTTACATTTCATTGAAATAGTTTTTCCTAAAGCTATTTTTATATGTCAAAATATTCTATTCAGTATTTTATTTTCTTCTAATCTATAAAATTTGCGAAGTTTGGACTGTTTAAAATTGAGGTTATTTTAATTGCAAATTAAGACACAAACTTTAGTTTCTTCTTCATAGTAGTAATACAAATTATCCCACAATATTTTAAGCATATAGTATTTAATAAAACTAATAAGTGATAAAATTTCGGAACCAAAATATGAAAAAAACCTTTAGATATCAATGGAAAAAGAATGGAGTAAAAAACTTCAATACCAACACGGAACTTAATCACTTGCCTTCCGTCACATTTTGTGTATTAGTCAATAATTTGCTCTCAACTGATATATGAAATTACTACCTTTTTCGCTATTATATACACATATTTTCAATTAAAGTGCACTGATATATGCCACATACTTTGTTTGTATATGTTTATATTCTATGTTTTTTTCTTATTAAACATTAAAAAAGTCTTATTGTAAAATCAAAATAATTGACGGATAGTTTCAGTAAATATTCCGTGATATGTCAAGTCCGTCGCAACTTGCTCCATTAAGTCCAAAGAAAAGACAAAAGTCGTTAAATTTTATGCAGTGCTTAATATGCCCCAAAAAAATCGACTGAAATTTTGAGTCAATTTACCAGTATAGGGAAGACGATTTTTGTATCTGCATTGAATAAAAGATTGGATGAGGTGAACATCAAGATGTTTTATGCGAAAGCTGTTAATTTGAAGGACTCCGTGCATGCAGTTTATCATCGTTCATGCTACAAAAGTTACACAAGTAAACATATTTTTTCACTGTTTAGAGCGAGGAAGCTTATATCTGATATTTAATGACGACATACAGTTATCGGACTGTTGTCCCTCAGTTTCGGGTAATTGTACGCGTTCTAGAATGCAGTCGTTTTAACAACTGGAGCGCTTGTATATTTTGTTGCAATAAAACATTTTAGAAAGCTCAAAACTACTCAAGTTTGAATCAGATGAGCGTTTTAAGAATGTTTTATCCGTGTCAAATAAAGTTAAAGTTGAAATAGTTTCCCGTCCATCTTTTAAACTTCAAGCACTCTGTCATTTTGGTTGCATTACACATTATTGCTAAAAACGAAAAAAAATTCAAACCCGTGGAAGCAGATATCTCAGATCACGATACTGCTTTTATTAATTTATTGTGGCTATTGACAACGATTTAATGGTCATTTCTCATGACACCGTTACTTGATAAATAAAGATCTTTTCTTCCGGCTGATTCTTATTTAAAATATCTTAAAATGCAGTCATTTAAAAAACTCATTGATGTCTATAGAAATTCAGTTGTCAAACAACTTCAACAAGTTCAAAGCAAATATAACATAATATTTAGCAGAAAAATAACTATTTGAGATGCCATTTCAGCTGCTAGTCAATTGAAAACTGACCTCAAAATCTCAATGTCAACTGTAATAACACAAATAACGGACAGATATTTCATTCCGCTGCAAGTATACTTAGAAAAGACATCGAAACTCTACAGAAGAATACCCAACCTCGGATGAATTGTCTCTTCCTTCTTCAATTCAGTCAATGCCTTCATATCTAATGCAATTCATTTTATGGTTACTCGATGAAACTGAATACAGCCAAGACTATTCTGTGGAAATGGCACCAGAGAAAATGAGTAAATGCTAAGCAATTGGTGAGTCCATCGTTTGTGTGGCCAATATTTGTTTTACTCCTTTTCATTTAGGATTGGCTTAACAAATGTACCATGAGTTTGGTTCAAAACACCTTGTTGAAACATTGAATGCCAATGGATTTCATGCTTCTTAAAGTAAAGTACTACGCTATCTAATGTGTTGCCAACCATGCAATTGAGCGAATTCAAGATAGTGTGTACGTCTCGCAAATTGTTTCCCCAGCATCTTTGCAGACAAGCATACGGATGTCATCACACCTTCCTAAACCCACTTTTAGATCTCTGTTAAATCTTGGATAAATTGATAGGGATGGTTTGAAGCTGATACTTTTTTTAGTAACAAATGTCTTCTGACTTCCTACAATACCTTGTCTGTACTTGTAAAGAAAAACTCAAAATAACGTGTTTGCTTTGAGCAGAACCTTTCATGTGCAGACCTGTGGCCATGAGTGAAATGTGTAGAAATATTAAAACATCTCTTGTGACGGTTGATGAAAATGAAGATGATGGATATAACGGTTGATTTGGTATAAAGCTTGTAGCACTGGTACACACGGTCCCAGCCTCCTGGTTAGGAGAGTGTTGACGCGCCCTTAAAAAAGTTAAACCCCGCCACATTCTGTATGTGTTTTTTACAAGTCATGAGACGGTAATGCAGTGTTTGTCGTTTGTTTCTATATACTATTTTTGTTTGTTTCTTATTTATTTTGTACATTAATCAGGCCGTTAGATTTTTCGTTTGTTTTACAATATTTATTACGGAATTGAAGACCATGCAGTATGAATTTTACTCATTGTTGAAGCCTGTACGGGACACTTATTTATTAATGTATGCCTCATTTGGTCTCATTTGGAGAGTTATCTCATTTGCAATCATATCTCATCTTTTTTTTTTATATGAAATACTTTTGAAGTTTGTGGTACGTTGCAAGGGAAAAAAAGGGGGAACTAGTATAGGTACAAAACTTATACTGTAATAGATATAAACCAGAGTAGAAAACACAACAACAGATAATACTATGGAAGCAGTAATAATTGTGAAAAAAACCCCAAAAGCAACGAGTAGTCGATAAAAAAAATGAAGTATCAGCAAATTCAATTTGAGGTCACATTTGACTGTAGAGTTCTATTGCTTTGGTTTGATACCTCACCCAATATGATAGTTTAAAAAATAATTTTAAAGTATTGTCCTGCATGACACTTGATTTTTACCTGAAATTGAAATTTTTCATAAGGTTATGGTTCTCTAAACATTTTAAAGGTTGAAAAAATTATTTTTGAAGTTTTGTTTAAAACACGTCGTTTTAGGTTTTTTTTTTAATAAAAAAAATCTCGATGATTAAGGTTTATGTATAAAACAAACATTACTTAAGCCAATACAGTATCATTTGTATTTAGGTACAGTTTAGAAATAGAAAAAAATGTCAAAATTGAAACCCTTCCGAATTTTCACAGATTTTTACATATGACCTTTGACCTCAATTTAAAAAAAAACGTGACTATGTCAAGTCCTGACGACAGGCATATTATTATAGTACACTATTTCGTCTTTCCAATGATATATCATATAGGTGTGTGTTCGGTGGGGAGATTAAATTCAAAAAAATCTGCCTTCAGTCAGCGCACTAATATCCATAAGTGTAAGATTTATAATTATATAAAATTGAAACCAAATTCCTGAACTCAACTTTTATTCAATTATTGTTTAGTAAATCAGTCTTACACAATAAATCTATATATATTTATATATAAAATGATAACATTACATATATAGAGTTTTTGTATTATTTTTTTTTATATTTATTTATATCCCGAAGTAAACTACACAACACGTAGATCAAACCAAAAGTAAAATACATATTTCAAAAGAATGAGCTAACAGAACAGCACCACCGAGGAACTATCACATAAGTGGGTGTGGTCTTGTCACAGCATACATTTAACCTTCTGAAATTTTATCATTCTAGTTGTAAAAAATCAGTGGATGGTCACTTTATACGTTTTTTTAAAATAGAATGAGTTTAGGTAATCAAATTTGTATACTTTAAAACAAATGGTTTATAAAGAATCTTTTTTCTAACTATCTGTTTCTATTGTTGAAAATTTATAGCAAATTGTGCTTTTTGTATTCATGACTGTAACGGTGTAAACATGCAGAAAGAGGGACACAATTAGTTTCCATCGGAGTATTAATTTCTAATTGGTAAAGCTTCCCTTTAAACAAACATACTTATTAGCATGCAAAATTAAGTGGCTTTAATCCTTTTTTGTATGCTCAATTTGTATATTTATGAATGACTTCCTCAGACTTTTCGTACCCCCAAAAAATTGTTAAAACCTCTTTTGTCATATGCTTTAGTATGTCGTTTAAAGTCAGGTGTAGTACATACTGGATGCAAATATAAAAAGATATTCACAATGTTTCTTGCATAATTCAAAGGTAATAGATAGTGGAACATTATTGTTTTCAGTGACTATGCAGTCGGTGTTGAGGCATGACAATAGTTCTTGTTATCTATGTTCATAATATTAAAAAAAATCCTGACTCACCATGTTTGAAAATGAGGGAAATGATCGGTGTGGATGCATAGTATTTCTCCTTCGTTTTTAAATGAAGCCCAACAAAATATTTTTTTGGATGTCATCATATTACCACTAAGCCTCCCACATTCACTACATAGATGATAGAGTTCTGGGTTTCTAATGCTTATATCAAGGGTAACGCTTTGATCATATAGGGTCAACGATTTTTGTGGATCATACGGTCCGTAATATATATCAGACTGAATTTTGACCATGAAACGTTTCGTGGACCTGATATTGGGCGACGAACCCTCGCCTATGCCTTTCAGAGAAGCATGAAATTTGCGTCCATAAAATACAAGACCAGTTTTGGTCATTTCGAACCTATTGCTTTCAGTGTTTTTCATTGGAATTGTTATTGTATATGATTTAGTTAGTAGTGGACACATATGTTTATGTTGTATCCAATGTTTCTTCTGACATTCTTTTGAACAGTATTTTGCTATTCTGCAATTAGTGCAAGCTTTAAGAATTTTCGACACTTTCCTACAAAAACAACATGTTACTGCTTTCACCGTATCTCTTGGTGTCTGAATTGATTTATTATTATTCCTTCTGTTGTTTCTGTCCGTAATGATTGGAGGTGTCGAATATTCTTTCACTTCTTTCATATCAGAAGCTTTGATTTTATCTATTGAAAAATTTACATTTCCAGGATCAGGCATATTTTTGTCAATAACGATAGCAAAAATATCCGGTCCATTATGATCTTTGATAGTATTGCCATCAATGATTATTTGAGCCGAATAATTGACCCCAATTCTTATTCCTCCACATTTGTTGTCAGATATTTCATTGTTTTCAACGGTAGCAGATGATCTATTCTGGAAATAGATACCCCATGCCCAATTATTTATAATTGTATTATCTTTTAAAACAAAGCATCCGCCATCCAAGAAAATTCCTGATAATCCATTTTGGGAAATGTTATTGTCACAAGCTGTAACGGTTGAGCCATTATCACATTCAGTTGAATATTTACTATTTTCATTGTTTAATCCCCGACAAAATAAACCTTCACCTTTATTTTGAATGATGGTGTTGCGTTGTAAAAAAGCTTTTGCATTTGGGCCAATAACTGTTCCATACAATTTGTTATCAGCTATTCTATTGTTTATAGCTTTCATACTCCCTCCATATGCAATAATCAGACCTGTTAGATATGTATTGTGCACATTGCAATTACTTATATCAAGGAATGACTTTTCGCCATATACGGACACACCACAGCCACCAGAATTACTGATGTCACACGAATTCAAAATTACTCTACCACCATTACTCGAGGCAATGAAGGAAAGACTATCTTTTTTATTATTATTGAAGGTTGTTAAAACATTGAAATAAAAAGTATCTGTATTTTCCGTGGTTTTAGTTAGATTTTCATCAATTTGAACTTCACTTTTAAAGTTACACCTGTAAAAAGTCGCGACACAGTTTTCCTTAACCTTTACTTGCCCATGTTTAGTTATGAAAGATATGTTCTCAAAATGTAAAGTGATTTCTGGTTCATGTTCAAAAACGTATGCGAATGCTGACGCTGGAAGCTTACAAATGCTCAACCCAGGACCTAAGTAAATTTCTACCCCTGCCTCAACTCCTACGATCTGACAACTTTTGGTTGTTGTAACTAGTTGCTTAAATACATAAGTTCCTCTCCGTAACATATAGGTCATACCTGGCCTGTGTTCGATAGACATTATGTTTGTATGTAAAAGGGCATGACTGTCTATCATGATATAATTCATTATAGGGTAACATATTTTCAATTTATATTCAAGAAGACATTTTTCATTTAATTTTGCTGCAATACACGCACTTCCTAAACCAGCACCTTCCATTTCTGACAACAGTTCGTTTGTTTTTATAAGTTTGGCGATTGCATACGATTTCCATAAATGTGCTTTCCAGTTGTATGGATCTAGTTCAATGCATGAGTTTGCATCTTGAAGAGCATTAGAAAAGTCATTTAGTTTCAGATAAACAAGGCTTCTATTCGAAAGTATTCTGTTGTCATATTTGTCTTTTGGACAAGCACGTAAAGCTTCTGAATAATATTGTAAAGCGTCTTCTAATCTTTCTTCCTGATATGCATTATTGCCTATCAATCGTAACTTTTCAGGGGAAAGAGGTTCGACTGACCCACTTTGGATCTGAGTTTCACCATCTTGCAATACAGCTGCAACACTGTTTCGAATACATAATCGATCCAACTCTAGAAGCGGTATTTTCATACTTGTAATTTCTCTGTATGTATTTTCATCTAGTTCCAAAGACGTCATTATGTGTAACATCTGATTTTGGTCATCTAAAGCTGCATCTTGTCTTTGGTGAAGACTATTGTATATTGCAGCAGTTTGCATTATTCGGATAGACTCCAAGTTAACATACAGCTCTGGATTTGTTTCGTTATTAATGCTGATATTGAGATAACTTTTAAGTGCATTAGCATTAGCAGCTATTTTATTCCATAAAAAGAGCTTTCCTCTTGCAGTATGTTTATTTTCTTTGTTTTCATTAATAGCAATTATAGGCGTAGATGTACACAAAAGTGCTTTGTTAACCATTCTAATAGCGCATTGAAGAACCATTTTTCTTTCATCATTGCAAATAGTGTTTCTTATTATTTCTTGAACTAATCTATGAACTGACAAACCATTTGACCTACATCTTTGAAATAATGAAAATCTGGTTAAAATTTCAACAACCTGCAATACTCCCGCTTGGTCTGATAAAGTTTCATGTGCTTCAACTTCGTTTATAATGGGTTCACCATTGTTTAAGATTTCGATAGGTATATCATCTGCAAAAAGAAAAGACGCGACATTCATGATGACAACAGCACATATCCCTAGACCCTCTTCCTCGGATTGTTCCTTGATGTAATCCATATTTAACTGCCACGTAGTCAACACAGTAAGCCTATCTTTGTTGGTCTCTAAAGAAGTTGTTGCAGTCTTTGTCAATAACTTCAAACGTCTCTTCTTGAATCGAGCTAAATAATCTGAAAATAAGCACTTGAGAACCTTGATGTGCGCTGCAGCTTGTTCCAACGCCAACGGAAGGCCACCCAACTCTTCAACTAATTCAGAAATGCTGTCTTGTTCATTTGGGTCATGAACAGAGCGTATCGTTCTTTTAATAAAAAACTGTACCCCTTCATCTTTACTTAATGTTTGTACATGGATACAGTCGACTGCTTTTACAAGTAAAGATTCTTCAGCTTCACTTGGTTCTCTCCTTGTTGTCACTACTATATGTCCTTTGGTGTCCCGCTTCCAACTGCCTAGAAGTAATTCTTTTATCTGACCAGAAATAATTGGTGTGTCAGCGTTATCAATGATCAGAAGCCACCTTTTTGTTAATCTTGATAACCAACTGAGAGTCTTTTTAAATGTTTCTTTACTATTTCCTCCGATTAAGTTTACATCGATAGCAAGTGTGGTAATGGTATTTTCCAACGATTCGATGGATTCTGCAGAAATCCAAAAAACACCACCTGGATAAAAATGGTGGAAGGACCACGCAAATTCAGCCGACAAAGTGGTTTTACCACAACCTCCCAAACCACATAAAACCTCTGTGTGTTGAACATCCTTGTAACCTATAAATTTTTGCTTCAATAAAGACAATATACCAACTCTACCCACAAAGACTGGTACTCTATCCGGTGGATAAAAGAAGACTTTTCCTGGTGGCCTATCATGGGAGGTATAACTTTTTATATTCTCAATATCAATTTTTATCTCTTGGATATCGTTTTTAATTGCTGAAACTTCTGTTCGAGTGTAACTGGTTAGTTTCTCTTGAGACTTAATTGTTTGTGCCGTTTGTAATTTTAAAGTTTCGATATCGACATTGATGTTTTCTATGGTATGATCATTTTGATCCAATCGTTTGCTTGCATCTTTCATTTCATTTGTGATATCATCTAATGCATCATGGACCAGATCAAGCGTATAATTCGCATTCGACTTTATCTTTAAAACATATTGGGCTAAACTGCTGAACTCATGTCGAAATTCTTCTACTATTTCCAAACCTAATGTCGTCCCTTGTAAAAAGTGGAGTCCTACAAGTGAAAAATAGCATGCATGTTATGGCACGGTACTGGCATGAAAATACGGTTTTTTTGTGTTATTTAAATTTGCTGTTACAAAATATTAGAAATTATTATAAATTAAGGAATGTATCTCCCTCATGCAAAGCTCTGATTCCTTTCACGAATTTGACTATACTTTTTGGACCTTTTTGATTATAGCTCTTCATCTTTTATATAAGCTTTGGATTTCAAATATTTTGGCCACGAGCATCACTGAAGAGACATACTTTGTCGAAATGCGCATCTGGTGCAACAAAATTGGTACCATTGATTTTATTATACTGATAGATACAATCTTCAAAGTTCTAATTGCAATGTTAAAAAATAAGGTAAAAACTCCAAGGAAAATTCTAAACAAAAGTCTTTCATCACAAGTGAAAATCAAAAGCTCATTAATGAAACGAATTAAAAACAACTAATATTCCTAACTTAGTACAAACATTTCGAATTTTGGATAATTTTCAATAGCAACAGTAAGAAAATAAGACAGATTAACCGCTTTGCTAGTTCCTGAAGTCCTTTTCTTATTTCAGAAACTCATATGTTCAAAATCCTGTGTTTATTTCTTTATTATTTAAAATTGGGATATTCTGTTATCAACAATATTCATAATTTCATTGAAAAAAAGTAAGTAGATCTTTTTAGTCAGACATCGGTAAACTACTGTTGTCTGAAATTACCATGATACAAATTTTAAATAAAATAAAGGTTTAATACAAAAAAATATGTAATAAGGCCAAAAGATACCTTTAATGAAGTTCTGTATACAGTAAAATGTAAAAATAAGATATAATTCCAATAATTCTGAAATCCGTAAAAAAATTACATTGTATTAAAAAAATCAGAGACATATACCATTGACTTCCCAACGAACCAAATCTGCTACTATGGTGGCTTCAGATGACAATTTCAAATGACGTATTAATTGCTGCATCAACTGTAGGGAGGACAAGTATTTCACAGGACACCATTCAGCAAAATTGCAATGGGCCCAAGGATTTCTCACATCTGAACGTAACTGTTAAATTAATAAGTAACATTTGATATAAAAGAGAGTCATTCAGAAAAAGTGTAAATGAGCGTGTAAAGCGTTTAAACTGGCTGCATTTGTTTGCACCTGTCCCATGTCAAGAACCCGATGTTCAGTGATTGTCGCTTTTTCATGTGGTTAATTAGTAATTATATTTTCTTTTTTTATATAGATTGCATCGTTGATTTTCCTGTTTGAATGGTTTTACACTAGTCATTTTTTGCGGCCCGTCTTAGCTTGCTTTTCGGTGTGAGCTAGGACTCCGTATTAAATACTGTACTTGACCTATAATGGTTTAATTTTAAAAAATGTGACTTGGATGGAGAATTGTCTCGTTGGCACTCATACCACATCATCTGGTATCTATATAGGGTTCATTTCGTATTCATGACATATGTTTATCTGAAGACTCGGTTTAATAAAAGAAAAATAGTTTTAAATCTCTAAACTTATCAGCACATCAAGATAAAATTCCATGATAATAATACTAATTTTAATTATAATGATAATATTGTTAATGATAATATTAATAATGATATAAAAATTAATAATTATAATAGTTTTTGTTTTATTATCATTATTACTATGAGGACAAACACATTATATCGATATTTCTCAAAAGAGTAGGTCCAGATTCATCTAACGAAAGATTGTTGACACTTTTTAAACACTAAAGTGTCTTTTTCAGTTGATACAATTAATTAATGTGAAAGATTTTTACTGATTTCGTCATTAAAAACGCTCCGATTTAAGCTTACAACTTATATTTCAATATTAAGAATGAACACGAAGGCGGTCACTTTCATTTAAGACGGAAACCGTCTGAAATTTAACTAAAAGGCTAAAATTGTGAAGATTTCAGTAATTTAGCATGACTTAATGATGCTAGTTCCCGATATATTTGTATTGTATTGTCAAAATCATTTGTATTGTATGTCATATTTATGTAGCAGAAGCATTCTACTTTTCAATAAATAACTAAAAGTTTATTTTATTACAATTTTGTAAAATGCTATATTTTGGGGTCAAAAAAGGGTCTAACTGGACATACTCCTTTACTTGCAATGCATTCAAATGTTATTTATTATACTAAACTGAAAGTGTACAAGAAAAGTAGTATGTATCGCAACTAGAACACTTATTTGGAGGTATTTTAATTTTAATTGGGTCAATCAATTTGTCAAACGATCTCGTTACAAATTCTTGAGATTTTTTTTTACATTTAAAATCATTTATCATAGAAATAATAATAATTCTTGAATAGTTGTATTATAAAATGACATTGCTGTTGAAATACACACGAGGGAAGAAGCCTTGCATATTTGGAGGAGTTTAATTAAGAAATTGCACCAAGAATATAGGTTATTAAAGTACTCACTTTGTCTGCAAGCTGGCCAACAATACTTGTCACATCTGAAAACATGATAATATTCAGAAGTACCGAAGAGTCACATGTTTCATCAAAACCTGTGTATTGTGCCATTTGTGTATTAAGAAATAACTTCGATAAGTCCACTGGATTTTGAATTTTATAGTCATAGTTAGGATAATCATTCTTTCCACGAAAAAGAACACTCCTGTTATTGTTAACTGCTTCATAATTTAATTTTCTTGCAACTGGGTACGTTTGAAGGACATTTGGATAAATCTGCACGTCGATTTTATGAGAATTTTTCAATGTCTGGTACATTTTAGTCATATTCAACGCTACATATTGTCTCAGTGCTGGTGAAAGAACGCTATGAAGACATATTCCAACAACTAGCCATCGCTTCTGGTTGTCCTCTAAATCTGGTTTAAGCACTGCAATGTAAAATACTATATATCTTTATATTTTTTTAAGTCTGAAAAGTGTTTTAATAGAAAGTTTCATTCCTGGTATCTATGATTATTTTATGTATAATCAATAATTAAATATGAAATGAAATACACAATGAACATGTATAAACCTTCTGACCACGGCGCTTATGGTGGCTTAATAAAAATTAAAATAACAAAAAACACTCTGAGAAAAAATCAAAATGGAAATTTCTTATTCAAATGGACAATCAAAAGCTCAAATACATCAAAGGAATGGATAACAACTGTCATATTCCTGACTTCATACAGACATTTTCTTATGTAGAAAATGGTATATTAAACCTGTTTTTGTAGCTTGCTAAACCTTTCACTTGTATGACAGTCTCATAACTCATTCAGGTATTCAAATGCAACGAACTAATCGATTTCAACTTGGTACAGAAGGAATGTACAATTTCTCATTGAAAATGTGTCATGCAATAGGGATATTTTCCACAACGTATTGTGTTTTCGGGTGAAAAATAAACAAAACACTTTAAATTATACATCTTGTGTAACCGATACGCTTTTCCGGATTGACTTTCATAAGAAACTTAAACAGTTGAATGTCAGACATAAACCGGGGAAGTTGAGAAATGTATTTTATAAATGATTTGAATATTGGAATAATTGATTGATGATATCCCGGATAACAGTTGTTCAGCACGAGTATTAGTGTTATGTCGTTGTTCTCCTCTTATATTTAATGCGTTTCCCTCGGTTTTAGTTTGTTACCCCGATTTTGTTTTTTGTCCATGGATTTATGAGTTTTGAACAGCGGTATACTACTGTTGCCTTTATAGAACCTTTAATGCTAGTAAATTGAAACCACACTTTATATATTACTGTCTTATAATATAATTAAACATGGTTGATTTCTATTATTCAAATCTTAAATGATCAAATGCAGTAGTAATAAAATTCTGACTAAGACCCTTCGAATGAAAGTAATTCATGGGAAATTGGCCATATTTCCTTATCATTATTTAATAATTGAATCCGTTATCAGTTATTTCATGATATATTTTCAGCATAATTTAAGTTTATTAAAATATAGCACATAAAAAATAAACAAAGATACAAACCTTGTGGTTTTGTTTTAGTTGCTATTTCTACTACTACAGATTCAAGCTCTATAGATACGTCTTCATGTGGTTGTGTAAGTTCTACATAACCTGCCATAGTGTGATTGATGAATCTACTTTTATATATTTCTATATTTCAATTCTGAAAAGTGTTTTATATAATCATTGTTTAAATATAAAAAGAAATGCAAAATGTAGATAGATAAACCTTTCAAACACCTAATAATTGGCAATGCTGGTAGCTCTTAATATTGTATCAATGAATGACTTATTATATACTTGTATAAAGAGTCTTTCGGGACTGCATCACATGTGCTCTAAATAAATCCGTTGAAGGGAAAACGATACAGTTTTGATCCCATGACTTATTGTTTAAGGAATATTCATGCAAGCTATTTTTCACAATTTGAATTTTCAATAAAAAAAGGTCTTTCAGGTGCTTCCTTTAGCAATAATTAGGGTCGATTTTATGTAATTTACATCATTTTGAGAGATTTACAGAACTTTTTTTGGTTTCAAGGGATAAACAAAAGCAGATTTTGTGAAATCATTTTGAATATCTCCAATACATCAGTATGCTCTTAACTTGTGTAACAATTCTATGGAAATATTTCGTCTTAATGAAATGTTTCATGATTATAGAAAAGTCTCTATTTTGGCTGTTTATCTATTTAATAAAAACAAATCATCGCTTAATTGTTCAATCAATAAAATATCAATAAATACACATCTAATGGATTTTTATGATCAAAGTCATAAACAGTCATAGCAAAACGTATTAAGTTATGTTTCAATCTATTGATTATCAAAGTTAGTACTGTTGAAAACAACCAATAGTCTAATGTTTGACAATATATAAGCAAATCTCTACCTACATCTAGTTCATCAATATAACATTCCTTAATAGTCTTAAGTGACCATAACCTATCTTATGTTTGTTGTATGTGGCCTATAATTTTTTTATCTGTACTTACTGTTTATGAAATCGTTTTCGTCATTCTGGAATATCGAGGCAAGTACGTAATAATGTCCCTGTTTATTTTAGTACCATGGTTAACCAACGAAGTGTCTTTTAAATATCGATTTTGTGAATATTAACAAATGAATTGGTTCATAGAATACACATATATTTAATACACATATTATTCATTGGGCTTATATGATCTTTAAAATGCCTAATATATGCGTTTGTAAAACATCGGAAACAGATTTTTTTTGAACGGTAAGTACAATCAGTAAACAATGTTTTCGTATCAATAACATGAATCGGTTGAGGCAATTGGAGTAACAGCACAGAGAGGAGTTTATTTTCATGTCTTATCAAATAATATTATCTATATATTCGAAATCCATGTAAATAAATGAAAGAGCTATATATATTAAGCGCAAATTTAGTTTCTATCGAAATAACATCTGTCGTTTAGAATATTTATTTACCAAAACCATACTAGTTTTGTTTTTTTACCAAATCGTGAAGTATTTGAATCAAGTCATCTTAGATGTAGTTCATAATGGGTTTTGTGTGATCTTTACAAAGCGTCGTCGACATTAAACATGGTGGTATTAGTATCTACAATTCATAAAGAAGAAACTGGAAAATGACGCTAGATGTAGAAACATCAGTGTATGCTTTTTTTCTTTTGCTTTTGTGTCTTTCTAAATTCCGACATCTGGCTTGGAAAATTCTTGTTAAAAAGAAATATCTAAGTGAATTGCTATTTTGTACTCACTGTAAGCTATAGGCGAAAGACACCAAAACAACATTCAAACCTATTCATCGAAGACTAACAAAAAACTTCATGGCAAAGAAGAAATGGACCCCCCCCCCCCCCAAAAAAAAAAAAAAAGACAAACAACAAAAAACATCCAGAATTCTACGTAACAAAACTTAGAAAATTCAAACTGAACAGCACGAACCAAAGAAAAACCGGGTTATATCTGCATGTAACGAAATGCTACTCCACATGTGACACTTGACGTGTTGCTCGATTAAGAACAAATATGGGGATGATTCTAATTTTGTAGGTCAGAAATTTTAAAAGGGATGATTTCAATCCCAAAACCTGGAACTTTTGAAAAGCTTCCTCTATCATGTAAATTATGATAGAAATTGCAAGTTCTATAATATCGTATCAACTATGCGAAATATACTAAATTTGCAGGCAATGAAGGAATACTGCTACATAGAAATAGAGAGTTAACAATTGAAAAACTGAAATCCTCTCTTGTTCTCAACCGATCCTCATTGTCAGTTTTTAGATGTAAGTAAACATACGAGACAATAAAGACTTAACTGTATCTGTTCTAGCCTTTAATTCGAGTTCGATGGGATAGATAATATTGTAAATTAACTGTGATTCATTTAGTGAGAGAACTTCATTTTTTTTTTTATTAAAAAGGGAAGATAAAAAAAAACTAGCTCCTTTTCATTACAGAACAGAGGAACTTGTACAAATGAGCATCTTCCATATAAATAACTTTAACAACTAGACATAATGAATGTAAAATATCCATCACATTTTCAGAGTTTCGGATAACTTGAAATACAGCTTTACTTGCAAAAACTACTAATTATATGCTGTCAATTAATTAAATTTTGAATAATAGTCTTTAGTTTTGAGTTTTGCTGAAAAGCATGTATTTGTTTGCTTTCAGTTCCAGAACACAGGAAAATAAAGAAGATCATATTACGGATTAATACCTGTCAAAATGAACAGTAATTTCAGTGATTTTCACCACATGATGGAGAAGTGTTTGCAAGGTATCCATGATTCACGGAGTACATATCACGAAACCGGTGGCGGTCCTACTATATTTCAGTATTCTATGTTTACTGCTTATCCAAAATCTGCAACGGCTTGTAGATACAAAAAGGCATTCGAACTTTTTTTTAATGCACAAGAAATTTTATATAATTATAAGAAAGCAAGAGTTGAAACCATAGAAGATTGTGAATGTCTTAAATCAGCTTTCCATGGTTTTGCTAGAGCAAACTTATGCGAGGGTCACTTATCTGCAACATTTCGTTTACCTGCTAATATTCTTAGCCTTATTGACCAATATCTGACAATTCGACCAAATGACATTTTAACAGAATATTTCAAAACAGCAATCATCTTTGCAGAACAACCCGTTGTTAGCAAATGTAAAAACGGTTACTCCAGTGCCAAACAATTAAAAAATTTAATAATAATACACGAAGAATTAGCCTTTAAAGTGAACCAAATGAAACCGCAATCTGAAATTCATCGAGACCTACTTATCCATTTGTATTTTCTCTTGGGTTCATTGTATTCTAATACAGATCAGGAAGTGCGTGCACTCGATTCATTTCAGAAGTCTTACGATCTTGACAACAGTAATTTGGATTCATTATATGGCGTTGCTTTCTATCAATATTTTACAAAATCTGACAAGGCCGAAAGTCAGCTTCAGAAGTATTTGCTATTGGCACCCCAGTGTCACAAGAGGTATTACGATGCTTTTTATACTTTAGCGCTTATTGAAATGAATAAAGAAAATATAAAACAAGCAAAGGAATATTACTACAAAGGGGAAGAAGCCGAGAAGAAACAACTTCCCTGTTTGCCTGCATGGGATACCTTTTCTAGAAAGACAGCAAGATTACACATGCAGTTTTTAGAAGGTTCTGATGATCTAGACGCCAGTGTTTTCCTTCGATTTATGAAAGACTCAATGCGTTAATTATATGCATATGCAGTAAGAAGAAGAATGTATATCCAAGTAGTGTTGATCCATTCATCTGCCTTTATCAAAAATATCAGTTAGAGATCTTTTTATTAATTGGAACAACTTACCTTATACTACTGGGTACTGACGTTGTTAATCATCTTAAATATTAAGTATTATTTTATTTGTCTCTCTTGACTGTTTATATTCCATTTTTGGTAATATTCTTTTGGTGTGGCTCGAGTCTAGTCTTTCATTTTTGCTTATGTGCTTTGTCTGTATGCCTATTTATTTTCTTTGTTGACATATTTCATGTATTTGTATGTTTTATAATGATTGAGTTCATAACACAATATTGACTCCAGTACCCCTATTTTTGAGATTTTAACCTATTAGGTCTGTTTATTTTGTTCACACATTGTTGCCAATACAAAGGAACATAAGGCGACTGTCATACAAGTGAGAGGTATAGCTAGCAATAAAACCAGGTTTAATCTATCATTTTCTATTTTGTTGTTTTTCATTCGTTTATTGTGTCTGAGCTTTGGCTTTTGCTATTTGATACTTGACTTATCGTTGAATATTTTCATTGATATTTTAGTCATCTAATGAAAAAACATATGACAAAAGAATTTTTTAGATATCCATATTTATCACTTAACAAATGCGAGTCTTAAAGAAAACAAATGAAAGTGTGCTAACCTCTCTCAGAATAATTGCCAGAAAAGGGGCGACATACTAGAAAACATAGGATATGTGCCGTTCATTACAAAAAATTAGCATTAGCACAGTTTACAATATCACAAGTGAACGGTTTGACAATGACGATATAGGCGGCAAACAAGTCTAAGGTAAATGGCAACTACCCTACCAGACTCAAACTGTGTCGTGTATGATGTATCAGGGATGTTATAATTGAAATTGTAATGGTAATTTAAAAGTGCAATGCTTTACAATTTCCCATGTAACTGAATGTTATGTATAAAAGAGCATTTTTTTTATTACATTTAATGGACGGAATAGATCTCTTTTTGGTCCCAAAATAAAGCAGTTTTACAAAATTATTAAAATGTAAACTTTAAAATGTAAACTTTTAGTTATTTATTATAAAGTAAAATGCTTCTGCTACATAATTAAGGGTTGTTTTCAACAAACAATGCAAATATATCGGGTACTAGCACACAATTATATGACAATGGTAAGCTGTTAAAACGGACTTGACATTTTTTTTATACAAGTAAGGCCGTTAGTTTTCTCGTTTGAATTGTTTTACATTGTCATATCGGAGCCATTTATATCTGACTATGCGGTATGGGCTTTGCTCATTGTTGACGGCCGTATGGTGACCTATAGTTGTTAATGTCTGTGTCATTTTGGTCTCTTGTGGACAGTTGTCTCATTTGCAATCATACCACATCTTTTTTTTTATATTGACAATCAGAATTATGAAAAAAATTATGGCAAATTATAAAATAGAACACATACATTAAATCATTGTCTCAGATTTATTAAATAACATATCCGACATAAAGAAAACGAATATAAGACTATAAGTATTCCAAATATCATAGCAATATTAAAATCCGATACCACTAATATCAAAACATATCACAAAAACAATAAATAAAGACTAAACTCAAACAAAAGCTTAACTTTGTTTTTACTGACGGAAATGTATCGAGTGTAATATCTATAAGTGTAAGATAATTATATATAAAATGATAACATTACATGAATAGTGTTTTTGTATTATTTTTTTATATTTATTTTCAAGTATTATCGTTTATATAGATATACAATTTTGCGCCTGTCCCAAGTCAGGAGCCTCTAGCCTTTGTTAGTCTTGTATGATTTTTAATTTCAGTTTCTTATGTATAATTCGGAGTTTAGTATGACGTCCATTTTCACTGTACTAGTATACATATTTTTTAGGGGCCAGCTGAAGGATGCCTACTGGTGCGGGATTTTCTCGCTACATTGAAGACCCATTGGTGGTCTTCGGCTGTTGTCTGCTCTATGGTCGGGTTGTTGTCGCCCCATTTCCTTTCTCAATTTTAAAGTTGATGTCCGTTGCTTTGTGGATCTCATATAATTGATTTAATTTGTGTCAGATAGTTTCCGGCCTCAAATTAGTTTAGTTTATACATATTTTATTTGCAAACATAGCAAAAGGGATTGGACACAAGTTATAACAACATTAGTGACATCCTCTCCCTATATAAATATAAACACCAAGTGCATTAGATAATGACGAAAAAACAAGAGAAGAAATGCATGTAATATATACTACAAACGAATATAATAAGGAAAAATACTGAAGTAAAGAGTTGGAAAATTACCAGGTCCGATCTATAAATAGTTCATCAAATAAACCAGAAACAGATTTTTACTCAACATGCAAATGGCCATCATTTTACTATGATTATATTTAGAAATGAAAATATTTAGAAATACTTAAAATATGCAAGTTTGTCCATATTGTCTAGGATTGTTAATTAAATGATTTAAAATTTTTTTATTTTTTTTATTTCAAAGAGAGTTATTGAAGAACAGATTTTGTCTTCAGCCTTACATAAATAACTGCATACTAGAACACACCCACGAAATCGCGGGCATTTAAAGCTTGGTTGAAAGTACTTGTATGTAAACTGTTGTAGGGAGAATTTTTGTAATTCTATGTCTGGAGAAATTCAGAAAAAAAGTATAAAAAAGCATAGGTGATTGGAGACAGGACAATGTTTAAGCTCTCTCCATTTTTCCAAAGTCCGTTTTTTTTTTGTTTTCTTTTAAATTTTATTATTTTCGCGTTTTTATATACTATAAACATTACGTATATTATAAATAAAGTGAATTTGGTATTAACTATCAACAATACTAAGTCTATTAAGGCTTTTATACCTCAGGAATAGATTACCTTAGCTGTATTTGGCAAAATTTTTACGAATGTAGGTCCTAATTGCTCTTCGACTTTGTACTTTTTTGAACCTTTCAACTTCTTTTTTGGATCCGAGCGTCACTGATGAGTCTTTTGTAGACGAAACGTTTTGTAGACGAAACGCCCGTCTGGCATAAATACAAAATTTTATCCTGGTATCTATGATGAGTATATTTCCAAGTTTCTTATCCACGGCGATAATTACTCGTAAGAGAGTATGGCTAATAGCTAATACCTGGAACGTTGTACAGGGAACCAGGATAAGAGGTGTGCAAATTAAACCGGAAGTCTTGTATGATTTAAAAGTTGGTATAATGATGGAAACAATATCCGGACGCTTTTGGTGTCAGACCACCAATTACTCCCTCCAATTTAGAACGTAGTCCTACTCTTACACACAATAGTGCTTTTGATGTCATCCGGTTTACTTAAACTAACCAACAAATTTGCAGAAATGAAACTTTTGGTGAAAGGAAAATATATTTAGACCGTTTTGATTCAAAATTCACTTGTCTATGAGTTGGCGTTACAAAATCAGGATTAATGCACTACATAGTAATCTAATTTAAGATTTCCAGAAAACCAGGAGTTATTTTGATAGTACCTGTGTTTTCAAGATCAGAAATTTCATATAAAACATTGGTTGAAAATTGGCATGTAGAAATGTGATACATGTACAATTCAGGATATACCTGTTTTCCTTGTAGTTAAACTTAAGGTAAAATATTTAGACAGCTGTGAAAATTGCAAGATTTGGTTGAACAGATAGGGATTTTTAATTGGTGGTCTGACACCTTTATTTTCGTTTTCCCAAAATAACCATAACTGAATGATCATAAGAACAGACTGACAAATGCGACTATACCTATATAGAACACAGAGGCATGATGATTAATAATTCATTGTATAAGGAAGAGAAGCGACACACAAAATGAGGTCTTCTCGTTTATTAGTATAGATACTCTAACTTTTATTTTACAGGTCTTTGTATCTTCCCATCCCTGTTTCACTTGAATTATTTTCAGCTTATTCGAATATGTGCATGTTTTCTGGCACGTTTGAAATAAATGCAATTCATTTAATGTTTGAATAGATATAGGAAGATGTGGTGTGAGCGCCAATGAGACAAATCTCCATCCAAATAACAATTTAAAAAAAAGTAAACCATTATAGGTCAATGTACGGCCTTCAACACGGAGCCTTGGCTCACACCGGACAACAAGAATGTATATTTACACAATCATGTAGTTATTAAGCATGTTTTAAAAACAAGAAAAAATATTTATAAGTGCAACACATGGTATTTTTGGACAAGAAATCAATTTTTTCTTACCCTTGAAAAATTCAAATGAAGTAAAACAAGAAATCAATCTGGTTGACGCAAAAATGACAATCTGTTACACAGAATAATAGTGGTGCAATTCTTTCCAGTGGGTCTCAATCAACACTGATTTACAGAAATCTTGGTAAGAATTTAGTCTTAGATGCTGGATTATTTTATTAGTTGTATTTGGCTTTGAACAAGCTGTCAGTAACTACGAGTACTCTCAGATCTGTGCTTAGTGCCTCAGTTGTTAGGATATATACAGGTAAACGGCCACTTCCACTCCGTACATTTGTTAGATGTATTTCTATTAGCTATGATTCATGTGTTTTTTTGTTTAATATGTTCTATTTATTTGTATTAGTCTTGTAATGTTATGTTGTCATTTTAATGTTTTTTTAACATTGCCATTAAAGCGGGAGGTTTGGCATGCCACAAAACCAGATTCAACCCACCATTTTTTTCTTAAAAAAATGTCCTGTTCCAAGTCAGGAATATGGCCATTGTTATAAACTCATCATAGATACCAGGACTAAATATTACAGTTACCTCAGTTTTAGTTTGTTACCCCGATTTAGTTTTTTGTCCATCGATTTACGAGTTTTGAACAGCGGAGTACTACTGTTGCCTTTATGTATTCATCTAATGAGTTAAGCCTTTTATATTATGTATATTATGTTTTTGACGTTTGATTTGGCCACAAATGATCACAAAGTGCATTTCTCGGAACAATCAATTTTTTACTTTAATCGTAGAAATAAATAGTACCGTAACATAAAAACAAAGAAATGATTTAAAAATATATGTTGATTTAATATTGTTTACTAAATGAAATTCGCGATAATTTTGTTTTTCGTAATTAAAAAACAACGCATTGCATCCCACAATTACACACAAAAGGTAAATAGTCTATGCCTTGTGAAATAAAATGAATTATTATTTTTTTTGTGGAAATTGTCGAGGCAACAATATGAATGATGAATGATTACGGAGATGAAGTTTTCATTAGAAGACATACCTTTGCCGCGTGCCAAGACACTTTCAAAAATTCAAACAAGTAGCAATGATTTCCGAACAATGTCCACCCAGATTCACATGGCTTCTGGACTACAAAAGATATATACAAATTAACACGCATAAGAAGTCAATTTTCCAATTAACTCTTGTGTTAGATAGTTTCCGGCCTCAAATTAGTTTAGTTTATACATATTTTATTTGCAAAAGTAGCAAAAGGGATTGGACACAAGTTATAACAACCTTAGTGACGTCCTCTCCCTATATAAATATAAACACCAAGTGCATTAGATAATGATGAAAAAACAAGAGAAGAAATGCATGTAATATATACTACAAACGAATATAATAAGGAATAATACTGAAGGAAAGAGTTGGAAAATTACCAGGTCCAATCTAAATAGTTCATCAAATAAACCAGAAACAGATTTTTACTCAACATGCAAATGGTCATCATTTTACTATGATTATATTAACCAATGAAAATATTTAGAAATACTTAGAATATGCAAGTTTGTCCAAATTGTCTAGGATTATTAATTTAATGATTTAAATTTTTTTTTTTTTTTTTATTTCAAAGAGAGTTATTGAAGAACAGATTTTGTCTTCAGCCTTACATAAATAACTGCATACTAGAACACACCCTCGAAATCGCGGGCATTTAAAGCTTGGTTGAAAGTACTTGTTTGTAAACTGTTATAGGGAGAATTTTTGTAATTTTGTCTGGAGAAATTCAGAAAAAAAGTATAAAAATTCATAGGTGATTGGAGACAGGACAATGTTTAAGCTCTCTCCCTTTTTCCAAAGTCCGTTTTTTTTTTCTTTTAAATTTTATTATTTTCGCGTTTTTATATACTATGAACATTACGTATATTATAAATAAAGTGAATTTGGTATTAACTATCAACAATACTAAGTCTATTAAGGCTTTTATACCTCAGGAATAGATTACCTTAGCTGTATTTGGCAAAATTTTTACGAATGTAGGTCCTAATTGCTCTTCGACTTTGTACTTTTTTGGACCTTTCAACTTCTTTTTTGGATCCGAGCGTCACTGATGAGTCTTTTGTAGACGAAACGTTTTGTAGACGAAACGCCCGTCTGGCATAAATACAAAATTTTATCCTGGTATCTATGATGAGTATATTTCCAAGTTTCTTATCCACGGCGATCATTACTCGTAAGAGAGTATGGCTAATAGCTAATACCTGGAACGTTGTACCGGGAACCAGGATAAGAGGTGTGCAAATTAAACCGGAAGTCTTGTATGATTTAAAAGTTGGTCTAATGATGGAAACAATATCCGGACGCTTTTGGTGTCAGACCACCAATTACTCCCTCCAATTTAGAACGTAGTCCTACTCTGACACAAAATAGTGCTTTTGATGTCATCCGGTTTACTTAAACTAACCAAAAAATTTGCAGAAATGAAACTTTTGGTGAAAGGAAAATATATTTAGACCGTTTTGATTCAAAATTCAATTGTCTATGAGTTGGCGTTAAAAAATCAGGATTAAAGCGCTACATAGTAATCTAATTTAAGATTTCCAGAAAACCGGGAGTTATTTTGATAGTACCTGTGTTTTCAAGATCAGAAATTTCATATAAAACATTGGTTGAAAATTGGCATGTAGGAATGTGATACATGTACAATTCAGGATTTACCTGTTTTCCTTGTAGTTAAACTTAAGGTAAAATATTTAGACAGCTGTGAAAATTGCAAGATTTGGTTGAACAGATAGGGATTTTTAATTTGTGGTCTGACACCTTTATTTTCGTTTTCCTCCCAAAATAACCATAACTGAATGATCATAAGAATAGAATGACAAATGCGACTATACCTATATAGAACACAGAGGCATGATGATTAATAATTCATTGTAGAAGGAAGAGAAGCGACACACAAAATGAGGTCTTCTCGTTTATTAGTATAGATATTCTAACTTTTATTTTACAGGTCTTTGTATCTTCCCATCCCTGTTTCACTTGAATTATTTTCAGCTTATTCGAATATGTGCATGTTTTCTGGCACATTTGAAATACATGCAATTCATCTTATGTTTGAATAGATATAGGAAGATGTGGTGTGAGTGCCAATGAGACAACTCTCCATCCAAATAACAGTTTAAAAAAAAGTAAACCGTTATAGGTCAATGTACGGCCTTCAACACGGAGCCTTGGCTCACACCGAACAACAAGAATGTATATTTACACAATCATGTAATTATTTAGCATGTTTTAAAAACAGGAAAAAATGTTTATAAGTGCAACACACGGTATTTTTGGACAAGCAATCAATTTTTTCTTACCCTTGAAAAATTCAAATTATATGTCAATTCATTATAGGTCAATGTACGGCCTTCAACAACGAGCCTTGGCTCACACCGAACAACAAGAATGTATATTTACACAATCATGTAATTATTTAGCATGTTTTAAAAACAGGAAAAAATGTTTATAAGTGCAACACACGGTATTTTTGGACAAGAAATCAATTTTTTCTTACCCTTGAAAAATTCAAATGAAGTAAAACAAGAAATCAATCTGGTTGACGCAAAAATGACAATCTGTTACACAGAATAAAAGTGGTGCATTTCTTTCCAGTGGGTCTCAATCAACACTGATTTACAGAAATCTTGGTAAGAATTTAGTCTTAGATGCTGGATTATTTTATTAGTTGTATTTGGCTTTGAACAAGCTGTCAGTAACTACGAGTACTCTCAGATCTGTACTTAGTGCCTCAGTTGTTAGGATTTATACAGGTAAACGGCCACTTCCACTCCGTACATTTTGTTAGATGTGTTTCTATTAGCTATGATTCATGTGTATTTTGTTTAATATGTTCCCCTATTTATTTGTATTAGTCCTGTAATGTTATGTTGTCATTTTAATGTTATATTTAACATTGCCATTAAAGCGGGAGGTTTGGCATGCCACAAAACCAGATTCAACCCACCATTTTTTTCTTAAAAAATGTCCTGTTCCAAGTCAGGAATATGGCCATTGTTATAAACTCATCATAGATACCAGGACTAAATATTACAGTTCCCTCAGTTTTAGTTTGTTACCCCGATTTAGTTTTTTGTCCATCGATTTACGAGTTTTTAACAGCGGAGTACTACTGTTGCCTTTATGTATTCATTTAATGAGTTAAACCTTTTTCAACTGATTTGTATTGTTCGTTCTTATGTTGTACTGTTACACCACTGTCCAAGGTTAGGTGGGGGCGGCGGTTGGGGATCCGGTTAACATGTGTAACCCTAATCTAGATTATCCAGACGCTCCATATGCATAGTGAATATTTGCTCTAAGAACGATAACTCTGGTGCATCGAGACTAGTGTAACCCCTTCAATTCTTTATACAACTGTATGTGCCTGTCCCAAGTCAGGATCCTGTAATTCAATGGTTGTTGTCGTTTGTTGATGTTTTACATATTTGTTTTTTGTTCTTTTTTAGTTAGTTTTCTCGTTGGAATTGTTTTGCTTTTGTCATCTCGGAGCCTTTTATAGCGGACATTTTTAAGCCTCCCAAACGAATAACAGTCTAATAATGATTAGAAAAATAAGTTTGATCTAATGAGGTAAAATAATTGAACGTGGCTACGTACTTATACATTCATCCCAAATGAATGGAGACCTGTAATTTAAACTGGTATTTTAAAAAAAAATTTCGAACTGTAAACACGGTAAAGCCAGTACTAAGCCGGAGTTACTGGAAACAAGTGATGACAGGAAAATGAGGGACTCATTCTATGTTTTTTCATTTATGCCCTCTGGGGAAATCGTCCGTAACTTTCTTATCCAAAATCTTTCCCGAGCGACTCTGTCGACCTTCGACCAACCCTCGTTGTGGTCTATGATTGTGATGGTGAGGTTTTTGAGATCAGCTTGTGTGTGACTGCTATTCGTTTGGGAGGCTTTAATATGTAGTTTCTTTTGCAATTGCCCTACCGTTGTCAAATTTGAAATATTATACCAACTTGGATCGGTTAAGAATTTTTGATTTTTTTTTTTTTTGTTTGAGGACTGCCCTCAATGCAGTTTTAACATATCTAAACTGTTGTGCCAGTTCACATCAAAAATAATTATTTTCATTTGGCATATCTTTGTAATCTTTGCGCCGTGTTTGGAAATTTTAAAATTGTATCAGCGTCTGTGGTGTTCGATTAAATTGTATAAATTCAAGATTTAGAAAAAGTTTCTCAGTTTGAATATATTGACATGATTCATTTGACATCGTGCTATTATTGAAGAAGGATATCTGTTATCCGAAATATCTAATATTACTCATTTTATAGTTATTTAATGGTGATGTTGTACCCTTTTTGACTTGTTATTATGCCCCACCTACGATAGTAGAGGGGCATTATGTTTTCTGGTCTGTGGCTCCGTTCGTCCGCGCGTCCGTTCGTCCGTCTGTGCGTCCGTCCGTTCAGGTTAAAGTTTTTGGTCAAGGTAGTTTTTGATGAAGCTGAAGTCCAATCAACTTGAAACTTAGTAGACTTGTTGCTTATGATATGATCTTTCTAATTTTAAAGCCAAATTAGACTTTTGATCCCAATTTCACGGTCCACTGAACATAGAAATTGAAAGTGGGAGTTTCAGGTTAAAGTTTTTGGTCAAGGTAGTTTTTGGTGAAGCTGAAGTCCAATCAACTTGAAACTTAGTAAACTAGTTGCTTATGATATATTCTTTTTTAATTTTGAAGCCAAATTAGACTTTTGACCCCAATTTCACGGTCCACTAAACATAGAAAATGAAAGTGGGAGTTTCAGGTTAAAGTTTTTGGTCAAGGTAGTTTTTGATAAAATTGAAATCCAATCAACTTGAAACTTAGTACATATGTTCCTTATAGTATAATCTTTCTAATTTTAATACCAAAAGAGATTATTACCCAATTTTACGGTCCATGGAACATGGAAAAGGATAGTGCGAGTGGGGCATCCGTGTACTTTGGACACATTCTTGTATATTATATTTTATAGTGTACAGAATCATATTACATGATCCATCGCCCTGTAAGATTGATCGTTGACTATTTATTCAGTCATTATATATATATACATATATATACATATATGATACATCTGTTGTAGGGTTGTCACTGACTCAGACGTACTTATGAATATAATTATTTTCTGTGACTGTATCTTACATTAATTTGTAGGATCCTTTACTATAGATAATTTAGCTGATCTGTAACAATAACATCTTCATGCCTTATATATCATGTACTGTAGTACGCCGCTAGATTAAAACTGACGTGGAAAGGTAACACATGGCCAGCGAAAGCTCTTTTTTTTTGAGAGCCCAGGTGGTCGTGTGGTCTAGCGGGACGGCTGCAGTGCAGGCGATTTGGTGTCACGATATCACAGTAGCATGGGTTCGAATCCCGGCGAGTGAAGAACCAAAAATTTGCGAAAGCAAATTTACAGATCTAACATTGTTGGGTTGATGTTTAGACGAGTTGTATATATATATATATATATTTATATATATATTTTTAATAAAATTATGATAAAACGTAATGTGTTATTTAATTAATTACTTAAGCTTTATAACTGTTTTTGATCTGAGCGTCACTAATGAGTATTATGTAGACGAAACGCGCCTCTGACGTATTTAATCATAAGCCTGATATCTTTGATCGCTATTTAGTAAAGAAATTGTAATTTTGATAAATTACATTTCAGAAACTGAGTAACGGTAATTAGTTTAATCATATTTATTTATAGTGGATTGGGAAACAAGTTTTGAAACTGACATAAATCCCTTTCCACTTTGCGGGAGCGAGTGCTGCCTTGTAGCGGCATAAACCTGCACTTTTTCGAAATCTACAACGGTGTCTTTTACGTGCAAGAGATATGGCTCTCTCTTAACACGGGCTAGCCATTTATCGTCCCCTTTCGATGTACTATCATCGTGTCCTCAAGACCATACTCGCAAATGGTGTTAAGGGAGAGCCGAAAATTCAATCCCTGAAATGTACATCCCGGACTGGGTATCGAACCAGGAACCTTTGCGATAGTAGTCAGATGCACTAACCACTACACCACGGCTCTTTTAACGGTAATTAGGTTATAATTGATAATTTTTGCAAAATAATGTGTAATTTAATTAATTGCATTCATATATAATTTACCCCAAATGTGTAATATATTATACTTATAGTGACTTGGAATAAGTGTATTAAAGCTATTGTGTTTTCTGTGTTTTATCTTGTTGTAACGCTTTTTTCAATTTAAGGATGTACTTTGGTGATTTAAAGTAAAATTAAATAAATCAAGAATTCAAAGTTGATACTTTCAAGGGCACTAGCTACGAGATATATAAAAAAATCCAAAGTATGATTTTTTTTGTTCAATCATCCAGTGTATATAAAGTGCGAATCCAGTCAGTTCATTTTCACTGTTGTATGCGAGTATGTTCATTGTAGAATAAAGGATTATGGGAAAACTTTATTTGTTTACGTTTTTAAAATACCAAAATAATTGATTTGAAACTAAATTTTAACATATTTTCATTATGATGTGTCTTTTTAATGTAAAATAACAGTATTAAAGTTCAAATATGTGTAATAAAAGCAACATAACATAGAATATCAGTTATTAAAAGCGATCCATTTTCACTATAGATGCGATGAATTATCACTGTATGGCATTCATTTCTGATGTAGAATTTTCGAAAATGCGATGAATTTATATTGTAGATTAATGTAATAATTAGACTTGCAGCAAATGAAAAACTTATTTGATTACTTTAATATTTATATCTATTTATAACTTGTATATGTCTATAGAAACTGGCTGGCCATTTATACGTTTTCCCACAGTATTGAAATGTGTGAACTGTAAACTGAAATGTTTCCCCGCAATGTTTTTTTTCCCAGTTCGTATATTGCTATGATATCGTTATCGTCTGCGTCGTCCGAAGTCCCATTTGGTTTCCGATCAACTAAATTAAAGTGAAAGGATCTATATAAATTTTAAAGAAGGTTAAATACCACAAAAGGAAGGTTGGGATAATGTTGGGGATGATGGTTCCAACCGTTTACGAAAAAGGGGCATAAAAGAAGCATGTTTTTAGTTTTAGGATAATTACTTGTGTATAAGAATTTTGATTGTTCTGAAGTTGTACCACAGTGTTCAATACCACAAGTAGAATGTTAGGTTTCATTTTGGGGTTATGGTACTAACAGTTTAGGAATGAAGGAACAAAAAGGGAAAAAAAACAATCATGTTTGTAGTTTCCGGATAATTACTTGTATGTACGTTTTTGGATCTTTTTCGCATTATCACAAATAGAAGACTGGGATTTTGTTCGGGGATAATTGCCCCAAACATGCAGAAATTAGGGGCAAAAGAAATGGCAAAACAAACATTTTTCTAGTTTCCAGACAATATCTTGTGTTCAAGTGTATGGACCTCTCTAAAATTGTACTACAAGGTTCATTACCAGAAAGGAAAGACTAGGATTTGGTTTGATGGTTATTTATCCTAGAAGGAAAACAAAATGTTATGGGCGGGAAGAAACCTTCAGTTGCACAGTATTGCGCATACGATTTAAGATCTTCGACCACATTTACCTTGTGTCAGAAACCTATATAACGTCATAAATTTGATCACAATCCAAATTCAGATAGTATCAAGCTTTAATATTATGTCCAAATTTGCCCCAACTGTTCAGGGTTCGATCTCTGCGGTCAGCGAAGCATTTTTAATGTTTTACTATAAAACGAGCAGATGTGTTTAAAAGTTCCTGTTGCTTTCTTCATATGGTAAGCTATGCCAGCATAGGCGTATCCAGGGGGGCCTTGGAAAAATTTGGTTGATTATATAGGGAATCACTGAAGCTTGACTTGAGACCCCCCCTTTTAGGTCAGCCATCAGGCCCGCCTGACAAAAATTTCTGGATCCGCCACTGCCCAGTTCTGTTTTTGAAGTGTTTGTAACAATGAGTACAAATCAGGCTTCCTCCTTGCTATCAGTTGTTATGCTTATTGAGAAGTCTTAAAATTTTAATTCACACTGGTCACATTTGTTTAACCCATTAGTGTGGATCTTCTTATGCCTGGGAAAACTAGCTACCCATTTTGTCTTGAAAGGACAATACGTGCATTGGTATGAAGACCCCTCCTTAACTTTAGTTTTTTTTTCTGTGATTCATCTTCACTTGCCTCCCCTATTGTTGAGCCCCCAAATGCCTCAACATCCATATTCTGAAGGAAAGATAGTTTTTAGCTCGATTGTTGCTTGCATGTTCTTTACTGTATAAAATGAAACGACAATGTGACATATAATTATCCAAAGTCATTAAAGCTTGAAATGCAAGTCAAGTTGTGTAAGGCAAACTTTATCTGTCAAAAACGTATACTGATAAAGTTGCATTGGAACATGATGCACGTGTTGTACAGCACCCTTGATACTACCGCAGAGGTCGAACCCTGAACAGTTTGGGGTAAGTATGTACACAACATTCAAGCTAGACTTCATTTTTGATGAAATCAAAAAAATGTTGAATTTCGGACCCTTTGGGCCTCAATGTGGACCATTTCGATAACTTGGCCCAAAATACCAAAATCCCAAATTTAAAAACACGGTAAGATTCAGCATTCCAAAGTACCCCAAATATTCAACTGTTGTTGAAATCCAAAAGAATTTATTTCTTGACAGTTTGAACCCCACAAACTGTTAGATGGGCCAAAAATTAAAAAAAATAATAATAAACACAATCATGTATGGATTCAGCCTACCAAAGAACCTCAAATTTTATTTTGGACCCTGTGGGCCAATTTAAAACCGGACCCAAAATCAAAAATCTTACTTCAAAACCTCATTGAAATTGGTCAAGAAGTGATTTATAAAACAATATTAGATGTACGTATTCAGTGATGAAGTTTCATGCATTGGATAAATATAACTACACTTTAAATAAAGATTCTGATGAATTATAAAAAATTCTATGACATGCTTCTTCTGATTGGTAAATAGACCCATACTCGAAATCCAATGATAAAATTTGTTTGCACATGCGTATAATGACTACTGCAGAAACATGCATTTTATCAAAAAGGCATGCATTTGAAAATATTCAAACTATACATCTCAAAGTCAGCACTATCAAATCCTTTTCTTACTTTAATTATTGTTTGTGCAAGTCGGCTGAATTTGGAATTTAATGCATAAAAATTAATAAAATTCATACAGTGAAAATGCACCGCATATACAATACTAATGAATCGCTCTACAGTGAAAATGAAATTAAAGTATCATTATTCAACAGTAAACATGACTCGCATAAAGATAGCATCATAGTGGAATTCAATACAATATGGGCAAACTGAATAACAAAAGCTATTCTACGTTATACAACATTAATAATTGTGTTGTAATGAATATATTTTTGCAACTACATCTTTCCTGCTAGTTTTTAATCACCTGCACGATTTGTTTGTAAAACGTCCTAAATATTCACCTATTTCGGTATATATTTCACGTATGGATGGTTCTCGGCGCGTTAAATACCCGTTCCCATCTCTTTTTTTTGTATAACTTGTATTATTTATTACTAAATATAGTACATGTGAACAATTTTCTTCATTTTCTTCAAAAATCATAATTTTTTCGTCTGTTAATTTACCATTCTACATCAGAAATGCATGGCATATACAGTGAAAATGGTATTTTAGGATCCGCACTTTACATACACTGTCATCAATGAAAGTGAAATAGTGAAGTAATAATTAGAAAGAGATAGAATAACGCATGCAGTGTACGTGTACGGGTATTTAAAGGAAAAGAATGTCAACATTGAAAGTGAAACTAGGTAAATAATTTGATTAACTGATTCGATCCACACAAAATCATTCTTATAAAGATAAAAACGACGATAAACATAATTTGTAATCTACAATACAAAATTTAACAGACCTATAAAAATCCAATTGCACGAGTTGCTTAATCCATTTATAAATGTGTATTTGTTTATATCGCTTATATGGTCATAGAAGGTCAACTCGATAGTTAATTAGATGGCGTATTGGCTAAAATTCACACGAAACGAAGCTACATCTTATTGAGACCATGTTCTATAAATTGTTTATTTTATACTTTTCATAGTTTGGAAAAAATGTTTTACATTCTTATAAATAAACTATGAGAATTTTGAGTCAAATCGGTGAACATGAATTTGACAGCTAGTGCCCCTTTAAGCTAGAAGGGTATTCGTTTTTTGAGGATCAAAATAAGCAAAAAAATATTGAAAGATTAAGGAGCTCCTTTTCGAGATAATACACTTATAAGATATGGCGGCAAAAGGCTGACTCAGACTTTTACCTTATATTTGCATTGACATTATTTGGGTCTCAAAATTTTGTCAAATGACCTTTTTTGAGCTATTAAGTCTTATGTTAAAAGATAAATAGGTGTTATGGAGCAAAATATTTAACCTTGTATCATATGGGAAACCACCAAGGAGTCACTTATTCAAAAATCTCATCTAAGTACATCCTTAAAGGATAATCTTGTCGTAGCTTCAATGAACAGGGGTTTTCTTTGTTGGTTTTTAAGCCATTTTCATTGATATTTCATAGTGTGTCTTTCTATCTTGAAATGTTACTCTATTGTTTCAGCTACGGGTGAATGGTTGTACCTATTAACGCGTTTAAACTTATTGCATATGTTTGCTTCTGGTCTAAGTCAGGAACCTCATGTTCAGTTGTTGTCGTTTGTTGGTGTGGTTAATAAGTGTTTCACGTTTCCGTTTTTTTTTATCGTTTGTTTTCCTGTTTGAATTGTATTACATTAGACTTTTTTTGGCCCTTTATAGCTTTTACCGTGTTGAAGACCGTATTTTGACCTATACTAGTAATTGGTTTACTTTTACAAAATGTGACATGGATGGACGTAATCGCATTGGCACTCAGACCAATCTTCTTATATCTATCTATATATCTTTACTTTGTATATTCTATTTGGTTCTCTAAATAAAGGCAACAGTAGTATACCGCTGTTCAAAACTCATAGATCCATGGACAAAAAACTAAATCGGGGTAACAAACTTAAACTGAAGGAAAGGAATTAAATATAAGAGGAGAACAACGACACACCATTAAAATGTAACACACACAGAAACGGACTAAGCATTAGACAAAATCCTATGAGAAATAACAAATATAACATCAAAACCAAATACATGACTTTGGGATAGACAAGTACCGTGACACGTCTTATAGTAATGTGAATTCACACTCAAAAATAAGAGAAAACAAACGACACAACGGAAACACACCGTTAAAATGTAACACACACAGAGACGAACTATAATATAACAATGGCCATATTCCTGACTTGGTAGAGGACATTTTTAAAGGCAAAAATGGTGGGTTGAACCTGGTTTTGTGGCATGCCAAACCTCCCTCTTTTATGACCACAATTAGCTAGCAAAAGGCAACAAGTTGAAAATTTTAATACGCCAGAACTTCATTTTTTCCACACAAGACTTACTACTGACGCCAAGATACAAAACTTTGAAAACCGAAACAAGTACAAAGTTGAACAGCATCGAGGACCAAAAAATCAAAAAAGTTGTGTGCCAAAAACGGCCAGGGTTTTCTGTTAGGTACTAGAACATCCCCATTATTTAGAATAATTTATACTTTTGCAAACAGTACATTTTAAAAAATGACTTTACAAAAGATATATGATAAAACTGAAGTATTAACTAATTACAGGAAACAACCGAAATACATAACATAACCTGACAAAATCTCGAGGACAAAATGCATCACAAAAAATAGACACATACAAATAAGAAAGAGATTGAGAATCATTTTGTGACACTTATTTACATTAAAAATGACAGACCCTTCATTTTGGAAAGGTCGTAGTGAGAAATTTTAATTTCGTAATACTGTATATAATAAATAATTAAAAAGAATAAGACTTATATAGATGTACGGAATAAACGTGGCCTTCACTTATAATGGTTCCAGTTCTTATCATTTCAAGATGACGTAACATTATTCAAATGTTTGAAGAACTTGTCTTTACCAGGTCATTGTAAAATCTGACAGCCGGACATGCTATTCGATTGCTCAACTGAGTCCTAATTTCACGAACAGATATAAATATTTGCATACAAATATATATATATACATCTTCTTACCTATTCTTTGCAATTGCCTTAAATATCCATAATGAATTATGAAATGTCCAGCTGAGAGAGGATGGCCCAATTTTTGTATACAAAATAACAGAAAACTCAATAAAATAAGACGGAGCTGAATTTCCGGATTTTTAAATAAAGGGTTCCGGAATATTTTCCCCCACAAAGCAAAGTTGTGAAATTCAAAATTCTGAAACAAAAACAATATTTCAGCGAAAAAGGCCTAATTTAAAACTTTTGTAAAAATAAGCTGATGTTTTTCGTGTCAACCCCCTAAAAGACCTACTACATGTGTCTCGTGTTAACCCCTACATGTCATATGATATGTGCTTCGAATCAACCCCTTGTGTTTATCCCTACATGTCCCATATAATTTGTTTTTGTTTACCCCTACCTGCCTTAAAACACGTGTTTCATGGTGTCAACACCCTACATGCTACATATCCCCTACATAACTTATAAAGGCAACAGTAGTTTACCGATGTTCAAACTCATAAATCCATATAACTTTTGCTTTGTATCAACCCCAATATGACCTATAACATGTGTAATGTGTTTACCGCTGCACGACCTATACGAAAATAAGTTTTTGAATATATTTTTTTGTACGTTATTACTTTTTTTTCTAAGCAATTTCACCCATGATGCATTACTCTGTAATGACAATAAAGCTTATGAAAACAAACATTTGATGCTTGTTTTTTATGATGTATCACTTATGAAAACAATCACCGCAGCATATATCTATTAACGATATAAACTAAAATTTAACGCTTGAAACAACCTTTAGTTTGCATAAATCAACGTTTAAAAATATAAAGCTTCTTGCAGTAAAATGAAGATCCAAGTTGTAGCTGCATTGCTCTGCTTAATAGCTGTTCTATATTCGGAAGGTAAGTCTTTAATTTGAATCATGGATTATAAATATATTATTTTAGTTACGTTACGTTTCATGTGGACCATTTGGACGAGCATGCCCTAGATGAATAAAATTCGAATACATTGTATATTTTAGAAAAAATAAATCTTAATAGAGTTTTGCAGTTCACATTTTCCGTTCCTGCAGAAGATGATAAAATTAACAAACAGTTGAGTTTTACTTGATATGGTCCACTCAGGTACATAGTTTTAATCCCCAACTATTGTCAGGTATCTATTGTCCATCTTTTGTCCATCTATTGTCCATGTCAATTAATACAGTTAGCTTCAATTACCAACTGTTGGCATGTTCTCAACCTCTTTCACAAGTAAGTTTATTTTAGCTCCGATGGAGAAATGTAAAAAGTTCACTGTAAAATCCTGTTAAGTTTAATCATGATTAGAACAGAAAGTAGAGATAAAGATAACGTATATATTTATATTCAGTCTGCTGGATATATTGTTAAGGCAATTGTTTTAAGATATAATACTGTGTGTTGCCATATAAGCACATTTATTTTGGTTTCATTGACATATTAGCATTACTAGCATTTCATTTAAATGATATTGATGTAAGATATGCAATCTAAGAATTGTTAAATGTTTTTATTAAACTAATTTGTTTTATTTTTTTTAAAAAGAGACTCAGACTTGATTCAACCCAAATTAAACTCATGATGGGACATAATTAGCAATACACAATTAGGAGTTAAGTTTCGCATTTTGGCCCCGGTGGATTTTTCAAATAGGAAAGTTATTGGGTATTAAAATTCATTTTTAGACAGCTGAGTTAATTTAGCCTTCAAACCTGGTTTATAAGAGCATCAAGATTATTTTTTATATGGGCTATTTTCTGTTTGAAAATCCGTATTTTCATAGCTTGACCGGCCATCGGTCCAGAAATTAATGTAATGTTTACAAACACTTTTTTTCTTGGGAAATTATGTGTCATCTCCCCCTCCCCTTTTTTGCAATATTTTATAACAAATAAATGCAGACTGTTGCCATGGATACACCTAAATGAAATTATATTTTACCATTTTATATACTGGATATAAAATCTATGGAAGATTCTGATTACATACATATGCACATATATGACAAAAACATTAAGCTTAATATTGAAAGACAACAATGAAAAGGGGATGGTAAAATTTATAAGGGCAAATTTTAATATTTTTTCTTATCTGTTTATTGCTACCTTATGGCATACTTACCAAACTCAGAATCTTATAATTTTAGACTTTTCATACTACAAATCTATTGATATTTAGATTTTAAATCAACTTCTGTGGAAATAAAGTGTTTATAAAGAATGACAATACATGTCATTTTTATTGTTTACAGTCCTTAGCAAACAAAATTAGACATTTTGACACACGGCTTGTATTTGTGCTCTATCGGCTTAACCCTTGCTTCTGATGGATTGTCTTGTATGTAGTAGCCTAAGTATTGAACGCGTCGGTTTTTTTTTTCTTGCGAATATATCAAGTTATTGTTTTAACAAGATTTCATGTTACATTTTGGCATATATTAAATGTATAGTTAAATAAGATGTAAGAAATTGTTTCCTTATCACCAAATTGTTTAATCAAGTCTTTGGTACGCAATAAGCATAAAGATTAATATTTTTATCCTTGAAATTGCTAAATTTTGTACAATTTTGCATCATCAGAGATTTTCAACATAAAAAACTGACAAAAGAGGTCCAGTTTTTAAGATTTTGCCAAAAATTGAGGTAGAGACAAGATTTTACACTTTGACTTGGCATCTTTCTTTAAAATCAGTTTTTGTCGCGTTTCAGTGTCAACTGCTAACCTTCATAAAATATTCATTACTCATCTAATTTTCAAAAATTAAAAAAAATTAAAAGGCCATATTATTTGTTTTAGCTAGCAGGACACCGAAAATAAGTTTAGTGGGAGAATTTGAAAAAAATATTTACTATTAAGGTAGCAATACACAGTTAGGAGTTAAGTTTCGCATTTTGGCCCCGGTGGATTTTTCAAATAGGAAAGTTATTGAGTACTAAAATTCATTTTTAGACAGCTGAGTGCTAATTAAGCCTTCAAAGCTGGTTTATAAGAGCATCAAGATTATTTTGTACATGTTTTATGGGCTATTTTCTGTTTGACAATCCGTATTTTCATTACTAGACCGGCCATCGGTCCAGAAATTAATGTAATGTTTACAAACACTTTTTTCTACACGAAGTTTTTGACGCAATTTTACAAAAAAAACGAGATGACAGACATATGATTTTCATTTGATTTGCTGAATGGTATATGCCCCCCCTTTTTTTGCAATATTTCACAACAAATAAATGCAAATTGGTGCCATGGATACACCTAAAAGAAATTATATTTTACCATTTTATATACTGGATATAAAATTGATGGAAGATTCTGATTACATACATATGCACATATATGACACAAACAGTAAGCTTAATATTGCAAGAAAGCAATACAAAGGGGATGGTAAAATTTATAAGGGCAAATTTTAATATTTTTTTCTTATCTATTTATTGCTACCTAAACAACAGAACAAAGTTGAGATTATTTATGACCAGACGGATATTAGATCATTCATGACAAAGATCATGTAGTTCATGACAAGACCAAAAACAGAAATTTGATGAAAAGACAGATATTAGATTCAATTCAATGTCATGATCTTTCTGTAAATTGTCCTTTGTTTGTATGAAGCAAGAAAGCAAAAATGTGGTCACGTTTATTTAATTTAAACAAAGAACAGAAACATGTGTTTATCTAACAAGCATAATAAGTATTATTTTTCCTATTTTTATAGTTTTATCTTTTCCCTTGGTATAGGGTTTTAAAACATTTTATTCATCTCAAACCCGAAACTTGAAGGAGAGAAGCTAGAGAAAATATCAATAACAACTTAAGATATAACTTAAATTTGTCATTTGGTTTTTGTTATAGCTTTATCTTTTAAAGGGATATGATCTACAAAACGGTCGTCTAGCGTACAAAATTATATTAATTTTGACCGTACAATTCTGTATAGGTAAACCCTATGGAAAACGCATATGGAAAGGCAATTCAAGGTACAACTACAAATTTGGCGGTGAGAAATATGGGTACTATTAACCAGGGAAATCAGTGCAGAAGGTGTAAAGGTAAACTTGTTATAGTTCTAAATTTATAATGATTTGATTTGTTACTAGTTTGAAGTTGAAAAATGAAGATTTAGTTAATGATTAAATTTCTAATTTACAATATCTTAACCATTTGAAAGAATCATTTGACAGACATTTACTAAAGTTTAGAATATTTTTTTTACTTTAATATTGTAAATTTTACCTCATATACATTCCAAAATTCTTCCTTTTGCATTGTTATATTTATGGTAAATACTTTATTTTAGAATATTGCATTAACATTGTTCGTCCGTCATTCTGGTCTCCGGTCATCCATCAGATATCTCCTTCGTCACACCTCTTTCTTTTTGCCTTTGCTGTTGATTCCTCAAGAAAAACTAAAAATTAAACTTTTTCATTGAATATTTCTCAAGCTATTTTCAACAGAATGAATTCACATTTGGTTAGAAGCTTGGAATTGAACACGTGGCGCTATTCAAACATGTCAAACATCAACTTCCTTTTTGCCGAGACTTTGAATACGAATGGGGTGTGATTAGCTCAAAAACGCGTGCATTCTGTCGTTTTTACTGTACGAATAACAGTGTGATGAGCATCTGAGTTGGAGAAACGATCTATTTTCGAAACATGTATTATATATATGTACATTTAAAGTTATATTGTCATCACAAAGGTTTGTGATAAATCTTTTTTTTATTGTGTGTTGTTAATCCTGCCAAACTGTGTTACATTTGTCTTTAACAATATGGGTGTATTTTACAAATCAATTTATCACCATTAACAAAAATCAATATTAATATAAAAAACAAGATGTGGTATGATTGCCAATAAGACAACTGTCCACAAGAGACCAAAATGACACAGACATTAACAACTATAAGTCACCGTACGACCTTCAACAATGAGCAAAACCCATACCGCATAGTCAGCTACAAAAGGCCCCGATAAGACAAGTTAAAACAATTAAGTCTACATTGAGTGACCTTAAATGTTTTTAGTTGACACCGGTATTGAAAAAGACGTTAGTTTTCTCGTTTCAATTGGTTTACATTTGTTATTTAGGGGAATTTTTTTCCTGACTATGTGGTATGAGATATGCTTATTGATGAAGGTAGTACGGTCATGTATACATGTTAAACTCTGTGTTATATAGTTTCTTGTGGAGATTTGTCTCATTATCAATTATACCACCTTTCCTTTTTTATGTTTGTGTAAAACTCCTATAACATGGTTTATGTGCTCTGTTTAGTTTATATGCTTTAATATCATAAGTGATTAACTAATTAAATAGTTATCAAAAGTACCAGGATTATAATTTTATACGCCAGACGCGCGTTTCGTCTACATAAGACTCATCAGTGACGCTCAGATCAAAATAGTTAAAAAGCCAAACAAATACAAAGTTGAAGAGCATTGAGGACCAAAAATTTCAAAAAGTTGTGCCTGTTTGCATACTGCCATTGTTTCTGGTATGGCATCATAGGAAACTTGGTCAGCATATCATATAAAATATTTCCTTTATAGGCCCTTGTAAAACTCTTCCAACCACATGTCCAGCGGGTTACACAAAACTGACTAATCAAAGTATTAGTCCAAATTGTTACCTTTTTGGAGGCAGAAAATAGAACAGATTGGCATGTAGCAAATGTAAGTTCATCGTATATTACCAATGTCATTTCAACTGATCGGGCGGAGCTTACGTTTTAATTTGCATAAGGACATTCTATTTGAAGATGTGTGTGATTAGGATGATTGCCGTTATAATTATTACTGATTTCTAATCACCTATCAGTGCCATCAAAGGAATTTACAAAAGAATAACTGAACACTTTATTGATGAGTTTATCCTAAAACACCTATCTATAGATGGAATGGTTTATTATGAGCGAAACGGTTAAACTCCGCCCAGTCAAGTGAAATAAATTGAGTAATAACATACTAGTATTTTTAAGACAAAAGAAACTGTTAGTTAAAATTTACCTTTTAAATATCAGATGAACTAACATGATATGTCTCCTGAACGGAAGTACTTAACGTTTCAGATCCGTTAGACAAGATTTTGCCTGTTTGCCGAAATTCTAAAACTTTTAACATGCTGAATCAATTTTAAAAAATATTGTCATATGCAGTTAAGTTATTCGGTAGATCAGCTGTAAAAATAAATTTTATGTTGCAATTTGGTTTGGTTAGCATATTTTCGTATTTTGATTAAAAGTAAAAAGAGTTTTTTTTTCACTGTATTGCAGGCGGATACCTGTGTACAAGGATATTGACAAATCGATCTTAGACTTATATTTTTCACTACAAATTTAAATAGAATTTTTCATCTCTCAAGAATTATAAAAAGGCCATATTTTAGAATGGAAAAAAGGTATATATTTAAACAAAAACAAAAAAAACAAAAAGAAAAAAAAAAAACAAACAAGAACGAGTCTTCTTAAGTCTAAAACATTTCAAAATGTGAAAAACCTTTTTTTCATTTTTTTTTCTGTAAAGGCGATATGCACCAGTACTCCTGGTGCTTACTTGTGGATTCCAGAAACAGAAGAAGAGGCTAAAGCAGTTTTAGTCAAATTTGATGCATTTGGTAAGCAGTTGTAACATTTTCTTTCTCAAAGTCATTTTGTAGTAATTTTGATTACATTGGTTTGTATATTTATGTTGGTTATTGTGTTGTTAGATTGCTATTTCATTGAATTTTTACCACATTTTCTGTTATTAATATAATTGTTAGAGACCTTTTTTCAGCATAAAAATAATGATATTTTTATCTAATATGTCTTTCATTTTGTATAGTTAAAATTGAGAATGGAAATGGGGAATGTGCCAAAGAGACAACAACCCGACCATAGAAAAAAACAACAACAGAAGGTCACCAACAGGTCTACAATGTAGCGAGAAATTCCCGCACCCGGAGGCGTCCTTCAACTGGACCCTAAACAAATATATACTAGTTCAGTGATAATGAACGCCATACTAATTTCCAAATTGTACACAAGAAAATAAAATAAAATAATACAAGACTAACAAAGGCCAGAGGCTCCTGACTTGGGACAGGCGCAAAAATGCGGCGGGGTTTAACATGTTTGTGAGATCTCAACCCTCCCCCTATACCTCTAGCCAATGTAGAAAAGTAAACGCATAACAATACGCACATTAAAATTTAGTTCAAGAGAAGTCGTACATATGTCTTTGAGTTTGATATATAAAGTCCCTTGCATTTCTTTTTGTGTCATAAAATTTGACAGGAAAAGCTTTTCTTTGCTTTATAACCAGTACAGTTGTTTATTATATTATTTTTTTAACATTGAGAAAGCGGTAAAAGTAAAATACGTAAAAGTCAGTGCAGCTCTTATCATATCGAAATACTAAGTAGCGATAATATAATATATAGGTTAATATCCGTCCGTCAGAAACTTTGATTTTTGGGATGCAAGATCAGATACTTGATATCAGGTTGCAACATTACTCAGATAAATGGTTACACATAATTATAGGAAGATCTCTATTGATCTGTTGTTTCCCTTTAAGGATGTTCTCTACTGTTTCAAAATAACAATCTTTTGAAAAGACTTTCTATTTGCATTTGGTCTTTTGTCGTGAGTTGTCTCATTATAAATCATAACACATCTTCTTTTTGCATATGTTGTATTAATTTATAATATGTAAATAATAACGAAATAAGGAATAAAAAAAAGGAAATGATAAAGTGTTCTTGTGGTCGTTTCCAAGATGAAAGCCATTGTTAATTTTTCTGAAAATGATTCTCTCTAGACTTTTCATACATTTATCATTGGCACATGTTTCTTTTCAAAATCATTTAGCAATAACATAAGATTTTCAAATATGGCCTTTTAAAGTAAATATATTAAAATTGTGGAAAGAAAAGTAGGATAAAGTGTGCAAAAATTTTAATTGCACTATATGAATAAAACCAGTTCATGCAATTTGTATATTCTCATACCAAACTAGAAATACCTACCAAAGACTTATAGTAGAAGCGTGTAGATGAGGTTAAAAAAACCAACTGATAATAGATTTAAGAACTTTAAAGATATACAAAATATTTATATTTCACACTACATTAAAAAATACCCGTTTTAAATTTGAAGGAGTGATGCGAATAAAGATCACTTTGTTACGATAAATGAGTACCCTTTTATTCCAAATAAATAACAATAAGTAATGCTGTCAATTAAATTTTTAACTTTTGTAGGAAAGTTACAGGGTTTTGACATTTTCACAGGAGCAAACAATTTAGCTGACAGAAACAGATATGTTTATGCAGGAACAAATGGCATATTTGACCCGAACAATCTACCATTTGGTAAACGTATGTTTATTGACCATTTACAGTTTTAAAATTTTCATTAACACACTAACATATTTTTAGTTTAAAAAAACCTATCTGGGAAAATCGTTAAATGTTAAATAAAATACATGCATTGACATTCACAGATTTTTATTCAATATCCAAAATTATTCTATATACCAGTGTATGTAAAGTGCGGACCCTAAAATACCATGTTCACTGTATATGCCATGCATTTCTGATGCAGAATGGTAAATAAACAGACGAAAAAATATGATATTTGAAGAAAATGAAGAAAAATAGTTCACATGTAAATGTTTAGTAATAAATAATACAAGTTAGACTAAGTAAGAGATGGGAACGGGTTTTTATCGCGCCGAGAGCCATCCATACGTGAAATATATACCGAAATAGGTGAATATTTAGGACGTTTTACGAACAAATCGTGAAGGTGATTAAAAACTAGCAGGAAAGATGTAGTTGAAGAAAAATATTCATTACAACACAATTATTAATGTTGTATAACGTAGAATAGCTTTTGTTATTTAGTTTGTCCATATTGTATTGAATTCCACTATGATACTATCATTATGCGAATCATGTTTACTTTTGAATAATGATACTTTACTTTCATTTTCACTGTAGAGCGATTCATTAGTATTGTATATATGCGGTGCATTTTCACTGTATGAATTTTAGTCATTTTTATGCAATAAATTCCTAATTCAGCCGACTTACTCAAACAATGATTAAAGTAAGAAAAGGGTTTGATAGTACTGACTTTGAGATGGAAAGTTTGAGTGAACAATCCATTAAATTCAATAGAATTAATATTTATTTGAAATATAATACATTGTAGTCATAATATAACAACATGTGGATCATTTAAGAGTTGAAAGTTTAACTGTTTTAGATTAAAGAAATATATTTTAAAAGGCATGCCAATTTGATAAAATTCATGTTTCTGCAGTAGTCATTATACGCATGTGCAAACAAATTTTATCATTGGATTTCGAGTATGGGTCTTTTTACAAAGCAGAAGAAGCATGTCATAGATTTTTTTTTTTATAATTCATCAGCATCTTTATTTAAAGTACAGTTATATTTATCCAATGCAATGACACTTCATCACTGAATACGTACATCTATCATGTCTATCGAAATAGAATGGGATAAAAAGGGATAAAAAACAACAATGCTTTTCTAATATTTTTTATATAAATCACTTCTTGATCAATTTCAACGAGGTTTTGACGTAAGATTTTTGATTTTGGGTCCGGTTTTAAATTGGCCCACAGGGTCCAAAATAAAACTTGAGGTTCTTTGGTAGGCTGTATCCATACATGATTGTGTTTATTATTTTTTGGTCCATTGAACAAGTTTGTGGGGTCATTACTGTAAAGAAATAAATTCTTTTGAATTTCAACAACAATTGAATAATTGGGGTACTTTGGCATGCTGAAACTCACCGTGTTTTTAATTTTTTAATTTTGGTATTTTCGGCCAAGTTATCGAAATGGTCCACATTGAGGTCCAAAGGGTCCGATATGCAACATTTTCTTTATTTCATCAAAAACGATGTCTTGCTTAAATGTTGTGTACATACTTACCCCAAACTGTTCAGGGTTGACCTCTGCGGTAGTATCAAGGGTGCTCTACAACACGTACATCATGCACCAATGCAACTTTATCAGTTTATATTTTTGACAGAAAAAGTTTGCCCTACACAACTTGACTTGCATTTCACGCTTTGATGACTTTGGGTAATTTATATGTCACATGTCGTTTCATTTTATACAGTAAAGAACATGCAAGCAATAATCGAGCTAAACCTATCTTTCCTTCAGAATAGGAATATTGAAGCATTTGGGGTTCTACAATACGGGAGGCAAGTGAAGATGAACCACAGAACTAAAGTTAAGAAGGGGGGTCTTCATACCAATGCACTTATTGTCCTTTCAAGACAAAATGGGTAACTAGTTTGCACAGACATAAGAAGATCCACACTCATGAGTTACACAAATGTGACCAATGTGAATTAAAATGACTTCTCAAAGAGCATCAAAACTGATAGCATGGAGAAGGCCTGATTTGTACTCATTGTTCCAAACACTTCAAAAGCAGAACTGGGCAGTGGCGGATCCAGAACTTTTTGTAAGGCGGACCTAATGGATGACCTAAAAAACAGGGGGGGGGGGGCTCCAGTTACGCCTCAGCGATTCCCTATATATATAATCAACCAAATTTGTCCAGGCACCCTTGGATACGCCTATGCTGGCCTGGCTCACCATATGAAGAAAGCAACAGGAACTTTAAATCACATCAGCTCGTTTTGTAGTAAAACATTTAAAATGCTTTGCTGACCGCAGAGTTCGAACTCTGAACAGTTGGGGCAAATTTGGACACAATATTAAAGCTTGATACTATCTGAACCTGAATTGTGAAATGACGTTATATAGGCTTCTGACACAAGGTAAATGTGGTCGAAGATTTTGCAAATCGTATGCGCAATACTGTGAACTGAAGGTTTTTCTTGAAACTTTTCAAAAATTTGAAATTTAAAAAAAATATAAAAGAGATATGAACCCCTTTAGAAAAAATAGAACCCGACCCTAACATTTTGTTTTCCGTCTAGGACCAATAACCATCAAACCAAATTCCAGTCTTTCCTTTGTGGTAATGAACCTTGTAGTACAATTTTAGAGAGATCCATACACTTAAACACAAGATATTGTCTGGAAATTAGAAAAAAAATGCCATTTCTTTTGCCCTTTATTTCTGCATGTTTGGAACAATTATCCCCGAATTTAACCCTAGTCTTCCCTTTATTTGTGATATTGTTCCTTGTGGCACAATGCCAGAAAGATCCAAAAATTTACACACAAGTAATTGTCCGGAAACATCAAAGTTAACATAATTGTTTTTTGTCCCTTTTTTTGTTCCTTCATTCCTAAACTGTTAGTACCATAACCCCAAAATGAATCCTAGCATTTTACTTGTGGTATTGAACGCTGTAGTACAATTTCAGAGCAAGAAATTATCCCGAAACTAAAAAAAATGCTTCTTTTATGCTCCTTTTTCGTAAACGGTTGGAACCATCATCCCCAAAATAATCCCAACCTTCCTTTTGTGGTATTGAACCTTCTTTAAAATTTATATAGATCCATTCACTTAAATTAAAGTTGTCTGGAAACCAAATGTGTCTTCGGACGACGCAGACTATGACGACATCATATCAATATACGAACCGAAAAAAAACCACCGGTCGTATAAAAACAACTCTTTGATGGCCTAGTCAACAATCACATAAACAACAAGCCCTATAAATTTAAGAAAGTAATTTATTTACAAACATAATTTTAAACAACATGCACCAAGAAAACAACAAAAAGTATCAGTGTGATGTGTGTAATCAGGAATTTGCAACTTCAAAAGACCTAGTGAATCACAAAGCAGGGAAACATGGCAATACAGTTCACACATGTCAATACTGTGGGAAAACGTATAAATGACCAGCCAGTTTTTATAGACATATACAAGTTATAAATAGATATAAATATTAAAGCAATCTAATAAGTTGTTCAATCGTTGCAAGTCTAATTATCACATTAATCTACAATAAAAATTCTCCGCATCTTCGAAAATTCTACATCAGAAATGAATGCCATACAGTGATAATTCATCGCATTTATAGTGAAAATGGACCGTTTTTAATAATTGATATTGTTGCTCTTATAACACATATTTGAACTTTAATACATTTATTTTACATTAAAAAGACACATCATAATGAAAATATCTTAAAATTTAGTTTCAAATTAATTTTTTTAGTAATTTCAAAACGTAAACAAATAAAGTTTTCCGATGATCCTTTATTCTACAATGAACATACTCGCATACAACAGTGAAAATGAACTGACTGGATTCGCACTTTATATACACTGTGTACATCTACTCATAAAAGAGGGCATTTGGATTTTGGCCGGTCTGATCATCCCTCTGTTAGTCCATCTGCTTCTGTCCGGTTTAAGTTTTGGTTTCAGGTAGGTCTGGGAGGATTATTGTTTTGGCTGAAGGTATTGTATGCTCACATTAATATGTAACTATATACTGTGGATTCACTTATTTTCATGGGTATCAAATTTCCGTGGATTGCAGAAAACTTGCTTGTGCGTGAATATGTGATTTTGTGGTTGTGCCATACAATCTTATAGAAATTTTTATTTCGTTGAACATTTAAATACGCGATTCAACTCTGCTCACGAAACCTACGAAATTGGTATTCAACGAATAATAATAAATCCAGTTCAAAAGAAGTCCGAGTCCGATGTCAGAATTGGTAACAAGAAATCATTCAAAATGACAATGATGCATCAATTAATATAGGACTACTAGCAGTTACTGACATGCCAGCTCCACACCCCAACTTAACTGATTAAACACTATGTATTCATCTTATGAATATCAAGCACAATCCCGCCCGTTAAGGGTTACGTATCTTACCATCATAAAATATATGAAAAAACATAACCTGTTAAGCGAACAACTGGTTTTAGAATAAATGTGTTTATTTCCGATGTAAAAACCCTAAAAGCATGATAAGTGAATCGATATTTAAGCCTAAATATGCCACCAATAATCAACTGACAACAGTATCGAAACTATATTCTTTCTTCACAAGTCTGTCTCTGTTTGGCTGTTTTCAGCTCATTTGTCGGGTTGTTGTCTGCTTGACATATTTCCCATTTTTATTATCAATTTTATTAAGGGTTGGTAATCTTTAGAGGTTAATGCCAACATTTTTGTGCTTATAAAGAATATTACCATAAAAGATTGGATGTGAAATACCTGAACTCATAAGATGTCTGCATATTGATTTATATTTACGAATGTTGTCCTTGTACCGAAGATAAAATTTAGTAAACGTTTTGACTAGTTTGTGATATCGAAAACTCTCTTACACATCAACTGGGTCGGATAGAAAACAACCTTATGCAAATAAATATCTATACATATGTTAACCTTTTCAGGTTGACAAAACATCTATAGAATGTTGAAGCTGTTTGAAAAAAATTGAGCTGTTGTAGAAAAATGTATAAACAGACCAAACTTTTGTATTTGAACGTTTCATAATCAGTTCAGATTAATATCTAAGACTTTAATCATATAATTTTTATATTCAAACAGTTTTCATATTATAGTTCGTTTCTGTGTGTATTACATTATAACGTTGTGTCGTTTGTTTTCTCTTATTTTTGAGTGTAAATTCACATTGCGATAAGACGTGTCACGGTACTTGTCTATCCCAAATTCATGTATTTGGTTTTGATGTTATATATATAAAAAACGACGATTCGGTCGGAATGGGAAGAAAAATGGCTGACCCGTGTTAAGAGAGATCCATATATCTTTCACGTAAAACACACCTTTTATATTTCAATAAATAGCAGGCTAATGCCGCTACAAGGCAGCACTCGTACCCGCAAGGTGGAAAGGGATTTATATAAGTTGCAGTGGCGGATCCAGAAATTTTCATAAGTGGGGCCCACTAACTGACCTTAGAGGGGGCGCACTCCAGTCACGCTTCAGTGATTCCCTATATAAGCAACCAATTTTTTTCCCAAAAAGGGGGGGCGGGCCACGTGCCCCCCCCCCCCTAAATCCGCCTCTGGGTTGCAATAACTTGTTTCCCAACCCACTATAAATAGATATGTTTAAACTAACATAGTCATACTTTCTAACGTAATGTTAATCTTTTCGATATGATCATTTGGCATATTCTCAACTTAGATGTGTTCGTATTTTAACAGATATACATACTTGTTATTTTGTAATTTATTGTCATTTAATATTAAAATAGAAGTAAAAAGTAAAAGAATAAAAGTATCTTTTTCTCAATCAAAATTATATAAGTTTTGCTCTTGACATTTAATGCATTTAAACATTCTTTTAGCAACTGGTGGTAACCCTATTTCAAAAAGTAAATATTGTGTCGAACTGGAGTGGAATGTGGAAAATCGTGTATTTGAATGGGACGCTGATCCTTGTTCTGGAAGTTCTGACGAGGGATATGTTTGCGAGTTTCCAATTGTAAGTTTTTGAGCATATACATTATCAACATTGTTTGAATAATGTCTTTTTGTCGTGATCTTATTCTTTTCTTAGACATTTATTTTTATTACGTCATACATTAGGCAGCAACCATTTGATTTTCTGGGGGGGGGGGGGGGGGGGGGGGGCTATGGTTTTTTTTGGAAAAAAAAGTTTGTTTCCAGTTTTTGGAGAAAAAAATAATTTGTTTTTGATTCTGAGACAAAAAAATTGTTTGTTTCACCCTCAGCTGTCACTATATGTAATGCTAAAATTGAAAAGAAAAAAAATTGTTTTCGACTTGTAACGAAAAAAATAAATTGTTTTTCGCCGCAGGCGAAAAAAAAAATTTGTCCAGAAAAAAAAACCATAGCCCCCCCCCAGAAAATCAAATGGTTGCTGCCTTAGATCATCATTTTATTTCTGGCAACACGTAGATTATTTTTATCGAACTAAAACCAAAGAGTATTAGATGCTATTTAGTTTTACAAACTAGTCGACCAACTGATGTTGTAGGTGCATGTTTTCTTATCATTGACGGTGCTTGTTATATTATCTAGTGACAAAATAGACCGGAAGTATATCGTTTTAAACTGTTTGGGTACAACTACATCTTTGTTTTATAGATTTTGCAGACTCGTTTTTTTTGTTTTGTTTCTTCCGTCATCATAATCGCGCCATCATTTTTATGAGATTCTTTTTTAAAAAAAATTATATGAAGGTTTACAGTCATCGATGAGTTTGATTAAAAAAAACCAATCTGAAATTGTGACATTTTATGTGAAAGAAAGAATCCGAGAGAGAAATATATCAAATTGATTCATAATAAATATGTCAGTATAAATTTTTCACTTTGATATTTGGTATGTGTCCTGTTCCCAATTGTGATATTTTGGCAGAGCGTTGTTTAGCATGGTGGAGATTCAAGATACCGAGATACCATGTGCTATACTCTGTCTCGCTTCTTTTAGAGTTAATGCAATTTGCCGTTTCAGAATCTAAAGCATCATGGGTGTTCATTGTTCGTACCCCAAAATGAAAATAACGTCAAGTCATTGGTTAAATTTCCCTTGTTTATGGAATGTTTAAACAATCAGGACGTTTTGACATACACTTTTGAAAATATTACCCAGGATGCGTTAGATTCTGAAACGGCGAATTCATTCATTTTATGTTTGATACCATGTTTTGTCATCTTAGATATGATCGCTACTATGTTTCACAAATAACAAACTTTTTAAAATAAATGCAACAGTAGTTTACCGTTGTTCGAAAGTCATAAATCAATAGAAAGAAAGACTGTTTTATGTTGATATTAAATAAATAACGGAATTGAAAAAGAACTAGAAAAAAAATTTAAGGGTATGTTTGCTTGTTTTCAGGGGTATGGGGACAAAGTTTGTTATGAACTTCATGGGTAAAACCACAGCATTTCCATTATTTATCTTGCAAATATTCAAGAACAAGAGGAGCAAACATTCGTAATCAAATTATAGGGATTTAAGATGGAAATATTTGTATTGCCTTGTTTACAAAAGTGTTTTTTTTTTTATCTTTTCTATTGTCGTTTATTCCATGGACATGATCTATTATTATATACATTAATCCTGCGTGTCTGTTTTCAAATATATGAATTCTGTTAATATATAATTTACTAAGTCGAATGTTTGCAGCAATATATATATTCCTGACTGTCCCTCTGGTACCTTTCGTCCCTCTTTTATTATATCAAAGTTAATATTTAATATTCACACATTTCAAACACTAGTGTTTATAAACAGTGCATTGCATGCAAGTGCAACACTCTGGAATAACTAAGGAACATTAAATTCTGATGATATCCACACTTTTCGTCTAGGTTCTTCCACCATACATAATATAAAGTTTAATGTACGGGTTAATTGAACAAACAATGTATCAAAGTTCAAGTTGTATTCAACAGTAATGTTTACTAAGTCGAATGTTTGCAGCAATATATATATTCTTGTTATCTATGATGAGTTTATTCATAGAAATAGCGGGAAAATCATATTTGTTTCGATAAATAAAGTATCAATAAATAATTACATTAGATGTATGTTTCATTTAAATACGTTATTCTGATTGGCTAACAAATTTTGGTATGACCGCTTCCGCGCTTCATACAAAATGTACTTCGGTCAACGCTTTTACACCCCAATAAATTTGCAAAAAAAGCATTCAATTCTTAAATAAATTTAATATGCAAACACTTTTACATCTATAACAAATAGTTTTTTTTCTCTTTTTCAGGCCAAATCATGTTACTAGTCATGCATTTGATTGAAGTTTGAAGTTGGATATCATCTTTTAAATAAAATCATACAAAGTTCTATCTTCTTCATTTTCATAATACATTCTATTAAATTCAAATTGGAAGCCCTTTTCATATAACAGATTTATGATTATAGAAGACTTTTTAAATGTCACCTATTCAGGATAAGTGTATTCTTCTGTGCATGTATTACTAACCATGCTAATCAAAATGTTACACTCTGGAATATGACATGATTGGTGAGATTACTGATTAGTCAGATATTTTGGTATTCATCAAAATATAACTGTGAAAACTAGACTACTGATTTGAGCAACCAAGACGTTGTAAAGCTCTATGGGTGAAGTCAGAATAGTATAGATATGTACAAGAGTATAGATTCAATTTATACATTTGTATATCATACGATGGGACAGAAGGACAGCAGCGGAGAAATAGAAAGCTGGAGTCATCATGTCATAAATTCTAGTTTAAGATCGAAAAATGTATCAAAATAATGGACAAAATCCTGATCAGAATTTCTAGTTCTGAAGTTTAATTTCACAATTCACTAAGAAATACGGAATACAAACATTTACCTAAGTATGGGCTATTTAAGAAATAATTCATGGAAGCCATAGATTGTTGGAAATTTACACATGGCCTTGGCCGTGATATTAGAATTTTATCCTGAGCGTTAGCGAGGGATAAAATTAACGAAAATCACGGCCCAGGCTATGGGTAAATATCCAACAATCTATGGCTTCCATGAATTATTTCGATTCTAATAGGACAAAATGAATACGGTCATTAAAATACTGAAGCGAGGGTTGGTTTGGTGTGTGTGTGGCTGATCTTTTTTACTCCCTATTAAATAAAGCTCAAATTTCTTAATAAATCCGTAGCTTGGATGGGTTATTTCATAAATAACTGCTAGAAAAAAACAGCCTTTTTAATTCTTCTAATTCTCAAACCCAACATTTGCAATTTTTAATTTTCATGATTTTCTCGAATATGCAAATAATGCAATGGAATAGAAAATAAAATAAGGCCTACCTCAAAAATCAGTTTTTATACAATATCATACGAATTTCGATGGTTCACGTAACAGAAAACTTTCAATTTTAGCGGTTTCATTTGCATGACGTCAAGTTTTGAAATGACTTAAATGCGCCAAAAAAATTAATAGACTTTCGCGGAATTTTATTTTATTTTTATTTTTTTTAGTTATCCGAGCTCTTGTGATTACTTCTTTATATACTGCAGCGGTGCTATTTAAGCAGTCAAATTGCATTGACCGTATATTCATATGTGATATACAGTCACTGACCGTATATCACCTTGTTTATGACGTTAACAATGTGTTTCCTTAGAGTTTTATTTATGACGTCAATAAAACATACAGGTTCGCGGAAATTTTACGTCTTCCGCTCAAAATTAAGAAATGATGGTTTTTACCCTAAATACTTCATTTAGAACAGTAATAAGAGTTGCAGTATATAAAGAATAACCATACATTGGTCTCGAAATATCAATGTTATTTGTACTCGGCTCGAAACAGGTAGAAATGCTCGGTACAGTCTCGCTTTCTACCTGATTCTAAACATTGATATTTCGAGACAATGTATGGTTATTCTATATTTATCATGCATCCGAATAAGAATAACAGTTATTTGTCTTTTTTTAATTGCACTTTTTAAAACAATAAAATCGGCAAAGGGTCTGCAAATAATTTTCCAATACATGTAGATTTTCGTGGGAAGTATATTGTAATAGCCATTATTATGTATATCTCTGAGTCTACGCTAAGTATAGATATATATCGAGAATTTTATCACAGTGTTGTTTACAAAGCGAAAGAAGCACGTCATATTAGAATGAGTGATAGATTATCATCAGTATATCTGAAAATATACTAAAAAGATGAATCATTTTGCTCTTTAAGAAGGTTTTGTATGAAGTTTGCTTTATAAAACTAGAAGGCCAGTAGGAGTGTACAATTAATACCTACTTGCGATACACGCTCATTGTCGAAATTAATATTAATCCACCAAACTCAACAAATATGTTCGATAAAAAATACATGAATTTTGGTGATGCCGTCCTTTGTACATACACCAGTAACCTTTAGTTCTACCATTTGACTAGCTTGGGTGTTTGATAATTCGGGAAGCAATAAGTGATAACTCATTGGTTACAAAAATTATTCTATTTTCATTCTACTTTGATGTCTGCGAGAAAAGGTTTTGACTAACCCATGAAAGCCATAACGCTAATCATAATGCAAGTGTACGCCCTAACCGTAGACTTGTTAGAGAAAAAGAATCATTGACTGGATTAAAACAGTAATCAGACTTGGATTAAGAATATTTCAAGAAACTTTTTTTCAGAATTACTGGAAAATAGAATAAACAGTTTAAACGATAATAACAAACTTTTTCTTTACAAAAAATTGAAAGTCAAACAAGACCAAGAATTTTATCTAAGATATCCAAATTTTGAAACAAGACGTTTATTTACAAAAAATAGAATAAGTGACCATAATTTACTCTGAGAAAAGGATATATATCTAAAAATATCTCGAGACAATAGAACATGTCCAACTTGTAAAACCTTAGAAGATGAAAATCACTTTCTCCTCTACTGTCAAATTAATAATATATTACGTATAACACTTTTTAATGACATTGCAATAGATAATCCAATGTTTCGAAATCTATCTGATACCGAAAAACTAGTAGTCCTACTAAATCCTTCTAATATAAACCAAGTGAAAAAAACAGGTCCCTTTATAAAAACAGTCTTTAGAGCTGCGGACAGGGGACTCTTAGTTAATTTTCCTTATATATACATGTGTGTGTTCAACTCAGTTATTTTTTGTTGTTGTTACTTTTGTTTAAGTCATAAGTATAATAATTTTACTGATATGACAATAAAAGAATTATATTTATCACCACACAAATAGCACTGTACTAAGTACTAAGTACTTCTTTCCGTAAAGATAGAGAAAATTTCTGGATAAGGGAATTAGGGACTGCAATGCCATATGGTTGCAATGATAATGTCAAAGGAGTAGGAAATTTGTCAAGTCCTGCCTGCAGTGATGTTAGTGTAATGAGATTATTTAATATTACCTTACGACAACAACGTAGTCATGGGCAAAAGTCTTCCAAATCTAGATCGCCCTCTGGGAGCTTTGGTGACCTTCTATCACAACTTCAACATCCACTAGGGTTGCATTACATTAGAACTATTCTTTTTTTCACTGCCTGTTAATTTTCTTAAACGTTCTTAAAGTGAAAGGTTTAGCGCTATAAAACCAGGTTTAATCCACCATTTTCTACATTTGAAAATGCCTGTACAAAGTCAGGAATATGACAGTTCTTGTCCATTCGTTTTTGATGTGTTTTGTCATTTGATTTTGCCATGTAATTATGAACTTTCCGATTAGATTTTCCTCTGAGTTCAGTATTTTTGTGATCTATTGAGAGATTATGCACTTGACAAAGGATGCATGAATACATTTTCGTCAATTTACAGACTAGTCAGAATTATTTGTGATGTAGCTCTTTTCCGTCTTTTCAAACCAGTAATATCGGAACCTTTTCATGAGGAAAAGAGGAAATTCCTTCCTGTTCACTTTACCAATAGAGGAATTGATGCAATCAACATCTGCAACGTTCTACATCACAAGGAGGTAACATCTAAAATTCCTATTTATTTTCAAAATCAGTCTGTTTCTATTGTATCCTACAGTTACACCAAAACCATTGCACCTAAAGTATTTCACTATAAACAAGCATTGACTTAGAACAATACCTAAAAAAACCTCCGACTGTTACCAATCGCCTTATAATTACACACTCTCTGGCCATGTTATAACGGGGGATCTAAACATAATTCAACATGAAAATCTCCGAAAGGTGATTTATCATGGTCTTAAGTTTAGAGAACCCCAGCACATCAATTGGAACCATAACTTCAAAATAATTATGGATTCAATTGCGGACTACGGCAGAGCATGGGCAAAACGAAAGGAAGTTGAACTGGACACTTTGGCCGAATGGGTCAAAACTATCAGGTTTCTATAAAACGTCGAATTCATAAGTTGAAAAACTATGTGAATGATCGACAAAAGTCCGTTTTCAGAGACAAAGAGGCCGTGAAATGTCTATCATCTCTTCGTGATAAGTTTGTTGTTGTTCCTGCAGACAAACCTTCAAATAATATTGTCTTTGTATGTAAATCGTATTACTACGAATGTCTTGTAAAAGAAGAAGGTATAAATTAGCACTCAGGTAATCCCACATACAAAGACATATCATTTGACAAGGATGAGATTTTAGCAAATCATAAGTCCTTCATGCCTTCAATGGACATTACATTGAAAACCAAATCGGAGGACTTACCTTGTTTGTATTGGATACCTAAGCTTCATAAAATTCCGTACACACATCGGTATATTGCTGGCTCATCTTCATGTTCCACTAAAGAATTGTTCATTAGATTGGATAAAATTCTATACGCAGTGAAAAGGGGTCTTCAGAAATACTGTGAAACTGTTTACTCGTGTTGTGGTATTAACCATATGTGGATTCTTAAAAATTCTAAAGTACTTCTAGATAATTAAAATCTCGGTCTTTTTCTGAAATTCGTTCTATCAAAACTAGAACAAGTGATCAGTATACTGGAGTTTCTTATCGACAACATATTTTTTTAGTTTGGAGGTAGACTTTTTCAACACATTTTCGGCATCCCTATGGGAACAAACAGTGCGCCTCTCCTTGCCGACCTTTTCTTATTTTCATATGGATCGGAGTTCCTTCAGAAACAAAAGGATCACGTAGCCAGATTATTAAATTTCACTTTCAGATATATTGATGATGTTCTTTCCATAAACAATCCGAATTTTTCTGATTGAGTTCTATTAATATATTCCCTAAAACTAGAAATTAAAGAAACATCAGACACGGCTTCCTCCGCCTCATTTTTAGACTTATATCTCGAATTTGACTTACAAAGTCATCTCAGTTCCAGAATCTATTATTAATTATCAATTTTGAAATTATAAATTTCCCCCGACTTAATAGCAATATACCAACTTCACCTGCATATGGGATATATATTTCCCAACTCATTCAATATTCAAGAGCTTGCAGCTCCTACTCAGACTTTGTAAAACGTCATCAGTGTCTAAGCAGAAAGTTGATGAACCAGGGGTATGTCAAAGAACGTTTCGTCCTTTTTCTAAAAAGGTTCATCGGAAGGTACCAAGACCTTGTTGCTAAATATTCCGTTTCAACTTAAAAAAAAAACCAGGATGGTCTTGGTGTTTAAATTTTGCGTACTGACGTTGTTTATCATCTTAACAACGTGTTATATTTTGTTTTTCATTTGTCTTTGTTCTATTATTAATATTACTTTCACTGTTGGATTGTTTTCTGTGATATCCATTTAACGTGGCTCGGTACTTATACATCCCGTCAATGTAAAATTGAGAAAGGGAATGGGGAATGTGTCAAAGCGACAACAACCCAACCATAGAGCAGACAACAGGCGAAGGCCACCAAGGGGTCTTCAATGTAGCGAGAAACTCCCGCACCCGGAGGCGTCCTTCAGCTGGACCCTTAAAAAAATGTATACTAGTACAGTCATAATGGACGTCATACTAAACTCCGAATAATAAACAAGAAACTAAAATTAAAAATCATACAAGACTAACAAAGGCCATAGTGTTTGTATTATCTTTCATTTTTGCTGTTTTGTGTTTTGTATATGCGACTTTTTGTGTTTCGTTGGTTCGGATAACGTGACTCTGTACTTTAAAAGATCCTGTCAGTATGTTATTGTTCTATTATATGTCATGATGTTATATGTCTATTATAAATAAGAAAATACGTGGAACTACACACGTCAAAATTATTTAATAACGTAGTGGAATGAACCATTTGTGGATTCTTATAAATTCTACAGAACTTTTGGATTATTTTAAATCTCGGTCTATTTCTGAAATTAATTCTTACATACTTTTGATTTTTTTAACCCTGTATGCTAACATTGCTCATGTGAAATTATAGAGGTGTTAATATAAACATTGAACGACAAAAATATGTGACGTATAAATTTTCGGACGTCAGACATGCGAAATTGTTTCTTTTAGAATTGTAACACGATGATGACTTCTGTGCCCATATTTTGACTGTTTTATTTATTATGTCTGTTTAGTTCACGCATAATTGTAAATATAACGGAATTTGATGAGACTGTCGTACAAAGTGAGAGATTTAGCGCTATAAAACCAGGTTTAATCCATAATTTTCTACATTAGAAAATACCTGTACCAAGTCAGGAATATGACAGTTGTTGTCCATTCGTTTTTGATGTGTTTTGTCATTTGATTTTGCCATGTGTTTAGGGACTTTCCGATTTGATTTTCCTCTGAGTTCAGTATTTTTGTGATTTTACTTTTTATATTATTTTCGTTGACTTTAAAACGAATAAAGATACATTGAAGTATCTTTATATTAACCAGCACTGGGATATATAAATAGTATTCTGGAATGTGCAGAAATACATTCGAACAGACATGATGTTAGTAATGTATGGTGTGTATCCGCGTCAAAATAGTGGTAGAATTTGTGCGAGGACACATATCATCGCTGGGCTTCCAAAACGTTGTATATTACAATTGTATTTCAAAACAAAATATCTCACAAACCGGCTTTGAAAATTTGGTCGAAATGCGTGCTTCCAAAATGTCGTATGTGAACTTTAACATTTTTGTAAATGGCAGTGAAATAAAAACTTTGACATTTCTGGATTACCCATAAACTTAATTTATTTTCACAGAAATAAAGAAATGTACAATTAGTTGATTCCCAAAGCCATTATACAAGAATTTTCAAATTTTTATACAACATTTTGAAAGCCAACTTCACAAACAACTGAGATTGGCAATTTTGTAAACGTGTCATATTTCAATGTTTTGATTGGTCTAACTGTATGCAATATTGGAAAAGAAGTTTTAGCCAAAAAAGTCATATACAAAATTTTGGAAGCCCAGCGACGATATACAGTCAAAAATGTGGACAGTGTATAATTTTTATTTTTTTTCAATATATTTTATTTCGTTTGAAATTGGGTTTTTCCCGTTTGCTATTTGTAGTAATTATTTATTGATAGGAACTAGTATATCTAGTTTTGATACTGGTTCTGCAACAGTATGTACTTTTTATCAAGTTTGATGTTAAGTGCATAAGGCACGAGGAAAGTTTTTGAACTATATAAAGTTTGGCATTTAAATATATTAGTATCGAAGGTGCTCGCAGTTGCGTCGTATTGAAGTTGGTCACATTGGTATATTAACAGTTGCTCTGTGTTTATGTACGTATTATATAGGCATTGGAGGTATTAGCCGAGCAAATAAAAACTATCCGAAAGAGGAAAAATGTTACATGTCATGTATTTATATGTCGTTTAAATCAAAGAAATCTGTACAATAAAGTAAAATAAAATATTGTATCGCAAGAGAAAATAATATGTTACTGCGAGCAATTAATCCTATATCTGTGCTTGTCTTGTTGATAGCATAATGCATTTAGAGATTAAATACTTTAAATTCGGACGAGCAGGGCGAGTGAGAATTTAATTAACATCTCCTTTATATTTCATGCATAGAATAACAACAGGTCACATCCATAACAATACATACCTGACAAATGTCACTATTTGCGGGGGATTTCTCCCATTGAGGCTCCCAATTTGGAATTTTGAAATAGCAATTTTGTAAACAAAGAAAATCCAAAAGGCATATACGAATGAGAATAATACAGAAATGTATTATAGCACAATACCACAATGATCGGGGTATAAGTACCGAGCCACGTCGAATTGATATTACCAAAAATGCAGCTTTTTTATATTGTTGTTGTCTTTACTTGGTGAGTGGTCATAAAGGTAAATAATACGTTGTCAAGTAAACTTGTCGTGGTTATGAGAGTTTTGACGAGTACCTGCCTTTTCTGAGTGTTACATTGACATTTTTGTTCAAACCAAAAACTTGATTCATACCATATATCTAAAAGATAAAGAAAGGTACAGAACACGCCGAATAAAATCAATCAACTTTAGATATATACATAAATCCATTATTATAGATCAATATAAGTTCAATGGGTAAAGTCTACTCTTCCAGAACGAGATAATATATTCATTTTATTTGTGAAAAGCTGATTGATATGAAGTGGAGAATATTTGATGTTTTTTAATGAACAGATTTAAATGCTTCCAGTCATTCTGAATATATACGTATATATGTCTTCATATTTGCAGTTTAACTATTTAAAATGGGCTAATGGCTTCCATAGTTGAATACACGTCCTTCACGTAAAATCAAAAACAAATCAAATACTAAAACTGAATATGAATTCGTTTCCTGTTTTAAAAGTATGTTTTGTATTATATAATTCAATAACTTAATGATTTTAGCTATGGAAATGTAAATATTTTATCTTCTTTATGCACAGGTAATGTCTATCGTGTTTCAAACGTAGTCATAAGGTTATCAGAGTGGGACTAGTTATTTTAATGATTTTACGCCACCTATCGTCATGATAAGAGCTCATTATTGGCATTTCATATTAAGTCTATTGAATCATTGCGAGGTAACATTTTTCTATTCTCATATCAAAGTTACTGTGATTTTTGTATCATGGACGAAGAAAAATATGGAATATCAACTAAGATACATAAATGGAGACGAAAGTAACATGTGAGTCCATATTTGAAATATTCTTTATTCTTTCTTCTTTCATAGTTTTTTAGCCGGCTTATTTATAAAATCAAAGTTACGATAAATTTAAACCCATCAAGACTGTAAGACATGTCTCAAATCAATCCTCGGAGTTTATGACATGTTAGGTAAGTTCATTGCCTACTTCGGTCTAATAGTGGTGTGTGCATTGAGAGGTGTTGTGTGTAAGACAATCTGAACAGATTCTACTTCACAAATAACAAAAAGACCCCTTGAGTTCAAAATACAATCTTTAATATTAAATGAGATAAAATTATAAATTTAACAATAATTTCAAATAAAGATCTGTCAGGAACATAAAATTCCCCAGAATAAAAAAAGGAGCATAACATTGAAAGGTCTTTCCTTTTTCCTTTTATTGATAGTCTTCTTAGTTCAAAAAAAATATTGTTGCTAAGGACTTTTATGTTCATAACATGTGGTTGTTAAGGACAAACATCATTCCTAAGGATAAAAATATTACTTCAAGTATTATGAATGTGATATGCACTATTCATAGTCTTTAAAGTTTAAAAAAATAAGTAATTGCTAAGGACTTATATGTCGTTACTAGGGACAAAAATGTCATTTCCAGTATTAAAAATTGCATATTTATATTATTCATAGCCTTCTAAGTTCAAAAATATAACGTTGCTAAGGTGTTTTATGTCGTTGCTAAGGACATTGCACTCTGACCTTGACCTAATTTTATAGATCTTTTTATGCTGAACATTTTTGCAATTCTAAGTTTCTTTCTATCTCTCAACCTCTTTTGAGTTATAAGCAAACAATCATCATTTCGGACCCGAAAAACAGTTTTGGTGTCCTATTGTCCATGATAGTTGGTCCAATTATTTTGGATCCAGCATAAAAAAATGTTTATTTCGACAAGACACACATTTTCTCTGTTACATTTTATCAGCTAACTTTTACGGTTATTGAGTAAATCCGATAACAAGCTTCGGTCAAAATCTAGGTCATAACCTTGACCTTTGACCTTAGATCAATTTTCATGGTCACGTGAATTGATGATCCTTGGTGAAGATCATAGGTGGCTAGCTACAACTTACGGTTTCTGAATTTTAGTGGCCAACCGACATTTGTTAATTTTCAAAGGGGCATAACCCTACCAATGAGTCGTTGAATCTTTTCGATCAAAATGTAACGAAGAACCAGGGTCTGCTCATGACCAAATTCCAGCCTTCGTTTTTATTGTATCGTTTTTGGTGTTAGGGGAGATAACCGCTATAAAGGAAATGTTACGGGGTCGTGCCCTAACCACAAGGTAGCTTTTGGTCAACCGATACTAGATACCTAATATCATTTTAACATGTCGCGTACTTTTTGGGAAAAGTCGTTAAAGTTTGGCGGAAAGAATAATAATAATAATCAGAAGAAATACAGTAAGGTCTTTCCTTATAAAAAAAGGAAAGACCTGAAAAAACACCATCTGTTGTGATTCCTGACTTGTGACAAACACATAAATATTTTATGTGAGCCTTAGTCCTCTCTTTGTAATCTCGACTAATGGAATAAATGATACATAGAAATTTTAAATAAAAATTAGTACAGAAGGTTTCTTTCTACAAAATCGGTGTCCGAATAACAAAAATAAACTAAGCTTAAACGTACAAACACGGCCATGATAAACAAAACTGTATTAACAAAGGCTCTAAGATAGTGACCTTAACAACTAATCTACGAATTGATTCGATTTCAAAGAAGGGAGATAGAGCAAGAACAATGCCAATTTCAATTTGAATTTTTTTTTTTTTTTTTTAGATAAAAGTGTTTACAAGTCTTATTATTTGTGCAAATTAACGACACGATGGCAATATTATCCAAAATCTCAATCTTTTGAACTTTATGAAACTTTATGAATCCAATAAAAATAAACAGCTGCGCCATGAGCGCATGATACGCCCGACGTCTTGTGTGGAAGTTTTATGCAATAATCATAAATAGTTTCTGAGGAAGTTTTAAGCAATAACCATTTATTGTTTTTGAGACATGGCGGGACATGTGAAACCCCCCCCCCCCCTGTTTTTTTTTTTACAAATATCACTAAAATAAAATTTCGAATCAAACCAAAAAGTATACAGATCTTTAAATTAGTATAACAAAGAAGTGTGTACAGTTTCAAGCAATAATCATAAATTGTTTTTGAGATACGGCGCGACATGTAAAAAAAACCCCTCCCCTTTTTTACAAAATACTCAATAACTCAAAAATAAAATTTTGAGTCATCACCAAAAAGTATACAGATCTTAAGATTAATATAACAAAGAAGTGTGTAAAGTTTTAAGCAATAATCATAAATCGTTTTTGAGATACGTCACGACATGTAAAAAGCCCCTCCCCCTTTTTTACAAAATACTCAATAACTCAAAAATGAAATTTTAAATCATCACCAAAAAGTATACAGATCTTTAGATTAATATAACAAAGAAGTGTGTAAAGTTTAAAGCAATAATCATAAATCGTTTTTGAGATACGGCGCGACATGTAAAAAAAAACCTCCCCCTTTTTTACAAAATACTCAAAAACTCAAAAATGAAATTTTGAATCATCACCAAAAAGTATACAGATATTAAGATTAATATAACTAAGAAGTGTGTAAAGTTTGAAGCAATAATCAAGAAACGTTTTTGAGATACGGTGCGACATGTGAAAAAAAAACACACCCCTGTTTTAGTTACAAAGTGCCGTAACTCAAAAAGTTTAAATCTTATTTTCACCAAAAAGTATACAGATCATTTGACCATCATAAGAAACAACCATATTAAGTTTCATGAAATTTGGATAAGTCGTTCTCAAGTTACGGTACGACATGTTTACGCCGGACAGACGGACAGACGGACGGACGGACGGACACCGGACATTTGTATACCATAATACGTCCCGTCAAAATTTTGACGGGCGTATAAAAATGGATTTTTCCAGAAAAAATATTGATTGATAAAGATGATAAAAGAAATACAAAACTTTCAGTTTGTCAGACAAAATAAACGCTAAAAGGAAATTATCCAAACAGCTTATTTGGTAGCTCCTTATGGACAGACAGTCACATCCTGAAGCCTATGTGAGATAAAAAAAAAAACGTCACCAAACTTATAATTGTTAAATAAAATTGAAATGGAAATGGGGAATGTGTCAAAGAGACAACAACCCGACCATAGAAAAAACAACAGCAGAAGGTCACTAACAGGTCTTCAATGTAGCGAGACATTCCCGCACCCGGAGGCGTCCTTCAGCTGGCCCCTAAACAAATATATACTAGTTCAGTGATAATGAACGCCATACTAATATCCGAATTGTACACAAGAAACTAAAATTAAAAAAATACAAGACTAACAAAGGCCAGAGTCTCCTGACTTGGGACAGGCGCAAAATGCAGCGTTACATATCATATTAAGAGGAATGACCTATAGGAGAATCATTTATTGAAAATGTATATTTATTCCTTATCATTAATTTAAAACTTTTTCTGTTTTTTGACATACAGATATGTTAAACCTGATTCACCAATCTTAATAAGATGGCAGGCTATATAGCACTTAATACGCCACAAGTAGACGTATCGCTAGATCTTGAATCTATCGTGGTAGAAATAGCAACTAAAACAAAACCACAAGGTTTGTATCTTTTTAAAATATTTTCTGTTTTGATGCAGCTGTATTTTCATTACAAAGTATAAGTTTGTATACAACACAAACATACGAAGTTGAAAACAAGTTAGTTGTTTTGCAGTTTATTTTTGTTTTGTTAACAATACATAAACAATTCTTATATTTCTAGATTATATTTCAAAGGATCTTCTGGTTTGTATGTATATATGATATACTAGAAGTAATGCGATGAAGGAAGTTCTCAATATTATTAATTCCAATATGATTAAAATAAAATTAATGGTACCAAACATAATTTGGAACTAGACACGCATTTCGACCATCAATGAACATCAGTGATGCTCGGGGCCAAAATATTTGAAATTCAAATCTTTCCTCCATTTGATTTGATTTTCGTTTTTTTTCGCGGTGTACAAGATTGAAAGCCAAATAATAAGGAAAGTTTAGATGACCATGATACAAATTTGGCTCGAAGAATCATATCGACCGACACGCTTGCATTTTTATCTGCAAACATTGATGCACATTATTTAATTAAGATTTTACCTTTATATTGACTTTACCATTCATAGCCTTACGATTAATAATTAGAAAAATAAACGATGAAATTTTTTTGTTTTCCTTAGTTCAAAAATGTTTTATAGAAGGTCGGTACACGAACTCGAAACAATGTTAAGTTGCTCTAGTGTTCATCGAAGTATTTTGAAATTTATCCGTCTATGTTTGCAAGCCGATTGTACATAATAGGTAATATTTTGAGTTTTGAAGATGAATATTTGATTTGATGTTGAAAGGTCACCAACATTTGCGATGATTGGTTGTTTAAGACCTTTGTCGCGATAAAGTAGTCTAACCTCAAGATCTGGTTTCAATCAGATTGAGGTGATTCAGAAGAAATTAATAATACTATTGTGAGCTTGATAAATTATAATCATAATCAGAACATAATTGATTTCCATTGCAGCATTTAAACCTGATTTAGAGGACAACCAAAAAAGATGGCTTGTTGTTGGAATATGTCTTCACAGTGTAGTTTCGCCAGCACTTAGACAATACGTAGCGTCATCGATGAAAAAAATGTATAAAAGATTAAAACAATCTCATAAAATCGATGTGCAAACGTATCCAAACATCTTACAAAAATACCCGGTAGCAAGATTACTTAACTACGAAGTGATTAATAATAACAGAACTATTCTTTTTCGGGGAAAAAAAGATTATCCGAACTATGATTATAAAATTCAAAATGCAGTAGACTTGTCAAAGTTATTCCTCAATTCGCAAATGGCACAATATGCAGGTTTTGATGAAACATGCGACTCTTCAGTACTTCTAAATATTATCATGCATTCCGATGTGACATCTATTGTAAGCAACCTAGCAGACAAAGTGAGTACTTCAATTACAAAAATTGTTGTTTTGTCAATTTTAATATTAAAAACAACTTGAATCATGTGAACACGTTTCCAATATTGTATGAATCTATATATTTTGTGCTCAGCAAGATCTTCTCGACTTGCGTTTCGATCATTGTTCGATTTGGTCGTTCATCAGCAAAAATTTGATATTTTCCAAATTTAAATCAGCATTTTGCAAGTCGGATAAATCATAAAATCATAAAGTGATACTTTTATGATTTTTTTTGTAAATTCGAAACAAATATAAATAATATCGTAATATACCAATACTTCCGAAACTTAAATTACTGTGATTGTTCTCTTTGGTCTCATCTACAACACGCCAGTATATATATATATGTAGATATATGTTGTTGAGAATATAAATCGTGAAACTGTGTGTCAGTAATTTGTATACGTCATTGAATTTATACTTAAATTTCTAATAAGACAACTTAATAAATGTTATTTTAAATTCAAAACCAAATTTTTTTACTAAAGAATTAATCATAATTGATTATCCTGTAGATGTCTGCAATGTTTTAGATTTTATGCATGACAGTCTTCATGTTGGTGTAAGGATCTGAACATCACACTTTTGGGAGGGATATTAGAAAAGTTGAATATATATAAGAAGACGTGGTATGAGTGCCAGTGAGACAACTATCCATCCAAGTCACAATTTATAAAAGTAAACCATTATAGGTACGGTCTTCAACACGAAGCCTGAGCTAACATAGTCGCTTTTGAATTTTTCAATTCCCTTTGTATTCGTGATAGTTATGACAAACCTGATATCCTTTATCTATTTCATATACTTGTGATAATATTTGAAAGAATTGAATAAAAAGGTAAAATATCGACTAACTTATTTATCATGTTTTCTTATTTTGATTTGCTTGTCGTTATCATTATCATAATTATAATAACATTTTTAAAAGAGTGTAATTTATGTTTTTTAATTTAAAATAAAATCTTCGATGCTGCTTAATTGAGTGATAGAAACACTGTTTGTCGTTCAATATGTTCTGAAAATGGAATTTATTCAAACAAAATGTCGCACTCACTTTTAACATTATTTCATTTAGTATGTGTCTTACTTTTTCTTATTTTACCGTTTTTATTTTCTTTCAGCTTCGTTCAAATGTAAGGAATCCTTGGGCTCATTGTAATTTTGATGAATGGTGCTCTGTGAAATACTTGTCCTCTCTACAGTTGATGCAGCAGCTAATACGAAACTTGAAATTGTCATCAGAAGTCACAATACTAGCAGATTTGACACGTTGGGAAGTAAACGGTACAACTCTATCAATTTTTAGACTCGATGTCACGTTCAAATTATTTGAGTAATTTATGTAGTCATCCTTAATTTTATATTATATTATAAAGTTTCATGATTATGAGTTCAGACCTATTTTAAAAGTTGTTTTCGGTCAGTTTTATCAGGTTGAACTGTCGAAGGTGGGAAATTTATATTAAGTTGAACAATCGTATTTACTAACGTTAATAAATGAAGGGATTGTGTTTGATTTTTTGCATCTTTATACATTAGGTGTATTGTGAACGCTGGGTGTTGTTGACATATTAATAGCGTTTTATACTACATTAACTTAAAGGGGATAAAAATGTAAATAATGTGCTTTGCTCTTCGTTTTTTTTGCTGAATCACACTCACTATCTGCATTTTCAGGACTCCACTTTCTACAAGGAACAACTTTGGGTTTGGAAATAATAGAAGAAATAAGCCATGAAGTAAGCAGCCTAGCCAAATATGTCCTGAAGATAAAGAAGGACGCAACTTCTGCTTTTGGTGTGGTCCATAGCACGTTAGAAATGATCTCAAATGAAATAAAAGAAACATGCAAACGAGTAGATCAAAGTGATCATACAATAGAAATTATCAAAAGTGACGTCAAAACATTGAAGGTACAGGCAAAACAAACTATAAAGATTCATGATGAACTATACAGCTTCGCCCAAACGGAAATTTCAGCCGTTAAAAATGACATAAAAGAGATACAAAAAGATATTGAGGATATAAAAACATATACTTTCCATCATAGGCCACCAGGAAAAGTATTCTTTTACCCTCCAGATAGAGTGCCTGTTTTCGTGGGCAGAGTTGACCAATTATCTTTAATGAAAAACAAATTTATAGGTAGTAAGTTTAATCAGCACACTTACGTTTTATGTGGTTTGGGGGGCTGTGGTAAAACGTCTCTGTCAACTGAATTTGCGTGGTCATTTCATCATTGTTATTCAGGTGGTGTGTTTTGGATTTCTGCCGAATCTATCGAATCCTTGGAAGATACAATTACTACACTTGCTGTCGATTTAAACTTGATCGGAGGAAATAGAAAAGAAACATTAAAAAAAACCCTGAGTTGGTTATCAAGATTAACAAAAAGATGGCTACTGATCATTGATAACGCCGACACAACAATAATTTCTGGTCAGATAAAGGAATTGCTGCTAGGTAGTTGGAAGCGAAACACTAAAGGTCATATTATAGTGACAACAAGAAGAGAACCGAGTGAGGCTGCAGAATCCTTACGTGTAAAAATAGACGATTGCATTCATTTACAAACATTAAGTAATGAAGAGGGGGTACAGTTTATGATTAAGCGAACGGAACGTAATGTTCAACACGAAACAGAAAAAGACAGCATCTTTAAATTAGTCGACGACTTAGGTGGCCTTCCCTTAGCTTTGGAACAAGCTGCAGCTCACATCAAGGTTCTTGAATGCTCATTTACAGACTATTTAGCTCGATTTGAGAAAAAGCGTTTGAAATTATTGACAAAGACTGCATCAACATCATTTGAGACCAATAAGGATAGGCTTACCGTGCTAACTACATGGCTATTAAACATGGATTATATAAGGAAACAGTCAGAAGAAGAAGGTCTCGGGATATCTGCTGTACTTATTATGAATGTGGCGTCTTTCTTTTTTGCCGATGATATACCAATAGAACTTTTCAACAATGGGGAACCCAATATAGCGGTTTTGGATGCACAAGAAACTCTTTCAGATCCAGTTGGTGTTAAACAAGTAGTTGAAATTTTAACTAGATTTTCATTGTTCCAAAGATGTCGGACCAACAGTTTGTCAGTTCACAGATTAGTTCAAGAAATAATAAGAAACAACATTTGCATCAACAAAAGGCAGCAGGTTATTCAAAGCGCTATTAGCATGGTGAACAAAGCACTTTTAAACACCTCAACTCCTATAATTGCTATAAATGAAAACAAAGAAAACAAGCATGTGGTAAGAGGAAAGCTCTATTTGTGGAATAAATTGGCAGCGAATGCTAATGCGCTAAAAAGTTATCTTGGCGCGAGCAAGGATAGCGATTCATATGTTGGCTTGGACACGATACGAATAATGCAAACAGCAGCAATATTTAATAGTCTTCACCAAAGACAAGATGTTGCTTTAGATGACCAAAATCAGATGTTGAACATAATGGCATCCTTAGAACTAGATGAAAATACATACAGCTCAATTACAGCTATAAAAATACCACTGTTAGAAAGGGATCTATTATGTATTCAAAATAGTATTGCAACTGTATTGCAAGAAAATGAAATTCAAGACCAAAATACACCATCAGTTCCCCTTTCGCCTGAAAGGTTACGATTAATGGGAAATAATGCTTTTGAAAAGAGGAGGTATGAAGACGCTTTACAATATTATTCAGAAGCATTACGAGCTTGTCCAACGGACAAATGTGACAACAGAATACTTTTAAATAGGAGTCTGGTTTATCTGAAACTAAATGACTATTCTAAAGCTCTTCAAGATGCAAACTTGTGTATCGAAATAGATCCATATAACTGGAAAGGACATATGTGGAAGTCATATGCAATCGCTGAACTTATAAATGCAAGAGAATTTATGGAAGAAATGGAAGGATCTGGTTTAGGAAGTGCTTGCATTGCAGCACACTTAAATGAAGAATGTCTTCTTAGATATAAAATGAAAATACATTACCCCATTATAAGTTACAAAATGGTGGACAATCAGTTGCCTTTATCGGAATACATAATGTGTATAGAAGACAGACCAGGTACAACTTATATGTTAAAAAAAGGACTTTACATATTTGACAAACTAGTTGCAACAACTAAAAGTTGTCAAATCATAGGAGTTGAGGTTGGAGTAGAAATTGATATAGATCCTGGAATATGCATTTGTAAGCTTCCGGAGTCAGCATTTGCAATCGAGTTTGAACATGAACCAGTGATCACCTTACATTTCGAGAACATTTCATTCATTGCTAAATATGGGAAATTTAACATTAAGGAAAATAGTGTTGCTACATTTTATAGATGTAATTTTAAAAACGAAATTCCAATTGACGAAAATCTATACAAGAACTTGAAAAATATAGACAATTTTTACTTGATGTTTTTACACTGCTTTGGTAATGTTAACAACAGTACTCCTTCTTTTGTCACCTCGACATATGGAGGAAGAGTTATTTTGAACTCGTGTGACATAAGCAATTCGGCCGGCTGTGGTGTTGTCATCTGTGGTGAAAAGTCTTTTCTTGATATCAATAACTGCAATGTACACAATTCATTTTTGACAGGCATAGTTATTTTGCCAGGGGGATCAATGAAAGCCCTCAACAATAGGATATCAGATAATCAATTGCATGGAATAGTCATTGGTCCAAAAGCGGAAGCTTATTTGCAACGTAATAGTATCATACAAAATAAAGCCGAAGGTTTATGGTGTCGTGGAGTAAGCTATGAAAAGGAAAATAGTTCATATGAATGCGATGATGGCTCAATCGTTACAGCTATTGACAACAATATTTCCAATAATGGATTATCAGGCATTTTCCTGGATGGTGGGTGCTTCACTTTAAAAGATAACACAGTTGCCAACAATTGGACTTGGGGTATGTACTTTCAAAACAAATCATCTGCAATGGTTGAAAACAATGAAATATCTAACAATAGATGTGGGGGGATAAGAATAGGAGTTAACTATTCTGCTTCAATAATTATTGATGGCAATACTATACAAGACCATAGTGGACCGGATATTTTAGCGATCAAAATAGATAAAAACTACAAAATCCAAAACTTGTCTGATGCTGAAACTATTAATTTTTCAATGAATAAAATGAAAGCTTCTGATATGGGAGAAGTAAATGAATATTCAACACCTCCAATCATAACGGACAGAAACTACAGAAGGAACAATAATAAATCAATCCAATCTCCAAGAGATACAGTGAAACCATCAACTTGTTGTTATTGTAGGAAAATGTCAAAAATTCTGAAAGCTTGCATGAGCTGTAGAATTGCAAAGTACTGTTCAAAAGAATGTCAGAAGGGACATTGGATCCAACATAAGCATATGTGTCCGCTTTTCAGTAAATCATATACAATTGAACTTCCAATGATAGACGCTAAAAGCAATAAATTTGAAGTAACCGAAAGTGGTATTGTATTTTGCGAACGCATTTTTCATGCTTCTTTGAAAGGAATAGGCGAAGGACCAGTGCCTGATTTTCAGTCCATAAAGCGTTTTATTGTAAAAATTCAGTCTGATATCAGTTATGGACCATACAATCCACAAAACTCTTTGACACTATATGATCAAAGCGTTGCTCTTGATGTTAGCATTAGAAATCCAGAACTTTACCATTTGTGCAGTGAGTGCGGAAGGCTTGGTGGTAATAAGTTTACATCCAAAAAAATATTTTGTTGGGCTTCGTTTAAAAACAGAGGAGAAATACTTTGCATCCATATCGATGCCTTCCCTCCCTTTCAAATATGGTAAGAAATGATTCTCTGGACATTTGCATAATTAATGCATAGATATTGGGCAGTTTTGTAGAATTGATTGAAAAGTAAAACGTATTATATCGTGTATTTCACCTGAAATGTTTTGACTTTTTTTCCTTTTGTTTTAAAAAGTATGGGCAGCTAAGGACATACGTTGATAATGGAAATTGGTTTTCTTCGGATATACCTAAATCAAAATTTTCATTTGAACGCGAGAAATATCGGAATTTTATTAAAGACAAAATAAAAAAAATATAAAAAGATCGGAATAAGAAACCATAAGTTAAAGGTTGAAACTTAGTGATACACTTAACAATGCGCTCCTGATCAAGGAAGATTATATATGTATGACACATGTTTTTGGTGATGTTGAAGATGCAATTTATTTCTTTTACAATGTTTATTATTTTTAATCAGCAAAGCAAGTTTTATCTCAATAATTTAACCAAAGAATGTTTATCTTTTGATAATTTGTCCTGTCTGAACAGGTTTATAAGTAATGACTATGTGAGTTATGAAAATTATTACTGTGCTTAATCAGTAACCTTTGTGTTATCTCTATAGCAATAGCTTACACAGTTTACCAAATTGCAGTTAGATTTCTAATCAAACTAACTGGTTAACTGATTAATAACTGATTATTGTAAGTCATCATTTTGTTTGGAATTCACAGCACTCAGTTCATACTAACGACCTTTCACTTGAGCAATCTGCTAAAATAATTTAACAGTTGACAAGTTAGTTGGAAAAGAAATATATCTGCAAATTGGTAAACTGTTTTAGCTATTGCTATTGTGATACCACAAAGGTTACTGGATAAGCACTGTAAAATAAGCGAATTTATCCTAGAAATCTTCAAATTTAATTATATGCTAATATTGACTGTGTCATATTTTATGTTACATATACTATTATAAATGTATTGTTTGCCTCTTTGTACAATTATTTGTTCGCTCTCTAAGTATATTTTTTATAACTGTGTATGCTGTAATCATTGTGATATTGTTATATTTTTAGTGTATGCCTCTTGATGATCAATAAAAACCTTGAATCTTGAATAATATTGTGAAAAAAAACCACTCTTATTAAAAGTAAATGTCAAATGATTGTATACTTCAGCTTTCAAAACCTTTCAAAATTTTGAGTAAGCATTGCCCTTCAACTTCGTACTTTAGTGTACCTTTTAAAATTAGTTTGATTCAAGCGTCACTGATGGGTCTATTTGACAAGAAACGCACGTCTGTCGTACCCAATTTCAATCCATCTATGATGAATTTATTCTCAGAATCAGCAATCAAAATGCATGATTTTTGTTGATGACTGCCCATTGAAAAAAACAAATATTCCCTTTTTTTGTTGGCATCTCTGTCTGATTTTTGTGTACGTTTGTTTTATTATTTAATGTCAGTTTTGTTTGTATGTCTGGGATGTATGCTTACGCAGTTTGGCTACTAGGTCATAATTATTGTAATTTTTACCAATTGTATCTATTTGGGTGCTTACACCTTTTTTTCAAATATAACGCCACTATTAACAACTGTCATACAAGTGGGAGATTTAAAAAGCCATCAAACCAGGTTTCGTTAGAAAATTCCTGTGACTTTTGCTTCCTAATTTTGAACTTTCCATTTCTATATGGCAACATTGCAGCAACTCTTTGACTCCTACATATGGTGTTATGTAATAATTTTCCAGTTAATACGATAGCCCAGAGCTTTCATTTATTATCATGGTTTTGATGAAAAGACAGTTGATGCTTACAAGGAAGCTATTGAACCAAGGGACCTATACGGTGAACCTAAAGTCATCCCTCCAAAGTTTAACGTAAGCAATCACGAGTTTGTTGACCGCTTTGGAATATCATTCTTGATCTGTTAGTAACAATTTCTATCTTATCAATCTCAACTATTTTCCAAAACATACTATGTTGCCAATTTTTGAAAAGAAATCAATGATGATTCCTAAAAATATCTAAAGTTCGATAGCAGGACATAAAATATCGCTGTGTATGATACCGATTTAAGTATTCACGGTTGGTTATCCTAGAATCCTTCGTTAAGAACACCCGCAGCAAAATACATCAAATACCAGAATTCTTTTTAAAACCCAATCATCTGCAATGGTTGTGTGTTTTAGCCACAATGATGTGATGTTCATTTAGTACTTTGTTCATATCTAAATAGTAACGAAAATATCTCGTAGTGAAGTTTTTTTTTTTTGCAATTTTTTCGTAGGTTTGGAAAAGAATGCAAGCATGTTCAAGCCTTAGCCAAACTTTGTCTCTCAAACAGCTTAGATATGATATATTTAAGATTCATAGAGCTATTTTAAAATAAACAAGAATGAACACGCTGAAATGTCTCGCCTTCTTTACTAATCATTAATATTATGTTTATAGTCCTAAATATAAAGCTTTATTACAAATGTCACATAAACTTAAAATTAACCAAGAAAACTAAACATTGACTAATGAACCATGAAAATGAGGCCAAGGTCAGATGAGCCATCCCAGGCAGGCATGTACAGCTAACAATTCTTCCATACAACAAATATAGGTGACCTTTTGCTTATAGTTTAAGAAAAACAGACCAAAACACAAATCTAACACTGAGCAAAGAACTGTGAAAATGAGGTCAAGGTCAAATAAAACCTGCATGACTGACATATAGATCAAAAATATTTCCATTCATCAAATATAGTTGACCTATTGTATAGAGTTTTAGAAAAAACCAAACAAACTAAAAAAACTTAACTTTGACCACTGAACCGTGAAAATGAGGTCACGGTCAGATGACCCTTGCCAGCTAGACATGTACATATTACAATCATTCCTTACACCAAATATAGTAGACCTATTGCATACAGTATAAGAAAAAATGACCAAAACACAAAAACTTAACCATAACCACTAAACCATGAAAATGAGGTCAAGTTCAGATGACACCTGCCAGTTGGACATGTACACCTTACAGTGCTTCCATACACCGAGTAAACTAGACATATTGCTTATAGTATATGAGATATGAACTTTACCACCAAAACTTAACCTTGTTCACTGATCCATGGAATGAGGTCGAGGTCAAGTGAAAACTGTCTGACGGGCATGAGGACCTTGCAAGGTACGCACATAGCAAATATAGTTATCCTATTACTTTTAATGAGATAGAATTTAACATTACAAAAAAATCAGCTTTTTTTTTCAAGTATTCACTGAACCATGAAAATGAGATCAAGAACATTGGACATGTGACTGACTTCGTAACATGAGACATCCCTATACAAAGTATGAAGCATCCAGGTCATCGACCTTCTAAAATATACAGCTTTTAAGAAGTTACCTAACGCCGCCGCCGGATCACTATCTCTACGTTAAGCTTTCTGCGATAAAAGTCGCATGCTCGACAAAAATGGACGTCAAAGGCTAGCCGAGAACCGCAGTTTGAGATATTTTTGAAAGGAGGACATCCTCAACCTAACCCATAATAATGTTGGAAATAGATCAACATACTAATACTGTCTTTCGGATGCATCATAACCAGGGGTGTCTCAAGATCTGAAATTTGATACTCAACTACTCAGTCATGATACTTGTGAGTACTCGAGTATTCGGTGAAGTCTTGACTAAAATTAATTTGGCTCGTTCATTTTAATAAAATTTTGACAAAGTCTTTATCTTACCCTTTGAGAAAAATAGTAGAATATCAAAAAACTTATACCTCACACTTATCGAAAAATTTCATATGATATATATCAGTTTGACAAAAATAAATTTTGATCGATAAGAATCTTAATATTTCCGTCATAATAGGACGTGATTTAAATGTTCATCTGATGATTACAGGTATTTTCACTGTAGTAGTATGTACCACCTTTAAGAATTTTTGCAGACCCAAACTGTAATGTATGACTACAAAATATTACTCTCCCCTGGTATTGTGTATCACTCCTCCTTTTAATTGACAAGCGAACAATGAATTCTGACCACCGTTTCATAATAGCAATCATTGTTTGTGTGTTCATGTTACAAATAAAAAATCAATAAAACCCTCAATATGTTTTAAAAAAAAAGGTCAGACTTGATAGCCAAACTGTATCATCTGTTATGAGGTCCGTAATTTTGATAAAAGATTTGAAACTTTTTGTACAAAACTATGTTTATTTTTAAATTAAAGAATGATAAAGTTTAAAATAACAATTGATAACACTAAAAGTACATCTCACACTAATCACGGTTATAAAGATTGATTGATTGATTGTTGTTTGCTTTGTTTACAAAGATCTGTTGATATTATAACAATCAAAAATAAGTCTACGACTTTTGAGTTATTGATCCACGTGAAAGTTTGTTCCGTGTACAAACGCCGTTACAAATGCCTTAATCAGTTGTGTAAGGTTCATTTTGTTTTTGTTGTTGTTAAGAAATAAGAGTTTGGAAAGAGATATTTCAAAGGTAATAAGAGAGAGAGGAAATGTCGCAAAATTGATGAAAGGCAAAAGAGTATTCGAGTACTAAAATTATACTCGAGTACTCGAGTATTCGTTGCCATCACTAATTATAATCATTAAAGAAATTAAAGAAAAACCCTTTATTGAAATCAACTTGTAGAGTTTAACCCTGTGAGGGGAAAAATACTGGTGGAACTAATAGATGAAAAAATTGACAAAAATATTGATTTCTAAGATTAATTTAAGAGGGAAAGTTCATAATAACTGACAACACCAACGAGTCGAAAACAACAATCATTTCCTGCCTTGTTACGTGCATTATCAAAAAAAAAAGCCCTGGTTTTATAGCTAGCGAAACCTCCCACTTGTATGAAAGTTGTTTATAGTTTTGTTTTATTGATGAAAATGAACGAATATGAACAAATTTATACATACATACAATGAATCTAACAAAAAGTTGTGGTGGAAAGTAGTTCGACAGTGACGTCAACAAAAACGTTTTTAAAGATAAAATGATTATGAATTAAGACGTCTTAGCAGTTGTTTTAAATTTTATCATGGCTCCTTACTTTGAACTCGGGATGCATAATAATGAAAATAGAAAAAATAGCCTAAATATTATCTGGAATAAGATATTTTGGTCTTGATTGTTTAATCTGTGTAAAAAATGTGAAATCTTAAGGTATTTGTTCTTCCGGCAATTTTTTTTATCTCACATTTCGTCATCTATGCTTTTATCATTCCTTTGCGTTCGTCGCCAGATGTAAAATTTTTCAAAATCTTTTTTGAAATCACTGATTAACCAAATTCAACCAAAATTGGTACGGAATGGTCGACTAGGTATTTAGTATAAAGTTTTTTCTTTATTTATTGCAGCCAATAAATAAACATAGCCGCCATGGCTAAATATAAAGGAATATAAATTCTGTTTTTTGCTCATATCTTAAAAGTCTTAAGATGTAAGAGCAAAATTAATAAGGCTATAAATTATAAGGAAAATGTCGGTATTCCATTAAAAGGAAACTAGCTGTTAAATTTATTTTCACCGATTTGACTCAAATTCTCATATTTGATTAATATCAATGTAAAACATTTGTCCAAACTATTGAAAGTCTTAGATAGACAGTTAACAGTTCATGACCTATGAAATATGTATCGTCGTTTCATGTGTATTTTAGTCTAGACGCCATCTAATTAACTATCGAGTTGACCCCCTAACACCTCCGATGACCATATCAAACATAAATATAGATATAAATAGATTAAACTGGTGCAATTTATTAGACCTTCATGGTCTGTTAAATTTAATATTATAGATTAAAAATATATGTTTATCATCGATTTTAAAACAAAACCACAAAACCAGGTTCAACCCACCATTTCTTTAAAAAAATGTCCTGTACCGAGTCAGGAATATGGCCTTTGTTATATTATAGTTCGTTTCTGTGTGTTTTGCATTTTAACGTTGTGTCGTTGTCTCTTATATTTGAGTGTGAATTCACATTACTATAAGACGTGTCACGGTACTTTTCTATCCCAAATTCATGTATTTGGTTTTGATGTTTTATTTGTTATTCTCATCGGATTTTGTTAAATGCTAAGTCCGTTTCTGTGTGTGTTACATTTTTATGTTGTGTCGTTGTTCTCCTCTTATAATTAATGCGTTTCCCTCAGTTTTAGTTTGTTACCCCGATTTTGTTTTTTGTCCATCGATTTACGAGTTTTGAACAGCGTTATACTACTGTTGCCTTTATTTACCTGTGCTAGAATACTTTTTTTGTAAATCGTATAAGTCAATCAAAGGATTAACATTTGTTTCACCTTCAATGTTGACATTTTTTCCCTTTAAATAACTTTACACGGACAATTCATGCATTATCCATCTCTAGATAATGGGTTAAATTGAAGTTCACATGAATACGGATTCAATGCGGTCAAACTATTCACTTGCAAGTGAATAAATCATCATCAATGTATCTTGAATTATTTTGAAAAAATTAAACCATGCTGGCTGCTTAAAGCGAATAATTATTTCACTATTTCAATTTTCATAAATGATTGTACAAAAAAAATCATACTTTTGATTTTTCATATATTTCGTAGTTAGTGCTATTCTAAGTGTAAAGGATAATGAATATATTTTTTTTTATAAAACTCCTCAATTTATGGTTCTTATTATGTTGCAAAATTTTATAAATAAATAGAAATTTTAGAAATACAATAAAAACATTTCAGCGTATTAAGATCAACCAATAAGTCTGGACCGATTACAAAAAATCAACATGACCAAAATAGTCAACTGACCTCTAAAAGAAATTATTTCCATTTTAATTTTAACCATTCTTTTAAGCTTTGCAGAAAGTATGATGAAGACATTTTAATTGTCAAACATGTTCATTGACAAAAATGTAAAACAAAAATGTAACTAAAAATAAGGCAACGCCACCATAGTTGACAACTGATCCCTTATGGAAGAAAGATGATTTTGATCTAATTTTTTGGCAGAATCTATGTAAGATTGAGATACTAGTATTCCCCAAATGACAATATCTTCAGTAGAGTAAGACCTACAAATTATTCAAATAACAAAAAATTGTCGAATAAACCATTATGTTAACGAGTGTGTCACTTTAATGGCATGAAGAGATGATTTTTACCAATTTCCTTTAGTTTTAAAAACTATGATAGACAGAGAGAAACTTTATCGCACGATTCGATTGACCACGTGTTGTTATACATCAAAGAGGCAAGTACATAATTTTAATGTGGTATGTATAACCTTGCTGACATTCTAGAATAAGTATCCCATGCTGGTAAACACGGAAGCTGTTTTTTCTCGGCAGCTTCTCCTTTATAATAACATTCCGTCGCTTGATTAATGTTATCTCTCTTTAGATGAATAAGTCCAAGTGTGTAATAAGCATCATAATATCTCTTGTCACATTCTGGTGCCAATTGTAAATATTTCTCTAGCAGACTTTCGGCCTTGTCAAATTTTCTATGAAAATTATAGAAAGCAACACCATACAATGAAGCCAAATTACTATTGTCAAGATCGTAAGACTTCTGAAATGAATCGAGTGCACGGACTTCTTGGTCGGTAATAGAATACAAAGAACCCAAGAGAAAATATATATCAATAAGTATGTCCCGTTGAATTTCAGACTGAGGTTTCTTTTTGCTTACCTTTAAAGCAAATTGTTCGTTCATTTTGATAAGCTTCTTTAAATGTTTGCCACTTGAATAACCACTTTGACTTTTATAAACAGATGGTTGTTCTTTGTGAATAATGGCTGTTTTGAAATATTCTGTTAAAATGTCATTTGGTCGCAATTTCAGATATTGGTCAATAAGGTCAACAGTTTTTGGGGTTGGCCTAAATGTGTCAAATAAATGACCTTCACACAAGTTTGCCTTAGCATAACCATGGAAAGCCAACTGAAGATATTCACAGTCCTCAATGGTTTCTACTTTTGTTATTGTACATTGCCGTAATACCTCTTCTGCAGCATAAAACAGTTCGAACGCTTTTATATATCTCTTGGCGGTTGGAGAGTCTGGGAAATCCGTAAACATTGAATATTCAAAAAAAGCAGGACCGCTTTTAGTATGGTACATTCTATGTGAATCGTGAGTTCGCAGTAAATTGTTTTTCATTATACATTCAACATCTTTTATATAAGCTTCCATTTAAAAAAAAATTAAGCTTCTATATCTAGTATTTGGATATTGTTCTTCTTGGCACTTTTGTTGCTGAAATGAAACATGAACAATATCATTATGTAAATAAAACATAACCATTAAACTGTAATGTATAAACGGACAATTATAAAAATAGAATGTTTATATCAAAAATAACATTCTATAAATTTGATGCCTCTAAGCTTTTTTTGCTGGTTGAATAAAGGCAACAGTAGTATACCACTGTTCAAAAGTCATAAATCGATTGAGAGGAAGCAAATCTGGGTTTAAAACCAAAACCGAGGGAAACACGACAATTGTAAGAGGAAAACAAATGACCAACAGGAACACTGAACTGCAACAAAAACAAACTCAAACATACATAGTTACGAACTATTTGAAAACAGCTGCTATCAAAAACGTTCAAAATCACCAATCTGTGTTTTCAAAATTGTTGATTTGTTTATAAAATTGGAAGTTTTAACAACTCTTGTTCAGTGGACTTAGACTCAGAAATCTACTTTGCGAATTATTTGTTTACAGTAGATATTTTTCCAGACTAAATCACAGACAGGGGTTGAATTTCAATTATTGTTTAAGCCTCGGTCACACCTTACCGGATAGCTCGAACGGACGCCTAACGGATAACTTTTTTTCAATCCGTTCATGTCCGTTAGACGTCCGTTCTTATCCGTTAGACGTCCGTCCATATCCGTTGCATGTCCGTTAAGCGTACGTTTTATCCGTCGAAGTCCGTTCTGTCCGGTGGAAAATTTTGATCCTGTTCAAAACTTTGAACGGACGTCCAACGGATAAAATGCCGTTAGGCGTCCGTTTTGTACGGTACTCGTCCGTTTCGTGTCCGTTTTGTATTCGTTACGTGTTCGTTATACATCCGTTGGAGGTCTGAAAGATAAAATCACCAACGGACTTCTACCGGACGTTTAACGGATAAAACGGATGCTGAACGAATGAGAAACGGACTTCTACCGGACATATAACGGATAAAACGGATGATGAACGGATCTGAAACGAAAGATTTCTTTAGGTTCATAAATTCTTATTATTCATAATCGATCTTAGAGTAAAAGCACGTCTTCACAATCAAGCAGCTCTTATTCAGGCCAGACACTGCCCTTTGGCGGCATTTTGTAGATCAAACCAAAACCAGTTACACATAAACATTTTGAATATTTGTGCGATTTACATGTATTATTATTGTCGCCTTTAATTTTTCCGTATATCTTGTTCATCCGTTTTATCCGGTACGCTTCCGTTAGGTGTCCGTTTTATGCGGTACTCGTCCGTTGGATGTACGTTCGACATCCGTTCTGTCCGGTACGTAACCGTTTCTCGGACGTTGAATATCCGGTGTGTGTCCGTTATGCATTCGTTACACGTCCGTTTTATCCGGTCAGTACATCAACGGACTCCCAACGGATAACAATTTTGTCAACGAACAACTTTTATTTTCATCCGTTAGGTGTCCGTTTGTGCTATCCGGTAAGGTGTGACCGAGGCTACGCATTTGAAATGGTAAATATATCGTCTTTGATATAACCTTAATTTGATAAATGAGAAAAGTTGAATAAAAATTTCTTCAACATGTAAGACAAATGCAAACGGGGCATTTGTTTTGTTTAGCAAAGAAGCACAGCATTGCAAACCTTGATTCACTGTTCGTCAGGATATGATGTATGATACTGATAGCAGATGAAATACCAATTAATTAAGAGTCAAAATGATAACAGAAGGATATTTGAGGCAAAATAGTAGGAATTCAAACAAAAAGGCGCCAGATTGTTAGATGGTTTAGATAACCATGCTTGCTATGTTATTAATAAGAATTGGTACGACAGGTGGACAGCTCTGCCCAAGTAGGTTCTATGACAAAATGTACCGTTGCGATTTATCTTAGTTTCTTCAGTTTCCTATTCTGACATCGGACTCAGACTTCTTTGATACTGACTTTTACTGTGCGTATTGCTTTGTTTTTGTTATTCTATTTTTGTTAGAGGTATAGTGGAAAGGTTGAGATCTCACCAAAAATGTTTAACCCCGCAGCATTTTATTTCCTGTTCCAAGTCAGGAGCCTCTGACCTTTGTTAGCCTTGCAGGTTTGTTCTTAAAATTTTAGTTCACTTATATTCTTTGTATGACATCCATTTTCACTGAAATAGTACACATTTTTAAGGAGTCAGCTGAAGGCCCCCTCCGAGTACGGGATTTTCTCGCTGTTTTGAAGATCCATTTCAACGGTGGCTTTCGGCTGTTATCTGCTCTTTGGTTGGATTGTTGACGCTTTGAAACCTTCCTTTTTCCCATTCTCAATTCTTTGTGATTAAAATGGCTTACTTGTATCCAAACAATTTAAGACAGGAGTTTATCAAATGAAAATGACACGAAATATTTGGAGCAAATATATCTGTGCATAAAACAACAAAAAAACTATACAAGCTTGCATATACGATTGGTAGTCTGGAAGGTTAAATATCTTCAATATTTACAAAGAATAAGGGGAAATGTCCCCTACATTTGTTTTAAAACTCATGTAGTCAAAATCGAAAAGTATTCAAACTCTACTTGAAATTAAATATCAAAACAGTTTTTTTTATCATAGAAATCTTGCTAATCAAAATCCCCCCAAAAATGGAATTATCTTTTTGAAACACAATAAACGTTTAAATATGTATACTGGATGCCAGACCTTCAATGGGCCCAGGCGAACTAATTTTGGAAACAGAATTTGAGATGTTCCACTCTGTATTAGCATAATAACATAAACGGTACCAATTTTTCCTACACCAGATGCGCATTTCGACAATACATGTCTCTTCAGTGATGCTCATGGCCAACATATTTGAAATCCAAAGCTTATATAAAAGACGAACAGCTATAATCAAAAGGTCGAAAAGTATAGCCAAATCCGTGAAAGCAATCAGAGCTTGGCACGAGGGAATCAGAGCTTGACATAAGTGAGTTGTTTGTATTGCAATGCGCAATATATACATGAACATCAATCAGTGAAATAAACGGTACAAATGAGAAAACCATATCAACCAAAAATTAGGTGTGTATTTTGGTACCTTCTGTCGGACGAAAAAAAAGGAATCTCAAAATTTAGGTTACTTCTTTATTTTCTGAAATTGAAACATAAAATGCATTTAAATTTGTTTATCTAGTTCCTGTAGTTCCTTGAAAATTTTCCAACTGAACAATTCTGTATCTACTCAGGTTATATTTTGCCATCTAAACTCGGTGATGTGTATAATTTCCTTCTTATGAACCTAATATGAAATATGAGAAACTGAATATGTTCTATCTCCATACAACCAATACAATTAATGTGTACATTTGAATTGTTTGAACTAAACTTCAATCTTATACCAAATTAGGATCAAATTCTATATCGTGTGTAATAATATAACGATTATCAGTCACTTGCCGATTTGTGAAATATTTCTGTTACTACCATATGTATAAGTGTTTACATGTAATTATCGACATACAGGATTATTACAGGTAACTGAACTAAAATCAAATGTAGACACACGAACAGTACAGTAAAGTAAAAATACATTTACATAATATATACGGATAAAGGACCTTAACAGATATTTTAACGTCACATTAGTCACCGAAATTATCATATCTGTTTAAAACCATTTCTCTGTAAAGGAATACTATCAAAAAATCTTCTAATATTAATTCCAAAAAATTATACTCACAGACGAAATTGTCCTTCCTTTGCAGGATGAATATATTAAAACTTCACATCCGGTATTTTTAAAAGCAGGCCAACTGAACCGTATTCGTTTCATATATGTGTATTTTATTCTGTATACAAATAATTGATATTCGAACAATGATAACCATGTTACTAGACTCAACAAATGCGGCCTTGTATAAGTATAACCGAACGATAATTCAAATTGTAATTCTTAAAAATGTCTCGCCCTTTGAGGACTTGCAGATAGTAATCATGCTTATTATGGATATTTTGGAGTGTTTTGTGTTGTTCGATAGTAAAATCGAACACACGTGTTAGATACATTTTATATTTCAATCCGACTTTGTTGTTGTTTTTTGTTCGCTTTTTGTCTGTTCGTCTGAGTGTCTTACTGTCCATTCGTTTGTCTATTCGTTCGTCTATTCATGATATGTAAAATTTTGCGGTTCACTTTTCTTCTTTGCAAGAATTAAAAATTTTGGGGTCGAATATGATACCGATACCGATAGTATATGTCAAATGAAGTGTCCGGATGTATGTATTTTCTGTATATTCCTCCTTTGAAAGAAGCGCCACCATGTGGTAAAGTATAAAAGAGGACATCTTATTTCAACTTAAAAACGGTGTGTTGTGTCTGTGTTGTTGTCGATTATTTTCTTTTTTGAGGAAGGGGGAATTGCTCCCAATCTGATTAATCAAGCCCCATCTAGCCAATGTTCACATATTGTTCTTATGTTGAGCTGTTACACAACTGTCTAAGCTTTAAGCGAGAATTGAAACTATGTTTTGATGACTTTCAGTTTTCATACTTAAGTAATACAATATACCTGACAGGTAGACATTATTGTGTATAGTATAACGATTTACAAAATCATAACAAAAGATATCATGAAGTGACATTTAATAAATAAATAGTTTATTAAACGACGCACATAAGAAGGGTCCATTTTTTTTTTTTTTTTTTTTTTTTTACCAAAAAGGCATACGGTAGATAACTGGAAGCACCAAAGATACTTGAATGTACAACAGATATCAAACATACCTCCAGAAAATTACAGAATTCAACTAGAGCAAACAACAAGATAACACAAACACGACGGATGTCACATGTAGAGCAGAAACTGTTTATAGCACCCTAATGTTCGTGTTGCTCAGTCTTCGGTATTTTCTGATACAGCTGATCGTTCTTAGTAAAGACAAACAAATTATATGAAACTTTATACAAGTCGAACGTTTGTTTTTTTTATTTCCTGCACAATACGCATGTGTGCAAGTATTCTTCCTTTGAACTGTACATTATAAGACCATAAATCACATGTCCCGAAATAATTACAGAACAAATAACACTTGGTAATGATTCTCGATCATTTTAAAACACTTTGAAAAAAATTATGATAAAAAAAAACTAAACTTGATGGCTGCCATTTCATGATCAGTCAGAAGATAATCTGATTTTGGGAACAGCTTTTCTTTTCGAATATTCAGAACAAAATGAGGGTGTAAATATTCAAGTTCAAAATGTCGTGATATCAACAAGTTATATTCATTGAACAAATGTGTTAAACGTAGTAAAGGTCACTGTCATCGAAAAGATACAAAACCTGAAGTCGAACTATGTCCAGTAATGGTCGGTTATCTTTTGTTTAAAAATATTAACTATCCTTATTTGTATTAAACTTTTTTTCAGTGACTTTCTTGCAGCTCAACTCACTATTTAATTTAGGTGTTTATTTATATGAGCAACACGAGAAGTATTTGTTCACACTTCCGGAGAATCTGCGATAACCTCCAGGTTTTAGTGGGGTTCGTATGGCTCAGTTTTTCATTTTCTATTTGTGCTCAGTAGATTGCTGTCTATCTTTGAGTCGGTTTTCGTTTTCGACTTATGAGTTTGACCATCCTTATGGTATCTTTTGTCTCTTTCTTTCAGAGACTTTGTAAAAACTGGTTCCAATTCTAATAAACATAATTAATCACACGGTATTTAGATCCGTAACGATAAGTCGCAAACATTAAGAAAAAAACCCGAGAGTTTTAGCTAAATAATTCAATTAGGCTTAAATAAAATCAATTTAAGCAAAATATTCCACCAAAAAAAGTCTGTACAGCAAGCCGTACCTGATTACTCGAAATATAAAGCTACGCTTGTCATTTGATATGTTCATAATTATAAATTAAATGTTAACAAAACTGAATTGTTGAAAACTAAGGCTTTTCTACCTCAGGAATAGATTACCTTAGCTGTATTTGGCAAAACTTTTAGGAACTTTTGGTCCTCAATGCTCCCCACCTTCGTACTTTATTTGGCCTTTTAAACATTTTTTGATTCGAGCGTCACTGATGAGTCTTTTGTAGACGAAACGCGCGTCTGGCGTTATTATAAAATTTAAATCCTGGTATCTATGATGAGTGTTTTACATCAAACCCATTGTTTACACATCGTTGTCAATATAATTGTACTCAATGCGACTGCCATATAAGTTATAGGTTTAGCTAGTTGTTATCCATTCGTTTGATGTGTTTGAGCATATGATTTTGCCGCTTGATTAGGGACTTTAATTTTTGAATTTTCCTCGGAGATCATTATTTTTGTGATTTTACTTTTTGCATTTAGCATTTTCAACCACAAGAGGATATAAGACACCTAGCTTGAGCTTGAAGATGTTGATTCGATACCTTCTACTTGTTCTTGTTTAACTTCCCCGAACAAAAATTGTTCTGTAGATCATGTTATAACCGGTAACCTTAACATCATAAACAATTTTTTTTATTGACAACATATTTGTTGAGTGTGGTGGATTAATATTTTAACAATGCTCGTGTAAAAGCAAAATTTATACACAATCTTCTCAAAGAAAAAAAAGAACATTAATGATTTCTCATGGGAGAGAAGATTATGAAGGGACCTTCAAAACAATTAGTCGAAGCACTAGACCTAATCCCATATTTGAATTTCAAGACATATACCAGTCTACAAACACTACACGGAACACTATATTTCAGTGAATGCTTGTATTTCCGATATCCTAGTTAATATTAGAAATAAAGATACTACTGAACTTTAAAATCTATCTCAAATTAGGATATTTTGTTCTTGATATTGATACATATGGTCGACCTTAAACTATATTAATGACATGATGATTTCAGTTTTCCATTCATCAGTAACTCACCCTCTGTCCCATCGTATGACATTTAAATGTATAAATTGATACTACACTCTTGTTTATATTCACACTATTATGGCTTCATCTATAGGGGGTGTATTACTAATGTTATGTCAACTGATCGGGCGGAGTTTAAAGTTTAATTTGCATAAGGGCAGTCTATTTGAAGATGTGTGTGATAAGGAGGATTGTCGTTATGGTTATTATTGAATTATAATCACCTATCAATGTCAACAAACGCATATACCAAAGAACTTAGTGTATGACATGGGACGAATAACTGGACACTTCATTGATGAGTTTATCCCAAAACACCTATCTATAGATGGACTGGTTTATTGTGAGCGAATCGGTTAAACTCCGCCCAGTCAAGTGAAATAAATCGAGAAATACTTCTGACACAAAAACTGCTCCAACATAATTATCAGGAAGAACGACTGAAATTGACATTACATACATTTGGTCAACTTTTCAACGGGTTGGTGTATCAATTTAGTTGCGTCCTGTTATCACGGCTATACCGTATAGCGAGTTATTTTCGAGGGGTACAAATTTTCGCTTATTTTCGCGGAAAGAACAAAATCGCCAAAATAAATTCCGCCAATTTAAAACGGCACATGCAAATGTATAGATAAAAGTTTTGAATCTGTCAAAATATTTCATATGCCTTATTCAATGAAAATCGCGAAATTTTGCACCAGCGAAAATAGCCCGCTATACGGTATTTTGATAGCTGTCTGATCTATAAGTTCAACGATCGTATCATATTCCTGATTTTGAAATTTTGATTAGCATGGTAGATAATATATGCACAGCAGAAGACGCTTGTAGACGAAACGCGCGTCTGGTGTATATACAAAATTTAGTCCTGGTATTTATGATGAGTTTATTTAAACTGAAGTCGTGACATTGGATAACTATTCTGGAATTATGAATATTTTATAGTTTAAGGCTTCCAATTTGAATTAGTGCGAATAATGAAATTGTTAAAGAAAGTATTTTGTATGATTTTATTTAATAGAAAGTGTCCAACTTCAAATTATTCAATGAACTTGTATGACTTGTAACATGCTTCGGCCTGAAAGAGAGACAAATCTTGTTTGTCATACATATAAACGTTTTCATATAAAATTAATATTGTGATACTCTAGTAATCCAGACAAATATGATTTCTCGTTATATCTACGAATATATTACCGCAAAGATTCGACTTAGTATACAGTGAAGTTGAACTCAACATGAACTTTAGTACATGGTTTGTTCGGTTAAAACGTACTCTGAACTGATATGTTATGTATAGTGTTAGAACCTTAACTTAAAGTGCGGATATCATCAGGATTTAATTTTCTGTACTTTTTCAAGGTTGTAGGACTTGCATGCATGGTTTTAAGGTTTTAACATATGTCAAGCCAGAACTGTTAATACACACTAGTATTTGAAATCATAAATTATAAATCAAAGTGTACATATTTTTGAAACCTATGCACACTATTAATTTACATAATAGATTATAACCATGGAAAAAAAGATAATGACACAGAAAAAGATTTAAAAAAAAACTTTTGTAAATCAGCCAAAATACTATTCCTGACTTTAATTTTTATAATTCGATTAAACATGTTCGCTCCTCCCTTTTTTCGGATTTTTTGCCAGATATTCAGAATCCTCTGGTTTTATCCATGAAGTGCCATTACTAACTTTTCCCTGCTTTTCTTTTCATAGTGGTATTACATATAGTAAAAAAAACTATTTACAATCTTAAATCTTTTTTAATAATTTATGAAGGAAAAAAGGTACCAATGTTAAATATATGAAAAATCTAGACAGAATCATTTTCCACCAAATTCAAAGGGCTTATATTTCGAAAACAAGCACACAAACCCTAATCTTTTTTCTGCTTTTAGGTCCTTTATCTAAATGTTATTAACTTAATAAACTCATCATAGATACCAGGATAAAATCTTTACATCAACGCAAGACGCGCGTTTCGTCTAAAAAGACTCATCAGTGAACCTTGACTCAAAACATGTTTAAAAGGCCAAATAGAGTACAAAGTTGAAGAGCATTGGGGGCCAAAAAGTCCTTAAAATTTTGCCAATTACAGCTAAGGTTATCTATTCCTGAGGTAGAAAAGCCTCAGTTTTTAAAAAAATAAAAGTTTTGTTAACAGTTGATTTATAATTATGAACATATCAATGATGACAGAAGTGCTGACTACTGGGCTGGTGATACCCTCGGGGAAATAAATCTCCACCAGCAGTGGCATCGACCCAGTGGTTGCAAATAAACTAATCATAGATACCAGGATAAAAAATTTACATCTACGCCAGACGCGCTTTTCGTCTAAAAAAGACTCATCAGTGAACCTCGAATCAAAAATAGTCTTTCAAAAAGCTTGTTATTTTGAAACAGAGAAGCAAACACCCTTAAGATGACAAAACAAGGTAACACAAATAAACTGAATGAATTGCATAAATTCCATAAGTAGTGAGACAGGGTAAGTCACAGGGTAAACTTCTCCAACAATCATGATTCCCCCGCCATGCAAATCAACGCTCAGCCAAAATATCACAATCGGGAACAGATCGGGGACACATACCAAAAATTTAAGAGAAGGGTTTATGTTGGTATATTTATTAAGAATTAATAAGAGTTATTTCTCTCTCAGCGTCTTTCTCTGCCAAGACAAAAAATTACCTAATTTCAGATTTTTTTTTTTAATAATCAAACTCATCGATGAATGTTAACTTTCATACAAATTTGAAAAAGAATCTGATAAAAGTGACGGCGCCAACATGTCAAAAAAGTGAAGGCGGAAGAAAAAAAAAACAAGTCTGCAAAATCTATGAAACAAGTTGGTCGGCAAGTTTATAAAACTTAGTAACACCTAAAACTCTCTTGTTTTAGTTCCATAAAAATAATCTGTGTGTCGTAAAGTGTTTCCAGAAATAAACTGATGATCTAATGCATAACGTAATAAAATAAATGTCTAAGCACAGAATAAGACCACGGCCAGAAAACAATATTAATAATGTGTAGGAACTTACAATTGGAAACTCGCAAACATATGCCTCGATTCCATCTCCAGAACAAGAATCTGAGTCGCATTCAAAATCTTGTTTAATCAAATCCCACTCAAGTTCGAAACAACTTTTAATATTTAAAAGAGGGTTATCACCATATGCTGAAAGAAATTTTTAATGCATTAAATGAATGTCAAGAGCAAAACCTTTATAACTTTAATAGGAAAAAGGACTCCTATATATGATTTATGTGCATTATGAATGACAATAAATTACATTTGAAGTATGTGTATATGTTAAAATACGAAGACATCTAAGTTAAGAAAGAGGGACGAAAGACGAAGGTCCAGAGAGACAGTCAACTCATAAATCGAAAATAAACTGCCAACGCCATGGCTAAAAATAAAAAAGACAAACAGACAAACAATAGAACACATGACACAGCATAGAAAACTAAAGAATAAGCAACACGAACCCCACCAAAAACTAGGGGTGATTTCAGGTGCTCCGGAAGGGTAAAATGCTAAAAAACGAAGACATCTAAGTAATAATAATGTCAAATGATCCGATCGAGAAGAATACCATGAAGTTAGAAAGGTTCGCTCTGATGAAAACTATTTGAATAGAAAATGTCATGATTGAAATGTCAGAAAAAGATCTGATCTTTTTATTGATTATTGAACTTTCAAATACAAAATAATAGCTGAATTCTAATCTGTTTCCTAAAACATTCCCAATTTCCAAACTGTTTCAAACATTCCTTAGATATTTTGTCAACCTAAATAGGTTAACAGATGTATTGTAATTCATTTGCAAAAAGTCGATTTCGATCCAACTTATAATATGTACGTGACTTTTCTTGTCATTTTTAGCCAGACGATATATCCCTGCGTACTACTTCAGGTAATTTTTAATGTAGATCGATGCATGACCCTATGAATGCACCCTTAGAGATTTGTACAGTTTGTTAACACAATTCATTCTTTCTTTGAGTTTTTCTTTTAATATTATACATAAAACATCAATGTTGCCAAAAAGATTTTCAGTTCATTTCTTCTCCAATTTTCATGAAATTTCTACTATCTCATTAATGTATGCACTTCGTGTGGCTACTTTCAAATGATTTTTGTTATTTTAAGGTTCTAATTTTGAACTTTTATGTCACAATATTAAGATAATCATGCAACTATGAAAGAACTAGAATACATCAAATATTTCGTAGATCGGAAATTTCATGAAAATCGGTTAAGACAAAACTTCAAAGAATTTAACAAAAAAATACAAATGTGTATAGAATGGTATAGAATATGCAGAAAAAGAGGATTAACATTATACAAAGGTAAACTGAAAAACGGAGAGTAAATAAAACCGTCTTAAATAAACGTTATACGGAAACAATCAATGGGACAAATTGAAATTATCAATATCTTGGTGCAGGCATTTTCCGAAGAAATGTTGGGTTGAACCTGGTTAATAGCTACAAAGAAATTTCGTTGATATACTGCTCAACAGTAATACACATATGTATTTTATTTAACATATCATTAATTTCCCACATAGTTTTATTCTTAAAACTAGAAATATATAATTGTGTTAATAAAAAGTTTTGAAACTGTAAAATGGTCAATATACATACGTATACCAAATGGAAGATTGTTTGGGTCAAATATTACATTTGTTCCTGCATTAAAATAATGGTTTTTGTCAGCTAGATTGTTTGCTCCAGTGAAAACGTCAAAATTTCGTAACTTTCCTGCAAAAGATAATAATTTATTTTCAGCTAGCATTAATTATTTTATATTCATTTGGAATACAAACGACAATCATTTATCGTAAAAAGGGATCTTTTACCCTCCAAAGTCCATTAACATTTTATTTGCTGCTTTACATTGATCATTAATCTTTTACTACAAGTTTCTGAAGGGTATTTCTAATTTAGAAGTAGAATGTACAAACTGAACTGCATTAACTCTAATGTTAAATCTTATAACTGAAATGCTAGTAGTTATTATACTACTAGTATGTTTGAATTGATCATTATTTTTAAGGATGATAAAAGGAACTTATTTGTCTTATTTCATTAAACTGGTTAGCAATTCATTTTAAATATATAAAGTTAATCTAAAAAAAAATCATCAGTAACTACTACAGTCTGAACAGTGGAAAATTTCAAATATTAAAAAAAAGAAAAACACTTCGTACGACATGTTTTTTATAATTCTATTTCATTTTATAGTCAAAAAGTACCAGAGAGCTTTGTCCATATCTCACACAGTCAGGCACCTGTCATACAGGTTTTTTTTTAAAGAAACCTCTTGTTACTACTAATAAAAACACGACAATATGCAAACCAAATTGCAACATCAAATGTAATTTTACAGCTGATCTCCCGAGTAACTTATACTGATTATAACCAAAACATTTTAAAGTTTATTCAGCATGTTAGGGACGGTATCAAAAGTTCAATGTTGGATAAAAAAAAATTGATTCACATAGTTTTTTCACTGACACCCCACTCCCCTTTCTTTACTTAATTTGGGAAAAATTGATTGACCAATATGGGTATAAGTAAAATCGATGAATAAAAAAATTGCAGCAATTTTTACCCCCGACCCATCCCACCCCCAAACTATTTGAATTAAGATTTTTTTTTATCCTTCACTGATCGTTTTATGTCATCCCTTAAAAATTTCAATGTATCGGTAAAAAGTGAAAAATCACAAATCGTTTTACGGATTTGAAAAGTGTTCACACGTTTCCTCTCATAACTTTCAAACTGGTGACAACATATGAAGTCATTCTGTTCAGCAGTAGCTGAGAAAAGACTGACACAAATAAATGGTGAACGAAAAGACAAACGGACCGAAGGGCAGACAAATACATATAATATAACCCGCAATTGATTATGGTATCAAAAAGTAAAATCACAATAATAATAAACTCCGAGAAAAATTCAAAACGGAAAGTCCCTAATCGAATGGCAAAATAACAAGCTCAATTAAATCAAACGAATGGACAACAACTTTCATATTCCTGGCTTGGTATAGGCATTTGTTTCTTATATAGAAACTGGTGGATTAAACCTGGTTTTATAGCTAGCTTAACCTCTCACTTGTATGACAGTCACATAAAATCCCATAATATTGACAACGATGTGTGAACCAAACAAACAGGCATAATAGGTAAAATGTCAAAAATAGAGGTACAGCAGTCGACATTGTGTTATTATCTTAATCACTATAAAAACAAACAAATATGTAAACAAACATTTTCCATTGCACAATAACACAATGTTTAGCTTTAGTTTCAACAAAATACGATTTCAATGTACAGTAATTAGTTTTACTAGAATCCACAACTGCAGCATAACATTAATATCAAAATATATATATAAAAAAATAACCAGTGTCAAATCAAATTTTTATCCGCAAATTCTGTTCCGTGAGTCGATTTAAATTTTCTTGTTCTGTCAAACGGAACATTTCTTATCGTCCAGACACAAATACAGCCCAACGTTTGTTTTGAAGAAAACTTAAAACGAAATTAGAATAAAAAAAAAATCAAAGTTGTCGAAATCCCTCTCAGGTAGTGGTCTAAGGTCTATGATAATGGGTAAAAGTTTAGTAAACTTAAGTTCTCATAGGGACACCAGACAAATCTTTATCAAAGGGCGTAAATCTTAAACAATGGATGCCAAACACCTCAAAAACATTTAAGTTGTATCTTATTGTTCACAACATTGTTTTAAACATAAAAAAGTTTTGTTCAGTATTACATAATTGTCATTTGGAAACCAAAATAATTTCGATTTTTTTTATTAAAGATTAAGTGTATACCTCTGCCACGAAAATTATTGTCCATGTCATTCTTGTCAAAAACACAAAAGATTTTGATCAATAGGTACTTTTGGTATCATCCAGAAAGCAAAAGGGTAAACGACGAGTGAATGAACAAACATGAGGACATTTACATTACTTTGTATGAAAAATAGGATTGAAATGCATTTCTACAAATTCATACATTTAAATTCATCCCCAATAATCAGTATTTTTTTTAACACATCCACGAAACAAAAAAAAATCTTTAATGACCGTCATTAATTTCAAACATGGCTGTTAATGTTTTTCCCCCAAAATTATGATTAAAAACCAAAGAAAGAAGAATGAGCAACTTATGAACTTGAGAATGGAAATGGGGAATGTGACAAAGATATGAATTTATATAACTTGCAATTTTGAAGTTTTTACCTGCAGGTGACATATCATGTTAAATCATAGGATATTTGAAAAGCAAATTTTAGCTAACAGGTTTTTGTCTTACAAATACTAAAATGTTGTATGACGAACTCACATTTGCTACAGGCCAATCTGTACTATTTTCTGTATTGCTGCCTCGAAAAAGGTAACAATTTGGACTTATACTTTGATTTGTCAGTTCGGTATATCCCTCTGGACATGTGGTTGGAAGAGGTTTGCAAGGAGCTATAAAAAAAAAAAGAAAGGAAAATATTTTTTTTAATTGGCTGACCAAATTTTCTATTTTGCCATTCCAGAGAAGGAAGAATAAATGAATTCATAGGAGGTAAAATTAACAATATTAAAGTAAAAATAACATTCTAAACTTAATAAAAATGTCTGTCAAATAATCTTAACCACTATAAAAACAAACAAATATGTAAACAAACATTTTCCATTGCACAATAACACAATGTTTAGCTTTAGTTTCAACAAGATACGATTTCAATGTACAGTAATTAATTTTACTAGAATCCACAACTGCAGCATAACATTAATATCAAAATATATATATAAAAAAATAACCAGTGTCAAATCAAATTTTTATCCGCAAATTCTGTTCCGTGAGTCGATTTAAATTTTCTTGTTCTGTCAAACGGAACATTTCTTATCGTCCAGACACAAAAACAGCCCAACGTTTGTTTTGAAGAAAACTTAAAACGAAATTATAATAAAAAAAATCAAAGTTGTCGAAATCCCTCTCAGTTAGTGGTCTAAGGTCTATGATAATGGGTAAAAGTTTAGTAAACTTAAGTTCTCATAGGGACACCAGACAAATCTTTATCAAAGGGCGTTAATCTTAAATAATGGATGCCAAACACCTCAAAAACATTTAAGTTGTATCTTATTGTTCACAACATTGTTTTAAACCTAAAAAAGTTTTTGTTCAGTATTACATAATTGTCATTTGGAAACCAAAATAATTTCGATTTTTTTTTAATAAAGATTAAGTGTATACCTCTGCCACGAAAATTATTGTCCATGTCATTCTTGTCAAAAACTCAAAAGATTTTGATCAATCGGTACTTTTGGTATCATCCAGAAAGCAAAAGGGTAATCGACGAGTGAATGAACAAACATGAGGACATTTACATTACTTTGTATGAAAAATAGGATTGAAATGCATTTCTACAAATTCATACATTTAAATTCATCCCCAATAATCAGTATTTTTTTTAACACATCCACGAAACAAAAAAAAATCTTTAATGACCGTCAATAATTTCAAACATGGCTGTTAATGTTTTACCCCAACAATTATGATTAAAAACCAAAGAAAGAAGAATGAGCAACTTATGAACTTGAGAATGGAAATGGGGAATGTGACAAAGATATGAATTTATATAACTTGCAATTTTGAAGTTTTTACCTGCAGGTGACATATCATGTTAAATCATAGGATATTTGAAAAGCAAATTTTAGCTAACAGGTTTTTGTCTTAAAAATACTAAAATGTTGTATGACGAACTCATATTTGCTACAGGCCAATCTGTACTATTTTCTGTATTGCTGCCTCGAAAAAGGTAACAATTTGGACTTATACTTTGATTTGTCAGTTTGGTATATCCCTCTGGACATGTGGTTGGAAGAGTTTTGCAAGGGGCTATAAAAAAAAAAAAAAAAACGAAAGGAAAATATTTTTTTTAATTGGCTGACCAAATTTTCTATTTTGCCATTCCAGAGAAGGAAGAATATATGAATTCATAGGAGGTAAAATTAACAATATTAAAGTAAAAATAACATTCTAAACATTCTAATAAAAATGTCTGTCAAATAATTCTTTTTATAGGTGATATTTTGTTAATTATAAATTTCCTCATTTACTAAATCTTTATTATCCAATTTTATAACAAAACAAATCATTCTAAATTAAGAACTGTAACAAGTTTACCTTTACACGATCTACATGGATTTCCATGGTCATAGTATCCATATTTCTGACCGCCTAATTTGTAGTTGTACTTTGCATTGCCTCTGCATTTGCCTTTGCCATATGGTTTACCTTTACATAATTGTATGCTCAAAATAAAAATATTGAATAAAAAATTAAATCATTTAAAGTGATTTCAATCTATACAATTAAGTAAAAATTGTAGCATAACGTTATTTATCCCCTTTCAGTTCTAGTAAAATAAAGACAACTATTAACATTCTACAATTAAATTAACAAATCATAGACATAGATGCCGTGCTTACAATGCTGTACGCCAGACGATCGCCTTGTAGCTAATAGTATTTAGTAATACCCCTTTAAAAGATAAAACTATGAAAAAATGCTGTCAAGTTATATCTAAAGTATTATCAATATTGGATCTAGCTTCTCCCGTTCAAGTTGAGGCTGGTGAAGAAGATATTTTTTTGGAAACCAAGACAAAGTTAAAAGACATTATGTTAAAAAAAAAGGGGAAAACTAATATTTTTCATGCTTGTTAGATAAGCACAAGCTTCTTTTTTTTTTAACTTTAAAAACGTGACAACATTTTTTATTTCTTGCTTCATACAAATAAAAGGACAATTAATAGAAACATAATGACATTAAATTGAATCTAATACCTGTCTGGGTTGAATCAAGACTGAGACTTTTTTTTTTTTTTTTTTTTTTAAATAAAACCAATTAGTCTAATAAAAACTTTTAAAAGTTTTGATTGCATTTCTTACATTAATATCATTTAAAGCAGATGCTAGTTATACTTCAACGAGTCAGAATAAACTCATCATAGATACCAGGACTAAATTTAGTATATACGCCGGACGCGCGTTTCGTCTACAAAAGACTCATCAGTGACGCTCGAATCTAAAAAAGTTAAAAAGGACAAATAAAGTACGCAGTTGAAGAGCATTGAGGACCAAAATTCCTAAAAGTTTTGCCAAATACAGCTAAGGTAATCTATGCCTGAGGTAGAAAAGCCTTAGTATTTCAAAAAATTCAAAAATTTGTAAACATTAAATTTATAAATATAACCATATCAATGAAAATTCATGTCAGCACAAAAAGTGCTGACTACTGGGCTTGTGATACCCTCGGGGAAATAAATCTCCACCAGCAGTGGCATCGACTCAGTGGTTGTATATAAACTCATCATAGAAACCAGGACTAAATTTAGTATATACGCCAGACGCGCGTTTCGTCTACAAAAGACTCAATAGTGACGCTCGAATCCACAAAAGTTAAAAAGGCCAAATAAAGTACGAAGTTGAAGAGCATTGAGGACCAAAATTCCTAAAAGTTTTGCCAAATACAGCTAAGGTAATCTATGCCTGAGGTAGAAAAGCCTTAGTATTTCAAAAAATTCAAAAATTTGTAAACAGTAAATTTATAAATATAACCATATCAATGACAATTCATGTCAGCACAAAAAGTGCTGACTACTGGGTTTGTGATACCCTCGGGGAAATAAATCTCCACCAGCAGTGGCATCGACCCAGTGGTTGTAAATAAACTCATCATAGAAACCCGACTGTAGTAACCAAACTAAATGCGCTCAATACATATGGCAACACACAGTTTTATGTCTTTAAACGAGTGTCTTAACAATATATCAAGCCGACTAAATAGAAATATATAGGTTATCTTTATCTTTACTTTCTGTTATATTAATAATCAGAATAAAATTTAAAAAGGATTTTGAAGTGCGCTCTTTCATTCCTCCATTGGTGCTAAAGAAACTAAGTTGTGAAAGAGGTTGAGAACATCCCAACAGGTGATAATTGAAGCGAACTGTATTGATTAACATTGACAATCTATAAGCAATACATACCTGACAATAATGAGTGATTGAAACTGTGTACCTGAGTGAACCAAATGAAGTAAAACTCAGCTGTTTGCTAATTGTATTATCTTTTGCTAAATTCAGTTAAGTTTTGATTTTTCTAAAACATACAATGAATTCGAATTGTATTTATCTAGGGCATGCTATGCCTTAAAAATTTTCCAGATGCACAGATTAATCTGTACTCAGAGTAAATTTAGAGGTGAAGACATTTCAACCAAAAAGGTCCACATGAACCTTAACGTAACTAAAAAACAATATATTTGTAATCTATGATTTTCTTCCTTCAAGTTAGACACGCACCTTCAGCATATAGAACAACTATTAAGCAGAGCAATGCAGCTACAACTTGATTCTTCATTTCACTGCAAGTAGCTTTATATTTTTGAACGCTGATTTATGTAAACTTTAGTTTGTTTCAAGCGTGTAAATTTCAGTTGATACCGTTTATAGATACATGCTGTGGCAAAAAAAACCAGGTATAATGTGTGTCCAATTCAAATGTTGACAAATTTAAACACTCACAATGTACCTCCTGATTCGTGATTGTTTTCATAAAGTAATACATCATAGTCATTACAGGGTAATGCATCATGGGTGGAATTGCTGAGAAAAAAAAAGAATGTTATATCTAAAAACTTTTTTTCGTATAGGTCATGTAGGGGTAAACACACAACACATGTTATATATGATGTGTGGGTTAATACAAACAAACAAAAAAGGTATGGGGCATACAGAGGTTAACAAATAAAAAAACATGGTATAGGACATATAGGAGTTAGCACACTGGGTTGACTCATAGCACATGGTATAGGTCATGTAAAGGTTAAAACGAGACACTATTAATAGGTCATTTAGGGGTTGACACAAAACACATAATCATATGTTTACAAAAATTGTAAATTAGCCTTTTGGGCAATTGTTTTTGTTTCAGAATTCGTAATTTTACACTTTTGCTTTGTGTGAGAAAAAATTCCGGAACACTTTATTTATATAATCTGGAAATTCAGCTCCGTCTAATTTTATTGAGTTCTCTGTTTATTTTGTAATATGAAAATTGGGTCATCCTCTCTCAACTGGACATTTTATCATTCATATTGGATAGTTAAGGAATTTACAAAGATTAGGTAAGAAGATGTATGTTTGCAAATATTTATAGCCGTTAGTGAAATTGGATCTCAGTGGAGCAGTTAAATATCCTGTCTGTCTGTCAGCGTTTACAATGACCTGAAGTAGACAAGTTCGTTAAACAATTGATTACTGTTTGAATAATTAGAACCGGAACCAGTATAAGTAAAGACCATGTTTATTGCGAACATTTATATCATACTTATTCTTTATAAGCATTTATGCTTATAATTTTGCATGACAAAAATTTCTCACTACGACCTTTCGTAAATTAGGGGTCTGCCATTGTTTCTAAGGAATTTCTTATCCCAGGAATATATTAGCTGTATTTGGCACAACTTTTTGAATTTCGGGTCCTCAATGCTCTTCAACTTTATACTTGTTTGGCTTTATAACAATTTTGATCTGAGCGTCACTGATGAGTCTTACTACAGAAAACAACACAAGCGACATAAGTATCTACTTTATACATTAAATGTAACTTAACAATGGTATTTGTACTAATGAAGCGTCAACTTCATGTTATTTATACCTTTCAAGCGTCATTGTAACATACATTGTACGTATGAAAGTGAAAATTATAAATTTGGATTGTCTTTCTTTTCCCAAAATCATTTTTAGACCGTTAAATAGGTGAAAACTTATGTATTACGAACTTAATCACTGACTGCATACGTAAGATGTTAAGTCGGTGATTGTTTTTACAGATATATATATCTTTTTGACAGTAAGCTGAAAAAATACGATTTTTATAGATAAAATGAAATTTATCAGTATCTTTTGTTATACATTTTTTTCCAAATTGATTATTTAAGTTTTCGGTGAAGACGAAATTTGTATTTTTACAGTTGTTCCGTTAATGTGCAATGTCATTTGTCAACCGATGAACATTTATTTAGATTACTAAAGGATCTTTGTAGAGTCCCCTGTCATCAATTCCAATCTTTTTAAATGCGTTGCAGCACATACTACATGAAATCGAACAAGCTTAGAAGTTTTTGCAAGGAAATAAATCAAGATTTTATAGTTATAAGGAGTCAAAATAAATAAAAGAAAATGTAGCTGATGGTTTCAAAATTATTAGTTTTTTTTTTTGCTTTCTGAAAGTTTATTCTCTTTCATGCAGGAAGAGCAAGAGCCATTACAACTATATGAAAAGTAAATTTGCAGAAATTTCAGTCAAACACTGGTACACGATTTCATATTACATTCATTTTTTTATAGTCTAAGAGTAAAGCCATTTTCAATTAATATTTTATAGTGCGTCTTTTCAATTGTAATGTTATAACGTCCAAATCCGCAGCATATATTATATGCACCTGTCCTAAGTCAGGAATTTAAGTCAGGAACAGTGCTTGTCGTTTGTTGGTATGTTTGATAAATTTTTCTCGTTTAAAATAATTAAAAAAAAAAAGATGAGGTGTGATTGCCAATGAGACAACTCTTCACAGGAGACCAAATGACACAGAAATTGATAAAAATGGTCACAGTAGAGCCTTCATCAATGAGCAAAGCCCATACCGTATAGTCAGCTATAGAAGGCCCCGAAATGACAAATGTAAAACGTTTTACAATTCAAACGAAAAAGTAAAGTCCTAATTAATGTACAAAAAAAATGAACGAGAAACAAATATGTAACACGGCACCAAACGACAACCACTGAATTACAGGCTATAGACTTGGGGCAGGCACATATGTACGTAATGTGGCGGAATCCCAACCCTCCCCTAACCTGGAACAGTGGTTTTATGGTACAACATAAGAACGAACTGTAAAAATCATTTGAAAAAGGCTTATCTGTAGATATTCGGTCTCAACAGTATTTCATGTACATTGTAGAAACCCGCAAACATATTTGCTCTTCTCTTTATTTCATAGCAACGTTATGTTACATATTCATATATGGCTTTTAAAGCCAAGACGCAAAGAAATGCTGATTTAGTTTAAGTTTGGTTAAGTTTAATTGGTAATTAAACTAAATTGATTTGTGTGGGACTTGTGCCTAATTAGCTATAAAACATTTTGTTGATTGATATAGATCGTTAATCATCTAGTGTTATCTAGATATATAAGTCCCTGACCTGTGAAGTGGAGCTGTACTGTAGGAGACTTTATTATATTTGTTTGTCTGTCTTGTAGTTTTTTTTGTCTGTCTGTCTGATGGTCTTGTTTGTCTTGTCTGTCTGGTGGTCTTCTCTGTATATCTGTGTGGTGGTCTTGTCTGTCTGTCTGTTTGGTAGTCTAGTTGTCTTGTATGTCTGTCTGTCTGGTGTTCTTGTCTGTCTGTCTGTTTATCTGGTGTTCTTGTCTGTCTGTCTGTTTATCTGGTATGTCTGTCTGTCTGGTGGTCTTGTCTGTCTGTCTGTCTGTATGGTGGTCTTTTCTGTCTATCTGGTGGTCTGGTCTGGCTGTCTGCCTGTCTGGTTGTCTTGTCTTGTCTGGCTTGCTGTCTGTCTGATTGTCTTGTCTGTCTATGCCTGTTTGGTAGTCTTGTTTGTGTGTCTGTCTGGTGGTCTTTTTTGTGTGTCTGTTTGGGGATCTTGCCTGTCAGCCTGTCTGTCTGATGGTCTTGTCGGTGTGGTGGTCCGTTTTGTCTGTATATTTGTCTTTCTGGTGGTCTGATCTGTTTGTTTATCTGTCTTTCTGGTGGTCTATCTGGTGGTATCGTCTGGCTGGCAAATGTCCATGATAAAATCCAGATCAAGTTCGAATTTGTTTGGGTCTTATGTCTGGTTTGACCGAGTAATTCTCTTATATGCTGGATACTGTCCACGCTAGTCTGTGTCCACACTTGTTTCATTCGATATTTCATAAACGTATTTGCAAGAAATTCTTCCCAAAAAATACCTTCGTTATTTATATGTTCAACCTTACTGTGGATACTCGTTTAAAGAGATGTTTGGTAGAATATGGCAAGGAGATAGCAACTCAGATGTTCCGTTATTTTTCTTTCTAATGTTAACATCATAGAAGGAACGAACCATCTTTTTATGTGTTTATATATTTGGTGCGGAGTGGCATTTTATTTCGTACAGACAATTTGATGAAGTATATATATGAAGCCAACAAAAATAAACTTTTAAAAAAATCCTTTGTTCAACCACGAAAGATGAATCGTCGATATCTAACAGTATTAACAATCAGATAGCTAACTATCAGGGGAAATAATGTTGATTTTAAGAAACTATTGGTTACCGTATGGCCTTCGTTTTTTAGCTTTAGTCCAGACCCAGGGCTCAATTTCAGATTGCCTTAATTATGTACTGACGACAATAAACAAACAAGAACTACCTTGATACAAGATATACGACACATTTATATGTTGGCGTAAAGTTTTGTATCAACCATAAACATTTAATATCTTTTGATTTTTTATAATTTCACACATATGTTGATTCTGACTTGACTATAAAGTATATCTGAAGGTTTTTTTTCGAAAAAAAAAACCCTTCAAAATACTAGTTATGATAACTGTACGTTAAACACAACTTTAAATTAGAGATACAACCTATTTTGGTTTGAAAATCGTGGATTGACGGTCAACAAAGTGAGATGATATTTGTATTTTGAGATTTTTTATTTCAATTATAATAGTTTAATGATAATGTGCTTTGACTTAATAATTAATTCTTGGCATTTTAAACAAAGTACAACAGATGTATAGCAGTGTCTCCAGTTATTGAATCCTAAACTGGATATCAGCTCTTTATACCTTCCTTTGCTTCCATTAATAACGATTATTTTTCTTACGGTTTAATGGTCAATAATTTTAAGTTACCAGAATCACTATAAATACTAAAATATCGAAACTGCTTTTTTCAAGTTGAAGACGTGCATGCACGCTTAAAGGTCGATTAATTATGCACTGACAAAATCTCTATTTTGGAAAGAGAAAGGCAAGGGAATTAAAACGAGAAAGCAAACATGTGCGAACCAAACACAAATATTATAAACAGCAACAAAGTCAAGCACTGAGTAGCATATGACCGAGCATAAATTATGGCGGTGGAAAAACATGTTTACCGACTCAAAATGCTCTCCTAAGTTTAGAAAGTGATGCAACAGCAGTCGGTAAAAATCAATATAAAAAGACAGTTGCAACAATTCACACTAAATAACTCGTAAGAAATAGTCTAAGCTAGGACATAGATTAACGATCTGAGATATTAAAGCCCGGGATGAAGAAGTGTGAAAAAAATGAAAGACGAAAACATTCCAAGAAGACCGCACCAGACCATAAAGCATAAAACTATCCATTAATGGCATTGGGCTGTATCTGGTTTTTGATCGGTTTGTTTCTTATAAACAAAAAGACTTTTACGTACAGTATCAATTAAGATTGTTTTAATTGTGGGAACAGTCCAATGTATTCATGATTCCCTAACTGAAAATAAACGTTTTCCCTATGTACAACAATGTTGTCTTGATTCAAATATCTTAATTAGATTAAGAAAAATATGAAGATAATGGCGAAATTATAGCTGAATGCATTTTGATATGGTTTGGGGTTTTTTTTTAAAAGGGAGACAATTCAATCTCAAATATAGTCTTAATTGTGATTTCTTAAGTATACTTTATGTATGAATTTGTAAAGTCAGATATCGAGAATTCTCTACTATGTAGACGAAACGCGCGTCTGGCGTATCAAATTATAATCCTGGTACTTTTGATAACTATTTTACAGACATGTTCATTTTTATACCTCAATAAAACTGCATCCTAGTGGGTTTCTTAATATCTTTATCCACATTACAAAATCCTTGAAACATAATTAATTCTGCAAAACCTTTTTCATTTTAAATACTCAGAATTATAGTTCATATTCGTTTAAGTCTACACAATTTGTTATCAATAATTTTTCAAAATTAAGAAAAATAAACAAAGGAATTAGATTTACCATGTCATTAAAATGTTTTCATACAGGAAATATATGTTCTTCTATATAACTTTAACCATCCCTTTGAGGAATCTAAAAAGAAGCGATCTTCACATAAGTAAATACATGTATGATACAACATAAATGTATTTCTAGCTTATCTAGCCTACATGTATGCCCGGTGCTATCATTACTTAAAACTATTACACATCTTATAACACATTCAATTGTTTTTCTGTTTGTCTTCTTCATTTTTAGCCATGGCGTTGTCAGTTTGTTTTCAATTTATGAATTTGACTGTCCCTCTGGTATCTTTCGTCCCTCTTTTATAACAAATTCAAAAAACACAATCACAATAATGAATTTTTAACTAGTTTACATTTCCAGTAAAGAGATAACAACGGACATAAATAGATTCATATGATGAAAACATGCAAGTTTTACATTTGTTATTTCGGGCCTTTTATAGCTGACTATGAAGTATTAGTTTTGATCATTGTGGAAGGACGTCCGGTGACCTATAGATGTTAATGTTTGTGTCAGTTGGACTCTTGTGGGGAGTTGTCTCATGGCAATCATATCCCATTTATATTTGTATATAAACAGGTTCTCAGAATCCATTTTGCATATCAAAATCCCATCATGCAGAAACGCACCTATTGTGTTTCTGTATTAAATTTGCGGGTTTGCTGTTATCCAAAGGTAATGTTGTTGAATTATAGTTAAATGATCAAATACATTGAATCTCAGAAGTCACATTTTAAGTTTTTCAAAATTAGTATAGAAAAATAAATTCTGATACATCTTTTTGAATTTATTTATTTAGGTATTGAATCACAATACATGCGTTTCAACTTACAGTTTACGTCTTAAATATAATGAAGCGAAGAACGCTATCGATATATGAATATTGATAAAGGTAGACAAACCCTGAAGAATTTAAACTATGTTTCAGCGTCTTTATATAAATTAAGAATAATAAGACGAACATAAGGTGTCAAATGGGGAATACGACTTTTTATTTATGTACACAGTATGTTTTTCCGTATATAGTTCAAATTTAAACGAGGAAAATTTCGAAAACTTTGCTCGTATTAGTATTTTCATGGTCACATAAATTTGACAGGTCACTAAATAATGCATATGTGCACTAATTTGCAAGGGCAATGTCCTTAATTGATTTCCCATAGACGGTAATGTTAAGGTTTTTTCTTGTAGCTCAGTCCATACCGTAGACTTAAATATGTATGATCGCTCGTTTCGAAGCTGAGACATTTTCACATATGTGGTTATTTTCTGGGTACGAAGTAAATTAGAATATCTCAAAAATCCTTTCGTGATGCGGCTCCTCGTGGTAAAAAAATCCGTTTTTTAACACAATGAGTTTTTTGAAAATTTGATACTTTGAACACATTCAATAGCTCCATATTTTTCACACATTTATTCTATATGCCTCTACTTTCCAAATGATTAAGCTCAGTCACTTGTTAAAAATTGAAACATGTGTAATAGCAATACAGAGATATTTTTATTTACCTTTTAAGTGAAATGTGTGCATATTAACTTTTTTTTAATTAATCATAAATTAACTATATATATTTTTGAAAACCTATGCATACTATTAATTTATATAATAGATAATTTCCATGGGATACTTGACAACAGAAAAAAATCCTTGTTCATAAAGCAGGAAAAACATACGATCTTTAATTCTTAGAATTCTATTAATGATTTTCACTCAAGTGTATCCCGCTAACCCCTGAGAACAAGCACCCAAACCCTTTATGTTTTTCTAGTTAATTTTGAAGATCCATTTTTTATATTATATCAACATATAACAGTCGGGAACAGGACACATATCAAATATTAATGTGATAGGGGTACGAAGTAAATTAGAATATCTCAAAAATCCTTTCGTGATGCGGCTCCTCGTGGTAAAAAAATCCGTTTTTTAACACAATGAGTTTTTTGAAAATTTGATACTTTGAACACATTCAATAGCTCCATATTTTTCACACATTTATTCTATATGCCTCTACTTTCCAAATGATTAAGCTCAGTCACTTGTTAAAAATTGAAACATGTGTAATAGCAATACAGAGATATTTTTATTTACCTTTTAAGTTCCTCATTTTGAGGCACATTATGGATATTAACCCATTTGTTCGATCTTAAACTGAAATGTAGTAAAAGATGACTTCAGTTTTCTGTTTTTTTCCGTTACTTTCCCTCAGTATTCGAATGTATACATTGATTCTATAATATTGTGCATATTTATACTATTCTAACCTCACATATAGAAAAAAGTAAAATCATAAAAATACTGAGCTCCGAGGAAAAAAGAGACTGTACACCTGATAAAAACCTTAGTTATTAGAAAGAAGTAAAAATCGACACGTAATAAGTTTCACGGTCATTTCTGCAAATATGTTGAACTTTACAACGTGTTTGTTGCTGAAATCAGTAGTCCTGTTTTCACGGGTATGGTTTTTTTTTATATAATAAACAGGATTGCTGACTAATCTGTAAGCTTACCAATCGTACATATAAAGGCAACAGTAGTATTCCGCTGTTCAAAACTCATAAATCGATAAATGCGAGTTTCAAACTAAAACTGAGGGAAACGCATTAAATATAAGAGGAGAACAACGACACAACATTAAAATGTAACACACACAGAAACGAACTAAGCATTAGACAAAATCCGATGAGAATAATAAATATAACATCAAAACTAAATACATGAATTTGGGATAGAAAAGTACTGTGACACGTCTAATAATAATGTGAATGCACACTCAAATATAAGAGGAAACAAACGACACAAAAGAAACACAACGTTAGAATGTAACACACACAGAAACGAACTATAATATAACAATGACCATACATATTCCAGATTGTGACATTTGGATAAGCATGGTAGGTAATATATGTACAGAATAATACGCTTATCCTGAAGCGGTATCATTTACAAACACTTCTGTAATAATGAACCTGTTTAACTTATAGGGCTTCCAATTTGAATTAAAAAGCACGAATTATGAAATTGGAAAAGATAGTATTTCGTATGATTTTATTTAATAGATGTCCAACTTGAAATTCTTTGATGAACTTGCATGACTAGTTACATGCTTCGGCCTGAAAAAGAGAAAAAATACTTTTTATCATACATATAAACGTTTTCATATAAAATTGATATTTTGATAATTTAGTTAACAGGACAATTATGATATCCCCGTTATTACCGTTATATCTACGATATATTGCTGCAAACATTCGACTTAATAAACATTGCTGTTGAATACCACTTGAACGTTTAACTCGTAACTGGTATTTTATAGAATGTATGTTTTGATAACCTACACACAAAGTGTGAATAGAATCATCAGAATTAAATTTTGCTTAAATTTTCCAGGTTGTAGGACTTGCATGTATGGTTTTAATATGTGTTGAGCTAGAACTGTTAGTACACACTAGTATATGAAATGTGTGCATATTAACTTTTTTGTAATTAATCATAAATTAACTATATATATTTTTGAAAACCTATGCATACTATTAATTTATATAATAGATAATTTCCATGGGATACTTGACAACAGAAAAAAATCCTTGTTCATAAAGCAGGAAAAACATACGATCTTTAAATCTTAGAATTCTATTAATGATTTTCACTCAAGTGTATCCCGCTAACCCCTGAAAACAAGCACCCAAACCCTTTATGTTTTTCTAGTTAATTTTGAAGATCCATTTTTTATATTATATCAACATATAACAGTCGGGAACAGGACACATATCAAATATTAATGTGAGATTTTCTCGCTCAGCTTCTTTCTTAAACAAAAAGTGTATTAGTTCTGACTTTTTGTTGGTAATAATCAGACTCATCGATGAGTGTAAACATTCATACAAATTTCAAACAGAATATGATAGAAAATGACGGCGCCACAAAAAAACTGATGACGGCAGAAAACAAAAGAAGTCTGAAAAATCTATAAAACAAAGGCATGAAGTTGTTCCGGAGGAGAACATAGTTTAAAACGATAATCTTACGACTTATTTAGCTTCTAGATGATATGACAATCACAGTGTTGATTAAAAAAACATGCACGTACAATATGATATAAAAAGAAGATATGGTATGATTGCCAATGAAACAATTCTCCACAAAAGGCCAAATGACATAGAAATTAACAACTATAGGTCACTTTACAGAGCCTTTAACAATAAGTAAAGCCCATACCGCATAGTCATCTATAACAGGCACTAAATGATAAATGTAAAACAATTGAAACGAGAAAACTAACAGCTTATTAATGTAGAAAAAACAAGTGAAACTGCGAGCTACTGCTCACTGATGATACCCCCGCCGCAAGTGGATAATATTAATTGTGTAAAAATATGCAAGTGTTCGGTAAACAGGAAGTTGTCGCGTGATGAATCTGAAAACGCATCAAACGGTATAGCTGACTTATATTAACCCTTAAACCAAATTTCAGAAATCCTTGTATTGTAGTTCCTGAGAAAAATGTGACGAAAAATTTTCAACTTGGCTATCATGTGTAAAATCAAACAAGTGTTCGGTAAACAGGAAGTTGTTGAGTGATGAATCTGAAAACGCATCACACGGTATAGCTGACTTATATCAAGCCTGAAACAAATTTCAGAAATTCTGTTAGTGTAGTTCCTGAGAAAAATGTGACGAAAAATATTCACGGGACGGACGGACTGACTGACAGACTGACGGACTGATGGACTGATGGACTGATGGACTGACGGACTGACGGAAGGACAGACAGAGGTAAAACAGTATACCCCCCTTTTTTCAAAGCGGGGGTATAATGAACGAAAAACAAATATGTAACACATGAACAAACGGCAACCACTGAATTATAGACTCCTGACTTGGGACCGGCATGGACATACAGAATTTTGCGGGGATAAACATACAAGCCCTCCTCCTAATTTGGGACAGTGGTGTAACAGTACAACATAACAACGAAGTTGTAAAAGGATTAGCTCATCAAATTGATACAAATAGAAATACATTTTACAAAAACACAGAGTGGACATGGTCGACAAGTTTGTAAAAATAAGAAAAACCTAAAACTCTCTAGATTTGGTTTGATAGAAATAATCTGTGTATTGTAAATAGTTATCAAAGGTACCAGGATTATTGTTTAGTACGCCAGACGCGCGTTTCAAGAAATAAGATAATGATCTCATGCATACCGTTATAAAAAAGTGTATAAACACATGTTTTTATGTGTATGCTAAAACTTACAATTGGAAACTCGCAAACATATGCCTCGATTTCTCCAGAACAAGAATCTGAATCCCATTCAAAATCAAGTCTATCCAAATCCCACTCGAGTTCAAAACAACTTTCAATGTTTAAAAGAGGGTCATCACCAATTTCTAAAAAAGATATTAATTGCATTAAAGGTCAAGTGCAAAATTTTTATAATTTTGATAGAAAACAAAAATACTTCTATATATGATTTATTTAAATAATGAATGACTATAAATTACATTCGAAGTATGTATATCTGTTCATAATACGAAGACATCTAAATTAAGAAAATGTCAAATGATCAGATTAAGAGAAAAAACAGTTAGGAAGGTTTGCTTTGTTGAAAACTATTTGAATATAAAATGACATGATTAACATGTGAGAAATAGATGAGAACTTAGATAGATTATGGAACTTTCAAATACAAAATAATAGATGAATTTAGGTCTGTTTTAGATTTACCTATAACATCCTATTTCCAAACAGTTTGAAACATTCCATAGATATTTAGTCAACCTGAATTGGTTAACAGATGTATTGATATTCATTGGCATACGGTCGATTTCTATCCGACCCAGCTTATGTGTGAATGAGTTTTCTTGTCAATTTATTAACCAGGCGATATATTCCTGCGTACTACTTCGGGTAATTGTTAATGTATATCGACGCATAACGCTATGAATACACCCTTAGACATCTGTACAGTAGGTTTACACAATTAATTCTTTATTTTGTTTTTTTCCCTTTCATATATATATATATATATATATATATAACATCTTCATGCTTTATATATCATGTACTGCAGTACGCCGCTAGATTAAAACTGACGTGGAAAGGTAACACACGGCCAGCGAAAGCTCTTTTTAAGAGAGCCCAGGTGGTCGTGTGGTCTAGCGGGACGGCTGCAGTTCAGGCGATTTGGTGTCACGATATCACAGTAGCATGGGTTCGAATCCCAGCGAGGGAAGAACCAAAAATTTGCGAAAGCAAATTTACAGATCTAACATTGTTGGGTTGATGTTTAGACGAGTTATATATATATCAAACAATAAATGTTCCCAACGATATTTTCAGTTCACTCCTCCAATTTTCATGAAATTTCTTCATATCACCTCATAAATATGTGCAGTTTCATATGACTACTTTCAAATGATTTTTGTATTTTTAAGATTCCAATTTTTTTAATTTTCATGTCACAATATTAAGATAATTATGCATATACACATACATATATGATCTTGTTTCTCTTTTTCGGGAAGAACCAGAAAACATCAAATATTTCGGAGGTTCAAAATTTCATAAAAATCGGTATAAATAAAACTTTAAAGTATTCTAGAAAAAAAATTACAAATGAGTATAGAATGATATGGAATATGCTGAAAACTTGCCAGGAAGAAATTGTGTTGATATGCTGTACAACAGTATGAAATACATTTCAGCAAGGACCAGTAAGTCGATTATGCATTTCATGATGTGTACTATATAGTTACATGTTGATGTTGATGTGAGCATACACTACCTTCAACCAAAAACCTTACAACAAAACTTAAACCGGATTGAAACATATGGACTGACAGACGAACGATAAGATCGATCAAAATAAATGTCCTCTTTTATGGTTAGCGGTACATAAAATAATATTGGATATCGAATAAAAATATGTTAATGTTAGTGCATGTACAGTGAAACTTGTTAAAACCGAACCTCTTCGGGACTTAAGATTTTGTTCGGTTTGACCTATGTTTGGTTTTATCAGGTTCACAACGCACATTATTTGATATGACTGTGCTTAAGAACATGTTTGGTTTATACAGATTTTCGGTTATACAGCATTCGGTTAAGTCAGGTTTCGCTGTATAAATTTATTTAACATTTCATGAATTTCCAAGATAGCACTAGAAACATATAATTGTGTTAATGAAAAATGTTAAAACTGTAAAATGGTCAATATACATACGTATACCATATGGTAGATTGGTCGGGTCAAATATGTCATTTGTTCCTGCATAAACATAACTGTTTCTGTCAGCTAAATTATTTGCTCCAGTGAACACGTCAAACTGATCTAACTTTCCTGCAAAAGATACAAAATTAATTGACAGCATTACTTATTTTATATTTATTTGGAATACAAACGATAAGAATTTATCGTAAAAAGGGTTCTTTTATTGCATCATTGTATCAGATTTGTACCGGATGTTTTAATTAATTAGATATATAAATTATCCATTTTGTATAGTATACCTCCAAAGTTCATTAACATTTTATTAGTTGCTTTACTTTGAACATTAATCAAAAGTCTTTCATGGGTATTTCTAATCTAGTACATGTAGTAGAATATACAAATTGAACTGCATTAACTATAATGTCAAATTTTATAACCGAAATGCTAGTACTACTGTATAAAACTGAGAATAAAAATGAGAAATATGGCAAAGGGAACAACCCAGACAAAGAGCAGACAACAGTCGAAGGCCACCAATGGGTCTTCAACGCAGCGAAAAAATACCACACCCGGAGGTGGTCCTCGGCTTGACCATGAAAAAATTTGTGTACTAGATCAATGAAAATGGACATCACACTAAACTCCAGAACAAAATAAAAGCAATAGAGACATGATTTTGTGGTGTGCTGCCTTATTTTCTAATTTTTGTCAGATATTCGGAATCCTCTGGTTTATCAATGTAGTGCCATTTAAATTTGTACTCACTTACCCCTTCTTTTCTTAATCCATTATTTCATTACATATATTTCAAAGGGCCGTATTTGAAAGTCTTATCAAGTTCTTGTTATGTTTAAATGTTTTTAAAAAAGGTGCCAATGGGAAATGTATGAAAAATCAAGATAGAATTATTTCCCGCAAAATATTTCGATGGTTTTTATCTTGGAAACGAGCATACAAACACTTTATTTTTTCTGCTTTTTTAGTTCCTTTATATACGTACTTTTAATTTATAGATCTCTTTTAAAAAGCTGGTTATTTTGAAACAGTGTAGATAACATCCATAAGGGAAAACAACAGATCAATAGGGATCTTCCTACAATTATGTGTAACTTTATATCTGAGTAATGTTGCAACCTGATATCAAGTATTTGATCTTACAACCGGAACCAAAAACGACTGATGGCCGGTAAAAACCTATATTATATCCTCGATATTTCGTAGTTTAGATATGACAAGAGCTGCACTGACTATTACGCATATCTCCGCCTCCAACACAATAACGAAAATAAATATGCAAACCTATCTAATAGACTAATGCAATTGCTACAAAATTTACTTGAAGATAGAAAATGTGTCAACTGCTTACCAAATGTATCAAATTTGACTAAAACTGCTACAGCCTCTTCTCTTGAATCTGGAATCCACAAGTAAGCACCAGGAGTACTGGTGCATATCGCCTAGACAGAAAAAAAATAAAGTATGGTATTCATCTGCCTAGACTGAAAAAAAAGTATGGTATACATTTCTAGTTTTTGTATATAAAAAAAAATACGATTTCAATGTAATAAAATCTACTAATATCCACAGCTGCACCATTACTCTTATATAAAAAAAAAGTGTCAAAACAAATTTTGATCTGACGATTATGTTCCACGAGTCGATTATAACTAGAGGCTCTAAAGAGCCTGTGTCGCTCACCTTGGTCTATGTGAATATTCAACAAAGGACACAGATGGATTCATGACAAAATTGTGTTTTGGTGATGGTGATGTGTTTGTAGATCTTACTTTACTGAATATTCTTGCTGCTTACAATTATATCTATCTATAATGATTGGCCCAGTAGTTTCAGTGGAAAATGTTAGTAAAAATTTACAAATTTTATGAAAATTGTTAAAAATTGACTATAAAGGGCAATAACTCCTTCAGAGGTCAATTGACCATTTTGGTCATGTTGACTTATTTTAAGGTCTTACTTTGCTGTAAATTATTGCTGTTTACAGTATCTCTATCTATAATAATATTCAAGATATTAACAAAAAACCGCAAAATTTTCTTCAAATTACTAATTTCGGGAGAGCAACCCAATAACGGGCTGTCCAAATCATCTGAAAATTAGAGCAAATAGATCTTGACCTGATAAACTATATCACCCCCTGTCAGATTTGCTCTAAATGCTTTGGATTTTGAGTAATAAGCCAAAAACTGCATTTTACCCCTATGTTCTATGTTAAGCCATGGCAGCCATTTTGGTTAGTTGGCTGGGTCACCGGACACAATTTTTTTAACTGGATACCCCAATGATGATTGTGGCCAAGTTTGGTTTAATTTGGCAAAGTAGTTTCAGAGGAGAAGATTGTTGTAAAATTTATGAAAAATGATTAAAAATTGACTATAAAGGGCAATAACTCCTAAAGGGGTCAACTGATCATTTTGGTCTTGTTGTCTTATTTGAAAATCTTACTTTGCTTAACATTTTTGCTGTTTACAGTTTATCTCTATCTATAATAATATTCAAGATAATAACCAAAAACAGCAAAATTTCCTTAAAATTACCAATTCAGGGGCAGCAACCTAACAACAGGTTGTCCTATTCATCTGAAAATTTCAGGGCAGATAGATCTTGACCTGATAAACAATTATACCCCATGTCAGATTTGCTCTAAATGCTTTGGTTTTTGAGTTATAAGCCAAAAACTGCATTTTACCCCCCATGTTCTATTTTTAGCCATGGTGGCCATCTTGGTTGGTTGGCCAGGTCATCGGTTACAATTTTTAAACTAGATACCCTAATAATGATTTTGACCATGTTTGGTTAGATTTAGCCCAGTAGTTTCAGAGGAGAAGATTTTTGTAAAAGTTTACGGACGCCGGACGACGACGGACGACAACGGACGACGGACGCTAAGTGATGAGAAAAGCTCACTTGACCTTTCAGGTCAGGTGAGCTAAAAATGATTCTGTCAACCGGAACGTCTTATCGTCGAGACACAAAACAAAACAACAATTTTCTAAAAGACCTGTTATATGTTATACATTAAAGTTCTGCAGTTTTTACCTGCTGGTGATTTGTTATAATAGTTCATTTGTTAAAGTATATTTTAACTAAAAAGTTCTTGACTTAAAAATACCAGTATGTTGTATATTGAACTCACATTTGCTACATGCCAATCTGTTCTATTTTCTGTATTGCTGCCTCCAAAAAGGTAACAATTTGGACTAATACTTTGGTTAGTTAGTTTCGTGTATCCATTTGGACATGTGGTTGGGAGAGTTTTGCAAGGGGCTATAAATAAAGAATAATAACGAAATTGATACTATTTCCTGTTGATTTAGCATGTTTATATACGTTTGCCTAAAATCGATAACTGAAACTATTTCAGTGCACAGATTAAATCGAAAATCTTGGACTCACGAAATTTATGAAATTGCTTTTTTTTTTTAGTTGTAAGGTAAGATCGAGTACAAAAGTTCATTTAGCTAATCACAGAACGTATGTAAGCTTATGAACAAAATAAAGCAAGTTAAATTGTGTACTAACAATTTAAGATACACGTCCTATTATACGATACTCGTATTACTACAAACATTCAAGATCATTCAATAAAATTGAAAATGGAAATGGGGAATGTGTCAAGGAGACAACAACCCGACCCAAAAGTAGATAACAGCCGAAGGCCACCAATGGGTCTTCAATGCAGCGATCATCCAATGTTGATTTTCATACTTTATTTAGAAATTGCATCCTTGTTTTTTAACATAATGAATTTAAGTATTAAAAAAGAACAAGAAACACAAGAATAAATATTAAACCAAAACCATTAGCATGATAATGTAACTTAAAATGTATAGAAACCTAATATTGTAAAAAAAATCGTCCATCCAAAATCAAATTCCAACAACGTCCATGTTTAGACAATTAGACCATGCATGATTAATTCAAGTCAATAGAGAACTAATCTTCTTGTCACATTAAGAATGCATGTGTTGGTGCGCTTAGTATACCCTAATCGTAATTCAAAGTATCTTTAAACAGGAGGTAAATGTTTGACAGGTCTCAAAGGCCCCTCGTTACCAAGATACCAAGATGTTGATCAAACTATAGGTCATTCTGTTTTAAATAACTCGAAAATATTTCGACGAATTTTTGCAGTTAATTCAACATTATATTGAAGAAAACAAAAGTATGAGAAAAATTAGAAGTGTATCCCTAAAAGTACCTCGCACGATACAACTAACCACTTCTGAGCTGCGGATTGTTGATGAAATAATTCAATCAATAGTGTTGGGAAAGATATGTGACGAAAATGTCTGTTCGATACCACTGGAGGTAAGGAATGACGGAGGTTAATAAATGCAATGTTTTATAGTATAAAGTCATAACAGTAAAATTAACAATTCTTCAGGAAGAATATCACAATAAAAGAGAAAACGTAACATATTACATCAATAACATTATAATCTTTTAAAAATATCGGTGCAATAACTCTTGTAAGGCTCAAAGTGAATTGTCATCAGTAACTTAATTTTCATTTTCATCTACATAACAGAACAAATCAATTAAGAACTGTAACAACTTTACCTTTACATTTTTTGCACTGATTTTCCTGGTCATAGTTCACATATCTCTCACCGCTTAATTTGTTGTTGTACTTTGCCTTGTTTTTGTATTTGCCCTTGCATTGGGGTTTACCTATACAAAATTGTATGCTCAAAATAAACATATAATCAAACATAAGAAGATATTGAAAGTCATTTCATTCCTGATAATCAGTTACCTCTTTTAATTGGTACATTCTGAACTTAAATCAAACATATTGAACATAATGGTAATTATTATTTTTTGATCCTATACAAGGAAGACAACTCTTTACTTTCGACAGGTAAATAAACTTATCATAGATTTCAGGCTTTTAAAATTTGTACACCAGACGTTCTTTTCATTTTCAAAAGACTCATGATTGTCGCTTGAAACAAGCAAAAATACAAAAAAAAAAATAAAAAGGTCAAATAAGGTACGAAACTGAAGAGCATTGCGAACACAAACACCGAAAGTATTTTTCCAAAGACAACTTCGGTAATCTAATTTTTAGGGTAGAAAATCCTGAGTATGTCGCAAAATTATTGCCTTAAAAATGTTACTCTGTTAATATAAATATTAGAAACAAACAAAAAACGTAATGCCGTAGCTTATGCTTTAAAAGAAAAATTTAAAAATCTATTCTAATCAAATTTACCAAATGTAAATGATGTCATGTTATTTCTTAAGTTGTTATTACTGGTATTGTCGTCAGTTATTTTACTTCAACTTTCAAGTTTGTGAAGAATAAAATATAAAAAAAACCTAGACAAGGGAAAAATATTATATTATCAAAAGGAAAACAAATATATTGAATTTGAAATAAAACACAAGTGTGTTTTATTTTAATAAATTCCTCAAAATTCAATAAACGTGTCCACATTTTTGATTTCTTGTCTCATACAAATTAAGAAAATTTACAAAAATGATTAGATAATTAAGTTAAATCTGATATCTGTCTTATCATGATTCAATTGATCTCGGATATGTCATAAATTGTCCGATCCATATTCCGTCATGAATTGTCTGATCCTTATCAAAGTGTCTTTTTAGTTCCCTTTCTAAATTTTATTTTCAATAGACTGGTGCTTTAACAATATGTTAAGTTGACTGAATAGAAACTATATCGGTCATATTTATCTTTAATCTTAAAAGTAATATTTTCATAAAAAAATATCATCTTTACAACTCATGATTTTCTTCCTTTAAATGAAACACTTACCTTCAGAATGTAGAAAAACTATTAAGCAAAGCAATGCGGCTACAACTTGAATCTTCATTTGACTCCAATTTGCTTTAATATCTTTGAACGTTGATATCTGCAAAGTTAAGTCTGTTACAGGCTCTAAAATTTAACTTTATATAGTTCATAATACAGTTGTAGAAATATGAAAATATCAGGTGTATCCAATCAAATGTTGACAAATATTAACACTCGAAATAAACTTTATGTTATTATTTTGTACATCATAAAAAAATATCAAATGTTTTTTTTGTTCAGCTTCACTACTATCACAGTGTAATGCGTCATTTGTGACAGATGTTGCAGATTCCCTTTGGTTGGTATTGTGAAGCGTTTGGATTTGACAAGTTTTATAGACATCAGCCTTTTTGAATTTGCCTGGCAGTTTAGTATCTTTCTTGATTCATCTTTAATCTTTGCTTTTTTTTGTTCATTGTTACGATTTTCAGGTATTGAAGCTGATATGTTTTGATTCTTCTTTATAATTTAGTGCATTTTTCGCATTTAATGAGTATCAAACTTGTTATATTTACTTGATTTTAAGAAAATATAAAAAATTTGAAATGTGTGCTACTTTTTACAATTTATTCTAATGTACGCTAGCATGGAAGTAGCTAAGGAAAATATAACCAATCGATACCTAGAGAATAATTTCTGTTCCGGTCAATGGGATAATTTAGGTCGTCAATCAATAGCTACAGCCACACTGTTTTGAATATGATTCTAAGTGATATGACAAAGTATCACATAAATGGTAAGTAATACAGATTTAAGGTACGTGTATTTGACGTCCTGGGGTCATCATATGTTGATGAGTTACATGTTTGTTTTTCGTTCATTTTTAAATTGTTTTATATTTGTCATTTCGAGCTTTTATAGCTGACTATTCGATATGGGATTTGCTCATTGTTGGAGGCCTTACGGTGACCTTTAGTTGTTAATTTCTGTGTCATTTTGTCGCTTGTAGAGAGATGTCTCGTTTATAATCATACCACATCTTTTTTTTTATATTGACAACACCATTGTACAAAAAAAAGGATGGAAAAACACAAAAGCATGACCTAGAAAATAGAAGACTGAACAACGAAAAACCCACAATAAACCTTTTTTCAATGATTTTAAATTTCTTTTTTGATTTCTGGTCTTTAAACTGTTTCGTTTTGAACGCCACTGATTTGTCTATTGTAGACACAACTCACACCTGGCGAACTAAATCAAAGCCTGCTTTCGGAAAGGTCGATGCCAATGATGAATTGTCTTTTGTTGTAATGGTATCATGAGCGAGTGCAAAATCATATGCCCAGAATCTGTAAAAATAAATCCGGTAATTGAATATTACTTTTCACCATTTTTGCATCAATTTTTTAAAGAAACACATGATTGCTTTTTCGAACATAAAATTTCATCTCAAAACATACAAGTTGTATCGGGGATGGTATATCATATCTTTCATTCAAATGGCCCTCGTCATACCATGTAGTCACCGCAATATCGAAGACCAATTATTTGTTTACATTTCAAATTTTACATTATTTTCAATATCCATTACAACGAAAACATGTTAATGTAATATGATTTGTAATATCTTTCAGTTTTGCTGGTGTGTTTTGTACATATGTCCGTGTAACCTTTTATGTTTCTTTGGTACATATGACGTGGCTTTGTACTTAACATCCCGCCATTATGTTATTGTTCTATTATAATGGCATAATGTTATTGCTCTATCATAATATTGAAAATACTTTGAACGACAAAATTATTTTATATCTCTTCCTGTGTGACGTTACATTCTAACGTCAAACATGCGACTCTCAACTAGAGTCGGGTTGTTGTCGCTTTGACACATTCCTCATTTCCATTCTCAATTTTATTGATGTGAACCTTGCAGTCACAGTATAGCATATTAATCTATTGTAATAAAAATTCATAATATCTAATACAATTTGTAGATTTAGCTAACAAGGTCCTTATAATTATTTGTATAAAATAACATTTGTTTATTGTGGAAAGTTGTTTTAACGTTAAATAAGCTACAATTAAAAATTGCTTGCTAGTCCCTCTCTGTGATTACCTTTAGAGAACTTTGGTTCATTTCCCAATCAATCTATCATGAAGGGAAGATAATTAATACAGATTTCAATCATAGTCTTTTTCAAAAATGATGAACGGTTCTTTATATTGGTATGTAATCATTTTAAACGTTTCAAATTTATGAAATTATATTCGTACATCAATGTTTTTGATACACCAATAACAAAAACTGAAATATATTGAATCGATACATTTTGTAACTATTCAAATTAATATCAGAAACCTAAACTTAATTATAAAATAATGAACCTGTTAAAGGGAGACAATACTCGCATAACTTTTTCGAATTGGCACATAATACAACGGAATGTCACTCTTGCATACAAATGGCACATCAATATATTAATTAACTGTGCAATCGCTCTCCACCGTCAATGATGATTCTAAATTATAAATATAACCAAAAGTTGTTAATCTATAGATAGTAAAGACTAATGAAATCTAACCCACTGTTAAAGTTCATGTGGACCCTATGGCTAAAATGGCTGTATTTTTACCTCAAAATTTACTCTGAGTACAGACAAACCTGCGCATCTGTACAAAAATTCAGGCATAGCATGCCCTAGATAAATGAATTTCAAATATGTTTTATGTTTTAGAAAAGTAAAAACTTACCAGGATTTTGCTGTGCACTTTTTTTCATTTCTCCAGAAGGTGCCAAAATAAACTAAGTTGGGAAACAGGTTTGAGAACTTCCCCACAGGTAAAAATTAAAGTGAGCATTTTTAATTGACATGGACATTAGATGGACAATAGATACCTGACAATAATTGGTTATTTAAACTGTGTACCTGAGTGGACCATATCAAGGTAAATTCAACTGTTTGTTAATTTTATCGTCTTCTGCAGAGACGAAAAAAAGTGTACGGTAAAATCCAGTTAAGTTATGAACTTTCTAAATCATACAATGCATTTGAATTCTATTTATCTAGGGCATGCTATGCCTTAAAACTTTTTCAAATGCACAGGTTTGCCTGTACTCAGAGAAAATTTTGAGGTGAAAATACGGCCATTTTAGCCATAGGGTCCACATGAACCTTAAAATATTTCTTTGCATTTTTTAAAAACTTCCTCAGTAAAATGCTTGAGCCACTTGACTTTCATAGCTCATAATTAACGTTTTTACACAATATTTAAATAAAGTAGCTAAAGATTATTCGCTTCTCAAAGTGTAAGACGCAATAAAAATCGTATGCTTGCACCATCTTACCCAAAAACAGATTTAAGGTTTATGTACCCTTCTGTAGCCATTTTTGTACGAATTTTTCAAACCTCAATTGTATCAAAACTAAAGATATAATAAATAATAGAGATAGGCCATTTAGTACATGTTCCAAGGGGAAACTTGATGCAAAGCATTATTTTTTACTGTTTCATTGCATTTGATAGAAAAAGAGGACTTTGTGGCAAATAAATCAAGATTTTTATAGAAAATCCACAGCCTTTTATACAGAAATTTTTGTTATAAAATTTGAAACATAAATTACTCACTTGATTTTCTATGATGTGCTAGTGTTTATTTTTTACAAAAAGTTCTAAGTAACCTGTAAATTCCAAAACACCTCGTGCTGAGTCACTAAAGTCGAGCGCACCCTAAAAGGTGTACTTGATTTTTGCCATATTTGTACTTGTCTTAACCAATAACTACATTTATAAACTTGTTTTAAGGAAACTAATGCTAGCACTGCATGCAATAATCCTATATCTATCTGTGATCAAATTGCCAAATATGAGAGTACAAGGATAAAGGCTGTGGATTTTCTATAAAATCTTGATTTATTTGCCACAAAGTCCTCTTTTTCTATTAAATGCAATGGAACAGTTAAAAATAATGCTTTGCATCAAGTTTCCCCTTGGAATATGTACAAAATGGCCTATCTCTATTATTCATTATATCTGTAGTTTTGATACAATTTAAGTTTGAAAAGTTCGTACAAAAATGGCTACAGAATGGTACATAAACCTTAATTAAGTTCTGAATATATCGACATTTCTTCGTTAAAACCGGTTTAAAACAAATCACAAGTACGTGTTAAGATCCGACTAAATACCCATATCCCGATATCGTCAGGTTAATTTGCTACACAGTACTTCACATATTTGTTGATTTTAAATACATATAGGCCTATAAGCAGTAAGCAATGCATGTGGTTGTTTAATTTTATATATCTTTTTCTGTGCTTCTTTGTTAAATATTTGTTTGTTTTTGTTCTGATTGAGATTGTGATACGGTGATGATTGTTGTATCCCTATTTTGACAACTTTCCCTTTTATGTTTGTTTTGTTTACGCATCGTTATAAATATAATGGAATTTGATGCGACTGTCATACAAGTGAGAGATTTAGCGCAAAAAAACCAGGTTCAATCCACCATTTCTATGAGTTTTTGATTTTTTGCAATTTGATTAGGATATATTTCTAGAAATGGACTAGGAGTGTCGATTGAAAACAAAATTTTACGACAAAAAGATGATTTCAGCTTCCCAATTGGGACCTTTTCATTTTTAAACCAAGTTGAAATCATCATTTCGTAAATTTTAAGGACGCCATCACGAGTTGGTTGACTGTTACGGAATATCCGTTATACAGATGATATTGGATACTTTCCTTATGTCTTACCTACAATCCCGTTCCCTTTTCACGAATGTGACATACCGAATAAGACTATTTACCGGCTTGGTAATAACATGAGCAATACGACTGGTGCCACATGTAAAGCAATGCGACTGTCGTACAAGTGAGGTATAGTGCTATAAAACCAGGCTCAATCCACCATTTTCTACATTTGAAAATGCCTGTACCTAGTCAGGAATATGAAAGTTGTTGTCCATTCGTTCGATGTGTTTTATCATTTGATTTTGCCATTGGATAAAGGACTGTCCGTTTTGAATTTTCATCGGGGTCAGTATTTTTGTGATTTTACTTTTTATGATAATACCATATTTATACAGAATGAAATATTATATGATGTACACAGTATTTATATATGTATTAATGACTTTTTAACAATGTTAGGCTATTTAATGTTTACTTTTCAACTATAGCTTTGAGAATAAAAATTAAAAACCAGAAAATTGCCAAAAATCCCCATGCATTAGCATCACTTCCTATTGTTTGAAAGAAGAAATAGAAATAGGTAGATCTTTGATTTCCTGAGACATAATCTCTATCTATTATGGTTTCGAGATATTAGACAATTAAGTTTTATTATAAGACAGGGCGCCCATATTGGTTGACATGAAGCAACAAAAATCAAACTGTACAATAGATACCATTACAACCACAGAATTAAAGTCTAGACTTCCGTTGCAAATTAAATTAACTCATGTAAGAAAATTTTATATTTTCTCATAAAAGTAATTTTATAGAAAATTAAAAACAACTTGTTTGTACAATGCCCCTAACTGAGAATGTTTTCATGCATCAATTTAATCTATGTATTTCTTGATAAATTCATGTTTTTTGTTGCAGCAGGTTGCTATCATATTAGTTAATTTATTGAGTTCATCAAAAATGTGTCATACAAAATCTTTGTTTTCCATCAGATGGTGTTACTAAATTATAATCCTTGTACCTTTGATAACTATTTACATGTGTAGTATGTTTGTACATGATATTTTGCAACACAAACATAGTTACTACTAGTAATTCTACACTTATTTTGACCAAACATCTTCCATTCATAAGTATTTTATAAGTACGTATGGCCTCTAATTGTCAAGGAGAAGTATTGCGTAGCACTGTATAATATGTAGCTTTGTCTAAGTTGAACAGACGAACGTAAAGGGGTTAGGACAAGCCCATTATGCATGTTATGGAGCTACATATATAGTGAATGTGATGTACACAGTATTTATATATATATTAATGACTTTTAAACAATGATAGGCTATTTAAAGTTTACTTTTCAATTATAGCTTTTAGAATAAAAACCAAAAACCAGAAAATTGCCAAAAATCCCCATGCATTAGCATCACTTCCTATTATTTGAAAGAAGAAATAGGTAGATCTTTGATTTCCCGAGACGTATTCTCTATCTATTATGGTTTCGAGATATGAGACAATTAAGTTTTATTATACGACAGGGCGCCCATATTGCATGGTTGACATGAAGGAACAAAAATCAAACTGCAGAATAGATACCATTACAACCAAAGAATTAAAGTCTAGAGACTTCCGTTGCCAGTTAAATGAACTACTGTAAGTACATTTTATATTTTCTCATCAAGTAATTTTATAGAAAACTAAAAACAACTTGTTTATACAATGCCCCTAACTGAGAATGCTTTCATGCATCAATTTAATCTATGTATTTCTTGATAAATTCATGTTTTTTTGTTGCAGCAGGTTGCTATCATATTAGTTAATTTATTGATTTAATCAAAAATGTATCATACAAAATCTTTGTTGTCTATCAGATGGTGTTACTAAATTGTAATCCTGGTACCTTTGATAACTATTTACACCACTGGGTCGATGCCGCTGTTGATGGACTTTTCGTCCCCGAGGGTATCACCAGCCCAGTAGTCAGCACGTCGGTGTTGACATGAATACCAATTATGTGATCATTTTATAAATTTCCTGTTTACAAAACTTTTATTTTTTTCGAAAAGCTAAGGATTTTCTTATCCCAGACATAGATTACCTTAGCCGTATTTGGCACAACTTTTTGAAATTTTAGATACTCAATACTCTTCAACTTTGTACTTGTTTGACTTTATAACTATTTTGATCTGAGCGTCACTGATGAGTCTTATGTAGACGAAACGCGCGTCTGGCGTACTAAATTATAATCCTGGTACCTTCGATAACTTATTATGTTATATTCTATTTAAAGATGATAATAGTACTTTTGTACCAAAATAAAATAACGATTGTTTCACTACATGACGCTGTATTAAACAATAAACGTTACAATACTTTATGTTTATTTGTAAAACTGTATGATTATTTACGTTAAGTAATGCAGCTAGGTTCTTCAAACAATTGTAAAACCAGTCTATCATATTGATGTAATGCACAGTTTTGTAATTGTTTGTTGAACTGGGCATACATTGGGCCATTCCAGTTAATTTCTGACAGGTGGGGATGGATGGGGAGATTTTTTTTCATACCTATCAGAAAAACACATCATGAAAAACTACCTATCAGATCTATAAATTAAGACCTATCAGATGTAGAGTTTCTGTTCATATTGGGTGGATGGGCTTTCATGGAAAAAATTGACCTATCAGAATTTTTTACTGCAAGGATTGTACCCATCAGAATTTTAAATACAATACCAGATAATGCATGATACGAAACTGTCTACATTCCAAAGCACCCCTAAGATCTGAAATAGGTATTTTTTGTAACCCCTTTAAGATGTAATTATTTTTAATTATTTACTCCTGCAAGACCCTCAGAAATTTTTGCGTATAAGTGTACGTGTCAGATGAAAAAACCCAAAAGTTCACCCCTAAGATGAATAAATTTTACACCCCTCAAAAAGGACCATCCATCCCCCTTTAGCAGATATTAACTGGAATGGCCCATTGTTTACAATTGTCATATAATATGTGTGCATCATGAACAATTCCCCTTGAACGTGTACGAGTGAGCAGTTTATATATGTATGTAAGTAATGCAGCATAGACCATCAAACACTTCAAAAGCCTATAACTGTGCTGCATTCTTATGCACGTAAAGTAATTCAACCAGGTTTGTCAAACAGCTGTAAAAATGTGCATGCTTTAATATCTATGTAATGCCCCATTTTGCTAAAAATAAAATTACTGGGCATGCACTGTTTTACAATTTTCAAACTAACTGCACTCCAGGCACATTACCATTGAATTGTAACTTTACGTTTTTGACTTTACGGAGTAATATTGGTGCTAAAAGTTTCAACATTCTAACGTCATCAGGACACCCTTTGGCGAATAACAATTATCGGACACATTTGGGGATGTGAGATCGGACACGTTTGTTCGATTTATGATTGGAAGGACACGTTTAGGCGAAATAGACACGATTTGGGGAATTAGACACGTTTCAAAGTATTACATATATAAATAACCAATTTTCAATCGGATATCAGAAACTGTTATATTATTAACCAACCTATTTATAAGGGTATATATATGATAAAAAAAAAAAAAAAAAAAAAAAAAAAAAAAACATAGATAACACATTTGTGTCCCTATTGATTGATTTTTTTTTTATTATTTTGTTGAAAGAAAAAATACCGCATTATGGCGCATATTCCATTGTATTCGAATAGGCTATAATTCAACTCTACTTGATAAAAGTGTCAATAATAAAAATAGACTTATCTCTCTTTATCCATCTCATTCCCATCGTTGACTTTTATATACGTTTTATTGTGATGTCCCTTATTAACTTGATAATAAATTATAGAGGAATTAAAAAGCATTCATTAAAAATTATGCTTCATCATTCATGCGATTTGTTTTTCACTAAGTACGTTAACTCTATACAGAAAGCTAATAATTTTTTCATAACCCGGAAGTACTTAGGAAGCATGGGAGAAAACTGACGTCATGATTTAGCAAGTCGGAACAAAAGATGAGCCGCCACAAAATATTTTGAAAAGATGCGTCTTATTTAGAGTAAATTGTATGGTCTGTGTTATTCATCCTTATTTCTAGGACGCGCATCCACAATAAGAAATGTCTAAAGTGCGCTGTAATTGCTGTCAGATTGAAATTTCAGGGTTCAGAGTACAGTGTACAGATTGTACAGACTTTGACCTTTGTTTACAGGTGAGTATGACGTCACTGGCGTGCCTATCAAATGCACATAATCTCTTTTGTTGACCATAATTTTCTTTTTCCTAAGATTATCAAAGATTGTATTTTATGTTTCCTTTTTTTCAGTGCTATTCACTTGGTGCTGAGATCGGAGGTCATAAAAGAGTTCATGAATACAAGTTGGTGGTATGTACATTGTGATTGGGGATACCCAATAGAGATCCTACATCTATAAATAGAAATGCTTGAAATCCTAAGTTTAATGTCCTGCTTCAAACAATCATGTCATTTATAACAAAGGGATTATCTTGCAATTAACTTGTATTTGTTTTTATATTCCAAAATAATCTATAACTATAAAATTGAACATTTTCTGACAATTGAAAATATTTTTTTTATGGTTGTGCTTGTTCTTCTGTTTATGGGAAAGACCCTATTGCTGGAGTGTGGAATTTCCCAGAACTCTGTGGCTATGTGCATGGCTGAAGTCACAGTCTTCATGATTAACCACAGGCCTAGCAGCCAAGACTTGTTAAATAGTTTTCAGACCTGTAAAAATCGTATGAAAGGCCAACAGAATATATCTTTTTTCTTAAAATTGAGCTACTGGCTTATAGATTGAAAAGTTTATCATGAAGTCTGAAGTCAGTTATGTGAAAAAAGAAAGTTGAAAAAGTAAATCTTGCTGTGACTTAAAAGTGATGTGACATCTCTGGCAGATATCCCCCATGCATACTATATTTTACCCAGGTCAACTTGGGCAGTTAACCCTCTTGCTGTCATGGCTAAATTTATGCAAGCTTCTTATCAATGCTGTATCTCTTTCAATTAAAAGACTGAAGATTAAACAGTGTTTTGTTTTCTCCAATGGGTCCAAAATGTAACGGTCATTATGTTGTGACGTCATATATCAAATGATGTCGTTGTTTGGCATGTTACCTCACAGACGTCAAGCTGTCATTTTCCAGCATATGAAATGCAACCTTCAAAAACAGTCTGCAGCAAGAGGGTTAATTCATAAATGCAAAATTGTTGTGTGTTAGAAGATTTGAAATCTCAAGTTATTTATTAACTAAATTGGACACTATAGGTAGTAAAAATGGCATTTATCACATGAAATTAATAAAAACCATATAGTTTTTGATTGAAAACACTCATTTCATTTTAAGAATGATGCATTTTATTCATATAACCCCTAATGAAGATTTTCCTCAAAGATTTGACAAAACAGTAGTATTGTGAATATTGTTTTTTTAGAGTGACTACGTAGTAGGAGCTTTTGAACTTGATACACCATGGACTCTGGCAGAAGAAACAATGCTTTTAGATGCGGTGGAACAGTATGGATTTGGCAACTGGTAAGTTATCACTTGAACAAATCTTTTCTTTATGACATTCTTCAGCAATACAGACCACTACTGTAAACCAACTTATTTTTGCGTTTAGCCCTTTCTATCCCATTTCGCGGCAATTTAATTTCGCAATTCTTAAATTTACTTGATGTAGTTTAGTAAAGAATAATTAAAGTTTCACATATTTGCGATAGTTTTCTTCTCTGAAAAATAAATCGCTCGTGAAAATTAGTTGGTTTGCAGTATCCTCAGTGGTGGCATGTTTTAAAAGTAGATTACAGAGAGTCCTATTGAAATTACTAAGATAATTGTATCAGCTAATTTAAGGTTACTTAACAAAAAATGTGTTCTGCTTAGTCTGTTATGGTCAGTGAAGAGTTTATTTGTAGGTTGTAAGGTGTTAGATATGATTTGGATAGTATCTATACTTTTTTTTTTTTTTGACATCGTAAATGAAATCCGGAAAACTATCATGGTTTTTCCAAGTCCGGATCCGTAATTAGTTTCAAAAACCGGAAGTGTGCCATTTGCAATGTTTTTGAAGCACCTGCTGTGCAAATTTCTTGGATTTTAACCTATTTGGAATACCTTTTGACATTAATAAAATGTTTTACTGGCTTTCTATGCAAGTAGAAGCAAGAGAGAAAAAATATTATGTCATCTATCAGAAGCCTGTGTCAAAAACGGGGTCGGTTGATACAATTTTTTTTTTTTTTTTTGAAGATCCAATAAAAAAGTTAGGGTCGGGGCTAAAAAACAGGGTCGGTCGGGTTACCGGAAACATTGATCTTTTTTTTCTCGGCCTATTTAGTATTTCTATACTTTGTCACCTCAAGTGTATGTGTAATAATACTGTATTGTCTTTCATGGATTTTCCCTTTAATCTGTGATGATGAATAGATGTTACACATGTAATTGTATTTAGCAGCTTTATTACTAGTGTTGAACATTATTCCACAGCTAAATTCTGGTTTCTTATCAAAGCATATGTAATGAACAATAAGTAACAAAATTAAACATAATTTTTAAGAAAATAACAATATGTAATAGTTATCATAAAAAAGTCATGAAGGTTCCTCACAGATAAAAAAAAAATCTTTCCATTCAGTATGTGTGCATATCAAGTCAGCCAGACTAGCTGAGTATTGAAATATTTTAAGTAAAAGTAGGACCTGGAATTTGGGTTGTGGACCTTTCAGTTTGAAGGGGCAAAGATCAGGCCCCTTCCAGTACCAAATGTTAATTTGAACCCCTGTAATGTTGCAATCATTTACAGTATATGAACAAATGCTTGTTTCTTTTGAAGGGAGGATGTGGCAAATCATGTGGAAAAAAGAACTGCTGAAGGTATTTATTGAGATACTGTAGAAGGCTGTAGCAGAAATTTTATCTGCGAAAGAAATTAAACCTTTCCACAGAATCATTTGCAGTTTACCTGTCAATCTTAAACTTCAGTTCTTTGTCCCTTGGAATATAATAATCACTAGTACTGGAACCTTTAAATTTCTTTTAATAGAAATCCATCACTCACTGATTAATTAACCTGAAGAACAAGTAGTAGTTGAATAATGAATATACATGTAACAACTCGCAAAACTTCATGCGATTTTGTATTTTTTCAATATCAGTTATACTTTCAAATTTTTAAAGGTTAACTTCTGAAGAAGAAAAAAAATCCGCATTTTTCATATTGAAAATTGTTTTTTGGTGTGTTTGACATACTACATGTAATAGTTATCAAAGGTACCAGGATTATAATTCAATACACCAGACACGCATTTCGTCTTCAAAGTCTCCTCAGTGATGCTCAGATCAAAATAGTTATAAAGCCAAACAAGTACAAAGTTGAAGAGCATTGAGGACCCAAAATATGACAAAGGTAATCTACCCCTAAACTAAAACTTGACAAAATGACTAGGTATAAATTTAAGCCTTGTTATTAACATGATTAAGATCAATTGATTCAATGAGTAAATAAAAACAAAAATGCAAATTTCAGTAGAAACAATGCTAAAACATTGTCATAAATCAATCTTTTATGTCAGTCAGTGATTGTATCGATCGGATTGAAAATAACTGATTGATAATGCAGTCTTCACGATGAACTGTTAAATCTACAGCCCCAGAGCTCAATTTTTGAAATTTTTTAGTTAGATTCAATTGGCCTCTAGATATGATTTTTACAGGCCCGAGAGCAATTTTACCAGCCAGGGCTGCCATTCAGCGTGAAGACTGATAATGAATAATTTCCTTATCATGTTTATTATGTGGATATTGATTGATAATGAATAATTTCCTAATCATGTTTATTATGTGGATATATCCAATCTGTAATCCATAAATTTTAAACGGTAACATTTTCTTTGTTTACTTACAGAGTGTGAAGACCATTATGTAACATTTTTTGTATCAGGAAGTGTTGGAAAAGGTATTTATAATTAAACATGATTTATTATTTAAGTTATCTGGACAAAAAACATTTCTACTGTATAAAAGCCCAGATTTGAAAATGAAACTGATGAAGTAATATGAAAATTTTAATAACTTAAACAAAGAAGAGTGGTCAGAATTGGAAAAAAAAAAGAAATAATATTTGTCACTTTGTATATGTAGAAGACCTTAGTTGAAATGATGTAGTGCAAAAAAAAAAGTTATAGGTCTTAAGTGCTGATAATAAAGTTTTTATGAGGATTTCTGATAAAAAAATCTTTAAAATGTTAGTAGTTTTGAATACTTATTTCATTGAAGATCAAAACAGAATTGATCAGGAATGCGTTGAACAACTTTACTTTGTTCATTGACAACTCTACATCCAAGTCACATTGAACTAGTAAAATGTAAACCATTTTTGGTCAAAGTACATGCATGTTAATCATGTTAATATATTCTGAAAACATGATACAAAATGAAAGTTCTGGTTTATGACCCTAAAAAATTACTAAATACCATACATAGTCATGATTTAGAAAATGAAACACTCAATGCATGTAGTTTTGATGTAAATACACATACTATTTCAACAAGGGTAAAAGAAATTTGGACTAGTATTCTTTATTATTTTTAGTCACAATCAGACCAGATGCTGCAGACGCAATAAAAGATCATACATGTCCCAACGGAGGTATGTGGAATGGAAATAGAGATGATTTAGGACTTTTCTTTTTTGTGATAGTATTTGCAAAATTAATTGTAATTATTTTCTCCAAAAATATCAGATTGAAAATTTTCAATTTTTCTCTTCTAGATGCTGTTTTTGTACACATGTCTCAAAGGTGTCTCAGAATTTTAATCTAAAAAAACTCTGAATTATATTTTTAAATGAAATATGTTTTCATTAAGTTCTAAAAGGGAGGTAACACAGTGAGTCAAATAAATATAAAAAATATGTATTAGGTTATCTCCCCCATGAAACTTGTTTATAGACAACATGTTGCCACTAACCATATGATTTACTGTATCATGGACTGATCCAGTCATTTAAAAAAGGGGGATTTCCAACCATATGTCCCCATTCAAATGCATTGATTTTTTCCAAAAGAAAGGGAGGGTTCCAACCACAAGAAACCCCCCTCTGGATTCACCACTGTGTATATGACATGTCTATTCAAACTGATGTCTGATCTTTACAAATATAAAAACTTATTATAAAATTTCAAAAAGTACTACCTCTCACCTTTAAAATACCTCACAACAGTAACTATATGTATTCCAACACTCACATTAGACATAAGGTGAATATCTAATATTTTAAATTAATAAATTATTGCAATGTTTTCATAATTGCGAAAAAAAATGCAACAGGGTTATAGTCTCAAGGATTTAAACTCGCATTTTGAAAATTTCTATATGAATTGAACAGGATTTTTCTCAATATTGCTAAAATTAAAATGGCCTTTGAGTCTTAAATGACAAAATTGCAATAATAAATGCATGCAAAAAATTCTGAATATAGTTTTAGATTTTAAGTATGCTTTATTCTTTGATGGCAATTTCTTGTAAACAGTTGGTTATAATTTCGGAGCTTTTGAACAATTTGGATTGATGAAACAAATTGAAATTTGATGAGAATTTTGAAGAAGAAAAAATGCAATATATGGATAGAAACACATCAGTGAAATGAAAAAAATATGTGATTGCAAATATTAATGACCAATAGAAGATTTGTAAATAAAAGCCAAACAAATTTTAAAGCAAAGAACTCATCAAAATTTATTCTCTTTTCCAGGTCCTTTGTCACCTAGTATAACACAACCAATATCACCTGTAGAACTTAGTCTTCCTGAACAACAAGAACTTGGATATATGCCTCTAAGGGATGATTTTGAAAGAGTAAGTTAAGCCATCTTTTTAGGTTGGGTCTACTGTAATAAAATTAACAAGCATACAGTAACAGCAGATAATATGCTACCAAATTTCTAGATTGTTATTAATTGGGGATTTCAAGAGTACTGGAATACTTGAGTATGGCTTGGTAGAAAACTGTTTCAAATACAACAACAATATTTGACTAATCTGTTTGACATCCCTAAAATTATTGATGGTAGTATAGGATATTTTAAAGTCACTTATCTTTCCTCACAATTCATAATAAAAATCATGAACATATTTTATACTCGGGTAAATTTTGATAGAAATTAAAACCTATTTCATAGATTATCTTTAAAAAACACCAGTTGAACAATTTTCAAAAAAAGATCGTGAGGAATTCTTAATTTTTTAAGGATTTTGGTTGTTATGTTATAGGACATTTCTGTCTTTGTGATGCAGCATGTTTTATTATTTGTGTATTTTGTAGGAGCACGACAATGATGCTGAAATTTTAATTAGTAGTTTAGCCAATAATTATGATGACGAAGACATTGATATAGGTAAGTATTACGGATGATGTGAATAATTTTGTAGATAATACATACACATTAACATGATTAATGAATATGTCTACGCCAGTTCCTTCTTCAGGGTTGAAAAAAAAAAATAGCATGTTGAAATAATCAAATGAATTTTTATCAAAATTGCATGTAATCATTAACCCTTGTCACGCTTCAGACAGCTGACGATGAGTCCTGCTTTACCGGGATCGAAATACCTCTTTTATATATCCCGCTTAAAACAGTGCAAACATGAGTTATCTTTCTTTGTTGAATACCCGGACGAAAGTGTTAACATGGCGCTTCCGTTTGTTGAAAACCCTGTCAAAATCAGAGGAAATTTACAGAATTTACGAGAATTTGAAATGAGGGAACATTTTTTTTGAAAGAATATGGAAGAATTGAAGCCAAACTAGTATACTTTTTTGACATTAAATGTCATTTCATGTACAAAACACTTGGAATGGATATCGTTCAGTGTAAGGAATTTGTACAGCCTCATTTAATTTTTCAAAAGTTTGCTGTTTTGGGTAAAAAAAAATACGATTTTGGGTCAAAGAGCAGAATTTTGAGAATTTCACCTAGATAATGCCAACAATTTGAAAATAAAGACACAAATGACTACTGACAAGTTTTTATTGACATTTATTATGAAGATCTCCCACTTGAGTAATAGTAGCCAGGGAAGCCATCGTCCCAGAGTAGCTTCTGTCTGGGCAGCTATCGGTGAAAGGGTTAATAGAATTCTTTGGTTTCGACGATGTATTAGAAAATTTATCTCCATGTGTACATTTACTTGCTTAAAGTGGCCTTAAACATGTACAGCAATGTAGAAAGAAGTCCCTAACACTATATAGAAATAGTTTTCATTTTAATACACATCACAAACATTGAACTAACTCCAGGTATTGAAAAAAACCCAGACTTTTGATGCTCAATTTATTTCTTATGTCTTACGTCAGTTTCTATGAATTGAAACATTTTATGAATCATAATGTTCAATGTTTTAATGTTGATTTTTTTCAGCGGTAAAACTTTCACAAGTAGAAAAGTACAGAACAAGATTAAAAGAAAGAGAAAGAAGAAAACGACTTGCGAGAGGATACAATCTTTTACAAAGTGCTACTACTATAGGGAAACAAAAATCTCAAACTCCAAAGAAAAGAATTCATAAAGAAGAAAGGTACATTATACTTTGATACTCTATTTATTGGTAACTAAATATAGTCTAAAAGTTGCACAGATCATTTAATAGAATAGCAAATGATATGGGATACCCATCCATGTCACAAAATCAGTAAATGCTCAGCAAATTAAACACAAAAAGCAAAGAAACAGCGCTTTGATTGCTGTTCTTCATCTCAAAGTCACAGAATGGCTTTGAACAAGGTTGAAACTAAAATAGGTATTAAACTAGAAACTAAATTAGAACTGTCCTTATAAATTTCATCTATTAGACCTACCTGTCTCTGTTTGATGAATGTCAAAAAAAATTATGACCTGTTGTATTAAAGATGCTGATTGGATCTTTACATCATGTCCAAAAAAAATCAACATGTTTGTTATCATTTCTGTCAAATACATTTAGTTTGTAGCTGCTACAACTGATATAAGTGACAAGTTTTTGGAAAGTTTGCTATAGCTTTCTTAAGGCATCGGCCTCTAATCGGAAAAGAGACAGACCATCTTACTTTAGGAAGTGTGTCCTACTTTTAGATAATGTAGTACTGGTGTTTGAAAACTAATAATAGAGAGATGCTTTTGAAATTTTGAGCTCTTCTATTTTTATAGCATACAGCTTGAATTAAAATGTACCGAATTTTCATCGATAAATCAAATAATTCAACTTCATTTGAAAATGACAAACAATCACTACTTCGCGGATCTGTGCTACACGGAAATTAAAATCAATACACACACAAGACAGCAGTTTCTACGTTATGATTTTATCGGTATTGTCCAGACATGTGTCAGATCCATACATGTGTGCCTCCAAACGGGAGTACTATAATCCCAGTTTCAAAGGTTTCCTACCTTCCTACGGTTGAAGAGAAAATTAATACCGTGTTTAAAATATTTCATGAATGAACATTTTTCGTCGCTTACTACGATTTATACAAATGTTTATGCAATAGGTAAAAGCCCAAGAGTATCGGAAGTATCATGGTATCTCATCTCATCTCCGCCCACAACAAACTTGGACTATAATAAACTCTGCCTTTTACATATTTGGCATTAGAAATCGGACTATAACAAAATTCGTAATTATACTAATTGCTATTAAGACTCATAAACAAAGTTTTTGCTCAGTTCTTATTATTTTCCTTCTTGGGGTCTATTTAGTTGTATTTTGAGGGGCCAACAGAACGGAGGAATTTACTATAGAACCCTATGGGATTTTTTTTTAATTTTCAATAACAATAATAAATTTTGTAACTTGAAAACAGTAAGTGACAGACACGCATGGTTTTCAGTAATGATCACACGACCATAAAACAAATCAAATTGATTAAATTTAGGTTGAGTTCATGGTGTCACCCCACCAAACCCCTCATGTTTGAGAACTGTCAGATCCCCACCCCTAAACCATATATATTCTTATAAGTTACAATAAAAGAAATCAAATGAAATAAAAGGCGAGTCCCCTGGGGGTCACTCTCACCTCCTGGTTGTTTGAGAACTTGTTAGCAGTTGAGATCCCCACCCATATACCATATATATTATTGTATGGGACAATGAAATAAATCAAATGAAATATAGAGGAACTCCAGAGGGGTCAGTCACCCCACCCCTTTCTTTTTGAAAACTTGTAAACGGTTGAGATCCCCACCCATAAACCATATATATTTTTGTATGGGGCAACAAAACAAATCAAATGAAATAAAGTTGGAGTCCCTTTGGGTCAGCCCCACCCCCTCATGTTTGAGAACTTCGAAACGGTCGAGATCCCCACCCCTAAACCATATATATTTTTGTATGGGGCAACAAAACAAATCAAATGAAATAAAGTGGGAGTCCCATTGGGTCAGCCCCACCCCCTGTTGTTTGAAAACTTGGAAATGGTGAAGATCCCCACCCCTTAACCATATATATTCTTGTACTGGTCAATAAAACAAATCAAATGCAAAAGAAGTTGAGTCCCCAGGGGTCACTCTCACCCCCTTGTTGTTTGAGAACTTGTAAACGGTTGAGATCCCCACCCACAAACCATATATATTTTTGTATGGGACAATAAAATAAATCAAATGAAATATAGAAGAAGTCCACAGGGGTGACCCCACCCCCTTCTTTTTGAAAACTTGTAAACGGTTGAGACCCTCACCCCTAAACCAAATATATTCTTTTATGGGCCAACAAAACAAATGATATTAGAGGGAGTCCCTCTGGGTCATCCCCAACCCCTCATGTTTGAGAACTTGTAAACGGTTGAGATCCCCAACCCTTAACCATATATATTCTTGTATTGGACAATAAAATGAAATATAAGGAGAGTCCCTCAGTGTAACACCACCACATCCTGTTTTGAGAACTTGTAAACAGTCAAGATCCACCCCCTTCTTTTCGAAAACTTGAAAACTGTTGAAATCCCCACACTGAAAAAACATATATTCTTGTACGGAATAAAACAAATCAGATGAAATAAGAGGCTATTCCCTTAGGGTCACTCTTACCCCTACCTCCTGCCTGTTTGAGAACTTGTAAACTGTCTAGATCCCACCCATAAATCATGAATATTACTGTACATGATTTCAAGAAGATTTGAATGACATACAGGTGTAATACCTAGACGTCACTTGTGCATATCACTTTACTAGACCAGACCAATTTGTATTGGACTTTGCTTAATGTCAGGCGACCGTGGGAATGACTAATTTTGAGAGCTTTGTTTGGGAGACTTTGTAGCAGCATCCTGTTACAATTATTTCTTGATAATTTTTTTTTTTTTTTTTAAGTAGGAAAAAAAAGTTAACCATGCAATCTACACATTTACAATCTATTTGAAATATTACAATCTACCGTTGCAAACTTTCCACAGGTGCTATCCAGCACTTTGATTGAAGAAATCATCTTGAAAATGTTAAGGTCGTTAGGAAAATTATACACTCACACATATTTTATTGCCTCAGCCAGTGAAAATATTTGGCAACAACTTGAGCACAAGATTTTTTATAGACTCCAAATGTGATGAGTACACTATTTTTTCACTGTCTGTATGTCCGTAAATCCCTTGATATTTTTAATTTTTTAATAAAGTTTACTATGAAATTTTTTATAAATAACTACAAATTAAAGCTTCCTTAAATTTGTTACCAACTTACCAGTCTTCATTGCAACATGCTATGCCATGTAAAAATTATTAGCTCATCAACTTTCTATTTATGGAATACATATATTTTTTACACATAATTGACATGTATTCAATATTTGCCACATTTTTCAGGGGTACCACAATTAGGAGCTTTTTGTGCATTTGAACATGATTTACCATGTAATATGTCTTGTTAACTAATTTTTTACAGTGGAGTATCATTTCATCTTGTGAAAATACAGCTGCATTTATGTATTGAATATTTTACAGGGAATTCCAAGATAAAATGAAGGTTTTTGCACAGTTTCATACCCTGTCTGAACACGAGACTTTTTTAGAAAATATACAAAGTAAGATTTATTTATTGTCGTCATATACAATAGTAGGAAAGAAAATATAGAGGTCGATGTCAATTTATGCAACTATTGGATTTTTTGTTAATAACATTTGTTTAACCAGCCTTAAATAGTTTTCAAATTTGCTCCAAAATGAGAGCACATCAGTAATTGATATTCAGTTGGAGATTTCACAGGGTTAAAAAAGAAACTTTTAAGTTGCAGATTTAAGCATTTTATAGAATATTATGTAGATCTATTCCTTGAAACATTTATGATCAACAGTACATGTATAAGTATATAAGAACTTATCAATAAAAAATTTTATCCATTTGTTTTGTTTATGTTGATTTTTGAAAAACAACCTTTCATAGAAAAAGTTATACAAGACCATAGAGTATATTTTGTCTCACAAGAAGCAACATGAAACTGAGGTATTCCATAAGCATGATTTAAATACCCATTTGCTAAAGCAGTCTTTACGATGAACTTAAATCTACAGGCCCAGAGCTCAACTTTTGAAATTTTTTAGTTAGATTCAGTTGGCCGGTAGATATGATTTTTACAGGCCCAAGAGCAATTTTACAAGCCTGGGCTGCCACTCAGTGTGAAGACTGCTAAAGGGACTAGAGGATAATTATATTCATCTTATTAAGTGTACATATCAGTCTATAATTTATGATTTTTTTCTTCTGTCAAATGTTTTTAAAAAGAGAGATGGAAGGAACCCAAAATATTCTCAAACTTATAATATAAAAAAACAAATAATGGATGTTTGCATGTGCCCCCAAAGGGTTAACAGATCCTGCTCAACATGTGGCACCCATCATGTTGCTTATGGAAGTACAAATTTGGTGATAAGTCTTAATTCAGTGATGTCGCATTCAAAGAAAAGAGTATGAGATTATGGTAATATCGACCAGAACATGCAATATTTTGAATTAGGGGCATTTTAACATGATAAACAAATTTAAACAAAAGCAGATACTCAATTTTGCACTTTGTTAAAATATTCAGGTTAAGGTCTATTTTTGTTTTAGAAGAGAAAGATCTGAAAGAAAGAATACAAGAATTGTTGAAATACAGAAAACATGGTATTACCAAACTAGATGGTATGTAAATATGTTGCCACTTAAAATTAAGAATGTTTCATATCTAGCTGAGGGAGGAAAATGTTTATTTTGTTATTTCCTTATATTTGAATTATTTTATTGTATTTTATTTAAGTGTAGGAGGGATCACTGTTAAGGCAAAGCAAAATAAAACATATTCAACAAAAATTTCTTTATATGTACACTTAAAAAAAACCCAGATGGTATGCAAATGATATTTCACAACACTTAGATATATATTTTTGTGGTATACAACAACATTTCTTTTCACTTTCATACATTTCATGCTTGAATGTATGCAAATTGATAGATTTGGTCAATTTCTGACAAGTTATTATTGTACTTTGTTCATTACATTTCATGGTTGATTGATTTTGGTAATATTTTGAGTTTGTATTATGAGTATAATTGTTAAAATTATGATGGGAAATCATTGTTAGAATTTAATCTTTTGATTTAATGAGCATGTAGTTTTTTTTAAGTGAATATGTCTTGAACATTATCCTTCAAATTTCTGGTTTCTATACAGTTGTTTAAAAGCAGTTGGTTTTGCTTGCCTGAATAATCTTCTTTTCATTTAACACTACTCCAACTGAAGGTTTTTAAAATACATGTACTTTCACTTGATTTGATAAGTTCTGTAAAACAAAACAAAACATAATTATGAAGAATAAGGGGTGACGAGGAAAGTTTTTAATATTTTTTTTAAAGATTACCCTTGTCCATGTTGTCTGTAGGTACTTTTTAGTTTGCCTCAAACATCTGTTGTTCAACCTATACCCAATGCTTTTTACCCCAAAACACAGTTTATTTCAAATTTATGGGGCATCTCTTCTATTGTTCTTGAAAATAAGCTAGCCAAGGATCATGATCCAGTCACCTCCTCCCCACCCTTGGAGCACTTAGATAGAATTTCAGTTCCTTATTACCATCTAACAGGGATCAAGTTTGAGTTTGGGTGATTTTATTTTAACTTCTTCAGTTATTTCACATGCACTGTATCAATGGAAACGCTGCTAAATTCACGGTTTCTGCATGCCAACTTTATTTTGCCTAAACCAAATGTAATGAAACTTACACAATGCTAATTCCTTCTAACATGGGTCAAGTTTGAATTTGGATGACGTCACTTTCACTGTTGTTGAGTAATATCTCTTTATAAATGAAAAAAAATGCTGAATTTGCTGTAAATTTACAAGTGGGGAAGGGGCATTCGTTTTTATATTGTTTGTTACGGTTATTTGAGATTTTGAAGTTATATTTGTTTGCATGAGTTTCAAATTATTTCATGCTTTATCTATTTACCCCGTCAAAACATTCCACGTTTTTGAAACTGATGCTTCTAACTGAAGCAGCAACGATCAAGCTTTGGTCTTTTTCATTATCAAATTAGACCCATTTGAAATCAATGGGTTATTAATACAGGAAAAATTAAATATCAAGTTTGTTTTTATACTGTAATAGTTTTGGGCGTCATTTCAGTAGAGGAAGACAAAAATAGAATGCATGATGAAACTGGGTTAAGGCACATTCACTTTTAAACAAATTTAATGAATCGGAATCGAAGGTCAAAGTTTGGTAATATTCTATTTACTAAATTTCCGGATTTGAACAAGGTTACCGTTTCTTGTCAAAAATAAAATGCATGTGATGATTGAAACCATGGCAACAGCTTTGTGAGAGAGAGGTGCATGGTTTAATTTCTTCTTTGTACTACTTCAGATATTGACGTATTTGAAGATGAAAAGTACAAACGAGATAAAAAGAAAGAGAATAAAAAGAAAATGGTGAGCATCATTTTTCTTTCATGCCACTTTGACCTTTGAACATTTTAAATGCACATTGTTGACATTCTATATTGTAAACCAACTTTTTATCCAATACTGGTTTTTTTTCGGGAATATCGTTGTCTGTGAAGTTCATATCATTGTATTGATGGAACGTTGCAGTTTTGGGATTTTTTTTCATTCACAGAGAGTAATTTGATGTTGTTATCTTTTTTTATCCAATAGAAATCCTTGAAAGAAGTAACTGCTTGCAAATAAAAGTTGGTTTACAGTAGTTCTTTCATCATTTACATCGTTGAAAAATTAGAGATAAAAGACTGTTGCCATTTCATCAGATGCACACACACACATATTTCAACACATGTAACATGATTATCACAATGCAATTTATTTATCATCCTTTCTCATTAAATTGTTGAAGACAGTATTTTATTTATTGCCCATTTCAGACAATGGGGTCATTAACGTTTGGAGTACAGTTATTTTACTCAAAACTCAGAAATCAACCTATTAAAATACTTGATTTGGTGTTTGGAGCACACATTTTGTACTATTTTGAAAAGTTTGATGATCCAATTACAAAATGTCAAAGATTTTCAACTGGCATAGGACTTGGGGTCATAAAAAATTACAGTATCATTATCGTACTCAAACTACGTATTCAACAAATTAAAATGTAGATTTAGTGATTCAAGAAAACATTTTATAATCTGAGTACTGAGTTAAGTTTTATGACTGTATGCCTAGCACTCATAATTTCATAGAGAGAAAAAATGAGAGGACAAGGAGAATAGTTTTGTGTTGATATATTTCTTTAATCTTCTTCTGTACAATATGTATCTACCCTTGTAGATCTTTCAGCTGAAAATCACATTGTCAATACTTGAATTTACATTGAATATATTCAAAAATATCAGTCAGTTTTGGTACAGTGTATTTAAGATTTGTATTTTGCATATATTTTCATATTCATGTAATCTAGAAAAGCACTTTTATATCTATTTTTCAGGGAAATATCACTCCTTTATCAAAAAGAAGTTCAATGGCTTCAAAAAAGGCCGCCGTCGCTACAGAGTAAGTTCCTGTTTTACTTGATATCTTATTTTATGTAAAATTAGTAACAAATCTATGGCTTCTATGAATTATTTAGATAATAAATAAGGTGATTTAAAATACTGAAGCTAAGATAAGATTGTAGTGTGTATGGCATTTCTATTTTACCCCCTGCAATATAAAAGCAACAAATTGGATCTTGATAAATGGGGATTTAAATTACATAGTAGGTAAATGGTGAGTTTGCTCGAAATATAGCTTTATTGAGAACTTTATCACACTATTGTTTACAAAGTGAAAGGAGCATGTCACATTAGAATTGATAACAAGGTATCACTTTACCCTACTTATCACTAGACCTACAGGCTAAGTCGGACTTGTGCTTTTAAACTCACAAGGTTACAGATGTCAGAATGACAAAAGACCAAAAAAAAATCTGGCAATGAGTTAAATCCTGTCAACTGGTTGTAGATAAAGTCTAAAAAAAATGTTGCTGTGAGTTTCAGAAAATTTTAGTTTACAATTTAAAGATTTTAATATAAATTCGAAACTTATCATAGTTTTGAATAACAGATGTGATAATGTTTTTATTATGTTCTTGTATCAATTTGTGTCCATATGTGGACTCCATATAAATTTTGTTTCATTGATCAAAATTCAAATTTATCACACACAAAATTTGCCATTTCAGAGAAAAATTAGATATACTTATAGACGAAGACGAATTAAAAGATGAAAATAATGAGAATATTCCTAAGGAGGCATGCAATATGCCCGGTTTTGACATGTTGTCAGACCGAGAGAGAAGGGTAAGCATATAGACTATCTATGCAACATAAGAGATGGAATTAGTATATTGAGACTTGTTGCAAAACATATGCTATTACTCAATTTATTTCACTTGACTGGGCGGAGTTTAATCGGTTCGCTCATAATAAACCAGTCCATATAATGAAGTGTCCAGTCATTCTTTTGTAAATTCCTTTGAAGACACTGATAGGTGATTAGAAATCAGTTATAATTATAACGGCAATCATCCTAATCACACAGATCTTCAAATAGACTGTCCTTATGCAAATTAAAACGTAAGCTCTGCCCGATCAGTTGAAATAACATTGGTAATATTGACTATTTCATTAAAATCAGTGGATGGGTACACTCCCATAAAATTACAAAAGAGAAGTATTCAATTCTCATTATTATATTTCTCTAATTCTTACTTTTTAGCTCACCTGGCCCATCACTTGGCATCCGTCGTCGTTAACTTTTACAAAAATCTTCTCTGAAACTACTGGGCCAAATTTAACCAAACTTGGCCACAATCATCATTGGGGTATCTAGTTTAAAAAATATGTGGCCTGACCCCGCCAACCAACCAAGATGGCTGCCATGGCTAAAAAGAGAACATAGGGGTAAAATGCAGTTTTTGGCTTATAACTCAAAAACCAAAGCATTTAGAGCAAATCTGACAGGGGGTAAAAATGTTTATCAGGTCAAGATCTCTCTGCCCTGACAACTGGTTGTTGGGTTGCTGCCCCTGAATTGGTAATTTTAAGGAAATTTTGCTGTTTTTGGTTATTATCTTGAATATTATTACAGATAGAGATTAACTTTAAACAGCAATAATGTTCAAAAAAGTAAGATTTACAAATAAGTCAACATGACCGAAATGGTCAGTTGACCCCTTTAGGAGTTATTGCCCTTTATAGTCAATTTTTAACCATTTTTCGTAAATCTTAGTAATCTATTACAAAAATTTTCTCCTCTGAAACTACTTGGCCAAATCAATCCAAACTTGGCCACAATCATCTTTGGGGTATCTATAATCTAGTTTAAAAAATGTGTGGCGTGACCCGGTGTCATATGGTATTTTGAACCCCCTAAAAAGTGAACCCGGGGTCAAAATACCATGCGGTAAAATGACCCCGGGGTCATTATACCGCATGGTATTTTGACCCCGGGGTCATTTTTCACATATGGTATTTTGAACCCCCCTGCGGTATATTGAACCCCCCTGTTTTTGATAAATAGTATTGCAGATAATCTAATTTACTATTTATTGGCTATCATTTTTTTAAATTTGTGGTTTTAAGTAGGGGGTTCAATATACCGCAGGGGGGTCAAAATACCATGGCAAAGTAAAATTTTCAAAATATCTTTTCCATCAAACTTAATACATACAAACTACTTGTGTGTGTATATTAACTATATATAAGAGCTAAAATTGCCAGATTTTTTTGAATTGTCTATAGTAAGGGGTTCAATATACCGCAGGGGGGTCAAAATACCATGGCAAAGTAAAATTTTCAAAATATCTTTTCCATCAAAGTTAATACATACAAACTACTTGTGTGTGTATATTAACTACATAAAAGAGCTAAAATTGCCAGATTTTTTTGAATTGTCTATAGTAAGGGGTTCAATATACCGCAGGGGGTTCAAAATACCATGGCTAAGTAAAATTTTCAAAATATCTTTTCCAGTTTATTTAATACATACAAACTACTTATTGGAGTATTATAACTATGTTAAGGAGTTAGAATAGCTTGAATTTTTTAAATTGAAGGTCTATAGTAGGGGGTTCAATATACCGCAGGGGGGTCAAAATACCATGGCTAAGTAAAATTTTCAAAATATCTTTTCCAGTATATTAAATACATACAAACTACTTACTGGAGTAATATAACTATGTTAAGGATTTAGAATAGCTTGAATTTTTGAAATTCAAGGTCTTTAGTAGGGGGTTCAATATACCGCAGGGGGGTCAAAATACCATGGCTAAGTAAAATTTTCAAAATGTCTTTTCCAGTTTATTTAATACATACAAACTACTTATTGGAGTAATATAACTATGTTAAGGAGTTAGAATAGCTTCAATTTTTGAAATTAAAGGTCTATAGTAGGGGTTTCAATATACCGCAGGGGGGTCAAAATACCATGGCTAAGTAACATTTTCAAAATATCTTTTCCAGTATATTATATACATACAAACTACTTATTGGAGTATTATAACTATGGTAAGGAGTAAGAATAGCTTGAATTTTTGAAATTGAAGGTCTATAGTAGGGGGTTCAATATACCGCAGGGGGGTCAAAATACCATGGCTAAGTAAAATTCTACAAATATCTTTTCCAGTATATTAAATACATACAAACTACTTATTGGAGTATTATAACTATGTTAAGGAGTTAGAATAGCTTCAATTTTTGAAATTCAAGGTCTATAGTAGTGGGTTCAATATACCGCAGGGGGTCAAAATACCATGGCTAAGTAAAATTTTACAAATATCTTTTCCAGTATATTAAATACATACAAACTACTTATTGGAGTAATATAACTATGTTAAGGAGTTAGAATAGCTTCAATTTTTGAAATTCAAGGTCTATAGTAGGGGGTTCAATATACCGCAGGGGGGTCAAAATACCATGGCTAAGTAAAATTTTCAAAATATCTTTTCCAGTATATTAAATACATACAAACTACTTATTGGAGTATTATAACTATGTTAAGGAGTTAGAATAGCTTGAATTTTTGAAATTGAAGGTCTATAGTAGGGGGTTCAATATACTGCAGGGGGGTCAAAATACCATGGCTAAGTAAAATTTTCAAAATATCTTTTCCAGTATATTAAATACATACAAACTACTTATTGGAGTAATACAACTATGTTAAGGATTTAGAATAGCTTGAATTTTTGAAATTCAAGGTCTATAGTAGGGGGTTCAATATACCGCAGGGGGGTCAAAATACCATGGCTAAGTAAAATTTTCAAAATATCTTTTCCAGTATATCAAATACATACAAACTACTTATTGGAGTAATATAATTATGTTAAGGATTTAGAATAGCTTGAATTTTTGAAATTCTAGGTCTATAGTAGGGGGTTCAATATACCGCAGGGGGTTCAAAATACCATGGCTAAGTAAAATTTTCAAAATATCTTTTCCAGTTTATTTAATACATACAAACTACTTATTGGAGTATTATAACTATGTTAAGGAGTTAGAATAGCTTGAATTTTTGAAATTGAAGGTCTATAGTAGGGGGTTCAATATACCGCAGGGGGGTCAAAATACCATGGCTAAGTAAAATTTTCAAAATATCTTTTCCAGTATATTAAATACATGCATACTACTTATTGGAGTAAAACAACTATTTTAAGGAGTTAGAATAACTTGAATTTTTGAAATTCAAGGTCTATAGTAGGGGGTTCAATATACCGCAGGGGGGTCAAAATACCATGGCTAAGTAAAATTTTACAAATGTCTTTTCCAGTATATTAAATACATACAAACTACTTATTGGAGTAATATAACTATGTTAAGGATTTAGAATAACTTGAATTTTTGAAATTCAAGGTCTATAGTAGGGGGTTCAATATACCGCAGGGGGGTCAAAATACCATGGCTAAGTAAAATTTTCAAAATATCTTTTCCAGTTTATTAAATACATACAAACTACTTATTGGAGTATTATAACTATGTTAAGGAGTTAGAACCTTGAATTTTTGAAATTCAAGGTCTATAGTAGGGGGAAATTTTACTTTGCCATGGTATTTGGACCCCCCTGCGGTATATTGAACCCCCTACTCTAGGCCTTTAATTTCAGAAATTCTATCAATTCTAACTCTTTTATGTAGTTAGAATACACCCATAGGTAGATGTATTTATTAAACTTGTTTGAAAAGATATTTTGAAATTTTACTTTGTCATTGTATTTTGACCCCCTGCGATATATTGAACCCCTTACTATAGACAATTCAAAAAAATCTGGCAATTTTAGCTCTTATATGTAGTTAATATACACACACAAGTAGTTTGTATGTATTTACTTTGATGGAAAAGATATTTTGAAAATTTTACTTTAAATTGCCATGGTATTTTGACCCCCCTTGCGGTATATTGAACCCCTCACTCTAGACCTCTAATTTAAAAAGTTCTGGTATTTCTAACTTTTAAATGTAGTTAGAATACACAAATAAGCAGTTTGTATGTATTAAACTTGCTAGAAAAGATATTTTGAAAATTTTACTTTGCCATGGTATTTTGACCCCCCCCCCCCCCCTTGCGGTATATTGAACCCCCTACTCAAGGCCTTTAATTTCAGAAATTCTGGCAATTCAAACTCTTTTATGTAGTTAGAATACACAAATAAGTAGTTTGTATGTATTTAACTTGCTAGAAAAGATATTTTGAAAATTTTAATTTGCCATGGTATTTTGACCCCCTGCGATTTATTGAACCCCTTACTCTAGACAATTCAAATAATTCTGGCAATTTTAACTCTTATATGTAGTTAATATACACCAACAAGTAGTTTGTTTGTATTAAACTTGATGGAAAAGATATTTTGAAAATTTTACTTTGCCATGGTATTTTGACCCCCCTGCTGTATATTGAACCCCCTACTCTTGGCCCTTAATTTCAGAAATTCTGGCAATTGTAACTCTTTTATGTAGTTAGAATACACCAATAAGTAGTTTGTATGTATTAAATTGGCTGGAAAAGTTATTTTGAAAATTTTACTTTGCCATGGTATTTTGACCCCCCTGCAGTATATTGAACCCCCTACTCTAGGCCCTTAATTTCAAAAATTCTGGCAATTCTAACTCTTTTATGTAGTAAGAATACACCAATAAGTAGTCTGTATGTATTAAACTTGTTTGAAAAGATATTTTTAAAATTTTACTTTGCCATGGTATTTTGACCCCCTGCGATATATTGAATCCCTTACTATAGACAATTCAAAAAAATCAGGCAATTTTAGCTCTTATATGTAGTTAATATACACCAACAAGTAGTTTGTTTGTATTAAACTTGATGGAAAAGATATTTTGAAAATTTTACTTTGCCATGGTATTTTGACCCCCCCCCCCCTTGCGTTATATTGAACCCCCTACTCAAGGCCTTTAATTTCAGAAATTCTGGCAATTCAAACTCTTTTATGTAGTTAGAATACACAAATAAGTAGTTTGTATGTATTTAACTTGCTAGAAAAGATATTTTGAAAATTTTACTTTGCCATGGTATTTTGACCCCCTGCGATTTATTGAACCCCTTACTCTAGACAATTCAAATAATTCTGGCAATTTTAACTCTTATATGTAGTTAATATACACCAACAAGTAGTTTGTTTGTATTAAACTTGATGGAAAAGATATTTTGAAAATTTTACTTTGCCATGGTATTTTGACCCCCCTGCTGTATATTGAACCCCCTACTCTTGGCCCTTAATTTCAGAAATTCTGGCAATTGTAACTCTTTTATGTAGTTAGAATACACCAATAAGTAGTATGTATGTATTAAATTGGCTGGAAAAGTTATTTTGAAAATTTTACTTTGCCATGGTATTTTGACCCCCCTGCAGTATATTGAACCCCCTACTCTAGGCCCTTAATTTCAAAAATTCTGGCAATTCTAACTCTTTTATGTAGTTAGAATACACCAATAAGTAGTCTGTATGTATTAAACTTGTTTGAAAAGATATTTTTAAAATTTTACTTTGCCATGGTATTTTGACCCCCTGCGATATATTGAATCCCTTACTATAGACAATTCAAAAAAATCAGGCAATTTTAGCTCTTATATGTAGTTAATATACACCAACAAGTAGTTTGTTTGTATTAAACTTGATGGAAAAGATATTTTGAAAATTTTACTTTGCCATGGTATTTTGACCCCCCCCCCCCTTGCGTTATATTGAACCCCCTACTCAAGGCCTTTAATTTCAGAAATTCTGGCAATTCAAACTCTTTTATGTAGTTAGAATACACAAATAAGTAGTTTGTATGTATTAAACTTGCTAGAAAAGATATTTTGAAAATTTTACTTTGCCATGGTATTTTGACCCCCTGCGATTTATTGAACCCCTTACTCTAGACAATTCAAATAATTCTGGCAATTTTAACTCTTGTATGTAGTTAATATACACCAACAAGTAGTTTGTTTGTATTAAACTTGATGGAAAAGATATTTTGAAAATTTTACTTTGCCATGGTATTTTGACCCCCCTGCGGTATATTGAACCCCCTACTCTTGGCCCTTAATTTCAGAAATTCTGGCAATTGTAACTCTTTTATGTAGTTAGAATACACCAATAAGTAGTTTGTATGTATTAAATTGGCTGGAAAAGTTATTTTGAAAATTTTACTTTGCCATGGTATTTTGACCCCCCTGCAGTATATTGAACCCCCTACTCTAGGCCCTTAATTTCAAAAATTCTGGCAATTCTAACTCTTTTATGTAGTTAGAATACACCAATAAGTAGTTTGTATGTATTAAACTTGTTTGAAAAGATATTTTTAAAATTTTACTTTGCCATGGTATTTTGACCCCCTGCGATATATTGAACCCCTTACTATAGACAATTCAATAAAATCAGGCAATTTTAGCTCTTATATGTAGTTCATATACACACACAAGTAGTTTGTATGTATTAACTTTGATGGAAAAGATATTTTGAAAATTTTACTTTGCCATGGTATTTTGACCCCCCTTGCGGTATATTGAACCCCTCACTCTAGACCTCTAATTTAAAAAGTTCTGGTATTTCTAACTTTTAAATGTAGTTAGAATACACAAATAAGCAGTTTGTATGTATTAAACTTGCTAGAAAAGATATTTTGAAAATTTTACTTTGCCATGGTATTTTGACCCCCTGTGATTTATTGAACCCCTTACTCTAGACAATTCAAATAATTCTGGCAATTTTAACTCTTATATGTAGTTAATATACACCAACAAGTAGTTTGTTTGTATTAAACTTGATGGAAAAGATATTTTGAAAATTTTACTTTGCCATGGTATTTTGACCCCCCCCCCCCCTTGCGGTATATTGAACCCCCTACTCAAGGCCTTTAATTTCAGAAATTCTGGCAATTCAAACTCTTTTATGTAGTTAGAATACTCAAATAAGTAGTTTGTATGTATTTAACTTGCTAGAAAAGATATTTTGAAAATTTTACTTTGCCATGGTATTTTGACCCCCCGCGATATATTAAACCCCTTACTCTAGACAATTCAAAAAAATCTGGCAATTTTAGCTCTTATATGTAGTTATTATACACACACAAGTAGTTTGTATGTATTAACTTTGATGGAAAAGATATTTTGAAAATTTTACTTTGCCATGGTATTTTGACCCCCCTGCGGTATATTGAACCCCTTACTATAGACAATTCAAAAAAATCTGGCAATTTTAGCTCTTATTTGTAGTTAATATACACACACAAGTAGTTTGTATGTATTAACTTTGATGGAAAAGATATTTTGAAAATTTTACTTTGCCACGGTAGTTTGACCCCCCTGCGGTATATTGAACCCCTCTCTCTAGACCTTTAATTTAAAAGGTCTGGCATTTCTAACTTTTTAATGTAGTTAGAATACACAAATAAGCAGTTTGTATGTATTAAACTTGCTGGAAAAGTTATTTTGAAAATTTTACTTTGCCATGGTATTTTGACCCCTCTGCAGTATATTGAACCCCCTACTCAAGGCCTTTAATTTCAGAAATTCTGGCAATTCAAACTCTTTTATGTAGTTAGAATACACAAATAAGTAGTTTGTATGTATTTAACTTGCTAGAAAAGATATTTTGAAAATTTTACTTTGCCATGGTATTTTGACCCCCCTGCGGTATATTGAACACCTTACTATAGACAATTCAAAAAAATCTGGCAATTTTAGCTCTTTTATGTAGTTAATATACACACACAAGTAGTTTGTATGTATTAACTTTGATGGAAAAGATATTTTGAAAATTTTACTTTGCCATGGTATTTTGACCCCCCTGCCGTATATTGAACCCCTTACTATAGACAATTCAAAAAAATCTGGCAATTTTAGCTCTTATATATAGTTAATATACACACACAAGTAGTTTGTATGTATTAACTTTGATGGAAAAGATATTTTGAAAATTTTACTTTGCCATGGTATTTTGACCCTCCTGCGGTATATTGAACCCCCTACTCTAGGCCTTTAATTTCAGAAATTCTGGCAATTCGAACTCTTTTATGTAGTTAGAATACACAAATAAGTAGTTTGTATGTATTTAACTTCCTGGAAAAGATATTTTTTCAATTTTACTTTGCCATGGTATTTTGACCCCCTCCCCCTTTTTTTACCATGGAAAATCAAAACTACCCTTATATATATATATACATATGTTATAATTACAAATAATTAAAGCATTCAAGCTACATATGGTCTAGTTATAATGTGTCAATAAGTATTTTGAATGACATTTTGTTGGTAAAGACTTCAGAGCACTTATACCAAGCAAAGATATTTCTTTTAATTGAGCATGGAAATGTACCTCCCTTTCTTGTATGAATGATTTTTTAATCTATGATAAGCTTTAGAATAATGTAAAATGTTCTAATATTCATCTAGGATGAAAAAAAACAGGGGGGTTCAATTTACCATGGGGTTCAATTTTCCATACAGGGGGGGTTCAATTTACCATGGGGGGGTTCAATTTACCATAGCGGTATTTTGACCCCGGGGTCAATTTACCATGGGGTTCAAAATACCATATGACACCGGCCAACCAACCAAGATGGCTGCCATGGCTAAAAATAGAACATAGGGGTGAAATGTAGATTTTGATTTATATCTCTGAAACCAAAGCATTTAGAGCAAATCTGACATGGAGTAAAATTGTTCATCAAGTGAAAATCTATCTGCCTTGAAATTTTCAAATGAATCGGACAGCGGGTTGTTGGGTTGCTGCCCCGAAATAAGTAATTTGAAGGAAATTTTGCAGATTTTGGTTATTATCTTGAATATTATTATAGAAAGAGATAAAATGTAATCAGCAATAATGTTCAGCAAAGTAAGATCTACAAATAAGTTAATATGACTAAAATGGTCAGTTGACCCCTTAAGGAGTTATTGCCCTTTATAGTCAATTTTGACCAATTTTTCGTAAATTTTTGTTATCTTTTACAAAAATCTTCTCTGGAACTACTGGGCCAAATTAAACCAAACTTGGCCACAATCATCATTGGGGTATATTGTTAAAAAAATGTGTGGCGTGACCCCGCCAACCAACCAAGACGGCTGCCATGGCTAAAAATAGAACATAGGGGTAAAATGCAGTTTTTGGCTTATAACTCAAAAACCAAAGCATTTAGAGCAAATCTGACATGGGATAAAATTAATTATCACATCAAGATCTATCTGCCCTGAAATTTTCAGACAAATCGGACAACCTGTTGTTAGGTTGCTGCCCCCCCCCCCCGAATTAGTAATTTTAAGGAAATTTTGCAGATTTTGGTTATTATTTTGAATATTATTATAGATAGAGATAAACTGTAAACAACAATAATGTTTTGCAAAATAAGATCTACAAATAAGTCAACAAGACCAAAATTGTCAATTGACCCCTTAAGGAGTTATTGTTCTTTATAGTCAATGGTTAACAATTTTCATACATTTTTGTTAATTTTTGCAAATTTTTAGGAAATATTTTCCACTGTAATTACTGGGCCAAGTTCATTATAGATGGAGATAATTGTAGCAACAAGAATATTCAGTAAAGAAAGATCTACAAACACATCACCATCACCAAAACTCAATTTTATCATGAATTTATCTGTGTTTATTGTTAATATGCACATAGACCAAGGTGAGCGACACAGGCTCTTGAGAGCCTCTAGTTTATCTTTTTCCTGAACTGTTAATATTTTTTTTAAACAACTTGTGGTCCCTTTGATCTCAGTCATTTGATAACAACTTTAAATTTTTCTGCTTTCCCCTGACATTCCTATTGTGTTATAATGAAAAAAGGCGACTATGCCAGATGACGTCACACATCAAGAACACATCTTTTTTGAAGGTTGTTCGAAAAGAATGATTTAAAGATCGTCTGCATATAGTCTTAAAATCATGAGAGAGAGACATATTCCACCATCAAATTCACGTGTTATTTCAAATGTTCTTATTCAGCTGCATTGTTGTAACATAATCATGGGGTGAAAATGCTCTTATGAATGTTGCATTTTAACCCTTTCACCGATAGCACCATGTTTACACTTTCATCCGGGTATTCAACAAAGAAAGATAACTCATGTTTGCACCGTTTTGTGCAGGAAATAAAAAAGAGGTATTCCGATCCCGGTAAAACGGGACTCATCGTCAGCTGTCTGAAGCGTGAATCACGGTAAACCGGGACACATCCGCGAAAGGGTTAAGGAGGAATAAAATATAATTGGGAATGCTTCATGTTTGTTGTCAGCCAATCAAAAGTATGGATTCTTATGAAACATACAATAATGTAGTATAGTATAACAATTTTGTTTATTTTTCATTTATAGCTTTGCAGCTCAATTGGAATGACATATGCCAACTATCAAACTATCAAGACATGCATAATAAAGGTAAATTGTTATACAAATGTTAAAATTGGTATGAATAATACCAATTACTGGGGAAATAAAATATCAAAAATACCAATGAAAATGATAAATGTGAAAATCCCTATCAAACGACAAAATCAAAAGCTGAAACTCATCAGCGAATGCAAAACAACTGTCATAGTTCATAAATCAACCCATTTTACAAGAAAAACAAGGATAATATACTGTCAAAAGTCTAGGCAGTCAAAAAAATTAACTAATAACTCTGGAACAATAAGAAACATTTAAAAGAAAAACTCAAATTTATGACAAAAGACAGCAACCCACGTAGTCATGACTTTGGACAGGGTTGATTTAGTCTTTGTTTAGACCTTAAGGGTTCTGATTTGTGAACTTAGTAGATTGAAACTGTTTTATTTTGATGCAGTATAAAAATGCAGCTTTAATATAAGTTAAAATTCAAATAACATCAGGATTGCAATCAAATTATTTTTCAGGATTATTTACAGAGAAGGCAAGGTATTCCTATAAAGATCCGCTATCCAAGTGGATTGGACAAGACACATCGGAGACAGATCATCAGTTTCCTGACGGACAACGGGTGGATTGGTGTTACTTGAAAGATAAAGAGAGTAGATTTCACCAAAGAAATTGATGCTACTTTCATGTATATTGTGCAAAGCAATATAAGACTGAAGATAGGCTAGAGTTGTACTTCTAGGGGCCATTTAGTGTCGTTTACTAGTTCGACTTGCGACAATGCTGAAATGTCAGATATTGCCGTCCATACAGTTCTGACAGAAGTGATTGGTGGGTTGAAGAGAAGAGTAAACATAAACCATTTTCAAATAGACAGATAGATGTGCATTATCTGCATTAGATGTGCAGAAAGCGCAACAGTTATTTACCGCTAAAAGTGTTCAATGGGAGGGGTCATGGGGTCATCAAATCAATTTCTTTTTTTCTTATGTGTTTAGGGACGAAAAGTTCAATGAAGGATAAAAAACTTAATTCACATAGTTTTTTTCACTGACCCCACCCCCTCTTAACTTAATTTGGGAAAAATTGATTGACCCATATGGATATATGTAAAAATCAATGTCGGATAACCACCCCCACCCCCAAACTATTTGAATTAAGTTTTTTATCTTACATTGATCTTTTGATGTTGTCCCTTATAGAGACAATCTTCTGATATGTATCTGCATATGAATCTCCTTCCAGGGAGCACTGCCATGATATATAGGTTTGGAAGATTGTTGAGCAGTGCCAAACAATCTCATTGTATTCATTTTCACAACAAAAGTTACCAGGTCAATTTTATAATCTAGCTCTTTTAATTTGTGCTCTTTCAGGATGGTACTCAATATTTTGCATTTGTTTGTGTTTTGTTTTTTAAAGTTTAGTACAGTATTTTATTGTTTTAAGGGGTGTTCAGAAACATGTATATGGAGGGGGGTCTGTTGGATTTTATGTTAAAGGAAATTATATAATATGGGTTTTTATTTGCAAGCACTGAGATGCAGTCTGAAAATGAGAAAAAAATTATTAAAATCATAAATAATTTGTCATTTTTTATCTATGAATATAAATTTAGAATTTGCAATTGATGAATCTTGCATAAAGTCTTACAATTTCATAAATTTAATACGAAACCAGGGGTGTATACACTTATAGAGATGATTATTTTGTGTATATTTATGTGTTTTTGATTGTATTCTAGTCCCTAGTAACTTTTGAAATATCTCCGTTAAGTGCTGTATTTGATTTAATCAACATTAATACTGTTTTTTGTTAATATCTGACTGTTCATAAGAGATAATTTATTAGATATTATTTATGTAATTAGTTATATATTTATTTATTTTATGATATTGTTTTAATTTAGTTTTTTTTTATGTTGGTGATAATAAGAAAAAGAGATTTTTACCTTGTACAGCCTATGTTGTGAATTTCTTCTGAGAAAATGAGTAGTTGTGCATTTGCAAAAACATGAAAGAATAATCAAAATTGGTTTTTAACTTTTTTATATATTTAACTATCTTCTTGCAGATATTATGTCAATATTTCAAGAAATGAAGCATCTTTCTGTTTTGAAGACTAAATATATTTTCAAAGCTTGTCAGACACATTACTTATCTGTTCAAAGACCCACCTTATTTCATTTTAAAAGTGTTTGAATGTGTGATACCATCTGTAGTGTATTGTGTTTTTAATGGGTTTCAGATGATTTTATTTTATAGCAACATTACAGCTAATTTCCTAATGCTTGTAGAGTAAAACTTTGGTTGGCTTGCTTGCTTTGTTTGTATAAATGTTTATTCAAGCTTTGTAATTAAGATTGATATCTTCAAACAATATACATGTATATATGCATAGTTAAACCTGTATATATTATATTTAAATTTAATTGTACGCTATCCCAATATAATTGTTCAATATACAAACTAAGCAAGCAAGCTAACCAAAATCTTGCTCAACATGCATTGGGATATTAGCTGTAATCGAAATGAAATTCAATACCAAACTTGTTGTAATATTATTATTTTCTTCTACATTTGACTGGTGGCAATCATTTGCATTTTATTGATGTGAAGGTAGAAAGGCAGCTGTTCATTTTGTACCCTGTAATTTTATTTTCATGAAGATATATCTATATATATACATGACTTAATCAGTGTTCACTCAACCATATCATACAACATATTATTAAACAAGGAATTTTGCAAAAAAACATTTCTTTTTCTAGAAAATATCGTGTCACATCCATAACACAATCAGAAAATCATTTCAAATACGTCAGATTTATGCAATATAGCATCATTGTATCATAATGCTTATAATCCCAAGGGAGAACACTGACTCCTTCATTAAATAAAATTCCTACTTGAAGATAAGGTGTCTTCAGCCATCTTGGATTGTAAGCTAGCAGAACATAATAGGTTAAGATCTTTTAAATTATTTTTTTTTTTCTCCTAAAAATTTCAAATTTTGAAAGATTAATTCATTTGAAATACTTTTATATGAATAAGGTTCAATTTTTATACAGAAAATCGCAATTTTGCAAAACCAAGTTCATAGTTTTTTACTTGATATTTTATTTTTAAGAGAAAAAATGATACATTCTACATTTTGGCAATTCATTTAAAAAATTCTATCAATTTTAATTCTGACTCCTGATCTACCTTAATTTGAGAAATCATAATACATTTTGAAGGTGCAATAGTAACTATGCATTTAAAAAATCACAACCTTTATAACGTATTGGTGTATTTTAGTCTATTTTTGTGATCTTGTAAGAAAGTGACATACACAGTACATTGGTATCTGTATTGTGATCATAGTAATGAAAGTGTTGCAGACATGGGGGATTTGTAATGAAAGTGATGTGTAGTTTCTCTGTATAGGTGATTTTTTTTTATTGAAAGTAACATAATGTGTGTTGAAACTGTTTTATGACCTTGTAATGAAAGTGAGATATATGTTATAATATACTTTATATAAAAGTGATAGATAGTTTCTTTGAAACTGCATTTATGGAAGGACTAAATTATTGTTCAAATGTGTTTGTACTTACAATGTCTTGAATGTGTACAGATGTGTCTAGATGTAGTCTATTTGTGTGTCGTGTGATATTGTTCTTTTTATGTGAGATATGAATAAAAGGAAAATAAAAACATAAAACTGCTAGTATTTTTTTTCTTTACATTTAGGGGAGAGCACCTATTGAAATTTAACATAGTGTTTAAGAAGCATTATAATAAATAAAGGCAACAAAAGTATACCAGTGTCCAAAAGTCATAAATCGATAGAGAAAAACAAATCCTTGTAACAAACCAAAACCGAGGAAAACACATCAACTATAACAGGAAAATAAAGAAATGAGAACACTGGAGTGCAACAAAAACAAATGCCAACATGCATAGAAACAATTGCCATATTCCTGACTTTGTACAGGACATTTTAAGAACAGATAGTCGGTTATTCTGGTTTAATGGCATGTCAAACCTCCTGCTTTATGGAAAAATTTAGGCATCTAAAAGTAGATAAAATTTCAAAAGCAGCCTGATTTGGCTATTTGATATATTGAGGTATTATGTAAAATTTATAAGGTTAAATTAAATATCATTTGTCATGAATGATGTTAAGTTGGTTAGTAAAAGAAAGTAATTAAATATAAATACCATTTGAAAACCCCCCCCCCCTTTTTTTTTAGCTTGAAAGTGCCATGACAACAATCATTTTCCCTGCATCTGATCATTATTTCAACAAAATTTATAGTTCTTAGCCACCAGACATTTTTGAACCCTAATTTTATTGTTTTGGCTACTTGTCAATAAAAATTAAATTTATCAGTTTCTTGATCACTGGACCAGACTTATAGCAAACACATTGTAAATGAAACAAATATAGGGGAATGCATTTCTATATTTTATGCCAATGTGGTATGATTACCAATAAGAAAAAAATATCAAAAGGAGACCAAATGACATAGGACATAGATTTTGGCATCCATATGTGAATCAACAACAACAAAAAACCTACTGAATAACATACCTAGCACATACGCAATGTGACTGGATAAAATATGTGCTCAACCCTACCTTAACATGAGACAGAGGTGTATGAACAATATAAAAAATCAGGACTGTTCTTATTTAAACTAAAATCAACAAAATTACAACCAATTTGATGTACTTGGATGTTCCAACAGCACTTCCAGACTTTGGTAAGTTTGTTGTAAATGCCAAAAGATGATTCAACACCACTGTTACTACAATAGTAGAGGAGCATTAAGTTTTCTGGTTTGTAGGTCCGTTTGTCTGTTTGTTCGTTCGTCCCGCTTCAGGTTAAAGTTTTTGGTCATGGTAGTTTTTGTTGAGCCTGCGACTACAGTCTCAGAAAGCTCGACATAGGAATAGTGATCCGGTGGCGGCATTAGCTAACTTCTTGGAAGCTTTATATTTTAGAAGGTGAAAGACCTGGATGCTTTCAAACTTTATATATAGATGCATCATGTTACGAAGTTTCCATCAGTCACATGTCCAATATCCTTGACCTCATTTTCATGGTTCAGTGACTACTTGACAAAAAGTGAAGATATTTTGTAATGTTAAATTCTCTCTTATTATAAGAAATAGAATAACTATATTTGGTATGTGCGTACCTTGCAAGGTCCTCTTGCCCGTCAGACAGTTTTCACTTGCCCTTGACCTCATTTCATGGATCAGTGAACAAGGTTAAGTTTTGGTGGTCAAGTCCGTATCTCGGATACCATAAGCAATAATAGTATATTTGGTGTATGGTGTACATGTCCAAAGGCAGGTGTCATCTGAACTTGACACTATTTTCATGGTTCAGTGGTTATAGTTAAGTTTTTATACGACCGCAAAAATTGAAAATTTTTTGGTCGTATATTGGTATCACGTTGGTGTCGTCGTCTGCGTCGTCGTCGTCATCGCCCGAAGACATTTGGTTTTCGCACTATAACTTTAGTATAAGTAAATAGAAATCTATGAAATTTTAACACAAGGTTTATGACCATAAAAGGAAGGTTGGGATTGATTTTGGAAGTTTTGATCCCAACAGTTTAGGAATTAGGGGCCAAAAGGGGCCCAAATAAGCATTTTCCTGGTTTTCGCACTATAACTTTAGTTTAAGTAAATAGAAATCTATGAAATTTTGACACAAGGTTTATGACAACAAAAGGAAGGTTGAGATTGAGGGGGGGGGGGGGGGGGGTAATTTTTCTCATTTCAGATTTCATAAATAAAAAGAAAATTTCTTCAAACATTTTTTGAGAGGATTAATATTCAACAGCATAGTGAATTGCTTAAAGGCAAAAAAAAATTTAAGTTCATTAGATCACATTCATTCTGTGTCAGAAACCTATGCTATGTCAACTATTTAATCACAATCTAAATTTAGAGCTGAATCCAGCTTGAATGTTTTGTCCATACTTGCCCCAAATGTTCAGGATGCAACCTCTGCGTTCGTATAATTGCGCCCTGCGGAGCATCTGGTTGTGTTTTTGGTCTGTTTTTCACATACTGCATGCAATAGGTCTACTATATTTGGTGTATGGAATGATTACAAGGTGTAGATGTCTAGCCGGCAGTTGTCATCTGACCTTGACCTCATTTTCATGGTTCAGTGGTTAAAGTTAAGTTCTTGAGTTTTGGTGTTTTTTCTGGTACAATATGCTATAGATCATTTATATTTGTTATATAGAAATAATTTCTGATTTATATGTCAGTTGCGCAGTTTTTATTTGACCTTGACCTCATTTTTACAGTTCAATGCTCAGTGTTAAGGTTTTGTGGTTTTTTTTTTTCTCCTTTTCTTAAGCTATACTAGAACACACCCGTGATATCACGGGTCTGTGACTGAATTACAGTATATAAATATGCGTAAGCCTTATTTTAGTATTGGTATTGTCATCTGATAAAGTCATGCCGTTTATAAGTATGTACAGTTTTCTCTTCAAAATCATAGTTTTCTCTTCAAAATCTTTCTGTTTGCACCCGTCGACCTCGGGAACTTATCAATTATTGTTAATATTCGTTATTTGGGAAACAAAAGGGCCTTGAATGGAGTATTTTTTAATCAACAGCATTGTCTTGTATTAGTTATAAATAGAGTTGAATTCTTTAATTCGATGTTTTATGTCATGCCGGCAAACAAATTGAAAACTGTATCTATATGCATTATTTTTTAAAGTCCAGATTTTTTAGTATTCGTATTGTCATCTTAGAAAGTCATACTTTAATTAAAATACTACAATAGGGAACAATGTGACAATGATTGAATTTAGTAGTGTCAACCCTGAAATTATGACCCGTATATAGAGCAAAATCCTAAATACACCGTTTGGTGGTGCGCCTGTAAGATGCGGAACGTACAGATAAGGTAAAAGGTAACATGTGATATGATCTTTCTAATTTTAATGCCGAATTAGACTTTTGACCCGAATTTCTTGGTCAACTGAACATAGAAAACGATAGTGTGAGTTTCAGGTTAAAGTTTTTGGTCAAGGTATTTTTTGATGAAGTTGGAGTTCAATCAACTTGAAACTTAGTACACATGTTCCTTTTAATATGATCTTTCTAATTTTAATGCCAAGTTAGACTTTTGACCCGAATTTCTTGGTCAACTGAACATAGAAAATGATAGTGTGAGTTTCAGGTTAAAGTTTTTGATCAAGGTATTTTTTTATGAAGTTGGAGTCCAATCAACTTGAAACTTAGTACACAGGTTCCTTATGATATGATCTTTCTAATTTCATTTCAAATTTGAGTTTTTACACCAATTTCACGGTCCACTGAACATAGAAAATGATAGTGCAAGGGGCATCTGTGTAATGGGGCACATTCTTGTTGTTACATAGATTTTATAGAATTTTTAGCATTTTTATGAATGAATATAATATCTTAATGGACCTAATTCTATTTTGAATAGTGGTATGTATCGTCTTTTAGATGGTTAATCATTGGTCAACGTTAAATTCTTGCAATCTTGTTTCTGGGTTCTCAATATATAAAGATAAAATCATCATAGTTACCTGGATTGACATTTAGTTTAGAACTCATCAGTGACCCTTGACTAAAACAAAGTTAAAAAGGCCAAATAAAGTAAGAAGTTGAAAAGCATTGAGGACCGAAAATTCCTAAAAACCATATCAATGATAATTCTTGTCAACACAGAAGTGCTGACTACTTAGGTGGTGATACCCGCGGGGAATTTAAACTCTACCAGCAGTGGCATCGACCTAGTGGTTGTAAATAAAACTTGTCATAAATACCAGGACTGAAATTTAGTTTTTTTGCGCCAGACATATTTTTAACGTCTACTCTTTGTGTAATGTTTAAAAACAAGATTGAAGTATGGAAATATAATATTTCCGAATCACAGTATGTGTTCCCTGACAGTGAAATGCCACATCAAACAATTCACACCTTAAGTGCACAAGCATGAAGCATGCACATATGCTATTATTAATAAAATGAAAAAAATAATAATTTTAATAACCTTACATTTCATGGGACAAAATATCATGATACTTACCATGATATATTGTCTCCATATACACTAAATGTTACTTTAGATAACCATCCCTTTAACGGTTTTGTCCTTCTCTGGACACTTATCATAAATTGTGAAATATTACGATATGTACACTATCATCTACGATCGTTCAGGAGCATTATGCTGTAAATATTGTTATTTTCATATTTAATTGATATTGTCGAGCATACTTACATCAACTTGAATCTAAGTACACATGTCAGTAGAATGTGAACTTTTGAAATTATATGCATAATTACAGTTTTTCCCCGCAGTACGAGCCGTGCACGGTGTCATGTAGACACGCATTCTTGTTTCTATTTTATTCTAATGCAGTACGTATATTTGATTTACATTTTTGTATTATCATGCATCATGTTATAATTTTTACATCACCTAAACTTTGTTTTTATGTAATACTTGTCAGCCTGTTCTTGACGTGTTACAAGCGCGTTAGTATGTGACAGTGTTATACATTTAGAAGTGTAACTAGCTTAACTAGTTCAGTCAAAAAACTAACTAAATCCCGCCAAAAAAAACACCAAGTGCTCATCTGTCTGTCGTGTCCCAATTTAAAACTACGTCGGTGGTTGTTTGTCGTCTAATCTTAGCGCTATTTGTTGTAACTTTGAGAATTTGGTGTAGATTTTTGACAGTCTCAGTTTGGTTTATGAACAACATTTTTGACTAGGGACGAGTAAGAGCGTGCTGTCTCATTGGCATGTTCATGAAATCTCTTTATTCAGATCATTAGAGCATAACAAATATGCTTACAAAAAAAATAAATTTGTAAAACAATTAAATATCCACTAAAATGGATTTAAAGTACCGGATAGAACCTTCTAGCTGAACAATAGCTTCAACAACTGTTAAAAATGACTTAAATTTCAATCAGCACGCTTCTAAAATGATTAATATTAAACACAAAGAAGATAAACAAAGAAAAGTATGTCCTTGCGTATTATAAATGCCTAGCGGTAAATATTATGATTCATACAATTAATTAATATTGTGAAAAATTATATGAAACCACAAAAAAAGTTTATTTAAAGGACTACCGTAAATTAATGTTTTAAAAAAATATAGGAAACCGCAGAATTGGTTTATTTAAAACACTACCGTTAAACATCAATATACATGTAAGCACCGATGTCAAATTCAATGAATTTAAATTAATTTGCGTTGGCGATTGCAAACAGGGTTATGTTCCATTTGATAAATGGAAATAATTCTATGCCATATACACATGGTGCACACCAAATCAACTTTATGGATATCCGGGTTTTTCCTCGCGTCACTCATACATCAGTTAAAAATATTAATATATTGCACACGATTGTGCAGCTGATTGATTGACATAAATTACCAGAAAATTGGACAGTTATGATATTTCATTATTTTTTTTTCGTTTCTTTGTTTTTTAAGATTCACACGCAAACTATTACGTAATTGCTAGCATACATATTTATGACAGTGTGGCCGGAAAAGTGTTTCGTCAAATGAATTTGAATGAAAATCATATTCAAAATTGAAACATTTAAGACAACTGTGCTCTCTTCATGTTGAATATATTAACCCAATTTAGTATCATGGGATAATCGTTTGTAATTACCTATCAGGTACCAGGATTATGATTTCAGACACCAGACACAGGTTTCGTCTACATAAGACCCATCAGTGACGCTCAGATCAAAATAGTTTTAGAGCAAAACAAGTACAAAGTTGAAGAGCATTGGGGACCCAATATTCCTAAAAGTTGTGCCAAATACGGCTAAGATAATCTATGTCTTCTATGCCTTGTATAAAAAAAATCTTAGTAAACTGCTCCTTCATTTTCGATCCTTGTTTTGCAGCCGTATAGTTAAATGTACAGAACTTGATTTGGGGCGGGGAGAGGTATTACACATAGATCGTTTTCCCCAACAAACTCCAGGAGTGAATCTCATGGCACAACTTTTTGGATCCTCAATGCTCTTCAACTCTGTACTTGTTTGGCTTTATAAATATTTTGACATGAACGTCACTGATGAGCCTTATGTAGACGAAACGCGCTTCTGGCGTACTAAATTATAATCCTGGTACTTTTGATAATTCTTTACATCACTGGGTCGATGCCATTGCTGGTGGACGTTTCGTCCCCGAGGGTATCACCAGCCAAGTAGTCAACACTTAGGTGTTGACATGAATATCAATAATGTGGTAATTTTTATAAATTTCCTGTTTACAAAATTTTGAATTTTTCGAAAAACTAAGGATTTTCTTATCCCAGGCATAGATTACCATAGCCGTATTTGGCACAACTTTTTGGAATTTTGGATCCTCAATGCTCTTCAACTTTGTACTTGTTTGGCTTTATAAATATTTTGGTATGAGCGTCACTGGTGAGTCTTATGTAGACAAAACGCGCGTCTGGCGTACTAAATTATAATCCTGGTACTTTTGATAACTATATAATTACCCCTGATCCATGGCCTATGTATGTACCAGGAAAAGAATACAAAGCCAAATTGACTAAGTTAAAAGACGTGTACACAGACTGGATAAAGGTATGTATTCTTTAATCCACAATTTTCTAAATAAGGCAATGTCTGTACCAAGTCAAGAATATGACATTTGTCCATTCGATATTTCTGAGCTCTTGCTATTGTCATTTGATTAGGGACTTTTCCTTTTGAATTTTCCTTGGAGTTTAGTATTTTTCTGATTTAACATTCTTTCATCCTATTCTATTCCGACTATAAATAAAAGAATCATAAAAGCACAACAACAGCTGTCGTCCAAACTACTGTAAGAATAATTACTGTGACTAAAACGAGGAAGGACACATATATTCAGATTAAGCAAGTGTAAAGACTGTGAATTGTACGAAGTGAAAATCTTCAGTTGCGACATCACAAAGAAGACACTAACATTCATGTATCAATTCTTATTAATCTTTGCATCAGTCCAATACAGAACAAGAACTATCGACAAATTAATGTTTACTTGAATTTTTCGTTTTGAGGTGCTACTTCACAGCCCAATTATCGGTTTAAGGAGTGCTACGGTTTCAGGTTGTTAACTTCAATGATCATAATTGAGAAAAAAAATAATTCAATTATTATATGTTAAACGAATGCACAAGTTTGAGAGAAGAACTTTATTAAATGGAACCAAACATCAGTAGAAAGTAAAATACGAAAAATGCATTTTTGACGACAGTTGTTAATAGTATTATTTGATTAATATTGATGAAAGTTGTACCAATTCCTTACTGGAATATTTTATATTATTTTCTTTCAATTTAATAAACGCTTTGGCCTTCCAATCAAACTTTAATAAAGCGTCCCTGCTTATGGACTTTTCGTCTTCGATGGTATCACCAGCCGAGTAGTCATTATTCAAGCGGTGACATTAAATGTTGTTGGTGTGGTCATTTTATGTTAGAAGGGGTAGAGTCAATTTCCTTGAATGTACCTCACTTTCAGGGCCAAAACCGAAAATTGTTGAAACATTCTTGAAATCGAATATAAAAAGTCTAGACAACAATAACACAAAAATACGAAAAAATGTTGTAAGAACCTCAAAAATCTTTCATACTGTGAATTCAGTGAAGATTGGAAGACTTTGTGAATATCCCAGGTGTGTATTAAATTCTGGGGAAATGGGTATACCCCTTTTCATTGCTCTTTAAACCTGGTTATAAATTTGTCTTCCAACTACATGTGTTTTGGTTTGAGTGCTACAGATCAGTCTTATTTAAACGAAACGTGAAAATGACATATCAAAGTTATAAACCTGATAAAAATTAGAATGGAAATGGGGAATGTGTCAAAGAGACAACAACCCGACCATAGAGCAGACAACATGGTATCTCTGATGAAATTAAACATTCAATGGGCCAACCTCTACCACTGGGAAACGTTTTATTCGCAATAGTTATCAAAAGTACAATAATTATAATTTAATACGCCAGACGCGCGTTTCTTCTAAGACTCATCAGTGATGCTCAGATCAAAACAGTTAAAAAGCAAAACAAATACAAAGTTAAAAAGCATTGAGGACCCAAAATTCCAAAAAGTTATGCCAAATACGGCTAAGGTAATCTACTCCTCGGGGTTAGAAAATCCTTAGTTTTTCGCAAAATTCAAAGTTTTGTAAACAGGAAATTTATAAAATGACCATATAATTGATATTAATGTCAACACCGAAGTGCTGACTACTGGGCTGGTGATTCCCTCGGGGACGAAACGTCCACCAGCAGTGGCATCGACACAATGGTGTAAATAGTTATCAAAGGTACCAGGATTTTAATTTGACACACCAGACGCACGTTTCGTCTACATAAGACTCAGCAGTGACGCTTAGATCAAAACCATTAAAAAGTCAAACAAATACAAAGTTGTAGAGCATTGAGGACCCAAAATTCCAAAAAGTTATGCCACATACGGCTAAGGTAATCTACTCCTGGGGGTAAGAAAATCCTTAGTTTTTCGAAAAATTCAAAGTTTTGGAAACAGGAAATTTGTAAAATAATCATATAATTGATATTCATGTCAACACCGAAGTGCTGACTACTGGGCTGGTGATACCCTCAGGGACGAAACGTCCACCAGCAGTGGCATCGACCCAGTGGTGTAAATAATTATCAAAGGTACCAGGATTATAATTTAATACGCCAGATGCGCATTTCGTCTACATACGACTCATCAGTGACGCTCAGATCAAAACAATTAAAAAGCCAAACAAATACAAAGTTGAAGAGCATTGAGGACCCAAAATTCCAAAAAAAGTTATGCCCAATACGGCTAAGGTAATCTACTCCTAAGTTTTGGAAAAAGGAAATTTATAAAATGATCATATAATTGATAGTCATGTCAACACCGAAGTGCTGACTACTGGGCTGGTGATACCCATGGGGACGAAACGTCCACCAGCAGTGGCATCGACCCAGTGGTGTAAATAGTTATCAAAGGTACCAGGATTATAATTTAATACGCTAGACGCGCGTTTCGTCTACATAAAACTCATCAGTGACGCTCAGATCAAAACAGTTAAAACTGTATCACCAGCCCAATGGTCAGCACTCGTGTGTTGACATGAAATATCATTAGTGCTGTCATTTAATTTTCGTAAACTGTTAAAACCTTTCCGAAACAATAAACCTTGTATACCTTTAGCCATAAATAACCATAGCCAGACATCATAGTGGAATTTTTACCTTTCAATGTAACTAAAGGCAACAGTAGTATGCCGCTGTTCAAAACTCATAAATCCATGGACAAAAAACAAAATCGGGGTAACAAACTAAAACCGAGGGAAACGCATTAAATATAAGAGGAGAACAACGACACAACACCGAAACGCAACACACACAGAAACGGACCAAGCAACAGACAAAACACCACGAGAATAACAAATATAACATCAAAACCAAATACATGAATTTGGGATAGACAAGTACCGTGCCACGTCTTATCTCAAAAATAAGAGAAAACACAAACGACTCAACGTTAAAATGCAACACACACAGAAACGAACAAGATTATAACAATGGCCATCAACCCTACTTTGGGATATTTTTGGCCTTCGAACAATGATGAGTCTTATGTAGACGTAACACACGCGTGGTTTACCAAATTATACGTTCGGTATCTTTAATGAAGTTTATTAAATAGAAATATGCTCTAAAGGTCATACGAGCACCATTTTACCGAAACATATATACGTTGTATAACAACAACAACGAACTCCAAGGTAAATTCAAAAAGGGGGTAGCCTATTAAAAATGAAAAAAACAAACCAATACAAAAGTTTAATATTATCAACTATCGCAGGTATGGAAAAAAGCTTTCATACTCCTGATTTCCCGAAAAAAAATGTGTCGTTAACCTGAAGTAAGGCTACCAAATCTCCCATTTGAATGTCAGTTGTCAATAGTTATGCTATATTGACAAAATTATATAAGCAAATCATACAGACATAATTTTACGATAATTGTCACAATTTGAACCCCGTGAGTTTAATCTAAAGCTTTATCTTCAGTTGCATTGGCACCTGTTCGTCTATGACAAATTGTATTTTGGAGCATACCTGCAATTATTTATCACGTTGTTTTAAGTTGTTTAGCAATTTACTTAAAAAATAAAAAAAATATTTTACAGTTTTTCAGCTGATACAACCACAAACTGATTTTGGAATATTTCATAAAGATCTGAAGTTCGCTTCTTTTTGTTACTTAATTGATTGGGTTGTAGAATCATTGACAGAAGCACATCCTTATGAATCGCGGAACGTTTCTGCATTCAGTTACTTCCAAAGCTATAGACGATTATCAACAAGAATCGTGCTTTCAGTTTTTTCCAAAACTATAGACGATCATCAACAAGAATCGTGCTTTCAGTTACTTTCCAAAGCTAAAAACGAGTATCAAAAAGAATCGTGCTTTCAGTTACTTTCCAAAGCTATAGACGATTATCAACTACAATCGTGCTTTCAGTTACTTTCCAAAGCTATAGACGATTATCAACAACAATCGTGCTTTCAGTTACTTTCCAAAGCTATAGACGATTATCAACAAGGATCGTACTTTCAGTTTCTTTCCAAAGCTATAGACGATTATCAACAAGAATCGTACTTTCAGTTTCTTTCCAAAGCTATAGACGATTATCAACAAGAATCGTACTTTCAGTTTCTTTCCAAAGCTATAGACGATCATCAACAAGAATCGTACTTTCAGTTTCTTTCCAAAGCTATAGACGATTATCAACAAGAATCGTACTTTCAGTTTCTTTCCAAAGCTAAAGACGATCATCAACAAGAATCGAACAAGGAACATTTAGAGCCTTTTAGAAACAATACATGAACAGATAGAGATAATAAGTGGTAGGCTAATTCATATTTTCGGTAAATACCAGGTACATCAAAAGGACTACAATTGTTCAGGTTTGTCTGACCGAAGGACACAGGTCAACATCAGTACTGTTTCTTTCTTCGAAAGTTTTTAGCTTATGGAACTGTAAAAAGCAATTTGTATTTGTAAAGACGTAGACAGTCTGCTGATCATAAATCCATTTAAATTTAAATGAAATGACATTTTTTGCATTTTATAAAACACATTCTCTCATATATTATATCTCTGATAGGTTTCAGGGTCACACATATCAATATAGCAATGTCAGAGAGCATTATTTATGGCTAACAGTGAGATTTAAGTGTTTAACGACATGACCGTGTCACTGCGAAAATTTATTCTGTTATAAAACTAATGAATGACACAATTAAGAAAATTTTGCTGTTTAAGAAATGAAGGGGAAAATTATGTTCATACAATAAATATTAAATATCAAATTCTTACATTTCATTTTTAAGATTTTTTTTATAAATTGTTCGCCCAGAAAAAATGCTTCAACATTTTCATATAAGCAATTATTGTAAGGGATATGTACGAAAAATATATTAGTTTAAGGTCATTACAAGTAAATTGGCTATGTCGCAGATTTTGCTAAAATTTTGAATATAACCTTGGCTCGGTGAACCTCAACTGAAAATCTCTTTTTTTTTTATCTGAAACATTGAGGATTTATTTCTTTTTAAAAGTTAAAAGGTAAATATTTGTATAGAAAGCACATTAAATCGGTGAAAAAACATATAAAATTTGTCTTAAATCCGCCAAATCTCTAATTCCTCTCCACTTTTCTTAAAAAAAACTAAATATAAATTTCTGTTTTAATGATATAAAATAATCATATGGTGACCGATTACCTTTTTTGTCTAATAATCAATATGTTACCTGGTTGGTAGTGAAAAACGTCAAAGATCAACGTTTTACTGCTGCAACGCAGCGACGTTACGATTATTTCGACGTTTTTCTTTATTTTTTTCCACAAAGAACACAACTTTGAATGATGTATACCGTTAAAACGAAGTCGATGGCAGTATCTTTTTTTTGTATCATTTTAACGGAAATTTATGTATCAATAGCATATATTGTTTTATGAAAAATCTATGGAGTAAAACTAGAGATGTGGTAATTTTTAGACAAATTTTAGAAAGTTTTATTCCGATTTTATGTGCTTTCTATATATTTGTTCACCAATTTTGTAAGAATGCAATCATTAATATTTTAGATGATAAATGAAATAAAAGCATTATTTTTTCGATTTTCCGTTGAAGCTCATCAAAGTGTTAATAAAGAATTAAAAGACGAAGAAATACAGACAACACCATGCCCCCTCCCCGAATAAAAGGACGACAAGATCAGTCCAGTAAAAGCACTACACCGAAAAATGAAATTAGACAACCACAAAATCTTGCTTTCCACGAATGCAGGTGAAATAAAGTCGACGAGAAATCGCATTTATTGATGTCACAACCAACAAAAATACGATTTGATTAGGCACAGGCATCTGTTTTTATTTACACATCGTTGTTAATAGAATGGAACTTTATGCGAATGTCATACTAGTGATAGGTTTAGCAGCTATAAAACTAGGTTTAATCGATCATTTTTTACATACGAAAATGCCTTTACAAAGTCAGGAATATGACAGTTGTAATCCATTCATGTGTTTGAGCTTTTCATTTTGCCATTTGAAAAGGGACTTTTCGTTCTGAATTTTCGACTGAGTTCAGTATTTTTGTGATTTAACTTTTTTCTAGACCATATCTTAAGCCATCTGTTTCATATTTGTCAACCAAATCATTATGGGGTCCTTGAGATGCTTAACTTTTAACATAAAAAAATTGAAATCGTATCTTTTGTCGCAAAATTAATTTCTCAATCGACTCTTATTGTCAAATTAAAAGAAACCAAACGATATTAATCAAACCTAACTGTATCTTTGGTATCCTTTGTTGGAATTTAAATTGAATAGATGCAATTAATATAATCACCAAATTTTAATTTGAGAGAACATTGTCCATATACCTGGATATGAAGTCAAAATTAGTACTGACATTGCATCCTTTTCGAAGCTTCAGTAGCAATATATTAATAAGAAAATGTGAAATGATTATCATTGAGACATCTGTCCATCACAGACCAGGGGTTGAAGTCATAAAACTTTTCTCAGTGCTTGGAGCACAAAAATCATGTTCGAAACATGAAATCCAGCATTTTGATTGGTTGATTTTCGAGTACTAGTACAAAAAACTGACTCGAAAGTTTTATGACCACAAGGTCAGATGACAAAGATATGAGCAACTACCGGTAACCGGACGACATTTTGATGATTGTACCATAATTTCAGCAGTCAATGTTTCGGTATTAGACAGCATAACGCATGTTAACAAATTCTAACAATTGTACGGAGGTTCATCTTATATGAGTTTGTCTATTATTTTTATGACATTTTGGCTATGTAGCTTTCAACGTATTAATGTAAAAACAAAAAGCACATGTTTTGCTTTTTTCTATAAAAGTACAAAAAAGACGAGAAAAGGACTACAACAAACACCATATTTGTACTTGAACGAAATAAGCATCTGTTAGGTTACTTTCTAATCTCTTCGGTATATGATGATGGACAACTAAGAAAGATAGGATAAAAGAAAAAAAACACGTTGCATCTTTTAAATTGTTAAAAACGGTATTGCGAGTTTGGACATGTTCCTTGTTATTACAGATGCTAATAGGATATTTTTTTTTTATATGGTAAATCATGCATAACAGGGGGATTAACATTTCTACTCTTTTGGTCATACTCCATTTGAAATTGGCTATGATTCAGACTCTTTTTATATAAATATTTACTTAGCATTGGTATTCCATCATTTTCTACATACGAAAATGACTGTAGCAAGTCAGCAAATACTAGTATGACAGTTGTTATCCATTCGTTTGATTTGTTCGAGCTTTTTATTTGCCATTTGATGAGGGACTTTCCTTTTTGAATTTTCCTGGGGGTTCAGTATTTTTGAAATTCTGCTTTTTAGAGGATACTTATCTTCGAAGGTTTTACTTACCATAAACAACACAAAGGATGCAAATAGTGGAACAGCCGTCTGATTACCCTTAAGAAGCACTTATCCTTCCCAAATGTTTTATTAGGGTTCATTTTGCTCAGTCTTAGCTTCTTATGTTTCTTGTGCAATCTTATATATATGTTTTGTATTTCTTCGTTTTTCGTTTGGCTATGGTATTGAAAGTTTTTTTATTCATATTTTTTTTTTGTTCCCTTGGTGATTTCTGTCTCCCTTTGATATTTTAAAGAGTTCTATAATTTAATTAGAAAAAAAATAAATGAAATGAATATAACATCGAGTTAAAGTCAGGAATTTGACAATCTACGTATTATTAAAAATTTAACAAATGTTTGCAGTACCTTGTTATTCTTAAATTAAATAACTGATAACACATGTATGAAAAAAAAAATCAATTGAAATGTTATTCAACGTATAATACTGATATAGGCATCATATATCTGATATATAATGGAACATAAGTTTTAGGAACTATTTCTACAGTCTTTCACGCTACATACATTTGGAGGGCACGATTTTTTGGAGCATATTTGAGAACACCATTCATCCATTCCATAAATATCTTCAAATGCTCCAACGGCGTGGCATTTTGTTTTAGGGACTACAACAACATCATCACATCCACATTCACACATAAACTTGACACAATGATTGGACCTGCAGTTGTTTAGACACCATTGGTCAATGCCTCGAGTATGTGCATATCGACCTTTTGCTTTACACCGGAAATTTGGCGAAGTTGAGTAACATTCTCCATTTTTTGAAGTTGAAGGTTGGCGAGTTTGTGAAAACATAGGATACGTTATCGAATCACTTTTACCCGGAAAATAGTAAATATCTGGTTGTAAAGGGACAAATCTAGTTAGAAGAAGATTTCCAGGCTTTGGTTTTATCAGAATTTTTGGCGTCGTTTTCGCCGCGATTTTTTCCCAAAAAGTTAACTCTTTTGAACTTCTCGATACTGTATTCCAAGTCGTCGAGGGTGACGATTCTTCAATTTTTTTCTCCCAAAATGATTTTTTCTTTTCTACATTCTTTTTACTTGGAGTAATTTTAAGAGGAAATGTCATGTTAGCTTGGAATTTGATGTGTGGACTTCCCGTCTGCCATGAAGGTTTAATCCAATTCACATGTACATGTTTCTCTTTGATATTAGATACATCATCATTCGAAACTTTCTTTGCAATGTCTTTGGTTTGTTGCAATTTGTCATTGTAAGAAGGTTTTGGCTTAGAGCTATCACCTTTGCGGATTTCATAAGCATTGGGACTATTGTAAACTGGCAAAGTCTGTCGAAAGCGTTCTATATTAGAATCGGTGAGATTTCTATCAGATATTAAAAATAATGGTTTATGTATATTAGTGTCCGTGGAAATGAAAGCTCTATCACTAAATAAGGTATCAGACTGTATTTCGATATCAGCACAGTTATAAAATGTTTCCTGCCTACCACAACCCATACACTGACATTCGTTGATCCCTCCCATTCTATATCCTACAAAGTATATAAACAATTATTAATGTGTTAATTGTGTTATTCATGAATCATATATCATTTATGAAATTCTTTTGATTATTTTCTTAAAATGACCTTGACCAAGTCAGGAATATGGCAGTTGTTGTCATATATTCCGTCTCTATGTATGTTGCGTTTGTTAGCAGTTCGTTGTTTCTGTTGTTCTTTTTTTCTATTTCTTATAATTAATGTGTTGGTTTGTGATACGGATTTGTTTCAGTTTTATGACTGTATGACTATTGAAGAGCGATATTGCCTTTATTTAAACATGTAAAAATTTAAAGCGGAAAGTCCCTAATCAAATGGCGGAATCAAATGATAAAACACATCAAATGAATGGATAACAACTGTCATATTCGTGACTTGGTACAGGCATTGAAAAGAACTATATTGAAAACTGCAAATCGTAATCTTTCGATATTTTTTCACTGTACACTTAATATATAAGTAATACACTATGGTACTGACAAACACTTTGCTCTCTGTGTTTTGTTCAAACATCGTTGTCAATGTAATATAATTTTATGTGACTGTCATACAAGTGAGAGATTAAGCTAACTATAAAACCAGGTTTAATCCACAATTTCTACATAAGAAAATGCGTCTGAACAAAGTCAAGTATGACAATTGTTATCCATTCGTTTGATGTGTTTGAGGGTTTGATTTTGCCAGTTGATAAAAGATTATCAGTTTGGAATGTTCCTCGAAGTTTTGTTGTTTTTGGTATTTTACTTTTTTATATGATATAATTGAAAAAGAAATTAAATTAAAAAAAATACATTATCTTACGAAAAAATTAATAAATGTCTATGGAACTATTTTATAACGATTATCACAAGTACATTTTTCCTTAAGTTCATATATTTTTTCTAGTTTAAGAATTTCATTAAAAAGCTAAAAGAGATATTGTAGTATTTCTGATCGATTTTCATTTAAAACAAAAATCACGAGTTTTATGCAAATTCAAAATCGTACTAGTTTAAAGATTTGTACAACAATACTGCCAAGATTAATAGACTAAAATTATTACAATTATTGGCGCAGAAAGACAAATATTTCGACTCAACAGTTGACCTTCATCACTTTAAAGATTTGCTAAATCATTAAATGAGCTACTATTATAGAAATTCAGATTTGAATGAAAAGTGATTTGCTAATTGATTTAATTATCAAATAGAATACATATTAATTACAAAGGGATACCAGTTTATTAATTCAAGTGCATGTCGTTGCATTTATAAAAATAAAACTTTCATCTAGTTACAGTCACGTATTGGTTACTGATTCATGAGACGTAATTTAATTTATGCAAATTATAAGTAAAAAATGTGAACGCCATTTTTTGTTAGTACGATCTGCACAACTATTGTCATATTAAACGTCCCAAACCATATGTATAATTATGTAAATCAAACAAATACAAACCGCAAAATAGACAAAAAACTTGTATCAGTCTGTGAATATATTTAAGAAATGTGTAGAATTAATTTTTGGTGTGAACTTTTCTTATTTTGTGTAACCTTATATCTGAATAGTATGTTAAAAACTCATAATTGTTTTTCTCACTGAAGTCGGGGCTAATCATTGTAAGAGATATTGTTATAGCCCTGAAACAAAACAATAAAAACTCATTAAAGATACAAGGCTTATAATTTGTTTCGCCGGATTAGTGTTTCGCCTTCATAAGACTAACCAATAAATAAGGAAACAAAAAGAAGTGATGACTACTAAGCTGTAGATACAATCGGGGACTAAATGTCCACTATAATATACTATTGACCTAATAAACTTCCAGGTTTATCATTTGTTACGTTAGAAGGTTATGAATCTGCAAACTTTTATTTATACCTGTGCTGAACTTCCACTGGAAAACACAATTCGTACATGAAATATCTGCTGGTAGACGCACGTGTAAATCATAAATTCCACCTTGACTCCCAACATAGTAACGAGTACTCCAGGACTCTTCAATCCAAAGCATGTTTCGCTCGAAGCAATCGTGGGTTAAAGTTTCTTTTGAACCATTTCTTGGACAAAGACGAAATTCGAAAAAACCAAGGAGATTACTTTTTACCTCAACTGTGACATTTACATAGGCTCCTTGTTTATATGACCTGACAGTCCTGTACTCTGCGCCATTCACTATGAGGCCATCAAAAGGTTGACCACACACGCCACACATACCACCATTCTGCTCCCATTGTACCTTTAATAAAGTTTGATTTATAAGTATGTTTTAACTAATAGGGAAATACATATGTCATACATTTGTATGTAAATAATGTTTGATAATTTACGCTATCGTGTTATTTAGTCTAGTCTAACGTAAAACAATAAATGTCAACATGATAATAGGATAATAATGATTAAATAATAATAGTGATAATGATGATATGACAATAATGAACTATCACGATTATTCTTGGTCCTATTTTTGATATCTTATTACCATGATAATTGATTAGTATTATAATAATAATAATAATTATTATTATTATTATTAGTAGTAGTAGTAGTAGTAGTAGTAGTAGTAGTATCATTAATATCGTTAATATCATTGTTATTTTTATTAACATAAATGAAATGATAGTGATTAATCAGATAATAGAAATTTAAAAAGCCTTTTCCGTGGTAAGTTGCCAAAAAAATCATCTTGAGATATTTCTTAAATTATTACAGGTGAATAGAGTTTCTCATAAGATAATAGTAATGGCCATTGTTTTCGCTTAATCGATTTATAACTATTGAACAGCGGTACACTACTGTTGCCTTTATTTAGCTCTTACACACCGGAATTCTTAAAACCTTATGAATAGGTTTGAAATTATGCCAGTAGCATGCTTCTTTTGTGTACTGTAAGTTTTAGCAACAAAATGGACTTATATGTTTTTAGTTTTTGGTGAGGTTTGTGTTGCTTATTCTTTGGTGTTCTATGTTGTGTCGTGTGTGCTGTTGTTGGTCTGTTTGTCTTTTTTTCATTTTTGGCCATGGCGTTGTCGGTTTGTTTTCGATTTATGGGTTTGACTGTCCCTCTGGTGTCTTTCGTCCCTCTTTTATGAATGTTCACAGATTATTAGTATCGAAAAAAAAGAAGTGATAAAAATAAAGGAGAATTGTCTTTAGTTAAAACAAATAAGTACCTAATATAGAATTGTCAATAGATACAAATAACAAATTCTAAGTAATGTTGAATTGGCCTTTTTTTCGTCAAAATTTTCGAAATTGCCTTCAACAGAAAGTGCTGCACCAAATAACTTATTTTGTTTCATAGGTGTATATACAATTTATGAACATTTTTAGTATATTATTCAGACTGAATATAATATATTCAAAACATTTAAACACCTTTACGATGTTGACCATGTGAATGAAACAAATACAGTGGTACTGGCAAAACGAACTATAAAAGATCTGGCATAGACACAAAATTCTCCAAATTACAAAAAAAGCTTGTTACATATAACATATGACAACCACTAACAAGGGACAGAACTAGGGACATGCATATGTTTATGTGACTAGTTTAAGAAAGTTTATAAAAGACCAAATAATAAGATAAGACTTACAATCATTCAAATCATAATCAAAGAAATTAATCTGCTGATATGAAACCATGCCGTTTTAACATTTTAAAACCGGTGGATGTGTTTGATAAAATATTTCGTACAAAACTTCATAAACAGTACAGGAAGATGCAATCTTGAACAATGCACATAACCAAAACAAGCAAAATTTTAATGCAAAGAATAAATAAGAACTTCAATTATTTGCTTCAAACTCTTGACTAGCGAATTGATGATTATCCCCGAAAACATCAGAAGCATTGATAAAAACAAAATAATGATTATAATCTTTTCTAATAAGTTCACCTAGTCGACAAGAAAGATAACAAGTATAATATATAAACAAACTAGCTTTATTTATAATATACGCGCAAAAAAAAACCCTCATCAATGAGATTTTTTATCACTGTTGTAAAGTACTTCAAGTAATGAAAAAATATTGTTCATTAAAATCATATGTCACTACAAAGAAAAATGCATTTAAAATACAATAACCACAACAAAAAAAGTCATATCTACGATAACAAAAAAGCTTCAAGCTAGACACGTCAACATTCGTAAACAAACAACAAACAATGCCGATTTTACTATACGTTATGCTGCACAAAAAGTACAGTGTTAAGTTGAATGTTCGATCTAAGTTATCAAAAAAGTATACAACATTGAAACCACAGTTTTAGTTTATTTTTGGCTCGACAAAAGAAGGCATCAATTGTTTTACTAACACCAACGAAAAAATAATGGCGGCAAAAGTTCAGAATTAATGTCAGCATGACAATATAAATGATATGTTAACAATAAGGAAATCGTGTATTTGTTCCTACTGTTTGTTTATTAAAAATCCCATGATTCATTGTGAAATGCATGTTCTTCTTCCATGATTCAAAACGTATTAAATAACAGACTCCGCTCAAGATAGACAGCAATGATTTAATTAGTGTCAGTTTCAAAATGAACGACTTGTCATCTGTGTCCATGATTACAAAAAAACCCTTAAACTATGCAACCTGACATACGCACTTTAGTCAAGAGAAAGAAGGAAGATTTACTGTTATGTATTTTGTTCAGAGTAGCGTCTCTGTGCGCCCTGATATATGTCTGATACCTTCATATATTAATAATATTATTAATTATAATGATATTATTATAATAATAATGAAGATAATAATACTTATAATGGTTATAGGTTATTTATTTAAAGAAGGTAATCCCAATTAAAACTTGGTTAATTTTCATTTATGCATAACAAGTATAAAATATGAATGATAGATAAAATTATTCATTTATTTATATAGCTACAATAATAAAAAAAATTATTATTCTTGCCAACAAATGTTAATATCATAAGATTTTATGATTGAATATTTCCATAAAATTTATTGTAGCATTGTTTTTTTTTTGTTATTCTACATTATGACTTTTTCATTAAAATGGTTAACCTTTTCATACATACCTTGATTTCGTAATAATGTTAATATTACTTATGAAATTAGTATTTGGTCAAGGTTGAACTACATCGTTATTACAGACTGAACTTGAACTGTAATGCTTAACATCATTACTAAAAATTAATGACGATTACTTAGTTGTACTTGTACTACAGTACATTCACTGTTGATATAAAACGCATGCAACATTATAATTATTTATTTGTGCAACTTAGCGATAATTTTTCATGATAACTGATAAATTGGAATATAAATATCATCAAAATGAGTAGATAAATATGACATCTTTGTCGAACCGCATCAAATATTTTGATTTGAAGAAAAAAAGGACACACAAGGATAATCAACGTAATAGATTCATGCTTTTATTTGGTTTTTTTTCTGAAAACAATCAAAAGATTAATATCCCATATTATTTGCAATTCATCATTTAAGTGCAATGCCTGACTGAGTTTGAAATATTTCATTTCAAGCTTAAATATATATTACTTATTTTCATAGTATAACTATTTGAACCATAAAAAAATAGTAAACTTTAACATGGCTTACATTGATTAAAATCAATCTCTTAAAACCTTGCTATCGAAAATAGTTTTCACACGTTGTAAAAATATTTTTTTTTTACAATTTTAAAGATTTCAGTATTTTTTTAGCAATCTTTGACATGATATTATTTTTTCAATGTTTTGCCTTGTTTTCTTGTATTATTTAGTATATCGTTTATTGCATGTTTTTATTCACCATTTATTATTCCATTAAATAACATATGGAGGTGCAGTGTTTAGATTTTTAAAACAAGTTTAATTCTTTTTCTTTTCGTTAGAAGAAGTTGGTGTTGGTTCCAGATCTTTCCCTCTTTGTATAGTGTTTAAACTGATAAAACAAAATGTTATAGATAAAGGTTTAAGTAAATTGAAAAAAATAAAGGCAAGATCTACATACATCTATATAACTTACAATTCACACTTCTCATCATTCTAGCAATTGGAGCCATGGGTTACAGTAGACATATGCCCTTTGCAATGTTTATCATTATGAAAAAAATAACTTTTTAGTTAACTTTTTTTATTTCATATTGGTATATTCATAAACTTACTATTTACAAAATTTGAATTATTCGAATTACTAAAGATTATCTTTAACAGGAATAGATTACAGAAGCTGTATTTGGTAAAACTATTTGTTTGCCCTTCTTTATGGTCTATGACTTCATATCTTATTTAGCCTTTTAACTTTTTTTTTATTCGAGCGGGGTATCTTTGAATATTTTTTCATTAATACTACATTTACTTAAGTGTCTCTGATGACAGTTTTCGGATTCCTTTCTTTTATTCTAATTACTTTGTAAGCAACATAAGTACCTGTCCTTAAAAAAATCATATTAAACTAAACTAGATTCTGATTTTATCCCTTTAAACTTTCATCTTTTAGTAATTGTGCAAGAAATTCATGTCTCTCTTATTTATTCTTGCAGCATGTCATTATTATTGTTCTAAAGTACGAATCTTCAATACTTAAGTTATTTACCAGTTTGATTTAAATTTTTGAACTGTGATTAACTTATATTGTAAACCACATAATAAGGTGGTCTACGTGGGTTTTTTGTACTTCCGTCATGCAAAATGGCATATTTAATTTGATTGCAGATAAGAATTTTTATTTTCAAATTAATGATCAATTTTCTCAAGGTGTAACATTTTCATACATAATTGAACATGTTTGGGATCCTTTTGTGGATGTTTGTTTTGGTTTCCTCTGGGGAAAAGTTCAACCAGAAACAATTTTTTGACCGAGTTTGCATTGACATTTTTTGATAGCAACTGGACCTTGTCGATTTAGGAGTTCATGAGGATTTTGATTTTTCTCTCTAGGTTTGCACATTCAAATGAACTTAAAATTCAATAAACTTTTGTGGTCTTTTTCTTCAGTCATTTTCATTCATGACTAATTTCGTCCTTGAACAATGTACAATGTATATGCAGCATGTTGAGTGTACTTAATTAATGCTCTTTTGAGGAGTTTTTGTTTTGTTTTATCTTTGGAATCACCCTCTAAAATACATTCATTCAGTACCATGTCTGCATATAATCGAATAATGCAAAATAATACAACTTTAGATTCATGAGGATCATATAAAATAAGTATTTTAACACCGGGGTCTTCAATTGTTACATTTTGAATATGTTTAGTTGTCATGTATTATTTATAAACATTTAACTCATTATATAAAAACATTCGAAGAAAGCGGATTTCCTTGTCTTTTACTCATCTGAACTTTGAAAAAAATGTTTATGTGTTAAAGTGTATGTAATTTTCTTTTAAAGAGTGTATCTGCAATTTTATTCGGTCTATAAATATCCAGGAAATGGAGTTATAAGAGTTTATTTTTAAATATCAGAGGGGATGCTTAAGTTATCATGTGTAATGGAGTAACTATATTTGGGTCGAATGTATCACCAATGAATTGCAAGGTATGGTACCTGTTTGGTCTTTGTTGCCCCAAAAACTATCAAACACATATAATAATTTCGACAATGTTAGTACACTATTGACCAAAAAATGTTATACAAGATTTTTTTTTCTTTCGGTAATTTGTCATTTGCCTCCCCCTCCATTTAATTGATTCAAAACTATTTTACTTCGGTTGATTTAGAGCTATATCTGTGTTAATGTAATATCAGCATTTGGATGTAAACAAAACATCAAATCATTTTTGCTGTCTTTGTATAAATGTAGCTTTCTAGTATACCGTGCTGTGTCAAAAAATGCTATATGTAGTATATGTCATCAGTTTTGTTTTAGCTTCGTGTTGTGAAAAAATACCACATTTCATAAGGATTATATAAGGAAAAGGCATTATTTTGTTAATAACAAGAAAAACTAAATGACATAACCTTAAAATGATTTATGAAACACAAAACAGTATTACATTTGTTTTCTTGTTATATAGCAAATCGTTATTTGAAAATTAAAATCCTGGAGTCCCAAAGTTTTAATAATTTCATATGAATTATACAAAATTCAGTGATGATAAAAACATTGCTCAAATCACGAAATCAATCAAGCGATTATTGACTAGTGCAGGGTTCATACCGCTGCTAGTATACTGTTGGTCACCGAGGTATCATTATCTCAGTAATAAGTGCTTTGGTATTGACATGATTTAAAACATATTCTTAATTAAAACACCCTTCATAGAAATTATAAATAGACTAAGGCCTTTCCTCCTTCAGGAAATGTTGACGGTTGATAAATTTTACTATTCTGTATAATATTTAACTGTTCCAATATTATTTGGATTTGAAATACTGACAAAAAAGTATAGTCCTAAAAATTAACTATGCGATATGGGCGTTGCTCATTGTTGAAGGCCGTACGGTGACCTATAGTTGTTAATGTCTGTGTCATTTTGGTCTTTTGTGAATAGTTGTCTCATTGGCAATCATACCACATCTTCTTTTTTATATTTAAAGCTGTTAGTTTGTATCCATTTTCATCATTTTGCGACTGTACTTTAAAAACTGGCTTAAATTCCATATGCGTTTTAATTCTTAAAATTTCATCTACATGACTAATGTTTACTTTAATGAAGGTATGTGTTTGATGTGGCACCTCAACTCATTAAACCTACTTACAAATTCGTACATTCTGTTTTATTATATAATGTTAAGACGTACTACTGATATAAAGCAACTTGTCAATGGCATCTGACGTATTTAATTGTAAAATAAAACTTTATATAACAGTTATGGATTCGCCCGATCTGTATTATCTTATATTTTACGAAATATAACCTTAGTTACATTCTTTTTGACAACATCTGAAATATTCTTATGCAAAATAGTTTTATATAACGATTATGATTTCGTACAACGTACGATCTGTATTATTTTATATATCAAGAAATATAACATTAAGTAACATTCTCTTTGACAACATCTGACATATTCTTATGTAAAATAGCTTGTCTTACCTCGTATCCCCCGCAGTTGAGCATATCGTCCTTTGTGTTAACAGGTACTGTTTTGTCATATCTCCATAAACTGGACCGATGCGGTGGTTCAATCATCATTGCTTTATTGTCAACGCGTCGAATTAATAAGATAATTAATACTATATTCCATAATATCAAAGGCATTTCTATCACTATAGTAGTCATTCAACTGCCGTAGTTTTATCCATCTCTATACAAAGAAATTAATTAGATCTGCACATATTCCTTGAGAATGAAAAGTGAATGCTTATACATAAAACATTCAATGATTGATAACATATATTAGCTGATTTATATCAAACAAGTTTATATTTGACACGATATAGCGATATAAATTTAATTGATATCTGCATAATAATTTGAAATATAAATTTTTAAACCGATATGTTATATTATTACCAAACCTGTATGGATGTTGTAATTAATGTCGACAACTCATCTCCGTGATGAAACAAGATGTCATTCGACAGAAAGTCAATTTGCATCTTAATTTATTCTTTTCGAATTAAAAATGCACCGCAAGACAGGTTACAAATTACATAACTTATTTGATTCAATATAGGTAAAAAAAATAGCTAAAGGTTAACCACAAACTTTCAATTTAACCGATTTCTCATCATGACATAGCTGTGTCAAAAATTCATTATATGGGGAAAAAACAGATTTATGATAATTTTTTTTAAATCCATCAAAACACCTGTGCATAATTTTGTAACATTTATAGCATGGAAGTTATATATAATTTTCCAACGTAATCCTTTTTTATAATCTTTTTTTGTCTTTGTGTATTGACCTGAAAATGCATGATTATTTGTTGCTTTATGATAAGCCACCAACTATCAATCAGTGTAATAATTTAATAATTAACCTCAAGTGAGGAATCACACAGGGTTGTCCCCTTTGTCATACACTGCAGTGAAATATACCATATGTGGTTAATTTTAAGAAGAAATGAATGCATATTTACAACAGTACAAAGATGTATAATGAGGATTCCATAATTTCAGACAATTAAATGATGTTTATTCCCTATTATAGAACGCAACATCTTTAATAACATTAATTACACGTGTTTTCACAGACGTTTCAACAAAAAGAAATATTTTAAACATATCTTAAAAAAGGTTTGACTGACTTAACAGTTTATTTCATAGTCTTATAATGGAATGTTATTGTAAGAAATTAATATTTTTTTAAATATAATTTCACATAACTGGGAATGATTAAAACATAGCCGACTGAACACCTAATTTTAAAAGATTGGTTTTATCTGAAATAAGGCATGAAAGGCTCGGTATTAAGACGGGTTCAACTAACTTTGTTAATTTCAAATCTGTCCTTAGACTATTTTCTATGGATATTTGCATACCTTGTAATGATCCCATTAACACAGATGAATACCTTAAATTGTTTAAACGGGCAGAAAACATAAATTATAAGAAGATGACGATGTCTGTTATTGTCTCATCTCATTTAATATTATTTTTATGATCTTTTATGTCTAAAATAACAAAACAACAAGGTTTCGATCTGTTTTAATTAGAAAATACTTCACAGAGCCACATCTCTTGCACGTAAAAGACACCCTTGTATATTACAAAAAAGTCGCACCCGCAAAGTGGAAGGGATTAACAATAACATGTTTCCCAAATCACTATAAATAAATATGTTTAAACTGACACTCCAATCTCATAATTTGAAAAGTTGGTTAGGAGAGACACTATACATTTATTTCCCGTGCCTAAGGAGATATGAAGATCTGCTCACTCAAGAACATATAACATGACTTAAATGGTGATCAAATCTTCTTATCTTACTAAGACAAGAGAAAAAACTGTTTCATTTAAGGGAGCTACCATTTGATTTTTATGGGGGGGGGGGGGGGGGGGGGGCGCTAGGATGAAAAATTTTGTCCTACATTTGTTTTTAGCTGTAATCTCTGTTCTGCCTTTTTATTTTTCACTCTGTTTGGTCCTGCTTTTTTTTTTTAGTTTATTTTTTTTGGCAATTGTCTCATCCTGCCTTTTTTTTAACTCAAAACTCCTGTCCTGCCTATTTTTTTCAAATTTCATCCTAGCCCCCCCCCCCCCCCCCCCCCCATAAAAATCAAATGGTAGCTCCCTAACCGCCTACGAAATTTTAATTTCTGAACATAAAATTATAATTTACATACTTTTTTATTTTCTTGTTTGTATAATAAAACACTTCATAAACATTGATTTAATAATTTATTCTATGACATTTTGTTGGTTTTGTTATATTTTTATATCTGAAAGAATTGTGAACACGATAATGACTATATAATATATATTATCGCTATTTATGTATAACGTGGTGTATATCACCGCGCGTAACGTACAATATTCAGAAGGGGAATATGAAGTTTTGATCAATGTCACATTGGATATATTTATTAATGGGATGTCGTTATCAATATCTACATACAATGGAATGGTATAGATGATGACTAGGTATGCGGGATACCTCAAGAAGCATGTGGTTTAATTTAATTTTATGTTTGTATTAGACTGCGGTTAAAGAACACGAATTATCTTTAAAAGAACTCAAGGAGAGAAAATTAAGGTTAATTCAAAGTTAATTAATGTTTTCTTTTAATATATTAAATTTTATGCGTGTTATAAAGATTTCATTATTTGTTAAGAGTAATGACTGGTTGAGGTTTCCTTTTTCATATTAAACAATGTCATGTTATAGGTAATAATTTTTTCCAAGAAAAATCAGATGCAAAAATATTTGATGATAGTTTTCATTTATGTTCTTCATAATTTCTTAAATTATCAACCTAGAATTAAGACAAGTATGTTATAAATGATGTCAGAGCCGACGCACTGACTTTTGGTCTGCTGGTAGTACAACCGGGAACTAACAGTCTAACAGCAGCGCTATCGACCCAATGCGAGAAAAATGAAATTAATATTTCATAAAGTTCGAAACAGCGGTGACGTAGCGTAGCAAGGAGGACGTTTTCACTGTTTCGGAGTGTGGTACCTTAAAATACAGACTTTGGATGGATATTTTTTCAAACCGAAATGAGTCTACCGATTTATTGATATTCATTTGCATAAGGTCGATATATATCCAACGCAGCTCAATTGTGTCAGTGTGTAATTGTGTAGTTGTGTAGTTGTGTAGTTGAAAATGTAAAATAAATGTAATAAATCGTGTGTCCAAAATTCTTTTCAACATTAACTTCATCAGAAACATTCAAACCTAAATATTTGAAATGAAATTGCAAATGGAAGCGGGGAATGTGTCAAAGAGATAACAACCCGACCAAAGAGCAGACAACATCCGAAGGCCTTCAATGGGTTTTCAACGCAACGAGAAACTCCCGCTCCCGGGAAAGCCTTTTTATAATAACTATTTTTTTAATTTATCAACGGAGAAAAGAAATGGTATGTTATATTTCATGTCGATATGCTGAATCTAGTCGTGTATTTACATTTAAGATATTAGACCATACCTGGTAAAAAGACCAATTTCATAATTTATAGTTATTTGCTCACAGTTATTCTACTCAGAAACCTAAGATGAGTCAAATATTTAATTCCAATGCAATGTCAGAGTTATATCAAGTTCATTCAGTACTGATTTGATGAGTTCATGAACAAATATATTTGAAGCCAATAGTAAATACATCACGTTTGTATATGTAAGACATATCTTTATCTTTATAGACCTGACATTTTTCTTCGTTATCAGTGATATACCAAATACATGTGTTTTTTGGGCAGAAGTCATTGACAACCGACCGTGCAAGACCCTTATGGGTATTCAAGGTCGTTAATACACATCGTTAATTAAATTGTTCTCAAGGTACTTGATAACAAACAAATGAACAAATTTGGGCCTTTTATAGCTGACTATGCGGTTCGGGCTTTGCTCATTGTTGAAGGCCGAACGGTGACCTATAGTTGTTAATGTCGGCATGTGTCATTTTGGTCTCTTGTGAATTGTTGTCTCATTGGCAATCACATTTCGCCTTTTCAGAATCTAAAGGACTATGGGTAATCTCACCAAAATGAAAATAACGATACGTCATTGGTTGAATTTCCATTGTTTAGAACGTTTAAAACCAATGACAACGTGTTGGTGTACGCTTTTGAAAATATAACCCAAAATTCATTAGATTCTGAAACTGGGAATTCAATTGTCACTTTCACCTATACATTTCTGCATTTGTATCCTATACAGTGATTTTTATCTGATGTAAGCATGCCATTTTTTGAAGGCCTTCTATACTGTTCAAGTTTATATCAAATCCTAAGGCCTGCATAACTTTAAACATAATTTCATATATTTTCTCGGAATATTTCTAGGTAAAGTATGTTAAAAAAAGACACTTGAATGGATGTTATTGTTTGGTCGTTTAACATGTGTCGAACATGTTATTGTCGTTATTTCTTTGCTTTTCATTTTCCGTCTACATTTGCAGTTAAACAGTACTAACATCCTCCTAACTACACTACCAAGAATTTACTCACGTTTTTTTGGTACATTTCTACCCTCGTAGATATCAGTACTGTTCGGCAAGACAGAAAACTTGTAATGTTATACTTTTTGTTTATTCAGTACTGTTTTTGACAGTACTGTTTCAGTACTGATTTTGACAGTACTGTTTCAGTACTGATTTCGTCAGTACTGTTTCAGTACTGATTTTGACAGTACTGTTTCAGTTCTGATTTTGTCCAGTGGCAAATATGTCATGCGCATTTAGAACAAAAAACCTCATACACATTGCATTTAATAAGTTTTGTAAAGTATAAATCATGGTTTAATAGTAAGTAAATTCTTTTGTTCTAATATTATCCGGTGATGCCTAAATGTCTTTTCAAAAATGTATGTCAATGAGGGTATTGCACGACCGGCTTCCCGCAGAAGTGGTTTCTGTGCTTTAAAAAGACACAGTTAGACGTTGATAAACAGAACACATTTTGGCGCCCGTACAATTTGACATGTTTATCAGATCATTGACGTCACATGGACACGTGTTGGGGGAATCGGACACGTTTCTGAGTGCTACATATGTACGTTAAATTGAATTTCCACTTCAATCTATTAAACATTAATGTACTTTTGTATTTATAAAGTAATGAGTATATATTTAAATGTCTTTTGTCGTTGTTTCACGATTCTGATTATAAAGAGCACATAATGAGATTGATGGTTAAAGCTATACGTGCATGAAATACTTGCCACTGGCAAACACCAATACTCTGATGATGATGAATTGAATTATCATATTTTCTTTTTTTTTTTATTAACTTTAGCAACAAATTTCAACTGTGATTGATTATATATATACATTTAGTATCAGAAGTCCAGTCCATTACTAGACTTTTGGTATTATATAAAGTAATAAGTACATTTTGGTGATCATTCCCTTCCAAAATTGTGCATTCTTTTTATTTTTACATAACACAGAAATGAGGAAACATAAGAAAGTTTAATATAGCCTTTATAAAGTCGATTTATTTTCTTTCCTCAGAATGATTAACAGCAATGGAGACAGGAGCAGAAATGGAAATGTTCGATGTGAAAATTGAAGACCTTTAAACAAATTGATGTATCAATATGGCACTCATTAGAAAGAAAAAAAACATTTAATCATGAACCATTGAGTCCTGAGTTTCGTACAAGTACCAAAACATTAAAGATGGATGCTTATAATGAGCTCATATTAGAACTTAAGTGACCTCTTGAATTACCACTGTACATGTAGCAAGACACATGTATTATATGCGGGACTGAATTGAGGAAAAGAGCCAGGAAACTGACATTTTTACGAAGCATTCCAAAGAAAAAATACATGTAGCAAAGGGAGAGAGCAATGCAACATGATACATGCAAAATTAATTGTTTCTTTGATTGTTTTATTTATGAACTTTAAAGGGGCATGCAAATGATAGAGATGTTTGTCACAAACTTCACATGTTTGTATAACATTGAATATTTTATTATATATTTAAAAATGGTTATGGTAAATTAAAGAAATTCCAGTTATGATTAGAAATAAGGTTAAACGAGACATTGTTTTGTGTTAATTATAATACATTGCCTAACATAGTAATGTATGACTGCATTAATTACAACATGTTTTAAGCAATAGCAAAATACCAAAAATGAACAGTATTCTAATCTTGTTTGATATATGTATAAATTGTGCGCTATTATACACATTGATATTGTAAAATATCAGCCTCGAACCACAGTGTGAATCTCTCCGATGGTGTGTGCGTATTCTTTTTCTATACACAGAAAGACAGTCACAATCAAAATCAAGAGGTAAACAAAGAATTACAAAACTAAAGGGCATTTAGAACAACAATTGGTAGTGTAGTTAGGAGGATGTTAGTACTGTTTAACAAAAAGTATAACATTACAAGTTTTCTGTCTTGCCGAACAGTACGGATATATACGAGGGTAGAAATGTACAAAAAAAACGTTAGTAAATTCTTGGTAGTGTACGCTACGTGGACGTGATACCTGGTTGTTCTTAAGGCAAGTGTTAACCTTGAATGTGAAAGGTCGTTGGTTCAAACCTCTCCTGGTCAACCAAAGACTGTAAAATAGCTATTCAGGTCGAATTAAGGAGAAAGATTCGACCTTTTGTTTTAATATGTTTTGCTCTTTTTCTTATTTTGTTGGTTATGGTAGTTTTGGTTATTGTATTATGTTTGTTGTTTTTAATGAAATTGGTTTGTTTAGTTATTGTTTGTTTGTTTTTATCCGGGTCCGGGTATCTCAATCGATACATACGATAATTACTTTAGGTATATTCAACGGGACGTGTGGTATGTTCGGTACAATATAATCGCTGGACAGAGATAGGCGTCATTCGTTTGCACCAATTAGGGACGACATCAAAAAGTCAATGAAGGATAAAAAACTTAATTCAAATAGTTTGGGGGAGGGGGGGGGGGTCAAACTGCTGCAAGTTTTGTTTAAATTGACATCGATTTTACATACATCCTAATTGGTCAATCAATTTTTCCCAAATTAAGTTGAGAGGGGGGTAGGGGGGTCAGTGAAAAAACTATATGAATTAAGTTTTTTATCCTTCATTAAACTTTTGATGTCGTCCCTTTTTTTTATATATATATTTATGCCATTTTGTCAAAGTCACAATGATGTTCATTTTCATCAACAGATTGAAAGGAACACTAAATATTGGTTTTACTAAAAAAAAATGATATCATGAACTATAACTTTATTATTCTGATTATATACTGTGCGAGGAACTTCAAAATCGTAGTCATTGTCCAATTTCGTCTATCAGCCAACTATCTGTAAAAAAAGATTACAATAATTAAGATATTTTTTTACCAGGAGATATTCATTATTGATAAATACGATTCTTACTTAATGTGTAAATACAGACTGCCCGGTTCGAATGGAAAGGTTAATTCAATGGCTTGTGTATGTGCAACGCCCATCGTGACATACAGTCGAAAAATGCGACTATTCTTAACTATTCTTTCTAGACAAGACATGTTCATGACGAATTAAGTTTTGCTTAATTATAAACTGGCAATGTTGTTTCCAGTTTATAATGAAGCCATGCTCATGCCAGTTCAAGCTATTAAATGTTATTTTAAATTTATTTGAGAATTTTCGCTGTTCGTATTGTCAATGTTAATTCATCATTACTACAAAAACTTCATCTGGCGCTTGTTCTAAGCAATATATTAAAATATGTAGTCTCAGATCGCTATAGTTGTAATACTTACTGGATTGAAACAATTATACAAATCATGTTTTAATACCCTGTATCATCACCATAACCTGAAATTTGAATTAACGCAATATTAAACCATACTTCAATCAACTCATCATAGATACCAGGTTCGATTTTTTTGGCGACAAACGCGCGTTTCGTCCACAAAAGACTCACATACCTCTCTGTACGCACTTTGTAATATTCTATTACAACAAGCAATGCGAACGATTCAATTTTATAATGAGAGAAAATAAGTAACAATTTTAATTGTATAATTGAACAGAGAGATGGGTTGGCGTTCATTTTCTTTTTTTTTTCGAATCATAATGGTGATAAAAACCAATATACCGATATTTATATGGCAAGAACATACAATATATAAACTGATATGAAATATCCCTGATTAATATCATTCCAATGTTATAAGCGAAATACAATGAAGACCACATTCTCCTTAAAAAGGGAACTTTAATATCCCCAACTAAAACAACACATATTTTTCAAAACCAAAATTCAAAAAGTCTTCCTGAGTGGTTTAAGTAGTGGAACTATTTTTCACTTTAGCCCGTTATCAGTTCGAACGTCCCGTATGTGGCAGAATCAACGCTCGACACCATTCCTTATTGACTAGGATTGTAAGTTTTCTTACCGCAGGTCGGTGGTTCTATACGGGCATTCCGAATTCCTCAACGAATAAAATCGGACCGACCCGAAATAGCACAATGGTGTTGAAATTAGTGTTGAACATCAATCAATAAATCAATCAATTATTACCTGGTCTTCTGTGAGGGCCCTCATGGAGTTTTTGATTATGTGATTACTTGGCCGTTTTTTTTAATGATTATTTGATTATTAAGCCAAATATTTCATGATTATTTGATTACCTAGGACTGTATTTTTAGTTTATGATTATTTAATTACTAAAGATAAGCAAATATTTAATGATTATGTGATTATATTGGCAAAAAAAATGGTGATTATGTGATTACTAGGACCCCCCATGAGGGGCCTCTTCTGTTAACGTTAAACTTTCTGTAATTCTTAGGACGGTAGACAGGAGTACCTGAAAGGAAATATAATGAACAATGCGCGTTGCTTTAATAAGTTAATTTGTAAACTTAACATCATGTTTATTAGAGATAGTTATTTTAAAGACTTAGAGCCAATCAAGTTAAATGCGTGGATGGAGTCGTTGTATTAATTTTCGCACTGCAGAATGTACTTGTGATATATTTAATTTGGGTATGCCTGGGACTACTTTTAAAGAACAGCAAATCTTAATTACCAAAACGAGCCAACATTTGACAAAATATCATTTACGGTTAATATTTTGCCCAAAAATTTCAAGGTGATCAATATGAAATATGAAGGTTTAGTCAGTTGCTGATCATTGGTTAACTCATCACCCATAAGTTTCTAAAAAACCTAATAACACCAAACTGTTATAAAACTGTCATAATTTATTACAACTTTAAAGAACAAACTGACGTCCCTTTTCAAAAAGAATGAAACTAAAAGAACACAATCTAGTTGCAGATCAGCACGTGTTTGTATCTGTTTTTTTGACAACTTGTTTGTAAAATTATTCGAGCTTGACTTAACCTTGAACATCTTTTACTTGAGTTTTAGTCCATTGTCGTTAATTGAGTAGAATATGTTTCCCTTTACAGTCATGTTTAACAGTTTAATGGAAACAAGCACAAATTCTTGAGAAAATTTATTATAATGAAACGGTTCTACTGTAAACCACCTAAAATTTTAATTCACAACTTTATTTTTTGTTTTTATCCATTTAATTTAAGGTTCACATTTCAGAAAGTGTTTCTTATATGCTTCATTTGCATTACACTTTCTCGAAGGGCAACTTAACAAGGCCATGGACTACAATCGTTTAAGAAACTGGTATTTTTATTGGATTTTGTCATACTTTAAATTTGCTAGTATCTCAGTTATGAGTATATTAAAATTTGCTAGTATCTCAGTTATAAGTATATTAAAATTTGCTAGTATCTCAGTTATAAGTATATTAAAATTTGCTAGTATCTCAGTTATAAGTATATTGAAATTTGCTAGTATCTCAGTTATAAGTATATTGAAATTTGCTAGTATCTCAGTTATAAGTAGAATGAAATTCAAAACAGTGTGGCTGTGGCCATTGATTGACACATCAAATTCATCCATTGACTGGGACAATTTAGGTGAACGTTTGTATGTAACGACCACTGCTCACTATGTACTTTTTAAAGACACTTAAACTATGGGGTCACCAAAGGTTCTCAACACCTTAATAAATTAATTCGAAAAATTAATCAGAAATAACACGATGTTTTGATTTATATCAATTATATAAATCAAAACATTAAGGTTATTCCTCATTAATTTTTCGAATTATTTTATAATTAAAGGCGTTAAGAAACCTTTGGTGACCCCACAGTTTAAATGTCTATCGTAGGTACGTCGTGAACAGTGGTCGTTACAGACAAACGTTCACGTAAATTGTCCCAGTCAATGGATGAATTTAATGTGTCAATCAATGGCCACAGCCACACTGTTTTGAATTTCATTCTATATTGAAATTTGCTAGTATCTCAGTTATAAGTATATTAAAATTTGCTAGTATCTAAGTTATAAGTATATTAAACTATTAATTTTACACACCAGGCCTAAACATAAACTGTCGCCTTCCTCCGTTTCTGATTGTTAACCCATTTATACCTGTAACAAAAATATTTATTTCATAATCTTATGAAAAGGTTTTAAAAAAATTAGTTTTGAATGTAACAAATTTTAGGAAGATGTTATTCGGACAAAGACATAGGGAATACTATGGTTTTTAAGCAAACTACTGCCTGTTTTCCATGAAGTCATCAACGATTGCCCTAGATGCAGTAGGGTTTATGATGTAAGAATGACAGCGTTTGGCTTTTCCATTATCAAACGACATGTTAAGAGAGATTGTCACCAGACACCAAGCATTTTGTCAAAAATATGGAAAGTGTCTAAATCACATATAAATGTTAAAACCACATACAACGATTCTTATTGAATCTTTTAAATGAATTGGTAGTTCATGGAGTTGCTATGGAAAACAGGTGCAGAATTAGACCTACAAAGAATTAAAATTCCTTATTGTTATTTTCTCGAATATAGAAATACTGTTGTTGTTGTTGTTGTTTTTTTTTTCATTATTAAAATAAGAATATGTAGTATGTTTGCCAATGAGACATCTCTCCACAAGAGACCACATGTACGGAAATTAACAACTGTAGGTCACCGCACGACATTCAACAATGAGTGAAACCCATACTGCATAGTCAGCTATAAAAGATCCCGAAATGACAAATATAAACAATTAAAACGAGAAAAACTTCAGCGTTTATATTAAGTATCAGAGTTTAAGTCGCCTAGAGCAGCAGTGAAGAGACATTTAAATTGTCGAACTGCGAATTTAGTGCAGTAAATTGATGTCGTTGTTGTTTTAATTCCATATAAAGATTAAGATGACGATCAAGGTCAAAACAAAAGAGAAGAGTTTGAAAACAGTCTTTGTAAAACAATAAAAGAAGATAGGGTTCGAGAAGACTTTTACAGCTTGTAGATCAAAGAAGGAACATTTGGAATAGAATTTCGGTAAAACAAATAGATGAAATTTTAAAACACTTTTTTTTTAAACGAAGAGGAAGAGTTTTGAGCAAACCGACAAATCACAAAAGAATAATCCCACTCTTGGTTTCTAAATACGATTATTTAAAGGATTTGAAAATTTTACCTAGATTTTTTTTCAATTTGAAACTTCGTTTTCAACTAAGTGTTTAAAACAATCGAGTTATCACAATATTTTTTTGCAATATATAATTTTTGTTTTGTTTTACCTCCATAATTAAATGAAACAGAACATATGCATACACCGATAAAATCAGACCAATCAATATGTTTGGGGGTTTTATATAGATAAACTCATCATAGATACCATGACTTAATTTTGTATATACGCCAGACGCGCGTTTCGTCTACAAAAGACTCATCAGTGACGCTCGAATCCAAAAAAGTTAAGAAGGCCAAACAAAGTACGAAGTTGAAGAGCATAGAGGACCAAAATTCCTAAAAGTTTTGCCATATCCAGCTAAGGTATTCTATGCCTGAGATAGAAAAGCCTTAGTATTTCAAAAATTCTAAATTTTGTAAACAGTTAATTTATAAATATAACCATATTAATGATAATTCATGTCAGCACAAAAAGTTCTGACTACTGGGCTGGTGATACCCTCGGGGAAATAAATCTCCACCAGCAGTGGCATCGACCCAGTGGTTGTAAATAAACTCATCATAGATACCAGGACTTATTTTTGTATATACGCCAGACGCGCGTTTCGTCTACAAAATACTCATCAGTGACGCTCGAATCCAAAAAGTTAAGAAGGCCAAATAAAGTACGAAGTTGGAGAGCATAGAGGACCAAAATTCCTAAAAGTTTTGCCAAATCCAGCTTAGGTATTCTATGCCTGAGGTAGAAAAGCCTTAGTATTTCAAAAATTCTAAATTTTGTAAACAGTTAATTTATAAATATAACCATATTAATGATAATTCATGTCAGCACAAAAAGTTCTGACATTGTTAACGTTTATTAATTAATTAATAATTATTATCTAATTTCTAACACAATTCTATATTAGTATTCTTGTAATTGTTATAAAATACAACAAATGACATAGTTATAAACCTGAACTTGAACAGTATCCATTTTTTTAGAAATTTACCTGTGACGTCACTTTTGTGGCGTTGTGACTTGGATGGAGAGTTACCTCATTTGCACTCATACCACATCTTCTTATATCTATTCACCCAGTCGTGTGAAAGGCAGTTCGTGGTTCTGTTGTGATGTCCTATGTTGTTTTACGTGTTCGTTTTTAATCTGTGTTTAGCATGTCGAAATGTACTATTGAATTGTGTATTGGTGTATTTTTCTGTCTTGACTGTTCTTGCATTTATTTGTACTGTATTCCTGTCATGTGATGGGGGTCATTTTAGTGTTAAATTTAATATTGTCGTAAAAGTGCAAGGTTTGGCCAGTCACAAAACCAGGTTCAACCCACCATTTTTTCTTAAAATGTCATGTCCCAAGTCATGAAAATGGCAGTTGTTATCTTATAGTTTGTTTCTTTGTGTGTTACATTGTCATTTGTATTTTGTTCACTTCAGTGTTTCTGTTGTTTCGTTGTTCTCCCCTTATTGTTGATGTGTTTCCCTCGGTCTTAGTTTGTAACCCGGATTTATTTTTGTCTCAATATATTTATTTAGCGGTCTACTTCTGTAGCCTTTACTTTTGGAACATCGTAAAAGACCTTAAACAAATCGTCAGTAAAATGGTTTTGCATAAAACATGCAGCAAAATATCCATAGATATTTACAATTTTCCCTATGTGTTACTGTTAAGGTCATATAACTCTGGTAAGATATGTCCGAAAATTTTCAAATTTCACATTTACTCATCCAAACAATATTGAATAATCTTTGTAAAAAAAATGATCCAAGCTACTCAAGGACAAGTACAAAATGCAAAATTAATACAAAATTTAACCATAAAAGAGACGAGCAAAATGTTTGTCATCGTAAATAGCCTAAATAATAGTAAAGAGACTATATTTGTCAAACAACAGCGAATCTTACATTGTCTTAATTCTGCCTCACACGAATGCTTTAACAGTATTTAGGAAACTTCCTTTAAGGAACACTTTACTGAATTAAAGATTTATGTTTTCTTTATCCAAGCCTACCTTTCTGGGTCATAATTGTTCTGATCTGTTACATTTTACTATAACTTACCTCCATTGTTAACCTTTCTATAACCTGTAGACCCATAGTCATTTCCGTGACCTGAAGTAGTATGTGTGCTTTGAGATCCGCCTAAAATTGCGGCTATATGGTCAGCCGAATTTCTTGTGTTGCCAGAGTTAGATACTACAACCTTTTTAGATTTCTTATATCCTGAAGACCCATAGCCTTTTCCGTGACCTGAAGATGTATGTGAGTTTTGGGATCCACCTAAAATTCCGGCTATAATTCGGGCCGAATGTACTGTGTTGCTAGTGTTCGGAACAACTGTAACCTTCTTAGATTTTTTATATCCTGAAGATCCATAGCCATTTCCATAACCTGACGATGTATGCGTACCCTGAGATCCACCACCTAAGATTCCGGCTAGATTGCTGACTGAATTTCCCGTGCTTCCAGAGTTTGATACAACTACAACCTTTTTAGGCTTCTTATATCCTGAAGACCCATAGTCATTTCTATAACCTGACGATGTTTGTGTGCTTTGAGATCCACCTAAAATACCGGCTATATGGTTAACTGAACTTCCTGTATTCCCAGAGTGCGATACAACTACAACCTTTTTATGTTTCTTATATCCTGAAGACCCATAGTCATTTCCATAACCTGACGATGTATGTTTACCCTGAGATCCACCACCTAAGATTCCGGCTAGATTGCCGACTGAATTTCCTGTGCTTCCAGAGTGCGATAGAACAACCTTTTTAGGTTTCTTATATCCTGAAGACCCATAGTCATTTCCATAACCTGACGATGTATGTGTGCTTTGAGATCCACCACCTAAGATTCCGGCTATATGGTTGACTGAATTTCCTGTGCTTCCGGAGTTCGATACAACTACAACCTTTTTATGTTTCTTATATCCTGAAGACCCATAGTCATTTCCATAACCTGACGATGTATGTGTGCTTTGAGATCCACCTAAAATTCCGGCTATATGGTTAACTGAACTTCCTGTATTTCCAGAGTGCGATACAACTACAACCTTTTTAGGTTTCTTATATCCTGAAGACCCATAGTCATTTCCATAACCTGACGATGTATGTTTACCCTGAGATCCAACACCTAAGATTCCGGCTAAATTGCCGACTGAATTTCCTGTGCTTCCAGAGTGCGACACAACAACTTTTTTAGGTTTCTTATATCCTGAAGACCCATAGTCATTTCCATAACCTGACGATGTATGTGTGCTTTGAGATCCACCTAAGACACCGGCTATATGGTTGACTGAGTTTCCTGTGCTTCCTGAGTTCGATACAACTACAACCTTTTTATGTTTCTTATATCCTGAAGACCCATAGTCATTTCCATAACTTGACGATGTATGTGTCCCCTGAGATCCACCACCTAAGATTCCGGCTAGATTGCCGACTGAATTTCCTGTGTTTCCAGAATGCGATACAACTACAACTTTTTTAGGTTTCTTATATCCTGAAGACCCATAGTCATTTCCATAACCTGACGATGTATGTGTGCTTTGAGATCCACCACCTAAGATTCCGGCTATATGGTTGACTGAATTTCCTGTGCTTCCGGAGTTCGATACAACTACAACATTTTTATGTTTCTTATATCCTGAAGACCCATAGTCATTTCCATAACCTGACGATGTGTGTGTACCCTGAGATCCACCACCTAAGATTCCGGCTAGATTGCTGACTGAATTTCCTGTGCTTCCAGAGTTTGATACAACTACAACCTTTTTAGGCTTCTTATATCCTGAAGACCCATAGTCATTTCCATAACCTGACGATGTATGTGTGCTTTGAGATCCACCTAAAATTCCGGCTATATGGTTAACTGAACTTCCTGTATTTCCAGAGTGCGATACAACTACAACCTTTTTAGGTTTCTTATATCCTGAAGACCCATAGTCATTTCTATAACCTGACGATGTATGTTTACCCTGAGATCCACCACCTAAGATTCCGGCTAGATTGCCGACTGAATTTCCTGTGCTTCCAGAGTGCGATACAACAACCATTTTAGGTTTCTTATATCCTGAAGACCCATAGTCATTTCCATAACCTGACGATGTATGTGTGCTTTGAGATCCACCACCTAAGATTCCGGCTATATGGTTGACTGAATTTCCTGTGCTTCCGGAGTTCGATACAACTACAACCTGTTTATGTTTCTTATATCCTGAACACCCATAGTCATTTCCATAACCTGACGATGTGTGTGTGCTTTGAGATCCACCTAAAATTCCGGCTATATGGTTAACTGAACTTCCTGTATTTCCAGAGTGCGATACAACTACAACCTTTTTAGGTTTCTTATATCCTGAAGACCCATAGTCATTTCCATAACCTGACGATGTATGTTTACCCTGAGATCCACCACCTAAGATTCCGCCTAGATTGCCGACTGAATTTCCTGTGCTTCCAGAGTGCGACACAACAACAACTTTTTTAGGTTTCTTATATCCTGAAGACCCATAGTCATTTCCATAACCTGACGATGTATGTGTACCCTGAGATCCACCACCTAAGATTCCGGCTAGATTGCCTACTGAATTTCCTGTGCTTCCAGAGTGCGACACAACAACAACTTTTTTAGGTTTCTTATATCCTGAAGACCCATAGTCATTTCCATAACCTGACGATGTATGTGTGCTTTGAGATCCACCTAAAATACCGGCTATATGGTTGACTGAGTTTCCTGTGCTTCCGGAGTTCGATACAACTACAACCTTTTTATGTTTCTTATATCCTGAAGACCCATAGTCATTTCCATAACCTGACGATGTATGTGTCCCCTGAGATCTACCACCTAAGATTCCGGCTAGATTGTCGACTGAATTTCCTGTGCTTCCAGAATGCGACACAACAACAACTTTTTTAGGTTTCTTATATCCTGAAGACCCATAGTCATTTCCATAACCTGACGATGTATGTGTGCTTTGAGATCCACCTAAGACACCGGCTATATGGTTGACTGAGTTTCCTGTGCTTCCTGAGTTCGATACAACTACAACCTTTTTATGTTTCTTATATCCTGAAGATCCATAGTCATTTCCATAACCTGACGATGTGTGTGTACCCTGAGATCCACCACCTAAGATTCCGGCTAGATTGCCTACTGAATTTCCTGTTCCTCCAGAATTTGATACAACTACAACCTTTTTAGGTTTCTTATATCCTGAAGACCCATAGTCATTTCCATAACCTGACGATGAATGTGTACCCTGAGATCCACCACCTAAGATTCCGGCTATATGGTTGACTGAATTTCCTGTTCCTCCAGAATTCGATACAACTACACCGTTTTTATGTTTCTTATATCCTGAAGACCCATAGTCATTTCCATAACCTGACGATGTATGTGTCCCCTGAGATCCACCACCTAAGATTCCGGCTATATGATCTACTGAATTTCCTGTGCTTCCAGAGTTTGATACAACGACAACTTTTTTATGTTTCTTATATCCTGAAGATCCATAGTCATTTCCATAACCTGACGATGTATGTGTACCCTGAGATCCACCACCTAAGATTCCGGCTATATGGTTGACCGAATTTCCTGTGTTTCCAGAGTGCGATACAACTACAACCTTTTTAGGTTTCTTATATCCTGAAGACCCATAGTCATTTCCATAACCTGACGATGAATGTGTACCCTGAGATCCACCACCTAAGATTCCGGCTATATGGTTGACTGAATTTCCTGTTCCTCCAGAATTCGACACAACTACACCGTTTTTATGTTTCTTATATCCTGAAGACCCATAGTCATTTCCATAACCTGACGATGTATGTGTCCCCTGAGATCCAACACCTAAGATTCCGGCTACATTGCCGACTGAATTTCCTGTGTTTTCAGAGTTTGATACAACTACAACTTTTTTATGTTTCTTATATCCTGAAGATCCATAGTCATTTCCATAACCTGACGATGTATGTGTACCCTGAGATCCACCACCTAAGATTCCGGCTATATGATCTACTGAATTTCCTGTGCTTCCAGAGTTTGATACAACTCCAACGCTTTTAGGTTTCTTATATCCTGAAGACCCATAGTCATTTCCATAACCTGACGATGTATGTGTACCCTGAGATCCACCACCTAAGATTCCGGCTAGATTGCCTACTGAATTTCCTGTGCTTCCAGAGTGCGATACAACTACAACTTTTTTAGGTTTCTTATATCCTGAAGACCCATAGTCATTTCCATAACCTGACGATGTATGTGTACCCTGAGATCCACCACCTAAGATTCCGGCTAGATTGCCTACTGAATTTCCTGTGCTTCCAGAGTGCGATACAACTACAACTTTTTTAGGTTTCTTATATCCTGAAGATCCATAGTCATTTCCATAACCTGACGATGTATGTGTACCCTGAGATCCACCACCCAAGATTCCGGCTATATGGTTGACTGAATTTTCTGTTCCTCCAGAGTTCGATACAACTACACCGTTTTTATGTTTCTTATATCCTGAAGACCCATAGTCATTTCCATAACCTGAAGATGTATGTGTCGCCTGAGACCCACCACCTAAGATTCCGGCTAGATTGCCTACTGAATTTCCTGTGTTTCCAGAGTGCGATACAACTACAACCTTTTTCGATTTTTTATATCCTGAAGACCCATAGTCTTTTCTGTGACCGGACGATGTATGTGTGCTTTGAGATCCACCTAAAATTTCGGTTATATGGCTGACCGAATTTCCTGTGTTTCCATTACCTCCACTGTTTCCTGTTTTCCCGTAACTGTTATCGTAACCTGTTTTACCATAACCGTCACTGTATCCATTTTTCCCGTAACTGTCATCATAAACTGTATTACTATAACCGTCACTGTATCCGTTTTTCCCTTTACTGTCACCGTGATCTGTTTTACCATGACCATGTGTCATTTTCCCGTAATGGTCATCGTATCCTGTTGGCGTACCATAACCATCGTTTGATTTGTATTTTTGTATTAGAGATGCTAAAAGAAATTATGAAATTTATAAGATTCTTATTGAGTTTGGCCGTATAAATGCTGTGATTTTATGTTTGTATTGCTTGTCCTTAACTAATAAATGCGTTGTAATCTAATAACATCTATTTCAATATGTATAAATATAGATTTTTTAAGCCGGAATGTCATAAGCGGTTGATTCTGTATTTTGCCTTTATCTAAGTAGTGATTTTCGTTGTGTGAGTGTCTATTTGACCTTTGTGTCATGTTACAGATATTCCATATCTTTTTGATAGTTTTTCTATTTGACCTTTGTGTCATGTTACAGGTATTTCATATCTTTTTGATAGTTTTTCTATTTGACCTTTGTGTCATGTTACAGGTATTTCATATCTTTTTGATAGTTTTTCGTTAATTGTGCCATAGCTTTTGTTGAAACCCCCAGCAAAAACATCGCGATACGAAGTCGAGATTGGTTGCCGAGGGGTTTCAACAACAACTATGGCATAATTTACGATACACCGTAAAATAATTCAAAAATATGGAATATCTGTTTTTAACTGTTGTATCTTTCGCCTTTTAAAATGTTACATTTCCTATTAATCTTTTGTTTGTTTACTTTTTAAATAATTTTGATAATAATAAGTTTAATTATCCTTTTAGGACTTTACACATAAAGCTCTGTCTACTATCTAAAATAAGCATTGAGTTTTTATACCGCGATAATGTCAGTTAGACCATGCGGATTCTTGGCGAGCGAGTCTGTAAGACTGTAACGCTACAATAGAGATTCAGGGGTAATTCGAGGATAAAAGATACTACAGATTTCTGATTATTTGTATGATTTCTGGAATATCAGATTAAGATTTGAAATGCAAATGGTTATTTTCTAATTTTTATTAAAGATTTTATCAGAATGTTCAAAATGTTTTTATTTCTAACAGGCCTAGTATTTCCGACGGAAAATATCGGCTATACATTTTATAATGGACGGCGGCCGGGCGCCCCTTTGCCAAACAGTATCTATGTATTAACTTGAAAATCTTTTGAAATATAAGGGTGTTTTTTCCTGTGCCTTAATCACGGTCATGTTCAATTTTCGCGATTTTAGCTTTTATCGTTGTTGAGTTGTAGAACTTTAAGATGCAAAAAGTGATAATTAGATTGATTTTAGCCTTTCCACTTCTGAACCCTGTATAGAATCGTTTATGTTTTTTACTTGATCCTGTTTAAGGGTCCTGTGCCCGTATGCACAAAGCTACTTAAGTAAAGATTTGTTCCGAAAGGACGGATTTTTCAACATGTCTTACGATAAATTAGTACTACGATTGGATGTCTTAACTTAGTGGTTTTACGCATACAGGCAGATTTGTAAAAATCATTTTCACGCAGGACAATTCGGTTTGCTGTCAATCTGACATCCTTTTGTTAAATATATATTTATAGTTCTAAGAAATATAATTTCATAAGAATCTCTCTAAGATTTAGGAAGAATCAAACCTCGTTTTAATTTATATCAATAGCCCAAGTCGTATATATATTTCAATATGGTCACATACTTTAAGATACCATGTTTCCTATAGATATAGTCCTTAAAATTTAACCAGACGCTTTCTAATTCTTACGGTCCTACACTTTTCTTATTAAACTAAAGGAACCGCGTTGAATATAAAAAAAGGAGATGTGTTATTATTAAGTCTATCAGCAGTCACAGTTTTTAACAAATATGTTTGAAACATATAGCTGTAAAATATGGCTATACTAGTATACATATCAACAACCAGTAATCAACTTATATTTTCCAGTATAATATATATATGTAAAATACAAAGCTTAAAACAATTATACCTTTTGTTTTAAAACTATTTTCGTTTTGATCTTGGAGCAATTATTTGGTTTATTTAAAAATATAGGACAATAGTATTTTCTATTCCAATCTTGTGTATTCGCTTATATACACTGGTGCAAAGGGGGCTGTTATGCTTAACATGCTTAAGTGGACATGCTCGTACACCGTGTTTCTATGTAAAATAATAAAAAAAAAAAGTCAGCCGAGCGCGAACAGGTCTTGTTTTCTTTCTTGTTTAGTTCGAATCCAAAAAGAACCATGGTATAAATGTTAAAAACATACCTTAGACTTTTGGTTATTGAGATTTATTTCGGATTTAATTTGAACCACAGTAGACACAAACCAACTCTTAACCGTACGTGAGTACAGCAAGAACAAACCCAGAACTTATTATAAAAAAATGTAAACGAAAAGGACAAATCTAATGAAGAGAGTGTAGTTAATTTTGAACATGGAACGAACTTATACTTATTTTCTTCGTAGATTCCTCCGTAATGGAGCACCCGCGTCACACGATAGTAAAATGTAAAAACCTTATCTTTAGAAAAGTTTGTAGGGGGATATATTTACAGCAAGCTATTAATTATCTTTTTAGTATACTTTAAAACAACATTAGCTATGGTAAGTCAAATTAAAACGATGTTGATAAAAGAAAAACTAAAGTAAGTAAAATTGCTCTAGAATTTACAGTGGAAATATTTCCTGTAAATTTATACATGCGTAAAGATGTATCTAAAACCTTACCTGCACTTGCTGCAAGACAAGTTGCTATAATTATTCGCCACATGGTCGACTGTGGTTCCGTTGACCAAGAAACCACTGTATTTATACCCCAGGCACACCATTAGTTGAATACACCCCTACCATTATATTACAATGCATTTGCAAATTATGTTTACTTTACAGTGGTATTTTTTCTTAATAGGAAAAATTATGCATTTGCTTTCATAACCTGATTAGTTTTCGATTACACTTCTTTTTTCCGCCAAATTATAAAATCTATATCACATATCATTAATATGTACTAAAATAAAGTTATAGGAAATTGACCCTACCTATTTTTTTCTTGATGTAGCAAACTTTTCACTAAAAATATATTTCTTGTAGTGCGTCTTTTTAAAATTATCTATTATAGCACAATCCAGGAACATTCTAGGGTAAATAAATATACCAATTTATACTAGTAGATACCTATTGGAATTTTGATTTGCATTGAATTTAAATAAATAAAAATCTAAATTTCATTACAACTACTTGAACTAGATGATATTGGATTTCATATATATAAACTGTAAATTTAATTGAGAAAACTTACGGCGTTATCTATAATAAAACAATTTACAAAAAAAATGAAAAAAGTATGACAGACCTCAACCTACAACAACAACTGATCTACAGGCTCCTGACTTGGGACAGTGACATAAAGAAATCGCGGGGTTAATAGATATAGGAAGATGTGGTGTGAGTGCCAATGAGACAACTCTCCATCCAAATAACAGTTTATAAAAGTAAACCATTATAGGTCAATGAACGGACTTCAACACGGAGCCTTGGCTCACACCGAACAACGAGCTATAAAGGGCCCCAAAATTACTAGTGTAAAACCATTCAAACGGGAAAACCAACGGTCTAATATATACGAGAAACGAGAAACACGTATAAATCACATAAACAAACGACAACTACTGTACATCAAATTCCTGACTTAGGACAGGTGCAAACATTTGCAGCGGGATTAAACGTTTTAATGGTACCAAACATTCTCCCTTTTTCTGAAACAATAGTATAACATCACAACATAGAAAAACACACGATAAGATATCAATTGGAAGGCTTAAGTCAATCAAAAAACGTAAATTATAAAATTGAGAATGGAAATATGGAATGTGTCAAAGAAACAACAACCCGACCAAATAAAAAACAACAGCAGAGGGTCATCAACAGGTCTTCAATGAAGCGAGAAATTCCCGCACCCGGAGGCGTCCTTCAGCTGGCCCCTAAACAAATATATACTAGTCCAGTGATAATGAACGCCATACTAATTTCCAAATTGTACACAAGAAACTAAAATTAAAATAATACAAGACCAACAAAGGCCAGAGGCTCCTGACTTGGGACAGGCGCAAAAATGCGGCGGGGTTAAACATGTTTGTGAGATCTCAACCCTCCCCCTATACCTCTAACCAATGTAGAAAAGTAAACGCATAACAATACGCACATTAAAATTCAGTTCAAGAGAAGTCCGAGTCTGATGTCAGAAGATGTAACCAAAGAAAATAAATAAAATGACAATAATACATAAATAACAACAGACTACTAGCAGTTAACTGACATGCCAGCTCCAGACTTCAATTAAACTGACTGATAAAGATTATGATTTCATCATATGAACATCAGGCACAATCCTTCCCGTTAGGGGTTTAGTATCATACCATCATAACATATATGGTACCAACATATATGAGAACATAACCCGTGTCATGCCAACAACTGTTTTTTAGAATAAATGTGTTTAGTTCCGATGCAAAGACCTTATCAGTGACTCAATATTAACGCCAAAATATGTAATCTTTAATGACTTGACAACAGTATCGTAATTATATCCCTTCTTAATAAGTCTATTCAAAGGTTTTGTAAGTTTCTGAGGTGAACACACAATGAACGAACACACAAAAAATGTTTATGAGTCAAAAAATGTTTATGAGTCTTCAAATCACCATTAACCTGTGTTACAGCACAACATAAAAACAAACTATAAAAGTTTAAAAGTCAGTGGAAAAGATCTGGGGCCTGTTTATCGAAACTGTCCTATAAAGATCGGTCCTAAGAATTTCTTCGGACAGAAATTAGGATAAAGTTAGGACCGACTCACGACATGTCTCAGCATGCACATCGAAGCTATCTTAAAGTTATCTTAGCTAGGATGTCCTAACCGGCGGGGGTCCGCTGTCTTAAATATTGGCGTAAAAAAAATTAGCAACTTTAAAATGAAAATGTTGTATCTTTAACCAATAATCATAATTTGAAAAAAAAATGAATAATTAGAAAATAATAACTTGTTTTAAATTAAAGGTAATAAGTAATTTGGAATTTGAAAAAAGGTAGGACAGGAGTTTGGAGTAAAGAAAAGGCTGGATGAGTAACTTTGTGAAGAGTGAAGAGGCATAGAGGGCAAAATAAAAAGGAAAGACAGAGATTAAAAAAGTAAATGCAGGATAAAAAAAATACCCCCTCCCCCCCCCCCCCACTTCTATAAATCAAATTGTAGCTCCCTATAGTAAATGCAACCAATACAGGACATATGTGTTTATCCTTTAATTTATCCTAAAGATAGGACCATCCTAAGACCATCGTAAGACACCTAAATTTGTATTCTAAAGTTAGGACAATTCCTAGGATTTTCCTAAATTGCGACATGTTTGGTAAACCCACTTAGGACTAAGATATGTCATAAGTTGGTCTCAAGACACGTCCTAATCCTGTGACTGCTTCGATAAACAGGTCCCTGATCTCATCCGATCGATACAAAGCAGAAAAACATATAACAAAAACACAGACCGGACGTGACAGGGTATCTATACATCCCTTCCCTAAAAAAAAAAAAGACACAAAGTACAGATCTGAGACCACTCGCACTAACAACTAGTTCAGACCCAATAACAACTAACACAAAAATCATATATCTAAGACTAAAATATCAATCGGTACACATCCACCATCCAATGGATTTAGTGTAAAGACGTCATTTACAGTCGGAAAAAATATGACCTTGTGCAATTCCAAAATCTACCATGAATGTTCATATGTGTAGCCTTTCGAAATCACAACCTAACAGTAGTCATTTATTTAGCTAATACCATATGGAGATTTTTTTCTACTAGTGCTACATTATTTTTCATCCACCGGTCTTTCTCGTGATAACCTATGACTATGTCATCCCAATTTAGTCTTTGAAAACAATAGATATGTTTTGCCAAGTACGAATGGTACATGTTCAAGCTATGTAAAAGTACACAGAGTGTTTGGATACTAGGACACATATCTTTCACAACAGCAAAAGAGATAGATTTTCTGAAAAATGAATTTAGCTCATGGATATGACTTAAGAATAAGCAAGGTATGATTGCTAAACGAGACAAATATCCAATCGAATCTAAAGAATGAGGATGTTAACAACTATGGTACTCTGTTTGTCATTCATCAATAAGTAAAATCAATTCGGTACAGTAAACAATTACTGAGAATAAGCAGAAATGTTTAGATATACAAAGACAGAATGATTACTAAAGAGGATAATATGAATTAAACATACCAAAAACTATTGAACGAGTTATATAATAGACGAGACCAACACCTAACACGAGTAATTGAGTCAATTTCAGTACGAGTTTTCCCTACAGTTTTACGTGTGAATTTGAATAGTCATAGTTATAAGGAGACTTTAATACCTCCAAAGTATAAACATTTCAGAAATGAACGCCAGTAAAGGACAGATTAGCAAGCTACCATTTGATTTTAGGAGGGGGAGTGGCTAGGATTAGGAAAAAAAGTCCTGATTTGTTTAGTTGTAATCTCTGTCCTGCCATTTTATTTTTTACTCTATTAGGTCCTACCTTTTTTTATGAGTTTATTCAAACCTTTTTTTACATAAAATGTCATCCTGCATTTTTTTACTCAAAACTGCTGGCCTGCCCTGGGTTTTTTTATCATCCAAACTCCCCCCCCCCCCTAAAAAATCAAGTTGTAGCGTTATTATTAGTGCAATTTGTACTATCTGTACTTTAAATTATAAAAAAAAACGTCAGCAAAAAAAAATAATTCAATTATTTATTTTAAAATCTATTTCCCGCAAACTACAAAATAACAGAATATGTTAAATAGCAGTGAAAAGTAGGTTCTTTCATTAACACGCCTCTATTTTGTAAAATTGATGCTATTATGAAAATAACAATAGATGCTCACCGTGGCAGCTTGTTTATGGACAATACTTATTTGTATTTAATCATTAAACTGTTTGAAGAGAGATTAGCCATACTTTGCAATATGGTTCTGTTTACCCAAAGTGTTGTTCGATAAAACAACTTTTCCCCTAATTGATCTGCCCAGCATTTAAAAAAAAGAGCACTTTTCAAGTTAATAGTACATGTATGAACTTAACAAAGTTTCCTTAAAGGGAAATTCCGCGATTTTTTACTTATCATCTAATTATGTTCATCTTAACATAAAAAACACATTTTCAAAGTTTTAAATTTATATTCCTTCTAATAACGGAGAAAATCAAGTATCTGTAACTTTTTTGGTTGAATTCTCGAGTGGGTCGTGACGTATTAGCCCGATTTATTGAATTCTGGGAAAAAATAAAATCTGTTTAACTCTTATAGCTTATCGACAATATACGTAATTAAAAGCGCACAGCTGACGAATGGTCGTAGTTATTAACCACAATATAATAATGAACGAAAATGAATATGCATATACCGTTTTGTATTGATTGAATTAAACTCCTATAAAATTATCTCTAGTAAATGTTTTTGAATAAATTTAAATAATTATTGTTGAGCTTTTATTCATAAAATATTTATTGAACATTTTTACTGATATTGAACTGAAAATATTTCAGTTCTATGTATCGTTATTGTTTTGATAATCATTTCAATGCAACTAATGTGTGAGCAGAGTGTGTATATTATTTTGTAAAGGTCACTGTATTTTTCTCGGCTTGAGGTCAATTCGTTTACCTTGCAGCTATTTAGCCGCAGGTGTGAGTTCAAGCGTACACAGGTATAAATGTTGTTATTTGGAAAGGATAAACAGAAAGGATTAGAAAGAGTATGATGTCACGATGTTAATACACTTAGATTTAATACACGATGAGAATAAAGATTTAATAATTAAATTGTGTAAATTAATTGAAAATAAAATTCAGATTCGTAAATACGAAAAAGTATAAAAATAAAAGGAAACAATTTTTGATTACTTTCTTGGCGGCAATTGGCGTAAAGATTCAAATATGAAGTAAAAATTAGTAGTTTTAATCTTTAATAAAAACTAAATGCAATATTACCAAATTTGATATACCATTGTACATCTGTTTGATATCATTGACTTTACCGGAATTTCTTAACTTGTATTCAAATGTGGCTGTGTTTAAATGCTAATAAAACTATTGCAATTTTAAAGTTTTTAATTGACAAAAAAATACAACATACATGTTTTTTTTTTTTAGTTTCTTTTTAACATTTTATTCTTACATGATTAAATTCATTTGACAATCATTTACACGAACTTTTTGTGAAAAAATACCAATTATCTAAGCTAAGGCATTATTTTTTTAAGGATTTTTGAGGATTTTTTTTTAATTCTATGATAATATTTGTGCAATGTTGAACATGATAGCCGTCATTAATCCAAATAAGTCATACAGTAGTTGCAATAAAAGTTATATCTTAGTCATGCATAACTGATATTGACGAATTTAGAATAGTTCGTCCATACATCGTTGTTCTTGAAACAATCATTATTAGTATACATGTAAGTTTCCTGACGTATAAGAGCCATTGAGGATGAGCTCCAGAGAAAGCAGACTAGTAGCGTTTCGTTCGTTTGTTTGTTGGGAAAGGAGAGGAAATGCAACCGCTTGTACAGATAAACGACAGAATTACCATACAAGCATTTATAATCAACACAATCAGAAACAGTTCCCATCGTTAGACGGGGAATGTGAAGGCTTTCAAGAATGAACAAGTGACATGTCTAACTCGAACAGTTGGAAAACGGACTATCGACATCGACCGCTTGTTCTTGATATTTGAAATTGTATGCATATATACGTATACGTTTATGATAGTGATGAGTTCCGGTGTCTGACAAAAACTAAATTCCTTCATGGTTATATCTTGCCATACGTTTATATTGGTTTGTAAGGTGATTACTCAAAATCGTTATTTGAAAATCCTGTTTGTGAGATGTATATTCATTTCAATACAGAAATTTCGTCTATATATTTCACAAGTGTATAACACGGAGAAGCTCTGAAGGTTCATTACTCCCATTTTGTTTGGGTGTGAACCATCGATGTTGACAGCAATATCAAAGAATAAGATGATGTATAGAAAGAACTATGGGCGTCATGTGGCAAATATTACATGCATATCGGACAATGAGTTGTCAATCTGTATGAAAAGATTTCCAATACAACCATATTATTGAGAAGGAATGTTTACATGCTATACTCTCGTACTAGTATTACAGAATTCTTGTGGCGTTCACCTTAGACGCACATCTTTTTAACGATGTTTAAAAAAAAGACAGAACCAATTTAATGTCATATTTCCCTATTTTTTAAATATAACTAAAAGTCTTTCATCTGACAAGAATATCCCTATTTAGCGGACAAGTAATTTATTCTTTTTTCTGTTATTGAATACCAAGAAAGAAAAAAAAATCCCGAAATTAATTTGAAATTTTGATACTCAAAAGTTTCCCAGCAAAATATTCACATCCCTTCGGGATAATTAGTGTTCGTCCAGTGGCATATATAACAATTGTGATGACGAATTCCTTCCTTTGTTCGAGAACAATCTTATTTTACTATGTCCACAACTTCAATGAACCAAAGCAAAAGTTATACATCGACCTGTATTTAAATCAAATTGGTTCTCTTCTTCTTCTGATATACAATTATTATAGTCTATCGACATTCGATGATTACATACTGTTGGCATACGTGGACTAGTCTATTTACAACACTTTTACCCCTATTTATTCAAAATATATATTTTTTTCTTATGTTCAATGTATACATGTATATATTTTTAATTGAGCTATAGTTCCGTTACTTTCTATCCAGTCGTATAAACGAATCGTCGGCAAGTGCGTACATTTTTTTAAATCAATATTTCTGGTATGTTCCAATCTGTCCTTCACTTTTGACAATGAGTATATATTACATTTTCCCAAATTCACCCTTGGAAAAAATATTTAAATAGATTTTAATTTCATCAAATCTTATATTTTTATGAATAATATTCTTTACACCAGAAATGTTATTTATAAACAAGCGTATGAGTTTGGTAATGACAAGTAAGACAGAGTTGTATATTATACATCTGATAGTTCAAAATGGAAAGTTAAATGTTATCAGCCGTTTACACTGATCAATACCTGCAGAAGTGAAACGATGCGTGAACTTGCAAGCCCGACAGGAAATCGCTGGAATACCTGGACGTGTCACCTCACACCCCTCACAATACCTTTGGAAGTAATACCTTTAGCCATGCTGGTGATCAGAAGAGGGAAGATCAAAATTTATTTGAAAACAGTTTATTACTTTAAAGAATTATGAACAAATTAGATTTTCGAAAACAATTTTCACGGAACACTTATATATATGATTTCAACTTTGACTTTTTACCTAATTCCAATATTAACAGTTTAAAAACAACAGACCATGTTCATTTAAAAAAAATAAGAACATTTTCCGTATCAAGTTAATTTGTCAGATAAAACAATCGTACGATTGACAAGATATTGACACGCAATTACGACTACATCGGTTACTGTAGTTTTTGTCCTTTGTGGTTTATAGACATATCGGGACTTTTAATCGGGGAAGACGACAAAATGGCGGAATGCAGAGAATTGATACTCTAAATTTAAAATCGATGGTGATCTCTTATCTAACGGAATAAAACTTTAATATCTATAAATTTGAGCATTTCTATATAGAATGGACATAATATCAATTTTTGATTTTTTTGCGAAGTTTCCCTTTAATTAGCCTTCATTTGTTTTTTATTTATTTTAAATACATATTTTTGTCATTTAAGGAATGAAAATATATTGTTTTTAGTGTGTTTTTTATAATTGTTAACTTAAGTTGCTAGAGCTAAAGACATTGGTAGATTATTTTAAAATTGCTAAATGACTAAATGAACAAACTATGACATTTGACAGATGCCGATGAACCGTCATTCTTCAATCATATAGAGTGGATGTACATATTCAAATACACCGTGAATAAAACTATCACAAAATAAAAAGGAGATGCAGTTTGATTGCAAATAAGACAACTTTCAACCCAGTTCAAATAAAGTGGATGTAAGCAATTATAGGCAACCTTGCGGCCTTCAACAATGAGAAATTTAAGCATGGAAATTTCAATGGTAATACCTATTTCTTCATTTTGGAAACGATAAAAGATTAAGATGCAAAGTTTTTTTTGTTATTTTTGATTAAACGTCCAATCTATTGGAAAATTTGATTATAGTTCGATTATGAATGAATACATAAGATATTTTTTTTCTTCTTCAAAAAATCAATTTCTATGCTGCTAATTATATACTATATCTATATGCCAGCTCTTATGTTAACCAATATTTTATTTGAATGTCTTGTATTGTCCATAACTAGCCTGGTAGATTCTTAGAGTAACTAGCACTGATCGAATGTTATTGAAGTTGACATTCATTCGATTATCGGAACAGGAATTCGCGTGGCAACAATCAAGCAACGTATATTTATTAGTCTGATGAGAGCAATTTTGTTGAGACTATTCCGATAATAAAATTGATGTCAAGCAAAACAAATTATAATATTAAAAGATTATAATCTATATATCAAGGCAAATCTGCATTTTGCTTCAAAGTGTTCAACTTCGTTTTAAATACACCGTTAGCGAATAAAATAATGATAGTTTCGATCTATATTGTGTCACTAGTTATAACACTCAGTCAAAATCTTCTTGTACCTCGTTTGTGTAAATCGGCTAATCAGACATTTTGATGTTATCGAAATTTTAACTGTTTCGATTGTTTCAATTGCCAAGTACGTGTATCTTCACAAAGCGATATCCATATTGATAGGAAATATAAAAGTTCGATAACATATATGCTATAGTTCTGACAGTGCTTGTTCGAGTGGCTTTTTCTTTTTACAATACCTATTTCCAAATTTTTTTAATGTACTTGTTGCTTCAGTTTATCTCTCGCAACTAATTTGCTGGTTATATATTTATATAAGCTCATAGGTTAGATTGAAGGTCGTTACCACCAAATGCAGTATATTAATTGATTAATAGCAACTGGTCCTGTGTAAGGACAAATTATCTTTTGAAAATGCACAGATATATGAAGCAACATTTTTTCTGATGGATCTACTATCTGTCGATACCTGTATCTTGGCAATGCACAGGTCATGTTTCTCCGACTGTTTATGACGTCTTTGCACTAAATCCATTGGATGTTGGATGTGTACTGATTGATAATTTAGTCTTAGATGCTTGATTTTGTTTTATTAGTTGTGAGTGGCTTTGAACTAGTTGTCAGTAACTGCGAGTACTCTAGCATCAGTACTAAGTGTCTTTTTGATTTTGGGATTTACAAGTACCTGGCCACGTACACTCTGTTAGATGTATTTCTATTTGTATACATCTGATGCGTTCAGCCTTTTTCAACTGATTTTTATAGCTCGTTCTTATGTTGTACTGTTAAGCCACTGTTCCGGGTTAGGGTAGGGTTAGGATACTCCTAACATGTTTAACCCTACCACATTCTGTATGTATGTGCATGTCCCAAGTCAGGAGCCTGTCATTCAGTGGTTGTCGTTTGTTGATGTGTCAAATATTTGTTTTTCATTCATGTTTTGTACATAAATTAGGCCGTTAGTTTTTTCGTTTGAACTGTTTTACATTGTCATTTCGGGGCCTTTTATAGCTGACTATGCGGTATGGGCTTTGCCCCTCATCGAAGGCCTTGCGGTGACCTATAGTTGTTAATTTCTGCGTCATTTGGTCTCTTGTTGAAAGTTTTCTCATTGACAATCATACCACATCTTTTTTTATATATATACAAGTGTGGACACAGATGAGTGTGGATAGTATGTTTGAATGTTTGACAGTGTTTTATGATAAATGTAGTTCTATGATTTTCCTATATGTGTTATTAACTGTGTTGCACGATGACAACCAACCGGAGCATTAGGAGTATTGTTTATTTTATATGTAGTTTAGTTTTTATGTTCAAGACAGGCATGGAAGAGACACTAATTGCATTAGTTACCAAATGATTATGATAGAATATGTTCCACATCTTTGATTTTGGATACATTTTATAGGTAGGAGAGCAACACATAATAGGTTCAATTTTTCGTGATTTTTTTTTAAATTGGGAGATGATATCTGAGAACATGATATAAGGAGCCTGTAATTCAGTGGTTGTCGTTTGTTTATGCGTTACATATTCATTTTTTCTTTATTTTTTGTACATAAATAAGCGTTATTTTTCTCCTTTGAATTGTTTCACATTGTCATTTTGAGACCTTTTATAGCCGACTATGCTGCATTAGCTTTGCTCATTGTTGAAGGTTGTGTGGCGACCTGTAATTGTTAATTTCTATGTCATTTTGGTCTGTTGTGGAGAATTGTCTCATTGGCAATCATATCACATCTTTTTTTATATGTATTTGCTAACTATTTGTATGGTTCTATTTATATACTGAGTGCCAATGAAAACGCAACACTTGGTTTTTCAAAAATAAAATTTATATTAGAAATCATGATCTTTCAAAATGAATTGTTCTTGAAAATTAACAATTCTAACAATAGATCGATATCAAACAAAAATGTTTCATTGTCATCTTTCGGGCGCAATAGATAAACGAAACATCCAATGTCGAATCATCAAATCACAGTCCTAATAAAAAATGTTACAACCCTGTTGTGCAGCGCAATCTCGACAGCGCCGCGGAATTGATCATCCCGGACGTTTAATGTGATCTCGAGGAATGTTATTCCACTTGTCCCGCAAAGCAAACTCAAGCTGACTTTTTCATATTGGTGGTGGTTTTCATCGTCTAAACCATGTCAAATCTGATGCAAAATTTGCTCTATCGGACCTAAATCTGGCGAAACGCATGACTTTTGGCCAAGGCGGGTGCCAAACGTCTATGTAACCACCACTGACGATTTTTGGTACATAATGAATGATTTTTGGTCTACAGAATTCGATGTTTACGCCAGACGGCCATTAAGATGTCGGCTGTGGTGTTCTTTAACTGTTGAATTTCTGCGCAAATGGTGCTTTACTGAAATTGCTTCAGAGGATCTACCGTGACTACCATTGAACTCTCGTGACCTTTGGACATCCATCAGAGTCGATATCGGATATGTTAAAGACCAAATGTATCGGTTTTGCTGAGCGTTTCTTGCTTTTTGAACCCCGGGATGTGGCTTATCATTAACTGATCCATTTTTGTTGAATTTGTGGATGATTTGGGTTATTGTAGAGGCTACAGTCTTCTCGAAATTGTATGCTGTGAAAGGCTTCATTGGATCATGCCGGAAACTGCATGTCGCTGGTTGTCAGAAAGTCCTGGCATTTACTCAGATGTTTATTGCAGTTTCCTTACAATAAGGGCGGGAAAATTCATGACATTAGCCAAGCTTTAAATGACAAAATCGTGAAAATGGTGCGTATATTGAAAAGCGGTGAACTCGGTTTATGTCCTTTCAAAATAACCCTTACTTCGCATTTGTTCCAAAAATCACCCAACCGTAAAGTTGTCGACAATTGTCTTTAAAGTCATTTTCAACCAACTTTACAAAGTTCTAATATAAAATAAATAAAAATTATCAGACTTTTTTGAAAAACAAAAGTGTTGCGTTTTCATTGGCACTCAGTATATCTTTGTGGTGGCTTGTCATGATCAGTATCATTAGAACTTTAAAATGTTGAATTGATTTTCAGATTAGAAGAAATTTATTGGTTTTTAGTAATGACAATGCCTAACATGATGCTTGGGCCTGATGAGCTAGAAAGTAAGCTTCTGTGCTGTTTTCTATCAATTCTTTGATAATATCTCCTTCAAAGCTGGTGAAAGCAAAACAAATTTGGTCAATGGACAAATAATGTTTGGTTCAAACAAAAAATAAAATGCTTTTATCTCCCTGTTACTTACATTGTACATAGAAATGATAATACATGGAGACATCCTTGTACATGAGAGTTGTCTGTAAAATCTTTACTTCACAAAGAATGAATTGCATAACAATGAACCGAGCTCAAAGCAAAGCACTTTAATAATACACTTAGACAGAGAGCTCAATCCAGTGATATACTTTGTACTACAGATCCTTCGTGAACATCCATCAACCAGAACCATATCTCAATAACATGCCATTCTACATGGTTGGATCAGAAGTCCTGAAAAAGACATGATTTTTTTTTTTATCGTATTTAAAGTATATATGCATAGGTTAAAACTTTCACAAATTTGAGGTATAATCATTCAGTGTCTGGCAACTATCAATCGCTTCATGCACAAACTGATATAGGTTGAGCATGAGTGCCCTCTGTTGGAAATAAAAACATACCTCCACCTAATTTTAGTAAACTGATGAAGAAACATTCAAAACTATAAAATGTTATCCAAGACTTGTCAGTGTCTATATATAGCTATTCACCATCGCCACTGAATCAGTGATATATGTACACATAAATACATGTAAGACTAAAATTAAAGTATATATATAAGACTAAAACTGACATTCAGTCTTTACCTTCATTCCCCAAGTCCTGTTCAAATCTAATTCATGATAAAATAAAATTACAACCAATGAAATCAAAGGCGAATTAAGAGCCCCCCCCCCCCCCCCCCCCCTGTCTGGAAAAATATGGTTGATTATTCAGAGGACCACTGGAGCATGATCAGAGTGCGCCCTCTCTTAAGCAGTCAGTGGACCCGCACTTATGAAAATTTCTGGATTCGCCACTGGAAATATCCCTCCAATAGACTAGCATTTAAATCCCAGTTTTCTAATATGGTAGCTAAGTGGAACCTAAAACTAAAAAATTTGAAAAAAATATTTTAAATATATTTCAAATGCATGTATATGTGATAATATAAATTCTCCAGATTTCACTGTATTTTCCCTTTTGATGTTTTTCAACTACAGCCAGTTTGGTGTGGGTTGATGTTTGATTGTTGTACATGTTAATAACATGTTTCCTGCAGCTTTTAAAAAGGGCAGGGTAATTGTTAGCTCAGAGGGCACATTAAGCGCGATAGACAACAATTTTAGAATGTAGGACAGAAAGTCACAGGACAAAAAGTCACAGACAAAAAGTCACGGACAAAAAGTCACAGGACAAAAAGTCACAATTCTTTTTTTCTGATTATTTTCTTTGAATAAAAACCGCTTATTTCTACAAAAATATTTTTGTATTTTTCTTGAACTATTGTCTATAAACCAACTTTGTAAACAAAATTTATCAAAAAAATATCAAAGATGATCAAATAATTGTTAAAAAAACAAAATGTCAAAGTGGCTTGGCACTTAAATGGCTTCATGGTGCCAAGAAATATAACTTTTGCATGATTAAAATAAAATAAATCTTGATTTTTCAAGTATAATGACACATTTCCTAAACTTTTATATGAATATATGTATTAAAAAATAAATATTTCAAGATATTTCTCTTATATATTCAAACAATTGCCAACAAATTGTTTGTGACTTTTTGTCCTGTGACTTTTTGTCCTACCAAATTTGTGACTTTTTGTCCTGTGACTTTTTGTCCTGTGACTTTCTGTCCGTTTACCCAATTTTAGGGCACTTACTTAACATAAACAGGCAATTTCTATAAAATGGATTCATTTAAAAAATACTAGTTTAATGACCTCTTAATAGTTATTGTTCAAAATATATACATGTAACAGACTTCTTTCTGGGTCTATCATATTCTTGATGTGGGACCACATTGAAAAAAAATGTTGGTTTGCCAAAGCCAGAGTTCCATAAAAAAGATCAGGGTGATAGGTTGTTTTTTTTTTAAATATGAATGGACTATTTAAAATGATTAACTTAAAGAATTTGTCTGGTCATTTTTAGTAACCAAAATTTAGTAAATTACAAAAAAAAAAAACTTTACAAATTAACCATATCAGCTGTTTATTTTAAATGTCTATAAATAGCCAGAAATAGTTGTCTGTTACTTAGGTGTTTTCCCAAGTATTTTTCCCGCCTAAAATGATCATGTGACATGTTTGTAAACAAAAGACAACATTTCATCAAGGAATTCATTTATTTTCTGGATTATTCTGCTTTTAATAATTTAGTTTGGATTTTTATTCATTTCATTTAAGGTAGATCTACAGTCAAGCATTTGTATTTAAAAATAGTTTGCAAAGAATTTTTACTTTTCACTTTGACAAATGTCTCATGATCGCCGTTCATTGGCTTGTTCAACCATGCAAACAATGTATATTATGTAAATTAGAAATCTATCAGCTGTCAAAAATATTGATCTAAGCAATCGATGTTTTGAAATCGTTTTCCGGTTTAGTTTCTTGTCAAAACAATGTCATATCATTAATCTTCTAGGCAAAACGATGTTTCTGGGACTTGGGGGAGAATGTAGGACAGAAAGTCACAGGACAAAAAGTCACAGACAAAAAGTCACGGACAAAAAGTCACAGGACAAAAAGTCACAATTCATTTTTTCTGATTATTTACTTTAAATAAAAACCGCTTATTTTTACAAAAATATTTTTTATTTTTCTTGAACTTTTGTATCTAAACCAATTTTGCAAACAAAATTTATCAAAAAAATATCAAAGATGATCAAATCATTGTTAAAAAAACAAAATGTCAAAGTGGCTTCTCACTTAAATGGCTTCATAGTGCCAAAAAAAATATCTTTTGAATGATTAAAATTAAATTAATTTTGATTTTTTAGTATGACACATTTCCTAAACTTTGATATGAATTAATGTATTAAAAAGTAAATATTTGAAGATATTTCTCTTATATATTCAAACAATTGTCAACAAATTATTTGTGACTTTTTGTCCTGTGACTTTTTGTCCTACCAAATTTGTGACTTTATGTCCTGTGACTTTTTGTCCTGTGACTTTCTGTCCGTTTACCTTGGGGGATACAATCAGGACGCGTGATTAGTATCTGTATTCACTATTCAGTCTATTGCAGTTTGCTAATCAGCTGATTACGAAATCGATTACAAAATGGCGTCCTAGTGAACTTTTGTTTACGTTTGAAGGGAAATAACTCGAGCGGTATTCATAAAATATGTCTTTCAGTACCGTAAAGGCATGGCGTCAGGAATTTCGACAAAACTAGGGCAGGGCGCCAATTTTTTTCCCCAAAAAGGGCAGGGCGTCGAGAAATCGCGGCAGGGCGCCATTACACGCCAAAACCACCTGTAGGAAACACTAAACTTATATATCGACATGAGATTTGTTTATATACATAATACTTATTTCCCTAAATTCAAATAAAATAGATGTGAGAAATTAAAGGAAACCATATGCAAATATTAAAAAAATAATTTGCATTTGTTCTGTTGATTGATAGTGGTACACATATGAAGAAATGGTGAAATCACTTATACATAGTTCTGATCAAAAGTTTCATGATAGACATGCATGGTAAATAAGTAGTAGGTTGTTTGAAGTTTGCAGCATATTCAACTTTGAAAATCTTTTTCAGGTCTACAATCCATATAAAAATCTGTATATATGTGGTATAATTTCCAATGAGACAGCTTTCCAGAGGTTAAAATAACAAAGTAATTATAGGCAACCATACAGCCTTAATAAGTGAGAAAAAAACAGTCTAGACATGTTAAGTAAGCAACAATTAATGTAATGGCCTGATTTGCAACTTGAATAAACAACAGGTTTGGAACCCTCCCCCAAAAAAAATCAAAGAGCAGATTGCTCTGACGGATACGATTGCCGTTGTTTCGTTGACACATGTACATGTATACATGTAGCTGGATAATATTATTTTCAAAACTAATTCAACTGCACATGTAAAATAGTTACAAAATAGCCAATCCCGGATAAAAGTGTATGAACAATGCGATTAGGCCTATTGTGTTTTATTTTTGTACTATCAATTCCAAGTTTACTTTCCACAGCAGTCACTGAGACTCAGAGTGAGAGAAGGTATTTCACTTCGTATCTTATCACCTATTTTCCTACGTTAATTCTAGGAGGAACCCCATTCCTAACTCTTTAAATATTTAATTTCCTTTCAGTCAGTGATCATGACTCCTTTCCGTACACATTTATCAGTTTAAATTTCGATCATTTTTAATATAATACACTTTATTGACAGAACGAGCTAATACTCGACGTATTGTTTTAATTCAGAATTCACGGAAGTTACTTCCAGAAGGGAGACAATTGGAAACAATAATATGGAAGACTCCATTTTACCTGAAGGGGTGTTCTACGATGTGGACTATATTTATTTTCATTTAAATGATGCATATGATTTAAAATTATGCAACAATAATAACCTTCAATAGCAGACATACATAAAAAAGATCCCATGAGTTTAAAATTAATTAACTGAGTGGGGAATCCAGAGCAACCATTCAATCGAAAACCCCTCAAAGTCAAGAAAACTATACGCATTTATTAATCAGTTATTATATGACTAATTCACTTTGACTACTGATACATGTGATATGCAAACAGAAAAATATATCCTAAAATAGTGATTGAAAGATTCATAACACTTTGAAAGGATAATTCAGACACGTGTTACACGGGGAGCATGTTTGTTTACAAAATAATAATGTCACGTGATCGCGCAGACCTCACATGTTGCATCGCCCTTACAATCCACTGATACATAACCCATTATCATGCAAACATGCAACGTGAATGTGATTGGTTGTCAAATAATACAGAAATAATGCATGCACAGTTTATGAAGAAATTAGTTCATCAAATAGATCGATTTTCACTTTTGACACGAATAGGTCGGGTTGACATTTCTGTCATCGGGAATAATATTGAGATAAATGGGATAAAACTGACCGTCAAAAAGGTCTAGAGAAGCACATCAGTAGAACCTTAACATTAATAAGTAATACTTACCAAAATTTCTCTAATTAATAAACTATATAACTGAAATTTCACAAAGATAACGGTAAATAAATATGGTGGCGGTGATGCTGGTTAATTTGGCGCGATATAATATTCTAATCTTACTCCTATTGCTTTACGTAAAAAAATGTATAGAATTGAATTTGACTAAAGTTGAACATAAAAAACGTGAATATGCAAAAGCCTGGTAATATATTAATGATAAAAGTGTGTATAAATTTCTGTAAACGAATTTACCCGTATACTTCACTAAGAATTACATTTGAGCGCAAGGAGATCTTTATTGTGAATTGGTTTATTAACTAAGGGTCGAAGTTCAACATGTTTATATTAACGGAATTTTTTTGCGTTGCTTTTTAATAAATCATTGAGGCCATCTATTTTTATTACGGGTTTCCACATCTTTAAATCGGAATTATAGAAAAAATGGAATGTTGTTAGCAGAATCAAAACAGAAATGATGAACACTGCAACATTTTCAGCAAAACATAAATAGGATGGAGGATCTGTGTATTCACATTATTTGTAAAACTCTCCTTATTCATGTGAAGCGTGTGCTTTACATCGAGGCTTGTGCTTTACATCGAGGCTTTCTATGCTTATCATCGACGCCACAGTACTTCAACCAATCAGACAACGTTTATTTGGGGCATTCGACCTGTTTTAACTCAGATTTTGGAATTTTTTAATCGAAATTATAGAAAAATGGAATGTTGTTAGTACATATAAAATAGAAAAAGATGAATATTATTAGTTAAAGCAAGTTTGGATGGGGTTCTGTGTATTTACATTGTTTGTACAACTCTCCTTACTGATGCCATATTTTGGAATTTCCGTGACCTAAATGGTTCGCGAAAATTAATATTTTTATATATAGTATAGTAATAAGTAACCGTTCGGTCTTCAATAATTAGCCAAAAAAACAATGCACTAATAGCAAACTATAAACTATATTTACATGACTTAAGGTAAAACAGACGAGAAAACCAACATCCTGAACATATGATAATATTTTCATAACCATGGAAACAACATTTAGTTTTTACTTATACCATACCATTAGGTTAGAATTCGATAGATCAATGTTCACTGGGGTAAAGCTGATGACCGTAACTGCATTCACGGTCATCCCAAGATGTCGGATGAAAAATTAGGTCAGTTTCTGTATTGTCCGTTAAAGTGTTTCTATATCATTTTCTTTACAAATCACACATTGAAACGATGTAAATTTATAAAAGAATCACTCGGAAATCACTAATTACTTCTGAGAAATGTGCATGAAACGGGAAATTCGATTTGAAAAAATTGCCAAGATGACCGTAAATCACAATTGAGATGACCGTAACAGAATCAGCGATTCATAACAAGGCTGACCGTAACTGCTTTTAAGATGACCGTAATTTGTAAATGATGACCGTAACTTTTAAAGGATGACCCTCAATTCTAAGAAATATCCGTATTTATATAACTATCTTTTTGTATCAAATGATTAATCGTGTTGGTATACACATATTAATATGAGAGTTTTATCCTATAGGTAGAAGAAAATAAGACGTGCTTCAAATGCAAAGATTACCATATGTATCTTTTTTACAGTAGAGGGTTTAATTTTTAAAATGAATTTGCCAAAAGACATGCAAATGAACAGGAAGGGAAAACATGCTACAAAAGCGCGATAAAATGACACCTTACAAGCATAATGAAAAAAATGCGGTGCACAGCCTTCAACTGCTCGACAAAAGATTTTTTGTTTTGTTTCTGGGATTCCTTTTAATGACATATAATAAATACACATTTTTAAAAATGCCAAAAAATTGCATGTACACCCATTGATATTATATCGTCTTTCATTTTGTCGTGCAAATAAAATAACAGAAATATTTTCTGATTCGAATAAACTAGTGAAGGTGAGCTCCAGCAAAGTAGATCCTTAAAATAGTATTGTACGAAAAGCGTATCACAAGGCGGAACGTTGTCAATTTGTATATATACAGAAATGTTATTCATACAGTCAGGATTCTACTTCAAAATTATCTCCCCATTACGCCAGTTCATGCTCACAATCGTAGAAATGGAAGCCATTGTAGGGATGACGCTCTGCCAATTTTGCTCTTGAAAACTGATAAATTTATCCACATAGCACCATTACGATCGATCGTTATATGTCAGTTATATTTTAAAAGACAAATGTATCTACTAGCTAATGAGCATAAGTTAATGATCTTGTCTGCATTGATTCAACTTAAAAATATTGTCTGTTCGGATGTCAGATGGAAATTTTGAAAATTCTTAAGCATTTAAAAAAATTCTAATTAAATATTTTGTGGAAGGGCAGACTAAACATTTTCAGTGGTTGAAGATTATAAACCCTAGTTATCACACACAAGAAAATCATATTTTTTCGAAGATATCCATTTTTATCATCCAAATTAAAAGACTCGTCAAGTACTTTTAGAAAAAATAGCTATTCGAACACACCTACTCTGTTTTTGTGATTCCTTAGATAGGTATCTCACTTGACCCATATATTTCATCTTTTCGTACTGTCATTTTTTTACGTTATAAAGTCAACCTGTAGCTTTGATATATAATAATGATAGAATCTGAAGCGAGATGCTATATAAAATACTCCTGCTTTGTACGTTTTAAAGACAAATATACAACCCAAACATGCCCCAACATAAAAAGGTGCACTCGATTTTTCTCTTTTCGATACAATCGTTACCTGTTTTGGGAAATTTTTTCTTGATTCACATAATGGAAGGGCAGACACGAAAATTTCTGAACTAAAAGATTGATATGTTCTCCGTCCGTGATAAAAAAAAACCGGAGGTTATGCATTTTCTACATCCAACTTATAGATACTATATATAAAAAAGAAGATGTGGTATTATTGCCAATGAGACAACTATCCAGAAAAGACCAAAATGACACAAACATTAACAACTATAGGTAACCGTAAGGCCTTCAACAATGAGCAAAGCCCATACCGCATAGTCCGCTATAAAAGGCCCTGATAAGAACCATGTCGTCGACTTGATATCTTATGTAATAGATACATTGAAAACTTATGCAAAAGGTGTTTTTTAAATAAGAGAATTGTCGTTTTATTTGTTTCTATTAACTTTTTAAAATTTTGTTACAATATCAAACATTACAGTTAACATTTATCGTTTTCTCGATAAACACAGAGCTTCTATTCTTTTGTTCTATTTCAAAAGTGTTTCCGCCTGCATATATCAAGACAAATTAAGATTTTAATCAGCTTCCTCTGGAACCATACACATGGGCTCGATTACCAAATATTCGTATGTATTATTAATGTTTTTAATGCTCCATTTATTGGAATTATGTTTTTCTGGTCTGTGCGTACGTTCGTCCGTTCGTCTGTTTGTTTGTCCGTTTGTCCAGCTTCAAGTTAAATAAAATTGAAACTTAGTACACATTTTCCCTATGGTATGATCTTTTTAATTCTAATGCCAAATAACAGTTTTATCCCATTTTCATAGTCCACAAAACAAAGAAAATGATAGTGTAGATGAGGCATCCGTGTACTAGGGACACATTCATGTTTCTTCAAATTTTCGTCGTATCGCTGTCAATTTGTGTTAAAATTTTAACGTCGATATCAATAAATATTTCATTGTTTACGAGAAATATGCAATTTACTATCCTTGTTATAAATCCTAAATATGGCCAATTATATTATAGTTTAAAAAAAGAAATTTATGAAACATGTTTATATCCGCTAACCTAGCCCCTATTGAGATCGACAAACTCAACAAAAAAGCTTTGAATACAATACAGATATTTCTTAGAATTGATGGTCATCCTATAAAAGTCACGGTCGTCCTATATAAATTACAGTCAGTCTTTACAAATTACGGTCATCCTTTACAAGTTACGGTCATCTTTTTACCAATCACGGTCATCCTTGTTTTATGTTACGGTCATCTTGAAAATATTTTGATTATGATTTACGGTCATCTTAACGATTTTTTCAAATCGAATTTCCCGTTTCATGCACATTTCTCGGAAGTAATTAGTGATTTTCGAGTGATTCTTTTATAAATTTACATCGTTTCAATGTATGATTTGTAAAGAAAATGATATAGAAACACTTTAACAGACAATACAGAAACTGACCTAATTTTTCATCCGACATCTTGGGATGACCGTGAATGCAGTTACGGTCATCAGCTTTACCCCAGTGAATGTTCTTTACGAAGAACAATTAGGTGCTCAGAATCACATGTCATTCACATGATCAGGGTTTTGACAATATCTTTTTCACGCCCTTGTTGAAACTAAATTATTGCTTTTCATTGAGGCAATTCGCTAAACTACTTCACCAGTTGATCAGTTTGAAGAGTTGTATTCAAACTGCAAATTGGTAAAGCAAGTAAACAATTTATATATTTTGTAAGGTCAGACGCTTTCCAATTTGGACGGTAAACTTATACTTTCATTAAATCAGAATTAAAGGTGAGTTCGTGTTTGTCAATCTTTAGTTTTCTTTGTTCTGCTTTGTGTAATTTTGTTTGTATTTTTGGTCGTTTGTTTGATTTTTAACTATGACATTGTCATTTTTGTTTTGACTTGTGATTTCGAACACTCCTTTAGTATCTTGTGGTTCTTTTGTATACATTAAAATGATAAACATTACGGACAGTACAATTTCTTTTATTGCGCTATGAGATAGCCAGAAAATGAACAATATAAGTTACTATCACTGTGAACAGTATAGCTACCATGAGACTTAACTGCAACTTGGTCTCCTTTCTTCAGATTTAGTATAATATTGTTTGTTCCTGTTTCATGTTTAGAACCTAGCAACCATGTGCTCTGTTGTTTGATATTATTAAGGGAAAGGTAGACAACCAGTTTTTTTCCATAACCAGCCTGGACTGTATAAGAAAACTGATAAACTCCCGCAACAGGTGCAGTAAAAACTCCAGTGGTTGGATTGTACCCATTTCGTATATTAGTAACAACTTTGTCAAACTTGATAGCATCATTTGTTCTCAGGGATTGTGGTTTAGTCAGAATTGATGAAAAGGCTGGGACCTTGGTCCTACCCAGACACTGACAGACATTATCTAAAATAAAAAAGAAAACAATAGTTATGTATTGCACATTGGAAATTATCAACATTGCTTAAATTATTAACCTTTTAAAGAAGAAGAATATTTTCGTGAATATTATTTAGGCTCTCATTCATATATGCCAACTCTATAGAACTATGGTTGATGGGTAAACAAAAAAATAACATTAAACAACAAAAATGGAGTATAAAGATGGATAACTTTACTGCATGAATGTGAATTAATCAATAAGACTTATTGTTTGCATTCTACTAGTAATAAATGAGCAAGCTTCGTAAAACATATAGTTTTTTTGTTTTTTTTAAAGAATATTCGTTGCTCTGTTTCAAAATAGCAAGCTTTTTAAAAGATTTAGATTTATAAATGATAGTATATAAATTACGAAACGAAATAAGCAAACGAATTTGAAATATCCACGTCCTTGTTTTTAAGAAATAAGTCTTCGAAAACTTGTCTGGAAATTATTCTATATGAATCCAAATTTTATGCATTTTTACTGCGCGTTAATAGTACAATTGCATTTAAATCTATATGATTTTTTAACGTATGAAACTTACTTTGACCTTTATGCTTCATTGCCATTTCTAGCAGATCACCAAGAAGAGAACACTCTGAAAATAGCAATTATCATAAAACTTATAAATACAGGCATATGTGCAGAAATTCACTTGTAAGTATGTTAAAGACATTTTCTCGCTTTTGACATAATCCAAAGTATACGTGTTTTTTTTTTTTTATAGTAATAGAAAGCATATTTTTGTTTTTTAAAGAACAGAAATTTTAATTTGAAGCAAAAGCATGTATTCAGCCAAATGACGATGTTAGATAACACTATCGTTAGAACGCAGAAAACAAAGAGTAAATAAAGTATAAACAATGGCGGCAGAAACGGATTTATATAAATTTCGAATCAAGGTTGTCGGCTGTCCGGTAAAAAAATAGAAATCAAGTGAAGTTTACGACGGAATTAATGAGACAGAATACAAAACTACAAAACAAAAATGAAATTAAGGGCTAGATGTACGATTAACATAGTAACAAAAAATAATAATATACAAGAAGGCAATTTCAATTTACAAACAGCAGGGAGAGGGTTAGTTGTTTTTCAAAACTATTTAACATCATGTTACTCATGTGGCACCCTGCATGTGTTTCGAACGATTTATACATCAGACCAAAACAGTACCAACGTATAACAGTATTACGTTGCACCAACAGTAATCCATTAAAGGCTGTGTTATTCCAACAATGTACCAGTGCTTGAACTATGTATAGTGTTCAACAATACAACGTTGGACCATCATAATGTGCAATATTGACCCAATATGTACTTATACTTTACGAGGACAATGTTTAAAAACAATTTGGTTCAAATGATGTCTTGGTAGTTTTTCTTTTATAAAAAAATTAGTTTGATAATGTTATAAGATACAAAATATATAGTTTTACTTACCTAATTTTGTGTCACATGATCCCATAGCCATTTCTGCAAATAACAGCATGGTAAGAACGAAGGTGCAATATGTAAGCTTCATCTCAATTGTGACTGAGGACAAACTTAACTGAATGTTCCTGTGCTATAACATTTTTATACAGTGGTAGTAATGATGCAATTGCCTGACTTGGTAAACACATTCCATCAAATGAAATGGATACGGATAATGAGTTTTTATCACGCACTATAAAATGACAGCAATATTAGATATAACAAGATGTGGTATAAGTGCCACTGAGAAAACTCTCCATCCAAGCATCCAAGTCACAATTAGTAAAAAGTTAACTATAGTAGGTCAAAGTACAACCTGCAACACGGAGCCTGGCTAATACCAAAAAGCAAGCTGTATAGTATATGTCAAAGTACGGCCTTCAATGTTAATATTATTAGGACTTGAGTTTATTCTGCTGAAAAGTTGTTGACCATTTTTGTACACTACTGTCCTGTTATACAAAAATTGATATATGTATTCCTTGCAACATCTACATGTCCATCAGATAGGGTTCATTTGAGCTCGACCTCATTTCATGGTTCAGTGATCAAAGTGAAAGTTTTATGATAAGGTTCAATTTTACGTAGGTCTACTATACGTGGTGTATGATTTTGAAGCGCATAATAAAGTAAAATAACAAAATTAACAAACTCCAAAGCATACTAGTATTCAAATCGTAAAGGTCCTTGTCCAATCAAAATCAAATCGTTAAGGCCCTTGTCCAATCAGAAAAATCAAATCGTAAAGGCCCTTGTCCAATCAGAAAAATCAAATCGTTAAGGCCCTTGTCCAATCAGAAAAATCAAAAGCTTAAATACACCAAACGAATGGAAAGCAACTCTCGTATTCCTGACAACTTTTCAGCAGAAGAAACTCAAGTCCTAATATTTTTTTACATAAATAAGGCCGTTAGTTTTCTCGTTTGACTTGTTTTACATTGTCTTATCGGAGCCTTTTATAGCTATGCGGTATGGGTTTTGCTCATTGTTGCAGGCCGTACGGTGACCTGTAGTTGTTAATGTCTGTTTCGTTTTGGTCTTTTGTTGATAGTTGTCTCATTGGCATTCATACCACATCCTCTTTTTTATATTTGGTACATGCATTTCCTTATGAAGAAAATTGTAAATTAAACAATTAATGTACCAAAGTTTTGTGGTATAATATGTAGTAGTATATGGCAGGGTATTTATACATTCTTAACAACACAAAAAGACACAAACTACAGGTCTGAGAGAACTCGCAGTACTTGGTAGCTAGTTCAAAGCCAATAACGGCTTATAGAAAATGTATCTAAGGGTATAAACAAAGTCTTTCAATCTGAAAAAAAGAATTACGATGCATCTTAAAAAGTACACAAAATGGACGTATTTCCTTATAAAACTTGTGGTTACAAGTAAGTAAAAGTGGAGAACAGTTGCTACATTTTCCTATTTGTTTTTATAAATCAATTAAAAATCATCATTGTATATGTCATTTATCCCCAATATTTCATCTTTTATTTCATTGTTTAGATAAGGACAAATGTTACATCCAATATTTACTTTCACTAAATAAGAGAAATATTCTTTTCTGTATTTTTATATTCAATATAAACATCTATTAATATTCTGAACAACAGCTTCATATATAAAACTACTAATTATCAAATATACTCTACAGTCTATTCAAGCAGCACGATGAGACTGACTGTCATTATTCTGATAATTTTTTGTCTTATTTTGCTGCATGCAGAAGGTAGGTATATGTTTCTCATGTTCTGTCTTGTTTTGCTGCACACAGAAGCTAGCTAGCTATATGGTGCGAGTAATTTATATGGTTTTGCTGCACGCAGAAAGTAGGTATATGATGCTAATATTTTGTATGGTTTTGCTGCACGTAGAAGGTGGGTATTTGATATCAATGGTTTGTCTTGTTTTATGTCATCTTTAAATTTGTAAATGTACCTTCGGTCTTTATGGTTTATATAAAAATAAGGAGATGTGGTATGATTGTCAATGAAACAACTATCCATCAAAGTTCAAATGAAGCGGATATGATAAATTATAGACAGCCTTTAAAAATGTCGGCTTGTTAATTTGCAGATGGTAAGTGTACGTCTCTGGTCTTCTTATTGTTTAGATTGTAGAATATAAGCCAATGGATCAAATGGTACATGTGGCTTAGTCTAAGTAAAAGAGCAAATTTACGGAATTAATGATATATGTGGTTAAATTCGACTTAAAAGGGCAAGTTTACAGAACAAATGGTACGTGTGGCTTTATCTTACTATAAAGAGCAAGTTACGGAATTAATTTATTTATTAATGAAATGCACAGTATACGTGTGGTTTAATGTAACTTAAAAGGGCAAGTTTACAGAACAAAATTTTATTATAGATGTAGTTAAAATAATCACGTAGTACCCTTATGGACTTGGTACGATTTAGAGCTTGTCATATTGTATACGCAATTTGCCTAGAATGAAATTCTGTATAATGCCCTCTTCAAATTACTAGTGAAACTTCTTAATTTAGAATACTAGGTGCTTTACTTGAAGTTGACCTGAATAATTTGGGGATTGTTTTTTGTTTTATCTTAACTCACGCTTGATGAAGCTAATATTGACGAGAACATTGGTTAATATATGTATGAAAATAAAGAGATGTGGTATGCTTGTCAATGAGACAACTATCCTCAGGACCAAATGACGTAGAATGCAACAACTAAAGACGAATTTCAACAATGAGCAAAACCTATTTGGAATCATATGTTATTTTGGATGTTTTGTAGTGTAAAGGTCAGTAAGTAGCCCCGTATTTAAGGTATTTGTATGACAGTGTCTTCATTTTCAGAGGTTCTTTAAGTTCCTGAATAGTTTATCATAACACCTCACTCATTTGATTTGAAAAACTAACTATAGATTTTTTTGTATAGTTGATTAAATATCGAATCAAAATAAAACTTCAAATTGAATCTGCCGTTTTCTGTGTATTATTTTTGTTTGTTTGTCGTTTCAGACAGCAAGGCAAAGAAGAACCGTTCCAAAAAGAAATATGTTTCGAAGCAAAATAATTCAAAAGATAAAAAAATGACCCAGAAAGGATATTCAAAACAGAAAGGTTATTCAAAAGAAAAAAAATCGAAGAAACATAGCTATAAAGAAAAAAAATCTCCGAAAAGAAAGGAAACCAAACAAAGAAACACCATTCCAAAGAAAATTACTGTCCAAAAGAGCGAATATATTCCAAAAGAACGCAATCTGAAAGAAAGGATTTCTGACAAAACACCTCCAAAGAAATATAACTCGAAACAAATAAAACCTCAGAAAGGAAAGTATTCTAAAAAGAAGCATTCAAAAGAACGCTATTCAAAAGAAAAGAAATATCCGAAGAAAAGTTATTCAAAGAAAAAAACATCTAAGGAACGTTACTCCAAAAAGAACCATTCTAAGGAGCGAACACCAAAAGAAAAATATCATCCAAAGAAACGTAATTATAAAGAAAAGGGCACTCCGAAAAGACGAAACTCTAAAGAAAAGAAATCTTCGGAATTATGTGAGTATATTAGATATCTTTTTAATTAGATAATTGCAATATCTATATGATAATAAGACGTCTTTTTCTGAATAACTATGACCTGACTACTTATTTTTCAAGTAAGCTTTTACAAACATCATTATCTGACTAAAGAAGTAATGTACAGAGACATGATCGCAATACAGTCGCGGTTTAAAGCTTTGAACCCTATAATGGACTGTCTCATGTGGAGAGTTGTTGCATTGGCAATCAGACCATACCTTATTTTTAGCTCACCTGGCCCGAAGTGCCAAGTAAGCTTTTAATCACTTGGCGTACGTCGTCCATCGTCGTCGTCGTCGTCCGGCGTCGTCTGTTAACTTTTACAAAAATCTTCTCCTCTGAAACTACTGGGCCAAATTTAACTAAACTTGGCCACAATCATTATTTGGGTATTTAGTTCAAAAAATGTGTCCGGTGACCCGTCCAGCCAGCCAAGATGGCCGCCATGGCTAAAAATAGAACATAGGGGTAAAATGTAGAGTTTGGCTTATAACTCTGAAACCAAAGCATTTAGAGCATATCTGATATGGGCTAATTGTTTATCAAGTCAAGATCTAACTGCCCTGAAATTTTCAGATGAATAGAACAACTGGTTGTTAGGTTGCTGCCCCTGAACTGGTAATTTTATGGAAATTTTGCTGTTTTTGGTTATTATCTCCTATATTATGATAGAAAGAGATAAACTGTAGACAGTAATAATGTTCAGCAAAGTAAAACCTACAAATAGGTCATGAAGAGCAAAATTAAGGAGTTATTGCCCTTTATAGTCATTTTTTAACAATTTTCATAAATTTTGTAAATTTTGGTAAATTTTTACAAAATGTTTTTCTCTGTAACTATTAGGCAAAGTGCATTATAGATAGATATCTTGTTAACAGCAAGAGTGTTCAGTTAAGTAATATGGCGTCACAGGGGTTGGCCAATATCTACGAGAACACATCACCATCACCAAAACACAATTGTGTCATGAATCCATCGGTGTCCTTTGTTTAATATGCACATAGACCAAGGTGAGAGACACAGGCTCTTTAGAGCCTCTAGTTATATGAAAAAATCAGGTACATGTCACATTCTTCAAAAGGGGTCGGGAATGTGGTTACGAAATAAAGAACATATTTGCTATCATATGTGAAACAGATATATCATAACGGTCAACTAATTCGTGATGGCGTATGAAACATTTAGAATTTACCAACCGACAATGAAAAATTGCAGTTTAAAGAACAGAGACACCCTATTCTCAATTTATTGAAATAAGAGATTAAAAAACAGGAACAACAGGAATATGTCCCCAGTACACGGATGCCCCATCCGCACCATAATTTTCTAAGTTCAGTGGACCGTGAAAATGGGGGAATATCTCTAATTTGGCATTAAAATTAGAAAGATCATATCATAGGCAACATGTGTACTAAGTTTCAAGTTGATCGGACGGACGAAAGAACGGTACGACGAATGAACAGACGAACGGACGGACGGACGCACAGACCAGAAAACATAATGCTCATAAATGGGGCATAAAAACAAAAACATAAACATGGAAATACTAGCATGGTATTGCACAAAAAACTCCATACACTGAAACGCATAGAAATGACGATGTTACGCAATCATGAAAAAATCAAACGCTTCTAAAATAATGTGCTTAAATATATCCATATGAACATTGGCCAACAAAAACAGAAATATATTGATAACCTTTTTTTTACCTCCCGGGTTTTGTTGGGATCTGTGTTGTTCAGTCTTTTATTGTGTTTTGTATGTAGTTGTTTGTCTTTTTGTCTTTTATCGAAATTGCTTTTTTTTAGTCTTGTGAGTTTAAATGTCTCTTTGATATCTTTCTCCTCTCTTTAAGTCTAATAGTATCCGCAATTGACTTAGTAACGCCTTTATTTATGTCTTTGCAGCTGATACAACAGAGAAAACAAAAACTGTATGGAAGAATATTAAGCCTAAACAAATAAATAAGAAAAAAGGTGAGACTTATAAATATATGATTTTGAGTTTTGGAAACCAAATAATATCTTATATTCCCTAAATCAGTGTGAGTTAACTGAAATTATTAAACCATTAATTAAAACAATGCAAAAATACTGAAAATGAAAAAATAATTGAAATAAAATAGTTTGAGAATCTTTTAAATTTTCTTTTGAAAATTATCGCTCTTTTTTTTTTTTTTTTTTTTTTTTTTTTTTTTTTTTATAGAAATCAAGCCAAAGAAGAAAGAAAAGAGGAAAAACAGAAAAGGTAAGATACTAATAACTGACAAGGTCCAAAAGATTGTGTCAACTAATGAAAAAAATGCATTTGTCTAGGATCCAAGTTTACTTGAGCAAAATTCATCTTTGTTCATGCTCATATAATTTTTTGGCAAAAATCGATTGAACTTTTAGTTTTCTAGAATTAAAAGATTAGTGCATTTTGAATCGAACAAAATTTCAAATATGTTTTTCCTGAAAATGTTTTATGCGATTTCTAAAATGAACTCAACAATTCAACAATTGAAAATTATGATACTTATTTCAAGGAGAATGACAATTGCTTTTTAAATTAACATTATATTCTAAACATTATTGTAAAATAAACACGTATTAGTATCAACTTTCTCAATCGAAAAATTGAAATAGAATACATTTGTCAAATCCGTTTAGCCTTTATGGATTAACCATCATCAGGAACTCGTATACCCTATATATAAGCTTATGCTGTACCTAAACATTTGATTAGCTATATGATCAAAAGAGACATACAGGAGTAACTAAATCCAGCTAAGATTTCAAATAAATTGGCCACGAGCTTCACCGAAGAGACATGTATTGTCGAAATGCGCATCTGGTGCAGGTAAATTGGTACCGTTAATGTTATAATTTTCACTGAAAGAATCGGAATCTTATTATTTTTTAATAAGTTTGCAATCTATCAATAACATATGTCAGTACCACAGAAACCGACGAATGCGCTGCTAATATGCATTAGGACTAATAATCAAACACAGGCGGTACCAATACAGTGCTTATAAAATAAAAATAAAACTTCATAATATCGAACTTTCAATTTTGTCAGGTTTTATGAACTTCCCTACTTAAAGAAATTTTCTTCAAGTTCGGAATGATTGTTAATATTTCTTATAGATGTGTTGTGAGTCGTGACTTACGTACTTTTCTGTTCTTGATTGACATTATATAGGAACGCCCACACCCATGTAAGGATGTATCTAGACACAAACACATTGTTGTTTGAAAGAGATGCAATCTTGGTTTTACAACCGTTATCTAATGTGTAATCCTTTGAAAATGAATTCTATATCCGATGAGTTTGTCAAAAGGAAAATGGAATTTTGAGTGTGATTAGAAAAGGTATTCAATATTGACTTGTTTTCATAATTGTTGGTGATAACCATTTGTAGTCAGTCATTTTCATGCCCAATTTATGGGCATTGTGTTTTCTGGTCTGTTCGTCCGTTCGTCCGTCCATTCATCCGTCTGTTCGTCTGTCCCGCTTTAGGTTAAAGCTTTTGGTCAAGGTCAAGGTAGTTTTTGATGAAGTTGAAGTCCAATCAACTTGAAACTTAGTACACATGTTCCCTATGATATGATATTTCTAATTTTAATGCCAAATTAGAGTTTTGACCCCAATTTCACGGTCCACAACATTGCAAATGGTAGGGCGGCGGTTGGTGTATACGTGTACTATGGACATATTCTTGTTTCAAATAACCTAAAGGGGTTTGAATATGCAGGGAAATGGCACAGTGTCGAATAAGATAAAAAGCCAACAAAATTTTCAAACTATAAAGTATTACCTAAAAAAATAATCAACTGCAGCATTACTGCAAAAGAAATATAAGTTTTAAGTTGTTAATATCCGTGTCATTTTGGTCTCTTGTGGACAGTTGTCTCATTGGCAATCATACCACATCTTCTTTTTTATATTTAAATCGTTTATTCGTCGTTTGAAACATATATTTCTTTTCTAGAAATCAAGCCAAAGAAGAAACCAATAAAGAAGAACAGAAAAGGTAAGATATAGATATCTGATTAATTATATTTGAAAACGAGTGTGTCACCCGTTAAAAAAATCTTCTTTATCTAGAATCCAAATTTATTCTTGCAAAGCTCACCCTTTATTTGGGCTTTTCAAGTTTGTTAGCTGAAATCATTTTATTTTCCAGTTTTGTAGAGCTGAGAGAGGAAAAAGCATTTAAAAACTGATATACTGTTGGTTTTGTTTTTCCAGAAAAATATAATTTCAAATTTTAAGACATAACAGAATCCATAACAGAATCCATCTTAGGTCAACTTGACTGGGGGAGTCGGGCCTTATTTGTTTTTTTTTATCTATTCGCATCAATTCGAAAATGATCAACGGAGAAGTATGATATAAATCATTTCAGTATCAAAGCATCATTTTAATAAGCTGATGATATCCATGGGGACTAACAACCCACCAGCGTTGGTATCAACGCGGTGCTCAATAAAAGCAACATTAGTATAGCGCTACTTACAAGTCATAAATCGATTTTGAGAAAACAAATCCGGGTTAAAACTAAAACCGAGGGAAACACATTAACTATAAGAAAATAACGCAACGAATCACCATAGAGTTCAAATTATTTTTGAGACTTCTTATTGATGCATTGCGCCTGATGCAAATTACTTTTCTTGATTGACCTTTGTCAGGAACGCCCACACCGAAAGCATTGATCTGATGAGTTTTGAAAGGGGAAAGGATATTTTGAATGTTTAGAAAAGGTAGTGAATATTGTTGTAAACAATATGTAGGCTGATAGTTTTCAGATAACCATAATGTGTTTTAATTTGCAGGAAAAATGTCAGTCTTGTCTTATGCAAAAGCAAAAAGCCAAAATAAGCATTTTCAAACTATCAATTAAAACAATAAGCCAAAGCAATAGTGAGTTGAAATATGATTTTTTAAATCCTTTTTAAATCCTTTAATTTGTCGTCGGAAATATATATTTCTTTTCTAGAAATCAAACCAAAGAAGAAACCAATAAAGAAGAATAGAAAAGGTGGGATACAAATAACTGATACAATTTATTGTAAAAAGATTGTGTCAACCGTTGAAATAATCTCCTTCGTCTAGAATCCAAATTTACTCGAGCAAAGGTCACCTTTTATTTGTGCTCTTTTTTAGAAGCTATCCGATATCAATCTATTATCTAGTTTTCTAGAATTTAGAGATAATATTAAATTTAAAAAGTAATATACTATCAATTTTGTTTTCCTAGAAAATCTATATCTGCAAGTTCAGAACGAAAATAAATTCAACAATTCTTCAATACTTTTTTATGATACCTATTTCAAAGAGAACGACAAGTGTTTTTAGAATAACCAGATATTTCTAAATAATGCAATTGTGGATGTAAAGCGTCTTCTAATTCGTTATCATCTAGTTTTTTTAGAATTTAGAGAGAATATTGAATTCAAAAATTAACATTCGATCAATTTAGTTTCCCCAGAAATATATTTTTGCAAGACAGTGTTTTGTCTGACAGCCCATAGACATAATTGTGTCATGCGACCGAGACGTCATCAACGTTTTTTTTTTTCATGATTTACTCCAGTCTAAAATGGAATTAAGAAATTTATTAGAAATAGCATAAAAAAGGTGATGCACATTTTAAAATAACCCGCTATGTTATTTCTTTATAGACAGAAAAAAAATATTACAGTCATACCTTAATTAGAATTGTAAAATCAATATTTCTGAGAATCAGTTTTGTCTTAGAAAAATAAATGAAAAAAAAAGTCCTTTAAAATGTGTTTCAATCAATACGCTTTTCTGCGTTTACCTTAATTAGGAACGTTCATACCTAAGTCTTACCCATTAATTGTAACCTATTTCTATAATTTTTTTCAAATGTTATGTTTAGGGTCAAACATGCAAGGAAACGACACAGCCCTGATTTTTACAAGAACAAAAGTCAACCAAAAGAATAGTCAAATTATTTAATGAAACACCTAGCAGCATAGATATTGAAATCTGGTTGAAAATTGTCCAATTTGACGTTTGAAATATATAAGTCTTTTCATTCCATTTAAAAAGCAAAAAAAGAAACAAAGAAAGAAGAACAAAAATGGTACAATATTGATACCAGATTAAAACGAGAAATTATGTCAACTGTTGAAAAACCCCTTCTTTAAGAGTCTAATATCAAGGGCAAACGTAATTCTTCTCCATGGTTTTTTTTTTTGTAAGCCGAAATCAATTAATATTCTAGAATTGAGAGAGATACATACAGGATAAAGTGAACAAATGCGTACGATACCAACTTCTAAGAGACTGTGTGTCTTGAAGAATCAGAACTTTCTAAATATTATGTATAATCAGTAAGTCCTATATATAATATATCAATTTTAAAGGAAAATTTAAAAAAAAGAACTTTAAAACGCGTTGCATCAAAAATTCTAGGTTTACCATCTTTTAAACGTTCATGCTAGAAAAGTGAATTAAAGTTAGACATAACTACTAAATGATTAAATTAATAACTATCTCTATCTAAGGTGCATCAACTAAAGGCGTTGGAGCTTAGATTTTCAATACGTTTTGCAATTTATCACAGGAGAAGTATGTTATAAAACTTGTCGGTACCAGAGCACCGAATAATAAATTGAGGATACTTTATGGGATTGACAGTCCACCAGCAACAATACCAACATAGTGCGAGAGAAAAAAAAAAATATCACACCTATAAATTGGTTCAGTCCGAATCCCCTATCTCGATTCATTTAATTAATGAACGCCTACACACATAACAGTTTGTATAGAAAAGCTAGTGAATATTTATCTATTTAGTAAACGTTGGTGTAACCTAATGGTAGTCAGTCATGACCTCAAATAACATAAAGATGGTTAAATATGCAAGACAATGGTAAATCCTTGTTTTCTGTAAGATAAGATAAGATAAGATAAAATAAGATATTTATTCCAATTTAAGGGCCCATGAAAAGCAAATTACTTGATTGCAATCATTTGGATTATTGAAACAACAGTTAATCAAAAGAATGATCACACTATAAATTGAAACAACTAGCTGAATAAAAACTGAAATCTGCTTGAAATCGTTTAATTTGAGTTTGAAATATAAAAGTCTGTTAATTCCAGTAAAAAAGCAAAAGAAGAAACCAAGAAAGAAGAACAAAAAAGGTACGATATAAATATTAGAGTAATTATGTCAACTGTTGACGAAAAAAACAGGAATTGTTTAGAGTTTAAACTGAAGGGCAAACGAACCTTTCTCTGTGCTTTTTTTTTTTTTTTTGAAAGTCAAAATTAATTAATCTTTTTAAGTTTTGTAGAATTGTGAGAAAAACATTTGTTGTAAAGTGAACAAATGCTTACAATAACCAATTTTTACGAAAATAGTGTGTTTTGATAAATCAGAACTTTTTAAAATATCTTTTACTATCAATAAGTCATATATATCAATTTTGTCTGAGGAAACATAAACAAATTTTTTTGTGTACGAAACGCTTTTTTTAGTTTACCTTCAACAAAACGTTCGTAGCCCAAAAAATGAAGTCAAAAGATGAATAACTTAGTCTGCTATATGATCAAAAATGAATTATCCTCATTTAAGATATTTTTAATGAGCGAGTTTGAACCTTAGATTTTTAATAAGTTTACAATTCATCACTTGAAAAGCATGTTACAAATCATAACTGTACCAGAGCAACGACTTATTATGAGTTGACTGACAGTACACCAGCATCGGTTACGACCCATTGCGAGAAAGAAAAAAACACACTTATAAATTGATTCTGTCCAAATGGCTTTTCGCGGTTTATCTCATCAATTATCGCTTACACTTGGAATGTATTTGGAAAAGGCAGTACATAAATAAGGTCGTTAGTTTATTAGTATGAATTGTTTTACATTTCGGGGCTTTTTATAGCTGATTATGCGGTGTGGGATTTGCTCATTGTTGAAGGCCGTACGGTGACCTATAGTTTTTAATTTCTGTGTCATTTTAGTCTTTTGTGGACATTTGTCTCAATGGCAATCATACAACATCTTCTTTTTTATAATTACCAATGTTTTTTCAATTGATCGGGCGATCATGATGTTTTCCTTTATAATTATTATTATTGATATCGAATCCCTATCAGTGTCACCAAACAGATAACGCAGTGAACGATATGGCACGAATATTTATAGCCATTATATGTACTAAAGCATATATGTGCTAAAGCAGAGTGATATTGATATAATAGTGAATATTGATTTATTATTTAAATAATATTGTTGTAACCCATTAGTAGTCAGTCATATTTTCAAATAACAAAAACAGGGTTAAATATGCAACAGAATGGAACAGCCTCTTGTAAGATAGGATAACATAAGATATTTAATTCCAATTAAAGGGCACAAGAAAAGAAAATCTATTTAACAAAATCATTTAGATATTTAAATTGAAACAAAAGTTAACCAAAAGAATGGTCAAAGTATAAACTATAAACTAGCTGCAAAGATTCTGAAATCTTGTTGAAAATCATTTAATATGTCGTTTTGAAATATATAGCTCTTTTCCTTTCAGTAAAGAAGCAAAAGAAGAAACCAAAAAAGAAGAACAAAAAAGGTACGATATAAATAGCAGATTAAATCAAGAAATTATGTCAATTGTTAGAAAAAACACAATTATTTAGAGTCTTAACTCAAGGACAAACGAACCTTTCTTCGTGCTTTTTTTTGAAAGCCAAAACTAATTAATCTTTTTAAGTTTTGTAGAAGTGAGAGAGATACATATATTGTAAAGTGAACACATGCTTACAGTAACCAATTTCTAAAAGAGTTGTGTGTTCTGAATAACCAGAACTTTCTAAATATTTTTTCTGTTATCAATAAGTCCTAGTATATCAATTTTGTTTAAGGAAAAGAACCCTTAAAATGTGTTGCATCCGAAACGCTTTTCTTGGTTTACCTTCACCAAAAAGTTCGTACTAAAGCAATGAAGACAAACGTGTTTAACTACAATATGGTTAAAAGAAGAACTGATACCTGATGGGATTGACAGTGCATCATCAGCGGTTACTACCCACTGCGAGAAAAAAAAAAGAAAAAACACACACATATAAAATGGTGCGGTCCAAATCGTTTTTTTCTCTCGATTTATCCGATTAATGAACGCTTACAAACAAACATTGTTTGAGTGTGTATAGAAAAGTTAGTGATAACTAATATTGCTCTATTTAGTAAGTATTGTTGGAACCATTTGTGGTCAGTCATGTTTCACTTTGATCTATTATGGTTTACTTTTACAAATTGTGATGGAGAGTGTCTTATTGGCACTCATACCCATTCTTCTTATATCTATTTCAAATAACATAAAGATGGTCAAATATGCAAGTAATCGGCAGAGTCCTGTCTCTAATAAGAACAAAAGTCAACCAAAGAATTACCAGACTATACATTGAAACTACAAGCTGCATAGATACTGAAATCTGGTTCAAAATCGTTTAATATGTGATTTGAAATATACAGCTATTTTCATTTCAGTAAAGAAGCAAAAGAAGAAACCGAAAAAGGAGAACAAAAAAGGTACTATATAGATATTCGATTCAATCGAGCAATTATATCAATTGTTTAAAAACACCTTCGATTAGAGTCCAAGATAGAGGGCTATCCTAATCCTTCTTCATGAATTTTTTATTTAGCCGAATTCAGTTTATCTTTTTAGTTTTCTAGAATTTACAGAGATGAATGCATATTAAAGTGCATACGATACCAATTTATGAAAGAACTGTGTGTCTAGAATAACTAGAACTTTCTAATATGATTGTATTATCAATACATACTATATAAATATCAATTTTGTTTGGGAGTCGGAACCTTTTTGTTTTAATAAGTTTGCAATTCATCAAAAGCATGTTATAAAAGATGACTAAGGAACCGTAGAAACCGTCCAACAATTGGAACAAAAGCGGACAAAAAGAGTTGTTAAACATTAAGTTGAAACAGCTAGCTGCAGTATTATTGAAATTGAAAAATAATGTTCAAATTTGTTTGAGAACTGCCAAACTTGTCGTTTTGCAATATATACTTCTTTATAGAAATCAAGCAAAAGACGAAACCTACAAAGAAGAACAGAAAAGGTATAAAACTACTGTCTGATAAAATTGAAAAGACTATGTCAACCGTTGAAAACATTGCAGTCATCTTCAATTCTTTTCTCGAGAAAAAATCATCCTTTTTATACTTTTTCATTTGTTAGCCGAAATCGATCTGCTTAAAAAAAATAATGGGTTAATGCAAATTCAGAAACAAAATAGTCGATGTAAACTCATGATAACCATTTCAAAGAGAATGGTACGTCTTTCTTGAACAACCAGAACTAATAGGTGCCTCTTATTTTCTTGTAAATTCCACTTACAGTTTCAAATAACATTTTACTGTTTAAATAAAGAAACTTCTGTTCATTTGCCTACCCAAAACGTTTGCAAAGCACATTCATTGAAATAAAGGTAGTTGGTATTAAAAGCAAATAAAATCAACTTAACTTAATATTAATTTTTTTATGTATTTTTAGTCTCAAGATATGTCGGTTGCTATGACGACAATAAGCCGAGAATGATGTTTAAAGCATTTCTGCAACATAGTAAAATGACCATAGAAAGATGTATACGGTTTTGTGCCAAAAAAAGAACTAAATTTGCAGGCCTTGAGGTAAACTTTTAATAAATAAAATGAAGTTGAAAGAACATGAAAACTACTTTTTTATAGGCATTACAAGCGTTCTGAAGCGTGCAGAGGGTGTGATGTTTTCCTTTTACGATACATTTGATTCAATGCCTGCATTTAGGACTGGCGTGGCAGCAAATATCGTACCGACAGTCAAACGGATCTACCTTGCTACTGCAATATAAGGTTACAAAATAAAAAATCCAAAAAAATAAAGAGTATTATGTGACTTTCATCCAAGTGAGAGGTTTGCCATTTGATAAGGGACGTTCCGTTTTGAATTTTCCTCGGAGTTCAGTATTTTTTTATTATTTTACTTTTAACAATGAATAAAAAGTGATCAATTTTCTAATCAGTGGAAACGCATTATCTTTTTTAGTTTAAATACCAGTGCTTCTGTGGTAATTCTATCAGTAACAAAAGAAAAAGAAAAGATAGTGAATGTAGTATGCCATGTTTAGGGAATGGACAACAAAAATGTGGTGGTGTTTGGAGGATTTCTGTGTATAAAGGTAAATATAAGTGATGTAGTGTAATGTAAGGTTAAAAGGAAGTCCAAAAAGATGTTTTGCGCCACCTAGATGTCACATTCAATACAATAGGAAGAGGTAAATTTATTTTTCTGCTGCCCTGGTAATTAGAAATCAAAATTACAATAATGAGACATGAGTGTTGGCCATTTTTGTAGAAATAACGAGAAATATGGAGAAAACTGTCTGACGAGAAGCATGTTCTGTGCCAAATTTAGCAAGGGGATTCCTTCATTCAAACCATTTCGAAAATTACGGAACCGTTGAGTAATCTTAAAAATGCCATTTCTCTATCAAAAAAGCTGCAGAACCTAATGTGTTCAGTAGTTTCAATTACATCCAAAGGTGTTAATAATTCAAAATTCGACATTTTTCCGAATGGATTTTAGAAAGTGAATACGCAGAACCAAAAAAGGCTAGCCTACCATTGTCGCCTATGTAAATAAATACTCCCTTGTTATCAAGAACCAACCTCTTGTCGACAACCACCTGGTTAATCATTGTTGACATTTTTCATATTGTATAAGACCTTTCAAAGTTTGATATTTGACGAAAAACCATAACAGATATATTTTTTTCAAATTTATTTAGGATAACGGACAAAGTATATTTAAAATATATAAGAAAATACAAAAAGTATAATATTAAGAGAGATATACAAATGATGACAAAGCGTTCGCTGAAATAAGAAACAGAAGTAATTGTTGGATATTGCTACAGCTTCGATGTCAAGCGAAAGTACAATATCTTCCCATAATGGTTGTATAACTAAAGAATTGAAAGAAGAACCGATGTTATGAATTTATATTTACTTTTTTAGTTGGACCCACAGTGAGGTCTTTGAAACCAAAATGCCATAAGAGAGCTCGGTTAAGGAATGGTAAATGTGTCTGTAAACGTGGTTACTATGGCGATGGAAACAATGTTTGTGATAGTAAGTATACAGCTTACATAACTTATTTTGTCACTATAACAACATACCGATATTTTATTTAGGTAACTTATGTTTTATGTAAGAATGAGCGAGTTTTCATTGTCTGAAATACATAAACAGATGCAGAATCAGGCTAGGCGGGATATCTGTTAAACAATTGTGGACAAAAAATTTATTCCAAGCTTGTTTGTGTCGAAAAAATGCAACAAATACTTAAGTCGCAACAAAAAACATTTGAAAGCTAAATCAAATTAATAAGACACTTTAGAAAACAGAAATTAAAGAAAATTTGAAGAACAGTTAAACCCGTTTGAAGTCAATAAGCAAAGAGTTGTTGCATCCTTCTTTTTTTGCACAAACAAATATATATATAATATATATATATATATATATATATATATATATATATATATAATACCACGATTGATTACAAGAATAATAAAAAACGGTACCAGTTTTACCGCTGCACCATATGCGTATTTCGACCATGAATGTAACGTCAGTTATACTCGATGCACACTATTTAAAGTCCAAAACCTAATACAAACGATGAAAGGCTGATCAACCAAAAAAGATATAGATAGAAGCATGCCGCTAACGTAGTTACATCAGAAACATTTTGAAGAACTTTACAAATCTTAAGACATTAGTTTTTGATTGCTGAAATGTTCAAAAATCATAATAAAAGTCAATGTAATGAAACTTACGATTACCAATTTTGCTTTCTAGTTTATGGTAGGCACAAAAATGTGTCATTCATCAAGGTAGGCAATTCAGTACGATTTGTAATGAAATATAAAAGGTTTTGTACTGGATTATTTTAGAAAATAGGATATTCTTTTTATACTCATTATAATATCAAATAAAAACATCCAGTATATGTTTTTCACTTTTACTAGTTTTTACATCGGACATTCATAAGTAAACATTTAAATACAATTTACGTTCCAGAATCTTGTACGTGTATGGCTTCTGGGGATCCACATTACAAGACATATGACGGACAAATGATTCATTTCATGGGAACATGTAAATATCTGCTAACTAAGTCGAAAGAAAACAACGAATGTTCGTTTAGTGTCGAAGTGAAAAACGAGCGACGTGGAAGAAATACGAAAGTTGCTTATACCAGAACTGTTGACATAAAAATATACAAGAAGACAGTACGAATTATGCAAGGAGGGAAAGTCTTAGTATGTTTAAAATATATTTGAACATTTATTTCTTATGTTTAAATAAAGCTTTTTATATTATGTAAAATGAGGTTTTTCTCATATATCTAATCATGCATTTCAAGTTGATATATTTTTCATGCTCATTCATAACACATTAATTCATATGAAACCAGGAAAAAGAATGATGAACTTTTGGTCCGATAACTAAATGGTCAAAGGTACTCGATACAAATAAAAAAAAAAACACAAATAAGAAAGAAACCCAGCTAAAAACATCGAGGTCAATTCGATTAACCAGTTTCTTATAATATAAAAATGACGTTTTAGTACCTCATTTTAAGTTGCATCCGAATTCTTACTACATATTTAGCAACATACCTTATGGAAAGGGCGCGTTTTGAAATACAAAATTTGGTATGAATTTTCATTTCGAAATTACCCATTTCCTAATCCCTTTAATCATCACTGGTAAATGCATTTGCAAAGAAAAGGTTATTGTTAGATCAAACACACCACATTTTTGTTGTTTATGCATGGATACAGTTTGAGTTTGGCATGCATGAGGAATTTTTCCCTTCGCAATAGATAAAAAAAATTGAACAACGTTTGTAATAAAAAATGTACGCAAAGTATACTTTTTGGTTTATTTTAGATAAACGGTCAAAAAAAGTTCCTACCAGTACAAGAAAATAACGATAAACTCAAAGTATTCCGTAGTGGGAGATTCGTACAGGTTTGGACTGAATGTGGAATCAAAGTTAATTTTGATGGTCGTCATGCTGTATATGTGGTGACGCCACCAAAGTTCAAGGGAAAACTTGAAGGTATCTGCGGGGACTGTAACGGAAGAAAAGATGATTTCAAAACTAGAGATGGGAAAGATGTGTCCAAGGAGAAAACTAAATTCGCCTTGATTGGGGATAGCTATTCGACGTCAGATGATTCTGAAGACCCTCTGACACGGTTTGTCATTTAACTATGGCTTCATTTTGTTCATTTTGTTTTAGTTACTAGAACTGATAGAAAAATATCCTAATTTAATTCTTGAATCGTGAATCTGATTTTATAACATAATCTCAAAGGGTAAGTGTACAAACAATAACAATCAAAACCAAGGAGTAAACAAAGACTCATAAAACAAAGGACATTTAGCAAATTTTGAGAAGCAGTATTCCTCGTTCAACAAAATCAACGTATTTTGAGATGGCTCTAGAGTAACGTATCAATTGAGACGCATATACTCCATATGCTGGTGCCGCTGGGATGTTGCTACATAGAAATGGAAAGTTGACTATAGGAAAATTTAATTCATCGCGTTTTTCATAAATTTTGGTATTCAACCTACCAGCAGTAGTCATTTCGAGAAAAAGGTCTAAATATGAAGCAGATTTATCTGTGTCGGTAGTATCTTTAATTTCAAGTTCACATGGATATATTAAATGTAAGTGATCTATTTTCATTAAGAGACAGTACATCATCAATATACCGAAAGGTGAAATTAAAAGACTTGGCTAATTTCTTTTCTCCTTTCTGTACAAGCCCTTGGATAAATTCTGCTTCATATGAATATAAAAACAAATATACAAGTAAAGGAGCGCAATTGGTACCCATTGGGATTCCAATAGAGTGTTGGAAGACCAAATCTCCAAATTCAACAAATATATTGTCAATTAAAAAGTCCAGCATGGCAGTGATATCCTTTTCTGTTAATTTTTCTTTGACTCTGTATGATTTTTTTACAAAGTAAGCTGAACTTTAGATATTTAAAACGTCTAGTGCCCTTTTTGTTAAAGAAACATAAGCTGACGAGTTCTTTCAGTCGAGCTTTAAGTTAAGTGTGTGGAATAGTGGTCTAAAGCGTAAGCGTACTTAGTGTATATGTAGGATTTCCAAGAGTAATATTCATCCCGAGTTCCTTAATCAGGCAGTCAATGTAGGATCATGTAGTCAAAAAAACAGTATATTAATTATTTTTGTTTAACGTTTTACTGCTGTTATCACAAATATATTTAGTGAAAACACAAAAATGAGGTCTGAGATTTTGTTGACGCAGTTCGTACTTGAAGATTAACCAACTATTTCCTATTCCAATTTTACATTTTGACTGAATGTGAATTCACATGACGGTTATTGACGTTTAAAAGGAATAATTTACTCTGTCAGCAGAACCAACCTCTGTTTTTCTTAATCTTGATAAAAATAGAAAGTATGTTAGAGTTGGTTTACCGAACATCGGTATACTAGTATTGTCTCTTACTTTTACCCACACTTGATTGCTGTTTGCAGTCTATAAGATCCCGACAATACCATCCACCCATTATCCAATTTTTAGAAACTGGTAACATTTAGCTGTACAATTTCAGTTAATGAATTATGCAACTATAATTTGCATTTAACTCAGGTAAAGTAAATTGGCATGAATTAACACCAGGCCTTGAAGTCATAAATTTTTTGAGTCAGTTTTATGTACTCATACTCCAAATTCAACCAATCAAAATGCTGGATTTCATGTTTCGAGCATGATTTTTGTGCTCCGAGCACTGAGCAAAGTTTAATGACTTGTTATTTGTTTCTGTTTACCTAATGAGCTCTGCATAAAGCATATGGCTATTTCTCACAATATTTGTTTATTGAAGGTGTGAAACAGAAGATGTGCCTGTTGAGTGTGAACCAAGAATGAACAACTTAGTTAACGAGCCCCAGATCTGTGGAGATCTTCAAAACGTGAATGGACGATTTGCTGCGTGTGTAAAGGCTATACCATTGACTGCTAGGGATTACTACAGATCATGTGTCATGGACATGTGTTCCTATGAAGGGGAGCCTAAGCTTCTAAACACTGTAACATGTTCATCTTTGGAATCATTTGTTGAAGAATGTGCTGAATCAGGGATAGTTATAAAATGGAGAACAGATAACTTTTGTCGTAAGTCCTATACTAGAAAAATGTAAATTTTATTTCCAATGTTTGCAGATTTTTCTTTCAATGCTCGAAAAAAAATGAAGTTAAGCAACATGGATTTAAAACAAATTGCTAGCCTCAAGATGTTCGACACATGAATATGCGTGACATATATTAAAGTTGGTATCTTATGTTTTTTGATTGTTTTTTTCAATATCTCATTTTGCATTTCAAACTATACACAATTCCTCAATCTTTTTAAAAAAAAATGCCATAAAAGCAAGTTGACTTCATAAAAACTGTCACCATCAAGTAAATCCAAGGACTTCCTACTGCTTTAGTAGTTCATAATTATGTCAGGAAAGCAGAGATCGGTGTTCAACACTGCACCCTTCTGTTTCAGACTGACTACGTTTTGTAAATCGAAAATTCATTTTAAATTTCAGCACTGAAGTGCAAAGACCCAAACATGGTTTATAAGTCCTCTGGTCCCGGCTGTTCAGCTACTTGTATTGATTCTAAAGCGCCGTCTAAGTGTACATTGGAAGAAAGAGAAGGTTGTTTCTGTAAACAAGGATTTGTTCTAAGTGATGATAAGTGTATCAAACAAAGTGAGTGTGGCTGTAAAGACAGGAATGGAGATTACTTTCCGGTAAGTAGTAAAAATATACCGTAATAGTTAATCATTATTGTAATTTACACTAAGATTTAGATTTTTTATTTCATTCTTAACAATATTTTCCTGAACAGGATCATAATGAAAACAGAAATTTAATTTTGTATCTGGAGAATAAATTTAAGAATCACGTTTGGACTGTCCCGTATTTTTTTTTATAATATTTATTTATAATCAAAGTTGTTTGAGAGTATAAGGATAGTTGAATGGACCATCATTTAGCATTTAGGGAAGCAAAAGGGCTTATTGCGGATTTTCTATTCATTTTCACTGCTGCTATGCATGCCGCGCGAAAATTCATTTATATTATGTACACACTTGTTTCACGCATATTTTATTGCAGAATATTCATTTTTAATCTGTCATAATGCAAGGTTATCCATGTTCACCTCTTACCAGACCAGAATATATGCATTTCGTCCCTAAAGATTTTAAAGAAATGCCTTGCTTTGTTTAAACTGAAATAAAGATCTAGAGGATATAAACATTCCATTTAGTATTGCGTTCTGTTAACGCTTAAGAATTTAGAAAAATGACGTCTGTAGTATTTATTTTTTTTGAACAGATCGGGTCCAAAAAAGGAAGTAACGATTGTTCAAAAGAATACGTTTGTAGAAAGAGAGGGAGAGGAAGACGGTTTGTGAGAGTAACCACGGGTAAACGGTGCCATCGTAATGCTTTATGTACCTACGATACCGATGGAGTCAGATCGTGTCAGTGCAAGAAAGGATTTGTTGGCGACGGGTACAGGAAATGTGAAGGTAAATGTCAAAAACTCTTTTTATTTGGCCTTTTTAACATTTTTGGATTCGAGCGCGTTATTCAGTGTACACCAAATTTTTTATGTTATTTCTTCATAGACAGAAAAAATATTACAGTCATTCCTTAAATGTATGATTTTATTTTCTTCTTTTTTTTTATTATTTATAATTTGGTTTGTGTATTGTTATTTTAAAATTATGTCTATTCTTCATTTAGCTCTTTGTGGCAAGAAATATAAGTGTAACAAACGAGCAAGGTGTGTAAATGGTCAGTGTGTATGTAACAATGGACTTTACGGCGATGGAGTTAATTCCTGTGAAGGTATGTGTACCAGCAATGTATTTCAAGTAACTAATTTAGCAATTTAGTCTTGGATGCATGATTTTTTTTAATTAGTTGTTACTGGCTTTGAACTAGCTGTCAGTAACTGCGAGTACTCTCAGATCAGTACTTATTGTCTTTTTTGTGTTAGGATATACAAGTACCCAGGCACGTCCACTCTGTAATTTTGTTATAGGTATTTCTATTTATATCCATCTGATGCGTTCAGCCTTTTTCAACTGATTATTTTAGTTCGTTCTGATGTTGTATTGTTACACCACTGTCCCAGGTTAGGAGAAGGTTGAGATCCCGCTATCATGTTTAACCCCGCCACATTTTATATGTATGTACCTATCCTAAATCAGGAGCCTGTATTTCGGTGGTTGTCGTTTGTTGATGTGTTACGTATTTGTTTTTCGTTCTTTTTGAAATTAAATTAGGCGGTTAGTTTTCTCGTTTGAATTGTTTTACATTTGTCATGATTTCTGGGCCTTTTATAGCTGACTTTGCGGTATGGGCTTTGGTCATTGATGAAGGCCATACGGTGACCTATAGTTGTTAATTTCTGTGACATTTGGTCTATTGTGGAGAGTTGTGTCATTGACAATCATATCACATCTTCTTTTTTGTATATGCAACAACGCAAAGTGTATATGTACCATAATTACATCACCATCACAGCTTGTCTTCAAACAACATTGCAAATGCTGGGGGAAAATGAGACAATAAGCCAAGGACAAGATAGTAAATTACTTGATTATACGTACATGTATGACCTACAAAAATTAGAATAGAGTTAGGGTTAGGGTAAAAATTAGGATTAGGGTTAGGGTTAGGGTTAGGGTAGCAAAAACACATGCCAGAAAGTAAGCAATAACAACTCCAGAATGACAAAATGTAACCAGGTGCTCCGCAGGGCGCAGCTTTATACGACCGCAGAGGTCGAACCCTGAACAGTTGGGGCAAGTATGGACAAAACATTCAAGCGTGATACAGCTCTGAATTTGGATTGTGATCAAATTTTTGACATTACATGTTTTTTTTTACACAAAACAAATGTCAAGATTTTACAAATCAATTAAAGATTTCTTCTTCAAACTTTTTAAATCTAAAATTAAATAGTTGACACAGCATAGGTTTCTGACACAGAATGAATGTGGTCTAATGAACTTAAATTATTTTTTTTGCCTTTGAGCAATTCACTATGCTGTTGAATATTAATCCTCTCAAAAAAATGTTTGAAGAAATTTTCTTTTTATTTATGAAATCTGAAATGAGAAAAATTTAAACCCCCCCCCCTTTTTTTTCACATCCCCGTTTCCCTTTTTCCAAAACTGATATCAATTCAAATTTCTAATGGAGTTTGCAACAATAACTACTCTTTTAAATACATCATAAAATATTAAAATGTAAAATAAAGTGCTTGTTATCACTGAATGGTAAAGATTGGTTGGTAGTAAAAGTGAATATACATTGTTTATTGTATAAAACAATAAAAAAAACTTCATCAGCAACATTTTATATTGGCAAATTTCCAATGAAGTTATTTACATAAAGTTATTGGCAAATAAAAATAGAAAATGACATCATAGTCATGTCTGGCAAATGTCCAACATACATTATCTAAAAACATTTTAGATAAGATAAGGAAAAAAAGCTTCATCAGCAACATTTTATATTGGCAAATTTCCAATGAAGTTATTTACATAAAGTTATTGGCAAATAAAAATAGAAAATGACATCGTAGTCATGTCTGGCAAATTTCCAACATATATTATCAACTTCTATTCTATACAAAGAAAGATAACTCCAATTGAAAATTAATTGCTATTGCACAATATTGTGCAATTAGATATTTCTTGCTATTGTGCAATACTGTGCAATTGAAAATTTCTTGCTATTGCACAATACTTGATATGGAATCCTGATTTGGACCAACTTGAAAACTGGGCCCATAATCAAAAATCAAAGTACATATTTAGATAAAGCATATCAAATAAGCCCAAGAATTTAATTTTTGTTAAAATCAAACTTAGTTTAATTTTGGACCCTTTGGACCTTAATGTAGACCAATTTGAAAACTGGACCAAAAATTAAGAATCTACATTCACAGTTAGATTTGGCATATCAAAGAACCCATTTATTCAATTTTTGATGAACAAAGTTTAATTTTGGACCCCCATTTGGACCAACTTGAAAACTAGGCCAATAATTAAAAATCTAAGTACATTTCTAAATTCAGCATATCAAACAACCCCCAGGATTCAATTTTTGTTAAAATCAAACTAAGTTTAATTTTGGACCCTTTGGACCTTAATGTAGACCAATTTGAAAACGGGACCAAAAATTAAGAATCTGCATACACAGTTAGATTCGGCATACCAAAGAACCCCAATTATTCAATTTTTGATGAAATCAAACAAAGTTTAATTTGGACCCTTTGGGCCCTTTATTCCTAAACTGTTGGGACCAAAACTCCCAAAATCAATACCAACCTTCCTTTTATGGTCATAAACCTTGTGTTTAAATTTCATAGATTTCTATTTACTTAAACTAGAGTTATTGTGCGAAAACCAAGAATAATGCTTATTTGGGCCCTTTTTGGCCCCTAATTCCTAAACTGTTGGAACCAAAACTCCCAAAATCAATCCCAACCTTTCTTTTGTGTTCATAAACCTTGTGTCAAAATTTCATAGATTTCTATTAACTTAAACTAAAGTTATAGTGCAAAAACCAAGAAAATGCTTATTTGGGCCCTTTTTGGCCCCTTATTCCTAAAATGTTGGGACCAAAACTCCCAAAATCAATCCCAACCTTCCTTTTGTGGTCATAAACCTTGTGTTAAAATTTCATAGATTTCCATTCACTTTTACTAAAGTTAGAGTGCGAAAACTAAAAGTATTCGGACGACGGACGACGACGACGACGCAGACGCCAACGTGATAGCAATATACGACGAAAAATTTTTCAAATTTTGCGGTCGTATAAAATCAAATAAGAAAAAGAAAACAAACTTCTTGACTTATGCTAAAACAAACGATAAACAAATGTGCCAATCAGAAATCAACGATAAAAACTAAATTAACAGCTCCTGACGTGGACAGACAAGTTCAGCGGCAATAAATATGAAGAAGAGCACTCAACCCTTCCCCTGTGTAACACCACAACATAAGATCAAGCTACAAAATACATTCATAAAGTATTAAGACGCTAAAACCGCGTTATTGGCAAGAGAATTGATACAGAATAACCATAAGAACAGTTTTCGTAATAGCCATGAATTAAAATCCAGTTACATTCCTTATTTTAGGTGTTTGTACATGTACTGCTGCTGGTGATCCACACTACCGAACCTTTGATGGACAGATGATACATTTCATGGGAGACTGTAAATATACACTTACAAAAAGCATTAGAAATATGGGTGAATGTGACTTTGATGTTCAAGTCAAGAATTATAAAAAGAAGGAGTCAGCTACCGTTTCTTTTACCAGATATGTTGAGGTTCATTTTGGAAAATCAGTCATCAAGCTTGACCAAGGAAAAACTGTATTCGTAAGTAACATGCTTGAATTTGAGATGAAATAGTATTATATGTCTATACAGTTATTTCGTAGTGCATTTCTTTTAGACAATAAATGAAAATTAAAAAATTTCCACCTGCGCTTTCTCCATAATATTTTTTACAGTGTGTTGTACTACTTTTTGGGACAAATTATAGAAAACTTCATCAGTTCTAACTCAAAATATGGACAATTTTATCATATGTTCAGGGGCCTTGAAATCTTTTGACAGCTTCCAAAATGCTAGTTTTTAACCTTTTTCAGCTGGACCAAATCATTACTTTACTTTAATTCATGATCCAAACTTTGTAAGTGGCCCCTTTCTTGCTACTTGAGGCATAAAAAAAGAAGAAATAAATATGGTAGCGGTCTAAAAAAAAATATTGCATTTAACTCACTATCCCCACTTAGAACTATAAAGGGACGAAAACTGTTTTCCCGGACCATAATGTTTCCTCACTATCATAGAAGGCAGTGAAAATGAGTAAACTTTCATGTTAAGGGTGCTTACTTTATCAATAACATAACACAAGAAATTACATTAAACCAGATGCTCCGCAGGGCGCAGCTTGATACGACCGCAGAGTTCGAACCCTGGACAGTTGGGTCAAGTATGGACACAAGATTCAAGCTTGATACAGCTTTGAATTTGGATTGTGATTAAATAGTTGACACAACATAGGTTTCTGCCACAGAATGAATGTGGTCTAAGAACTTAAACTTAAAACCTAAAAAAAATTAAATTGGACATTTACCTATTATGGTCCAATATCCAAAGTCTAAATATATGGTTAGATTCAGCATATCAAAGAACCCCAAGAATTCAATTTTTGATGAAATCAAATAAAGTTCAATTTTGAACCCTCAAGACCTCAATGTGGACTAATTTGATAACCGGGCCCAAATATCAAAAATCTAAATACATGGTTAGATTCAGCCTATATCAAAGAGCCCCATAAATTCAATTTTTGTTGAAATCAAACAAAGTTTAATTTTGAACCCCGATTTTGACCAACTTGAAAACTGGGCCTATAATCAAAAATCTAAATACATGTTTATATTCAGCATAACAAAGAACACCAAGGATTCATTTTTTGATGATATCAAACAAAGTTTAATTTTGGACCACGATTTGGACCAACTTGAAAACTAGCCCCATAAGCAAAAATCTTAATACATGTTTAGATTCAGCATATCAAAGAACCCCAAGGATTCAATTTTTGTTGAAATAAAACTAATTTTAATTTTGACCCTTCGGACCTTAATGTAGACCAATTTAAAAACGAGATCAAAAATTTAGAATCTACATACACAGTTAGATTCGGCATATCAAAGAACCCCAATTATTCAATTTTTTATGAAATCAAACAAAGTATAATTTTGGACCCCGATTTGGACCAACTTTAAAACTGGGCCCATAATCAAAAATCTAAGTACATGTTTAGATTCAGCATATCAATGAACCCAAGGAATTCAATTTTTGTTAAACTCAAACTAATTTTAATTTTGGACCCTTTGGACCTTAATGTAGACCAATTTGAAAATGGGACCAAAAATTTAGAATCTGCATACACAGTTAGATTCGGCATATCAAAGAACCCCAATTATTCATTTTTTTATGAAAATAAACAAAGTATAATTTTGGACCCTTTGGGCCCCTATTTCCTAAACTGTTGGGACCAAAACTCCCAAAATCAATTCCAACCTTCCTTATGGTCATAAACATTGTGTTCAAATTTCATAGATTTCTATTTACTTATACTAAAGTTGTTGTGCGAAAACCAAGAAAAATGCTTATTTAGGCCCCTTTTTGGCCCCAAATTCTTAAACTTTTTGGACCAAAAACTCCCAAAATCACTCCCAACCTTCCTTTTGTGGTCATAAACCTTCATACCTGCCAACTTTTAAAAATGCCCATGGGGGTTTTGTGTGCAAGATGGATGTCATAGTCCTAAAAAACCTTTAAGGGGGCCTGCAAATACATTTTAATGTTGTTTTTTTTTTTTGGCTTCTTCATAGTTTTATAAGCCTAAATTCATTGAAAAATTAATTGTTTTGTTTAAATTGTGGACAAAATTTCTCTTTCAAAATTTCAATTTGGGAGCCTCCATGGGAGAAATCCACCGCAAATGGTGACAGTTGGCAAGTATAAACCTTGTGTTTTAATTTCATAGATTTCTATTTACTTAAACTAAAGTTATAGTGAGAAAACCAATGTGTCTTCGGACGTCGACGACAACGACGAGGACGATGACGACGACGACGACGACGCCAACGTCATACCAATTTAGGACCGGAAACAAATTTTGCGGTCGAAACAAATTTTGCGGTCGTATAAAACAGAATCAGTAATTGTTAAATTAGGTACATGTGTTAGTTGTAAGTAAAGATCGTTTTTTTTTTTAAATATTGTTGGTGTTTAAATGTGAATTTTATATATTTCAGGTAAATGGCAAGGTAAAATATCTTCCATTCAACAACAATGACCAATGGACCGTGTCGCTAAGTGGTACTTATCTTAAAGTATCTTCTAGGTGTGGCATCAGTGTATTATGGGATGGGATATCCGTAGTACGAGTGGTGATTCCCAAAAAATATGGTACCATGGTAACGGGTATTTGTGGTAAATGTAACGACCAAAAAGATGACTTGCGTACCAGAGAGGGTATTGATGTTTCTAGTAAAGAGAACACTTTCTCGCTTATTGGAAGCAGTTATGAAGTTTCAAAGTCCAATGATGGTTTGGAAAGGTAAATATTTGTGGAAACTATATTGGTACTATTTTTCCATCGTTAAGAGTTATGATGACTCAGTATTGTTTAAAAAATACTATATTTTAATGGTTGCTTCTTATAATACAACAGAATGTGACATATAAAAAAAATATTAAATCGGCAGTAAAAATAGAGTTATTCCGCTTTCAATCTTTTAAGTTTTAATCAAAATTTTTGATTTTTAGAATTAGCTATCTGAAATAAAAGTTTGTTTCAATTTTATGCCGTGTTGTCTTTGGTTGATAATTGACTTAATTGCAAATTTATTTTGGGTCGCTTATTTTTATACAAGTAGGAGGATTCATGATCTTTCATCTATAGACACAATTCATTCAGTTTCGTCGAAACTTTTGCCAGTCTATATTGTTTTCTATATTCTTTCAATTGGAAAAAACGTTCGTTTATTAAGTTAGATGGTCGTTTAAGAAGAATATTCAAATTAGTCTAAAAAGAAAATCAGATTGCACCATGTAAATGCAACATGTTTTCTAACATGTCTAACAAAATTGGTGTTAGTCAGGAATCGAAACTAATTTTTCTTATTTTTTAGAGTACAGTAACTGATTCTTATAGATAGATGATAGTATCACTGATGCTTTATCAATTGACCGTACTGATTTATTACAACAAAAGAAATCAGAAGAAAACAATATATTCCGTTAGTTTTTATAACTAAATTTATTACATTGGTTGCAATGAAATACATTGATTTCCCAGTTAGATAAAAACCGATAATTTCACATGTGAAATAAACGTGGTTATTTCACTCTTTGACGTCATACAACAAAAGGCGTTGTCAAGACGTCGATAACGGCGGATCAAAACAAATTGTGAATGCGTAGAAAAAAAGATATAGTTCCTTACATGTTATACATTAACTTCTTACAAAAAAGTCATTTGCCAATGTAATAAAAAGAATAACTAATTAAAGAATTCAAATATCGAAAAATATTCAACTCGTGACCGAACAACATTGATAATTAACTCATGCGCTACGCGCATTCGTGAATTAATGTGTTCTTCGGTCACGTGTTGAATATTTTTCTCTATTTGAATTCTTCGATTAGTTATTCTATAAATAATCCATATATACGTACAGTTTGACGAAGATCGTGTACAAGTAATCAGCACCAATAGTTGCGTATAGCAAACATAAAAGTATTGGAGATATGCTTAGTAGATCAAAGTTTAAGACTTAGACTTTATTATCGAATTGACAGTTGGACCCCTGATGATGGCAGATCTGTCATAACTTGTCTGTACAGAGTAATATCTTTTTACCCGGAAGTAAAAGGCAAGATAGTACATTGTACAAACTTTCTGTACAGAGTACTATTTATTTACCCGGAAGTAAAAAACAAGATAGTACATTGTACAAACTTTCTGTACATAGTACTATCTTTTTACCCGGAAGTAAAAAGCAAGATAGTACATTGTACAAACTTTCTGTACAGAGTACTATCTTTCAATCAGGAAGTAAAACAACAAGAAAGTATTATATACAAACTTTCTGTACAGTACTATACAAAGTTTGAATAGTATTTTTGTCGGCTTACTTCGGCCATCGACTTATGAGCTTTTTTGTCTTTTCGATATTTTTCAACATTCAATTAATGAAATAAATATACACGTAAATAAAACAAAAGACTCACATAAGTTTTGATATCCTCTAAACGAGATCAAATGAATCGTACTAGTTATATAAAAAAAGAAGATGTGGTATGATTGCCAATGAGACAACTATCCACAAAAGACCAAAATGACACAGACATTAACAACTATAGGTCACGGTACGGCCTTATTAAAACGAAAGAAAAAAAATCGGAAGTATTAAATTAGTTGGCAAAGCTATCAAAAAACTACAAAATTAAAGAAATCAATCTTTTCCAGTGAAAGTTGCAGTACAACAGACGATTTGCCAGAATGTTCAGCAGATGCCTCGAGACTAGTACTACAAAATGACAAATGTGGTGTTTTGAAATATGGAAACCAAAACTCGCCCTTTAAAGAGTGTATAAACAAAATAGCGGCTACAGCCAAAGAATATTTGGAATCTTGTGTTATGGATGCCTGCGCATATTCCGAGAACGCAGATGAACTGAAGCAAGTAGTTTGTATGAACCTGAATGCGTTTGCTGAGGAATGCTTAACACATGGTGTTACAATCAAATGGAGGAGATCCAGCCTTTGCCGTATGTATAGCATTTTTAAAACAATATAGAAGGGCGAAAACTCATTATTTTTCTTCTTCAAAAATGAAGCAGGTTCAGCAGTTAGCTCTTCAACGGTTTCAGTTCTTATACATATTCGGATTTCAAATGTTTGACTTTGAGCGTTCCTGATGAAGGTATATCCAGAAAAGCGCTTTGGACGCAGGAAATTATTAAACGTGTTGTTTTCAATTTTTTTCAGCATAAAAAAATTTGAAAAAATTATCATGAACTAAATACAAGATATATTTAAGGTTTGTATGTTAGGAAAGGAAAAGTGATTATATTTGATATTTTTTCTATTATTTCGTCTCATGTAAAATATGTAAAAGTACAAAGAGGTATTCAAATTTTATCAAATATTCATTGATTGAAATAGTGGACGATTGAATTGAAATTTTTAAAAATACGGGAGAAATAGATATCAGGTTTTTTCTGTACGATTGTAGTTTTGTTTGTCACTTCTTTTTTTAACTGGCGTGGGTATTTTTGGTTTCCGACTTCTAGCTCTTTCAGTAATTTTATAGGTTTGTAAAAGCGTTGACCGTGCGTACATTTTTAGAATGAAACTCTTCCGCGGTTATCGGTGTTATACCCGAATGCATTTACAAAAAGAAGCATTCAATTCTTAACTAGGATTTTCTTATCCCAGGCATAGATTACCTTAGCCGTATTTGGCACTTTTTGGGAATTTTGGATCCTCAATGCTCTTCAACTTTGTACTCGTTTGGCTTTATTAATATTTTGATATGAGCGTCACTGGTGAGTCTTATGTAGACGAAACGCGCGTCTGACGTACTAAATTATAATCCTGATACCTTTGATAACTACTTAAATAAAGTTATAGTTCTATCGCTTACAACAGTATCTTAAATTATAAATTATAAATAACGGAATTAGTATTTATTAAAATGTATGAAGTCGTTCTTAAAATATTTTGTACTGCGAAATGTCTACTCGTTTAGTATTAATGACCTTTAAACTTAGATCAAGTACTAATTGCTATTTAATTCTTACAGCAATAACATGTAAGGACAATATGAGATATAGTGACGCTGCTAGTGGATGTCCAGCAACATGCGTAGATCCAAATGCTCCGAATAAATGTAAAGATGAACCTTCGGAAGGATGTGAGTGTCTACCTGGCTTTCTACTGAGCGACAGAGAGTGTGTACCTCAAAAGGAATGTGGGTGCATCAGGAACGGAAATTATTACCCGGTAAGTTTGAAAAATGTCTGGTCTTTGGTATCGATACAATTTGCTAGATTTATTTTCAATCTTAATTTCCGTAATATTTAGAAGTTTTACTTTTTAATGAATCGCGTATCACTAATAAAAGTACTGAAAATAAATGAAGATATTATAAGACTTGAAGTGTGCAAGAGACATTCTATACCACGTTTAAATATACCATTGAATATATACAATCTTTTGATTTTCCATACTTAGATACATAACCACATTTACAAGCAGTACCATAACTTTCCACCCCTCATTACCTTGACCTACCTTGCAGAATCACTTATTGTGGTATATTTATTTAAAATTGTTTACATGTTTTCGTCCTAAATATGCATGGTACAAGCAAACCGTTGAAGACTATTGTATTCTTTTAGCTGAACACTATACTCGTGTCTGATGACTGTACTAGAAGAACACAATGTGTATCAAGAAACGGCGAATCTATATTCGTTACATCATCAGTTAACATGAAGTGTCATCCGAATGGAATGTGTGGACTTGAGAAAGGAATCCGAAAATGTGTGTGTGCCGAAGGTTTTGAAGGAGATGGTATTCGACAATGTAAAAGTAAGATGAGATCTACAGATTTTCAAGGCTCCGTGTCAAGTCATAAGCCGTACTTTGACCTACAATGGTTTCCTTTTACAAATTTTGAAATTGATGGAGAGTTGTATCATTGGCACGTATACCACATCTACAACATCTACTTATATCTACTTTTAATAATTTTATCAATTTAAGAATATGTGCCTTAGTTTTATTGTTTTTTACTTTGATTTAATTGTATCTTTTTGATGAATTGATAAGATTAGAAAACCGGTAAACTAGTCGTTGCCTCCAATTTTTATAAAATAAAGAAAGACATTTTGCCAATGTTCCAGTATAAGCATGATTAAATTATGAATTATATATATATATATATATATATATATTTTGGAATTCGTAGTTGCACATCAAATACGTTTTATCACTATCACTAAGTCATGATCGCTAATAAGGTACCAGACAACGACGATACCATCTGCCTAATACCAAGTGTGTTGGTATTGTTGTGATTGGTGTGATTCAAATGATAAAATTTGGTTAATAAAGTTATTTACGACAAAACTAGTCAACAAGCACATATCTTTAATTAAAGGTCCTTACTTCATAACTGTACTGTGACATTAGAAACTGAACAATTACGGTTTTTCTTTTGGCCAGCAATTTCCAAATTCGTAACTGCAAATCAGTTGTACTACTTTTCAGTTTTATAATTAACATATTATGCTACTGTCACCCTAACAAATGTCGGTAAATAATTTTACAGAGCCTACGCCACGGTCAACAGCAACACCCACAACGCTGGCAGCCTCACCTGCTCCATGGAGATTTATTGATGACAGTGAACAGAATGATGAAGAGGATGAAGCAACAACGCCAAAACCTCCATCCGATGAAGCTGCAACGCCAAAATCTCCACCCAATAAAGCTACAACGCCAAAACCTCCATCCAATAAAGCTACTACGCCAAAACCTCCCTCTGATAAAGCTACAACGCCAAAACCTCCATCTTGTAATCACCCAGGTAATAAGAATGTAGATTATGATTTCTTAATATGTAAACCAATTTGCGATTTGATAATAAAAATGACAATAAGTAGTTCCAAACACATGCACATGTCTTTGAATTGGTTTTACCTGTATACTCTAATGTTATATAAGAGTATACTAACATGTATAAATATAATTTAGAGACAAGTGCCTGTGGTTACAAAATCCACAGGAGTATGAACAATAAGGCCCTTATTATGCCGAAAATATAAGAACATATCTTAAAATTACCATAAAATTGAGAATGGAAATAGGGAATGTGTCAAAGAGACAACAACCCGACCATAGAACAGTAGAAGGTCATCAACAGGTCTTCAATGCAGCGAGAAATTCCCGCGCCCGGAGTCGTCCTTCAGCTAGCCCCTAAACAAATATATATACTAGTTCAGTGATAGTGAACGCCATACTAAACTCCAAATTGTACACAAGAAATTAAAATTAAAAATAATACAAGACTAACAAAGGCCAGAGGCTCCCGACTTAGGACAGGCGCAAAAATGCGGCGGGGTGAAACATGTTTTTGAGATCTCAACCCTCCCCCTATACATCTAGCCAATATAGAAAAAGTAAACGCATAACAATACGCACATTAAAATTCAGTTCAAGAGAAGTCCGAGTCATACATATTCGTGAATCTGACATAACTTTATTCAGGTACAAGGTGTTTAGAAAAAAAAATATAATTTATTTTGATTTAGACAACAAACCATATCTTGTCAAATTTCTTGATTTTCTTTGTTTTACACCAACTTTTTGTGTATATTTTGGATTCGAAAAGTATGTGCTCCGAAGAAACAACTTTATATTTGGTGAGATTATGTAAATAATAATACTAGTACTAAAACTTCTCTAAAATATTCATATGTGTTTTGGCTGCGCATGATGTTTCAACTTACAATCGGCATAAAGCATAGCCGCAAAATATTCTCTTTCGCTGCATGAAGCGACATACCTTAATCATTCAATATACCAAAACAAATATTGAGCATAATTTTTTTTTCGGTGGAACATTACACACAGTAATTAAAATTAACTCTGTTCTTTCAATGTTTTCAAACTTTTTAATGGTTGCTAAATCCTTGAGGGTAGCGCAATAAATAATGAAAAAAAAATATTCGTAATTATTTTTTAGATCCAGAATGCAGTGTAGTAGTACGTCATGATTCTTGTGGTACTGAAACCATGCTGACTGGTAACTGTGCCTACTCAAACCAGTTCACAACACAGTGTCAATACATGATAAAAACTGGTATCAACACAGACGGTGAATATGTAGCTGATGTAACTGTCAGTGGCAAGAAAACCAGACTGGTTTCCGGTAATGCAATAAAGGACTGTGCCACATTTTCTGTAAAAGGATCTTTACTCATTGTGACGGAGGACACGTGTGAGAGATGCATTTTGCAGTTTATTCGTAACATGACGCCAAAACATTCTTGTATCAAATCATAACTAGTCAATACTTTTAATTGAAATTAAGTTCAATACTTGTAAATAATATTAATAAAGTTTCTGCATTATCAACATGACATTTACTTCAGCCGAAAGAAATTCACGTGTAAGTCCGTGTTGATTTCAAAAGCTACATGAAAACTTAGAAAATATGTTTTTGTCTGTATATAGTTCTTAATTTGTATTGGTCTTGTTTAAATTTCCTTATATAAGAAAGATAAATAATAAATGGGGAATGAGTCCATAGGATACGGGTGAATCTAGAAAGATTAAAGTGACTTACCTAAATTTATGCTTGATATGGTGTTTTGTTGAAATAAGCATTGTATATAAGTTTCACAACATTTAGTTGAGGCAAACTAAATTTAAAGAACGGAAATGACATTTGTTTTCCGTTTGTGAAGAGGCATAACTCTAGAGGTGTAATACCACCATAGATTTTCCCCTATTAGTCTTTGTTAAATTTGTTCTTTTCAAAAAAATGTGTAGAATTTATCTTTTTTTCGAATAAGGAAATACTTGGCAGGAGTAAAGTTTTATCCTGTCCAGTACTATAGAAAAGCAGATGTTCCGCAGGGCGCAGCTTTATACGACCGCAGAGGTTGAACCCTGAACGGTTTGGGCAAGTATGGACACAACATTCTAGCTGGATTCAGCTCTAAATTTGGATTGTGATTAAATAGTTGACACAGCATAGGTTTCTGACACAGAATGAATGTGGTCTAATGAACTTAAAATACTTTTTTTGCCTTTGAGCAATTCACTATGCTGTTGAATATTAATCCTCTCAAAAAAATGTTTGAAGAAATTCTATTTATGAAATCTGAAATGAGAAAAATTTAACTCCCCACCCCCATTTTTTTTTCACATCCCCCTTTCCCTTTTTCCCTTTCCCTTTTTCCAAAACTGATCTCAATTCAAATTTCTAATGGAGTTTGAAACAATAACTACTCATTTAAATACATCATAAAATATTAAAATGTAAAATAAAGTGCTTGTTATCACTGAATGGTAAAGATTGTTTTAATTGATCAGTTGGTAGTAAAAGTGAATATACATTGTATGTTGTATAAAACAATGATTTAAGTTGATTCAACTACTATTCTGAACAAAGAAAAATAACTCCAATTGAAAATTTCTTGCTATTGCACAATATTGTGCAGTTAGATATTTCTTGCTATTGCGCAATACTGTGCAATTGAAGATTTCTTGCTATTGCACAATACTGTGCAATTGAAGATTTCTTGCTATTGCTGAATACTGTGCAATTGAAAATTTCTTGCTATTGCTGAATACTTAATATAATAATTTTGGATCCTGATTTGAACCAACTTGAAAACTGGGCCCAAAATCAAAAATCTAAGTACATGTTTAGATTCAGCATATCAAAAAAGCCCAAGAATTCAATTTTTGTTAAAATCAAACTTAGAGTTTAATTTTGGACCCTTTGGACCTAAATATAGACCAATTTTAAAACGGGACCAAAAATTAAGAATCTACATACACAGTTAGATTCGGTATATCAAAGAACCCCAATTAATCAATTTTTGATGAAATCAAACAAAGTTCAATTTCGGACCCTTTGGGCCCCTCATTCCTAAACTGTTGGGACCTCAACTCCCAAAATCAATCCCAACCTTCCTTTTATGGTCATAAACCTTGTGTTTGAATTTCATTGAATTCTATATACTTATACTGAAGTTATTGTGCGAAAACAAAGAATAATGCTTATTTGGGCCCTTTTTGGCCCCTAATTCCTAAACTGTTGGGATCAAAACTCCCAAAATCAATCCCAACCTTCCTTTTGTGGTCATAAACCTTGTGTTAAAATTTCATATATTTCTATTCACTTTTACTAAAGTTAGAGCGCGAAAACTAAAAGTATTCGGACGACGACGACGACGCAGACGACGACGCAGACGACGACGCCAACGTGATACCAACATACGACCAAATTTTTTTCAATTTTTGTGGTCGTATAAAAATGCACATAATATTTCATTGTATATAAGAACATAACTATCATTGGAAGTTAAACAATCAAATTTCTCCCCTTATTTAACCTATGTACAAGCTTTAGTAACCATGTAACCTCAAGTTTACAAGATATTTATAGAAACCTCAAATAAAATAAAATAAAAAAATATTGGTGCTTTGAAATACCCAAGACATATGTTTATGACACAGAAATGTTTTACTGCAATGAAATGTAGGATTTATTACCTATAACGGTCAGATTGATTATTCAAGGGAATATTTTTTTCGACCTATTTTCGTATACAACCGGATGTGACTTTTCATGATTTGGTGGTATTACACCAAGAACGGTAGAGGCGACGCCACCAAAATTCAAGCTTCATCTGTGTATTGTGATTATGACCATTGAACAAAAGTTTCATAAGAATTGTTTAAGTATTATTTGCAAGCTAAAGTAAAGAGAAGGGGAAATAAAAATTCTGCATTGTAAAGGGGCATAACTCTAGATCAATTATAGTGACGACACCAAAATTCAAACTTGATCGATGTTTTTGTGGCATTACGCACTGGGTTTCATAACATTTGGTTAAGACAAACTAAAGTAAGAGAACGGAAACGAAAATTCAATTAGAAAAACCCACACCATACACCTAGAACAAAGACGTATGGACCATAGAGTATGACTAAATATGTGAAAAGATATTTAGATAACATTTAATATGTATGTACAAAACAGTTTTAAAATCTATAGGCTACATCTATTGTTAATTTAAAGCTTTGAACCTTATTTTTGATAATATCCATTGATATAAACTTATATATCAGTAACTATAAATATTCCAACCATTCCTCTTAATTCAGTAGCAGCCCTGAAGTGCTTGATTGTAAAAATTGTGTGTGCAACGGATGTTGATTTTCCATTGCTAACTCCGACAATTCACCTTAGCGAGTGAGATTTTGTCTCGATATTTTTCACGTTAGGATGATTGCTCGCTGTCCGATTCCAAATCATCGATTTTCTCTTTTGAACTACAATGTTTTTCGGTAGTGTCTCTCTTTTGCTCACTTAGTTCTTTTTCTTTCATTTGTTGCATGTGTCTCCACTTCATTCTTCTGTTTTGAAACCAAACTTTTACCTACAGGAAAAGATCAAATTGTTAATTAATGCCAAAATATCAAGTTAAGTCACTTGAGATGTTCATGATGTTGTTTGAATCGTTTGTTTTGACATCATAATACAATTTTGAGTATAAAGTCCACTTTAGACAAAAATGAAATATGTCTAGATTTCTCTTTTCCTTTCCCTTTCTAAAGTTTATCGGCCATTTATTTTTAACATTAGAATTGGATTAGTAATATTACTGTTTAGTTGCCAGCATCAGTCTGAGATTTGTTGCAAACATTCATTATTATTTTTGCTCCACAATTAATCAAAATTCAAACTTTTCATAAGTAAGCATGATATATTCAACCTTTCTATTGTTTGTATTCTCTGTTATTGAGTGACCTTAGTCTATGATGAGTTTATTTACAACCACTGGGTCCATGCCACTGCTGGTGGAGATTTATTTCCCCGAGGGTATCACCAGCCCAGTAGTCAGCACTTTTTGTGCTGACATGAATTATTATTGATATGGTTATATTTATAAATAAACTGTATACAAACTTTAGAATTTTTGAAAAACTAAGGCTTTTCTACCTCAGGCATAGATTACCTTAGCTGTATTTGTTATTTGTTAGCTGTGCAAAACTTTTAGGAATTTTGGTACTTAATGCTCTTCAACTTCGTACCTTATTTGGCCTTTTCAACTTTTTGGGTTCGAGCGTCACTGATGAGTATTTTGTAGACGAAACGCACGTCTGGCGTGTATACAAAATTTAGTCCTGGGGTGGTGTTCTCGAAGCTATCTTAGGATTAGGACGTGTCCTAAGACCAGCTTATGTCAAATCTTTGTCCTAAATCGCGTTCTCGAAGCTCTTTTAACTTAGGATATATCACATTTTCGTCCTAACTTTAGGACACCTAATTAGGTGTCTTAAGATCATCATATCTTCATCCTAACTTTAAGCATGCTGTTTTCTCATTTGTTTACGTGAAGAAGAACGTGAAAAGAGACGCACCATCGGTTATTAACTCGTTTTAAGAAATTGTGCATGCTTTTAAACTTTGAACTTCGTGTTTTTAAGATACGATGACACTACGAATTTAATATTCTCATTTTAAAACAAATTGTTTTACAGTTTATATCAAAATAAAATTGAGAATGGAAATGGGGAATGTGCCAAAGAGACAACAACCCGACCATTGAAAACCAGATGCTCCGCAGGGCGCAGTTTTATACGACCGCAGAGGTTGAACCCTGAACGGTTGGGGCAAGTATGGACACAACATTCAAGCTGAATTCAGCTCTAAATTTGGATTGTGATTAAATAGTTGACACAGCATAGGTTTCTGACACAGAATGAATGTGGTCTAATGAACTTAAAATACTTTTTTTTCCTTTGAGCAATTCACTATGCTGTTGAATATTGATCCTCTCAAAAAAATGTTTGAAGAAATTTTCTTTTTATTTATGAAATCTGAAATGAAAAAAAATTTAACCCCCCCCCCCCCTTTTTTTTCACATCCTCCTTTCCCTTTTTCCAAAACTGATCTCAATTCAAATTTCTAATGGAGTTTGCAACAATAACTACTCATTTAAATACATCATAAAATATTAAAATGTAACAAAAGGTGCTTGTTATCACTGAATGGTAAAGATTGTTTTAATTTATCAGTTGGTAGTAAAAGTGAATATACATTGTATATTGTATAAAACAATGATTTAAGTTGATTCAACTACTATTCTGGACAAAGAAAGATAACTCCAATCAATTGAAAATTTCTTGCTATTGCACAATATTGTGCAATTAGATATTTCTTGCTATTGCGCAATACTGTGCAATTGAAAATATTTGCTATTGCACAATACTGTGCAATTGAAGATTTCTTGCTATTGCGCAATACTGTGCAATTGAAAATTTCTTGCTATTGCACAATACTGTGCAATTGAAGATTTCTTGCTATTGCTGAATACTGTGCAATTGAAAATTTCTTGCTATTGCACAATACTTAATATAATAATTTTGGATCCTGATTTGAACCAACTTGAAAACTGGGCCATTATCAAAAATCTAAGTACATGTTTAGATTTAGCATATCAAAAAAGCTCAAGAATTCAATTTTTGTTAAAATCAAACTAAGTTTAATTTTGGACCCTTTGGACTTTAATGTAGACCAATTTGAAAACGGGACTAAAAATTAAGAATCTACATACACAGTAAGATTTGGCATATCAAAGAACCCCAATTATTCAATTTTTAAGGAAATCAAACAAAGTTTAATTTGGACTCGATTTGGACCAATTTGAAAACTGGGCCAATAATCAAAAATCTAAGTACATTTTTAGATTCAGCATATCAAAGAACCCCAAGGATTCAATTTTTGTCAAAATGAAACTTAAGTTTAATTTTGGACCCTTTGGACCTTAATGTAGACCAATTTGAAAACGGGACCAAAAATTAAGAATCTACATACACAGTTAGATTCGGCATATCAAAGAACCCCAATTATTCAATTTTTGATGAAATCAAACTAAGTTCAATTTTGGACCCTTTGGGCCCTTATTCCTAAACTGTTGGGACCAAAACTCCCAAAATCAAACCCAACCTCCCTTTAGTGGTCATAAACCTTGTGTTTAAATTTCATAGATTTCTATTTACATTAACTTAAGTTATGGTGCGAAAACCAAGAATAATGCTTACTTGGGCCCCTTTTTGGCCCCTAATTCCTAAACTGTTCTGACCTCAACTCCCAAAATCAATACCAACCTTCCTTTTGTGGTCATAAACCTTGTGTTTAAATTTCATTGATTTCTATTTACTTAAACTAAAGTTATTGTGCGAAAACCAAGAATAATGCTTATTTGGGCCCTTTTTTGGGCCCCTTATTCCTAAACTGTTAGAACCAAAACTCCCAAAATCAATCCCAACCTTCTTTTTGTGTTCATAAACCTTGTGTCAAAATTTCATAGATTTCTATTTACTTAAACTTAAGTTATTGTGCAAAAACCAAGAAAATGCTTATTTGGGCCCTTTTTGGCCCCTAATTCCTAAAATGTTGGGATCAAAACTCCCAAAATCAATCCCAACCTTCCTTTTGTGGTCATAAACCTTGTGTTAAAATTTCATAGATTTCTATTCACTTTTACTAAAGTTAGAGTGCGAAAACTAAAAGTATTCGGACGACGACGACGACGACGACGACGCAGACGACGACGCCAACGTGATAGCAATATACGACGAAAAATTAAAATTTTTGCGGTCGTATAAAAACAACAGCAGAAGGTCACCAAAAATCCTATTTTGATATTATTTTATAACTACATTTGAAATCATGCATTTCATTAAATACTTGTTATTACAAAATTTTGTTAACAATTTTATTTATTGGTTTCGTCTGTAATAAATGTTTTATCAAACAATTACTTTAACTATTTAGTATTTCGCACATAGGATACGTTTAGGACGTCCTAACATAAGATGCATCTTAGATAGCTTCGAGACTTAAGAGTGTCCTAAGTTGATCCTAAGTCCATCCTAAAATCGGTCTTATCTATAACTTACGACGAATCTTAGGATACTTTCGAGAACACCACCCCTGGTATCTATGATGAGTTTATTTAGTAATACGTGAGTGTTTTATCGCCTTGTCTGCAAATAGGGTCTAGTAAGATGGGTTATTAGCTATATCAAAATATAGGTTTTAAGGTAAACAAATATGGCTTTATGCTTAAATAAACTTCATCAGCACAGCAATCAATTTTTAGAAGGCTTCTATATAGGTGAATAAATGTAACCGTCAGTATAAAATAACCTTAGCCAAATACCAACCAGATGCTCCGCAGGGCGCAGTTTTATACGACCGCAGAGGTTGAACCCTGAACGGTTGGGGCAAGTATGGACACAACATTCAAGCTGGATTCAGCTCTAAATTTGGATTGTGATTAAATAGTTGACACAGCATAGGTTTCTGACACAGAATGAATGTGGTCTAATAAACTTAAAATTTGTTTTTTTTTTGCCTTTGAGCAATTCACTATGCTGTTGAATATTAATCCTCTCAAAAAAATGTTTGAAGAAATTTTCTTTTTATTTTTGAAATCTGAAATGAGAAAAATTGACCCCCCCCCCCCCAATTTTTTTTCACATCCCCCCTTTTCCTTATTCCAAAACTAATCTCAATTCAAATTACTAATGGAGTTTGCAACAATAACTACTCATTTAAATACATCATAAAATATTAAAATGTAAAAAAAGTGCTTGTTATCACTGAACGGTAAAGATTGTTTTAATTTATCAGTTGGTAGTAAAAGTGAATATACATTGTATATTGTATAAAACAATGATTTAAGTTGATTCAACTACTATTCTGGACAAAGAAAGATAACTCCAATTGAAAATTTCTTGCTATTGCGAAATATTGTGCAGTTAGATATTTCTTGCTATTGCGCAATACTGTGCAATTGAAAATACTTGCTATTGCACAATACTGTGTAATTGAAGATTTCTTGCTATTGCGCAATACTGTGCAATCGAAAATTTCTCGCTATTGCACAATACTGTGCAATTGAAGATTTCTTGCTATTGCTGAATACTGTGAAATTGAAAATTGTTTGCTATTGCACAATACTTAATATAATAATTTTGAATCCTGATTTGGACCAACTTGAAAACTGGGCCCATAATCAAAATCTAAGTACTAAGTACATGTTTAGATTCAGCATATCAAAAAAGCCCAAGAATTCAATTTTTGTTAAAATCAAACTTAGTTTAATTTTGGACTCTTTGGACTTTAATGTAGACCAATTTGAAAACGGGACGAAAAATTAAGAATCTACATACACAGTTAGATTTGGCATATCAAAGAACCCCAATTATTCAATTTTTGATGAAATCAAACAAAGTTTAATTTTGGACCCCGATTTGGACCAACTTGAAAACTAGGCCCATTATAAATAAAAATCTAAGTATATTTTTATATTCAGCATATCAAAGAACCCCAAGGATTCAATTTTTGTTAAAATCAAACTACGTTTAATTTTGGACCCTTTGGACCTTAATGTAGACCAATTTGAAAACGGGACCAAAAATTAAGAATCTACATACACAGTTAGATTCGGCATATCAAAGAACCCCAATTATTCAATTTTTGATGAAATCAAACAAAGTTCAATTTTGGACCCTTTGGGCCCCTTATTCCTAAACTGTTGGGACCAAAACTCCCAAAATCAAACCCAACCTTCCTTTTATGGTCATAAACCTTGTGTTTGAATTTCATAGATTTCTATTTACTTATACTAAAGTTATGGTTCGAAAACCAAGAATAATGCTTATTTGGGCCCCTTTTTGGCCCCTAATTCCTAAACTGTTGGGATCTCAACTCCCAAAATCAATCCCAACCTTCCTTTTGTGTTCATAAACCATGTGTTTAAATTTCATTGATTTCTATTTACTTATACAAAAGTTATTGTGCGAAAACAAAGAATAATGCTTATTTGGGCCCTTTTTTGGCCCTTAATTCCTTAACAGTTGGAACCAAAACTCCCAAAATCAATCCCAACCTTCCTTTTGTGGTCATAAACCTTGTGTCAAAATTTCATAGATTTCTATTGACTTAAACTAAAGTTATAGTGCGAAAACAAAGAAAATGCTTATTTGGGCCCTTTTTAGCCCCTAATTCCTAAACTGTTGGGACCAAAACTTCCAAAATCAATCCCAACCTTCCTTTTGTGGTCATAAACCTCGTGTTCAAATTTCATAGATTTCTATATACTTAAACTAAAGTTATAGTGCGAAAACAAAGAAAATGCTTATTTGGGCCCTTTTTAGCCCCTAATTCCTAAACTGTTGGGACCAAAACTTCCAAAATCAATCCCAACCTTCCTTTTGTGGTCATAAACCTCGTGTTCAAATTTCATAGATTTCTATATACTTAAACTAAAGTTATAGTGCGAAAACCAAAATTATTCGGACGACGACGACGACGACGACGCTGACGCCAACGTGATACCAATATACGACCAAAAAATTTTTAATTTTTGCGGTCGTATAAAAACCCACGTCAAATGGCAAAAAAGTCCCGCACAAGAAAATTGAAAAAAGAAATCCATTATTCACTTGTTAAGGGGCGACATCAAAAGATCAATGTAAGATAAAAAACTTAATTCAAATAGTTTGGGGGTGGGGGGGGGGGGGGGGTTGAACGGCTGCAAGATTTGGTTATCCGACATTGATTTTTACATATATCCATATGGGTCAATCAATTTTTCCCAAATTAAGTTAAGAGGGGGGTGGGGTCAGTGAAAAAACTATGTGAATTAAGTTTTTTATCCTTCATTGAACTTTTGATGTCGTCCCTAAGACAATCATCGTATGGTACTACACAGGCATTACCATTATCGTATGGTACTACACATTCATTGCCATTATCGTATGGTACTAAACATTCATTGTCATTATCGTATGGTACTACACATTCATTGCCATTATCGTATGGTACTACACATTCATTGCCATTGTCGTATGGTACTATACATTCATTGCCATTATCGTATGGTACTACACATTCATTGCCATTATCGTATGGTACTAAACATTCATTGTCATTATCGTATGGTACTACACATTCATTGCCATTATCGTATGGTACTACACATTCATTGCCATTGTCGTATGGTACTATACATTCATTGCCATTACCGTATGGTACTACACATTCATTACCATTATCGTATGGTACTACACATTCATTGCCATTATCGTATGGTACTACACATTCATTGCCATTATCGTATGGTACTACACATTCATTGCCATTGTCGTATGGTACTAAACATTCATTGTCATTATCGTATGGTACTACACATTCATTGCCATTATCGTATGGTACTACACATTCATTGCCATTGTCGTATGGTACTATACATTCATTGCCATTACCGTATGGTACTACACATTCATTACCATTATCGTATGGTACTACACATTCATTGCCATTATCGTATGGTACTACACATTCATTACCATTATCGTATGGCACTACACATTCATTGCCATTAACATCGTATGGTACTACACATTCATTGACATTGTCGTATGGTACTACACATTCATTGCCATTATCGTATGGTACTACACATTCCTTACAATTATCATATTGCACTACACATTCATTACAATTATTGTATGGTACTACACATTCATTGCAAATATAATGAGTATTTGCAAAAATATAAAACATTTATGCAACGGTTTCGGGAGAAACAGCAGAACAATAATACCTTTACAACCAACTATGGCATTATTCATTTTCGCTACAGTAATTCGAAGCACACAAACAATTATCTACGAGTCCTGGATTAATGCCAAATTGGAGTGCCACACCAAAATAGATTTACCTTTACCAAAAGTTATATTATTAAGTTTGTTTTTATAATAATTACATCAGATGCATGTTTCATTATAATATTTTAGTCTGATTGGCTAACTGCACATCACGTGTTATTCCGTAAGCAGTTGCATTGCTCAATACAACTTTTTATTCATTATAACACGTGGTCCAACAATAAAGTGCACAGGTGAATTAAATAAAAAAATATATAAAATTCGTGTTTTCATGATCATAGCTAAAAAATGTAATTATAAGTATTGAATGCTTCTTTTTGTAACTTTATAGGGTTGTAAAAGCGTTGACCGTACGCACATTTTTAGAATGAAGCGCTTCCGCGCTTCATACAAAATGTACTTCGGTCAACGCTTTTACACCCCAATAAATTTACAAAAAGAAGCATTCAATTCTTAAATAAAAGTCTTCATTTCTGTGTCTTCCTTCGACCAGCAAAGTCAAGATACAGAAGATGCGAAATGAATTTCGAACATTTCTGATCAAATGTACAAGTATGACGGATGGAATAATTGGGCTTTATAAGTGTCATGTTATTGAGATATAGTTAGAAGGTTAAAGTTATCTACATTTTTATTGAACTGTTTTGTCGTTAAGTTTAGTTCTAACCCGGCACTCTTATTTAATTCATAGACGACTTTTGCAAATATATGGGGCTGATTTAACTGTGTCTCTGGTATGCAACGGTATAGATATGATTGAAATTGTCACCAAACTTTGAAACAATAAATGAGCATACTTCATCGTTTGAAGGAAAGGGATAATATTAGATTCTTATCAGTACTCTGGTGGATTACTTAATATAAATTATGCCTCCTACGAATAAAGGAATCGGTGGCGGATCACGATAAGATTGATTGATTGATTGGTGTTTGCTTTACGCCGCATGATCGCAAAAAAGGCTATATATATCGCGGCGAATCACGAGAAGAAGAGCACAGTTTGTTCCCATAAGAATATTATCTATTGGCTAAGAAACATTCAATCCACCGTAAAGATGTAAGTTGTCGTTAAAAATGAAACAGCGTGAACGATAAGGGATTGATATTTTAAATAAGTCAACTGCCATTTTATTTAAACCATGCATGTTTTCATTGCGGTGAGTTGCGAAAACGCATTTTTATCGAATATACGATGATTCTCAATGCAATTAAATTCCGTATGGTAAAAAAATTAAAAGGTGTAACATGTTTGGCATGTTGTAATCAAATGTTTGTTTTCTCTAATTACAATTTGACATATCACCTGTGTTTTACAGGTGTTTTCAATACACATTATTACACGAATCTACGATAAGTACGATACACAGATGTTGTGACAGATGCGGTTATCAATTCATTTAATGTGTCTGTAATATGTTTTTATTAATTTATATACATTTGCCCCATGCTATGGAGTTCATATACATTATGTAATAAATAAATAAATTTTATTTCATTAATTGAAAATATAATAAAGATAAATTGAAGCGAGGCTAAGTTAGTGCAAATGCTCAGTCGGAGATTTTTAATATGCAATTTATTATTTTCATAATTACAGCAGCGATATAGATACAAGGCCAGGTAACTGAATGTAGATAACATATATATGTCTATTAGATTTACAATTTAAAGACTATATGCACATTACCGAAAAAAAAGTATAATTTATTTGCACTGACAGAAAAGAGGGCTGCCAATGAATTTCATTGAACTCGCTTCTCTCCTGCAAGTTTCGAAGCAACTACAAACAAATCATATTTTTTTGTATTCTTATGAATCTAACAATGAACAATAAAAAAAACAAATCAAGCAATCAGACAACAGCTGAAACTTTGCATGATCTAAATTTAGTCAGTAACTCTCGATCATAGTAGAGAGAAGTAAAAATGTCTTTGTCTAATGTTCTCAAAATGGTTTTAGTTCACATTTTTTATTTGCACTCAGAATTATTGTATAAGAGTCAGAAGAAGGCATGTTAAACGCCATCAGTTGGCCCCCAGAAATCGCAAATATAACAAATAGTTTCAGTAGATATAGGAAGTTGTGGTGTGAGTGCCAATGAGACAATTCTCCATCCAAATGTTCATCTTTATTTCATAAGACAATTTAGGTAAATAGGTTACGGGCTGAAACGTTAATAGCATTTTAACATTGATGTCCACAACTTAATTATCTTTGATTAAAATTTTACCATTTACATATATACCTTTTGATCAAATTAAATTTGTGGATTAGCCGTTACAAAAACACATCTTGTAGACGCATAAATTCTAGGGTTGGGCAGTTGGTCATATCTAAATAAAGAAAACCGGGGGAATATTTGTAGTTTTAGCAGGTTAAAGGGTTTAACATTAAGCAAATATGTATACAATATCAAGAAAATATCAATATTGAGTGATGTGGTTGCCATACGTTCAGTGGCTAATATTCCATGCATATCCAGGCATACCTGACCAGTAGTTTAATGATTTGTGAACACAACAAAAGAAAGGTTAGTTGTTAAAGTTTGATACTCGTGACCACATGAAACATGAGATTTTATTAATACATGTATTAATTTAACGCTTACAATTGAAATAAAACTTATAATATAACATTGAAATCACTATTCCTTAAAAATAATCAAGATTACCTGTGCATCTGTAAGTCCTAACATAGCTGCTAGTTGTCTTCTATCAGGTTTTGTGACGTATTTTTGTACTTCAAATCTCTTTTCTAAACCTTTTCTTTGTAAGTTTGAGAAAACGGCTCTAGACCAGGATCTTTTTCGCTTTGACTGACCATTTGTACAAGTATCATCATTTAAAATCGAATATGGGCCTAGTAAAACAAAAATTAAATAAAACATTAAAAGTTATGTTAATATTTTACGTCCAATTAATCGCTTTTTTTTTAATTTTTTTTACACGAACCCTTATCTCGCATTGTCTCGTGCAGGCTCTTTCTCAGAATCTAATACATTCAGGGTATTATTTTCAAATGCGTACACCAAAACATTAAGATTGACTTACATCGTGCTAAACAATGATGTGAATTTTAATGTTTCATTTTGGGGTAAAGAACAATATGAAAGTATCCATAATTCTTTAGATTCTGATTCGACGAATGAGAATACTAAAAAGAAACAAAATCTTGATTGTATATAAAAAAAGAAGATGTGGTATGATTGCCAATGAGACAACTGTCCACAAGAGACCAAAATGACACAGACATTAACAACTATATGTCACCTTACGGCCTTCAACAATGAGCAAAGCCCATACCGCATAGTCAGCTATAAAAGGCCCCGATAAGACACTGTAAAACAATTGCAATGAGAAAACTAACGGCCTTACTTATATAATGTATGTTCATTTTTGTATTTTGCGCCACCCTGGAACAAGTATTTTCAGAACTACGTGGTAAGTCACTAGAGTCATATCATACACAATTTAGCATTGTCATTATTAATTGCCCGGCTTTATATTATCAGGATAAAGATTCTTTTGAATGATTTGGTATTTCAATCACGAAAAAAAAAACGCTTCAAGAAATTTCAAAATTTTATTATCTATAAATAACGTGAATGCAAATTTTTAAATTTTAAAACATATAATTAATCGTGTCGTTGAAAAAACTATCACATTTAATAGTTTTGCGACACGTCTGATTTTCATGAGTATCGACGAATCATGGCCGAAAATTTTAAAAATAAACTCATCATCATAAAAAATTGCACACATATGCCTTAGAATTAATGGGAATTTGATTGCCATGCTAACACATCAAAATGACAAATCGATCCAGTCCTCTTATCTCGCTAACGGTTATAAATTCTAAGTTGTAATTTTGTTGTCCGTTGCAATGAAAATAAGAGATCGTTTGATAAGTTGCAGGTGTAGCGCGTTTTTTAAACACTCTTGAGATATCGAAACACAGGGATGTGATAGTCAAATGTGAAACTTATCAATACTTTCATTTATGTATTTATTTTTTTCCCCACTGTTGGCAAGATTTCTGATCGTTCCGCGTTTTCAAAAATGTATGTATTAATGAATTGTTTTTGAATTCGTTAAATAAATATTTAAGATACTAAGTTTTTTGTTTTAATTTTTTTTAATTGAATTGTTTGTGAATGATTCCACATGATATTAAAAGTATCAACACAAAATTCAGAACATTTAATTATTTATTGGTGCATGTTTCTTCTAAAAATAAAAATAACATTTGACAAATTGATTAGATTTGTGAATAAACCATTCGTCTTGGACGCTCAAAACACAATATTTGAAAGCCAATGATGCATAAAAACCGAAACATGTGAAGAGAGTGCAGCCAAAAAGAACCTAAAATGGAAGACCAATTCATCTATGGTCAATCTTTTACTGAAGAAGTTGGAACCTTAGTTTCTTAAAAATTTCTCAATTTATAAATGGATAATTTTGTAAAGTTCTTATGATACAACATTAAATTATAATGATAAAAACGCAATGACTTTTTTTTTTTGTGTCAAAATTACCAATTTAAACCAATGTATTATTAAAAGCAGTCATTTTGTATTTTCTTGACATTTTTAATACCTATGCTGATGGAATACATATAGATAAGTTTTTTTTTTCTCACATCCTTGTCACATTGACTTTTGCATGAAGCACGAAATTGTAATAAAAATAATAAAATTTACTGCAAAGTCGACATTTCAAATGAATTTTTAGCTCTCTCGAGGTCTTGTTAAAATACATAAATACAAAGGATCATGAAAACTGAACGAATACACGACAGTACCACAGAACTTTAATAGAAAGATTTTAAACTTCTATGAGACAACAAAAGGATTCGAAAAAAATCAATTTTAAAGCATATAAAAATTCGAGCAATACTTTCCACACAAAAAACAGCATATATATGCGGTGTATGCAGAATTTGAAATATCAAAACTTTAGTGTGATAATTAATATTTTAATATGTGTGTCTGTGTTTTTTTTTTTTTAAATAATGTGTTATATTTCAATATGCTCTTTGTGAACCCATTTATTGGAATTAAAACATTTTCTTATTACATATCATTACAGAAAAGGTTTAAAAATCGAAAATTGCATACCATTATCAAATGTGGATATAGAACATGCAATAAGACACCAATCTTTGTGTGTTGATAGGTCCTTATTTTATAGTAGAAGTAAGCAGTATAGGAATAAAGACAATGTTTTTTCTTCTGTTCTTTCTCTCTGTTATAAACAATAAACCACCGTGAAACTAACCAAGAGGTTTCATCTGCATATTTCTATCTTTTTTATATTTTAGGCATGAAAGAATTTATAGTAAATGATCAGATAAATAGTAAACTTTAATTTATTATTTACAAGCAAACCATTATAGCAAAATATTTCACAGGGACAACTTTCTTTTTTTTTCTTTTTTTGAGGGTTCTACTTTTGAATAAATCTTAATTTATACAGACTTTTAAAATACCGGTTTAGATACATTTATTATTTGAAAACGGATAATTCAATTATTCTGAAAAAGAGAGGATGACGAAAAATAACTTTTTAATTACGTGTATCTTTGCGATAACTTCATACAGAGTAAGTTTTAAACTCCCTAATAAATTTTATGTTGCTATATAGAAACGTAGAAAAACAAATATACATTTGCAAATAATTCCGTTTCAAATCTGCTGACAAAATTTGAAGAAGAAAAAAACGCATCTTCGTTTTACTTTTGTAAAAAGTTAATTTTTCTTTGAAAAATTGTAAATACCTGGAAGGGTTTCTGTCTCTGAATGATAAAGTGTATAGTGTGGAGAATTGAAAGGGTGTGATGACATCTGTGAGAACATAAGAACACTGCAAGATGGAGAACCACAATCACACGTCCGTGTTAACGAGAACTTGTTTCTGTTTTCTGAAAAAAAAAATGAAATTATAATTACATTTAAAATCTTTTAGAATGTCATAGAATTTCATACGAATTTATAATACATGTATATGTTTTATATATGCATATATTTTTTTATACCGAATCTTATCTCAAAATAATAGTTTTGTGTTTAATTGTGGAATTATACGATAAAGTTAACAGTTATAACTTTAAAGCAACACAATTCTTAATTTAAGAAATGAAAGAAAAAGAAAAAAATCAATCTTACCATTTATTACCGGCGATTTGTGCCCAAAGTCCTCGGAAAGAATTCGATTAATTCCAAACTTAAGATCTTTAGGTGTCCCTATAATCGGTAATCGTTCTTGATTTATTGGAGAAACAATATTTTCCACACTTTTAGTCCTACAAAAATCCTGTAAAGGTCCTAAAGCTGACGGAGTTTGTTGTTCCTGTCTTATATGTAAAATATCCATTATATGGAACGAGGTCGGTTTCCGAGGATACGTTCTATATCCGGGCCATAACAGAGATTGGTTACATCCATAACAACCGTCCTGATACATTTTTGAATCCTTTAATAAACTAGATTTCAGTTTGTGACGAACTTGTATACAAATCATCAAAACCTCAGCATCTATAAATAATCTCTTAGCTCCTCCTTCATCTGTTGACTAGAGCTGTTATTTGTATATTATGTAGATGGAATTAGGTTATAAAAGTAAGCTAATTTAATGCTTTATATTAAAGGAATAATTATCGTTTTTTTTTTTGATTAATTGAATTTGATAATAAAATGGTTTATAATCTTTTAAATGTAAAACGCTTGAAAAAAAAATATGCATTGAATATTCTATAATAAATTAAATAAAAAAGAGCTTATTAATATTTTTTGGAATAATTGTATATTTCGCATACTGAATGATCATTGCTTCAAAACGTTCCTTGCATGGATATTCTAAAGGAGAGGGTTTTTTGTTTTGTTTTGATTAATTCAACAATTAAAACATCGCGAATATTCATGGAATAGCTGTCACTGGACATGCAAGGTTATTTCTTTTTTTTTATCCTGGTTACCAATAAAAAGGGTCATTAAAACGTAACGAAAGGACAATTAAATGGCCATGATTTGAATAGATGATAAAAAAAAATATAAAAGCATGATGTAATTTTAAATTCATTCTCTTCTCTCCGACCCACTCATTTTTTTTCTCACATATTTTTGCACTAACTTCAACAACCAACATTTCTAACTGAAGGTATGTTTTTTTGGTGTTATTTTTAATTGTCTAAAATTAAGTAATTTCTTAATCTAATTGTACACACCTTCAACCAAGATAAAATTTTAAAAATTTAAATTTTTTCATCCTCATAAAATGATAAAAATGTTGCATCCGTGTTACAACGATAAAACGCAGGTGATGTGGCCACCTAGTGGTTAATTTTACCCGTCTTATTTAATCAACTTTAATCGTTTATTTTTTACAGGTCATCTTATAACATTGAATAAAAATGTCTTAGAAACGAGATATATTGTTTCTCGGAGTGGTAGTGTTATCAAGGTAGTAAGTAAAACGGTTAAGAATTTTGACAAGTTCGCCCAGATGTCATTTGACGCTAATGATGTGATAAAACGTAAGAGCACGTGAATGAAACCAGGGGTCAGTAAAGATCATATCCCACCTGCAAACCTATTACAACTTCTTTTTGCGAAAATGTAAATGATGATAAGACTTCATCATCAATTAAAATAAAAGTTAAATGTTTGATCAATTAATTTGGTGATATTTTCTGTTTTTGGATCACCCGTGTTCATTTGGCTATTTGCTGTAATTTGTTTGTATTTCCGTTTGTATGTTTTCGTGCGGACAAGGAACACATAAAGCGTACCTTAACTCTTCCGCTATGTTTTAGATACTAATTTTTCTGGAATAGAAAATTGGAAAATCATACAAAAGCGTGAAGCAAAATAAGTTAGCCTAAATCAAGTCATTTACTTTAGAGAAGCAACAAGATGTTTCAAGGAAAATTTTAAATCATTCATGTATTGGGAGACGCAAATGAAATAAAACGTTCACATATAGACTTATGGTTAAGAGCTGAAGAATAATACAACACTTTATAAATTTTATGCCTCCGAAACGCTTTCCCGGATTTGCCTTCACGAAGTACGCTCGAATCCGAAAAATAGAAAGCTAAGAATTGAGGTCATACATGTTGTCAATCGTCACCAATTTTCCCCATTTATTTTTATTTCAAGTTAGATGAGTAACGGATATACACCAATTTTCTTGTAATCGATTCGCTGACTTGGTCAAAACGGAAAGGTGTTGAAACATACCAGATTTTGATATTAAAGAGTCTCAATTATGACTGTTTTACAAAATCATAAATTCTCGATGAGTAACTTTTAAATCTGAGTACCTTCATATAATTCATTCGTCCTGCTTTAGCTTGCAATACTGCGGTGTGCTATTTCAAATCTGCTTTATAAATCATTGGGGGAAATGCTCCATTGTTTAAATGTACGTTTAATTGAGATAATATGTAAACACTTTTTTCTTAAACCAACACGGGAAGGTAAGCTTTATAATCTAATATCGTTACAAAAAAAATCAAATTTAATGCTAGTCGGTTGCTTAAACGTCTAGTGGCAAATATGTCATGCAATAATAGTCCACTCTTAATCTCTGTTTTCAATGTAAATTGTTCTAGTATATTGTAACCTTTCAGTAAATGTATTCTTTTTGTAAGTAAACACAGGCAATATGTATCTAAATCGTACATTTTTTAAGTATCGTAAGGTTATCATACTTTGTTGGGGAGGGATATGTGAATTAGATTTATGCATTAAAATTTAAATACGATGTTCAATTTAAAAGAACTAGTTTTTAAAATATTTTTTATTCTTTTTATAATAGAATTGGTTCACTAAAAATTGAGACTATCAAACAGTAGCTACAAACTGTCTACATACGTCTCATACACCACTTCTATACAAATGCTGTCGAAAACTTTTTTTTATATCAAACAATATAATTTTTAAAAGTCCTCTGAAACGATTTTTGTTTGTTTGTAATTTTAATGTTGAGAAAAAAATAAAACAAATGTATACATATATATACTAACTCCTATAAGCTCTTGTTTAACATGAATTTATTACGAACCCATAATGTATGATCATGTATAAAACCATTTAACTTTCAGGATGAGAGGGTAATGATTATTTTCTTCATACTGAAATATTTTCCGTACACCGCATAATCAAATTGACAATTTTTAACATTTTTTTTATAACTTCACATTAACAGAAATTTTAGTTTGGGTATAATTCCTGGAACATCGCATTATTGTTTGCCTCATTTCAAGGTGATTTATTCTTATCACTTTACCACAATAAATAAATAAATGATTGTCAGCTTCTTCTGAAATAAAAGTGTCAGAAAATTAAGTTCTATCTGTATAAACACTTTTGAAATACTTTGAACTCCCCAGACTCTGTCCATTAACCATAACGACCTACTAATAGCTACTAATCGTTGCCTATGTTTAAGATTGGAGGTGTTTTGATTTTCATAAAATAATCATTAATAAGCCGTATTTAAATAAATGGTTGTGATGGGTCATCTGATTCTGTCAATATTGTAAAGATAAAGAAAACATGTGTACTGTGTTTTGTAAGATAATCCGTTTAAATTATTGATGCTTATCGTTTTGAATAAGAATAATATAAATAGCAATATTTCAGAAATTATAATAATCAAGTAATTGTAAGAAAATTCATGAGGCCGTTTTGATCGAACTTATAAAAATATGGGACAACTTACAAGGAGTAAATTATATTCTAAATTCTTCTTTCATGTAAATAGTATTCCAAGTTATAAAGCTTTTTTTTCAAGATACATTATTGTATTTACTCGAAAGAACATGGCCGAGTTAGAACAGTACGTATTCATATTTACAAAAGTTAACATATCGGATGCATTTTAGAATAAAATGAAATCATTCTCAATCGTATTTGAAACATAATATATATCTATCCTTTCTCATATTACAGGAATTCAACACAAAGATTCTAGTACAACAAACAAATCATAAAGTTACTGAAATTTTTAAGATGAAATTGTAAATCTACATTTATAACAAAGATTCTAGTACAACAAACAAATCATAAAGTTACTGAAATTTTTAAGATGAAATTGTACAATTTCATCTTAATATAAATGTAGATTTACAATTTCATCTTAAAAATTTCAGTAACTTTATGATTTGTTTGTTGTACTAGAATCTTTGTGTTGAATTCCTGTAATATGAGAAAGGATGGTTAAACCACTTACTTAAAAAATAACATTTTGAATGAGCTTCTAAAGAAAAACGCTTACTCTTCTTTAGCTCGATCCCACAAGTCTGAAAAGAAGGTAGGGGATATTTTGAGGTATCAAATACCAAACAGTACTAAAAACGGACAATTTTACAGCCGATTGCTTTGAGTGTGTGTTATAGTAATATCTTTGGTTAGCTCGCTTGCTAACTGAACCATGAAGTCATTATTAGGTTAGGTAAACTACCCTCCTTCAAGAGTAGATTAGTCCTACAGATAACCAATCAATTTGTCTGTCGGACTAGGCTACATTGAATGGAGGGTAGTATACCTTACATAATAATGTCTTCACGGTTCAGCTAGCAAGCAACCTAACCAAAGATATTACCTTTTGCTACACACTCAATGCAATCGGCTGTAAAGAAAACCGATACAATACATCCATACAGAATATCATTCTGTAGATTGGAAACTTGATTCAGCAAAAAATCATGCTGATCTTTTTTACAAGCCGGTGTTGTTTTTTTATATATACTTTATCGTTTAATTACATGTAAAATTAAAAAGTAAAATTTGGATAAAACTGATTTAGGGTCAACAACTCCTGTTAGAAGTAGAAGTAAATATATCGACGATTTCAATGAAATTGACTTGTCGGTAGCTCTTGATCATATTTGTTTGTTTCTTATCTGGGTTTTTTCCCTACTGTTTACCGAATAAGACAAAAAAAAAATGTCAAATTGTCATTATAGGGGAATTACTCCTACCAATAGGGCGTCGACATACGATTTTTGTCATTTCGACTCAAAATTGCAGGTACAAAACTCAGATTAACTACAGGTAAATTCGCGCAACCGTAATACTATTTCTCTAAGCAACTGCAACACAAAAACGATTTGAGATTTGCCGTGATTCTGTACCAATCGTATAAGTCTTATTCCATGCTGTCCCGTTCTATATGCACGATTCACCTATATTTCCATGCTCAGACTGCTTGTTCGATCTACATTTAAACGCTCTCAGACTATCAAAATTATCTCCATGACATATTTAATTAAATTTCTATTTCTCAGTAAGTGTAATATAAAGCTCTGATTGCAAAATTAAGAAATATTGCTGTATATAATTATGTAATGGATTTTAACTTTTACCGTGAGAAAAGGCACTACCATGTATATAAATCTATTCACAAATAAATCGTTCCTGCTGTTTAAACAAAAAATGCGGTAGACAGTGACATTTCTTAATTTTAAATAGCTTATTTTCATTATTTTTGATTAGGAGTGAAAACGCTTTGAAAATTCAACGATTTAAGAGTATTGGTACGTATTCAAATTTTCATCTTTAATATTCGATTTTTCGTTGTCTTAGGGGACGACAATACGATTTTGTTTGAGAATGGGGGGTTTTAAAAAAGAATATTCAGTATATTTTGACCTGTTCAGATTTGAAAATAGGAAACTGTCAAAGACAAGGTTAAATAGAAAATTCTGCAACACAACACGCAGGAAATAATTGTGTACAAACACAGGCACTTGTCTTAGATAAAAAAAAATCCTATATATACCTTATATTAAGGTATATAGGAAATTTTTCTCTGAGTGCCTGTGTGTACAAAAGTGAAAAAGCCCCCAAAATAGGACAATTTCATTAGTGATTTTAATAATACCAAGCCAAAAAGGATGACATACAATCTGTTTATAGTTTCCAACAAAATTTATCATAATCTCTCATAGATTGCCAAAGGCTCGAATATTTGGACGGGACATATTTGACATGCCATGGCCAAAACGGTCTTATCAGTAATCTTATCATTTGTAAACAGTTTCAAGTGTTCATCGTGAAATAATGTAAGTGCATTGCTTTTTTAATAGCCATTAATTAGTGTGTCATATCTTTGATATGTGTTAATATATAGCGACTGGTTATACTTCGAGTCAGACCACAGACGCTTTCATCTTTCACTAAATTACATCTTATATACAGGCACATTCAACAAATCAAATGGAAATTTGTATTTATTAACCACTATCAATCATAAGCACTAATGACCACAACGAAAGACAAAACCATTACGTACCTACGGCCCTATCATCCAGTTAACCATCTGAATTTCTTCAAGACGGGAAATTTAGTCTATACCTGTCAGCCACCGACAAATTAACTGCCGTAAAATACTCAGTTCTCATCCAGACTTATCATTTTCACCTCGTATACTTTTTCAATTAGATTTTTATTTTTCTAAAATTACTTGATAGGTTAAGAATCTTTCTGGATTGTGTCAGTGCGTTGTTATAAAGATGAAAAACTAGCACATCTAATATATTTTATTAGCATCGTAATGAAATGTTAATATCCTTCTGTACTGCTAATATACGGCAATTAATTCGGCAAGCGAAGTGAACAAGCGAGATGTTTTTATTTAGATTTTGAAATTATCAAGACGGAATCGCAAAAATAATAATCTATAAAATTAAAATATTTACGCAAAACATCTATTATGATTAGATGGAGCTAACGTGGAGAAACAAAGTTACAACGTATATAGAGGAAATAGGCTTCAAGGAGCCTGAATAAATTCACAAATTAGTTGTTTTTGTTACCCTTCGCATAAGTAGTGTCACTTGTTATAATAACTCGAATAAAAAATTTCTCAATTGTATAAAAAAAAATCAAAAGCATTTTGACATTTTTTTTTTCAATAAAAAAGTTAAATTAAAGATAGTTTTTAGTTTTTACATTTTCCCCAAAAGAAAAGGAAAAAAAAAAAATTTTTTTTCAAAACGATTTAATTTTTGTGGAATTTGATACTGTGATTAATTTCCCTTTTAAGGTAAAGTCATCTCACTGAATAATTCCTTGATAGCTAAGATATGTTTGAATATAAAGTTAAGTCATTTCCTCTTTTTTTCCTATTCTTTCAAACAGAAGTTTTACAAGATACATATCTAAATTCTTCTTAAAGGCCGAGTTCACTTGAAACTCGAGTTAACTTTACTTACTCGGGTTTCAACAATACGATTTTACTTGAACCACTCGAGTTAACCCCTCGTACCCTGGTTCCAACCCTCACCAAGCCAGGGTTAAACTCGAGATACTCTTGAATGACGTCAAACCAATGAGAATATTTTATTTTTTATGCTTGGTCAGGGCCTTACCCTAGAGTTACTTAGAGTTGTTTCGAATATCAACTCTGGTGCGTTCACGTGATAATCTGTTAACTCTGAAGTCGATTGTAGAGTTTCAAGTGAACTCGGCCAAAGAAACAATCAACTTGATATGTTTGTGATTTTTGTTTTGATCTTTTTCCCGATACGATACATGGTTTTAGATTGGACGAGTTTTGACAATATAAAATTTTGGAATAAACATGTAGCTGATAAATAATTGTAGAATCTCATTCAAAAACCTAATATGCTAGGTTGCTTTTATTCAATTGTGGAAAATAATATTCTAGGTTGCTTTTTTTCAATTGTGGAAAATAATATGCTAGGTTGCTTTTTTTCAATTGTGGAAAATTAATGTTGCATTGTTAATGTAGATTATACATGGTCACTGTTGACCATCCTCGCTTTAAGGCCGTAAATTTGTGCTTTCAAAGCAAGTTTTTTTTCCAGATTTTTTACTTTCCTTTTATAGACTCATTTTCGTTGTCATCCGCCCTCCCTACTTTTTTAATCCCAGAAACGCCAGCGCAAAGAAACTTCAGAAAACATTTTAAAGAATCGATTTCATGTAGCAGTCTAAAGATACATGTTCTCAGGTGCACACAATTTTACTGTTAAAGCTAAATTCTATCAACCGGAAAAGAAACTGATTATTATTGATTCCGCTATCTATCTTTATCGGAAGAACGAAAATGTGTAGTACTGCGAGTCAAATATATCCGTGTGAATTTTGATTGGAATAAAACATTGAATGGTACAAAGAAATTTTTTTCATTCGTTTAAAAATGATTTTTTTTTTATAATTTGTGCATTCGAAGCGTTTCTTGGATTTACTATCGTAGGGAAAGCTTAATCCCAAATTTTGTTTACAGTCAATGGTGTCCAAATACTTAAAAAAGGATAATTAGAAGTATGTTATGAAGCATACGGTATCTTGAATTTATATATATATGTATATAGGTTAGTCAAAACTTTGACCGTTATATGAAAAGAATTAAAACTCTGTTAATGTGATGTAAACAAAATACATGTGTTTTCTTGAAAACTCGATACAAAAATTAAATATATCAATTTTAAAATACCCCCCCTGCGGTTAATATTTTCAATATCAGATAAAGGTACATCTTTGGAACAACTCAACATTTCCTTAAATAGACTAGATAATACACCACCCACTAATATATGGTTAGGAGAGGACTTTAATCTTGGACAAATAGACTGGTCAATACCAGCATTCATCTTAGGCAAACTAGATGCTAAACAACATCAGCTTTTATTAGACATATTAATATCAAATCATAACTTGCACCAAGCCACAGACAAACCAACACATAAAGACAGGATATTAGATCTCATTCTTGTAAACAATCCAACTAGCATCAATAAACTTAACACTTTACCACCTATTGGCTCAGCAGATCACGATATAGTTTATGTAGAAATGAACACTTGGCTTAAAAGAGTAAGAGAAACACTAAGAAAAATACTTAAATTTAAAGAGGCAAACTGGAACAACATAAAAATGACCTTACTACAACACTTAATACCATAAATAAATTGTATGACTCGAGAGATGCAGATACACTATGGAACACCTTCAAAAACGATCTTCTCAAATCAATAGAGTCAAATGTGCCTCATAAAATGCTCACATACAAGCATAGACTACAGTGGATAAACAACAACCTTAGGAAACTCATTAACAAGAAAAATAAGTGTTATAAAAAACAGAAATAGAAATCCTTTTAAATACAAGAAACCAAAACAAACAGTCCAAAAAGAACAAAGGAAGGCATACTGGAACTACATAGAACAAATAATTTGTGATTTACCAGGCAATGAACCGGACAAAAGAGAGTGTGTAGTGGTTAGTGCATCGGACTACTAACACAAAGGTTCCTGATTCGATTTCCGTTTGGGATGAAAATTTCAGGAACGCAATTTTCGGCTCTCCCTTGACACCATCTGCGAGTATGGTCTTGAGGAAACGATGATAGTCCGCCGGAAAGGGACGATAAATGGCTGACCCGTGTTAAGAGAGAGCCATATCTCTTGCACGTTAAAGACACCCTTGTAGATTTCGAAAAAGAGTAGGCTAATGCCGCTACAAGGCAGCACTCGCATCCGCAAAGTGGAAAGGGATTAATATAAGTTGCAAAACTTGTTTCCCAATCCACTATGAATAAATATGTTTAAACTAAATCAGTCCACAAACACAAAACCGAAAAAGCTATTTCTGTTCATCAAAAGCACTAGAAATGATAATACAGGAATTGCGCCTCTGAAAAAGAAAAGAAGGTATACTTGTAACAGACACTACTGAAAAAGCAGACATTCTTAATCAACAGTTTCGGTCAGTATTTACTAACGAACCACCATCTAATATTCCTGATAAGGGTCCAAGCCCATACACAAAATGCCAGAAATAAACATCACAACACCAGGTGTCGAGAAATTGTTACATAAACTAAATCCACACAAAGCAAGTGGTCGGGACCGTCCAGATAACATCAGTGGACGTGTATTAAAAGAACTAAAAGCACAAATAGCACCTATCCTACCACCATATTTACCAAATCTCTGAAATCGGGAAAAACACCAAAAGACTGGAAACATGCAATTGTTGCACCAGTATTTAAAAGGGCGAACTATACAAGGCTGAAAATTATAGACCAATTTCACTCACTTGTATGTCTTGTAAATTGATGGAGCATATTGTGACAAGTAACATCATGAACTATTTAGAGGCGAATAACATACTCTACGACCTCCAACATGGTTTCCGAAAATCGAGATCATGTGAATCACAACTAATTCAATTTATACAAGAACTTCATAACAACAACAGCAAAAATATACAAACAGACCTCATTATTATGGATTTTGCCAAGGCTTTCGATAAGGTTCCCCACAAACGTCTACTCTACAAACTAACGTACTATGGCATTCAAGGTAACACTCTAAAATGGATCCAGGCTTTCTTATCAGATCGTAGGCAAACAGTGGTTATAGACGGAATAACAACAAATACAGCACCAGTGACATCAGGCGTCCCCCAAGGAGCCGCCCTTGGGCCTATACTCTTTTTAATTTACATTAACGATTTTCCAGAATACCTCGAACACAGCAAATTACGACTCTTCGCTGATGATAGTATTATATATCGAGAAATTACATGTCAACAAGACTGCACAAATTTACAAAAAGATCTTAATGCAGCAGCTGAATGCGAGGCTGATTTGCTCATGGCCTTCCATCCAGGAAAATGCACAATCTTAACCATCACACAAAAAGAAGAAACCATTTAATCGCGATTACATCCTACATAACCATATTTTAGAACCAGTAACATTTGCAAAATATCTCGGCGTAACCCTACATGTAACTTAAAATGGAACACTCACTACGACAACATCGTATCAAATGCATATAAATCTCTTGGCTTCCTGAGGAGAAACTTAAAAATTTCTAACACCAGTATCAAATCCCGTGCTTAATAGTGAGACCAAAACTTGAATATGCCTGTAGTATATGGGATCCACACACAGCAGAATATAAAAATAAGCTAGAAATGGTACAGAGGCGTGCGGCCTAATATGTATGTAACAATTACAACAACACCAGTAGTGTTACATCCATGTTAAACGAACTACAATGGCCCTCACTCACTGAGCGCCGCCTCAAAACCAGACTTATCATGTTCTACAAGGTCATCCATGGACTCATTGCAATCCCCATCACTAGTCCTCATACCATCAGATACTAGAACAAGAAAATTACATACTCAAACATTTCGGCAAATATCCACCTCTAAAGACAGCTACAAACGGTCATTCTTTCCGAAAACAATCATCCAATGGAACATGTTACCACAAGTTGTGGTAGCATGTCAAACCATTGAAACCTATAAAGATCAGTTGACACCAACTGTTCTCCACAACATAATTTAATTCTACATATAACAATGTACATATTTTTTTTTAATCACTTGTTGTTTTCTTTCATGTAAATATCACCAAATATTCTACAAATTTAAAGATACATTTTTGTTCATATTTTTAATCATATACTCCGCGCATGCAACAGTTCGTAATCTTCAATATAAATGAAATGTAACTGCATATCAGAAGAAGAAGAAGAATATTTCTGCATAGTTTTTGAATGTCATGACAAAAAAAAAAACAACCCTAAAACAACCAATTTTTTAATTAAAAACTGTTGTTGTGGCGCTTTATGAATAAAGAACTTTCTTGACAAGTCTCATGTGCAATTTTATATTATAGTTCAGTGTTCCAAGCAACAAACACAGCTTCTTTCAATTTAATTATAATGAAAAGAGTGAAGATAAAAACAACAGTTAGCGCGGGGCCACTAAGCATTCTGCCCTCTTTGCAATCCAGCATGTTCCAAACATAAAGCTTAGGGAGGGAATCGAACCCTCGTACGCCAATCGTGTCCTTATGATCCATCTTTTCACAAAATTTTATCAAGTTCTTCTAAAATGAGACTAAGAAAGTTCTTTATAAATTATCGATTGCACAGATGAAACTAGAAATTCTTATACTGATAATAACCCGTCTGATAATATTTACTTTTAAAGAAAAAAAAAAATTGTCAACAACTAGGTGCGCTGCTGAGCATGGTCTTAAACAAGCTACTAACAGCCTAAGTAAATTTAATATTTTTGTGTAAATAAAAGCATTGTAACCACTGAAAGCCATAGTAGGTTTAGTTTTGAGGGTGAAGCCGTTGCTGTTTTTTTTTTTTTTTTTTTGGGGGGGGGGGGGGGGTATTTTCTAGCGACAAAGAAAATACCCCCCCCCCCAAAAAAAAAAAAAACAAAAAACAAAAAAAAAACATTAACCTAGTTTTCAACGAAACATCTTTGGTCGCCAAAAAAATTCGTCGTTTTATATCAGGAAGGCTGTCACTCACTTTACATTTCTACCGGCAAAGAAAAAAAATAATCTTAAAAAGTTTAAACTAATTTTGTGTAAGGTTCTATGTTTGTGACTTAGCATGTATATATGAAATGAAATCTTAAAAGAATGTTCTTGGCCTTATAATACTTAATAATATGTTTGTGCTAATTCAGAACTCGATTCAACTTCAACCTTAGTTTTTTAGTGTTCGATTTGGCAACTGAGTTTCGTGGGTTTCGTTCGTACCGATTGATTTCTGTGGAGTTTGGTGTGGTCTGTTTTTTATGGTCTGATAATTCTGATTGCCCCCTTTATATTTTCTTTAAAAAAAAAGGATGAGTTCATTGAGTAATTCATTCTAATCTAATTATCAGTTAACATGTAGACAGACAATTGTCACACATATACCCGTATCGCTCACCTGGTGATAAAAAGTACATTAACTTTGTGATTCTGATATTTTTTTAAAGATTTACACGATAAGCCTTGCTACAATAGTTTTCTTTTTATAACTGTAAAATATGCAAAAATAGTCAAAATATTCATTTCAAGGGAGTTACTATAAAAAGAGTTGGGAATTTACATAGATATTTCTTGTCATGCTGATCATTTTGTAATTCCACTTCTAATCTATTTCCTTTAATTTTCAAAATAACCGCTAACCAGATGCTCCGCAGGGCGCACCTTTATACGACCGCAGAGGTTAAACCCTGAACGGTTGGGGCAAGTATGGACACCACATTCAAGCTGGATTCAGCTCTAAATTTGGATTGTGATTAAATAGTTGACACAGCATAGGTTTCTGACACAGAATGAATGTGGTCAAAGAACTTAAAATATTGTTTTTGCCTTTGAGGTGTCATACCACCAATTAAAAGTCCCTATCTGTTCAACCAAATTTTACAATTTTCACAGCTTTCTAAATATTTTACCCTAAGTTTAACTTCATAGAAACCAGGTATATCCTGAATCGTACATGTATCAGCTTTCTACATGCCAATTTTCAACAGATGTTTAAAATCATATAAAAAAAGAAAAGGTCTTCCGAATAAAGGTACCACTAAAAATAACCCCTGGTTTTCTGGAAATCTTAAATTAGAATACTATGGAGTGCATTAATCCTCAATTTTGAATGCAAACTCATAAACAAGTAAATTTTAGCTCAAAATGGTCTTAATATATTTCTCCTTCACCAAAAATTTCATTTCTGCCAATTTGTTGGTTAGTATAAGTAAACAATGACATCAAATGCACTATTTTTTGTCCGAGTAGGCCTACTTTCACATGCGTTCTAAATTTGAGGGAGTAATTGGTGGTATGACACCTTGAGCAATTCACTATGCTGTTGAATATTAATCCTCTCAAACAAATGTTTGAAGAAATTTTCTTTTTATTTATGAAAACTGAAATGAGAAAAATTGACCCCCAATTTTTTTTTCACATCCCCCTTTCCCTTATTCCAAAACTGATCTCAATTCAAATTTCTAATGGAGTTTGCAGCAATAACTACTCAATAAAATACATCATAAAATATTAAAATGTAAAAAAAGTGCTTGTTATCACTGAATGGTAAAGATTGGTTTAATTTATCATTTGGTAGTAAAAGTGAATATACATTGTATATTGTGTAAAACAATGATTTAAGTTGATTCAACTACTATTCTGGACAAAGAAAGATAACTCCAATTGAAAATTTCTTGCTATTGCGCAATACTGTGCAATTGACAATACTTGCTATTGCACAATACTGTGCAATTGAAGAGTTCTTGCTATTGCGCAATACTGTGCAATTGAATATTTCTTGCTATTGCACAATACTGTGCAATTGAAGATTTCTTGCTATTGCTGAATACTGTGCAATTGAAAATTTCTTGCTATTGCACAATACTGAAAATAATAATTTTGGACCCCGATTTGGACCAACTTGAAAACTGGGCCCATAATAAAAAATCTAAGTACATTTTTAGATTCAGCATATAAAAGAACCCCAAGGATTCAATTTTTGTTAAAATCAAACTAAGTTTAATTTTGGACCCTTTGGACCTTAATGTAGACCGATTTGAAATCCAGACCAAACATTAAGAATCTACATACACAGTTAGATTCGGCATATCAAAGAACCCCAATTATTCAATTTTTTATGAAATCAAACAAAAAAGTTTAATTTTGGACCCTTTGGGCCCTTATTCCTAAACTGTTGGGACCAAAACTCCCAAAATCAATCCCAACCTTCCTTTTATGGTCATAAACCTTGTGTTTAAATTCCATAGATTTCTATTTACTCATACCAAAGTTATGGTGCGAAAACCAAGAAAAATGCTTATTTGGGCCCCTTTTTGGCCCCTATTTCCTAAACTGTTGGGATCTCAACTCCCAAAATCAATCCCAACCTCCCTTTTGTGTTGATAAACCTTGGGTCTAAATTTCAATGATTTTTATTTACTTATACTAAAGTTATTGTGCAAAAACCAAGAAAAATGCTTATTTGGGCCCTTTTTGGCCCCTAATTCCTAAACTGTTAGAACCAAAACTCCCAAAATCAATCCCAACCTTCCTTTTGTGGTCATAAACCTTCTGTCAAAATATCATTGATTTCTATTTACCTAAACTAAAGTTATAGAGCGAAACCTAGAAAATGCTTATTTGGGCCCTTTTTGGCCCATAATTCCTAAACTGTTGGGACCAAAACTTCCAAAATCAATCCCAACCTTCCTTTTATGGTCATAAACCTTGTGTTTAAATTTCATACATTTCCATTTACTTAAACTAAAGTTCTAGTGCGAAAACCAAAAGTATTCGGACGACGACGACGACGACGACGCTGACGCCAACGTGATACCAATATACGACCAAAAAATTTTCAATTTTTGCGGTCGTATAAAAATTTTAACATTTAAAAAAAGGTATATATATAAGGGGGACAAGAACTGAAAAATAAGTGGACCGATTTTTCTGCATTATTTTTCTGTTAATCATTTTTGCAAATACATATTTAACTTTGCTCTTATATTTTTCACGATATTTCAGATACAATTATTCAAATACAAGTGTACAAAATGAGAAGATGTGGTATGATTGCCACTGAGACACCTATTCACCAGAGACCGAATGACATATGATAGAAGTTAATTAAAGATCACCGTATAGTATGGCCTTCCATAAAAAAACACGTTCATATATTTAAAAAAAAAAAAAAAAAAAAAAATAGTAAAACAAAATTAACGATCTGATGAATGTCCAAAAAAAAATGAATGAAGAACAAATATGATATACAGCATTGTAAGACAACTGATAGGACAAGCACATACAGAGTGTGCATGGTGAGGATAAACATCACGGGTATTCAATCCTCTCATAAAATGGGACAACAGAACAACACAAGAACAAACTGTACAAAGCAATAAACAAATAGCAAATATGATATAATATTTTAACAAAAAAAATAAAAAAAAATAATCCGAATGGGATCATTTTGGAAATTTACACTTCAACGAAGTTCTTGTTGTTTTTATAGACAATGACAAGGAAATGCATAAAAGTTGAAACAAAAGTGCACACGCTAAAATGCCTGGCCTGCTTAATGTTTAAACATAATTGAAAAATGATGATGTCAATGTCAGATGAACCTGACAGACAGATATTTTCACCTTATAAAATAATTTCATACCCAAATATAGTTAACCTATTACAAAATGATCCTTTGCTTAGAGTACCCGAAAAAAATAGATGAAACCATATAAACTATACATTGTTCACTGAGCCACGAAATAAAGGTCAATGTTAGATTAATCTAGCCAGTAGGACAGGTACATCCAACAATTATTATTTAATTACACCAAGCAGAGTTTACATTTTTCTTATAGTATTTGAGATACAGACTTGAACAGCAAACTTATATCTTTTTCCACTGTTCAATGAAATGAGTTCGAGATCAGATGAACTTTGACGGAGATATAGACATTGCGAGGAACCCATATATACTGAAATACAGTTTTCTTTTTCTCATAATAAGTGAGAATTTTTTTCAAGCAGTCGTTGCACCATTAAAATGAGGTCAAATAAATAGACAGGCGGAAACTTCGCAACATAGCGCATCTGCATAAAAGGTATGAAGCACCCATTTCTCCGGTCTTCTGAAAATCAAGCTTTATAAAAAAATAATTAACCCCGTCGCTGCCTCCGAATTGTAATACTTGTCAGATATTCAGGACATACAAATCAACAATTACAGGGGCGATAACTCCAGGACAGCTAGATAGATTTTTAAATTAAAAAAAAATGTCATTGTAAATAGAAGCTGTTACGCTGATCATTTTTACAGTGTCGAGTTTTCTCTAAATGCTATTGATTTAGAGATATTGGTAAAAATTGTAATATGATAAATGTGAGAAGAGTTCGAATACAGGCCTTCTTCAGGGGCGGATGCAGGAATTTTCGAAAGGGGGTGCTAAGGGGTGCTAACCCAGGGCAAAGGGGGGGGGGGGGGTGCAAAACATATGTCCCGATACAAATGCATTGATCGGCAAAAATAAAGGGGGGGGGGGTGCGCACCCCCGGAACCCCCCCCCCCCCCCTGGATCCGCCACTGTTCTTTAAAGGAAACGCAATTTATAACCACATGCTAATTTGCACGTTTATGATATCATGTTATTATAATGTACAATGTATAGTTGATGCTCATGTAGCACAGATACTGTGTCCCAGTCTTTTTAAAATAGAGTAATGTACTATGGATAAAGACCGCAAGCATATATATGAACGGTTATCATATAATGTATTGCGGACAAGCATTCAATGAAACTGTATAGTCAATTGATTTATATAATTATACGAGACAGATTATCACTTTAAATTTATACCATTCAATGATACATATATCTATTTTATCTAGAGAATTCATTTAGTTTTACTTTGAGACTTAAGCGACAAAATGCAATCCTGTAATGCACAACACAATCAAGAATTTCATCTGGATTGTCATGCTTTTCTTCTAATCCTTTTCATGGTGCGTCTTATATACACTAATACAATTTGCTAGCTGCGAATCATGGTCCAATCATAGCTTTGCAAAGGCTGTCATTAGTTACCAAGATTGCGGATGTGCGGTTAAATGGTAACCAATGAAGCACCATGCGATTTGTCATAGGTTTCCATGTGAGTTTATGAATATAAAGTACTAAATGGTGGCCCCATTGCCGGCAATGCTATTTTTAGCATTTATCTCCTTAAAAGGCGTTTTTAATAAACTTATTATGGAAAAACTGCTGTTGTCTAATGGAAGCTCGATATCTATTTGTGATTTTACCGCACTCAAATATATATGGTCCCATGGCTTTTCTTGGTGAATTTTGGGGGTTTTCACGATACATTACGATTTCGCTGAAAATTTTCCCTAATTTTGATCAACATAAAAAAAACATTTCCGGCCCTTCATCATATACATTTAAGGACAAATTTGTGCTTGCATGAAACTTCATTCATAATGCTTTCCAGAATAAAATTATATAAATGATATAACAACCAATCACAGAGAGCCATCTATGTCATGTTCTCTTCATAAAATGGCTGCGCCCATGTAATTTCATTTGGTACATTGTAACCTATAATTGGATCCTTGCTCTGAAGTATGCCCCTTCCATCAGCACAAAATGATCTTTAAATACTACGGGTGATATATACTACTTACTCTTCACGAAAACTCGATTCACGAAAAAGATGCAAAAAACAAAACAAACCCAAACATGTTATGTATGCATCAAATCAACATAATCTGAAATGATTGATTGATAAATGATAACGCCGCTCAGCACATACTAGAATTGGCTTTTGTCGCGTCGAGAAATCTGAACTATTTATGGGAGTCAATATATACATTTATATACATGCATCGCGACTAAAAGACTGATTATAAGATTTTGAATCATGATAATTTGTTTTTTCCTGTTGGTGTTAAATGTAACAACCACCAACTACAAAAATAGACTATAGTATCATTGTAATTAAGACGTATAATCGCGAGGATCCAAGAAGTGTTCCAGATTAAAAATCAATCGTGTCGGCGTATCTGATATGTAAGGGAAGGGGTATGGATGCTTGAAATAAGATGTTATTTATTATTTTGTAATATTTATTTTTTTATCCACTAGTAATGTCATTCCTAAAGGGTTTTTAGAAAGAGTACATCTGATGTCAATAGAAGTAAATGGAACATACCTTCCCAGACCAGAAAGGCATGCATGAATTCTGCCATCCACAGAATCGGATCTGTAATTTTAAGTTGGTACTGTCTGAATTTGGATTGTGATAAAAATTTTGACAAAATGTAGGTTTCGGACACAAAAATAAATATGCTTAAAAGTATTACAAATCTATTGCGCAATTGGAAATTCTTCTTGAAACTTTTCAAAAATTTGAAATTTGAAAATTGTAAAGAAAAAATATGAACTTAAAAACATTGCAAAAAATCCCCCTTCCAAACTTTTTGAATCCCCCTTGGAGCAATTACCCCCAAACTCAATACCAGCCTTTCCTTTGTAATATGGAACAAACATAGTACAATTTCAGAGAGATCCATACACTTTAACACAAGTTATTGTCCGGAAACTACAAAAATGCTTCTTTTAGGCCCTTAATTCCCAAGTTGTTGGCACCATAACTCCCAAAATAGATTACAACCTTCCATTTGCCGCATTAAACATTGAAGTAAAATTTCAGAGCAATCGGAATACTAATACACAAGTTATTACTCTGAAACTAGAAAAATCCTTGTTTTGGGCCCTTAATTCCTAAACGGTTAGGACCATCATACCCAAAGCAATCCCAAAATTCCTTTTGGGGTATTGAATCTTCTCAAAAGAAATCATAGAGATCAATTCACTAAAACTAAAGTTATTGTCCGGAAACCAAATATTGAAAAAATATTGTGAAGACTCAATAAGTCTAACACATCCTATCAAAGATACCAGGCTTATAATTCATACCTTAGACGCCATTTCCGTCTGCATAAGACTCACCATTGGCACTCGATTCCAACAGTTGAAATGTTAAATTAAATGATGTTGAAGACCGTAAAAGAATTTCATAAACCACAAAAACTTAATTTCGACCAATGAACCATGCATTGAAGTGAGGTCAAGGTGAGATGAAACCTGCCAGTCGGACATGTACACTTTAACTTAATATGATTGATCTACTGCTTATATAATCTGAGACACGGACTAAACTACGTTACTCTAACCTTGATCACTGATCCATGAAATTGGGTGGAGGTCAAGTGAACCCTATCTAACGGACACGTAGACGTTACAAGAAACCCATATACCAAATAGATTTATAGTTTGCTCGTAACAAGTGAGTTTTCAATAAATGGATTTTTTCTTTCTCAAGCAGTGTTTGCAATTTGTCCAAAACCTGACATTTTTTTTTTATACAAAACATACAAGTAGTGTAAGGGAGGTAAATCTGAACATATCCAACATTGTATGTTAAATGTTTTAGAATTACCTCCCTTACACTGCTTTTAAATTGTCTTAATTGTCCATTGACCAGAAATACCTATATTTCCCCCTTTTTGCCACTAATTCCGGAACATTTTGAGCCATAACCCCCTAAAGTCAATACTAACCATCCCTTTATGGTATGGAAACTTGTGGTTTATTTTCAGAGATATTCATACACTTAAAACATTTAAGTTATTGTTTGAAAACTACAAAAAAATATTATTTTGGACCCCCTTTGTGGCCCCTAATTCCTAAACTGTTGAGACCATAGCCCTAAAATCAATCCCAACCTTCCTTAAGTGGTATTGAACCTTCTTGTAAAATGTTTTAGAGATCCATACACTTAAACAAAATTTATTGTCTGTAAACTAGAAAAATGCTTCTTGTTGGCCCTTTTTTTGGCCCCTTATTTCTCCATATTCGGGAAAATTAATCCCAAACTGAATCCTAGCCTTCCCTGTGTTATATGGAAACTTGTGGTACAATGTCAGAGAGATCCATACAGTTACACACAAGTTATTGTCTTGAAACTAGAAAAATGCTTGTTTTTGGCCCTTAATTCCTAGACTGTTTGCTAAATAACCCCTTAAAATAAATCCCAACTTTCTACTTATGGTATTAAACAATGTGGTACAATTTCAGAACAATTGAAATCCAAATACACAACTTTTTGTTCTAAAACTAGATAAATGCTGTTTTTGGTCCCTTTGGGCCCCTTATTCCTAAACCTTTGGGATCATAACCCCCAAAATCAATCCTAAGCTTTCTTTTGTGGTTATAAACATTGTGTTAAAATGTTATTGATTTCTTTTTTACTTATTCAAAAGTTATGATCCGGAAACCATCTGACGACGCCGTGATACCAATAGACGACCATTTTTTTTAAATTTTTGCGGTGGTATAAAAATAACAATTGATTGGAAACATGAATTGGTTGTCTCGCACCTATTTTACTATTTCCCCCATCTATCGAAAAAATCTGCCCCTATTCAATACGGCTGCAATATCCGTGAAAGGGCCTATTTATTTAGCATTATTCCTTTTACCTGTTTTTCAAGTAACCAATCATAAACGAAGGCAACAGTAATATACCGCTGTTCAAACGTCATCAATCAATTGAGAGAAAACAAATCCGGGTTACAAACTAAACCCGACGGAAGCACATCAACTATAAGAGCACCAAAACAAAACAACAGAAAGACTGAAGTGCAACAAAAACAAACGCTAACATATACAGAAACGGGCTATTTGATAACAACTGGCACAATCCTGTCTTGGTACAGGATATTTTCAGTAAAAATGGTGGATCAAACCTGGTTTTATGGCTAGCCAAACCGCTTATTATAACATGTGGCTATGTTAAAAAATATCGCTTAATTGACTACACTTCGTGACAGGAATACAGCACAAACAAACGCAAGAACACTCAGCACATAAGCTATGGTGGTATTATCGGAGTTGTTTCAGTACATCAAACGTTCCACTGTTCAGAAATGAAAATCAGTCAGTTTGTTGTGCGAAAAACAGTCCTACACATATTTACATTCAACAATTCTCATTTTTTCCCTTTTAATTCAAGACAATGTTGCTGAATTTGGTCAAGCCAAGATCGATGATTTGTAAATTAATTTAAAATCAAGATGTCTTAGTATGAACATCCCCTTATATTAAGTATGCGTCCTTAATTGGCACATCATTAATAAGATTGAAAGCTGCATGCATATATGATGTCCCCGTTGCACAAAATTTAGATTAAAGATAGGTGGCTATTCATTTAATACTTTCTAAGATGTACAACATCAAGTCAACAGTACAGCAACACCATTGTCAGTATTCCTTAGTTTTAGGAGAATTATGCTGCCTATGCTCATAATGCAGTTGTTAATTATATAATAGTTCTTGAAAAACTGGTCATTATCGTGATACATGGACTGCCCGTAGGACAGTGGTATTGACTGCGACAACGATAATGACCTCGCCTTCGGTGCAGTCATTATCACTATCTTAGTCAATACCACTGTCCTACGGGCAGTCTATGTATCACGATAATGACCAGTTTTTCAAGAACTATTATGTTTATTTCATTGAGAAACCATGTTTTGGAAAATTCTCATAAATTCAAAATGCCTACAGCGAACTCGAGTAGTTGTACGATTTCTATGGCAAAGAGTGAAGACCAGTCGTAGTAATACTGCCATTCATTTTAGTGCAATTTTTGAGTATATAAATACTTAATCAAGTTATCTTTAATTTTATGTTTAACGAAAACATATAATAAACAATTCAACAACTTAAGTATTATATTAAAAACAGGAAGATGTTTTATAAAAAGTACATCTCTCTAAATAGAAATCACACCCCATCGGTCATTAACAGAGAAATCACGCCCCAACGGTCATTATTAGACAGAAACCACGCCCCAACGGTCATTATCAGAAGGAAACCACGCCCCACCGGTCATTATCATGTAAAAGTTCGTTAACGACCGGTTTTCTGGTCCGTTTTTTTCTGTTAATGACCGATGGAATTTATTACTGAAGAATAATGAATGTCATGTGACCCCTTTTAATCCAATAAGAGAATCTTATTCTCAACCGATATAAAATAACATATTTTACTCAATTCTGATCGCTCATCATGTACTCTTTGTCTTTAACCTTCCTATCATCACATTTTAATTTCCAAACATTCAGCCTCCAGTGAACACCAAAGACAGATTGTGTTTTGTGTTTGAGCAAATTAAAATCAATATATGCTGCAACTTGAGAAACGCCAATATATTTGTAGTTGAATATCACGTCATTTAAACTAAATACCATCTCGCAAGAATATCGTTTAAAGACTATATGTGAAACGTCGTGGAGAGCAATTGATACTAGTAGTCTGAGGGAAGGAGTTCCCTTGACAACGAATATCAAACGTCCATGTATTACTTAGCCACATACCTACTACGTTGAGGTTTATCAATGGGTGATTGAATTTACAAATCAACGAATGAGTGTTACAAATCAACGAATGATTGTTTTGTATTGTTTATTTCAATAAACAGGTATTTAATCACTTATTATTTTGTTCCCATTTTAAAGAGAAGAGGTTAATTCAACCCCACCAATTATACGAGGCAACAGTGTTTACCGATGTACAAAACTCAAGAATCCATTTTGAATACACAATTCGAAACAAAAAAACCCCAAGGGAATCGCATGTAATCCAAACGATGAAGAGGACCGGACGTGTCAACATGGTTAGCATCTCTTCCTATGCATGAAACTCCCACCTTGTGAATCAAGACGGATTTAAAATATCACGATAGGTCATAAGACCCAATCGGTTAATTTGCACCGGACGACAATTCATGTATCTCATGAAAACATGTCTCTCCTGAGCTGAGACAGAGAATACCATATTAGTAAACTATAATAATGGTAACGGTACCAGTATGTGTTACAAGGAGCTAATAAGTAAAGGTTATATCTGCTAAGTAATTTGGTAGGTTCCACTATCTGGAAAATCTGCAAACATTGCAAGAGACTCGATTATGTTATATCGGGTATCAATTGTAAAATACGAGGCTACAGTGGTTGTCCGATTGTCCCAAACTCTTTTTTGTATACACATATCGAGACAAATACAACACAACCAGCAGTTGCCCGATTTTAAAGCCAGTAGCTCCATTTTGGCCAAAGTCTGGAATGCGATAGTTGTTATCCATTTGTTTGATGTGCGTGGGATTTTGATTTTGTCATTTGATTACGGACTTTCCGTTTTGAATTTTCCTCGGAGTTCGCCACTTTAGCTATGCTAAAACTGTACAAATAAACACCTGGTACAGTTGCTACAATTTTGACGTGTTACTTTATTAATGGTAACAACACTAGTATGTGTTATCTTTTAGGGAGCTAGTAAGTACCGGTTATATCTATTCAGTAATTGGGTAGGTTCCACTATCTGGAAAATCAGCAAAATTTGCAACAGACTCGATTATGTTATATCGGGTATCAATTGTAAAATACAAGGCTACAGTGGTTGTCCGGTTTTCCGAACCTCTCTTTTGAATACAAATATCGAGACAAATACAACACAACCACATAAAATCTTAACTTTAAAGCGAGATCGGACGCATCAACTTGGGAGGGCGTTCACCAAGTAACATATAACGTTATAAAGGGTCAAAAACTCCAAGGCGGTATAAGTGTTACCACCGAAATTCGATCTTGATCGGAGTTTTTGTGTTTATAAGCATTGTGTACAAGCTTCATAATATTTGGTTAAGGCAAACTAAAGTCAGAGAACGGAAACCAAATTGCGGGATTTACGCACAGACATCACGAGGCGCTTAATGCCTCTTCACGACTAACGGTGGTGAGATCCAAATTTCTAGGCTATATACCGAGAAGTTGGAGAGATTCTATGAATTCAGTCTTATTTTGATGATACCAATATTCGTTTATATCGTGGATCACGGATTTAAATTTTCTAAAAAACAAACTATCCACTGTATGATTGTATGCAGACTTTGGAAAAGCCAAGTATCCACAATATGACATAAAACGGACACCCTCGACTAAAATTGTTGCTTTCACCTTAGGGAAAAAGCTGTTAACGTTAACTCAGTGCAATACCAGCGTCACACATCAGCGTATAGCTCCGACGTACGCCATGCGTGTTAAAAATTATGTACGCTGCTAATACGCTAGTAATTTTGGATGCATTCAACCTGTCAATCATATCTGTAACGTGTGCACAACGAGCTTTAAGCGTGTATTTGACGTAAGAGAAGCATACCCAAGCGTTTATCAGGCATTCAAGAAACGTATGTTGGCGTATGCCTAGCGTTTGTATATTGCAGATGGAATGCACGCTACGAAGGCAGCGAAAGGAAAAAGGTTTCTTGAACAAATTTGAGACGCGTCCCGGTCGTGTCTTGGACGTTCTATTATGGGGTGTTTGTTACAAACACACCGCATACGTTTTAGTTAGAGTCGAATGATCTTGAAGTGTATACAACGTGCCTTAAACGATTTCCACGAGTTCACCAAGCTTATATCTTTGTTTTTCGACGTGCTTCAAACTTATGCAGTGCGTGTTTAACGATTGTTTAGCGTTCCTCTGGCGTGCAACTAACGTATACAGACTTTTGTCAGTTTTCTCTGTACGTTTGGTGCATGCCTGTCTATACGCCAATGTGTGATGCCGGCATACGCACAATCGAGGTTTACAGTTGAAAGTTTGACGGCACTGGGTTAAAAAAAAATTCCTTTATCCTGGTCACTATCCCGAACGTACAGCTATTTTAGATGTTCTACCACCAAATCATAGTACGTTTCATCCGGTTGCATACAAAAAAGGGTCGTTAAAAATATTCCATAGAATTGACAGTTTTTACTGCAATTAAATTTAGGATTAATTTCATAAAATATTCCGATTATGAGTCATTAACACAAATCTTGGGTGTTTCAAAGCACCATTATTTTTAATATGGTGTTTCTATAGAATATTTTGGAAACCTGGGTTACATTTTAACTAAAGCTTGTATACAGTGGGAAAAGGTGTGGACATTTGATTGCTTAACTTACAGTGATGATTCTTTTCTTATATGCAATGAATGTTATGTGAACATTTATCTATAATATTACTGTACAGGATAAAACTGTATTCATGCCAACTTGCAAGTATCTCTTTATTAGAAACAATATAAATTCTGCACATATTTTTTTGGAAAGTGTAAATTTAACAGACTAATAAGGGATAATCAATGGAGGTATTACAATAATTAACTAGAATTCGCCATACTAAGTATTCACTTTGTATAAGCGATAGGAAGAAGTAAAATTACACGACTTCATGACAATGGTACCACGCAGATCCAAACGAGCATCACTGCTACAAATGGATAGATAAAAACGTCGTTTCTGGCTTAAATTTCGGTATAATATTTTAAATGCAGGAGACATATTCCTGGCTTGTGTTTATTTTTCTCTATTCATTCATGTCTGCCAATTGTTATTTTCAACACACTCTAGGGTAACAAAAAAAAAAAAAAAAAAAAAATGTATTTGAATAAATTTTGCGTTCATATATCAAAACCTACTTTGTAAATATGTCCAACATCGTTACATGATATGTACTGGTAAATATAGCAATTCATTCAAGCACTTTTACCAGAGCAACAGTTTTCTTACAGTGTGATAACACAACGTAAGGATACAAACTAAGGATTCAATTTGTTGTATATTAATTTACAAGTATTTCGTTTATTTGTATGCAATTCTCAAAACTAAATTGTACGTAAATGGAAGTCTTAAATATGTATATATGTTAATGTTTATGGGATCAATGCGTTCAATATATGATTAACTTACTTACCTTATACACAATATGGGAGGAGTAGTTGTTCTTTTCTTTCCCAAAGCACTCGTTTAAATTTCAAAAGAATATATAAAACACAAATCTGTTTTGTAAGCACAGATAGCTAAATCCGTGAATTTTGTAAGTACAGATGGCTAAATCTGTGAACTTAAAACCACAGGTAAGAATCTTTGTGTACTATTTATTACCTAACACTTCTAGTCAAATACTGGTAAAACTCATTGAAGTTTCTGGGCTTATACAATTGTAGTATATTTTCAGTATATTTATTCAGTATGGACAAACATCAGATTAAATGATGAAGCCTACCTAACTAATCAAGTGTGAGGTGCCTATTTCCCCTTTTCTAACTGAATTATTTTGAATTAAGATAGATGTCCCATAACATTGGAGCGATAAAGGATGAATACGTGCAGGTCTTCAGAGCTCATTTCCAATAATCTGGCAAAGTTTGAAATAAATCGGTCAAGGCATTCTCGAGTTTAGAACAGTCAACGTGTGAAACATTGCTTATTTTCAAAAGAAGCATATCAACAAGCATTTGGATGAACAATAGAAAAAATCGTCGAAAAGTATATCGACACTCATTCCACTATTCCAAAAACATAGATTATATTCCCTGGCTTCATTAAGTTAGTTTGCGACACGCTTACATTTGTCATTTGGCGGGCGGCTGTCGTGGTGGAGATAGATCGGTATGCCATAAAACGTCCGTCGGAAAATGTAAACAAAAACATGATAGCACACACTAGTCAGACAATTTTGTTTCGCAAGTAGTACCCGTCACAAAAACTTCTTTGTAATTCAATGTGCACCACAGTTGTGTTTGAAAAACTTCATAAGTTATACTCTCGATCGGGAATACCGAGTTTTAAACCATTTATTTTCTACATGCCTATTTATAACAGTCGTCCTTGGTAAAAATAATGTTTGTCTTCTCGTTATGACATATTAATTATGTTACATGTAATTTTCATTATAATACGCTATTTTGATTAGCTAACTTATTAACAGCAACCTCGCGTCATTCTGAAATTAACCTACATTTCAAATTGAAATGTATTAAATTACACGAGCTTCCACAACACAGTGTACAGCTAAATAAAAGAAAAACGATAGAAATTGTGTTTCATGATCTTAGTAAAAAGTAACTATAAGTATTTTATAGGGTTTAAGAGTGTACATTTTAGACGCACTTTTACAACCCAATAAATATACAAAAAGAAGCACTCAATTCTTAAAAAAAATAATTCCAGTCGTCAAGTTTTTTTTTTCAGTTACGCAATTACGCAAGTTAGTTAACACGGTCCATCGAATAATTAACTTTCAAAATCTTCAATACCAGGTGTACTTGTATCCGATCGTAGTTAAGATTTCTTACTGTTTCAATTGATACAAGTCTTATGATGAAATGTTTAAATAAGTCAAAGATATTCGTTTATATGCAGACATCAATTTATGATAACGGCACCCCCCCTTTTTTTTATTCAACCACAGTTTGCAATTCGGATTCAATCGGATGTGTTGATTATCATGATGAAATTGAACACACATAAAAAAAATTCTGGCAATTTGAAATTGTCTAAAGATATATTTATGGTTCTATATTCAAGCGTAGAGGTTGTGACATTTTCCTTTTTATTTTGACAAACCTTTGCGTGGACTGTATTGTCCACATCATCTTGGTAACAAATGAATCTTACATAACATATAATTAAGTATTGAGTTATTTTTACCTACCTTTCTCTTCTTAAAAATAAGAAAGTCTTGAATAGCATTGCGTCATTTACAAATCTTACATACATTCAGTGATCTTATCATTGTTTATGGATACCAGTGTTTGTCTACTTTTCAACCCGATTGAGCATCACACACAATCTCATGTACTCGTTTCAGTACAGGTGGGTTGTTTTGATTTTGGGCGGTTTCATTATGTATTGGTAACTGTTCTATACCGTTTGTGTTGTTTATATCGTACGTTACCGACACCTGATAAAGACCAGGGTTTCTGTTCCAAAACCTTGAGACTTAGAGCACACAGTAGCTTTAAAAACATTTATGAACAATTTGCTCCTAAGAAGCACCAATATGAATTGAACAAAACCAATATTTTTGCACACATAGTGTTTAAGTAGTTTCTTAATGATTCAAAGATTCATATGAACATACCACACTGATCCTGTTTAGCGCAAATAAGGTCAACACTTGTATAATGATTTGAAAATATACTGTTTTAATAATGTTTGCTTCGATAATCACTTGTATCTATCTACCTCAGCAATTCATCAATTGTCCATTTCTAGAGGGATACCTTACGCCACCGAAATTCGTAACGGATTTGTTTAGTGGTACATTTGTAATAAGCATTGTTTATAATTTGCAAAACATTTCGTTGTGGCAAACTAGAGAATTGAGATTAATTTCGGGACGTAAGTATGGACAGACATACATACCGATAAGGGTAAATCCTTAATTCAACTAGCAGCGGGACACTATAAAGATAAGAATGTGCATAATATTATTTTCGACAAAAGGGCATAAAAAGTATGAAAGGATATTGAAATCTTAAGTTTCTGTCCCATACAAATCTAAAATGAACTACTATACTATTCGGTCTAAACCAAGCACTAATTGGAGTGTACAGTTTGCTAAATAAAATGTTATCGGGGCAAACAAATTATGTTTTAGATACTAGTTTTACACAATATCCACGTATATCATATTATCAGAACTTCCCTGTAAACTGATAGTGGTAATACATATGTTACCTAAATGTTCATTTATTTTGTAGCTAAGTGTCATTTGAGATTTTTTTCAGGAAATTTTGGACTGTATTTATTTTTGTGAATATTGAGTCTGGTCTCTTATTTTAACCAGGAGCATGGATAAATAAGCGTTTCAATTCCTTGAATTTCAAAATAATGACAAAAATTTAATTTGTTTACTTGTGATATAATACTGTTATGTGTTATGTATTGTGATTTTTTATGGCTCTTAAAAGTATCTGCCTTTTCTTTATATACGAAGTCTAAGTAACTAAGGTTGTGTAATTACTAGTAAGTAAATCAGATGACAGAGGTTGACAAATATTTCCGATTTTTGAAATAATTGAAGAAAGTTAATGAACATTGTAAGAAAATAAAAAATGTAATTACCATTTTGCTATCTGTATTAAAATCGTAAAAAAAAATAAAGAAAACTATTAGACAATGTTTCAAAAGATTTTGGGAAAATGTATCAAAGATTAGAACAGTTGCCACGTACATATGATATGATTATGCTTCAATTCCTTGAATGGTTGAAATGTAAAAGGTAACAGATGATACACATGAATATGACATTTTATTTACTCACAATATTCAAATACATCTAAAAACCTTCATGGACTTGACTGTGTGAAGTGAGCGAGTGAAGGGATATGTTATTTTATTATCTAACATACGCATATTTCCTTACAAATTTACAACAGTGATCTGAAATATAACATTATGCATGAAGGCATTTAAAATGCAGCAATGATCAAAAGTTACAAGTAAAATCCATTAAAATCGCAATCTGTACACAATTGTAAAACACTTAAAGTTGATGAAATGGCATCCTGAACAAAGAATATTTCCTAATCTTCAAAATAGTCTTTCTTTCTTGTTCCTTCTTTTTCTTTCATTAAATGCCATTTCCCCATTTCATTCTATTCATACAATCAATAACCTGAAAATTAAATAAGAGATATAAATTCATCTGTTCAATCAATTTTCATATGAACTTTTAAATAAAACAGTTACAATTGCATGTTTTTGTATTCCACACATTTGGCCCTAAACAATTTTTAATAAGGGGTTTGTTCAGTAAAGCACCGATTGTGTTTGTTAGACGGTACTCATCATACACTGACATGAAGTGGTCTGCTTGCTTGTAGTCCTCTTGAGAAAGTTGGGAGTTAATATCAGATCAAGACAAATTGCTATCGATCAAAATATAAATTGCTTGACAGATATAAAGATCAAATGAAAACAAAAATTGAAACGATGTGTTGGGAAGTCGGTCTGACAGTTGGCAATAGTTTTGACCAAACCAAACCTTGACTGACATATTTGGTCATGTATATCTCGAGACCACTGCTACCTGCCATTTCAATCATTAACACAGTAACTTGGACTTCTTAAACTTTTTGAACTCGAGCAACTACTTCAAATCCATTTACAGAACTCAAAGAGTCAAATAAATAATCGAATGAACAGTTATTACATGCAGAGTAAAGTACTAGATACAATGTCGTAAATTTATATGCTCTACAACTCTAACCAATACTGACATGGTATAATTATACAGAGAGGAAGTGTGGAGAATCATTATGGTATAAACACGGAGAAATAGAAAAACAAAATTAGATAGTGTTTGGAATATCATTACAGTTAATTTGGTAATACATAATCAAAGAACTAATGATGTTTCTCCTTAACGAGGTTCCATGTCAGTTTAACATAAGCCAGACATAAACAAAATCAGCAATATTCAAAATTAGTTTGAATCTAAAAGTTCACAAAATAGGAACCAGACGATCACATGGATTATGTCAATTGATGTTCAATTAAAAACGTAAGACTACAATAGAAACCAGAGGCCCTAAGGAGTATTGTCAATGATTATCATTGCACAATCCGCACTCCTGCCATTGTATTTCCTTTCAATAAAAAAGAATCATACTAGCAGAGTCTTTAATTTTCTAATAATTATTACATTGGTTTGTAGAAGAAATATCGTTTTCCAATCCATAAACGATACGACTTCAACTTAGGAACATCAAAGATCATGGAAGGAAGTCTTCAAAAATATATCTTGGCTCTCAGATTTAAATGTCTTCGTGAACTTCTGATTTGCATTACTATATGGGCATGATAATGCAGGCTTAATATGGATTCAATTTGTGACTCCAGATGTTTGCATGGATTTTTTTCAGGTATTATCAAAGTGGTCGTTTATCTTCCAGAAAACAGAATCAGGAAGGATAACTGTCCATCAAAAGATAAGAAAACGGGATTCTTAAAAGTACCCTTACACTTACGAACATGTCCATTTGAATATTTGAATTTCTAAATACGACTTCCAATCAATAAATTATTTGTAAGAAAGAAATCAGCTTTACCCAAAACATTTTTTTACGGTCTTTAAATTTATTTTTTTGAGAGTTTGAAAATTCTGCCGAGAAATTCTTATTACATTAACATCCTAGTCTTGTCAGTAGTACTGTAGTCAATTTGGCACGACTTTTGTAAAATATTATCCATAACCTTATAATTCATGATTTTACATTACAATTAATATATTTATTACACAATTTTGTCACATCATTTGAATACCTAATAAATTTGTGTTGGATATCCCCAAAGCAGTGAAATAATATGTATTCTGATGAACCAAAGAATGCATGTCTGATAAAATTTACAACCACAATTCAAGATAAAATCTTAAACTGAAAATATGTGTTTTCCAATTTAAGAAACACTATAGATTTATTTGCAAAATGTGAAAAAAATGCACCAAAATTGTTTAAACGATAAATAATTGGCATTTATATATAAACTCATTCACTTTTATTTCTTCTGGTTCTTTCCCTTTTCTGGTGTTGAATGATGGAAGAAATTAAAGTACAGATTCAAAGGGAGTGACTACTAGATAGAAATTAAATTCAAATGCCAGACAATTTAAATGGGAACAGAGACTTAACAACACCTGCATTGAAGAAAGATGTATTTATAAGACTATACAGTGCTGAAGATCATTCACACTTTATCTGTTTGAAATGACAATGATATATACTATAAGTCATTTTCAGCTTTATAAACATTTAAATTTTATTATAAACACCATTTGGTTTGTATATAAATATCGTATTACTTTAATTATCTTCTTCTTTTACTATGGTATATCTATATCAACAAGCCAATTGTATCTACTTCAGAACCACTCCATTGTATCAAACGTAAAGCAAAAAGTTTGTAATTTTATAATATAAATCTTTTCTTACTGAAGTTTTCGAGAATGAAACAAAAACAACTTACTAAGAGAACTTAAATCTCCAGTTTCATGACAATGAACGCAAATATACTAAACTAACGTTTGAAACAGTTAGAACCATAAAAGATTTTAACATAGTGAAAAGAATTTCTCCAAATAAAAATTGGTATATGAGGCGACTGTAATTCATCCATGGTCTAACTCATAAATTCATTTGGAATATACAAACCATTTAGAGAATGAGTGGCATTATATTCAAACGCATCGAGGCATCGACAGGGTGGGCGTCTCTTATTAATTATACATACAGCACCAGCCATGCTATATTAGGTTCAATTTTTGAAAAAGGAACAACACCTTAGACTATTGTTTTGATGATCAGACGACTTTCTCGTATTTTATAGTTCTAAAACCGCTAGTACAAGCTAAATCCTTAGACTACCAAAGAAACCAAATAAACAGTATGGGTCAGTATGCATACACTTGTTCTTCGTTAGTTTAATGTGTTAACTGTTTTGATTTTGCCATTCGCTAGGGACTTTCCGTTAAGACTTTTCCTGGAGTTCGGTATTTTTGTTATTTAACTCTTTTTAATACATCATTTGTTAAAAAAGCTCACTTCGAAAGCATTAGAAAGTAACACCCTATAAATATTTATTTCATCGTCCATTAGGTATTTGAAAAATGAACTCTTTTAATATCATATATTAATATTTGCTGTTGTTTAACAATATAATTCCTTGGAATTCTATATTGCAAGGATTATGTGATCCCTTTGTGTTTCATCTATACAATTACCAAAATAATTAATCCGTTGAAAATGATATTGATAAAACTACAGAGATCAAGTGTATGTGTGGTCTCATAAACGAAATTAAATTAAAACTTTACTTAACACTCATTGAAAATTAACACTTGTAAACTGTTTTCTTTCTCCTGCAAGATATCATTCAACGATCGACGCAGTAATTTGTCGAAATGGGAGGAAACTAGCAGTAAAATCACATTGCAATCAATTAAGCCATCATCACAGTAGAAAGCATATTATAAAATGACATATATTTAGTTCTGACAAGTTAATAGTAGCAATACATCACACTCTCAATCATACCCACATCAACTTAGATTACGATAACTGATACCTCATTAGGATTTTAATTGGCAATAAAACTTCAAGTCTTACTTTATCAACCTTACTAAATTAATACTATATCTACTTTATTTCTATTTTTTTATTTTGATTGTCGACATTTACTGTATTTTAAATATACATTTACACTAATGGCATAATGCACCAAGAGTAAGGCAATAAAAAAACATATTAAAGCTTTTGTTAAATTTTCCAACACATCAAATAAAGAGAAGGCATAGTAGGGTGATTAGATAATCTTTTCCCATAATTTTCAATAGTATAGGTTTTAAACCTTTAATCATATAAAGCCATGAAGTTAAATATGAAGTTTCTTAAATCAAATTAAGTATATATGAAGACACAAGTGTCTTATAAAGATAAGTAATACAACGTCAAATCAAGGTTGAATACCATAAAAAAACGTTTCAGATCCTCGGACAATTATTAAAACTTTTTGATCGAAAGAGGAGGCAATACATAGGCTTTTAGCCCCGTTCACCATTTAAGTGACGGTACAGTATGATCATGAGGCAGGACGATCTATGTATCTAGTGGTTAAGAAACTAAAAAATATTTCAATTGCCTAACTATCATCATTTCCTCCAGATGGATTATGTTGGAGAAAACTTTAGTAAATAAATGATATCCGAACACCCACTAAGTCAAGATACTTCTTAGAAAATGTTTTATTCTTTCTTTTACTGTATGACAACTAGCACGTATTTTAAAGTAAATATTTATTGATAAAAGTTATATTATTTATGAGAATACTTAATCTGTTATCACTATTATCATTCGAATAAATTTATTTTATTTTATTGCATAAACTGTCTTGAACATTTACGATAAAATGAAGCAGGTTTATTTCTCTAATTCCTTAATTCAAGATTAAAATAGTCTTAATCTTACTCTAAAAATATAACAATTACCGTTACACTGACAACATTCCATCGTATTCATTAGTTTGATAAAGAAAATAACAAAATATTTAAATGCAAAGAGAGACAAAAGTCTACATAACCAAAGAAAACCAAAATTTCTGCAATACTACGCTCGAGTTTTGTATGATTGACAATAGGGCAAATATTCACAAATGGCCAAAGGATAAGGATGTATCCAATTAATATCCATATACAATGTATCGTATGTACTTCCTTCCTATTGTTCGTACGTTTCACGTCATAGTTATAATCTTAAAATAATAATAGCACATTTCCAGAAATACCTCCATTAGGAACGGTCAATCCTTAATTTGTAATGTCAGGGATGTAAAATTGTTAGACATCCAAAAGGGACTTTAAAAAATAGCCCGATCCATTAAAGGTCAACTTTGCAAGAGGGAGTTGGAACTTATTTTCTTAGTTTACAAATCGGTTATTGTCTGATAATATTTGAATGCTCAATCATATCTTTTATTACAATCAATTATCTATTAATTATATATCACATTGCAATGTTGGGTTCACATTTCAGATGCACCAAGTGATTCAAAAGATATGTTAAATATACGATAAAATCTTGAGATTGGTGAAGTAACTTGGCAGAAACATTTAAGGTATCAAGATATCTTCCCAACATATCCTATGAAAATTAACCCTCCATATCCCATTGTATTCTTATTGTATATGCCAATTAAGGGTATACTAGTACTTGCTATTTTCTAGTTCTTTGCATGCATTCATTACAAGATGCAAATTACCCTTTACCTACCATTCTACATAATCAGAGTGAATTTTAACTACAATAATTTGAACAAATTACTTGTTTTAAAAAATTTCTTTTCAAGAACTTCTCATACCAAAGTATCCTTCAAATATATGTTAAGGCAAAAATGTGATCGTTCTTTCATACATAAGCAATTTAAGAACTGATGTTTCTTTCTTTTTCCCATTTTATTTGTATGTCAAATCTATAAAGTAAGTTACAACCAGGTGCTCCGCAGGGCGCAGCTTTATACGACCCCAGTGGTTGAACCCTGAACAGTTTGGGAAAATTTGGTCACAATATTCAAGCTTGATTCTGTCTGAATTTGGATTGTGATCAAATTTTTGACATAATATAGGTTTTTGTCACAAAATTAATGTGGTCAAAGATCTAACAAATCTATTGCACAATACTGTGCAATTGAAGATTTCTTCTTGAAACATTTCAAAATTCGAAATTTGAAATTTTTTGAAAAAAAAAGAAGCCCTTCAAAAAATGGTAAACAAAAAATCCCCCCCCCCCCCCCCAACTTTTTGAAACCCTCTTGGAGCAATAACCCTTAAACTCAATCCCAGGCTTTCCATTGCAGGATTGAACCTTGTAGTACAATTTCAGAGAGATCCATACACTTAAACACAAGTTATTGTCATGATTGTTTTGGAACTAGAAACATGCTTCTTTTTGGCCCTTTTTTGGCCCCTAATTCCAACATATTTTGGGCAATTAATCCAAAACTTAATCCCAGCCTCCCCTTTGTTATATGGTACATTGTGGTACAATTTCATAGAGATCCATACAATTACACATAAGTTATTGTCTTGAAACTAGAAAAATGCCTGTTGTGACCCTTTTTGGCCCTTAATTCCCAAACTTTGGCCCCATAACCCCTAAAATGAATCCAAACCTTCTACTTGTGGTTTTAAACATTGCAGTATGATTTTCAGAGCAATTGAAATACTTCTACACAAGTTATTATCCTGAAACTAGAAAAATGCTTGTTTTGGGCCCCTTTTGGGCCCCTAATTCATAATCGGTTGGGACCATCATCCCCAAAATCAATCCCAACCTTCCTTTTGTGATATTGAACCTTCTGAAAAAATTTCATGAAGATCTATTCACTTAAACTAAAGTTATTATCCGGAAACCAATGTGTCTTCGGACGACGACGCAGACGACGACATCATACCATTATACGATCCCAAAAATTTTTTGGGGTCGTATAAAAAGCAGCATTCAATTTTTGCGCCATAACCATGAAATTGCAAGTCCAATCAAGTCCTTTGTTTGTTTTTCTGCGCATAATTTTCAACATGGTCAATGATAGCACATATAACCATGTGAGTGGAAAATTTTATTCGCTGTTTAGAATGCCTTAGACATCTTAGACAATCAGAATTATGGTATTGTATACAACTTCTGTCATATAATTAATATAGAATTATTCATGATAATTATATGATACATATGCATAAACTATTTCTTTCAAAATCTTATACTTCATCAAATTAGCTTTAAAACCAGGTTTAATCAACCATTTTCTACATAAGAAAATGCTGGTATCAAGTCAGGATTATGACAGTTGTTATCCATTCGTTTGATCTTTTGATTTGGCAATATGATTAGGGACTTTCCTCTTTGAATTTTTCTGAGATTTCAGCATTTTTGTGATTTTGCTTTTATTCCAAGTAATATCAGTTCAATCTACCAGCTGTTTTGAGACCAAATAAATAAGGAAATAAAAGAAATGAATGTTGTAATATCATTTTAACAAAGGGAAGAGATGTAAAAGATTTTTTATTAAAGACTAAAGAAAGGTTTGGAATAAATTGGATAACAAATTCAAGACAACATTCTTCTGATTTCTATTCTTCTACATTTTGTATTTTAATCTTAAAATGTAACAAGTATACATAATATACGATGATTCAATAGACAGCAAACACAGATTATAACCTTTCATCATAAAATCTGTAAGCTTATATCAAAAGAAAAGAGAGTGTTCACAGCTTAAAATAACAAAATTCAAAGGCCACTATCACAAAATAAACACATAGAGGCATCTTCTCTTGTGCATCTTTCAGTGAGGAGAAAAAAAATATTGTTAGAATTAATTTCTTTTATTAAATTTAGTCATGCTTCAGACTTAATAACCTTACCTTTAACCTTGATGACCAGTTCACCATGTACACAAAAACTTCCACAAAAAGAAACGCAGTTTGATGTTAGTTCTACCTAAATCACCCCTAGTACTTGTGTAGTCAATCATGTATGGTAAAAGTATAACCGTAGTTTCAATATTTCAATACTATGAAATCCATTGCATCTTAATTTAGTTATATAAATAAAAAGTTGTTGATACTATATATAAGACAGGGACAGGACAGAAATGTCTGGACAATACTCTTATCAGGCATTGGGACAGAGCAGGAGTGTTTGTAAAATATCTTATTCTGACAGGGTACAGAGGGTGAAATAGTAGGTTTTGATTTACTCCACAATACCTTTTTAAATGCCATTTCAAGCATTTTCCTACTTAAAACAAATCAAACCATTAAACACATATTGAACAATTAATGTTCAGCTTATGCAAAATCATTTGACCTTCCTATAGGCAAGTTTCTATATTAGATCATTGATTTTACTGTACACAATAGGTCTTTATGCCACGAGCAGAAAGTTTATTGTGCTTAGAATTGCATTGGCAACAAATACAAATATCTGGGGTCTTCAATGACACTAAGTGATACAGATTTCTCATAGTATGGACTGTAAGTAAAGGGCAATAGTACTTTTAAAATCAAGGTTGTTTGTTCAATAACAAATACTTCAATAACACATTTTAGGTCCATAAATTGTATAGAAAATGTATAATTGTATGATCATGTACAAACTGAATTCTAGTTTGATAAATAGGATGAAGTGGTTATGATGATAATATTTTCTCCAAACAAGAATAATGAAATATGTTTTCATATGTATGATAGCATTGTTTTGCTTTTTTTCCAAATCTTTACCAAAATTCAGCAAAAAAATTGGTTAAAATTGGTCTTATTTTAACATGTATACATAAATCATATATCACATCAACAAATAATTTGAGTATTCGAATCAGAAACATAAAATATAGACTTACCTGTAAAACTTCACAACACAAAGACTTATAAATATGTTTAAAATTATGTACCTTTTTTTATTTAATATAAAACATTAATTAAAAATATTTTGTTCTGTTGAGTTGCCTGTCAGCATAAGAATCATCTGTTATTCGTTCCCAGTCCCGCTGTGTCTGTCCCACCACAAAACCTATATCGCGTCGTCTTGACTGAATTTTTTTCTCCTCAATGTCTGCCCATCTAACCTGTTTAAGTATAAATTATAAAAATTTAGAGTCATGAATATAACCTAAAGAGATCTGATGATTTGTGATTTTTCTGAAGCAAGATTTGAACACTTTGCAAAGACAGTTACTGATAACCTCAAAATAGTTAAACTTTTTTCCAAACAAGTTCAGAGATTTTTTTCGAAAGTGTACTAGATACCCAAAAAATCAGTAAAATTATGATCTACTTTTGAAGACTAACCCTGGAATATTTGAAATACCTGAATATTTCCTTGCCATGATATTCTATCATATGTTATGTGCTGTATTCAACCATTCTAACAAATATCCAAAGCTAACTAAAGTTGTGTCATGAAACGATATACAGCCATTTATTTTCACATAATTCTTTGAGTCAATTATCAAGAAAGCAAAACATGATTTAAGTTCAGTTGTCGAAATGTAGGGCCCTGAGATATACTTGTTGTATAGAATCCTTACCCTCTTTTGTCCTGGAGCAAGAGGTCTAGTATCATAGTCATCAGGCAGCTGTAGAAAATCTTCCATACTCTGGTGAACTGGAGCTATCTTCTTATTGTGATGTATTAAACCATCAAGTTTATCTAAAAATAGGTAGTTTTTTTTCATTTCAATGATGATATAAGGTTTTGCCAACATCATACATTGGTTTACAGGCATTACATAATAAAATATAGATTTTTTCAGCAGCATTGTAAAATATAAGCTTCCTGTAAAACACAGACTTAAATTTTCAAAGTACATAACATCTTCTATTTGAGCTTCCAAGTAGTTTTTGTGAAAGTTTAGTGACTTTTTAATACCCATAACATTGAACAATAAGTAGAATTGTTTTGTTTTTCTCATGAAAATGAGATTTATTAAACAATTGATCATATCATGACTGGTGTGTTTCAAAAAAGTTCTTGGATATGGGTTAGTAATCATGACTATTATGTCATTAATATCATCGTTTTATGAGGGTAAATAAAGATTTATGAATTCCATTTTCTCACTAGTTAAACCCTTACAATATTTTTTTCCAATTTTTTTTTTTAATTCCAAGATATAATATTTCATCAAAATCATAAAATTAATAAGATTAGATGGAGTTTTTTTACAACTAAGGAACAGATGTTTCTTCAGAAAAAATTGAAACGTTCAACAGGTGCAAGACTTTTGAGAAAGATTTTTTTCAGAAGAAACTGTCAATAAAACACGATTTTTTTTATAAGTTTTGGTGAAAAATTAAAAAAAACTTAAACAATACTCTCATTTAATAATGGTACAGACATTTACTTAACAACCAGTGAATTACATTTGCTAGTCCAGAAAAGATTTATTTTTGCATGGTAAAACAGGTAGATTTGTTTTCTTATTAATGAGGACAATCAATTTCAGGGGTCACCACACCAGGCGAAGTGAGCGACAAAGTCGCTCTAGGTCTCCCCACTTCGCTCTAGAGAAGCTCCAGGGAGAAGTTTATGTCGCCCTCGATTTTCAGTAAAATTCCCCAATGTCGCCTCATGATTTTTGAGAAATTCTCGATTCAAACGTAAACGACCAATAAGGTATTGAAATACAAAACATGTTTCCCCCAATTCAGAACTGATTTCTCCGCGATAGTATCATACATCAACGTAAAAATTGCATGCCCGAGTGTACTATAAGCAAGAAAAAAGAAAAATCTCGATTTTGTTATGATTGTTTATTGTCCGCCATCTTTGTTATTGAAAATTGTAGATGGCGCCATTTCATCTTTTCATCTCTCATCATTTACCTTATCCATATTGAAATGCACTATTAATTTTTATGTTCTTATATTTACTGACAAAATGTGATGTCCCATAAAAACATTCAGATTTCTTTTCAAAAACGGAATATTATCAACTGGTATTCGCTTGTATTTTTACTACGTATGTAGTTTAGTACACTGCCGGGAACCAGCACAACAATTATAAACTACAATACGCAGTCGGTTTTTTGTTCAGGATTTTGTTTTACAGACTGATACATGTGCTTTGTTTCAGCTAAAGGTCCTTTAAACAGTATTTCAATGAATATCTGCTCATTAATTTGATAAGGAACGGCAATATTTACTTCCAAAGTCGTATATTTTTGAAAAATATAAAGTAAGAATTTTTGACGTGGATCGCACCGTATTTGTTTTTGATTTACAAGTACTTATTCAATTCCGGTTATGAAAAATACGACTTTTTCGATGTTACTTTTTGTGATTTAGTCATATTTAAACACTCGTGAAGTGTTTTAGAATCAATAACATACATTTCTAACGGCAACTTGATTTTGGAAATCGGCATTTCCATAAAAATACCGCAAATGTGTGCGATTACATGTACACGATTTGAAATTAACAGTTTTACTTTACGTTTTCAACACATGTCAAACAGTTTTCTCTCTGAATTCTTATTAAATATTATTTTAAGAACAAATGCATTTTGAATCATGATCTTAGCTATGAAAGACAGTGAAACCGTATTTTAACTTTTCTTAATTGATTATCATTTTTGTTTTAAAAGGTTCTTGGACTTGGTTTAATTTTAAAATCTTTGAAATGCAGCATAATTTGATCCAGGTCAAATCTTCAATTCACTCAGACCTACCAGAATAAACATAGCTCTTGTGTTACTAACTTATGGTCCTTATGTCATGATATTTTTTGACAATTTGCATAGGACCACATGTAAATAAAAAAGTATTTCAGACTACAAGCATGGCAAGACAAGGACTTACAAAATGTACTTCCTTAGCAATTGTCATGAAAAAATGATTAGAAAAGTAACAAAAAATTTTATTCATAAAAAGTATAAACGCGATCTGTCGATTTTCCCTGAAGTCTCCCTGTTGGGCCTTCACTTCTCCCTGAAGTCTCCCTGTTGTGTCTTCACTTCTCCCTGTTTGGCTGCCAGGGAGAAGTGACTTCTCCCTATAATTTTGAAGTGTGGTGACCCCTGCAATTTTATAAGTTTCAATTTATGAAACAATTATCTTAAAAATATTGAAAATATATATTGTAAAAAACAATATATATTGTCAAAAACAATTTATTCTCAACAAAATTGCTCAAAGTAGTTTCTTTTTATTTCAATAAGATTCAAATAGAATGTGGTCCTCAACAAAGTGATCATTGTTTCTGAATCAATACACAATTTCAAAAGCCTCGGGTGTCAACCCCTTGATGTCATTATCTTTATTCTTATAACCAATGTAGTTTGAGATCTTCCGGATACCTTTCTGTACATCTTGTGAACTTGATTTTTGTCATCCTAATATTGGTTTCCTTAAAACATTTCTACTTCCGAATAATATTATAGGCTAAGTCAAGGTGGCTGGAAACTTTGTTGATGGATACATTTCATTCAACTTTATTATTTGTCTGTCCTCCAAATTGATAGATTTGATTTCAGCTTAAGGTCATTGTACCATGTTTTTCAAAGCATTTTCTTAAGCAATAAATTTAGAATATTTAGATACACTGGCCTATCTCCAATGTGTCCATTGAACATTGTCTCCAATGATATAAAAAAAAATTACCTAGTTGTGTTCCAGAGGGTTCAACTTCCCATTTACTCTTCTTTATTTCCTATGAAGACATAAAACATCTAACAAATGTAACATTATCTATGAAAAAAATAAATAATTTGAAGTTGTGACTTGCAGAGGTAATATGCAAAAGACCCTGTTTCATAACTCTATCAGTTACCATGATCTTGCTGTTCACATGATTTCTTAAGATACTATAGCATTTGAAATATCCACAATCACATAACAAGGTACATAAAATTATGGAAATAAATAAAGAAAGGTTGGTGTGCTTGTTTCTGAGTAACTACCATATGAAAAGATTATATTTTGTTCTGGTAAAGATTGTTCAATTTTTCATACATAATGAAAGGGAGAAAATGCTAAATGATTAAAGACATGAGAGAGGGGGTAGGAGGGGTAATGATCCCAAAATCCCGGGCTTAAAAACACCAGATCCCGAAATCCCGGTCTTAAAAATACGAAATCCCGAGGTCCCGAAAGGGTCAATCCCGAAATCCCGAGCTTAAAAACACCCGATCCCGGAGTCCCGATAAAGGTCATATCCCCCTCACATGTGTGGTCCAATCAAATTAGAGGGTAATACAAACAATGCTCACAATTTGATACTGCTCCCTTCCAAACATTAACTTATGGCAAAGTCTATAATATACTTAGGGAAACCTCAAAAATACACGGCTAGGATTCTGAGAACTTTTAAATAAATTCTAATAAGGCCCTAAAGAGGAGTTCTGGATATACTCCATGATTCTGAAACCATATGAGTGTAATGAATAAGGTAAAACAGTCACTTGCAATTCTTATTGTACATAATACAATAACCAATATTTTGTTTGTTGGATTGGATTTTACTCCTTATTCCTTGATGTAACTTTCATTGGGGAGTGACTGAAGACATTATTAAGTTGAAAAACTTATGTCTCACCCCTTTGTATTTTTATAAAATGCTAAAACTAGGGTTGACTGGGTATTATAAGAAACTAAAATATCAAGTGCACATTGACAATATTGTATAATGGTGGGGTTTGCTCTCAGTTTATTTAAATAATCAGCTTTGAGCATTCCTGTTGAAGGTAAATCCATGATAGCGATTCAGACACATGAAATTGTTTTAATTTTTTTTCTGAAATTAACAGATACCACTCTCCTCCTTAAAATAACGGAAATACAATTTCAGTCAACAAAGTCCAGAAGTGTTACAAACTTGTGTATATCTTGTTTGATAAATCCCTTCTGAATTAGTGTCTTTGTGTCTTTAACAACTCTTGAAGAAAAATTCATTTGAATCAATACTAGAGTAACTACTTAAAATATATTATAGATTTTGGCTAATATGAATTCAAAGTTTTATTGAATCGAATTTTCTAAATCTACCTTGACTTCTTAAAGTTACAAAAATATTTTTTCGTGGGTATCAATTTTGTAATTTTTTGAAATACTAAGGATTTTCTACCTCAGGCATGGATTACCTTAGCTGTATTTTGCAAAACTTTTAGGAATTTTGGTCCTCAATGCTCTTTAACTTTGTACTTTATTTGGCCTTTTTAACTTTTTTGGATTCCAGCATCACTGATGAGTCTTTTGTAGACGAACCGCACGTCTGGCTTATATACTAAATTAAGTCCTGGTATCTATGATTAGTTTATCATCATGGATTTAGGAAAAACTCATGCATTATCAAGGTCAATTTTTTTCATGGTTTTGCCAAACTCTGCATACAAAGCTTATAGAAAATTACAATTTTTTTATCATTTGAACTCATGGTTCACATGAATCAGGAAATCCATGAACATTAGTATCCAACTAATCAAAATTAATTTATAATATATTAATACATATATGCAAAAAATGATGGAGCTCCTGTAAACAAAATTTAAATATTGAAATTAGCAGAAATCCTCCTGAGAATTCCTTAACTCTTCCCAGTGCATGCTACAGACTTCATTGTCCTAAATACAACACAAAAGTCTACAAAAAAATTTCACATTACTGTAACAATGAATTCAAATGCAAGCTGCAGCTCAATCTAAACAGAAGAAAATGTAGTATTTAATCTTAATCAGAAACTGTTTTAAAAATCAAATCATGCTGGAAAATTATTCCTTATACTGTTAATTACTCCAAAGCTAAAACTAAAATGAAGAAAGCTAAGGCATGGTACATAGTGTCCTGAATGCCCTTTTATATTATTAAAATGTAAAATTTTAAAAGGCTAAAAGGAAAGAAGCTTGTTAAAAAACATTATATCCATCTTTTAGGGGCTACTTATTACCTAATAATAATTCTGCAACTTTCTTGACAGGCAAGGAGACCTGCAATGAATTAATAAAGTTGTCATTAAATTAATTCCCCTACTGTAAATTCAGAAATTATTGCAAGGTTTCTATCATTGTGAAAAATGTAGGTGGATACACAATAATAAGAACTCACATTCTAGTACATGATTTATACATTTGTTCATGCTATATGCAGATTTTCCTGAAATTGTAATAATTAATATCACATTTTTGACTATTTTATCAAAATCTCAATGATAAATGCACGTAATAATTTCTTAACTTACAGTATTTGTATTTCGTGAATAAAATAAACCTTTTTATTTCATGTCTTTTTATCAATTTCAAGTTGAGACTGTTCCATAAAGATTCTGGAGAAAGCAATAAAAACAAGGAGTGAAGTGAATATTCATACATAGTTATGGCTGAAACAAAAGTTATTTTAATACAGGTATATAATTCAAATTTATATCTTCTAGGAATTCTATACATCAGCAAATAATAACAACAGTTAATGTTATATATGTATTTAAAATTTTAATATTCAATTCACAAAGTTTTTTTTATTCTAATGCTGCTCTAATATACAATTCACACTTGTCAAATTTGGCAATCACCATTTCCTTCTAGTTGAAAGGTATATGCAATCTTCTTTCCTTGATTTTTACAGTTCCTTATGCTATGTCACAATTCTTCAAAGTCAAGACCACCATACCATTTAAAGACTTCTTATGTACATTACACCAGTTTATGACACAAAGCAAGAATAGTGATGCATCTTTCCCATCCAAAAGCGGAAATTTGGCAATTGTTGAGACATAAATTTTATTTGTTGTGAAAAAGGTATATAGAATTTGCTTTTACTGCAATATGAGCAATAAAATATATTGAAACAAGTTTCAATGCATGCAAATTATTCACTGGAATTATTTTTTTTAAGTTCTAAAAATCAACATGCCACTGTAACAACATCAAAACATTAATTTCGTTGTCAGTCCATAGGTTATATTCCACTATTTAACTCAGTTGAAATTGTAGGATCATGATTTTGACACTTCATTATTCTTTTTGAATTTTATAAACATTCCTTTTTCTCTCAAACATTTTTTAAATTATTTTTTTCAACATATTTCGACTATCAATTGTTGGAATGGGTTCCAGTAATGAACAGCAATACTAAAGGTTGAACAATGGGTACCAGATGTGTACCAAAGTCCATTGTCTATATATCATCCATTGTAAATTGATGACAGAGCATACAACATCAAATAAGGTGATTGTTGTTTATGTTTTAACCAGCACGTACATGCAACAAAATTAAAAAAAAATGTTCTGCAAAATAAATATTTGAAATAAACTATCCCTCACTTCTGTTTTAAGTATGCATTTGTTAAGTTCCATTCTACAGTATATGATTATTTGCCAACAGACTTTTTATCAATAGGAACCAAGTCTTACATATGTTTATTTGGAAGGGGTGATATACATATATTCACAATTACTAAACATTTCCAGAATAGAATGCTCATTTATTGAAGCTTAGAAAGATGGAGAAACATGAGAAAACTCATATGTTAATGTCACAAGAAAAACTTTCTACATGAACATTCAGTGATGTTAATGCATTATTAGCAGCTGCCATTTGGAATGGTACGAGTTATCTTTCCAAAAACTTTTAAAAGAGGAGTATTTGGCAAATTGGTATAAAGACACTAAGAAGAGTAAAGGGTCTCCAATTTCTAAATACATATATTATAATTTTTTAATATGTAACCATTCTATTAGCTTGAGGGAAAAACAAAGAAAGACTTTGCTATTTTTTTACTTTAAGGGGGAGGGGGTAGGCTATTGTTTTCAGAATATCAGAATACACATATATTATGATCTTGTCTAAATGCACCTTAAATCAATTTATGTCACTCAAGATCATCAAAGACATAACAGAGTGGTCAATACCTAAATGACTATAAATACAAAATTGCAAACAAGGTGCAGCAGTTATTGTTATAAATTCACTATACAATGAACTCTGACTATATTACATGTGAATTAACCAAAAATAAACAGGGACATGTTAAGGAGTAACTTTATAATAGGTCTTAGGATTAATATTCTTAAAATCTAACCTTTATAATCAGAATCTGTCTAATTTTGACATTCTTCACTCATGAAGCATTTCAGTTTATACAGGTTTCACCATAAACAATTTGCATATCAATTTCAAAGGGCTCTGCACTTTTACAAATGTCCAGACAATATCACTCCTAAAAATCAGGCCTGCTATGTACTAGTATGTTTCAACATAATCATAATAAGACTATCAAATTAGATTCCATATTTCGAGGTGAATAGTCAAAGTATTATCATAGTATTTGAATTTCAAGTAAGTCATTAGTTTTTGAAGGATAGACTTATAGTATGTTGAAGTAATGATCTGAAATATCTACTCTGACTCTAACTTGTTCAGAGTATCAGGGGTTTTCTATATATAATTTGGGTGATTTTCGGGAACTGGGAATAAAAACTTCATTATCTATCAGGGAATTCTGTATAGATGGGTGCTTTTTTAAGTGGGAGATATGTCCTTATACTGGACATGACTTGAATGAATTAAAAATTTGACACCAGCACATTATAGTTTCGTTTTTTATTTTAAGATAGAATGTAAGCAAGGGTCTAGTCTATATTTCACAAGTGGACTAGGCTTAGGAATGTTAAGGCATTATCCTTTTCTATTTACTCAGCTTTCTAAATTATGGTGGCATTACCTTTTCTGGAAATGAGCACAATACTCCATATTTAATGATACCAATTTATGCAGTCAAAACTATATTTGACAAACTATTGTTTAAACATACTTACCATTCTGCAAATCTGTATTTTTCAGGTTCTCTGAAACTCAACTTATTTTTAGAACAATCTATAATTAAGTCTGTACTTACCCTGTAACTAAAAATAGAAACAAACTTGTTTATTAAACAGTAATGTTGTACTTACCTGATTCCTAAACTGAAACAAAAACCAAAGACATAAATTATTTGATACTTAATGTTTTATTTGACACTTACCCCTAGCTCTTGGTCTAAAACATGAAAAAAGATGAGTTAATTCTATATTTAGCAACATCGTATAACTTACCCCAAACTTGACGTCTTCTTCTTCGTCACTCTCTACTTTCTTACGTTTGTCTGGTTTAGGTTCCGGCTTCTCATCTTCTTCTGTTTCCATTTCAACCTTTAAATAAAATATATCAAGATATTACTTACGTAAGAATTATATTGATGAATAAGTTCCAAAGAATTTTGACAGCTTTTAGTTTATGCTGGTCTTGAGCAGAAAACCAGTATCAAGATTTACTTTAAATTCAGAAATTTTTGTGATGTTTTTTTTTGGCGAAAATTGTGAAAGGGTTATAATCACTATAATTCAAACTTGCATTTTTATATTTTTTACATGAATTAAACAGGATTTTTCTCAATTCCGTATAAATTAAATCGCATTTTGGTCTAAAATGACAAAATAGCAATAATGAATGCATGCAATAATTTCTGAATTTACAGAACCCTGTTTCTACATTTAACAATGGTTACACTTAAGCATCTAGAAAATACTTATCAAACAAACTGAGTAATAACAAGAATGTGTCCATAGTACACGGATGCCCAACTAGCACGGTAATTTTCCATGTTCAGTGGACCGTGAAATTGGGGTCAAAACATTAATTTGAAATTAAAATTAGAAAGATCATATCATAGGGAACATGTGTGTTAAGTTTCAAGTTGATTTGACTTCAACTTTATCAAAAACCACCTTGACCAAAAACTTTAACCTGAACGGACACACGGATGCACGAACGGAGGCAGACCAGAAAACATAATGCCCCTCTACTATTGTAGGTGGGGCATAAAAATTATCATTGAATAAAATTGAGAATGGAAATGGGGAATGTGTCAAAGCGACAACAACCCCGGCCATAGAGCAGACAACAGCTGAAGGCCACCAATGGGTCTTCAATATAGGGAGAAACTCCCACACTCAGAGGCGTCCTTCAGGTGGACGATTTTTGGCTGTTACTATCTTTTCATGAACTTTAAAATGCTAGAGTTGATTAATACTTGTTGCAGGTCCAAATGATTCCATAAAACTTGACAAAAACGTTTTACTAATCCATTTACAAAATCCCATTTTTCAAGTAGATAAAAATATATATATTAAATATGCTTTCACAAAATAAGTTGTACCTCTTGTATTGAGACTTCTTGAAGGATTGATCTAACGTCTAATCGAAGATAATGTTTTGGTGTCTCCTGCCAGCCTTTTTCAATCTGAAACAAGAACAATGTCTTTCAAGTCTTGCCTAGAGAGAATCATCAACCTTGGGCAGAAAAACCAAGGCCCCTCTTCATTTACTGTGGCATGATAAAGTGCAAAAACATAAAAGCTAATTATTATATGTCACACAGTCCAATTTATTCTATAATAAATTGGGAATGTGTCTGATGATGCCTCTGCTTGCATATCATATAAAGTTATAAAGGGACATTACTAAAGAACGGTAAAAGTGGACACTATCCAAATTTGTACTTGATCTGAGTTTTGTGGTAATAAGTATTGTATATAAGTTTCATAAAATTTGGTTCAGCAAACTTAATAAAGAGAACAAAAATGAAAAAAATCAGCTTTTTTTTCCATTTGTAAATGGCCTGAACTCTGAAACAGTAAAAGTGACACCCCCAAAATTCAAATTTGATCTGTGTTTTGTGGAAGTAAGCATTGTGCACAGGCACTTGTCTCAGACAAAAAAATCTTATATACCTTAATATAACACAAAGTACTTAACTTGCATTTTAGTAAAATGTCAGGCGGTGACGAAAATCTGTTATATGTCGCTTTCTAGGCTGTCAACTACACTAAAACTTGTTATATCGTAAATCTAAATTGATTTATCTTTACAATGGTGTATAACATGCCTACATTTGTTGTCGGAATCATCCGTAGCAATCCTACCCATTTTTCTGAGACAAGTGCCTGTGGCATTGTGTATAAAATTCATAACATTTAGTTAAGGCAAACTAAAGTAAACAGAATGGAAACCAACTTTGGGATGTACAGAACCACAAGAATAAAAAATAATGCCCCCTTAGCTATTGCAGGGACATAAAAGACATTATAGACAATATATTTAACATACTATAACTTTAACCAAGTACCTCTATTTATCAATAAAAAAAAATCACAACATCGAAGGGTAAAAGAATTCAAATTTGTTCTTATGATACCCCTTCCTTTTTCACAAAATATAAAACTTGAAAAGAGAATAGATCACAGATTTGATATAAACAGGGAATATGTCACTGGTTTGGGATGAACAGAACCCTGATATACATGTATTGCTTTATATCTCACCTTTTCAATTTCACTCTGAGATCTGTTATGCGTGTTTCTTTTTACACAGGTTGCAACATCAGCTTGTATTTCAGCAATGTATACCTGTGAAATAATATCCAACTTGAGATCAATTTTAAAATAACAAACCATAAAACAATACAAATTTCAGGTGTCAATCATGATCTTTTGTTGTTTACAAAAACGAAAAATAAGTACTGTCAGTAACTTCATTGAAAGCTGGTAGCAGGCTAAATATCTCTCCTTTACAATTCTTGTTTTCTTCTTTAGTATTAGATGAAAAATTATAAAAAATTGTTCTAATGTCTTTAAATTTTTTAAATTAGTCTGCTAATTATTACTTTAACACTGGATCTCTATTGTCTTCCTATTTTTAGAACTAATTTTGTAATATTCAGAAATTATTATAAAAATTACGACAATTGAATTCTAAAATTTAGTGTCAGCTGGTTTGAAGTTGCACAAACTATGAATTCATTTGTTTTTGTTGGAACAAAGTTTCCAGGATTGAGGAAAAATAAAATATTTAATTTTAAATTTTTGCCAAAAGTCAGCTTAACAGTCTAATATCTGACTAGTTTAGCTTACCTGAAATCCTTTAGATTTTGCGTAGCTCCAAAATTCTTCAAAATGTCTTTCTTTTTCATTTACAGCATCAACGATAATGAAGGGAAAAAATCCATCATCAATTGTCTTTTTAAAACTTTTATACATATTTTTCCTGTATGAGCTTTCTAATTCTGCCTCAAATTCATACTCTAAGACCTATAATAAAACATGATAAACCATAAAATAAGTTATAGTCTTAATTTTTCATTCTACAGTCTCTCTAATAGTCTTTTTTATTTATGTTATCCCTGTCACTCTTCTTATACTTAAAAGTATCTAATAAGTCTATAACTGTAAAATATCATAAAGAAATATATGGACAGCTATGATTTTTAATCGAATGTAAAGCCTTTACGCATCATAAAATGTAGGTCAAATAAACACAACTTTATTGCATTTCCTTATCTAAAGTTTACAAGGTTTTAAAAGGTGGAACCTAACACTACAGGGAGATAACTCTATAAAGTCAGCTAAACGTTTTAATTACATTGTGTTGTATAAGGAATATTAAGCTTCTCAATGATCAAAATTGCTATTTGTCAAACTGCTATATAACCAGTGTAATTTTTCTGACGAAACGGTTGGTTCAAAATTTTTGAATTTTTTATATTTTCGTTAAAGGGTCAAAGTAAATACTTTGACAAAATTTTAGAAATTAAACGAGCCAAACAAATTTTAGTGAAAGTGTTGGGAACCACCTTAAACATGTTAAATAAATAACTAATAATTCCTTCACTTAAGAAGCACCCTTTGATATAAATCAATAATCTGCAGCTCTCAACTTGAATCACAGAATAAAACAAGATTAAATAAAATAACATGTGAAGTCCTCCTCAAACAACAGCCCTTCGTTGCCCGACAGTATACATTACGTTATCACACTAACCTTCTTTTTGACTTTTTTGCCTGTTTCAGGATCTTTTTCTGTCTTTTCGACTTCTGTCATGAAATAATCATCCAAACAAAGCATTCTGGGAGCACCACCACCATGCTGAACTTCCTTGTCCTAAAATAGTTACAACCCATAGTAAGTATAAAATGTATACAACCTTGAAAAATTCATAAGGGTTTCACGGAATTCAGTGTCTCTCCCAGGGATCTCCATGGATGAAAATTGAACGATGGAGGAACTTTCACCATCATAAACCGTATCTACGCCATACAGTGCAGCGCGATCAAAAGCATTTCATCCCTCCACATAAGGATAGGTGAACATGCTAATTCATTGCTTATTTAAACTATATTTATTTTGAATTTTCATTATAAATACTATATAGAAGTATATATACATGTATTTTCAATAATTGCCGGTTGTAACCCTTCAAAGGTCAAGCCCACATGCCCACTCCCTTTCCCTTAGTCGAGAATGGCCAATAGCTATCATGAAGGTCCCCATGTAGTTTTCTTGCTATTTTTGGTCATTGTTATGGGGGTTAAAAATCATGTGGAGCTTATTTTTCACGGACACAGTCAGAAGTCATGAACTCATTACCAGCATGGCTGGTTTGCAGCAACGACAAAACGAGTCTTACGGGTTATGTAAAAGGTTAAAAAGATTTGTAAAGCAAACGTTGTCAAATGAAAAGGTTTTTAATGACATTATCTAGCAAATCTATGCTATGCAACATGCATCTTTCGAGTCTGAATAGAAACCGGAAACGCTGATGTATCAATTTGATTGTAAACTACGAAATGAATTCGGAAGTACGATACGATATTTCTTTACAGGAAATATTAAAAGTTTTTACTTTTGAACTTTTAAAGTAATTCTATATTATTGTTACAATACAGCAGTACTCGAGAAATTTGTGATGAAATAATAATTACTGTTTTACGTCTTATTTTGTACTTCTTAAAAAGGGGGATGCTGATTGCGTAAGTCAAAATAAAAGCACGTGTTCTACTTGTTAAACTTTGTAACTGGATTATTAATTTATTTATTTAATCTGAATTATCATAAGCATTTGCCAAAACTTAGTTAAATAATTCGACAAATGAATCGTCTATCTTCAGATAATATTCTCCTGTATGGTTTGTTGATCTACCTGTACAAGCTCAGGTACAAGTGATTAGCGATCTTAATCCGGATGTCCCTCAGGCATTAGAACTGTCTTGGATTATACTAATAAAAAAAGCCTGAGGGTTATGCAATTACATGCACTTGATTATAATTGCTAAATGGCGTCAGGCTATAAAAACGATCAGTTTTGAACGATGGCGCGAGTCATTTGACGATGGTGCAAGACATTTGCCATCGTTAAACAGGCCATGGAGATCCCTGTCGCCTACTTTTGCTGTTAATTGCAGACTCAACAGAAATGAGGAAAACTAGAGGTTCTAAAGAGACTGTGTCGCTCACCTTGGTCTTTGTGAATATTAAACAAAGGAAGCAGATGGATTCATGACAAAATTGTGTTTTGGTGATGGTGATGTGTTTAATTTGTACATCTTACTTTACTAAACAGTTTTGCTGCTTACAATTATCTCTATCTATAATGAACTTGGCCCAGTAGTTTCAGTGGAAAATGTTAATAAAAATTTACAAATTTTATGAAAATTGTTAAAAATTGACTATAAAGGACAATAACTCCTTAGGGGGTCAATTAACCATTTGGGTCATGTTTGACTTATTTGTAAATCTTACTTTGCTGAACATTATTGCTGTTTACAGTTTATCTGTATCTATAATAATATTCAAGATAATAACCAAAAACAGCAAAATTTCCTTTAAATTAACGATTCAGGGGCAGCAACCCAACAACGGGTTGTCCGATTCATCTGAAAATTTCAGGGCAGATAGATCTTGACCTGATGAACAATTTTACGCATGTCAGATTTGCTCTAAATGCTTTGGTTTTTGAGTTATAAGCCAAAAACTGCATTTTACCCCTATGTTCTATTTTTAGCTGTGGCGGCCATCTTCATTTGATGGCCGGGTCGTCGGACACATTTTTTAAACTAGATACCCCAAAGATGATTGTGGCCAAGTTTGGCTTAATTTGGCCCAGTAGTTTCAGAGGAGAAGATTTTTGTAAAAAAAAACTAAGATTTACGAAAAAATGGTTAAAAATTGACTATAAAGGGCAATAACTCCTAAAGGGGTCAACTGACCATTTCGGTAACGTGACTTATTTGTAAATCTTACTTTGCTGAACATTATTACTGTTTACAGTTTATCTCTATCTATAATAATATTCAAGATAACCAAAAACAGCAAAATTTCCTTAAAATTACCAATTCAGGGGCAGCAACCCAACAATGGGTTGTCGAATTCATCTAAAAATTTCAGGGCAGATAGATCTTGACCTGATTAACAATTTTACCCCCTGTCAGATTTGCTCTAAATGCTTTGGTTTTTGAGTTATAAGCTAAAAACTACATTTTACACCTATGTTCTATTTTTAGCCATGGTGGCCATCTTGGTTGGTTGACCGGGTCACCGGACTCATTTTTTAAACAAGACACCCCAATGATGATTGTGGCCAAGTTTGGATTAATTTGGCCCAGTAGTTTAAGAGGAGAAGATTATTGTAAAAGATTACTAAGATTTACGAAAAATGGTTAAAAATTGACTATAAAGGGCAATAACTCCTAAAGGGGTCAACTGACCATTTCAGTCATTTTGACTTATTTGTAGATCTTACTTTGCTGAACATTATTGCTGTTTACAGTTTATCACTATCTATAATAATATTCAAGATAACCAAAAACAGTAAAATTTCCTTAAAATTACCAATTCAGGGGCAGCAACCCAACAACAGGTTGTCCGATTCATCTAAAAATTTAAGAGCAGATAGATCTTGACCTGATAAACAATTTTACCCCGTTAGATTTGCTCTAAATGCTTTGGTTTTTGAGTTATAAGCCAAAAACTGCATTTTACCCCTATGTTCTATTTTTAGCCATGGCGGCCATCTTGGTTGGTTGACTTGGTCACCGGACACATTTTTTAAACTAGACACCCCAATGATGATTGTGGCCAAGCTTGAATTAATTTGGCCAAGTAGTTTCAGAGGAGAAGATTTTTGTAAAAGATTACTAAGATTTACTCAATGGTTAAAATTGACTATAAAGGGCAATAACTCCTAAAGGGGTCAACTGACCATTTCAGTCACGTTGACTTATTTGTAAATCTTACTTTGCTGAACATTATTGCTGTTTACAGTTTATCTGTATCTATAATAATATTCACGATAATAAACAAAAACAGTAAAATTTCCATAAAATTACCAATTCAGGGGCAGCAACCCAACAACGGGTTGTCCGATTCATCTGAAAATTTCAGGGCAGATAGATCTTGACCTGATAAACAATTTTACCCCGTCAGATTTGCTATAAATGCTTTGGTTTTTGAGTTATAAGCCAAAAACTGCATTTTACCCCTATGTTCTATTTTTAGCCATGACGGCCATCTTGGTTGGTTGACCGGGTCACCGGACACATTTTTAAACTAGATACCCCAATGATGATTGTGGCCAAGTTTGGTTAAATTTGGCCCAGTAGTTTCAGAGGAGAAGATTTTTGTAAAAGTTAACGCCGGACGACGCCGGACGGCGGACGCCAAGTGATGGGAAAAGCTCACTTGGCCCTTTGGGCCAGGTGAGCTAAAAATCAATAAAAATATTCCTCTTGGTATCATCTTTTGATTGTAAGATCTTCTGTCAAGTTTGGTAAAAATCCAGGATAGCATAAGAAAGTTATTAAAATTTAAACCAGATGCTCCGCAGGGCGTAGCTTTATACGACCGCAGAGGTTGAACCCTGAACGGTTAGGGCAAGTATGGACACAACATTCAAGCTGGATTCAGCTCTAAATTTGGATTGTGATTAAATAGTTGACACAGCATAGGTTTCTGACACAGAATGAATGTGTTCTAATGAACTTAAAATTTTTGTTTCTCTTAGAGCAATTCACTATGCTGTTGAATATTAATCCTCTCAAAAAAATGTTTGAAGAAATTTTCTTTTTTATTTATGAAATTTCAAATGAGAAAAATTGAACCCAATTTTTTTAATCACATCCCCCTTTCCCTTATTCCAAAACTAATCTCAATTAAAATTTCTAATGGAGTTTGCAACAATAACTACTCATTTAAATACATCATAAAATATTAAGATGTAAAAAAACTGCTTGTTATCACTGAATGGTAAAGATTATTTTAATTTATCAGTTGGTAGTAAAAAGTGAATATACATTGTATATTGTATATAACAAAGATTTAAGTTGATTCTGGACAAAGAAAGATAACTCTAATTAAAAAAAAATTTGATATTTCACAATATTGTGCAATTAGATATTTCTTGCCATTGCGCAATACTGTGCAATTGAAAAGACTTGCTATTGCACAATACTTAATATAATAATTTTAGATCCTGATTTGGACCAACTTGAAAACTGGGCCCATAATAAAAAATCTAAGTACATTTTTGGATTCAGCATATCAAAGAACTTCAAGATTTCAATTTTTGTTAAAATCAGACTAAGTTTAATTTTGGACCCTTTGGACTTTAGTGTTGACCAATTTGAAAACAGGACCAAAAATGAAGAATCTACATACACAGTTAGATTTGGTATATCAAAGAACCCCATTTATTCAATTTTTGATGAAATCAAACAAAGTTTAATTTTGGACCCCGATTTGGACCAACTTGAAAACTGGGCCAATAATCAAGAATCTAAGTACATTTTTAGATTCAGCATATCAAAGAACCTAACTGATTCATTTTTTGTCAAAATCAAACTAAGTTTAATTTTGGACCCTTTGGACCTTAATGTAGACCAATTTGAAAACGGGACCAAAAGTTAAGAATCTACATACACAGTCATGACAGTTAGATTCAGCATATCAAAGAACCCCAATTATTCAATTTTGATGAAATCAAACAAAAGTTTAATTTTGGACCCTTTGGGCCCCTTATTATGTTGGGACCAAAACTCCCAAAATCAAACCCAACCTTTCTTTTATGGTCATAAACCTTGTGTTTAAATTTCATAGATTTCTATTTACTTATACTAACGTTATGGTGCGAAAACCAAGAAAAATGCTTATTTGGGTCCCTTTTTGGCCCCTAATTCCTAAACTGTTGGGACCTAAACTCCCAAAATCAATACCAACCTTCCTTTTGTAGTCATTAACATTGTGTTTAAATTTCATTGATTTCTATTTACTTAAACTAATGTTATTGTGTGAAAACCAAGAATAATGCTTATTTGGGCCCTTTTTTGGCCCCTAATTCCTAAACTGTTGAGACCAAAACTCCCAAAATCAATCCCAACCGTTCTTTTGTGGTCATAAACCTTGTGTCAAAATTTCATAGATTTCTATTAACTTAAACTAAAGTTATAGTGCGAAAACCAAGAAAATGCTTATTTGGGCCCTTTTTGGCCCCTAATTCCTAAAATGTTGGGACCAAAACTCCCAAAATCAATACCAACCTTCCTTTTGTGGTCATAAACCTTGTGTTAAAATTTCATAGATTTCCATTCACTTTTACTAAAGTTAGAGTGCGAAAACTAAAAGTATTCGGACGCCGGACGACGACGACGACGACGACGCCGACGCCAACGTGATAGCAATATACGACGAAAATTTTTTCAAAATTTGCGGTCGTATAAAAACCTTAACCTCAGAGTGAATGTATTGTTTCCTGGCAGAAAAACTAAATCCATATATAATTAAAATACTGAAAAAATGGATTTTTTTTTTTACAAAATTTACTTCTGAATACTATCTTATGATCATAAACAAGGTTCTGTCTAAGATTGGTAGAAATCAAGGATAGTTTTAAGAAAGTTTTTAAAATTTTAACCACAGAGTGAATGTTATGTTTCCTGGCAAAAAAAACGAAGTCTATTTATAAGTAAAATACGGAAAAACAGAATATTACTTTTACAAAATTTAATTCAGGATACTATGTTTTGATCATAAACAAGCTTCTGTCCAAGGTTAGTAGAAATCCAGGATGGTTTAAGAAAGTTATTAAAATTTCAAAAACTTTAACCACAGAGTGATTATTTGAGGACGCCAACGCCGATAACAACGACAGCGATGCTGACGACAGAATGTAGGATCACTATGTCTCAACTTTCCGACAAAAGTAGAAGGCTTGACAAAAAGTATGTGTTTAACCCATAGTAAGAATAAAATATACACAATCTTGGATAGGTATTGTATGGTTGATGTGGTTCAAATTTTAGTCAAGTTTCTACAAATTTATAAAATTACATGATGGTCAGTTTCATTGGTGGAGAAGAATGGAGTTCCAAGGATGAACATTTGACATAGAAAAGATCTCTGGCAAAATCATACATTACATGATTTTTTTAGCCCTTGAAATTTTAAGCTTCCACTATAGTTTTGTTGAACAGCAATGTAACTATGAATAAAAATGGTTATGTGTTTGATCCCTTATCTGGTCAATCGAAATGCTTTGAATTTGTTGTTGACCTTTAAGAGTAAAAGCAAACTGGTTAACTCTGATAGAAATAGAAAGCGTTTCTTGTACAAATTTCAAATTGACCTTCAATGTTTAGGTGTTGAAAGTTCTACTAACTATAATTAGAGTAAACAATATCTTGTAAAATTAAACTAAACTTCAAACCATAAAATAAATCTAATATAACACAATTAGCCATTCCTGCATATATTTGTTGAATAAACCAATAATCATAATTAATTATATTTTTTGGTCATATTTGAGAATGCTTAAGTGTCAAGTTAGGTGTTTGAAATATCTATTGATTTTTGCCCACTGTCTTCTTTTATGAGTTAATCAATTTTGAAAATTGCTTGTGTCTGTGCTGTCAATAAAATGTGTGATCCAGGGAAGGCAACTGGGTGAGCATGACAAATAATGTTGTAAATACAAATTTCTAATATATATCTCCACAAAGCCTTCTATGTGTGATTACTCTATCTTCAGAGTCTTCTCTGGGTAACATGTATATTTGAATGGAACACTACTTAGCTATTTTTTCAAAATTGTTTCAACTCTTTAACTACCTTAATTAGTTTGCCAACATATGTTTTTCCTGACCCTGGAAGTCCTCTCAACATAACCACAATCTGTGGCGGTCTGTGTTTTCTACCAGGTGGCACCAACAAATCGTCTATTTTCACTGTTTCTACTTTTGGTTCATGTACTGATTTACTAGACCTTTAAATAAAACAAAACATAATCAATAATTAAACTGAATCATCACAACACTGTTGGACCTAAATTACGATCGTAATAAAGAAAGAAGGAATACTGTTAAATCTTCAATTCAAGCTGCAATATTCTTGTAAAATATTCGGAAAATAATTAATGTAAATAAATATCTTTTAAAATATGTTGGATTATCCTTTATTTAGTATAATACAGCATAACTATAATCAAAACCAAAGTTATTAAGATACATGTCTAAATATATTACATACAATATAATATTTCATTGTCTTAAGAGACAGAAACTGATGCAACCACTTATGGATGTATATAATTCTTTAACATAACTAATGATGCTATTAGAGTGAATTATGTCTTTACCTTTATATTTACATGAACACTGAATGATGCAGTGATAGAGTGACTTACCTATCCCTGTCTCTATCTCGATCCCTATCCCTATCTCCCCTATCTCTATCTCTATTTTTGTCCCTATCCCTGTCTCTGTCCCTTGAAGACGATGATGATGAATAATCTCCATAACCATCTCTACTGCTCTCTCTGTTATTATCTCTGCCCCTACTATCTCTTTCATAGTACTGACTATCTCTACTGAAGTCAGATTCCCTGTCATAGCTTTGTCGACTGTCAGGGTTGAAGCCATGAGACATATCTAGAAAAAGAAAATAATTTAAAGTAAATGAAATGATGGAATTTACCTACTATAGTATAGCCAAATACAGATCATGGCAATGATTTAATTTGTGAGAATATTTGACAAGGCTCCATTCTACTTTCTTTTTTGATAATCATTCTGTCAACCATTAAAATTATCCTTTCAAATCTGTGATGGTATCTAACATTACAGCAAATCCTGTGGATCCCCTAAAAAGGTCTTCAAAACAGAAAGCAAAACAGATCATTGTCCGATCTTGGTATTTCAACCAGTATACTTCAATGATACAGCAACACATAAATGCAGACATAATAGGTTTTTCAGATTTCCCCTTGAATCTAAGTTTTTGTATTCTATTAAAAAACAATGAAGCAGTTAGCAGTTTGTGTTCATTTCAATTCTTCACTAATCCCCTTCCCCTTTTTCCCAATCTGCTCTCTACCCTGTTATATAATCATATGTATGTACAACTGAACAAGTCTTACCTGAACTTGGTGCTGGATCATCTGATGATTTACCATGTCCATAATCTATAACTTGTGGAGGTTTGTATTCTATTGGCTCTGTTGAAGAAAAAAAAATATATATAGAAGCATGTTACGCAAGAGTCAATTTGCTCTCTTTGAAGATTTTTCTGTAAGCAAAGTTCTTTCAATATATTGAAAATTTCAAAGTATCAGGAAACATAAAGTAGGTGTCAGACCAATCCAAAAAGTGCTCACACATTACAACTCATCACTGTCAAGCTGCTGACAAAACATGATTTCATAGTGTTTACTAGTATCCAAGAAAAGTGTGACAAAATTTTTTTGTATGACTGAAATAAATCTTATAAAAAAGCTAGGATTAAAACTGATACCTCTGTCTGTGGGATAATCTGCCAGTCCACTTGACTTGTGACCATGATCTATCACTTCTGGTGCTACAAACAACCTTGGTGATGGTTCCCGCGGTGGGGCTCCATATCTGTCAGGGTAATAATAGTCATGTGGTCTAGCGCTAAAAATATAAATATATGAACATAATAAAAAGGTAAATAAATATAAGATTTCACATATTTCCTAGATCATGTATACTTTGGTCTTGTTTTAACACTCTTCTGGAATATTCCAAGTAAGTTGTGTAAGTTATTATGAGGCATGTGTGAAAGAAGATGAAGTCAGTGCAAATAATAATTTAACAAGAGTGCACACGCTGAAATGTCTCGCCTTCTATAACTAATCATTGATATTATGTTGATAGTCTTAAGTATAAAGCTAAGCTTTATTACAACTGTCACATAAACTTTACATTAACCAAGATAACTAAACAAAGACCAATGAACCTTGAAAAAGAGGTCCAGGTCAGATGAACCATGCCAGGCAGACAGGTACAGCTAACAATGCTTCGATACAACATATATAGTTGACACATTACTTATAGTTTAAGAAAAATAGACCAAAACACAAAAACTTAACACTGTGCAATGAACCGTGAAAATGAGGTCACGGTTAAATAAAACCTGCTCGACTGACATAAAGATCATAAAATATTTCCATACACCAAATATAGTTGACCTATGGCATATAGCATTAGATAAAAAGACCAAAACTCAAAAACTTAACTTTGACCACTGAACCATGAAAATGAGGTCAAGGTCACATGACATCTGCCCGCTAGACATGTACACTTAACAATCATTCCATACAACAAATATAGTAGACCTATTGCATATGGTATGAGAAAAACAGACCAAAACACAAAAATTTAACTATAACCACTGAACCATGAAAATGAGGTCAAGGTCAGATGACACCTGCCAGTTGGACATGTACACCTTACAGTCCTTCCATACACCGAATATACTAGCCCTATTGCTTATAGTATCTGAGATATGGACTTGACCACCAAAACTTAACCTTGTTCACCGATCCATGAAATGAGGTCGAGGTCAAGTGAAAACTGTCTGACGGGCATGAAGACCTTGCAAGGTACGCACACATCAAATATAGTTATCCTATTACTTATAATAAGAGAGAATTCAACATTACAAAAAATTTGAACTTTTTTTTCAAGTGGTCACTGAACCATGAAAATGAGGTCAAGGACATTGGACATGTGACTGACGGAAACTTCGTAACATGAAGCATCTATATACAAAGTATGAAGCATCCAGGTCTTCCACCTTCTAAAATATAAAGCTTTTAAGAAGTGAGCTAACGCCGCCGCCGTAGCCGCCGCCGCCGCCGGATCACTATCCCTATGTCGAGCTTTCTGCAACAAAAGTTGCAGGCTCGACAAAAACCAATTTTAGAAAAATTGACAGTACAGAAAAAAATGTTCTAATAATCCATAACTTTTGGATACGCCCATCAATGCTTTGTCATATGACCTCAACCATTTCAATAAAAACATTCAAAGCTTCTTAGTTAAGCATATTATTTAAATCTGTTTCAGATGTATCTTTAAAAGCATTGATAAAACTATCTTTTACAAATGCATTACTGATTTAAAGAGTTTTTTCCCATATCCTAGGTAAACTCCATAAGGTGGCACGGTAGTATTTGCATTCCAGAATTTAGATTGCTCTTTTGTGTACCCTACTTAGGTTAATGTATCTAAACAGTGTGATTGGACAAAAAATACAGTATCAACTGAACATACTTTCCCAAACTGAGGGATGAATCAGGTGTAGAAAAATATGAAATAATTTTACATACAGATGAAAATGAATTTTTGAGAATTTTTGAGAATTTTGTATTCACTGCACCATAAAAGACCTAAAAGTACTAGTGGCCTTAGGTTTTTAAAAAAAGCAAAAAAAGTAAACGGTCATGATACATATTCAAATTCATTTCTGAATAGTAAAATGAAAGTACTTCAGTTAACTGTGAATGTAGAATTTTTTGCAGTGTTAGAAAGTGGTGAAAATTTTAAAAAGGCTATCATTATCCCTTATGGGCTAGCAAATACTACCGTGCCACCTTAAGGGGGATATATATTTTTACACTAAATCAATAAAGGAATTTATTTTACCTATGTAATTTGTAAGTTTATCAATAAAAAGTTGATTAAGGGCAACTATGATAAAAACAAGTCTTAAATTCCACCCCTGAGAGTAAAAATTGCTGATTCAGCAAATTTTGCCTGATCTGTGGGTAATAATGTAAAAATTTACCTAGAAAGTAGAACTTCATTATTTTTATGTAACTTGCAATACATTTCTAATTATAAATGCTCGCTTTAACTTTTCGCAGTGTCTGACACATGTGCAACCACTGAAATTTGAGACGCGACATTGTTGGGTTGCATGTACATCCTACTATTTTCATTGAAATATATAAATTGCATAATTTCTTATTTTTTTCAACACAAGTACAGCTATACTAGTTTTCTTCAGGTTTAATTTGTAGTTCTGATGTAACATGACACCAGTAGCAGCTTTTGGGGAACAAGTACGTGGTTAAGGGGTCCTTACTTATTCATTTAGCTCTCATATTGGTCTGAAATAGAGATAGAAATAGGGGTTTCTTTACATTGACTAGACATTATTTTTGACAAAGAATGTTTTTATGATGTTATATCAGCAAGATTAAATGGTTTATTCATTTTCCATGCAAATACCATTAATTGTTAAGATTTTCTGACAGTGAAAAACACAATAAAGGCAAATTGATTATGTAAGGGGACATAATTTAACTTAATGCATACATGAGAAATAGACAAACAGTCAACTTAGAGATGTATTCTAGTACATGTATTGTGAAAAAGATTTTGGAATAATAGTTAAGTACAATCTAAAGACTCTTGTTGTATAGCCCTCATAATCTGGAAATGTTTAAAGTAGTATAAGGCATGCTGTAAAATGTGGAATGGACTTTAATCTCATTTTTCATGATTTGGTGCTTAAACTGTTTCTTTCAGTCAGATTAACCATAAATAGAGTTGGCAATCCAATAATTCCTCCTGAATCATCATGTTTGACTTCTGTGTTGATTTGAAACATTATATATTTGGATTTTGTTCACTCCTTAAGTAAAAATGGTAAGATGAAAAAAAAGTGAAAATCTGCCAGATGGGGTAGGGATGTAATGTTTCATTTTTTTTTGTAAGAAATAAGTGCTGACTAGTATTCTTTATTGTAATATGTTCCAAAGTAAGAAGTCTATGCATCATAGGTGTCATGACTGGTTTCAAGTTTGTTATGTCTTGGTTAAGGTGGCACGGTAGTATTTGCATTCCAGAATTTAGGTTGCTCTTTTGTGTACCCTACTTAGGTTAATGTATCTAAACAGTGTGATTGGACAAAAAATACAGTATCAACTGAACATACTTTCCCAAACTGAGGGATGAATCAGGTATAGAAAAATATGAAATAATTTTACATACAGATGAAAATGAATTTTTGAGAATTTTTTAAAATTTTGTATTCACTGCACCATAAAAGACCTAAAAGTACTAGTGGCCTAAGGTTTTTAAAAAAAGCAAAAAAGTAAACGGTCATGATACATATTCAAATTCATTTCTGAATAGTAAAATGAAAGTACTTCAGTTAACTGTGAATGTAGAATTTTTTGCAGTGTTAGAAAGTGGTGAAAATTCTAAAAAGGCTATCATTATCCCTTATGGGCTAGGAAATACTACCGTGCCACCATAAAGAACTAACCTGTAAGGATCGTATTCATATGGTCTTCGTTCTGGATAGTATGGATCCCTCCTGTCAAAGTATGGATCCACCCTATCAAAGTAAGGATCTCTTCTATAAGGATCATCAAATGGGGGTCTGTCAAATCTGTCTCCATGTAATGGTGGTGTTCGCCTTTCTCCCCACTGCTCCTGCAAGTCATGTACAGAAAAAATAGTTCTTTTATTTTGGCATTAAGGTGGCTCATGGGTAAAAAAATTTCAGCAAAAAATTGAACCTTTATTTTTTCATTACAAAATTTAATTTATTACACTATTAGTTATTACTTTATGATATGGTAAAAAAATCAACCCAAAAAATTGATTGGGTTTGGCCCCAGATGACTTTTAAAATGTTTATATCATTGAAAAAGCTCCAAATTATCTCCCTTTGGTGCAAAAATGCCATTTTTTGGCATTAAATTTGAAATATCTTTTTTAACTCATCGGTGACCTATATTTTTTATTATTGTTTTCATATAAGCTGTACATAAACTAATTAATTGTAAAATTTAAGCGATTTCTGTATTTAGGTTATTTTTTTATTTCGATATTACATCTATGTCTCCTATTAGTTCAACAGAAAAAAAGGACATTAACAACTAGAGGCTCTAAAGAGCCTGTGTTTAGAGCCTGTGTCGCTCACCTTGGTCTATGTGAATATTAAACAAAGGAGGCAGATGGATTTATGACAAAATTGTGTTTTGGTGATGGCAATGTGTTTGTACATCTTACTTTACTACACAGTCTTGCTGCTAACAATTATCTCTATCTATAATGAACTTGGCCCAGTAGTTTCAGTGGAAAATGTTAATAAAAATTTACAAGGACAATAACTCCTTAGGGGGTCAATTGACCATTTCGATCATGTTAACTTATTTGTAAATCTTACTTTGCTGAACATTATTGCTGTTTACAGTTTATCTCTATCTATAATAATATTCAAGATAATAACCAAAAACAGCAAAATTTCCTTAAAATTACTGATTCAGGGGCAGCAACCCAACAACGAGTTGTCCGATTCATCTGAAAATTTCAGGGCAGATAGATCTTTACCTGATAAACAATTTTACCCCATGTCAGATTTGCTCTAAATGCTTTGGTTTTTAAGTTATAAGCCAAAAACTGCATTTTACCCCTATGTTCTATTTTTAGCCATGGCGGCCATCTTGGTTGATTGGCCGAGTCACTGGACACATTTTTTAAACAAGATACCCCAATGATGATTGTGGCCAAATTTGGTTTAATTTGGCCAAGTAGTTTCAGAGGAGAAGATTTTTGTAAAAGTTAACGACGACGGACGACAGACGACGGACGCAAAATGATGGGAAAAGCTCACTTGGCCCTTCGGATGCTTCTTGCGGAGGCAGATTGTGAGCTTAAATAAACTGTGACCCCATTTTTTTATTTCATTTTTCTTTTAAGTATATGATAAAGTTCATTTATAAACTAGAGGCTCTAAAGAGCCTGTGTCGCTCACCTTGGTCAACAAAAGACACAGATGGATTCATGACAAAATTGTGTTTTGGTAATGGTGATGTGTTTTTAGATTTTACTTTACTTAACATTCTTGCTGCTTACAATTATCTCTATCTATAATGAACTTGGCTCATTAGTTTCAGTGGAAAATGTTTGTGAAAATCTAAAAAGGAGTAGGTTCAGTAAGACCCCTTTTAGGCCCCAAAATATAGCAGTTTTACAAAATTGTTAAAATGTAAACCTTTAGTTATTTATTGGACAGTAGAATGATTCTGCTACATAAATATGGGCTGTTTTTGACAATACAATGCACATATATCCGGTACTAGCACCATTAAGTCATGCTAAATTACTGAAATCCTCATAATTCTAGCATTTTAGTTAAATTTTAGACGGTTTTCGTGTAAAACAAAAGTGGCCGCATTCGTGTTCATCCTTAATATTGAAATATAAGTTGTATTTTATGATAATACATAACATATATAAAGGTTGAGGATGAACACGGATGCGGCCACTTTCATTTTTACCAAAAACCATCTGAAAAGTGACATTTTTCGGCATATTAGGTAGATTTTTCATATTTGAGCTTGAATTGGATCGTTTAAAATTTAAATGACTAAATCTGTAAAAATCTTTCACATAAACTAATTAATTCAAATAAAATAGACACTTAAGTGTTTAAAAAGTGGTCAAAATCTTTCGTCAGATGAACCTGAAATTTGAGGCCAAAATCGGTCCTTACCGGACCTACTCCTTTTATGAAAATTGTTAAAAATTGACTATGAAGGGCAATAACTCCTTAGGGGATCAATTGACCATTTTGGTCATGTTGACTTATTTTTAGGTCTTACTTTGCTGAACATTATTGCTGTTTACAGTTTATCTCAATCTATTATAGTATTCAAGGTAATAACCAAAAACAGCAAAATTTCCTTAAAATTACCAATTCAGGGGCAGCAACCTAACAACAGGTTGTCCGATTCATCTGAAAATTTCAGGGCTGATAGATCTTGACCTGATAAACAATTTGACATCAGATCAGATTTGCTCTAAATGCTTCGGTTTTTGAGTTATAAGCCAAAAACTGCATTTTACCCCTATGTTCTATTTTTAGCCATGGTGGCCATCTTTGTTGGTTGGCCGAGTTACCGGACACATTTTTAAAACTAGATACCCCAATGATTATTATGGCCAAGTTTGGTTTAATTTGGCCCAGTAGTTTCAGAGGAGATTTTTCTAAAAGATTATGAAGATTTACGAAAAATGGTTAAAAATTGACTATAAAGGGCAATAACTCCTAAAGGGGTCAACTGACCATTTCGGTCATGTTGACTTATTTGTAAATCTTACTTTGCTGAAAATTATTGCTGTTTACAGTTTATCTCTATCTATAATAATATTCAAGATAATAACCAAAAACAGCAAAATTTCCTTAAAATTACCAATTCAGGGGCAGCAACCCAACAACGGGTTGCCCAATTCATCTGAAAATTTCAGGACAGATAGATCTTGACCTGGTAAACAATTTTACCCTGTCAGATTTGCTCTAAATGCTTTGATTTTTGAGTTATAAGCCAAAAACTGCATTTTACCCCTATGTTCTATTTTTAGACATGGCGGCCATCTTGGTTGGTTGGCCGGGTCACCTGACACATTTTTTAAACTAGATACCCCAATGATGATTGTGGCCAAGTTTGGTTTAATTTGGCCCAGTAGTTTCAGAGGAGAAGATTTTTGTAAAAGTTAACGAAGACAGACGAAGGACGACGGACGCAAAGTGATGGGAAAAGCTCACTTGGCCCTTTGGGCCAGATGAGCTAAAAAATATAGCGAAATCCTATATTAGAAAAAAAAATTGATTTATACCCAGGAGCCTCTTTAAGCTTATCTGGTGTAGGTGGCTAACACAGGAATTACCTTTTATTTTAGGCATTGCAGTAAGTTTAGATTTGTAATAATGATCTCAAAAGAAAATCTTTAAATTTAAGAACTAGATTTTAATAGTGCATGTTTTCATGAATAATTCATTGTAATTTGAGATAACAAGTTATGTCAACTTCAATAACCTGATTGTACAGATGGCTTTCTTACAGCCTCAATTTAAGCTAAGTTAATTTTTAGCAAAATATATAAAGAAATATTAAAGTTTTCTCAAATGGTCTGAACATAAGTGTAGACCCTTCAGACCTTTTTGAACTTTCTAAAAAAAAATCACCATTATGCTATTTCAAAGGTTCTTTATATCAAATAAGATGTTCCCTCAATTTTTCTAAATTAAACTTGCTTCTTATTTTTGACTTTTAACTTATAAAACCATACATCATATGCTAAATTTATACATATTTTAAAAGAGTCTGATGAGATAAATTTACCCTTCTTTTTTCAATTTCTTTAATTTCCTCTTGTTGTTGTTGGTGTGTTGCCATCCACTGTTCACCTTCTTCCTCCAGTTCTCTTCTTAACCTCTCTTTTTCCTTTATTTGAAAATTAAAAAAAAAATAAAAATCATTCACTAGGAGACTGACATTTTCAATCAGCTGTGAGAAGACACAATAATTACATTTGACATACTTTGAAGGCAAGTTACGTATGAAATATAAATGAAGTTCACTAAGTAGATACTTAAGTATTTTTTTCAAAGACAAGCACTTGTGTCCATACATCAATGAATAACAGAAATATCAAATCTACAATGAAATGCTTCAAATTCAACACGTTTTCATTGTTACAGTTGATATAATAAAGCATGCAAGTCAAGAGTTTAAATTTTGTTTGGTTGTTTGATCAGACATTAATTAATATTGACACCTTAATTCAATGAGTAGGCATGGTAACTGTCTGTGTACTATATATTCCTATAGATACAAATCATTGGCCTACACATTCAACTAAGGTGTCAATCTTATTTACAATGCCTGGGGAAACCATCAAACGAAGTTTGCAAGCAAGGCATTTACACTCTTGATTTGCATGCTTTATTATTTCAACTGTAATTTCATAACTCACCTCCTCTTCATTGTAGACTTCAGGTTCTGGTTCAGGTTGTGGTGGTTGTTGTTGGTTCATTGGTTCCTCCTGAAACTGATTATGTTGCCAACCTCTTCCTCGTCCACGACCCCTGATCATCTGACCCCTATTCATTGGACCTCTACCACGACCTCTTATTCCTCTGTCAGCTTTATTTTGATTGAATTTTCCCATGAATTCAAGTGGTTCATCTGAATGTCCAAAATTTTGTTCTCCGTATTGTTCAGAATTTTCTTCTTCAAACTGACCTAATCCCTGTCCCATCTGGTTTTGAACTCCAAACCCTCTTGGTCCCTGATTTTGATTAAATCCCCTAGGACCAAACTGGCCTGGAACTTGTCCTCTTGCCCCTCTCTGACCTGGTGCTTGTCCTCTTGCACCTCTCTGACCTGGTGCTTGTCCTCTTGCACCTCTCTGACCTGGTATTTGTCCTCTTGCACCTCTCTGGCCAGGAAATGTTCCTCTTTGACCAAAGCCTCTTGCTCCAAACTGTCCCTGACCAGGCATGCCTTGCATCTGATCTATCTGTTCGGGGTCTTCATCAAATTCATTTGCCTCCTGTTGGTTTGGAGCAAACCCTCTAGGACCCTGTCCCTGATTAGGAGCAAATCCTCTAGGCCCTAGACCCTGTCCTTGATTAGGAGCAAATCCTCTAGGACCTAGACCCTGTCCTTGATTAGGAGCAAATCCTCCTCTAGGCCCTAGACCCTGTCCTTGATTAGGAGCAAATCCTCTAGGCCCTAGACCCTGTCCTTGATTAGGAGCAAATCCTCTAGGCCCTTGACCCTGATTTGGACCAAACTGTCTTGGGCCTTGTCCTTGATTTGGACCAAATGGTCTAGGACCTTGTCCTTGATTTGGACCAAATGGTTGATTCATACCAGGCCCTTGTGGTCTAAGACCTTGTCCCATCAGCGATGTAGGTCCTTGATTTTGGATGTCCAGCATCTGATCGGAGTTTTGTTTTTCTTCGACAGATTTCTTATTTTCAGTTGATTTGTCATCAGTTGGAGATTTTTCTTTGTCTTCCTTTTTCTCTTGAGATTTTTCCACAACTAGAGCATCTTTTCCATCACCAAGTCCAGGAATTCCTTTCCCTGTTCCTAAACCAGATGTAGCATTCTTTTCAGACTGGCCAAGAGCAAACTCTTTTTGTATTGGTCCGACTGGCTCTGTTATCTCCTTTTCCTGCAATAAAAGTAAATAATGAACAAGTGAAACTGCGAGCTACTGCTCACTGATGATACCCCCGCCGCAAGTGGATAATATTAATAGTGTAAAAATATGCAAGTGTTCGGTAAACAGGAAGTTGTCGAGTGATGAATCTGAAAATGCATCACACGGTATAGCTGACTTATAAAAATCCTGAAACCAAATTTCAGAAATCCTTGTATTGTAGTTCCTGAGAAAAATGTGACGAAAATTTTTTACTTGGTTATCATGTGTAAAATCATACAAGTGTTCGGTAAACAGGAAGTTGTCGAGTGATGAATCTGAAAACGCATCACACGGTATAGCTGACTTATATAAATCCTGAAACCAAATTTCAGAAATCCTTGTATTGTAGTTCCTGAGAAAAATGTGACGAAAATTTTCAACTTGGCTATCATGTGTAAAATCAGACAAGTGTTCGGTAAACAGGAAGTTGTCAAGTGATGAATCTGAAAACGCATCACACGGTATGGCTGACATATATAAATGTTGATACCAAATTACAGAAAGGGTGGATGTGTAGTTCCTGAGAAAAATGTGACAAAAGTTTCATGGGACGGACTGACTGACGGACTGACGGACTGACGGACTGATGGACGGACGGACTGACGGACGGACTGACAGACAGAGGTAAAACAGTATACCCCCCCTTTTTTAAAGCGGGGGTATAACAACACTACCACAGGATTGCTGCTGTCAGTGGTAATGAACTGTAAGGGTCATATAAAGATTTATAGATCTTTTGTTAATTGTTTTTAATATTTGAAGATTCTCTCAAACTGCTTTATATAGTTTCTGCCAACAATTGATTTAAATCTGTCTTTAGGGGCAATAACTTTTATAAGAAATCAATTGTTTTTCGTCCATATTGTGTGTAGTGATTTTGTGGAATATAACATTTTCTTTCTTTTAAAGAATGACATACAAATTTAAGTATTCAGACTCATTTTTAATCTTCTCCCAGAACCTGAACAGTGATCTGGAAGGTTTTTTTCCCTATGGGCCCAGGGCCCCTCAAAAATAAATTCAATGGGCCATTTTAAAAAATAATGGGCCATGTTGTCAAATGAGTGGGGCATTTGAATTGACTCAGACTGTAAAAAAAAAAAAGTATCAGTATATTTTGGCAAAGAGGTGTTGGTAACCCGAACAATATTTAAGTTAACCTTTATTTACAATGTTTAAACTGGTACTGTTGCCTTGTTCATGTTCATGTTTTTTTTTGTACATTAAATTTGGGTCTTCGTCGATACCATACTTATTCCAGACGTTCCGTATCAGAGGACATTTCAGGCATTTTCTCTGCACTTCTTGTATTATTATAACTTCATTGTGGTGACAAGAATAACAGTATAGAGTACCATTAATTCATAGAACAAAACAACATATCGCTGAAGTCATGTTTACAAAATGTCAAAACGAGCCAAAGAGTGAAAGACCAAAAAATGACAAGGACAGTTAATCGTCTTTTATGGAGACAAAACTATATTTCTAAAAAGTCTTTGGGGTTCTTCAATCGAAATAATAGCAAGCTAAACTAAATGAGATTATTATTAGAGTTAATTCTTGTCTGTATTAGCCAAATTTCACAAATTTAAAGTTGTTTATAAAAAAAAATATATCAGGAATGATGGTTAATTACGTATTTCGGGTTATCAGTTAGGTCGCATGGTTCTATTTTTACGATAGGAAAACACCCAAGACGTTAAACTGCATGGTTCTATTATCATAGGGAAACATCCGAGACGTCCCAAAAATATATAGGTGCTCCTATTATTGGAGGAACATTACACAGTTGTGTACATACACATGGCGGCACGGAACACGATCGGAAATCCATTTGACGATATCTAAGCGTTTCGAAACGAAGTAAAAAATATTGTGCGCCATGTGGGCGCTTACTTTTGTCACTCTATGCGCCATTTCTTGTCAATATGCGCTATAGGCACAGGGCGCACGTCCTTCCCGATCACTGCCTGAAGTAACATTACAAGTTAAATGTACCTAGGATAATATAAATGTAAGTAACCAATAAACCTTGAATTTTATATCCTACAAAACCAGTATTCTATTGATTGTCCCTTTTAGATGCACATATTAATTATTAACAAAAACAATATGCTGATATCAATCTAAAAAATAATTTCACAAAATCGGGAGAACTGAAAGCCAGATAATGCTTATGAAACTGGATGAAAGCAGACACACAAAGAGGCTAAACTCAATTAAAAATATTTGATCAGCATAAATTTTCAGACTCATCTGAGACATTGCTTATATAAAACTTTTATGAAATTTTTGTAAATATCTGGCAAGAATTGCAGTGGCGGATCCAGGGGGGGGGGGGTTCCGGGGGTGCGCACCCCCCCTTTATTTTTGCCGATCAATGCATTTGTATCGGGACATATGTTTTGCACCCCCCCTGCACCCCCCCTTTGCCCTGGGTTAGCACCCCCCCTTTCGAAAATTCCTGCATCCGCCCCTGAATTGTACACATGAGCATATGAGAGGGCTTACAATATCAAACAGATAGACACCCAGTATTTCTATGTCTCTTGCACAGTATTGCTGCAAGGATAAAATTTCTACAGTACAGCTTTTAAAAAACCTTACCTTTTTGGTCTGGTTTGCTTTGTGTTCTTCACTGTAAATATAAAGAAAAAAATTGACATACATTCTGTGTATTTCTATATGTAACTATATCATGTGCAGCCATCCTAAAATTTAAGTTCATTACAAAGACATTTACACAATAGGTAAATTAAAAAAAAATACTGTAATGCATGTTAAAATTCAAATCTTGAAGAATACACATATTTCTTCTGATGGGAAAAACTATGGATGTGGATGTGAATAAAAAGTATAAAGTAAACAAAATGACATCAATAAATGTCTGATTTTACCCAGAAAACAAGTATATTTTTTGAAAAAAATATAATCATTTTATTTCAGTGTCTATATTAAGTATCAATAAGCACATTGATAAGATATTTCAGCTCATAATTCCTCATTCTGGTAAGTTATTGTGTGAATTCAGAAGATTAAGTGCTATTCAGTTTTTTTGTTAAAGGCACCCCTTATCACCAGAAATAATCATTTGCACAGTGAAATCTGATTTTTTACTCAACTTTCTAATGCAAACTGCATGCAACTATATGTCATTTATTTATAACGTTACTACCAACTTTGACACTTTTTGTATTTAGTAGTGTTGTCAACAGTTAACCGGTAAACTGGTGAACTGGTCGAACGACCGAATAGCGAATACCAAAATCGCTAACCGGACTTTTTTTTTCAATTTTGATAGATTTGATATAAATTTGTATTGAAATCATTAAATAGTTATGTTTTATTGTCGTGGTAATTAATTAAAGACAGATCATTATCAATTGTCCAGTATATTGATTGTTATTGTTACTCCTAAAAAAATAAAATTAATTAGAACTTGTCTCTCAGCTCGGAGCAGGATCTTAAAGAAACATAATTGGTATACATGTTTTTTTTAACATGATTTGGATGAAAGGTTGTCAAATTGACACACATACCACATCTTATATCTATGTGCAGGGTAGTGAGGGTACTATTGATAAGGCTTTCGAACCCCAATTTAAACTATACTAGTTGACCGTTTAATCAGTCGAACCAGTTAGGCAAAATTGTACGATTTGACAACACTAGTATTTAGTGCTATTTTCTGTTAACGTGTTTGCAAATTCTCTTACTGTGGATTTATTATTTTTTGTCATCCGTGGATATAGGTAAACGATAAAATGAAATGTTTTAAGAATGACAAATTTCCATTAGACTGTATGCAGATTTCAACAAAACCACGAAATTAAATATCCATGGACATGTATGTTATCTTTAATCAATGAAAATTGGAACCCCTGAAAATAAATGAATCCATAGTTCTAACTTGAATCTTTAAGTGTAAAAACATACCCTTTATCTTGTTCATCACTCTTTTGTTCATTTTCATCTATAGTAACTTTTGGTGCAGGTGGTTTATCAAACCTAATATCCATTAATGATATAGGTCCCCCTTTCAGTGGCATTCTTTGTGGAGCATTCATTAACGGTTTCATCTGGTTTGGATTTGACATTGCTCCTCTTGGTCCTCCGCCTCCCATTCCTCGGGGATTTCCCCTATTTTGAAAATTTCCTCTCATTTGCATATTGTTATTTGGACTGGGTCCTCTCAGAATCCTGTTATTACCATTACCTCCTCTCATGTTCATATTTTGCATTCTATTAAATTGATTTGGACCTCCCATCATATTCCCATCCATGTTTTCTTCGGGAAACTCTTCCTCATCTTCGTCATTAGCCATCATCTGTACAATTTCCGGTCGTCTAAATGGATTGTCGGCGGAGGACTGAAAAGAGTTTTCAGAATCATCCTCTAAACACATGTCTTCTTCTCCACCTTCCTCTTGGAAATTATCCCCTTGGCCTTCCTCCTCACCGTACATACTTTGCTGTCTAAACTGATTTTCAGGAGTCATTGGTCTTGGACCTCTCATTAATGGTCCTCTGGGTCCAGGCATTCTATTCATTTGATTTTGATTCTGCATGTTGTTAAAGCCCTGACCACCAGGAAACCTCTGTCTTGGTCCTCCAAACCCAGATTGATTCTGGTTCATTCCACCTTTCGGTTGTTCATCACTGACCATTCTAATTTGACCTCTGGGACCAGGGCCTCCCATTCTTATCTGCTGAGAATTTTGCATTCTCATGTTATCATTTTGTGGAAAACGCATGCGCTGCCCAACAGGTCCATCCATTCTTTGTGGATTACTTTGTCTCATTCCCATTGGTCCACCCATCCTCATCTGGCCTTTGTTTTGCGACATCATTCCTTGACCACCCATGCCTTGTTGATTTGGTGGCATTCCTTGTTGATTTGGTGGCATACCTTGCTGATTTGGTGGCATTCCTTGCTGGTTTGGTGGCATTCCTTGATGATTCATTCCCATTGAATTCGGTGGCATTGCTGACTGGTTAGGCCCCATGCCATGCTGATTTTGAGGTAATCCTGGCTGACTAGGTGGCATACCTTGCTGGTGTTGTGGCATTCCCTGTTGGTTGGGCATCAGAGGCTGTTGATTAGGTGGCATTCCTTGTTGTTGTTGTCCCATCAATGGCTGTTGCATTCCAGGTTGTACACCTGGCATTCCTGGTGGTTGAGGTTGCTGTTGTGCCATTGCCATATTACTCTGCACAACTGTTTTTCTTTGTTGAATATCTCTTTTCTTATCCTCCATTTGTTGTTCATACTGTTGCCATTGTGCCTCATACTGTTTGAATTGTTCTTTATTTGGATGATCTGGAAATACATGAAATATATGTTAAATATTCAGACGACAGGAACATATGTTCATGAAGAATTTTGTTTACGAAATTATCTTTTTTTTTTATTAAAATTTAGATAGTAGCACCTATCTTCAATGTATGGAGACACACTTGAAAGTATTTAACTATTGTAATTTAGTTTTCACAAATAATGATGTTTAAAACTGATAGTAAGTTATACTGAAATGATTAAGACAAAAACAAATTTTGTCTTTGAAAATTTTTGGTGAAATTGATTACTAGTGTTGGATAATCAGTTGAAATTACCAACCAATTATCTATTACAATCTGTTGACAGCAACCAACCGACTATCGGTTATAATCGCATCATAATACCTTGCCCTTTTTTTTTAAATGAAATCATGCATTTAGTCTCATTGTACATGTCTAATGTGTATATTCCATATCATTGTAGAGTTTATATATTCATATTTGATCGTTTGTTTCCTTTTCATATATTCTGGTGTACTTAATTATAATCCTGGTACCTTTGATAACTATTTATTTAGCAGTTAAAACAATTAATTAATTAAAGAACCTTAGTGAGCACGCTCACATACCCCACGTCCCCACATTGTCATTGGAGAAATTAAATAAGTATAAGAAAAAAAAATTGTATAAGAAAAAATACTGAATAATAATTTCCTGTCAATATACACATCTACATAGTATGTCCTTATTATCTACAAAATTTCATGAAATTCTGTTGTGTGTTTTCAGAGGAGTTGAGATGACAAACTGTTGCAGAAGTACATTGAAGCAAATAAGTTCAAAGGGGCATAACTCCTAGAAAAAAAATTGAATCGTAATTTCCTGTTGATATGCACATCTACATAGTATGTCCTTATTATCTACAAAGTTTCATGAAATTCTGTTGTGTGATTTCAGAGGAGTTGAGATGACAAACTGTTGAAGTAGTACCTTAAAGCAAATAAGTTCAAAGAGGTGTAACTCCTATTGAATCGTGATTTCCTGTCGATATGCACATCTACATAGTATGTCCTTATTATCTGAAAAGGTTTCATGAAATTCTGTTATGTAGTTTCAGAGGAGTTGCGATGACAAACTGTTGCAGTAGTACATTGAAGTAAATAAGTTCAAAGGGGCGTAACTCCTAGAAAAAAAATTGAATTGCAATTTCCCGTCGATATGCACAACTACATAGTATGTCCTTATTATCTGAAAAGGTTTCGTGAAATTCTGTTGTGTGGTTTGAGAGGAGTTGCGATGACAAACTGTTGCAGTAGTACATTAAAGTAAACAAGTTCAAAGGGGCGTAACTCCTAGAAAAAAAATTGAATCACAATTTCCCGTCGATATGCACAACTACATAGTATGTCCTTATTATCTGAAAAGGTTTCGTGAAATTCTGTTGTGTGGTTTGAGAGGAGTTGCGATGACAAACTGTTGCAGTAGTACATTAAAGTAAATAAGTTCAAAGGGGCGTAACTCCTAGAAAAAAAATTGAATCGCAATTTCCCGTCGATATGCACAACTACATAGTATGTCCTTATTATCTGAAAAGGTTTCGTGAAATTCTGTTGTGTGGTTTGAGAGGAGTTGCGATGACAAGAAACAGGACTGACGGACGGACGGACGGGTCAAAAACATTATACCCTCCGCAACTTTGTTGCGTGGGGTATAATAAGAATCAAGATTCATATTGAACATAGTTTATCTCATAATTACAACATTAATTACCAACAGTGACACTAACATTTCTAAATTTCAATAGTTTAACTCACAATACAATTTCAATATAACATAGCTGTATAAACATTTGAGTGCTTCTAATTAAGAAAAGAAATTGTGTCATTCGTGCGTCTGAACTTATAATTGCAAGAATGCGGAATTATTACATAGTTGAACCGTATCCGATTCGTGATTATTACATTTTTCAATATGGCGGACAAATTTCGGAAAATTTACAAAAATAAACGATGTTTGGCAAGCAGTTTGGAAAGGAATATGACGTTTTTGATGCTTCAAATGGATAAAACATTAATCATGTTAATAAAAGGCAATTTGCAACACGTTCTAATGAAGCTAAGAAATTACTTTGTCTAAAATCAGAATGGTTTTATGTACGCTCTCAAGTAACAAGTAGAATCTACCGGTATTGGAAGAAAGTATTTCATACAAAGTTATTAATTTTAAATAACATTCCATCAATCTGCAAATATTTATAGTCAATGCATTTGTCACGTTGATAAAGAAGGAAATTAGTTATGTCTTTAATTATAGGATGTTTGACATTGTTATTGTCATCGATCCTGATATTTTTTGTTATTATTTATTTGACTGCGCATATAAAATGCAAACCGTAAACGGAACGGAAGTTGATAAGCTTAAAGTCTGGAAACTTTAACGACAATCGATTAAACAAAATCCCAATTGATTATCGACATCGCCAGGCCCAACCAACTGATTTCCGACTTATTCCGATCATCGGAACAACACTATTGATTACTGATGTGTAAATATGAAGTAGAAGGTTCTTTCAAGAATAATGTATGAAAAATTGGATATCCTGGATTAATAGGAATTTCTTTTAGAAAATATTTTTCAAGTTATCAAATTTCAAGAAAGGATTTATAAGCCCCAATATTCACACAATTATGCATTAATCACTTATTACTCACTGAGGTATTTTCAAGGTATTTTTTTAATTTGTATTAATACCAATCCAATCCCAAGTGATCAGATATCAGCTAAAATTTATAGAAATTTAAAGATAATCAGATGAAGTGAATACATACATATTTTAGTGGATCTTCAAGTCATTACAGGAAGTGTAAAAAGGTCAATATTATTAAACAATAAAAATAAATAACTTGTTGATTCCTTAAAAAATATTTTCATTAATCTTTAGAAATAGTGGCAATATGAAATAAATACTTTGATTTTGATTTTTCCAATCTTCATACTGCTGTTTCCATTGACTGTACTGTTGCTCAAACTCTGATTCCTCTTTCTGTAATGCATCAAACTGTAATTTAGCATCTTCACCTGTAACTATAAAAAAAAAAAAAAACAATTGTATAAAACCTTTTTGTATACAGATAATAATTTTCTGAGATATGTCTTGCCTGATTATTTTCAGTAGAATTTTTACCAGGTACTATTCAATTTTCTGAAAGTATAGAAATCCTGCAAGGACCTGTGTGAAGACACTTCTACTAAAAAAAATATGTTCACATAATTAAATTATTTGAAAATTTTGGTCTTTACAAACATTTAACAGTCAGGGGACTTACTGAAATAAGTGATTTTTAAATCACTTATTTGAGTAGCAAATTCGAGGTTTTGTCACAAATTGGGATTTTGTAGTTTTTTCAAAATTTTAAACACATAGGTTTAAATAACATCTTTTAATTAGTAAGATTAAATCAAGGGCGAACTTGTAAACAGGGCGAGTTGTCCCGATACCAAATTCACGCATGCGTAATACAAATATCTACAGTTAAAACATCCTGTGACAAGTAAAAAAATAACGTTCATGTGGATGAGATGAAATCTGATAATTTACATAAATAAAAGGGTCATATTTACGATAGTGATTGTTTTTCAATCCTAATTTACAAATTAAATGATTCAGATGCCTAATCATGTGTAAAAATCGGTGTCAGGAATCTTAAGTTGTTATGAAATTGTAATACACGAAACGAATGCGGCATACGGAGGCTCAATGCCAAAGGTCAGCCCCTTAAGTCTTCAGAAGACTTGACGTCTTCTTCCACTAAAAATATGAACTTTTTGCTTCTTTTAAGTAGCAAGCTTTATGCCTTTGATGCTATCATTTACCTGAAAATTCTATTTTAGTTGAAAAAATGGTATAGTAATGGCTTTACATAATGAACTGATACTTTCTTAAAAGATTTTTCACAGCAGTGGGAGTATTTTTCCTGTGAAGTTCAAGGTTTCATCTTTCAGATTATGTAATAAAATTCTACTGTTCGCGATAAAAATTTCACTGTTCGGGGGTGTTGAAATTAGTGGGGGTTATTAAAAGAATGATACTTAAAGAAGTGATTTTTGGGAAGGAAATTGAGGTCTGATACTTAAACAAGTGATTTTTATGTCATTATCCTAGATTCAGTACAAGGTCATCACCTGAAATGACCTGGTCATCCTAGACAACACAGATGTTGGTTCTGATAAGTTTAGAAACATAATTAGTCCCTGGATCATTAGTATAAAATTTATATTTAAAGCTAAACTAATATTAAATCACTTCTTCTAGTGATTAATTTGTACTACTTAAATAGGTGATTATTAAAGAAAGACAACTCTAACTTCCAACCTTTATGGAAATAATGTTACTTGAATCAGTGATTTAGAAAATCACTTGTTTAAGTAAGTCCCCTGACTGTTTAAAGTGAGTTTCATAACTCCAAAATTTCTACATCTTTAATGATTTCTTCCTGTTTATTCAATTGTGGTCTGATTTTATGTTTGTAGAAATTTCAAATGCTCCTTTTAAAGGCATATGTATGACAAAAAATTTGTCACAATACATATTTAAACATGTGATATATGTATAATCAAATCCTGATAATGTTTCAATACGCCTTCATCATAATTCAAAAGGGACTGTTTTATTTACCAGGAGCAGCAATCTGTGGTTGCTGGTATTGTTGAGAATAGTCAGCCCATTGTTGCTGTGGTTGAGCTTGTTGTTGAGGCCACTGTTGTGGCCATTGCTGAGTGTGTTGCCACTGAGCAGCCTGTTGTTGTAAATCTGTTAATTTCTTCTGTTCTTCTGTTGTGACTGCTTTTAGTTCTTCTTGCTGCAAGAAAGATTTAAAAAAAAAATACTATTTAGTCTTTTCCATTGAAGCAATCAAAATACAAGATGTTAAATGTAATTGCATTTATTTAGACAGGTTTGAATCCCTAATAGGTTTAATAATTACAATGAATTAATTGTGGTTTTTACAAATTTTGGCACAAGGCATTCCTGATGAAAATATAGATCCACAAATTGAAAATATATCAGACATTTCTGTCAGTAATCAAATAATATTGTATGATTTTTTATTTTAGTTTCTTTTATTTATTTTAGAGTTTAATATAATGTCCATGATCACTGAACTAGTATACATTTTTGTTGAGGGGCCACCTGAAGCATGCCTGCGAGTGAAGGATTTCCTCGCTGCATTTACTGATTTATTTTTGGTGTTTTAAAGCCACTTTTAAGCACCACATTTAGGCTATTTCGTGGCAACCAGTTTCTATTGGTGGAGGAAGCAGGAGTGGCCGGAGAAAACCACTGACCTTCAACAGGGAAACTGACAATCCTAGTCAATTAAGATTGGTGTGGAGTGCACCCGCATGAGCGGGTTTCCAACTCACAACCTCAGTGTTGACTGGCAAGTGATTACATCAGTAACTACTTAGACCATTCGGCCACCGACGCCCCTTTCTGCATTTAAGACCCATTTGTGGCCTTCAGCAGTTATCTGCTCTTTTGTCAGGTTGTTGTCTCTTTGGTCCCATTTCCCATTTCCATTCTCAATTTTATTCTTCTTTGCTTTACTAGTTCTTACATGTAATAAAACTACCAAATTGTTTTATTAGTATTATCTGCCAAAATTCAATGTTCTAAGACCAAACTTCAAAAAATAAAAAATTGTGAAATGCACCAATTCATGAAAACAAGTTCAGACACACCTACATTTCCGACTCACTCAGATCTCCATACACAAAATATAGTATCTGAAAAATAAATCAAACCACAAAAACTAAACATTGCCCAACAAACCATGAAATTAAGGTCAACGTTAGATGAAACCTGCCAGTAAGACATACACACCTTGCAATCATTCCTCAATATACACATCATCTATATTTGACCTACATGTATTGCTAATTATAGTATCTGAGATAAGGAATTGACAAAGAAAAACATCTTGTTCACTGATCCATGAAATTAAGTCAAGGTCAGGTTGACCCTGAATGACATTATGACATATTGAAAGTCAGTTTCAATTTTTTTACAGTGATGATTTCCTATATATATTATATGTAGAAAAGCATGTGGCCAACCCAGAACTATTTAAAAGGGGGCCTGCAACAGTCAAGACATGCTTCAGTGATTCCCAATACATTTGTATTGTAATGGGAGTGGAAGTTTCCACTGGCTTCGTTTTCCCGTTGTCTACCCAAGTTCTGGGATATTGGACAAACTACGTAAAACACGTAAATATAAACAAGATGTTTATTTGAAGACATACATTATGGTTGAACATACGATTACGATGAATAAATATATACTAAAATACAGTTGTGGCTAGTCTACTTGTCCTTATTAAGTTCCATATTTGAAAGCCAAACAGTATGTCACGGCACCCCTGGATCTGACTATACTATTTGGACTATTAAATAGACATGTAAATTTTATGTTGTTACATTGTATATATCTTACTACAACCACAGGTACATACTGAACATATTTATCCTAATGCTCATTATATAAAATGAGTATTTCTCATAAGCAGTCCCAGAACCATGAAAATCAGGTCATGGACAATGTACATATGACAGACAGAAACTTTGCAACATACATTCACGGTGGGTATGGTTGTCCTGCGAGAGAACGTTCTGTGCTGGTGATTCGGTCCTGACGGGTGCTGGTGATCAATGAAAAAATGTAAACAAAGACAAAAATGATGATTTTTGACGTTTTCACTCATAAAAAATGGAAGAAAACAGTTGAGGTTTTTCAATTTTGTTTCTTATGGGTTCATATGTAAACCTTTAAAAAGTTGACCCTCTAAACTGTTTCAGTAAGCGTAACACAAAAATGCTCATTTTCAGAAAATCTAGAACTGAAAAAATAAAACAAAAATGCTCATAGAGTCCGCTTTCTATACCGCAATCCACACGACAAAACTATTTTGTGAAAAAACATTGCAATTTATTAAAATTTAGCATTTTCTCAATTTATTCATGTCCTGATACTGTGCTGGTGGGTCCTGTCATTGTGCTGGTGGGTCCTGATACGGTGCTGGTGATTTTGGATAAGAAGTTGGTCATATTTGAAACAAATGTTACAAAATCAATAAAATTGGGCAGATAATTGTTGTCAATAGGATCTATGACTCCTATTTTAGCTCTTGTGCATCCATTTGGCTGTTTAATATGTGTTTTCAAATGATCGTAACTTGTGTTACATAATTACATAAAAGGGCAACATCTTTCGTCCAATATCAGATAACAATATATAGTATATAAAATAAGAATAGTTTTATTAAGATATTAAATGCCTCTTACATTGATGCTTCAACAATGATCAAAGCCCATGCCGCATACCCCTCCCCACTTCCACCCAACCAACCCTCCTCATTTCCTCCTTCATTGTTACAGTGGTGTACCAACACAACAACTTATCACATAAAATAATAACACAAAGACACACATTATTGAACACTGAAAGCTAGTTCAAAGCCGCATTTTCAACTAATAGATAAACCATGTTCTCATATACAAAAATCCCAATCGTGTCGATTAAAAAAGTCTCAAAACTTAAGTTCACATTTTAATGTTTGATGAAGCAGAACTTTAAAAGTGTGCAGTGAATCTTGTGCTCACAACAGTTATTTTCATAATTATGTTTACATAAGACTTATAAAGGAATTAAGAAGGTACCAAGAAATATTTTACAGTTCAATATAATGATCATGAATGGAAGGAAATGGTACGGAAGTTTACATAGGACAAAAAGAAATTCATAGTATTTTTTGGCGACAGACTTAAACGCTTCTTTGCATTATATAGTACAGCTCTTCTATAAAACCATGCAAAAAAAACTTTTATTGACTTGCTTGTTATGTTTTCTTGGATGTTTTCAAACAATAGGTAGGCGGAGTTTCAATACATACTGGGATTTGATTGGACAAATACAAACTGACAGGAATTGAAGTTAATGTTTATTGTCCAAACAAATTCTAGTATATAGTAAACAGACTACTTACCTGTAGTTTACAAACATCCAAACAATCATAGCAAGCAATTTGATCAATGGTTTGCTTTGCATATATTTATAGAAGAGCTGTAAATTCTAAAAAGAAAATTCTTCTTGTCGTAGATGGTTAAATCCTCAACAAAATCTCAATAACTTTGTTGGAACAAATAAAGGTTTTAAATCAAATTTTCGTGGACTTTTTAGCTTCCACCCTGACGAGGCATGTTAGCTGTTCGTATGCTGTTGCAACTGACGCACGGAAACTTTCACATTTCCATCTTCTTTTCTGAAATATTTTACCCAGCTCATACTTGACAGGATTGTTATCCTAGTAAAAGGTGTAACCAATGAATTGAACACAAGTTAAAAATTCCACAATACTATATAATTCATTTTATGTGTCAATTTGTTCGAAAAAAAGTCGAAAAGAAGAGAGTTTTTTTAATGTCATGATTATCTGTCGCTTTCTAGATCTATGCTTAGCATTTTATTTCAGATGACATGGACTCCTCACCCTGGTGACCCTGCTGCCTTTCATAACTTTATCCGTATACATATATTAATAGATAAACAAAAGGCTGCAACTGGTATTTTTGTATTTAAAATGATTCGTTGTAACGAGAATATTTGTGGTGAATGGAAACTGTGAGGGTCAAAATCTTAAATTGCTTATAAATGTTGCTGGACCCAGTTTCGTTATCTGATCTGAATTTTCTGAAATGTGCAAGGTAGATAGACATTGGCCTTTTGATTTTTTTTACTCGGTAAGTTTTGCCCTAATTGCTTGAACTTTTGCAATATTAAAGCCGATTTCAATGAGTGTGTAGACAAAGGGAATATCTTTGGTTATCTTGCTTGCTGAACAGAAAAGTCATTGTTAGGTTATGTAAACTACCCTACTTTAAGAGTAGACTAGTCCGACAAATAACACATCTTTCTGTCTGTAGGGCCAGGCTACTTCGAAAGGAGGGTAGTATCCCTTACCTAACAATGAGTTCACGGTTTAGCTAACAAGCAAGCTAACCAAAGATATTACCTTTGCCTACATACTCAATGGAATCGGCTGTAACTAAAAACTTGAATACATTTTAACAGACAGTGGTCATGTTTGTTGATGAATATTGTTTTTCCTAGATTCACTCTTGAAAAATCATTTGGTAACATTTGGTCAAGTAATTTCAGAAAAGATCTTTTTGTAATTGCGGACTCCAAGACAATACATGAACCTCACACGACCCCTCGACACAGGTGAGCTTATATATGATCTTGCAAAATGATCGTAATCCCGAAAATCGTAAACATATTTTCTTATCTTAAAAGGGGGCAAGAAGGGTTTCATTAACAGGCCAATAAATAAGATTACAGTTAATTTGAAAAAAAAAATAAAAAAATAGGGGTATTTTTTCTCTCATAATAACAGTAAACAGATTCACAACAATGTCAATTTCAAGAAGCAGACAACAGTTAATTAGTCAATAACAGTACAGCATCAATGATCTTGAATATATGCCACTTTTAACTAAAATATAAAGGCACAGAACCAGGACATAGGAGCACAGAACCAGGACCGTTTTTCTTATCACCAGCACAGCGTCAGGACAATTCCGTTTAACGAACTTGCACGACTTTTGCAATATAATATTGTTGTAATATACTTTGCATGGTACTTATGACGCATCAGAGAAAAATTCAGCAACAAAACAGTCGTTTTATTGCCGTTCTGATACAATGTAAACAAACCCACCAGCACAGAATCAGGACCCACCAGCACCTGACAGGACCAAATCACCAGCACAGAACGTTCTCTCGCAGGACAACCATACCCACCGTGACATTGTAAGGACAGTACAAATGTAACTGACTAAGGTATCTGCATATGAAGTGTGGGGCGTATATTCATAAAATTGAAAACTTGTCTTTTAGTACAAATGTCCACCTTACTGTCCTTATAGCTATATATTTGCCTTTACTTGACATCAAAAAGGTTACAGTTAATTGTCAGGTTAAGCAGCACAGATTTCCAAAAGACAACTTTCGAGTTTGATGCATTTCTGTCAAAAAAGTTTAGTTTTAACATATAAGGGGCATCTTCACTTCCGTAACGTGAAGTTCCGTTCCCATGTTGAGTGAGTGGTTTGAAAACTATAATAATGCTATATTGCACTAATTGTTAGGCAAATTCAATTTCCCACAATTTACAATAAGAATAATTTAGAATTTAGAATAAAAATTATTTCTAGATATCCTGCACAATGGTGATCACTAAGAGTAAGACACTTGATGAAGGTTAATAGTGCAGGGATACAGGCAATCCCCTCGATCTGGTAAATGACGTCAGAAGGTGGTGACTTGTTTTCTCTGGTTGATGAAAGTTAATAATAATAGTGCAAGGATACAGACAATCCCCTAGATCTGGTAAATGACGTCATAAAGGTGGTGACTTGACAAGTTTTCTCTTAAGTTGGTGAACGTTAATAATAATAGTGCAAGGATACAGGCAATCCCCTTAATCTAGTCTATGGCGTCATAACAGTGCGCGATTTGACAAGTTTTCTCCGGTGAGGACAAAGTCAAAAGTTGATAAGGTGTATAATTAATTTAGTATGACTATTTTCCTCAGTCTGCCGCCCTCAGTAATCAGGTCATACTCATAGCCATTAAATGGGTTATTAAATTATTTATACATGTACCTAGTTTTTAACTAAGACATGTTTGACCTCGATTGTTACCTTTTCTTCTTCTGCAGGTGGTTGTGGTGGTGGTTCTGGGGGCAATGGAGGCTTTTCCTCTGACGGGGGTGGTGGGGCTGCTTCTGGCAGAGGCGGCATGCTAGTGGGGACTGGTGGTTGTACGACGCCGGCTGGATTTTGTGCTTGATTTTGCTGTTGGTAGTACCACTGGTACATTTGCTGTTGATATTGATTATATTGCATTTGTTGGGCTGGAGCAGCAGCTCCCATTTGTTGCCAGTTGGGATACATTTTGAGGTTTATGCTTTGTTTTAAAATCGAAACAGCGTGGAATGGCGTCGGATACACTGAAGATTACCTCCCTTGCATTATTTTTCTTCCTTGGTGTAAATGAATACCACAAATTAAGGATAATAAAAATTAAAATAAGAAAGTACCTTTTTAAATTTTAAAATACAATATTAAAATCAATAAAACTTCTTTTTAAGACAAAACGTAACCATATAAGTGAAAAGCTAATTGATAAGACTTTATATAAATCCACCAATGCTTGCCAAATGGGGAACCTTTTGTAACGTGTAACCGGCGATCAATGGATCCGTATCTGAATAAATCAGGATTTCAAGTGTTCAACTCAATTTTTCACCACAACCAGTTGTCCTATTCAAACAATCAACACATCCATAAAAGGATTTACAACGAAAAATATATACACAGCACAATGCACATAAATCAAAATTCAAGGAGAAGTGTCTCATTCACAATATATAAACACACTGTATCATAACAAAATATATACACAATGTCACTATGCAATCACTATGCAACATGTATCAGACCGATTTATTCACAATGTCACTAACAGATTATTATGCAACATGCATACGGCCCTTTATTACACCATGTCACCAACAGATTACTTTGCAACATGCATCAAGTAAGTATTACACAAAACGTATGAACACAAAATCACATATATACAACTTCTATTTACATCGTCCACCAATATGTAGTATCACCTTGTTAGTCTGCAACTAACCACAATAACACAATGACACAATTACACTTGCACAATGTTTCAATTCACAAGGAATATATATATATAACACAGCTGAACTCACGCACTAACTATCCTTTTGAGTTCCCACACAATGAATATTATCCAACTGGTAAGGTTTAACACAGTGCACTTTCACTAATACACTTCCACAATATAACAACTTGCAACACCAGCAAGTAAACACCTTGTATTCTCACTAATACAAATCTATGAAGTATTCACACTTCCACATAGTACAACTTGCAACACCAGCAAGTCTACACCTTGTATTCTCATTAATACAATAACCACTTATATATATATATCAGATTCACTTTATACATTGTATCACAATCACTATTGCAATATTCACATATAAATCCGAACACTATTTATATATCCTTTGGAATCACTTAATTCCCTCTACTTACCAGTTGGAAAATAATCCCTGATGTTATCACTTCAACGGTCCACATATAACTGACAAAGTGTCTCTGTCTTGAGCTGGTTTATATACTACGATATGGAACGGTCCATTATACTTGAAGGGGTGAAAATAAAGACTATACCAATTTTAGGGGTGTTTTAAGTAATAGATGGTGCTCCAACTATGGAGAAACTTATATACATGTAAAAACACAATTAATAGGGAAAGACAACTGGTGTTTCACATCAAAATAAATAAACTATGACTGATTTTCGTTACACTTTTTTTTATTTTTGGAAAATAATAAGTCAAAATTAAAAAAAAAAAAAAAAATACTGTTATTGAAATGTAATATGGATAAGAACAAGATAAACATCAACTAAGTGAAAATAAGTTTAAAATATTACAGAATATTTACTAAAATAAATTAGAACACAAACAATAGAAAAGTACAGTAGGGTCCTTTCCCTAATGACCTGCATTTAAAACTACTGTTATCCAAATCACTTAATTACTGCCTTGATATACAAAAATGTTTTTGACCAATCTTTATCATAACTAAATAAAACCATTAAACAATAAAATAGTTAATTTACCATGAGAATAAAATGCTTCGACAAGTGCAGACTGATACGACCACAGAGGTCGAACCCTGAACAATAGGGACAAGTTTGGACACAATATAGAAGCTTGATACTGTCTGAATTTGGATTGTGATAAAAATATTTGACATATAGATTTCTAACACAAAAGAAATATGTTCAAAGATCTTAAAAATTTGAAATGGGACATTTGATTTACCTTATAAGTATGATCTGATTTCTAAAATCTAATAGAACATGGTTCGATGCAGCATATATAAATTAAAAAATAATGTTTTTTTTATTCATTTAAGTTGAAATCTTAACTCCGTTTGGTGAACCAAAGCCTGTGTGAATCATTTCGTTAAAGAGTCCCTGAAGTGGATACCTTCGTTGGTATGTTGTGTCATGTGTGTTGTTGTTTGTTTGTCTTTTTCATTTTTAGCCATGGCGTTGTCAGTTTGTTTTAGATTTATGAGTTTGACTGTCCCTTTGGTATCTTTTGTCCCTCTTTGTTATGCAGGGTTGTCAAATTATGCAAATGAATGCAACATTTATACGATTTCAACTTGATTATTTTAATCTTAAAAGATTAAAATAATCAAGTTGAAATCGTATAAAGTTTAATTCTGAACCCTTCAAACCTTTATATGGGCGAATTTGAAAACAGGGTCGAAATTAAGTATCTATATACATAATAGGAGTCAGTATATCATTAGTGCTGCAATAATTTAGTTTTTGATGAAATCAAACAAATTTAATTGTGGACCATTTGGACTTCAATGTAAAAATATCTGTTATGAAGTAACCTTCAAAAGACCACTCATGCATGGGTTATTTCAGATCGGCACGAGAAGTAACAGCACTTTCTTATTTCTTTCAAAGAAATGTATCAGTGCCAATTAGGTTGATTCCTCTTTATTTGATTTCAGGAATTATTAAAAATATTGGACAATACAACAGACTATACCTACTACCAACATCCAAATCCATGAAAATATCCAAGAACCAATGAAAACAATGCATAATTTTTAATTTTAGTTTCTTGTGTATAACTAGGAGTTTAGTATGACATCCATTATCACTGAACCAGTATAGATATTTGTTTAGGGTCCAGCTGAAGGATGCCTCAGGGTGGGGAGTTTCTCGCTGCATTGAAGACCTATTAGTGACCTTCTGCTGTCTTCTGTTCTATAGTCCGGTTGTTGTCTCTTTGACACATTCCCCATTTCCATTCTCAATTTTATAATACAATCTTCAAAACACTTACAGTCTTATATTTTTGATACGTTTTCAATAATGTATCAATATACTTTAGTTTAAACAGTATTTATTAATGAAAAATGTCAAGACAAATATTACAATGTTACATAAAGTTCAAATATGGGATTCGGAAACAAGTTTGGAAATATACTTTGACCTATAATGGTTTACTTTTACAAATTGTGACTTTGATTGAATTCATTGGAACTCATACCACATCTTCTTTTATAAATGTATATCCAATCACTTAATTGGGCAAAGTGGAAAGGAAAAAGGTAAAATAACTAAAATACTGAACTCTGCGGAAAGTTCAAAAGTTCGCCTCACCCGATATGAATTTTATTGACCCGATAAATTCTCGTATTAGGACAATTGCACACTGTGTAACTAATAATATCTTCCCTTGACAGATCTATTGAGGAACATATAAATGGACAAAAGGACGAACTAACGAACAAACACACAGATCAAAAAACTTAATGTTAGTAGTGGGGCATAAAAAAATACAGAAAATAGGTTATATTTATGATTTTTTTAATAAAACAAACTTTAAATCTTATAACAATTTTTTGCTATTATCAATATAAGCACATAAAACCGTAACCTGGTACATTGTTTTGTGTAATAAAGATTTTATTAAAAGTGATAACATAGTTGAACACAGTTCAGTTGAAAAAAACCCATACCCTAAAAGGTTTATATTTTTTATACAAAGGGAGATAATTATTATGGCCATAATATTTAGTCAGATTAAGCTGTATAAATTTAAAGGGCGGATAAACAGATCTTGTTTGAAGAGCACAATAGCATTAATGATAAAATTACATTACCGGTATAACAAATAATTATACAATAAATATATACAAAATAATACTCTAATAGAAGTATATAAATGTAAAAAAAAATTTGCAAATATTAATAAGATCTCTTTAGCATAGAATAGTTATCTTTTGATACAGCAAAACAATACAATGGCATCTTAAATGAATACAATCTTCAAGTAAAAAAGAATCATAAGTACAAACTTTCAATTGATTAAAATAAAGTTCAACTCTTCCATTGCTCTGGCATCTTTTAAGGGGGGATTTAATTTGGCCATGGGACATAATAGTACATTTTACTATTTAAGGGCATACCATACAATTTTGATCCCATGATGAAATTTTGATGATAATTTGCATAGACTATCTTTTACCTGATTTAATCAAATATGTTATGATATACCTTCATGTGCTACTATTAGGGTAAAATAAGGTCAAAAATTTCTAATATTTGCTAAAAATTTTGATTTGTTGACATATTTTTCCTTTCAACAGATATACATAACTTTTTTGTTCTAAAAGATAAACGCAAGCTGTATTTTGTTTAATCATTTGTAATTTCTATTCTATATAAATATCCTATAAATTCAAACATTTTTCTTTTAGAAATAACTCATATTCTAATTTAGAAGAAAAACATCATTTTTTGCTGAATATTTATCAAAAAGTTGCATTGTTGACTTTTTCATAATATTGGTTCAAATAATCTTCATATGTAATCAGACCAAATGTCATTTAAAAAAAAGAGGTGTCCATGAACTTTTACATGTAACAGTTTAACATTGCTAAAATAACATTTTACATTAGAATTGTCATTTCCTCCCCTGTTATTCTATCATTAGCTGCGGAACCTTAGCTCATAGATCCTTATGGTTTTTTTTTACTATTTGCGGTCCGCAAAATAAAAAATAAATAACAAAGGACCATAAGAGTTACAGTTCCGCAACTATTGTATCGTATGCCTTTAAATTATTGCCTTGATATACTAGAAAATAACCAATATATCAAAGTTATATTTCATTGCTGCTCTTCATCTTATAAAGCAGGCTAACAATTAAGTTTTCACTAATGAACTTAACAGCTCATATCTTACTTAAATATAATAATGACTGACTGATTGTTATATCTAACAATAATAATGTTCTTGCTATTGGTATTCTTAATTCATTACTAAGAACAAAATAAGAAATGGGTACATATAAAAACAGCAAACCAACAAAAAAGACGTTATCAGGTCAGCGCAAGATTTAGTCAAAAAAAATAATTTCAATATCCTCCTTTTGCACATATTTTATCTGTCAAAAGTTCTTTTCTATAAATTTCTTACAGAGATGTAAGCAGGAGAGCACTTACAAAGAAATTTTCCATAAACACATGCAATTAATATATTCAAGGGACATAACTCTTGAAAATAATTGATTGGCTTTCATTTTCAAACATGGTAGATACATTCTTGTGATAAACCTTTTATATAAATTCAATAAAAATCTGGCAAGAATTGTACATGTGAGAGCACAAGCAAGACCCTAATTTCTAAGTATCCTGCAATACATTGCACAGGGGACAAAAAAAAAAACAAGTGTCCATACCATAGTCGAAACATCTTTTGCCTTGATTTAATGTGATCAGATAAATAGAATTTGTATGCTATTTTTATATTCCATAAAATCAACTGTGATAATGTAAACAACCAGTGGTTTCTTCAATTTAATCAAAGAGCTGAATAGCTCTGAGGGGAAAGACGGCCCTTGTTTCTATTCAATTTTTTTTTGGGGGGGGGGGGGGGGGGGGGTATCTTTTGATAGTCTTCATATAAAGAATGAAAAAAAAAACAGCTAGAACATGCAGAAAGGTTGACAATATTGAAATCAATTGTTGTTTAATGTAATTTCCTTTCCTTAGTTTAGGATTCAATTTGGACCAATGGAAGAGATCTGCATCTTCTAAATCTAAACATTCAATTAAAGTTGATAGTTAATTATCTAAAATTCAACTGAATTCTGTCATTTAACAACAACTACAATATTTTTGGAAATCTTAATTGTGTACCACTGAACTGCAGGCTAGGGCCATTTTCCATTTTTTGTGACAGTACTCTAAGATTTTAAAGTTTTTTCTCAAAAAAGTTTGGACTGAAAAATCTATTCAGTTTTAGATTTCCATTAATAAAGTTCCCAGTTACAACTTTCATCACAGGGATACAGGTACTAATAAAAAACAATATGATTGATGTAAACTGTGTGAAGCTTGTTTCCAAATCCTACATTTTGAGATATTTCTAAATTTCATGAATAAATAGCTTCACACAACAAAATGCAACATTTTAAAATTAATTCAATTTATTTTTACCATTACAATGATTATGTTGGTACACAAAGATTTAGTTTAAATGGAAGACTACTAACCATATATCAAATGAAATGTCACATTTTAAGTGTTTTAAGATACATTAACTTTTATTTTAGTGGATAATTACTAATCAATTGAGGTGCTCCTAAATTGGAGGAAGATTCTCAAAACAGAATTTTACAGAAAAAAAATGAAAAAAATCGTTTCTCTCCCCTATCTCATGTATCCCCACGATCTTTGTTTACTTTGAAAGTTGTACATGTTGACCTACAAATTAAAGTATTGCATGTTGATGTTTGAATCATCTACAGCAAACATTACTATGTTTAAATTTAACAAATACAAATTTTTAATTAGTGCACGATCTCTGAGAATGATTTAAATAACCAGTGAAGGATATCCCTGCTTCTGCGTAGTGTGGCATTCCAACAATGACGTCACTATAAAATACAATGTAGGTTGGATATATTTAGAATATCTCGTCATACTGATTTTTCCGGATTGTAAAAGAAACGTAAATAGTGTAAAGGAGAGCTCAAGATACGATAATTTCACGAGAAACAGAAGGGAAATGTGTAAAAAAGTGTTTAAAGTCAAACTATACGTTTGTGTGTCTCCCTCTCATCAATTTCAGTAAGATTTGTTGGGGGGTTTTCCACACTATAAAAACAAAATGAATGATGTGAGGGAATGTCACTCTGGTCAACCCCATAGGGGATTGACGGCTTGAAGCCGTCTTTCCCCAAAAACTATAACAAATAATATTCATATTTTTAAGGACTATTTATTTACAAAACAATATTAAAGGTAGCTTTGCCAAACAACATTAAGTAAACAAACTATATTTTGACAATGATTTGTCATTTTTTAATCATTTTTTGCTTTCATCAAAGTCGGAGATTGATTTCATCAATGTCGGAGATTGCTTTCATCAATGTCAGAGATTGCCTTCATCAAGGTCGGAGATTGCTTTCATCAAAGTCAGAGATTGCTTTCATCAAAGTTGGAGATTGCTTTCATCAAAGTCGGAGATTGGTTTCTAAACTTTGGACATTGCTTCCATTAAAGTGCAATTTTTTTAAAGAGAGTGATTGTTTCTTTGAAGAGGGAGATTTTGCCTCAATACCAAAAGAGTAGTTTTCAGCGGTAGATTTTAATTTATAGATCTTTAATTGTAAAACTTCCACAAATACCTTGAATCAGTTGACACCTTTGCTTATATGTCTGTACAGACAAATTATTTGTTCATTATTTTTTTTATCTTAGTGTAGTTTTTACAAGTTGATTGTTGGCAATTACTATTGTGTTTTGTAATTATTATTCAAACATACATATAACAATATACGAACGCAAAAATTTTTGCGATCATATAAAAACTGTTCCATAAGGGGAGATAACTCAAGAAAATATTTGGTGTAAAGCAAATGCATGCAAAACAAATGACCTATTATGCATAAAAAAATCTATTACATTATGAACCGTTAGAACAGTCAGTGATTATCAGACAAATTCACAAAAAGATGACCTTTATATTTGAGATCTTCTTCTACTAGTAAGAGCTCAACAAACAGAAGATTCTAAGCAGATTCATACACAAAACTGACTCACTCTATTGGAGCTACTACACTTTTCACTGGACATCATTGCCTTAATAAACTTTCACTAAGCTTTGTTCATTTCTAGAGTATTCTCAAGTATGTTATGATATATAAAATCAGTTTTGTATGCCATATTTTATACACTTGCAAATTGTGGAAGCTATAAATATTTTTTTTATATAGTTTGACTATATACAACTTGATTCTTAAGCAACCTATATTGGCATTTGGGTATACCCTGTTATAATATTGTATATAAACACAGGCTGCAAAAATCCTACATGACAACAGGTTGGCGATGTCCAGCTCTCTGCAACAGTCTGTCCCGTTCCCTGTTCATACTAATGGTGAATGACTCTTGTTGATGGTATCTGTAAACTTTTATTACAGCTACGACTGATAAAACAACCCAACAAATCCAACAGATCCAGGTACAGAACTGAAATAATAAATGAAAATATTGTTGTCAATAAAGGATACAGGTTATTTCACCAGTTATCTTTTAATTTACAATTTCATTAATTGCAGATGCTCGATATTCTAACATGACGACTTTCAAACGCTTTGAAAATATGAATATATTCCCAGGGCTGTTCCGATCGTATTCCCACGTCATATGCTTTTTTATGAATGAGTTACCTGACGTCATAGAATGATGACGTTAGAATATAAGCATTTTACAGGAAAATACATGCTTGTGAAACAGAAAATCATCACAACAAGGAAACATTAACAAACCATGCTTAAATGTGGTATAAGCCAATTTTTTTATACATATAAGACATATAAGTAAATGATCATTTAAATTCTTGCAAAACTATCTAAATATGTGTCATTGTAATTAGTTTAAGCATGTCAATATTTCAGTTTGCTCCGTTCTTTTACGCCAATTTTACTAGTGCTTTTATTTATGGGAACGGCAAACAATTGCCTCCACCTAGAGCGCTTTGATCCAAAATAATTGCCGTATTTGTCTTATTAGAATTGAAATAATTCATGGGGGCCTGAATATATCGTGATTTTATCACACATAGGCCCTTTATGACGATCGCTCAGGGTAAAATATTTGTCATAAAGGGCCAACCTGTGGTAAAATCAAGATATATTCAAGCCCCCATGAATTATTTCTTAATTGCAACTTAGAACAAAATGAATGAATTAACAGATAATATTACACAGTTATGGGTCTTTTTCTTACAGAAAATTCGAAACAGTACTTAAAAACAGACAAGTGCGTGAAGAAAATGGTGCACACATTTTCTAATTCAAATGTAGCTCATCTTTACACTGTATCCAATAAATAAATTAATTATTATTCATCTGTTATATGTTGAAAACATTGTTTGAAAACTTTTTATTTCTTGCAATGGGAGATAACTTCCAACAATGGGAGATAACTTCCAAATTCATATTTAATTATACCTGAGCCATCATCATTTCCAAGAAAAAGTTAGATGTATTTATGTCTTTTTCTTCAATAAATGTCACAAAGTCTCCAATTTCACAACTGCAATATATAAGTATAACCTTATAATCACTAAACGATCATATTTTTACCCTAAATATGCAATAAAATTAATAATTAAAGTACCAAGTAACTTTTTATTTATCAACTACAATATAATATTTCTGTTACTACTTTTATTAAATTTTTTTTGATAGAGATGCCAATTTCTGGTATAAAAAAAAATCGTTTGAAAAGAATCTACAGTTAAGAAATAACTAAGTTTTTATAAATCTTCAAATGAAGACCACGGTAAGAATTTTGTGGGTTACATTGAGGCTTGGGATTGTAAGGGTAGGAGGGTTTCCAAATCTTGTTCTGGGTTAATTAATTGAAAAGCAAAAGTGCTTGTTTCTAATTCTTTTTTGTTCATGTAATCATATGTTATGATTTATTGAATTAAATATTGAATGCTGTAAGAAAAGAAAAAATAAATCATGCTAGAGGTGAGATTGATTGATTGAATGATTGGTGATAAACGCCACTTTCAACACTATTGTGCTATTTCCTGCCGGTGAGTTTTTATTGGTGGAGGAAGCAGGAGTGCCCAGAGAGAACCACAGGGGATAAGAGTATATTTGTTTGTCAACTCAAGATATAAAGAACAAAAAGGCTACAAGGAAGCACTCCCACCAGCAAAGTGGAAAGGGATTAATATAAGTTGTAATAACTTGTTTCCCAATCCACCATAATTAAATATTCTTAAACTAAACTAAAGAATCAAAAATAAGTGATGTCCTTCGCTTTTTGTTTTTCAACTACCGGTATGTTACATCATTTTGCATAGTGAATTGATACATCATTTGTTTTGTTTTCTATTATAATACCCTAGGTAGAAGACTCACTTTATTCCTTCGTTACTTATCAAACCACACCATTCATTAAAGCCAACACTCAGTGTCAGGGATGAGCCAAACAACATCAGACAAACTAGTAGACTCACAAGAGCTGTGACAAAACAATCCAACCATGACCTGTAAAACATATATATTTATTAAAGTATATCATTAAATAATCTAACCATGACCTGTAAAATATATTTTTAAAATTATATTATGAAATAATTCAACCATAACCTAAAAAATATATATATTTTAAAATTATATTTTAAAACAGTCCAACCATGACCTGTAAAATATATTTAAATTAAATCATAAAACAATCCAACCATGACCTGTAAAATGTATTTTTAAAATTATACTATAAAACAATCTAACCATGACCTGTAAAATATATTTTGTAAATTATATTATAAAATAATCTAACTGTACGGTCATCAGTGACCTATAGCTGTTAATTTATGTGTTATTTGGTCTCTTGTGGAGAGTTGTCTCATTAGCAATCATACCTCATTTTCTTTTTTTATATATAACCATGACCTGTAAAATATATTTTTTAAATTATACTATAAACATGATATAAAAAACAGTCCAACCATAACTTGTAAAAATATTTCAATAATGATATCTGATTATCATGGTTATTGCAAATATATCAGGTTTACAAATATCAAAATGAAATTAAAAATGTGGTGCATGCTGGAATTTTAGGTTCTTGGAGTAAATAATTCTCAATAAGTATCTGTTTAAAATGACTTGAAAGAATAAACAATATCTGGTATGAACAAGGAATTATTTGAATCTGGCAAAATTTTAAATTCTGGAAAATTGTTTAGAATGGTATGATGAAAACTAACCAAACTACCTTGGGTTAGCCATTTTACATTCACAGATGTACAAAAATGTATAATAATGAACATGATGAACGTCACAGTCAATAAACCAGCTAACCCTCTTAGCCATCACACAAGGCTATATAACCCTATTTTGCTATGTTAGTAATCACCAAACATTCTTAAAATTTTCCAGAATTGAAAATCATTCCAACTTGATTAAAGAAAAAAATAAGATAAAAAAAAAGCACCATAAACCTAAATAGTTACATATCAGTGGCGGATCCAGAATTTTTCATAAGTGGGGGCCCACTGACTGGCTAAGAGGAGGCCCGCTCCAGTCCTGCTTCAGTGATTCCCTATATAAGCAACCAATTTATTTCCCAAAAAGGAGGGGCAGAGCCCCTGCCCCTCCTAAAACCGCCGGTGATCCGGATCAACATGACAGCCATTTTTCAAGAAAATTTGTTCCTAACAATTTTATATATTTTTATATTTCCATAAACATATGCTATTTGATTATTAAACATGTTAAAGGAAAAAAATTAATTTACAACAAGGAATATGAAAAAAAAGATGCAGTGAATAAAAAACTTTTTTTGTTTTTTTAGGAAAACCATTAATTCTATAACAGGACATATAAACTGAAAAAATCAGTGAATAATTTAGGAAAACCAAAAGTTTTACAACATGGAATATGAAATAAAAGATATAGCATTTGAATACAAAACTATTTTCTTTAGAATTTTGAAATTATGTGTTCAAAGAATAGAATTTCATTCTGTAGTGTAAACACATGTTTATGTAGGGGATATATTAAAACATATGTTTATGTAGGGGATATAAGTTCTGTATTTGACACTTTATTACGCTGATTTTTCCCATAATTTACAATTTTCCTTAGCTAATGTGATTCAGAAAAATACTGTTTGATTCCATTGGATTCCCAAACCTTTCAAAACAATCTAGCCTCACCGGACACAATTACGAATGATTTTTGATTAATTTTTTTGTTTGTAGAATATGTCACTTGAATTATATGAACCATATAATTAAGATGTATGAAGGCAACAAATTCATGAACATATAATTAGCAATTATTAATCTTGACTTTTTTGCAATTCGTTTCCCATCTCGTGATAACATTAAGTCAAAACATTATACATGTATATATGTATAAAAATACAACATCTTTGGGGAATGTTGTCAAATAAATTAATAATTATAAGCTACAGTTCCGCAGCTAGCTACTAGGCTTAGTAATAAAGATTGATTGAAATTTTGAGTTAGAATTTCTTTAAGAACAACTCCCTTCCTTGTCAATTACTGTACCACAACCTTAAAATAGACACAACATTTTACATAAGCAGACACAGCAAATTAGCTTACTGTTACATGGCTATTAGTAATTAAAACAAACTCAAAAAATATTTGCAAGATACTAGCTTCAGCCAAATTCGGGCTATACATACCCATCTATATTTTTGAAGAGATAAACAGATTCCCACACCATGTAGAACAGGGATAATAGCATAACAATAACACCCATGAATATATTGAAACCACAAGCACTGTCTCTCCCCCAAGAAATGTGTTTTAGTTCTTTAGTTTTGTCGTCAAACGTTCCATCAGCATAAAGTAAACAATGTCCATTGAACTCCTTCACATTTGTAGCTATTGGTATAAATATAAAGAATGACACAATAAATGAGACCAGATATGCTACCACTTGTGTTAACAGGAGTATGTTCCCAAGTCCCATTTCAATAGAACAAAGTAAATGTGCAGATTCAGTATGAAAATGTCCTCTGGTAAGTTTAGTTTCAGTTTCAGTTCGTCGGGAGTTAGATGTCACATGACCCAAATACATGACTTCCGGTGTACACAACAATGTCGAGCGGTGATGCAGACTCAACAGTGAAAACAGAATCAAATCCAGGTTAATCCTTCTTCATGCTAATAAAATAACGCATGTAATTGACACTTGTACATTGTTCAATCTTAAATTAAAAATTTTAAGTGCATGACCAAAATTAGAAGACGACCAGTTAACAATTAACAGGCACAACCAACCACACTTGCACATGTTAATAATTAGTACAAACGATACCAGCCACATCATACTGTCTGCTATTTTTTTGTAGCCTAGCTTAGATCTGGTTTCCACCAGCCATGAAGTCCTTCAATTTCTGTGTTATATACACCTGTGGCTGTGACTTGAAAACAGTGCTGTACTGTACACCTACAAATTTATTTGGCTACAGGCATAATTTTGTGGTCACTGGGGGTCTCATTGCATATATTTGCACATTTTGTGTCATATCTATCTCATTGGGTGGGTGGGTGGGTCTGACCCCAGAGCGGCAGAGCCCGCTTATTGTTTAGTGAGAATAGAATCCCGCTTCTTGTTGCCACAATATTGCATGTAATTTTCCTTGTCACACTGGACTTCGTTTTCAGTTTTAACACTTAATTATTTGACTTTCATGTGTGACGCTTAAAAATTTGGCTAGTTGTGCTTAGACCCCAATGAGATCTGCTTCAGTTGTCTGAAGAAAAAAAATCTTCGTTTCAAACAATTGTAACACTACCCAACATTATTTTTTGGAAAGTGACAATCGGTTTCAAAGTTTTGTTATATTTTAATGCTTTTGTTGTCTTACAGTTCTGAAACTTCTCGTAAATCAATTTTATTTAAACTAAAAATGGTGTACAATGCATCTGTGTCCCATAGACCATTTTTTATGAAAAGAGTTCCATGCTTGTTAAGGTTGTAGATTACTTATTTCAAATTAATGAAGTTCAGACTTTACTGTTTTTTAACATATATTTTTTAATATGTCTTTTCAGTGTTTTTTAACATATATTTTTTAATATGTCTTTTCAGATGAAGATGTGAAACCAATTGAACCTGTTGAAGATAATACAACTCTAGGAAAATATTGGAAAGCTGTGAAAGAAAATGTGTCAGATTTTACAGGATGGACATATTTACTTCAATATGTTGAGCAAGAGGTTTCTAATAATTTTACCGTAACATGACAAGGTTTCGATCAACCAAATACAAAAGTTTTATTTTTATTCGGTTCACATAAAACAATACAAACACGAGCTTTTAAGAGCTTTTTACCAAACATAAAATAACATAAAACACAACATACAGACAAGATATATAACAGCACATACATTGTACATATTGAAATACATGCAAAGAGGTTTTTCTGTATATGATTGAGTGATTTTTGTTCGCTTAATGTACATTGGAATTTAAAACTATTAACTGTAATTCAATATAAACAACATTGCTCATGACAATTAATTGACAATAAAGATGATAATATATTTGTCATACAACCACTTTCTCCCTAACAGACTGTCTAATACATGAAAAATGCAAAAAATGATTTGAATAGAAAAAAGTTATTACCAATTATCATAAATACAAGTCCCCAAAAACAGATAGTTGGGAGGGTATTGAAGTTGTTGAAATGTTAACGTGAAAAGACATTTACAAACAAACATTCTGGTTTTATCTACTCCTGGTATCTTGTATGAATATAAGGAAATGTTGGGAGAAGGGACAGTTCTATGTAGCCTAGCTACTATAAATAAGCTGAAACCGGTTTTATGGCAATTTTTTTTTTCCTCATTGTCAAACAGTGAAAAAAAATATTATTTTAGCAAAGCATGAACCCTTGAGTGAGCTTAAGCATTTAATTCAGTTTCATCTTTTTCTTAGAACAAACTTGATGATGCCCGTGAAGCGTATGAAGCCTTTTTCCAACACTATGCATACTGTTATGGCTATTGGAAGAAACAAGCTGATATGGAAAAACGACATGGTTTTACTGATAAAGCTATAGCTGTAGGTGAATATACCATATTAGTCGCAACATCTTTTTTTTAATTTCTGAAAGTCTGTTATTTTTTTCAAACTATCATTATAATGATAAAGCTATCACATACGGCCAATATGATTTCATTCATGGGAAAAATTAAGATGACACCAATGAGAAACAATTTGAAGAAATAAATTGAAAAGATCAGGAACTATAAATTTCCATATTTATATAGCATTTTTCTTTAAAAGTAATTAAATTTCAAAACGCAAAACCGTGTTGTGTTTTTAATTCTTCATTACTGAATACTTCACAAAATCTATTTTTTAGTCTAATAGTAAGATCTACAGCTGATAAGAAGTTTATATGTGTATCAAGATTGTATTATAACAATTTATTGTACATTACAAGCAAATAAAATTTAAGTAAAATATTGTACTGTAAAAACAGTTTGTTTGATCTATTGATGAGTCTATTTTTGTGTTATCAAAAATCATGGAATTGGCAGCAGATTGAACCTTAAAAGTTATCTGCTGTTTTGTTCCTATGACCTTAATATATATTATCCTTTTTTGATACATGCAAAATGGAATTAATAGTTCATTGTTTCAGAATCCAATACATTTAGGGTAATTTCCCAAAGCGTTCACACATAAATCTTGTGGTAGGCTGTTCAAATCCTTAACAATGGATATAATGCCAGTAACTTTACATTGTAATTTTGGTGACCTTGTGCTGTTTTCTGCTCTTTTGTCTGGTTGTCTGTTTTGTCTCTTAAACACATTGCCCATTTACATTCTCAATTATAAACAATAGAAAAAAAAACACCTCTTATCTTTTAGAGTTGTAAAACTGAACTGGAAAAACATTTTTATTTTACCTCAAAAATGAATAATATAAGTCCTTATTTTAAGACATCTTTCAATGTCTGTAATTTTAAAAGCATGACCTTGAGTTCAGAAGAATCTGAATTGGGATTGGAATCTATATGATGAAGACATAACAGGTAATGAGAAATTATAAGGGGAGATATTTACTGCACATCATAAACCTTTTACTATATTTATTAGCGCCTTTCTAGTCATGACCCCCAAAAAAATTTGATATGAATTTTATTTTGCAGAAATAAAGTTCACAATTTATTGATGAATGTTAGCCAATATTCAAACTGTCACATGACTGTTTCAGTTGATAGAAATAATTAATTTCTTCCTAGTTGTAAGCTGGTGCTAGGGAGTGGACTGACCCTTGGATACTTGGAATAGAAGATGGACTGCCGACTAACACATTGGTCGAAACATCCTATGAATGGTAATGTCGCGATCGGTCATTTCATTGTCGCATTTGAACAATATATAGTGTATGTCGATTATGTCCGTCTGCGGTTCAATTAGTGCTCTTAATCATGTCTAGTCAGTAATAATTCTCCAAACTAAACTAGAACCTTGTTTTAATTTTTTGTAGGTGTATGAGACTGGAGTTAAAACCATTCCTGTTTGTGTAGAGTTATGGCTTCATTACATATCATTTTACGTCACTTATTTTGTTGATAGCACTGAAGATATAAGGAAGTAAGTATTCATTATGGTTTACAAACAATAAAAAAAAGGGGGCATATATTTGAGAGAGAAAAATAATTATATTTCAAACAAATGTTACATGTATCTTTATTCTGTGCAACTCTTATGTTACTATTAAAGTAAGAACAAACCTGTTTAAATATTCTGAAGAAATTCACTAGATTTGTAATGTTTCTTCAAGTTTTCCAATGTGTGGAGAATTAATGGTGTTTGCTCATCATAGGTCATCTGCAGTTATTCATATAAACTGGTTAGATAAATTATGAATAAATTCTTGAAGGAATAATCTTTCAGCTTGATTAAAAAAACACATTAGAGCTCATTTTAAGAAGTGAAAGAGTTTTAAAAATATTTTATTTAAATATATGGTGAAGGTCATATGCAAAACTTTTTTTCTTCAAACTTGAAAATTTATTTAGACTTAGTACCAGATTAACCAGTGGATAACGTGTATATTGATTATCCAAAGGTTTCAACAGCTTAAGCTTCCCATGAGTTAGCAAGGTTTTTGCTGTCACAATTTTTTTCTTATCAGATATTTTTGTATTATGGACAGTCCTGGAATACATGATATTGACACTCATAATAATTCACTTTTATTTTTCAGATTATATGAGAGAGCAATCAAAGCTGCTGGTACTGATTTCAGATCTGATAAACTTTGGGATTCATACATTTCTTGGGAAAAAGATCTGCCAAATGTTACATCATTGCATGACAGAGTATTATCCATTCCAACACAATTATACAGACATCATTATGATAGGTTAATATTATTATTTATACTTAAAAAGAGTTGACAAAATTGCCACTATACCAAAAACAATGGGTTAAGTGAAATTTGTACCAAGCATGTAATTTTGCTTCCTAGCAATTTTTTGTTTTGTTCTTCTGGTGATTGATAAGTGTGTAAATTTAAGTAAAAAGTAAAAAATATTTTGAATGATGGAAGTTTTTGGTGGAAGAAGACTTCCAAGTTTACTGAAGGCCTGTGGTGCCGACTTTAAAATCATTAAACCTCTGTATGCCGCATTGGTTTGTGTGTATTACAATTTCATAACAACTTCTGATTCCTGACACTGATTTTTACACATGATTAAGCATCTGATTGAATCATTTAATTTGTAAATTAGGATTGAAAAACAATCACTATCGTAAATATGTATCCTTTTATTTATGTAAATTATTAGATTCCATCTCATCTACATGAACGTTATTTGTTTACTTGTAACCGGATGTTTTTACTGTAGAAATTTGTAGTAGGCATGAGTGAATTTGGTATCGGGACAACTCGCCCTGTTTACATGTACACCCTTGAAGTTACAAATTTGCAATCTTGCAGACAAGAAGATTTTATATAAATATAAATCCCTTTTGACAAGAGAAATCTGACTTTTGTCAGAAATATTTTTTTCACATATGCAAAGGTGATCACATGTGGCGGCCATATTGGTTTGTTTACAAATATGCGAAGAAGCCTCTAGAACCATGACCTAAACATAAATAGTCTTCCGAAAACGTAAACTTTATGCAATACTATTTTATCAATCATGATTATTTTCATAAATTTAAAATTTGATTATTTAAAGAAATAAAATTATAACAATTACGATTTTAGATTAGAGATCATACAGACATGCTTTGATCTATTTATAACCAAATTAGTTTACCTGTGTGAAAATGTACATAATGGATATTAATTTGTTTACTAAACAAGTAAAGACAAACTATGGATGGAAGATAATAATTCACATAAATATTTCAGGACATTTGATTTATTTTAATTATAATAAATATAGATTTTAAAAACTGCAAGTGCAAACAAATTTAATCATTACATAATCAGCTGATATTTTTTATGCAAACATCGTGTTGATGTAACTGATTAAAAATCACTCCATCAATCCTCCTTTCTTGGGGAAAAGTTTAATCAAATAATATGAATATGAAGGTGCTAATTTTTTACAGCGGTTTGTAATGTTCTTCCAATGAAGGTTACTGTAACAATTCTTACTATTTTTATGCCCCATTTATGGGCATTATGTTTTCTGGTCTGTCGGTCCGTCCTGCTCCAGGTTAAAGTTTAAGGTTGAAGTTGAAATCCAATCAACTTGAAACTTATGATATGATCTTCTTAATTCTACTGCCAAATTAAAGATTTTACCTAATTTTCACAGTCCACTGAACAAAGAAAATGATTGTACGGATGGGAAATCCATGTACTTATGACATTTTCTTGTTTGGAGAAAAAACATTACATCATAACGATAATTGAACAAAGCAGCCTGGGTTAGTGGGGCTGCTTTTATGGTTATTCAAGTTACCTTTTATTCACCTTCTTCCACCTCAGAGCTATCAGCTCTTTGATTAATGACATTGGCTGGCTATAAAGCCCTCACATGGTTGGCTTTAAGTCTAGTTTGATCCAGCCAGGTATTATTCCTACAACCTCCCACACTCTAAAAAGCACATAAACAAGGACCAATGAATGGAGTTTTCCCTCTTAGATTACTAGTTATATTTCTTTCTTGATGTTTCATTCCAATATGTTGTTGACATATATGCTTTGAATTATATGTGCAACATTGTTTTGAAGAAATCTTCATGAAATTCAGATATAATTTTAAAACATTTATCAGAACAATTCACTATTTTCAGTTTTAAACACCATGTTGAAACGCATCATCCTAAAGAAATCCTGTCTCTTGATGATTTTCTTAAGCTACGGAAGGAAATTGTCAATAAAACCATCTTGACAGGAGATGATGATGAGAATGTGCTGGATGAAGGTCCCCCTGCATTTATAGGTCCTCCAGGGCTTGAAGTACCGCCCGGAATGGAAGACACAGAAGGGGGAAAGGTACTTTTATTCTGTGGTCTTAGTTGTTTTGAATTACAAAAAATAATGTTTGTTGATCTAAAACTTGTGAAAATATAAAAAAGAAGATATGGTATGTAAATGAGACAACTCTCCACAAAATGACACAGAAGTTAACCACTATACATTATCATATGGCTGTCATCAATGATCAAAGCCCACACTGCATAGTCAGCTATAAAAGACTTGGCATGATAAAATTAATGGAAATAATTTATTTTGTTGATTGGATAATATTGTTTTGATTTGTCAAAGCACTCATATAGTTTGGAAATTCAATTTAATTATACCTGTTTTCCAAGACTTCTTGCATATTACCAAAATGGCAGCTTGAATTAATGTTAAAGATAAATCAAGGGGGAAAAGTTGAATGCAATAATGTGTGAAATAAACCAGAATATCCTGAATGTGGTATGATTTCCAATGCAACAATTTCCCACCAAACCTGCTACTACCAACATTCTTTTTAAGTAATCTGCATAAATCAGCTGGACATACAACTGTAAAGAGAAGGTTTGAGGCACACTTTTTATTAGCAGTTGTTCTTTCATAGGCATAATCTCAGAACAAGTTGGGCAACATTCTCTGAAATATTTGTCAGTTTTTAACAATTGTATAAATAAACCAATTTTTCATTGGTTTATTTATACAATTAAAAAAAGTATGTTCCCTATTGGATGTATTGGAATTTTAAAAACAAGGAGTTTTTAACTATGCAAGTTTTAATTGCATGGATTTAACTTTTTTGACTTAACAACTAATTTGATGTTTCTTTTAATAGTGTGATACAGATGAAGCTATAAAATTGAAAGACCGATTAATCAGTACAAGGGAAGTTATGTATAGAAAGAATGAGGAGGAAGTCAGTAAAAGATGGAATTTTGAAGAAGCAGTAAGTATCTTACACCAAAATGTATATATTTCAAGATTGCTTCTGTTGATTCGGAATTATTACACCGAAATGTATGCAGATCTATAACAATTGTTTGTGTTGATTTTCAGTGAAGAAGCAGCATGTAATAGAATGTATACGGTCGAAAATTCCTTGCATCTAGGAAGGAAATAAGGAAAAACTATACACCAAAAATGCAAATGAAAAACTGTACACCAAAATGATACAGTTGACGATTGCTATGTTTACATTCAATGGAAAACCGTAAACCAAAATGTATGCATTAAAAATTTCTCTGGTTGCAGTCTTGATAAAAACTTGCTCTTAAATGTATACCTTCAAGGATTGCTCTATTGGTCGTGAATGAAAAACTTAGAAACTTTTAGTGTTTATGGTTTATGAGTTATGATGGGAAAAAAAATAGAATACAGTCGATTCCACTTAATTGCATACCGGATAATTGCATAATTCGGTTAATTGCATACTTTTCTCCTGCACCAAACCATTCCCTATATATCTAGTGTTAAATTATCCGGTTATTTGCATGGGCTAAAAGTGACATTTCGGTTTATTGCATAGGAAAATAAATTAATCTAGATATGGTATATTAAATTTTGACACCTGTACTCGATAAAAATGAACGGAAACGGAAAGGTAGGTATATTTTTTCATTACATGTATTTTTTTTAAGCTTATCGTAATTGTTCTCATGTTTAATTGCATACTTTCTATCTGTGCATGTTTACATATTTTCTCTCTGTGTTGTTGAAATAAAGATTTAAAAAGTCTTTGTGTCGTTCTATCATTTAAATGACGCCATATTGATTTATTTATGTGTACAGGTAAACTGGTTTCCCTTTTTCTATTTTAAGCCTTGAGGTCATAAAGATGTCAAATGTTAAATTGTTGTTAAAACTTGGTCATTAAAAAATACAATGTTAACTATGAATTATGAATTGCAATTCCAAAATTAAGATTAAAGTGTAAAACAAACAACAATAAACTAATTAAATGACAAACATCGTCCGATTGTGAACACTTGTAATCAAGCGTGGGGTTCAGCTTGGGGAATTTATTTTCATGTTAATCATGGTCAGAGATTAATGAATGATCAAAGCCCATAAAGAATTTTAATTAAAATGACACTGTTCTAGTTCAGAGTGAATAATTTTCAATGAGCTTGGGCTACTCAAATCTGGTAATAAATACCGATTCGAGTTCAAACTTCTTCATTCACAATGTCTAAGCGTAAACGTAACGATCTAACCTTAGCTGACAAGTATGAGGTTGTTAAACTTCTTGACCAGAAATTTTCTCAAACAGAAATTTCAAAGAAACTGGGATGTTCCCAATCCCAGATCTCTCGTATATCTTCCAAAAAAAGAATTGATATGAGACCAGTATCATTCAAACACAAACCCAGAGAAAACGCCAGAGGAGTGGCAAATCTGTTGATGTTGAAGCAGCACTTACAACTTGGTTTAATAAAACAAGGTCAAGAGACATCCCACTCAGTGGTCCAATATTGGAAGGAAAGGCAAAAGACCTTGCAGTTGAATTGGGCAATGATGACTTCAAACCAACATCAGACTGGCTATCACGTTGGAAGAACCGCAATATGATAGTTCATAAAAAGTTGCATGGTGAAAAGAAGGACTCTGATGTCAAAGCTGCAGAAAACTACATTGAGCACGTCCTACCAAACCTTCTTGAACAGTACGACCCAAATGATGTCTACAATGCAGACGAGACAGGGCTGTATTACAGGGCACTACCTGAGAACACACTTTCCCGAAAAGATGACGATGTTGCTGGTGGTAAAAAATTAAAAGATAGAATTACCACCATGGTTGCTTGCAACATGACAGGTACTGATAAGCGTCAGCTACTCATAATTGGTAAAAGTAAAGACCCAAGGTGCTTCAGGGGTAAAAAGAGCCTACCCGTTATTTACAAAAAATAACAAGAACTCCTGGATGACATCCGAGATCTTCAAAGAGTCGATAAAAGACTTAAACAAAGAAATGCGCTGTCAGAACCGGAAGATATTAATGCTTGTAGACAATTGTAGTGCCCACCCAAAAGAAACGGCTGATAGACTTGAACATGTTGTTCTTGAATTTCTACCACCAAATACCACTGCAATAATTCAGCCATGTGACCAAGGCATAATCCGTAATTTTAAAGGACATTACCGAAGTCAGTTAGTACAGAAAACATTGACTGAGATAGATACAACAACTGCTACTGCTGTCGAAATAGCCAAGAAAGTCACACTCCTCGACGCCGTGCATATGGCAACAAATGCATGGAAGAAAGTAAAATCAACCACAATTGTGAACTGCTTCCGAAAGGCTGGCTTCAAAATTACTCATGAAGAAGAACTTATCCCGGAGGTAAACGATATTGAAAATCCACCCAACATGACAGAAGAAAGAGTTCATTGAGTACGTCGATCACGATAACAACACTGAATGTTTTGGAGATCTAACCGACGCTGACATTGCCGCATCTATTCTACAAGATGAGCCTATGAGAAATCCGACCCAATAGATGATACCGATAGCGAAGACGAATCAGAAGAAAACATCATTCCCGTGAATTTCTCCCAGGCTAACACACATCTGGCTGGTTAACGCCGTGCTATGGAGGAAGACCAATGTACTGACTTTTCAACATACTACAAGATGGAAGCCGAAATTCTAAAGATGTTTGCACAGTCAAGACGGCAATGTAAGATTACCGAGTTTGTTAACTGGATACCATATTGACATTTATTTTGTAACTCTGTAGAGACTAGTGCTGTGACAATTATGTGCTTTTATGAAAATTTAACTGTGCTATTGTATGACATAAAATATTGTTTTGTAATGATTTATTTGAATATTTTAAATATTTTAAATGTCAGTCATTACATTATTTTATATGTTGAAATGTTACTCTCTATTCTTATTTCATCTGTATGAATGATTAAAGATGCAATTAACTTATTATTCTTATTTTAATTTATTTATCCCTGAAGGAGCCCCTTTCAAACTTTACACAAGAAAACGTAACAAGGTCACTGATCCAGATACACAAAAATCGATTCTCCGGTACAACAGCACTTTAAATTAACATGGATACACTTGTTTAATAATTTCCTTGGATATTGGTAATTGTCTTCTTAAAAAATCAGGACTGGTGATTTATTTAACATACGATCACAGATAACAAGCAATTAAACTTGATCTATTTATAGATCATTAACTGACAACACAACACATGATTCTATTTTTATTTCATCGGTAAAGAAAATTACACAAACAAACATCAATATTGTATACATTCTTTATTGAAATACATATATATAAAACAATATCATATAACATCATAATACAATTTATAATGAACAGTTTGTGGGATATTATGTTTGGATTCAAGTTTTATTCTCGTATTTTACTTTACTTCCGGTCTGACATCAGCCCTAAATCATGAATTCGGTTATAGGCATACTCCGCTTAATTGCATAAATTTGTCTGACAAATAGGCTATGCAAATAACCGGAATGCACTGTATAAAAATTACCTGTATTTCTCATTCATTCCTTCAATTGAACATTTTTCTTGTTGAATTTTTAAATGAAGAGCAGTAAAAGAGTTGTTTGTTCTGATATAACTCTGTCACTTCTGAATTCTTCATATAACAATATCTACTAAACATTTTTATTTGTGATAGTATTTCTAAAATATGCTTAGAAAGGTTTAGTAAGGATTCCATATAGACACATTTTGATTTAAATTCTGACAGGTCTTATTAAGTACAACTTACACTTTTGTATTTTAAATTTATTCTTTTCTCCAGATAAAGAGACCTTATTTTCATGTCAAACCTTTAGAACGAGGTCAGCTGAAGAACTGGAGAGAATATTTAGATTGGGAAATACAGAATGGAACACATGAACGAGTTGTGGTTTTATTTGAGAGATGCATGATTGCATGTGCCTTGTATGAAGACTTTTGGATGAAGGTATGGTTAAAATACTGTAGTGTGTGAATTTAAGTACAAGTGTAAAAATAAAATGTTGTTTGTTAGATTGAAAATAATACAGATAAACAGTAGTTAAATAAAGTTAGATCTAAAAAGAATTAACTACTTTTCGTACACATTTATCAATATTGATGAACTTTATCTAACATTTTTCTCTAGACCTACTGGATTCTTGTGGCCTTTTTTGGCACTAATGTGATGTTATTAGTGCAATACTTGATCAATCAATCAAGCTTCTTACATTTTTCCTGAAAATGAGTTGGCATTGGTCTCAGGGTATTTCAATTCTTGGAGGGTGAACTGTACTATCAGAAATCTTATTTCATAGGATCTAGTAATCTGTGGAAATATTTGCTGTGGGCACTTGTCCCTGGGCAAGTAAAACTGTAAAGTTCACTTGTCCGGAAAAAAAGTTACTTGCCCTGATGGTCCCAATAAATATTGAAGTATTTCATTGTAGTTAATATATGATTCTTAGTACTGTTACAACTGCATCACAAACAAGTGAAATCCATTTGTTTATTATGTGTAAAAATTTAGTAAAGTAGAACTTCTATGGGACAAAAACTTTACAGCAAACCAACTAATGAAATGACATGTAAAGGTAATTTTTCCAGCAGTTTTGGAATAAAAATTGTAGCCAGTAGGTACATATAATGATATACTAATTTAGAGGACAGTGAGTGAAGAAATGGAAATTAAATAATGGATAATCTATTGACTTTTTTGCTGTTTCTCTCAACTGACACACTTGTTTTTTTTTTGTTGTTTTTTTTTATAATTGTATTGATGGGCAATTAAACCGTCCCTTCCATTTACCACTCTGACAACAAATAATGTTGACCTTTGATCTATAAATATAAAGACAAAAAAAATATTTATTTTCCGAATTTCCATCCTAGATAGCCAGGTGCAATCTGATATTCACGATGTCTGAAATTCTCACTTCCGTATTTTTTTTTAATACTCCTTATCCTCCATTTGCGTTTTAGGGTTTTTACTCGACTCATTACTCTTTTTGTCTTGCTTGCCCGGTGTTTTATAAAGTATTTATCAATCTGAATCTCGATACAAAAACATATAAAATGACACTTCCGGTACATGATGGATAAAACCTAATCGACCATCCCGTGTCAATGGACAAAACCAATGCAATGTTACGCAACTCGTATTCGCATACTTATTTTTATTTATTTTGTTAATCTATCTATTTTCGGTATTATGTAATATTTATCGTCATGAACCATTGGTTTCTTTTACATAAATTTAATAACATCTTTATACATTTTGAACATGTTGAAATTAGTTCTATATTTCTGTTGGATTTGAACTTTGTCTTTTATATTATTTTACTTGTCCACGGGCAACCCAAACAAAAATAATTACTTGTCCGGTTGTTCAAATGTACGAGTCGGGCATAGCATTTCCACACCCCTGTAATATTTGATAGTTTTAAACGGAAAGATCAACAAGTGTATTGTTTTGATCAAGACGTGCTTTAACCTTGATTTACTTTGTAGTATGCTAAATACATGGAGGACCACAGTTTGGATGCTGTAAGAACTGTATACAGCAGAGCTTGTAAAATCCATTTACCAAAGAAACCATATATACACATGGCTTGGGCATCGTTTGAAGAAAGACAAGGTTAACTTATATTTATATTACCTTTAATATCCAATCTTGAGCAGCTTAAAAGGATAAGGTGTTTAATACCTGGGTTTGTGAATAAGTATAGGGTATAATATGTGATCATGGTGATTGCATATTGTAATATAGGTAAAGCCATAAAAAACAAAAAAATAAGATGAAGGGGAAAAAAAGGAATAACTTTCAGTTCTCTATATTATTTTAATTGAAAAAAAAGGATTAGTACAATATATATATGTTTATGATTGAAGCATTAATATAAATCTATTCATTGTATAGGTACTGGCAAATTGATACTATAACTTTTAGATGCATTCACTAAGGCTATTAACAGACTACTTGTCTATTCTGTAGAAATCATTTCTCTCCCATAAATTGATAATACAACAAATTTCTTGTCAACTTGTAGGAAATTATGATGGTGCTTATGATGTGCTGGCAACTCTAGAGAAAAGTGTTCCTGGACTGATTATGGTTGCTATGAGAAGAATAAGTTTAGAAAGAAGACGAGGAAATTTAGCGACTGTGGAAACATTTTTCAAAGACTATATAGAAAATGCTGCATCACCAGAGATTGCATCTTTTTATTCTATTAAATATGCTCGATTTCTTTTGAAGGTAAGTTTATAGGTTATCAGTGTGTCTTTTTGGCAGTTTGATTAACATATTAAGGGCATTCGATACAGTTTCAAGGGAGTTAACTCTTGGCGCGACGTTAAGCGTTCGAATTCCCCCGCAAAACGTCACTTTTTGCGGGACGTAATGCGTGTAATGTTCCGTAATAAGAAACGTAATGTGGAATTTTTATGCTCCAATTTCTGTTTCTTTCTCCCGCATGCTAACTTCTACGCCATTAATATTAGTGCATTCGATTCTAACAGGATAACAGTCTAATAACATTATAAGAAATAAAACAAATTACTGTTTCTTTGAGATCTTCAACAAAATATCGTATAGTGAGCAATCTCAAGACGACTGACCCTTTTGTTGCATGTCAATTATCATTTTTATTATCATTCATCGTCCATGATTGACATTTTATTACATCACAAGAAACCAATGATATTTTAAAACTAATACGAAAAATGTAGGTAGGCTAAACGCCGCTAATATAAACAATGACACAACTTTTATAAAAGAACAAAGTTCTTATTTCTTCCACGTTGCACGTATTTTATCTAACAAAAGGCAATTGCCAACAATATGTTTATACATCCGTAAATATTTTGACGGGACATATTATGGTATACAAATGCCCGCGTCCGTCTGTCCGTCGTAAACATGGTACAGCATATTATTCAAAATCATAAGACGACGGGCGTATCATGCGCTCGTAGCGCAACTGTTTATTTTGGGTTTTTTTAATATTTTTTATAAATATATTAGAGAAATGACGGAATGACAGCAATTACAATGCAATTTCCAATATAATCAATATTTCCGAATGGCATAACTCTTTTAAAGAATAGTTGATATGCAGTGATTTTCGAGCGTGTCTATACGATATCAGTTTTATAGAAAGTTAACAAGAATTGTACACTTGAAAAATGTGATTAACCAGAAGGACCGGAAGGACAGACAGAGGAATGGACGTGCGATTTTTTATGTACGCGTTATACGGTGAAAAAAATAATTTATGTGCTACAATTTATGTACAAAAAAAGAAGTTCCGTTTGCAGGATAATGCTGAGTTCACACGTAATTCGAATTCGATTCGCATTACATACAACTAATTCGAATTAGTTTAATTCGCATTCAAAATGTTTTACGTACTAACGTTAATTCTAATTCGCGTTTAATTTGATTTACTGTCCAAACAACATTAACTTTTAATTCGTATCAACAAAACCGGATTTCTCAGTGATTAAAACGTGAATAAAAGGATTTAAAGGATTATTTGTAATGAAACAGCAGCCCACCAAACAAAACAAAATAAATCTAGAGGTCAACATACGGTATGAAATAATATACGAGTGTGTACAGTAAATGTATCTGTATGTCAAGTTCTAAATTGCCGAGTATTTAATTTTAAAAGCCGTAAAAATTATCAACAGTCTGTAATAACTTTTCTTGAGATGTTTATTTCTCACTTAGACCACAAACAGAGAGAGGGATTTGTTATTCACATGATTTTATTTCCGGAAACAATATTACCAATTTATAGACAGTAATTTACACATCTTACAAGCAATATTTATACATCTGAAAAATGTCTCCGGTCATTTGCAGAGATAACGTCGAAATTATCTGCCAGCGACGTCGTGCACTTTAGCGCTAACGTTGAGGTTACAAAGGGGGGACGCAATTTTTAGGATAAATCGCGTTTATCATGGAATCAATCACGGTGACCTATATTTTTTATTTGGGATTTGGAGAAAGAATGACAAAATGCAATTTATGCAGAAAAATCATAAAAATGACATTTTCAGAAACAGTTTATTTTTATTTTTTTAGGTTTAAAAAAATACCACTTTGAGCATCTGGTCCGCAATGACAAGCAAGGCTTGAATAATTGTATAGTTATTCATGTAGTGATTTATTTTTTTCCTTTTTGTCACTTATCACAGCTTCAGATTGAACCTGATCTTAATAATTTACGACGAAACATATCTGCTCCAAAAAAATTTTAACATTGCCAAATTTTTTTACAAAATTGCACAAATCCCCAAGCTTTAGCCTCAATTTTCTCGAAAACAAGCACGGTGACCTATGTTTTATTTTGTGTTTTATTTTATATCTCGCCAAGGCCTACAACATATTACAAATTTATAAAAATGACATTTAATCGAGAAACTGTATCGGATGCCCTTAAGGTTGGCTTAGTTGAGTTTTTAGACAAATATGATGTATCTCCATGAAGACATTGTCTTTATTGTGAGGAGCTGTTATAAAATACAGAATATTTGAAAACACTAACAGGAATTAATGAGGTTGGAGGTTTTATGAAGTGGGAGCATTATTGTAAACTGCTAGAATAGACAGGTTTAGTGTTAGGCAATATCAATTATTAATCATACAGAGACTAATCCAAACATTTAAATATAAAAAAATGACACTTATGCAGAGTTAATATTTGAGATTATTACAGCAGATCCCATTGAGTGTGTAGCCAGAGGTAATATCTTTGGTTAGCTTCCTTGTTAGCTGAACTGTGAAGTCATTGTTAGGTTAGGTAAACTACCCTACTTTAAGAATAGACTAGTCCGACAGAAAACCAATTGATCTGTCTGTTGGACTATGCTACTTCGAAAGGAGGGTAGTATACCTGACCTAATAATGACTTCACGGCTCAGCTAACAAGCAAGTAACCAAAGATATTACCTTTCGCTACACACTCGATGGAATCCGCAGTATAACATTACTCAATTAGCCTTTTATTGAAAACTTACACACATCTGTATGGACATCAAAGGCTTTATGTATAATTTTCTTACTAATAAAGATAACATTACTTTGCACATAGGAGGTTATTAAATTGGAAAGAGAAAGCTTGCACACACATACATCTAAAAAAATATTCTATAGAGATGTTTAACATGTTTAAAGTGTTTATAGACCAGGGATGGGGTAATTGAAAATGTAATGGTAATTAAGTGTAATGCATTACAATTTTCCATGTAATTGAATGTAATGTGTAATTGAGCATTTTTTCAATTACATGTAATGGTAATTTAATTAATTACAATTAAAAAAGCATGTAATGCTCAATTACTTTTGAATTACATTTGAATTACATGTACTTTTATGGTGTTAATGGTACAGATTTATTTTCAATAATATGAATGGTAAAATTATATATATTTTTCAAATCTTGATATCACATACTTTTTTAAATATATGAAGTCTGTAATTTATTCTGAAGTTTTTTCTTTAACCTACAGATTTTTTTTCTGAATATATATTCATATTATCTAAAAAAAATGTGAGAATTTTATAACAGTGTTGTTCAGTTTTTAAGAAAGATCTTTAACTAAAGAGATTGATAAGTAACTAATCACCTTGTTAATATAAACAAAAACAAAACAAAATGTGTGAAAAATCTTTCTTAGACAGTTCATTTAGAATTTAAAATCACTGTATACAATCATTTTGTCAAATTAATAGACACAAAAAGGATTATGAAAATGAAAATAAACCGCTGTAAAAACAAACAGCAATTAATCAGATTAAAATCTCAGGGACATGCCTCTATTACATGTATTTTATCTAATTAGCAAAATATTGCTAATATTTAGACATTATTTACATTGTTTGTACCAAAAATATTTTTAATATTGTAACAAGCATACTTTTAAATATTTTCATAGTAAAAAAAAGAAAAAAATTGATTTATTTATAATTTCTTAATTTATATTATGTTTAATTTAAATGACTTCATTTCTGAGATGTCAAAATACCCCTTAATGTATTGGCAAGTTAATATGAACAAATTCCATGTGCAATCAACACATTTTTTTTTATCATGGAAGTATATTAATTAGATATAGGAAGATGTGGTGTGAGTTCCAATGAGACAACTCTCCATCCAAATAACAATTTTAAAAAAAGTAAACCATTATAGGTCAATGTACGGCCTTCACCACAGAGCCTTGGCTCACACCGAACAACAAGCTATAAAGGGCCCCAAAATTACTAGTGTAAAACCATTCAAACGGGAAAACCAACGTTCTAATCTTTATAAAATAAAAAAACGAGAAACGAGAAACACGTATAAATTACATAAACAAACAACAACTACTGTCATGACTGTACATCAGATTCCTGACTTAGGACAGGTGCAAACATTTGCAGCAGGATTACTTCAATGTTCTTACAAAGCAACATCTGTCACATTAGCTCCTGTCAAAAGACTATTTAGAAGTGATGTCAAAGTGTTCAGACCAGGGGGTTGTAGACTAAATGAAAATAACATTAAAATTACAAATGATCATCAAATGCAACCCTTACTATGCTTACATGAATAGTTTACACATGCGTTATATATACATATATAATATTGATAAAAAATATTATGATGAAATGTAATGTGTAATTTAATTAATTACTTTAGTAAAGTAATTGTAATTTAATTAATTACATTTCAAAAACAGTGTAATGTGTAATTGATGTAATTGATCATTTTTGCAATGTAATGTGTAATTTAATTAATTACATTCCAATGTAATTGACCCCAAGTCTGTTATAGACTTGTAGAATGAATGTCAGTTTCTTTCAATTTGAGAATTCTGAAATCTAAACAAATTATTTATTTCTTTTTTGTATATGTGTAGATAAAGGTTGACCCAGAAGCTGCCAGAGAAGTGTTTAAACAAGCAATAGAAAAAGATATGGTAAGCATTTGATGGTTAGTTTTAACATTTTATTGTCAAATCAAAAAATCAAATCGTTAAACATTAGGATCCAGTAAACAGTAATATGATTTAAAAAAATAGAAAAAGGTATGTTAAGCATTTGATGGTTAGCTTTAACATTTCATTGTCAAATCAAAAAATCAAATCATTGGACACTAGGTTCCAGTAAATTTAACTATGTATGATTTAAAAAATAATAAACCTTTGAACTAAATTAAAGTAATTCACTAAGTCTAAAATTTAATTCACTCAGTTTAGATATATTCAAATGTGTCATATTGCAGCAACAGGGGAATTAAACTTATCTTGCAACCATTAAAACACCATGGTACTCTATGATAATAGTTCATTCAGTAGTGATGATGCAAAGGACATGGTTTCGCATATGTTTACTGATAATAATGATTACACCATCCTTGGCTGTCTGAACTGTATGTGACACATTTCCTGCATTCACACATTATTGTTTGAAGAACTCCATTCTTTCACTCACTGTATTGAAACAGTTTTATTTACAAAGTGCAACGTATATAAATAAGAGGATCAAGGAGCTTGTTTTATAGATCTAGTCACAATAATTGATTATTGGGAAGGAAATGAAACATTTTCCCTGTTAGAGTAGGTTTACAATGTAAATGTATAGATTTATTTTTTTGGACAATGAACTGCTCCATTGAGAGAAAACAATAGGTATTGTTTTGAGTGGAGTTCACTTTTCCTAGAATTCTTATGAACATACTGTTATTTGATATTTTCTCTTGTTGAATAAAACTAGAGCTATAGTTTGCTTACATCTGCACTATTAATGCTCTGGTGGATAGTTTTATCATTTGTATCACTACCAAAATTCTGTGCTAACATTCAATTACATATACTAGAAATATATCCATAGTGAATTGACTTGGTTCAGTAGTGATGAAGTAAAGGACATGGTTTCACATATTTTTATACTGATAATAATGATTACACCAACCTTGGCTGTCTTAACTGTTAAAAAAAATTAAAAGATCTAAATAGGAATAAACTTTGTTTCATAACTGTTTCATGTTGAGGCCTTTGAATGCGAGTCACTATTCAAAGATATAAGTATAATTTGACTGTGTAAGCTTGAATACCACACATTTTCTTGAACTGTTATGAAAGTTCTGTGATGTTTTTGTCTTGATAGTGCTTGTTAGATAAACCTTCTTATTTTTCTATAACCAAAACTCAGTTTCATATTATACATGAAATACTTTCAATAGAGTGTTGCCTTGGTGCAGTAGTGATGAAGTAAAGGACATGGTTTCGCAAACTTATACTGATAATAATGATTTCACCAACCTTGGCTGTCTGAACTGTTTAAATAAATTAAAAGATCTAAATAGTGATAGATTTTGTTTTATGGCATTTTAGTTCAAATTCCTTCAAATTCCAGTCTTGAATGCTCAATCCATTACTTAAAGGGAAACAGTCACACGTCTGTAGTTGGAAGTGGAGTAGCTTTTAAAAATATTTTGAAAAAAAGGAACTGATGATTTTTCAATCTCTTTGATAGAAAGACATTATCTTGCCGTTAATAAAATTTGTGGTTTGATTTACCACAGAATCTGTGAAACTTGATATCTTGCATTCAAAATAAATGATGTGTTTTGAATTTTTTATTGTAATAATTTTGATTTGATTTTGTAGGGAAATCTCAAGTTATACCTTCAAACACTGGATTTAGAATATCAATGTACTCCTGTCGATGAAGAGAAGGTCAACATACTGTTTGAAAGTTTATTAAACTGTGAAAACTTCTCATTAGAAACTAAGGCAAAAATGTCCCAAAGAAAATTGGAATTTTTAGAAGATTTTTGTACAGACATAAAGAAGTAAGTTTCTATGGCAAACCAGCAGAAAAACATTATAATGTTTATCAAAAATTGTAAAGTGATTTAAGTTAGGAAAACATCACCAACAATTTTAGCTCACCTGGCCCAAAGGGTTATCAAGTCAAGATCTATCTGTGCTGAAATTTTCAGATGAATTGAACAACTGGATGTTGGGTTGCTGCCCCTGAATTGGTATTTTTAAGGAAATTTTGCCGTTTTTTGGTTATTATCTTGAATATTATTATAGATGAACTGTAAACAGCAATAATTTTCAGCAAAGTAAGATCTACAAATATGTCAACATGATCAAAATGGTCAGTTGTCCCCTTAAGGAGTTATTGCCCTTTATTGTCAATTTTTAACAATTTTCATTAATTTGGTAAATTTTTACGAAATATTTTCCTCTGTAACTAAAGGGCCAAGTTTATTATAGAAAGAGAAAATTGTAAGTAGCAAGAATGCTCAGTAAAGTAAGATCTACAAACACATTACCATCACCAAAACACAATTTTGTCATTAATCCATCTGTGTCTTTTGTTTAATATGCACATAGACCAAGGTGAGCTACACAGGCTCTTAACTACTTATTTTTTATGTATAAGTGTATGAACCTAACAGTGGTGATGAAGTAAAGGACATGGTTTCGCATATTTATACTGATAATAATGATTACACCAACCTTGGCTGTCTGAACTGCTCACCATTAGATAATAGTGTATATGTCTATAAAAATGATTACCAAAAATTGAAGATTGAATAATATTCACACAAGAAACAATTAACATAGGACAAAATACTTTTCATATATTTGTTATATGCGTATGAAGCATGATCAGATTTAAAAATATGGAATTGTTCTACCCAAGTAAAAAAGAAACTATTATAACATTTTAAGTGTAAAGCATTGAATTGATTATTTGATTGTTGGTTGCTGTGTCAAATATTTCATGCATGTTCAAGATGATACAGCATTGAAAGTAAGATTTGATTATTGATTTTGGTTGCTTGGCGAACAGTTGAAAATATCTTAATTATATTCGGGATGATCTATGTAAATTATAACTAGATATTCTTTGGTCTCAAGAAACAGTCCGTTCAAAATAGTTCTCCTCAATTTTGTATATATGGGCAAGTATAAAGATGTTTACCAGTAATTGGACTTTCTATCTATAATGAATGTTTTGCTTACAGATTAAAAGATGCTTATGATGAACACCAGAAATTGATGAAAGATTTACACACAGAGAGAAAGAAAAGAAGTTATGATGCTGCTAATTATACACAGTTAGTATTGGATTACAAGTAGATTTTATTATCTTTGAAGAGTTATTGAAAGGAAATCTCTATTCCTGTAATATTAGGTTGATATACATATAATATTTTGGCTATAATATTGATTCAGTTATAAGGTCTTTGCATCGGAACTAAACACATTTATTTCAAAACCACTTATTGGCATGACACAGGTTATGTTCTTCTCATATATGTTATGATGGTATGATACTAAACACCTAACGGGAAGGATTGTGCCTGATATTCATATGATGAAGACATAATCTTTCAATCAGTTTAATTGAAGTCTGGAGCTGGCATGTCAGTTAACTGCTAGTAGTCTGTTGTTATTTATGTTTTATTGTCATTTTGTTTCTTTTCTTTTGTTATATATCTTCTGACATCAGACTTGGACTTCTCTTGAACTGAGTTTTAATGTGCGTATTATTATGCGTTTGCTTTTCTACATTGGCTAGAGGTATAAGGGTTTGGGGAGGTTGAGATCTCATAAACATGTTTAACCCCACCGCATTTTTGCACCTGTCCCTAGTAAGGAGTCTCTGGCCTTTGTTAGTCTTGTATTATTTTTAAGTCTCCCAAACAAAGTTTGGAGACTTATTGTTTTTGGTCAGTTCTTATTATTTTTATTATCTTCCTCTTCTTCCTCTTCTTCCGCCACTTTAAAAATGAACTTGTCCGCAGCGGTTCTCCTAAACGGCTTGTCAGATTTACTTAGGATTTTACAATATGTTAGACTAACATGTCTAGGTGAGCCATCAATGTTTCGTTTGTGCATTAGGGTCTATTAAGGGGTATTTTGGGGGTAGAAAGGAGGGAGGGGTTTACTATAGAACCGTATGAGATTTTATTTTCTAAAATTTTCAAATGAATATAACTTAAAAACTGTAAGTGATAGATACATGCAGTCTTCAGAAATGATTACAGGACAATAAAACAAATCACATGAAATATAAGGGGAGTCCCTGGGGGGTCATCCCCACCCCCTTCAATTTGAGAATATGCTTTTATCTTGTAAACGGTCCAGATCGCCACCCCTAAACCATATATATTCTTGAATGGGACAATAAAACAAATCAAATGAAATTAAAGGGAAGTCCCCGGGGGTCATCCCCACCCCGTTTAATTTGAGAATGTGCTATTATCTTGTAAACAGTCCAGATCCCCACCCCTAAACCATATATGTTCTTGTAGGGGACAATAAAACAAATGAAATAAAATAAAAGTGATGTCCCTAGGGCTCACCCCACCCCCTCTTGTTTGAAAACTTGTAAACGGTCAACATCCCCACCCCTAAACCATATCTATTCTTGTATGGGACAATAAAACTAATCAAATGAAATTAAATGGAAGTTCCTGGGGGTCTCCCCACCCTGTTCAATTTGAGAATGTACTATTATCTTGTAAACGGTACAGATCCCCACCCCTAAACCATATATATTCTTGTAGGGGGCAATAAAACAAATGAAATGAAATAAAAGGGAAGTCCCGAGGGAGTCATCCCACCCCCTCTTGTTTGAAAACTTGTAAACGGTCAACATCCCCACCCCTAAACCACATATATACTTGTATGGGACAATAAAACAAATCAAATGAAATGTAGGTAAAGTCTCTGGGGGTTACCACCATCCCCTCCTGTTTGAATACTTGTAAATGGTGGAGATCCCCACCCGTAAGCCATATATATTCTTGTATTGGACAAAAAATCAAATCAAATGAACATGGGACCATATAAATGGCGAGTTATGGGAGCTTTGTTTGGGAGACTTCCATCCTGTTACAATTACTTCTTGTTAATTTTAGTTTCTTGTGTACAATTTGGAGTTTATTATGGGGTTCATTATCACTGAACTAGCATATATATTTGTTTAGGGGCCAGCTGAAGGACGCCTCTGGGTGCGGGAATTTCTCGCTGCATTGAAGACCTATTGGTGACATTCTGCTGTTGTTTGTTCTATGGTCGGGTTGTTGTCTCTTTGACACATTCCCCATTTCTGTTCTCAATTTTATGTACAATGAAACTACGTTGTCATAACACTTGTCTTCCAAAATTATTTTCTGTTTGTGGTTTAGTTTCTCAATTTATACCTAATATCTTATCTTTTATGCCATTATCATGATTATCATGTCTTACATAACTTTCAAAAATTAGATTATAAGTCTCTTTAATTGTCTTTTAAATTGTGATTCTGTCTTGACTAAAAACACATGGGAATTTTGACATGTATTTTCATCACATTATATGAAAAGAAACTACTTGAATGGGGCATGAATGTATACATTTATGAGACTTGTTAAGATATATATTATATCTGTGAGCTTTTGCTCCATGTCAAAGGCCTTTCTGTGACTTTTGGGAAGAACAGAAATACTAGTCAGTTTTGTGAGATGTGTGTCACAATATAATACACCATATACATTCTTTTTCATTGGGGCTATTTCAGGAATACATATTGGAGGGTTGCACACCACATGATATATTTTTTTCTTTGGGTAATTAGAGTTTAAGCAAATAAAATTTTGATACAAATGAAAGTTAAAGTTATCACTGGTAGGGTATAGAAATATTTGTCCAACCCAACTATACATTAGTCCTGAAATTAACCCAAAATTACAATATATGTTGCTCCTTTCATTGTTTTGTTTAATATTTGTGTACAGGAGTATGAGTGAAGAGCCACCTGAGAAGAAACAGAAAAGTGAACCTCCAACTAATGGTGCTAGTGAGTCCATGTCACAGTCTGCTGGTACAGAACATGGTAGTTACCCATACTGGGGATCATATAATGTAAGTTTTACAGCTGAAACCACAAATGTGTAAAATGATTTTCTTGAACGTGGTCTATTTAAATTTTACTCAGAAGCTGTTGAAAACAAGGTGAATGTTGAAACGCAGATGGAGCATTTTTAACTTCCAAAATGAATTTTACAGACAATAATTGTGTCTTTTGTTAAAGCAAGTATGTTAAACTAGATACATTTTAGGTATGCAAGTATGTTGACCTTGATATGTTACGGGTACGTCAGTATGTTTACCTTGATATGTGTTTGGGGTATTTCAGTATGTTGACCTTGATATGTGTTTTGTGGTATGTCATTATGTTGACCTTGATATGTGTTTTGGGGTATGTCAGTTTGTTGACCTTGATATGTGTTTTGGGGTACTGTACTTGTACTTTTTTCCGCGGGTACTTATTTTCGTGAATTGTGTATTTCAAACACGTTTGCGGGTATTTATTTTCACGATTTTATATTTATTGCCTTTCAGTTGAAAGGTTTGATTTGGATTTGCGTGTATTTATTTTCGCTATAATAAACCAACTGCGAATTCGTGAAAATAAATACACCGCAAAAATAAGTACAATTACAGTATTTTACATATTTTTGTTTGGAGTCCAGTAGATCAAGAAAATATGGTACATACCAGAAATCTTAATTTGACAATAGTTGTACTGTGCAGAGAGATATTGATGTATTATGACATTTGTGAAAGAATTGATAATAGAGCTGATGTTGAAAATTAGCTCAGAGTATTTTACCTGACCAGTGCTATTTTGCATTTGAATATCAGCTACAGTACTGACTAAACAAAAGCATACATAATTGATAGTTGAAGAAAAAAGAATGATCTTGTACAATGACCATTGAAAATAGTAGTGATGAAGTAAAGGATATGGTTTCGCAACTAAACCTGATTATTCATTGATGACACTATCCTTGGCTGTCTGAACTATTTTTAGAGATTTGATGTGTACTTAGTTTCAGTTAATGAAACTCTTGAGTTGAATATAATAAAGATTGTATGTTTTCAATAAGGTCTGAGGCCTTTTGTAGTTTTACATGTAAGTTAAGGTTTAGTTTTGATGTGTGTTATTTTCACGACATAAGAATTAACAAATACAGTAGACTCCACCTAATCGGATATCGGTTAATCGAATATATCGGCTATTGTAATATTATTTCAAAACACCGAACCATTCCCTATACATTTCAGTCAAAATACATCGGATAATCGAATATCGGTTATAAGAATATATCGGCTAATTGGATAGGAATATTCATGGAAAATGTGTGAAAACCATGTACAATCGAATATTTTGAAATAATTTCATATTTTTTTTGACAGGAAACGAAGCCGGAAGTTACGCCATTACGAAGTTTAAGAAAACTTCAGAACAGAAATGTTTCATTTTATTAATAAAAACGATCTTTCATAGTCAAATAAAACATATTTTTTCTTATTGTCTTGTTTATTTTAAGAATTTGATATTATATTCTGCCGAAGATGTGTTTGTTATGTGTTTAGTGATCGTTATCATTTACTTCCCAAACAATGACACGAGTCGACAGAAATGATAAACTGTGCGTGATGTTCATCAATGTTTATTAAATATGAATGAAATGTACCTCTTTCTCAACAATTTATTAAAATATATATAGAAGTCCCGTGTAAAAACAAGGAATCTTATGTCAATAGCATGTCCCAGGTGAAATAGAATTATGTAACTTGTACACACGTACGCCATTTTCCTAATTTACATAATATTCAGCCTTTTATTTTAAACCACGACAGATAAGATAGAAAAGCAAATTAATTTTACTCATCTTGATGCCCAATTTTATAATCATAAAAATAGTTGTATTACTGGAAATTGGAAATGTGTTTCATAAATAAAAAACTGTAGAAAATTATCTTCCGAGAATTCGTAGCTATTAATAGAATTTACCTGTGACCTACTTCCGAGAATTCATAGCTATTTTTAGCTTTTACCTGTTTTAACACACTAGTCAAATGAAACAAATCACGCAAAAACAACAAGTCACATTATTTAAAAGGTACAAGTTTTATTCAGATAATCAACACATAATTAATAATCAATAGACTGACAGATAAACAAAATACATTATTATCAACTGATCGATCTGTTACTCAATCAACTGAATTATCCGAACTTGTACCTGAAAAAACAATGAGATTAGTTACAAATTTCCATTAATAAAGCAGCTATAATAGCTATAGGTATCTTAGGGTTGTTTCTGTCAATTTTGAAAAAAAAACTTGGAGGAATATACGTTCATCGGCTAATTGAATATATCGGACAATCGGATATTTTTAGCTGACATTTTTGGTATCCGATTGGCCGGAGTCTACTGTAAAAGCTTCCTTTGTAATTTCAGAACTTTTACCATTAGATATAATGCAAAATGCATTCCTAATCCACCATTTGTTAACTGATTTCCCCAAAACTTTACCAGATTGTGAATATTAATGATAGGACACGCGCTTGTGATTTTTTGAAATTTTCCATTTGTTATTCTAGTAACAAAGCTTTTACATTGAACCTAATTTTTACAAGTCAAGCTGTATTTCTGTATTGATTTCCTCCAAACTTAATTTTATTATGGGAATTGAAAAATGGAAGTCTCTCCTTGTGTATTTGCATTTGAATATCAGCTACAGTACTGACAAAACAATTGATAGTTAAAAAAAACATAATGATCTTGTACAATGGCCAATGAAAATAGTAGTGATGAAGTAAAGGATATGGTTTCGCAACTAAACCTTATTATTTATTGATGACACTATCCTTGGCTGTCTGAACTATTTTTAGAGATTTGATGTGATCTTAGAATAAATTATTAAAATTCTGAGTTGAATACACAAAAATTGTATGTTTTCAATATTATAAGGTCTGAGACCTATTTAAGTTTTGTTTTTGTTTTGATATGTGTTATTTTCACAACATAAGAATTGACAGAAGAAAGATCCCTTTTGATTTGATTTGATTTTTTACCATTTGATTTAAAGCAAATTTTCACAAAATGAGCACTAACTCCAATCTGCCTTAACTGATTTCTTCCAAACTTTACCAGATTGTGACAAATGATGATAAGATACTCCCTTACTATTTTTTTTAATTTTCAATTGATTATTCCAGAATTGCAGAACTTTTTCATTGAAGGCAATTTTTCACAAATCACGCTCTTGAGTATTTCTGTATTGATTTCCTCCAAACTTCATATTATTATGGGAATTGAAAAAAGAAAGTCTTGCCTGGTGTATTTGCATTTGAAAATCAGCTACAGTACTGACAAAACCATTGCATAGATAATTGATAGTTCATGAAAACAAAATAATCTTGTACAATGGCCAATGAAAATAGTTGTGATGAAGTAAAGGATATGGTTTCGCAACTACAGCCTGATTATTTATTGATGACACTATCCTTGGCTGTCTGAACTAATTTTATAGATTCAATGTGTACCTAGTTTAAGTTGATGGAGACCTATTATAGTTTAACATGTAAGTTTAGGTCTTGTTTCGATATGTGTTATTTTCACAACATAAAAATTGACAGAAGAAAGCTCCCTATTTTTTTTTTAATTTTTTTTTTACCTTGTTCAATATTTCAGAACTTTGTCCTTTGGATATATATGGCAATTTTTTTAACAAAATGCTCACCAGTATGCCTTAACAGATTTCCTTCAAACTTTACCAGATTGTTACAAATGATGATGGGATATTCCCTAGCAATTTTGAAAATTTTCCATTGGTCATTCCAGAGTTACAGAACTATTTCATTGAAGTCAATTTTTCACAAATCACACTCTTACTTGAGTAAATCTGTATTGATTTCCTCTTAACTAATTATTATTGTGGGAATTGAAAAAAGGAGTTTTACCCAGTGTATTTGTTTTCAGCTGCTTTACTGAAAAACAAAAGCATACACAATTGATAGTTTTAATAAAAATGAATAATCTTTTACGATGGCCAATGAAAATTGTTGTGATGAAGTAAAGGATATGGTTTCGCAACTACAGCCTGATTATTTATTGATGACACTATCCTTGGCTGTCTGAACTTTTTTTTACATGTTTGATGTGTTCTTAGAATATACATGTATTATTGAAATTCTGAGTTGAATACATGACGATTGTATGTTTTCAATTGGACCTCAGGCCTTTTATAGCTTTACATGTAAGTTTTGGTTTGGTTTTGATATGTGTTATTTTCACATTATAAGACTTGACAGAAGAAAGTTCCCTTTTGATTTGATTTTTTTTTACTCTGTTGTTATTTCAAAACTTTAACCATATAAAGGCATTTTGTGCACCAACTCCGCTATACCTTAACTGATTTCCTCCAAACTTTACCAGGTTGTGACAAATGATGATAGGATACTCTGTTGCAATTTATTGAAATTTTCTATTGATTATTCCAGAGTTACAGAACTTTACCATTGAAGGCAATTTTTCACAAATCACACTTACTTGAGTATTTCTGTACCAATTTCCTCCAAACTATTTGTTATTGTAAAAAATTGAAAAAAAGGAAGTTTTAACTGGTGTATTTGTGTTCAGTTTCAGTACCGACAAAACAGTTGCATGAATAATTGATAGTTGAAGAAAAAAGAATGATCTTGTACAATGTCCAATGAAAATAGTAGTGATGAAGTAAAGGATATGGTTTCGCAACTAAACCTGATTATTCATTGATGACACTATCCTTGGCTGTCTGAACTATTTTTAGAGACTTTATGTGTACCTAAAATAAGTTATTAAAATTCTGAGTTGATAAACAAAGATTGTTTATTTTCAACTAGACTTCATGCCTTTTATAGTTAATAGTTTTGATATGTGTTATTTTCACAACATAAGAATTGACAAAAGAAAGCTCCATTTGAGTTGGGTTTTTTTTATTTTTTTTACTCTGTTATTTCAGAATTTTAACCACTACATATAAGGCAATTTTTCACAAAATGTGATAGAACTCCACTATGTCCTCCAAACTTCACCAGACTGTTGATATTGATAAAAAGAAACTCCCTTGTTTTTTTTTAAATTTTCCATTGGTTAATCTAGTTACAGAACTTTTATATTGAACCCAATTTTTTACAAATCAAGCTCAGTATTTCTGTATTGATTTCCTCCAAACTTTATATTATTGTTGGAATTGAAAATAGGAAGTCTTGCCTGGTGTATTTGCATTTAATATCAGCTACAGTACTGACAAAACAGTTACAAACAGGATTGATATTTGAAGAAAAATGAATAATCTTGTGCAATGGCCATTGAAAATAGTAGTGATGAAGTAAAGGATATGGTTTCGCAACTACAGCCTGATTATCTATTGATGACACTATCCTTGGCTGTCTGAACTATTTTTAGAGATCTGCTGTGTACTTAGATTTAGTTTTGAGATGTGTTATTTTCAAAACACAAGAATTGTCGGAAGAAAGATTCCTTTTGATTTAATTTGTTTTTTTACCTCATTATTTAAGAACTTTAACCATTAGATATAAAGCAATTTTTTTCACAAACAGTGCACCAACTCCAGTATGCCATAACTGATTTCCTCCAAACTTTACCAGATTGTATACAAGGAAAGATGATAGGATACTCCCTTTGGGATTTTTTCTAAATTTTCCTTTGGTTATTCCAGAGTTACAGAACTATTTCATTGAAGGCAGTTTTTTTCAAGAATCACGCTCTTGAGTATTTCTGTATTAATCTCCACCAAACTATTTATTATTGTGGGAATTGAAAAAAGGAAGTTTTACTTGGTGTATTTGCATTAAGCTTCAGTACTGAAAAAACAATTACATAAATAATTGATAGTTGAAGACAACATAATGATGACCTTCTACAATGTCCATTGAAAATAGTAGTGATGAAGTAAAGGATATGGTTTCGCAACTACAGCCTGATTATTTATTGATGACACTATCCTTGGCTGTCTGAACTATTTTTAGAGATCTTTTGTGATCTTAGAATAAAATTTTTAAGTTGATTATATGAAGATTGTATGTTTTCAATTGGACCTCAGGCCTTTTATAGTTTTACATGTAAGTTGAGGTTTAGTTTTGATGTGTGTTATTTTCGCAACATAAGAATTGAAATAAGGAAGCTCCCTTTTGAATTTGTTATAACAGGACTTTTACCATTAAATATAAGGCAATTGTTTTCACTTATGTGCACCAACTCCACTACGCCTAACTGATTTTCTCTAAAATTTGTGAGGATTGATGATAGAACAATCCCTTGTGATTTTTTGAAACTTTTCATGTTTTATTTTCACTTGTGTTCACATATTAATTTTGAATTTGTTTTTCTTCTTCTTTTAGAATTCAAGCTATGCTGCTGGGTATGGACAACACTGGACAACATATGGTTCTCATTACTACCCATGAAGAGATTGACTTATGTTTATAAGAAACATTCATATGTTTAGAAACTTGAATGCCTATGCTGATGAAACACACAACCATTGTATGTTATGGCAACTTAAACAGTTCCATCTTCAAATCAGATCTGCTATATGACACTCCTTGACTAGATTGCCTTTGAATTTCAAACGAAGATTTTCATCAAGTGTTCAGAGAGCAACCAATGAACAAGAATCATTCAATGTGTAAGGGTTATGGAAGTATAAGAAAGTGTGTGTAAACAATGTTCATGAAAACAATTGTTTCCTTTGGAAATGTAAATTTTAGAATGAAATTGATCATGTTGATATCTGTTTTCTGAAATCAAATGTTCATAGTTTGAGTGATGAAGTATTTGAGAATGATTGATAGATGTTGTGTGTGTAGTTGTAATTGTCTTATTGTTATGATTTTGTATCATGTTACTAGTATATCAATTTGTTGATTAAAACGAATAAACACATGTCATTAAGAATCATTTAATGAAAAAGTGAGATGTTCGTGACATTAGCAGACAGATATGTCTTTTTCTCAGATAATATAAGTAGAACCTCTATCTGTATATGGAATAATTTTCGGGCACACATTATGTCTATCTGTGAAAGTTTATATGCCCTTTATTTTTTTTTTTCAGATCATTTTTGTCGAGCATGTGACTTTTGTTGCAGAAAGCTGGACATAGGCTCACTTCTCAAAAGCTTTATATTTTAGAAGGTGGAAGACCTTGATGCTTCATACTTTGTATATAGATGCCTTGTGTTATGAAGTTTCCGTCTTTCATATGTCTTTTGTCCTTTCATAGTTCAATGACTACTTTAAAAAGAAATTAAGAATTTTTGTAATGTTAAATTCTCTCTTATCATTAGTAAAAGGATAACCATATTTGGTATGTGCCTGTCTTGCAAGGTCCTCATGCCTGTCAGACAGTTTTCACTTGACCTCGACCTCATTTCATGGATCAGTGATCAAGGTTAAGTTTTTGTGGTCAAGTCCATATCTCAGATACTATAAGCAATAGGTCTAGTATATTTGGTGTATAGAAGATTCATCAGAAGCGCTTTTCTGGATTTTCTTTGATCAGGAACGCTCAAAGCCAAACATTTAAAATCTGAGGATGTATAAGTACTGAAACTGTTGAAGAGTTATATGACAAATAAACCTAAAATTAAAAGCCAAATTCATCTGAAGTCAACTTTGCCGGAGCGAGTTGAAACCTTAGTTTTTTAATAATTTCAAAATTTATATAAACGGACAATTTTAGAAAAGTTTGTTAAATCATGTCAGTATGACGGATGTAAGGTGTTCATGTCCAGCTGGCAGGTGTCATCTGACCTTGACCTCATTTTCATGGTTCAATGGTTATAGTTAATTTTTTGTATTTCGGTCTGTTTTTCTTGTATACTATGCAATAGGTCTACTATATTGGTGTATTGAATAATTGTAAGGTGTACATGTCTATCTGGCAGCTGTCATTTGACCTTGACCTTATTTTCATGGTTCAGTGGTCAAAGATTAGTTTACTTGGTTTATGTGACAGTTTAATAAAGCTTTATATTTAGGACTGTCAACATAATATCAATGACAAGTAAAGAAGGCGAGACATTTCAGTGTGTGCACTTTTGTTAATGTTGAATTGAACATGGGCATTGATTGTAATATTCGATAATAATTGTAGAAGCAGGGTAAACATTTTAGCCTGTCCACTCTTGTTTAGGCTCCCTTTAGTCCTACATTTTCTAGGTTCTGGAGTTAAATAGTGGGAATGAGTTTTACATTGACTCAATATAGACCACCAATAGGGAATTCACTTGATGAAAAACCATCAGATATATCAAACCAGGTTACTGACTGTAGAACATGTTCAATGTTAACCCCTGTATTACCAAGAACAGTACCAACTTTTCTGCCCCAGATATGCATTTGAACATGACAAAATAAAATTACAAAAATACCGAAAATGAGAAAATTCAAAACAGAAAATCTCTAATAAAAAATTTGAACACATCATACTAATGGATATCAACTGTTATACTTCTGACTTGGTTCAGGCATTTCCTTTTGTAGAAAATGGTGAATTAAACCTTGTTTTATAGCTAGGAAACCTCTCGCATGTGGTACAGTCGCATACAATTCCATTATATTGACGACAATGTTTGAACAAAACAGCATACATGGTAAAGGTTTCATAGATACACACTTTAGTTTAAATAATTCAACACTTAAAAGTATTGAGTGATCAAGAACATATAAAGAAAGTGAAAATAATTCTATAAAATTTTTATATCAATACAAGAACTTTTTGACATTTGAAAAAAAGCGGAAAAGTAAGTCATAAACGTTTGAAGAATTTCTACCAAATATGTTGTCTACAATGCATCATTTCGAAAAGTTGACTTCATCCTGTAAATAGAATAGAAAAAATATCAATCAGAAGGTAAATAGAAAAGTACTTATGTCGAATTGAATAAACGTATCTCATTGCATACGGTACAACTAAAACAAATGAATACCGTTGATTTGTATTATGTCTATTACCATACAAATATATATCTTCTGTCCGCTATACATGGTGTTGTACACATATATATCTATATTGTAAAAGAGAAGCGAAAGATTCTTGAACAGGCTTATTCTCGGTTGAAAACGAACAAAAGAAATGGAACTCGTAATTAGAGAAGGTTAAAAAAAAAAAGCCAAGTTGGTATATATACAGTGATGAAATCTGTTTTTGTAGGCTTTAATTGTTTAATGTTTACTTATTTCTTATTTTATAGTTTGGACATTCGAGATACATGTTAACTTTAAGATTAAAGACAATTGAACAGTCGATGATGCTATTGCGAATTCATGTGCATAAGCGAAAATTCCGATGAAAAAATCAACAGGATAAAAGATTGATCTGTTTAAATATTAATTTGCAGCTCTTTCCCCATGAACATTTTTTACTCATTATAAGGACAATAGATTCATTAAAAAGAAAATGTACAATACACTTTTAAATGTTCAGGCGTGTTTGGACTGACTGTTTTTTCTTGAAAACTTACAAGCAAAAACTATTTGAAACTTCCTCATGCTTCAGATTCTGTTGTTTTATATATTGCTATAGGTTGCTAAAATCCATCAACGATTCATACTACTTACAATTGAAATATATTGGCCAAATGAAATACCTTTCTATTGAGTCATACTAGCAGAGTAGATTATTATCTAGGGTTATTAGTTCTATGAAATTTTTTAATCTGCCCTTCCAAGATATATTGAATTGTAGATTTTATGCCCCAGACGTGTCGGATTTTTCTCATGATTAAACATTAAACATGTTTATGAGATCTCAACCTATACCTCTAGCCAATGTAGAAAAGTAAACGCATAACAATACGCACATTAAAATTTGGTTCAAGAGAAGTCCGAGTCCGATGTCCGAAGATGTAACAAAAGAAAATAAATAAAATGACAATAATACATAATTAACAACAGACTACTAGCAGTTAACTGACATGCCAGCTCCAGACCTCAATTAAACTGATTGAAAGATTATGTCTTCATCATATATTCATCAGGGACAATCCCTCCCGTTAGAGGTTGAGAATCATACTATCGTAAAATATATGAGAAGAACATAACCCGTCTCTTGCCAACAACAGTTTTTTGAATAATGTGTTTAGTTTAGATGCAAAGATCCTATAAGTGAATCAATATTGAAGCAAAAATATGCAATCTTTAATGACTGTATCCCTTCTTAATACGTCTGTTAAAAGGTGGTTCATATTTATTTTTCTAAATATGATTAAATGTATAATAATGCTCATTTAGGAACAAATATATCTATAATGACATCACAAAGGATAAGTGTATGCAATGTAAAGTACAGATTATATCGTGGTTTTTTAATTCATTAATAAAGATAGGATGATTTTTTACCCTTCCTTTTAAGTCTGATGTCCCAACTAGCAGGTATATTTCTACAACAGCAAGTTTATTTAAGTCGAGGAGTTAATTTTGCGGAAATAGAGCAATGATTTAAAAAGTGCAAATCGTTCGGAAAATATGTTCAAGTGGATTAAGTAATAAAAAAAATGTACTTGTGTCTTTTCGAGAATATTTGTTAACTTGAATTCATTCATTTTCATTCCTTTCAAATCTGTTTATGGCTTTTTGCATGTAGTTTTAAAATATTATAAATATGCTTACCTATGTACCTTCGGACTGCATGATATTTACTACCCTGGTAGAAGCTGAAATGCAATAAATAGGAATTATATTATTTATAGTAGAATTTAAAAAGCAAAACAGAATAAGGACGCTTGGTCAAATTTCTAGACAGATCAAGACGAAGTAGATGTAATCAAAAATAGTATTTACAAACAATACCGAATTCCAAGGTAAATAAAAAAGGGAGGAAAATCTATAAAAACTGACAAAATTAACTGCTAGACTACTGCTGGACTACTGCTAGACTACTGCTAGACTACTGCTAAACTACTGCTAGACTACTGCTAAACTACTGCTAGACTACTGCTAGACTGCTGCTAGACTACTGCTAAACTACTTTGAACGACGAAAATAATTGTCATATCCATAAGATAAAAACTTTCAAAATAACAACACAATTCACTTAAATTAAAAAAAAAAAGCAACTAACGGTCATCAAATTACGCAAATAAACAAGGAGCATATCCTATAACGTATAATAGTAAGTAGTAAAAGTTACCGGCATGACAAAACGAAAAGAAACAATCCAAACGATAAAACCGTTGTTATGATTGAACATTTCTAAATGCATAATAATTTTTGTTAAATCGTTGTTTTTTTTTTATATAATTAGACCGTAAGTTTTCTCGTTTTAATTGTTTTACATTGTCATATCGGGGCCTTTTATAGCTGACTATGCGGTATGGGCTTTGCTAATTGTTGAAGGCCGTGCGGTGACCTATAGTTGTTAATGTCTGTGTCATTTTGGTCTTTTGTGCGGGACAGCTGTCTCGTATATGTTTTATATTTAATTCCAAATAGAACATTTTTATCGGACTAAGGAGATACAATGGTGTGGAAATTGAAATACTAGTAGATAACTGTGTTACAGTTCAATAAACAGCTTACTGGAGTCATCATCTGAAGCACTGTTTGGTTTACCAGATTCGCCTCCTTTATCTGGTTTTTCACACTTTCCACCTTTGTCTGATGATGAATTGCCTTTTCCATGTCCAGACATAACTGATTGATCTCTCGTGAAATAATATCTATATAAGATAAAACATTATGGAATAAATAACTAAGGCCATAATTGATAAACATTGTTTGTGATATTTATTGAAAAGTTAAATAATATTGAAGTCTTTTAGATAAATCATATAACAACACATAATTTTTTCCCTATTCTTTGATATAGAAATCTTATTTCGTGTATTCGTTTTCTATAAATTATAACCGCGATGTTTTAATTAAGGAATGACTGTCATTTTTTTTTCTATCTATGAAGCAATAACATAAATTTGGTTTACATTGAATAACAAGCGTAGCGGGTTATTATAACGTGTGTACCACATTTTTTAAAAATGTTTTTCGAATAGACAGAAAAAAGTATTACAGTCATTTCCTATAATTTAATTCTAAACCGGAGTAAATCATGAAAAAACGTTGATGACATTACGGTCACATGACAAAATTATGCCTATGAGCTGATAAACAAAACAACGTCAGCCAATCAGAAGACGCGTTACATTCAAAATTAAAGTATTTTGAAATAAACAAAGACATTCTATAAAATGCTAATGTCTAATTATTTATCCAAGTACAATATTAACACTTTGGTATCTCAGAATAAAGCAATACTTACATGTTTATCGGGTAAAGCGCCGTATAAGGGACTCTGTTCCCTTCTAGCTTTATATAGTGAAAATGACACAAGACACGCCCATTAGGGAAAGAAAACTACGGCATAAGGGTTGTTCCTTTAGTGATTTACATTTTAGCTTTACTTAGATCTCATGAATATAATATTTCTAGGAAAAAACATGACAAAATATTTTTTTTTCATTTAAAATTCTTCCGAAAATCTGTCTAAATGCGTCCTGGAAATTTAAGTTTCTATTATGGAAACGACCATTTGACATCAAAGGGGGGATGTTTTTTTTTGTTTTTTTTTTTCATAAAATGATATTCTGATCCCCAATTTAAGAAGAAGACAAAAATTGATTAAGCAGAAGACAAAAAAAATCTTATAGAGTTTTGTATGGGAAAAAATGATTTGATTTGCAGCATTGAAAAACTAAATCGAAAACTAAATAAATTTGTCCGCGTCTAATTAAAAAAAAACATACCCCCCCTTTCCCGCTTTTGAATTTAAATGGTTGATCCCTAAACACTGTTGTAATGCAAAATGAATTTAAATAATTTTTATACATAAGATAATTGTTTTCATGTATTTTTTTTTTTTTTTTTTTTTATCTTAAATGGACACTAGCTGTCAAATTCATGGTCACCGATTGGACTCAAATTCTCATATTTGATATACAACCATGTAAAAACTGATTTTTAGAGATAGCACGTATCTTCTCTTGATACCTTTTAAATGAAAAATCATTTCAAAAAGGCCCTGAAATTTTACTAACATTCACAATGACATAGTTAGATTCACGCATAAAATTGAGAATGGAAATGGGGAATCATTATATATATTATATATATAATGAAATTAAAAAATACACTTTTTTGTGACTTAATGCAAATTATTTGCATTTTTCGGAAATGACTAAAAATGTATCAAACTTAGCGGAAATGATTTATTGTTTTCAACATTCATTTGTACAGATTAGAAATAAATATTTTATATGTAAAGATGTGTCAAAACTGTACGACTTCCAAATTCTCTTTGATATTCAAAATTTGGGATACATTTATTTTCGAAGGTACATATCGTTGATGAAGGAAAACTTATATGTTTGTGGATATTAAATTTCTGTTTACAAGCGTTAAGAAAAATAGTTGAACATTTAATTTCATAGTTAACCTGTACAATAAAATCAACGAAAATTGGTATCAAACGAATAATAATTGACCTAAAGTCTGTGAAACATATGGGTATTACTTCTCTTCTTAACACGACATCCCATTCATAATTTTAAACAAAAATGATAAACACTGATGAATATTTTTTTATATTTCGGTTGAGTTATTTTCCTAGAAAGTGAAGACAAGTTTAAAATTACCCGAGGTAATTGAGACCATCATTTCATAAGTTACACAATATGATCGTCTTGAGTTACATATATATCTGTAAGATTAATTTTAAGAAATCGCTAAAAAAACAGACATTAACAGAATTTGATATTATACTTTTCCACTGAATAGTGTACTGGATGCACTTGTAACATATATTGCATAGATTATAGCCATACAAATACAAACATTAAGATTTAAGTCAACAATATCTTAAAGCAGTCTAGAGTGCACAGGTTTATATTTATAGCATGATTTAACAAATATAAGAAATTTAGGCAATTTAGCACTACTTGTAGCTTGAAAAATCGCACGGTGACCCATACTTAATATTATATTTTCGAAAAAGGCATAATTAAATCTTCCTTTTCGCAAAGTATAAGAAAATCTTATGTGAGGAAATGTATACCGATGATCCATCACTATCATGTTATTTTGTTTCGTCTTTAAAACTTGACTGCTCGTCTGATAAATAAACTTTTATTTCAATCTTGAGGAATGAGGAGTTTATAATCTTTCGGAATTTTTCTTCGTTTCATTTTTTTTATTCATGTAGCAACTTCGAGCAATGCAATCGAGTATCTTGTTGATTGAAAACTTAAGATGCCTTTAATTAATTTTGATTCATTATATATAAGAATTTCTCCTTTTCAATTGAAAGTGAAAGTAAAACTCCAACATTTATGTAACGTATTTGTAAGATTTAAGTCATTTAATGTTGTGAATAGCGATATTTAGGATATAAACCTACATTTGTTTGCAGTTACAACTAATTATCCTTAACAATTTTTTTATTATTTAATTCAAAATTTCATAGAAACACAACTTCTTAAAATATTTGGAATACAGTAATATCTTGTATTTCGGTTAAGCCGACCGATTTCTTTTCTTTGAATATAAATTAAAGTCGGTAATATGCAAAATCTATTTTTCCTAGAAATGAAACAATCTTTTTGGCCTTGATAATTTTGAATTGAATTATAACTTAAATAATGTCAAATCATGCAATAATCTGTCATTAAATAGTGTACTGTTTCTACTTAAATCATTCATTGTATATGAATCAACAGTTTTTTTTCATAGTTTGAAAATCAATTAAAAGAAATCTTAGAAAAATTTTAGAAGTGGTAATCACTTTTGATATGTTGGAGTTTAATTACTGGTATCCCTATTTTTTTAATACTATTATCTAAATTATTATATATTATCAAAACAATCAGGAAAATTGAACAAGTGCTATTAAAACTTAGCCAGTATTTATTAAATAGCAGTATGCAATAGTACATGTTTGAATGCAAGTTTCTGAACAGGTTTTTTGTGCACCTTTGCATTCAGTAACCCTTTCATTGGCTTCATAACTCGATATGCAATATAAAAGTATATATACTAGTCAACAAAAGAAACGATACAAGACTTTTTTTTCAAATTAAAGATAAAGTTTTCCGTTTATAGGACCAATATTGAAGGTAGTAATACTTAATCATTATGGAAATATACATCCGCTTAAAAAAATATGTTTTTGCTTTCGTGACGTTTTTTGGCGATTTTTTTTTTTTTTAATTTACATAAAACGACAATTTGAAAAACAGAAGTTCCAACTAATGATGCCAACCTCTCATTTAAAGGTAAAGACAATGTTTGCCATCAAATTGTTTTTAAAAATCATACAGTTTCTTCGTTTATTTGTTAAGCAAAGTTCGGCCCCACGAGAAATCGTTAAAATGTATACACTATCAACTGATTTACCATAGACAGTATGTGTAAAGTGATATTCAAAAAGCGGTCACAATCTTAAAACTAATCCGAAAGGTTCCAAATTTACTGTGTGTTGTTTTCATATCTAAAGCTTTGATTTGAGACAAAAATAATAAAAAAATTTTGGCATTTTTTGAGATTTCAAAAAAAACCTTTTTTCCCCAAAAATTTGAAAAAAACAATATTTTAACCCATTAGTTACAACATGAAATACAACTTGATTATCATATTGAATAGTTTTAAACAAATTTGAAATTTTATTTAGTACTTAGAAAATTACGTGTCGATTTTTCTTCAACTTTCCGCAAAACTAATTTGCAACCTATAATCGTTTACACGGAATTTAGATACTTTCCGACAAGTTTTGATTTTCATTAACACATGTGCATACATTGCAAATGAAAGCTTTTTAAAATTGTGTATCTCATTTTGTTTTATATTTAATACTTTTTGATAAATTTTATTTCAAATTTAGTCGTGTATCGTTTCTTTTGTTGACTAGTATATATATGACACCTTATGTTTGTGGCATAAGATCTTGTCCAAAAGTTTATTGTTTTCTGTTTAGTATTAAAGTTATATTAATATATATTTTGTTACATCTTGTGATCAATTTTATTTGGCAATCGCCAATGGCAGTCAGCAGGGTTAAAAAAAAACATCAGTTGTTCGACCTGTTAGTCAAATGCGTTTTGTTTAAATATACGTTTCACTTTTTTGGTCTTATGGAAAATGTTGTTTGTGCTGTATTTAGGTCCTTCTACGACGAAATTTGTTTTACATGCACACGTATAAAAATTGCTGTTTTTATCCAACGCAATCATAGGTTTGAAAGTAGTTTTCAATTTAGACTTTATATATATATATATATATATATATATATATATAGTCTATAAGAATCTACCAACCAGTAAACTTAATAGGTATTGGATCATCAAAATTGACAATACTACACTAACAGGAAAAATTATATCGGTCAACCAACTCGTCATGGCGCCCGTAAACTATACGAAGGGATAAATCAAACTTCACTTTTTGGAACTCTTGGTTTAATAGCTTCCTTGTGACAAGCAACCCTCTATCAAGAAAATCATGATAGGACATACAAGCCCGGGAATATCGTATCATTTTGGAGATTTATACTCCGTACTCAGGCGCTGCTGAAATGTTGCTACATAGAAATAGAAAGTTCACAATTTGGAATCTTTCATCATCTCTTTTGCTGTAAAGTTTTGTTTTCAACCAAACCTCATTGTCAATTTGTAGATGGAAGTCAATATATGAGGCAGACTTAACTGTATCTGTTGTATCTTTTATCTATAGTTCCGATAGATGCATTCAACATAGGCACCAAATTTTGAATCATTTAGTGAGAGAACATCATCTATGTAGTGGAAAGTAAAATTAAAGGATATTGCTAACTTCTGATCTTTCTTCCTAAGAAGAACCTGTATGAAATCAGCATCATAATTATAAAGAAACAAGTCGGCAAGAAGAGGAGCACAATTGGTTCCAATTGGAATGTTGACAATCTGTTGAAAAATACGTCCTCCAAACGTAACAAATATGTTGTCAATCAAAAAAGCAAGCATCTTGATAATGTCAGTTTCAGAGAATCTTTTGTTTGAATCAGAGTGATTCTTTAAAGTAGGATTTATCAACCTCCAAGGCAAGATACTTATATCTACGTTCGCCATTTTATTTTATGAAACAAAGCAACACAAACTCTTACATTTTTGTCTTTTAGTTTGGAATTCGGAATACTTGTGTAAAGTGTAGAAAAGTCAAATGTTCTATTACTATTGCAAGATGAGAGCGTCTTAGATTGTATATACTCTAAAAGATATTTGGTATTTTTAGTATCAACATCTGACTTATGCCACCTCTCGTTAAAAAGGCAACAATAGTATACCGCTGTTCGAAACTCATAAATCGATAGAGAAAAAAAACAAATTCAGGTTACAAACCAAAACTGAGGGAAACGCATCAAATATACTGAGCCAAAAAAGTTTAATTTTTAGCAACACTTTTTTTTCAATTTTTTTTTTTTTTGTTGTTTCTCGAATTTTTTTTTTAAAACATCATTGATATAATCCTTAGTTTTACCTGTAATTTTAAACAGTCTTACTTTTTTTCTGGATGATTGATTTCGCGCCATTTCAGCTTTGCACGTGTAATTGATGTTTTACCTTCTGTACCTGAATTTTTAAAACAAAATTTTAATTTTTTTTTTCACTTACGTTCAGAAATACACCATTGGTAAGAAAAACACATAAACGTTTGAAAACATTGCATGGGGCGTCAACCAGGCCTCCCCGAAAACGACCGTCAGAAGTTTTTTGGAATGGTTGATGCCAGAATGAGTGTTTCTGATGTCGTGGATCGATTTAATGTGCATAAGTTAACAGTTTAGAGACTAACAAACAGATATCGACAAATTGCAACGGCACAGGATAGGTCAATATGTCGTAAACCAAAAAAACTATCGTCAAGGGAGGAGAGCTACTTTCGCTTTACGTCAACACGTGACAAGTTTTTTCCGGCCATAAGAGTAGTGCATTGATTACGAGCAGCTGCTGGTGTGCCTGCCAATCCTTCATTGATGCACTTAGGGCATGGCCGAGAAATTGATTATGAATAACACTATACTCATTTTCGCATTTTGACCCTCCCGAGCTCCATACCAAGAAAATCCTAATGAATTTGAGTGATAAACATTCATGTTGCTTCTGACATGTCATAATTTTATTTTTTTTATTATTAAAATCATATGTTGTTACAATTTTGTAATAAAATAAAATTTCATGTTTTTGTTGCTAAACTTTTTTGGCTCAGTATATAAGAGGAGAACAACGACACAACAGAAACACAACATTAAAATGTAACACATACAGAAACATACTATATTATAACAATGGCCATTTTCTGACTTGGTGCAGGACATTTTAAGAAAAACATGGTGGGTCGAACCTGGTTTTGTGGCATACCAAACCTCTCGCTTTTATGGTAATGTTAAATATAACATTAAAATGACAACATTACATGACAAGACTACAATACAAATAAATGGGAGAACATATAGGACAAAGACACACGAATAAAAGCTAACAAAAGGTAACAGGTTTAAAATTTAATACGTCAGACGTGCGTTTCGTCCACACAAGACTAACCAGTGACGCTCGGATGAAGAAAGTTCGAAAGCCAAAACAAGCACAAAGTTGGTAGAGCACCGAGGACCAACAGTTTTCAAAAGTTGTGTCCAATACGGCAAGCGTTTTCTGCCTGGGATAAGAACATGCAGTAAACCGATTTTCAACTAGGAATCAGGAACAAACATCAAACTGTATCTGCAGTCTCGATAGGTGAAAATAAAGTTTATTCATATAAAGATCAATATTTTTGCTATTTAATGAAAGTTGTGATGTAAAAAACTATAATATCAAAGATTCTCTCTAAATAACAGAAGAAAAAACATTAAAAAACCTAATACCAATTAATTAAGTTCTTATGTAAGGTCTCAATGGAAACTTACATTTCAATTACAAACTCTGTTATTTCATTGGTTATAAATACTATCTAATACTATCTAATGGCTGCTTCGTGGCTGTTTCCGGAATGATTATGGGGGAAATGAAGGTCATTTTAAATTTAAGCTAGTTGGATAATATTGGGAGTGTAATCGTCATTTTTCAGTTACCCCCTCTACCCTTTCATTCTGGATATATTTAAGGCCTTTTTGCTCTACAAACATATTTACCATGTATCTTTAAATAGGAAAGGTGAATGTAAACTATGCCCTTATGTAAAGTTAATTTGATTTCAATGCAGTCGTAATTCCAAGTTTTAATAGAAACTTAAATTTACAACACGCATTAAGACATAGATTCTCAAAAGAAGTTCAAAAGAAAGAAAATGTAGCTCGTCATGTATTTTCCTAGAAGACATAATTTTATGTGAATAATAATAAAATACCAATCTCTACAGGTATGAACCTTTTGTCGTAGTTTTTTCCCCTGATGGGCGTGTCTTAGGTCTTTTTCACTATATAAAGCTAACCGGGAACTGAGTCTTTTATTTATACAGCCTCTTTCCTGATACGCATGTAAGTATTGTTTTTATCGAAAGACGAAAGTTTTCCTTTGAAACTTTAATTAAATAAATTATTAAGCATTTTAAAGAATGTGTTTTATTCATCTAAAATTTAGAACAATGCGGTTATAACTTACCGAAAACAAAAACAAGAAATAAAATTTCAATTTCACAGAATAGAAACATTTTTTTGCTTTAAATTTGAATAGCTCTATGTTTTACATAAAGCCTTCAAAGCTTCTAACTCAAATCATATCTTATTTTTCCATAAATAACAAAGACAATATTAAACGATTATAACTTAAGTTATTTATTCATAAATGTTTCATATATAGATATAATTTCACAAGAGACCAATCAGTTATGTCTGGACATGGAAAAGGCAATTCATCATCAGACAAAGGTGGAAAGTGTGAAAAACCAGATAAAGGAGGCGAATCTGGTAAACCAAGCAGTGCTGCAGATGATTATGACTCCGGTAAGCTGTTTATTGAATTTTGAACTATTTCAATTTCAACATCTTTTTATCTCCTTATTCCAGATAAAAATTGATCTACATGTGATTAACAACAGACAAATGTTAATTTTTTATGAATTAAGAAAAATTCAATCATAACATCGGGTTTATCTTTTGAATTGTATCACGTCGTTCTGTCAAGTCGGGTCCTTTTACTGCTTACTATACGGTATGGGTTCTGCTTATTGTTGAAAGACGTTCTGTGAACTTTATATTTATTTCAAAGTTGGTTTTTTTTATTCATTTTTACAATTGTCTCTTTTGTTTTTTGTGAACGATTGCCAAGTTTTATGCTGTTGGGTCATTTTTTTCCTTGATTGATATAGTCTTATGCTTGATTCTATCTGTTTCTTGTTTTTAAATTTCCCTTGGAGTTCTGTATATTTTGCTTAATTTTTTACCTCCTTTTGTTCAGTCTCATTGTCAATCATACCATGCACATCTCCCTCGTCTATAAATTGCTTTTTAAATTCTACTTTGAATAATATATGATTTTAATGTCTTGCATTTCAGGTGTAACGGTAACCAATAGGTAAATAGACCTGTAAGTATTTTTATAATATTTCAAGATTATATGCAAAATGACTCGAACATATTTAAAAGTGATTGCAAGGTAAGAATGCTACAAAAAAAAAAGATTTATCTCGAATTTTTGATTACTGATACCAACTGTTTCATTTCAGGTACCAGTCCATCTCTGTCTATACTGTTAGACATTAGTAAAATTGTTTATATCTAAATCGATATGGACAAATTTCCCAAATAATTGGGACCTTTTAAATCATTGAGTATTTTCAAATAAACCTTCAGTGCATACAAACTTACTGTTTAAGAACTATCCCTGCAATTATCTACATAAAACTTAAAGGGAAGAGTCGTTATAATATATGAAATTGCAAAAAAGCAAAATGCAAGTCTTTTAAAATTCTCTAATCTGTATTGATAAATGTATAACGATGATATAATCTATACATTACAGTGTATATCTATCATTTGTGATGTCATGACTATGCCAAAATGTTCTTTTAGACGTTTGGAAATAAGTAGAATATGGCACATTAAAAAAGTATCTCACTTTAAAAATCGTCGTTGATATAAAAGTGTAAAAACATCTCGCATGCTCACACTATAAAATATGTAGAAAGACGCAGATAAGATGCATAAATTTTTGAATCATGATTCTTCATTAAACTTTTATAAAGCCTATAATTTAAATGTAACAATAAGGCATTTTTTTACCTTCTCCAAGAAAGAGTTTTCTTTTTTTAATTTCAATTTAAAATCTTTTGCCTCTGTTTTACAATTGAAAAAAAAGATATATTAGACATAACAAATCAGCGGTAGTAAAACAGAAGATGTTGTCTGATTGCCAATGAGATAACTATCAACAAGAACCAAAATGACACAGAAATAAACAACTATAGGTCACCGTACGTCCTTCAACAAGTAGCAAAACTCATACCACATAGTCAGCTATAAAAGGCCCCGTAATGTCAACGTCAATCAATTCAAACGAGAAAACTAACGGCCCAATTTATGTATTAAACATAAACGAAAAACAAATATGTAACACATAAACAAACGACAACATTTGAATTAAAGGCTCCTAGCTTTGGACAGGCACATATATACAGAATGCTGCGAGGCTAACCATGTTAGCGGGATCCCAACTCTCCCCCTAACATGGGACAGTGGTGTAACAGTACAACATAAGAACGAAGTATATAAATCAGTTGAAAAAGGCTTAACTCATCAGATGGATACAAATACAAATACTTCACAAAGTGACCGTGACCGGGTACTTGTACCTCCAAACAAAAACGGGCAATAAGTACATATCTGAGAGTACTCGGAGTGACTGAAAGCTAGTTCAAAGCCACTAACAACTAATGAAAAAAAATCATGCATCTAAGACTAAATTCATTTGTTTTAGTTGTATCATATGCATGAGATACGTTTAATTTGACATAGTTTAAAAAAACTATAGGGTAAGTCCTTTCTATTTTTATTATGATCGATTAATATGTTTTTTTTTTATTTTTGTTAACAGGATGAAGCCATCTTTTCAAAATGATATACAACAGATCTGGTAGAAATTCTTGAAACATTAGTGACTTATTTTTTTACTTCTTTTTCAAATGATAAAAAGGTCTTGTATTGATATAGAAATTCAATAAAATTATTTTCACTTTCTTTTATTTGTTTTTGCTCAGCGAATACTTCAAGTGTTGAATTCCTGCAACTACCATGTAGCATATTTACCTGACGATATCGGGATATCGGTATTTAGTCTTAACATGTACTTGTTATTTGTTACAATTTGTTATTTAAAAAATAAACAAACAAATGTCGAAATGTTCAGGACTTAATTAAATCTGTATTTGGGTAAGATAATGCAAGCATACGATTTTTATTGCGTCTTACACTTTGAGAAGCAAATATTCTTTTACTACTTTATTAAAATATTGTGTAAAAACGTTAATCATGAGCTATGAAAGTCAAGTAGCTCGAGTATTTTTCTGAAGAAATTAAAAAAAAATTTCAAAGAAAAATTTTATACAGTGGGTTAGCTTTCATTAATCTTCACTATCCAATAGATAAACAACTTTTGGTTATATTTTTAATATATAATCTTCATTGAAGGTGGAAGACGAATGCACAGTTAATTAATTATATTGATGTGCCATTTGTATGCAAGAGTGACATTCCTTTGTATTATGTGCCGATTCGAAAAAAAGTCTTGCGAGTATTGTCTCCCTTTAACAGGTTCATTATTTTATAATTAAGTATATGTTTCTGATATAATTATGAATAATAATATAAAATGTATCATTTCAATATATTTCAGTTGTTGTTATTAGTGTATCAAAAATTGATGTACGAATATAATTTCATAAATTTGAAATGTTTAAAATGATTACATACCAATATAAAAAAACGTTCATCATTTTTGAAAAAGACTATAAATGAATGTCGAAATTATTTATCTCCCCTTTATGATAGATTGATTGGGAAATTAACTTGAGTTATCTAATATTAATCACAGAGAAGGACTAGCAAGTAATTTTCAACTGTAGCTTATTTAACGTTAAAACAATTTTCCACTATAAACGAATGTTAATTTATAAAAATATAAGGACTTTGTTAGCTAAATCTACAAATTTTATTAGATATTATGAAGTTTTATTACAATTGATTAATATGCTATAACAACCATGTGTTTCTATGTAACCTTTGCCATGTACGCTGCAGATTAAAAGTTCAAAAAACCGAAATTATAAAACATTGGAGATCATACATAACAATAGGGTTTGAAAAGAACATCGGAAACCATTAAAAATCAACTTTGCCTCTTTGGCACACCATAGTGTTGCCTCGAGTAGTACTAAAAAGATATTATTCATTGTCGTAACCCACATCTGGGCAGAAAAAATGGTACCATCCTTGTTTTTACATAGGTTTACATTGGATCTGTTCCGAAAGTCAAGAACCTTGTATGCTTTATTAGAATGGTTTTGTCATTAACGGAATTCGGTATTAGTGGAATATTTTGAGTCAACGTAAAATGTTTTCTCAACTGTTTTAGACTCGGGACAATCAAAAGTTTATCATATTGTTTAGACATAAGTCATGTGTCTTTTGTTGAACTTTCTCTAACCTGCATTTGAATGGTCTTTTTGTTTGTGCTTCTGTAATAATTTTATACGACATATTTAATTTTATTAGCTAATCTAGCCCAAAGATTCAATGTGAGATTTTTCTACAACTCATCAATGATAAACACTAAAATCTTGAAAATACACCTTCATTGCGTCACAAGAAACAAACTAACTCTAAACGGATTTTTTCAAAGGGTTTTCAAATAATTGCACGAACAATGTTATATGTATTACTTTCAACCTACTTAATGGTCCTAAACTAAACAACGATAAAAGTATAAATCGTGACAATTGAACTTGACCTTCATTATGTAAAAGGAAACAACATTTCAAAATATTAAAAAAAAAATCCGTCAGAACATTTTCAAGTAAATGCATGGACACTGCTTGGTAGTCGTCAAATAAAAACCCTTCAAAATCTAGTTACAATGTGTCCAATGTTAAAATCTACATTTACAAAAATGTTGGGCTTTCAATGTCAGCGTAATTATTGTCTTTATCGTAAACAAATCGAATTCTTAAAGCATAAATTCATTAACACATAGTACACGGATTCATAGTAAAACCATTAAATTCTGCAAAAAATCTTTTGAAATAATTATTCAAAGTGAATCATCGTATAGAATACAAAGACTTACTTCACAAAATCTTATCACACACTATAAAACGTGTATATAAATTCAAAAAGTTTAGAAAAAAAAAACACACACATAATTGACTATATATTGATTCCTTATAATGTATAACAAAAGAGAGGGTAAATATGCCATAGGGACATTCAAACTCATTTGTCGAAAATAAATATACAACGCAATGGATAAATAGGAAAAAAGACGAATAGATAACAATTATATATAGCAGACAGCATAGAAACGAAAGACTGAGCAACACCAACCAATTGTAATGATTTCGTATACACTGCAGACTAGAAGCCATTTAATTAACCATCAAAAGGACCTCCGAAGAATCCCGATGGTCAAATAACCTGATATAAACATACATTTAACTGTTAATATACAGCAAAGTACGCACAATCGTATAACGAAGATCATGCTAGATCTGTTTGATTTCATGACATAGATTTAACAAATGTATATAATCATTTTAGTTGTTTGAAATAAAAAGAAAATTTGGGTGTACCAAACCAGTCAACGATGGTGGGTCCCCTTTTCATTTTTCATAAATATTCCAAAGCAATCTTTTACTGTAACGAATATTCAAGCCATGTATGTTGACAAGCGGGATCATTGGACACATTGTAACTATATTTTGAAGGGTTTTTATTTGACGGCTACCAAGTAGTGTCCATGTATTTACTTGAAAACGTTCTGACGGATTTTTTTTAATATTTTGAAATGTTGTTTCCTCTTACATAATGAAGGTCAAGTTCAATTGTCACGATTTATACTTTTATCGTTGTTTAGTTTAGGACCATTAAGTAGGTTGAAAGTAATACATATAACATTGTTCGTGCAATTATTTGAAAACCCTTTGACAAAATCCGTTTAGAGTTAGTTTGTTTCTTGTGACGCAATGAAGGTGTATTTTCAAGATTTTAGTGTTTATCATTGATGAGTTGTAGAAAAATCTCACATTGAATCTTTGGGCTAGATTAGCTAATAAAATTAAATATGTCGTATAAAATTATTACAGAAGCACAAACAAAAAGACCATTCAAATGCAGGTTAGAGAAAGTTCAACAAAAGACACATGACTTATGTCTAAACAATATGATAAACTTTTGATTGTCCCGAGTCTAAAACAGTTGAGAAAACATTTTACGTGGACTCAAAATATTCCACTAATACCGAATTCCGTTAATGACAAAACCATTCTAATAAAGCATACAAGGTTCTTGACTTTCGGAACAGATCCAATGTAGACCTATGTAATAACAAGGATGGTACCATTTTTTCTGCCCAGATGTGGGTTACGACAATGAATAATATCTTTTTAGTACTACTCGAGGCAACACTATGGTGTGCCAAAGAGGCAAAGTTGAATTTTAATGGTTTCCGATGTTCTTTTCAAACCCTATTGTTATGTATGATCTCCAATGTTTTATAATTTTGGTTTTCTGAACTTTTAATCTGCAGCGTACATGGCAAAGGTTACATAGAAACACATGGTTGTTATAGCATATTAATCAATTGTAATAAAACTTCATAATATCTAATAAAATTTGTAGATTTAGCTAACAAAGTCCTTATATTTTTATAAATTAACATTCGTTATAGTGGAAAATTGTTTTAACGTTAAATAAGCTACAATTGAAAATTACTTGCTAGTCCTTCTCTGTGATTAATATTAGATAACTCAAGTTAATTTCCCAATCAATCTATCATGAAGGGGAGATAAATAATTTCGACATTCATTTATAGTCTTTTTCAGAAATGATGAACGGTTTTTTATATTGGTATGTAATCATTTGAAACATGTCAAATTTATGAAATTATATTCGTACATCAATTTTTGATACACTAATAACTGAAATATATTGAATTGATACATTTTGTAATTATTCAAAATTATATCAGAAACATATACTTAATTATAAAATAATGAACCTGTTAAAGGGAGACAATACTCGCAAGACTTTTTTCGAATCGGCACATAATACAAAAGAATGTCACTCTTGCATACAAATGGCACATCAATATAATTAATTAACTGTGCATTCGTCTTCCACCTTCAATGAAGATTCTAAATTATAAATATAACCAAAAGTTGTTTATCTATTGGATAATGAAGATTAATGAAAGCTAACCCACTGTATAAAATTTTTCTTTGAAATTTTTCTAAATTTCTTCAGAAAAATGCTCGAGCCACTTGACTTTCATAGCTCATGATTAACGTTTTAACACAATATTTTAATAAAGTAGTAAAAGAATATTTGCTTCTCAAAGTGTAAGATGCAATAAAAATCGTATGCTTGCATTATCTTACCCAAATACAGATTTAATTAAGTCCTGAACATTTCGACTTTTGTTTGTTTATTTTTTAAAATACCGTTTGTAACAAATAACAAGTACATGTTAAGACTAAATACCGATATCCCGATATCGTCAGGTAAATATGCTACATGGTAGTTGCAGGAATTCAACACTTGAAGTATTCACTGAGCAAAAACAAATAAAAGAAAGTGAAAATAATTTTATTGGATTTCTATATCAATACAAGACCTTTTTATCATTTGAAAAAGAAGTAAAAAAATAAGTCACTAATGTTTCAAGAATTTCTACCAGATCTGTTGTACATCATTTTGAAAAGATGTCTTCATCCTGTTAACAAAAATAAAAAAAAAACATATTAATCGATCATAATAAAAATAGAAAGGACTTACCCTATAGTTTTTTCTTTAAACTATGTCAAATTAAACGTATCTCATGCATATGATACAACTAAAACAAATGAATTTAGTCTTAGATGCATGATTTTTTTTCATTAGTTGTTAGTGGCTTTGAACTAGCTGTCAGTCACTCCGAGTACTCTCAGATATGTACTTATTGCCCTTTTTTGTTTGGAGGTACAAGTACCCGGCCACGATGACTTTGTGTAGTATTTGTATTTGTATCCATCTGATGAGTTAAGCCTTTTTCAACTGATTTATATACTTCGTTCTTATGTTGTACTGTTACACCACTGTCCCAGGTTAGGGAGAGAGTTGGGATCCCGCTAACATGGTTAGCCTCGCAGCATTCTGTATATATGTGCCTGTCCAAAGCTAGGAGCCTTTAATTCATATGTTGTCGTTTGTTTATGTGTTACATATTTGTTTTTCGTTTATGTTTAATACATAAATTAGGCCGTTAGTTTTCTCGTTTGAATTGATTGACGTTGACATTACGGGGCCTTTTATAGCTGACTATGTGGTATGAGTTTTGCTACTTGTTGAAGGACGTACGGTGACCTATAGTTGTTTATTTCTGTGTCATTTTGGTTCTTGTTGATAGTTATCTCATTGGCAATCAGACAACATCTTCTGTTTTACTACCGCTGATTTGTTATGTCTAATATATCTTTTTTTTTCAATTGTAAAACAGAGGCAAAAGATTTTAAATTGAAATTAAAAAAAGAAAACTCTTTCTTGGAGAAGGTAAAAAAATGCCTTATTGTTACATTTAAATTATAGGCTTTATAAAAGTTTAATGAAGAATCATGATTCAAGAATTTATGCATCTTATCTGCGTCTTTCTACATATTTTATAGTGTGAGCATGCGAAGTGAGATACTTTTTTTAATGTGCCATATTCATACTTATTTCCAAACGTCTAAAAGAACATTTTGGCATGGTTATGACATCACAAATGATAGATATGCACTGTAATGTATAGATTATATCATCCTTTTACATTTATCAATACAGATAAGAGAATTTTAAAAGACTTGCATTTTGCTTTTTTACAATTTCATATATTATAACGACTCTTCCCCTGAAGTTTTATGCAGATATTTGCAGGGATAGTTCTTAAACAGTAAGTTTATATACACTGAAGGTTTATTTGAAAATACTCAATGATTTAAAAGGTCCCAATTATTTGGGAAATTTGTCCACATCGATTTAGAAATAAACGATTTTACTAATGTCTTACAGTATAGACAGAGATGGACTGGTACCTGAAAAGAAACAGTTGGTATCAGATATTTTATTTCGATTTTCTTTTATCTTTAACAGAATATTTGGTTTACGATTTGTAGCATTCAAAATTCGAGAAAAATCTTTTTTTTTTGTAGCATTCTCACCTTGCCATCACTTAAATATGTTCAAGGCATTTTGCATATAATCTTGCAATATTATAAAAATACTTACCTATTTACCTCCTGTTTGAAAGATATTGGTTACCTTAGCACCTGAAATGCAAGACATTAAAATTATATATTATTCAAAGTAGAATTTAAAAAGCAATTCATAGACGAGGGAAATGTGCATGGTATGATTGCCAATGAGACTGAACAAAAGGAGGTCAAAATTAAGCAAAATATACAGAACTCTATGGGAAATTTAAAAACGGGAAACAGATATAATTAAACATAAGACTATATCAATCAAGGAAAAAAAATTAACTTAACAGCATAAAACTTGGCAAACGTTCACAAAAAACAAAAGAGACAATTGTAAAAATGATAAAAAAAAAAAAAAACTCAATTCGAATTATATGTCCGTGTGAACGAGGCATGAAATAAATATAAAGTTCACAGAACGTCTTTCAACAATAAGCAAAACCCATACCGTATAGTAAGCAGCAAAAGGACCCGACTTGACAGAATGACGTGATACAATTCAAAAGATAAACCCGATGTTATGATTGAATGTTTCTTAATTCATAACAAATTAAACATTTGTCTGTTGTTAATCACATGTAGATCAATTTTTATCTGGAATAAGGAGACAAAAAGATGTTGAAATTGAAATAGCTCAAAATTCAATAAACAGCTTACGGGGGAAATCATCATCTGCAGCACTGCCTGGTTTACCAGATTCGCCTCCTTTATCTGGTTTTTCACACTTTCCACCTTTGTCTGACGATGAATTGCCTTTTCCATGTCCAGACATAACTGATTGATCTCTCGTGAAATTATATCTATATAAGATGAAACATTAATGAATAAATAACTTAAGTCATTATCGTTTAATATTGTCTTTGTTATTTATGGAAAAATAAAATATGATTTGATTTAGAAGCTTTGAAGGCTTTATGTAAAACATATAGCTATTCAAATTTTTAATTACAAAAATGTTTCTATTCTGTGAAATTGAAATTTTATTTCTAGTTTTTGTTTTCGGTAACTTATAACCGCATTGTTCTAAATTTTAAATGAATAAAACACATTCTATAAAATGATTAATAATTTATTTAATTAAAGTTTCAAATGAAAACGTTCGTCTTTCGGTAAAATAAACTCATCATAGATACCAGGACTAAATATAGTATATACGCCAGACGCGCGTTTCGTCTACAAAAGACTCATCAGTGACGCTCGAATCCAAAAAAGTTAAAAAGGCCAGAAAAGTACGAAGTTGAAGAGCATTGAGAACCAAAATTCCTAAAAGTTTTGCCAAATACAGCTAAGGTGATCTATGCAAAAACAATACTTACATGCTTATCAAGAAAGAGGCTGTATAAAAGACTCAGTTCCCGGTTAGCTTTATATAGTGAAAATGACTTAAGACACGCCCATCAGGGAAATAAAACTACGACAAAAGGTTCATACCTGTAGATATTGGTATTTTATTATTATTCGCATAAAATTATGTCTTCTAGGAAAATACATGACGTGCTACATTTTCTTTCTTTTGAACTTCTTCTGAGAATCTGTCTTAATGCGTGTTGTAAATTTAAGTTTATATTAAAACTTTGAATTACGACTGCATTAAAATCAAATTAACTTTACTTCAGTGCATAGTTTACATTCACCTATCCTATTTAAAGATACATGGTAAATATGTTTGGAGAGCGAAAAGGCCTTAAAATGTATCCAGAATGAAAGGGTAGAGGGGTAACTAAAAAGAACGATTACACTCCCAATATTATCCAACTAGCTTTGTAATTGAAATGTAAGTTTCCATTGAGACCTTACATAGGAACTTAATTAATTGGTATTAGGTTTTTTAATGTTTTTCATCTGTTATTTAGAGAGAATCTTTGATATTATAGTTTTTAACATCACAACTTAAATCGCAAAAATATTGATCTTTATATGAATAAACTTTATTTCCATCTATCGAGACTGCAGATACAGTATGATGTGTATTCCTGATTCCTAGTTGAAAATCGGTATAATGCAGCTGCCTCATATTCACCATGATTCCAATACATTCTGATTACAGGTTTGGTTTTAAAAAATATTGTACCTTCAAAAACTGTCATCTGTAGTCAGGATTTTGAAAGATATAAAACAATATTCTCTCAATATACATTAATTTCACAGGCATTGTCATTTCCAAATAAAAAACACTGACAATAGTACAGTTTGGAAGTTTATATTCGCACATCATTATGTTGGTTTGATTTATGTTAGTAAAAACAAAAAAACAGCCCTTTGATACTTTACGCAAATCATTAACATAACTCAAAGGACAAATCAACTGTCTAAGTTGATTTACATTTATCATATTATCAAAACAGTCTTTAATATGTATTTGTACGGGTTGGAAATCTACTGAAAATGTAACCGTTATTTTCGTTAAAATGTCTTTTTGGTAATTCTCACGGTCAACATATTTAAAAGTCCAAATCCTTATTAGGTTGTTTTACAGATTTTTATAACGAAATCGCGATAATAAATGAAAGCTCTGCAATATCAATCAACTAGCATAGTGTTTTGTTCTCAACCAACCCTCATTGTCAATTTCTAGATGTAGGACATTATATGTTGCAGACTACCTGTATAATAGAGTAGAACACGAAGTTGAAGTATAATGCTAGCCTTCTTCTTTTTTTTTTTAAGAATCCCATTTTGACGTCAGCCTCATGAGAAATAAAGGCAAACAATCGACAAAAATAAAGAGAACAGATGATTCCCAGTGAAATTCCGAGTGATTGTTTACTGAAAAACACGTTCTCCAAACGTAAGAAATATATTGCAAATTAAGAAATCTATCATCTTTATAATGGCAGTTTTAGAAAAGTTTTTTTTTAATCTGTATCCTTCCCTAAGTCAAAACACTTTTTATACGTTAGCAATTCTTTTTATGAAACATATAGCAGAAGTATTTCTTTCAATTAATCTGTTAGTTTGGAATGTGGAATACTTGTGTATATGGTAGAAAAGTCAAACTTTTAAATACTATTACAAGAAGAAAGAGCCTTAGATTGTTTATACAAATTTTATAAAATACAAATCTACTTCATGTCGCCCCTAGAGTAGGTAGTTTCACGATAAATTTGAAATAGATGATTAAAAGTCTCGTTTTGTAAATAGTTAGACACATAAAAATACTATGTCAGAAATTTGAGATTTCAATGAATGTTTCGTTTTATCATGGCTATTTTTGTCATTCTAAGTAAAACATGCCCTTGAATACTAAATTTAACAATTAAATATTTGCTTAGAATATATAACATACATGCAATTTCGTGTGTTTCTGCTGAATCATTTTAGTTTTTCTCCGAATATAGATAAAAGTAGGATTTTAGTAGACTTTTTTTATTCGTAGAAGTGAAACGATATGTTTGGCCTATATGTGCATAAATTAAAAGGATTAGATACTGCTATTTAAAAAAATGATGCAAGTATGTAATACTCTACCTGTGTATAATCTGTTCATATTACAATCTTTAGATGTTAAAAACAATTTATAACAGTTTCTATTATATTGTTATTCACATACTTTCAGATGTGTTATAAAGTGAGAGAATCTTAAAAATACCATATAATAAAACTAGGGTACCTTAATTTTGTACGAGCCACATCAGGTTCAAAATTTTGTTGAAACTTTCAACTGGCTTTGCTAAATACATATTATTTAGCGATAAATCAATCAGCAGAATTGTAACACTTCAAATTATGAGTGAATTTTAGAATCGCCTGTCAAAATGAGTTTTGCCCACCTTTAATCAGCAGTTTTTTGTATAGTGATTTTTATTTGAGTCGGCTTTCGTTGTAAATAAAATTTTGTGATACCGTGCATATTTTAGAGACAAATTAAAAAAGGTTAGAAAAAAAAAACAATTGAAAAACGTCACCGGCTAAATCCCTAGTGCAGATGGAGATAACTACTGGTAACTATTCTGTCGTTCATACCTATGAATCGAACATTGTTTGGCCAAATTTACAGACGTTCTGCATTCATCGAATATTCGTCTTAGATTGAGCCTAGGACTAGGGTCTATAAGGGCCATTTTTGGAGCCACCCCAAAATTTCATTTAATTTGTCATGTTGTAGCTCTGTACCTTCTGAAAATGATTGCATTTTGGGTCTAACTCGTGTGTTCTGTTGCCTAGCAACCAATATAATGGCGGAGTTAAACTCATCAAATATGATTAATATACAGCTTAAATCTATCTATATCAAACCTGTTTAGCATGTAGTTAACTTTACACTTGTACACTATTTAAATATTACATACTTAACTGCAATTTTTTGCCAAATTTACTGTTGTTTCTCCCTAGCAACACATCTGTTCCCATGGCAACAGCAATTTGTTTTCTATTTTACAAGATTTAATTTTAAATATGTTGCAACAGAAAGGCAATTTAAGATGCAAATTGTAAAAAGTAACAAACTCCAAAGTAAATGTTAAAGGGAAAAGCAATATTGAAACATCAACAAACAAAACGATACACCAGGTATTGCTGATATACTAGTATACAGATTTTGCATCTAGTGCTGGGTGATGTCTCACTTATCAGCGACAAGAAGAATAATATAGCGAAAAGACCATCTATTTAGCGCTAAGAAATCTTAATGTTAATTATCTAAATTTAATAGATACAGACACATAAATTAAAGGGTGTTTTTAAATATCGGTGTATTTCCATTACATTACTACTTACGTTTCATGTAGGGTTTTGGGGAAGGTGGAGGAGCACTTCTATTTACAAGATGATAGAACGTGTCTCTGGAATAGGTCCATTTTAAAGCTTAAAATAAGTGAAAAGTTACGAAAAATGTCATATATGATAAGGGCAATAAAGTTCCCATAACTTCTTCGACTGTCAACTTGTTTGGTGTTCCCGCTGTGTCTTTATCAAACATTTTTTTCTCTTTTGACACTTACGTATTCAAAACCTTTACATAAAACCACATGAAACCAAATCAATATGGGAAAAAGTTACTTTTTTCCTACGCAATATATGAAAAGGTATATATTTTTAAAATCTAAAACAGGGTGAGGTTACAAAACAGCGGCACCCATATCAGTTAAATATTGAAGTAAACCTCCCCCTCTAGACATATGTAGAGGATCGTAAGGGTTGACTTTTTCGAAATTTATTTTAGTTTTATTATCTATTTCAGAGGTCCAGATAACCATATCTATAGCATTATAAAAACTGGTACATGCTTCTATCTGTATTCTTAATATTTTTCTATATTTATTATGTATATTATTTGTTTTCTTTTAGTTCTTGTGACTGTGACTAGTTTATCAAATCTTAGTGACGTATGACTTGTTCTTTGATTATTACGACAATATTCATTATATATATGTCAAAATAGTTGAAAACAGGAATGTGTCTTTAGTACATGGATGCTCAAATCGCAAGGCCAGAGGCTCCTGAATTGGGACAGTCGCAAAAATCGGCGGGGTTTGATATGTTATTTTGAGATCCCAAACCCATCCACCTATACCCCTAGCCAAACTAGAAAAAACAAACACACAACAATACGCACAGTAAAACTCAGTTCAAAAGAAGTCTGAGTCTGATGTCAGATTAAACTACCTTGACCAAAAACTGTAACCTAAAGCGGGACAGAAGGAGGATCGGACGAACAGACACACATACGCACGGACAAACGGATGCACAGACCAGAAAACATAATGCCCATAAAAGGGGCATAACAACAAAACCACACTTTTAGAATTACACTTTATTTTTACACATGATTATAAAATTATTCAAAACATAACCTTTAAAAAGGTAACAGACATGTAGGATGCTTACAGACTCCAGGCACTTGTTTCTATGCATGGGAAGGTTGACTATCCATATATATATATAACTCGTTTAAACATGAACCCAACAATGTTAGATCTGTAAATTTGCCTTCGCAATTTTTTTTTGTTCTTCCCTCGCCGGGATTCGAACCCATGCTACTGAGATATCGTGACATCCAATCGCCTGCACTGTATATTAATTGATATATTATAAATAAAACATATAGAAATCTATTGTTTCTGCACACATTGTAATTAACCAAAAGTTATTGAGAAATAGTGTTGAATGTTTTACATGTAAACAAAGAAAACAACCTTTTAGTACTTTGTTTACTTTTCAATAATAATACAGACTTCTCTAAATACTTATGACGTATTAATTATTTCCATCTTGTGTCATATCAGATCGTAATACTTCTTCAATAGATCGACTGATTATGTCTGGACATGGTAAAGGAAAGTCATCAGCAGACGGTAGAAATAGCATGAAAGAACCTGGATCATCAGACGATAAATCTGGAAAGAAGGAAAGCAGCAAAACGTCTGAAGATAGACAAAAAGGTGAGCTGTATATCGAATTTTCACCCGCTATGTATTACTTCTGCAAGATTACATTTACTCTTAAGGTAATTATTATTTTTTTATTTTGATATATTTTATGAATAATGTGGAATATTTAAACGTTTTGCTTTTAGATTACACCTTATAATTTTGTTTTGTTGCTTTTCAGATCCTGTGGTTAAGAATATAATGATGGATAAGCATATGTACCATATGTTAAGATATATGCATAACGCAACGAGAATATTTGCAATGATTGTTTTATCAGTAATATATTTGCACTCAAAACACATATTTTCCAATTGTTGTATCGGTAAATAAATATTATGTTGCAGATAAACAAATATTGACACAGAAAATAACTTACGCATTTATTTTTATCATTTCTTGTACGTCTTAAAGATAATGTTTCAAAAGTTGAAGGTAAAAAAAAATATTTATCCATAAGCTTAAAAAAAAGTAAAAAAATCAAAACACCGAACTCAAAGGTAAATTCAAAACGGAAAGAGTCCCTAATCGAATGTCAAAACTAAAAGCAAAAACATCAAACGAATGGATAACAACTGTATATTCCTGACTTGGTACAGACATTTTAAGATATAGAGAATAGTGGGTTAAACCTGGTTTTATGGCTAGCTTAACCTCACACGTGTATGACTGTCGTATATAATTCCATTATATTGACAACAATCCCAATGTGCTATTTTTTAATCTTTACTTTTTAAGAAACATTATAGTTACCGTGTTTGTTCCTAATGGAATATAGTGTAGGAAATATTTGTACTATCAGAAACTAATGTTATAACCTTGTTTATAGCAAAGTATTATGAGGAACTTTTGTTGCGAGGAACAAGTTTAAACTTTGTTTTAGGCTCTTCCAATCAAGGTTTATGCAAGTTCTTTTTCTGTACTTTTCTTAATTTCTTAACGGGTTATATGTTAGTTAAGTTCACATCAAATTAAATATTTGACTTAGAATAACTAATTGGAAAAAATATTACTGTTTGTTTCGAACGCAGCAGGAGTTATAATATAAAAGCGAATGAAGTAACGATGTTCAAATGTCGTAAATCAATTAATAACAGACAATTCAAATAACAAACATAAAGGCCGTACGCTGACCTATAGTTGTTAATGTCTGTGTCATTTTGGTCTTTTGTGGATAGTTGTCTCATTGGCAATCATACCACATCTTCTTTTTTATATGCAAACTTGATTGAATCGCTGGAACTTACGAAGGATCAAGGTTGATGCGACAAAAGGATAAATGTTTCCCGCTATGTATCCATCACCAAACATCGCAACAGTAAACAATAAGAAGCTTTGTTTTCAGTATTTCAAATTTAATAAATATATAGATATATTTATATATATATTGACAAAAAAAGACTTTTTTCATTTACAGGATGAAACACAAACGTTGGAGGATAGAGGCAGATTTGAAAAAAAAAATCAAAATTTAACAGTGACTTCTTATCATCTGTTTTCTAATGTTTTAAACGTTATTATAATGATCTAAAGATGTAATAAAACTATTCACTTATCTTTTGTCATTGCTTTTGAACTTTACGTTGCGATCACACACTTTCAGTGTTGAATTATATACTGAATTGTTGGTGGAGTTCGTGTTGCTTAGTCTGTAGTTTTCTATGTTGTGAATTTTGTACTATTATTTGTCTGTTTAATTTATTATTTTTAGCCATGGCGTTGTGAGTTTACTTTTGATCTATAAGTTTGACTGTCCCTTTGGAATCTTTCGCCCCTTTTTTACAAAACCAAAATACGAAACACAATGCAATGTCTGAAGCAGGACATGATTATCATTTCGGACCACCTGAGATTGCATCCAGTCATGTTTGTGAAGCTATCAATGTGAAGTTTGCCTTGTTAAATCTGTTTCTTAGAAACTAATCACTTTAAGCTATAGATCAACTATATTTGGTTTATGAAATGATTGTAAGATAAATATGTGTTTTGGGAAGATGACATCTGTCCTTGACCTCATGTTCATGGTTTAATTTTAATTTACATGTATTCGGTCCTATATTTGGTGAATGAAACGATTGTAAGGTGTAGATGTTAGTCTGAACCCTTGGCATCAACGCTACGACTCACTGTAAAAATAGTATTACTATTTCATTTTAGATAAGTTTTATTTTAAATGCATGATAAGGAAGACAAATAAATACAGTCATGTAAATATCATATCTTATACACAAAAGCTTCATCGGTACAGTAACTGGTTTGGCTGGAGACTATCATCAACCCTGCTTTTCTGTTAATATCAAAAGCCTTAGGATATATGATTCCATCTTCTTCATTTAAAATTGTTTTTTTTTACTTTTACCATCTTGTGATAACTCTACAATACTGTTATTGCCTACAGAAGCGATATAAACAAAACCATTCTTATCTGAAGAACCTTTCTATAGTTTTATTCTTTCAACATCAACTAATAACACTTGATGTTTGTAAAAGAGACTGATGGCTACTTTATTATTGCTGACGTTGTAAATATTTGATGGAAAGTCGTCTTCTGTGAATTTCACCGCGTTTCTCCAACAGTAACCATTACTACCGAAAAAGCATCAAACTTTTCTGGTGATTTTCTAGTGCCATCGTCAAGAACAAGTAATTCCGTCATTAAATATTTTTGTCCTTCTGGAAATTTCAGTTTGTTTAAAATAAAAGTTGGCCTTATGTGTCCAATACAAGGAATCTTTGATACTGAATGTCGGACTTCATCTCCTTCAATGACCACCGCATTTGAACTATATGGTTGCTTTTAAATAGAAATATCTCTAAACGATTTTACATCTGTTAGAATTGATTGCAAGGCAAATGAAATATTAACATGCAAGAAATTTTATCCATGTTTCCTTTACTTTCTAGATATTCTATGTATTTTATTTCTTGTGATGAAGCTTTTTCAATTTCCTTCAGACCTACATAGGTTTTGCCACTCATTTGCATATTGTCTCATTTTGGAGAAGTATTCTTTTAAATGACGAATTTGTTTTGCATGTTGCACTACTTGTTGAACAAGATCATTCATTTTTAATTGTATCATTGACTGTTTTGATTCTAACTTGTCAAGAATTTGACTTTCTATTTTGTCCAGATAATCATCAATAGATTTTCTTACTGATTTGATTTCCGTAAGAATTTGTGTTATCTGATTTTGATTTGAAGTGACACTATTGTGCAAGTATTCAATTATTTGTTCAAACTTTTTGTCTAGGTCCTTTAGATTTTTATCAAGGAATGGGATTGAGTCGGATGATTTTATATGGAAGCACATATGGTACACCCCTTGGAAAGTTATTATGTTGCAAATAAGTCGGAATTATTAGTTAAGTTGTGTGTAATAAGCTGGAATGAAATCATCATGAGGAATCAACTTGTCGGAATGATGAAGAAAAAGTTGCATTACAATGTCGACTTGCTGATATAAATATATTGACATGGTAATAAAAAGTCGAGTTGTTAAATTCAACCTGTTAATTGATTAAAGGGGCACTAGCTACGAGATATATAAAAAATCTAAAGTTTTTTTTCTGTTCAATCAATAATGAAAGTGAAATAGTGAAATAGCAATTCGCTTTTTGCAGCCAAAAAGGTTCAATTTTGTCAAATTACGCTAAAAAACATTGATAATTAGTAATCTATCTTTAAACCATTTTCATATGTCGTTTGTTTAATGTGTTGCGGATGAGTGTCGCTATCCATTGAGTTAAATTTCAAATTAAAGTTCGAGTTGATGTTCTGAGTTATTTGGTATGATAAGGGGTAACGGCAGTCAAAGAACTAAATAAAAACACTATTTCGGACATAAGGGGGATATCCCCACACTAGTACGGCTTTTTTCCCTCCCTATTTCCCAAATGGAATCAGTATTATAATAAATTCGCGAAGAATTGCATGAAACCTTCCGTCTCGCCTGGGATTGAAACTGTCAGTGCAAAATTTGTAATATTGACTGTAAAATGTAAATTTTTCTGTAACATACAAAATTTAGAAAATAGTTTTTTTCTGTAGATGATTTATCTTGATCTTAAAGATTTACTCCAATGCAAGTTTAATAACAATTCATGGAGTTTTGCAAATTTATCACGACAAAACAGTTTTATTTAATGCGTTTCCCTCAGTTTTAGTTTGTTACCCCGATTTTGTTTTTTGTCCATAGATTTATGAGTTTTGAACAGCGGTATACTACTGTTGCCTTTATTTATTAACTGCAATAAAAAACCTAAAATGACCCTGAAATGACACTTGCAAAAAAAAATCACACGAGAAACATACGATCTAAATGAAAAAGACGCTTTTGAAATACATTTCTACCTCAGGAATATAGATTACCTAAAGCTATATTTGGCAAAACTTTTAGGAATTGTGATCCTCAATTCCCTACAACTTTGTACTTTATTTGGCCCATTAAACTTCTTTGATTCGAGCGTCACTGATGAGTCATTTGTAGACAAAACGCGCGTCTGGCGTAAATACAAAATTTTAATCCTGGTATCTTCACACCATAGTTACAGGGAAACAACAAATAATATATGTTCAATTGTCGTAACCACAATCCTGTCCTCTTTTTCCACAATCCTGTCCTCTTTTCCACGAAGATGACCTACTGCATTGGACCAAATCAACGGGTTTGTAATTTCATAATGACACGACTCCTTGATGATTCCATCACGACTCCAACCCGACCACTAATTGAATACATATTCCATAAATCCGACCAATTCACGATCTCTACACGATCTTTACTCGACTAACTAGACCTAATCAACTATGCTCGATCTCAGCCTGATCTCTGCCAGAACAAATCTATTTGATCGTATAGGGGTAGTAGGGATAGTCGGGCATTGCTCGGGTATGTACAATTTCAGTATAAAAACATCTGATTCTTTATTTATATCACCCGCTGCAGTGGCGGAGGCAATAAGCGACACCTTTGTCCTTCCGTTAGTACGTATACGTACGTCCCAACAATTAGTTTTCGTTCCCTTATTTTATTTTCCCTAAATCATTTTGAAGCGTAATATAATAAAACGCAGATCAAGTGCGACTTTGGGTTTTGTCACTTTTACCGCTCTTGGTAATGACTCTCCATAGCGTTATATACAAGCTGGGCATTATTTGTGTCCAATGAACACGTTCCCAATTTATTTGGTTAGAGTCAGTGGTTCACAGACAGTCTGAGTAAAAATATACATTTAAAGTATCTATATGGAAATAAAGCAGTTGGATTGTTTTGCAATGTGGTTAGAGCTTCCAGAGAGCGTAGAAGACCAGTAAATTAAAAAGAGGTAGACAGCAAATTAAAGGGTGCCTAGAAATCTAGGTGATGCAGTGGCTTACAAGGCGACCACTGTGTGTAGTATAAATTGTAATCACAAAAAATACTGAACTCCGAGAAAAATTCAAAACGGAAAGTCCGTAATCAGATGGCAAAGTCAAAGATATTAGAGACTTACAGGAGCTGAACAAAGAGGATCCTAATGGTTATAAAAACTTACTAAAAGTTATTTAGGACGCTGATTTGCTATGGGAGTTTTACTGCTTTTTTCTTCGAAATGTGTCACTGGATTAATACTGATGTTAGACAGCAGTATACATAAATTTTACCACCCCCTTTTCCTTGCTTTCTTATAAATTAAGCCTATAGTTTGTGTCATACATGTGCATATGTATGCAACCAGTAATTTCCATAGATTTGATACAAAAATTAGTATCAATGGCAACAAACTGCTTGTTTTTACTAATAATGTTGGGAAAAAAATTTGGCCAAAATTAGAATTTCAATCCACCGGAGAATACCTTTTTTTTAACTGTTTACATATATATATCACGAATTCAAATAAAAATCATTTGTCTTTTGTATCATTAAACTGTGTCAAAAAGCGTAAAAAAAGGTGATGCTAATATTCGTCCGTACGGTGACATATAGTTGTTCATTTCTGTTTCATTTGGTGTCCTATGGAGAGTTGTCTCATTGGCAATTATACCACATTTTCTTAGTTTTATACTACAAAAGCGTATGGACATACGGAAAATACGGACAGTCAAACAAACATAGCCCATTTAACAACTAAAATATATTGTCACGATTTTATTTTTAACTGTACACAAATTCTTCCGCAGCAGCAATCTCAGGTGAGACGGAAGGTTTAATGTAGTCCTTCACGAATTTATTATAATACTGATTCCATTTGAGAAATAGGGAGGGAAAAACAGCCGTACTAGTGTGGGAATATCCCCCTTATGTCCGAAATAGTTTTTTTAAGAACTTTGACTGCCGTTACCCCTTATCATACCAAATAACTCAGAACATCAACTCGAACTTTAATTTGAAATTTAACTCAATGGATAGCGACACTCATCCGCAACACATTAAACAAACGACATATGAAAATTGTTTAAAGATAGATCATGTTTTTTTTCCAAAATGGTCACGTGGTTTTATCTCATCATCAAATAAGTTGTCGGCTTAATCAATTAACAAGTTGAATTTAACATGTCGACTTCTTATTCATGTTATTACCATGTCAATATATTTATATCAGCAAGTCGACATTGTAATGCAACTTTTTCTTCATCATTCCGACAAGTTGATTCCTGATGATAATTTCATTCCAGCTTATTACACACAACTTAACTAATAATTCCGACTTATTTGCAACAAAATAACTTTCCAAGGGGTGTATCATATGCGCTTCCATAATTTTATGTTGCCAATTTTTTCTAACAGCGGCTTTATATTTTGACATTTATCATGTGTGTCTAAAGTGCATTCTGAACAACAGCCACATTCATGTTATAACTTATGACTAAAACCAGCAAAGACCAATCGAACCAACATCTGATACAAAAATTCAATAATACAGGTAAATAAAATAAAACCTAGAAATATAAATCCTGTTGACATGATCCTAGCAAAACAATGTAATTATATAAGTATTGCATGCTTCTTTTAGTAATTTTATAGGGTTTGATCGTGCACAAATTTTCAAAAAAACGCGAAGTTCGAAACGTTTCATATACAGTCATTGCATGTAATTCTGTCAACGCGTTTTAATAATCCACCAATAAATTTACAAAAAAGAAGCAGTCTATTCTTAGATATCCTCTTACTGACCTCCTTAACTAAAGCGCATACTCAGTGACTACTTTCATTATGTTAATTATGTTAATGGAGTTTAGGAAAGTGTCAGGATTTCATTTACAAATTGGACAACCGTACGTATACAGTTTATACAGATTGGAATGTGTAATTTGCCTGTGTAAGTGTTGACACTGAAATATATTGTCATGTTTTATTATTATTTAATCCGATAAATGTCAGATAGTCTGATGTGAGTTACGGTCGAACTATTTAAAGTGTACTGAATTGCGGCTTCGCTTGTTTCTATCCATGATTAGATCCGCTTTCATCGTATATTCTTAACTACCGTATACGTTGACAGTGGATTTTTGAGTTCCTGGAGAAAACTGACTAACAGTATCTTATTAAGAAAGCTAACAAATGATTATGAAGGTTAGTGCAGGATGGCTTAAATCAGACTGGAGGAAATAGAGGGCTGATAAAAATGTCTGAAGAGCATTTTTTTTTCTATAATATACTACAAAGAGGAGGGATCTATTTAACTTACAAAATTCATAAGGGTACACAATTTTACTACACGAATTTCCTGTGTACAAAACTTTGAAATTTTCGAAAAACTAAGGATTTTCTTATCCTAGGCGTATATTACCTTAGCCGTATTCATGGTATTTGGCACAACTTTTTGGAATTTTAGATACTCAATGCTCTTCAACTTTGTACTTGTTTGGCTTTATAAATATTTTGATATGAGCGTCACTGATGAGTCTGGTGTAGACGAAACGCGCGTCTGGCGTACTAAATTATAATCCTGGTGCCTTTGATAATTATTATGACAATTAAGGTGGAAAAGGATGTTTTGTTAAAAAAAATCCCCTATAGATTTCTACAATTTTTATCATTTTGTTTATCTGTTTTAATAAATAAAATTGTGACTTTCCATCCTGTCCATGTTTTTGTTAGAACAAGTAAAGGGTTGTTCTTTTGGGGAAGGGGAGGGATAATGAATTCCAGAGATCTATAAAATTCAAATTTAAAGCAACATTAAATAAATTACCAGCTCACTATTATGATACAAAGAAGTTCATATTTCATAAGTACAGATATAGGTCCAGATCAAAATAAATCTCCCAATGCTGAATATTGTTGCTAATATAGTAGTTCCATTTGATCATCACATCTAATTTAGTTTATACTGCAACTAGTTGTGTTTATTTCCGAAATATTGTAACACAGCTATATTTTGTGCAATGCCAATTTGATCATGGAACACTTTTTCCATAATCAGGGAAACATTAAGGGAATGAAAAAAGGCTTTAAATTTGTGTTACAATTTAAATAGCTATCAATGTGTAAATCTAACTTGCAGTATAAAAACAATATTAGTTCAATGTCATACAAATATAAACCTTTTTGTATAAAGCACAGAACTGGGGAAAACCCCGCCCTTTCCCAGTTTCTAAGCCTCATACAAAAAAAATATATTTTTCTGACATTCATCTAATATTATATATCTTTCATTATTGGAAATAAAAAAGGACACATCGGAACAATCGTTGCTCACCAGGAGTTTTTGTGTAGAACTGGCATTAATGAACATTTGCCTATTTAATGTATAACATGTCATATAAAGAAGTCTAAATTGAAAACAACGTTCAAACCTATGATTGCTTTGGATAAAAACTGCAATTTTTATACGACCGCAAAAATTCTAATTTTTTGGTCGTATATTGCTATCACGTTGGCGTCGTCGTCTGCGTCGTCGTCTGCGTCGTCGTCGTTGTCGTCGTCGTCGTCCGAATACTTTTAGTTTTCGCACTCTAACTTTAGTAAAAGTGAATAGAAATCAATGAAATTTTAACACAAGGTTTATGACCACAAAAGGAAAGTTGGGATTGATTTTGGGAGTTTTGGTCCCAACATTTGAGGAATTAGGGGCCAAAAAGGGCCCAAATAAGCATTTTCTTGGTTTTCGCACTATAACTTTAGTTTAAGTGAATAGAAATCTATGAAATTTTGACACAAGGTTTATTACCACAAAAGGAAGGTTGGGATTGATTTTGGGAGTTTTGGTTCCAACATTTATGGAATTAGGGGCCAAAAAGGGCCCAAATAAGCATTATCTTGGTTTTCGCACAATAACTTTAGTATAAGTAAATAGAAATCAATGAAATTTTAACACAAGGTTTATGACCACAAAAGGAAGGTTGGGATTGATTTTTGGAGTTGAGGTCACAACAGTTTATGAATTAGGGACCAAAAAGGGGCCCAAATAAGCATTATTTTTGGTTTTTGCACCATAACTTTAGTATAAGTAAATAGAAATCTATGAAATTTAAACACAATGTTTATGACCATAAAAGGGAGGTTGGGTTTGATTTTGGGAGTTTTGGTCCTAACAGTTTAGGAATAAGGGGCCCAAAGGGTCCAAAATTGAACTTTGTGTGATTTCATCAAAAATTGAATAATTGGGGTTCTTTGATATGCTGAATCTATCTATGTATGTAGATTCTTAATTTTTGGTCCCGTTTTCAAATTGGTCTACATTAAGGTCCAAAGGGTCCAAAATTAAACTTATTTTGATTTTAACAAAAATTGAATCCTTGGGGTTCTTTGATATGCTGAATTTAAAAATGTACTTAGATTTTTAATTATTGGCCTAGTTTTCAAGTTGGTCCAAATGGGGGTCAAAAATTAAACTTTGTTTGATTTCATCAAAAATTGAATAAATGGGTTCTTTGATATGCCAAATCTAACTGTGTATGTAGATTCTTAATTTTTGGTCCAGTTTTCAAATTGGTCCACATTAAGGTCCAAAGGGTCCAAAATTAAACTAAGTTTGATTTTGACAAAAATTAAATTCTTGGGCTTATTTGATATGCTTTATCTAAATATGTACTTTGATATTTGATTATGGGCCCAGTTTTCAAGTTGGTCCAAATCAGGATTCCATATCAAGTATTGTGCAATAGCAAGAAATTTTCAATTGCACAGTATTGCACAATAGCCAGAAATATCTAATTGCACAATATTGTGCAATAGCAATTAATTTTCAATTGGAGTTATCTTTCTTTGTATAGAATAGAAGTTGATAATATATGTTGGAAATTTGCCAGACATGACTATGATGTCATTTTCTATTTTTATTTGCCAATAACTTTATGTAAATAACTTCATTGGAAATTTGCCAATATAAAATGTTGCTGATGAAGCTTTTTTTCCTTATCTTATCTAAAATGTTTTTAGAAAATGTATGTTGGACATTTGCCAGACATGACTATGATGTCATTTTCTATTTTTATTTGCCAATAACTTTATGTAAATAACTTCATTGGAAATTTGCCAATATAAAATGTTGCTGATGAAGCTTTTTTTCCTTATCTTATCTAAAATGTTTTTAGAAAATGTATGTTGGACATTTGCCAGACATGACTATGATGTCATTTTCTATTTTTATTTGCCAATAACTTTATGTAAATAACTTCATTGGAAATTTGCCAATATAAAATGTTGCTGATGAAGTTTTTTTTATTGTTTTATACAATAAACAATGTATATTCACTTTTACTACCAACCAATCTTTACCATTCAGTGATAACAAGCACTTTATTTTACATTTTAATATTTTATGATGTATTTAAAAGAGTAGTTATTGTTGCAAACTCCATTAGAAATTTGAATTGATATCAGTTTTGGAAAAAGGGAAACGGGGATGTGGAAAAAAAGGGGGGGGGGGGTAAATTTTTCCCATTTCAGATTTCATAAATAAAAAGAAAATTTCTTCAAACATTTTTTTGAGAGGATTAATATTCAACAGCATAGTGAATTGCTCAAAGGCAAAAAAAAACTTTTAAGTTCATTAGACCACATTCATTCTGTGTCAGAAACCTATGCTGTGTCAACTATTTAATTTTAGATTTAAAAAGTTTGAAGAAGAAATCTTTAATTGATTTGTAAAATCTTGACATTTGTTTTGTGTAAAAAAAAACATGTAATGTCAAAAATTTGATCACAATCCAAATTCAGAGCTGTATCACGCTTGAATGTTTTGTCCATACTTGCCCCAACTGTTCAGGGTTCGACCTCTGCGGTCGTATAAAGCTGCGCCCTGCGGAGCACCTGGTTATACTTGTGCATGTAACAAATTTCGTTGTAGGGGGGTCTAAATACAGCACGAACAACATTTTCCAAAAGACCAAAAGATTGAAAATATATATTATAACAAAACATATTTGTATTACATGCACACATATAAAAATTGTGGTTTTTATCCAACGCAATCATAGGTTTGGACGTTGTTTTCAATCTAGACTTCTTTATATGACATGTTATACATTAAATAGCTGAAACAATAAACTTGTGGCCAAGATGTTATGCCACAAACACAAGGTGTCAATATTTTTTTTTTTGTACACCAGATCTAGATTTCGACAATAAATGTCTCTTCAGTGATGTTAGGGATCAAAAAGGTATTTTGAAGGCCATATAATTTACTCTCATTTTAGGATATACTCTTGAATTTGAGTCAATATAGAATGAACGGATCATATAAACCGGAGGGAAAATATTATACAAGCCCAAACGAAAAAATATAAACAAGTCTAAAATGAAAACTACATTCAAACCTATGATTGCGTTGGATAAAAACCGCAATTTTTATACGTGTGCATGTAAAACAAATTTCGTTGTAGAAGGGTCTAAAAACAGCACAAATAACATTTTCCAAAAGACCAAAAAAGTGAAAAAGTATATTTAAACAAAACCCATTTGAATAACAGGTCGAACAACTGATGTTCTTTAACCCTGCTGGCTGCCATTGGCGATTGCCAAATAAAATTGATCACAAGATGTAACAAAATTGATCTTAATATAAATTTAATACTACACAGAAATTTGTTTTTTTTTTTATATTTGTACATGTAAAAATAATTGTGCCCTATAAGAATGATCAAAAGCAGGACATTTCATGCATAGTCCTTATTTTGTAAAAATGCTTTTAAATCGATCAATTTGTGAAATCGGAGCATTTAATGAAGACAAATTGTAACTTACATATATATATATTTAATATGAATACTTTATATTTTCAGGTCTAAGAAAGAAAAATGTCTTTATCAGATAGATACATTTGTATACTCTGCAAGCAAGAAAATGAAGCAACATGGTGTATGGAATGTGACCACATAACTATAGTTAGTGAAGAATACCACAAGTTGCCATCTTTCATGAAAGAAACAAGTAACCTATGCAAAGACCATGACAGAAAGTATGAACTTTACTGTTCTGGCCATAAATGTGCCTGTTGTTCGGAATGCATTTTAGACACACATGATAAATGCCAAGATATACAACTGCTGTTAGAGATTAACAGAAACATTAATTCATCCGACTCAATCCCATTCCTGGATGAAGATTTAAAAAATCTAGGAAAAAAGTTTGAACAAATAATTGAATACTTGCACAACAGAATCAGAACGAATAAAAATCAGAAAACACAAATTCTTAAGGAAATCAAATCAGTAAGAAAATCTATAGATGATTATTTGGTTAAAATTGAAGATCAAATTCTTGCCGAGTTACAATCAAAACATTCAAAGATACAGTCAAAAATGGAGGATCTTGTCAAACAAGTTGAACAACATTCAAAACAAATTGTTCATTTACAAGAAGATTTTTTGAAAATGAGTATTTATGCAACTAGTTGGCAAACATATATAGGACTAAAGGAGATTAAAAAAGCTTCATCACAAGAATCAAAATACATAGAAGATTTAGAGAGTAAAGGAAACTTCGATAAACATAACTTGCATGTTAACATTTCATCTGCTTTGCAATCAGTTCTAACAGATGTAAAATCTTTTGGAGATATTTCTATTACAAATCAACCATATAGTTCAAATGTCAAGGTCATTATAGGGGATGAAGTCCAGCATTCAGTATCAAAGATTCCTTGTATGGAACAAATAAAGCCAACTTTCTTAAACACTCTGAAATTTCCAGGAAGACAAAAATATTTAATGATGAAATTACTTGTTCTTGATGATGGCAAGTTTCTGGCACTAGAAAATCACCAGAAAAGTTTGATGCTTTTCGGTACTGATGGTTACTTTTGGAGAAACGTGGTAAAATTCTCAAAAGATGACTTCCCGTTTAATTTTTGCAACATCAGCAATAATATAGTGGCAGTCAGTCTTTATTACAAACATCAAGTGATATTAGTGGATATAGAAAAGAATAAAACTATAGAAACTATTGACATGCCTGGTGCCTGTTGTGACATTTCGTGTAATGGTCAAACTCTGGCCATCAGCCTATCCGATGATGCAAAAATCATTCTACTTAACCTGCAGGATAAATCAAGCAAGATTATAGAAGCAGTTCAGCTCACACATTTAGTCTTGTTTAAAGAAAACATTTATTGTACAGCTTGTGGTACGCATGAGGTGTTTTGCTACAAAGACACAGGAGAACACGTTTGGACAGTCAAAAATTCCGATATAGATATACCAGTAGGAATTGCAGTAGATATGAATGGCTTTGTTTATATCGCTTCTGTAGGCAATAACAGTATTGTGCAATTATCACCAGATGGTAAAAGTCAAAAAACAATTTTAAATGAAAAAGATGGAATCAAATATCCTAATGCTTTTGATATTAACAGAAAAGCAGGGTTGATGATAGTCTCCAGCCAAACTAGTTACTGTACCGATGAAGCTTTTGTGTATAAGATATGAGATTTACATGATTGAATTAATTTTTCTTTCTTTATATCATGCATTTGAAATAAAACTTCTTCTCCAAAATAAAATATAAATTTTCTTTACAGTGATTTGTAGTGTTTCATGACAATGGCATTTGGAATGAAAAATGATCGAATTCATTATTAAAGGCCAGACAAAAATACGCAAGACTGACCTTATAATCACGCCATATACTAAACAAAAAAGTCGACCTATTATAGTATCTAAAAAATAACCTAACAATTGTTACTTACACCAAATATTGTTGACCTATTGCTTATGGCATCTTAGGAGAGTACCTTACTTCTAAAACTTATCATTGACCAATGAACTATGAATATGAGGTCAAGGACAGATATGAACCCCTGACAATTATTTCAAACAAAAGTAGTCTACCACTCTTCGGAATATCAAGCTTTATATAAATAGTTTGCGCAGTAGCGACCACTGACTAAAAACCCTTAATTCATATATTTTGTATCTTTCCTCCAACATGACAAAAATATGAACACTTGTATGAGTTTTACAAACATGTGGTAGTTTCAAATGTTCACACTATACAGCTAAAATGTCATTCAAAAAGTGTTACCTATTCTGCATGAGAAAATCAGGTTTTAAAAGATTTCTCAAATGAAGCCCTGCATCATTCTGTGATATAGATACTATGGATAAGCGTTGATTCTTGAAAAAGAAACCATGAGCCTGCAGGGCGAATGGTTTGTTTTTCATGAATCAATGCTTTTACTTTGTATCTATAACTTAAACTATTGTGTTAATGTCTTTTTTAAATTAGAGGCTATTCGTAATTAGAAGGTATTGTAAGTGGGTTTAAATAACCACTTTATTGTGTCAAAAGATGCGTTACAATGAATTAAACATCACAATTCAATTGTTTAATCAATACAAATATAACACAACTCGTCAGCCCTTAAAGATCTTCATATTGTCAGGCATCTGAATATTATCTGTTTTTACAAAATAAAATATATTCGAACTTATTTCTAATTACATTGAAAAATCAGGAATAAGTCAAAAGGACAACCTGACAAGGAACATATATATATAGTATATATAATATTTATTTTTCCGAAATTTCTAACAAAAATGCCTAATTCGAGCCACATCACGATTTCTAGCATAGGAATTTGCAAATAAGCATTTGTAAAATTATTCAGTAAAACAGATGTAACCATACTATATTAATTTCTAAAAAAAAAATTGACAAATAGAATGTAATCATTTTTGATTCAAAGGGAGAATGGCCAACAATAATCCGATAATAAACAATCAAACTCTCTTATTACACAAAATATCCACAATAGCATATAAAACAAGAAAAAAAAACAAGGAAAAACAGAGAATACATGGATTTGAACTTAAACGGACAGGATCTAACCTTCAACTCATATATATCTAAACAATGAAACCTTGAGACTACCAACTCATACCATAAGTTTGCCTAGTATGTATATACTATATATAAAGATACAAGTCCTGTTTGTCTGTTGTACCGATGTATATCATATACTAATATAAATATATAAAATATCGTAATCCATTGGTAGCCGAGAGGTTTCGTTGACATGTTGATGTCAGTAGAATGTCACAGAATTCATGGACGGGTTTGATTCCCAGAAGGTATATAGAAATTACAAACATTAAAGGTAAGTTTTTAAAATAATTCCATTAGTGAACAGAAATCAGTAAATTAGCTAATTCAAACTTAAAGAAATTAAGCTCACAAAGGAAACAATTGAATATAATTTGATGAGTCCATTTCAGCGACGGATTTAGGAAGTGTTGATTCTAGAAAAAGAATCCACGGAAAATAAATAGGCTGACGTCACCACAATGGTTTAATTATACACATGTCCCATGTCAGGATAGTTGTAACTGAGTAATTGTTCTTGATCATATTTGTTTTTCACTTTATGCTTTGTAGTTTGTTCTTGTGTTTTGATGTTGCACCACTGTCCAATGGACAGGGGACATGATATAAAAAAGAAGATGTGGTATGATTGCCAATGAGACAACTATCCACAAAAGACCAAAATGACACAGACATTAACAACTATAGGTCACCGTACGGCCTTCAACAATGAGCAAAGCCAATACCTGATGTCTGTTTTTATGTTTAACCTCACCACATTCTGTAGTCAGGAGCCTGTAATTCAGTGGTTGTCTTTTAATGCTGTATACCTTGTTTATTATCCATTTAATTGTTTTGTACAAGAATCAGGCCATAAGTTGTTTGAATTTTTAACATCTGTCATTTCAGTGTCTTTTATAGTTGCTGTGCAGTATGGATTTCACTCATTGTTGAAGACTGTATGAGTCTTACAGCTGCTGTCTTTAGTCGAGGTTGTCAATCATTCCACCTCTTTGTATTTCATAATGCAGTTGTATTTAGTAATAAAAAAATATTACTTTCTTGGAAAATCACATTTAATACATAAAAAATATGCATGGAATATTAAACTGTTAATCTCTGGATGTCTGTACATTAAGTTCAATTAAAATTCCCCTCAATTCCTATTGCTATGTTTTCTTCCCCATCTGTACCTTGGATGTCTAACGTCCATACTTTATGAGTATTCATAGCTATCACTGAAATGAAAAAAATCACTTTTAAAGGTTTTAGACGGTTTTTAAATATATTTCTTTCTGTGTTTTTTTCCTGTACAATGTGTACAATTTCAAAAGAAAATTAAACAAATTTCTGGCATGGTTCTATGGCAAGCTGTTCTACTATTTATTCGAATTTCAAGATATCTCCTATAATACATAAGATATCTTATATAATATATAAGATATCTCCTTTAATATATAAGATATCCTATATAATTCCATTTTTATAAGATATATCATATATTATATAAGATATCTTTAATGTTATATGAGATATCTTAAATGTTATATAAGATATCTTTAATGTTATATAAGATATCTCATAAAGTTAATATGATATCTTATATACTTTATAAGATATCTTCTCAAGTTTATAAGATATCTTATAAAGTATATGAGATATCTTATAAACATTTTTTATATAAGATATCTTATATAATTTATAAGATATCTTATATAGTTTATAAGATATCTTATGTAGTTTATAAGATATCTCATATAGTTTATAAGATATCTTATATAGTTGATGATTTATCTTATAAAGACATTTATATAAGATATCTGATAAATTATATGAGATATCTTATTAATTATATAAGACATCTTATAAACTATATAAGATATCTTATAAACTATATAAGATATCTGATAAATTATATGAGATATCTTATTAATTATATAAGACATCTTATAAACTATATAAGATATCTTATAAACTTAAGAAAATATCATATCAACTTTATAAGATATCTTAACTAGAGGGTCCAAGGACCCTGTGTCGCTCACCTGATATTTTTATTTACAATTGATGCATGATAAATGCAACTGTTGTACTGTCGTTTAATTTCAGAGATATAATACTAAAAAGTGCGTTTGAAACCTATGTTTTATTTCAGCCATGTGGGCAGGCAGGGTCATCATACACAGTGGTCCCTGGATATCCTAGTGGTGATTTAAACCAAGTTTGTTTAAATTTGACAGTTGTTTCAGGGGAGAATTTTGTAAAATTTATCTAACGAGAAATGCAAAGTAATGAGAAAGTTGTGAAGTTGTTTTGTTGTTGCGCAACCCCCCGCTCCCCCTTTGCCAAAAAAAACAAAAAGGTTATAAAAAATTATCATATCCTATTAATGATTTCTGCAAAATTCAGTTGATTGTGCAAGGGTTGTATAGCCAGCTGAGGTCGTTAAAAACTATCTTTTGTTGTTGCAGATAGATCTTGACCTGATAAACAATTTTACCACATGTCAGATTTGCTCTAAATGCTTTGGTTTTTGAGTGATAAACCAAAAACTGCATTTTACCCCTATGTTCTATTTTTAGCCATGGCGGCCATCTTGGTTGGTTGGCCAGGTCACCGGACACAATTTTTAAACTAGATACCCGAATGATGATTGTGGCCAAGTTTGGTTTAATTTGGCCCAGTAGTTTCAGAGGGGAAGATTTTTGTAAAAGATAACTAAGATTTACGAAAAATGGTTAAAAATTGACTATAAAGGGCAATAACTCCTAAAGGGGTCAACAGACCATTTTAGTCATGTTGACTTATTTGTAGATCTTACTTTGCTGAACATTTTTGCTGTTTACAGTTTATCTCTATCTATAATAATATTCAAGATAATAACCAAAAACAGCAAAATTTCCTTAAAATTATCAATTCAGGGGCAGTAACCTATCAACGGGTTGTCCGATTCATCTCAAAATTTCAGGGCAGATAGATTTTGACCTGATAAACAATTTTACCACATGTCAGATTTGCTCTAAATGCTTAGGTTTTTGAGTTATAAGCCAAAAACTGCATTTTACCCCCTATGTTCTATTTTTAGCCATGGCGGCCATCTTGGTTGGTTGGAGGGGTCACCGGACACAATTTTTCAACTAGATACCTGAATGAAGATTGTGGCCAAGTTTGGTTTAATTTGGTCCAATAGTTTCAGAGGAGAAGATTTTTGTAAAAGATAACTAAGATTTACGAAAAATGGTTAAAAATTGACTATAAAGGGCAATAACTCCTAAAGAGGTCAACAGACCATTTTGGTCATGTTGACTTATTTGTAGATCTTACTTTGCTGAACATTTTTGCTGTTTACAGTTTATCTCTATCTATAATAATATTCAAGATAATAACCAAAAACAGCAACATTTCCTTAAAATTACCAATTCAGGGGAGCAACCTATCAACGGGTTGTTTGATTCATCTCAAAATTTCAGGGCAGATAGATCTTGACCTGATAAACAATTTTACCAATGTCAGATTTGCTCTAAATGCTTTGGTTTTTGAGTGATAAACCAAAAACTGCATTTTAACCCTATGTTCTATTTTTAGCCATGGCGGCCATCTTGGTTGGTTGGCCAGGTCACCGGACACAATTTTTAAACAAGATACCTGAATGAAGATTGTGGCCAAGTTTGGTTTAATTTGGTCCAGTAGTTTTAGAGTAGAAGATTTTTGTAAAAGATAACTAAGATTTACGAAAAATGGTTAAAAATTGACTATAAAGGGCAATAACTCCTAAAGGGGTCAACAGACCATTTTGGTAATGTTGACTTATTTGTAGATCTTACTTTGCTGAACATTTTTGCTGTATACAGTTTATCTCTATCTATAATAATATTCAAGATAATAACCAAAAACAGCAACATTTCCTTAAAATTACCAATTCAGGGGCAGCAACCTATCAACGGGTTGTCCGATTCATCTCAAAATTTCAGGGCAGATAGATCTTGACCTGATAAACAATTTTACCCAATGTCAGATTTGCTCTAAATGCTTTGGTTTTTGAGTTATAAGCCAAAAACTGCATTTTACCCCTTTGTTCTATTTTTAGCCATGGCGGCCATCTTGGTTGGTGGGGCGGGTCACCGGACACAATTTTTAAACTAGATACCCTAATAATGATTTTGGTCATGTTTGGTTAAATTTGGCCTAGCAGTTTCAGAGGAGAAGATTTTTGTAAAAGTTAACGACGACGGACGCCGGACGACGCCGGATGCCAAGTGATGAGAAAAGCTCACTTGGCCCTTAGGGCCAGGTGAGCTAAAAAACTATAGGTGATATCTTATAAACTAAATAAGATATTTCCTATAATATATAAGATATCTGATATAATTTCATTTTTATGAGATATCTTCTATACTTTATGAGATATCTTATAAAGACAAATATTTAAGATATCTGATAAATTATATGAGATATCTTATAAACTATATAAGATATCTTATAAACTATATAAGATATCTTATAAACTATATAAGATATCTTATAAACTATATAATAGCAAATGGCTTGCCATAAGGTTCACTCAATTCACCATTTCATGTGGCTTTTTACTTATTTCTCTATTTATATATATATATCAGTTCTGAAAATTTCCGAATTCGGTAACAGTTACTTAATTCATTAACTGAACCATTATACATATTCATGGATCTACAATCTGTCGATACCTGTAACTTGGGATTGCACAAGGTCATATTTTTCTCTGGCTGTTTATGACGTCTGTACACTAAATCCTTTGGATGTTGGATGTGTACAGATTGATAGTTTAGTCTTAGATGCATGATTTTTTTATTAGTTGTTACTGGCTTTGAACTAGCTGTCAGATAACTGCGAGTACTCTCATATCTGTTCATTGTGTCTTTTTGTGTCGGGATGTATAAGTATCCGGCCATGTCCACTTGTATTTTTTGTCCATCTGATGAGTTAAGCCTTTTTCAACTGATTTTAATAGTTTGTTCTTATGTTGTACTGTTATACCAGTGTCTCAGGTTAGGGGGAGGGTTGGGATCTCGCTAACATGTTTAACCCCGCCACATTATTTATGTATGTGCCTGTCCCAAGTCAGGAGCCTGTAATTCAATTGTTTTTGTTTGTTTATGTGTTACATATTTGTTTTTTCGTTCATTTTTTTACATAAATAAGGCTGCTAGTTTTCTCATTTACTGTTTTACATTGTCTTATCGGGGCCTTTTATAGCTGACTATGCGGTATGGGCTTTGCTCATTATTGAAGGCCGTACGGTGACCTAAAGTTGTTAATGTCTGTGTCATTTCGGTCTTTTGTGGATAGTTGTCTCATTGGCAATCATACCACATCTTCTTTTTTTACATTAACGAATTCCGTATTTATTTTTTGACACTTAAAAATATATAAGGAAATGATGAGGATTTTGGAACATTTGACATCGGTTTTCATCAACCCGTATATAGATTTTAATTTTACCAAGCAGAATTCAAGAAATATGTCTATTGTTCTGTCATTTTTTATTTATAAACACCAAAACCAAATAAACATTGAAGTTACTGAATTCATTAATGGATTCAGTAAATGAATTCTGTTACTGTTACCAAATTCGTTAACGTTATCGAATTTGTTAAAGTTACCGAATTCGTTAACGTTATCAAATTAGTTAACGTTACCGAATTCAGAGATTTCCAGAACTGATATAGAACAGTTGTAAGGCCAACCTTAAAAATATGTTTGTTTGCAGTTTTCCGACTGTACCTTCAGACTGAAGGGTCGGTAGGTAGGAAAAATATTTTATTTTATCAGCCAACAGTTTAAACAAGCAGTTACACTAAACCAAGTTTCTTGTGAAGAAAAAAAACCATTTTAAAACAACAAACACTGGACATGCTGAAAACCAACATCAAATGAACAGGCATTTTCAGATAAAAAAACTGTTTAACCAAAACTGAAACTTTAACATAGTGTCATTATCCAATTTATGACATAAAATATGGTATAATTATTAAATACTGGAACACTTATAAACAAGGAATGTCATTATGACTAGAACTGTTTTAAAGAAATATATTCAGACATGTATGCTTCTTGACTAGAATGTTTTCATGAGTAGAGTATTTTCATCAGAAAAATGTAGATATTAAAGATTTATAAGACAATGTATTAAAGAGTATTTTTAATAAAAAAAAAATAACCATTGAATCTTCCTCAATTGAAAAAAAGGCAACTTGAAAAAAAGTATTAAGACATTCGACTGTTTTCATATTTCTAACAATATTTAATTATATATGTGATAAGGTTATATTTTTGCCAGGCTTTAATGAAAACCAAAGAAATCTAAAGTTTGAGGTGAAATTCATAGCACCCCATTAAAAGTAAATGGTCTGTACTGAAATGTTTTTAATGCATAAAAAAAATTGGCAGAATAGCTCCTCAGGTCATGTTTTAATTGAATTCACACAGGCCACACAGTTTGGGTATATTTAATATTGTTAGAAAGAGAATAATTGCAATGAGTGGGGCAGCCCCCCTTATCCTAAAGGAGCATACTCATTGCAATCGAAGATAGATTTAATATAGAGAGAGTATATTTATTTTTCAAGCTAACCATTCATTTTCTCTACATCTTTGTGTAGTTAGGGTTGCTTCTTATTGATTTGGCATGATCTATATCCATGATAATTTCAAATGAGCCCTTCCTCCGTACAGGCGTGTTTACAGATATCCATGAAGATTTAAGTCACGGAGGAGTGGTTTCATCTTTGTCGTCTTCACAACGATTTGTAGAAAATATGCCATACTTCAAGCTGCTGTCGAATTACTTAACCACTGAAATTGGTTCCATAAAGTCAGGCTCCACAGATTCTGTACCCGATTTGTTTGAGACAGAATGGTTATCGTGTCAGTTATGAATATCCGCTGCATCATCGTCAATGATATCATCACACATCATTACATGTGCCTGAATCTGTATAAACAGTTTACTAATAAACTTTTTTGTTTGTTATTTGTCTTAAAATTGACACGAGACGACAGCGTAAAGTACTCCTCCGTGACTTCATGGATACCTGTAAACAATTTCCATGTGCTTTAGAATAGAATAGAATAGAATAGAATATTTTTATTTACCAAATTAGGGCCCCAGGAGGGCATATGATACAGACAATATTATTATAAACAATAACATATGCAATACACACACAGTAAAGATATGTAACAAGTGTTATAAAAATAATAAAATAAAATAATATAACACAGAAAATACACTCAACAAAATAGTAGCAATGTATTATTATTCAATGAATACTATGTTGAAAATGACTCAAGTGCACCCGGTAAGTGTATCTTCACTTTGAGAAGACAAACATGAGGCATTAGTAGTTTGTGCGGAGAAATGTCAATATATATAAAAAAAAAAAAAAAAAAATACAAAAAAATACAAAAAGAACCCAATAGCTTTATCATTAAATGGTCACATGAACGCTTGACGGGAAGCTAAGAAAAACCGAACTTGAAATGCGTAATTGACCCAGACTTTAAATCATTTCCGGAAAGGACCCAAAATTCCGGATCGCGTCAATAGAAGTATTAAAAAAAATTTCTTCAAATTTAAAGCAATAAAATTTTCACAGTCGGGAGGATTTTCAAGGGTCGGTCGGTAAACTGCAAACAAACAATATTTTAATTTAAGCCTAAAAAATATTACATCACACAATCAAAATCATACAGTGACTTGACTGTAAGTGTTGCTATCCACCAATTGCAACTTATTCAAAATTCTGACCAAATTGCAATTTGTTTTTAAAATCAAATTGTTCAACTGGTCAGAAATTTGAACTAACTGCTGTAGAAAACCACAATCAAGTAGTGAAAGTGCAAGGTGATAAAATAAAATATACTTACAATCCTATAAGACTTTGACTCCACTTTAATGATGTTGTGACAAAATCAGTTTATCAGTTTGTATAGGTATATTATAGTCATTTCCATGCTGAAGGAACTGTTATTATTTTGAATTGCTATAAAAATGTCCAAACTAAGCTTTCATATAGTTTTTCTTTCTAAACGTATTCTATATTCATAAAAATCAGACATTATGTGAATTAAAACATTTCATATTCAGTAAAATATGTGTAAAATTGCAATGTGTTTGTAGGAAGTGTCCATGGGGAAATAATCATTTTTTCTTTCAAAAAGTCTTTATTCAAAAGAATAATATTTTAGGTTATCTCCCCATGGAAACTTATCAAGAGCATATTGTTATTTCACACATATTTTACTGAATATATGATGTTTTATTTAAAATGATATCTGATTCTTATGAATATAGAATACTTTTAGAAATAATCAAAGCGCTGAAGGCAGTTAACCAAAAACTAAGGCAAACGTAATTATGAAAACTGTGGCAATGTTGCTTCAACATTAAACATTCATATATTGTACATTTATGTGAATTAATTATTAAGGCAAATAATTTATATGTTACCAAGGTTTCAAAAGCAATGCATATATCAATGTTTATTTTTTATGGTGAGTCTGCAGTGGTACAAGTTAGCAATTATTGCAGTTGTTCTAGTTGGTAGTTAACGTTGGTTTTAGTTGACTGTTAGTAGTACGTGTTGATTTAGTACGAACATGTAATAGTATGAATGGACTGGTTTCCCTGTTAAGAAAACTGAGTTTTTGTTCTACAGTACAAAAGTTATGAGATACAAATCAGACAAATGTTCACTACTACAAGAATCAAAGGTGAGGTCTGACTGACCTGCCCATAGTAAATGTAAATGATTTGTTATATTGTCCCATACATGAATATATATGGTTTAGGGGTGGGGATCTCGAGGTTTTTCAAGTTCTAAAACAGGAAGGGGTAGGGTGACCTCAGGGACTTCCCCTATATTTCATTTTGATATGTTATATTGTCCCATACATGAATATATATTATGGTTTAGGGGTGGGGATCTCATCGGTTTCCAAGTTCTCAAACAGGAGGGGGTAGAGTGACCCCAGGGACTCCCCCTATATTTCATTTAATTAGTTATATTGACCCATACATGAATATATATTGTTTAGGGGTGGGGATCTCGACCGTTTCCAAGTTCTCAAACAGGAGGGTGTACAGTGACCCAAGGGACTCCCCTATATTTCATTTGAATTCTTATATTGTCCCATGATCATGACATGAATATATATATTGTTAAGGGGTGGTGATCTCAACGGTTTTCAAATTCTCAAACAGGAGGGGTGGGGTAACCCAAGGGACACACCCTATATTTCATTTTATTTTTTATATTGTCACAAACATGAATATATATGGTTAAGGGGAGGGGGTCAGTACAGTTTCCAAGTTCTCAAACAGGAGGGTGTACAGTGGCCACAGCCGGGACTCCCCCTATATTTTATTTGATTTATTATATTGTCCCATACTTGAATATATCTGGTTTAGGGGTTGGAATCTCGACCGTTTCCAAGTTCTCAAACAAGAGGGTGTGGGGTGACTCCAGGAACTCCCACTATATTCCATCTTATTTATTATATTGTCCCATACTTGAATATATATTGTGTTTACGGGTGGCCGGATCTCAACCATTTCATAAGTTCCCAAATAGGAGGGGGTTGGTGACCCCATGGACTCCCCCTATATTTCATTTGAGTAGTTATATTGTCCCATACATGAGTATGTATGGTTTTGGGGGCGGGGAACTCAACCATTTCCAAGTTCTCAAACGGGAGGGGATGGGGCAACTCCAGGGACTCCCCCTATATTTGTGATATAACTGACCCTTCAAAATTGAGAAAAAAATACCCCTTCAAAATTGCAGTAATATGTTTACACTGTAAAAGCATCTTACATGCATTATCAACATTTATCACTGATAAAGAAAATTTATACTGTGACCAGGAACATATATATTGTCATAGCCAGAAATTAGTAGTGGTTTTGCTAATTAATATTCATAATATGTAAATGAGAATTGTACCACGTGATAGTACTTTGAACTGGACTGGCTTGATAGGCTTGATATCATTAAAATCTTTAAAACACAGATATTATAAGTTGCCCGTCACAGAGTCGTTATTTACAATCACTTTGATATTTCCGTAAAGTTGTCAGGCGGTCAAAATCAAAACAATGAACGTGAATTTAGTGAATTTTTCATGCTTTCGTGAGTTTATTCTTCTTGAAATAGGGACATTTTAATTTTACGTGGGAACCTAGAGTTCAATGACTACACATACAAGGTTTGGACTTGCTTATTCTTTGGAAATTCAAGTTTCATATTTCACCCCCGGCAACCTGTTTTTGTAATGACCTTGTAAGCCAATTTTCAACATGAAGTTTGCAAATTTGACGTTTCAGCCATTTTAGCCTGTATTTTACATTGCAATGTTAAAAGCCTCTCGTTTCGATTTTTAAAATAGCTCAGGAACCTGTATTTTTGCAACAACAGTCATTATGTTTCGTTTAAATGGTGTATATTGTTGTGTATATTCATTTTCTGCCCCGGCAACCTGTATATCACTTAAATTAAAATTAAAACAGACATTTTTTAACAAGAGTGCACACGCTGAAATGTCTCGCCTTCTATACTAATCATTGATATTATGTTGATAGTCCTAAGTATAAAGTTAAGCATTATAACAACTGTCACATAAACCTAACATTAACCAAGATAACTAAACAAAGACCAATGAACCTTGAAAATGAGGTCAAGGTCAGATGAACCATGCCAGGCAGACATGTACAGCTAACAATGCTTCTATACAACATATATAGTTGACCTATTACTAATAGTTTAAGAAAAATAGACCAAAACACAAAAACTTAACATTGTGCAATGAACCGTGAAAATGAGGTCATGGTCAAATAAAACCTGCGCGACTGACATAAAGATCATAAAATATTTCCATACACCAAATATAGTTGACCTATAGCATAGAGTATTAGATAAAAAGACCAAAACTCAAAAACTTAACATTGACCACTGAACCATGAAAATGAGGTCAAGGTCACATGACATCTGCCCGCTAGACATGTACACCTTACAATCATTCCATACAACAAATATAGTAGACCTATTGTATATAGTATGAGAAAAACAGACCAAAACACAAAAATTTAACTATAACCACTGAACCATGAAAATGAGGTCAAGGTCAGATGACACCTGCCAGTTGGACATGTACACCTTACAGTCCTTCCATACACCGAATATACTAGCCCTATTGCTTATAGTATCTGAGATATGGACTTGACCACCAAAACTTAACCTTGTTCACTGATCCATGAAATGAGGTCGAGGTCAAGTGAAAACTGTCTGACAGACATGAGGACCTTGCAAGGTACGCACATATGAAATATAGTTATCCTATTACTTATAATAAGAGAGAATTCAACATTACAAAAAATTTGAACTTTTTTTTCAAGTGGTCACTGAACCATGAAAATGAGGTCAAGGACATTGGACATGTGACTGACGGAAACTTCGTAACATGAGGCATCTATATACAAAGTATGAAGCATCCAGGTCTTCCACCTTCTAAAGTATAAAGCTTTTAAGAAGTTAGCTAACACCGCCGCCGCCGCCGGATCACTATCCCTATGTCGAGCTTTCTGCAACAAAAGTTGCAGGCTCGACAAAAATTCCCTATCATTTTAATGTAATTTCCGTGACCCGTATCCGATTTCTTTAGTATAATATTCAAATAAGAAAAGTGGCATTGATTTCTGGATATGGTTAAATATACTGTTCCCAGCTGTCAAATTGTATAGGATTTTGACATTAAAATTTGTCAAAAAGTAATTTTGAGTTTCTGTTTAAAATATTTTCTTCTTTTTCGTTCTTTAACATATATCTTTTGGTTTTCAATTCTAGTGTTTATATTCATTTACCATGCATAGATGTATTTTGTCACCTGCATGGATTTTTTTTTTTTTTTGTAGTTAAAACCCGGAATTACCCTTATCCGCTGCCGGAATCGGATCCGATATTGTAATTGTCTTCTTCACGGCAGCCATTGTCATTGTGTTTACAATGTTGTTTTTGTCAGTCAGTTACGACTTTACTTGAATTAACAGATTTTTTGTCGGCGATTTTCTGAATTAAGCTAGTGGTTGATCAAAATGGACATCGCTGTCATGAATAATAATGATTAAAATAAGTTTTGAGATCGTTTATTTGGAGACTTTGGCGAAAAGGTTTGCAAAGTTATTTTTATTTTCTTTCAAGTGGAACTGAGACTACTATAACTGTGTTATAGTTGTCTCAGAGTGGAAGGACCGTCGGGCGAGGCTTGTAACCAAATCGAAAGTGGAAGGTCGCGGACATCGGACCACCGCTAATTTGAACCCCTGCCTCCAAATTGAAAGATACGAAAATTTCGTCTTCAAATTTGAAATTGCCGCCAACAGCATGAACAGTTGAACTTATTATATAATAGACTACTGACGTAGTACTACGTATTGCCGACAAACAATATTCCTACGACTTTTGCCATTTACGAAATCTAAACTACTTGTCTTTAAAGATTTTCGGCGATTAAATATTTCATACAATTGTTCTTTGACATCTTAGCCAAAAGCACAGGCGATAATTAACTACATAAGGATTCCTAATGAGCACTACTTCCTATGTGCAACTTCAAAACTTTTGGGTGATTCGACGATCATTTAAGGTTTTTCTGGTCATATTTTTTGTAATCCAGAATTAAAAGTATTAAAAAAAGTGTTCAATTAGTTACATATAACATAGTAGCCAGCTAGATAATAACAATGGCAAGTATTTCAGCATTTATTGGGTAGACCATAAATCTAGGGTGCTCGCATAATGCAGCTTAACTGCATAAAAACTATATGAAAGCTTAGTTTGGACATTTTTATAGTAATTCAAAATAATGAGAGTTCCTTCACAATATGGAAATGACTATAATATACCTATACAAACTGATAGACTCATTTTAACAAAACATCATTAAAGTGAAGTCAAAGTTCTAAATGGATTGTAAGTATGTTTTATTTTATCACCTTGAACTTTCACATTTTGACTGAACAATTTGTTCAATATTTTGACCAGTGGAACAATTTTGTTTAATAAAACAAATTGCAATTTGGTCAAAATTTTGAATGAGTTGCAATTGCTGAATAGCAACACTAACAGTCAAGTCACTGTAATATAGTGTTTATGTCGCTCCTTCAGTATCATTAAAAAAACAAATAAATAAACTGAAATTTTAACTTTTCTTGGTCTGTTGATTATCTGTCACTGTACAGGTGTAATACGACAAAATAATGGTATGACACATCCAGTTGTATACAAAAATAGGTCCAAAACAAATAATCCCTTGAATTTGACAGTTGTAGGTAATTAATCATACATTTTATTGCAGTAAAAATAAACATATGTCTTTGGTATTTCAAAGCACCATTATTTTTTTTATTTGGGGTTTCTATAGAATATTTTGTAAACTTGAGATTACATGGTTACTAAAACTTGTACACAGGTTAAATAAGGGTAGAAATTTGATTGGTTAACTTCCAGTGAATGTTATTTTCTTATATGCAATGAAATGTTGATTTTTTTTTGCTTTAGTACTGGACAGGATAAAACTTGACTCATGCCAAGTATTTCTTTATTTGAAACAAAGATAAATTCTGCACAATTTTTTGAAAAGTGCAAATTTAAAAAAGACTAAAAGGGAAAAATCAATAGTGGTATTACACCTACAGGACATTAGATACTATTGAGTCCAAACATTTTTTCAACAGGGTAGTTTAATTTAGACACAGTGAAACAGCACACACTACATGACAACAGTACCATAACTGTTACCTAGGTGATATGAAAACCTACTCTCATGGTCACATTGGTGAAGTAAAAATATTTTCTTATAAGGTAGTTTGGGAACATTCGCATACAAGTTTTTTTTTTGCCAAGGTTTAATAAAAATATTCTCATATAAGTTTCTTTGCAAAGGTTTAAATAAAAATATTCTAATATATGTTTTTTTGCCAAAGGTTATGTGAGAACATTCTCATACACATTTACATAATACTTACTTATCTGTCCCTCATTGAGGGTAGCCTGTATTGGAATGCATGAGGTATTGCACAGATCTTCTGGGAAGAGATTAAATGTACTTCTTCCTTTGAGTTGTATTAAGATTATGATTGCTGTCTCTGTTTTAAACTGAAAAGTAAGAAACTAGCTTGCAAGATTTAAGGGTGAAGGGGGGGGGGGGGACACAATAAAACAACTAAACCTACAAACAAGGACTCATAAAAACTATTATGAAGTTGAATCAAGACTTACAGTGAGTTGCTTATAGGTGTTACTGTAAAACTTTACCTGTAGCTCAACCTGTTTTTAAAATTGACAACACAATAGGGACATTTAAATAGACCAGTTGGTATTGTTAGATTTAAATCTACCTTGATGCTACCTGTAAAAAAATTTATTCACCTAACCCAAAGTTTCAGCATGCTTTTTTCCTGAACTTTTTCTTACCTAGGATTATTCTATTAAAAAATTGATAGGGAAGAAAATAGTTTTGGTTTTCATTGTTTTAAATCCCTGATATATATAATTTATCTATTTTTTACCTAAAATTCTAAATCAGTAAAAGATTAAATTAAATATGTATTACTATGTTTGAAAATTAAACTGTTTTACACACTAAATGCTTCTTTAAAATTCTAACCCTTATATATAGTATTGTCCAGCTGCCAGTGAAACAAGAAATAGCTGTTCAGGTGTTTACAGTTTAAATTTTCAGATGGATATGTTGTTCATTTCTTCACATGTCCCTTCAAGATTCTCATTTTGGATTATTATTTGCAATGTTTGAAATCTTTTGGTGTCATTGTGCATACAATATTGGATTTATTTTATTTGAATTCACTTCTTAGATTTTTTATAGCAATTTTGCTTCTTAAAATGTGATGTGTTTTTTTTTCAAGATTTTATTGTCATGAAGGACATCAAGGAGGAAATAATTCATTCAAACTGTTTAGTGGGGCTTACATATGATGTTGTACATGTAAAATTCGAAAATAAGTTTGGAGTATACCTTGCTGTGTTTTTTCTTTGAAATCTATTATAATATTAGTGGGACTTTTGTGCATAAAATGCTGTGTTTGCTCAAGGAAATTCAAATTTTCATACAATGGGATTTAGTTATGTTAAAGATTAAAAAATTTCAAAACTGGAATTCAAGTAGGAGATATAGTGTGAGTTCATCCAACATGTTTCTGTGGCTTTAAATGTGATTTTAAAAACATTCATTATTAATTTGGGATCTATTACAAACTTAAGATGATTTACCATTTAAATGGGATCTTGGAAATGAAATAAAATGTTGAATTAATGCAGTGGATATAGTCTAATCTAGTGATAAAGTGAAAAATGAAAGTAAAATATTCTAAAATATTCCTAACATGGGTAAATGTTTTAAGTGAATGTGAAATTGGAAATAGTCATTATAAAATTCTGGATCAAATATTGTTTGATTTGGAAATTTATAATAGGAAATGAAATAAAATGTTTACTGTGGATATTGAAAAATCAAGTGATATATAGTAAAAATATAAATGAAATATTACAAAATATTTGTAAAGTGAGGATAACTATTTGGAATATAGTAATGGAAATGATAAAAAAAATTTACAAGATTCTGAATTATGTATAGATTCTGCACCTGTTAAATTAGGATGTATATCATGGGAAGTTAATCAGAATTTATACTATGGATTTAGAAAAAAATCTAGTGAAGTAGTGAAAAATGAATAAAATTGGGAATTATTTAAAAACTTTGGAATTCTGGATGAGATGTCAAATATCAGTGTAAAAAAATAAATGAAATTGTTTATTCAAATATGATTTTGATGTTTCATAAAGTGAGTGAAATATTACGACTGGATTATTTAGGGTATAAAACACTGCTAGTAGTGGCTATGCAAACATTAAGATGAAATGTAGTGCATTTTAGGCCATGCAATTTTAAATAAACTGCAAGAAAATAACATATATGATATAGTCATTCTTGTTTGGCTTGATAACTCCTAATATTTTGAATGACAGTAAAATAAAAATCTCTCAATAGAATAATCCTAGGTCAGAAAAAGTTCAGGAAAAAAGCATGCTGAAACTTTGGGTTAGGTGAATAAATTTTTTTACAGGTAGCATCAAGGTAGATTTAAATCTAACAATACCAACTGGTCAATTTAAATGTCCCTATTGTATTGTCAATTTTAAAAACAGGTTGAGCTATAGGTAAAGTTTTACAGTAACACCTATAAGCAACTCACTGTAACAAGAGTAACAAACAATACCAAAAATATGTATCCCCTTGCTGTTAATGTTCTGAAAAATTCATCCTTATATACAAATAGCTAATGTTGACTCCAAAAATATAGAAATATCATTCATGGGTCTCACATCTAAAAACTTCAATAGATGGAAATAGATAGAAAAATAACTAACTACTAATAAGAACTGGGACAGAAATGTGTCAATTAATCATTGAAAATGAGAGAAATTTAGAAAACATGTATAAGACTTAGTATTAAATCTAAGGAGAGCATATGATATCGGCTATAAACAATACCTCTACTATTTCCTTCTGTTTGTATTTCTTAGAGAAATATATAAAATTCTGTTCAAACATCTCCACTGAAGATGGTATGAAGTAAGGTCTCTTATAAAACCTCCTCATGGCTTTAGATGTTTGTTTTATACAGTTTGTCCTGAAATACAAATAACATCACTACTAAACAAAACTTGACCAATCAGAACATTGTGTTATTTTTAACTAATGATGATTACACTGGATGAAACAACAGTTGACCTCCCATGATTTTTCAACCTTAACGTAACTCAAATTTTAAAATTATTGTGAATATACTTTAAACCTTTTTTTATATTTTTTTTCATGGTTTCACAATGAAAAATATGTATGTTAAGCATATTTGAAGTACAGTTGCCTATAATTCAGGGGCAGATCCAGACATTTTAAAAAGGTTGGGTTCCCAACCCAGGATAAGGTGGGGGAATGGGGTGTTTCCAACCATATGTCCCCATTCAAATGAATTGATGGTTCATAAAAAGGGGAGGTCCTGAGACCCCCTCCCTCCTGAATTTGCCATTGTAATTGCTCGTATCGAATTCATTTGTACACTGGTGGAAAGTTCCCACATTGTCATCAAACTACATCAACTAATCTTAACATTTCATTAGTAATCTTGAAAACCATCATAACAGTTCCTTACCATGAAATAAAGTATCCCTGTTTGATTTTATTTTCTTCTTCCATAAACTCATCCACATCTCTATATGGTAAGTTAGTACTCAGGTCACATGGTTCACTGTCAAAGAAAGCTGGATCTTTCAGGTAAATCTTTAAATAAATAGATAATAAATTACTGTGAAAATATGAGCAATTTTACAAAACTAATTTTTCCTTGGGTATTGATACTGTGAAAGGATGTACCAAACAATATATATTTTTTCATAATTTAATTGTTCAGTTCTCTCAACATGCTTAACTACAATTCAAAATCCACATCCACAAACTCTTTAACTGTTACTGCATCATAGAAAATACTATCCCAAAAAAAACCAAAGTATTACAGAAAGCTGAATAGTGAAAGAAAATGCTTTACTAAATAGTTATTTTTTTAAGGAGCTTATACAGTGTTAGCTAACTTTGCAACATATTTAAGGTATTTATAAGCTGAGACAGCTAAACTTATACATATACTCCCTCCATAAAATGAGTTTGCTTGTGAGTTATGTTTCCAAAGATTAACAAAAAAATAATGTATAGCTTTTGTAAGTTATGTAAAGTGCATTATCCTTGTGAAGTTCAATTTTGTGATATCTTTAGTATGTATATGCACTCTAAAACTGTATTAAACAAAAATGAAATTAAAATACCATTAACCAGTGTGTACTACAACTAAGTTTCCATATTACAAAAGGCTTCAATATGCAAAAATCCAGTTTATTGAAGGATATCATTTTTAATTTGTCTTTCATTAATTATTCTCTTTTTAATTGTTTAACGTTTGTTATTACAGGGCCTTTAATAGCTTGCAAAGCGTTTAATTTTTTGCTCATTGTTGAAGGCCATACAGCAGCCTTGGTCTCTTTTTGATATACCAGACTTACTTCCTTTATCTTGCCTATCGTTACAGATGTCATTGATTCTGGCCAATCTCTCATACCATCTTTAACTATCACATGTTGTCCAGTCTGCATAAACTCTTCAACAAACTGAACTTCAGTTAAATCTGATATTCTTTTCACCTCAGTTATAGGGTTGCACAACTGAAATTATAATTAATATCTAATTAATAACCAGTTTGAATTAAAATAAATTAGAAAAACTGTGTTCACATTTCATAAACTCTCATCTGATTAAAAGGTTAATGTTTTATGGCATAAATCCCAAATACTTTGTTTTTGGACTGAAAAATGAAATAGGAAATGCACAATAGTATTATATAATAGTTACAAATAAAAAATGTCTAACCTTTTATATTTATTTCATATTTCCAACTTGGGAAGGACACTTTTGATTGCAAGTGGTTGATTAAACCAGGTTTGACGGCATACCAAATTTTCAACTTTGTCATTTCTATTTCATATGAATTGATCATGTTATTTAGGAGTCAATGTCATCAATGGGACATGACCGTGCCTATTCACACATCAAAATCAGTGTGGCAGTCAATTATAATTGCACATCAGGCAAAGACAAATTTATGCCACTGGAAAGATTCGCTGTGCATCAAGAGGGTCTACTCCTACAAATGTAGTTAATATCTCCCCTGTCAGTAGAAATACACAGTTCAGGTCAATTTTGTAATTTCAAGCCATGGTAGGAGTCTACATTCATATTCCATGCTAGTTTTTTTTTATCATAAGACTTGTACATTTATCACCTTCGTTAATTAACAATAAGTAAAATCACAATAATACTGAACTCCAAGAAAAATTCAAAAAGGAAAGTCCCCTATCAAATGGCAAAATCATAGCCTTCTTATTAAAAAATTCATACAAAACTTGATACATAATCTTAATCATTAATAAATGGGTAGTTGTAAATGTCAAAATCTATCTGACCGTGGATATAAATATTTCGCTAACCTGACAATCTTCTTCAGTTAAGTATTGGTCAACAAATAATGGATTCTTAACTAGACAGTCGTTGTTATGTATCTGGATCCATTCATAGAGTGGGTAAAACTGAAAAATAAAATATAAATGTGTATATTATATGTAGTTCTTTCCCTTGCAAATCAGTATACTTTGCTAACCTTGAAAATAACTAATACGCTGTAATGTAGCTCTAACTTGTCACTTGTGTGTTTGAATCCTTGCAATAGCCTAGTTTCAAACTACAATTTAAATAGCCTAGTTTCAAACTACAATTTAAAATCTTTGTTAAAAATCATAGAAAGTGATATCCAATACATGTTTTTACTAAGTACATTTTATAGGTACATCTAGGGGGCCGTGGGGACACAGGCCCCCCCTTAAGTGAGAAAAATTTGGTTGATTACATGTAATCCCCCCCCCCCCCCCCCCTTACTCCTACTTCGAAACATTGTATTGTCAATTCATAAATGTTTTTTTTTAGTATTGTTTCAATTAAATACATGAAATATAATGAGGGTGGTAAAGGGTTATTTTCCTGCAACGTGTTTTGCCATTTTTATTTCACGTGCAGCCGTGAAAAAGGTTCGTTATTCACCGTGTTTCGTGAAATCGGTAAAAAGATCAACGTGCAAGAAATTTTTAATTGTTCGTTCATCGAGAAACGGCAATTTTGTTTCGCATACTTCCGTGCAGATACCCCCCCTTTACGCCCCTCTATAATGAATATCGCATAATGAAAAAAAATGTTGGGATTTGAATCATTTCAGGAAAATACATATATACAATACTGCTACAAAATGTATCATATCCCTTCATAATTTTTAACAATAATGAAAATATCATCAAAGTTTCAGAATTTTTAAAAGTAATTCTTCAGAAAAGAATCCAAATAGAATATAGAACACTCCCATAAAATGGGTTTTTACAATGCAAGTAAATTCAAAATCCATGACATGATTAACATGATTAAGGAATGACTGTCATATTTCTGTGTCTATGAAGATCTAGAAATAACATTAACAGTGGCGGATCCAGAAATTTTCACAAGTGGGGGCCCACTGACTGACCTACATGTAAGAGGGGGCCCGCTCCAGTCATGATTCAGTGATTCCCTATATAAGCAACCAAATTTTTTCCCAAAAAGGGGGGGCCTATGATTAATAATATGGTACACCCTAAATAACTCACTCTCTTTAGAAAAGATAGAATAAATATAGGTCATTCCTCTTAATTCCTAATTCCATTTTAAGCAGCATAAATCATGAAAAAATGTTGATGATGTCACTGTCGCTTGACAAAATTATGTCTATGAGCTGATTGATAGACAACGCTTTCAGCCAAAATTAAATTATTTTAAGATATATGGAAAAAAATACTTATTTTTTTACAAATTTACAATACTTGAAGGGTATCTAAATGACTTGAAGTCATGTGACTGGTAGGAAGGTTGAATCAAGCAATCAAGAGGAGCATTACAGCCTCTGACCGACAGAAAGTCAATTACTTATTATATTTTATGCTTCTCTGACACTTAATTATATTAATTTAAGATTTTTTGCCAGAGATCTCAGGTAGAAAGTGATTAACAATGAAATACATACATTGTTTATGTATGCGTCATGAATTTAAGAGATGTCAAGAACTCAGCCTCCCATAATACATTTTTAAATATATCACCTTGACATGCCTGCAAATTTTGCGCTTCATTGAGTAATATGAAAGTTTACCTTTTCTTAGATACTATAAATTGACATATATCTATGCTGTTTTCACTTCAACTAAATTTTACTTTTATTCTTGTTTTCAATTATAAAATAAGGTTTTCTGTCAAGGAAATTTGGGGAAATAGTAGATTGAAATTTTTATTATTTCACATTTCATTGCCATGATTGTCAGAGAATTAAATATTTGATATAAAGAAAAATATCATATTTTCTGGAATTCATTAATCACAGTTCTGATAGAATTGACATGGTAATTCTGTTTGACTAAAACACCCTGGAATCAATAAATCTATTTCCTTATCTTTTCCACATGATGAATTTTCTATTTAAGAAAATTGCATTTCTCCATTGAAGCACACTTTTTCATTATATTATGTTCTTAATTGAAATCAAATATTCCACAGTCAATATGCTACACAGAAAACAGAAAAGAAGAATAAGATTTTTTTTTTTACAAAACAGCAAAGTCTTTATTTCAAACCAACAATTTCAAACTAAACATGCAGCCTGTGTTGCTCTCCTACATGTACAAAATGTGGGTCTATGTGCAATATCAACAATTAATGCCTCCAACATTGTTGACTAGATGAGAATTCATGAAAAAAAGTATTTTTGTTTTAACAGGTACATGTATTAATATTGCTGATAATTTTTCTAAGTTTTTCTTCTTAGCTAGAATAGTAAAATTAACCCTATTTTATCTCAGTTATCTCCCCTTATTTTGCAAAGTCAAAGAAAAAAAGGAACTAAACACAAATATGGTGGGTTTATTTAAGGAATTACAAACAAAAATATGATAAAACATTTAATTTTTCTAATTTAACATTAAGAGCCTTACACATGAATTACATACTACACTAAATTTTCACATGAATTAAAGATCTGGACCAATTTCAAAATTCAAGATAGAGGAAGACACCTAAGCCACCTTTAATAAAATAACACGCCAACATGAAACCAGGTGCTCCGCAGGGCGCAGCTTTATACGACCGCAGAGGTCGAACCCTGAACAGTTGGGGCAAGTATGGACAAAACATTCAAGCGTGATACAGCTCTGAATTTGGATTGTGATCAAATTTTTGACATTACATGGTTTTTTTTTACACAAAACAAATGTCAAGATTTTACAAATCAATTAAAGATTTCTTCTTCAAACTTTTTAAATCTAAAATTAAATAGTTGATCATGACACAGCATAGGTTTCTGACACAGAACAAATGTGGCCTAATGAACTTAAAAGTTTTTTTTTGCCTTTGAGCAATTCACTATGCTGTTGAATATTAATCCTCTCAAAAAAATGTTTGAAGAAATTTTCTTTTTATTTATGAAATCTGAAATGAGAAAAATTTAACCCCCCCCCTTTTTTTTCACATCCCCGTTTTCCTTTTTCCAAAACTGATATCAATTCAAATTTCTAATGGAGTTTGCAACAATAACTACTCTTTTAAATACATCATAAAATATTAAAATGTAAAATAAAGTGCTTGTTATCACTGAATGGTAAAGATTGGTTGGTAGTAAAAGTGAATATACATTGTTTATTGTATAAAACAATAAAAAAAAACTTCATCAGCAACATTTTATATTGGCAAATTTCCAATGAAGTTATTTACATAAAGTTATTGGCAAATAAAAATAGAAAATGACATCATAGTCATGTCTGGCAAATGTCCAACATACATTATCTAAAAACATTTTAGATAAGATAAGGAAAAAAAGCTTCATCAGCAACATTTTATATTGGCAAGTTTCCAATGAAGTTATTTACATAAAGTTATTGGCAAATAAAAATAGAAAATGACATTATAGTCATGTCTGGCAAATTTCCAACATATATTATCAACTACTATTCTATACAAAAAAAGATAACTCCAATTGAAAATTAATTGCTATTGCACAATATTGTGCAATTAGATATTTCTTGCTATTGTGCAATACTGTGCAATTGAAAATTTCTTGCTATTGCACAATACTTGATATGGAATCCTGATTTGGACCAACTTGAAAACTGGGCCCATAATCAAAAATCAAAGTACATATTTAGATAAAGCATATCAAATAAGCCCAAGAATTTAATTTTTGTTAAAATCAAACTTAGTTTAATTTTGGACCCTTTGGACCTTAATGTAGACCAATTTGAAAACTGGACCAAAAATTAAGAATCTACATACACAGTTAGATTTGGCATTTCAAAGAACCCATTTATTCAATTTTTGATGAAATCAAACAAAGTTTAATTTTGGACCCCCATTTGGACCAACTTGAAAACTAGGCCAATAATTAAAAATCTAAGTACATTTTTAAATTCAGCATATCAAAGAACCCCAAGGATTCAATTTTTGTTAAAATCAAACTAAGTTTAATTTTGGACCCTTTGGACCTTAATGTAGACCAATTTGAAAAGGGGACCAAAAATTAAGAATCTACATACATAGTTAGATTCGGCATATCAAAGAACCCCAATTATTCAATTTTTGATGAAATCACACAAAGTTCAATTTTGGACCCTTTGGGCCCCTTATTCCTAAACTGTTAGGACCAAAACTCCCAAAATCAAACCCAACCTTCCTTTTATGGTCATAAACCTTGTGTTTAAATTTCATAGATTTCTATTTAAAAGAGGGACGAAAGATACCAAAGGGACAGTCAAACTCATAAATCTAAAACAAACTGACAACGCCATGGCCAAAAATAAAAAAGACAAACAGAAAAACAATAGTACACACGACACAACATAGAAAACTAAAGAATAAACAACACGAACCCCACCAAAAACTAGGGGTGATCTCAGGTGCTCCGGAAGGGTAAGCAGATCCTGCTCCACATGTGGCACCCGTCGTGTTGCTTAAGTGATTACAAATCCGGTAAATAGTCTAATTCGGTAGGTCATATTCATGAAAGGGAAGGGGATTGTAGTTACGACGTAAGGAACATATCCGATATCATTTGTGAAACGGTTATTCCATAACGGTCAACCAACTCGTGATGGCGTCCGTAAAATTTACGAAGGGATGATTTCAACTTTACCATTTGGAACTCTTGGTTTAATAGCTTCCTTGTGAGCAGCAAACCTCTATCAAGAAAATCATGATAGGAAATGCAAGCACGGGAATATCGTATCAATTGGGAGATATATACCCCGTATGCAGGTGCTGCTGGAATGTTGCTACTTAGAAATGGAAAGTTCACAATTGGAAAGCTGAAATCATCTCTTTTGTCGTAAAGTTTTGTTTTCAACCGACCCTAATTGTCAATTTCTAGATGTAAGTCAAGATATGAAGCCGACTTAACTGTATCTGTAGTATCCTTTATCTCTAGTTCGATTGGATAGATGCGTTCCACATAGTCACCAAATTTTGAATTGTTTAGTGAAAGAACATCATCTATATAGCGGAAAGTAGAGTTAAAGGATATTGCTAACTTCTTATCTTTCTTCCTAAGAAGTTCCTGCATGAAGTCAGCCTCATAATAATAAAGAAACAAGTCGGCGAGTAGAGGGGCACAGTTTGTTCCCATTGGAATGCCGACAGTCTGTTGAAAAACACGTCCTCCGAACGTAACAAATATGTTGTCAATCAAGAAATCAAGCATCTTGATAATATCAGTTTCAGAGAATTTTTTGTTTGAATCAGAGTGATTCTTTTCAAAGTAGGATTTATCCCTCCCTAAGACAAGATACTTGTATCTACGTTGGCCATTCTTTTTTATGAAGCAAAGTAATATCAACTCTTTCAATTTGTCTTTTAGTTTGGAATGTGGAATACTTGTGTACAGGGTAGAAAAGTCAAATGTTTTAATACTGTTACAAGATGAAAGAGAGTTAGATTGTATGTACTCTAAAAGATCTTTTGAATTTTTAAGTATCCACATCTGATTCACGCCACCTCTAGAATAGGCAGTTTCACAATAACTTTGAAGCCCGTCTTTGATTGCTGATAAAATAGATGTTAATAATTTAGAAAGAGGTTTCGTGGAGCACTTGGAAGACCCAGCAATATACCGTTGTTTGTAAGGACACTTATGTAGTTTAGGTATCCAATACAGTGATGGAAGATCCAGTTCTTCATCTTTGGTTGAAATTCCAAAGGAACATAGAACAGACCTATGATTATCCAGGATTTCCTCTTTGGTAAGTGTCGTGAGGGTATATGTTGAGTTACCAAGTGAATTGTCAATACCTAATTCGTTTATCAAGCAGTTGATGTAGTGACTTTTACACACAAAAACGATGTTATTTGGGGCTTTATCTGCAGGGACAACAACATATTTGTCATGGAGGTCGGATAGGTGTTTTGCAACATTTGGGTCTTTAAAGATTGACGTAGCATGGGCATTGATGGACCCATTCAGTTTCTTAATTCTGATTTGTATCAACGACCTCACTGCCTTAATCCATTCGGAAAGAGTGTCTACGTCTTCCTTCTCGCGCTTAGCCCATTGCCTGGCATAATCCTCGACTGAATCCATCAAAATTTTAAAGTTGTATTTCCAATTGATGGATTTAGGCTCACGATATTTGGGACCTTTCGATAACACATTTCGTAGAGAAGTGTTATTAACAATGTTAAGGTCACCGGTAATAACGTGGCCAGCAGGATTATATGTGAATTTGGAACTAGCACAAGTGCAATCAGGAGGTTTAGACTTGAAGTCGTCAATATCGAGATCCTGCAAAACGTGTTTGTAATTGAAAATTTTAGTTGCAATAGGTTTGGTATAGGTATAAGAAATTATTGGTACAGACTGGTCTTTGAAATAAGGAGGTACTTTCGATTGCACTAATTTATGATGAAGGATATTGCCTAGGTTGACGCCATCGAGACCTTTGTTGGCAAAGGAAAGATTTTTATACTAAAGTTATGGTGCAAAAACCAAAAATAATGCTTATTTGGGCCCCTTTTTGGCCCCTAATTCATAAACTGTTGTGACCTCAACTCCAAAAATCAATCCCAACCTTCCTTTTGTGGTCATAAACCTTGTGTTAAAATTTCATTGATTTTTATTTACTTATACTAAAGTTATTGTGCGAAAACCAAGAATAATGCTTATTTTGGCCCTTTTTTGGCCCTTATTTCCTAAACTGTTGGAACCAAAACTCCCAAAATCAATCCCAACCTTCCTTTTGTGGTCATAAACCTTGTGTCAAAATTTCATAGATTTCTATTCACTTAAACTAAAGTTATAGTGCAAAAACCAAGAAAATGCTTATTTGGGCCCTTTTTGGCCCCTAATTCCTAAAATGTTGGGACCAAAACTCCCAAAATCAATCCCAACCTTCCTTTTGTGGTCATAAACCTTGTGTTAAAATTTCATTGATTTCTATTCACTTTTACTAAAGTTAGAGTGCGAAAACTAAAAGTATTCGGACGACGATGACGACGACGATGACGACGACGCAGACGACGACGCCAATGTGATAGCAATATACGACCAAAAAATTAAAATTTTTGCGGTCGTATAAAAATTGGTAACAATCTTCATTAAGGGCATATGATACAGTTTTTATCCCATATTTAAATTTTGATGAAAATTTGCATGTACGCAATTTTTTAATTTGAGGTTCAAATTTCAGATATTTCATCAAAATACAGATTTGCTAGTAGTCTGTTGTTATTTATGTATTATTGTCATTTTGTTTATTTTCTTTGGTTACATCTTCTGACATCAGACTCGGACATCTCTTGAACTGAATTTTAATGTGCGTATTGTTATGCGTTTACTTTTCTACATTGGCTAGAGGTATAGGGGGAGGGTTGAGATCTCACAAACATGTTTAACCCCGCCGCATTTTTGCGCCTGTCCCAAGTCAGGAGCCTCTGGCCTTTGTTAGTCTTGTATTATTTTTAATTTTAGTTTCTTGTGTACAATTTGGAAATTAGTATGGCGTTCATTATCACTGAACTAGCATATATTTGTTTAGGGGCCAGCTGAAGGACGCCTCCGGGTGCGGGAATTTCTCGCTACATTGAAGACCTGTTGGTGACTTTCTGCTGTTGTTTTTTTTCTATGGTCGGGTTGTTGTCTCTTTGGCATATTCCCCATTTCCATTCTCAATTTTATTGTTGACGTATTTTTCCTTTCGATAGAAATACATAACTTTTTCTGTTTTAAAAGATAAACACAAGCTGCTTTTTTGTTAATTTCCTTCTTACTATACAAATCCTTGATTATCTGTAATTTATGTGTTATATAAATATTGCATAAATTGTACATTTCATTTTTACAAATAACTCAAATTTATCAAATGTTCATAAACATGATAAATGTAGAAAAAAACATCATTTTTTCCTGTATATTAATCAAATTTTAAAAAAATTGCAATATTTACGTTTTCATGAAAATTGGTACACATAATCTTCTTACGTAATCAAACAAAATGTCATTTTAAAAAAGAGGGGTCCATGAATTCGTTTGCAAGTTATATCAGTTTGAATGAAAAAAAATCAGCTGAAAACTGCATCTTTTCCTGATAAGTCACCATTTGACGTCACGAAAATAACAATTTACTCTAGCAACGTCATTACCTCCCCTGTATCTGTATCGTATGCCCTTAAAGAACAATAACTCAATTAAAAAGTCCTCTGATGATTTCAGCCAATTGACTTTGTTGTCTTGAAAAAATTGGATCTGGAGTGACTGTTCTGGACAGAGTATAAAGAGAATTACAAAAAAAATGAACTATAGTGCAATAGTATGTTGCCTAACTATTGATACATAGAAAGCGAAGCATAGAAAGTTATGCCAGGTATATATATCTTTTTAACTACTCGAACAGTCTACAGTCAGCAGAGGGTGGTAAACAGTCAGGGGACTTACTGAAATAAGTGATTTTTAAATCACTTATTTTAGTAGCAAATTCGAGGTTTTGTCACAAATTGGGATTTTGTAGTTTTTTCAAAATTTTAAACACATAGGTTTAAATAATATCTTTTAATTAGTAAAATTAAAAAAAAATGAACTTTTTGCTTCTTTTAAGTAGCAAGGTTTATGCCTTTGATGCTATCATTTATCTGAAAATTCTATTTTAGTTGAAAAAATGCTATAATAATGGCTTTACATAATGAACTGATACTTTCTTAAAAGATTTTTCCCAGCAGTGGGAGTATTTTTCCTGTGAAGTTCAAGGTTTCATCTTTCAGATTATGTAATAAAATTCTACTGTTCGCGATAAAAATTTCACTGTTCGGGGGTGTTGAAATTAGTGGGGGTTATTAAAAGAATGATACTTAAAGAAGTGATTTTTGTGAAGGAAATTGAGGTCTGATACTTAAACAAGTGATTTTTATGTCATTATCCTAGATTCAGTACAAGGTCATCACCTGAAATGACCTGGTCATCCTAGATAACACAGATGTTGGTTCTGATAAGTTTAGAAACATAATTAGTCCCTGGATCATTAATATTCTATATTTAAAGCTACAATAAAATTAAATCACTTCTTCTAGTGATTAATTTGTACTACTTAAATAGGTGATTATTAAAGAAAGACAACTCTAACTTCTAACCTTTATGGAAATGTTACTTGAATCAGTGATTTAGAAATCACTTATTTAAGTAAGTCCCCTGACTGGTAAAGGGTCATTTTCGTGCAACGTGATCGCCGTTTTTTATTTGACGTTCAACGTGTTTTTACTTTTTTATTTGACGTTCAGTCATGCAAGACAGGTGCCTCGTTCAACGTGTTCTGCTTATTTAATTTTACGTGAATTGTGATTTTCAAAGTCTTATTTTGCGTGCTCGGTATTTTTCAAATAAAATTCAAACACTTGACAGGGATCGTCAAGAAATACTTTTTTAAAAGCCGTAAACCAATTATATCATAAATGTGTATACTAAATCAGGAATATCGTGCAATGTTCATTACAGAAATCATTTCACGTTCAACGTGCAATTATGTCTTATTTCACGTTTTTTTCGTGCAAGCACCCCCCCTTTACCACCCTCTCAGCATGTCATGCTTGTTTGTGGTGTTTAATTAAAATACCTGAATTGCAGTAATCCTTACTAAAGCTTGTCCAAATGGTTGAGAAACTAAAGCATAGCTGACAATACCGAATAAGACAACAATGCTTGTCATCAATGATAAAATTCTAAAGGAATATTTTCGTTGACCCTTTTGGCATTCAACGACAAACGGCTCTGCAAATTCATTTATTTTGTGTGCACTATATCCAGTTTGTTTACAAAATTGATGCAATAATCTTATTTCATGGTCAACATAGTCAAGCTTATCCTGCAAACTCATTTTTGCAAAACTTTCTGAGAGTGTTTCCTCCTCCAGCATCTTCACTGGCATTAATTTCTCAGACCAACATGAAACAGGAAAAAGGAAAAACCCCGCGGAAAACGAAAGAATGTACCTAAATACATAACTTGATTCCGATCTTGACTCTTTTTTACAAGAATTGGAAATTCTATCAATAATAAGTTATGGTGGCATATAAACGATCGTCGGATAAACACAGTTAAAAAAATCTGATGATCATTTAGACGCCCTATACCTTATAATTGATAAAATTTCTGATTTCTGTGTTTTTTCTCATGTAACAGACTGATTACTAACTTGTCATATCATAGAAATAACATTGTTACAGTAAATGATAATTACTACACTTTCATACCACAACAAATATTGTATTGGTACATGTATCACTTATATTTGTATCCATATAACAAACAAAAAATGAAAAGGAATAACTTTGCATTACCTTTTGAATACTATGACTTTTTAGATATTTAGACATATTAAGACTAATTAAGTAGATGTTGATAATATTGGCTTGACATGCTTGAAATTCTATCAGATTACTTTTGGAGCAGTTATGAGTCTTTGAAGCATGCTCACAAAAGTTCTTTTGATGAAATCATTTTCATATTAGTCAAAATTTTCTTTACTTCGACCAGCTTTGGAGGAGATATAATCAAATAATTGATATAAATCAGCACAGAAGTTTACTTCCTAGCTCATCTATCCCCAAGCATCATGTCAGGCATTGTCATTACTAAAAACCAATAAATGTATTCTAATCTGAGGAACAATTGAACATTTTAACAAAATTTTAACTAATGATACAGACGATCCACCACAAAGTAATATAAATAGAACCATACCAATAGTAAGCAAATACATATAAAAAAGAGGTGGTATGATTGCCAATGAGATAATTCTCCACAAGAGACCAAATCGACACAGAAATTAACAACTACATGTCACTGTACAGGGATAAACCAGCAAAGTCAATACCGCATAATCAGCTATAAAAGGCCCCGAAATGACAATGTAAAACAATTCAAGCGAGAAAACTAATGGCCTTATTTTTTATCAAAAAAATAAACAAAAAACTAATATGTAACACATAAACAAACGACAACCACTGAATTATAGGCTCCTTATATCATGTTCTCAAAACTAGATATCATGTCCCATTTAGAAAAAAAACACGTGAAAAAAGAACCTAGCTATTATGTGTTGCTCTCCTAGCTACAAAATGTATCCAAAATCAAAGATGTAGAACATATTATATCATAATAATTTGGTAACTAATGTAATTACTGTCTCCTACATGCCTTGGACATATTTTTTTTTAATAAATAACACTCATAATGCTCAGATTGGTTGTCAGCGTGCAACACAGTTAATAACACCATATAGGAAAAACATAGAACTCCTTTTGTCATAAGACACTGTCAAACATCCAAACATACTATCCACACTCATCTTTATCCACACTTGTCATATCATAGAAATAAATCGTAAATTCATTTTTAAGATGAAGAAATAGAATAGTATAGATTATTTCTCCACTATTCATTACATTTTTTTGTAAAAACTGCATTTTCAATATACTTTATAGTAGGAAGTCAGATTTATTATGAATTGGACAAGTTCTACAGCACTGCGGTAACTTGACATCTATAGTTGCCAGTTCCTTCTGAAAACCGAGGTTCAGTCCTCTAAGGAGTTTTTATAAACAATGTTTTAATACATTTTCAAGTAGGAACACATATTACAAACCATTTTTTGTGTAGGGCCGGACAAAACATATAATATTTCTTCCAGTGGAATTAAATTCCTGGATAGTTCAACTTCTACCTTTCCATAAAAAGCGGGTTTTGCTGAGGAGATCTTCATTTCTGTAATCATTTTATATTATTTAGGCCATTTTTCTGTATACTTGTTTTTTTACCACTGTTCTCTTTTATTTATATATATGTTTGAGTGTATGCACACACTTTATACTATTCTCTACTTTTTATCTCATTTTCTCCATTCATTCCCCATTCCCCCCCTTTTTTTTAGCTATTATTCCCTTTTATGTTAATCCCAAGCAGATTCTCATTAATTACTAGTAGTCTTGATGATTTCAATCTGTTCATGGACATTTCTTTTAAATATATAGTACTCTAACTATGAGTTTAGCTTAAGACTTTATAAAGGGAAATTAAAAAAAAAACTACTCGGGTATCCCTATCCTGTCAACAATGAGGTTGTGAGTTCTAACGCCGCACGTAACAGGTGCGCTCGACTCCAAACTTAATTGATTAGTATTTTCTGTTTTCACGCCGACGGTCTATGCTTCTCTCCAGAGACTCCGGCTTCCACCGCCAAGAAAAATTAATCACGACGAAATGACCAATAGTGCAAAAATTTGGCGTAAAATAACAAACGATCAATCAAAAGGGAGTTCTTTCAAAAAAAAATAGAGAATCCGTCGTTTACCCACTGGAAACAAGCAAAAAAGTTTCAAAGCATAGTCGACTAATATCACATGCCTCATCTTTGTCCAGCATAGTCGACTTATATCCCATGCCTCATTTTTGTCGATATCGATATATCATGAATGTATGTATATACGTGTGTATATACGCATGTATATACGTGTGTATATACGTATGTATATACGAATGTATGTATATAGAAGTGGAGTTTTAAATTAAATGACTATCTGTGTCATATGATTTCTGTTTCACACTAAAATTTGTATTTAAGCTTAAAACCAGAACAAAAGATAGCAAACTCATAAGTCGAAGAGAACCCACGAAACTACATAACACCGTATACATAAAAGTTCAAAGTTTAGCCTGAGACTAAACAACACGAACCTCACCAAAAATCTTCAGAGTATTAGTTCTTTATGCCCTATAAAATAATGAATAGGAAAAATGAGCACAAAGAAGTCACGAGAAAAAAATAAGGTGAGTAAAAGTATAGAAAATAGAAATCTTTTACAGAATTAGCGTTGTTTTTAAAGATAAAAAAATAGAGACTAAGTATACCCATCTGCCATCCCACCCTATGAAAATCAGATGTTATGGGTTAAACTTAATTTTATTTTTTGAGATTTCAACCACCTCATTTAATTTCTGATCGTTGTTTATAGTAGATCCTAGTATATTCGTATTTTGGCAATCATGATCTGAGTCGGAGTCTTCCCTCATAGAAACTTAAATGACTCAAAACTTTAGAAACTTAAATGACTCAAAACTTTAGAAACTTAAATGACTCAAAACTTTAGAAACTTAAATGACTCAAAACTTTACAAACTTAAATGACTCAAAACTTTACACTTAAATGACTCAAAACTTTACAAACTTAAATGACTCAAAACTTTAGAAACTTAAATGACTCAAAACTTTACACTTAAATGACTCAAAACTTTACAAACTTAAATGACTCAAAACTTTAGAAACTTAAATGACTCAAAACTTTACACTTAAATGACTCAAAACTTTACAAACTTAAATGACTCAAAACTTTAGAAACTTAAATGACTCAAAACTTTACAAACTTAAATGACTCAAAACTTTACACACTTAAATGACTCAAAACTTTACAAACATTCACACAATTTTGAGTATACATCAATTATAATACATGCTATAAACTTGTATCAGTATAATAGAATTTATCAAATTCAATATTATTCAAAGATGATCAAAGAATGAGGACTTTGTTGAGATAGAGTATAATTGCAGTTTCGGCAGTTTTGCGATCATCTAGGATTCTCAGTTCTGATTCAATATCACTGACTATTGCACGGAGAATCGTGGCGTGGTTATCTGTACATCAATTACATCTCTAAAATTAGTTTTCGCAAAAATATAAGTCTTGACTGCCTTTTCATATTCCTTTACATTTCGAAAACTTATAGTGTTGATTGAATGCACACACAATTTCAGTATTCAGCAAAAGTTCTTCAAATCACGTGACCGTAATTTGTTTCGATCAATGCACTATAAAAAAAAGTCTTCTAAAGAATTGATACAACCAATTTATGATTTTAGTTTGCCGTGACATGTTTCTGGGATAAATTGTATTAAGAGTACGCTAAATAATATACATATGACTATTATATTATTTTGCCATGATGTATATATTTATAATTATACGAAACTGTCAGTAATTTTTGTTTCATCCCGAGCTAACAGAAGATTCAGGTTTTTTTTTATATCCCTCTGTATTCTTATTACATCGTTATGTATTTGGCTGTCTTTTTTTAAAATATACATTTATGTTGTACTTAGACAAAGACCTTTTTTTAATTGTTGGGAGAGAGTCTATTTTTTCATTATAATTGTTTAGTTTCTAATATTTTTAAAACAAAATCTAATGAACATAAGCTATCCAATTAAAAAAAATGTTGTGTTTCTGTATGTTGATTGAAGACATAGATTCCCGGTATCCTTAAAGTTAAAAATATTGTGTGTGTTTCGTTTCAGAAGGGTCCGGTTTCAGTTTATTCTAACTAACTTAAAAAAATAGTTTCTTTCTATTGAAAATTAGTATAAAAAAAGAACAATACTAAATTGAAAAATATACTGAGTTGTCCATGTTTGTTTAAAAAAATATTTTCTTTTTTTTTCTTTTAAAGTAGAAAAATCTTTGTCCAATTGTGTAATTCGTTAGTGAAAATATAAGAATTGACATTCCCACTCCAAATTATTTTCGAAATTAGAAGATTCATTGAAAAGTACCATCTATCTGATTTTGCTTATGTTCATTTAGGGCAGCGGTACGGGTGAGGAGCTGTTGGATATATTTTAGACTGTCTCAAATTTTGCTCTTCGAAGTTCTTTGGTGTTTACTTTAAAGTAGCCAGAAGGAGAATGTCTGTCGCACGATACACTGTTTCTTTTGCATTGCGGCAAATAAATGGTCATTCAAAAGGTACAAATAATGCAAAGACAAGCATACATGTCTTGGATTGAATACTGATCTTTCAAATGCATAATACAAATGAAGAAATGAAAGATATACGTCAATTTGAGAGCAGGAACCCAACAACAAAATCACATAATTTTAGAGGGCACCTATAGCATTCCACAGTCTTCTGTCAATCTGATAATTTATGTATATGCAAAGTTTCAAGCTGTATATTTTATTAGGCTTACAGGAGGCAGGTGCTAGTCCAGACAAGATTAGCTCCAGACATGATTACTTGTTTCTAACATGTCATTGGCATTGCAATTTCAGTCACAGAAAAGCTCTTATTAGTGATCTGGCAAAAGTTTTAGCTAACGTCTTTAAAGCTTTAAATTCCAGAAGGTGGTAGACCTGGAGGCTTGATACTTTGAGTACAGATGCCTTATGTTATGAAGTTTCTGTCTGTAATATGTCCATTACATGATTGTCCTTGACCTCATTTTCATGGTTCAGTGACTACTTAAATTTATTTTTTAGCTTTTTATAAATCTTAATTTCTTCCTTATGAGTTAATATGACAACTATTTTTAGTATGTGAGTACCTTGCAAGGTCCTCATTCCCAGCAGCCAGTAGTCCATGTAGTCAGTTTTAATCTGACCTTGACCTCATTTCATGGATAAGTGAACAGGGAAGTCCATATAAATCAGATACTGTAAGCATTTATAGGTCTACTTTATTTGATGTGTGGAATGATTGTGAGGTGTACATGTACAACTGGCATCTTACCTTGACCTTTTATAGTTCAGTGGTCATGGTGGTTAAAGTTAAATTTTTGTGTTATGGTATGTTTTTCTAATACTGTATTTACAAATGTATTTGCAATAAGTCAACTCTGTTTGGTGTATGGAAATATTTTATGATGTACATGTCAGTCTCACAGGTTTTATTTGACCTCAGCCTCATTTTCACAGTTCATTCTTCAGTGAACAAATCAGTATTAAGTTTTTGTGTTTACATGTAGGTCTGGTTTTTTTTGTAAGCTATAAGCAATAGTTCAACTATATTCTTTGTATGGAATGATAATTTTAATTACAGATTATTCCTTTGTTCAGGATCTCTGTTTTTTTTTCCATTAAACATATTCCTATAGTTTTATATCCAATTATGTCTGCCAACTTGAATAGTCCATGGATGCGTAAAGCACCAGTCACCAGTGTATATAAGTAGACAACCCCATTGTACTAAAATAAGCAGCATGTATTCATAATGGAAAAGAAATTGTATGGTGTATCAATTCATCATACAAAATCACTACACTCACAAGGAAAAAATGAAAAGTAAAAGAAGGACACTTTTATAGCTGTTCTTCATCTCAAAGTTACAAGTTTACTGTAGTGAGGTTCAAAGTCTTCAAACATGGAGCAAAACATTTCACCTCACTGCCAGTTTTAGAGCAGGATTGCTCCTAGCCATCGGTGTATTGAAGAAAACAGCTGTCTTCATGCTAGGCATGCACCCATTAGACAAGATGTCAATTAAGTCAACTTTCACTACATGTAAGTCAATAATACATTTATATATTATATATACATTTGTACTTGCATGTTGTACCTCAATCTTATATTCCCTTATCAATAGGCAAAATAAAAAAGTATGTGTGGTTCCAGTTACATCTGAAAAAAGTTAGGGTAGGTAGGTAGGGATTTTTTTTTATTTTATGTTGTTTTTTTTTTACATTGAGTCTATGGGAGCAACATTCTGACGTTAACAGTGCTTAATGAAAAATGACAATAAAATCTTCAGGGTAGGCTTTTTTTAAGCCAAAAAAGTAGGGACGGTAGTGTTACTGGAACCACACATATATTTTTATTTGGCCTTAAGCACAAAAGTAAGATACAAAAAAATGTACAACCATATCATGTACATTGTATTTTTTTTTCATTGATAACAATCAAATTTGTTTTTTGTAGGTGCATCCCATTTATTGACATCATGTAGAGTGTTACCTACAGTTAGTATATATCCAGTCAGGAACAATAGTTTTTTCAGACATGGTAAATATTGAAGAAATTGATTAAATTTTAACAGGATAAAAGGAGTCCGTTGCTGGTTCATTTATTTGTACATTAGATTAGAAAATATTTGTAGGTAGATATCTGGTATAAGTTAATCAACTTTAATGCTCTAAAATAATAAATACACATTAAATACATAGGTACCATATTTTTATTTGAGATAACTCTGATTCTATGGCTTCAAAGGTAGTCAGATGTAAATCAAATGTATTTTCTCAATTCACACAGAATTTCTTCCTGAATCTTTACATTTATCTGAGGTCTATATAACAGTCAGATATATATGTTGTTCTCATGCTTAGGATGCAGATAGACAGGGTTATTTTTTTACTACAGACAACATCATGAGAATCAGACTTTGTTTGCTAAATCCTTCACAGTGTGGAGTATACACCAACAAGAAACCAACAATACAACACAAAAACACAAAAGACATCTTTCTTTTCTTATAAATGTACATCATTTTTTTATTAATTTTGGAACATGAAGAATATTTTTATAGCTGCTAATGATTGGAATCCCTGATTTGATTGGCTGCTAATATTAGAATGATAACTATTTTTAGAGGACAATGACAGACTCTGGGCTAGTGTGACTGGTGTAAGTAATACTGGAAAAAAGAAAGGAAGAGGAAAAAAACAAAGAAGCATTATCAATCTCCATAGAGGTCAAATAATAGGAGAAGGTAAATACATATATCATATTTATTTGTCATGTATATTGTGTAATAATTGTGATGTTTAAATGCATATTTTGTCCTTGAATATTTGGATATTGAAAAATTCTCATATAACAGTTTCTAATAAGATAATTTTGTATATATTTTACAAATAAAACAAAATCTAAAACAGATATAGATCTGTAGTGTAACTGCATTTCATCTTTTTTAAAATTTGTAAAAGTTCTGTCACTTGGTCCGAGACCACAATTATTTCGTAGTGCAGTTCTTTTAGAACATAAATGAAATTAAAAAAGTCCCACTTGCGTTTTCTCAATGAAATTTTTACAGTGTGTTGTACTACTTTTGGGACAAATTATATCAAAATTATAGAAAACTTCATCGGCTCTAACTCAAAATATGGACAATTTTATGTTTAGGGCGTCTCGAAATCTTGTGACAGCTTCCGAAGTGCTAGTTTTTTTAAAACCTTTTTCAACTGGACCAAATCACTACTTTAAAATTCTGGACCAATATTTTTTTACAGTGTAATTCACCCCCTACTTGCCATTTGAGGCATAAAACATGGAGAAATAAATTTGGAAGGGGTATAAAAAATATTGGCAAGTAACCCACTGGCAACACTAGGGACTATATTTGTGGACAACGAAAATCAAGGGACGATAATGGTTTTTCTTTTACAAATTTTGACTTGGATGGAGTGTTGTCTCATTGGCACTCATATCACATCTTTTTATCTCTATATGAAATTAAAAAACAGAATTTCTTTAAAAAGTAACAAATTGTGCCAGCATGTGCCTTTCCATTTAAAAAGATAAGAAAATAATTCCAATAACCATGATAATAAATAACAGTCATTAATATAGATATCTATATTATTAACAGGAAGAGCTGGTATGGTATGGCCAGGTCTGACATCAGAAACAAAAAGAGGAGATGAAATAGTAAAAAGAAGTCAACATGGACCTAAACAGGAATACTTTGACAACATAATCAAACAAAGAGGTGCTAAACAGACATTCCGTTCTGTTAAACTAATGCCTCTACAGCGAGGATGGACGGGAACAACAAGGGCAGGAACCAGGTCATATCCACCTGATCCTGTTGGTGATTGTAAGTTATTGACTCAGAATCAAGCTTCTGGTAATCGTTTTAAAGTTAAAAATGTACTCAGAAACATGTTACAAAATGTACACAGAAACAAGTTACAAAATGAACTCAGAAAGAAGCTTCTGTGATTGTAAGTTTCAAATGTACTCAGAAACAAGCTTATTGTGATTTAAATTACTCAGAAACAAGCTTTTGGGATTATAAGTTTCTAAAAAAAACAAGCGTCTGGTGATTGTAAGTACATTTGTAACTTCATAATAATTTTTTGATGACTGTAAGTTATTTTAAAAATGCAAACCTTAGAGTGATATGTAGGAACATATTTTAGAACAAGCTTCTGGGGACTAAAAATACTCCCATATAAGCTTCTGTGACTGTATGTTACTCCAAAACAAGTTTCATATTCTCATTACACCGTACCAACTAACATATCCAGTTGCAGGTTCATGACTTAAAAAAAAATATATTAAAATAGAAGTACAATTTTATCTATGAATTTTATATTCTTTCAGATGATTTTGAAGGATTTGAAACCAGAATTTTACAGGTACTTTTTATAATACAATGATTATTTTACTGAACATTCTGTGTTTTTTTTAATTACTGTGAAAGTACCTTAATTCGTGGGTATCAATTTTCGTGGTTTGAGAAATATTTACATGTTTGTGGGTTTTTAAATTCGTGGATTTTAGTTTTCTTTAAAACAAAACTGAAAAATTAGCCTTTAGAAACGAAGGTTACAAATAGTCTGGATTGAGGAAATTGCAAAGTAAACATTGACCCGTGTAAATTGTAGTGATAACACTAATAAACCCATGATAAAGTGATCAACAGATTAAAGACCATCAAAGGTGTTAATTAGGCCATAACCATATCATCTAAAGAAAGCAGTAACATAAACAAATGCTATAACCGTATCTTGATTTTTCAAATAATTTTAATCAATAAAAAGCCCAGCATGAAATTATAATTTTCATATATATGAGAACTATGAGGATATAAAATGAACACTTTATCATACTATCACACCAATACCGGATATCTGACTTTCATCAATCAAAAATTTGTTTTTAAGAGAAAGCTGTACAGTTTAGGTTATTAAAGATTAAATGGGTATACTCTTGCATGTGGTTGTAGTTCTGTAACTGCTATATAAAGTATTCTCAGATTTGCTGTTATTCAATATATTCTATAGATCATATCAGTAGTCTCACTTACCGATGGGGATCTTTCCATATCTTGATTTGGACAATGGTTGTTTTATTTCTTTGGACACTTAAATTTGTGGATAACGTTTCCACGAAAACCACGAAAATTGGTACCCCATGAATATAAGTACTTTCACAGTATTTGATTAATGATGCAGTTACAATATAAAATGATACTTTATGATTTGTATAATGACAGAATCATTTAAAGTAATTGGTAACACACATTTTTGATAGTGATTTTTGTGGAATTTGTTTTTGTAATTTATAAACATATGTATACACAATTTAAATAAATGGGATGTACTACACAACACTGTGCATGCTGGGGATTGACAAGTGTATTTTCAAAATAAATGGTCTTCCAGTTAAAGAAATATAAGGATTACAATTATTTTGTTGTTTAAGAGTTTATTGATGTGTATAAAAGACAAATTCACTCACAAACTTTACATGATCTTCTGAAGTAATATCTGTGCAAATGTGCTAACAGAAATTACTTTTGACAGAATTTTAAACAGTTGAAATTTATTTTTATTATGTAGTTAAATAATAAAAAGTTGAGGCCTATTTTTGGCAATTTGTTTGAGTAACTCATTTCAGAGAAAAAATAATTCTTAGACTCTTAGAAGAAATATTTAGTTTACTTCTTGAGGCATTGACATTAGTAAAGGTTTTCTTTTGATGAGCAAAAAGAAATGAAATATTTGAACTTTGTCTTTTTCAGTTAAAAAAAGTTACCAACACTAGTGGAACTGTAAAAGCTGTGTTTAGATTTTCCGCCATGGTTGTTGTGGGCAACAAAAATGGTATTGGAGGTAAGTAAATAGTATACTTCCTTTTTATTGACACAATAACTTAGTATATATTAAGTTTTAAGTGTTTGTTGACACTTTTGCAGAATTAAAAGGAAAAGATTTTCATAGGTGCATTTTCAGCATTAATGTCCTCTCTGATGAAACAAGAAAAGACAACTCCACAGTGACAAGCAGATTTTAAAATCACATCAAATAAAAATCACATTTTCAAATTTTATAGGACTTTTTGTTTCATGATTTAATTTCACCTTTTTGTCTATTTGTTTAACAATAAAATTACTAACAATTTCTAGATTACAGTAATGTTTAATTCATTTGACTAGTATTTATGACAGCTACACAATGTGTTATCGTGTTATCTCTATGTTGTCACTTTAATTCCCTCCATTTTAAATGTAGGTTTATCAAAATTTTGAATTGTTCAGAACAGTTATTGTTTTTAAGAAGTTACCGTTATCTATAATTTTTCAGGTTATGCTGTAGCAAAAGCTAAAAAATGGGATGCTGCAGTAAGAAAGGTATGTAGAGTAGTGTTTTTAATAAAATTAGAAGATGTGGTATGATTGCCAATGAGAAAACAATACACCAAAGTTCTAATGAAGTGGATGTAAGCAATTGTTGGTCACGGTTAAGTGTTATTATTATCAGTCTGCACCATAAGCCACTTGTCCAATGCCCTAAACAAGAAAATATTGATTCTAACTAGTGAATATTTTCAAAATTTAATATAGTAATATTGGGACAAGTATTGATATTTAGTTTTGGAACTAGTAGATCAGAAAGTTTGGGCACAGACTGTTGTTATAGGTTATAGAAGGTTTTTCAAACAAGATGGTGATTCTGGAGATCAATCTTTTCAATTAAAGAAAAAGCAAAAAAGTTATTATTACTGGTAGGTATATTAATCTATTTTATGCAGAAACCATGTCTTTGGTCCATACCTTTTTGATTAAAGTGCAAAGTCTACTATTTGGTTATTTGTAACATACTAGAATGAACTTGACATTTGCTTGTTTATATTATTTTCTAGGCAACTAATCAAGCAGCTCAAAGATTACAGTATCTCCATAGATATGAAGGTCATACATGTAAGTCAAGGTCAAGATCTTATATAAACAAGATATATTTAAAGCAAATTTAAAATAATGATTCCTCTAGCACTTGAAGTATAGGATTAATTGAGCAGCCTACAATAATCATAAAAAATCAAATGTTACCTATGAACATAAGAATTTTTGCTATATATATATATATATATATATATAAGGAGACTGTAACTCGTTCACACAAAAAAGACATCTAGATTACCAAGAAGCTGTTTATACATAACAAATGTGTCATGCTGTAATTTGACAGACAAACAAAAAAAAACCCAATAAAAAAACAATGTGAATAAATTCAACATACTATCAAAAATGAGTTTAGTTTAAACATATTTAATTATATTGGATTGGGAAACAAGTTTTGCAACTTATATTAATCCCTTTCCACTTTGCGGGTGCGAGTGCTGTCTTGTAGTGGCATTAGCCTGCTCTTTTTCGAAATCTACAAGGGTGTCTTTAACGTGCAAGAGATGTGGCTCTCTCTTAACACGGGTCAGCCATTTATCGTCCCCTTCCGATGGGCTATCATCGTTTCCTCAAAACCATACTTGCAAATGGTGTCAAGGGAGCACCGAAAATTCAGTCCTTGAAATTTTCATCTCAGACGGGAATCTAACCAGGAACCTTTGTGCTAGTAGTCCGATGCACTAACCAATACACCACGGCGGCTCCAATGAGAGGAGCCTTTCAGGAAATTTTTAAATACATTAATTATAAAGAAGAAGAAGAAGCAGTAAAAACTATTTCAAATTAGTTTTGCACTTCTAGTTTATTATTTTAGGACCAGAAAAATTCTGCATATTGATTAGACAAGTAGTTACTATACTTTGAAAAATTTACAAATATGAAAATTACTTTTTAGCTCACCTCTTTATGCCAAGTGAGCTTTTCTCATCACTTTGTGTCCGGCGGCGTCGTCCGGCATCGTTAACTTTAACAAAAATCTTCTCCTCTGAAACTACTAAGGCAAATTTCACCAAACTTGGCCACAATCATCATTGGGGTATCTAGTTTAAAGAATGTTTCCTGTGACCCCGCCAACCAACCAAGATGGCCCCCATGGCTAAAATAGAACAAAGGGGTAAAATGTAGATTTTGGCTTAAATCTCTACAACCAAAGCATTTAGAGCAAATCTGACATGGGGTAAAATGGTTCATCAGGTCAAGATCTATCTGCTCTGAAATTTTCAGCTGAATCGGAGAACCTATTGTTGGGTTGCTGCCCCTAAAATGGTAATTTTAAGGAAATTTTGCAGTATTTGGTTATTATCTTGAATATTATTATAGATAGAGATAATCTGTAAACAGCAATAATGTTCAGCAAAGTAAGATCCACAAATAAGTCAAATGACCAAAATGTTCAGTTGACCCTTCAGGAATTATTGCCCTTTATAGTCAATTTTACCCTTTTTTCTTTCCAAAAATCTTCTCCTCTGAAACTATTAAGACAAAATGTAACCAAACTTGTCCACAATCATCATAAGAGTATCTAGTTTAAAAAATGTGTCTCATGACCCTGTCCGCGAACCAAGATGGCAGACATGGGTAAAGTGCTGGTTTTTTTATTTATATCTCTGAAACAGAGGCATTTAGAGCAAATCTGACTGGTGCTAAAAATGTTCATCTGATTTAGATATATCTGCCCTGAAATTTTCAGACAACCAGTTTTTGGGTTGCTGCCCTGAGTTAGTAATTTTATGGAAATGTTTTCCAGTTTTTTGCCATTATCTTTAATATTGTTATAGTATCTAATGATATATTATACTATGAATTATGATTTTAACCTTATTTCACATGATTTCAAAAGCATAATTAAATACAAGTGAGCGATTCTAGTTTTTATTACTGAGGAATTTAGCTTTAATAAATTTTTATGGCCCCGCAAAAGTTGTCATTCTTCCGTCATTCCGCAACAGACCATTATACAGAGTTTTTTTCTAAACGCCTTCAGATATTGGGCTGATTTTTGGTATGTGAGTTAACCATGATGAGTTACAGATCAAGTTTAAGTTTCGTTCTTCTCCGCTAATATTTGCCGAAATTACGGGCTTTGAACTTTGATAATTTGTTGAAAATCACAGTTATACTGACCTTTTTGTCTAAATTCTTTCAGATATTGGGCTGATTTTTGGTTTGTGAGTTAACCATGATGAGTGAGTTACAGATCGAGTTGAAGTTTCGTTCCTCTCCGCTAATATTTGCCGAAATTACGGGCTTTGGACTTTGATAAATTGTTGAAAATCACAGTTATACGGACCTTTTTTCTAAAATCTTTCAGACATGTCAGATATTGGAATTATTTTTGGCACGTCAGTAACTTATGATGTTATTCATAATGAGTTACAGATCAGGTTTAAGTTTTGTTCCAAAGGGTTTACAACTTTGAAAATTTGTGAAAATCACAGTTATCATGGTTATACAGACTTTTTTTCTATACTCCTCCAGATTTTGAGCTGATTTTTGATATGTGAGACTACCATCATGTTTGTGTCCACATGTGTAATTGAAATTGCAGATTTTTCAACTTTTGAGACGGGGCCATTTGTGTTGCTTTGTGTCGCTTTGACACATCTAGTTTAAAGTCCTTTCTCACATCTTATTTCAAGGGATCGTGTAATGTATGAATCATCTGGAAAGACAATATTTTAGACTTTTAATCATAAACTTGATTTCTTTCTATTAAGTCTAACTATTAAACGCAAAAATGTTCATGTTCCAGCAAATATCATGTAATTCTTAATAATTTCTATTGTAGTGAATCACAACTTTTTCTCCCAACAGACAGCAACAAAAGTGTATGCATTTAGGAAAGAAGAAGGTATGCTTTTAATAATATAAATAGTCGCTCACTACCATTGTTGTCTAAATTACTTATATAGTTTACACTAGCTATCCTCAAAGAATATTTTATAAAACTGAATATGATAACAGTATTTCATCATAAGTTGTATTTACCAGTAGCATAGTTTCAGCAAGCAGTTGCTATAGCTTCAAGAAAACATTTTATTTAATTTACTTGAAAAAAAATCAGCTTTTTTCTTTGTCTTATACCACAAATATCTCTAAAATTTCATTCAAAGATAATTGATATTTTTATCCTGTATGGAAATTTATTAGTACGAATTATATGGAGTTAACAAATTTACCAAAAAAGCCGTAGTTTTGTCCTGATTAGCTATCCTTAAACCTCTCACATATCTCATTCTTGTCCTGATTACCTATCCTAAAACCTCTCACATATCTCATTCTTGTCCTGATTAGCTATCCTAAAACCTCTCACATATCTCATTCTTGTCCTGATTAGCTATCCTAAAACCTCTCACATATCTCATTCTTGTCCTGATTAGCTATCCTAAAACCTCTCACATATCTCATTCTTGTCCTGATTAGCTATCCTAAAACCTCTCACATATCTCATTCTTGTCCTGATTAGCTATCCTAAAACCTCTCACATATCTCATTCTTGTCCTGATTAGCTATCCTAAAACCTCTCACATATCTCATTCTTGTCCTGATTAGCTATCCTAAAACCTCTCACATATCTCATTCTTGTCCTGATTAGCTATCCTAAAACCTTTCACATATCTCATTCTTATCCTGATTAGCTATCCTAAAACCTCTCACATATCTCGTTCTAGGTTATGGTTTAGTGTGTCATCGTTGTTTAAAGACAATCTGTGATACAATAGGAGTTCATAATATGTATGCTAAAGTTGAGGGGTCAACTAAAAATATTCAGAATTTGACAAAAGCTTTCTTCAATGGACTTAGAGAACAGGTACGTTAATCTGTAAACCTCTGATGGTTTCCTTGGTTACAATGTTTCTGTAGCATATATGATGGTCAGTAAAGATGTAGTATAATTAAGGTGGTACTACACACCTCACCTAAAATTAATTTGGGCTTATTTAATTTTTATAAAATTTGAACAAAATATTTACTTTGACCCTATGACAACAATAAAAATTTCTAAAAACTTGAACCAGACACATTATCTGAAAAGTTTCATTGGATATATAAAGGTTTGACAAACACTAATTTTGATTATCAAGACGCTTAATATTGTCTTAACAGTTGAACATGATTAAAACTTTCAGCTGTTTTTTTCCAGAGTTACCTCCCTGTAGATTTATGTACCATTTTAAGTTATTTGTTTAGACTAGTGTTGTCAACGGTTAACCGGTTAACCGGTCGAACGACCGAATACCGAATACCAAAATCGCTAACTTTAACCGGACTTTTTTTCAATTTTGGTAGATTTGATATAAATTTGTATTGAAATCATTAAATAGTTATGTTTTATTTAAAAATTGTCGTCGCGGTAATTAATTAGACAGATCAATTGTCCAGTATATTGATTGCTTTTGTTAATCATAAAAACATAAAATTAATTAGAACTTGTCTCTCAGCTTGGGGCAGGATCTTAAAGAAACATAATTAGTAAACATGTTTTTTTTAACAGTAACTGTAAATCAGTAAAGCGATTAAATTTTACTATTAACTTCATTATTTCGTTTTTCATCTATTTTTTGTGTAGCCCTACATCTAAATGTGCAACCTCCGTCTTGCAAGACTTAGTCTTACTTTAAACGAAATGCTAACTCAAAAAGTGTTAAATGCAAACCAATGTGAATGTACTCAATGTATAAGTGATAGTACGAGTAACATGCTTAAAGAAACAAGCAAACAAAGCAAAGCAAAGAACCAGGTCGTACGGTGACCTATAGTTGTTAATTTCTGTGTCATTTGGTCTCTTGTGGAGAATTGTCTCATTGGCAATCATACCACATCTTCTTATTTAATATAAATCATTTCAAATTGAAACACTCCACATTATTTTCGGAGACAACAAGAGATAAGAAAAGAATAATCTTTTTCAGACAAATTCAATTCTACGAGATCAAGAAGTTTTTTTTAATTTTTCAATCTGAAGTTGGTAGACGCTATAGTTGATACGGTGTATTTGATTATTAAAAGTCAAACTTCTCCAGGAATCATCAAAGACGAGCCTCATAATGCCAAAGGACTATATTCAATTCTAAAAGCGTAAATTTATGACATGGATGAAAGGTTGTTAAATTGACACTCATACCACATCTTATATCTATTGTAGGATAAGTCTTTCAAACCCCAATTTAAGCTATACCGGTTAACCGGTTAATCGGTCGAACGATTATCCGAGTAACCAGTTACGCAAAAGTGTACGATTTGACAACACTAGTTTAGACCATAGCTAAATGAAACTAAATTTACATGTTTTAAATCAAACAAATAAATACAGGGTGCTCTGATATAAACAAGAGCACTCAATGTTGTGTTAAACACCATAAACCAAACTAATGAATTATCTCAAAGTAGAAGAAGATAGTACTTTCAAGTTGTGGATAATAACCAAAGATCATATTACGTATGTGCTTGTCTTTAGTCAGGAGCCTTAAGTTCAGTGGTTGTCATTTGTTACTGCATATCATTTGTTTTTCTTTTATTGTTTTGTACACAAATTGTTTTATATTTGTCATTTCAAAGCCTTTTATAGTTTGGTAAGAGCAAAACAAACAAAAGTACTTTTATATGTAACTTATGGACAGAGAGCATTTACAGAACACTGTTCAGTCAAATGTTGAACCACCAGTTAAAAAAAGTTGTCTCAGCCAAAAATTAAAATAAATTATTTTGTTGGTGGTTTTAATTTTTGTTATTTTACTGATATGATTACACTTCTTGATGCTTATAAAGATGTTTCTTGACATAATACAAATCTGAAAATAAGTAGTGAAATCAGACTAATGAAATTTACACAATTTGTTTCCACCACATTTGGAATTATCGTAATCACAGTTACGATTATCAAGTTGACACCAGTGATTATTTACATAATTTCTTACATAGAAATGATAAATTTAATATGTCTTTACAGGAAACCCATCAAGAACTAGCTGATCGGTTGAAGCTTCACGTTGTGGAAATAAGAAAAGAACACGATTATCTTCCGGTTGTTGTAGCCTCTCCTAGTGATGGTGAAGTTACAAAAGAACCACCGCCAAAGGAAGAGCTAAATTTTGAAACATTGTACTTTGATGGCAAAATGTCATTGCAAAAAGGCAAAAAGAGACCATTTTATGCGGAAAATGAAGGTCATAAGCGTGCTGAAAGACACCGAAGAATGTTAAGAATTCAGCGGAAGGCACGTCACGAAAGAATGATATATGAACTTGAACCACCAATAATGCCCAAAGAAAGTGAAGATAGTTGAATGTGTTGTTGAAAAAGTAAATAAAAATGTTTTAATTCCATATGTATTAAAGCTGATTTTGGTTATTTTGTGTTAAATATTCAACCAGGAGTTAGATGTTACCCCAGTCGACTTGAACTTAGATATTTTGAAATAAAAATAATTGTTTCTGGTTTTTAAATTTGGTTTTATCTTGAATATGCATGATATTTTACCATATAATAAAACCTGAACTAGGGAACTTATTAATTTTTCTTCCACCCACTGATAATGGATAATTATTTTTTTCTAACTAGGGCTTTTCCCTGCTATTCCAAACAAAGTATAATCCTTGGTTGCCATCTTGGTGGCTAGAATTGCCCAGAAAATAGCTATTTAGTCTTGAAAATTGAATGAGAGTTGATCTATTAGGCCACAAATCATTTAACTTGTTCAAATTAAGGTAAATGTATTGTTTATTGTTAAAAAGTAAAAGTACAAATTATTCTGACATTAAAAACTATATTTTAAGGCAAATGTTTAGATAGAATAAGAATTTTAAAATAATATTTCATTGTAAGAAGTTAGTTTGGCCCAAATTTGTCAAAGTTAGCTCAAAAACTTTCTTAATGTATTATTCAACTGCAAGTAAATAATTTGGCCAATGTTAATACATATTTCTATCTATGTTTTTATGTCACATTATATCATTATCAGCAATCTTCAGACCTCGTCTTGATGGTTAATTACATGGCTTCTAGATTTAAATACACACTTAATGCTGAATTAATTGTTGATTCTAGACATTGTTGATTGTTCATTTTAGACTTATTGAAATTTGAATATTTATTTAGTATGTTATAATTCAACTACAACAATTTAAGTCAAATTTGGCAGCTAATGTTCTGTTTAAATTTAAGTGTTTCACTTTTGTAAAATGTGTTTAAAAGCGTTGTTTAATTTTAAATGTTTAAATGTTAAAAAAAAAATGTGTCACAATACATTTAAGTTTAAAAGGAAAACAGTTAAAACTAGGAAAAAATGTGCATGAATATATTACAAAAACTGTCCTCCAAAATAGAAAAAACAAAGTGTTAGAAATTTGTATTACTGAAAACCATGTTAGCCCTAACCTTAAATTTTGTCTGGCCTTGATGAAGAAAAAAAAAGCCAGACTGAGGTGCTCTGTTTGTAATGGCGTTTTCATCTCTGACATCAATAATGAATTAGTTTGTAAATAGGTCAGTTTATTATTTGCCTTTTACATTTTTAGCCATGGTGTTGTCAGTTTATTTTTGGTTTATGAGTTTGACTGTCCCTCTGGTATCTTTCGTTCCTCTTTTATTGGGAATTCCTAGTTGTTGAAAAGATCAATGATATTTGATATGAAGCGGCATTAGCAAGGACACATCTCATTTCCAAGGAGATTATTTCACACTTGTATTCAGTCAGTTTGGTCATGAAGTAACAATGTTGTGTTTTAAATTGAACAAGGTTAATTACATGTTTTCAAACTCCTACTGTATGAATGCAATGATATTTTCAATTCCCAAGGCTAAATAACTATGTTAAGTCTATAAATCTATTCAAGATGGCAACACAAAATGTGATTTGAATGGTATTGGTGACACAATGGTCTGTTAAAATCATGTGACTGGATTTTTTTTGTGAGGTATTATAATCACTTTCACTAGTAAATTAGTTATAGCCTTAAACGGTCATTTTGATTTTAACATCATCTTGAAAGTCTGAACAATGAGTTATTCAGTTGTGTTCAGTCTTTCAGTTCATTTTCAAACTTATCCGGGACGTTAGATTCAGTACTGTTTAGACAACTCACTTGCAATCAATTTTCATAAATTAGTGTACCCAACAAGACGTTAATTTTGCCATATCTTATCAAGTAAAGTTGATTAAAGAATATGACTTTGTTAGCCATACTCACAGTTTTGGTAAATACATATCTTTTTTAAAACAATTTTAAAATGTAAAGTCTTTTCAAATCTATATTACGAAAGATGTACAATCTTTGTATTAAACCTTTTGCAATCAAATGCTTTTTCCAGCGATTTTCCTATCAGCGTGAATTTTCAAAAGCTTAACATTTCTTGTTTCTTCTCATATTATATTTAGGAGACAGAACAGTACTTCTGACCAAATTTAATTGGCCCTTTTTTGACATTTTCACCTATTGTGTCTGTTTGTTTAGTTCACATATTACTGTCAATATAATGGAATTTTATGCGACTGTCATACAAGTGAGAGGTTTAGCTAGCTATACAACCAAGCTTAAGCCACCATTTTCTTGATGTTTGACTATTGTTTCAGTGAAGGGTGGAGGTTGACGTGTATTACACACCTGTCTTAAGTCAGGAACCTAATGTACAGTGGTTGTCGTTTGTTGATGTGATTCACAAGTGTTTCTCGTTACACGTTTTTTTAATAAAGATTAGACTCTTGGTTTTCCTTTTAAAATGGTTTTACACTAGTCATTTTGAGGGCACTTTATAGCTAGCTGCTCGGTGTGATCCAAGTTTTTTTGAAGGCCGTACTTTGACCTATAATGGTTTACTTATACAAATTGTGACTTGGATGGAGAGTTATCTCATTGACACACATACCACATCATGTCTGTACAGAGTCAGGAATAAGACAGTTTTTAACCGGATTTTTGTGACAAAAATGTCGATTATTGATTTGGGGATGTACGACGGGCGGGTAGTCGGTCGGGCGGGCGGGGTCTCACTAATTAGCGACAACAAGCGTCAAGAAGCAACAACAAGCGTCAAGAAGCGACAACAAGCGTCAACAAGCGAAAAGAAGCGACAACAAGAATTATTTAAGCGACAAGAAGACTATTTAGCGACAAGAAACCATTTTATTTATTAGATATAAAGAAATTTGTATTTAATATTTTTTTTAAATATACGAGCAGATATGTCTAATTAAAATGTTTTATTATATAGGTTAGATAGACGAAGAAATGAAACATTTGTGAGGAAGAAAGAGATTGTGAAGTTTAAATTATATTAGTATATTGGTACTGAGACTACTATAACACAGTGTGTTATAGTAGTCTCAGATTGGAAGATGAAGAAATTAAACATGTGTGAAGAAGAAAGAGATTGAGCTCCTTTTTTTATACGACCGCAAAATTTGAAAAAATTTTCGTCGTATATTGCTATCACGTTGGCGTCGTCGTCGTCGTCGTCATCGTCGTCGTCGTCCGAATACTTTTAGTTTTCGCACTCTGACTTTAGTAAAAGTGAATGGAAATCTATGAAATTTTAACACAAGGTTTATGACCACAAAAGGAAGGTTGGTAATGATTTTGGGAGTTTTGGTCCCAACATTTTAGGAATTAGGGGCCAAAAAGGGCCCAAATAAGCATTTTCTTGGTTTTCGCACTATAACTTTAGTTTAAGTAAATAGAAATCAATGAAATTTAAACACAATGTTAATGACTACAAAAGGAAGGTTGGTTTTGATTTTGGGAGTTTAGGTCCCAACAGTTTAGGAATTAGGGGCCAAAAAGGGACCCAAATAAGCATTTTTCTTGGTTTTCGCACCATAACGTTAGTATAAGTAAATAGAAATCTATGAAATTTAAACACAAGGTTTATGACCATAAAAGGAAGGTTGGTATTGATTTTGGGAGTTTTGGTCCCAACAGAATAAGGGGCCCAAAGGGTCCAAAATTAAACTTTGTTTGATTTCATCAAAATTGAATAATTGGGGTTCTTTGATATGCCGAATCTAACTGTCATGACTGTGTATGTAGATTCTTAACTTTTGGTCCCGTTTTCAAATTGGTCTACATTAAGGTCCAAAGGGTCCAAAATTAAACTTAGTTTGATTTTGACAAAAAATGAATCAGTTAGGTTCTTTGATATGCTGAATCTAAAAATGTACTTAGATTCTTCATTATTTGCCCAGTTTTCAAGTTGGTCCAAATCGGGGTCCAAAATTAAACTTTGTTTGATTTCATCAAAAATTGAATAAATGGGGTTCTTTGATATGCCAAATCTAACTGTGTATGTAGATTCTTCATTTTTGGTCCTGTTTTCAAATTGGTCTACACTAAAGTCCAAAGGGTCCAAAATTAAACTTAGTCTGATTTTAACAAAAATTGAAATCTTGGGGTTCTTTGATATGCTGAATCCAAAAATGTACTTAGATTTTTTATTATGGGCCCAGTTTTCAAGTTGGTCCAAATCAGGATCTAAAATTATTATATTAAGTATTGTGCAATAGCAAGTCTTTTCAATTGCACAGTATTGCACAATGGCAAGAAATATCTAATTGCACAATATTGTGAAATAGCAAATTTTTTTTTAATTAGAGTTATCTTTCTTTGTCCAGAATAGTAAGCAAGAAATATCTAATTGCAAAATATTGTGCAATATCAAGATTTTTTTTTAATTGGAGTTATCTTTCTTTGTCCAGAATCAACTTAAATCTTTGTTATATACAATATACAATGTATATTCACTTTTTACTACCAACTGATAAATTAAAATAATCTTTACCATTCAGTGATAACAAGCAGTTTTTTACATCTTATTTCCTTATCTTATCTAAAATGTTTTTAGATAATGTATGTTGGACATTTGCCAGACATGACTATGATGTCATTTTCTATTTTTATTTGCCAATAACTTTATGTAAATAACTTCATTGGAAATTTGCCAATATAAAAAGTTGCTGATGAAGTTTTTTTTATTGTTTTATACAATAAACAATGTATATTCACTTTTACTACCAACCAATCTTTACCATTCAGTGATAACAAGCACTTTATTTTACATTTTAATATTTTATGATGTATTTAAAAGAGTAGTTATTGTTGCAAACTCCATTAGAAATTTGAATTGATATCAGTTTTGGAAAAAGGGAAACGGGGATGTGAAAAAAGGGGGGGGGGGGTTAAATTTTTCTCTTTTCAGATTTCATAAATAAAAAGAAAATTTCTTCAAACATTTTTTTGAGAGGATTAATATTCAACAGCATAGTGAATTGCTAAAAGGCAAAAACAAACTTTTAAGTTCATTAGACCACATTCATTCTGTTTCAGAAACCTATGCTGTGTCAACTATTTAATTTTAGATTTAAAAAGTTTGAAGAAGAAATCTTTAATTGTAAAATTTGTAAAATCTTGACATTTGTTTTGTGTAAAAAAACACCATGTAATGTCAAAAATTTGATCACAATCCAAATTCAGAGCTGTATCACGCTAGAATGTTTTGTCCATACTTGCCCCAACTGTTCAGGGTTCGACCTCTGCGGTCGTATAAAGCTGCGCCCTGCGGAGCACCTGGTTTAATTTTTAAATATGAAGAATATGTATAAGATAATGTATGTATCTGTTTTCATCAAAGTCAAAATATGAATAAACGAATGGAGATATATATGGAGCGGGCATAATGGAATATAATATTTTGATTCATTTGCTTAATACTATGCTCTAAGTGTACTCTTGTTATGTCATTTCGATGCTTTATTTGTAGAACTCTCAGCCACGCTTTGCCATCTTTATTATTTAAGCGTGTTTCCAGACCCCACGACGAGGACGTGGTTCTACCTTGGGGTCCATATAATTTTTGTCGAGCTTCGACTTTAGTCGAAAAAGCGAGACTAAGCGATCCTACATTCCGTCGTCGTCGGCGGCGTCCACAAATATTCACTCTGTGGTTAAAGTTTTTGAAATTTTAATAACTTTCTTAAACTATACTGAATTTCTACCAAACTTGAAAAGAAGCTTGTTTATGATAATAAGAAAGTGTTTAGAAGTAAATTTTGTAAAAATAAAATTCCATTTTTTCGGTAGTTTACTTATAAATGGACTTAGTTTTTCTGCGAGGAAACATTACATTCACTCTGTGGTTAAAGTTTTTAAAATTTTAATAACTTTCATAAACTATCCTTGATTTGTACCAAACTTGGACAGAAGCTTGTTTATGATCTTAAGATAGTATCAAGAAGAAAATTTTGTAAAAATAAATTTCCACTTTTCTGTATTTTACTTATAAATGGACTTAGTTTTTCTGCAAGGAAACATTACATTCACTCTGTGGTTAAAGTTTTTAAATTTATAACTTTCATAAACTATCCTTTATTTGTACCAAACTTGGACAGAAGCTTGTTTATGATCATAAGATAGTATCAAGAAGAAAATTTTGTAAAAATAAATTTCCACTTTTCCGTATTTTACTTATAAATGGACTTAGTTTTTTTTGCCAGAAACAAAACATTCACTCTGTGGTTTAAGTTTTTAAAATTTTTATAATGTTCTTAAACTATCCTGGATTTTTTACCAAACTTAGACAAAAGCTTGTTTCTGATCATAAGATATTATTCAGAAGTATTTTTTGTGAAAAAAAAATTCACTTTTTCCGTATTTTACTTATAAATGGACTTAGTTTTTTTTCAGTTAACATTACATACAGTCTGCAGTTAAAGTTTATAAAACATTTATTAGATTCATAAACTATCCTTGATTTTTTTTACCAAACTTGAGCTTCTTTCAATCAAAAGACAGTATCGAGAGGGAAATTTTTATTGATGTTTTTCCTCATTTTTGTTGAGTCTGCAATTAACAGCAAAAGTAGGCGAGACACTGGGTTCCGTGAAACCCTTACGAATTTTTTTTTAATTTTTTTTTTTTAATTATTTTTAGTCATTATATAGTAATATAGTGTAAATAGTGAACACCTGTTGAAAACCCAAGATTGTAATTAATTTCCTTTCATCTTCAATCAATATGCATAAACATGATAAATGTCGTTTAATGAGAAAATAAACAAATAAAAAGATGAAAACATTCACATTTCAATTTTCTTTTCCTCTTGTTTGATTTCAGTTCTTTGTATTTCACAATTTGTGTCAATATTTTCAAGACAATGATGCACAAATAATTCATTTTGCGAGCTTAATATATATTGCACCATGGAAGTAATATTGAAAGGAATAACATCGTCGTCACTTCAAAGGTTTCATCTGCGTTACTGCCCATCTTTCGATAACTCGTTAATTAGTTCAATAGCTGGCATGGAAGTTGATTCTCCGCATGTGATCGATCAAATCACTGACACTTATCGGTCATTTTCGTGTTCACGGAGAATTACGAACAGACAAGTTTTTGTCGTATATACGTGCGAGGTAACCCGAATAGTCCATTCGTTACATTCCGTTGATGTACGCTGCCGAATAGAGTCATTCGTTCAATTTTTATTTTAGTCCATTTTTTCCTATTTTTGGTTAGTTTGAGTCTTAATAGTTTAAACCGACAACTATCACATACGAAATTGGAGAACAAGGCTGGGTCATTTTCAATTTCAATATTTACATACAGTTAAAAAAACATTTCCGTAAGTTAAGAAGATGATTGTACAAAAAATACATTTGGACCCCCTTTATTAAATACGAAAAATCTAAGTCTTTCGTGTATTAGTCAATTAAATATTCACAATTCTAAACGGTTCTATCCTTCAATTTAAGTTCTTGATACAGAAACTAATTTGTGTAAAAATGAATTTGCCGTAAGACAGATAGATTCAAGCCCATTTCGTCCGTTTGTTATAATTTTTGCTGTAGCTTGTTATATTAATACAAGCATTCCACAATAAACAATTAAAAAAAAAATATTTACGAAAATATTATCCCCGTTTTAGTTGTCCAGTTTCAATATTGTAATCAATGACATTTATGACATATACATAAATTTAGAATACTTGAAAGTAAATATCCTTCTTTTTCAATCTCGATAAACTTTGCAGATCATGTTGGCGTCGTCGTCGTCCTGCGTCGTCTTGCGTCGTCGTCGTCGTAGTCCGAATACTTTTAGTTTTCGCACTCTAACTTTAGTAAAAGTGAATAGAAATCAATGAAATTTTAACACAAGGTTTATGACCACAAAAGGAAGGTTGGGATTGATTTTGGGAGTTTTGGTCCCAACATTTTAGGAATTAGGGCCAAAAAGGGCCCAAATAAGCATTTTCTTGGTTTTCGCACTATAACTTTAGTTTAAGTGAATAGAAATCTATGAAATTTTGACACAAGGTTTATGACCACAAAAGGACGGTTGGAATTGTCTTTGGGAGTTTTGGTTCCAACAGTTTAGGAATTAAGGGCCCAAATAAGCATTATTCTTGGTTTTCGCACAATAACTTTAGTATAAGTAAATAGAAATCAATGAAATTTAAACACAAGGTTTATGACCACAAAGGGAAGGTTGGGATTGATTTTTGGAGTTGAGGTCACAACAGTTTATGAATTAGGGGCCAAAAAGGGGCCCAAATAAGCATTATTTTTGGTTTTTGCACCATAACTTTAGTATAAGTAAATAGAAATCTATGAAATTTAAACACAAGGTTTATGACCATAAAAGGAAGGTTGGCTTTGATTTTGGGAGTTTTGGTCCCAACAGTTTAGGAATAAGGGGCCCAAAGGGTCCAAAATTGAACTTTGTGTGATTTCATCAAAAATTGAATAATTGGGGTTCTTTGATATGCCGAATCTAACTATGTATGTAGATTCTTAATTTTTGGTCCTGTTTTCCAATTGATCTACATTAAGGTCCAAAGGGTCCAAAATTAAACTTAGTTTGATTTTAACAAAAATTGAATCCTTGGGGTTCTTTGATATGCTGAATTTAAAAATGTACTTAGATTTTTAATTATTGGCCTAGTTTTCAAGTTGGTCCAAATCAGGATTCCATATCAAGTATTGTGCAATAGCAAGAAATTTTCAATTGCACAGTATTGCACAATAGCAAGAAATATCTATTTGCACAATATTGTGCAATAGCAATTAATTTTCAATTGGAGTTATCTTTCTTTGTATAGAATAGTAGTTGATAATATATGTTGGAAATTTGCCAGACATGACTATGATGTCATTTTCTATTTTTATTTGCCAATAACTTTATGTAAATAACTTCATTGGAAATTTGCCAATATAAAATGTTGCTGATGAAGCTTTTTTTCCTTATCTTATCTAAAAGTTTTTAGATAATGTATGTTGGACATTTGCCAGACATGACTATGATGTCATTTTCTATTTTTATTTGCCAATAACTTTATGTAAATAACTTCATTGGAAATTTGCCAATATAAAATGTTGCTGATGAAGTTTTTTTTCCTTATCTTATCTAAAATATTTTTAGATAATATATGTTGGAAATTTGCCAGACATGACTATGATGTCATTTTCTATTTTTATTTGCCAATAACTTTATGTAAATAACTTCATTGGAAATTTGCCAATATAAAATGTTGCTGATGAAGCTTTTTTTCCTTATCTTTTCTAAAATGTTTTTAGATAATGTATGTTGGAAATTAGCCAGACATGACTATCATGTCATTTTCTATTTTTATAATTTTCTGATGTATTTAAATGAGTGTTTATGGTTGCAAATCCATTTAAAATTTGAATTGAGATGATGATGATGATGGAGTGGCTTGACATTTGTTTTGTGTAAAAAAACCCATATAATGTAAAAAATTTGATCACAATCCAAATTCAGAGCTGTATCACGCTTAAATGTTTTGTCCATACCTGCCCCAACTGTTCAGGGATCGACCTCTGCGGTCGTATAAAGCTGCTCCCTGCGGAGCACCTGGTTTCTTGTCGCTAAAACTATTTTCTTTTGCATATTCTTTTGATATGTATTGCAATAATTAATTTTAACTAAAAAAAATATGTTTTCTTGTCACTAAATAGTTTCTTGTCGCTTCTTGTTGTCGCTTCTTGTCGCTTGTTGACGCTTCTTGTCGCCAAAATTCTTGTTGTCGCTAATTAGTGAGACCGGGCGGGCGGCAATCAAATGTTGTCCATGCATTAACTCATGAACCGTTCAACCAAAGCTTTTAAAATTTTAATATGTTGTTACTGACAACTAAATGAAGGTCAAGTTCAATAATGGCGATTTTGACTTTTACCGTTCAGGAGTTATGGTTCTTGAAAGATTGAAAAATGGAGTTTCCAGTCGTGTCCGTGCATTTACGCATGAACTGTTCTACCTAGGCTTCCCAAATTTTAATATGTTGTTACTGATGACAAAATGGAGGTCAAGTTCAATAATGGCGATTTAGACTTTTACCGTTCAGGAGTTATGGTTATTGAAAGATTGAAAAATGGAGTTTCCAGTCGTGTCCGTGCATTTACGCATGAACTGTTCTACCTAAGCTTCCCAAATTTTAATATGTTGATACTGATGACAAAATGGAGGTCAAGTTCAATAATGACGATTTTGACTTTTACCGTTCAGGAGTTATGGTTCTTGAAAGATTGAAAAATGGTGTTTCCAGTTGTGTCCGTGCATTTACGCACTAACTGTTTTACCAAAGTTTCCCAAATTTTAATATGTTGTTATTGATGACAAAATAGAGGTCAAGTTCAATAATGACGATTTTGACTTTTACCGTTCAGGAGTTATGGTTCTTGAAAGATTGAAAAATGGTGTTTCCAGTCGTGTCCGTGCATTTTCTCATGAACCATTCAACCAAAGCTTTTGAAATTTTTATATGTTGTTACTGATGGCAAATTAGAGGTCAAGTTCAATAATGACGATTTTGACTTTTACCGTTCAGGAGTTATGGTTCTTGAAAGATTGTGAAATGGCGTTTCCATTCACGTTGTTTCATTTACTCATGAACCATTCAATCTAAGCTATTCAAATTTTAAGATGTTGATACTGATGACAAAATGGAGGTCAAATTTGATATTGACGATTTTCACTTTCACCATTCATCAGTAATGGTTCTTGTTATATTGCCAGGACACAAATAAATATTAATAAATCCGGTTTGCTGTCGTTGTGACAGCCTCTTGTTATCCATTCGTTTGATGTGTTTGAGCTTTTCATTTTGCCATTTGCTCAGGGACTTTCCGTTTATAGTTTTCCTCCATGTTCAGTATTTTATTGTTTTGCTTTTTTGGTCTCCTTCACATCATTGTTCTACACCAAAGAACTAATTGCTTGTAAGGTAAATATTTATCAAAGGCACCAGGATTATAGTTTAGTACGCCTGATGCACGTTTCGTCTACATAAGACTAATCAGTGACGCTCAAATTACTCTCATTGTTTCTCTTTTCAAGGTATCTATTTTGAAGACCATTACAAAATTTCAGTTTCAGTATGGGAACTTTTTGACTTCTAAAACCCTTTATGCTGTTGCAAAGATTATATAGGTTGTGTTTCAACTACGGGTATTACATTATGATGTCTTTGGTTGTAGAGCTTTTCTTTCCCCAATAGACCACATAAAAGTCCACCTTTAAATTACGAAAATCAATTTCAGAACCAACTAGGAATATTTTTTTTTTGTGCATACTCATCATATTAAGTATACACATGTGTGTCCCCTTCTGCTCACATTAAACAGGGATTCCGTTTGCAATACAAGGACCAGTTCGCAAGATATTTTTTTGGATGTATTAAAACATTCAGATTCTCTGGAAGGCTGTACAAATGGTTTTATTGTGAAACAGCAAGATGTGCAACAAAGACACAATTTGAGTGTTAAAAAGAAAAATAATCTAAATCTTTTTCAGACAAGTTTGAGTAGAACTACACACAAATCTAGATATGTAAAAGAAAAGTAAACACTGTTCAGTGTCTTCTAACTAACAAATTTTCAAACCCTTGTTATGGCAAAGCAGCTGATAATGGCTTAAATGACCAAGTCTTGTAACATGTACTGATATAAATGCATTTTATTATTATATACCAATTATCGTTTAACGTATAATTAGGAGCATCTGGTAAAAATATTGTCTTTATCCTCTGTGCTATAAATATCCTTCTGAAAAAAAAAAACATTTTAATAATCTAATACAATTTCTATCAAAGGCTCTCACTATGCCTTTTATTAAGTTTACAGTGTAGCTGTAATGACAATGAAATCAGATTTGACAATGTTCAATGCAGATGTTCCTCAATTGACACTACTACAGGATTTTGTCTTTGTTCCTTTTCTAATAACATATTAAACAGTTGGCATAACAGAACTTCCTGCGTATAAATGAGCTCCCTTACTTGCGTTCTTGTCGGTCGACATTTGCAAAATCTACTCTTCATTGTTACAGCATAAACAAATGCAAAATAGATTCCTTATAAAAGAAAAGATACAATCCGGTTTTTTTTCTGTTCTAGCTTGTGATCCTTTTTTTTGTAAGTAAACACATGCTGAAAGCAATCTATGGACGTACCTCGGTGCTTGACCGCCATTAAACACTAATATGGTCTTTACATTTATATGTTATATATAACTTCATGGATAATTTCTCTGATATGGTTGTTTTCTTCGTGGTGACTGCTTAATGATATTTTTGTTTTATGTATATGTTTGATGAGAAAATATCAGATATTTATTTCCATTTTCCGAAAATTTTATACATTGTGGAGAGCTTTACTCTTTAGTAATAGAACATAGTACCCAAACGGTATAAATAAACAGAAAATACCAGGGGGCAATTAAAAACGGAAGAAATACTGACAAAAGCATTGAGGGTTGGAATGTTTCGGTTCTTTACGTTTATTAGCAATAGTAGTTATCTTAGTTTAATTGGATTTTTCCTTAAAACAGGATTTCAATCAAGTACATAATTTTCAACGTAACAGTATAATTGTCCAATTACCGTGGCCATATTCGTCAACCGATCAATAATACCCTGAACCAGATCCATGGACACTTTTGATGACAACTTTCTTATGACCACTGCCGTATCCGCTACTGCCATATCCTGACCCTGATCCTGATCCATGGACAGATGTAACTACAACTTTCTTGTTACCACTGCCGTGTCCGTAACCATATCCTGACCCTGATCCTGATCCATGGACAGATGCAAGTACAACTTTCTTATGACCACCGCCGTGTCCGATACCATGTCCTGACCATGATCCTGATCCATGGACAGATGTAACTACAACTTTCTTGTTACCACTGCCGTGTCCGTAACCATATCCTGACCCTGATCCTGATCCATGGACAGATGCAACTACAACTTTCTTATGACCACTGCCGTATCCGTCCCAATAACCTGACCCTGATCCTGATCCATGGACAGATGTAACTACAACTTTCTTGTTACCACTGCCGTGTCCGTAACCATATCCTGACCCTGATCCTGATCCATGGACAGATGTAACTACAACCTTCTTATGACCACTGCCGTATCCGTCACCATAACCTGACCCTGATCCTGATCCATGGACAGATGTAAGTACAACTTTCTTATGACCACCGCCGTGTCCGATACCATGTCCTGACCATGATCCTGATCCATGGACAGATGTAACTACAACTTTCTTCTTACCACTGCCGTGTCCGTAGCCATATCCTGACCCTGATCCTGATCCATGGACAGATGTAAGTACAACTTTCTTATGACCACCGCCGTGTCCGATACCATGTCCTGACCATGATCCTGATCCATGGACAGATGTAACTACAACTTTCTTCTTACCACCGCCGTGTCCGTAGCCATATCCTGACCCTGATCCATGACCACCGCCGTGTCCGATACCATGTCCTGACCATGATCCTGATCCATGAACAGATGTAACTACAACTTTCTTCTTACCACTGCTGTGTCCGTAGCCATATCCTGATCCTGATCCTGATCCATGGACAGATGTAAGTACAACTTTCTTATGACCACCGCCGTGTCCGATACCATGTCCTGACCATGATCCTGATCCATGGACAGATGTAACTACAACTTTTTTCTTACCACTGCCGTGTCCGTAGCCATATCCTGACCCTGATCCATGACCACCGCCGTGTCCGATACCATGTCCTGACCATGATCCTGATCCATGGACAGATGTAACTACAACTTTCTTCTTACCACTGCCGTGTCCGTAGCCATATCCTGATCCTGATCCATGACCACCGCCGTGTCCGATACCATGTCCTGACCATGATCCTGATCCATGGACAGATGTAACTACAACTTTCTTCTTACCACTGCCGTGTCCGTAGCCATATCCTGACCCTGATCCTGATCCATGGACAGATGTAAGTACAACTTTCTTATGACCACCGCCGTGTCCGATACCATGTCCTGACCATGATCCTGATCCATGGACAGATGTAACTACAACTTTCTTCTTACCACTGCCGTGTCCGTAGCCATATCCTGACCCTGATCCTGATCCATGGACAGATGTAAGTACAACTTTCTTATGACCACCGCCGTGTCCGATACCATGTCCTGACCATGATCCTGATCCATGGACAGATGTAACTACAACTTTCTTATTACCACTACCGTGTCCAGTACCATATCCTAAAATAGAATACATAAAATCATGTATCAGGTTGAATATGGGGTGCACTTTAGTGAAATACAAAAGAACAGATAGGTTATAAAAAAAATCAGGGTATCTTAGTTCCTTGACAGCATGTCATGCAACATTGTTTTGGGGAGCCTTTATATGAACGCTAAATTAAGCTCATTTGATATTGCTGGGTTGTTTTTTCTCTTCAACTTTGTATTTGTTTGGCTTTATAACGTTTTTGATCTGAGTGTCACTGATTAGTCTTGTGCAGACGAAACGCGCGACTAGCGTATTGAATTATAATTCTGGTACCTTTGTTAACTATTTAATTAAACGTTTAATCAAATTCTGCTTTTATTCATACAACCAATTAAAGTAGTTCCGACGGATTTTCCGATTTCAATTTGCTAAATACTTTTCCACAAAATGACATAATTCAAGCTACGCCGAGTATTTACCTAATGTTAGAAAATTGAAAGATACTAAAATGATGATACCAACGTTTAATGATACTGATACTACATGTCTTTCTTATTTGAAACTTTATTTATAGCCTGAGCTGTCATACAAAGTAACATAGGACAAAAACAAGGGTAAATTAGCTCATGTCTACTGTGAAGTTCGAATAACAACGATGATAGTCCGTCGGAAGGGGACGATAAATGACTGACTCGTGTTAAGAGAGAAAGCCATATCTCTTGCACGTAAAAGACCCCCTTGTAGATTTCGGAAAAGAGTAGGCTAATGCCGCTACAAGGCAGCATTCGCACCAGCAAAATGGAGAGGGATTAATATAAGTTGTAAAACTTGTTTCCCAATCCACTATAAATAAATATGTTTAAAGTAACAATGTTATCAGAATACAGAAGAAAATGAGAAATCAAATATTCCAACATAATATTCTGACTGATTAGTCGAAAGCTAACTGACAATGCTATTGGAAAAAAGTTTAAAATGATTAAAAGAAAATTAACAGTTAACAAAACATCATATGAAAAAAATTAAGACTGAGTAACGAAAATCATTACAAAAAAATAACAGGGGATTTCGAGTACTCCGGAAAGGTAAGCAGATCTGGGTCTACAATCCTGGTATCTATGCTAAGTTTATCACATGTCGTGCCGTGTATGTAAATACAAACCCAATAAGGGTACCAATCTAATTCAATCATCGCCGGGATATTGTAATCCAGTATGATATATATTCATATGATTTAAATTGAATTTCTAATCATGGTGGTGGTCAATAAGAAAGATAAGACATCCGTATCTCTTAATGTTAAAGAGTAACAAACTAATCAAACGACCAACAGAGGACATATACACCATGCATCAGTAACAGCTTTAGTGCATCCGTAAGAGGACCTTATGTTACTATTTGTTTTACCTCCCTTTTTTAACAGAAATGTTTATATAGATTTAATATCGAATTAAGATTATTTAAGAACAAAATGTATTTCGAAATATGTTGGCCACTTGTGGTCATTTCTTTCATGACTTATAGGTAAGGTTGAACTAAATAGATTTGACTATTCTTTCAAATTCTTTTTTTTTGTCCTATAGCTCCTAGAGTATTTAAGAAAAACTATTATACATTTTTGCCTTTCAATTTTTGGGGCATTAGTGGAAAGGGGGGATCGGAGGGGTCCTGATCCCGGAATCCCGGGCTTCAAAACGTGAAATCCTGAGGTCCCGAATTTAAAGAAATTTAAATCCCGAAATTGGAAACACCCGATCCCGACGTCCCGAAAAAAGGTCTTGCAACCCATCCCCCTTCATTAGTGTTCATGATAAACAGAAATTTAAAAAACCCTTCAGAGGCACCAAAAGTGTAATTTCTTATTTTAATTTCTGTTCATGATTTGTTTGGAAAATTAATACTGAGAATACATTTTCGAAATGCACACAAAATGCATTAGATCAATGAAATTTTATTGCGTTTTCCTCTGAAATCTTTCGCCCCTCTTTTCTATGATAAACTTTTTTAATTTTATACCCGGGTCGATGCCATTTCTGGTGGACTATATATTGCTAGGGTGCTTATGCATTACATTTATTTGTGAATAAAAAATTTTAAATTGATTCTGAAAAAAAATGTCATCTTGTTTTTAAAATAGTTGGCTTTTCTGGTGAATGTTTATTAAGAAAAGCGCTTCAATATATTTTTTTTTTCATTTTTTCAACTAATGCAAAGTGTTATACGGATTTCGACGCCTTTTTCAAATATTCTAAAATTGTTGGTTTAATTACCAATATTTATGAGATTCTTTGTGAGCAGTATTTTTTCCCATATGCGCAAATAATGCGACAAAATGCATTCAGTTTCATGTTATTTTGAATTGATACACCTGATTTATTAATAAAGGTTTGACCACAAATCATTTTTGTAAGGTCTAATCTGTCAAAAAAAATTATTACATCAATATCTAATTGTTTAATCGAACGACAATCTCATTCATCGTGATGACTATAAAATTCTTTTTCACATTTTCTGACGCCAAACACGCAAAACAATGAGTGTGTTTTTTAATTTGATAGATGCTATTTGTGCTTTTTTGTAAATGTTTGTTTGTTTTGAGATTGTAACACAATGATGACTGATGTAACCATATTTTGAATTTTTCCGTTTTGAATTTTCCTCGGAGTTCAGTATTTTGGTCATTTAACTTTTTTTTTTATATTTAACGTATAGGCCTTTGTCCGCGGTTGACTGTACATTATGATCTTTTTCGGTTATATCAATTCGTCTAAGTTTGTATACGGATTTGGATAACAAATATCATTTCGTTTTGAACATCACTAGAGAGACAATAATTATAAAAAAAAACCCACATCATTGCTGTAAAATTGGTATCGTTTAATGTTTTCAAGAATAATTTCGGTGTCAAAATGTAAAATTCTTGCTTAAAATATATTGACGAAGTGATGTTTAGTATAATGTATTATACCGTTTAAACACAATTGAAAACCGTTATTTTATCCCTCCTGGTTAAACTTACCATTGCCATATGTGTTGTATCCTTTTCCCTTATACCCAAGCGGTAAAATCTGTGCAATTGTGTTCTTTCCACCATTGTATCCACCATATCCTTTTTGTCTTTTATGTATGACAATATTATGCTCGAAAGGAACACATCCGTATCTACTGTAATATCCATTACCAATGCCGTATCCATTGCCATATCCTGACCCTGATCCAGATCCATGGACAGATGTAACTACAACTTTCTTGTTACCACTGCCGTGTCCGATACCATGTCCTGACCATGATCCTGATCCATGGACAGATGTAACTACAACTTTCTTCTTACCACTGCCGTGTCCGTAGCCATATCCTGACCCTGATCCATGACCACCGCCGTGTCCGATACCATGTCCTGACCATGATCCTGATCCATGGACAGATGTAACTACAACTTTCTTCTTACCACTGCCGTGTCCGTAGCCATATCCTGATCCTGATCCTGATCCTGATCCATGGACAGATGTAAGTACAACTTTCTTATGACCACCGCCGTGTCCGATACCATGTCCTGACCATGATCCTGATCCATGGACAGATGTAACTACAACTTTCTTCTTACCACTGCCGTGTCCGTAGCCATATCCTGACCCTGATCCATGACCACCGCCGTGTCCGATACCATGTCCTGACCATGATCCTGATCCATGGACAGATGTAACTACAACTTTCTTCTTACCACTGCCGTGTCCGTAGCCATATCCTGACCCTGATCCATGACCACCGCCGTGTCCGATACCATGTCCTGACCATGATCCTGATCCATGGACAGATGTAACTACAACTTTCTTCTTACCACTGCCGTGTCCGTAGCCATATCCTGACCCTGATCCATGACCACCGCCGTGTCCGATACCATGTCCTGACCATGATCCTGATCCATGGACAGATGTAACTACAACTTTCTTCTTACCACTTCCGTGTCCGTAGCCATATCCTGATCCTGATCCTGATCCATGGACAGACGTAAGTACAACTTTCTTATGACCACCGCCGTGTCCGATACCATGTCCTGACCATGATCCTGATCCATGGACAGATGTAACTACAACTTTCTTCTTACCACTGCCGTGTCCGTAGCCATATCCTGACCCTGATCCATGACCACCGCCGTGTCCGATACCATGTCCTGACCATGATCCTGATCCATGGACAGATGTAACTACAACTTTCTTCTTACCACTGCCGTGTCCGTAGCCATATCCTGATCCTGATCCTGATCCATGGACAGATGTAAGTACAACTTTCTTATGACCACCGCCGTGTCCGATGCCATGTCCTGACCATGATCCTGATCCATGGACAGATGTAACTACAACTTTCTTCTTACCACTGCCGTGTCCGTAGCCATATCCTGACCCTGATCCATGACCACCGCCGTGTCCGATACCATGTCCTGACCATGATCCTGATCCATGGACAGATGTAACTACAACTTTCTTCTTACCACTGCCGTGTCCGTAGCCATATCCTGACCCTGATCCTGATCCATTGACAGATGTAAGTACAACTTTCTTATGACCACCGCCGTGTCCGATACCATGTCCTGACCATGATCCTGATCCATGGACAGATGTAACTACAACTTTCTTATGATCACTGCCGTGTCCGTAACCATAACCTGATCCTGATCCTGATCCATGGACAGATGTAACTACAACTTTCTTGTTACCACTTCCGTGTCCGTAGCCATAACCTGACCCTGATCCTGATCCATGGACAGATGCAACTACAACTTTCTTATTACCACTGCCATATCCTGACCCTGATCCTGACCCATGAACAGATGTAACTACAACTTTCTTTTTACCACTGCCATATCCTGACTCTGATCCATGGACAGATGTAACTACAACTTTCTTATTACCACTGCCATATCCTGACCCTGATCCATGGACAGATGTAACTACAACTTTCTTATTACCACTGCCATGTCCACTGCCATATCCTGACCCTGATCCATGGACAGATGTAACTACAACTTTCTTATGACCACTGCCGTGTCCGTAACCATATCCTGACCCTGATCCGGATCCATGGACAGATGTAACTACAACATGATTATGTCCACTGCTGTATCCGTCACCATAACCTGACCCTGATCCTGACCCATGAACAGATGTAACTACAACTGTCTTATGACCACTGCCGTGTCCGTAACCATAACCGGACCCTGATCCTGATCCATGGACAGATGTAACTACAACTTTCTTGTTACCACTTCCGTGTCCGTAGCCATAACCTGACCCTGATCCTGATCCGTGGACAGATGTCACTACAACTTTCTTATTACCACTACCGTATCCAGTACCATATCCTTAAATAGAATACACAAAATCATATATCAGGTGAAATATGGGGTGCACTTTAGTGAAATACAAAAGAACATATAGGTTAAAAAAAATCATGTTGTTGGCAATCGAGTACAATACATATGCATTTTTTTTAAAACACAATTATCATTATCGGTGTTCGAAAAAAAAGGTTAGAATATGATAAGTGTTTCATAAACATCTAAAGGCTGGTTATTAAGCATACTATTGCTATTATATTTAATTGTAGCTGTGGAGTTATATTGTGTATTGCATCAGGATGCATGTTAAAGTTGAATAAATCTAAAATCTAAAGTCAAAGTTGACCTTTGATGGATTTGGCTTTTTTTTTTTTTTTAGATTTCGTTTGGTCCTACGGCTCATCACTAGTATTTATATATCCTTGATGTTAATTAACAAAAGTTTAACAGCTCCCGATGAAAGTAAATTCAGAAAGCGCTATGAACGCACCAAACTTATTAAAGCGTTATTTCATTTTAAACATTTGATACTTTTTGACTTTTAATGTTACGAGTAATAAAATCATTGAGAATAAATTTTTTGAAATGCATACAAAATGCATCAGATAAAGTTTGATTTTAGTTTGAGGACATTTTGTTTTGGACCATGTTATTACACGTCATCACTATCATATGATGTTCCATGTTTGTGGTTCGTAAGGGTTGTATTGATGCTCTTACCTACTCCATGGTCGTATCCCGTGCTGTCGCCGTGATATCCTATGCTGCCTCCGTCAATGTTGACTAGAAAGAACAAGTTTTAAATATATAAAAAATATGCGTGTAATCAGTATAAAAAGTAAGTTTAGATTGAGTATACATCCTGTTCACAATATCTGGGGTTTAATCTGTACTATTGATATGCGTATTTTAACACAATTTTTTTTATAATATCTTTAACTGTGAAAGTTTCAATATGAATTAAAGATATTGCAGTATAGCTGGTGTATCTATAGACGACGTGACTGTTGGGCCTTCGTATGTTACTGTCTTGTCTCTTATTTACGATAGGGGAAGGTATACTATTTATTTTCGTCCCCGAGGGTATCACCAGCCCAGTAGTCAACACTTCGGTGTTCACATGAATATCAATAGTGTGGTCATTTATATAATTTTCCTGTTTACAAAACTTTGAATTTTTCGAAAAACTAAGGATTTTCTTATCCCAGGCATAGATTACCTTAGCTGTATTTGGAACAACTTTTTGGAATTTTGGATCCTCAATGCTGTTCAACTTTGTAATTGTGTGGCTTTATAAATATTTTGATATGAGCGTCACTGATGAGTCTTATGTAGACGAAACGCGCGTCTGGTGTACTAAATTATAATCCTGGTACCTTTGATAACTATTTTAATCATCTTATAAATCTATCAAATCAGAATTTCACAAAACATAAGTCTGTTTATAGAAATCAGTATTAATATTTTCAAATATTGTTTAAAGTATTTGCTTAAAAGCTACAAAATCCTTGTACGTCCAATTTAGAATGCTACTAAGTAACATGAACGGATATATTTAGCTAGCTGCTTTGAAACCTCATCAATTAGGGTGTATGTAACTTTGATTTCTGCCTGCTTCAGTGAAATATATTGTCTATATCCGAGATTCTTTCTCACTTTTTTATTGATGATCAGCAATCCAACTTCGTATGGCGAAATTATTATTTTAAAATGTGCTCTTTGTGTATATCTTTGCATATTGTAAAGGTACCAATTTCAAGAACAAAAAAGTGTTTTTTACAAGTATAAGTAACTGTAAGATATTCCGGGTTTTATTTTATGTCACCCTTTTCAATCAACAAAACTTCATTAGGAAATATTCTTGTATTATATGAAAGGGTACCAAAAGTTAGAGAAAACACCATATAATCGGATTTTAAATCATCTTCGTAGTAGAAATAATCGGGTCAACAGTATATCATTTTGGAAGAATATTGTATGGATACAAAGATCATTAAGATTATTATTAATCTATCCTCTAAATGTTATGATTTTGTACCGGTGATCAATCCGACAAGAAATTTCACAATTGACTTTTGTGAAACACGAACAGAAGAAGATGCGTAAAATGTACAAAGCTCATCGTTAGTCTGTTCGTGTATTCGGTCTCAAAATCTAAGATGATGAAGAATGAATGCCCCTTGAAACTGCGAAAATACCAAACTGAATGAATTATTCTATCTAAAGCAAGCTTATATTATAATATTGCTTTGTATGAAAACGTCAAGTGTTTTAAAACCAAGGATTGATCAGTAATCTATATTCGAAAATTTGAAAGGTTATATACAGATTTTAAAAACGTAACACTCATTTTGTCGATTTTTTGTACCAAATCATGTTTGATTCTCATACAACCACTATTCATTCTTATCATCCTTCATTCTCTTTCGAACAAATCAACTTCTGACTTAGCTGTGGTTATTGAACATACCGAATTATTGAGATCGCACGAATTTCAGAAAGCGAAATTTCGAACCAATACAAGATTTTTTTTCATTTTTTGTCTTTCTGAAACAGTTCTTTCAATCCTTGGCCACACTTTAAAAAATCAGTTAAAAAATGTAGCATCTCCATATTGTCAAGGCTGAGGAATAAAAAGCTGAATCCACTCATAAGAAAACTGCAATCAGGAAAACGTGAACGTGCTGCAACCAGACAACTTGACGTCGGAAACTCGTATTACTGTCCTTCCGACAATGATACCGGTAGACGGGATTTGTTGAAGACCATCAATGACCAGATCACAATGGTGTGACAATGCAACGTCAATAGAATTTGATTACGCAACGTCATTTGTGAGACAGGTCTACGGCCGCAACGTCAACTGCTAATCAAATGCTGAATGCCATTGTGCACAGATATATGCCATAACTGTTTCCTATAAACTGAACTGCCACAGAATCGACTGCAGAAAATCATTTAAAGCCCTAAAGTTTCTACTGCATAATTGCCAAAACCCATTGTAATGGTGGAACAAGGGCAAAATCAGAAGGTGCAAAAATGAACCCAAAACGTGCCGAACAGAATTGGTTGAACATTCTGACAATCATTTAGGCGTTTGTTCCAGGCAGTCATTGCTTTTGACGGTAACACGTTCATTGGTAAAGGGAAAACCATGGTTTCAGTGTATACCTGAATAGATAATGTATATACTTAGCATGGGTATTGGTAGACCCATTCAGTTTCTTAATTCTGATTTGTATCAACGACTTCAATCCTTAATCCATTCGGAAAGAGTGTCTACGTCTTCCTTCTCGCGCTTAGCCCATTGCCTGGCATGATCCTCGACTGAATCCATCAAAATTTTAAAGTTGTATTTCCAATTGATGGATTTAGGCTCACGATATTTCGGACCTTTCGATAACACATTTCGTAGAGAAGTGTTACTAACAATGTTGAGGTCTACGGTAATAACGTGGTCAGCAGGATTATATGTGAATTGGGAACTAATTCATATGGCAATTGAACTTTAATTTTTATATAAGGAAAATTCCACCCTTTGAACTCAAAAATGAGAAACATATCTAACTTCTTTCGCAGAAATATAAATCCTTTCAATATGATAGCAGTTATTTATTGACAGTTCTTAAATATTTGATTAAGACCTTCAAAGCTTTCAATGATAAAAAAAAAAACACCTGCCAAAGGTCATAATAGCCTAGTGTTCCTTTCCTTAAAAGGATTTCAAATTTTGTTTTTTAGCGGTTCCAAAGAAGATTAATTCATAAATGCAGTTGGAAGACCTTCAATTTAATAAGTAATATTTATTAACGGAAATTCAGCAAAGATATTTTACATTGTTAGTATTTTTTTGTAATATACTTAAGGATTTGAATTGACCATTGCTGTTGAATTGATTGAATAATCTTATTAAAGAAAGTAGTAGTAGATTACCCTAGAAGTTGTTGTTAAACAATTACTTACCGAAAGCAACGCACAGTATTACCAAACAGCGGCTTATAGTCCAAAACATTTTGATTTGACTGTGAAGATAGAATGATATTTCTTGGGTTTTATAGTTAAAAATCTCATTAGAAGCCATGGAAAATTACACCTTGTTTACACCCTATTTAATGAACACATAGAAACACGTGTGTCTTGTAAGTTTCATGTAATATACAATTTAACGGCTGCAATAAATCGGAGGTAATCAGTTGTGGTCAAATAGTTATGCATATGAATAATTAAGTAAAATGAAAAGATTCAATTTGTATTGATAATTTGTATAGGATAAATTAAAAGAGACGTAAACTATAAGTAACATGTTGGTTGTAAATTGACACATTAAACAAATATGTCATAGATTTTGTAGAGTTGCTTTAAATCGTGAATTTTTAAAATGTAAAATAGGTTAGAAAAGTTCTGCTTTTTTTTACTTCTTAACTTACGGGACTGATTTCTTGTTTTGTAAAAAATATTGAAAATTGAAAAAAAATCCAAACCCATGATGTATTCGTATACTGTAAATTCAGAAATTATTGCGTGCACTTATTATTGCGATTTTGTCATTTTAGATTTAAATGTGATTTTAATTTTACGATTTTGAGAAAAAAAATCCTGTTTAATTCATATAAAATATTTCAAAATGCGAGTTTAAATTATTGCGTTTACAAAGTCGCATTTTTAAAAAATAAAAGTCGCAATAATAAAAACCTCGCATTACTTTATGAATTTACAGTATTGAAGAAACAATTGCCTAATAACAAAACAAATATTGAATCGAATGTCGAAGGCCGTATGGTGACCTATAGTTGCTACTTTCATTCATTTTTGTCTCTTGTTTTGAGTTGTCTTATTTGAAATCATACCACATCTTCTTATTTTCATATTGTCAGACATTTTTGCATAATGTTCGGATTTTAAGTTAAGTTCAGTAAGGGCCCTATTTGGCTCTGAATATTGATTTCACTGTTGCAAGATAACAAAATGTTTATGTTGATGAAAAGTTTACTTTTTTAAACTAACGTAAAGAAATCCAACTATCATTTAGGAATGAATGCAACATTTGGAGCAGGATCTGCTTACCCTTCCGGATAACTTGTGATCACCCCTAGTTTTGAGTGGGGTTCGTGTTGCTCAGTCAGTTTTCTATGTTTTGTTTTGTATAATATTATTTGTCTGTTGGTTTTAGTTTCCTTTTAGCTATGGCGTTTTCAGTTTAGTTTGAATGTCCTTTTGGTATCTTTCGCTTCTCATTTAGGAAATTTAGAACGCATGGTCCAAACGAAATTAATAGTGACTTATTTCTTTTTTGTCGAAGTGTGTCCTTGATGTTGCTTATCAAAAACATTGTAACCTAGTAATGCGAGGAAAGTACTCATCCTTCCTCTGAAGAAGATTTGATAAAGTCCAACTAAAATTAGTTTATCTTAGATAATTTGCACGCCTACAAGTTAAACATTCGTTCAAAAAATGATTCATTACTCTTTGATATTTAGCGAAATATTAAATTATAATCATTTATCACAGACTTTCATTTTTCCCCCACCAAACCTTTTTTTTTTAAATAATTTTCAGAGCTTTGTTATCTTATTTTGTAAAGTTATTTATTGCACTTAATATTTTATTGAATAGTCTGTGCGTCTTTCTCTATTTAGTAAGCCTTTTCTATTTCGTCTGTTTCCTGGTCAATTTGCTATTGTTGTCAAAATAAAAAGAATAGCTTTATAACTATTTTGATCTGAGCGTCACTGATGAGCTTTATGACAAAACGCGCATCTTGCGTATTACATTATAATCCTGGTACCTTTGATAAATATTGACATATAAAAAGATTTAAATACAAACATACTATATTTCTATAGTATTTGCTATCTTTTTCCGTTACTTATTTCATTTAATAATAATGCCTTGCTTCTTTGTAAAAGTAACATTAGTTTATAGTTAAAAGAAGTATCAGCTATCATTTTGCGTTTATTTAAAATGCAAAAAAGTCTCTTGTATTTATCTGTTTCAGCCTTTATTTGTCCAGTCCATCAAAACATATAACAGTTATCAAAATTACCAGGCTTTCATCTACATAAGACTCATCATAGACGCTCAAATAAAAAATTAAAAAGTTAAAAAGCCAAACAAATATAAAGTTGAAGAGCATCGAGGACCTATAATTTCAAAATGTTGTGCCAAATACGGCTTAGAAAATCTATGCCTGGGATAAAAAAATTCCTAGTATTTCGAATAATTCATACTTTTGCAAACAGTAAAGTTATAAAAATGACCATACAATAGATGTTTGTGTCAAAATCAAAGTATTGACTACTATATTGGTGATACCCTCGGGGACGCAACCTCAACAAGCAGTGTCATCGACCAGGTGGTGTAAATTGTTATCTAAGATACCAGGCTATAAACCATCAAACTGTATTTCGGTGCATGATGGTTCTTTTACCAATACCATGTTACTTTCTGGGGTTTTGCTATGGCGAGTGAAAACTTCCGTATTACTTGTCATTTAAGACTTGAAGTTTGAATGAAATATTACGATTAGTTAACGCAATCCATTCAAATTCCAAGGGTACTCAAACCTGTCCCTAAACATTTTTTATTCATGTGTGAATCGTTAAAGATGCGCTCCAAGTGTGAATCAAATCGTTAAATATGAGCAGGTTGACAGTCTTTTTAAGTAAAATATTCGTTTATTATTTTAAAGGGTTCATAACTTTGAGATGTTTCATGAATTCAGTGCTTTGCACGATGCACAAAAAAATATTCGGTTATTTGTTCAAAATAGGAACCATAACACTGATGTTTCGAGAAATCCATGAAAATCAAAATCGATTTGCTTATCACGGACTTTCAACTCCTTTTCCAACAAACTATTTTTTTGAAATAATGTTCTTCCCTTTGCAATTATGTTCTTTTGTTAACTTATTCTTGTACTTAACATTTTATAGTATGGTCTATGCGTGTTTCTCTGTTTAACCAGCTTTTTTTCATTTCGTCTGTTACCATATCAATTTGCTGAAGATGTTATTATAAAAATAAGAGATTGACCTATAAAAAGATTTGATACTGACATACTGTTCACGTACAGTATTGATATCATTGTATCCCTATTTTTACAGATATGCATATTATATCTGTTTTGTTTACGCATCGTTATAAATAAAATGGAACTTGATGGGTTTAGTGCTTTAAAACCAGGTTCAATCCACCATTTTTGTCAGGCCTGCAACAAAACTTTTGTTGCAGAAAGCTCGACATAGGGATAGTGATCCGGCGGCGGCGGCTACGGCGGCAGCGGCGTTAGCTAACTTCTTAAAAGCTTTATATTTTAGAAGGTGGAAAACCTGGATGCTTCATACTTTGTATATAGATGCCTCATGTTACGAAGTTTCCGTCAGTCACATGTCCAATGTCATTGACCTCATTTTTATGGTTCAGTGACCACTTGAAAAAAAAGTTCAGATTTTTTGTAATGTTGAATTCTCTCTTATTATAAGTAATAGGATAACTATATTTGATATGTGCGTACCATGCAAGGTCCTCATGTCTGTCAGACAGTTTTCACTTGACCTTGACCTCATTTCATGGATCAGTGAACAAGGTTAAGTTTTGGTGGTCAAGTCCATATCTCAGATACTATAAGCAATAGGGCTAGTATATTCGGTGTATGGAAGGACTGTAAGGTGTACATGTCCAACTGGCAGGTGTCATCTGACCTTGACCTCATTTTCATGGTTCAGTGGTTATAGTTAAATTTATGTGTTTTGGTCTGTTTTTTTTTCATACTATATGCAATAGGTCTACTGTATTTGTTGTATGGAATGATTGTAAGGTGTACATGTCTAGCGGGCAGATGTCATGTGACCTTGACCTCATTTTCATGGTTCAGTGGTTATAGTTAAATTTTTGTGTTTTGGTCTATTTTTTTCATACTATATGCAATAGGTCTGATATATTTGTTGTATGGAATAATTGTAAGGTGTACATGTCTAGCGGGCGGATGTCATGTGACCTTGACCTCATTTTCATGGTTCAGTGGTCAAAGTTAAGATTTTTGAGTTTTGGTCTTTTTATCTAATACTATATGCCATAGATCAACTATATATGTTGTATAGAAGCATTGTTCGCTGTAAATGTCTGCCTGGCATGGTTCATCTGACCTTGACCTCATTTTCAAGGTTCATTGGTCTTCGTTTAGTTATCTTGGTTAATGTTAAGTTTATGAGACAGTTGTAATAAAGCTTTATACTTAGGACTATCAACATAATATCAATGATTAGTATAGAAGGCGAGACATTTCAGCGTGTGCACTCTTGTTTACATTTAAGAATGTCTGTACAAAGTCAGGAATATGACAAGTGTTGTCCATTCGTTTATTGTGTTTTATCATTTTATTTTGCCATTTGATTAGGAACTGTCCTTTTTTGAATTTTCCTCGGAGTTCAGTATTTTTGTTATTTTACTTTTTCCTGGTGCAAATAACATACATCATATTCTGATAATGCTTTGGAGAATTTACCTTGTAACCTTGTTAGCTGCATGAATCATTTCTTATAATCTAATTCTAAATCCCATTTTAAACCGTAGAAAACCATGAAAAAACGTTGATGACGTCACGGTCACATGACTAAATTATGTCTATGGGCTCATAACAAAATAATCATAATCAGCCAATCAGAAGACGCGTTACATCCAAAATTAAATTATTTGAAAAGTAACAGAACAAATTTACCGAACTCCAAAGACAACTCAAATAGAAAAGTTCGTTATCAAATGGCAAAATAAAAAGCGCAAACACATCAAAGTAATAGAAAATAAAAGGATCAAAATATTTCACTTTTACATAATGAATTAGTAAATGGAACTCATATAATTAGACTCTCCTTAACTAAAATGCACAATTACATATAGCTAAAAATATTTTAGACATTATCCCAAATTTCATTTTTGATCCATTTTTAATACAATCAACATGTCACTGCATCTCTATATGCATAATGTATATTCGTAATGCAAGTGGAAATAAGAAAACCCATTACTTATTTCTATTTTCAAATATTCTGAACCGAAATTAATCACCTATAATAATTTTATGTATTGTATACTACTAGAAACATATTTTCTTATATATTCATTAAATAAGGTGAAATCATTGCTTAATTCTCCGTTCTTTCTAATGAGCTTCTGGTTCTATAAAGCAAACTTTTTATACGATGTCTTTACTATTACTTTGCAATGATTTGGTTTACATAACATTTTTTGTCTTTTATTTTTATTGCATAAGGTAAGAGAATGTTTATTTGTCACGTTTAACAAATTATATCTGTTTGGTTTGGTCACACATATTTTGTAAAGTTAACAACATAAGACTGTCATAGGAGTGGAAAGTTTTGCCATCTATAAAAACCAGTTTACTCACCATATTCTTCAAAACAATGCATATACCAAGTTCGGAACATGACGTTTGTTTTCAAGTCATGTCGTCAGTTGGTAACAACGAGAGATTGTATTTTATTAGTATTTAAAAAAAAGTTCCCTTTTTAAATTAACATTGGAGTTTGGTAATTTAACTATTTCATTTTCCATTACTTTTTCTACTTTTTATTTGATTCTGTTAAGGAGTTCATATATTCTTTTTTAACTGTTTGTTTTATCATAGAGAACCAGTTTATGATTTCCGTACTGACAAAGCTTTTTCTTGTAATAGTGTACATCCGGTTCCTTATTGACCAAATAAAGGCAACAGTAGTATAAAGCTGTTCAAAAGTCATAAATCGATCGAGAGAAAACAAATCCGGGTTACAAATTAAAACTGAGGAAACACATCAACTATAAGAGGAAAATAACGAAACAACAGAAACACTGAAGTGCAACAAAAACAAACGACAATGCAACATGTATAGAAACGAACTATAAGATAACAACTGCAATATTCCTGACTTGGTACAGAACATTTTAAGAAAAAAAATGAGGGTTGAACCTGGTTTTGTGGCTAGCTAAACCTCGCGATTCATGGCAATGTGACATATACCGCTAAAATGACCGAATAAATGAAAAAGATGAAGCCAAAACTTTAAAAGTTACAAAGCAAAAAAATGCAAAGGGTGTCGTAACTGCAGTGCCATCTTAAGACATATACCTGATTGAAATGTGCAATTTTTCATTGCCCATCAGCTGGAGCACAATTGCACGCTCAATAACCGATGAGCAATGAACCATTTATTTAAAAAAAATCTGCTTCCATCCATGTCAGGAACACTGTACTGAGTCTTTTAGTGTTCTTCTAAATAAGTTTAGTTAAGTAAACACCCTAAAAGTCCCCTTAATGCAACCGTCTCTTAAATTTCTATGGTTGTTCATCAGTAGATTCGTTATGAGTTATCAAAGACCAAGTTGATGGACTACGAGTTTTGATAGACAGATAATTGAGTTTGCTTTATGTGTTTCCATACTTTTGATTATTCAAGTATTATATTTCAAATAAAAAGTAGAAATATTCTTCTATTGATTTAACTATACTTTCTTGTACATAAAAATGAATAGTATGGACGCTGAATGTGTCAGTGTAAGATTTATTTGTATCACTCGAGCTGATAAAACTTAATTGACTGAATTGACCTATATAATCTTTTAGTGAAGATTCACTCTACCTTATATAAAACCAAGTGTGCCTGTACAGATGGTATTAATAAGCAAGATGGTTTCAAAATGTACAATTGTAGTGCTTTAAAATCTGAAAGATGTAAGATTTTCGGTTCATAATAAGTCTGTGATTATGTAGTATATATTTTTTTAGGATGGTCTGTGTCTTCACGTTCTTTTAATCCTTGCTAAAATTAAAAATCGATAGATGTTTTCTAGTAAGGTTTGTTTTAAAAAATAGAAATTTTCAATAATACAACATGCTTCTTATTTTATGTTAACGTTGTTCTTTAATCAATATGGTAATACATGAAAAGTTAATTTCCATGATTTACAAAACAATGGATGCCGCAAACTTTCACTATGGCCGATGAAGCCCCCAACAAGTTTTAAATGACTTATAACATTTCATTCAATATGTTCAATGGAAACTCGATATTCTACAATGACTATTTTTTTTTGTGTGTACCGGCTTTTTGTTACTCTGCTGTCAGGTGTGTGATGTATATGTCTAATGAAATAGTTCAAAACCTTTTCTCGACGAGGATCCGGAGCCCCACACTCTTATATGAGCAGTAAAGGAAATTGAACTTCAATCTTGAAAATAGAGATATAAATCAGACGTTGCTACAGCGACAGCTTAAGAAATAACCACACATGATACTACAATCAGAACTCGGCATAATTTTTATGATTCTGCTGTAAATGTTGAAGCTACAATAACCCCCGTCACAAAATTTAAAAAAGGGGCAAAGTATCTTTGCTGTAATAATATAAATATATCTCTAGTTTGAAGTCCAAATTATTAATGAATACTGTAAACTAATTATTCAAATATACGAATTACAATAGCAGTGTACCATCAGGTCATAACTGCTTGGGGATAAAACTCATTATAAGTTATGTGACATGCACCTGACCCCGTACGGATCAATAGAGGTTGAGAAAATTCTATAGGACCGACGGCCGAATATCCTATAAACTTTACATGTCCTCTATGGATTCATAGGTGCGCAGCAGTGAACCGTATAACGAATTTACCGCACACGGGACGTTTCCTGCTAAGTTTGTATATAAAGAATCACAAAGTTACTGAGGAAGTTCAATAAAAGTGTATAAGAGTTCAAAATTTATGAAAAAAGAATGTACATGGAAGAATCGCATCAGTTATATTTTAGATCAACATATGTGTGCTGACCACTGCAAGACGACACCCACGGGAACGAAAGGTTCCAAAGCAGTTACAACGATTCTATTGTAGTAAAAAACAGATGTATCTTAGTCCTTCAAATGACCGTATCTTTTGCACCAAATACAATTGATCAGTAACGTTTGAAAGTTTAAAATTTAAAAGCGCCTTTAACGGAGTGGCAGTATATATCATTGGAATATATTTTGATAGTAGATCTATATTTGATTTCAGTACCAATTACTAAAGGCTTATACCTTCATACTAAATGAGCTGTTGAAGGATTATCGGGTCTATACAAGACCTTTTTAGGCAGTTAGTAGGATGTGTTGTACGTATATGGGCAGTTGAAGATGCTGATAAAATCTACTTATTAAGTACATATATTGTTTCAAATTTCTGAACAACAATGTTTTAACGTGACTGTAATACTATTAGTCAATTCATTTATTTTAGGTGTTAAAGCTCATTGATGATTTTTTTTACCAATATCATTGTTTTATCGAATATTCCGAAGGCTTTTTTTTTAGAATGTCAGATAAATCGTAAACCAACTCCTTATATAATGTATTGCCTTTAAATGACGATTTTCCTCAGTTTTAAATGCTTTTATAACAACGTTTTGTCTTTGTCAGATTAATATGTATGTTTGTTTTCATGTTTTAGTAATTTGTGTTGTACGTCAGTGGTGTCTGTTTACAAAGATTTTGGTATTGAATCTCTACTATAGTCTATGTATGTTTGTCAATAAAACGGAACTATAAAACAATTTTTACACAAGTGGCAGGTTTAGCTAGGTATAAAAACAGGTTTAAACCAATATAATTTTCAGAAAATGTATGTATGAAGATGAAAATATAAAACTCGTTTTTCTTTTATTCTATTGATTAATGTAGTAAGTTTTTTATGGACTTCCCCCTTTACAAGTTACAAGAATAACTATGACAAGAGATTCTTGACTTGAGACAGACGCAAACATGCGACGGGTTGAACATGTTTTATGAAATTTCAACCCTCTCTCTATAATTCTAGCCAACGTAGAATAAACACAGCAAAAGGCACAGTCAAAATCAAAAAGAAGTCCGAGTCCGATGTTAGAATATATAAGAGAATAACTAAGCAAAATGAAAATGATACATAAATTAACAAAGGATTATGAGCAGTTACTGACATGTCTGTAAGAGACCTGATCAAAAGGATTTTCATGATTTGACATACATGTTCAGAAGACGTCACAGTCTCCATCTTCAAATAAAAAAAATAGTCCCAAATACAATAATCTGTTTTTATAACAAATGCATGCAAAGCCCAAGTCAGCCATTGCTTCCATTTTTAAAATAATTTCATTTTGAAGATTTATTGAACTCATATTGACCTTTGTTAGTATGTGATTATGTCATTTATGGGGAACCACTAGTGGTAGGTCAGTGATACTTTTATGCAGTTGTATAATCATTGGCACAACTCCTATTCGTGTAGATTATTTTGCCCCGCCCCGTCGGTTATGGTCAATTGACTCCGAAACATTTTCTTAGTTTGCATGCATTAATTTGTGAAAAAATAAGGAAACACTCGTAGTGGTCAATTATGTTGGGTAGGCAGTTGTATTTTCACATGACCATCAAGACGACTTATAATTTATTAATTTAACATTTTTTTTTATTTGTAAATTTTGAGCAAATATTACTATAAAAGCTACATCAAACTGATTGTTGATTTATATTTTTTACAGTATCCTCTCCCAACACTAACTTATAATCGAAGCTTTAGTGTAAAAGTGAGGAAAGAGAAGGATTGTCTTCCAAATGTACCCTTCATTTTTGAAGGACTTACGATAGAAAAGCAAAGGGAGAACTAAAAAAGACAAAATGATTACAACAAAGGGCATTTAAATCATTCTGTGATACCTAGAAGCATGTTTGAAATTCGAAGGAAGACTTATCAAGGAAGATAATATATGGACTACAACAACCAATTATACAAAAGGAATACGAAGAAACTTTATTTTTTTTATTGAAAAAAAATAAATAGATAAGTTGTAATTGCCGGTTTTTCCAAAACTGTTATATGTTCCTTTTTGAAAAGTGGAGACACAATGAGTCAACCTTTGACATTTTCCTATGATATTTGGTATGCATATTTATTAACATAAAACAGCATATCGCATCGTATCCCGTGTGCCATTCGCCCTTGACCTCAGGGGTCATTATTAAAGTTTTTTTAAGGAAAAAATGCTTTTCGGTTCAAACGGGTTTTTGTTGTTAAAGTAGCCTTGTGTTTTTTTTTACATGTGTGTAATACCTCCAAGAAACTGTGTCCGTATCAGTGCAAATGACCTCAGAACATTGACATTTGATTTCAAATAATGTAAACTTAGGACTATACTAGTGAGATTTGTATAAGCGATTCTTGTTTTATTTTCAATTGTTTAAATATAAAGAAAAAACGTGTTGATTTACGTGCATAGCTAAACAAAAAGAATAATGAGATAATTTATAAGGGAGAAAATTTCAACTATCAATTGCATTGACAACAACTGGAGGCTCTTAGCTGTATTAGATAGTGTCACATTAATACAACGGCTCTGAAACTATACAGCTTTGAAGTAACAAAATTATCGAATACCGAGTTAAATCTTATACGGAAAATCTCTTAACAAGCTGCAAAATCAAAAGCTCAAATGTATCAAATGAATGATAACAAATGTCATATTCCTGGATTGGTACAGGCATTTTCTTATGTAGAAAATGATGGTTTAAACCCTGGTTTATATCTAGCTAAATCTCATTCTTGTAAGACAGTGGCATAAATTCCTACAAAAAGTTAGTAATTTTTAGATAATGATTAACATGTTTAAATATTTTATTGTTATACCCGCTGTTGACACTCACCATTTCATTGTATTTGGAAATTTAGCTTTATATAAAAGAGGGTAGTTTTGGGGTTGTTTTAATAAACGATTGGAATATGCTTAAAGCATTGAAAACGAAAACAACAGGATTGAAGACCGAATTTTTGTTTAGGCTATGATAATTATTATAATATCAAAATCAAAAAGCACAAAATACACCGCAACAACCAATGTCATTGGCTAAGCAGTTCATGTTCCATTAGTGGGGCCCGTCGTTTATGTTTTTGGGATTTGAGGTCTAAATTGTGATCATGACATATAGTACATATCAATATGTAAAAGTATGTGACATAGATATTCCATGATCGTTAAATGTTTAGAACGGAGGACTTTATAATTTCTCACTTTTGATTACTGGAGTAATAATTTCCTTGTAAGCAACAAATGTCTACGAAGGAAATCAAGGTAACAAGCACACGATCTGGAAAAGGTACCAACTGAGAGTTATATACTCCATATGTAAAACTGTAAATGTTATGTACTTCCAGTGATACAATAAAGTGTTATTTTGTATTTATTTACTACACAATGTCTTCTTATTTGAATATACTTTGGAAACGAATCTTTGTAACGGTGAGCAAGTTTTGTTAAATTATCATGATTGATTTCAGTGGGATGGGATAAATTCATATCACTATGGCAAAATTTAGGTTTTAAAAATTTGTTCTAGAAAATATTTTTGCAAAACATAAAATATGGCAAGTTACCTGACTGTCACCTTTGTGGTGATGAATAAATAAGATTTAAACGTTTCTATCTTAAAGCATCTATTGCTCACCCAACTTTTGTAAATATAACAGAATTATAAACAACTGTCACGCACGTGATCAATTCAGCTAGAAAGCAAACCAGTTTTAACGCACTATTTCCTTAGGAAAGAGGGGTGCAAGATACTTGCGGGACAGTTAAACTAATAGATCGAAAATAAACTGACAACGCCATGACTAAAAAAAGAAGAAGACAAACCGACATATAATAGAACACAAGACACAACATAGAAAACTTAAGACTAAGCAACAACGAACCATGTTTTTACAGAAAAAGGAATACGTAAATTGTTTTTTATTCGTTCAGTTTATTAATATAGTCGAGCGTTTGAATTTGTCACGTTATATGAACTCCCCCTTTTTTTAATCACATGGATTTCGGTAGTTTTGCTAATACTCTTTTTCAAGATTATGCAGGTGTTGTTTTAAAATTTTTGGGCGTTTGAGGAGTTGGTCTCGATATGTTTAAAAAAATACTGAGAGAAAAGTTTTAACCTACACAGGCAGTTAATTTAAACATTTATTTATAGTGGATTAGGAAACAAGTTTTGCAACTACACAGGCAGTTACCAAGTCAGGAATATGATAGTTGTTATCCATTCGTTTGATGTGATTGAGGTTTTGATTTTGACATTTGCCTAGGAATTTTCCATTTAGAGGTTTCCTCGGAGTTCGGTGTTTGTGTTATTTTACTTTAATAAATCTTAAAAAACAAAAATCGGTTTATGTCATAGTTATCATTGGATTATAGTTTATTTGAACAAAAATGTTTCTGTAGAAAGCATTTCAAAAGTTTCTGATATTTTCTGTATTAAACAAGGGAATTTTAAATGACTATGATACATTAGGCATATGGAAGTAAATTCGGTTTATAATTATGTGAAATAGTAAAAATGCATCAATGTTCACACCACATCTTCCTATATCTATGCTCTTCAACTTTTATATTGTTTGGCTTTATAACTATTTTGATATGAAAGTCACTGATGAGTTTTATGTAGACGAAACGCGCGTATGGCGAACTTAATTATAATCCTAGTACTTTTTAAAAACTAATTAAACATGATTAGCTTATGTTGTATTTCTTGGAAGATTAAGATATACGGTAATAAATGTGCCAGTTATTTTTAAGGAGTTATATACCTCAGTTTTGTGGATAGGTGGTTTCAAGTGCCGTTGAGTTGATCAGTTGACTTTTTGTTAAACGGTTCATTTATATATTGGATGAAATCATATTCCAAAGCCGATATCGACTTATTGTCTTTCGTTAAAAAAAAATCAATAAAGACCATGGATAAATGTGTTTTGAATGATTTGAAATTGTTAATATAATTTAACTGTATTTTATTAAATTTGTAACAATGATTACCATTTGAATCAATCAGTTACATTTTCATTTAAAAAGTTGTTAATTTATGACACCTTGACGTGTCCTACCAAATGTAACGTTCGTCGTATTGATACCCGGACCATACGCATATGGTCAGACAATATAAGGATATACGTATTTGTTCATAATCAAACAAGTATGATCTAAAAGAAAGACGATAGTACTATACCGCTGTTCTATAGTCATGAATCGATTTAGCAAAACCCAACCCGGTTCACAAACCAAATACCGAGGGGTACACATCAATCACCTATACTATTATATGATAAGACCTCATTTTGTGTGTCGCTTCTCTTCCTTCCTTCCTTCCTCTGTGTCCTATAGGTAATATGCATCAATGCATTTGTCATCCATGCGTATGATTATTCAGTTCGGGTTATTTTGGAAGAAAAACGAAAATAAAGGCGTCCAGATATTATTTCCGTCATCAGACAGACTTTTAAGTCATAGACAAGACCTTTGTTTGGACTGTTTTAATATTACACATAATTTTCCTAAGTACTTGGGGACAAAACAATTATTTTTCGCGATTTTCTGTATACTATGAGCATACATATACTACAAATAAAGTGTATTTGCTATTTACTATTAATTCCAAGAAGACTACCACGCCCTGCGGTCACCAGTATATCACTAGTTTTAATGATTCAAATATACGAATTACAATAGCAGTGTACCATCAGGTTATAACTGCCTGGGGATAGAACTCATTATTAGTTATGTGATTTGCAACTGACCCCGTACGGATCAATAGAGGTGAGTAAAATCCATTAGACCGACGGCCGGAGATCCTATAAATTTAACATGTCCTCTATGTATTCATAGGGGCGCAGTAGTGAACCGTATAACAAATTTACCGCACAACGGACGTTTCCTGCTTAGTTTGTATAAAGAATCACAACGTTATTAAGGAAGTTCATTAAAAGTGTGTAAGAGTTTGATGAACAAAGAATGTACATGGAAGAACCGCATCAATTATATTTTAGGTCAACATATGTGTGCTGACCACTGCAAGACGACACTCACGGGAACGAAAGGTTCCAAAGGAGTGACAACGATTCTATTGTAGTAAAAACAGATGTATCTTAGTCCTTCAAATGACCGTATCTTCTACACCAAATACGATTGATCAGTAACGTTTGAATCAAATTCAAATTTAAGTTTAAAATTATATGGGCAGTTGAAGACGCTGTTAAAATCTACTTATCAGGTACATATACTGTTTCAAATTTCTGAACCACAATGTTTTAACGTGACTGTAATACTATAAGTCAATTCATTTATTTTAGGTGTTAAAGCTCAAGGATGATTTTTTTTTACCAATATCATTGTTATAACGAATATTCCGAGGCTTTTCTTTAGAATATCAGATAAATCGTAAACTTACTCCTTATATATAAATATATTGCCTTTAAATGACGATTTTCCTCAGTTTTAAATGCTTTTATAACAACGTTTTGTCTTTGTCAGATTAATATGTATGTTTGTGTTGTACGTCAGTGGTGTCTGTTTACAAAGTTTTTGGTATTGGATCATCTTCTATAATCTATGTATGTTTGTCAATACAACGGAACTATAAACAATTTTTACACAAGTGGCAGGTTTAGCTAGGTATAAAAACAGGTTTAAACCACTATAATTTTCAGAAAATGTATGTATGAAGATGGAAATATAACACTCGTTTTTCTTTTATTCTATTGATTAATGTAGTAAGTTTTTTATGGACCCCCCTTTACAAGTAACAAGAATAACTATGACAAGAGATTCCTGACTTGAGACAGACGCAAAAATGTGACGGGTTGAACATGTTTTCTGAAATTTCAACCCTCTCTCTATAATTCTAGCCAATGTAGAATAAACAAACACAGCAAAATGCACAGTCAATTCAAAAAGAAGTCCGAGTCCGATGTTAGAATAGGTAAGAGAATAACTAAGCAAAATGAAAATGATACATTAATTAACAAAGGATTATTAGAAGTTACTTACTTGTCTGTAAGAGACCTGATCAAAAGGATTTTCATGATTTGACATACATGTTCAGCAGACTTTACAGTCTCCATCTTCAAATAAAAAAAAATAGTCCCAAATACATAATCTGTTTTTATTACAAATGCATGCAAAGCCCAACTCAGCCATTGCTTCCATTTTTAAAATAATTTCATTTTGAAGATTTATTGAACTCATATTGACCTTTATTAGTATGTGATTATGTCATTTATGGGGAACCACTAGTGGTAGGTCAGTGATACTTTTATGCAGTTGTATAATCATTGGCACAACTCCTATTCGTATTGATTATTTTGCCCCGCCCCGTCGGTTATGGTCAATTGACTCCGAAACATTTTCTTAGTTTGCATGCATTAATTTGTGAAAAAATAAGGAAACACTCTTGGTGGTTAATTACGTTTGGTAGGCAGTCGTATTTTCAAATGACCATCAAGACGACTTATAATTAATTAAGGTAAATATTTTTTTTAATTTGTAAATTTTGAGCAAATATTAATATATAAGCTACATCAAACTGATTGTTGATTTATATTTTTTACAGTATCCACTCCAAACACTAACTTATAACCGAACTTTAGTGTAAAATTGAGGAAAAAGAAGGATTGTCTTTCAAATGTACCCTTCATTTTTGAAGGACTTACGATAGAAAACCAAAGGGAGAACTAAAAAAGACAAAATGAAATCATTTTATGATGACAACAAAGGGCATTTAAATCATTCTGTGATACCTAGAAGCATGTTTGAAATTCGAAGGAAGACTTATAAAGGAAGATAATATATGGACTACAACAACCAATTATACCAAAGGAATATGAAGAAACTTTATTTTTTTTTATTGAAAAAAATAAATAAATATGTTGTTATTGCTAGTTTTTGCAAAACTGTTATATGTTCCTTTTTGAAAAGTGGAGACACAATGAGTCATCCTTTGAAATTTTTCTATGATATTTGGCATGAATGTGTATTAACATAAAACAGCATATCGCATCGTATCCCTGTGCCATTCGCCCTTGACCTCAAGGGTCATTATTAAAGTTTTTTAAGGAAAAAATGCTTTTCGGTTCAAACGGGTTCTTTTTTTTTTTTGTTAAAGTAGGCATTTTGGGGCCCTTTATAGCTTGTTGTTCGGTGTGAGCTAAGGCTCCGTGTTGAAGTCCGTACTTTAACCTATAATGGTTTACTTTTTAAATTGTTATTTGTATGGAGAGTTGTCTCATTGGCACTCACACCACATCTATTGTGTTGTAATACCTCCAAAAAACTGTGTCCGTATCAGTGCAAATGACCTCAGAACATATAATGTAAACTTAGGACTATACTAGTGAGATTTGTATAAGCGATTCTTGTTTTCTTTTCAATTATTTAAATATAAAGAAAAAACGTGTTGATTTACGTGCACAGCTAAACAAAAAGAATAATGAGGTAAGTTATAAGGGAGACAATTTCAACTATCAATTGCATTGACAACAACTGGAGGCTCCTAGCTGTATTAGATAGTGTTACATTAATACAACGCCTCTGAAACTACAGCTTTGAAGTAACAAAATTATCGAATACCGAGTTAAATCTTATATGGAAAATCCCTTAACAAGCTGCAAAATCAAAAGCTAAAACGTATCAAATGAATGGATAACATATTCCTGGATTGGTACAGGCATTTTCTTATGTAGAAAATGATGCATTAAACCCTGGTTTATATCTAGCTAAATCTCATTCTTGTATGACAGTGGCATAAAATTCCTTTATATTGACAACAAAAAGTTAGTATTTTTTAGATAATGATTAACATGTTTAAATATTATATTGTTATTTCCGCTGTTGACACTCACCATTTCATTGTATTCGGAAATCTAGCTTTATATAAAAGAGGGAAATTTTAGGGTTGTTTTAATAAACGATTGGAATACACTTAAAGCATTGAAAACGAAAAAAAACAGGATTGCAGACCGAATTTTTGTTAGGCCTATGATAATTATTATAATATCAAAATCAAAAAGCACAAAATACACCGCAACAACCAATCTCCATATGTAAAACTGTAAATGTTATGTTCTTCCAGTGATAAAATAAAGTGTTATTTTGTATTTATTTACTACACAATGTCTTCTTATTTGAATATACTTTGGAAACGAATCTTTGTAACGGTGAACAAGTTTTGTTAAATTATCATGATTGATTTCAGTGGGATGGGATAAATTCATATCACTATGGCCAAATTTAAGTTTTAAAAATTTGTTCTAGAAAATATTTTTGCAAAACATAAAATATGGCAAGTTACCTGGCACCTTTGTGGTGATGAATTATTAAGATTTAAACGTTTCTATCTTAAAGCATCTATTGCTTACCCAACTTTTGTAAATATAACAAAATTATAAACAACTGTCACGCACGTGATAAATTCAGCTAGAAAGCAAACCAGTTTTAACGCACTTTTTCCTTATGAAAGAGGGGCGAAAGATACTTGCGGGACAGTTAAACTAATGGATCGAAAATAAACTGACAACGCCATGACTGAAAAAAAGAAGAAGACAAACCGACAAATAATAGTACACAACACACAACATAGAAAACTAAAAGACTAAGCAACAACGAACCCTGCTTTTACAGAAAAAGGAATACGTAAATTGATTTTTATTCGTTCAGTTTATTGATATAGTCGAGCTCTTGAATTTGTCATGTTATATGAACTTCCCCCTTTTTTTTAATCACATGGATTTCGGAAGTTTTACTAATACTCTTTTGCAAGATTATGCAGGTGTTGTTTTAAACTTTTTGGGCGTTTGAGGTGTTGGTCTCGGTATATTTTAAAAAATACTGAGAGAAAAGTTTTAACCTACACAGGCAGTTACCAAGTCTGGAATATGATAGTTGTTATCCATTCGTTTGATGTGATTGAGGTTTTGATTTTGACATTTGCCTAGGAATTTTCCATTTAGAGGTTTCCTCGGAGTTCGGTGTTTGTGTTATTTTACTTTAATAAATCTTAAAAAACAAAAATCGGTTTATGTCATAGTAATTATTGGATTATAGTTTATTTGAACAAAAATGTTTCTATAGAAAGCATTTTAAAATTTTCTGATATTTTCTGTATTAAACAAGGGTATCTTAAATGACTTTGATACATTAGGCATATGGAAGTGAATTCGGTTTATAATTATGTGAAATAGTAAAAATGCATCCATGTTCACACCACATCTTCCTATATCTATGCTCTTCAACTTTTATATTGTTTGGCTTTATAACTATTTTGATATGAAAATCACTGATGAGTTTTATGTAGACGAAACGCGCGTCTGGCGTACTTAATTATACTCCTAGTACTTTTGAAAACTAATTAAACATGATTAGCTTATGTTGTATTTCTTGGAAGATTAAGATATACGGTTATAAATGTGCCAGTTATTTTTAAGGAGTTATATACCTCAGTTTTGTGGGAAGGGGGTTTCAAGTGCCGTTGAGTTGAACAGTTGACTTTTTGTTAAACGGTTCATTTATGTGTTGGATGAAATCATATTTCAAAACCGATATCGACTTATTGTCTTTCGTTAAAAAAAATCAATAAAGACCATGGATAAATGTGTTTTGAATGATTTGAAATTGTTAATAAAATTTAACTGTATTTTATTAAATTTGTAACAATGATTACCATTTGAATCAATAAGTTACATTTTTCATTTAAAAGTTGATAATTTATGACACCTTGACGTGTCATACCAAATGTAACGTTCGTCGTATTGATACCCGGACCATACGCGTATGGTCAGACAATATAAGGATATACGTATTTGTTCATAATCAAACGCGCATGATCTAAAATAAAGACAATAGTACTATACCGCTGTTCTATAGTCATGAATCGATTAAGCAAAACCCAACCCGGTTCACAAACCAAATACCGAGGGGAACACATCAATCACCCATACAATTATATGATAAGACCTCATTTTGTGTGTCGCTTCTCTTCCTTCCACAAAAAATAATCATCATGCCTTTGTGTCCTATAGGTAATATGCATTAATGCATTTGTCATCCATGTATATGATTATTCAGTTTGGGGTATTTTGGAAGAAAAACGAAAATAGAGGCGTCCAGATATTATTTCGATCGTCGGGCAGACTTTTAAGTCATAGACAAGACCTTTGTTTGGATTGTTTTAATATTACACATGATTTTCCTAAGTACTCGGGGACAGAACAATTATTTTTCGTTTTTTTCTGTATACTATAAGCATACTTATACTACAAATAAAGTGTATTTGCTATTTACTATTAATTCCAAGTAGACTACCACGCCCTGCGGTCACCAGTATATCACTAGTATATAGAGAATATACCAGTGACCGCCTGGGATAGTGAACTTGGAATTGATGGTGAATTAACTAAAATAGCAAATACACTTTAGTTTTAGTACATATAATGTGTATGTTCATATTAAAGAAAAACACGAAAATGTATGAAATAAACGGGGGGAGAAAACAGACGTCGGACAAAGGGTGGAGGGCTAAAAATTGTCTTGTCCGAAAGTACCTTGGACTCTTTATTTTTTTCCTGAAATTCTCCAGTCATAAATCTTTTACAAAAATGCATCCATCAACAGTTTACATGCTTTCAACCACGGTCTAAATGTCTGCTATTTCGCGGATGTGTTCTAGTAAGACTTGAACACTGGAATATGTGCAGCGGGACTAAATTGTACATTGTTCTTGAATTTATTTATAGATATTATTATCATTACCATAATACCATATATGTATGAAACAATTACTTACCAAAAAGACTGATTTATAAAAACAAACCTTCCAAAATTGTTTCCGAAACCCATATTTGAATTTCATGTAACAGTGTGATACTTTAATGTTGTATTTTTAGTAATAAATATTGATTAAACTATCAGTGGGATTGCGAAAAGTCTTTTTTTTTTGTTGAGAACATTTATTGCAAAAGAGTCTTAAAAAGCAACGTAAAATTTAACATTGCTTACACCTTATTAAAAAAACACATAGAAAAAGGTGTTTGTAGTTGATTTTGTGTAATAAACAATTTCAAGGAGGCAATTATTCCAAGCTTATTAGTCGCCGTCAAAACAAATCTGTATGTGGAAAATAAGTAAAATCAAAAAGGTGCAATAGGTATTGATAATTCGTGTCGCCAAATTAATAAAAGATATAGATAACAAGTAACATGTTGGATAAATATATATATATATATATATTGACAAAGTATGGAACGCCACAGCTGTCTTATGTGGAACTCTGATATTACTTTATGTTGTTTTATTATTACTTAATGATATTTTGTCTTTACTTAATATGGTTTTGACATTACGTAATGATGTTTTAATATTACTCAATATGAAATAGTCATTACTTAATGATATTTCGATATTACACGATATGGTTCCGTAATGACTTGATATAGTTTTGTCATTACTCAATATGGTTTTGTCATTACTCGATGTGGTTTCACCATTATTTGATATGGTTTTGTCATAAGTCAAAGTGGTTTTAACATTACTTGATGTGTATGTGACTTAATGTAATGTAGTTGTTTCATAACATGATGTGGTTTTGTTATTTCGTAATGATGATTTGTCTATTTTTTATATGGTTTTAACATTACGTAATGATGTTTCAAAATTTGACGATTTTACTCTACATGATGTGTTTGTTTCATTATTTGATGTGGTCTTGTCATTCTTTGATGTGGTCTTGTCATTCTTTGATGTGGTCCTGTCATTCTTTGATGTGGTTATCCCATTACTTGATGAGGTAAAACCACGTGACCAATTCGGAAAAACCTGTTCTATTTTTAGATAGATTTCCATTTTGTATGTGCCTTGAATGCGTGTGGCCATCCATCTAATTAGTGTTCAAATTAAAGTTCGGGTTACTGTTTGAGTTAAACTTTGAGTAAGTTTTCGAATTCAAGTCATGCTTAGAATTAAAGTTCTAGTTAGCAATGAGTTTCGAGTTGGACTTCGAGTTTGAGTCACATTTAAAGGAGGAGTTCTAGTTACAACTTTGAATTTGAGTCACTTCTTGAGGAAGAGTTTGAGCAAGATTCGAATTTAAGTCTCACATAGATTAATTAAGATTAACCCGAACTTTAATTTGAACACTAATTAGATGGATGGCCACACGCATTCAAGGCACATACAACATGAAAATCTATCTAAAAATTGAACAGGTTTCTTCCGATTGGTCACGTTGGTTTACCTCATCAAGTAATGGGATAACCACATCAAAGAATGACAGGACCACATCAAAGAATGACAAATCCAAATCAAAGAATGACAAGACCACATCAAATAATGCAACAAACACATCAAGTAGTGTAAAATTGTCAAACTCTACTAGGTATTAGAGCAACATGAGCCTTGAAAAATCCTGGCAAATAATTGTCTGCGGAATCGCGTTGCGACAAGCAAAATCCCAGTTATAGGTAACATTCGATGATGGCAGTGACTAAGAAAAATATCTCATAAGTCCACTTATTGCCTGAAACGCAAAAAGTATTTATGAATAAAAACTCAAATGCATATCAATGTGAAGCAGATTGCCTATACGAGTGCAGCAAAATTTTACTTTTTAAAAACCAACATCTGTCTTCAATCACTCTGCTAGCACACTAAGACTGCTGCAGTATACATGTCTTACAAACATCTACAAAGAAAAATAATGAAATAGAATTCGTCCATAAAGATTTTTCAAGATAAGTAAAAAAACCAATGCGTTAACAATAATAAGAAACTAACAAGGTCTACAAAAGTTTTCAAAGAGGGGAAAGGAGGGGGATACTTTACTGCACTAAGACTGAGCTTCGAATTGACAAACTATGAAAAGTATATTCAAAGTAAACTTTTACAGCGAATGACTAGTTCGTGCTATCATAAAAAGGAACTTTTAACTCTTGATTTTGTTTAGGTGAATTATTTCTTTTTTTTATGCTGAAATAATTCAAATATTATTGTAAGCATGAACACATGTTCACAATATAGCAACAAACCCATGTGCTACTGACAGTTCATTAATACATGTACATATATAAAACAGAAAGACAGATAAGAGTCTATTTTTAAATTCTTTTTTCTTTTAACATTAACAAATTTTGTATTGCACTAATATCTAGTTGTTAACAACTGCCCTATATAGTACAACTATAATATATAGGTTTATCCCTGTGTGTTAATCTTCAAATGAGCCAGAGGATTGACTTGTTTTAGATCGACAACTATCTACTTGTTACATTTGAACTGGTATCAAATTTAAATGAATGGAATATATGAAAATAATTGCAACCGAATCAAATCCGTTAACTAAAAACATAGCGTTAAGATATGTCATAGACAATCATGAAGTATTAATATCAAACTATATCAATACCCATTCTGGTAAATTGACGTATGATTCCTTTAAGTTGTGAGTGACTTTCACCCCAACCAATCACCGAAGATTTGTCATAAATTGATAAACCCCTAAAAGTCTGCCCCTGCTTAATAGTGAAATGCTGTCATTAATTTTCTTCAAGAATATAATTAATTTATCTTTTATTTTTATGATGCATAACTGATGATTTCAAACTTTTTATTTGCTCCAACATATTCCTTTTTCTTCTTCTTTTTCTAATTAGGAAACTTTATATGCATACAAACGACACGTATCAATGAATGTCATATCAAATTTTTTGTATATAAAAATAACAATGAAATTATGAAATCCTTTTTTTAGTCACAGACTTTTCTTTTTTCCAGCAATCAAACTTTTTTCCCTTTACCAAACGAAATAATATCTTGACATTTGCATTGTTGTTGGCATGTTTCGTTTAGTTGTTTATTGTATCATTTATTTTACAGTCTTGTTCCTGCTTGTGTCTGTGTCTATATTAAATGAATATGATTTGATGAGACAATGAGACAACTGTCCACGAGATAGCGAATGAAGTAGATGATAGTAACTATAGGTAAAGGTGTTCAAAATGAGAAAATTTCACACCGTCAAAACAATTCAAACGAAACAATCAAAGGGCTGAACGATATTCAATGCAAAACACAAAATTACAAAAACAGGAAAAAATATGAAAGACATCGTCAAAACGATGACCACTGAATTACAGGTTTTAACTTATGACAGCCACATAAAGAAAGTGTCGGTGTTAATCATTTAAAGCGTCCAACCCTCCACCAAATCTACAGTTTAATGACAGTCGTGAACAACACAACATAGGAAAAAACTTTAAAAAGCGGATATAAAAGTTTTACTCATTCTATCGACACAAAGGACAAAAAAAAACAACCTACAAAAAGGCAACAGATATAAAGTAGAGATCTTAGTGCATCCCATCTCGTCACACTCCGAAGTGTAGTAATGTTTTGTTTGCAGTTGTATTGTTGGAAGCTATCAAGTAACATGTATATAAACAACTAGCTGTCCAAATATTTTTCAATTATGATTTTCAATTGTCCACCTATTTAATAATCCACTGAAAATAACAAGCTGTTATGGATATGGCTACAGTAACCATGGTTATGGATATGGCTACAGAAACAACGGTTATGGATATGGCTACAGAAACAACGGTTATGGAAATGATAAAACTCACATCATAGTAAACAAAGGAAATGGATATGGCTACAAAAGCAACGGTTATGGAAATGATAAAACTCACATCATAGTGAATAAAGGACATGGATATGGTTACAACAAACAACGGTTATGGATATGGCTACAGAAACAACGGTTATGGATATGGCTACAGAAACAACGGTTATGGAAATGATAAAACTCACATCATAGTAAATAAAGGGAATGGATATGGTTATAGAAACAACGGTTATGGATATGGTAAAACTCACATCATAGTAAATAAAGGACACCTACAAAAAGGCAACAGATATAAAGTAGAGATCTTAGTGCATCCCATCTCGTCACACTCCGAAGTGTAGTAATGTTTTGTTTGCAGTTGTATTGTTGGAAGCTATCAAGTAACATGTATATAAACAACTAGCTGTCCAAATATTTTTCAATTATGATTTTCAATTGTCCACCTATTTAATAAGCCACTGAAAATAACAAGCTGTAAATAAGTCATATTGGCAATTTACGTAAACATAAAGAAATCATTAAATTTACACTTTTTTTTCCTCACCAGACCAATAAAAAGGAAAACATACTTGAGAGATTTGTTTTTTTTTTTTGTTTTTTTTTTTTTTTGTTTTTTTTAATTTTCCTCATGTGTTTTCTGTAAATATTCGGCGTGGGCCTTTAATTTAAATGCACAAAGCAACAACAAGTAACGCAAATTATCAAAGTTCTTCATTTTCTATTTTTTAAATCTATTTAACTGAAATTGATTACATAATACATTCTACACGTCATATTTATAGTACGCAAAACATGTTTCCTTCCGTGTTTATTAAATTAGGTGTGTGCATTGCTTAATTTTCCGATTCTTCTAATGAGCATCTCAAACTATATAAGTGATTTTTCATATGTCTTTCTTTATCCTTATTCCACAATGCTTCTGTTGAAACATTACTGTTTGGTCTTACTTCTTATTGCATTGGGTAAGTTTTCTTTTTGGTTTATGTGCATTATTAAGGCAGTGGAAAGAATTTGTAATAGCAACAATATAGCTGATATGGTCTATGTGGCATGTTTAGTTTCTTGTTTTGTTCACACATCGTTGTCCATATAATGGAACTCGATGTGACTGTCATACATGTGAGAAATTAAGCTTACTTAAAAACCAGATTTAATACACCGTTTTCTACATAAGAAGCCTGTACCAAGTCAGAAATATGACACGTGTTATCCATTAGTTTGATGTGTTTGAGCTTTTGATTTTCCCATTTGATTCTGAACTTTCTTTTTTCAAATTTTCCTCGGAGTTCTGTTGTTTTGTGATTTTTTAATTTTTCATAACTTAAATAACTTATACGTATAAAAACTGATAATTTTCTTTAAGCAAATGGAAGTGGTTATGGAAATGCTAAAACTCACATCATAGTAAATAAAGGAAATGGATATGGTTACGACCACGACGGGTATGGAAATGGTAAATCAACGAAAATCATAGTAAATAAAGGAAACGGATATGGTTACGATCATGACGGTTATGGAAATGGTAAATCAACGAAAATCGTAGTAAATAAAGGAAATGGATATGGTTACGATAATTACGGTTATGGAAACGATAAAACAACAAATATTGTAGTAAATAAAGGACATGGATATGGTTACGACCACGACGGTTATGGAACCGGTAAATCAACGAAAATCGTAGTAAATAAAGGAAATGGATATGGTTACGATCATGACGGTTATGGAAACGATAAAACAACGAAAATCATAGTAAATAAAGGACATGGATATGGTTACGATCACGCCGGTTATGGAAATGGTAAATCAACGAAAATCATAGTAAATAAAGGAAATGGATATGGTTACGATCATGACGGTTATGGAAATGGTAAATCAACGAAAATTGTAGTAAATAAAGGACATGGATATGGTTACGATCACGGCGGTTATAGAAATGGGAAATCAACGAAAATTATTGTGAATAAGGGACACGGATATGGATATGGCTACAGAAACAACGGTTATGGATATGGCTACAGGAACAACGGTTATGGATATGGCTACAGAAACTACGGTTATGGAAATGATAAAACTCACATCATAGTAAATAAAGGGAATGGATATGGATACAGAAACAACGGTTATGGACATGGTAAAACTCACATCATAGTAAATAAAGGACATGGATATGGTTACAGAAACAACGGTTACGGATATGGCTACAGAAACAATGGTTATGGATATGGCTATAGAAACAACGGTTATGGAAATGATAAAACTCACATCATAGTAAATAAAGGGAATGGATATGGTTACAGAAACAACGGTTATGGATATGGTAAAACTCACATCATAGTAAATAAAGGAAATGGTTATGGTTACAAAAACAACGGTTATGGATATGGTTACAGGAACCACGGTTATGGATATGGCTACAGAAACAACGGTTATGGATATGGCTACAGAAACAACGGTTATGGAAATGATAAAACTCACATCATAGTAAACAAAGGAAATGGATATGGCTACAAAAGCAACGGTTATGGAAATGATAAAACTCACATCATAGTAAATAAAGGACATGGATATGGTTACAGAAACAACGGTTATGGATATGGCTACAGAAACAACGGTTATGGAAATGATAAAACTCACATCATAGTAAATAAAGGGAATGGATATGGTTACAGAAACAACGGTTATGGATATGGTAAAACTCACATCATAGTGAATAAAGGACATGGATATGGTTATAGAAACAACGGTTATGGATATGGCTACAGAAAAAACGGTTATGGATATGGCTACAGAAACAACGGTTATGGAAATGATAAAACTCACATCATAGTAAATAAAGGGAATGGATATGGTTATAGAAACAACGGTTATGGATATGGTAAAACTCACATCATAGTAAATAAAGGACATAGATATGGTTACAGAAACAACGGTAATGGATATGGCTACAGAAACAATGGTTATGGATATGGCTACAGAAACAACGGTTATGGAAATGATAAAACTCACATCATAGTAAATAAAGGGAATGGATATGGTTACAGAAACAACGGTTATGGATATGGTTACAGAAACAACGGTTATGGATATGGCAAAACTCACATCATAGTAAATAAAGGGAATGGATATGGCTACAGAAACAACGGTTATGGAAATGATAAAACTCACATCATAGTAAATAAAGGGAATGGATATGGTTACAGAAACAACGGTTATGGATATGGTTACAGAAACAATGGTTATGGATATGGTTACAGAAACAATGGTTATGGAAATGGTAAAACTCACATCATAGTAAATAAAGGGAATGGATATGGTTACAGAAACAACGGTTATGGATATGGTTACAGAAACAATGGTTATGGATATGGTTACAGAAACAACGGTTATGGAAATGATAAAACTCACATCATAGTAAATAAAGGGAATGGATATGGTTACAGAAACAATGGTTATGGATATGGTTACAGAAACAATGGTTATGGATATGGTTACAGAAACAACGGTTATGGATATGGCAAAACTCACATCATAGTAAATAAAAGACATGGATATTGATATGTATTGACGCAGCATATACAAATGTATGTAAAAAATAATAGATTTAATCTACATTTGTATAATTAATAACAACACAACAATAACAACATTCGTCACTTTATTTCAATTAAAAACTTAAAATCATATCAATCATTAGCTCTACTCCAATTCAGCATAACATAGTAACACAAGTCTTAACATACACATATATATCCATAGGATGTACACTAATCACTGTCCATTTGTGATGTACATCCAGCTATTCTACACATTTATTTTTCAGTTTATATAAATTATCTTTTATTATCATTAATTGGTTTTCTATCTATTTTTTCACCTATTGCAGAACTGTGAAAGTTGAAAGATATTTTTTTTTGTAATGTAATATTCTGTTTTAACTTTAAGAAAATAACGTTAGAAGAATTTAAAGGTTTCTGTTTCGATTCGTTTGAATTCAAAGCTCCTAGACATATTTTTTTTAATCAAAAACAGTCATGAACACTGAAATCTGTATCGAATCATTTAAAGTAATTTCTCTTTTAATATAGACTTCTTCATGTGTACCTACTAGATTTTTAAGCGGTTGTATAATTTCCTATTTTCCATTTCCTTTATTTACTATGATGTGAGTTTTACCATCGAACAGCGGTATACTACTGTTGCCTTTATTTCGCATGTTTACGTTTCGTGGACCATGTAACAAATCTAAACTAAACAAACGGCATGGCTTATAACAAAGATATCAATGTTTTCTTTAGCGATAGTCAATTGTATCCATTCTTTCATAATTATGAATAATGTGTTACTTAAAAATACAAAAGAGAGGTAATAGTTTTCTCGAGTAGGTAAAGTAAATGTGCATGATTAATCCCAAATTATCTCTTGCGTAATCCTCTTTCAGTTGTCGCCGTTGATTATTTGTTACTTGCCCTTGTTTGTGAATTGATCGTAGCAGTTGAAAGTATTTAATCATCACCCTATTATTATTATTCATATTGTTGTATTTCAAACTCTACGATTTTAACGTTTAAAGGAGAGTAAAGGACATGACATCCACCCACGAAAAATATTTTTATTCATATTTAATTAACATTCATACAACGAAGGTAAAAGAAATAAATATGTAACAATTTCTGATCTTTCTTTTTCAGGTGTAACTATATATACTGGTTATAAAGACAATGTTGTTGCTGCTTTCAATAAAATGTTTTTTTTTCAAATCATCTTGTTCCTTTCTTGAAATATATATATATAAGTTGTGTACAGAGTGTAAATAGATTTTTTTGTACAAGTAGTCAGTGTTGTATGAACTGCTTAACACAAATGGATAATGCAAGCACACGGTTTTTTGACGCACATATTTCTGTCTTATTTTCATAACTACATGATGCAGTCTAATACTGATCATTGATAGAAAAAACATTACAAGACATGAACAAGACTGTTAAATGATATGGATATGAATGTGGCATTAGGAGAAAAATGAAATTAGAATTTAAACCATTCCGGTATTCTTATTTTAAGTTTGTGAACACGGAAAAAAGCACTAAATGAGAGGTTAAGTATATGAATTTGAATTTAAAAAATTAAACTGGTACATTTAAGAAGATAAACCTGTATCACCTGGTGCAAGAAGGTATGTGTCAAAAACTTATAACTTGTACAAAAACTTGTACAAAAACCCTGTACTTTTAGTATCAGAATAACAACCCTTTGAATTAACTTATATGGGTGAATGGGTATTCACATCGATATATACGATTAATGCTGAGTTCAAAGCAGATTACCTGTATTTTCAGGTGTATTATGTCACTTGAGGAAAGAAAATAAGGAACCAAAATCAGTCCAGCAATCTTAAACATCAATACTATAAGGCAACAAGAAGTCCCTGTTCAACCGACCCGCCCGCAAATGATATTTTCTAAACATTTTTTTTAATGTTCCCACTTCCTGCGTCCGGAATAGTAATCGTGTCAAAAGAAAGAACGCAAAACTTCTGAGAAGTGTGCCTTCAAATGTAAGATTGCTTGCTAGCGGAACAAAATTATCCATACCCACTGCATTCAGGAACATGTTGTTCAATAGTTGTCGTTGGTTGGTGGGGTTCATATACATTGCTATTTCTCCGTTTGTGTATAGATTAAATCGTTGGGTTTCCTGTTTCAATTCATTTACACTAGTAATTTTGGGGTCCTTTATAGCTTGCTGTTTGGTCCAGGCCAAAGCCCAATGTTGAAGTCCGTACTATAACCTGTAATACTATTAAGGGAGCTACCATTTGATTTTTATGGGGGGGCTAGGAGGAAAAATTTTGTCCTGCATTTTTTTTTAGCTGTAATCTCTGTCCTGCCTTTTTATTTTTCACTCTGTTCGGTCCTGCCTTTTTTTTTTAGTTTATCCTGACTTTTTTTTTACCTAAATTGTCGTCCTGACTTTTTTTTTTTGCAAGTGTCTCATCCTGCCTTTTTTTTTACTCAAAACTCCTGTCCTGCCTATTTTTTTCAAATTTCATCCTAGCCCCCCCATAAATTAAATGGTAGCTCCCTAACTTTAAATACATTATCAGGTTGGGAACAACCCTTTAAATGCATAATCCCTTTAATGAGGGACTGTCCCCCTGACAAGGGGTCATTGTTGATAAATATTCAACTTCACAAATGATCATGATGGTCTTATAAAAAAGATACCAGGTACTGACGTTATTTATCGTCTAAATAACGTGTAATAGCTTTTCCTTTATTTGTCGTTGTAAAACTGCGTGTTATATGCGCTGATGTGATTTTTTATAATTGTTTAAGAGAACTGATTAGTGAGATTGTAAAACTGATAATGTAGAAAATCTGTTGCGAGTAACAATAGAAAGTCTTTTGTCAAGTGAGCACAGTGAAAAATAAAATCATAAAATACTGAACTCCGATGAAGATCGGAAAGTCCCTAATCACATGGCAAAATCAAATAACAAAACACATCAAAAACGAATGGACAAAAACTGTCATATTCCTGACTTGGTACAGGCATTTTATTTCCTTAACTGTTCAGTTATTTGTTTTCTTTGTAATATCTTTTAGGAGATGCTCGGTACCTAAATAAAGGCAACAGTAGTATACCGCTGTTCAAAACTCACAAATCTAAGAACAAAAAAACAAAATCGGGGTAACAAACTAACACTGAGGGAAACGCATTAAATATTAGAGGAGAACAACGACACAACATTAAAATGTAACACACACAGCAACAGACTAGGCATTAGACAAAACCCGATGAGAATAACCAATATAACATCAAAACCAAATACATGAATTTGGGATAGAAAAGTACCGTGACACGTCTTATAGTAATGTGAATTCACACTCAAATATAGGAGAAAACAAACGACACAACGGAAACACAACGTAAAAATGTTACACACAGAAACGAACTATGATATAACAATGGCCATTTTCCAGACTTGGTACAGGTGATTTTTAAAGAAAAAGTGGGTTGAACCTGGTTTTGTGGCATGCTAAACCTCGCATTTTGATGGCATTGTTAAATATAACATTAAAATGACAACATAATAAAACAAGACTACAATACAAATAAATAGGAGAACGTATTAGGCAAAGAAACACATTAATAATAGATAACAAAAGGCATCAGGTTTAAAATTCAATACGTCAAAAACGCGCCTCGTCCACACAAGACTTACCAGTGATGCCCAGATATAGAAGTTCGAAAGTCAAAAAAAGTTCCGCTTTTGTGTTATTGTGCTATGGTCATTTTTTGTTATTTGTAGTGTCTTTCATTTGTTCTTATGTATGGTGTGTATACATGCAATTCTGGTTTTCTCTGTTGACATATTTGTTTTTATAGGGGTAAAGATTATAACACAATGTTGACTGCTATGACCACTGTTGTATGAATGTTATTTAGGAATTATATGAATGTACCTCAAGCAACTCGGCAGCAGTGCTTCGTGAACATTTTCTAGAGATCATATTCCTCAGTACCAGTTTTGTTTGAACGTTATGTGGTAATCATAAGACTTTAACAAATCAGTAAGTAACTCTGTTGTATGAACGCTATTTAATGGTCAAACAACTCGAACATCTCAGTTCAAGTAGATACCGTATAGCGGGTGTAAAAATTCGTAATTTTCATTGAATAAGGTATACGGAATATTTTGATGGATTCAATTTTTTTATTAATACCTGTGCCTGTGCACTTTTAAATTGCTAGAATTGATTTTGGCGATTTTTCTATCTGCGAAAATAAGAGAAAATTTACACCCTGCGAAAATAACCCGCTTAGGATAATTTACCTCGAACATTCTAGTTCAGTCTTATCGAAATATTATCTAGGGGTCATTAATCTCAAACAATCAGAAAGTCCAAAATTTCGATATCTCAGTAACATTATTAAGTTGTGTTGCTATTTATATATAAATGCCTAAATATGTGCTCAACAGTACTTATAATAGAAAACAACACGTTTAATAATTTCTTGCGTCCGAGGCGCTTTTCTGGATTTATCTATATCAGGAACGCTCAAAGCCAAACATTTGAAATCCGAAAATGTATAAGTACCGAAACCGTTGAAGAACTATATTTTAAAAATACATAAAATAAATAGCCAAATTCATGTAAAGCCAACTTTGCCTGAGGGAGTTGAAACCTTAGTTTCTAAATAATTTCTAAATTTCTAAACGGATAATTTTAGTTAAGTTTGTTAATCACGGCAGTACCGAAATACTCACTACTGAGCTGATGATACCCTCGTGGACTGACAGTCCACCAGCAGAGGTATAGACCTAGTGATGTAAATAATAGAAAATAACACGTTTAATAATTTCTTGCGTCCGAAGCGCTTTTCTGGATGTACCTTCATCAGGAACGCTCAAAGCCAAACATTTGAAATCCGAAGATGTAAAAGTACCGAAACCGTTGAAGAGCTATATGTCAAAAATAACTATAATAAATAGTCAAGATATAATATAAATATAGAATAAAAAATAATGTAAGAGGAAAATATACGAAGATGATTATATCAGTACAAATCTGTAGACTTTAATAAATGTTTCTTACATTGTTATCTGCGCAGTATCGACTATTATAGACATTCCAGTACCTATCAAATTTGCTGGTTGGTTCTTCGCTAATTTTATTACTACCACTAGGTCGATGCCTCTGCTTGCGGACTATTAATCCCCGATGGTATCACCAGCCCAGTAGCCAGTACTTCGGTATGCCGTATTTATTATAAATTAAGGAATGTATCTCCCTCATGCAAAGCTCTGATTCCTTTCACGGATTTGGCTATACTTTTTGGACCTTTTGGATTATAGCTCTTCATCTTTTATATAAGCTTTGAATTTCAAATATTTTGGCCACGAGCATCACTGAAGAGACATGTATGGTCAAAATGCGTATCTGGTGCAAGAAAATTGGTACCGTTAATTTTATTAAATAGACTATTATATATTTCGTGGTCATATACCTCGAACTACTCAGTACAAGTGTTGTAGAAACGGTACCTTTTGGTCATTTACCTCCAATAACCACTAGCAGTGTTTCAAATTTGGTCAAACGCTCTAAAAACGCAGTCGTCCACCTCGTCTAACTCATCACCGGTGTTGTAGGAATGTTTTCTGGAACGAATTACTGCTAACAACCCAGAGTTGTAATTTAGTAGCCATACACTTCGCACACCTCAGTTATGGTGCTATAGGAACATTTTCTCAGGATTATATTCCTATAGCAACTCATTACCAGTGAATAAATGTTATTTAGGGGTGTTATACCTCGAACAATTCGGAAGCTGGTGTAAAAGACCGTTTTCGGGTCGGTATAGACCTCGAACTACTTATGTATAAAAGTCATATTGCGTCACACAGATCGAACAGCTCAGCACCAGTGTCACACGATCGTTATCTAGGGGTAAAAAAACCTGGATCAACCAAATAGCATCGTCATAAAAACCTATTTTTAATAAGACTACTCTTGGATATTTTAGTATCAGTAGTATATATAATACTGTTTAACATTGTCTTATAAGCAGAAGGTTTTGCCATTTAACCAGGTTCAGTCCACCCGTTTTTTTTTTCTTAATATATCCTGTTCCAGGTCAGGAATATGGAAGCTGTTATCAGATAGTTTGTCTTTATGTGTGTTGGAGTTTGTTTTTGTTGCATTTCGGTGTTCATATTGTTCCTTAGTTTTCCTATTATAGTTGATGTGATTCACTCGGTTGTAGTATGTAACCCGGGTTTGTTTTCTCTCAATCGGTTTCTGACTTTCGAACACCAGTATTAATAGTCATACGCCCTGGTTAAGCTTTATGAATTTCAAGGGTGGTAACAGTGTTGTCTTGAATAAATCCCCCGAATAACGTAATTACAATGTTGTGTGAATGTTATCTTTGGGTTATATACATCCAATGATTTTTAGAAACGTTATATAAAACTTATCTATGTGTAGTAGTGGCATCGGTGGCTGAGTGGTATAAGTAGTTATGTACTGTAATCGCTTGCCAGTCAACACTGAGGTTGTGAGTTCGAACCCCCTCAATTAGGTGCACTCGACTCCATGCAATCTTAATTGACTAGGGTCGTCAGTTTTCCTATCGAAGTTTTTCGGTGGTTTTCTCAGGCTGCATTCACTATTAAAACTGACCGCCACGAAATATAGTATTATATGCACCTTTTTGAATTGGAATCAAATTTTCTGTTGAGTTAACTCGCAAAATGTAACATCTGAGAGTTTTTATATGTCATCAATAATTGTATATATTAATTAATATGCAAAATGGCTTGATGTTGTTTTTGAGGTAATCTGATATGAAATTGATTCTAACTAGTTAAATTGTGCTACGGTGCAAGAGGAGTTTTTGTCAATGAATGATGAATTTCCAGGCGGATAAAGGTTTAAACGCTGGACTAACGTTCATATGGTACGATCAAATCGAAGTTTCTTCACTCTTTCGGTTTCATTTTCGTTTTGTTAAATGTTGTTTTGTTAGCAGCTATCAAAAAAAATGTGTTTTAAGACAATAATTTTCCTGTGTTTTTCATTATTATTTTCTCATATCCACCTATTTTAGATGCCAAATAAAGATATATTGAAACATCATATTGACATTTTGACCAGACTGGTACAGAAAGGTAAATATACTTTTTATGTAAACCTTATTTCTTTTTCTATTTGATTCGCTTGTAAAAACGTGGGCTTTTAATTTGAATTCCAGGAAATTATATAGCATTTTAATGTTGCAATTTTTAATTTTTCTAATTTGTTTGTCCGAAGTCGATTACATAATATATTGCATTTGTAAAATGTATACTACGCAAAACATGTGTCCTTCTGTGATTATTAAATAAGGTATGAGCATTGCTTAATTTTCCGATTCTTCTAATGAGCCTCTTAAACTATATAAGTAAATTTTCATATTTCTTTCTTTACTGTTATTCCACAATGGTCCAGTTAACACAACATTGTTTGGTCTTGCTTCTTTTTGCATTGGGTAAGTTCTTCTCTTGTTCATTACTTAAATAACACCACGATTTTTAATCATGACTTTATCAAGGTGATCAGGTCTCGCAGTCATTACAATGAAAAGCTTAATTCATATTGTTGATTGATATATTAATAGATGACATTGTTATTATCGTTCTAAAGATGTCTCAAATTTACCATTATAAAAAAAAGAATTCGTCCTTTTAGTTAAACATATTGCTGTCATCCTCATAAACAAGGCAAAACATACCAAATTTTCTTGTAAATATTGTTTTGGTCAATTAGAAAGTCCTTTGAATGTGCCCATTTATTAACTTTGCATTAGAATACATCACTGTTTTCGTAATGAATTAAAAAAAAAATACTCTAACATGGTGTATGCCAGGAATCGCTTAATATTCTAGAGCACATGTTAGCATATCAGTTAGTTATACTGGTGGTGTTGCTCCATCATAGATTTTCCATGAAGGGCTTTTGATTTTCTATGTTGTTTCTTGTGTACTATTATTTGTCTGTTTGTCTTTTTTATTTTTAGCCATAGTTTGTTAGTCTATTTTCGCTGTATGAGTTTGACTGTTCTTCTGGTTTCTTTCGCTCCTCTTTTAAAAAAAAGTCGTTCTTATCCTAAATAAATTTAACCTATGTCATTCCCACAATGTCTTCCACGACCTTAATTGAAAAGGATCATCAACTTTAGTGCTAAAGGTTCGTGTGTCCTTCTCTCATTTCCGGCTTTCTATACCAATATTAACTGGCCATCATCATAACACCAAGGTCGCTGACAGTGGCCTGGTACACCAAAAAGACCCAATCACGCCTATTAATCAGTGCCATCCATTATACAAGACAGATATTGCAACTAAAGTCACACAAACACATTATCAAAATTGTAAAGGGCGATTACTAAAAGATGGCATAAGGAGTATTAACCTCTCTTTTAGCAAATGGAAGTGGTTATGGATATGGTAAAACAACAAACGTTGTTGTAAATAAAGGAAGTGGATATGGTTACAATAACGGCGGCTATGGAAACGGATATGGTTATGGAAATATATATGGTTATGGTTACAACGGTTATGGAAATGGAAAAACAAATATCATTGTCAATAAAGGAAGTAGATATGGTTACAATAACGGCGGCTATGGAAATGGATATGGTTATGGAAATATATATGGTTATGGAAATATATATGGTTATGGGAATATATATGGCTATGGTTACAACGGTTATGGAAATGGAAAAACAAATATCTTTGTAAATAAAGGAAATGGATATGGTTATGGAAATATATATGGTTATGGAAACATATATGGTTATGGAAATATATATGGTTATGGGAATAGATATGGTTATGGTTACAACGGTTATGGAAATGGAAAAACAAATATATTTGTAAATAAAGGAAATGAATATGGTTATGGAAATATATATGGTTATGGAAATATATATGGTTTTGGAAATATATATGGTTATGGAAACATATTATATGGTTATGGAAATAGATATGGTTATGGTTACAACGGTTATGGAAATGGAAAAACAAATATCTTTGTAAATAAAGGAAATGGATATGGTTATGGAAATATATATGGTTATGGAAATAGATATGGTTATGGAAATAGATATGGTTATGGTTACAACGGTTATGGAAATGGAAGAACAAATATCTTTGTTAATAAAGGAAGTGGATATGGTTACAATAACGACGGCTATGGAAATGGATATGGTTATGGAAATATATATGGTTATGGAAACATATATGATTATGGAAATATATATGGTTATGGGAATAGATATGGTTATGGTTACAACGGTTATGGAAATGGAAGAACAAATATCTTTGTAAATAAAGGAAGTGGATATGGTTACAATAACGCCGGGTATGGACATAGATATGGTTATGGTTATAACAGTTATGGAAATGGAAAAACAACAAAAATTGTAATAAATAGAGGAAACGGATATGGTTACAATAGCAATGGTTATGGAAATGATAGAACTCACATCATAGTAAATAAAGGAAGCGGATATGGTTACAATAACGACGGGTATGGAAATGGATATGGTTATGGTTATAACAGTTATGGAAATGGGAAAAAAAAAATTATAGTAAACAAAGGAAGTGGATATGGTTACCATAGCGACGGTTATGGAAATATCAAAGACAAACTGTTTTATAAATATTAATGAGGAGCAAGACTTTCCAATTTTCAAGTAAGTCATTCAAAATTTATAAGATGATGAATTAAGAAAAAAACACAAGACATGTATATTATTATCGATAAATGTTACCTTCCCTATGAAATGATCGCATACGGTAAATATAGTCAAATAAAACATTGTCGCCGTTTAATACAAAACGTGTTAACTTTTTAAGAAAATGAGAGAATTTTCTTCATTAGTGATGCTCCATGTGTAGTAGTCACTTACCTGCATTTCTCAAATAAACTAATTATGAAAACAAAAAAGGAATCAGCTCCTGATTCTCTTATGGCAGCCGTCATGCACCCGAATGATTAATTAACGTTTATGCAAACCATACAAGTAATTTTAAAATTATATAGCAAAATTTTAAAAATCAAGCAAGAAAAAACATTAGAAAATGTTGATTGTAATCATGCTACGGTATGACAAAACTTACGGTGTCGTTTTATGTTATTTAATTAAAGAAATGAATATATATAAAATATCCTTTTGAAGATTTGTATGTATGAAGTGGCTTTTTCGTGATATAATTTTATCATGGTCGTTCAACCCCAAACATTTGAAAGCCAGTAATTTAGTAATGCGTAGAAACGCTGGAAGTTATAGGACAAGGTATAACAAAATTCTCCTTATGTAAATTTTCCTCTAGGTATAATTTTTTTTTTTTGGAAAATATGTTAAAAATCATATCGATACCGAAGTTTTGAAATTCACTTCCTGGTCCATGTTGTTACATCTATTTACAAAAAACATGGAGCATTTTTTTTTATCGGTCGTTGATTTTGTCGCTCTTTCATGTTTATAAAAGAGGGGCGAAAGATACGAGAGTAACAGTATAACTCATAAACCGAAAATAAACTGACAACGCCATGGCTAATAATTAAAAAAAAAACCAGAAATATAATAGTACACAAGAAGCAACATAAAAAATTAAAGACTGAGCAAAACGAACCCCACCAAAAACTGGAGGTGATCTCAGGTGCTCCGGAAGAGTAAACAGATCATGTTCCACATAAATAATGTGTTGCTTGAAAATGTGAATTCGTTTTTTAGGTTCTCTCGAGAAGGTTGATTGGAGGTGGAGTATTGATCCCAAAGTATTCTTTCCTAGGATCATTATTAAGTTATTGCTCTTTGAAATTTGTTACATGCCTTTATCTGTGAAATTGATTTGAGTTGTTGAATGTTTTGATTCGTTACTACAATATCAATTTCATGTGTTTTTCGAACTAACGAAAACAAAGGTTTTTATGTATATCTAAAAAGTAAAATTACAAAAATACTGAACTCCGAATAAAATTTAAAACAGAAAGTCCGTAATCAAATGGCAAAATCGAAACCTCAAACACATCAAATGAATTGAAAACGATGGTCATATTCCTGACTGGGTACAGGCATTATTTTCTTAAGCAGAAAATGGTGGATTAAACCTGGTTTTATAGCTAGCTAAACCTCTCACTTGTATGACAGTCGCATCGAATATCATTATATTGACAAAGATGCATTAATTAACATTCATACAACGAATATAAAAAAATAGATGTTAAGATTTATGAACTTTGTTTTTTTTTTTAGATGAAGCAAGAATATACTGGCTACACAGACATTTTTGTTTTTGTCCAATAAAACAATTCGAAGCATCTTTGAGATATTGTTATTTGATTAATTAGTTATCAAAGGTACCAGGATTATAATTTAATACGCCAGACGAGAGTTTCGTCTACATAAGACTCATCAGATCAAAATAGTTGTAAAGCCAGAGAAGTACAAATTTGAAGAGCATTTAGGACCCAAAATTTCAAAAAAGTTGTGCAAATACGGCTAAGGTATTTTATTCCTTGGATAAGAAAATCCTAAGTTTTTCAAAAAATCAGAGTTTTGTAACAGGAAATTTAAAGTGTATATAAGCAGTGTGAACGGGGAGCTGCTGTTTAAAAAATCGCAGCTGTATTTCTTTAAATAAGAAAAGCTGAAAAACTAATTCCTGTTGATTTAGAACATTAGTACTAAGCGTCTACATTTCCTTTGGCTGTATTAATTTGACCGTCATATACTTAGAGTAAATATTTTTTACAATACGATTATAGCATATAGCATATAGCATATGTTCCTGAAATGTGCTAAGCGGGTTGATATGAAACATTTATTTACTGCTTCCGGTAATTATCACATGCCTTTCCGACATGTTTTCACATGGCTCTTATCGATATAACTCGGCAAACAAACCTCGATGGTACGTTTTTAGTACAAATCATAACAAAGTAGGATACAAAACAAATATCAGGAAATAAGAAAATACATTAGGAAAAATGAACAACAAATATTATATAATAAATACATTCTATAAAAGTTTTAATTTTTGCTTGTCTATATTCCATTTGTTGAAGTTTATATATATATATATATATATATATATATATATATATATGAAAATAACAAATCCATCAAACATGGTTACGTGATTTTTGTTATAGACATATGGCAGAAGACAAATTATTAAGGATTTTTAAGCTCGTTCACTCGTTCACCTCTCCATGTGAAATCTCCTTATCTACATAAAAAGGGTTAAAGGAAACAGATAAAATACTACATAGCACAACCTACCATATTAACCAACAATATCATACTGTTCAGAATAAAACAGACGGACAGACAGACAAACAACAACGAACAACACATTGTACAGAAACTTGGTTCAGGCTTTAAAATTTGAGGTAATCATAGTATCAGGATTATAATTTAATACGCCAGACGCGCGTTTCGTCTACATCAGACTTATCAGTGACGATCAGATCAAAAAAGCCAAACAAATACAAAGCTGAACAGCATTGAGGACCCAAAACGTGCAAACACACCTACCCTTTGTCTATTTGCACCATATGTCGAAACATTTATCTGCAAAGGGCAGATACCAACAGGATGGCCACTTACATAAACAAAGAAAAAAGGCACATTATTTAGAAACCAGGATCAAAACGTGCCCGCTACATGCAGGGTGTCAATTAAGGTGTACATAGTTGTTCGTTGGTTTCCGCAGGTCAAGAACGTATTTTCGTGATCAGATCCACACAGCGCGGAAAGTATGACGACGAGGTATATTTTTAACGACCTAGATTACCCATTAAGGGTCTTGCACGGTCGGTGCAGAATAATATTCATGAAAGTGTCTTTTTCAGTTGGTTTATGTGTTGTTAGGTCACCTATCGGGATAATAATGAAAAGAAAAATCCAACGATGAATAACAATCGTTGGTGTCATTCACAAGGAAAACGTGGAATAAAGACAATAATTAAAACATATCCGTGGTCATCTGTGACACTATTTTTCAAAAAAGTTCATACAAGATATAACTGAGAATGGAATTACCAAAGAGTAGAAGCGAAAGGCCACCAATGGGTCTTTAACAGAGCGAGAAAATCCCGCATCAGGAGGGGTGCCCCAGCCTGACCCTAAACAAAAATGTGTAATTGTTCAGTGATAATGGAAGTCATACTAAACTCCAAAACATATAAATAAACTAAAAGTAAAAATCATACAAGACGAACAGATGTTCCTGGCTTGGGACAGATGCAAAATTACGGCGGTGTTTAACATGTTAGAGGGATCCCCCCCTTTAACCTGTGGCAGTGGTGTTTTAGTACAACATACGAACGAACTATACAAATCAGTAGAAAAAGGCTTAACCCATCAGATGGATCCAAATAGAAATACATCTAACAAAAAAACAGAGTGGAAGTGGCCGGATACTTGTTCATCCCAACAATAAATGGACACTAAGTACATATCTGATAATACTCGTAGTATCTGCGGTTGTTCAAATGCCACTAACAACTACTAAAAATAATAAAAAATAATTTTAACTTTTTTGGATTCGAGCGTCACTGATGAGTCTTTAGTAGACAAAACGCGCGTCTGGCGTATATACAAAATTTAGTCCTGATATCTATGATGAGTTTATTTATAGTAAGCATATTAGTAATTAAAATTGTTTAAAAGTACTTTGCTTTCATTGACTCTTCGCAGTCATTGGAAAATTCATTGATCCTTCCTGAATATTGTTGATTGGGTGTTATTGTCCTGTCGATAACTCAAAAGTAAGCCGTAACACCTAAATGTGCTATTTTGTGACCGCGGTATAAAAAAAACAGACTATAAACACAAAAAAATCAATAAAACTAACAATTAATAGACAAAGTATTAGCAAAAATGAAAGATAAGAATACAAAAATTATAATAGGAAGTTTTATCGATATAGAGTTTTATCTATTCTGTTGAGACACTTTTGGTTTAATGCTTACCAATGTTAATACCAAACAATGTGGACCGAGTGTTGAGCGTTGTTGTTTAATTTAAAGGACACAAAAGCACAATGGCAAAACAGTGTATTCTATCCTAAATATGTATTAATTATTCCATATTCCTAGAAACAGCAGAAACTTTAGCAAAATCATAAATGTCTACCTTCCGGGTCATAAACAGATGGTGTAATCTGTAAATGTTATGATTTTTAATTTAAAGGTTTTTTTGTATAGAAAACAATAACTGTGCTTGAAGGTTATGTAAAAGTTAGATGTAAGCAGTCAGTTCTATACAACTTTTAGTGAATTCGTACAACAGACTGGTAACCCTATACATACAACTTTTGCAAATATGGCTTTGTATAAACAGTTCTTGTTCATATCTAAGCTGAACTATATTCGATATATGGTAAGGGATGATACTGCTGTGACAATATTTCTAAACTGACAATTTCAGGCTGAAATTGTGAACTTTCATTGACAAATAGGTATACAGTAAGATGTAGACTGGAGACAGATGCAGGATTGGATACTTTAAATAATCTTGAATGTTGGAATAATTTTAACTTCTAAACTTTACATTTACAGTTTTCTGAAATGCTTTTAATTTGTTTTCAGAATAGTTTCAAACAGGTTCTAGACATTTCATGTCAGAAAACATGCACACAGGGTAATCTGGCAATAATTAAAATCTTGTCTTCAAATTTGTAAAAAATGAAACAGTGGTGGGGTATATTTAATGAGACAACTCTTCACAAGAGACCAAATGACACAGAAATTAACAAGTCCGTTATAAAAGGTCCCGAAATCTAAAACAATTCATACGAGAAAACTAACGGAATAGAAAGAAAAATGTAAAAGACAAACAGACAAACAATAGTACACATGAAACAACATATAAAACTAAAGAATACGCAACACGAACCTCACCAAAAACTAGGGGTGATCTCAGGTGCGCCGGAAGGGTAAGCAGATCCTGCTCCACATGTGGCACCCATCGTGTTGCTCATGTTATAACAAATCCGGTAGATAGTCTAATTCGGTAGGTCACATTTATGAAAGGGAAGGGGATTGTTGTTACGACGTAAGAAACATATCCGATATCATCTGTGAAACGGTTATTCCATAACGGTCAACCAACTCGTGATGGCGTCCGTAAAATTTACGAAGGGATGATTTCAACTTCACCATTTGGAACTCTTGGTTTAACAGCTTCCCTGTGAGCAGCAACCCTCTATCAAGAAAATCATGATAGGAAATGCAAACACGGGAATATCGTATCAATTGGGAGATATATAACCCGTATACAGGTGCTGCTGGAATGTTGCTACTTAGAAATGGAAAGTTCACAATAGGAAAGCTGAAATCATCTCTTTTGTCGTAAAGTTTTGTTTTCAACCGTCCCTCATTGTCAATTTCTAGATGTAAGTCAAGATATGAGGCTGACTTAACTGTATCTGTAGTTTCCTTTATCTCTAGTTTGATAGGATAGATGCGTTCCACATAGTCACCAAATTTTGAATTATTTGACTAACTTGTACATTGTTCTTTGATTTTTTTAAAGTTATAATTATCATTATTATAAAACTGAATATGTATAAAACAATTACTTACTAAAAGTGATAAAAAGTAGGACCAAACAGTTGGGCTAATATAAAATCGTTGTATGAAAATTAAGTTTAAGAACATTTAGTGTAAAGGAGGCATAGGAAGATACGGAAAATTAAACATTGCTTACACTTTATTTAAAAAACACATAGAAAAACGTGTTTGTAGTTATTTTCGTGTAATAATCAATTTCTAAAAAGCAATTATTCCAAGCTTATTAGTCGTCGTCAAAACAGATCTGTATGTGGAAAATAAGTAAAATCAAAAAGGTTCTGATAAATTATGTCGCCAAATTAATAAAAGATATAAACAACAAGCAACATGTTGGATATATATATTGAAAATTTCAAACAAACAAACGTAGGAATAACAAAAATGTTGCTTTTATGCGTTACACGGCTCTCCTTGTAAATGTACAAATTACAAAAAAAATATATACATGGCCGAGAACGTAAAACCTTTACCTATTTATTCATGACACGAACATAACCGCCTGTTTCCAATAAGAAATAACCGAATATTGAATGGAATGAACAAATGTTTTGCATATATTTTGAATATTAGATAAATTCTAGATCATTTTTATCAATATCAGTAATCACTTTGGTGGAAGTATATTCTATTGTTATATTTTTTTTCAAATGAAAAATTCACAAATACACAATTGATGTGCATCTTATATATCGTCCGTTCTTCCATATGCTTTGAAGTTATGATAATGAGATGCTTCGTAAAACAGAAAATCAAGATATATAAGGGACATTTATACATCGTAAGTCAAAATTATTTATAAACTAAGATTGCAATTTTGTTATGCAACGACAGATTCGTCATGAATATATAGCCATTCACGCGTTTAAGTACTTATAAGTACTCGGAGTTAAGCATTGCTAATGGTTCAAAAATTAAAAAAAGCATAAAACGCATAAAGTGCTTTTTTTTTAGGAAGACAGACGACGATAGAATAATAAAAGCCGGACAACTGTCAACAAATTGCTGCTAGATATAAGAGCAACATGAACCTTGCTAAATCCTGGAAAATAATTTTCTGCGCATTCGCGTTGCGAAAAGCAAAAAACCTAGTTATAAGTAACATTTGGTGATGTCAGTAACTAAGGAAAGTGCTACACGCCAAGTAACTTATTTTCTAATTCAAGGCCTCAAACGCAAAAAGTATTTATGAATAGAAACTTCTAAAATATATCAATGTGATGCAGGTATCCTAGACGAGTCCAGCAAAGTTTTACATTTTTAAGAAATACATTTGTTCTCAATTCCTTTGCAAGCAGCACACGAAAACAGCTGCAGTATACATGTCTTACAAGTACATCTACAAAGAAAAATAAGAAAATAGAATTCGTTCATGTCATAAAACTATATTTGCATAATGTGTTTTATTCAAGATCTATGGTTGGAAATTAATTATAATACAAAAGTTTCCACAAAGTGGATGGGAGGGGACAACTTTACTGCACTAAGACTGAGCGTCGAATGGTCAAACTATGAAAAAGTATATTCAATGTAAACGTGTACCGCGAATGACTAGTCCTTGCTATTATATAAAGAAACTTCAAACTCTTACTGTAGTTACAACCAATTTCATTGAGTGTGTAGCTATGGGTAATATTCTATTTAACTTGCTTACTAGTTGAATCGTGAATTCATTAAGAGGTCAGGTAAAATACCCTCCTTTATAAATAGACTAGTCCGACAGATAACTAATCTATCTATATGTAGGACAAGGCTCCTTCCAAAGAAGTGTAGTATACCTTACCTAATGATGACTTCACAGTTATTTTTATTATGTTAAAGTTATTCATATATTATTGTAAAAATGAATATATGTTCCCGCTGAAGGACACCTCCGGGTGCTGGAATTTCTCGTTGCATTGAAGACCTGTTGGTGACCTTCTGCTGTTGTCTGCTCTATGGTCGGGTTGTTGTCTCTTTGGCACATTCCCCATTTCCATTTGTAGCGCCGACCGTTTATCAAGTTTACCAATTTCAAAGCAATGAATGAAAAACTGGTGTAAAATATATTCCGTTTATTATAACAGAAATAAATGTGAAATGTATTGCAATTTACAATAAATAATGGTTAAATATTCTCTACGTATTCAATTACCTATAAAATAACTAATCTGTGAAGTTATATCTGAAGTTCGTTTCTAAAAACAGCTGATCCTTGGCAATCCAAATTTGAAACTGACTATAGTCGACCTAATTTACAAAGTGAATACACAAAAATAGATATTCCCTACTTCCGGTTAACGGTAACAATGTAAACATGAACGCTGTGTAGCAAAAGACTACAATTATGAAAGATTATCGTTAGAAATGAATGTGTAAAAGGTAATTCCATACAACTTTAACATATATAAATGATTTGTTATGCAGTTCCTATGAAAATCACTCCGCATAACATCTGAGTCGCGAATGACAACCTAAAATGTGCTACGAACTCCCGGTAAAATCATTACCAAAATATTGCGGGAATTATGAAATATAAAAATGAACTAAACAAACTATTTGCATTAAACAACGTAATAACTTCTATCACGAAAGTAAATTAAGTTAATTAGCTTTGGCACAACACTGCCTCCCGTCAAATAAAGAATTCTGTCCGCAGAATTAAAATTAACAATTTAATATTTATCAAGCTTTTTGAAAAAGTTATTCATGAATTCAATCAATATTAGCACTAACCAAAAAGAAATCATCAAAATGAAAAATTTAATTAATTAACCTCTTCCTTAAAATGTTTAGGAAACATTTCTTATTCATACAAATATAAAAATATATATATGCGCAATAAAACAATATTCAATATTTAACAACAATGTTTATGAAAATAAAATGTTTATCTGAAGTTAAGTTTTCTTTTTATTGGAAGTGTCACTACACTCTTAATTTTCTTTGTGCAAATGTTTTCATTTTCTAATTTCTTTTCCACTGACTTCAGCTCTTTCTTTAGCTCTTCTTTTCTCTTTTCCACTCTTTGTATAAAATTTCCGAATCTTAGGCATTCAAATTTGTGTCTTTCCTCCAATTCTTTTATTTGCTTCTTGTGGGTTTCTTCCATACTTCTGTTATCTTCCCTGTGTTTTTCCTCCATTTCTTTTATTTTGTTTTTAAGTCCCTCAATTTGTTCATCTCTTTCATCTACCTCTACTTCCATAATGGCAACTTCTTCCTCACTGATGGTGATTTCCTCATCATAATCCGGGATGAATTCTTCCTCAAATTTCTCTTTAATTTCTGATTTTTGTGTTGAAGGTGTAATTAGTGTTGTTTTAATAAAAATGTCACTTCCAATCTTTACATTGTATGGGTTTATGGACTTATGAAACGTATGTACAGCAGAATCCTCTCTGAGAGGCTTTCCTGCCATGGCATTAGCATGGTTTTTCCATTTTCCCTCAGTTAGTGCCTTAAAGTTGCAGATATTACATAAAAATGGTATTTGGTTATTTGGAGTATGCCTAAACATAAAATGTTGCACAGCTCCTTTCTTGTTTAAATGTTTAAAATCACAAAGCCTACACTGCCATACTTTGGTTCCTATGACGTCTGACATTCTATAAATAAAAAATTATCAAAAAACTAAAAATTTGTTTTAAAATTTACACATTTTAAATATTCTACTGGTAACTTGCTTTTGCCCAAATTGGCATGTTTTCATTACAGGGTTTTAGTCGATCATGGTGAACTACCTCAATGCGGAATTCACCGCGAATCTCATATACAACGGGGCTGAGAATTTTCGTTATTACAAAAGGACCAAGCCATGGAGAGCGAAACTTTTTATTTACGGTTTTGTCAAATTTATATACCAAGGCCCCTAACTCATATCTATTGTCAGTCAATCGTGTGTCATTGTCACGTTTTTGTCTTTCTGCATTGGTTTTTAGATTTTCTCTCGCAATCTCATAGACGTTTTGAAAATGAGATTTTATTGTTGAAATGTAATCTTCGTTGTTCTGTGTTCTGTTGTCATGACTTCTAAACATCAGGTTCAGGGGGATATTGACCTCTCTACCTAACATCATGTAGTTTGGTGAAAACCCTGTAGCCGGATGAGGGGTACTTCTGTAAGCAGCTAGCAGGAAATTAATGTATTCATCCCAATTTGTTACGTTCTTGTTGACAAAGGTCTTGATCATACCACCAAGAGTCTTGTTAAACCTTTCTATTAAACCATTTGATGACGGATGATATGCAGTTGTTCTGGTTTTGTTAATTTGAAATAAATTACAAACAGATTTGAATAGGTCACTTTCGAAGTTCTTTCCTTGGTCTGTATGAAGTTCTAGTGGTATGCCAAACCTAGCAATAAATTCCATCACTAGTTTCTGTGCTACCAGGTCAGCATGCTGATGTGGTATAGGGTAGGTTTCCATCCATCTGGTAAAATAATCGCCTATAACCAGTATAAATTTATTCTTCTTTCTGGTTAATGTCAGTGGACCAATGATGTCTATACCAATTCTGTCTAATGGGTATCCCACTCTATAGTCCATCAAAGGTGCTTTTGGTTTTTTCCCTGTTCCTTTTATTTTGTTGCATATGGTACAATTCTGTATATGTTCTGTTATATCCTGACTCATCTTGTACCAGGTAAAAACTGTTTTCATTTTCTCTATGGTTTTCTTAACTCCCATGTGTCCAGAATAAGGGGTGTTATGGCTCAAGATCAATATATCCTTCTTTAATATTTGTGGAACAATCAAATGTAAATGATTTAATTTACTCTTAGCAATTATCCATTTCTGATAAACAATACCATCTATCAATTCAATATTTTCCCAGTTTAACCAATATCTCCTTGTGGCTGGGCTCAAACTAGCACACAATTCTCTTTCTGGTATTTTTCCTTCTTTTTTCCATTGGTGTAAGTATTTTAGATTTTGGTCTTCTTTTTGGAACGCCTGCATTTCTTTAACTGAATATTTGGCCAACCAATCTGGGTGTTCTTGAGACCTTGTTACCACAGCTCTTACTGTGACTTTATAATTCAGTTCCTTTACATCATCTACTTCAGTCTTGAAACTTTTCCATTGCTCATTTATCTGTTCACAAGCTTTACAGTGTCTTCAGAACTGTTTGTAGAATGATTACATACCGGAACATCATGTTCTTGTCTAGACAATGCATCAGCATTTTGGTGTTTTAAGCCTGGACGGTGTTATATCTCAAAATCATACTGTGAAAGGGTTTCAATCCATCTGGCTAGTTGCCCTTGTGGATCTTTGAATCCAAATAACCATTTCAGAGACCCATGGTCCGTTCTGAAGATAAACTTTCTGCCAAGTAAATAGTGTCGGAATTGGTTGACAAATGTTACCATGGCTAAGAGTTCTCTTCTCGTGACGCTGTATCTTTGTTGAGTCTTATCTAATTAATTTGAAGCATATGCGATCACTTTTTCCTTCCCGTCTTGTACTTGGTGAAGCACTGAGCCAATACCAATGTTGGAGGCATCTGTGTCAAGGACAAATTTTCCATCTGGATGTGGGTATGCTAATACTGGACTGATACAAAGGGCTGTTTTCAAATTATCATAACTTTTCTGAGCCGTTTCCGTCCATTCAAAAGTGACATCTTTTCTAGTCAAATGACTTAATGGAGCAGCTATCTCACTGAAACCTTTAATAAATTGCCTGTAATAGTTGCAAAGGCCCAGGAACTTCTATATTTCTTTCATTGATGTTGGTACCTTCCAGTTTTTTACACTCTCGATAAGCTTAGGGTTTGGTTTTATGCCCTCTTTTCCTACAATATGTCCAAGATACAGAGTCTCGCTCTTCATCAGGTTACATTTGAATGGTTTTAGTTTCAAACCAGCCTTGGTGAGTCGTTGAAATACCTCGTCTAGTCTGGATATATGCTCTTCATAATCTGAACTGAAGATGATAATATCGTCAAGATATATTAAAAGGGTCTTCCACTGTAATCCTCTGAAGATAAGCTCCATACATCTCTGGAACGTGCTTGGTGCATTACACAAACCAAATGGCATTTTACGGTATTCGTACAATCCATATTTTGTGATGAACGCTGTTTTTGGCTGATCTTTTTCTTCCAACTGTAACTGCCAATAACCACTCTGAAGATCAAGGCAACTAAATAGAGATGCAGAGGCCAGACAATCGAGACACATATCTATCCTAGGCAAAGGATAGGCATCCTTAATGGTCACATAATTAAGTTTCCTGAAATCTAAGCACCACCTAACAGTGTTGTCTTTCTTCCGAACAAGTACGACATTGGAAGCCCATGCTGATTTAGAAGGCTGGATTATCCCCTGTTTCAATTGTTCATCTAGGTTCTTCTTATCTTCATTATCAAATGCTGCTGGTGTTCTTCTTGATGGTTGTCTTTGTCTAATAGGAGCAGCCCCAGCTGTATCAATTCTATGTTTGACTAGGGAACATGTTCCCAAATCTGTTTTTGAAGAGGCAAAAGCCATACTGTTCTTCTTCAGCTAGTTTTTCTTTTATGCTTTCACTCTCTATGTCTTTACTGCTTCTTTCATAAAGATCTTTGAGGTGTTCTGGCAACAGTTGATTTTCGGCCTTTTTCTTCTGTTTACCATTCAGCTCATTGATTTTACAAATCTTTATCTCTGATTCCCACTTTTCTGGTATATTTGCCTTTTCTATAGTCTCAGACAATGTGAAGTTTTCTTTGGATAACTCATGTGTTTTACACATCTTGGACTGTTTGCTTGTCAAAGTATCGACTCTGTCATTCTCAAGTTCAAACATGTTTTCTATGTAATCAACAGGATGAAGTTCACCAAAAAGATAGTTTTTCTTCAAACGTATTGGTTCTGAATCTAAATTTATTAGTCTAACTGGAATATTTTTCATGAAGGGGTCAACTAAAGTCTGTGCCACCATAAATTTCCTGCTGTCTTCTATAACAGGCTGTATCATGGAATACCGGGTATCTAACAACTCTTGATTTTGACCGCAACCATAAAGAATAACTTCTGAAGATGGTGGAATGGTGAAATTCGAATCCAAGACTACTCTCGCAATTAAGTCCGACTTGCGTTTTACTTCACATTCTATCCATGTTCCATTCAACTGGATTCCTTTTCTAGAATTAACTGTAATATCTATTTCATCAAGGACATCGCAGCCTAACAATAAATCATCACCTATAGGTGCTACATATACATCCTAGACAAACTGTGAGTCTCCAAGTGTTAACGTCACTGCTGCTACCCCTTTGGTTCCCATTTGCTTCCCTGCTTCGGCAACAACTAGGTTTTTCAGTGCTGGTTTTAACTTTGATCTGTTTGTTTTTGGAAGGCGGAAAAATATCTCTTCAATTAACACAGTAACTTCTGCTCCAGTATCAATTACAGCCTTGATTTTCTGATTGCTGACCTCCATTGGTACCTTTATACTGGCTGCTGTTATGCGATCAATCACAATTTCCTCTTTAGTGTTCAATATCCAATCTTCATCAGCACCTGTATTCTGACAATTTTCATCATGTGAAGAAAGAACTTGGTCCTTTTGCACAGACTCAGCAACAAAATCTTGCTCTTGATTACCACTAGCAAATTTCAAAATTTCCTCCTTCTTCTCTCTAAGCAACAAACATTACAGTATCATTTCTATTGGATCATCACCTGTCTGGTTTATCTTTACTACTTCTGTCTTACTTTTACTATTGTGGGCTGACACTTGGCTGTCAGTTTCAGCCCTCTTTAGTTTAAATCTTCCTCTTTGTCTTTATTTTGTCCTTGATTCTGCCTCGGTTTTGGACAGTATCTCGCAAAATGTCCTTCTTCTTGGCAATTATAACATCTGTTGTTATTCTGTTTCTGTGTCTGGAAACGGTCTTTATTCTGCCATTTTGATCTTGGATCAAAGTTTCTCTGATTTTGTTTGTGATAATTAAAATTCTTTGGTGCTTGTTGGGTGTTCAACTTGGCATCCATAATACTCTCAATGGACTTGGTAACCTCAGTAGTTATGCTATCTTTAATGCCCCTCCCAAACTGATTCAGCCTCTCTTCAGTCACAAAACTTTCCCGCCAATTCGTCGTACATCTAACTCTTCAGTTGTACTGTAATTGACATCACCGTCCTCTGTTTCTACTTCTATTTGTCTTATTTGATTTTTCCCTTTTATACCATTTTTACAGGTTGCATGCCATGCGACAAGGTTGATAGTCTCCTCCATTGTTTTTGGTCTTTTGGTCAGAACATCATATGCTACGCTTTGATCTGGCAACCCATTTAACATATGTTCTATGGCAATACTATTGAACAATTGTTGGTTCATTCCTTGATATGCTTTTTTCACCATTGTCTGTATACGTGCTGCATACTCATTGGTTGATTCTTTGTGACCTTTTCTGACTGTCTGCAATTCCTTTCTGTATGTTTCTGGCAATTATTGTCACCAAAACGACTTTCCATTTCTCTGGACAGGAGTCTAAATGAACTTCTGGTGTCATAAGACAGCTCTGCAGCAAAATTTGCAGCCTCATCTTTCAGGATTAGCAATATTTCTTCAGCCTGGCGCCTTGGATCCCAGTTGTTTCTGTCTGCAATGATTTCAAATTGCATAAGAAATGTGCTCCAATTTTCTTTGCCGTTGTAAAAGGGCAATCTTGATCGATATCCATCCTGCGTGCTCGACATTGACTCTGTTCTGCCTCTTGTTTCTCTACTTGGTATTCCTTGATCTGTTTGACTGTTTTGCCATAGGAAATCTCTTTCTCTTTCAACTTCTATTATCTTCTCCTTCAGTCTTGCCATTTCTATCTGATTAGTATCCATGGTGTTACTAGGTGGGTAGATATGTGTGTCGCTGCGTGGTACCATTCTTGGTGGATTAACAGTCTGGTCATAAGTCATGTCAATACTTGCTTTATTTTGAGTGTTCAGTACACTTCGAGGAATGTTCATTGCACTTGGGGCGCAGTGGTATGGATAACTTGTGCTCAGTGCACTATTTGATTGTGGAAAAGTGTTCTGTACACTTTGATTAGACAAATTTGTGCTCAGTGCACTATAATCTGACAGGTAAGTGCTCGGTGCACTTTGAACAGGGGCAATTGTGCTCAGTGCACTATTTGATTGTGAAAAGGTGTTCTGTACACTTTGATTAGACAAATTTGTGCTCAGTGCACTATAATTTGGCATGTAAGTGCTCGGTGCACTTTGAACAGGGGCATGTGTGCTCTGTGCACCATACGGAAAACTATAAGTACTTTGAATAGGTGGACTAGCTGTATATGTATGTGAACTCTGACTATTTATTGAAACACTGCCTAATGAGTTACTACTACTACCCATATCTAATGAAGATGGACCAGCTTGAACTGTGGATGTATGTAAACTTGGCGTCATACTAGAATTTCCCTCAATACTTGAAAATATTGGCAATGGTAGCCCTCTTTTCCGTAAATTCATACTGACTTTGGGCAAAAGCAAGGTTTATATCTTATAATATACTGTGTGTAATGCTTTAATAAATCTTTGCTCTACAGAGGATTGTTTATCTTGCCCAAGTTTGTTGTTTGTTTTGTTTGTTTGTTGTTTTTTTGTGTGTTTTTTTTTTTTTTTTTTTTACTGCTGAGTATCAGTTACTCTTAATTATGAAAATGTTTATTACACTTTAAGATATCAGAAATCTTTCTAGTGTTTACCTTTCAGGTTTTTTTTTTAAATTGAAAAACGATACACCTTTGAGTGTCAGTCACTCTTTAGTGCTCACTTATTTATACTCAAATAATACACCTTTGAGTGTCAGTCACTCTTTAGTGTTCACTAAATAATATATATTTTTTTTTAAATAACACTTGAAGTCTCAAATTAATTTTTGTTTTTTTCTTTATTTATACTTTTAAAAATTATCTTTATTTGTTTTTCTCCCCCTTTTTGTTAAAACTCTTTGTGTATCAAGTTACACTTTGAGTATTAATAATTTTTAAATCAAAAGAATTTCAGTGGCAATTTAATAAAAATTAGATTCGTTCACCGCTGCCACCAATTTGTAGCGCCGACCGTTTATCAAGTTTACCAATTTCAAAGCAATGAATGAAAAACTGGTGTAAAATATATTCCGTTTATTATAACAGAAATAAATGTGAAATGTATTGCAATTTACAATAAATAATGGTTAAATATTCTCTACGTATTCAATTACCTATAAAATAACTAATCTGTGAAGTTATATCTGAAGTTCGTTTCTAAAAACAGCTGATCCTTGGCAATCCAAATTTGAAACTGACTATAGTCGACCTAGTTTACAAAGTGAATACACAAAAATAGATATTCCCTACTTCCGGTTAACGGTTACAATGTAAACATGAACGCTGTGTAGCAAAATACTACAATTATGAAAGATTATCGTTATAAATGAATGTGTAAAAGGTAATTCCATACAACTTTTACATATATGAATGATTTGTTATGCAGTTCCTATGAAAATTACTCCGCATAACATCTGAGTCGCGAATGACAACCTAAAATGTGCTACGAACTCCCGGTAAAATCATTACCAAAATATTGCGGGAATTATGAAATATAAATATGAACTACACAAACTATTTGCATTAAACAACGTAATAACTTCTATCACGAAAGTAAAATTAAGTTAATTAGCTTTGGCACAACACCATTCTCAATTTTATCCCAATATAGCACCAAACCCATGTGCTAATGACTGTTGATAAATACATATTTAACAGAAAGACATACTAGAGTCGATTTAATTCAGCAACTATCAACTTGTCACATTTGACCTATTATCATATTTATTTAGATAGAGGAAGATGTAGTATGAGTGCCAATAAGACAACTCTCCATCCCAGTAACAACTTAGTAAACCATTATAGGTCCAGGTACGGCCTTCAACACGGAACCTTGGCTCACACCGAACAACAAGCTATAAAGAGCCCCAAAATAAACTAGTGTAAAACCATTCAAACGGGAAAACCTACGGTCTAATCTATATAAAAAACGAAAACAAGAAACACTACATAAACAGACGACAACCACTGTACATCAGATTCCTGACTTAGGATAGGTGCAAACATTTACAGCGGAATTAAACGTTTTAATGTTACCAAACCATTAAATGTATGGAATATATGAAAATAATAGCGGCCGAATCAAATCGTTTAACTAAAAACATAGCTAGCAATAAGCTTATGATAAAGTATTCATAAACTCAATACAATCAATTATGCTTAAAATATGTCGTCTTCGGCTATTGGCAAATTATGAACCAATAACATCAAACTATAACAATTTCCATTCTGTTAAATTGACGTATCATTCCTCTAAGTTGTGAGTGAATTTGACTCCAACCAAATACGATGATCTGACATAAAATAAAAAAAAACTCCTAAAAGACTTGCCCCGCTCAATAGTGACATGCTGTCATTATTTTCTTCAAAAAATATAATTCATTTATTGTTTATCTTTATAATACAAACACTGTCCTTAATTGATCATAAAAAACTTTTTATTTGCTCCAATATATATTCGTTTTACTTCTATTAATTCTAATAAGGAAACTTTATAAGCATACAAACGACACGTATCAATGAACGTCATACAAAACTTACGTATATGAAAAATAACAATGAAATTTGAAATTATGAACTCATTTTATTTGTCACAGACTTTTTTTTCCAGCAATCAAACCTTTTTCCCTTTACCAAACGAAATAATATCTTGAAATTTGCAACGGTGTTGGTATGTTTCGTTTAGTTGTTTTTTGTATCATTTATTTTATAGTCTGAATTCGTTTGAATTGAACAGTGTGAAATTTTCTCATTTTGGAAGCGTTGACCTATAGTTGCTACCATCTACTTCATTCGCTATCTCGTGGATAGTTGTCTCGTTGTCTCATCAAATAACATTTAATTTAATGTACACACAGACACAAGCAGGAACAAGACTATATGACAGTGGTGAAGAACACAACATAAGAATAAACTTTAAAAAGCGGATTTAAAAGTTTGACTCATTTTATCGACACAAAGGACAAAAAAAACCTACACAAAAGGCAACAGAGATAAAGTAGAGATCTAAGAGCACCCCATCTCGTCACACCTATATACTAATGTTTTATTTGCAGTTTTATTGTTGGCAGGTATCAAACAAAATGTATTTAAAGAACTAACTGTCCAAATATTATTCATTTATGATTTTCGATTGTCCTCCTATTAAAAAGAGGGACGAAAGATACCAGAGGGACAGTCAAACGCATAAATCGAAAATAAACTGACAACGCCATGGCTAAAAATGACAAAGACAAACAGACAAACAATAGTACAAATGACACAAAATAGAAAACTAAAGAATAAGCAACACGAACCCCATCAAAAACTAGGTGTGATCTCTGGTGCTCCGGAAGGGTAAGCAGATCCTGCTCCACATTTAATATGCAATTGAAAATAACAAGCTGTAAATATGTCATGTCGGCAATTTACGAAAATTATTAAATCTATACTTGTTTTACTCGCCACACTGATATAGAAAGGAAAACATACTTGAGATATTTTTTATCTTTTTTTCTGTGTTTATTTTTCTCGTGTGATCTTTGTAAACATTCAGCGTGGGCCTTTAGTTTGAATGCACAAAGCAACAGCAAGTAACGCAAATTATCAAAGTTTCTCATTTTCTATTTTTTAATCTATTTAACTGAAATTGATTACATAATACATTTGACACGTAATATCTATACAACGCGAAACATGTTTCCTTCTGTGTTTTTTAAATCAAGTGTGTGCATTGCTTAATTTTCCGATTCTTCTAATGAGCATCTCAAACTATATAAGTTAATTTTCATATTTCTTTCTTTACTCTTATTCAACAATGCTTCAGTTTAAACAACATTGTTTGTTCTTGCTTCTTATTGCATTGTGTAAGTTTTCTCGTTTGGTTTATGTGCCTTATTGAGGCAATTTAAGAAATATATAGTTGGAAAAATATATGCTGATATGCTTGGTATATATGTCAGTTGTGCTTTTTTGTTACATATATTTTTGTTTAATAGTTATTAAGATTATACCACAGTATTGACTGTTGTATCCATTTTTCGACAATTTTTTCTATTACTAGTATATCTGTTTGTTTTGTTCACACTTCGTTGTCCTTATAATGGAACTCGATTTTGATGTCATACAAGTGAGAGGTTAAGCTAGCTTAAAAACCAGTTCTAATCCACCATTTTTTACATAAGAAACCTGTACCAAGTCCAAAATAAGACACTTGTTATCCGTTAGTTTAATATGTTTGAGCTTTTGATTTTTCCATTTGATTCTGAACTTTCTTTTTTCAAATTTTCCTCGGAGTTCAGTTCTTTCGTGATTTTATTTTTCATAACTTAAATAACTTATCAGAATAAAAAAATTCTTTCAGCAAATGGAAGTGGTTATGGAAAAAGCAAAACAACAAAAATTGAAATAAATAAAGGAAATGGGTATGATTACGACTACGATGGTTATGGAAACGATAAAACAAGAATCATAGTGAATAAGGGACATGGATATGGTTACGATCACGACGGTTATGGAAATGGTAAATCAACGAAAATCATAGTAAATAAGGGACACGGATATGGTTACGATCACGACGGTTATGGAAATGGTAAATTAACGAAAATCATAGTAAATAAAGGAAATGGATATGGCTACGATCACGACGGTTATGGAAATGGTAAATCAACGAAAATCATAGTAAATAAAGGAAATGGATATGGTTACGATCACGCCGGCTATGGAAATGGTAAATCAACGAAAATCATAGTAAATAAAGGACATGGAGATGGTTACGACCACGGTGGTTATGGAAATGGTAAATCAACGAAAATCATAGTAAATAAAGGAAATGGATATGGTTACGACCACGGCGGTTATGGAAATGGTAAATCGACGAAAATCATAGTAAATAAGGGACATGGATATGGTTACGATCACGACGGTTATGGAAATGGTAAATCAACAAAAATCATAGTAAATAAGGGACATGGATATGGTTACCATCACGACGGTTATGGAAATGATAAAACAAAAATCATAGTGAATAAGGGATTTGGATATGGTTACCATCACGACGGTTATGGAAATGGTAAATCAACGAAAATCATAGTAAATAAAGGACATGGGTATGGTTACGATCACGACGGTTATGGAAACGGTAAATTAACAAAAATTATAGTAAATAAAGGTAACGAATATGGTTACGATCACGAAGGTTATGGAAATGGTAAATCAACGAAAATCATAGTAAATAAGGGACACGGATATGGTTACGATCACGACAGTTATGGAAATGGTAAATTAACGAAAATCATAGTAAATAAAGGTAATGGATATGGTTACGGTCAGGACGGTTATGGAAATAGTAAATCAACGAAAATCATAGTAAATAAAGGAAATGGATATGGTTACGATCATGGCGGTTATGGAAATAGTAAAACTCACATCATAGTAAATAAAGGAAATGGACATGGTTACAGAAACAACGGTAATGGAAATAGTAAAACTCACATCATAGTTAATAAAGGAAATGGGTATGGTTACAGAAATAACGGTTGTGGAAATGGTTACAGAAGCAATGGCTATGGATATGGTTACAGAAACAACGGTTATGGAAATGGTAAAACTCACATCATAGTTAATAAAGGAATTGGGTATGGTTACAGAAATAACGGTTATGGAAATGGTTACAGAAGCAATGGCTATGGATATGGTTACAGAAACAACGGTTATGGAAATGGTAAAACTCACATCATAGTAAATAGAGGAAATGGATATGGTGGTTACAGAAACAACGGTTATGGAAATGGTTACAGAAGCAATGGCTTTGGATATGGTTACAGAAACAACGGTTATGGAAATGGTTTAGTCAGGACTATTTACGGAGGAAATAGAGGATACAATGGTATAAATAGAAATGGTGGAAGGAGATCTACCATACGAAGTAGTACCTTAACTAATAGAGGATATGGTGTATAAAATAAGATCAAGGTAAGAACAAAAATTACAACTCCTCATACAAAGTCTTTATTTATAGAATCCTTTATTTATCTATTTCTTTATCTCATGCGATATTTTTTTTTTACTTCATCTCAATTGATATTTTTTTTCATTTCTTCATCTCATGCGATATATGTATATGCATTTTTGGTTTCTTTTAAAGAAGGATGCAATACGTGTGTTATAATTATGAACCGTCAGTTTCAGCGCTTAATACAAACAAAAACAACCAGAAAACATAAAGTTATAATTATATATGATTAAATTAATACAAATGTATGTAAAAAATAATAGATTTAATCTACATTTGAATAGTTAATAACAACACAACAACAACAACATTCGTCACTTTATTTCAATTAAAAACTTAAAATCATATCAATCATTATCTCTACTCCAATTCAGCATAACATAGTAACACAAGTCTTAACATACACATATATATCCATAGGATGTACACTAATCACTGTCCATTTGTGATGTACATCCAGCTATTCTACACATTAATTTTGCAGTTTTTATAAATTATCTTTTATTATCATAAAATAAGTTGTTTAATTGGTTTTCTATCTATTTTTTCACCTATTACAGAATTGTGAATGGTGAAAAATATTTTGTTTTTGTAATGTAATATTTTTTTTAACTTTAAGTACAATTTGATACAAGGTAACAGTGAAGAATCAAAATAGTATTTTTAGAAGAAAAAAAAACAATATCTAATCCCGAGAGGATGTTTTGTTTTGATATCAGAATTTCAGAATTGCAATCTGATTGTACAACATTAATAAGCTGAAGCCAAAAACTTTTAACAATTTAACGTTCCCCAAAAATGTAATAATGTCTCTTTGGTTTGATTGCAAAAACTGTATAGATATGTTTCATTCAGTTGACACAGCTGATTTAAATTCTTAAAAATTATAGTTTATTACTTAAAGTAGATTTGAAAGGGTGCTTTCAGAGAAGAAACAAGTGATCTATTTCCATCTGTTTTTTTGTTTTTTTTTTAGTTATTTTGTGATTTATCGGGTTTTCATGATAGACAAAGATAATTTATTGAAAAAAAATTGGCATGATGTCTGATTTGTTTTCAAATATTCTAACTTATCACAAGTAACATTGATTGTCTTTTCACAGTTTTTGATGTGGTACTTATCATTATCATTATGACATAAGTAATGCAAAGTTAACGTTAGAAGGATTTAAAAGTTTCTGTTTCGATTCGTTTGAATTCAAAGCTCCTAGCCATATTTTTATAAAAAAAAACAGTCATGAACACTGAAATCTGTATCGAATCATTTAAAGTAATTTCTCTTTTAATATAGACTTCTTCATGTGTACCTACTAGCTTTTTTAGCGGTTGTATAATTTCCTATTTTCCATTTCCTTTATTTACTATGATGCGCGTTTTACCATCAAACAGCGGTATACTACTGTTGCCTTTATTTCGCATGTTTACGTTTCGTGGACCATGTAACAAATCTAAACTAAACAAACGGCATGGCTCATAACAAAGATATCAATGTTTTCTTTAGCGATAGTCAATTGTATCCATTCTTTCATAATTATGAATAATGTGTTGCTTAAAAACACAAAAAAGAGGGAATAGTTTTCTCGAGTAGGTAAAGTAAATGTGCATGAAATTACACCAGGGTTTTCGATATCACAAACTAGTCAAAACATTTACTAAATTTTATCCTCGGTATAAAGACATCATTCGTAAATATAGTTCAACATGCAGACTTCTAATACGTTCAGGTATTTCACATCCAATTTTTTATGGAAATATTCTTTATAAAGCACAAAGGTGTCAGTATTCACCTCAGAAACTTACAAAACCTTTGAATAGACTTATTAAGAAGGGATATAATTACGATACTGTTGTCAAGTCATTAAAGATTGCATATTTTGGCGTTTATATTGAGTCACTGATAAGGTCTTTGCATCGGAACTAAACACATTTATTCTAAAAACAGTTGTTGGCATGACACGGGTTATGTTCTTCTCATATATGTTATGATTGTATGATACTAAACCCCTAACGGGAAGGATTGTGCCTGATGTTCATATGATGAAATCATAATCTTTCAGTTAGTTTAATTGAAGTCTGGAGCTGGCATGTCAGTTAACTGCTAGTAGTCTGTTGTTATTTATGTATTATTGTCATTTTGTTTATTTTCTTTGGTTACATCTTCTGACATCAGACTGGGACTTCTCTTGAACTGAATTTTAATGTGCGTATTGTTATACGTTTACTTTTCTACATTGGTTAGAGGTATAGGGGGAGGGTTGAGAGTCCCAAGTCAGGAGCCTCTGGCCTTTGTTAGTCTTGTATTATTTTAATTTTAGTTTCTTGTGTACAATTTGGAAATTAGTATGGCGTTCATTATCACTGGACTAGTATATATTTGTTCAGGGGCCAGCTGAAGGACGCCTCCGGGTGCGGGAATTTCTCGCTACATTGAAGACCTGTTGGTGACCCTCTGCTGTTGTTTTTTATTTGGTCGGGTTGTTGTCTCTTTGACACATTCCCCATTTCCATTCTCAATTTTATGATTAATCCCAAAATTATCTCTTGCGTAATCATCTTTCAGTTGTCGCCGATGATTATTTGTTACTTGCCGTTGTTTGTGAATTGATCGTAGCAGTTGAAAGTATTTAATCATCACCCTATTGTTATTCATGTTGTTGTGTTTCAAACTCTACGATTTTAACGTTTAAAGGAGAGGAAAGGACATGACATGCACCAACGAAAAATATTTTTACTCATATTTAATTAACATTCATACAACGAATGTAAAAGAAATAAATATGTAACAATTTCTGATCTTTCTTTTTCAGTTGGAACTAGATATACTGGTTACAAAGACAATGTTGTTGCTGCTTCCAATAAAATGGGTTTTTTTTTCAAATCAACTTGTTCCTTTCTTGATATATATATAAAAATATGCACAACGGTACTGATATAAGATGTTATAATACGAAAATGTTCTTATTAAATCGTGTTGACAAATATTTCGGCTCAACAAATGGCCTTCTTCTGTGTCATAAGTTTTAACAATATATATATATATATATATATATATATATATATATATATATATACTAACTAATTGCTACCAAAGTCCCGATGCGTTAAAACAGCTACTAAAGTAAGCATGATTCAGCATTTTCAAAGAATTTAAGAAATCGGTTATTATCGAAAATCTTGATGTTATATTAATATTGTTTGGACGTACAATATGTTTTTTATAACAATTTAAGATAAATATGTTACTTTAAACTCAATAAAAAATCGGGAAATGTGTAAACTCGGCCTCCAAAATGTATACGTGCCTACTTTAAATTTTGTGCCTTCTTATACAATTTAAAAAAAAAAATATTGTTAAATTACTACTTAAGTCGCAATCACCGGAACATCTCTTGATTTTGTATTTAAACAAGTATAAGGTCGTTAAAGTCAGCGTATATATTAAGGATAAGAATAACATTTCTTTTCGGAAGTCTTTGTTAATAAACAAACAAAACGGCAGTTCTGTTGGCAAGGAAGTTATATTTGTAGAAAAAAATTAAATGTAATCAAAAACTTTCAAGAAATTACGAGTAGTTTGTCTGAAATTAAAAATCCATAAGGAATATCAAAATTATATGTTAAATTGGAGTTGACACGTGCTGCAAAAAAAAGTGCACTGGTATATAAAAGAAAAACTTGTTCAAACTTTTTGTGTTGTTTTATTAGCATAGAAATATAATTATAAGAAATGAATGCCTCTTTTTGTATTTTTTTTTTTTTTTGGTGGTAAAAGGGAAGGGGGATTTTATATTGTTGATCGTGTGCATATTTTTCGAACGAACCGCTTCGTACAAGTTGTGCTTCAGTCTACACTTTTACAACTCAATTAAATTATTAAAAGAAGCATAATTTCTTAATTGAACAATCTGATTCTAAACATGTGATACGCGTTTTAAAACCCTAGACGGCTATATTATAATAATATTTGCATGTACATTTATATTTTATAACTGACTAAGCGGTATGGGCTTTGCTCATTGTTAACGGCTTACGGGGTGACCTATAGTTATTATTTCTGGGTCATCTGGTCTCCTGTATAGAATTGTCTCATTTCTACATAATGTACATGTTATTTAAACCCGTCCCCTTACATCTATAGTCTTCTTTTTTCTAAAGCCTGCATATATTCTGGGTTTCTTTTTTACGATTGAATGTTGTTAATTGACAGGTAGTTTTTAAGAGTTTTAAATATTCTTCCCCACATATGATCAGATCAATGTTTTAATTTCGTACTTTATATATGCATGAATATGTACTATGCTTGCTTTCTCAATTAAAATTGTGATGTCACAAAAAATTAATAGCACGAAAAGCCCATGAGATGAGGATATTCTTCAGTTTTAACTTGATAAAATTTATTAACTAGTAAATTTAAAATGTTCACTGCTGTGTAGATATTTATAAAACTTCGAAGTAGTGATCAATTTCTTCACTAATTGCGATAATTTCACGTTTCTTTCCCGATCCAATTTCCTATTATTTAGGTACCAAGAAACAACATTTATAAATAGTGCTTTTCTGTGTATTGGTTTTTCTAAAAATAGAATAATCCAAAAATACGCAATTCTACTTTCTATTGATTTACCTTCTTTTCTTCGTATGAGCTTCCTCTGTTAGGAACACCCCTCTTTTGAGGGTAATATGGATAAAAGTCTTTAAGTATGTACACACTCCGTGAATATATATACACTTGCTAAAATCTAAAATAAACTTTAAATAAGTGAGTGATAATTGTCAACAGCCATTATTGTTGTTGTTGTTGTGCTGGTAAATTCCTCCGTTGACTTCGGAGCACCCTGTCGTAAACAGGTATAAGGTTACCAAATGAAAAGATTGGTGGTGGTGTTCGGAAAAAGAATCAAATATATCACTAAACGTTCCTTTGTCTAAACTATTGTCTCACACGATATAAAGTTCACAGATTGTTATTATAAGTCGATCCGGCCCAAGTCGATCCGGCCCACGTCGATCCGGCCCCAAGTCGATGCGGCCCCATAATAAAATATGAATAAACTATATTCACTATATGGAGTAATTTGTGACAAAGAACAAATGCACTATATTACCGCAAGGCCGTAGCTACCCTTGAGGCAAGTGAGGAAATTGCCTCACTAAAATTTCGACACTGATTATTTTTTTTTATTCAAATATATAAATATAATGGTCATTTTTGTTGTTCTGTCTCAACCTTAATTTCTATAACTTGTCATCCTTCCTTTTAAACTATTCTTCCTGGATATAACTCAACATTTCGTTTCTTTATATTCGGGTTTTCGGAATCGGACACAAATTATTCAATTTCAGAGGCGGATTTAGGGGGGGGCAGGGGGCCCGGGCCCCCCCTTTTTGGGAAAAAAATTGGTTGCTTATATAGGGAATCACTGAAGCGTGACTGGAGCGGGCCCCCTCTTAGGTCAGTCAGTGGGCCCCCACTTATGAAAATTTCTGGATACGCCATATACGGATTAGCGCTGATAAATGAAACAACACCACTGATAGCACAACCTTTGTCATACATGTAACTTTTAACTGGCTTCTCCATTGTGTCAATCTTTTGAGATTCCCTCCTATGTTACATCCATCAGAGTACCTATGGTATAATGTGTATTACACCCTCCTATGTTATATCCATCAAAGTTCTTATGGTATTATGCGTATTACACCCTCTTATGTTACATCCATCAGAGTACCTATGGTATTATGTGTATTGCACCCTCCTATGTTACATCCATCAGAGAACCTTTGGTATTATGTGTATTACAACCTCCTATGTTACATCCATCAGAGTACCTATGGTATTATGTGTATTACACTCTCCTATGTTACATCCATCAGAGTACCTATGGTATTATGTGTATTACACCCTCCTATGTTACATCCATCAGAGTACATATGGTATTATGTGTATTACACCCTCCTATGTTACATCCATCAAAGTACCTTTGGTATTATGTGTAGTATACCCTCCTATGTTACATCCATCAGAGTACCTATGGTATTATGTATATTACACTCTCCTATGTTACATCCATCAGAGTACCTATGGTATTATGTGTACTACACTCTCCTATGTTACATCCATCAGAGTACCTATGGTATTATGCGTATTACACTCTCCTATGTTACATCCATCAGAGTACCTATGGTATAATGTGTATTACACCCTCCTATGTTATATCCATCAAAGTTCTTATGGTATTATGCGTATTACACCCTCTTATGTTACATCCATCAGAGAACCTTTGGTATTATGTGTATTACACTCTCCTATGTTACATCCATCAGAGTACCTATGGTATTATGTGTATTACACCCTCCTATGTTACATCCATCAGAGTACATATGGTATTATGTGTATTACACCCTCCTATGTTACATTCATCAAAGTACCTTTGGTAGTATGTGTAGTATACCCTCCTATGTTACATCCATCAGAGTACCTATGGTATTATGTATATTACACTCTCCTATGTTACATCCATCAGAGTACCTATGGTATTATGTGTACTACACTCTCCTATGTTACATCCATCAGAGTACCTATGGTAGTATGCGTATTACACTCTCCTATGTTACATCCATCAGAGTACCTATGGTATTATGCGTATTACACTCTCCTATGTTACATCCATCAGAGTACCTATGGTATTATGCGTATTACACTCTCATATGTTACATCCATCAGAGTACCTATGGTATTATGCGTATTACACTCTCCTATGTTACATCCATCAGAGTACCTATGGTATTATATGTATTACACCCTCCTATGTTACATCCATCAGAGTACCTATGGTATTATGCGTATTACACCCTCCTATGTTACATCCATCAGAGTACATCAGAATTGGGCGTATGTAAGTTACATTGGTCCCTCAAGTGTTGACCAATATGATCTACAAACATCCAACCCTCGTGAGTACTAATGTATGCAACCATTAAAACTTTGAAAATGCTTTGTCTTCTTGACGTACACATTAACTGTACCACAAGTACTGACCATTATTATCTACAAACATTAACCGAAGTTAATATATGAATAGCGGTTTAGGGCGACCAGAGGTAACCATCGTCAATATATGTGTTTGGTGACCAGAAGTAACCAAAGTGAATGATTGTGTTATGTGAGCATTAATATAAGGTGACCAGAGGTCAACATAGTGAATATATGTACAAGGTGACCAGAGGTAACCAAATTAAATGAGTGTGTTATGTGATCAGAGCATCATTGTAACTGGACCAGAGGTAAACATGGTCAATATGTGTCCAAGGTGAGCAGAGGTAACCTAAGTCAACATATGAAGAGCGGTGTAAGGTGACCAGAGGTAACCTCAGTCAATATTGGTCAGGGGACACATTTATCGTCCATTGATTTTCATTGTCTACGAATATAGTACCTATAGTGCATGTAGTGTGAACAGTGTGTTACTTGCTATATTTTTATACCCTTTCCAAATTTGTTTCTTCATGTTTTATACCTCAAATAGCAAGTAGGGGGTGTGAATCTGAACTGTAAAAATATTTGGGTCATGGATTTTGAATTAAAGTAATCACTCCTTTTGTAATAGTATACATGCATATTTGAGTACAGTATTGCATATTGCAATTCAAATGCAACAAGTAATCAACAACAAATAGAAAACTAACGATTAAGTAGAATAAAGATGGAAGGGAAATTATAAGTCAATCTTGACGCATTTCTTGTTGCCTAAAATTTCCTTTTTTCACATAATTATGTTGTTTTTATTTGATTTAAATTTCTGTTATATAATAATTGTAGAGAATATATTTTGGTTGTGGTTAAGATAAATATGATCATTTTTCACTTTATCATGTTTTTTCATTACCATATCTTGATTTATTCTGAAATTTGTCGGATTAGTTATGAATGTTCATCCTATCTTTCCACAGTTATTTGATTCAAGTTATTGCCAAACAAATATATCATAAAAATTTCCAAAATAACCTTGACCTCTGAAAAGCAAATGGTTATTCCTTCATCATACTCAAAAATACACAACCTTTATTTTCTTGGCAGCTTTTAACTATTTTCATTGCATACTTTATGCAGTTTACAACTTTTTTTTATCTATATAGAATTATTACCAAAGAGGAGGGGCTTGTAAAATTTAATAGCTTACCGAACTTCATTAGCTTCTCTTTTTGATGAGGAAATTTTACTAAGCCTAGTAAAGACATCGCTTTTTTCAACAATGTTGCTGAAATCTTCAGCCAAGTCTTTTGCCTCTCCTTCTGAAAAGCCTGAAAATAGGCTGATAGAAGTCTTGATGTTCCTTCTTATTACAATTCCTGGTGAAATGTTTGCCACTGATCTGCTCCTCTGGAAATAAAACAAATAGTACGTTTTCAAACACGTTTTTATCCTTTTTAACTTTTTCTTACCAAAATAATTTGTATGGGAAGATAAAGAATTGAAACAGTGCTGATATAGTCACAACAAAGCCAGGAATGACGTCACAAGTAACGTAGAGCTAAAAGGGTACTAATGAATTGATTAATAAATATAATCAATGAAGAAGAAAAAAATATATCGAAACACTGTACCTTGGTGAAATTCCAATATTTAGTTTCCACCTTTTATTTAAATTACAATTTGTTTTAACATGTTTCAATACCTTTGTGTGATCTGATATTGTGATTTACCAGTTATATACCCTATACATCAATGTCTGATCTCTGCCTACCTTTGTTGTGATCTGATGTTGTGATTACCAGTTATATACCATATACATCAATGATTTTTGCTGCCTTTTTATCTACCGTGTCCTTTGAAAAGACATGATCGCATATGGCTACATGCTATAGATTCGCTTTTTGTATATGTTGTTCGTAAACAAATTTAAACTGCAATGGTGACTGAGGTATAGAAATGTGACAATTTCCGTTTTTTACCGGCAGTCAAACCATTGCTAGAGCGGGTGGTCAATTTGACTGTGTGTGATGATTGAATTCAGAAAGCTAGGAGACGTGAAATCTAATGCCTAATGTTTTGAGATTACAATACAAATCTGTGTATTTTGAATAACCTCTGAAACAACTTTTTGGGTGTCCGTAGAAACCCGGGGTAGGTACCCAGTTATAATGCTAAAAGGAGTAGGTCCGGTAAGGACTCATTTTGGCCTCAAATTTCAGTTTCATCTGACGAAAGATTTTGACCATGTTTTAAACACTTAAGTGTCTATTTCACTCAATTCAATTAGTTTATGTGAAAGATTTTAACTGATTAAGTCATTAAAAACGATCCGATTGAAGCTCAAATATGAAAAATCTCTCAAATATGCCAAAAAACGTCACTTTTCAGATGATTTTTGTCAAAAATGAAAGTGGCCGCATCCGTGTTCATCCACAACCTTTATATATGTTATGTATTATCATAAAATACAACTTTCATTGCAATATTAAGGATGAACACGAATGCGGCCACTTTCGTTTTACACGGAAACCGTCTAAAATTTAACTAAAATGATAGAATTTTGAAGATTTCAGTAATTTACCATGACTTAATGGTGATACAACCCTATATATGTGCATTGTATTGTCAAAAACAGCCCATATTTATGTAGCAGAAGCATTCAACTGTCCAATAAATAACTAAAAGTTTACATTTTAACAATTTTGTAAAACTGTTATATTTTTGGGCCAAAAAGGGGCCTTACCGGACCTACTCCTTTTCCCGACCTTCAATGCAGATATATACCTATTGTACTCTTTCGTCCTGATCATACGTGAAATACTTGGCACTGGACCTTTCCTACTTAATTGATTAGGATTGTCAGTTTTCCTATCAAAGGTCGGTGGTTTTCTCTGGGCACTCCGGCATCCTCCACTGACAATAATAAAAACTGGCTGCCACGAAATAACCAATGGTATGCCTGGGTGGTGCTGGGGGAAGATGTTCACTCTTATGGGTAGTTGCCTTTATGTTGGTTTTCTAGGCTTTTATGATGATTTATCGTGTTTTCCGCTTAATGAAGCACCTATTTATGTTGGAAAACACATGTTAATGTTAGCCAAGGCCTTTATGATGAAAATGACACCTTGTATAGACCAATAATATGGTCAGTTTGGTCACTAGGGTGAAAAGATCCGGGGTTGGTATGGTCAATATTGGCGTCTGGCTATCCAAATTGAGGGTAGGGTCGATTAAAAAATTTTTGGCCTACGTCCACATATTTTTGTATTATAAATAAAGATTCAGGCATGTAAAAGACACTATAAGCATTTGTTTGGGCTATACCTGTAATATACACAAATGCCTGGGTGGTGCTGGGGGAAGATTTTTACTCTTATGGGTAGTTGCCTTTATGTTGGTTTTTCTAGGCTTTTATGGTGGTTTATCGTGTTTTACGCTTAATAAAGCACCTATTTATATACAAATACAAATATACAAATATTTTATTGGCACAAACACAATAACAATAATTGGGAAAGGCCCATATTTCAGTGCATTACAACAATGAATACAGCATACTAGTAGTTAAATATATATATAAGAACTCTATTGAAAAGCACATGTTAAAGTTATCCAAGGCCTCTACGATGAAAATGACACCTTGAGATTCATTGCTAGAAAAAAAGACCTTTTAACGAGTCGTATATATCGGTTTATTAAATATATCTTTTTAACTAAGAAAGTTGGTTTTATATAATTTAACCAAAAATAAAGGTATTTTACACTTTATCTTTTTCATAAATAAAAAGCAATATATATATATCAGTTTAATTGAGATATATTATATATGATTAAAGACTGTGCACTCTTAAGTTATATGTTTGAAGCAAGCGCATAGGTCATCATATATACATCTTCAAATTTCAAAGTGTCAGCATTTTACAAAAAATAACGCAATTGAGCTAATTTTTGGTGCATCTGAAAGATAATGTAAAAGCCTTTTAGGATAATACCATAATTTAATGAACAAATAAGTTTTTTTCATAGAAAAATATATCGTTAAAGTTTATGTATGCAGCGAAATGCATACTTGAACCCCGTGCCTACTTTGGTGAAATGATGACTTATACGGAATTTATAAATGTATTGGTTGTTCTAAAAATAGAATAATCTAAAAATATTGTATCTATCACACCTTTATATATAATGTCCTATCTAACAGCCATGTCATGCCCTTGTAACACCCTAGTCAGGCATTTATGACATTCTAGTCATACACAATCAACTATATAATACATACAGACAACATATCTTTGTAATAATTGTTCTACTGTATCTATCACACCTACATGTATAAGGTCTGCATCTAACACCCCAGTCATGCCCTCATAGCACCCTAGTCAGGCAGTTGGGACATCCTAGTCATACACAATCAACTATATAATACATACAGACAACATATCTTTGTAATAATTGTTCTACTGTATCTATCACACCTACATGTATAAGGTCAACATCTAACACCCCAGTCATACCCTCATAGCACCCTAGTCAGGCAGTTGGGACATCCTAGTCATACACAATCAACTATACCGTACGTACAGACATCATATCTTTGTAATAATTGTTCTATTGTATCTATCACACCTTCATTTTTAATGTCTTCATCTAACACCCAGTCAAGCCCTTGTAACACCCTAGTCTGGCATTTGTGACATCCTAGTCATACACAATCAACTTTATATTACGTACAGACATGATATCTTTGTAATAAATGTTCTATTGTATCTATCACCCGTTTATATATAATGTCCTATCTAACACCCATGTCATGCCCTTGTAACACCCTAGTTTGGCATTTGTGACATCCTAGTCATACACAATCAACTTTATAATACGTACAGACATCATATCTTTATAATAAATGCTCTATTGTATCTATCACACCTTTATATATAATGTCCTATCTAACACCCATGTCATGCAGTTGTAACACCCTAGGCAGGCATTTATGACATTCTAGTCATACACAATCAACTATATAATACATACAGACAACATATCTTTGTAACAATTGTTCCACTGTATCTATCACACCTACATGTATAAGGTCTACATCTAACACCCCAGTCATGCCCTCATAGCACCCTAATCAGGCAGTTGGGACATCCTAGTCATACACAATCAACTATACCATACGTCCAGACAACATATCTTTGTAATAATTGTTCTATTGTATCTATCACACCTTCATTTATAATGTCTTCATCTAACACCCCAGTCATGCCCTTGTAACCCATTTGTCTGGCATTTGTGACATCCTAGCCATACACAATCAACTTTATAATACATGCAGACATCATATCTTTGTAATAATTGTTCTACTGTATCTATCACACCTACGTGTATAAGGTCTACATCTAACACCCCAGTCATGCCCTCATAGGACCCTAGTTAGGCATTTGGGACATCCTAGTCATACACAATGAACTATACAATACATACAGACATCATATCTTTGTAATAATTGTTCTATTGTATCTATCACACCTTCATTTTTAATGTCTTCATCTAACACCTTAGTCAAGCCCTTGTAACACCCTAGTCTGGCATTTGTGACATCCTAGTCATACACAATCAACTTTATAATACGTACAGACATGATATCTTTGTAATAAATGTTCTATTGTATCTATTACCCGTTTATATATAATGTCCTATCTAACACCCATGTCATGCCCTTGTAACACCCTAGTCTGGCATTTGTGACATCCTAGTCATACACAATCAACTTTATAATACGTACAGACATCATATCTTTATAATAAATGCTCAATTGTATCTATCACACCTTTATATATAATGTCCTATCTAACACACACGTCATGACCTTGTAACACCCTAGTCAGGCATTTATGACATTCTAGTCATACACAATCAACTATATAATACATACAGACAACATATCTTTGTAATAATTGTTCTACTGTATCTATCACACCTAGATGTATAAGGTCTACATCTAACACCCCAGTCATGCCCTCATAGCACCCTATTCAGGCAGTTTGGACATCCTAGTCATACACAATCAACTATACCATACGTACAGACAACATATCTTTGTAATAATTGTTCTATTGTATCTATCACACCTTCATTTAAAATGTCTTCATCTAACACCCCAGTCATGCCCTTGTAACACCCTTGTCTGCCATTTGTGACATCCTAGCCATACACAATCAACTTTATAATACATACAGACATCAAATCTTTGTAATAATTGTTCTATTGTATCTATCACACCTACATGTATAAGGTCTACATCTAACACCCCAGTTATGCCCTCATAGCACCCTAGTTAGGCATTTGGAACATCCTAGTCATACACAATGAACTATACAATACATACAGACATCATATCTTTGTAATAATTGTTCTATTGTATCTATCACACCTTCATTTTTAATGTCTTCATCTAACACCCCAGTGATGCCCTTGTAACACCCTAGTCTGGCATTTGTGACATCCTAGTCTAGACAATCAACTTTATAATACGTACAGACATCATATCTTGATAATAAATGCTCTATTGTATCTATCACACCTTTATATATAATGTCCTATCTAACACTCATGTCATGCCCTATTAACACCCTAGTCTGGCATTTGTGACATCCTAGTCATACACAATCAACTTTATAATTCGTACAGACATCATATCTTTGTAATAATTGTTCTACTGTATCTATCACACCTACATGTATAAGGTCTACATCTAACACCCCAGTCATGCCCTCATAGCACCCTAGTCAGGCAGTTGGGACATCCTAGTCATACACAATCAACTATACCATACGTACAGACATCATATCTTTGTAATAATTGTTCTATTGTATCTATCACACCTTCATGTATAATGTCTTCATCTAACACCCCAGTCATGCCCTTGTAACATCCTAGTCTGGGATTTGTGACATCCTAGTCGTACACAATCAACTTTATAATACATACAGACATCATATCTTTGTAATAATTGCTCTATTGTATCTATCACACCTTCATTTATAATGTCTTCATCTAACATCCTAGTCATGCCCTTGTAACACCCTAGTCTGGCATTTGTGACATCCTAGTCATACACAATTAACTTTATAATACGTACAGACATCATATCTTTATAATAAATGCTCTATTGTATCTATCACACCTTTATATATAATGTCATATCTAACACCCATGTCATGTCCTTGTAACACCCTAGTCAGACATTTGTGACATTCTAGTCATACACAATCAACTATATAATACAAACAGACAACATATCTTTGTAATAATTGTTCTTCTGTATCTATCACACCTTCATTTATAATGTCTTCATCTAACACCCCATTCATGCCCTTGTAACCCCCTTGTCTGGCATTTGTGACATCCTAGCAATACACAATCAACTATATAATACATACAGACATCATATCTTTGTAATAATTGTTCTATTGTATCTATCACACCTTCATTTATAATGTCCTATCTAACACCCATGTCATGCCCTTGTAACATCCCAGTCTGGCATTTATGACATTCTAGTCATACACCATCAACTATATAATACAAACAGACAACATATCTTTGTAATAATTGTTCTACTGTATCTATCACACCTACGTGTATAAGGCCTACATCTAACACCCCAGTCATACCCTCATAGCACCCTAGTCAGGCAGTTGGGACATCTTAGTCATACACAATCAACTATACAATACATAGCATGCATAGAGACAACATATCTTTGTAATAATTGTTCTATTGTATCTATCACACCTTCATCTAACACCCCAGTCATGCCCTTGTAACATCCTAGTCTGGTATCTGTGACATCCTAGTCATACACAATCAACTTTATAATTCATACAGACATCATATCTTTGTAATAAGTGTTCTATTGTATCTATCACACCTACATATATAAGGTCTACATCTAACACCCCAGTCATGCCCTCATAGCACCCTAGATAGTCATACACAATCAACTATATAATACATACATACATCATATCTTTGTAATAATTGTTCTTCTGTATCTATCACACCTTCATTTATAATGTCTTCATCTAACACCCCATTCATGCCCTTGTAACCCCTTGTCTGGCATTTCTGACATCCCAGCCATACACAATAAACTTTATAATACATACAGACATCATATCTTTGTAATAATTGTTCTATTGTATCTATCACACCTTAATTTATGATGTCTTCATCTAACACCCCAGTCATGCCCTTCTAACACCCTAGTCTGGCATTTGTGACATCCTAGTCATACACAATCAACTTTATAATACGTACAGACATCATATCTTTATAATAAATGCTCTATTGTATCTATCACACCTACATGTATAAGGTCTACATCTAACACCCCAGTCAAGCCCTCATAGCACCCTAGTCAGGCATTTGGGACATCCTAGTCATACACAATCAACTATACAATACATACAGACATCATATCTTTGTAATAATTGTTCTATTGTATCTATCACAACTTCATTTATAATGTCTTCATCTAACACCCCAGTCATGGCCTTGTAACATCCTAGTCTAGCATTTGTGACATCCTAGTCGTACACAATCAACTTTATAATACATACAGACATCATATCTTTGTAATAATTGTTCTATTGTATCTATCACACCTACATATATAAGGTCTACATCTAACACATCATATCTTTGTAATAATTGTTCTATTGTATCTATCACACCTTCATTTATAATGTCTTTATCTAACACCCTAGTCATGCCCTTGTGACACCCTAGTCTGGCATTTGTGACATCCTAGTCATACACAATCAACTTGATAATACATACAGACAACATATCTTTGTAATAATTGTTCTACTGTATCTATCACACCTACATGTATAATGTCCTTTCTAACATCCATGGCATGCCCTTGTAACACCCTAGTCAGGCATTTATGACATTCTAGTAATACACAATCAACTATATAATACATACAGACAACATATCTTTGTAATAATTGTTCTACTGTATCTATCACACCTACATGTATAAGGTCTTCATCTAACACCCCAGTCAAGCCCTCATAGCACCCTAGTCAGGCATTTGGGACATCCTAGTCAAACACAATCAACTATATAATACAATAGACATCATATCTTTGTAATAATTTTTCTATTGTATCTATCACACCTTCATTTATAATGTCTTCATCTAACACCCCAGTCATGCCCTTCTAACACCCCATTCCGGCAATTGTGACATCCTAGTCATACACATTCAACTTTATAATACATACAGACATCATATCTTTGCAATAATTGTTCTATTGTATCTACCACACCTACATATATAAGGTCTACATCTAACACCCCAGTCATGCCCTCATAACACCCTAGTCAGGCATTTGTGACATTCTAGTCATACACCATCAACTATATAATACATACAGAAACATCATATCTTTGTAATAATGTTCGATTGTATCTATCACAGCTTCATTTATAATGTCTTCATCTAACACCCCAGTCATGCCCTTCTAACACCCCAGTCTGGCATTTGTGACATCCTAGTCATATACATTCAACTTTATAATACATACAGACATCATATCTTTGTAATAATTGTTCTATTGTATCTATCACACCTACATTTATAATGTCTTCATCTAACACCCCAGGCATGCCCTTCTAACACCCCAGTCTGGCATTTGTGACATCCTAGTCATACACATTCAACTTTATAATACATACAGACATCATATCTTTGTAATAATTGTTCTATTGTATCTATCACACCTTCATTGATAATGTCTTCCTTTAACACCCGAGTCATACCCTTGTAACACCCTAGTCTGGCAGTTGTGACATCCTAGTCATACACAATCAACTATATAATACATACAGACAACATATCTTTGTAATAATTGTTCTATTGTATCTATCACACCTTCATTTATAATGTCTTCATCTAACACCCCAGTCTTGCCCTTGTAACACCCTAGTCTGGCAGTTGTGACATCCTAGTCATACACAATCAACTATATAATACATACAGACATCATATCTTTGTAATAATTGTTCTATTGTATCTATCGCACCTTCATTTATTATGTCTTCATCTCACTGTTCTAACACCCCAGTCATGCCCTTGTAACACCCTAATCAGGCATTTGTGACATCCTAGTCCTACACACTCAACTATATAATACATACAGACATCATATCTTGTAATAATTTTTCTATTGCATCTATCACACATACATATACAAGGTTTACATCTAACACCCCAGGCATGCTCCATAACACCCTAGTCAGGCATTTGGGACATCCTAGTCATACACAATCAACGATACAATACATACAAACATCATATCATTGCAATAATTGTTCTATTGTATCTATCACACCTTCATTTATAATGTCTTTATCTAACACCCCAGTCATGCCCTTCTAACACCCCAGTCTGGCATTTGTGACATCCTAGTCATACACATTCAACTTAAAATACATACAGACATCATATCTTTGTAATAATTGTTCTATTGTATCAATCACACCTTCATTGATAATGTCTTCATCTAACACCCGAGTCATGCCCTTGTAATACCCTAGTCAGGCATTTGTGACATCCTAGTCATACACAATCAACTAAACAATACATACAGACATCATATCTTTGTAATAATTGTTCTATTGTATCTATCACACCTCCATTTATAATGTCTTCATCTAACACCCCAGTCTTGCCCTTGTAACACCATAGTCTGGCATTTGTGACATCCAAGCCATACACCATCAACTATATAATACATACAAAAATATCATATCTTTGTAATAATTGTTGTATTGTATCTATCACACGTTCATTTATAATGTCTTCATCTAAAACCCCAGTCATGCCCTTGTAACATCCTAGTCTAGCATTTGTGACATCCTAGTCATACACAATCAACTTTATAATACATACAGACATCATATCTTTGTAATAATTGTTCTATTGTATCTATCACACCTTCATCTATAAGGTCTACATCTAACACCCATGTCATGCCCTTGTAACACCCTAGTCAGGCATTTATGACATTCTAGTCATACACAATCAACTATATAATACATACAGACATCATATCTTTGTAATAATTGTTCTATTGTATCTATCACACCTACATTTATAATGTCTTCATCTAACACCCCAGGCATGCCCTTCTAACACCCCAGTCTGGCATTTCTGACATCCTAGTCACACACATTCAACTTTATAATACATACAGACATCATATCTTTGTAATAATTGTTCTATTGTATCTATCACACCTTCATTGATAATGTCTTCCTCTAACACCCCAGTCATGCCCTTGTAACACCCTAGTCAGGCATTTGTGACATCCTAGTCATACACAATCAACTAAACAATACATACAGACATCATATCTTTATAATAATTGTTCTATTGTATCTATCACACCTTCATTTATTATGTCTTCATCTCACTGTTCTAACACCCCAGACATGCCCTTGTAACACCCTAATCAGGCATTTGTGACATCCTAGTTCTACACACTCAACTATATAATACATACAGACATCATATCTTGTAATATTGTTCTATAGTATCTATCACACCTACATATACAAGGTTTATATCTAACACCCCAGTCATGCCCTCATAACACCCTAGTCAGGCATTTGGGACATCCTAGTCATACACAATCAACTATACAATACATACAGACATTATATCATTGTAATAATTGTTCTATTGTATCTATCACACCTTCATTTATAATGTCTTCATCTAACACCCCAGTCATGCCCTTGTAACACCCTAATCAGGCATTTGTGACATCCTAGTCCTACACCATCAACTATATAATACATACAAAAACATCATATCTTTGTAATAATTGTTCTATTGTATCTATGACACCTTCATTTATAATGTCTTCATCTAAAACCCCAGTCATGCCCTTGTAACATCCTAGTCTGGCATTTGTGACATCCTAGTCGTACACAATCAACTTTATAATACATACAGACATCATATCTTTGTAATAATTGTTCTATTGTATCTTTCACACCTACATATATAAGGTCTACTTCTAAAACCCCAGTCATGCCCTTACAACACCCTAGTCAGGCATTTGTGACATCATAGTCATTCACAATCAACTATACAATACATACAGAAACATCATATCTTTGTAATAATTGTTCTATTGTATCTATCACTTCTACATATATAAGGTCTACATCTAACACCCCAGTCATGCCCTCATAGCACCTTAGTCAGGCATTTATGACATTCTAGTCATACACCATCAACTATATAATACATACAGACAACATATCTTTGTTATAATTGTTCTATTGTATCTATCACATCTTCATTTATAAAGTCTTCATCTAACACCTCAGTCATGCCTTTGAAACACCCTGGTCAGGCATTTGTGACATCCTAGTCATACACATTCAACTTTATAATACATACAGACATCATATCTTTGTAATAATTGTTCTATTGTATATATCACACCTTCATTGATAATGTCTTCATCTAACACCCGAGTCATGCCCTTGTAACACCCTAGTCAGGCATTTGTCACATCCTAGTCATACACAATCAACTAAACAATAGATACAGACATCATATCTTTGTAATAATTGTTCTATTGTATCTATCACGCCTTCATTGATAATGTCTTCATCTAACACCCCAGTCTTGCCCTTGTAACACTCTAGTCTGGCAGTTGTGACATCGTAGTCATACACAATCAACTATATAATACATACAGACATCATATCTTTTTAATAATTGTTCTATTGTATCTATCACACCTTCATTTATTATGTCTCCATCTAACTGTTCTAACACCCCAGTCATGCCCTTGTAACACCCTAATCAGGCATTTATGACATTTTGTCATACACAATCAACTATATAATACATACAGACAACATATCTTTGTAATAATTGTTCTATTGTATCTATCACACCTTCATTTATAATGTCTTCATCTAACACCCCAGTCATGCCCTTGTAACACCCTAGTCAGGCATTTCTGACATCCTAGTCCTACACACTCAACTTTATAATACATACAGACATCACATTTAATAATAATTGTTCTATTGCATCTATCACACCTACATAGACAAGGTTTACATCTAACACCCCAGTCATGCCCTCATAACACCCTAGTCAGGCATTTGGGACATCCTAGTCATACACAATCCATTATACAATACATACAGACATCATATCTTTGTAATAATTGTTCTATTGTATCTATCACATCTTCATTGATAATGTCTTCATCTAACACCCCAGTCTTGCCCTTGCAACACCCTAGTCAGGCATTTGGGACATCCTAGTCATACACAATGAAGTATACAATACATACAGACATCATATCTTTGTAATAATTGTTCTATTGTATCTACCACACCTACATGTATAAAGTCTACATCTAACACCCCAGTCATGCCCTCATAGCACCTTAGTGAGGCATTTGGGACATCCTAGTCATAGACAATCAACTATATAATACATAAAGAGACATCATATCTTTGTAATAATTGTTCTATTGTATCTATCACACCTACATTTATAATGTCTTCATCTAACACCCCAGTCATGCCCTCATTGCACCCTAATCAGGCATTTTGGACATCCTAGTCATACGCAATTAACTATACAATACATACAGACATCATATCTTTGTAATAATTGTTCTATTGTATCTATCACACCTTCATTTATAATGTCTTCATCTAACACCCCAGTCATGCCCTTGTAACACCCTAGTCAGGCATTTGTGACATCCTAGTCATACACAATCAACTATATAATACATACAGACATCATATCTTTGTTATAATTGTTCTATTGTATCTATCACACCTTCATTGTGAATGTCTACATCTAACACCCCAGTCATGCCCTTCTAACACCCTAGTCTGGCATTTGTGACATCCTAGTCATACACAATTAACTTTATAATACATACAGACATCATATCTTTGTAAAAATTGTTCTATTGTATCTATCACACCTTCATTTATAATGTCTTCATCTAACACCCCAGTCATGCCCTTGTAACACCCTAGTCAGGCATTTGTGACATCATAGTCGTACACAATCAACTATATAATACATACAGACATTATATCTTTGTAATAATTGTTCTATTGTATCTATCACACCTACATATATAAGGTCTACATCTAACACCACAGTTATGTCCTCATAGCACCCTAGTCAGGCATTTGGGACATCCTAGTCATACGCAATCAACTATACAATACATAGAGACATCATATCTTTGTTATAATTGTTCTATTGTATCTATCACACCTTCATTTATAATGTCTTCATCTAACACCCCAGTCATGCCCTTGTAACATCCTAGTCTGGCATTTGTGACATCCTAGTCGTAAACAAACAACTTTATAATACATACAGACATCATATCTTTGTAATAATTGTTCTATTGTATCTATCACACCTTCATCTATAATGTCTTCATCTAACACCCCAGTCATGCCCTTGTAACACCCTAGTCAGGCATTTGTGACATCCCAGTCATACACAATCATCTATATAATACACACAGACATCATATCTTTGTAATAAATGTTCTATTGCATCTATCTCGCCTTCATTTATAATGTCTTCATCTAACACCCCAGTCATGCCCTCATAGCACCCTAGTCAGGCTATTGGGACATTCTAGTCATACGCAATCAACTATACAATACATACAGACATCATATCTTTGTAATAATTGTTCTATTGTATCTATCACACCTACATATATAATGACTACATCTAACACCCCAGTCATGCCTTCATAGCACCCTAATCAGGCATTTGGGACATCCTAGTCATACGCAATTAACTATACAATATATACAGACATCATATCTTTGTAATAATTGTTCTATTGTATCTATCACACCTTCATTTATAATGTCTTCATCCAACACCCCAGTCATGCCCTTGTAACACCCTAGTCAGGCATTTGTGACATCCTAGTCATACACAATCAACTATATAATACATACAGACATCATATCTTTGTTATAATTGTTCTACTGTATCTATCATACCTTCATTTATAATGTCTTCATCTAACACCCCAGTCATGCCCTTCTAACACCCTAGTCTGGCATTTGTGACATCCTAGTCATACACAATTAACTTTATAATACATACAGACATCATATCTTTGTAATAATTGTTCTATTGTATCTATCACACCTTCATTTATAATGTCTTCATCTAACACCCCAGTCATGCCCTTTTAACACCCTAGTCAGGCATTTGTGACATCATAGTCGTACACAATCAACTATATAATACATACAGACATCATATCTTTGTAATAATTGTTCTATTGTATCTATCACACCTTCATATATAAGGTCTACATCTAACACCACAGTTATGTCCTCATAGCACCCTAGTCAGGCATTTGGGACATCCTAGTCATACGCATTCAACTATACAACACATAGAGACATCATATCTTTGTTATAATTGTTCTATTGTATCTATCAAACCTTCATTTATAATGTCTTCATCTAACACCTCAGTCATGCCCTTGTAACATCCTAGTCTGGCATTTGTGACATCCTAGTCGTACACAATCAACTTTATAATACATACAGACATCATATCTTTGTAATAATTGCTCTATTGTATCTATCACACCTACATATATAAGGTCTACATCTAACACCCCAGTCATGCCCTCATAGCACCCTAGTCAGGCTATTGGGACATCCCAGTCATACACAATCAACTATATAATACAAACAGACATCATATCTTTGTAATAATTGTTTTATTGTATCTATCACACCTTCATTTATAATGTCTTCATCTTACACCCCAGTCATGCCCTCATAGCACCCTAGTCAGGCTATTGTGACATCCTAGTCATACACAATCAACTATACAATACATACAGACATTATATATTTGTAATAACTGTTCTATTGTATCTATCACACCTTTATCTATAATGTCTTCATCTAACACCCAACTTATGCCCTTGTAACACCCTAGTCTGGCAGTTGTGACATCCTAACCATACACAATCAACTTTATAATACATACAGACATCATATCTTTGTAATAATTGTTCTATTGTATCTATCACACCTACATGTATAAGGTCTACATCTAACACCCCAGTCATGCCCTCATAGCACCCTAGTTAGGCATTTGGGACATCCTAGTCATAGGCAATCAACTATATAATACATAAAGAGACATCATATCTTTCTAATAATTGTTCTATTGTATCTATCACACCTTCATTTATAATGTCTTCATCTAACACCCCAGTCATGCCCTCATAGCACCCTAGTCAGGCATTTGTGACATCCTAATCAAACACAATCAACTATATAATACATACAGACATCATATCTTTGTAATAATTGTTCTATTGTATCTATCACACCTACATATATAATGACTACATCTAACACCCCAGTCATGCCCTCATAGCACCCTAATCAGGCATTTGGGACATCCTAGTCATACACAATCAACTATACAATACATACAGACATCATATCTTTGTAATAATTGTTCTATTGTATCTATCACACCTTCATTTATAATGTCTTCATCCAACACCCCAGTCATGCCCTCGTAACACCCTAGTCAGGCATTTGTAACATCCTAATCATACACAATCAACTATATAATACATACAGACATCATATCTTTGTTATAATTGTTCTATTGTATCTATCACACCTTCATTTATAATGTCTTCATCTAACACCCAGGTCATGCCCTCATAGCACCTTAGTCAGGCATTTGGGACATCCCAGTCATACACAATCAACTATATAATACATACAGACATCATATCTTTGTTATTATTGTTCTATTGTATCTATCACACCTTCATTATAATTTCTTCATCTAACACCCCAGTCATGCCCTTGTAACACCCTAGTCAGGCATTTGTGACATCATAGTCGTACACAATCAACTATATAATACATACAGACATTATATCTTTGTAATAATTGTTCTATTGTATCTATCACACCTACATATATAAGATCTACATCTAACACCACAGTTATGTCCTCATAGCACCCTAGTCAGGCATTTGGGACAGTCTAGTCATACGCAATCAACTATACAATACATAGAGACATCATATCTTTGTTATTATTGTTCTATTGTATCTATCACACCTTCATTTATAATGTCTTCATCTAACACCCCAGTCATGCCCTTGTAACATCCTAGTCTGGCATTTGTGACATCTTAGTCGTAAACAAACAACTTTATAATACATACAGACATCATATCTTTGTAATAATTGTTCTATTGTATCTATCACACCTTCATCTATAATGTCTTCATCTAACACCACAGTCATGCCCTTGTAACACCCTAGTCAGGCATTTGTGACATCATAGTCGTACACAATCAACTATACAATACATACAGACATCATATCTTTGTAATACTTGTTCTATTGTATCTATTACACATTCATTTATAATGTCTTCATCTAACACCCAACTCATCCCTTGTAACACCCTAGTCTGGCAGTTGTGACATCCTAACCATACACAATCAACTTTATAATACATACAGACATCATATCTTTGTAATAATTGTTCTATTGTATCTATCACACCTACATGTATAAGGTCTACATCTAACACCCCAGTCATGCCCTCATAGCACCCTAGTCAGGCATTTGGGACATCCCAGTCATGCACAATCAACTTTATAATACATACAGACATCATATCTTTGTAATAATTGTTCTATTGTATCTATCACACCTATATGTATAAGGTCTACATCTAACACCCCAGTCATGCCCTCATAGCACCCTAGTCAGGCATTTGGGACATCCTAGTCATAGGCAATCAACTATATAATACATAAAGAGACATCATATCTTTCTAATAATTGTTCTATTGTATCTATCACACCTTCATTTATAATGTCTTCATCTAACACCCCAGTCATGCCCTCATAGCACCCTAGTCAGGCATTTGGGACATCCCAGTCATGCACAATCAACTATATAATACATACAGACATCATATCTTTGTTATAATTGTTCTATTGTATCTATCACATCTTCATCTATAATGTCTTCATCTAACACCCCAGTCATGCCCTTGTAACACCCTAGTCAGGCATTTGTGACATCCTAATCAAACACAATCAACTATATAATACATACAGACATCATATCTTTGTAATAATTGTTCTATTGTATCTATCACACCTACATATATAATGACTACATCTAACACCCCAGTCATGCCCTCATAGCACCCTAATCAGGCATTTGGGACATCCTAGTCATACACAATCAACTATACAATACATACAGACATCATATCTTTGTAATAATTGTTCTATTGTATCTATCACACCTTCATTTATAATGTCTTCATCCAACACCCCAGTCATGCCCTCGTAACACCCTAGTCAGGCATTTGTGACATCCTAATCAAACACAATCAACTATATAATACATACAGACATCATATCTTTGTAATAATTGTTCTATTGTATCTATCACACCTACATATATAATGACTACATCTAACACCCCAGTCATGCCCTCATAGCACCCTAATCAGGCATTTGGGACATCCTATTCATACACAATCAACTATATAATACATACAGACATCATATCTTTGTTATAATTGTTCTATTGTATCTATCACACCTTCATTTATAATGTCTTCATCTAACACCCATGGCATGCCCTCATAGCACCTTAGTCAGGCATTTGGGACATCCCAGTCATACACAATCAACTATATAATACATACAGACATCATATCTTTGTAAAAATTGTTCTATTGTATCTATCACACCTTCATTTATAATTTCTTCATCTAACACCCCAGTCATGCCCTTGTAACACCCTAGTCAGGCATTTGTGACATCATAGTCGTACACAATCAACTATATAATACATACAGACATTATATCTTTGTAATAATTGTTCTATTGTATCTATCACACCTACATATATAAGATCTACATCTAACACCACAGTTATGTCCTCATAGCACCCTAGTCAGGCATTTGGGACAGTCTAGTCATACGCAATCAACTATACAATACATAGAGACATCATATCTTTGTTATTATTGTTCTATTGTATCTATCACACCTTCATTTATAATGTCTTCATCTAACACCCCAGTCATGCCCTTGTAACATCCTAGTTTGGCATTTGTGACATCTTAGTCGTAAACAAACAACTTTATAATACATACAGACATCATATCTTTGTAATAATTGTTCTATTGTATCTATCACACCTTCATCTATAATGTCTTCATCTAACACCACAGTCATGCCCTTGTAACACCCTAGTCAGGCATTTGTGACATCATAGTCGTACACAATCAACTATATAATACATACAGACATTATATCTTTGTAATACTTGTTCTATTGTATCTATTACACATTCATTTATAATGTCTTCATCTAACACCCAACTCATGCCCTTGTAACACCCTAGTCTGGCAGTTGTGACATCCTAACCATACACAATCAACTTTATAATACATACAGACATCATATCTTTGTAATAATTGTTCTATTGTATCTATCACACCTACATGTATAAGGTCTACATCTAACACCCCAGTCATGCCCTCATAGCACCCTAGTCAGGCATTTGGGACATCCCAGTCATGCACAATCAACTTTATAATACATACAGACATCATATCTTTGTAATAATTGTTCTATTGTATCTATCACACCTACATGTATAAGGTCTACATCTAACACCCCAGTCATGCCCTCATAGCACCCTAGTCAGGCATTTGGGACATCCTAGTCATAGGCAATCAACTATATAATACATAAAGAGACATCATATCTTTCTAATAATTGTTCTATTGTATCTATCACACCTTCATTTATAATGTCTTCATCTAACACCCCAGTCATGCCCTCATAGCACCCTAGTCAGGCATTTGGGACATCCCAGTCATGCACAATCAACTATATAATACATACAGACATCATATCTTTGTTATAATTGTTCTATTGTATCTATCACATCTTCATCTATAATGTCTTCATCTAACACCCCAGTCATGCCCTTGTAACACCCTAGTCAGGCATTTGTGACATCCTAATCAAACACAATCAACTATATAATACATACAGACATCATATCTTTGTAATAATTGTTCTATTGTATCTATCACACCTACATATATAATGACTACATCTAACACCCCAGTCATGCCCTCATAGCACCCTAATCAGGCATTTGGGACATCCTAGTCATACACAATCAACTATACAATACATACAGACATCATATCTTTGTAATAATTGTTCTATTGTATCTATCACACCTTCATTTATAATGTCTTCATCCAACACCCCAGTCATGCCCTCGTAACACCCTAGTCAGGCATTTGTGACATCCTAATCAAACACAATCAACTATATAATACATACAGACATCATATCTTTGTAATAATTGTTCTATTGTATCTATCACACCTACATATATAATGACTACATCTAACACCCCAGTCATGCCCTCATAGCACCCTAATCAGGCATTTGGGACATCCTAGTCATACACAATCAACTATATAATACATACAGACATCATATCTTTGTTATAATTGTTCTATTGTATCTATCACACCTTCATTTATAATGTCTTCATCTAACACCCCAGTCATGCCCTCATAGCACCTTAGTCAGGCATTTGGGACATCCCAGTCATACACAATCAACTATATAATACATACAGACATCATATCTTTGTAAAAATTGTTCTATTGTATCTATCACACCTTCATTTATAATTTCTTCATTTAACACCCCAGTCATGCCCTTGTAACACCCTAGTCAGGCATTTGTGACATCATAGTCGTACACAATCAACTATATAATACATACAGACATTATATCTTTGTAATAATTGTTCTATTGTATCTATCACACCTACATATATAAGATCTACATCTAACACCACAGTTATGTCCTCATAGCACCCTAGTCAGGCATTTGGGACATCCTAGTCATACGCAATCAACTATACAATACATAGAGACATCATATCTTTGTTATAATTGTTCTATTGTATCTATCAAACCTTCATTTATAATGTCTTCATCTAACACCCCAGTCATGCCCTTGTAACATCCTAGTCTGGCATTTGTGACATCCTAGTCGTAAACAAACAACTTTATAATACATACAGACATCATATCTTTGTAATAATTGTTCTATTGTATCTATCACACCTTCATCTATAATGTCTTCATCTAACACCAAAGTCATGCCCTTGTAACACCCTAGTTAGGCATTTGTGACATCCCAGTCATACACAATCATCTATATAATACACACAGACATCATATCTTTGTAATAATTGTTCTATTGTATCTATCACGCCTTCATTTATAATGTCTTCATCTAACACCCCAGTCATGCCCTCATAGCACCCTAGTCAGGCTATTGGGACATTCTAGTCATACGCAATCAACTATACAATACATACAGACATCATATCTTTGTAATAATTGTTCTATTGTATCTATCACACCTACATATATAATAAAATAACAGTAGGTCCGAGTACACAGTTATTTCGTAGTGCATTTCTTTTAGACAATAAATGAAAATTAAAAAAAATCCCACCAGCGCTTTCTCAATAATATTTTTACAGTGTGTTGTACTACTTTTGGGACAAATTATATCAAAATTATAGAAAACTTCATCAGCTCTAACTCAAAATATGGACAATTTTATGTTAAGGGGGTCTTGAAATCTTTTGACAGCTTCCGAAGTGCTAATTTTTGACCTTTTTCAGCTGGACCTAATCACTACTTTACATTGATATTTATGACCCAATGTTTTTTACAGTGTCATTTCACTTGCTATATGAACTTGCTATATGAGGCATAAAACATGAAGAAATAAATTTGGAAGGGGTATAACAAAAATTGGCAAGTAACACACTGTCCACACTAAGGACTATATTCGTGGACAACGAAAATCAAAGGACGATAACTGTGTACTCGGACCAGAAAGGGCAAGATTTTAAAACTGAAACAAAATCAGCCAGTAAGCACCATGTATATCAATTGAGCACACATACAATATAGATTTTTATATACAAATCACAAATTATGATCTAACAGCACACCAAGAGTTTAAGGATGTCTGCTTGTCATGTTTTGGAATTTTTGTCAGATTTTCGGAATCCTCTGGTTTTAACCATTTGAATGCCTTAAAAATATTTTGCCGATGAACCCCCTTTTTTTCTTTTTATAAATCTTTTACGTGTATAATTATAAGTCATTTGTAAAAGTCTTATAAAATTTTATTTATTTTTTAATAGTATTTGAGAACTTCAACTGGTCAATGATAAAGCTATGAAAAATCAAGAGAAAACATTTTCCCGCCAAAATTACAATGGCTAATATCTCGAAAACAAGCACATTGACCCCTAAATTGTTTTTGCTTTTTGGATTCCTCAATTTATTCCTTATCAATACATACCAGTTTTATGAAAAGTTATTTATTTTGAAATTGAGCAGCGAACATCCTTAATGACTCGGAGTGAAAATAACTCTTTGTTTTCTCTTTCTTTTTAAATGTCTGATAGGCGAATCAATGCTTTGGTTTCTACCTAAAAAAAATGAAAATAATTGTTACATTTCATATTTAGATTAGCATTGCTTTTCTAGTGGTGTTTCTTGAATATGTTATTAAAAACATATTGCACTGGCCACAAACAAATTATCTGTGACAAATATCCAGAATGAATGTCATGTATTTCAGGTATAACATATAGTATGCTTAAAGAGTCAAAGAAATCAGGTACTATCAAGTTTTACTAGGATTAAGTCAGTTAACTTAATTAGTAACTAAAACTGTTAACATTACTTTTCAGAACTTATTGTATATAGACATACCTTTTTTTGGCATACAAATAAAAAAAATTGGACTACTTACCAAGTCTGGCAATACATGGTTAATAATATTGCAAAAAACAAAACAAATTTCCTATTAAAGAGAATTCATCCCGTCTTAAAAAATTGGACAAGGGTTCCATTGACTATGGCTAATATGCCAGGTCGTGTAGGGGCACATGCAAATTAATATAACTTTATTTTCTTGAAAAATTCTGATATGAGAGATTCTTATTCAATCTTCTAATAACTGTCAATTATTATAAATTCTTCAGGGTCTTGATTTCTTGTCTATTTTAGTGCCAGGGGTTCCCATGACCATGACTTAACTATCAGGTCTGATAGCATTATAAAAGTATTCCTACACAAGGAATGAGCTGTTATTTTAAAAGGGCCAAAATTGAAGCCAATCTAGAATATACAAGACTCACGGTGTCCATAGTACACGGATGCCCCACTTGCACTATCATTTTCTATGTTCAGTGGACCGTGAAATTGGGGTCAAAACTCTAATTTGGCATTAAAATTAGAAAGATCATATCATAGGGAACATGTGTACTAAGTTTCAATTTGATTGGACTTCAACTTCATCAAAAACTTCCTTGACCAAAAACTTTAACCTGAAGCGTGACAGAGGGACGGACAGACGGACAGAGAGTTGGACGAACAGACGAACGGACAAACGAACAAACGACCATGAACAGATGGACGAACAAACGCAAAGACAAAATAACATAATGCCTCTAGGTGGGGCATAAAAACAACAAAACTCAAACTCAAACTGGAAAATTTCATTTCCAACAACCTGGTTATTAACTTTTACCATGTGCTGAATGATTTTAGAAAGTGGCCAATTTTCCTATATTTGCGAAGATATGCAAATTATCTGCAAATAAGTCATATCATGCTGTTTATGGTTACTGATGGAGATAATTTAGGTGATAATGGACCACGGGTTGGGCTGGGTGGGTTGGTGGGGTGTGGAGATAGGGATTGTGGACTTCTTTCTGCCCCAAAGTTGATCATCTGGTATGAAAAGCATCAATTTTGACAAATTCCCATCCTATTTCTGGACTTGCTAGACCAAGGTATGCATGCTGAAAAGTGTATCAAATTGTAGTTTGCATGGACAATGGACCCCTGAGAAGACATGAATCACAAATAATCTGTGATTCATCAAAATTTATCAAACTGGTCTGAACCAATTTAAATAAAAACACAATAACCATATGAAATTGGTTTTTATGATGTAGGAGCAAAGCATGGTTACGATTCGAAAATAATTATGCTGGTAGTTTACCTGGTAAATTGATTTCTGGCTCTTCTGTCCCTGTCGTGGACTCTGTACTTTGCATCACTACAACAAAAATATAAAATGATAGTGATTGTTACCTTGTTAGAAGTCCTAAAGTTTTTTTTTAAGAACAAATGAAAAAGCAAGATAGATCACAGTAGTCAATATAAAAACGAGAAGATGTGGTATGATTGACAATGAGATCAAAAAAACTTATAGTTAACCAATGAACCATCGATGAGGTCATGGTCAGGTGATACTGGCTAGACAGACATGTACACCTTACAATCATTCCATACACCAAATATAGTTGACCTATTGATTATGGTACTTGAAAAACAGACCGAAACACAAAAACTTAACATTAACAATTACAAATGAACCATGAAAATGAGGTCAAGGTTAGATGAAACTTGCCAGTCTGACATGTACCACTTACAATCATTCCATACACCACTTATATACATATATATATATATATAGCTGACCTGCTGCTTGTAGTATCTGATAAACGGACATAATCACGTAACTTTAACCTTGATCACTGAATTCCATGAATTGAGGTTGAGGTCAGGTTAACCCTGTCTGACGGACATGTAGACATTGCAAGGAACCAATATACCAAATATAGTTATCCTATTTCTCATAATAATTGAGAAATTTACGACAAAAAACTGTATTTTTTTCAAGCAGTCACTGAACCATGAAAATGAGGTCAAGGACAATGGGCATATGACAGGTGGAAACATCATAACATAAGGTATCTGCATACAAGGTATGAAGCATCCAGGTCTTCTCTCTTCTCAAATATAATGCTTTATACAAATAGTTTAGGCTGCGGCTTCCGCTGCCACCACTGCTGCCGCTGCCACCGCAGCTGCAGCCAGATAGTAATACCTATGTCTCTCATACTGAAACTATCTTTGCAGGTGAGACAAAAACTGTTAACAATACTTTCTTCAGAACTTATTGTATAAAGACATACCTTTTTTTGGCATCCAAATAAAACAAATTGGACTACCATCCCAAGTCTGGCAATATTTCTTAAAGAAAGTTCATCCCGTCTTAAAAAATTGGACATGGCTTCCATTAACCATGACTATTATGCCAGGTCTGGGGGCACATTCAAATCAATATAACTTTAATTTCTTGAAATAATCTTATATGAGATACTAATTCAATATTTTAATAGCTTTCAATTATTATCAATCTTTTAGAGTCTTGATTTCTTGTCTATTTTGGTGCCAGGGGTTCCAATGACCATGACTAACCAATTAGGTCTGATCAGGAATTCTGAGCTGTTGTTAAATTGACACTAAACACCATTTTTCTGTATTTTGAAAGGCTCTTTCAGGCTGTTTTGACCTGCCACATTATATGGCTATTTTCAAATCTATCAAGGACCATAACTCAGGCACGACAAAAAAAAAAATTAAAATTGAACTTGACCTCCATTTTGTCATCAGTAACAACATGTTATAATTTGAAAAAAAAACCTAGGAAGCAGGGTTCAAGAGTCATTGAACAGAAAAGGCATAGAGTGCCATTTTCCAAAATATCAAGAACCATGCATTACTCCTGAACCTTGACCTCAATTTTGTCAACATTTAAAAAATAATTTGAAAAGCGTTGTTTAAATGGTTTATTACTTATTGCACAGAAGCTGCTCATTACTTCACCAATTAAATAACCATTTTTTCCTTTGAAACAGGGTTAAAAACAAGAGGCTCTCAAGAGCCTAGATCACTCACCTTTAATTTTTGCTGAAATCTTTCATCAATGATTATTTTTGCTTTTCAATATATATTAATGAATGGCTTAAAAATGCCAATTAAATGTTCTTTGGTATCTTTAAAAACAGGTCCAAAATATGTCTATAGGTCACAGTATCCTTATTGTTACGGGATAAATCATCGGACTGTGATAGATTGACTCTTACACCATGTCTATAGGTCACAGTTTCATTATTATTACGGGATAAATCAACTGACTGTGATAAATTGACTCTGACACTATGTCTATAGGCCACAGTACCATTATTGCTACAGGATAAATCACCTGACTGTGATAGATTGACTCTGACACCACGTCTATAGGCCACAGTGCCATTTTTGGTACAGGATCAATCATCTGATTGTGATGGATTGACTATGACACCATATCTATAGGCCACAGTACCATTTTTGTTACAGGATAAATCATCTGACTGTGATAGATTGACTCTGACACAATGTCTATAGGTCAAAGTATCATTATTGTTACAGGATAAATCATCTGACTGTGATAGATTGATTCTGACACTATGTCTATGGGTCACATTATCATCATTGTTACAGGATAAATCGTCTGACTGTGATAGATTGACTCTGACATCATGTCTATAGGTGACAGTATTATTACCGTTACAGGATAAATCATCTGACTGTGATAGATTGACTCTGACACTATGTCTATTGGCCACAGTACCACTAGTGGTACAGGATAAATCATCTGACTGTGACAGATTTACTCTGACGCCATTTCTATTGGTCAAGGTATCATTATTGTTATAGGATAAATCATCTGACTGTGATAGATTGACTCTGACACCATGTATATAGGTCACAGTATCATTATTGTTACGAGATAAATAATCTGACTGTGATAGATTGACTCTGACATCATGTCTATAGGTCACAGTATCATTATTATTACGGGATAAATCATCTGACTGTGATAGATTGACTCTGACATCATTTCTATTGGTCAAGGTATCATTATTGTTATAGGATAAATCATCGGACTGTGATAGATTGATTCTGACACTATGTCTATAGATCACAGTATCATTAATGTTATATGATAAATCATCTGACTGTGATAGATTGTCTCTGACATCATGTGTGTAGGTGACAGTATCATTATTGTTACATGATAAATCATCTGACTGTGATAGATTAACTCTGACACCATGTTTATAGGTCACAGTATCATTATTGTTACAGGATATATCATCTGACTGTGATAGATTGACTCTGACACTATGTCTATTGGCCACAGTACCACTAGTGGTACAGGATAAATCATCTGACTGTGATATATTTACTCTAACGCCATTTCTTTTGGTCAAGGTATCATTATTGTTACAGGATAAATCATCTGACTGTGATAGATTGACTCTGACACCATGTCTATAGGTCACAGTATCATTATTGTTATGGATAAATCATCGGACTGTGATAGATTGACTCTGACACTATGTCTATAGGTCACAGTATCATTATTGTTACAAGATAAATCATCTGACTGTGATAGATTGATTCTGACACTATGTCTATAGGTCACAGTATCATTATTGTTACAGGATAAATCATCTGACTGTAATAGATTGACTCTGACATCATGTCTATAGGTGACAGTATCATTATTGTTACATGATAAATCATCTGACTGTGATAGATTAACTCTGACACCATGTTTATAGGTCACAGTATCATTATTGTTACAGGATATATCATCTGACTGTGATAGATTGACTCTGACACTATGTCTATTGGCCACAGTACCACTAGTGGTACAGGATAAATCATCTGACTGTGATATATTTACTCTAACGCCATTTCTTTTGGTCAAGGTATCATTATTGTTACAGGATAAATCATCTGACTGTGATAGATTGACTCTGACACCATGTCTATAGGTCACAGTATCATTATTGTTATGGATAAATCATCGGACTGTGATAGATTGACTCTGACACTATGTCTATAGGCCACAGTACCATTATTGCTACAGGATAAATCACCTGACTGTGATAGATTGACTCTGACACCACGTCTATAGGCCACAGTGCCATTTTTGGTACAGGATCAATCATCTGATTGTGATGGATTGACTATGACACCATATCTATAGGCCACAGTACCATTTTTGTTACAGGATAAATCATCTGACTGTGATAGATTGACTCTGACACTATGTCTATAGGTCAAAGTATCATTATTGTTACAGGATAAATCATCTGACTGTGATAGATTGATTCTGACACTATGTCTATGGGTCACATTATCATCATTGTTACAGGATAAATCGTCTGACTGTGATAGATTGACTCTGACATCATGTCTATAGGTGACAGTATTATTACCGTTACAGGATAAATCATCTGACTGTGATAGATTGACTCTGACACTATGTCTATTGGCCACAGTACCACTAGTGGTACAGGATAAATCATCTGACTGTGACAGATTTACTCTGACGCCATTTCTATTGGTCAAGGTATCATTATTGTTATAGGATAAATCATCTGACTGTGATAGATTGACTCTGACACCATGTATATAGGTCACAGTATCATTATTGTTACGAGATAAATAATCTGACTGTGATAGATTGACTCTGACATCATGTCTATAGGTCACAGTATCATTATTATTACGGGATAAATCATCTGACTGTGATAGATTGACTCTGACATCATTTCTATTGGTCAAGGTATCATTATTGTTATAGGATAAATCATCGGACTGTGATAGATTGATTCTGACACTATGTCTATTGATCACAGTATCATTAATGTTATATGATAAATCATCTGACTGTGATAGATTGTCTCTGACATCATGTGTGTAGGTGACAGTATCATTATTGTTACATGATAAATCATCTGACTGTGATAGATTAACTCTGACACCATGTTTATAGGTCACAGTATCATTATTGTTACAGGATATATCATCTGACTGTGATAGATTGACTCTGACACTATGTCTATTGGCCACAGTACCACTAGTGGTACAGGATAAATCATCTGACTGTGATATATTTACTCTAACGCCATTTCTTTTGGTCAAGGTATCATTATTGTTACAGGATAAATCATCTGACTGTGATAGATTGACTCTGACACCATGTCTATAGGTCACAGTATCATTATTGTTATGGATAAATCATCGGACTGTGATAGATTGACTCTGACACTATGTCTATAGGTCACAGTATCATTATTGTTACAAGATAAATCATCTGACTGTGATAGATTGATTCTGACACTATGTCTATAGGTCACAGTATCATTATTGTTACAGGATAAATCATCTGACTGTAATAGATTGACTCTGACATCATGTCTATAGGTGACAGTATCATTATTGTTACAGGATAAATTATCTGACTGTGATAGATTGACTCTGACACTATGTCTATTGGCCACAGTACCACTAGTGGTACAGGATAAATCATCTGACAGTGAAAGATTGACTCTGACACTATGTCTATAAGTCACGGTATCCTTATTGTTACAGGATAAATCATCTGACTGTGATATATTGACTCTGACAGTATGTCTATAGGTCACAGTATCATTATTGTTACAGGATAAATCATCTGACTGTGATAGATTGACTCTCACACTATGTATATTGGCCAAAGTACCATTATTGGTACAAGATAAACCATCTGACTGTGATAGATTTACTCTGACACCATTTCTATTGGTCAAGGTATCATTATTGTTACAGGATAAATCATCGGACTGTGATAGATTGATTCTGACACTATGTCTATAGGTCACAGTATCATTATTGTTACAGGATAAATCATCTGACTGTGATAGATTGACTATGACACCATGTCTATAGGTCACAGTATCATTATTGTTACAGGATGAATCGTATGACTGTGATAGATTGTCTCTGACATCATGTCTATAGGTGACAGTATCATTATTGTTACATGATAAATCATATGACTGTGAGAGATTGACTCTTACACCATGTCTATATGTCACAGTATCATTATTGTTACATGATATATCATCTGACTGTGATAGATTGACTCTGACACCATTTCTATTGGTCAAGGTATCATTATTGTTACAGGATAAATCATCGGACTGTGATAGATTGATTCTGACACTATGTCTATAGGTCACAGTATCATTATTGTTACAGGATAAATCATCTGACTGTGATAGATTGACTATGACACCATGTCTATAGGTCACAGTATCATTATTGTTACAGGATGAATCGTATGACTGTGATAGATTGTCTCTGACATCATGTCTATAGGTGACAGTATCATTATTGTTACATGATAAATCATATGACTGTGAGAGATTGACTCTTACACCATGTCTATATGTCACAGTATCATTATTGTTACATGATATATCATCTGACTGTGATAGATTGACTCTGACACTATGTCTTTAGGTCAAAGTATCATTATTGTTATAGGATAAATCATCTGACTGTGATAGATTGTCTCTGACATCATGTCTATAGGCCACACTACCATTTTTGTTACAGGATAAATCATCTGACTGTGATAGATTGACTCTGACGGTATGTCTATAGATCACAGTATCATTATTATTACAGGATAAATCATCTGACAGTGATAGATTGACTCTGACACTATGTATATTGGTCATAGTATCATTATTGTTACAGGATAAATCATCTGACTGTGATAGATTGTCTCTGACATCATGTCTATAGGTGAGAGTATCATTATTGTTACAGGATAAATCACATGACTGTGATAGATTAACTCTGATATCATGTCTATAGGTCACAGTATCATTATTGTTACAGGAGATATCATCTGACTGTAATAGATTGACTCTGATACTATGTCTATTGGCCACAGTACCACTGGTGTTACAGGATAAATCATCTGACTGTGATATATTTACTCTGACGCCTTTTCTTTTGTTCAAGGTATCATTATTGTTACAGGATAAATCATCTGACTGTGATAGATTGACTCTGACACTATGTCTATAGGTCACGGTATCCTTATTGTTACAGGATAAATCATCTGACTGTGATATATTGACTCTGACAGTATGTCTATAGGTCACAGTATCATTATTGTTACAGGATAAATCATCTGACTGTGATAGATTGACTCTCACACTATGTATATTGGCCAAAGTACCATTATTGGTACAAGATAAATCATCTGACTGTGATAGATTTACTCTGACACCATTTCTATTGGTCAAGGTATCATTATTGTTACAGGATAAATCATCGGACTGTGATAGATTGATTCTGACACTATGTCAATAGGTCAAAGTTTCATTATTATTACGGGATAAATCATCTGACTGTGATAGATTGACACTGACACCACGTCTATAGGCCACAGTACCATTTTTGTTACAAGATAAATCATCTGACTGTGATAGATTGACTCTGACACTACGTCTATAGGCCACAGTACCATTTTTGTTACTGGATAAATCATCTGACTGTGATAGATTGACTCTGACATTATGTCTATAGGTCACAGTATCCTTATTGTTACAGGATAAATCATCGGACTGTGATAGATTGACTCTGACACTATGTCTATAGGTCACAGTATCATTATTGTTACAAGATAAATCATCTGACTGTGATAGATTGATTCTGACACTATGTCTATAGGTCACAGTATCATTATTGTTATAGGATAAATCATCGGACTGTGATAGATTGACTCTGACACTATGTCTATAGGTCACAGTATCATTATTGTTACAAGATAAATCATCTGACTGTGATAGATTGACTCTGACACCATTTCTATAGGTCAGAGTATCATTATTATTACGGGATAAATCATCTGACTGTGATAGATTGACTCTGACACCAAGTCTATAGGCCACAGTACCATTTTTGTTACAGGATAAATCATCTGACTGTGACAGATTGACTCTGACAGTATGTCTATAGGTCACAGTATCCTTATTGTTACAGGATAAATCATCTGATTGTGATATATTGACTCTCAGACTATGTATATTGGCCAAAGTACCATTATTGGTACAAGATAAATCATCTGACTGTGATAGATTTACTCTGACACCATTTCTATTGGTCAAGGTATCATTATTGTTACAGGATAAATCATCGGACTGTGATAGATTGATTCTGACACTATGTCTATAGGTCACAGTATCATTATTGTTACAGGATAAATCATATGACTGTGATAGATTGTCTCTGACATCATGTCTATAGGTGACAGTATCATTATTGTTACATGATAAATCATATGACTGTGATAGATTGACTCTGACGCCATGTCTATAGGTCACAGTATCATTATTGTTACATGATATCTCATCTGACTGTGATAGATTGACTCTGACACTATGTCTATTGGCCACAGTACCCCTAGTGGTACAGGATAAATCATCTAACTGTGATATATTTACTCTGACGCCTTTTCTTTTGTTCAAGGTATCATTATTGTTAACAGAATAAATATTCTGACTGTGATAGATTGACTCTGACACCATGTCTATAGGTCACAGTATCATTATTCATACGGGATAAATCATCTGACTGTGATAGATTGACTCTTACACCATGTCTATAGGTCACAGTTTCATTATTATTACGGGATAAATCATCTGACTGTGATAAATTGACTCTGACACTATGTCTATAGGCCACAGTACCATTATTGCTACAGGATAAATCACCTGACTGTGATAGATTGACTCTGACACCACGTCTATAGGCCACAGTGCCATTTTTGTTACAGGATAAATCATCTGATTGTGATGGATTGACTATGACACCATGTCTATAGGCCACAGTACCATTTTTGTTACAGGATAAATCATCTGACTGTGATAGATTGACTCTAATACTATGTCTATAGGTCAAAGTATCATTATTGTTACAGGATAAATCATCTGACTGTGATAGATTGATTCTGACAACTATGTCTATGGGTCACATTATCATCATTGTTACAGGATAAATCGTCTGACTGTGATAGATTGACTCTGACATCATGTCTATAGGTGACAGTATCATTATCGTTACAGGATAAATCATCTGACTGTGATTGATTGACTCTGACACTATGTCTATTGGCCACAGTACCACTAGTGGTACAGGATAAATCATCTGACTGTGACAGATTTACTCTGACGCCATTTCTATTGGTCAAGGTATCATTACTGTTATAGGATAAATCATCTGACTGTGATAGATTGACTCTGACACCATGTATATAGGTCACAGTATCATTATTGTTACGGGATAAATAATCTGACTGTGATGGATTGAGTCTGACACCATGTCTATAGGTCACAGTATCATTATTATTACGGGATAAATCATCTGACTGTGATATATTGACTCTGACACCATTTCTATTGGTCAAGGTATCATTATTGTTACAGGATAAATCATCGGACTGTAATAGATTGATTCTGACACTATGTCTATAGGTCACAGTATCATTAGTGTTATATGATAAATCATCTGACTGTGATAGATTGTCTCTGACATCATGTGTGTAGGTGACAGCATCATTATTGGTACAGGATAAATCATCTGACTGTGATGGATTAACTCTGACACCATGTTTATAGGTCACAGTATCATTATTGTTACAGGATAAATCATCGGACTGTGATAGATTGACTCTGACACTATGTCTATAGGTCACAGTACCATTATTGCTACAGGATAAATCACCTGACTGTGACAGATTTACTCTGACGCCATTTCTATTGGTCAAGGTATCATTATTGTTACCGGATAAATCATCTGACTGTGATAGATTGACTCTGATACCATGCCTATAGGTAACAGTATTATATTGTTACGGGATAAATAATCTCACTGTGATAGATTGACTCTGACACTATGTCTATAGGCCACAGTATCCTTATTGTTACAGGAAAAATCATCTGACTGTGATAGATTGACTCTGACACTATGTCTTTAGGTCAAAGTATCATTATTATTACGGGATAAATCATCTGACTGTGATAGATTGACTCTGACACCATTTCTATTGGTCAAGGTATCATTATTGTTACAGGATAAATCATCTGACTGTGATAGATTGACTCTGACACCATGTCTATAGGCCACAGTACCATTATTGCTACAGGATAAATCACCTGACTGTGACAGATTTACTCTGACGCCATTTCTATTGGTCAAGGTATCATTACTGTTATAGGATAAATCATCTGACTGTGATAGATTGACTCTGACACTATGTATATAGGTCACAGTATCCTTATTGTTACAGGAAAAATCATCTGACTGTGATAGATTGACTCTGACACTATGTCTTTAGGTCAAAGTATCATTATTATTACTGGGTAAATCATCTGACTGTGATAGATTGACTCTGACACCACGTCTATAGCCACAGTACCATTTTTGTTACAGGATAAATCATCTGACTGTGATAGATTGACTCTGACACTATGTCTATAGGTCACAGTATCCTTTTTGTTACAGGATAAATCATCTGACTGTTATAGATTGACTCTGACACTTTGTCTTTAGGCCATAGTATCCTTATTATTACAGGACAAATCATCTGACTGTGATAGATTGACTCTGACACCACGTCTATAGGCCACAGTGCCATTTTTGTTACAGGATAAATCATCTGACTGCGATAGATAGACTCTGACACTATGTCTATAGGTCAAACTATCATTATTGTTACAGGATAAATCATCTGACTGTGATAAATTGATTCTGACAACTATGTCTATGGGTCACATTATCATCATTGTTACAGGATAAATCGTCTGACTGTGATAGATTGACTCTGACATCATGTCTATATGTGACAGTATCATTACCGTTACAGGATAAATCATCTGACTGTGATTGATTGACTCTGACACTATGTCTATTGGCCACAGTACCACTAGTGGTACAGGATAAATCATCTGACTGTGACAGATTTACTCTGACGCCATTTCTATTGGTCAAGGTATCATTACTGTTATAGGATAAATCATCTGACTGTGATAGATTGACTCTGACACCATGTATATAGGTCACAGTATCATTATTGTTACGGGATAAATAATCTGACTGTGATGGATTGAGTCTGACACCATGTCTATAGGTCACAGTATCATTATTATTACGGGATAAATCATCTGACTGTGATAGATTGACTCTGACACCATTTCTATTGGTCAAGGTATCATTATTGTTACAGGATAAATCATCGGACTGTGATAGATTGATTCTGACACTATGTCTATAGGTCACAGTATCATTAGTGTTATATGATAAATCATCTGACTGTGATAGATTGTCTCTGACATCATGTGTGTAGGTGACAGTATCATTATTGTTACAGGATAAATCAGCTGACTGTGATAGATTAACTCTGACACCATGTTTATAGGTCACAGTATCATTATTGTTACAGGATATATCATCTGACTGTGATAGATTGACTCTGACACTATGTCTGTTGGCCACAGTACCACTAGTAGTACAGGATAAATCATCTGACTGTGATAGATTTACTCTGACGCCATTTCTATTGGTCAAGGTATCATTATTGTTACAGGATAAATCATCTGACTGTGATAGATTGACTCTGATACCATGTCTATAGGCCACAGTATCCTTATTGTTACAGGAAAAATCATCTGACTGTGATAGATTGACTCTGACACTATGTCTTTAGGTCAAAGTATCATTATTATTACGGGGTAAATCATCTGACTGTGATCAATTGACTCTGACACCACGTCTATAGCCACAGTACCATTTTTATTACAGGATAAATCATCTGACTGTGATAGATTGACTCTGACACTATGTCTATAGGTCACAGTATCCTTATTGTTACAGGATAAATCATCTGACTGTTATAGATTGACTCTGACACTATGTCTATAGGCCACAGTATCCTTATTGTTACAGGAAAAATCATCTGACTGTGATAGATTGATTCTGACACTATGTCTTTAGCTCAAAGTATCATTATTATTACGGGGTAAATCATCTGACTGTGATCAATTGACTCTGACACCACGTCTATAGCCACAGTACCATTTTTATTACAGGATAAATCATCTGACTGTGATAGATTGACTCTGACACTATGTCTATAGGTCACAGTATCCTTATTGTTACAGGATAAATCATCTGACTGTTATAGATTGACTCTGACACTATGTCTATAGGCCACAGTATCCTTATTGTTACAGGAAAAATCATCTGACTGTGATAGATTGACTCTGACACTATGTCTATAGGTCACAGTATCCTTTTTGTTACAGGATAAATCATCTGACTGTTATAGATTGACTCTGACACTATGTCTTTAGGCCATAGTATCCTTATTATTACAGGACAAATCATCTGACTGTGATAGATTGACTCTGACACCACGTCTATAGGCCACAGTGCCATTTTTGTTACAGGATAAATCATTTGACTGCGATAGATTGACTCTGACACTATGTCTATAGGTCAAAGTATCATTATTGTTACAGGATAAATCATCTGACTGTGATAAATTGATTCTGACAACTATGTCTATGGGTCACATTATCATCATTGTTACAGGATAAATCGTCTGACTGTGATAGATTGACTCTGACATCATGTCTATATGTGACAGTATCATTACCGTTACAGGATAAATCATCTGACTGTGATTGATTGACTCTGACACTATGTCTATTGGCCACAGTACCACTAGTGGTACAGGATAAATCATCTGACTGTGACAGATTTACTCTGACGCCATTTCTATTGGTCAAGGTATCATTACTGTTATAGGATAAATCATCTGACTGTGATAGATTGACTCTGACACCATGTATATAGGTCACAGTATCATTATTGTTACGGGATAAATAATCTGACTGTGATGGATTGAGTCTGACACCATGTCTATAGGTCACAGTATCATTATTATTACGGGATAAATCATCTGACTGTGATAGATTGACTCTGACACCATTTCTATTGGTCAAGGTATCATTATTGTTACAGGATAAATCATCGGACTGTGATAGATTGATTCTGACACTATGTCTATAGGTCACAGTATCATTAGTGTTATATGATAAATCATCTGACTGTGATAGATTGTCTCTGACATCATGTGTGTAGGTGACAGTATCATTATTGTTACAGGATAAATCATCTGACTGTGATAGATTAACTCTGACACCATGTTTATAGGTCACAGTATCATTATTGTTACAGGATATATCATCTGACTGTGATAGATTGACTCTGACACTATGTCTGTTGGCCACAGTACCACTAGTAGTACAGGATAAATCATCTGACTGTGATAGATTTACTCTGACGCCATTTCTATTGGTCAAGGTATCATTATTGTTACAGGATAAATCATCTGACTGTGATAGATTGACTCTGATACCATGTCTATAGGCCACAGTATCCTTATTGTTACAGGAAAAATCATCTGACTGTGATAGATTGACTCTGACACTATGTCTTTAGGTCAAAGTATCATTATTATTACGGGGTAAATCATCTGACTGTGATCAATTGACTCTGACACTATGTCTATAGGTCACAGTATCCTTTTTGTTACAGGATAAATCATCTAACTGTTATAGATTGACTCTGACACTATGTCTTTAGCCATAGTATCCTTATTATTACAGGACAAATCATTTGACTGTGATAGATTGATTCTGACACTATGTCTTTAGGTCAAAGTATCATTATTGTTACAGGATAAATCATCTGACTGTGATAGATTGACTCTGACAGTATGTCTATAGGTCACAGTTTCATTATTGTTACAGGATAAATCATCTGACAGTGATAGATTGACTCTGACACTATGTATATTGGCCAAAGTACCATTATTGGTACAAGATAAATCATCTGACTGTGATAGATTTACTCTGACACCATTTCTATTGGTCATAGTATCATTATTGTTACAGGGTAAATCATCTGACTGTGATAGATTAACTCTGACATCATGTCTATAGGTCACAGTATCATTATTGTTACAGGAGATATCATCTGACTGTAATAGATTGACTCTGACACTATGTCTATAGGTCACAGTATCATTATTATTACGGGATAAATCATCTGACTGTGATAGATTGACTCTGACACCAAGTTTATAGGCCACAGTACCATTTTTCTTACAGGATAGTTCATCTGACTGTTATAGATTGACTCTGACACTATGTCTATAGGTCACAGTATCCTTATTGTTACAGGATAAATCATCTGACTGTGATATATTGACTCTGGCACTATGTCTATAGGTCACAGTATCATTATTGTTACAGGATAAATCATCTGACTGTGATAGATTTACTCTGACACCATTTCTATTGGTCAAGGTATCATTATTGTTACAGGATAAATCATCGGACTGTGATAGATTGATTCTGACACTATGTCTATAGGTCACAGTATCATTATTGTTACAGGATAAATCATATGACTGTGATAGATTGTCTCTGACATCATGTCTATAGGTGACAGTATCATTATTGTTACATGATAAATCATATGACTGTGATAGATTGACTCTGACGCCATGTCTATAGGTCACAGTATCATTATTGTTACATGATATATCATCTGACTGTGATAGATTGACTCTGACACTATGTCTATTGGCCACAGTACCACTAGTGGTACAGGATAAATCATCTGACTGTGATATATTTATTCTGACGCCTTTTCTTTTGTTCAAGGTATCATTATTGTTACAGGATAAATCATCTGCCTGTGATACATTGACTCTGACACCATGTCCATAGGTCACAGTACCATTATTGATACGGGATAAATCATCTGACTGTGATAGATTGACTCTGACACAATGTCTATAGGTCACAGTATCATTATTATTACGGGATACATCATCTGACTGTGATAGATTGACTTTGACACCACGTCTATAGGCCACAGTACCATTTTTGTTACAGGATAAATCATCTGACAGTGAAAGATTGACTCTGACACTATGTCTATAAGTCACGGTATCCTTATTGTTACAGGATAAATCATCTGACTGTGATATATTGACTCTGACAGTATGTCTATAGGTCACAGTATCATTATTGTTACAGGATAAATCATCTGACTGTGATAGATTGACTCTCACACCATTTTTATTGGTCAAGGTATCATTATTGTTACAGGATAAATCATCGGACTGTGATAGATTGATTCTGACACTATGTCTATAGGTCACAGTATCATTATTCTTACAGGATAAATCATCTGACTGTGATAGATTGACTCTGACACCATGTCTATAGGTCACAGTATCATTATTGTTACAGGATGAATCGTATGACTGTGATAGATTGTCTCTGACATCATGTCTATAGGTGACAGTATCATTATTGTTACATGATAAATCAGATGACTGTGAGAGATTGACTCTTACACCATGTCTATATGTCACAGTATCATTATTGTTACATGATATATCATCTGACTGTGATAGATTGACTCTGACACTATGTCTATTGGCCACATTACCACTAGTGGTACAGGATAAATCATCTGACTGTGATATATTTACTCTGACGCCTTTTCTTTTGTTCAAGGTATCATTATTGTTACAGGATAAATCATCTGACTGTGATAGATTGACTCTGACACCATGTCTATAGGTCACAGTTTCATTATTATAACGGGATAAATCATCTGACTGTGATAAATTGACTCTGACACTATGTCTATGGGCCACAGTACCATTATTGCTACAGGATAAATCACCTGACAGTGATAGATTGACTCTGACACCACGTCTATAGGCCACAGTGCCATTTTTGTTACAGGATGAATCATCTGACTGCGATAGATTGACTCTGACACTATGTCTATAGGTCAAAGTATCATTATTGTTACAGGATAAATCATCTGACTGTGATAGATTGATTCTGACAACTATGTCTATAGGTCACATTATCATCATTGTTACAGGATAAATCGTCTGACTGTGATAGATTTACCCTGACATCATGTCTATAGGTGACAGTATCATTATCGTTACAGGATAAATCATCTGACTGTGATTGATTGACTCTGACACTATGTCTATTGGCCACAGTACCACTAGTGGTACAGGATAAATCATCTGACTGTGACAGATTTACTCTGACGCCATTTCTATTGGTCAAGGTATCATTACTGTTATAGGATAAATCATCTGACTGTGATAGATTGACTCTGACACTATGTATATAGGTCACAGTATCATTATTGTTACGGGATAAATAATCTGACTGTGATGGATTGAGTCTGACACCATGTCTATAGGTCACAGTATCATTATTATTACGGGATAAATCGTCTGACTGTGATAGATTTACTCTGACATCATGTCTATAGGTGACAGTATCATTACCGTTACAGGATATATCATCTGACTGTGATAGATTGACTCTGACACTATGTCTGTTGACCACAGTACCACTAGTAGTACAGGATAAATCATCTGACTGTGATAGATTTACTCTGACGCCATTTCTATTGGTCAAGGTATCATTATTCTTACAGGATAAATCATCTGACTGTGATAGATTGACTCTGATACTATGCCTATAGGTAACAGTATCATTATTTTTAAGGGATAAATAATCTCACTGTGATAGATTGACTCTGACACTATGTCTATAGGCCACATTATCCTTATTGTTACAGGAAAAATCATCTGACTGTGATAGATTGACACTGACACCACGTCTATAGGCCACAGTACCATTTTTGTTACAGGATAAATCATCTGAATGTGATAGATTGACTCTGACACCATTTCTATTGGTCAAGGTATCATTATTGTTACAGGATAAATCATCGGACTGTGATAGATTGATTCTGACACTATGTCTATAGGTCACAGTATCATTAGTGTTATATGATAAATCATCTGACTGTGATAGATTGTCTCTGACATCATGTGTGTAGGTGACAGTATCATTATTGTTACCGGATAAATCATCTGACTGTGATAGATTAACTCTGACACTATGTCTCTAGGTCAAAGTATCATTATTATTACGGGGTAAATCATCTGTTTGTGATAGATTGACTCTGACACCACATCTATAGGCCACAGTACCATTTTTGTTACAGGATAAATCATCTCACTGTGATAGATTGACTCTGACACTATGTCTATAGGTCACAGTATCCTTATTGTTACAGGATAAATCATCTGACTGTTATAGATTGACTCTGACACTATGTCTATACGCCACAGTATCCTTATTGTTACAGGAAAAATCATCTGACTGTGATAGATTGATTCTGACACTATGTCTTTAGCTCAAAGTATCATTATTGTTACAGGAGAAATCATCTGACTGTGATAGATTGACACTGACACCACGTCTATAGGCCACAGTACCATTTTTGTTACAGGATAAATCATCTGACTGTGATAGATTGACTCTGACACTATGTCTATAGGTCACAGTATCCTTATTGTTACAGGATAAATCATCTGACTGTGATAGATTGACTCTGACAGTATGTCTATAGGTCACAGTATCATTATTGTTACAGGATAAATCATCTGACAGTGATAGATTGACTCTGACACTATGTCTTTAGGCCATAGTATCCTTATTATAACAGGAAAAATCATCTGACTGTGATAGATTGATTCTGACACTATGTCTTTAGGTCAAAGTATCATTATTGTTACAGGATAAATCATCTGACTGTGATAGATTGACTCTGACAGTATGTCTATAGGTCACAGTATCATTATTATTACAGGATAAATCATCTGACAGTGATAGATTGACTCTGACACTATGTATATTGGCCAAAGAACCATTATTGGTACAAGATAAATCATCTGACTGTGATAGATTTACTCTGACACTATTTCTATTGGTCATAGTATCATTATTGTTACAGGGTAAATCATCTGACTGTGATAGATTGTCTCTGACATCATGTCTATAGATGACAGTATCATTATTGTTACAGGATAAATCATCTGACTGTGATAGATTAACTCTGACATCATGTCTATAGGTCACAGTATGATTATTGTTACAGGAGATATCATCTGACTGTAATAGATTGACTCTGACACTATGTCTATTGGCCACAGTACCACTGGTGGTACAGGATAAATCATCTGACTGTAATAGGTTTACTCTGACGCCATTTCTTTTTATCAAGGCATCATTATTGTTACAGGATAAATCATCGGACCGTGATAGATTGACTCTGACACCATGTCTATAGGTCACAGTATCATTATTGTTACGGGATAAATCATCTGACTGTGATAGATTGACTCTGACACCATGTCTATAGGTCACAGTATCATTATTATTACGGGATAAATCATCTGACTGTGATAGATTGACTCTGACACCACGTCTATAGACCACAGTACCATTTTTGTTACAGGATAAATCATCTGACAGTGATAGATTGACTCTGACACTATGTCTATAGGTCACGGTATCCCTATTGTTACAGGATAAATCATCTGACTGTGATATATTGACCCTGACAGTATGTATATAGGTCACAGTATCATTATTGTTACAGGATAAATCTTTTGACTGTGATAGATTGACTCTCACACTATGTATATTGGCCAAAGTACCATTATTGGTACAAGATAAATCATCTGACTGTGATAGATTTACTCTGACACAATTTCTATTGGTCAAGGTATCATTATTGTTACAGGATAAATCATCTGACTGTGATAGATTGACTCTGACAATATGTCTATAGGTCACAGTATCCTTTTTGTTACAGGATAAATCATCTGACTGTTATAGATTGACTCTGACACAATGTCTTTAGGCCATAGTATCCTTATTATTACAGGACAAATCATCTGACTGTGATAGATTGACTCTGACACCACGTCTATAGGCCACAGTGCCATTTTTGTTACAGGATAAATCATCTGACTGCGATAGATTGACTCTGACACTATGTCTATAGGTCAAAGTATCATTACTGTTACAGGATAAATCATCTGACTGTGATAAATTGATTCTGACAACTATGTCTATGGGTCACATTATCATCATTGTTACAGGATAAATCGTCTGACTGTGATAGATTGACTCTGACATCATGTCTATAGGTGACAGTATCATTACCGTTACAGGATAAATCATCTGACTGTGATTGATTGACTCTGACACTATGTCTATTGGCCACAGTACCACTAGTGGTACAGGATAAATCATCTGACTGTGACAGATTTACTTTGACGCCATTTCTATTGGTCAAGGTATCATTACTGTTATAGGATAAATCATCTGACTGTGATAGATTGACTCTGACACCATGTATATAGGTCACATTATCCTTATTGTTACAGGAAAAATCATCTGACTGTGATAGATTGACTCTGACACTATGTCTTTAGGTCAAAGTATCATTATTATTACGGGGTAAATCATCTGACTGTGATAGATTGACTCTGACACCATGTCTATAGCCACAGTACCATTTTTGTTACAGGATAAATCATCTGACTGTGATAGATTGACTCTGACACTATGTCTATAGGTCACAGTATCCTTTTTGTTACAGGATAAATCATCTGACTGTTATAGATTGACTCTGACACTATGTCTTTAGGCCATAGTATCCTTATTATTACAGGACAAATCATCTGACTGTGATAGATTGACTCTGACACCACGTCTATAGGCCACAGTGCCATTTTTGTTACAGGATAAATCATCTGACTGCGATAGATTGACTCTGATACTATGTCTATAGGTCAAAGTATCATTATTGTTACAGGATAAATCATCTGACTGTGATAAATTGATTCTGACAACTATGTCTATGGGTCACATTATCATCATTGTTACAGGATAAATCGTCTGACTGTGATAGATTGACTCTGACATCATGTCTATATGTGACAGTATCATTACCGTTACAGGATAAATCATCTGACTGTGATTGATTGACTCTGACACTATGTCTATTGGCCACAGTACCACTAGTGGTACAGGATAAATCATCTGACTGTGACAGATTTACTCTGACGCCATTTCTATTGGTCAAGGTATCATTACTGTTATAGGATAAATCATCTGACTGTGATAGATTGACTCTGACACCATGTATATAGGTCACAGTATCATTATTGTTACGGGATAAATAATCTGACTGTGATGGATTGAGTCTGACACCATGTCTATAGGTCACAGTATCATTATTATTACGGGATAAATCATCTGACTGTGATAGATTGACTCTGACACCATTTCTATTGGTCAAGGTATCATTATTGTTACAGGATAAATCATCGGACTGTGATAGATTGATTCTGACACTATGTCTATAGGTCACAGTATCATTAGTGTTATATGATAAATCATCTGACTGTGATAGATTGTCTCTGACATCATGTGTGTAGGTGACAGTATCATTATTGTTACAGGATAAATCATCTGACTGTGATAGATTAACTCTGACACCATGTTTATAGGTCACAGTATCATTATTGTTACAGGATATATCATCTGACTGTGATAGATTGACTCTGACACTATGTCTGTTGGCCACAGTACCACTAGTAGTACAGGATAAATCATCTGACTGTGATAGATTTACTCTGACGCCATTTCTATTGGTCAAGGTATCATTATTGTTACAGGATAAATCATCTGACTGTGATAGATTGACTCTGATACCATGCCTATAGGTAACAGTATCATTATTGTTACGGGATAAATAATCTCACTGTAATAGATTGACTCTGACACTATGTCTATAGGCCACAGTATCCTTATTGTTACAGGAAAAATCATCTGACTGTGATAGATTGACTCTGACACTATGTCTTTAGGTCAAAGTATCATTATTATTACGGGGTAAATCATCTGACTGTGATAAATTGACTCTGACACCACGTCTATAGCCACAGTACCATTTTTATTACAGGATAAATCATCTGACTGTGATAGATTGACTCTGACACTATGTCTATAGGTCACAGTATCCTTATTGTTACAGGATAAATCATCTGACTGTTATAGATTGACTCTGACACTATGTCTATAGGCCACAGTATCCTTATTGTTACAGGAAAAATCATCTGACTGTGATAGATTGATTCTGACACTATGTCTTTAGCTCAAAGTATCATTATTGTTACAGGATAAATCATCTGACTGTGATAGATTGACTCTGACACTATGTCTATAGGTCACAGTATCCTTTTTGTTACAGGATAAATCATCTGACTGTTATAGATTGACTCTGACACTATGTCTTTAGGCCATAGTATCCTTATTATTACAGGACAAATCATTTGACTGTGATAGATTGATTCTGACACTATGTCTTTAGGTCAAAGTATCATTATTGTTACAGGATAAATCATCTGACTGTTATAGATTGACTCTGACACTATGTCTATAGGTCACAGTTTCATTATTGTTACAGGATAAATCATCTGACAGTGATAGATTGACTCTGACACTATGTATATTGGCCAAAGTATCATTATTGTTACAGGATAAATCATCTGACTGTTATAGATTGACTCTGACACTATGTCTATAGGTCACAGTTTCATTATTGGTACAAGATAAATCATCTGACTGTGATAGATTTACTCTTACACCATTTCTATTGGTCATAGTATCATTATTGTTACAGGGTAAATCATCTGACAATGATAGATTAACTCTGACATCATGTCTATAGGTCACAGTATCATTATTGTTACAGGAGATATCATCTGACTGTAATAGATTGACTCTGACACTATGTCTATTGGCCACAGTACCACTGGTGGTACAGGATAAATCATCTGACTGTAATAGCTTTACTCTGATGCCATTTCTTTTGATCAAGGCATCATTATTGTTACAGGATAAATCATCGGACGGTGATAGATTGACTCTGACACCATGTCTATAGGTCACAGTATCATTACTGTTACGGGATAAATCATCTGACTGTGATAGATTGACTCTGACACCATGTCTATAGGTCACAGTATCATTATTATTACGGGATAAATCATCTGACTGTGATAGATTGACTCTCACACTATGTATATTGGCCAAAGTACCATTATTGGTACAAGATAAATCTTCTGACTGTGATAGATTTACTCTGACACCATTTCTATTGGTCAAGGTATCATTATTGTTACAGGATAAATCATCGGACTCTGATAGATTGATTCTGACACTATGTCTATAGGTCACAGTATCATTACTGTTACAGGATAAATCATCTGACTGTGATAGATTGACTCTGACACCATGTCTATAGGTCACAGTATCATTATTATTACGGGATAAATCATCTGACTGTGATAGATTGACTCTGACACCAAGTTTATAGGCCACAGTACCATTTTTGTTACAGGATAATTTATCTGACTGTGATAGATTGACTCTGACACTATGTCTATAGGTCACAGTATCCTTATTGTTACAGGATAAATCATCTGACTGTGATATATTGACTCTGGCACTATGTCTATAGGTCACAGTATCATTATTGTTACAGGATAAATCATATGACTGTGATAGATTTACTCTGATACCATTTCTATTGGTCAAGGTATCATTATTGTTACAGGATAAATCATCGGACTGTGATAGATTGATTCTGACACTATGTCTATAAGTCACAGTATCATTATTGTTACAGGATAAATCATATGACTGTGATAGATTGTCTCTGACATCATGTCTATAGGTGACAGTATCATTATTGTTACATGATGAATCATATGACTGTGATAGATTGACTCTGACGCCATGTCTATAGGTCACAGTATCATTATTGTTACATGATATATCATCTGACAGTGATAGATTGACTCTGACACTATGTCTATTGGCCACAGTACCACTAGTGGTACAGGATAAATCATCTGACTGTGATATATTTATTCTGACGCCTTTTCTTTTGTTCAAGGTATCATTATTGTTACAGGATAAATCATCTGCCTGTGATAGATTGACTCTGACACCATGTCTATAGGTCACAGTATCATTATTGATACGGGATAAATCATCTGACTGTGATAGATTGACTCTGACACAATGTCTATAGGTCACAGTATCATTATTATTACGGGATAAATCATCTGACTGTGATAGATTGACTTTGACACCACGTCTATAGGCCACATTACCATTTTTGTTTCAGGATAAATCATCTGACAGTGAAAGATTGACTCTGACACTATGTTTATAAGTCACGGTATCCTTATTGTTACAGGATAAATCATCTGACTGTGATATATTGACTCTGACAGTATGTCTATAGGTCACAGTATCATTATTGTTACAGGATAAATCATCTGACTGTGATAGATTGACTCTCACACTATGTATATTGGCCAAAGTACCATTATTGGTACAAGATAAATCATCTGACTGTGATAGATTTACTCTCGCACTATGTCTATATGTCACAGTATCATTATTGTTACATGATATATCATCTGACTGTGATAGATTGACTCTGACACCATTTCTATTGGTCAAGGTATCATTATTGTTACAGGATAAATCATCGGACTGTGATAGATTGATTCTGACACTATGTCTATAGGTCACAGTATCCTAATTGTTACAGGATAAATCATCTGACTGTTATAGATTGACTCTGACACTATGTCTTTAGGCCATAGTATCCTTATTATAACAGGAAAAATCATCTGACTGTGATAGATTGATTCTGACACTATGTCTTTAGGTCAAAGTATCATTATTGTTACAGGATAAATCATCTGACTGTGATAGATTGACTCTGACAGTATGTCTATAGGTCACAGTATCATTATTGTTACAGGATAAATCATCTGACAGTGATAGATTGACTCTGACACTATGTATATTGGCCAAAGTACCATTATTGGTACAAGATAAATCATCTGACTGTGATAGATTTACTCTGACACCATTTCTATTGGTCATAGTATCATTATTGTTACAGGGTAAATCATCTGACTGTGATAGATTGTCCCTGACATCATGTCTATAGGTGACAGTATCATTATTGTTACAGGATAAATCATCTGACTGTGATAGATTAACTCTGACATCATGTCTATAGGTCACAGTATCATTATTGTTACAGGAGATATCATCTGACTGTAATAGATTGACTCTGACACTATGTCTATTGGCCACAGTACCACTGGTGGTACAAGATAAATCATCTGACTGTAATAGGTTTACTCTGACGCCATTTCTTTTGATCAAGGCATCATTATTGTTACAGGATAAATCATCGGACCGTGATAGATTGACTCTGACACCATGTCTATAGGTCACAGTATCATTATTGTTACGGGATAAATCATCTGACTGTGATAGATTGACTCTGACACCATGTCTATAGGTCACAGTATCATTATTATTACGGGATAAATCATCTGACTGTGATAGATTGACTCTGACACCACGTCTATAGGCCACAGTACCATTTTTGTTACAGGATAAATCATCTGACAGTGATAGATTGACTCTGACACTATGTCTATAGGTCACGGTATCCCTATTGTTACAGGATAAATCATCTGACTGTGATAAATTGACTCTGACAGTATGTACATAGGTCACAGTATCATTATTGTTACAGGATAAATCTTTTGACTGTGATAGATTGACTCTCACACTATGTATATTGGCCAAAATACCATTATTGGTACAAGATAAATCATCTGACTGTGATAGATTTACTCTGACACAATTTCTATTGGTCAAGGTATCATTATTGTTACAGGATAAATCATCGGACTGTGATAGATTGATTCTGACACTATGTCTATAGGTCACAGTATCATTATTGTTACAGGATAAATCATCTGACTGTGATAGATTGACTCTGACACCATGTCTATAGGTCACAGTATCATTATTGTTACAGGATAAATCATCTGACTGTTATAGATTGACTCTGACACTATGTCTTTAGGCCATAGTATCCTTATTATAACAGGAAAAATCATCTGACTGTGATAGATTGATTCTGACACTATGTCTTTAGGTCAAAGTATCATTATTGTTACAGGATAAATCATCTGACTGTGATAGATTGACTCTGACAGTATGTCTATAGGTCACAGTATCATTATTGTTACAGGATAAATCATCTGACAGTGATAGATTGACTCTGACACTATGTATATTGGCCAAAGTACCATTATTGGTACAAGATAAATCATCTGACTGTGATAGATTTACTCTGACACCATTTCTATTGGTCATAGTATCATTATTGTTACAGGGTAAATCAACTGACTGTGATAGATTGTCTCTGACATCATGTCTATAGGTGACAGTATCATTATTGTTACAGGATAAATCATCTGACTGTGATAGATTAACTCTGACATCATGTCTATAGGTCACAGTATCATTATTGTTACAGGAGATATCATCTGACTGTAATAGATTGACTCTGACACTATGTCTATTGGCCACAGTACCACTGGTGGTACAGGATAAATCATCTGACTGTGATAGGTTTACTCTGACGCCATTTCTTTTGATCAAGGCATCATTATTGTTACAGGATAAATCATCGGACCGTGATAGATTGACTCTGACACCATGTCTATAGGTCACAGTATCATTATTGTTACGGGATAAATCATCTGACTGTGATAGATTGACTCTGACACCATGTCTATAGGTCACAGTATCATTATTATTACGGGATAAAACATCTGACTGTGATAGATTGACTCTGACACCACGTCTATAGGCCACAGTACCATTTTTGTTACAGGATAAATCATCTGACAGTGATAGATTGACTCTGACACTATGTCTATAGGTCACGGTATCCCTATTGTTACAGGATAAATCATCTGACTGTGATATATTGACTCTGACAGTATGTATATAGGTCACAGTATCATTATTGTTACAGGATAAATCTTTTGACTGTGATAGATTGACTCTCACACTATGTATATTGGCCAAAGTACCATTATTGGTACAAGATAAATCATCTGACTGTGATAGATTTACTCTGACACCATTTCTATTGGTCATAGTATCATTATTGTTACAGGGTAAATCATCTGACTGTGATAGATTAACTCTGACATCATGTCTATAGGTCACAGTATCATTATTGTTACAGGAGATATCATCTGACTGTAATAGATTGACTCTGACACTATGTCTATTGGCCACAGTACCACTGGTGGTACAGGATAAATCATCTGACTGTAATAGGTTTACTCTGATGCCATTTCTTTTGATCAAGGCATCATTATTGTTACAGGATAAATCATCGGACGGTGATAGATTGACTCTGACACCATGTCTATAGGTCAAAGTATCATTACTGTTACGGGATAAATCATCTGACTGTGATAGATTGACTCTGACACCATGTCTATAGGTCACAGTATCATTATTATTACGGGATAAATCATCTGACTGTGATAGATTGACTCTCACACTATGTATATTGGCCAAAGTACCATTATTGGTACAAGATAAATCTTCTGACTGTGATAGATTTACTCTGACACCATTTCTATTGGTCAAGGTATCATTATTGTTACAGGATAAATCATCGGACTCTGATAGATTGATTCTGACACTATGTCTATAGGTCACAGTATCATTACTGTTACAGGATAAATCATCTGACTGTGATAGATTGACTCTGACACCATGTCTATAGGTCACAGTATCATTATTATTACGGGATAAATCATCTGACTGTAATAGATTGACTCTGACACCAAGTTTATAGGCCACAGTACCATTTTTGTTACAGGATAATTCATCTGACTGTGATAGATTGACTCTGACACTATGTCTATAGGTCACAGTATCCTTATTGTTACAGGATAAATCATCTGACTGTAATATATTGACTCTGGCACTATGTCTATAGGTCACAGTATCATTATTGTTACAGGATAAATCATATGACTGTGATAGATTTACTCTGACACCATTTCTATTGGTCAAGGTATCATTATTGTTACAGGATAAATCATCGGACTGTGATAGATTGATTCTGACACTATGTCTATAGGTCACAGTATCATTATTGTTACAGGATAAATCATATGACTGTGATAGATTGTCTCTGACATCATGTCTATAGGTGACAGTATCATTATTGTTACATGATAAATCATATGACTGTGATAGATTGACTCTGACGCCATGTCTATAGGTCACAGTATCATTATTGTTACATGATATATCATCTGACTGTGATAGATTGACTCTGACACTATGTCTATTGGCCACAGTACCACTAGTGGTACAGGATAAATCATCTGACTGTGATATATTTATTCTGACACCATGTCTATAGGTCACAGTATCATTATTGATACGGGATAAATCATCTGACTGTGATAGATTGACTCTGACACAATGTTTATAGGTCACAGTATCATTATTATTACGGGATAAATCATCTGACTGTGATAGATTGACTTTGACACCACGTCTATAGGCCACAGTACCATTTTTGTTACAGGATAAATCATCTGACAGTGAAAGATTGACTCTGACACTATGTCTATAAGTCACGGTATCCTTATTGTTACAGGATAAATCATCTGACTGTGATATATTGACTCTGACAGTATGTCTATAGGTCACAGTATCATTATTGTTACAGGATAAATCATCTGACTGTGATAGATTGACTCTCACACTATGTATATTGGCCAAAGTACCATTATTGGTACAAGATAAACCATCTGACTGTGATAGATTTACTCTGACACCATTTCTATTGGTCAAGGTATCATTATTGTTACAGGATAAATCATCGGACTGTGATAGATTGATTCTGACACTATGTCTATAGGTCACAGTATCATTATTGTTACAGGATAAATCATCTGACTGTGATAGATTGACTATGACACCATGTCTATAGGTCACAGTATCATTTAGCCTTTTCATCTAAATTTGGGTTTTTAATATAAAATTAGAATAGAAGGTGAAAAAGCCTTTGTGAGACTTTGAAATTGAAAGTATTATCCTTTTCCTTTATCAAAATATTGTTAATCAATTAAAAATCATCAAACAAATAATCTTGCTTTGGAACTGGTTGTTATCAAAGGGAAACAATTCATCTCAATCTCAATGTGTTTAAATCCCAGGAGAGATAAATCTTGTTACACGAAGGGGTAGCTCATCCACTATAGTCTATTTTTAAAACATCTTTTAGATATTTATTTTGCTTTACCAAATTGTTTTATAATTAATTCCTCACTTTGTACTCGCAAAGTAAACTTTATTAAAAACCCTGAGAATGTATTTGCTATGCAATTTTTTGTGGTTTTGTGAAAAGATAGTTTGAATTGTGTGCATTGATGCCATATAGTTGATAGTAACAAATACGCATGGGAGTTCAAAAACGAAATGTGTGAAAAAAAAAATGGCCATTTATATTAAAGCAAAAAAACCTGACTCGTAATTTTTGCATATAGGAGACAAATCAGGTTGTTTAATATAATTTGTCGAATGATGGGTTGTTAATGGGTGCGAGTCATTGTGACACTTTAAAGGGGTTGGACAGAATTATGGGAACTGTGGAATAAGAGGACTAGAAATGAGAATTTGATGGATGAAAGCTTGAGGCAGGGTGGTCTTAATCGTGAGAAAAGTTTGATAAAACAGGGATAATTCTTGTTGATGAAAAAATAAGAGTGCAGAGGAACATAATATGGAGTGAAGTAGGAGTTTGGGGAGGGAACTGGGAATCAATTCCCTGTGTCCACCAAATAACTGAAAGCCATTAAAGAAATAAAGGAGTGGAGTCTGACATGTATGTAAAAGGATCAATTATGCAGGGGATGCAGACCACAGATTGGTCTAATTTGAAAACTGATAAATAAAAATACGATGGATGCCGAATGTGATAGCGCTATCTAAATAAAATAAATGAAAACAATATATATTTTTGTTCAATAAGTACAATTTTTATTATGATGACCTAAAGTAGAGAAATGTATCATTGAACTACTCCAATAATTTAGCACGCATCCGGCAAAGCACAACTTCCCATGGTCGGACTGAATGTCAGTTCATAAACATCTCAATCAATCAATGTTGTTACCAACCATATACAGTATTAGCGTTGGCAGTCCTTGAAAAGTGCCATTGACTGCTTTTAATCAAACAACAGATGGAAGTTTGTAACCAACCATATTTTCAAACAACTTATCTTAAATTATTAAGTCTTTCAACAAAGGTTATAAATGATAAGCAACAATGCAAATATTGAATTTTAGAACATATATAATTCTCTTTAACAATGAATTCAAAACAGCAATATCTATATTATTTAACAAATATGTACTAAATAGTGTCATGCAAATCGTTAAATATAGAAACACGCAATTTCTATTTTTAAACAAGGGAAATAACAATTACATGACAATCCTGTCTTCCAAATGAATTTAAAAACATTTTGTTTTATAAACAATCATAACTAATTAGAAAGAAAGAACTAACACACATAGACACTGAAAATAACATGTGTTTATGTTGCATCAACTTTATTGTTGATAAACAACTGCCAACCTGTACCAGAAACAAACAATGGTTTGGAACAAACTATACACCACGAACGACAACTCGACCTAGAATGTTACTCACATTTTTTGATAATGTAAACAAACATCGATTTACAAAAAAGCGGTAATATGTAGCAATTAATACCAATCAGAATGCTGTAGTAAAGATCATCAGGAAATTAATCTGGCTTGCCGCCCGGAGATCCCGATAAGTGATATTTTACAAAATCATGTTTTCAGGGGACGTGATGAATTGTCCTTGCCAAAGTTACAAATAATTCAGGAATCTAACATTTCTAACATATATTGATACTACGATAATAAATTGATAATACTGCCTTGTTAAATATACCTTATTGTCAAAGAATGCAGCAATAATTCTGTTGTCAACGGCCAAAGAAAAAATTGGGATGATCAAGCATGGAATTCCGGAAATTGACCGTCTCCAAAAATATTAAATTCTAAAATTGAGTTATCGTCCTTTTCGCGCCAGACGACTATTGAAAAGGCTATATCATTATTGTTACAGGATGAATCGTATGACTGTGATAGATTGTCTCTGACATCATGTCTATAGGTGACAGTATCATTATTGTTACATGATAAATCATATGACTGTGAGAGATTGACTCTTACACCATGTCTATATGTCACAGTATCATTATTGTTACATGATATATCATCTGACTGTGATAGATTGACTCTGACACCATTTCTATTGGTCAAGGTATCATTATTGTTACAGGATAAATCATCGGACTGTGATAGATTGATTCTGACACTATGTCCATAGGTCACAGTATCATTATTGTTACAGGATAAATCATCTGACTGTGATAGATTGACTATGACACCATGTCTATAGGTCACAGTATCATTATTGTTACAGGATGAATCGTATGACTGTGATAGATTGTCTCTGACATCATGTCTATAGGTGACAGTATCATTATTGTTACATGATAAATCATATGACTGTGAGAGATTGACTCTTACACCATGTCTATATGTCACAGTATCATTATTGTTACATGATATATCATCTGACTGTGATAGATTGACTCTGACACTATGTCTATTGGCCACATTACCACTAGTGGTACAGGATAAATCATCTGACTGTGATATATTTACTCTGACGCCTTTTCTTCTGTTCAAGGTATCATTATTGTTACAGGATAAATCATCTGACTGTGATAGATTGACTCTGACACCATGTCTATAGGTCCCAGTATCATTATTGATACGGGATAAATCATCTGACTGTGATAGATTGACTCTTACACCATGTCTATAGGTCACAGTTTCATTATTATAACGGGATAAATCATCTGACTGTGATAAATTGACTCTGACACTATGTCTATGGGCCACAGTACCATTATTGCTACAGGATAAATCACCTGACTGTGATAGATTGACTCTGACACCACGTCTATAGGCCACAGTGCCATTTTTGTTACAGGATAAAGCATCTGATTGTGATTGATTGACTATGACACCATATCTATAGGCCACAGTACCATTTTTGTGACAGGATGAATCATCTGACTGTGATAGATTGACTCTGACACCATGTCTATAGGTCACAGTGTCATTATTGATACGGGATAAATCATCTGACTGTGATAGATTGACTCTGACACTATGTCTATAGGCCACAGTACCATTATTGCTACAGGATAAATCACCTGACTGTGATAGATTGACTCTGACACCACGTCTATAGGCCACAGTGCCATTTTTGTTACAGGATAAAGCATCTGATTGTGATTGATTGACTATGACACCATATCTATAGGCCACAGTACCATTTTTGTGACAGGATGAATCATCTGACTGCGATAGATTGACTCTGACACTATGTCTATAGGTCAAAGTATCATTATTGTTACAGGATAAATCATCTGACTGTGATAGATTGATTCTGACAACTATGTCTATGGGTCACATTATCATCATTGTTACAGGATAAATCGTCTGACTGTGATAGATTGACTCTGACATCATGTCTATAGGTGACAGTATCATTACCGTTACAGGATAAATGATCTGACTGTGATAAATTGACTCTGACACTATGTCTATTGGCCACAGTACCACTAGTGGTACAGGATAAATCATCTGACTGTGACAGATTTACTCTGACGCCATTTCTATTGGTCAAGGTATCATTACAGTTATAGGATAAATCATCTGACTGTGATAGATTGACTCTGACACCATGTCTATAGGTCACAGTATCATTATTGTTACAGGATAAATCATATGACTGTGATAGATTAACTCTGACATCATGTCTATAGGTCACATTATCAATATTGTTACAGGAGATATCATTTGACTGTAATAGATTGACTCTGACACTATGTCTATTGACCACAGTACCACTGGTGGTACAGGATAAATCATCTGACTGTAATAGGTTTACTCTGACGCCATTTCTTTTGGTCAAGGCATCATTATTGTTACAGGATAAATCATCGGACTGTGATAGATTGACTCTGACACCATGTCCATAGGTCACAGTATCATTATTTTTCCGGGATAAATCATCTGACTGTGATAGATTGACTCTTACACCATGTCTATAGGTCACAGTATCATTATTATTACGGGATAAATCATCTGACTGTGATAAATTGACTCTGACACTATGTCTATAGGCCACAGTACCATTATTGCTACAGAATAAATCACCTGACTGTGATAGATTGACTATGACACCATGTCTATAGGCCACAGTACCATTTTTTATAAAGGATAAATCATCTGACTGTGATAGATTGACTCTGACAATATGTCTATAGGTCAAAGTATCATTATTGTTACAGGATAAATCATCTGACTGTGATAGACTGATTCTTACACTATGTCTATAACTCACAGTATCATCATTGTTACAGGATAAATCATCTGTCTGTGATAGATTGATTCTGACACTATGTCTATAGGTCACAGTATCATCATTGTTACAGGATAAATCATCTGACTATGATAAATTGACTCTGACACCATGTCTATAGGTCACAGTATCATTATTGTTACGGGATAAATAATCTGACTGTGATAGATTGACTCTGACACCATTTCTATTGGTCAAGGTATCATTATTGTTACAGGATAAATCATCTGACTGTGATAGATTGACTCTGACACCATGTCTATAGGTCATAGTATCATTATTGTTACGGGATAAATAATCTGACTGTGATAGATTGACTCTGACACCATGTCTATAGGTCACAGTATCATTATTATTACGGGATAAATCAACTGACAGATATAGATTGACTTTGACACCATGTCTTTAGGCCACAGTAACATTATTGTTACAGGATAAATCATCTGACTGTGATAGATTGACTCTGACACTATGTCTATAGGTCACAGTATCCTTATTGTTATAGGATAAATCATCGGACTGTGATAGATTGATTCTGACACTATGTCTACAGGTCACAGTATCATTATTCTTATAGGATAAACCATCTGACTGTGATAGATTGTCTCTGACATCATGTCTATAGGTGACAGTATCATTATTGTTACGGGATAAATCATCTGACTGTGATATATTGACTCTTACACCATATCTATAGGTGACAGTATCATTATTATTACGGGATAAATCATCTCACTGTGATAAATTGACTCTGACACTATGTCTATAGGCCACAGTACCATTATTGCTACAGAATAAATCACTTGACTGTGATAGATTGACTCTGACACCACGTCTATAGGCTACAGTGCCATTTTTGTTACAGGATAAATCATCTGACTGTGATAGATTAACTCTGACATCATGTCTATAGGTCACAGTATCATTATTGTTACAGGAGATATCATCTGACTGTAATAGATTGACTCTGACACTATGTCTATTGACCACAGTACCACTAGTGGTACAGGATAAATCATCTGACTGTGATAGATTTACTCTGACGCCATTTCTTATGGTCAAGGTATCATTATTGTTACAGGAAAAATCATCTGACTGTGATAGATTGACTCTGACACTATGTCTATAGGTCACAGTATCATTATTGTTACGGGATAAATCATCTGACTGTGATAGATTGACTCTGACACCATGTCTATAGGTCACAGTATCATTATTATTACGGGATAAATCATCTGACTGTGATAGATTGACTCTGACACCACGTCTATAGGCCACAGTACCATTTTTGTTACAGGATAAATCATCTGACAGTGATAGATTGACTCTGACACTATGTCTATAGGTCACGGTATCCCTATTGTTACAGGATAAATCATCTGACTGTGATATATTGACTCTGACAGTATGTATATAGGTGACAGTATCATTATTGTTACAGGATAAATCTTTTGACTGTGATAGATTGACTCTCACACTATGTATATTGGCCAAAGTACCATTATTGGTACAATATAAATCATCTGAATGTGATAGATTTACTCTGACACAATTTCTATTGGTCAAGGTATCATTATTGTTACAGGATAAATCATCGGACTGTGATAGATTGATTCTGACACTATGTCTATAGGTCACAGTATCATTATTGTTACAGGATAAATCATCTGACTGTGATAAATTGACTCTGACACCATGTCTATAGGTCACAGTATCATTATTATTACGGGATAAATCATCTGACTGTGATAGATTGACTCTGACACCAAGTCTATAGGCCACAGAACCATTTTTGTTACAGGATAAATCATCTGACTGTGATAGATTGACTCTGACACCATTTCTATTGGTCAAGGTATCATTATCTGTTACAGGATAAATCATCGGACTGTGATAGATTGATTCTGACACTATGTCTATAGGTCACAGTATCATTATTGTTACAGGATAAATCATATGACTGTGATAGATTGTCTCTGACATCATGTCTATAGGTGACAGTATCATTATTGTTACATGATAAATCATATGACTGTGATTGATTGACTCTGACGCCATGTCTATAGGTCACAGTATCATTATTGTAACATGATATATCTTCTGACTGTGATAGATTGACTCTGACACTATGTCTATTGGCCACAGTACCACTAGTGGTAAAGGATAAATCATCTGACTGTGATACATTTACTCTGACGCCTTTTCTTCTGTTCAAGGTATCATTATTGTTACAGGATAAATCATCTGACTGTGATAGATTGACTCTGACACCATGTCTATAGGTCACAGTGTCATTATTGATACGGGATAAATCATCTGACTGTGATAGATTGACTCTGACACTATGTCTATAGGCCACAGTACCATTATTGCTACAGGATAAATCACCTGACTGTGATAGATTGACTCTGACACCACGTCTATAGGCCACAGTGCCATTTTTGTTACAGGATAAAGCATCTGATTGTGATTGATTGACTATGACACCATATCTATAGGCCACAGTACCATTTTTGTGACAGGATGAATCATCTGACTGCGATAGATTGACTCTGACACTATGTCTATAGGTCAAAGTATCATTATTGTTACAGGATAAATCATCTGACTGTGATAGATTGATTCTGACAACTATGTCTATGGGTCACATTATCATCATTGTTACAGGATAAATCGTCTGACTGTGATAGATTGACTCTGACATCATGTCTATAGGTGACAGTATCATTACCGTTACAGGATAAATGATCTGACTGTAATAAATTGACTCTGACACTATGTCTATTGGCCACAGTACCACTAGTGGTACAGGATAAATCATCTGACTGTGACAGATTTACTCTGACGCCATTTCTATTGGTCAAGGTATCATTACAGTTATAGGATAAATCATCTGACTGTGATAGATTGACTCTGACACCATGTCTATAGGTCACAGTATCATTATTGTTACAGGATAAATCATATGACTGTGATAGATTAACTCTGACATCATGTCTATAGGTCACATTATCAATATTGTTACAGGAGATATCATTTGACTGTAATAGATTGACTCTGACACTATGTCTATTGACCACAGTACCACTGGTGGTACAGGATAAATCATCTGACTGTAATAGGTTTACTCTGACGCCATTTCTTTTGGTCAAGGCATCATTATTGTTACAGGATAAATCATCGGACTGTGATAGATTGACTCTGACACCATGTCCATAGGTCACAGTATCATTATTTTTCCGGGATAAATCATCTGACTGTGATAGATTGACTCTTACACCATGTCTATAGGTCACAGTATCATTATTATTACGGGATAAATCATCTGACTGTGATAAATTGACTCTGACACTATGTCTATAGGCCACAGTACCATTATTGCTACAGAATAAATCACCTGACTGTGATAGATTGACTATGACACCATGTCTATAGGCCACAGTACCATTTTTTATAAAGGATAAATCATCTGACTGTGATAGATTGACTCTGACAATATGTCTATAGGTCAAAGTATCATTATTGTTACAGGATAAATCATCTGACTGTGATAGACTGATTCTTACACTATGTCTATAACTCACAGTATCATCATTGTTACAGGATAAATCATCTGTCTGTGATAGATTGATTCTGACACTATGTCTATAGGTCACAGTATCATCATTGTTACAGGATAAATCATCTGACTATGATAAATTGACTCTGACACCATGTCTATAGGTCACAGTATCATTATTGTTACGGGATAAATAATCTGACTGTGATAGATTGACTCTGACACCATTTCTATTGGTCAAGGTATCATTATTGTTACAGGATAAATCATCTGACTGTGATAGATTGACTCTGACACCATGTCTATAGGTCATAGTATCATTATTGTTACGGGATAAATAATCTGACTGTGATAGATTGACTCTGACATCATGTCTATAGGTGACAGTATCATTATTGTTACGGGATAAATCAACTGACAGATATAGATTGACTTTGACACCACGTCTATAGGTCACAGTGTCATTATTGATACGGGATAAATCATCTGACTGTGATAAATTGACTCTGACACTATGTCTATAGGCCACAGTACCATTATTGCTACAGAATAAATCACCTGACTGTGATAGATTGACTATGACACCATGTCTATAGGCCACAGTACCATTTTTTATAAAGGATAAATCATCTGACTGTGATAGATTGACTCTGACAATATGTCTATAGGTCAAAGTATCATTATTGTTACAGGATAAATCATCTGACTGTGATAGACTGATTCTTACACTATGTCTATAACTCACAGTATCATCATTGTTACAGGATAAATCATCTGTCTGTGATAGATTGATTCTGACACTATGTCTATAGGTCACAGTATCATCATTGTTACAGGATAAATCATCTGACTATGATAAATTGACTCTGACACCATGTCTATAGGTCACAGTATCATTATTGTTACGGGATAAATAATCTGACTGTGATAGATTGACTCTGACACCATTTCTATTGGTCAAGGTATCATTATTGTTACAGGATAAATCATCTGACTGTGATAGATTGACTCTGACACCATGTCTATAGGTCATAGTATCATTATTGTTACGGGATAAATAATCTGACTGTGATAGATTGACTCTGACATCATGTCTATAGGTGACAGTATCATTATTGTTACGGGATAAATCAACTGACAGATATAGATTGACTTTGACACCATGTCTTTAGGCCACAGTAACATTATTGTTACAGGATAAATCATCTGACTGTGATAGATTGACTCTGACACTATGTCTATAGGTCACAGTATCCTTATTGTTATAGGATAAATCATCGGACTGTGATAGATTGATTCTGACACTATGTCTACAGGTCACAGTATCATTATTCTTATAGGATAAACCATCTGACTGTGATAGATTGTCTCTGACATCATGTCTATAGGTGACAGTATCATTATTGTTACGGGATAAATCATCTGACTGTGATATATTGACTCTTACACCATATCTATAGGTGACAGTATAATTATTATTACGGGATAAATCATCTCACTGTGATAAATTGACTCTGACACTATGTCTATAGGCCACAGTACCATTATTGCTACAGAATAAATCACTTGACTGTGATAGATTGACTCTGACACCACGTCTATAGGCCACAGTGCCATTTTTGTTACAGGATAAATCATCTGACTGTGATAGATTAACTCTGACATCATGTCTATAGGTCACAGTATCATTATTGTTACAGGAGATATCATCTGACTGTAATAGATTGACTCTGACACTATGTCTATTGAACACAGTACCACTAGTGGTACAGGATAAATCATCTGACTGTGATAGATTTACTCTGACGCCATTTCTTATTGTCAAGGTATCATTATTGTTACAGGAAAAATCATCTGACTGTGATAGATTGACTCTGACACTATGTCTATAGGTCACAGTATCATTATTGTTACGGGATAAATCATCTGACTGTGATAGATTGACTCTTACACCATGTCTATAGGTCACAGTATCATTATTATTACGGGATAAATCATCTGACTGTGATAAATTGACTCTGACACCATGTCTATAGGCCACAGTACCATTATTGCTACAGAATAAATCACCTGACTGTGATAGAATGACTCTGACACCACGTCTATAGGCCACAGTGCCATTTTTGTTACAGGATAAATCATCTGACTGTGATCGATTGACTATGACACCATGTCTATAGGCCACAGTACCATTTTTTATAAAGGATAAATCATCTGACTGTGATAGATTGACTCTGACAATATGTCTATAGGTCAAAGTATCATTATTGTTACAGGATAAATCATCTGACTGTGATAGATTGATTCTTACACTATGTCTATAGGTCACAGCATCATCATTGTTACAGGATAAATCATCTGACTGTGATAGATTTATTCTGACACTATGTCTATAGGTCACAGTATCATCATTGTTACAGGAGAAATCATCTGACTGTGATAAATTGACTCTGACACCATGTCTATAGGTCAGTGTATCATTATTGTTACGGGATAAATAATCTGACTGTGATAGATTGCATGACTCTGACACCATGTCTTTAGGTCACAGTATCATTATTATTACGGGATAAATCATCTGACTGTGATAGATTGACTGTGACACCATTTCTATTGGTCAAGGTATCATTTTTGTTACAGGTCACTTGTTTTTTATAAATCTTTTAAGTTATAATCTATCGTAGAAGCTAAACAGGGAAGTTGTAACTCATGTAGTAATTTGACTTCAGATATAGTCAATTTACAGAGGAATAATAGACTTTGTCTCCAGTCCTAAGTTTTATACAAATTTGTACATTTACTCTTTCATTTGTCTTTCATTGTCTTTCTGAAAGAAGCATATACAAAATTTTATATCATCGGTATAAGGACATCATTCGTAAATATAGTTCAACATGCAGACTTCTTATACGTTCAGGTATTGCACATCCAATATTTTATGGAAAATTTATAAAGCACAAAAATGTCAGTATTCACATCAGAAGCTAACAAAACCTTTAAATAGACTTATTAAGAAGGGATATAGTTACGATACTGTTTTAGTTTCTTGTGTAGTATTTGGAGTTTAGTGTGGCGTTCATTATCCCTGAACTAGTACAAATGTATATATATTTGTTAAGGGGCCAGCTGAAGGACGCCTCCGGGTGCGGGAATTTCTCACTGCATTGAAGACCTGTTGGTGACATTCTGCTGGTGTCTGCTCTATGGTCGGGTTATTGTCTCTTTGACACATTCCCCATTTCCATTCTCAATTTTATATAGGCTAATATAAAAAAGAAGATGTTGTATGATTGCCAATGAGACAACTCTTCAAAAGAGACCAAAATGACAAAGAAATTAACCACTATAGATCACCGTACGGCCTTCAGCAATGAGCAAAGCCCATACCGCATATTCAGCTATAAAAGGCCCCGAAATGACAATGTAAAACAATTCATACGAGGAAACTAACGGCCTTATTTATAGAAAAAAATATGCAACATATAAACAAACGACAACCAATGAAATACAGGCTCCTGACTTGGGACAGGTTCATACATGCGTAATGTGGCGGCGTTAAACATGTTAGCGGGATCCCAACCCTCCCCTAACCTTGGACAGTGGTATAATAGTACAAGATGGTCTATTGTTGTGGTCTTGGATTACAATTTTGTTTTAAAAAAAAGAAGCTTAAAACATCCCTCTCCCTCTGAACTTATCGAACATAAGAAGAAACCAGCGTAAGCGCGGCCTGAAAATTACTAGACATGTTTATGGTGATACACAGCACATCCATTCATCACGCAGTTTGGTTCATGTGTCCCATTTTTTTTTAGCAATGAAGCATGGTGTTGGTCATTTTTATTAGTTTGTCAGCTCCTCTTCAATAACGAGTTTTAATTTCAAATTGGTATCATCTGTCTCTGTGTTGAACAGGTACTCCGAGAAAGAAGAAGACTACCTAGAACACCGATAGTTGAAACATTTCTTCAGTGGTGCGTGTTTATATTGTATATTGTTGTTATATATGATACACTTTAAAAAAGTCGAGCTTAGAAATGAACACTTGTATTATATGTTTAGTTCTAAACGTGTTCAGGATTGTGTTTAATTCTAAACACATTTCTCAGTAAGCACATATCTAAACATGACTTGAATTTAAACACGATTATAAACACAAACCTAAACATGTAAAAAAAAGTGCACAAAAGATGTGCTTAGAAATGTATTTAGGATCTAAACATCATTGTTACAGTGTAGATAGGTTTCTTTGTATGATCAAACATATTGAGGCTTTTTGTCGAGCCTGCAACATTTATGTCGCGATTTCAAGCGAGACATAGAGATCCTATATTCCGTCATCGGCATCGGCAGTGTCAATATTTAGGTTCATAGATATAGAAAGATGTGGTATGAGTGCCAATGAAACGACTCTCCATCCATGTAACAATTTAAGCCATTATAGGCCAAGATGCGGCCTTCAACACGGAGCCTTGCTCACACCGAACAGCAAGGTATAAAGGTTAGTCTGGTTAAAAAAATAGACATCAATAACTTTGTCAAACCTTTAAGGAGTTTTAGAAAAATTTAGACATGCAAAAATCCATGCAGTTCAAAACCTTCAGAGTATTTATTATCATTTTCCCGTATTATACTGATAAATGAACTGAAGAAGTACACATTTGTATTAAAGGGCCAGCTGAGACCCGTCTCCAGGTGCGGAATTTTCTCACTGCGTTGATGAGCCTTTGGAGGCCTTGAGCTGTAATCTGCTTTTCGGTCGGGTTATTGTCCATTTTACATATTCCCTATTTCCATTCTCAATTTTAAGCTTTTCAAAGTAAATATTCTGATTCAGTCTGATGTTACAGTTTTGAAGTCATCAATAACTTTGTCAAACCTTTCATGGAATTTAAGGCAATTTGAACAGAAGCTTATTTATTACCAACATGTATAGGATTTATTAGCGTAGACATCATCTGGAACTTCATCTGTAAGGACTAGTTAATTTTGCTATATGGTTTATCATAAGTTTCAAAATCTGCAGCATCTAGTTTTGTCTCTTAAAAAATAAAAAGAACAAAACTTTAACAAATTCAATCAAAGTACTGAAGTACTGTCTACTCGTATGACATCAATATCTGTTGGGTGAGGACAGCCGGATCATCATTTCAGTGCTGTTATACTGACTGTATTTAGCCATTATTATAATCTGGATTGCTATTTGTTATCATATCAATATAAGAATACCAGTGGTGTAGCAGATCATCATTTCGACCTTATATGCAAAGGTTTATTCATTGAATGCCCACAGTTTATTCTTATCATCATAGTTTATTGTATGAGTAAAGCAGGCACCTTCCTGTATTAATTCGTATTTTTAATGAGCTGGAGTTGTGCAGGCAACAAAATTTCTATATTTTTCAGCTTAATGTTTTAGTCTTCTTCCTATTTTAGTACTCAATATACTATGCAAGTTATTTGGAAACATGCTTTGTCCAGTATAAATTTGTTTTAGTAAGATTCAGCATATCAAAGAACCCAAATAATCCAATTTTTGATAAAAAAAAAAAAAAAAAAAAAAAAAAAATCACCCTTAAGGCCTCAATGCAATACAGATACACTATAACTATTTCGTAGACTTAAGTTAAGATTTTGAAGTTTAAATAATGCCTATCTATAGCATTTTTAAAACCCTTTGACGTTATATTCATTGAAAAATCAAGTCGGATATGCTAGTAATTATTCTGCAAAGATTAGGTGACCTTACTTGATCTTAGCGATGTCAGGAGTTCCGGTTACCCGGTCACTGTACATACAATTTTATGGCCCGTATAGCTTGTTGTTCGGTGTGAGCCAAGGCTCCGTGTTGAAGGCCGTACATTGACCTATAATGGTTTACTTTTATAAATTGTTATTTGGATGGAAAGTTGTCTCATTGGCACTCACACCACATCTTCCTATATCTATAAATTTCGTATAGTGTACCGTATAAAATCAGATCACAAAAACAATAACCCAAAGGGTAACGGAGACTAGTTTAAGAGCTTTTCTTTCTGTCAAAAAAATGTGCAGAGGAGGGATTAGTTCAAACTTGTTGGACAAAGTAAAAGAAAAGCGAAAAAAAAAGTAAAAAGGCAACTACCCATAAGAGTGAAAATCTTCCCCCAGCACCGCCCAGGCATGTCATTGGGGAATATTATAGCTCAAACTAATGCTAAGGGTGTCTACTACATGCCTGAATCTTTATTTATACTAAAAAATGTGATCGTAGGCCAAAAAGAATATTTAATCGACCCCTACCCCCCAATTTCGATAGTCAGAGAGACGCCAATATTGACCACGCCAACCCCGGATCTTTTCACCCTAGGGACCAAACTGAGCATATTATTGGTCTTTACAAGGTGTCATTTTCATCTTAAAGGCCTTGACCAACTTTAAGAAGAAAAAAAACACCCTAAAGATATGTTCGAACTTTCATCTGCAGGAACCTAGCGAAATGTTGACTCAATTCATCAAGATATTTCAAAACTTTTTTCACTGGATGGCGTGATCGGACGGACGGTACGACAGACAGAGGTAAAATAGTCCCCCCCCCCTTTTCGAAGCGGAGGTAAAATGATTGGGTCAACATTAAGACATTACAATACTATTAATATGCTATTGTATCTTTACTTCACCATAAACCTCAGTCACAATCGGATCCAAAACAAAATAGGAAAAAAAAAAAAACCTGACACATTGATATCAAACATTAGTCAGTATCAAGACCTGTACTGCATAATTTAAAATTGAACTAACAATAACATCATCACTTTCCCCCATAATAGTAAAGTTTTTTGTGTTGACATCGAAGAATAATCATGTTTATTTAACTTTTTAAAGTTCTGACAAGTGCTAGAAATCTGCTGAAAGAGTTCATCCCTCAAATTATAGTTTTATGACGTGAGCATTCGATTGAAAAATGACGCTAATCCATAACTTTATCAGCTGTACAATACGATTTTTTGAGTATCTGGCATTTTCAATTCCTAATCTAATGGGTGAGCACCGATTCTTAATTAACATATGAACTACCTTTCTTAAAATCAATGATATCTATATATATTTTCTTCTTGAAACAATCTTTGAATGAAAAATAAGTATAAAGTTTTCCACAAAACACATAATGTACTAAGTTTTTACAATTAGATATTGACAAAGACACAAGTGGGACAAGAATGTCACACATTGTCTTAGATTTTTTACTAGTTATTGGCTTTTTGACTGTATATTTCTATGTCATATACAGTCACTGACACGATATCACTTTTATACTGCGCTCGTTCTATTTAAGCAGTCAACATGCGTTGACTGTATATTTCTATGTCATATACAGTCAATGACACGATATCACTTTTCCTTATGAATACTATAAACAGTTGCCGAAATGTTCATATTTGTTTTTCATAACAAGTTTTGTTGTAAATCACCAGTCATGCAACCCCCCCCCCCCCCCCCATATTCATAATTGGAATTGCTCATCTTTTCTGGGCACATATTTCGTCCTATTTGTCATCTTATTTTTTAGGATCTGAGTATGTATTTGTCTCTGTTTTTCTCATTTTGACTGACGCCACATAAGTCCCTTATTTCTGCGACAAAATCAATTTAAATAAAACTCAGATGAGTGACACAAGGGGTAGAAAGTGTTGCGACCAAAGAGGGCGGTTAGTGAAATCCAACTCCGATATATATAAATTTATGTACTAGTTAATTGTGGTGAAACCTCACTCCCCTGATACGCGATTTTCACTTTCACCATTCATCAGTAATAGTTCTTGTGATATTGCCAGGACACAAATAAATATTAATATATCCGGTTTGCTGTCGTTGTGACAGCCTCTTGTTGTTTGTTTTAAACAATTTGACAGATTCTAATAAAAAAAGTCAACGAAATCAGTGTTATACGTTGACCAACGATAAGGTACATGACAGATAGAAGTAAGACATCTGTTAGTTTTGCAATAATCATGATTGATTGTTACATTTATATACAAAAACGAAATAGCCGTAAGTATATTGTCTTATATAAATAAAATTAATTTATAAATGAAATCGAAAGCACAAACACATTTCAGTAAACTATGGCGAGTTCCTGTGATCATGGTGATGGGACTGTGATGTGCCCAACATATCCTTTAAATTTTTTTCACTATGTCTTACGGTATTTTGTACAGACGGTTCTCCAATTAGACAATACTATATAAAACATAATTAAGAATTTTAAGATACTTATGTAAATCACAATGACGTTGGTTAGGGACTTATCATTTTTTATCTGGGAAAGGGGGGGGGGGGGGCTGGTAAAAAAAAGGGGGTCAAGTTTTTTTTCTGTATGTGGAAAAGGGGGGTTCAAAATTTTATATAAATTCAAAGTGGGGGGATCAAATTTTTATACACATGAAAATAAGTATTTTACATACTTCAGTGTAGAACATTTCAACAGTCAAATCAAAATATATCTTAAACACCATTTATATATAATTATTAAAGTAAGACATCACAAGACTTTGGTGATGTCAATAATTCAGTCGTTATATATGTGTTTCACTCACTTTGATCACTAAATTAAAAAGCCTTACAACCAAACTTTATTTTAATTAGCTTATTAGTTTGAGAGAAATTAAGTATAATTCAAAACGAAACCAAAAAGGGGGGGCACCTAAATCCGTCTCTGACAAGATCCCTTTGGGTCCATTTATACCTTTAACTCCCTCAAAGTTTGTACTTTTTAGGCTAATATATAAAAAAAAAATTAAAGGTAACTATCACATATTTGTGAATGAAATGTGACAATAAATGAAAGTTAAGCGACTCAAATGATGTTTCAATAAGGCCTTATGTAAAGCTTAAATTTAAGCAGCGTTCATATAATAGATTCATCTTAATAAATAATGTGTTGTTCATGTTGTTACTGTTTCAAAAAGTTATATTTGAGTTACTTTAATAGGATAAAGTTTTCTTTTATAGTACAATATAGGAAATTAGAAAAAAAAAGTCAGAAAAAAATACTAAAAGCACTGGCTTGCTCTACCTACTTATATTCATGGAAAGGGCCTTATGGAACATTTCAAGACAATTTTCCCTCAAATATGTTTTAATTTTCAATTTTCGTGAAATTACATGTGTTTTTGATGTTAAAATTTTCGTATGTAAATAGAGGGGGGAATTAAATTTTTTATATGCTTTTTCCTGGGGGATCAAATAAAAATAGTGAAATATTATGGGGGGATCAAGAAATTTTATATGTTTGATTTCAAAATGACCAGCCCCTCTCCCAGGTAAATAATGATAAGTTCCTTACCAGTATAGTATATTCTTCAGGATGACAGTGTTTAATGTTTTTATTGTGTGTATCTTTTTGTTGACGGATTACCATACGTTTCCGTTGTTCATGTGCATAATAGTTCATCTAGATTAGTTGCCCTTGGAAAAACGCGTACACAATATTTTCCCAAATGGTAAAAAGCAATTTTTAAAAACATTTTGTAATGTGTGGTTACATGTCAACATGTCATATTTGCTGAATTTGAATAGGTTTTTTTTATATCAAATTTTAAATGTGTATTTATTTGCCCTTGAGAAAAACTAAATTTACCAATATCTGTCTAATAGACCACAATATATAAAAATATAGCTTGTCAATATATTAGATAGGGCCGACCGTGCAAGGGCTGTATAGCCAGTCAAGGTCGTTAAAAACTTCCATTTGTTGTATTAGATAGGTCTGTGCCGATGATTTGCCATTTTTTTCTGTATATAGTGTACGGAAGTCATCGGGGTCGTTTGACCTCCAAAAAATAAAAAAATAAAAATTAGTATGCTACTACGTTACACAAATCCATGAGGGTAAAACTGATGTCAAACTAGATTACCCTACAGATGTACATGTACAGGTATATTAGATGTGAACCTCAAGAAAACAAAGACTGTCGAAAGTTTTAATGGTAATTAAAATTCATTACATTTGGGTGTTTGAGATACCCGTATATTGGAGATAGAGGACCAGCCAATTGCATTTACTGCATGGTTTCGAATTTTATATATCATGTCGTATTATATTATTTCTCACTGAACCTACATCTACTATAAGTATTTTAAAATTATACACGAATTAAAACTGAAAAAATACCGTATTCTGTCAAAATAAATAAATTGAAGTGCAATCGGCAAATGGTTCTATTTGCAACACATTTGTCTCGTTTATGTTACATAATTTATCAAATAGCACTAACGATATTTTTTTTCAATAAATAGTTGATGTTTCATATAGGTTTGAAGGTTGAACAGATATAATATATATACAAGTCTAAACAACGTTCAAACCTATGATTGCTTTGGATTTTTTTTACACATGTGCATGCAAAACAAATTTCTTGGTAGAGGGGTCTAAATACAGCACAAACAACATTTTTAAAAAGACCGAACAGTGAACAAGTATATTTTGACAAAACGCATTTGACTGACAGGTCAACAAAGGATGCTAATCCTATGTTCAGTATTTTAGTACTTGATTTAATATAGTAACAATCTTTCATATTTTGTTATTGTAAAACTAGACCTTTATTATATCAAGAGTTGTTTGTTTTTGTTTTTGGGCGTGAAAACAAAGTAAACTTGAAGTAGTTGAAAACCATAGATACATACACATGTCCGACTTTTTAATATATTGAAATTATATGCCATAATACAGAAAGCAAACAATAACAAATTAATCAACTGCCATGGACATAATATTGTTTTGTAATTCCAAAATGTTTTTAATCAAAATATAAATAAAATAGATAATTTGCTTCGGTTAAAAACCTTTAACAGCTGACTATGCGGTATGTGCTTTGTTCATTGTTGAAGGCCGTACCACATCGTCTTTTTTATATGTGTCTGTGTGTAGAACAAAAATACAGGAACAAAAACAATTTCGAAAGGGGAACTTCTAATTAATTAGCTGATCATCAAACGTCTTTAAATTTTGCTCATATGAATCTTTACTCTAAAATGATTTAGCTACCAACGAAACAAACACAGAAATAGGATAAGTAACTCCTTATATCATATCATTTCCCTTGCGTAACTATGTTTTATTTTAATAATTTTTACAGATTTCTCATGCCTCATGCGTATGCCTCAAAATATATATGTATGATACATTATCAGTGGCGGATCCAGAACTTTTTGTAAGGGGGCGCTGACTGACCTAAGGGGGGCCCGCTCCAGTCACACTTCAGTGATTCCCTATATAATTAACCAATTTTTTTCCCACGAAAGGGATGCCCCCCCCCCCTGGATCCGCCCTTGATTAACCACTGTTATACTAGTTCCAATCTATACATAATTCTTATAAATAGCAAACGGCGAAATATATATGAATATGAAATGGAGTTAGGTGATACATAATCGCCATCGTGGCGGGATGAGCATGCGTTTCCGAATTTTATTTACATAGACATATAGGCTGAAAATTCACAAACTTTTAGGGAAAATTGTAACCAATCATCTTATTGCCTTTTTGGTTATTTTTGTCGAGCCTGCAACTTTTTTAGCTGAAAGCTCGACATAGGGATAGTGATCCGGCGACGGCGGCGACGATGTGTTAGTTAACTTCTTAAAAGCTTTATATTTTAGAAGGTGGAAGACCTGGATGCTTCATACTTTGTATATAGATGCCTCATGTTACGAAATTTCCGTCAGTCACATGTCCAATGTCCTTGACCTCATTTTCATGGTTCAGTGACCACTTGAAAAAAAAAGTTCAATTTTTTTGTAATGTTGAATTCTCTCTTATCATAAGTAATAGGATAACTATATTTCATATGTGCGTACCTTGCAAGGTCCTCATGTCTGTCAGACAGTTTTCACTTGACCTCGACCTCATTTCATGGATCAGTGAACAAGGTTAAGTTTTGGTGGTGAAGTCCATATCTCAGATACTATAAGCAATAGGGCTAGTATATTCGGTGTATGGAAGGACTGTAAGGTGTACATGTCCAACTGGCAGGTGTCATCTGACCTTGACCTCATTTTCATGGTTCAGTGGTTATAGTTAAATTTTTGTGTTTTGGTCTGTTTTTCTCAAACTATATGCAATAGGTCTACTATATTTGTTGTATGGAATGATTGTAAGGTGTACATGTCTAGCGGGCAGATGTCATGTGACCTTGGCCTCATTTTCATGGTTCAGTGGTCAATGTTAAGTTTTTGAGTTTTGGTCTTTTTATCTAATACTATATGCTATAGGTCAACTATATTTGGTGTATGGAAATATTTTATGATCTTTATGTCAGTCGCGCAGGTTTGATTTGACCGTGACCTCATTTTCACGGTTCATTGCACAGTGTTAAGTTTTTGTGTTTTGGTCTATTTTTCTTAAACTATAAGTAATAGGTCAACTATATATATGTTGTATAGAAGCATTGTTAGCTGTACATGTCTGCCTGGCATGGTTTATCTGACCTTGACCTCATTTTCAAGGTTCATTGGTCTTTGTTTAGTTATCTTGGTTAATGTTAAGTTTATGTGACAGTTGTTATAAAGCTTAACTTTATACTTAGGACTATCAATATAATATCTATGGTTAGTATAGAAGGCGAGACATTTCAGCGTGTGCACTCTTGTGTTACATTTCCACGTCTTTATATGAATTTGTAAAACATATTACCGTAAGTAAGTAAATTTTATTATAGTGACATGTGTAATATATCAGTTCACTAAAGTTCAAAATATATATAACATACACAACAAGTGTGGACACAGATGAGTGTGGATAGTATGTTTGGATGTTTGACAGTGTTTTATTTGACAAAAGGGGTTCTGTGTTTTTCCTATATGGTGTTATTAACTGTGTTAACTGATACACTAATTGCATTAATTACCAAATGATTACGATAGAATATATTCCACATCTTTGATTTTGGATACATTTTGTAGCTAGGAGAGCAACACATATAAGGTAAATTTGTTCATGTATTTTTTACTTAAATGGGAGATGATATCTGAGAACATGATATAAGGAGTCTGTAATTCAGTGGTTGTCGTTTGTTTATGTGTTACATATTTTTTGTTGTTGTTTTTTGTTTGTATACAAATAAGGCCGTTTTCTCGTTTGAATTTTTTTACATTGTCATTTAGGGGCCTTTCATAGCTGACAACGCGATATGAGCTTGATCATTTTTGAAGACCATACGGTGACCTGAAGTAATTTTTGTGTCATTTTGGTCTTGTGGAGAATTGTCTCATTGGCAATCATACCGCGTCCTTGTTTATGTACATGTATTTGCTTACTACATTTACATGTATTTGTATAGTTCTATTATATAACTTTGTGGTGGATCATCAGTATCAATAATAAACATTTTGCTAAAATGTCGAATTGTTTCTCAGATCAGAAGAAATTTATTGGGTTTTTTTTAGTAACGACTATGCCTGGCATGATGATAGGGGCTAGATGAATAGTGTTCTCTTTACCTGTATAGTAATTCTACTAGTATGAGTGCTCTGAATAATGTTCTCTTTACCGGTATAGTGTATTTTACTAGTATGAGTGCTCTGAATAATGTTCTCTTATCCATTGTTTACCTATATAGTGCATCAACTAGTAGGAATGCTCTAATTAATGTTCTCTTTAACGGTAGAGTACACCTACAAAAATGTACTAGTATTAGTGCTCTGAATAATTTTCACTTTACCATTGTTTACCGGTAGTGAATCTACTAGTATGAGTGCTCTGAATAATATTCTTGTATCCATTGTTTACCGGTGAAGTGCATCTAGTAGTATGCATGCTTTGAATATTGTTCTCTTTACCTGTATAGTAATTCTACTAGTATGAGTGCTCTGAATATTGTTCACTTTACCATTGTTTACCAATATAGTGGATATACTAGTACGTGTGCTCTGAATAATGTTCTATTTACCGTTATAGTGTATTTTACTAGTATGAGTGCTCTGAATAATGTTCTCTTTACCGGTATACTGTATTTTACTAGTATTGGTGCTCTGAATATTGTTCACTTTACCATTGTTTACCAATATAGTGGATATACTAGTATGAGTGCTCTGAATAATATTTTCATATCCATTGTTTACCGGTGAAGTGCATCTAGTAGTATGAGTGCTCTGAATATTGTTTTCTTTGTAATTATAGTACACCTACTAGTATGAGTGTTCTGAATGATGTTCTCTTTACCGGTATAGTACATCTGCTAGTATGAGTTCTCTGAAAAATGATTTCCTTGCAGGTTAAATGAGAGCTTTGATAAATGTACTCTGCAGATATAGTACATCTACTAATATGAATGGTCCGAATAACGTTCCCTTTACCGGTATAGTGTATCTTCTAGTATGAGTGCTCTGAATAATATTCTCTTTACCGGTATAGTACATCTACAAGTATGAGTGAAATTATGTTCTCTTTACTGGTATTGTACGTCTACTAGTATGAGTGCTCTGAATAATGTTCTCTTTACCTGTATAGAATATCTACTAGTAAGAGTAAGATTGATTTTGTTTTGGTTTTTTTTCCCAGAATGAAACTTGTATGGAAAGAGATCTAGAGACAAATATGACAAATATTGAAATATTCTTCTAAAAGGGGTGCAATGTAGATATATTTCGAACTATTGTGAGGTAAAATGAGCGAGAAATTAAAGTTTCAAGCAGAAACCGCATAAATCCACCCTGACAACAATCTACAATATCAGGTAATAAATATCTCAACCAATCCTTGCAAGACATGGTGCTGGTAGTTGTGACAAAAATACAGAAACATCACAAAAATATATAACCCTTGTTTGCAGATATTCAATGTGTCTAAGCCAGTTGTACATGGTTTCGATAATGTGAAATGAAACCGGTTCACTTAAGAATTACTTTAACACTCCATAACACCAGCCCCGACAAACTTGGTTAAGACGATGGAAAAGTGAAGAGTTGACAGATAGACGGGCGGACCGATGGAAGCAAAGTGAGAAGAGACAGATCACAACAGCTCACCTGACCAATACTAGTATTAGATTTTGCAAACGAAAATTTCTACTTTTCGCCGTGATTTTTAATTGTTCTTTCATAATATCTGTTTTTACTGGTCGTGCCAGACTTTATATATACTGTGTTCGCCACAAACCACCAAAATTAGAATGAGATGCATTTACGAAGTTGTGTTTGTTTTCTGGGGATCCTATGTATGTAATGTGGTACATAATTCTGCAAAATTTTCAGGTTGCAAGTAAGAAATATATAAAGACACAGAGATACGAATTATAAACTAACCTTTCGCTTGAAACAGTATTTCTATCTTTCATTAAGGACATTAAGAAAATATCAGTCACCTGGTCTGAGCCTGGACTGTTTTTTTGGCCGTGCCATGATGAAATTGTGAAAGTGAGTAAGGGTTAGTGATGTATTGGAACTTCGATTATCAAAGAAATTGATTATAAAAACCGCAAATACAATGCAACAATTGTTTGTACTTTAACTGCTTAAAACCTATTTTATTTTTCACCAAACGCAGCTCCGCGTTTGACACCTTCCTTTGAAGTATATAATATATATAGAATTAAATAAATCGTAGCCAGTCAGTTGATTAGTAATCATAATGATTCTGTTGAACTGACTGTTTTATATACTTTGAATGTTAAAAAAGATGGAATGGTCTCTTCTAATACTAAAATTAGTTAAGACAACCCATGCTTTGCAAATTTTAGGGGGGCGCACGCCCGCCACGCCCCCGCCTAAATCCGCCCCTGAGTCAAGTGCCCTGCATAATGTTCTGATTGTTGGTAAAGTACATCTATGGGAATGACAAGTGCCCTGTATTATGTTGTGACGGCTGGTAAAGTACATATATGAGTATGACAGTGTGCTGTATAATGTCGTGTTTAACTGTTTTAGTGTTTTCCCTGGGGCCTTAAAGCACTGTGGTACCCTATTACTATATTTGATACCATGGTGCTATCTTGGCTGATTTTATGATGAAATGTACAGAGGCCATGGTGCTATAATTTTTGGCAGACCAGTGCTATGTTAATTTCCATTGTGCTATTTGAAATTCTAGGGAAAACTCTGGGTAATATACATCTATAAGAATGACAGTGCTATGTATAATATTCTGATTACCCGTATAGTACATGTACAAGTAAGGCTGTGTAGATCTACAAGTTTGACTATACAATTTAGATCTTCGACTAGCAATTTCACAAATCAGTTTACAATTTGTAAGCACATTCATTTCTAGTGTGTTAAACAGAGAAATACAAGACAAGCAAAGAGACCTCAATATCCCACACAATTTTAATAATAATGATAAACAAAAAATCATACACATACATTTACATTTACATAATCTAATAAAGTGATTGAATAGTCAATAACAAATGATTAAAATAGAATAGAAATATTGTTAGGTGATGAGATGTACATACATGTAAATAAATAAACATTAAAAGAAGTAACCTTTGAAAATTCATAATTTATAATTAATATAAAAAATTGAATAAAATTTAAATATAAATTCATTATGATTCATTAGTAAAATGAGGAAGTATAAACATGTATAAATGTAACAACAGTCAACAAACTATAATGTCTGCATTACTGGTCAAATGATCCACCTCCCTAATCGTTTAGAAATTTGAGAGAGATCCATACACTTGCACACAAGTTAATGTCTGGAAACTACAAAAATGCTTTTTTTGGCCCCCAATTAATAAACTGTTGGTACCATAGCCCCCAAATTCAATCCCAACCTTCCCTATATGGTATTTAACCTTCTTTTAAAATTTTATAAAGACTCATTCACTTTAACTTAAGTTGTTGTCTGGAAACCAAATGTGTCTTCGGACGCTGACGAAAACATCATAGCATTATACAAAATCCTAAAAAATTCTGTGCGGTCTTATAAAAATTTGGAAGTACCTTTTGGGGTAAACATGTTTAATTTTGTTAGTTTGTAGATCATATAGATGTTATGAATCAATTATATCAAAGAACTCAGGCTTCAATCACAGTAAAAGTATACATTTCAAAGTATCTTATTTTCAATTTCATATATATATATTCAAAGTGAAGCAAGCTTAAAATAGAACTTAGGAGGGTACTGTTCTCAACCAATATCAGGTTTCTATCCTTGTTTCCCTATGCATTGTAAATAAGTACATGAATTAAACAACAACAACAAATAAATGTACAAATTGTTAAATAAGAAAAATTATAAAAAAATAATTAAATTATATGTATATAAATAATGGTAGTCATATATAGTGCCCTAAATGTTTGAGTCAAGATTAAGTAAATAGTAATGATAACATTTAAAAAGTGGCTTCTACAGGTTCTAAGGAGCCTATATAGTTCACCTGGTATTTTTGTTTTTCAATATGTATTAATCAGTGCTTTGCTTTTGCGTCAATTGGCATTTCATTTGCGCCAAAAAAATCTTTCATTTGCGCCACAAACCATATTTCATTTGCGCCATTTTACTGGTAAACACAGGTATATAGTTAATTAATGTTGTTTTCTTCCATTCGCCCCAAAAAATGTGATTACAGGGTATTTACAAAGAGGATAAATGAAGAATTGTACCTGTTTGCTCTAAAAAAAAAAAAAAAAAACTAAATTTATTAAAATTGATTTAAAAATATGTAATATGATTGCCAAAAAAAATGAAACAACTCTCTACAAGAAACAAAATGACATAGAAATTAACAACTATAGATCATCGTATGGCCTTTGACAATGAAAGCCCTTACCGTATAGTCGATATTAAAGGCCCCAAACTGACAAATGTAAAACAATAAGAATGAGAAAACTAACATACTATGGTAATATAAATATTTAAAGTCATAAGAAACCTCAAAATTAAAAAAAATATGCATATGTCTTTTATGACTATATGGAAAGTTTCATTATCACATATTTGTTATGAATACCTTAGGTTTTTACCATGGCATTTAATGAGAAGCCATATTTGTTAAATCATAACAGGCAGAGAGAAAAAATTGACGATTATACAATATATTTGCATAAAAAATGATAAAATCGTGCACAAAGGACTAAGTTTATGATATATACATACATTGGATCAAGAATAGGATAAACATTATTTTTCACCACTCACTCATTTCATATGACTAATTTATTCTCTGTTTGATTTGAAAATAATATTTCGACAAGCATGTTCATTCTAAGTTTTAATAATTGTTTTTTTTTTTGTCTTCTGGCTTTCCAAATTTTTCAGAACATATGATAACATATATGTGTGTCCATCCTAAAATACAGACTATTTTGTTTGTTTGTCTCTAAATTGACAATATTAATGTCCATCTCGACACCTCAAACTATATAATTCCAAACCTTAGTGACTCTCAGTTTTGTATTAGAAATGTGTATGAACTCCTTCAGTTCTCCAGGGGGAATATTGTAAACACAAATGTTATTCACGGATATTGAACTTTTCCTCTATACAATACATGTAAAATGGCGTAAATGAAGTTTTTATTTTTGGCGCAAATGAAATATAACCTTGTGGCGCAAATGAAAGATTGGATTTTTGAAAAAATTGGTGCAAATGCAATGCGCCCATATTAATGAGTTGCTTAAAAATGCCATTTAAATGATCATTGTATCGGTCATATTTTCTTCAAAAGCATATAAATGCATTTTACCCATATGTTCCATTTTAGCCAGTGTCTATGTTTCTTGACATACAACATGTACAAAGAAATAAAATACAAAATTTATACTAGATTCATTTGAGAAGATTTTAAAAGTTAGAAACTTAAAAATTGTCCTTAAAGGCCATTAACTCCTTAAGGGGTCAATTGATAGTTTTGGTCGTTAAACTTTTTTGTAGATCTTACTTTGCTGAACATTTTTGCTGTTTACATTTACCTGGGACCTGTGTTATATAAGGTGCACTACACCCTCCTATTACATTCAACAGGGACCTGTGTTATATAAGGTGCACTACACCCTCCTGTTACATTCAACAGGGACCTGTGTTATACAAGGTGCACTACAGCCTCCTATGTTATGTACACCAGGGACCTGTGTTATATAAGGTCAATCACTATGACCTTATTTTCTACAATGTTCTACAGATCTTGTTTTGCTGATTATTAATTCCTATGGCAGTTTCTTACGATATAATATAAGTTTTAAGTATACAGGTAAAAACATGGAAACTAGCAAACAATCTTCATTTTAATGGGGTTACACTTTAATAAGTCATCTGATATTTTTGGTACAAACACTAAATGTACATATACCTCAACATAGCATTTCTGTGCACCCCAAGTGAGTTAAAAATGAGAAAGTTCAACATCCTTTCATTTGTGGAAAATATAAGGAACATGCAAATCCTGATAATGTGCACACCTTTAGAATATGTACTAACACCCTACATAATATAAATGTTCTAGCTAGAACACTGTAAGAGTTAGCTAGACAAACCAACTACCCTATGTGGACAGTGGGATATGTTAGACAGTGGTCAAACAAAATTCCACACGAAGTAACATAATTATGTAAGTATTCAGGAATTGAAATAAAACCCATAGATCTTTAGCCAAAAAACCTTCAACATTTAACTTAATTTGCAAAGTAGAAGAAAAAACTAATTTTCATTGACGATTGTGCTTTGTCACATCTCTTTTTGAGTCCAAAATTTAAAGAACTAAAATGAAGACTGGTGTACCTGTATCTAGATTTCAACATCAAAACGAGTATTTTTTGTAGTAAATCAAAAACACTCCTCATATAACCACCATTTACAAATTTATTTTCTCATATAACCACCACTTACAAATTTATTTAAAGATAATGATTAACTACAAATTATACACATATATTCATTTAATATATACAAATAGTGAATGAACATTTAACAATAAATGATTCAAATATGATAGTGATGTTGCAAGGTGAGACATACATATATGTAGATGAATAAATGCAAAATGTAGCAACATCAGATAGTTCACATAATTATGATCGTTAAATAATGTATACAAAAATGAAATGAAATTTTATATTGATTAAAATTAATTTTGCAATAATGTTATGAATGTTATAAGTGTATATACATATATATATTTATAAATGTAAATGATTCAAAGTAAAGAGTAATAACTTTAAAATTTCACACCAATTTACAAATTCAGATAAGTCATATAAATAAAGTATTTGTACTTGATTTCAACTAATCATTCAAATTGATTACATGTTTAGCAAGTACAATTTTTGCAATTGAAAACTCTCTTTAAAAATTTAGTTAATATATAGAATATTTCACCCGTAATATACTGATTAAAATAAAAAAAACACTATTTATTAAATAAATTATTTGAATGTGTAGTTACTCATAAATATAGCATTTTATAGGCGAGTCTGAAGTTTTGTTGTGGCTCAGGTAAAAATAAAATCTGGTCAAGAAAGTTCAATGCATTATATTGTTACTATTTATATATATGTTCCTGCACAATTCATCATCTTAAACAGAAACAAAGTAAGAATTGATTTTATTGTCCATAATAATAGTAAGCAAACTTATATTCAAAGTAAAACACAATCAAGTAGATTATTTTTTGTTTTAATATCACATATTTCTTTTACAAGTTATCTATTAATGTGTATAAATAACTGCCATCATTTTTGCATATGCACAAATAAGAATAACAATATAGATATAAGAACAAAGTCGAATACATTCAGTTAAAATTTAACACCTGTCTTTTAATGCTTTTGTCAATAAATAAAACTCTTAAAGAGCCTGTGTTGCTCACCTGCATCTTTCAGAATGGCCACTTTTAAGTAAAAATCATCATAAAAGGAGAATAACTTTATTAGTTAACTTGCAATTTAAGTCATTTTAACGCATTTGTAGATTCTATTCAGCTGAATATTTTTTTGTTTTTAAAGTTTCTATATATCTATTATAGTTTTTAAGATAAAAGGCAAGAAGGAAAAAAAATAGTAATAATTATCATTAAATGGTAAATAACTCAAAAAATTTAAACAAATCAACTAAAGATTTCAGCCATTATGGCTTATTTGTAGATGTTGTCTTAGTGATCCTTTTTCTATTACAATTTTTTATCTATCTATATAGTTTTCAAGGAAATAGACAAAACTGCAAAATATTGACTTATTTGTTGATCTTGTCTTGCCAATAATTTTTGCATTTTAAAGTTTTATTTATCTATCATAGTTTTCAAGAAATTGGCAATCCTGGAAAAAATAGGGAAACATCGTCATTAAAGGGCAACAACTTCAATAAGGGGTTGACTGGCGATTTCAATAATGTTGACTTATTTATTAATTTTCTTGTCTTGTTGATCATTTTTGCTATTTAAAGTTTCTGTCTATCTATCATAATTCGAAATAATAGGCAAACATAACTTTTTACTAAACTCAATTAAGGGCAATAACTCGTATAAGAAGTGATCTGACAGTTTTGATGTCAAATGATATTATGTAGATCTCATCATTCTGAAATATTTGTTCCTGCCCAATTTTCTTTATCTATAGCGCTTTCAAGTTAATAGACAAAAATTGCTCTTATGTTTTTAGCCATGTGAACCATGTTTGTCGGCAGGCAGGTTGAGATGACACACTTTTTAAAATAGATATCCCGTTGATAATTTTTGCCATGTTTGGTTAAATTTGGTTCAGTAGTTGCAGAGGAGATGATCTATGTATAATTTAACAGAAGACGACAGTTGACAATAAGTGATGTCAAAAGCTCACAATGGACCTCGTGCCAGGTGAACTAAAAAGGCAAATAGTAATAAAATCTGTATGTATGGTTAAGAGAAAACAGGTTTACAAATAAATAAGATGTTTACTGTAAATATACTTTTATATGTCAGGGCTGGGCTGATAGATGTTACATGATGGTAATTTTTATACAAGAACGGTAAAAGTGACGCCACAAAAATTGAAACATGATCTGTGTTTTGTGGTAATTGGCATTGTGCATATAAGAGGGGCGAAAGATACCAGAGGGACATTCAAACTCCTAGATCAAAAATAAACTGACAACGCCATGGCTACAAAAGGGAAAGACAAACAGACAACAAATAGTACACAAAACACAACATAAGATTCATAACATTTGGTTGAGGCAAACTAAAGTAAGAGAAGGGATACCAAAAAGTCAACAATTTTTCCATTTGTAGAAGGGCATAACTTTAGAACAGTAAAAGTAACGCCACCAAAATTCAAACTTGATCTGTGTTTTATGGTAATAAGCATTGTGTATAAATTTCATAACATTTGGTTGAGGCAAACTAAAGTTAGAGAAGGGAAACCAATTTTGGGACGGACGTACAGACGGACAAGGGTAAATCGCAATACCCCCTCCGCTATGGTGGGGGCATAAAAATTGATCTGCACTGATTTTTCAAACTTGTTCTAGACATTGCTGACCTTCGATATAAATTCTATAAATATCTTGCAAGAATAGTACACAGGAGAGCACTTACAAGACTGGATGGATGCAGGGTATTTCTATGTCCCTTGCAATGTGTCAAACAGGGGATGATAAGTAATGGATAATAGATGAATTTCACCATTCTTGCATTTTCTAGTACATTTCCTATGTCACAATAATGTTAATATATATACATATCTATATATCTAGCTCTGAAAATAACTCTGATGCTGTATAAATAAACTTTTTGTTGCTTTGTTCTTGAATTACAAAATGTTGTGACAACAATTTCACTAAGATTTTGTACTAAAAAATAAATGTATTTTAAGAGATTCCACCTCCAGGTGTAATACCACCATTGATTTTCCCCTATTAGTCTTTGTTAAATTTGCACTTTTCAAAAAATTGTGCAGAATTTATCTTTGTTTCAAATAAAGAAATACTTGGCATGAGTAAAGTTTTATCCTGTCCAGTTCTATAGAAAAAGTTTCACATAACATTTCATTGCATATAAGAAAATAACAATCATTGGAAGTTAACCAATCAAATTTCTCCCCTTATTCTATCTGTGTACAAGGTTTAGTAACCATGTAACCTCAAGATTACAAAATTTTCTATAGAAATCACAAATAAAAAATAATGGTGTTTTGAAATACCCAAGACATATATTTATGACACAGAAATAGTTTTACTGCAATAAAATGTAGAATTAATTACCTACAACGGTCAAATTCAAGGGAATATTTTTTAAGACCTACTTTCGTATGCAACCGGATGTGACGTACCATGATTTGGTGGTATTACACCTCTATATTCATTACTATGAATCAACTTTGGTATTCACTTTAGCTTTGATAGGGTGAGCAGATTCTAGTAACACAAAAGGCAGATTATACTTTTGATATTCCTAATCTTTGTCGGTTTCCTAAACGTAGAAAAGCTTTTATCAGCTGGCTCCTCTCCCTTGCCTTTAATATATCATAAGGTCCAATGAAATGCAGAGTAGCTTTGTCTTCTGGACCTAATTTATCTTTGATATGAGTACAATACCTGGGTGATGTAGACAGGCATGTTATCAGTATCTGAAAAGAAAAATCAGTTATACTTAATTAGTATACCACTAGAAAGTTACTTGTTACCTGCCCAAGAGATGGTATAAAAGACACTTTAAAGTTCTGATATTTGTGAATATAGCACACTGGAAAAAAAGTAGAAGTACCCAGTGATCTTGCTCCACAAAATGATACCCCTCCCCCTTGCAAAGTCCATGATTTGCTAAGGGGAAACCCTAAAAATAATTTTAATAAAAAAATTAAAGAACCTCACATACCCCACACCCCCACATTGTCACTTGACAAACAAAATCTCACCAGATTCCTAAGTTCAAAGACTCATAACTCTACAAAAGTCAACTGAAAAAAATTTTCTTGTGGATATGCACAATTAACATATTATGTCCTCATAAACTACAAAGTTTCAACTGTTGCAGTAGTATAATTGGGCCAAAATTCTAAGTTCTAAGGGGCATAACTCCTAGAAAAAAAATTGAATCGTAATTTCCTGCAATAAGCTCATCTACATATTAGTATGTCCTTATTATCTACAAAGTGTCATGAAATTTTGTTGTGTGGTTTCAGAGAAGTTGCGATGACAAACTGTTGCAGTAGTATATTTTGGCCAAAATTCTAGGTAAAAGGGGCATAACTTCTAGAAAAAAATTGAATCGTAATTTCTTGTCGATATGCACATCTACATAGTATGTCCTTATTATCTACAAAGTTTCATGAAATTCTGTTGTGTGGTTTCAGAGAAGTTGGGATGACAAACTGTTGCAGTAGTATATTTTGGCCAAAATTCTAAGTTAAAGGGGCATAACTCCTACAAAAAAAAATAATTGTAATTTCCTGTCGATATGCACATCTACATAGTAAGTCCTTATTATCTACAAAGTTTCATGAAATTCTGTTGTGTGGTTTCAGAGAAGTTGGGATGACAAACTGTTGCAGTAGTATATTTTGGCCAAAATTTTAAGTTAAAGGGGCATAACTTCTACAAAAAAAAAAATCGTAATTTCCTGTCGATATGCACATCTACATAGTAAGTCCTTATTATCTACAAAGTTTCATGAAATTCTGTTGTGTGGTTTCAGAGAAGTTGGGATGACAAACTGTTGCAGTAGTATATTTTGGCCAAAATTCTAAGTAAAAGGGGCATAACTCCTACAAAAAAAAAAAAATCGTAATTTCCTGTCGATATGCACATGTACATAGTAAGTCCTTATTATCTACAAAGTTTCATGAAATTCTGTTGTGTGGTTTCAGAGAAGTGGGGATGACAAACTGTTGCAGTAGTATATTTTGGCCAAAATTCTAAGTTAAAGGGGCATAACTCCTACAAAAAAAAAATCGTAATTTGCTGTCGATATGCACATCTACATAGTAAGTCCTTATTTGTTGTGTGGGGTATAATAAACTGCTGACACAGAGAAATGTCTTGCTGTCAGCAGAAAATTCTGAAAAAGACAATTTGAGGGACAGCAGCATTGACAATTAATACAAAGTCGCTAGACCATGACATCGGGGCAGGGCATCCAAATAACTAAACTGATTTGTACTGATAGTAATGCAATTTTATAGAAAATATCATTTATCTATCAAAAGGGATCATTAATTTTACTGGACTGAAAGTATTGATCATTTAAGAGTTGATTGAAACATTTTAATCAATTAGCTATATATTAACATTACCTTTGTCTCATGGAGCAAAAGGCCAAGACATTCTTTTTTGAAGCAAGAATTGCCTAGTCCAATGATCAGCTGTCCAACATGTTGGCTAAATCCTCTTATCTTTGATGGATCCATAGTTTGAAGTGTCTCCTTATCAATAGCCTCTGGTTTTTGTCTAGTAACATGAATCTTTTGATCAACTAATGAATCATTAGTTGAAACTTTAACCTAAGAACAAGGAAAACCATATAGGACCCACTAATTCATAATTAATAACTACTGTACATTCAGAAATTATTGCAAGGTTTCTTTATACAAATAATTTGACTGGTTTAATATTGCAATAATAACTAGAGGCTCTTAAGAGCCGGTGTTGCTCACCTTGGTCTATGTGTTGCAGTGCATATTAAACAAAGGACACTCTACATTATTTAAGACAAGAATAGAATTCATGACAAAACTCTCTGTTTTTGTGTCAGTGACTTGTTTGTAGAACTTACTTTACTAAACATTCTTGCTTACAGTTATCTCTATCTATAATGAGCTTGGCCCAGTAGTTTCAGAGCAGAAAATTTTTGTAGAAGATTAACTCCTGAAGTGGTCAATTGACAATTTTGATCATGGTGACTTATTTATAGAGCTTACTTTGCTGTTTACAGTTTATCTCTTTCTATTATAATATTCAAGGTTATAACCAATAAACTGCTTCGCTGAGCGCAGCTGGATACGCCCCCAGAGGTCCAACCCTGAACAGTTTGGGCAAAAATGGACACAATATTCAAGCTTGATACAGGTCTGAATTTGGATTGTAATTAAATATTTGACATATTATAGGTTTCTGAATAAATGTAGCCAAAGAACTTGGAATTGGTTATATGAATAAAACCCCAAAACTCGGAAACGGTAATTCTGAAATTTATAAAAAATGAAAGGGAGCTCACGTCAATAGATATAAACAATTCACCAAAGTTTCATGCATATTGATTAAAGCTTTTTTGAGTTAATGTCCGACATGTTGACGAAGGACGGACGGACAGACGGTCAACAGTATACCATATTATCGCTATTTTGTGCATTTTTCTTTTGATCTTATTTTGTGATAATTTTCATATCATGCTTCTCGCTTGAGATGGAAAAATTATCGCTAGAAACTAAGGAGGCCACGTGGCGTTGCTAACGAAATTGACATGAAATTGACAACGTCGTCATAGGTAAAATTGCGATAAACAGATTATCATTGGTCATCTCAACTCGATGCTTTTCTCACTTTCGCTGTACCAGCTCAAGCGAGAAAACCTATCTCGTTGAGATGATCAACGATAATCTATAAATACGACCCGTAAACGGGCATATAAAAACTGCAAAATTTCCTTAAAATTAACAATTCAGGGGCAGCAACCCAACAACAGGTTGTCTGATGCATTTGAAAATTTCAGGGCAGAAAGATTTGTACCTGATGAACAATTTTACTCCTTCTCAGATTTGCTCTAAATGCTTTAGTTTCAGATATATAAGCCAAAAACTGCATTTTACCACCAGGTTCTATTTTTAGCCATGGCAGCCATCTTGGTCAATGGGTGTGGTCATCAGATACATTTTTTAAAGAAGATACCCTAAGCATAATTTAGGCCAAGTTTGGTTTAATTTGGCACAGTAGTTTCAGAGGAGATTTTTGTAAAAGACTACAATAAAATGCTCCGCTGGGCGCAGCTTGATACGACCGCAGAGGTCGAACCCTGAACAGTTGGGGCAAGTATGGACACAACATTCAAGCTTGATACAGCACTGAATTTGGATTGTGATTAAATATTTGACATAGCATAGGTTTCTGACACAGAATGAATGTGCTCTAAGAACTAAACAAGAGGCTCTCAAGAGCCTGAATCGCTCACCTGAATTTTTTTGGTTTAATCTCATATCAATGATTATTTTGGCTTTTCAATTTATTTAAATGTTCTTTGAATCGTCCTATTTTCTTCAAAAGCAAAAAAAAAATCATTTTCTCCTATGTTCTATTTTAGCCATAGGAGCTATGTTTCTTGACATACAAGGAAATGAAATATAAAATTTATACTAGATACTCTGAAACTCTAAAACTCATTTAGCCTAAGTTTGGCTGAAATTGATACAGCAGTTTCAAAGGAGAAGATTTTTTAAAGTAAGTCAACATGATGAACAAATTGTGAAAAAAAGTCTTTAAAGGGCAATAACTCCTTAAGAGGTCAATTGACAATTTTGGTCAAATTGACTTATTTGTAGATCTTACTTTGCTTAACATTTTTGCTTTTAACAGTTTATCTGTATCTATAATAATATTCAAGATAATGACCAAAAACTGCAAAATTTCCTTAAAATTACCAATTAAGTGGCAGCAACCCAACAATGGTTTGTTTGATTCGTCTGAAAATTTCAGGGCTAATAGATCTTGACCTAATGAACATTTTTACCCCATGTCAGATTTGCTCTAAATGCTTTCGTTTTTGAGATATAAGCCAAAAACTGCATTTGACCCCTATGTTCTATTTTAAGTAACGGCGGCCATGTTTTTTGACGGATCAAAAATCGAAGCACACACTTTGTGCAGGATACTCTAAGGAACAATCATGCTAAGTTTCATTCAAATCCATTCAGTGGTTTCAGAGGAGAAGATGTTTGAAAAATTGTTAACGACGACGACGACGACGGACGCCAAGTGATGAGAAAAGCTCACATGGCCTTTTAGGCCAGGTGAGCTAAAAAAATTTTAATTTACCTATTCAAACCATATCATTATCATTTGCTTTTATATATAAATCAGAAATAACCAATTTAAAATGGAAAATTTTAAAGTAAAAAAAAGGAAAAAAAAATCCCCCCCCCCCCTTATTTTGTGAACCCCATTATGATTCATCACCCCCAAACTCAATCCCAGCCTTCCCTTTGTGGTATGGTACCTTGCAGTACAATTTCATAGAGATCTATACACCTGAACACAAGTTATTGTCTGGAAACTAGAAAAATGCTTGTTTTTTTGGCCCCTTTTTGGCCCCATATTCCTAAACATTTAAAGCAATTACCCCCAAACTCAAACCCAGCTTTTCCTTTGTGATATGGAACCTTGTAGTACAATTTCATAAAGATCCATACACTTACACACAAGTTATTGTCCTGACTCTAGAAAAATGCTTGTTTTTTTACCCTTTTTGGCCCCTAATTTCTAAAATTTTGAAGCAATTACCCCCAAAATCAATCCCAGCCTTCTCTCTGTGGTATGGTACCTTGCAGTATTATTTCAGAGAGATCCATAACTTGAACACAAGTTATTGTCTGGAAACTAGGAAAATGCTTATTTTTGGCCCCCTTTTCGCCCCTTATTCTTAAACATTTGGGCAATTACCCCCAAACTCAATTCCAGCTTTCCCTTTGTGATATGGAACCTTGTAGTACAATTTCAGAAAGATCCAAAGACTTACACACAAGTTATTGTCATGAAACTAGAAAAATGCTTGTTTTTTGCCCCTTTTTTGGCCCCTAATTCCTAAAATTTTGAGGCAATTACCCCCAAAATCAATCCAAACATTCCCTTTGTGATATGGAACCTTGCAGTACAATTTCAGAGAGATACATACACTTGCACAAGTTATTGTCTGGAAACTAGAAAAATGCTTATTTTTGGCCCATTTTTGGCCCCTTATTCCTAAACGTTTTGGGCAATTACCCCCAAACTCAATTCCAGCTTTCCCTTTGTATTATGGACCCTTGTAGTACAATTTCAGAAAGATCCATACACTTACACACAAGTTATTGTCATGAAACTAGAAAAATGCTTGTTTTTTGCCCCTTTTTTAGCCCCTAATTCCTAAAATTTTAAGGCAATTACCCCCAAAATCAATCCAAACATTCCCTTTGTGATATGGAACCTTTTGGTACAATTTCAAGAGAGATCCATACACTAACACACAAGTTATGTCAGGGAGTTACAAAAATGCTTATTTTTGGCCCCTGATTCCTTAACTGTTGGTACCATAATCCCCAAAATCAATCCCAACCTTCCTTTTGTGGTATTGAACCTTATGGTAAAATTTCATAGAGATCCATTCACTTTAACTAAAGTTAGAGTGCGAAAACCAATCGGTCTTCGGACGACGACGACGTCATACCAATATATATATATATATACGACCACAAAATTTTTTTGCTGTCGTATAAAAATTTACGAAAAATTGTGAAAAAATGACTTTAAAGGGCAATAACTCTTTTTGGGGTGAATTGACAATTTTTGTCATGTTTGACTTATTTGTAGAGCTTACTTTCATGACTTTGCTGAACAATTTTGCTGTTTACAGTTTATCTCTATCTATCAGTCAGGGGCGTTACTTAAACAAGTTATTTTTTTAATTACTTAATATATCAGTAATTTTTTATTTTAAAAATAATAAAATTACTTAATAGAGTTATTTTAATTTTCAATAGAAACATAGACTAAATGTAGTTTTCATGATTTCAAACACCATTTTATATGATAAAATAAAGAATTTATCAGATTTGAGAGGAGTATAGAGATAAAGGGTTACTTTGAAAATAATGACAAAAATATTATTTGAATAAGTTATTTTTAACATTTTTGAAAAAAAATAGCAATTACACTTACCTATTAAAGGCACATAATTGAATTAGGTTACAAATTATAAATAACTTCAGGTCTTAATTAATTCACAAGTATCAATCTATTTATATCAGTCTACCTTCAAGATTTTAGAGGAAAATGATAATTTAATAGTCCCAAGAGACCAATCTTTGACCCAGAAGCGTCGTTATGAAAGATAAGTGCGTTGGAAAGTTAATTAGTGTTTTTGAAGAATTAGTTTTTATATATCAAGGGAAAAATAACCAGATAACTGTGAAAATTATTTAAAGCTAGTAAAATCTGTATTCTTAAACACCTATAAAAATAATATTTAGAAAAATAACTTATATAAGTTATATTTAAATTAGCCTCGTTTTCAACATTACTTGTATAGGTAATTTTAATTGTTACTTGTTTAAGTAATGCCCCTGACTGATCTATTATAATATTCAAGATAATAACCAAAAACTGCAAAATTTCCTTAAAATTACAAATTCAGAGGCAGCAACCCAACAACGGATTGTCTGATGCATCTGAAAATTTCAGGGCAGATAGATCTTGGCCTGATGAACATATTCACCCCATGTCAGATTTGCTCTAAATGCTTTAGTTTCAGAGATATAAGCCAAAAACTGCATTTTACACCCATGTTCTATTTTTAGCTATGGTGGCCATCTTGGTTGATGAGCGGGGTCATCGGATAGTTTTTTTATAACTAGATACCCTAAGGATGATTTAGGCAAAGTTTGCTTTAATTTGGACCAGTAGTTTCAGAGGAGATGATTTTTGTAAAAGTTAAGGGACGACGATGACGATGGACGCCAAGTGATGAGAAAAGCTCACTTGGCCCTTTGGGCCAGTTGAGCTAAAAATTGCATTCTGATATCTGATACATAGTTCTGTATGCAGATTTCTTAAGTCTAGTCTTGTAAGTGCTCTCCTGTGTACTATTCTTGCCAAATATTTAAAGAATTTATATCGAAGGTTTATATCAGATGGCTTAAAATTTCTCCACTGATTTTTTTCAAAAAACTAAAATCCATGAACATGTATTGTAGCTTTTGCTCATACCACATGTACCATGAAAATATAAGTACTTTCACAGTTTTTGAGTTATATGTTTTACAATTGGAAATGAAAATTAATTGTTGACACACAAGCCTGAAATTTTTTTACTTTATTTATATATGAAGAAGTACCTCTGCAACTGTCATTATCTGTATTACATCAGGCATTTCATTTGATGAAATTCTGAAAGTTAAGTCTGGAACTGCCACAACACGTACATCCTTGATCATGGTTTCCTGGACCAATCCTATACTACAAAAAGAACCATTTTCAAAATTAACCTTTCATCATTTTCATATACAGGGTACCAGGATTTGATAATTTAGGTCGAGTCAATCGATTGCGATCTTGTTTTAATCAGTTATTTAAGGTGGTTACAATATTTCATGGATTTTAAATATGTCAAGGGCTAAATATTTTTGTGAGGTTTTTTGTTCATGCTTTTCTTGTCACTGATTTTGATCTTCCTTAATGTTTATAGGACAAGGTACAATTTGGGGTAAAATTTTCCTTAACATAAACTGTAATCCAATGAAATATTTGGCTTCTATTCTTGTATGAAATATTTGCCTTTCATTGGTTACACAACCATAAGTGTCCCTCACCATGGTCTATGTGCATATTAAACACAGGACACAGATGGATTCATGACAAAATTGTGTTTTGGTGATGGTGATGTGTTTGTAGATCTTACTTTACTGAACATTCTTGCTGCTTACAATTATCTCTATCTATAATGAACTTGGCCCAGTAGTTACAGTGGAAAATATTTTGTAAAAAATTACAAAAATTTACAAAATTTATGAAAATTGTAAAAAAATGACTATAAAGGGCAATAACTCCTTTAGGGGTCAATTGACAATTTTGGTCATGTTGACTTATTTGTAGATCTTACTTTGCAGTACATTATTGCTGTAATAATATTCACGATAATAACCAAAAGCTGCAAAATTTTCTTAAAATTACCAATTCAGGGGCAGCAACCCAACAACGTGTTGCCTGATTGGTCTGAAAATTTCAGGGCAGATAGATCTTGACCTAATGAACAATTTTATCCTGCAAGATTTGCTCTAAATGCTTTGGTTTCAGAGATATGAGCCAAAAACTGCATTTTACCCTATGTACTATTTTTTAGCCATGTCAGCCATCTTGGTTCGCGGGCGGGGTCATCAAACACATTTTTGAAACGAGATACCCTTATGATGATTGTGGACAAGTTTCGTTAAATTTGTCTAAGTAGTTTCAGAGGAGAAGATTTTTGTAAAAGATTACAAAAATTTACGAAAAATGGTTAAAAATTGACTATAAAGGGCAATAACTCCTTAAGGGGTCAACTGACCATTTTGGTCAAGTTGACTTATTTGTAGATCTGTCTTTGTTGAACATTATTGCTGTTTACAGTTTATCTCTATCTATAATAATATTCAAGATAATAACCAAAAACAGCAAAATTTCCTTAAAATTACCAATTCAGGGGCAGCAACCCAACAACGGGTTGTCCGATTCATCTGAAAATTTCAGGGCAGATAGATCTTGACCTGATAAACAATTTTACCCCTGTCAGATTTGCTCTAAATGCTTTGGTTTCAGAGATATAAGCCAAAATCTACATTTTACCCCTATGTTCTATTTTTAGCCATGGTGGCCATCTTGGATGGTTGGCCAGGTCACCGGACACATTTTCTAAACTAGATACCCCAATGATGATTGTGGCCAAGTTTGGTTAAACTTGGCCAAGTAGTTTCAGAGGAGAAGATTTTTGTAAAAGACGACAGATGCCAAGTGATGGGCCAGGTGAGCTAAAAAGACAGTGTCTTAATACAATCATACAATTGATAAGACCTAGGTACGACCTATAAAATGGTGAACTGCAAGATATTGTGTTTTGTGGTAATAAGCATTGTGTATAAGCTTCAACACATTTGGTTGAAACTAACTAAAGTAAGAGAACGGAAACCAACTTTGGCAGACGTACAGACGGACAAGGGTAAAACTTAATGCCCCCTCTGCTACAGCAAGGGCATAAAAACTTGTTAAGAGTATTCCAAATGGGTCCATATGGGGACACTGAACTGCAACAGATTTTAAATTTGTTACTAAAGAGCCCTTTTGTGAATGCCCAATTTTGTCCACTTAAAAAACACACCAAAATGTGTCTATATGAAGTGAAAACATCCATTGTTTATGAATGCTTATCGTGTCAATATTTTTAAATCACTTAAACCTGTCGAGCATTATTAAATATTGATTCGTATTCACATATATGTTGTTTACAAATCCAATCAATATTAATAAAGGAACGGTAGTTTTGTTTTGTTGTTGTTAAAATGGGACAGTAACTATATAATCATGATAATAGCCCAGATACCATTTATGTAGGAAGCAGGCCATGCGATACCCTCCTATATTATTAAGATATTTAACGTTTGGCATCACTGGGGTATATTTGTGCAAAAAAAGTTCACTTATAATTAATAAACGATAAATTTAACTGTACAAAACTAATCAATTACAATTTTTATGTTCATTCTAAGTATGCATGACATATTTGCCACTGGACATTAAGCAACCAAGAGTTAAATTATGCGTTGCAAATTAACAAACCGCGTTGCACAAACTTATGCTAATCAAAGCATTGTCAATGTTGTGATCCAGCCATATTCATAGCTAGTCTGATATTCTTCTAACCATACTTTTTTTAATATTTTTTCTCTTTTCATTTCCAATCTTACTATAAAATTTCTGTGTTATTGTCCAAATGGAGGGAATTTCACAATATTGATGCAAATATTGATATATTTATATATTGATATTTCAATTTTAGACTCTGTCAGATTTTTTTTTAATAAATGGTGGTACAACAGGTCATGAGATATTAACTGTGGTGAATTAAGACTGGGGTTGTTTCCAATTAATACTTACACCTTTGAGTGTAATTATTTGAAAATCATGACATTTGATAATCATACTGACTCTTACTTGCCAATTGAAAGAATTGGAGTTATACCATTTCAAAAAAGTGTGGGAATCAACTTAGATCTATTAATACACATGTTGACCCAAATTTCGTTGAATAACAACTTACACAAGCATATGATACTTATATAAAACAAAATTCTTATCAACTGATTCAATTGATGTACAAATACTTTTTCAAAATAATTCATAAATAGTAAATCATTATAAATTTTGATTTACAAAGGAACTATATGCAAGTGTATATCTAAAATAAAAGGGTTGTTCGTCCAATCTTTTCTAAATTCAAGGGCAAATAAAATGTCAAAAGTTGGCAGTTGATGATTAACATGATTAAAATGGTGTAGAAAGATTCCACAAATCATAAAAACACATTATAAGTTTCATGATATGTCTTCAACTTAGCATGGCTGAATCAATAAAACCACTGCAAGCAAAACGCATTTTTATTGTGCCATTCTTATTCTTATCTGGTGTCTATTTGAAAGCAGAAGTCATTGATATCATCTTTCACTGTGGATAGACAGGATAATGTTCCATGTCTTGGGCATTCGTCTTTACCAAACAGAATACCTTTATTTCCTCCAGATGTCGTTTGATCTGTTTTAGAATCCTGCAACCAAAACCAGACGTCTTTAATCATGTTTTCAAAAATTAAATTGCCATAAAAGTTATTGCCTTTACTGAGGACATATTATTGCTAAAAGTTTTGAGATGTTCTGGTGTTTTAAAGCGGACACGCTTTGCAAATAATAATAATTGAACACGTTTGGATCATTTAGGATTTTGAGGACACGTTTGGGCATTGTTGGGGAGATTGACACTTTTGGAAGTGTTACATATACATTGTATCATGTCTGTCTGAATTTCAAAATTATAAAGAAATAACATTTTCATTCCACTAATTAAGCTTGCTCATGTTGTTTCATTTCTTGTTGTAGCAAGATGTTGGTAAGGAATCTTACTGCTATTCTCAATTTAAAAAAAACAATATCTTACTGGTTTTACATGTATGTACATGTATTGTAACACAATAGTCCAGCAATGTGAAAAAAAAAACCTGAAAAGTCAGTCCTCATTCTGCAGTATGTTAAGGTTAAGCACAAAGTGGTTAAAGAAACAGTCTTGTCAATAGTCATGATAGTAATGGTCAAAATTTATTTTCACCATATTTTTTAAAGAATTTACCTTCCCTTTAGGTTACACATTCTGCAAAACTTCTCCAGCATTGTTGTGAACCTCATTTCTTCCACTGTTCTAGAAGTCAACAACAAATCATAAAGTATTTCTTTTAGGTCATTTTGAAAGTCATGTCTTCCAGCTTCAATATGATGTATCAAAACTCTGAAAAAAAAATCCTAATTATTTATATAAGAACTTGACACTGATTAGAGGTGCATAGAATCTGCTGTCGATTTGGAAACTTGTTCTATAATCTATTATTAAGTCAGACTTGGTGTCTATTTGAGTCGTACCTGTACATATATATATGCAAAATCAAATAAATGGGGAATATGTCTATGGGACACAGATGATGCCCCCGCTAGCATATCATATAAAGTTATAAAGGGCAGGGTTTCCCCGAGTCAATTATTTTTTTCGCCAACTTACATAAATATATTTTTCGTTTAAAATGTTCCTTCTTTCTAACCCCCCCAAATTTACTTTTTAAAAGATACTATAAAAATAGCAATATAGACATCATAATTTTGACTTCTGGGACACAAGATTCATCTTCAAAAGTTTATCGGATATACATTTCCCTTCCAGTTGAAGGATAAAGACTAAAGGCAGAGACTTTTCTTACTTTTCAACAGGTTTGGAACAACCCTCCAAATGTGGGATATCCCTTAAATAAGGGACTGTCCCTCAGACAAGGGATCATTTTGCTGTTGTAGAAAAGTAAAAAGAAAAATTTAGCTTTTTTTTAACTTAAACGGGGAAAAATTCATTATATTTGGAACAACTTTTCTTAAAGAGGGGTCCACTTATTTTTTAAAATAAAGAAGATACATGTACATGATGTATAAGTCCAGGAATATTACAAAATTCTTGGACATGTTTTGACCATATAATACCAGATAGTTGTATAGTTCTTTGGGAAAAGTTTCTTCAAATGATATGAATATGTGCCCTTTTGTACTAAAAAGTGGTTTTTACAACAAAACATTTTTTTTTTATCACTTGAAATTGATCCCTGATTTAAGGGATAGTCATTACATTGAAGGGTTACTTATTTGAGGAGTTGTTTCCAACCTGTTGAATATATTTCTTCATAACGACAGTTTTCTTTTCCGGACCATCGTAAATGAAAAAGTTGAGACGTAAAAATATGCTTGAAACACGTGCATCGCCAAAACGAAAAATAAATAAAATGGATGAAATCAAATCATTATATATATTTCTTTCGCCAAATTCTTTCGCAAATGATGAATTTTAATCGCCACAATTTTTATTTTTTTGCAAAATGCGAAAATGGTGAACGCCAGCGGTAACCTTGAAAGGGACATAACTGAAGAACAGTAAAAGTGACGCTACTCAAATTTGTACTTGATCTGAGTTTTGTGGTTATATGTATTGTGTATAAGTTTTATAACATTTCGTTGAGGCAAACTGAAGGTAGAGAACGGAAACAAAAAATTCAGCAATTATTCCATTTGTAAAGGGGCATAACTTTAGAACAGTAAAAGTGACACCACCAAAATTCAAACTTGATCTGTATTTTGTGGTATTAAGCATTGTGTATAAGTTTCATAACATTTGGTTGAGGCTAACTTTAGTTAGGGAATGGAAATGAAAACTAGTATTTTTTCCATTTGTAAAGGGGCAGAACTCTAGAACAGTAAAAGTGACACTACCAAAACTCAAACTTGATCTGTGTTTTGTGGTAATAAGCATTGTGAATAAGTTTCATAACATTTGGTTGAGGCAACCTAAACTATTGATTTGATTTGATTTTTGGTGTTTTAACGCCACTTTTAAGCACTGCTTTTGGGCCAATTTTTATTGGTGGAGGGAGCCGGAGTGCCAGGAGAAAACCACCGACCTGTGATAGGAAAACTGACATTGCTAGTCAATTTAGATTGGAGTCGAGTGCACCCGCACAAGCGGGGTTCGAACTCACAACCTCAGTGTTGACTGGCTAGTGATTACAGTAGTAACTACTTAGACCACTCGGCCACTGAGGCCCCTCCTAAACTAGAGAACGGGAATGAAAAATTCAGCAATTTTTCCATTTGAAAACAGGACCAAAAATAAAGAATCTGAATATACGGTTAGATTTAGCATATCAGAGAACCCCAAATAATTCATTTTTTTATGAAATCAAACAAAGTTTAATTTTGGACCCTTTTGGCCTCGAATTGATAAGGACCAAAACTCCCAAAATCAATTCAAATCTTCCTTTTGTGGTCATAAACCTTGTGTTAAAATTTCATAGATTTCCATTTAATTATACTAAAGTTATTGAGCAAAAAACAAGAAAAATGCTTATTTTGGCCTCTAATTCCTAAACTGTAGGGACTAAAACTCTCAAAATCAATCTCGACCTTCCTTTTGTGGTCAAAAACCTTGTGTATATATTTCATAGATTTCTATTTCCTTTTACTTAAGTTTGAGTGCGAAAACCAAATGTCTTCGGACACCAACAACGACGACATTGACGCTGAGGCCAACATGATACCTATATACAACCAAAAAATTCACAATTTTTGCAGTTGTATGAAAACTGCAAAAATTCCGTGGCAGCAGCCCAACAATGGGTTATTAAAAATTGTCTGAAAATTTCAGGGCTGATAAATCTTGACGAATTGAACAATTTTACGCCATGTCAGATTTGCTAAGTAAAAGCTTTAGTTTTTGAGAAATATGCCAGAATAGGCATTTGACACCTTTTATAAACTAGATACCTTAAGAAACATTTATATAAAGATTGAAGATATTTGGCCTAGTAGTTTCAGAGGATAAGATTTTTGAAATATGAATCTAGACAGAAGACCACAGACGCCAAGTGATGGCATAAGCTCACATGGAGCCAAAAGCTGGTGAGCTAAAAAATGGCAGCAACTAATTTTTCCAAAAGCAGTACTTATAATGTGGCATTTAAACACCAAAAAACAAATTTTTTGTTCTTTGTTAATGTTTTTAAAACAATCAACTTTACATTGGAGGATCCAGAGGGGGGTTTCGGGGGTTGAAACCCCCCTTTTTTTGGCAGATCAATGCATTTGAATGGGGACAAATAGTTGGAACACCCCCTTTGTCCTGGGTTGGGAACCCCCATTTTTAAATTGGCTGGATCCGCCCCTGACTTTATATCTTTCTGAAGATAACATTTAACATGTAGAAGTGAAAACAACAACTTGAATAATTAACTTACACATCACTCTTGGAAGTATATTTTCTGTCAAATAATGCCTCTGGAGCCATCCATTTCACAGGTAGTCGACCCTGCAATATAAACATTATCCATTAATACTTATTGCATGATGGCTGCTTAAAATCCAATGGCCAAAGTATATATGCATGTTTAGGTTTTATATACCTATATGGAGTTATTTTCTTTCAGAACGACAGGTCATTCTTTTTCAGAATCAACCCTGACGATACCATGTTTCAATGAAATATGCTCAAAGGCATAAAATAATAACCTGTGTGAGGTCATTATTTTCCTTGATAAAAATGCAATCTATAATTTACTTCAAAATTATATTCGTCTGATAGTTTTTTGTTGCTGATTTGGAAATTTATATTTTAAAGTTCAATCGATGATAGATGAAAAAGAAACCTTCATTGCCCGCATTTTAATTTTAGAAACAAATAACGTGAAGCTTTGTTAATTTATCGCTACAATAAAGAAACATTATCATATACATGAGATGAATTTTAATACAGACTTTCATAAATAAAAAGAGGCTCTCAAGAGCTTGAATCGCTCACCTTAATTTTTTTGGTTAAATCTCTCATCAATGATTATTTTGGCTTTTCAATTTATTTAAATGTTCTTTGAATCGTCCTATTTTCTTCAAAAACAAAAAAAAACAGGTGCTCTGCAGGGCGCAGCTTTATACGACCGCAGAGGTCGAACCCTGAACAGTTGGGGCAAGTATGGACAAAACATTCAAGCGTGATACAGCTCTGAATTTGGATTGTGATCAAAGTTTTGACATTACATGGTTTTTTTCACACAAAACAAATGTCAAGATTTTACAAATCAATTAAAGATTTCTTCTTCAAACTTTTTAAATCTAAAATTAAATAGTTGACACAGCATAGGTTTCTGACACAGAATGAATGTGGTCTAATGAACTTTTTTTTTTTTGCCTTTGAGCAATTCACTATGCTGTTGAATATTAATCCTCTCAAAAAAATGTTTGAAGAAATTTTCTTTTTATTTATGAAATCTGAAATGAGAAAAATTTACCCCCTCCTTTTTTTTTCCCATCCCTGTTTCCCTTTTTCCAAAACTGAGATCAATTCATATTTCTAATGGAGTTTGCAACAATAACTACTCTTTTAAATACATCATAAAATATTAAAATGTAAAATAAAGTGCTTGTTATCACTGAATGGTAAAGATTGGTTGGTAGTAAAAGTGAATATACATTGTTTATTGTATCTGTAAGTTGTGAATGAAACCCAAAAGCGTAAGAATCGTGGAACACATTTGACTGGAATAAAGAAATTGACACAAGCATGATCTTTTTAGAATGGTGACCGTATATTGAGTTTAGAAAATGGACAAACATAAGCATTTTTAATTTATTAATTTAAAGCAAGCTCTTAGATTTAGATTTAGCCATGGCGCCTTTAGTTTTTTGTAGAAAAAAAACAGCAAACATCCTCTGTCCCAATACCCACGATAGAGTCACTAAACAACTTTATGTTCTACATTCAATTTGTAATTATATTTGCATCTTGCATAATTATATTAAGGACCAACTTTATATTTCAACACTGTTTGAGTTTTTTCATTTTATTCTGTACTCATTGTACTCGTGTTGCATATCATTGCATTTGCTTCATTTTATTAGGATAACAAAACATTGCCCGGATTCAAAAGCAAAATACATTTGATGTAGGTTGTCCAACTGAAAAGAGCATTTGTTCACATTTCTGCTGTTTACTATAAGATAGGTTTCTACAGCGGCAATTACATGTAGAACAGTGGTTGCCAATCAGATATATATTTATGAATTTGAAAAAGCGGCATCAGCATATGGAGTATATATGTGTGTGTCTCAATTGATACGTTACTCTAGAGCTAGCTCAAAGTATGTTGATTTTGTTGAACGAGGTATACTTCTTTCTCAAAAATTTCAAAGACAGGGCTATGAATCAATCAAATTAAAGTGATCACTCAAACAATTTTATGGCCACCATCATAAGCTGATATGCCATAATGACAAAAGTGTGTTAGAAATCATATCTCAGTGATATTCTTCCTCAGTCATAACAAATTTCCATCATTACCGAACTGAACAAAAATATAACATGACGGGTACCGTATACGGTGCAGGAAATGCTTACCCTTCCGGAGCACCTGATTTCACTCCTGGTTTTAGTAGAGTTCGTGATGTTTCCTACTTATAATTTGTAGCTGTTGATGTAAATGTCTTTTGGTTTTATGAGTCTTTGGTTACTCCTTGGTTTTGATTGTTATTGTCTTATACACTATACCTTATGGATGTATTTACATGATAAAGGCTTGTTATTACACTTGCATATATGAAAAACACGTGACAAGAAGGTTTCATATGAAATAAAATTTAAAAAATAAAATCCTCCCACCCGCCCCATTTTTTTCAAAAATTTGAATGAAATCCACTTATTAATTTTAGTTGGCCTTAATCAATCTACTAATTTCTGTTCTTCTGATGTTGCAAAAATACAAAGTTTCTATTACTGTTAGCTGCTATATGAAGGACCAACTTTTCCATTGTAATATATATGTAGTACTTGAAGGTGTGATGGGGACGCTGAAGTGGGATGGTCAAGCTGAAGTTTGATGGCCACACTGAAGTGGGATGGTCTGCGCTGAAGTATGATGGTCCTTTCGCTGAAGTGCCATGGTTTGGCTTGACGTTTGAGTATTGTGACGTTTTCTAATACAACGTTACATCAAATACAATAGAATACAAAATAAAACAGGGATTCGTAGGCAGGAGAATAAGATTGTGTTGATAAAAGTTTCATGCAAGTAGATAAAAAATGCATGCGATCAAGTAAAGGATAATTAAAGTAACTAACGATTCTAGTCTCGAACAGTGTTTTGCAATGCAGGTGGATATTTAACCCCGCCACATTATTTATGTTTGTGCCTGTCCCAAGTCAGGAGCCTGTAATTCAGTGGTTGTCGTTTGTTTATGTGTTACATATTTGTTTTTCGTTCATTTTTTTAAATAAATAAGGCCGTTAGTTTTCTCCTTTGAATTGTTTTACATTGTCTTATCGGGGCCTTTTATAGCTGACTATATGCGGTATGGGCTTTGCTCATTGCATGTTGAAGGCCGTACGGTGACCTATAATTGTTAATGTTTGTGTCATTTTGGTCTTTTGTGGATAGTGGATAGTTCTCACATTGGCAATCATACCACATCTTCTTTTTTAAACTACCTTGACCAAAAACTTAAACCTGAACGTACGAAGGAAGGAACGAACGAACGGACGGATGGACAGACGGAAGGACAGACGGACGCACAGACCAGAAAACATCATGCCCCTCTACTATCGTAGGTGGGGCATAAAAATATGGTAGCCTAGGTGTACTGAATATAGTAAAGTGCTTTTTTTACAGATTTAGTGAAATATTTGTGATAGACTACAGATTTGATGTACAAAGCTCTTCACATTTTACATACATCAATTAGGCCGTTTAACCAGAGCCATGAATACAAGATATGCTGCACTTTTTTATGTGATAATCTACATTTCTCTATATTCAGAGTTCACAAATGGTTTATTAAATTTGATTAAGCACAGAAACACAAATATCAGGAATAATAAAGCTGTCAGATAGAAAGTCAGCATGCCACTTAGAAATAAAATGTAAACTGCTTTAAAATGCTTATTATAGCCGTAGAATGCCAAAATGACATTTTAAAAGAATTTCTGTAAACTAAAGATGTAAATCCTTTACTTTGATTGAGTTTGACAAATTGAAGCCAGCAAATCATTCAGGAAAGTTGCTAAAGTACAGAATCTAGATTTCAGGAATCCATTTCTTAGGCCCAAGAACACAGTTATTTCGTAGTGCATTTCTTTTAGACAATGAATTCAAATTGAAAAAAATTGCACCAGCTCATTCTCAAAAAGATTTTTACAGTGAAGTGTACAACCAGTGAGACAAATAATATCAAAATTAATTAGAAATTTCTACCAGCTCTAAATCAAAATATTGACAATTCTGTGTTAAGGGGGTGGAATAAGTGGAGAAAGGAGTAGGGGCATTAAGGCCTGGTTTCGGCCCAAGAAAATAAAATTTTAATAACTTTTTCAAATTGGCACATAATGTTTAGAAATGCATAGGATCAAGAAATATCAATGAAAAACATTAAGATTTTTATGTGATGACGTCAAAATTACGTCATAATATGTACTTTTTTGACAAAAACGATGAAAAAGACAGAATTTATGCAGTTTTCTATCTTTATTTGTGTTGTGGAAACATCGTGCGCAGCCAAGAAACAACAAAATAATTTAACAGATGCTTTATTATAACTATTAACAAAATATCACCAAATTTAAAGTTGTTTCTTGGGTGCGCACATACTTTTCCAATCGAAAATATACTTAAAAATTTGACGAAAAACAAAGAAAATCACGAAATTTTACAAATTATGCAAATTAAGTCATGATTTGTTGCCATGGTAACTTGTTCGACGTCCAAAATTGTTTTATTTTTCTGAATACCTTGCATCTTAGATATTGTACAGTAATTTAAAAATATGTATGATAACTTTTTAATTTACAGTAATTTTTGGGCCAAATAAGGGCCTTATTGCTCCTACTCCTTTGATTGGTTAAGTTCCAGTGATGGTTATTTCCTTGTATGCAATCAAATGTTATGTTAAATTTTTTCTATAGTACTGGACAGGATAAAACTTTACTCATGCCAAGTATATCTTTATTTGTAACAAAGATAAATTCTGCACATTTTTTCTAAAAGTGCAAATTTAACAAAGACTATGGTCGAGTTGTTGTCGCTTTGACACATTCCCCATTTCCTTTTTCAATTTTAATAGGGAAAAATCAATGGTGGTATTACACCTAGAGCAAATCTGACATGTGTGGGTAATCTTCTTTCTATGAAACTATTGAGACACATTTAACCATACTTGACCATAATAATTAATATGTTTTTTCTTTAAATCAAAGCCTTAAAGGCTGTAAAAGCAATTGCTGTCATGTTAATGTTTGGGGACTTTTATTTTTCATCCACATATATATAATAATTAAACCTGACATGAGTGTTGTCTAGTTAGAAGTAAGAAGGTTTTAACTTTATATAAATAAAAGACTTTAGCAGAAAGTCATTTTTAATGTTTTATATTTCACAAGGAGACAACACGTTTACCAGGCTAAAGTTGGGGTCAAATATACATGTGCTGAAACATATAACTCAAAAAGAAATCATCATGGATTATCCCCTGGTAGTGTTTGTAACTGGGCAATAATTTCCTTTATTGATTTAATTTTAACAATTTTCATAATTAATTTATATTTAACCATTAACACAAATGATTAAGTTAAAACATTTCAACTTTCCAGACGCAAATGTTAAAAAACGGGAAAGAAATAAAATATCTTACAAGACATAAACATGTAAAGAATAAATATATATTTCAGCTTAATAAAAATATTTTCATAATGGTACGTTGTCATCATTTTTAAAACTAAGTTCCAAACATTATTGCTCAGTTGATATACATGTATGTCCTTCTGATGCGGTACGAGCACAGGCACTTGTTTCTATCCAAAATAGTTTTATATGGATAGCCGACCTTCCTATGGATAGAAACAAGTGCATGAGGGTACGAGATAACTATAATTCTCATGCAATCCCGAAAAGGGGGGGGGGGGGGGGGGTCATCACAGACAAACATGACATTAAATCGTTATCACTGATGTATTGTTTAGGGCCAGTTGAAGGACGCCTCCGGGTGCGGGAATTTTTCACTGCATTGAAGACCTGTTGGTGACCTTCTGCTGTTGTATGTTTTTCTATGGTCGGGTTGTTGTCTCTTTGACACATTCCCCATTTCCATTCTCAATTTTATTATACGAACAAGAACAAACAGCTCTACGTTGCTTTGACATTTATCAATTTTCAGGAAACATTGCGAACAAGAATGTGTCCTCAGTACACAAATGCCCCACTCGCACTATTATTTTCTATGTTCAGTGGACCGTGAAATTGGGGTAAAATCTCTAATTTGGCATTAAAATTAGAAAGATCATATCATAGGGAACATGTGTACCAAGTTTGAAGTTGATTGGACTTCAACTTCATCAAAAACTACCTCGACCAAAAACTTTAACCTGAAGCGGGACAGACGGACGGACGGACGGACGGACGAACGAACGGACGCACAGACCAGAAAACATAATGCCCCTCTACTATCGTAGGTGGGGCATAAAAATGATCTTCAATATTTCGAAAACATGTGAAATAAAATTGCTAACACGGTGGACCGTCGAGTGTCAACAAACGTAGTAGACTTGTTCACTGAAAAGACGAGGATAATGGTTTCATCTGACATTTGTTATGCATTCCCAGTTTTGATCATGATATTTAAAAAGACGTACTTTTTTTCAATCTATGTAACTAGAAAATTCCAAATTGAAATATCTCTTCATCTGGACCGACTTGGCATCTACTACGTTTGGACGGGTCCATTTCATTAGTAAGGTGATCGATAAATATTACGGAGTTTGACAGAAAAGGAAAACGAACTTATTGTTATGTGTTTTCAACAAGGGTTTCGTTCCGCTAAATTATTTGCGCAAACAAAGTTTGTCTATTTTTAGATTACAGGTAATCATTTGACACTACGCATTAACCTGTGTAGTGATTTTGATTTTACGATAAATGTATGAATGAACGATAATTTTATGAATGAACAAGAGCACCTGACCTCTTAAAGAAACACAAATTAAACATATAAAACCGTATTTAATAGCAGAGACATATAATACACATTGTATTATATGTCTCTGATAGGAGATAATTCAGTTAAATTTTCAATACTAAATCAACAACTGAAATGAATCCATATTTTGTTGAAACATCGTACGAACGGCGGAAAACGGAATCGCAGTTATAAAAATGTACTTTTTTTCACTCGGACTTCTATGTTATTTGATAGTCAAACGGTTGACCCTTTAAATACAAAAATACATCTACAAGAACATATTCTGAAACTTCTTAAATCCACTAACGTTTTTTTAAAGTTTCAAGCTATGTATTGCATTAGAAAACATACATAGGTGTTAAAGAATGACAGACCAGGAGCCTGTTTAACAAAATACTATGGCTTGATATGGGCGGAGTCTCTGATCTGGGTCAAAAAGATGGCCATACGCGATAGCATAAAAGCAATTGCTTTAAAAATGTATCAGATGACCCACCTTCCAACCCTCATGGCCCACATGAATAAAAATGGAACATAGGGGTAAAATGCAGATTTTTGTATATATCTCTGAAACAAAACCATTTGGAGCAAATCAGACAGGGGGCAGTTGATGGTTTTCTCAGAGCATGGGTCCTGTGTAATTTCGAGGAGAAGATTTTTTTAAAAAGTTAACGGACATTTAATATGGACGACAGACAACAAGTGCTGCCCATTCGACCAAGATCGTTTTTAACCCTTAAAGTACACCACTTACCATTTTGTGTACAACATCCCAGGAAATTAATGATATTTTCATGGCATCCTATTAATTTCATCACTTCCATTTCTTGCATTAAATCTGTCAATTCTCTATCGGTTGCATCCTCTAAAATATTTAAATAATATTGACAATTATTAATGGATAAAACCATTGGTCACATTCAAAGAATACTGTGGATTCATTCATTTTCATGGATTGCTTAAAACTTGCATAATCGTGGATATTTGATTTTGTAATTTTTCCAATCTCTGTATTCAAAGCCTATTCAAAATATGTTATTCAATGAACATTTGAATTCAATGTTCACCTGTACCCACGAAAATTGGTATCAAACTAATGTTAATGAATCAAAAGTAATTTGTCCCATCCCAGGACTATATGTCCCCATTCAAAAACATTGATCAGGAACCCTCCCCTTGCAGTGGCATAGCTTGCATGTATGCTCAGATGCTCAAGCATCCACATCATTTTGACAAAACAAAAATAAAAAAAACAGCAGTTTAACTCGGAAGTATCAAAATGTAACAAGGCTGAGGATATGAGGATAACGTCCAGTCATTTTCGAAGCAGTATGCCTGGTCTTTCATTTAGGATAATTTAGTTTGATACATGAATCGCAGAATAGTGTTTCAAGTTAACTTTTCTTCGTATAAATAGTCTATGTCATCAGCTAAGGCAAGCGGAGAGGACTGATACGCAGACCCGTGGACATTGAAATTGAACCTAGTGGAGGGATGGCTTCTCATTTGACTATAGTAACTAACAACTAAAACACCATATCCTGATATCGTTTCTTGCGACATTGTAAACGACGTGATAAAACAAATCAATTTGTAATAGATCGTGATAAGTCCTAGGCTTATGAATTCCCGTTTCTATTTAGGTTCAAATACTAATTTTATTTTTATTCAGTAAAGAACAAAGATCCAATATTCCCCGCCATGCACATTACATGTCATATTTTATCTATCAAAGGCCAAGGAACAAGGGAATAACTAAAAAAAACTTTTATTTCTTTTTCTTTTTTATTTTTAATATCTAAAAAGAAATAAAAGCTTCACAGCAAATGAAATGGGATTTCCATTACAATTTATATTTCAAAGGGACATTACTAGTTAAAAATATTTGATTACGAATTATTTTCAAAATTGTCAAAGACATTGTTTATGATATGAGTTTCACTTAATCTGACATGAATTGTACACATGAGAGTGCTAACAAGACCGGACGATCGGACGCCCGGTATTTTTATGTCTCCTGCATGCGTTTAGCTCAGTAATAAAAAATCCAAGGTTGTAGACTCAAATTCCTGGAAAGAGAAGTCACTTCAGTTCCTATACTCAGAAGTTCCTAAATTATACAGAAGTGCCGCTGTAATGGAGTCCGTTTAAACGGTTTTTGATATGTCAAATAGAAGATTGGGGGGGAAACTTTACATCAAATATTTATGAATTGAATGATGGTAGTTTCAAGAAAACAATAAAATTTGGTTAAAAATATAAATATATGAATTGGTGGGTATTTTGAATTTAAACAAAAATCTAACTAGTGTCGGATTCTGGGGGAGTACATGTGCTTAAATAAAAAATATTTTCTGCACAAAAAGGTCCAAACATTTTTTGCTGTTTACAGTTTATCTTTATCTTTAATTAATTTCATACAAAAACTAAAAAAATCCTTAAAATAACCAATTTAGTGGCAGGAACCCAACAATGGCAGCCATGTTTGTCGATGGATCAAAACTTCGGATACAATTTATAAGCAAGATACCAGATAATTAAGGAAATTTTTTTTTGTTAAAGTTTGAAATCTTTGGCCCAGTAGTTTCAGAGAAGGTTTTTTGAAATAGTTAACAACAGATGATGATGGACGCCAAGTCATTAGTGATAACATAAGCTCAAATGGTTATAGCTAACAATAATGTGTCCCCAGTACATGAATAGCCCATCCACACTATCATTTTCTATGTTCAGTGGACCTTGAAAATGGGGGAAAATTTCTAGTTTGGCATAAAAATTACAAAGATTATAAAATAGAAAACATGAGCCCTAAGTTTCAAGTTGATTGGACTTCAACTTCATCAAAAACTACCTCTACCAAAAACTTTAACCAATCCTTTAACCTGAAGTGGGACAGACAGACGGAAGGACAAACGGACGGAAGAACGAACCAATGGATGGACAGATGAACAAATAAGACAGACAAAAGAACGAATGAATGGACGCACAGAACAGAAAACATAATGCACCAAAATGGGGCATAATAAATGGGACATTAAAATGGGTTTTAATTGATCCTACAAACTATCCATGTTTATGTAATAAGGAGTACTGTCTTTTGGTATGTATAACGAACACATTTACATTTATACCCTGTGTGTTATACATGACTACAAATATTTTCTTAGTTTTTTTTCAGGTCCAAAATTGGACCAAGAAATTTCCAATTGAAGTGAAAAGTAAGGATTTTTTTTGCTCAAACCTTGATTGTTTTTTATGTGTTATAATATTAATATTCTTGATTTGTCATGTTTTATTCAAATAAAATACATTTTATATCTTTGTTGTTACGTTTTTCGTGTAAATTTGTCAATATGTTTTGCAATCCGGAAATTTGCCAATTGTCTTAATATTGAAGACACAATAAAGCTTTTGTTATTGGTTAAATCAGCCTAGAGTTGTGTTCCTTGTTGTCATGACTTATTGTTTTGTATGTGTTCATCATAAAGAGTTGAAGAAAAGTGTATGAAAATTGAATAAACAACACTCATTTTGAAAAGATAAACCATATAATATATCAGGTGATCACAAGTCATGTTGGTCAGTCATGTGACATAATATTGTAAAGTGATGATTTATTCTATGAGAAGTTTATTTTTATAAATACGTTTTTACTTTGTAACTTTTCAACTTTTAAACAACTGTTTAAAACCTTTCAAGAAATTATGATTGAAAACATGATTATCACATAATTGTAACCTGAACAAATTTAATTAGGAACAAGGTCAACCTGTCACTGATTTGTTTTGACATTCATTAGACCTGGGGTTGAAGTCATAAAACTTTGCTCAGTGCTCGGAGCACAAAAATCTTGCTCAAAACATAAAATCCAGCATTTTGATTGGTTTTTATTTGTATAAGTACAAAAAACTGACTCAAATATTTATTACTTCAAGGCCTGTTGATTGAGGTGGGATAATCCAGATTAACAGCTAGAATCATCAAACAAAAAATAAAAGTATTGAGATTTTAACAATTCATTACAGCACTAATGACATTAATTGACTTGTAATTATTTTATTGTTTGAATCAGAACATTAATTGGATATTTATAATCTTGTCCTTTATACTCAAACAATTCATCCTTTTAACTGTGATTTTCAAAAAATTATCAAAGTTCAAAGCCCATAATTATAGCAAAAATGAGCCAAGCGGAACAAAACTGAAACTTAACAATTCCTAGTTGTGAAATTAGGGAATGACAGAATGATGGAATGACGGAATGACAGAATTACGGAATGACCGAATTACGGACATGGCACCGACATCTTTGTTGCGGGCCATATTCGTTGCAGGGCCATAACAAAGCAAATTTTTCAATAAAGATAAAAAAGATGGAAAAAATTCAATTCTTATTTCCCAAAATTTTATGCTTGTCTAATAAAAAAAGAAAACCTAAGCATAAATCCAGTTTTCATTAATACTATTTGATTTTTGATCTAAAATATATAAGTAAATTTTACCCTTCAACATCTTGACTGCTATGGCAGTTGTTGGAGCTTTATTTAAACCAACAGCTTCTGCTTTAAAAACTTTACCAAATGCTCCTTCCCCAAGAGGTTCACCAAGTGATACCCTATAACAATAAATAAATTATTTCATCTCATATTCATTTAGATATTGAGATACTGATTGATGTAACCATATATATATAACTAAATAAAATTCTAATAGTTGTACACATTTTCTTAGATATAAGAAGATATGGTTTGAGTGCCAATGAGACAACTCTCCATCCAAATGACAATTTATAAAAGTAAACCATTATATGTCAATGTACGGCCTTAACACAGAGCCTTGGCTCACACTGAACAACAAGCTATAAAGGGCCCCAAAATTACTAGAGTAAAACCATTCAAACGGGAAAACTACGGAAGCCAATAAGGGCCATTCAAAAAAAAAAATTATGTCGTAATTACGACAAAGCATGTCGTAATTACGACACAGAATGTCGTAATTTCGACATAACATGTCGTTATTACGACATCGCTATGTCGTAATTTCGACATAACATGTCGTTATAACGACATCGCTATGTCGTAATTTCGACATATCATGTCGTAATAACGACATCGCTATGTCGTAATAACGACATTGCTATATAAAAAAGAATATGTATTATGATTGCCAAGAGACTAAATGACACAGAAATTAACAACTATACGTCATCATAATGCCCCCAATAATTAGAAAAGCCCCTGCATAGTCAGCTATAAAAGAGGGAGGAAAGGTACCAGAGGGAGAGTCCCCGAAATGCTGTGTTGCAGACAGTGTTATTATTTAATTATTAGCTCCCTTGGAAAAACTCCAAATTTCATATTTAATGCATTTTATTGTTAAATAATTTACATGAAGCTTAATAAGTATATATTTGTTAATTGCATAGCTTTTGCTATTTGAATGCATTGGTTAAAGATATGTTTTTATATTGTAAAGTTTAATATTTGCATCGTCGCAAAATCTTTGGATACCTTCTTTGGATACCTTCAGTGAGAAAATTATATATGTTATAAAAAACAATTGTGGTTAGTAAATTAATGGTTGTCGAATGACTGTACAGATAGAAATAATGATAAAAAAACAACTGTACAGATAGAAAGTAAAGATAAAAATATATGAACAGATAGAAAACATATATGATACTAGCTTGCCAGCTAAGCATCCAATCTCCCTCAAAATAAGCGCTTACTACAGGGCTTCTTGTAATAAGGGTGAATTAAAATATCAATTGCTCTAATGTTACTTTCAAACGTTGGGCACGATGTTCCTACAACAGGTTACACTTAAAATGCGGCGTCGAAGAGGGTCTTTGACTTCGATTAATTTTTACAAGTTTTATTCGGTTTTTTATATTGTTGGTTGATTCTGGTTCTGTTCGTTTTGTGATGTCATTTTATCAAAATTTACCTCGAGTTGTGGAAATCGATATGATAATGTTTACCCTTTAAGTTATTTCAACTAAAAATGCAGTACTGTCGCAAGTAATGTAGGAAGGAAAGATGGGACGGCAGTACATGTATACGGTTTTCATATTTTTTTTATCATAGGATGTTTAACTTTCAAGTTGCATATCATCTGTCATTGTAAAATTTCTATGTCTTAATTCATCCCCAATACAAATATATCTGACACTCTGCAAGTAAATCGAACATTTTTACCCTTGGTTAAATTTGAATAGAATTTTATTTTCCCTGGCACATAAGTTGTCGAAATACACCCCTTTGGCTTGAGAATTATTTCCCAAGTCATCTTCAGATATATACATTTTAAAATATAGTAATCTACTCCTGGATCGTCCGCGAAAACGGCAAATACAAATATAATCCCCCTTTTTTTTTAATTCGATGAAACGGGTTTCGTCGCTGTTTGGGATTCGTCTTTTAATTACCTCCATTTCATGCACAAGTTTATATTGACGAAAAGTTGCGGCTTCGCTAGTACAGGAATTACTTTCATCACGAAATAGCAGAACAAATCGCGAAGTAAAACATTCCGTGAACTGGTATTAAGTGTTTTGATATTGGTGATTGCACCTAACCATCTTCGCTAGCCAAGGGTTACGATCCACTCCCGCTCTCTTCACCCTTGGCGGATTGAGTTAAAATTTCGGAGACACAAGGTAAGGATTTTTATTGGTTGCAGTCAAAACTCGCTGCATCCAATCAAAAAGCGCCTATAACATGATCACGTGTAAATGTTTAAAGTGTTTGTAAACAATTACCACGTGTTTATTGTGCAACAAGACTTTACATCCCTAAACATACGACTATATTTAGTGACAACTTGAAGGTTTTTAATCAACCAACAGAAGTTCCTGTGTATGTTTCATGCACAAATGCATGAATGTTGACGTATATTTTCATTTCCAGCTTTACCAAGTGTGTAGAATCTAGACGCTACCGTGTTTTTACCTCCAAATTGAAGATTTCAAGTGCTACCATTGGTCAAGAATAATGTGTTCGAAATGGGCGTGATTTTTATCTTCCGATAGATGGCGCATCAATGTTATCACAAATGTTGGCTCAATCCGCCAAGGGTGAAGAGAGCGGGAGTGGATCGTAACCCTTGGCTAGCGAAGATGGCACCTAACTGAAGTGACGACTTTAAAAGATCTATTTCGGAGTACTTCCGTAACATAAATTTCAATTTATTTTATATAATGGGATTTTTCCCCCATTTCCAAATTCTTTTAAATAAATCGTTAAAAGCTATACAATTAATAAAAATTGCAAAATTTAACCTGTGTCGAACCTATTTCCCCGGGCGGAGTCTATAGCAACATGCACTATTCTTTTTTTCGGCAGCAATCATCAACATCTTTTTCCAAATTTCATAACACGATTTGTTTTAATTATCATAAACATTTAATTGAAACTTTAGCACATTTAACGTCGGAAATTAGCGTCTTTAGGATTTTAGACGTTTTCAGACGTTTGTAAAAATTGGCTACTGTTTTGTAATGTATGGAAGCATTTTATTCCTTTAAGACCCAAATATGTAGTTAATAAGGAAAGAATTTTAAATCCTCGGGGTTGTAGGAACATCGCGCGTGCCCAACGTTTGAGAGTAGATATAGAGCAATCAATACTTCAATACACCCTTATACCAAGAAGCCATGTAGTTTGCGCTTATTTAAAGGGAGATGGAAAGCTTGGCTTGACTTGGTTGAATTAATTCAGTCCTCTAAAATTTCCACATTTCATTCTTCCAACATGCGTGACAGCATAGCTATTCTACGACCGGTAACATGTTAATAATGTAGTCGACTTTATCTGGCTGTATTTTTTTTTTTTATCTTTATTATAATCTCACTTCTATATACATATCACAGATTACAATTACACATATATAAAACATTTATGTCAATTATTGTCATTTTTCCCTGAAAAGAAAAAAAAACAACAACAAATCGCTCATTTACTCTAAGTCAACAAATCGCTCATTTACGCAATTCAACAAATCGCCCATTTACTCTGAGTCATCAAATTATCATATACGAAACTGATTATATCAATGTCACTTTTTTAATCAATCTATCCTATGTTAAACTAATTGTATAAATATACTTTCTTTTTTTATATTTTCTTTTTTATATATAAAACAATAAAATAGCCTTTGAACAATTACAAGAAAAAATACACAAAATGTTAGCATACGCAAATGTTATTTTAACTAATATTTTTAAGTCCTAACAAAAATAGGTTGGTTTCCAAACCTAAGTTTTGATACATAATAAACAATATAATTAAAGATTTAATTCACGCACGAAACGGATCTTGTTTTTTCTAAATAACTGTTCATTCCACAAAACACCACGGACAAAGTTTGTGAACTTCCGCGTATCTTTCTAATTTCGGAACATGAAAAACATAACTACTAATTTCTTCATCGTCCGTTTTTCTCAAATCTCTAAATCTATTGATATAAAACATTGTGTCTTCATAACCTGATTTGTTCGTATCAAGATTCACATGATTAATTTTCTGCTTTGTTATATTACAAATAACTATTGTATCTCTCTTTTTTAATTTTTCCTAATACGAGATCGCCTTCTGGTCGTCTATTAAATACTATTTTTTGATAATGGCTATCGTTACACGGGCTGTTCCCGGTAATAATTGGCTGTACAGTCAGAGTACGATGGGCAATGTTAATCAGAATTGGTATCTATAACATATATAAGTTTCTAACTGAAGGTATCCAATGAAGGTAACCAAAGATTTTGCGACGATGCAAATATTAAACTTTACAATATAAATAAATATCTTTAACCAATGAATTCAAATATCAAAAGCTATGCAATCAACAAATATATATTTATTAAGCTTCATGTAAATTATTTAACAATAGAATACATTAAATATGAAATTTGGAGTTTTACCAAGGGAGCTAATAATTGAATAATAACACTGTCTGCAACACAGCATTTCGGGGACTCTCCCTCTGGTACCTTTCCTCCCTCTTTCATAGCTGACTATGCGGGGGCTTTTATAATTATCGGGGACGTTATGATGACGTCTAATTGATAATTTCTGTGTCATTTAGTCTCTTGGCAATCATAATACATATTCTTTTAAATATAGCGATGTCGTTATTACGACATAGTGATGTCGTTATTACGACATGATATGTCGAAATTACGACATAGCGATGTCGTTATAACGACATGTTATGTCGAAATTACGACATGCTATGTCATAATAACGACATAAAATATTTTTTTTGAATGGCCCTTATCGGCTTCCGTAGAAAACCAACGTTCTAATCTATATAAAACCAGAGGCTCTAAAGAGCCTGTGTCGCTCACTTTTGTCTATGTGAATATTCAAGGACATGACAAAATTGTGTTTTGGTGATAACTAAGATTTATGAAAAATGGTTAAATATTGACTATAAAGGGCAATAACTCCTAAAGGGGTCAACTGACCATTTCGGTTATGTTGACTTATTTGTAAATCTTACTTTGCTGAACATTATTGCTGTTTAGTTTATCTCTATCTATTATAATCATGATAATATTCAAGATAATAACCAAAAACAGCAAAATTCAGGGGTAGCAACCCAACAAAAGGTTGTCCGATTCATCTAAAATTTTTAGGGCAGATAGATCTTGACCTGATAAACAATTTCACTCTATGTCAGATTTGTTCTAAATGCTTTGGTTTTTGAGTTATAAGCCAAAAGCTGCATTTTACCCCTATGTTCTATATTTAGCCCTGGCGGCCATCTTGGTTGGTTGGCCGGGTCATGATCACTGGACACAATTTTTAAACTAGATACCCTAATAATGTTTTGGCCATGTTTGGTTAAATTTGGCCCAGTAGTTTCAGAGGAGAAGATTTTTATAAAAGTTAACGACGATGGATGGCGGACGCCAAGTGATGAGAAAAGCTCACTTGGACCTTCGGGCCAGGTGAGCTAAAAACAAGAAACGAGAAACACATATATATTATATAAACAAACTACAACTACTGTACATCAGATTCCTGACTTAGGACAGGTGCAAACATTTGCAGTGATGGATTAAATGTTTTAATGGGTTAAACCATTTATTACTAATGATTTACAATTTTCAGTGTTTTTGAACAATTTTGTACCGAGACACGTTTTTTTTTATCTAGGTAATGTGAGAATGTTATATTTGCTCTTTTAAAAAATTACCAGAAAATCAAGTTTCTCACATTGTATTGCATGATCAGGCCTCTACAATAACATTTTTTTCAACTTGTCCAGGAGGACTTTGCATTATAAGTTGATTCAAGGAACAAAAGAAATTTAAAACAATAGAACAGAAGTTAGTTTTATATCTTTTGAAATATTTTTCAAAAATTATGAGTCAAGAAAAACTGAAACTAGTCATGTCACAGAACTTAGGATCTACTAATAATGCCAAGTCAAATCAGACTTGCATATGAGGCACCGTCTGATAGGCATGTCAATGTAAATTCATTGGATTTGTATCTTGTTTTTATTTTAAAGTCGAATTTTTTGTCAGCTTTTTCCAGTTTTATCCATTTCATACAGTAAGTACAGAGTGAGTCATGGATGATATTACGACACTCATTCCAATTTATAATTGACTGGGGAAGATAATTAGGTCCTTTACTGAGGAATGATTTTAACTCTCCGTCTTGAAATATGTTAAGATCTCCTGTTATAACATGGGAAATTGGTCCATAAATGTATTTGGAATTACTGCAATTACATGAAGTAGGTGTATTTTCACTGAAATTAAAATCTTTACACAATTGGCTATAATTTAACACAAATTTCCAGGTAGATTTCTTGTAAATATAACAAATAAGAGGGAGCTCAGTATTATCAAAATATCCAGGAATTTGTTCATTAACAGAATGGTTGTTAAAAATACCAGCAATATTTACAAAATCAAAACCTTTATTGACATACTTTATTTTAATAAAATGTTTTTTATGATCTTCAGGACGATCAATTTTAGGAAACAGTTTAGAATAACAATATGCCATTATAATTTGAACAATTTCGTACTTAGGACTGCTATATGAAATTGTGTTGCAATCCTCTAAAATTTTATTTAACTTATTAATCGGTAATGAACAGAGCTTTGTTAACAGATAATGTCTGCCGTTGTTTTTTGAATAGAAATTAGGTCCGAAATATTGGTGTGATTGGTCCGAAATTTTCTTTGATTGTGATTTTTTCTACGACCATGAGAATGTTTTTTTTCGAACAGTTTTAGAAACAATATCCAAAATGTTAACAGTATCGGTTCTTGATATTTTTTAATCTAATTTAATTCAATTATTTTCCGTGATTGTACAAACTTTGAATGAGATTCACCAGGCTGCTTATTTACTTCTTCCAAAGGTTGAACTGCTAAATATTTGATAGGATGACTGTGCTTCTTAAGGTGTTGATAAATGATACTTTTGAATTTATTGGGTTATTTTCTTGAGTGCGTTTAGATAAATATCGACCAGTTTAACCTACGTACTGAATACCGCATTCTGGTTTGTTTCATGTGAGTAAATAAATAAGACTGTTTGTTTTTCAAGTTATATCAGTTTCAAATTTTAAAGAAAATGAGCGACCATTAAGTGTAGACCTTACCGTATTGTTGGTGGAAAGACAGGGACATGTTACTCATTTTTTGGCATGACACTTATCGATAGAAGGGTAACCACGATTTTTATTTTTAATCAAAGCACCAAAGGGTGCTATAGGCAGTTAATCAAAAACCCAAAGGCAAACTTGGCAAATTTCAGATGAATAGTGTAACGAATTAGTCAAAATATTTATCTCAGGCATTGTTCTCAGCTATTTCTAAAGTATCAAATAATGCTTGTACAGTAATGTTTATGTCCTACCACTTTCAAAAGTTATTTCCAATTTATATTTATAAAGATTCAATGTCTGAGATTATACACATACACTGTCCTATGTTAGGGGAGAGTTTTGTGCCAGTTAAGATGTTTAAGCCGCCACATTATGTATGCACCTGTCCATAGGACCCACTAATGTGGTGATTGTTGCTGTATATCATATTTATTCTTCATAATTGTTTTGTACATTTTTATAAATTTTAATTTCTTGTGTATACTTATGATTTTAGTGTACATGTATGTCCAAGTTATGGTAAATGCTCTTTTGTTTCGACGTTGGAAAGTTCCGGGCGGAAAGAACTCACTAGCTGAAAAGTTCCCGAGGAACTTATTAACTAGTTACTTTGTTCTTCCTCTGATTTAAAAGTTCCACCGGAACAAAGTGACTAGTTCAAATAGTATACATTTTTGTTATTATGTTAAGGGGCCACCAAAAGGAATCCTTTGGGTGTAGGAGTTTCTCCCTGCATTAAAGATCCATTGGTAACCTTCAACTGTTGTCTGCTCTTAGATCAGGTTATTGTCTATATGACACATTCCCCATTTTCATTCTCAATTTTATTAGGCACTGGCTACGGTTACATGGAAATGTAACAACAATAAAAATATTATTGTTACACTGGAGACTAATTGCCGGAATGCAAAGTTGGGCGAGGAACCGATTTGATACGAATATAACAATAATTACTGAGGCAACGGTTACATTACGCTGAGATTAATAGTATTCTCATTGTATAATACTCATTGGCGGATCCGGGGGGGGGGTTCCGGGGTTGGCTGATCAATGCATTTGAATGGGAGCATATAGTTGGAACCCCCCACCCTTATCAAATCCCTGATACTGATAAAAAATAAATATTATTATTCAACAAATGGTGTATAACTTGAATAGTTTTACGTATTAATGTTTTTGATGTTCTTAAAGATACTACTCAAGATTAGGAGTGCCAAAGGCGAAAAATATAGTTCAATGGTTTCACTTTTTTAAAGTATTTAACTGCACACCCTCTCTTATTACTGTCATTATACTTTGAACCAATTTTGTTTAGGGTGAAAAACATTAAAACTTGGGATGCGTTTTAAACTTAACTAAAACAGTATCAAGACATAAATTTCATACAGCTATACAATTTGACACAAATTGATACATCAAAAGCAAAGTTTGCTTACTATCACTTAAATACTAAGAACTTCTGTATGTACACGTATCCGTGGAGGACGTAATTTCGTTCACCAAAAATGTGTCGGCCTTTAAAACACTTACTGGATTTGCAGAAATTGTCATTGTAAATAAAAAATTACAGTAAATAAATTGTATGTAATAAATGTATGTATTGTAAATATATTATAAAATTAATGTCTTCAACTTTTATTATTCAAGTTTCAAGTTTTTATTAAATCAGGAAAATCAATACAAGTATAATGATGTCTTCCCCCGCATTAACATGATATTACATCACATAAATAAATATATATTATGTATGACAAAATATCAAATCAAGGTTAAATGAATAAAATTACAAAGATTCAAAGCATAATTGTATGTAATGGCATATATTTTTTGTATCATCAATATTTTGTGGGTTAAGTAAACTAATAATGGTTTTCATAACTTTTTCAGGGCACAGATCTTGTGAATTAAAATTTAGTTTATTAAATAGTTGTTTTCTATAATTTTCAAATTTTTTGCAATAAATAAGGAAATGTTTTTCATCCTCTATTTGATTGCAGCTCAAGCATATTCTGTTTTCTCTCTTAATTTTTGGTCTGAAATATCTACCTTTTTCAATCAAAAGAGGGTGGGAACTAATTCTTAATTTTGTAAGATTTCTTGTTATATTAGGAGAACATTTATAAGATAGATAATTTTGCAATTTAAATTCTTCTGAATAAATATTGGCATAGAAATGTAATTTATTGTCTTGTTCAATAGAACGTAATTTTTCTAGATTATGCAAAGTGTTATTAGAATGTTGGTTATTAATAGTTTCCTTTAAGTTCTTTAAATTGAGATTATTGTCTGTTAAATTATATTTTTCAATAGAGTTCGAGATAAAGTTGTGCCAAGATCTGTGTCCATCAGTATATAATGAATGATCAAATTTATATGTTTCACTAAGCAATCTGTCAGATGGAAGCTGTTTAAGTCGATCATTATATTTAAGGGCTAGTATTAGTATATGATTCAAAGTAGGTTGTCTTCCTAATTCACACTTCACTGCCATATTTGAACTTCTCTTGTGAACTCCTAAAATATTTTTACAAAATTTATTATGAATTTTTTCAAAAGGTAATTTATCAATATTTGAGTCTTTTATATTGTAGTCACTAATCCATATTTCAGATCCATAAGTACTTATGGGTTTTATAAGAGTATCAAATAGTTTTAATTTTAGTTTATGATCTATAGTATTGAATCCAAATGTCTTAGAATGCAGAGAAAAAAGTGCCTTTAGGCTTTGTTTGTATAAGTGTTCTGCAGCATGTTTAAAATTTCCATTAAAGTAAATGATAATACCCAGATATTTATATTTCTCAACAATTTCAATTTCTTTGTTATTATAAAAAAAAAATAATTTTGAAATCTTTTTTTACCTTTACTGAAGATCATAATTTTTGTTTTATTTAAATTGACATTCAGCTTCCATCTATCACAGTATGTTTTTAGAGAATTTAAACAGGATTGAAGACCTTCTTTGTTTTCAGATAGTAATAGTAAATCATCAGCATATAATAATCAATTCATTCTAGTGTCTATAAGCTGCACCGGAAAACATGATTCTTGGGGGAAAACTGAATCAATGTCATTTACATATATATTAAATAAGAGGGGGCTTAAGCCATCGCCTTGTACATATTTCTAGTCCCATCGTACATTACTGTTTTTCATCTAACAATAATGCAATGTAACCGTAGCCTCAGTAATTATTGTTAGATTCGTAATTAAACAGGTCCTTACCCAACCATGCATTCTGGCATTTAGTCTCCAATGTAACAATAATATTTTTATTGTACTAATGAACTCAAAATCGTTCAATTTTTTTGATGTCATGTTTTGAATTCCCGCATCTACGGGTGCAATCAACAGTTTTTTTCTATGACGTCACATTTTGAGGGACCATGCATAAGTGACCCTTACTGGTGGACTGATTAATAAAGATACTTGTATAAAATTAGATATCACTGGAATCAGAATTTTCTCTAGTTTATAATGAAATAAAAATAATGTGTACTTTTAATATATTAAAAATATTCCATCCAATGAACATGGGGGAAAAAAGGTCTAATTTGAACATAAAAAACTTGAAACCAGGTCATGTGCACACCTATGAAGACATGATCCATGCACATTTTACATAATCAAAACTGAATGAAATTTGTAGGTTTTTACCTGGCCTTTCAAAAAAATCTTGTTTCAGGGTACGGTTTCCTGCTCCGAAAAGAGCTACAGTGGCTGCAAATAAGTTTTCAATTTTCACTGCCAAAAAAACAGGATGTTTACAGTGTTGTCTCCCCTCAAAACATGTAAAGTTAATATAATTTTTAAAATTATTTCAATCATTCAACCTGTTTTAATTGAAAGCTAATTAACTAATTTTTACAATCAAATACAAAAAACATGATACTTTTTCACCAATTGAGTAAATAAACAGGGGTTTCCCTCCATGGTTATTTTTAGTCGGGGAATAACCCCTAGTTTTTTTTATACGAAACTGTTTATAGCACCCTACGCAGAAATCTACAATGTACTTCCTTTTTCCGGTCTCGTTTGTATGAAACTTTGAGTAAAATATATATTTATCAGTATTCAGGAAGGAACGCAATACCAATTTCATTTTTAATAATTTCTAAATATGAAAAAACGTTACCTGATGATAGCGTTTCTTTGTTTACATTGCATATGACGTCATAACTTAAATGACGTCACAACTAAAATCCCTAACAACAGAACCAAAATCGGAAACGTTACGGCATTTCCGTTTCTTTTTAACAAATATTTAAGTTACGAAAAAAAAGTTCATACAGACTTCGTCCCCATTTACAGGTTATGCCCGCCTCATATTATTTTTATTATTGTTACAGCCAGTGCAATTTTATTAACGTCTCAAATTATAACTGAATTAAAATATCTTGATTACGGTTTAACTGTCTTCCATTACTAATAGCATAATAAAAATAAACATTTATTTAAACTTTAAATATATGTAATAGTAGGAATTAAGAAAAACATGTTTGTAACTTCAGTCTTCAATTATTACTTGTTGAAAACATAAACGTTTCTCGGGCCTCGTTAGGCAGCAACCATTTGATTTTCTGGGGGGGGGGGGCTATTGGTTTTTTTTTCTGTACAAACTTTTTTTTTTCACCTGCGGCGAAAAACAGTCTATTTTTTTCGCGTCAAGTGGAAAACAATTTTTTTATTTCAATTTTAGCATTACATATAGTGGCAGCTGAGGGTGAAACAAACACATTTTTTTTCTCAGAATCAAAAACAAATAATTTTTTTCTCCAAAAACTGGAAACAAACTTTTTTTTCAAAAAAAAACCATAGCCCCCCCCCCCCCCCGAAAATCAAATGGTTGCTGCCTTAGTCGTTACCTTTTTATCGTATCATGCGATTTCTTTTCTTATTATTTTCATGGGGAAATCGTTTACCAGCATAAAGTTGCTGAAGTAACGAGTGTTTAAATGTGAAAAATTATAAAAAGAAACATGTAACAAAAAAGTCGTATTTTTCTGTACCGGAAATCGAAAAGCCCTTGTAAATCAAAAACAATTACGGTGTGATACGCGTCACAGATCGGACTTAATATTTTACAGAATATGCGACTTTGGAAGTTAAATAATGCCGTCCTTTAGAAAACAGTTGTTAAAGTTTTAATCTCAATATTTATTGAAGCACATTGAGCTAAATCAAAGCACGTGTAGCATTATGTTACATTGTAACCCCAAAGAGAAACAATCTTAAAATGACCTTGACATCGACCAATCAAAAAACAACAATAACAACAACTTTATTTGACAAGCATGAAGGAGGTCATTTGCGAGATAACGGAATAATATTAACAAGAATACAAATGAGCATACATTTAAGATTACTGAATTAAGATGATTTAAATAATCTCAATCATTTCAGACAAAAAACGAATAGAATAATTAATAATAAAGTACCTATGTATCATCAGAATCCTCCCAATTTAAAAGGTACGTAAATTTCGTCTTCTATGTAATTTGAAATTGCCGCCAACTTATTAATAGACTACTGACGTATGTAATACGTATCGATGACAAACAATATTCCTACGACTTTTGCCATTTGGGAAATGTAAACGACTCATCTTTATAGATTTTCGGCGGTCAAATATTTCATACAATTGTTCTTTGGCATCTTAGCCAACAGCACAGGGGATAATAAACTATAGAAGGATTTCTATCGGGCACTACTTCCTATGTGCAACTTCAAAACTTTTGGGAAAATCGACGACCATTTAACGTTTTTATGATAATATTTTTTATATTCCAGAATAAAAAGTATGAAAAAAGTGTCCAATTAGTTATAAATAACATGATAGCCAGCCAGATAATAAAAGTGGCACATATTTCAGCATTTATTGGGTAGAACATAAATCTAGGGTGCTCGCATAAAGCAGCTTAACTGCTTAAAAATGTTAGCGATGGTAGTATTTTTAGATAGGCGATTTTGAAGATTGAGACGTGTAATTACCCTTTGAACGAGTTAAGTATTTAATATTTTTCCATTTCTAAGCTTCCTATTTGTTTTTTGTTTGTGAATTATATTAGAAAGGAGCAAAGACTGGTGTCCAGAATATGAACCAGCATACAATGAATTAAGTTATGAAAAAATGATAAATCTGTTCAGCTAAAGATGTCAAACGCTATCTGTATTAATTACCCAAAAAAGATAGGGTATATCAGGGTAGCGACTGACGTCTGACTAAATATTCTCGCTCGGACACACACTCCATAATCTTGTATATTATAAGAGCATATAAACCTGTTAAATTAAATTAATATTGATATAGCTTTTACTTGTATGACCTTTTTATCCTCTAGTACAAGACAATCAGACAAGTGTTATTGTTGAGCCCTAATGATTCCAGTATATATATGAGAAAATGTTAAACCTTGGAAAAAAAGAGTTTTTGGAAAAACTTCTTGTTATATTTCATACTACAGTGGTTACAATATCTATTGAATTCATCTGAAAATTGATACAACCAATCAAATATCAGGTCATTATACAGCTTTTAACCAAAGAAACAATCTGGATGTCAGAAACAGTGAGCAATGCTATTTGTGGGTCGACAGATATAAGTTAAAATGTTGTCATGAGTCAATATATATGTCTTTACAGTATGATAACTTTCATGGAATGGTCAATGTTATGCTTTAACTTACTGTTCCCGTCTAAATTCCCAGTGTTTGTCCAGAGGGAGATCATACTCTGACATCATGGTCAAATCAGATGACAAGCGTCTTCTTGGACCAGGTTCAATTCTGATTGTGGGTAAAACAAATGGTTGTGTACCATCATAAGATTTGTATGGATGGTAATTCTCATTCTGGAATTGATGCAAAACATTCTGATATGAAATTAAAATGTATACCTGTTTCAAATTTGTGTGCAGATCCATGTCATTTTTTTAATTATCATGATTTTGTAATAGAAATAAACATCATAAAAGTTTGAAGAGCACACAGACTATCGCTAATAATAAATGAAGCAAGTCCAGATGCAAAGCTGTTATAAATATTCAAATCTAAAATTGACAAAAACTTCCTTAAAACTAAATTAGATTCTGTCTAGATTGAATATCTCTATTTTCATAATCTAAACATTACTGATGAACATTTAATGAATCTCAATAATCTTCCTTTCTTAAGACTTACTTTGTAACTTTTACACCATATAAAGACAACTTCCTCATAAAACTTCATTTCCTAATTATAACCGAATAAGTCAAACATATTCTTTTTTGTGCACTTGTATTTGAACTTATCAGTAATAAAATATGTTTGAATATTGAAACTAGCCTGTGTCATGACAATTACTCTCTTGACATTTCTATATTTGCTGGACTGTACCCTCTTGTAACGTCTATAACATATAAATATCAGGAGTAACAGGAAGAGAACAACTACTGATGCGACACCACCGATAAAGTAGATTACTATTTGCTCTTTATCGTTTGTTCCTCCTGACCTGATGTCTACTGCTTCTGCTTGTTCATCTGCAATTAAAGTATTTGTAATTAAAAAGTTTTCAAAAGATGAAATAATATGTTTGAAAGGAAATGGTAAATATGTGTCAGCTCAATAGCTGGCTTATCTACAATATTTATAACCAATTCAATCCTTTTTTCCTCCTCATCAAACTTTTAATTGTTAAAAGTCTTTATTTTAGGAATGATTGTAATATTTTTTTCTGTCTATGAAGGAATAATATCATTAAAAAAAATGTGGTGCACACTGAATAACCCACTACATAAGTTACTCTAAAGTGTGTATCAAATTCAACATTTTTAACGATGAACGCCATGATTATTTTTGGTGTTAAAACTGCTTATTCTCCTTTTTTGTAAGTGTTCTATACTTTAAGCACCTGCATAGCCATTTTTACTTGATAGAAATATAAGATAAGGGGGTTTCAAATATTTATTTATTACATATATAAAGTTAAGATTATTTTGATAAAGTAATCAGCCATCATATATAGTTGGTAAAAAGTATCTCTGCTTAAGCTACATAATGTCAACTTTGGTAACACTATTGAGCAGTGGCTTTCTGGTAGGTAGCTGTCTCAATATGTTTAATAAAGTCATTAGGGTCACCATAGTCAGCTTGGCAAGAAGTGTAGTAAGCATGATCTTGACCCAATGGCACTGGACTTGTACAATTTAAAATCAGATCTCCAGGCAGAGAAAATATGGCTAGATAATTGGTTGTTTTTAATTTGCTGCTAGGGTATTTGGTAATAACAGAGACATACATGTATAATACATTATATGTCTATGGGATAACATAGTTTGCATTTCATCAAATTATAAAAATTTAGAATTTTCAAAGACAAACATACTTATACTTAGGTATTCCATTGGTTTAGATAGAAAACAAGCCATAAATATCGTATTTGATTTCATTAAGACATTTGTCTTTGAGGCTCAGTACTATAACTGTTCAATGTTTTCAACAGCAACAGCATCAAATTAAAGTCTTTTTTTTTACATCTTAATCCATTGTCAGTATTTCACTTTTAATCATCCAGACGTGTGTCTTAAACTAGCTAGTTGATGACCAGGTAATTGCCAATAATTTGTTATTGCTGTATATATAGTCTAATAATAAACACCTTCATTGATTACTCGAAGCTATTTACCTTACGACACAAAAACAAGAAAAAGAAATGGTAACCTTCTGTTTTTACAGACTTTTCCGATATCAATTTCAAGATTCTCAAGAGTTTTACCCTGTCAGTTTTAATTCTGTACACAAAAATGTTTACTGAAACTTTTTCGATGTTGACATTTTCAAAAGTTGTAGATTTCAAATTTTAATGGGAGGGATGGAAGAGGGTCTGAAAAACAAGAGATTTCGACTCCCATCGGAAGAATCACATGTATGACATACAAAATTTAATTATTACACAATACAAACTAGACTAAGTGAAATCCCTGGCCACACTTCACTCTGAAACTGTTTTATAGCAAAGTCAATGTTGGATTTCTTTGACAGACACAAATGATGCCTCTGCAGATGCAAAGTCTTATTTAAAAATAACTGTCTAACACTTTACCTTAAATATGACAAAGGTAAATTATATTATCACCCAAAAGAGCAAATATAAATCAGAATCAAAATCCTGACCCCATGCACAAAAAATGGAAAAACCACCAACTAAGTGAACACTTCCTAGCATAAAACTGTAGGACAATTATCTGTATGCGAGCTCCCCTTATGCAAGTAACTACTACAAATCAAAGAGCTGATAGCTCTGAGGTGGAAGAAGGTGAATAAAAGGTAACCTGAATTACCACAAAAAGCAGCCCCACTTACCAAGGCTGCTTTGATCCATTATCGTTATGATGTATTTTTTTTTCTTCAAACAAGAAAAGGTACATGGATTTCCCATCCGTACAATCATTTTCTATGTTCAGTGGACTGTGAAAATTAGGTAAAATCTTTAAATTGGCAGTAAAATTAAGAAGATCATATCATAAGGAACACATGTGTACTAAGTTTCAAGTTGATTGGATTTCAACTTCATCAAAAACTACCTCGACCATAAACTTTATAACCAGAAGCAGGACGAACGGACAGACCAGAAAACATAATGCCCATAAATGGAGCATAAAAATAGTAAGGCTTGTTACATACCCGCCAACTTTTGAAAGTTCCCATAGGGGTTTTTAGTGCACAACAACAATTTTAAGGTTACAATTTTAAGCGAAGTATTTTGCACGATCTGGATTGTCTAGAAAAAGTGTCATATTTGTATGATGAACTTACATGCCTTTTTCTTAAGTCTGTTCGCATGATTCTAGTTATTAAATCGGTAGAAGAGATGAAGCTAGCAGATCAGTGTTTATTTTCTTGCGTAAGAATATTAGATGCTTGTTGAAATTTCCAATTTTGAATTATGCACACAAAGATGGACCTTTAAGGTTGGGAACAACACTCCAAATGAGGGGTAACCTTATTGGAAGAACATTACAACCCACTGTAAAAAATGAGCACATTTTTATTCATATTATTTGATGAAACTTTCCCCCAAGAACTATATATCTATTAAGTACTAAATGGTCAAAATATGTCAAAAGAATTTTCTGTTGTTTCTAAACTTATATCTTCTTTATTAACTTGACCCCTCATTTAGAAAAGTTGTTCCAAATGTAAGAATTTTCCCACTTTTGAGTTTAATAAAAATCTTTAAAATGTTCTTTCTTTTTTTTTCAACAGTAAAATGACCCCTTGTTTTAGGAACAGTTCCTTATTTAAGGGACAACACTCATAATTTGGGGGGTCCAACCTGAATACAAAAATAAAATATGTTACAAACAGTATTATGTCAATAAATTAGTGAAAAAAAAATACTATTTACTATCTTTATCATGTTTTATGGTAGTACAGTAGACTCCGGACAATCGGATACCCAAAATTTCAGCTAAACATATCCGATTACCCGATATATTCAATTAGACGATGAATGTATATTCAATTAATATTCTACAATAATAAGTAGATCTATTGCTTAATATGTGAAAGGGCTGGAGGATTGATGGAGTGATTTTTATCAGTTACATCACCACGATGTTTTTGAGAAAAAATATCAGCTGATTATGTAGCTAATGATTAAATTTGTTTCCACTTGCAGTTTTTAAATCCTATATTTATTAAAATCAATCAAATGTCCTGAAATATTTATGTAAATTATTATCTTCCATCCATAGTTTGTCTTTACTTGTTTAGTAAACAAATTATTTACATTTTCACACAGGTAAACTAATTTGGCTATAAATAGATCACGGCATGTCTGAGTACAATCTCTTATCTAAAATCGTAATTGTTATAATTTTATTTTTTTAAATAATCAAATTTAAATTTATGAAAATAATCATGATTGATAAAATAGTATTGCCTAAAGTTTACACTTTCAGAGACTATTTATGTTTAGGTCATGGTTCTACAGGCTTCTTCACATATTTGTAAACAATCCAATATGGCCGCCACACGTGATTACCTTTGCACATGTGAAAAAAATATTTCTGACAAAAGTCAGATTTCTCTTGTCAAAAGGGATTTATATTTACATTGCAATAAATTATTCAGAAGGAGGTACATTCAGTTTCAATTATATTTCCTATTCTATGAGCATTTAGAGTTTAATCAAATTCTCCCAACAGTAACGTACTGCTCTTGTCAACTGAGTCTTGAATAATTTTATAAATAGATTCAAACCATTTGAAGTAGAAAGGCATCTAATTCACATGACAAGGAAAACAATGAATAAAGACACCAATTTAATAAGAAATAGATCCTTTTTATTTATTAAAAACAAAATCTTCTTGTCTGCAATATTGCAAATTCGTAACTTCAAGGGCGAACTTGTAAACAGGGCGAGTTGTCCCGATACCAAATCCACGCATGCGTACTACAAATATCTACAGTAAAAACATCCGGTTACAAGTAAACAAATAACGTTCATGGATTTCATGTGGATGAGATGAAATCTATTAATTTACATAAATAAAAAGGTCATATTTACGATAGTGATTGTTTTTCAATTCTAATTTACAAATTAAATGATTCAGATGCTTAATCATGTGTAAAAATCGGTGTCAGTCATAAGTTGTTATGAAAATGTAATACACAGAAACGAATGCGGCATACGGAGGCTCAATGAGTTTAAAGTCGGTCCCATAGGTCTTCAGAATGCTTGACGTCTTCTTCCACCAAAAATGATTAAGAGCAAATATTAAACAAAATCAAAACCCTGACCACATGCACACCTTCAATACATGTACAAAGACTACAAACAGACATCAGAGTGAAAACTTCCTAGAATTCAAACTGTAGGAGGAGTTAAGTGGAATAACTGTACACCCATAATGGGAAGGACATACAGAGAGACACTGACAGGGGTAAAATAATATGACGTTTCAGTTGTGGCGGCATTAAAAGAATTAATTTTTTTAGAAAAAACTGTACATTTCCAATTTTCATGATGCCAAACCTCCTATTTTTATGACAGTCTATAAAAAATTTATTGATAATGATGTAATCGAAAATTGATAATTAAATTCTCCAAACGATTAAATCATTTTTATGTGAATATTTTGCTCTAAGACGCATTATTTCTTGGTGAAAAACAAACATTTCTCATTCTTATCTAAGCCTTTACCTAAAACTGTTAGCCAGGCAGTCTGGTAATATCTACCAAGTGGATTAGAAATCAAGATCATTCATCAGACACAGCATTATCTTTTGTTACATTCTTTATTGTCAGTATTTCTGGGTGACTTAAATTCACCATGGATTGCTAAAATATCAAATAAAACAGCATTAGAGGATGAGTATATAAAACATTGAAAAGCAAAATTTTCAAAAAAGTGAACTAAGACAATAAATTATCAAAAAAGTGAAAAAAGAAGAAAATATTTCAATAAACTAGACAATTAGAATCACATTATTTTCTTAAGTCACTTGAGATTTGTCATGCAGTCAGTTTTTTAAATATACACATGTATATATACTATTGTATAACACTTTTTAACAGCAAGATAAACTTATCAACAGACAATAAGAAATTAAATTTAAAGAAACATTCACATCAAGATCATTCATCAGACACACCATATCTGTAAACATTTCATGACTCAGTGAGACATTTTTCAAGCGACATACATTTTGGTGTGAAAATCCCAATGCAACCTTCTACTTGATGTATTAATAAGTTGAAGTTATGAAATAACTGTTTCACAAATGATATCGGATATGTTCCTTATGTTGTTACTACAATCCCCTTCCCTTTCATGAATGTGACCTACCAAATTAGACTATTTACCGGACTTGTTATTACATAAGCAACATGACGGGTGCCACATGTGGAGCAGAATCTGCTTACCATTCTGGAGCACCTGAGATGACCCCCAATTTTTGATGGGATTCGTGTTGCTTATTCTTTATTTTCCTATGTTGTGTCATGTGTTCTATTGTTTGTCTTTTTTATTTTTAGCCAGGTGCATGTTGTCAATTTATTTTAGTTGATTTATAAGTTTGACTGTTCCTCTGGTATCTTTCGGCACTCTTTTTTTGAAGTCTAGATTGACTTTATAGATATAGATAGAAAAATACTGGTCTTGGCCCGTAATTCCTAAACAGTTTGGACCATCACCACCAAAAAAAAATCTGAATCTTCCTTTTGTGGTTTTAATATAACTAAAAAGTGTGTGAAGATTTATGGAATAATCATAAATAGTTTCTGAGATACGGCACAACATGTAAAACTCCTCCTTTTTTTTTTTTAATAAACATGATCACTCTAAAATAAGATAAAGAATCATCACAAAAAAGTAAACAGATCTTCAGATTAATATAACTTACCACTGAACCATGAAAATGAGGTCAAGTTCAGATGACACCTGCCAGTTGGACATGTACACCTTACAGTCCTTCCATACACCAATATACAAGACCTATTGCTTATAGTATCTGAGATATGGACTTGACCAACAAAACTTAACCTTGTTCACTGATCAATGAAATGAGGTCGAGGTCAAGTGAAAACTGTCTGACAGGCATGATGACCTTGCAAGGTATGCACATACCAAATATAGTTATCCTATTACTTATAATAAGATTGAATTTAACATTAAAATAAATCTGAACTTTTTTTTAAGTAGTCACTGAACCATGAAAATGAGGTCAAGGACATTGGACATGTGACTGACAGAAACTTCGTAACATGAGGCATCTATATACAAAGTATAAGGTATCCAGGTCTTCCATCTTATAAAATACAAAGCTTTTAAGAAGTTAGCTAATGCCGCCGCCGCTGCTGCCGGATCACTATCACTATGTCTAGCTTTCTGTGAGAAAAGTTGCAGGCTCGACAAAAATTGTCATAATGAAAATAATTCTTTTAGTAGAAAATCATTTTACCTGTATGATGTTGACATATGGCTGGTTTTCATCGTCTCTATAGGAACCATTGACTGTGTATTGTTGTAACCATTGTGTATGGTGCTGTAGGTCATTTCTCAACACTTTACACTCAAACCTAGCATCACTCCCGGCTTGAACTGTCTGGTTATTTGGTCCCAAACCAATTGGTTTTGTCATTATTGTCACTTTTAATATATATGATTAATTAATTATTTACAGTTTTTGCCGTTTCCATGAATAAATACACTATTAAATTGATGTAAAAGAACGGAGAAAACTTAATTAGTGACATGCTTAAACTTAATTGACAATAAAGTATTTTATATATGTTTCTCACACAAAATTAATTTGGGAAATGATCTAACAATTTGAAATTGGTTAAAAAATTTATATAAAATTTCAATTGAAGATTTCTTGGTATTGTGTAATTGCGTTATACTGTGCTTATGCGCAATACTGTGCAAAAGAAGATTTCTTTCTATTGCGCAAACTGTGTAATTAGATTTTTCTTGTTTTTTGTTATTTGGCAATATTGTGCAAGATATAGATTTCTTGCTATTGTGCAATTGCAAATTTCTAGCTATAAAGATATCAGAAATAAACAATGGAAATTTGAAAATGTTACTTAAGGTGGTACCTAACACTACAGGGAGATAACTCTGTAAAGTCAGCTAAACGTTTTAATTACGTTGTGTTGTAAAGGGAATATTAAGCTTCTCAATGATCAAAATTGATGTTTGTCAAACTGCTATATAACTAGTGTAATTTTTCTGACAAAACAGTTGCTTTTGTTAAAGGGTCAAAGTAAATGCATTGGCAAAGTTTTATGAAAATTAAACAAGCCAAATTAATTTTAGTGAAAGTGTTGGGTACCACCTTAAGACAAAAAAAAATTAAAACTAGTATCTCAATTGTTTGTAAAACAATTGAAAGGTCTTTCCTGTAAAAGTGATGTTTTCGTAATGTACCTTGTACGACCTTTCGTTTGATATACGACAAGCATACCTTCTGAAACTTTCCACTTTTAACACTTCATGACCTCATCCGCCTACATTTTTGAGATCGGAATTATGATATAAATAACATAGAGTAGATGAGCTTTCATTTGATATGCAACAACTCTATGTTCTAGAAAGTTTGATTTTTGCACTTAATAACCCTATCCAACTAATTTTTGGAGGTCGGGATTTGATATTTCCAATGTACACATCATGACCTTTCATTTAATATACAACAACCCTATCTTAAAAGAAAATTTATTTTTTGCACTCAATGACCCCATCCAACCCATTCTTGGGAGACGTCAATTTTAAATTTGAAATGTACGCTTTATGTTCTTTCATTTGATATGCGACAACCTTACCATCTGAGAAATTTGAATGTTTGCACTAAATGAACCCACTCGTCCTCCTGGGATGAAAAGGGGGTTTAAAATTTTCATTTTTAAGTAGAGTTTATTTAGACCTTCAATTTGATATATCAGATGACCCCATTTGATAAAGTGCAAAAAATGATGCAATATCAACTATATAAATAGAAGTTATGAAACTTACAAAGTCAATGCAAAACTTGAAAATTTCAAATTGAATTTTTGGCGTTTTTTCCATGGAATGTTTTTGGTATTTGGTCAAACATAGAACTATGTTAATCTCTTCAATTTCTAAAACATTTTAAGAGGTACGCTCTTGTTGATTCAGAAATACATGCCTCCGCTGGCAAAACTTCAAACTGCATTATCTCTACAGCAACAATAGATATCTCAAATCTGTTAAATGATAAATGATCTACAGTTGAAGGACAACATTATAGAAAAAGAATTGGGACAATTTCAAAGTTCACCAAGGTCACAATTAATCATCAAATATATGATGCAATACCAAACTTAAGAACCGGAAGTCGTAGAGACACGGGACTAGCACCACTTGTGCTCAACCTGTTCAGACAGTATCAAGAAGGAAATTTTTATTGATGTTTTTCCTCATTTTGTTGAGTCTGCGATTAACAGCAAAAGTAGGCGAGACACTGGGTTCCGTGGAACCCTTACGAATTTTTTTTACTATTAGCATTTGATTAAAAGCTGACGTTAATAGAGTTAACTCCCTTTAGTGTTATATACCCTTTAATACTTTGAGTAATATGCCATAAAGGGATTTTAGTCAACATACCACAATTATTTCCTCTATCAGTTTTTTATAAATTTTTGTCTCATAAAAAAAAATTGCACAGAGCAGATAGTTTAAAAAACATTTTTTACGCCTACCTTTTCCATGATCAATCGCCATTTCATATCTTCTGCTACTTAAATATCAAGTCCTGAAGCCACACATGTTTTAATTTTTGTTCACAAATGGGCAAATGGGCAATCTTAGCATTGCAATATGACTTCCCAATTTAAGGTCCAAAATAACAGTAGTTTAAAATCTGAATTCCTGAAAAGGATAAGATGACAATTTACAATTTGTATTTCCTATCATCATATTTTATTTACTGAAGCATTTTTAAATGTGTTGTGTACCTGCTGATATAGTCCAGGCAATTACTGAAAACAGTAATATTACTTTTTTATATAATATTACAAGTAAAAGTAATATTACAAAAAATAGTACTATAGTATAAAATTGAGAAAGGAAATGGTGAATATGTCAAAGCGACAACCACCCGACCATAGAGCAAACAACAGCCGAAGGCAACCAATGGGTCTTCAATGCAGCGAGAATTCCCGCACCCGTAGGTGTCCCTCAGCCGGCCCCTAAAATATGCATAATAGTACAGTGACAATGGACGCCATACTAAACTCCGAATTATACACAAGAAACCAAAATTTAAAATCATACAAGACTAACAAAGGCCAGAGGCTCCTGACTTGGGACAGGCGCAAAATTGCGGCGGGGTTAAACATGTTTATGAGATCTCAACCCTCCCCCTATACCTCTAGCCAATGTAGAAAAGTAAAAGAATAACAATACGCACATTAAAATTCAGTTCAAGAGAAGTCCGAGTCTGATGTCAAAAGATGTAACAAAAGAAAATAAATAAAATGACAATAATACATAAATAACAACAGACTACTAGCAGTTAACTGACATGCCAGCTCCAGACCTCAATTAAACTGATTGAAAGATTATGTCTTCATCATATGAATATCAGGTACAATCCCTCCCGTTAGGGGTTTAGTATCATACTATCATAAAATATATGAGAAGAACATAACCCGTGTCATGCCAACAACTGTTTTTTTTTAAAGAAATAAATGTGTTTAGTTCCGATGCAAAGACCCTATCAGTGAATCAATGTTAAAGCCAAAATATACAATCTTTAATGACCTGACAACAGTATCGTAACTATACCCAGTAGCATTTTCCATCTCCATATTTGGTTGCTCTGGCGTCTCTATCTGATTTTGCAGAAGTGATGAAACTGATTTTGATCCATCTTTTATTTACCATGTAATTTGATACTAAAACTATGTCATGATGTCTCCAGCCTCGAGTTAAAGGCAGCATTAGTGATTTTTAGCCTTATGTTACAGTTCTATGTAATATAGGCATTTTCTAGTAATATTACTGTTTTATTTAGTTAGAGACTATATTTCACATTTCAGTAATATAACAATATTACAGTTTTTAGTAATATAAGAATTATATTACTATTTTTTGTAATATTACTTTTACTTGTAATATTATATAAAAAAGTAATATTACAGTTTTCAGTAATTGCCTGGACTGTGATAACAGCAAAATAAAATTTCATGTAGACAGGAAAAGATACCAAAGAAGACATCATAAGTCTTAACTTGTGTCTCATTCCCTTTGATGATTACAAATAAAATATGTTTATATTAAGGGGGCTCTCCAGTATAAATCTTTTTTTTCTTTCTAATATATGATTTCTTTATATTTTTCTATAAACATGATAAATGAACTTTATCATATACTTAATAGAACAAGAGGCTCTCAAGAGCCTGAATCGCTCACCTGGTAAACAATGCCTTATTGAACATATTGAACCATGCCAGGCAAACATGTACAGCTAACAATTCTACAATATTAGAAATACAAGTTCTACCATGTTTACAAGTTTCCTTCTAATATAATATGCATACAAGAAGAGCGGCAGGACGTTATTTTTATTACATTATAGTTACAATAAAAGAATTTTAACAATAAAATTGTTATTGTTACATTATTAAATTGTTATTCTTTCAAATTTCTTCATTCATGATTTGGATTTATTCCACTGCTGAGAAGGGGCAAGGGGCTCCAATATTAAACAGCAAAACAGTTAAATGATTTCATTAATAACAGTTAGGCATGGACCATTTAACTTGTAGGGGGACATGGTTTTTTTTCTGGTCAGAATATTTCCTATTTTTTGGAAGTAGCACAACAAATTATTTTTTTTGCAAATTGCAAATTGAAAATTTCAGGACAGGTAGACCTTGACCTAATAAATATTTTAACTTCTAGTCTTATTTGCTCTAAATGCTGGAGTTTTTTAGATATAAGCCAAAAACTGCATTTTACCCTGTGTTCTATTTTTAGCCATGACGGCCATGTTTTTAGACAAAATAGAAAATAACACAAAAACTTTATTTTATACACCCTACTGATCATTCAGTTGAAGTTTGGTTGAATTTGGTTGAGTAGTTTTAGAGGAGAAGATTTTTTAAAGTTAGCAAATATGATGAACAAATTGTGAAAAAATTGTCATTAAAGGACAATAACCCCTTAAGGGGTCAATTGACAATTTTGGTCATATTTAACTTATTTGTAGATCATACTTTGCTGATCATTTTTGCTGTTTACAGTTTATCTTTATCTATAATGATATTCAAGATAATGACCAAAAACTGCAAAATTTCCTTAAAATTACCAATTAAGTGGCAGCAACCCAACAATGGTTTGTTTGATTCGTCTGAAAATTTCAGGGCTGATAGATCTTGACCTAATGAACATTTTTACCCCATGTCAGATTTGCTCTAAATGCTTTCGTTTTTGAGATATAAGCCAAAAACTGCATTTGACCCCTATGTTCTATAGGGCGGCCATGTTTTTTGACGGATCAAAAATCGAAGTACACACTTTGTGCAGGATAATCTAAGGAACTATCATGCTAAGTTTCATCCAAATCCATTCAGTAGTTTCAGAGGAGAAGATGTTTGAAAACAGACGACGACGACGGACGCCAAGTGATGATAAAAGCTCACATGGCCTTTTAGGCCAGGTGAGCTAAAAATGAAATAAAAAAATTGGGTCACCGTTCATTTACGCTAACAATCTGCCTCTGAAAGAAGCATAATTTTTTGTTAATGTCCTTATTTACTGTTGAACTAATAGGAGAAAAAGAGGTAATATCGAAATAAAAAAAGAACTAAATTACAGAAATCGCTTAAATTTTACAAGTATTTAGTTTATGTACAGCTTTTTGAAAACAATAATAAAAAATATAGGTCATCGATGATTTAAAAAAGATATTTCAACTTTAAAGCCAAAAAAATGTATTTTTGCATCAAAGGGAGATAATTTGGAGCTTTTTCAATGCTATAAACATATTAAAAGTCACCTGGGGGCAAACAAAATTGATTTTTTTAGTTGATTTTTGTACCATATCATAAAGCAATAACTAATAGTGTGATGAATAAAATTTGTAATGAAAAAATTCGTAAGGGTTCCGCGGAACCCAGTGTCTCACCTACTTTTGCTGTAAATCGCAGGCTGAACAAAAAAAAAGGAAAACAAGAGGCTGTCACAACGACAGCAAACCGGATTTATTAACATTTATTTGTGTCCTAGCAATATCACAAAAACCATTACTGATGAATAGTGAAAGGGAAAATCGTCAATATCAAATTTGACCTCCATTTTGTCATCAGTATCAACATATTAAAATTAGAAAAGCTTAGATTGAATGGTTCATGAGTAAATGCAATAAAGTGAATGGAAACGCCATTTTACGATCTTTCAAGAACCATAACTCCTGAACGGTAAAAGTCAAAATCGTCATTATTGAACATGTTGAACTTGACCTCTATTTTGTCATCAGTAACAACATTTCAAAAATTTCAAAAGCTTTGGTTGAATGGTTCATGAGAAAATGCACGGACATGACTGGAAACACCATTTTTCAATCTTTCAAGAACCATAACTCCTGAACGGTAAAAGTCAAAACCGTCATTATTGAACTTGACCTCCATTTTGTCATCAGTAACAACATATTAAAATTTGGGAAGCTTTGGTAGAACAGTTCATGTGTAAATACACGGACACGACTGGAAACTCCATTTTTCAGTCTTTCAAGAACCATAACTCCTGAACGGTAAAAGTCAAAATCGTCATTATTAAACTTGAAAAGCTTTGGTTGAACGGTTCATGAGTTAATGCACGGACAACATTTGATTGACGCCCGAAAAATACTGAAAAAATGAATTTAATTTTTTACAAAATTAAGTTCTGGATACTATCTTATGATCATAAACAAGCTTCTGTCCAAGTTTGGTACAAACCCAGGATAGTTTAAGAAAGTTAAAGTTAAAAAACTACCTTGATCAAAAACTTTAACCTGAACTTTGCTCTATCATTTTCTATGTTCAGTGGACCATGAAACTTGGGTCAAAACTATAATTTGGCATTAAAATTAGAAAGATCATATCATGGGGAACATGTGTACTAAGCTGAATGGACTTCAAATTCTTCAAAAACTACCTTGACCAAAAACTTAAACCTGAAGCGAACGGACACACAGATGGACGAACGAACGGAGGCACAGACCAGAAAACATAATGCCTCTCTACTATCGTAGGTGGGGCAATCGTAGGTGGGGCATAAAAATGAAATCACATTTAAACTTTTTTTTTACACCAGAAATCAGGGACGTTCTCTGAAAGCAGGAAATATATTTCCTGACTTGTGCTCAACCTGTTCAGACGTCTCTAGACAATTTTTACTCAAAAGATTTTATCCTTTAAACAGGAACAGAGGTTAAAGACAAATCCAATCAAGGTGCACTCAGTGGGTTGAAAGATGCTTCAGATTTAAGATCACCCTTGCACACAACACAAATCATGTGGCAAGGCATTATGTTTGTTTTCCTTGATTCCAAATCATATAGAAGCTTCAAAGCAAAAAAGCTTTGATTTAAAACGTTTGATGACTGCAGCATCAGAAAGGTATAAAAAAAAAACCAACGCATCGGAAAGATATCACTAAAAACCAACATAGAAAAAAAAAATTTGGACAAGAATGGCCAATAAAAATTTTCGTGTTGCAGTGATTTTACAGGGTTAGTCGTGGAAAGGGAAACAAACAATAATTAATTTTTGGCCTACATAGCTAGTTGACACACAATGAATGTTGTGTTAGAACTTAAAAAAATTAAATTGGACATTTACCTGCTATGGTCCAATATATAAAATCTAAATACATGATTTGATTCAGCATATTTTAAAAAGAACCCCAACAATTCAATTTTTGGTGAAATCAAAGAAAGTTCAATTTTGGAACCTCTAGAACTCAATGTGGACCAATTTGATAAAGGGGCCCAGACATCACAAATCTAAATAAACGATTAGAATCGGCATATCAAAGAACCCCAATAATTCAATTTTTGATGAAATCAAACAAAGTTTAATTTTGGACCCTTTTGGCCCCTCATTCCTAAACTGTTGGAACCAAAACTCTAAAAATCAATCCCAATCTTCCTTTTGTGGTCATAGATTTCTATTTACTTATATATACTAAAGTTATTATCCCGAAATCATTGGTCTTGGATGACGCTCAACAAGGCAGATGACAACAACGTATAACAAATATCAACTAAATTTTTTTTAATTATTTTTGCGGTTGTATCAAACGGACATATAAACCCATAACGTTAAAAGTGAATGTACCCAAATTCATGCTTCATTAAAAATTTGTGTGAATAAGCATTGTGTATACATTTTTTATATTATTTGGTTGATGCAAACTTCAGTTAGAGAATGGAAACAGAAAATTCAGCATTGTTTCCATAATTGTAAAGAAATATTTAACTTAAATGGAAATTAAGACCTCATTTAACACAAAATTAAAAATAAAAGGTTGAAAAATAAAAGGCAAAGCTACAATATTTACAAACCTTTCGGCTCACTAATGCCATGAATTGATAGCCATACCACAGTGGTAACATCCTGTGTTATCTGATCTAGAAAAGAAAAAAAATACAAAAATAAATATGTAGTAAATATATAAACTGTCTTAAGTGTTGAGGTACAATATCCAATGAAGAAAAATAAATCTAACATTAAGACGAAGTTGCAAGTGTTGAATTAATATTTCTGAATGCAGTTGTTTGCCAGCCCAGAATTCCATCAATTGAGGGCAGTATGTTTATTATACTAAGTGCTTGCAGAAATTAATCCTAACTACATAAGCCAAGGTTGTTTATAATTATTAGGATTTTAAATAGCATGAAACATAACCAGTGCTTAACAATTGTAAAGTATTGTGTAACTTATATTCAGAACTGTTAACGTTGGATTATGTTGCTTGATGAATTTGGTGATTAGATTTTGTCAGTTGTCATGGTTGTTGTAGGATTTTTCTTGGATTTCAGTATTTCTGTTATTCTACTTTTTTTGTTATGTATAACAGCACTTACAAAAAGATTTTAATCATTTTAATTAGCCAAACATCATGTAGTCGCCAGAAATATGGTCATTGTATCGAAGCACATGTGAATTGTTCCAGTATGAAAAGAAGATAATTACACTTTTGCGAGATATGAACAAAGAAATGTTTAGCAACATTTTGAAGGCATATATTTCATGCTATTTTCATTGCATGAAGTTTTAGAAGAACAATAATGTATACAAAATCATACATGTACATGTATTATTGGGGAAAAAAATTAAAAGCAAAGGAAGGGTGCTTTGGCTGTTGTCTTTCATCCTAAGGTCATGGTCAAATGGTGAGTACCCTGATTTAACATAAGTGAATTTCTTTGTTAGTGTGAGTAACCCTGCAAAGACGCCATTGGCATTGCAACAATTAATAAAAGTATATTTCAGGTGTTAGTAGGATGACAAAAGTATCTCTTATATTTGGAACTTGTAGCTTAACAGTGGAAAAGGTGTTTTCTAGAATTGATGCCACAGTAAACCAATCTTATTACTCGGATTTAAACAAATGAGTAAAGGTTCTGTGCTACAAGAAAAAAAAGTATCATAAGTATAATGTGTACATACATTTTGAAGTTATTTTGCATTTTTTACAAAAAATATTTACATGGTAATAATGAGAAGTTCTGTTAATATTCACATGCAAATTTCAAAAACGCACACATGACATAGAGGGAATAAAAAGCCATATCTAGTTGTTACAATGGTCAACAAATATGGTCATAATTTAACTTAGGACTCAATAAAAACCAACGCATCCCAGCTGGAGAAAACTCTGCAAATTTTGTTTGTTTTTGGATTTGCAAATTTTAAATTCTTCTTGTCTTTATCATGTTTATGTGTTTACAGATTTTTTTACATCATTTATTAATCTCCCACATTCATGACATTTGAATCAAATGATTGATGATTTGAAACAATCACATGGTCACAGTGTGCCCACATATAACGCATCCAAAGACGATTGTGTAAGATTTATTTTAATTCATTCAGAAGTTATATTATAACTTGCTTATTTATAAAAATCTGACATTTTTTTTTTTTAATATTGCAATGTATTGTAATGAAAGAAAAAACAGTGTATCGTAATTTTCTGTCGATAAACACATCTACATATTTTGTTCTTGTTATCTACAGTGTTTTATAAAATTCTGTTGAGTGGTTTCAGAGGAGTTGGGATGACTAAAACAGGACTGATGGACAAAGTCAAAAACATTATACCCTACAGAACTTTGATCCATGGGTTATAATTAATGTACATGAAATAAAAATCTCAGACATAAGAGATTTTATTTTACTTACACACAATTTTCCATTAGGATCCCCCATGATGCAAACTGTCACATGTCAGTTCTTACCATGCTGACCAAACCAATCACTCTGTTTTTCTCGATACTGTAACAAAAAAGAAAGATACATGTATAACAAAGGTATATGTTCCATACTCCAAGGTATATCTAAAAGTAAATGTCCATAAAAACTGTCAATACAAAATCCCACTATCATATCACTATTAGGTAAAAATACCATTTTTTTTTTAATCATTGTTAATGTTCCATTTTCTGTTCATCGTTCCAGAGTTTTATTTTTTTTACACTATCTACATGTATAGTATATAAATACAAATGGTGTTGTGATGTAAACAAATGACACCATAATGACATTTATGTGGTGAAAACAGATACTTTTGCAGTATAAGCTATTCATTTGTCTAGCAAATATGAATAATTGCATACAATTCACATTTTGTATCATAATCCTTCATGCTTAACAAATAAATTATATACATGTACATGTAATCTGGCATATTTGACTGTAAACACTGAATTTGACTGAGAATGTGTATGTATGCATTGAAAGAAGTGAGCTCCTTCTTCATGTGTTCATCAGAAAAACCAGATGCTCCGCAGGGCGTAGCTTTATACGACCGCAGAGGTTGAACCCTGAACGGTTGGGGCAAGTATGGACACAACATTCAAGCTGGATTCAGCTCTAAATTTGGATTGTGATTAAATAGTTGACACATCATAGGTTTCTGACACAGAATGAATGTGTTCTAATGAACTTAAAATTTTTGTTTTCTCTTAGAGCAATTCACTATGCTGTTGAATATTAAACCTCTCAAAAAAATGTTTGAAGAAATTTTTGTTTTTTATTTATGAAATTTCAAATGAGAAAAATTGAACCCAATTTTTTTAATCACATCCCCCTTTCCCTTATTCCAAAACTAATCTCAATTAAAATTTCTAATGGAGTTTGCAACAATAACTACTCATTTAAATACATCATAAAATATTAAGATGTAAAAAAACTGCTTGTTATCACTGAATGGTAAAGATTATTTTAATTTATCAGTTGGTAGTAAAAAGTGAATATACATTGTATATTGTATATAACAATGATTTAAGTTGATTCTGGACAAAGAAAGATAACTCCAATTAAAAAAAAATCTTGCTATTGCACAATATTTTGCAATTAGATATTTCTTGCTTTCTATTCTGGACAAAGAAAGAAAACTCTAATTAAAAAAAAATTTGCTATTTCACAATATTGTGCAATTAGATATTTCTTGCCATTGAGCAATACTGGGCAATTGAAAAGACTTGCTATTGCACAATACTTAATATAATAATTTTAGATCCTGATTTGGACCAACTTGAAAACTGGGCCCATAATAAAAAATCTAAGTACATTTTTGAATTCAGCATATCAAAGAACTTCAAGATTTCAATTTTTGTTAAAATCAGACTAAGTTTAATTTTGGACCCTTTGGACTTTAGTGTAGACCAATTTGAAAACAGGACCAAAAATGAAGAATCTACATACACAGTTAGATTTGGTATATCAAAGAACCCCATTTATTCAATTTTTGATGAAATCAAACAAAGTTTAATTTTGGACCCCGATTTGGACCAACTTGAAAACTGGGCCAATAATCAAGAATCTAAGTACATTTTTAGATTCAGCATATCAAAGAACCTAACTGATTCATTTTTTGTCAAAATCAAACTAAGTTTAATTTTGGACCCTTTGGACCTTAATGTAGACCAATTTGAAAACGGGACCAAAAGTTAAGAATCTACATACACAGTCATGACAGTTAGATTCAGCATATCAAAGAACCCCAATTATTCAATTTTGATGAAATCAAACAAAAGTTTAATTTTGGACCCTTTGGGCCCCTTATTATGTTGGGACCAAAACTCCTAAAATCAAACCCAACCTTTCTTTTATGGTCATAAACCTTGTGTTTAAATTTCATAGATTTCTATTTACTTATACTAACGTTATGGTGCGAAAACCAAGAAAAATGCTTATTTGGGTCCCTTTTTGGCCCCTAATTCCTAAACTGTTGGGACCTAAACTCCCAAAATCAATACCAACCTTCCTTTTGTAGTCATTAACATTGTGTTTAAATTTCATTGATTTCTATTTACTTAAACTAATGTTATTGTGCGAAAACCAAGAATAATGCTTATTTGGGCCCTTTTTTGGCCCCTAATTCCTAAACTGTTGAGACCAAAACTCCCAAAATCAATCCCAACCGTTCTTTTGTGGTCATAAACCTTGTGTCAAAATTTCATAGATTTCTATTAACTTAAACTAAAGTTATAGTGCGACAACCAAGAAAATGCTTATTTGGGCCCTTTTTGGCCCCTAATTCCTAAAATGTTGGGACCAAAACTCCCAAAATCAATACCAACCTTCCTTTTGTGGTCATAAACCTTGTGTTAAAATTTCATAGATTTCCATTCACTTTTACTAAAGTTAGAGTGCGAAAACTAAAAGTATTCGGACGCCGGACGACGACGACGACGCCGCCAACGTGATAGCAATATACGACGAAAATTTTTTCAAAATTTGCGGTCGTATAAAAATCTAAGTACATTTTTGGATTCAGCATATCAAAGAACCCCAAGATTTCAATTTATGTTAATATCAGACTAAGTTTAATTTTGGACCCTTTGGACTTTAGTGTAGACCAATTTGAAAACAGGACCAAAAATGAAGAATCTACATACACAGCTAGATTTGGTATATCAAAGAACCCCATTTATTCAATTTTTGATGAAATCAAACAAAGTTTAATTTTGGACCCCGATTTGGACCAACTTGAAAACTGGGCCAATAATCAAGAATCTAAGTACATTTTTAGATTCAGCATATCAAAGAACCTAACTGATTTATTTTTTGTCAAAATCAAACTAAGTTTAATTTTGGACCCTTTGGACCTTAATGTAGACCAATTTGAAAACGGGACCAAAAGTTAAGAATCTACATACACAGTCATGACAGTTAGATTCGGCATATCAAAGAACCCCAATTATTCAATTTTGATGAAATCAAACAAAGTTTAATTTTGGACCCTTTGGGCCCCTTATTCTGTTGGGACCAAAACTCCCAAAATAATACCAACTTCCTTTTATGGTCATAAACCTTGTGTTTAAATTTCATAGATTTCTATTTACTTATACTAACGTTATGGTGCGAAAACCAAGAAAAATGCTTATTTGGGTCCCTTTTTGGCCCCTAATTCCTTCTGTTGGGACCTAAACTTCCAAAATCAATACCAACCTTCCTTTTGTAGTCATTAACATTGTGTTTAAATTTCATTGATTTCTATTTACTTAAACTAAAGTTATTGTGCGAAAACCAAGAATAATGCTTATTTGGGCCCTTTTTTGGCCCCTAATTCCTAAACAGTTGAAACCAAAACTCCCAAAATCAATCCCAAACGTTTTTTTGTGGTCATAAATCTTGTGTCAAAATTTCATAGATTTCTATTAACTTAAACTAAAGTTATAGTGCGAAAACCAAGAAAATGCTTATTTGGACCCTTTTTGGCCCCTAATTCCTAAAATGTTGGGACCAAAACTCCCAAAATCAATACCAACCTTCCTTTTGTGGTCATAAACCTTGTGTTAAAATTTCATAGATTTCCATTCACTTTTACTAAAGTTAGAGTGCGAAAACTAAAAGTATTCGGACGACGACGACAACGACGACGACGACGCCGACGCCAACGTGATAGCAATATACGACGAAAATTTTTTCAAATTTTGCGGTCGTATAAAAATCTAAATTTTATGCATTTGAATAGTTATATACCTTTTATGGCAGGAATTTCATTGCAAACTCCATGATTATTAAAATCTGCTGAGGCTTGAGGTCCTTTAGGATATCCAGTTGTGATTGGTCTTAGTTGATTGTTCAGACTATATGTCTCTTCCAGACATGCATCTGATCCATGGTTTGATACAGTTAATTTTCTCTCCTGAATCTTCACAGAACTGAGCACACTGTAACATTTTCCACATCTCGAATCAGCTGACACTGCTCATGATCACATGCTGAGTATAATTCTAGCCTTTTTGGGTAACTGAGAAGTCAAGTAATGCAATGGTCTGCACGTCTACTCTGAGATGCACAATGTACATGACGTAGTTTAAAATCAATTTTAAGGCACTGCTTTGCTGCAGAAAGCTTATTCTTACAAAACTTGGGCTGTTCATTTGACATACATGTGGATCCCTTATTATGAAGCTCTTCAATCATCTCTTCAAGTCGTGTAAATGTGTCATTTTCATCTGCTGCAATATTGTCTAGACCTTGTAAACTTGTTCTTTTTGAAGCTGCATATGTTTGTAAGATTCTATACAAGGATGATTTTCTTAATGGAGTAAAGTCAGTATTTTCACAATAAGAAAGATATATATCATATATATATTAACCATCTGTGAAAGACATACTGTTCTGACTACATCTGGAATACTTAGACTTTTGCCACAGAGTCCAATTTCATATCTGGTGTTTCATACATTTAACTAACTGATTGAACAAAACAGGAGTCAGTTAAGAATGCCATAGAATGTTTTAATTTGACAGTGTTCATCCTTTGTCTGGGGTATTTTTCTTTGACCATGTCAACTAATCCTGTGGTTTCAATATCTAATATTTAGACTGATAATACATGTAGCTTGAAATGTTAGGTATGTATCTGTTTATATCTGACTTTAAGTATTTTTTTGACAGAACAGCCAGCAGTTGCTACTTTAATACATTGTTTTCAGTCTGTATGTTCATCTTAAATAATGTTAATATAAATCCTTCAGGTAATGAAGTTGTAATTCCAGAAGATAGTTTTGCTTTCTTTTAAATTCATCAGACTGGCCAGGTGCAATTCAAATATGTGTGATACTACTTCCTCAGTTTTTCGTGTATAGTATCTTTTGGTGCAGTCTGATGTACTATTCCAAGTTGTTTTAGTTGCAATTTTAAGGAACTCAAAGTATTATTTGAGATCAGTGTCAAACAGTTATTAACATTACCAAGTTGATGATCAGTACATGTACTTCCCTGTGCCACAAAAATTCTGACGTCTGACTCCAATTTGATATCTGTGAATCTGTAATAGATCCCTGAAATAAAAGAATACAATTAACAGGTATCTATGAACATGATACATTAATAATTCTTATAATAATATGATTTGCATATATCAATAAATACTTGAACGGGATTGGTCAATTTCATTATTCCCCCTTGGTTTACACTTCAATAAATATAAAAAAGAAGATGTGGTATGAATGCCAATGAGACAACTATCCACTAAAGACCAAAATGATACAGACATTAACAACTATAGGTCACTGTACGGCCTTCAACAATGATCAAAGCCCATACCGCATAGTCAGCTATAATAGGCCCCGATAAGACAATGTAAAACAATTCAAACGAGAAAATGATACATTAATAATTCTTATAATAATATGATTTGCATATATCAATAAATACTTGAACAGGATTGGTCAATTTCATTATTCCCCCTTGGTTTACACTCCAATAAATATAAAAAAGAAGATGTGGTATGATTGCCAATGAGACAACTATCCACAAAAGACCAAAATGACACAGACATTAACAACTATAGGTCACTGTACGGCCTTCAACAATGATCAAAGCCCATACCCCATAGTCAGCTATAATAGGCCCTGATAAGACAATTTAAAACAATTCAAACGAGAAAACTAACAGTCTACTTATGCAAAACAAGAGGCTGTCACAACAACAGCAAACCAAATTTATTAACATTTATTTGTATCGTGCCAATATCAAAAGAACCATAACTGATGAACGGTGAAAATGAAAATCGTCAATATCAAATTTGACCTCCATTTTGTCTTCAGTATCAACATATTAAAAATTGAAAAGCTTAGGTTGAATGGTTCATGAGTAAATGCACGGACACAACTGGAAAAGCCATTTTTCAATCTTTCAAGAACCATAACTCCTGAACGGTAAAATTCAAAATCGTCATTATTGAACTTGACCTCCATTTTGTCATCAGTAACAACATATTAAAATTTGAGAAGCTTTGGTTGAACAGTTCATGTGTAAATGCACGGACACAACTGGAAATGCCATTTTTCAGTCTTTCAAGAACCATAACTCCTGAAAGGCAAAAGTCAAAATCGTCATTATTGAACTTGACCTCCATTTTGTCATCAGTAACAACATATTAAAATTTGGGAAGCTTTGGTTGATAAGTTCATGCGTAAATGCACAGACACGACTGGAAAAGCCATTTTTCAATCTTTCAAGAACCATAACTCCTGAACGGTAAAAGTCAAAATCATCATTATTGGACTTGACCTTCATTTTGTTGTCTGTAACAACATATTAAAATTTGAAAAGCTTTGGTTGAACGGTTTATGAGTAAATGCACAGACAATATTTAGTTGCTGCCCGGCCGCCCGCCCGACCGGTTGCCCGCTGTACATCCCAAAATCAATAACCCACATTTTTGTCACAAAAATCCGGTTAAAAATGAACGAACAACAAATATGTAACACATAAACAAACGTAAAACCACTGAATTACAGGCTCCTGATTTCATGTTTCTGAAACCACTTTCATAAACTTCAGTGATCTATTCATGCGCAATACACATGCATAAAAGGATCCCAGGATTTTCATCAAATTGAGATTGAAAAACAAATAAACATAACAGTAGACTTTTTTCTATTTAATGCACATATAACAGAAAAAAACAAGAATGTGTCCATATATAGTACACGGATGCCCCACTCGCACTATCATTTTACATGTTCACTGGACCGTGAAATTGGGGTCAATACTTTAATTTGGCATTAAAATTGGAAAGATCATATCATAGTTAATATGTGTACTAAGTTTCAAGTTGATTGGACTTCAACTTCATCAAAAACTACCTTGACCAAAAACTTTAACCTGAGCTTCACACTATCTTCTTCTTTGTTCAGTGGACCATGCAATTGGGGTCAATACTTTAATTTGACATTAAAATTAGAAAGATCATATCATAGGGAACATGTGTACTAAGTTACAAATTGATTGGACTTCAACTTCATCAAAAACTACCTCAACCAAAAACATTAACCTTAAGTCTTTCCACTTTTCTGTGGAAAGACTTATTGTTTTTGTTCTGATTATTATTATTATTAGGTCTTTCCACTTTTCTGTGGAAAGAACTATTGTATTTGTTCTGATTATTATTATTATTATTATATTTTTTTTTCAGCTAAATTTTGTTCTTGCGATAAATGTTTGTTTCGCAATATGTCGCTTAAATATTTCTCATAATGTATCGTATAGTTTATGCGCTTTTAAATTTCACCCTGCTAAGCCGAACCATTTTCTTTGTAAAAGTTATCTCCCTATTCACTGTTTTTCATCTGTGTGCATCTCCTTCGTAACAAAAAAAGATATCGACAAAATTCTTTTTCTTAATTGTTCGTTACATCCTTAGGAATTTGAGGAATTTTTGGCTTATTTGGATCAAAGTGATTTGATGAAATTTTATAGGAGTTATCTATCTACCTTTAAACAATAAATTTGTCGGCATGTATTTTTAACTTATAAACCATTAACCGTACAACCCTGGAATGTTTTTATATGAGTCCCCTAGGTACTAACTTAGAAAATGAGGTCAAGGTCAAAGGTCAAGGTCAAGTTCTCATTTGTGACTTTTGCTTGTTTTTGCATTTTATCTGACACTTTGAAAGATACATATAAAAGAACAAGTGCAAAATGTCTGCTTTATTGTAATGAAGATATGCTACATTTAGACTTATACAATTGAATGGCATCTTATAGGAGTTGGTGCCCCTGAAATGTCTTGATATGACGTTATTTCATTATAACTTCAACTAAGTTCATTATAAAGGCATTTGACCTTGTACAAAAGGTTAAATGACAAATGACCTTGAAAAATGACTACCGGAAGTGACCTTGGGAAAACCGGAAGTAGCTTTTTTTGCAATTTTTACATATAAAGTACTCAGAATCCATATATTTCGTCATATAGATACATAAACTGATTACTGACAACTAAAAATGACTTCCAACAAACCGGAAGTGGCTAATTATCTCCCATTCTACATACAATAGTATATAGAAACTATATATTTTTGGAATCAGTGTGAAAAAAGCTCTCATATGAGACCGGAAGTGACATTCATTTCACCGGAAGTAGCATATTATCTCCCTTATATCTCTCAAAAATATAATTAAACCATTAGTAATTGCATCAGTATGAAGAAACTATCTTCTTATCAAAATTTCTTTGTTGTGGAAAGACTTTCAATTGTTTTAATTTTCTTTGGTTTTTCTTCTGACATCAGACTCAGACTTCTCTTGAACTGAATTTTAATGTGTGTATTGTTATGCGTTTACTTTTCTATATTGGCTAGAGGTATAGGGGGTGGGTTGAGAAAATTAAAATAATACAAGACTAACAAAAGCCAGAGGCTCCTGACTTGGGACAGGCGCAAAAACGCCTGCATTTTTGCGCCTGTCCCAAGACAGGAGCCTCTGGCCTTTGTTAGTCTTGTATTATTTTAATTTTAGTTTCTTGTGTACAATTTGGAAATTAGTATGGCGTTCATTATCACTGCACTAGTATATATTTGTTTAGGGGCACTCTGAACGACGCCTCCGGGTGCGGGAATTTCTCGCTACATTGAAGACCTGTTGGTGACCTTCTGCTGTTGTTTTACTTGTTGTTGTCTCTTTGACACATATCCCATTTCCATTCTCAATTTTATTTAATGTATAACTGTATAAAATTAAGATTCATACACAATTCCGGGAAATTTCATGAATGATTTGGTGAATTTACGTCATGGCAATTTAGGCAAAACACAATGTCATACGATAAAAAACTTTCAAAGGGAAGATTATTTCGTTACTTGTACACTTTAAATTCAGTTTATATCTAGTTAAAATGAAGTTTTTGAGGTAAGTGCTATTTCTTTTTAAATCCTGTTGCATTTATCGGACATTTATGGTTTTTAGAAAGTAAAGATGGTGGCATACTCCTTAGTTACAATATTCCATTGTGCTTTTGGTGGTAAATATAGTAGTCATCAATTAAATGATGTTAATTAATAATCGCTTATGATTGCCTGAAGAATTATAAGGATTAAACACATTTTTTCTAGAGGTTATTGATGTGTAAACTGGGTCTCTTACTCACAAACAGGGTTTACGCTGGCAGTTGCCATTTTCGTATTTTGAAAAAATAATAATTGTGGTGAATAAATTCCATCATTTGCAAAAGAATTTAATCTTGTTTATTTGGTTTGTTTTGAGTTTCTCAGACTTTACCTGATCAGACAATACTCTGAATTGACCTTAAGCTTGTTAAAATTTTGACAAAAAATCAATAATCAGGTGATTGCATTTAAGATGGTACCTACCACAACAGGGAGATAACTCTGTAAAGTCATCTAAATGTTTTAATTACATTGTGTTGTAAAAGGAATATTTAGCTTCTCAATGATCAAAATTGGTGTTTGTCAAACTGCTATATAACCAGTGTAATTCTTCTGACAAAACAGTTGGTTCAAAATTTTTGAAATTTTTATATTTTTGTTAAAGGGTCAAAGTACATACTTGACAAAATTTTATGAAAATTAAACGAGCCAAATTAATTTTAGTGAAAGTGTTGGGTACCACCTTTTAAAATAGATATAAGCAACAAAGAACTAATCGATGAAGGTGTTAATTGTATTGTTTGACAAAATGATATGATTAAATGACATATATGTCACATGTCACATAAAGGATTTTACCACTTTGCGTCGCACATGTTTAAAGCCAACTTTTGGTTTTGATATAGATAATTGATTTGAAATGGTCTTTTTTCATTAAAGTCGTTTTGGCGATGCATGTGTTTCAAGGATAGTTTTTACGTCTCAACTTTTTCATATTTTTACGTCAACTTTTTCATATCATTGGTTTGGAATAGAAAACTGTCCGGATGAAGGAATATATTCAACAGGTTGAGATCAACAACTCAAATGCATGTTAACCCTTCAATGTATTTTTTTTTTTACTACAAATGTAATGAGGGATCCATTTAAAGTGATACAAAATTTGTTTTGTTTTAAAAAAATAAGAAACCTTTCCCAAAGAGCTTTACATCTATCTGCAATTATAAGGTCAGACATGTCCAGGAATTTATTTTCTTCCTGGACTTGTATCTCTTCTTTAAAAGTGAAAGTAAGTGGACCCCTCTTTAAGGTAAGTTGTTCCAAATATAATGGATCCCCCCCCCCCCCTTCCCTATAAGCTAAAAAAGCAAAGAGCTTATTTAAAACCAGATGCTCCGCATGGCGCAGCTTTACATTTTGTATATGACCGCAGAGGTTGAACCCTGAACGGTTGGGGCAAGTATGGACACAACATTCAAGCTGGATTCAGCTCTAAATTTGGATTGTGATTAAATAGTTGACACAGCATAGGTTTCTGACACAGAATGAATGTGGTCTAATAAACTTAAAATTTGTTTTTTGCCTTTGAGCAATTCACTATGCTGTTGAATATAAATCCTCTCAAAAATATGTTTGAAGAAATTTTCTTTTTATTCATGAAACTAATCTAAAGGCAATTATTATTAATTTCTTTGTCGTCATTGCTTGTGGAGAGTTGTCTCATTAGTACTGCAACCAGAGTTCATTTTTTAAAACTTTAATGGTCCGGAAGAACACACACCTAAATTATATATCGATGGAAAGAGGAAAACGTGTATATTAAGAAAAGTTGGGTCGTAAAAATCCAAAGTGGTCACAATTTTGTGAAATTGAGGTCAAAGGTCAGACCTAAAAATATCAACATTTCAACCACAAGGACAAAAAGGAGAAATATTCTGATATTTATTCAATAGAATGCTACAAAAACGATTCAATCATAAGCATATGGTATAAACGATGTTAAAACGACAAATTTGACTACTTATATGAAAAGCTGCCATTAAAAAATGGCGTTGATTTGGAACCTTCTGATTTTTTTCCATTTAAGACATAGCAAAAGAAGAAGTGGCCTTGACCTTTTCACACCCATAAACTGTCATATTGTGTATAGTATTTCACTATAGTATATTACAGAATTATTTTCTAAAGTATAAAACACCAGTTTATCAAATTATTTCAATATTTTTTCTATCTTTGAAATAAACAAAATTCAAGCGCTGAAACAGTGTTTTTAATTTTGCATCTTAAAGGTTGTGTATTTTGTGAAAATTAGTATCTAGTTATACATTTTGTAGATAAACACATATTGTGTATTTGCAAAGTCTAGACAGGGCAGTTATAACACAAAATATACTATAGTCACACGAGGCGAATGCGAGGTTTAAAAAAAATGAGTGTAAAACAAAGTCAGTTTGATGCATGAACATTTTTTTAGTGGGATAATCCTGGTAAAAAAGTTAACTCATTAATTTTTTAAGGGAAGGATGAAAAATTATACAATGCAATGCCAATTTTCTAATGTTGTAATTCAAAATCAGTCATGGTCCTTATATAACTTTTAAAAGTGACACACAATAGCTCAAGTATTCATAAAATAGGGACATGAATCAATCTCTTAGTCATCATATGCGGATTCAGTACGCGTATTAGCATTACAAGACACTTCCCTTTTTATAAGAACAAGTTCGGCGTAGGACAGAGTTTGTTCACAGCAAACACAGTTTTTGAGTACAAATGCTATCTGGGGCGTAAATACCGTCATGATTCGGTCAAATTCGTCAGATATAGTCTTACCTTTGCATAGGAAACACAAAAGAAATGTGAGAACAAAGTTTCGATCAATGTTAGTGACCCATATTCCCATATGCATATGCATGTTGTATCTGCACTGCCAATCCAAAATGTAATGGGGCGAATGTTGCTACAGAAACGATTGATTTTGTAATAGCCATTCATTTACGAATTTGTGTTATCTTTAGGGACAATATACGGTTCAGAAGCGCCTTTGTGTTATTTTTATCAACTAACTAACAAATGAACTTTTGAGCCTAGGCTCCGTGTTAAAGACCGGACCGTGACCTATAATGGTTTATGGTTTACTTTTATAAATTGTGACTTGGATGGTGTGTTGTATCATTGCCACTCATACCACATCTTCCGATATCTATTAACAAGCTATGCATTTCCATAGAAATACCAAAACGAGGACATAGCTCATAAGAGCACTGGTGGCAGGTTGAAGTAGTTGTTCTTCTTTTAATGTATCCTTAATATTTTCAGACACACCTTTGTGTAATTCTGAAAGTCTTAACATAGACTTCAATTTTCCTGCAGCAGATATGGCATCCCCTAAATTGAGTTCAGAGCTAAACTCTTTATTTCATATCCCTTGGCCCCACTGTGTCTGAATTGTATGGTGTCACAATATCTAATTACATGTAGTTCTGAAGTTTGGCAGTTTGGTAAGCATCAGAGACAATCTTGGGTAAAATTGATCGGTATATATAGAGGATGTGCTACATGAGAAAGGCTTTTTTTTTTTTTTATGGAAGAACAAATCACATCACTAACAATCATTATTAATGAACTGACAGCAAGTTCAAATTATAATTTTTCAGTAACTGTTTTACTTAATTGCACAGGTGTTGACTTCAATAAGTACTTGGTTATGCATGGATAAATGATTACTCACATTAATAAGCACAACTTAAAAGACTGTCAACACGTTTAGAGGACTCAGTTTTGCGAAGTTTTCTGGGTTTTTTTTAAAGGTTTGTCTTTTACACAAAAACCCTGTTTTCATATCCAAACTACAAGGAAGAAACTGAGCGCGAGATCGTATAAAAGTGTCAGGTTGTGAGGATACATGTCGATCAGTTTGATCACATGTATGGATTTCTGTTGTTTCTAATTTAAAGTTCCCCTAGGGTGACTGGGGAAACGAAATGTGGTCACTTGGTCTTCTCCCGACCAGCAAAAAACGAAGTGGGGCGTCCGTTTGGCTGTGCGAGATGTATCAAGTTCGCAGTCACATCCGGTCAGAATGTGGACGTTAAGTCCGATGCCTCGTGTAAAGGGAGTGTCACGTTCTTTGCATGTTAAAACCCTTGCATCAACTCTTTGAGGAGTACGAAGGTGGCCTGTTGCAATGGAAAATTTCTGTCCCAATCCAATATACCATCATTTTCCAGTGGCAGTCTAAATTTTCCCGATCATCATCCCGAATGGCCTCTATTATGACAAAACCTACCTATTGTTTTTATTGTTAACTTGTTCTCGTCCTGAACATGCATGACATATTTGTCACTGGACGTTAAGCAACCAACAATCAATCAATCAATCTAATTTAAAGACGCACCAATTTTGCCTTCTGATGCAAGTCTCAATACATCACTGATGATTCGCCCACGGAAAGCAGAATATTAAGAGAAGTTGGTTTTAGCATCACCTTGTCACACACCAAATCTCTGCGAATCTTCAATAGTAATTTTCCCACGACCACTTGCATGCATATTAATTGCTCTGAGGTTAAACATTGACATACAATGTATTTTCACACAATGTCAACTATAGTCATAATCCGGAAAAACCTCTTATCCGAAGGATTTGGTTAACTTTTATATAAAGTCAAAATTTTATTAACAAAAATATAACTTATTTACCGAAAATACACGAAAGAACTACTATATATATTCAAATCAATCAAAAATAAATTAACTTCTCCTACAAAATCTACATAATCACATCGAAACTATCAAATTGATGGTGAAGGAAAAAATAAATGGTGGAGCTGATTGACGGATAGGAAATTTCCGTAATTAAAAAAGGTACAAATGATGTTTTTATTTTTGAGTTTTTGACAAAATTGTTTGGAATTTGCCCAACAAAATTTGCATGCAGTATCGCAATAATATGTTTTGTCCTCTCAAATGTCAAATACTATTTTTGAATGACATGTTTTCTCGTTTTCAAAGAAAAACGCGTTAAATTTCTACCTAAAAAACAGCTTACTTTAAGTTTGAAAGTTTTACTTGGAGATGGTATTATATTTATGTCTTCATCATTCCGATGATCCTTGATGATATGTGCATAGATAATATTTACGAAAATAGCGGGAAATTTAACCAAAAAATATATTTTTGGATTTTAAGGTAACTACCCAAAACTGTAAATTGTGGGGTACCCCAATTAAAGGGATAAAATACAAAAATGTGACCATAGAAACTTTTTACGACCCGACGGAAATTAAAATATAGATATTATTCTATCATTTAAAACAATTTGCAGCCGTGTGTTATTCCGGACCATTAAACTCGTTAACTAAGCGTCTTTTTCGATGTCAGTTGCAGTACTACATTGGCAATCATACCACATCTTCTTTTTTTTATAATATTGGACTTTTTGGACTTTAATATGGATTAATTTAAATTGGTTCAAAAATAAAAAATCTTAATGCAGTTAGTATAAGCATATCGTAGTACCAGAATAATTAGTTTGTGGTGTAATCACACAGATTAATTTGGGATCCTTTGGACCTCAACATGCTCAATGTGGACCAATTTAAAAGTAAGGCCAAATTTTCAAAATTCAAATACATTACAGGAATCCAAATGGTCACCTCATGTACATTAGTTTTCAAAGAGGATCATCTATGGACCATTTCACAAGTGTTGTCCTGATTGGCTCAGAAATTCAGAGGATAAAGTTTTAAAGATTTTTTTTATCATGAATTACTTGTACTTCAATATATATGTACTTCTTATTGGCTATTCAGTTTGAGAGGAGAAGATTGAAAGATGTAATTTGAAGAACAGCAGATGTAAAAATGCCAGCTGCCACTCATCCAACAAGAGCTCACAAAGCAGTTGAAGTTATTATCCATCATTGTCCATAATTACCTTATCACTGGTTTGAGATGCATAAACATATTTTCTTTTCCTAGTATTGTAATGACTCTCTGGATCAAATTGATTTTCCTGCAAAAATTATGAAATTTTAACAAGAAGGCATGCAATGTCATATTACAAATACCAATTATCCCCCTTGTAGTTCCAATTTTCTGCTTACAGGCAGTACATGTACATTGTGTAGGTGTTTGATAGATCTGAAAAGTGCTCAAGTATTACAAGTTATCACTGTGAAGCTCATACATAAAATAGTCAGTATAAGAAGTAGTTTCAGAGAAACATGTGACTGAAATTGAGTCACTGAATTTTTTAGGACCAACTGGCCAAGGACAAATGGAGTGACACAATATAGCTCCTACTTTTAGAGTTAACACAGTTCTATTTACAGATCATTACATAAAAAAAAAATTTAAAAATCATTTGAAGTCCTTTTCATGCTTTTCGGGCAGATCATTACATATTTTGTTTTTTTCAATTTCATTTTAAGTCCTTTTCGGCCAAGTTTTCATTTATGCCAATCAAGGTTACTTTTTTTTTTTTAATTTTTGATCATTTCGAGATCATTGACAAATTAAAACATGAATATTTAATCAAAGCATGCAAAGTATTAACAAGAATGTGTCCATAGTACACGGATGCCCCACTCGCATTATCATTTTCTATGTTCAGTAGACCATGAAATTGGGGTCAAAACTCTAATTTGGCAATTAAATTAGAAAGATCATATCATAGGGAACATGTGTACTAAGTTTGAAGTTGATTGGACTTCAACTTCATCAAAAACTACCTTGACCAAAAACTTTAACCTGAACGAACAGACAGACAGACGGAAGGACGGACGGTCGTAAGGACGGACAGACGCACAGACCAGAAAACATTATGCCCCTCTACTATCGTAGGTAGTAGACCATAAAAATGTAAGAACTTTACATTTTTGATATATTAGATTTTTTTCATGACTTACATGTACTGGACTAGACAATCATAATGAACTACATGTACATGTATAAAGTATACATTACATGTACATGTTTATAGCTACATGAACTAAGAACATTTTTTTTAAAAGTTTTGTTTGTACATGTACATACATCTATTAATGGCTCCGGTGGTACTTGTAGCTGAGCTGGTAATTCTCTTCCTCAGTCATACATGTAGCATTCTTTTGACTGCATCTCTTGTATATGTTGTAGCAGACTATACATAATCCTGTGCAAATTGAAGAAAAAAATCATATGTCATAAGCTGTCCATGTTATGCAAACATTTGAAAATCATAATAAACAATGATAAACTGCAGCTAATATTTTCCACCTGAAGTAGAAATTAAAAAAAAATATATCTATCATGTTCAGTTCATCAAAAAATGTTTTACCCATGTGCATATATACTACATACATGAACATGTACAATGTATGTATACATGGTATATGTGTATACATGTATATTGTCATGATTGTGTTCAATACTATAAAATTGTGATAGGAGTAAATCGGTAAAAAGATTGTGAACAGCTGGATTCATATTTATGATTAACAACATTAATAATAGGTTTTTTTTCACTATTATATTATGAAGAAATAGCTACATTTGTAGTAGAATTATTTATGGATCTCAGAAAGGCTGATCCTGAAGTCCCTTTCTTACAAGTGCAGTGTTATCCCCAGAAGATAGCATCCCATTTGGCGTAAAAAAAAATTAACTGTGTCATTTGTCGCGTCTCAGCGATGCTCTATTTCCATTGATTTCCTTTATGTTATACATGTATATGTTTATATTGTTCAATTCATTACTGAGAATACAATTAGACTAATCACTAATACCATGAATACAGTTGTTTCAGTTTGTTTTATTTATTCATTTATAGTTAGAACTATTTTTTGCCTCTTGTGCCAAATAAAAATATATATATGTGGTTTCAGTTACTATAAGTCATGAACATGATGAAAGTAAAATGAATGAATGATTTATCATAGTGCAACTTGTATATATATACAATGATAAACATATAAATATCTAGTACAAAAAAGGAACCTTTTTTTTTTATATCAAAAGAGTAAAGAAAGTGTTATAAATAGCAAAAAAATCTCAATTTAAAAACTTTTTTCTTCATCATGTCTATGAAATTCATTGTTTCAAGGTACCCAATTGGGCCAATGATTTAGTTCCAGTTGTTTCTAATCTTTACATCAAAATGATATATATATTTTTGACAAAGTTTTCAGAAAAATAGTCTTTTTATGCGTAGTTCTCTATCGTGAAAATGCAGATTTTTGTCATATCTGGTCCGGTTCCGAACCGTAGCGTGAGGTAAAACAGTATACCCCCCCTTTTTTAAAGCGGGGGTATAATAAGGAATGGGTTGTCCAGAAATTTTTCAGTATTTACGCAAGAAGAGTTAATTAAGGAAGAGGTTGTCTAGAGATATTCACTTAATTTTATTCACAATTTTTTGGGGGTTGATGTAAATATTTTTTTCTCTCATATAAACTAAATGTGTACTTTTAATTATGTATAAGAGGTAATGGATATTTTTTATACATTTTTTAACCAGTTGAACATTTTGCAGGATTGTTGGTTTAAAGGGAAACTTCGCAAAAAAATCAAAAATTGATATTATGTCCATTCTGTATAAAAATGCTCAAATTTATAGATATTAAAGTTTTATTCCGCTAGATAAGAGATCACCATTGATTTTAAATTTTGAGTATCAATTGTCTGCATTCCGCTATTTTGTCATCTTCTCCGATAAAAAATCATGATATGTCTATAAACCACAAAGATTTGAAGAAAGTAGAAATCTATTTACATATTTTTTCCAAGGGTTTATTTGGAAAAATGTAATATATACTCGTTGTCAATAGTAAAGGACAGATTGGAACATACCAGATATTGATTTAAAAAATGTACGCACTTGTTGTCGATTCGTTTATACGCCTGGATAGAAAGTTACGGAACTATAGCGTAATTTAAAATATATACATGTATACATTGAACATAAGAAAGGAACATACATTTTGTGTAAATTTGGGTAAAAGTTTTGTAAATAGACTAGTCAACGTATGCCAACGGTATGTAATCAACGAATTCGATAGACTTTTGTATACCAAAAGAAGAAGAAGAAGAAGAAGAGAACCAATTTGATTTAAATACAGGTCGATATATAACTTGCTTTGGTTCATCAAAGTTATGAACATAGTAAAATCACAGATTTATATATCAAATAGATTGTTCTCGAATAAAGGAAGAAATTCGTCATCATCACAATTGTTCCGACATTCATGTAATATATATATGCAACTGGAGGTACACTGATAATCCCCAAGGGATGTGAATATTTTCTAGGAAAACTATTAAGTAATACGTACAGTTTCAAATCAATTTCGGGATTTATTTTCTTTCTTGATATTCAATGACAGCAACTTAAAGAATAAACTGCTTGTCCGCTTTAGGGGTATTCTTGCCAGTTGAACAGACTTATAATTACATTCAAAAATAGGGAAAGATGACATTAAATTCGTTGTCTGTTGTTTTTAAGTAAAAGTTAATTGAATCATCAAAGTTAATATCCTTTGGTCTTGAATGTATGTTAACTAATTAATGTGTTTTTATAGGCTAGCTCAAATCCTCATCCAAATAATATAATCTATATGTAATAATCCCTTCCTTCCACACAGAGATTTAATGCCAAGCAGTAGACATATAGGTACTAATTAAGTAATTAAATGAACAATAGATAACAATAATTAATCATAAATGTGAAAAGATGTGAAAACAAAAGTATTCGTACATATTATATTCCGCTTCGGTAGAGTTATCTTCAGATAGTTTCAGATATTCATGATATTAATTAATACATGGCTTTTAAAGTCTAACTCGTACATTTTTTTGCCTAATTAAGACAATCAAAATGCTTTGGTTAAGCTATTTCTAATTTCTAAGTTCCCCTTTTTTATGAGACATAAATCAAGGACAAGCGGTGTATATCATTTCATTCTGACACATGAATTAGGTTTCCCGTCTTTAACCAAAAATTGTTTATTTCTTAGTAAATTAACTTATTTGAATTCAAATAAATAATCATGATAATAGCACCAAATATAATTAAATAATTCCACGGCAATCTATTTTTATTCGTCACCAACTTGAGTATGTACTTTAAATGTGTGTATTAAATGCTCCCTTGTTTTATAGGGAGAGATCCGTTTGCGCCAAAAATGCGTACTTTTGCGCCACAACTTTTTTCTCCACTGCTACGTTTGCGCCACCTGTTTTAAAATTACATGGTATCATTTGCGCCAAAAATAAATCATACGATTGCGCCAATTAGAAGAAAAATGACTTCCCTCCACCTTTATTCGGACTTGAAAACGGCAGTTTACACGGCAAATGTTTCCTTTTCTGAAACATACTTTCTTCTTACTGCTGCTGCATGGGAACTTCCTAATTTAATGTAGGTAGTAGCTTGTAACTTCACTTCATTGTCCAAAAAGACAAACATTGAAGGATGAAATACATAAAACAGTTCATAATAATTCCCAGTGGAATGCTTCTGCTCCATTACTAGTACGTCTTGCGGTAGATAGAGTTTCCGCCCATATGGATGGTGGGAGCAAAGCAAAACATAATGAGCAAAAGCTTATATTTTCTTCTCTTTTGACATATCTTATATTAAATATTCAGCAAAGCAATACGTTTTCTTCTCTTTCTGTACATGGACTGTCTACTGCATTTCAAGTCATTTCTCTCCAGATGCTCATCTTCATGGTGAAATATCTCCGATCATATGATAATTTTTAAGCCAAAAATAAGAACAATTATTAATCATTAATATGTTTATGATTGATATGTGTACAGGTAAATTGGCGCAAATGAGTTCCGATTATTGGCGCAAATGATACATTTTGAAAATAGAATTTGGCGCAATTGATACCCCTGAAAAACAGTAATTGGCGCAAAAGAACTGCTGCCGTTTTATAATCCACTGATCCGAATAGACAGTCACACCTGGCAAGGTGTGCCCTAGAGGCGTGGTTAAATACTGAAGTGCAAATAACAATTTACCTTTCAACAAGCCATCTACGAGTATTGCCACAGAACCGTGAATACACACACAGTCATAGCAGAGGTAGTAAAAGGTCAACCAATAAGAGTACACCAACATATTGTCTTAACAGATTATTGTACGTTAATTTATTCACTTAATTAGTCCGAAAATGCATTAATTAAAAATAAATTTATAACTTTTTGTGTTGTCTACAAAAATAATTCAAATATATACGTTTTACATAGAAAATTTATCTCATGAATGTGTACAATTGCACGTCTGTGTGTTTTATCTTCTTATTATCAGATGGTTATTAGATAAAGCATAAGTCATTGGTGAGCTTACAATTACGTTAAATTTTATGATTAAAAGCCAAGACTTTTAATAATTGTATTTTAAATCACAGCATGCAAAAACCAGGCGAAAACGTCACGACCTACAGGAAGTAGTTAATATTTTTTCATTAATTATTGCAGGGCTTCGTTGTTTCTTAAGAAGTTTTTGAAGTAACTATGTTATTAATTACCTGAAAAGAAAAATTATCAAAACGTCAGTCATAGAATGTTGGGAAAACTTTAGATAATAAACTTTTGCATTCTAGCTGCTTGATGCGTTTTAATGCATGCTAAAATCTAGTCCAAATAATTATGACGTCTGGCAAGGCTATTTTTTTTCTGGGACGACTTCCTAAAATTAGGTGTCAAAGTTCCCCCCAAAATTTGCTCTCAAACTCCAGATGTAAAAAATGGCTTCGGCGTTATGACGTCGTAGGAAGGCGTCCCAGAAAAAAATTAAAATAGCCTTGCCAGACGTCATAATTATTTGGACTAGCTAAAATCCAACCCCCATAATAGATCATGAATTTATACATTTTTAGAATTATTTATATTTATTTTATCAAATATTATAGGATGCCGAATTGACTTTAAATAGGTGCTGATTTGACTAGTTCCGATTTAACAAGGTGCCGATTTGAACAGGTGCCGATTTGACTTGAAGTTGTACCCATTATAAATTGCCTTCCGACAGAATTTCGGCTGTAAAATCTCGTCTCTGTCCACATTTCAGTCCTAACCTTTTGAAATGTGATGTAACATCCCCCTGGCAATCAAACAACTTTACTAAATGTGTGCCATGAAGATGTAAACATAAAACATAAATTGATAATGTTACAGACAGCTTCCATGTTGTATACAGCGCCATCTATAAATAGTTCTAAAGGGAGATAAGGTAAACTTCTTCTTCTTCTTCCAAATTTTCACATCCTTTGTAGAACAACCACACCGTTACAGCGTGTAGAACAAAACCCACCACCATGAATGTAGGAATATAATATGTACACTATATATTGAATAATGATATCCTCCACTAATATATACAGGATCACTTTCTAGTTGCACAGAACGGGCAGATTTAATACTGCTGTTCCTCAATCCCAATCTTAACCAGCGCATACCAAATTTAAAGCACAGAGAACTTGAGAAAATACGTCGAGGAAAACGCACCAGAGAGGAAAACTGCACATTGGGACAATTCGTGCCAACAGGCCATAAGATTGAGGATTGAGGACGTATAGAAGAGGGACGAAAGATACCAAAGGGACAGTCTAACTCATAAATCTAAAACAAACTGACAACGCCATGGCTAAAAATGAAAAATACTAACAGACAAACAAAAGTATACATGACACAACATAGAAAAGTAAAGAAAAAACAACACGAACCCCATCAAAAACTAGGGGTGATCTCAGGTGCTCCGGAAGGGTAAGCAGATCCTGCTCCACATTTGGCACCCGTCGTGTTGCGTATGAGATAACAAATCCAGTAAATAGTCTAATTCGGTAGGTCACATAGCTTGTAGTATGCATTCTTAGTTGCGTTAAAAATTGTTAGGCTAGTTACCGGACATATATACAGGGGGGGGGGATTACAGTGGCGGATCCAGAACTTTTCATAAGGGGGCCCGTTGACTGACCTAAGGGGGGCTCCAGTCATGCGTCAGTGATTCCTTATATAAGCAACCAATTTTTCCCACACAAAAGGCGGGCGGACCCCCAGGCCCCCTGGATCCGCCTATGGGTTATATATGTTTACGTAGTAAAATAGTAAAAGATAAATGTTGTAAAATAAATTACTTCACTCACATTCACACGGGTAAAAAGAATAACAAGCTTGCAGCATTTAAATCTAAAAATAGTTCGCTTTTCACAATATAGACTAAGGATCTAAAAGATAAAACACTTTGTCTTCTTTTCATCAGAGACTCTGTTTTCATTAACTAAAATCGAATAAAACGTTCATAGTGTCTACATACTTAATCCACGCATAGAATTTGTCGTTTTACATCATAACATCTAATAAAAAGGTTTTTAAGATTTCATCGTATCTATATATTAGCACTTTGTGTGACGTTTACGATCTAGGCACGCACTGTATATGTAAAGCCAATTGTCATGTTTTTATTTACTTAGATCTAAAACTTAAAAACTTGTCTTCGTCTCAACTCGGCCGATTCCGTACCCTCATCTAGGAAGGAGCTAGAGTATCGGATTCTACCGAGGATTGTCGAATGCAAACCACCCTTCAGCTAATCAGAAAATGTTTCACGACTATTTTTCTGACTTACAGTGTTTTTTTTTTTGTTTTTTTTTTTATAACCTTCTTCAGTTCAAATAATGATAACCTAGAATTTATTGTCGTTCTTTGCAAATCAAAGAACTGTGTTTTGTTTTTTTACAATTTTGGTATGGATACATACAGGATCATAAAGGAGGGGGAATAGGACCTTTATCGGGACTCCGGGATCGGGTGTTTTTAAACTCGGGATTTCGGGATTGACCCTTTCGGGATCCGGGAATCCTTTTTTTCGGATTTCGGGATGTCGGGATTTGCTTTATTTAAATTCGGGACCTCGGGATTTTTTTCAAGTCCGGGATTTCGGGATCAAGACCCCTCCTATCCCCCCTCATAAAGGGAAACTGATAATTTTTTGTATGATATGTGCTCATGTTTTTTAGCGATGATCCTTTTGTGCTGGGTTTTATACTGAATAAAATTAGTTAGTTAGTTTCTATACTTTTTTTTATTAAATGGCTATCCGCAATATGTTTAATAAGATCATTTAGTCTGAGTTGTTTGATTGAGTATCGAGAAAGAAAAAAAAAAATCTGATGTATGCAGCATAAACACGAAAATTTTGATAACTACATGGCAGAGGGAGGGGCAGGACTTTTTCGGGACGTCGGGATCGAGTGTTTTTAAGCTCGGGCCTGATTTCGGGATTGACCCTTTCGGGATCCAAGATTTATTTTTTCTAATTTCGGGATGTCGGGAATTAAATTTCTTTAAATTCGGGACCTCGATTATTTAGATATAGAGGTTGTTTTTTTTTTTTTTTTTTTTTATTATTAAAGACAGTTTTTGTACTAGTGTAAATTGATATCATTTACCTGAATGGTCTCAAATATTAGATAGTATCAGATAGTAGAGAAACAACAGTCATATCACATCCCATATATATGATAATAAGAGATGTTTCTGGAATTACGTATATCAAAATATTTAAGTTTAGTGCTTTTCGGTAAAATCCTATTTATTACAGAAATGCAATCTAAAACAAAAACCAAAGGCATCTTTTAAAATAACAAGATACCCAAGTCGGAAGAATTAATATTTTAATTAATGATTAAAAAAGGGAAGCTGCAGTGGCGGATCCAGAAATTTTCATAAGTGGGGGCCCACTGACTGACCTAAGAGGGGGCCCGTTCCAGTCACGCTTCAGTGATTCCCTATATAAGCAACCAAATTTTTTCCCAAAAAGGGGGGGCCTGGGCCCCCTGGGCCCCCCCCTAAATCCGCCTCTGAGCTGAAAGTATCTATTTAAGGTCTTTCATAACAGCGGTATTTGTTAAAGGGACTGAAACGATTAGACGCGTGCTCAAAATCAGCATGCATGATGAGTTGGTTACCGTTATGTGGTTAAAATCTTGATAAGTGAAATGACAACTTTATTGCACCTACGCCTACGCAGGTCAATTCAGTTCAATGATGCACCGTCTAATAGTTCTCGCACTTATATCATTAGCAACGCCAAAGTAAATACATCAATTGAGTGAAACATTTATATGCAACAGTTTTATCAAACGGTGCGAAAAGATGCAATTTAGTATTATGATTTGTATTTTTATATGTTGAATTTATATGTAGTAGTTTTAGACAAAACCGATTAATAATCTGATTGAAAAAAATACCATTTACCTGAATGGTCTCAAATATTAGATAGTATCAGATAGTAGAGAAACAACAGTCATATCACATCCCATATATATGATAATAAGAGATGTTTCTGGAATTACGTATATCAAAATATTTAAGTTTAGTGCTTTTCGGTAAAATCCTATTTATTACAGAAATGCAATCTAAAACAAAGACCAAAGGCATCTTTTTAAATAACAAGATACCCAAGTCGGAAGAATTAATATTTTAATTAATGATTAAAAAAAGGAAGCTGAAAGTATCTATTTAAGGTCTTTCATAACAGCGGTATTTGTTAAAGGGACTGAAACGATTAGACGCGTGCTCAAAATCAGCATGCATGATGAGTTGGTTACCGTTATGTGGTTAAAATCTTGATAAGTGAAATGACAACTTTATTGCACCTACGCCTACGCAGGTCAATTCAGTTCAATGATGCACCGTCTAATAGTTCTCGCACTTATATCATTAGCAACGCCAAAGTAAATACATCAATTGAGTGAAACATTTATATGCAACAGTTTTATCAAAAGGCGCGAAAAGATGTAATTTAGTATTATGATTTGTATTTTTTTAAAACTTCACATCAGTAGGATACAGTCCTGCATGATCTAAGCCGTGGAGATTTTTTTCTCAGTTATAAAAAGGCAAAATAAAGCTATTAATCTGTTATGGCATGCAGATAATAACATGCTAAAACAAAAAATTCTAAGGTTTTGGGATTTTCTAATAACCACTCAAAGATAGAAAAATATAGTACATGTTCTAGAAATGGGACAACTTTGACAGATTATCTATACACATACATTTAATGCATTAAAAAGAATGAAGGAAATTGAAAAGAAACTTCAGTTTTACATATAATATTAGGTTTACATGCATTTAATAATCTAACCATACTCATATTTTTCTAATAACCTATAATTTGACTTAATTAATTAATTAACTTAATTAATTTTTGTTGTTTTGTTTTTTTCAATGTAATAATGTCAAACTGTAACCAACACAAGAATGACGTTAAGATATATACCGAAAACATGAATTTGGATGGTTTCGTTTTCCTGCGTTATGATATAATAGACCAAACATCAAAACCAATGTATGGATATAAGTTGTTTGCTTCACGTCCAATGGACAATATTTCATGATATTCAGGACGATACTAATTAACAAAAACACTCAGTTGTATTAGCATTAGCAAAACTCATATCCGTGATTCAAGATTCAAGATTCAAAGTTTTATTTAGAGTCGATATTCAATAAACTACATAACACAAGCTCTAGACTTAATAACAAAATACAATACACACATACAAAAGTCATGAAAAACAACACAATTTTAAACATATAATGCATAGTAAGATACCATAAATGACATATATAAGTTAAAAGCATATAGTACACTTAAAACATAGCACAAGTTAATAATAAGATTGCACAAATCATATAGTCACACAAAAAATAAAAGCAAAATAAAACAGGCATAAACACTATATGCATGCACTCCACTGGCATGAGCTATATTATGAATATTATACGAATGCATGGTCGACTTTGAAACTTTTGCTTATATATTATATATACTTTCTATGTTGAAGTTTGTGATGGAATGTCTGTCAATCAAAGATGGACCCATATAAAGCTGCTCAGTCTTAATATTTGGTATGCAGGTGTAATAATATTAGAACATCTCATTTCTTTGCCGCATAGTACATGGCCCAGCAGGGGCGGATCCAACCATTTAAAAAAAGGGGGGGGGTTCCTAACCCAGGACAAAAGGGGGGGGTTCCAATTACATGTCCCCATTCAAATGCATTGATCGTCCAAAAAAAAGGGGGGGTTCCAACCCCCGGAACCCCCCTCTGGATCCGCGCCTGCCCAGTCGCCACAGTCCGCATAATGGACTGTTCACCGACTGGAACTTTTCTTCTATGGTACTGGCACGATTTAATTTATGATTATCATGATTATAGGTCCCTTATATTAATGATATATGGTACGCAATTGGATTAACATCGACATATCTCAATTCACTGAGATAATTTTACTCTACAATAAATGAAGTTTTTCACCAGTTATTTAATCGTGTAATCTTTCGGGGTTTCCCTTACAAAAAATGCTTAACTAGTATATTTATATATATAAATATAGGAAGATTTGGTATGATTGCCAATGAGACAAATCTCCACATGGTCAGAGAACAAATGCACAAGAATTATACAACTATTAGTTAACGTACGGTCTTCAAAAATGAGCAAAACCCAAACCACATATAGCAAGCTATGAAAGGCCTCAAATGACAAATATAAAACAACTAACGGCCTGACTTATGTACAACAACAGCGGAAAAATATTATGATATATAGCAATAAATGCAAGCATACAGATTTATACAGGCTACTAACTTGCTACATGCACATTTAGAATGACGCGGATTTAAACTAGTTTGCTGCCTCAAGAACTCCCTGATAACCTGGGACAGTGCATGGTGAACTAGTACATAGAACATAAGAACAAACTATAAAAAAAATCATTGAAAAGGGCTTAACTCATCAGATTGATCGAAAGCACAAAACAACTAACAGAACACATCCTGGACGTGCCAGGGATTTATTCAACCCCACAACAACAACAGACACATAACGTTACTCGCAGTTACTAACAGTTAGTTCAAAGTCAATAACAAATAATTAAAAAAATATCTAATACAGATCTTATCAAAACGGGAAGCTCCCTTTCTGAATTGTATTGAAAATAGGTTAAAGGTTCCCCATATTAAGTTTTTTCTGGTGCAATTGAATACCTATAAACTGGTATCAATATAAAAATGAATACATGGTATGATTGCCAATGAGACAACTCTCTACAAGAGACCAAATGACACAGAAATTTACAGATATACATTAGGTCGCCACGTGCGCACGGGCTTCAAGAATGAGTAAAACCCATACCGTATAGTCAACCATAAAAGGCTTCAAAATGACAAATGAAAAAAATGAAATATGTACTAAAACAATGAACGGAAAACAAATATGATATACAGCAACAAATGACAACCTCTGGTTTACAGGCTCCTAAGTAGGAACAGGCATATATATTTATATATATATACATAATGTGACAGGGTTAAATCATGTTAAAGGCGCCAAGCATTCATGACCTTGGAAAATGGTGTAACGATTGGAATATTCGATTAAAAAAAATAGAATAATTAAAAATGAGCTTTCCAAAATTTTCTGTACTTGTAAAACGAAGATGTGGTACGATTACCGATGAGACAACTCTCCACAAGAGACAAAATGACACAGAAATTAACAGAACAGTATAATCAATGATCGAGATCTTCATTTGTACTTGTGAGAGAACGAAACGGATGCAATCAACTGAAAACCAAGATATCTTATCCTAATCAATTAATAAATCAATATGTCTACGACATCTTTAGAATTTCACTCATTTCAAGTGTTTATTTCATCGCATGTTATTTAAAGCAAATGTCTAAACTTCTTGAGATAGCGGATAACTGCAAGCTATTTTCTTCTAACTAGAGTATTAATATAGAAAAACATGTATGAGAAATCTGACAAGGACAGAACAGCCCATCTCCGAACCGTAACCATTAACAGAAGTTTCATCTTTAAAGACATTTATGAAGCAACATAATAATGAGAAAATGTAGTAAAATTGCCAATGAAACAATTAGTACAGACGAGAGTCAGATTTTGAACTTTTGTTTAATTTTGTAGACTGGGTATCTCAAATCTTTTTATCTAAAAAAAACGAAATGCCTTTAGTGGGAACTCTCGAGCTGAAACCTACACTATTCAGGCTAGCTGGGACAATATACTTTGTTATTTAGTTTTGTCATTTTTGTGCATGGGATCGTTAAAGAGACTGTCAGTGGTTTAAAGCATTGCTTGTCAAAGACATAAAATTGAGAATGGAAATGGAGAATGTGTCAAAGCGACAACAACCCGACCATAGAGCGGACAACAGTCGAAGGCCACCAATGGGTCTTCAATGTAGCGAGAAACTTCCACACACGGAGGTGTCATTTAGCCGGTCCCTTAACAAGATGTATACTAGTTCAGTGATAATGGACGTCATACTAAAATCCGAATTATACACAAGAAACTAATACTAAAAATCATAAAAGACTAACAGAGGCCAGAGGTCCCTGACTTGGGACAGGGGCAAATTGCGGCGGGGTTAAACATGTTTTTAGAGATCTCAACCCTCCAAACATGCTCCTTTTGAATAGCGACTGCTCTCTTTATTCTCAGAATTACTCTTTTCTATTGGAAATAGATATTCTACATTATTAGGTGTCGACTTTAAGTAAGGAATGTAACCTTATCCTTGGAAATGTTATATATCTTCTCATTACTTATTGTTTTCCCTTAAGGTAGCTGACACAATATTAAGATAGTTTTGCTTTAAAATTATCTATTCCACTAGTTGTTCAAAATTAATAGAGTTTGAGCTTTTTCATATCCAGCGGCACATATTACAGTGTAATCCGGATTCACTATTAAACGATTCGGGGAAATTTCTATTGTCAAATTCAATTTCAAATAATAATATTTATGTTTAACAAAACTATGATCTGTTTTTGAAACGTGAAGGATATATAATGATTGGTGTGTTCATTGTTGGTCTTTAACGCCACTGTTATCATTATTCGCTATTTCATGGCATGTAGAGAAAAACTGGGAAGCCTGGAGAGAGACACTGACCTTCGACATGGAATCTGTCCATCCTTGTCATCTACGAATGAAGTGAAACTAAGCACCAAGTGTTCAAACTCTGAAATAAGTAATGAAGTAGTATTTTTCGAATTCACTAATGAAAGAAAATTCAGTTTTCGTTTTATTTGAATTTTTCAAATTGGAGAAACAAAGAGGTTTTAAAAACGAACTGAAGAATAAAAAGGTAGCAAAATGCTAAGTTCTTTCAAAAATATTCTTTTATCGCTAAGAGGCTGGCTTGTCATGCCAAGAAATTGCCTCCGTTGAAATTTCAAACATTCAATAGAGCAAATTACATCGATGATTAATATGACCTTATGGTATGGGCACAGGACGTTTGCGCTTTTTTACCTGTAAAACGATAGGACATTTGCGCTTTATGTTTTGATTCACCTGTATTAAATTGATTGGACATTTGCGCTTTTTACCTTTGTATAAGTGAACTTGGATGTTCCAAATTTGCAGACTATCTGCAAAAATTATGTGACAATTGAATCACGATTTACTTGACTCATCCTGCTATGTTTATCTTGTTGAAGAGTATCATTGAACAACACTCAGTGAATTACATTTAGATTCATTATATAGAGAGCAGGCATTCCAGTCAAGAACTGAGAAAGAAAAACTTGATTTTTGTATTTGAAATGTGGACAAAATACCAGTCAGAATAGATAACAAGAGCTACTTATTTTGACTCTTTAGTCTTCAGATATTAAGCGAAACATGAACTGTGATGACTGTTCGTGTTTTATGTGTTTTAAAATGTTAACTTTTAGCTGTATATAAACTTTTAAACATTTAAAAAAAATATGACTTGTCGGTCCCAAGCCAGTATAAGAGAGGAAGGAAGTCATAAAAACAAATATTGCAAAAGCGCAAATGTCCTATGTAAAAAGCACAAATGTACAGTTTTAAAAAGCGCAAATGTCCTATGATTTGAAGCGCAAGTGTCCAAAATTAAAAGCGCAAATGTCCTATGAAAAAGCGCAAACGTCCCGCGCCGTATGGTATATGGCCGTTTTCTAAGCGATACGTACATGCAGGTCATACATTAAATTAATTTGTTTAGTAAAAACAAATCTTTAACTACTAATAGGTGCCGTAGGAGGTCCACAGAATTTTTAGCAAGGATTTCTTGGCTAGATCAGACAATTTAAGAACAGAAAGCATTGCACTGATGTATGTCCATTATTAATTTTTCAGTAGTCAAAATTCAATGTTAAGTGATGTATATTGAATAATGATATATAGTTTGTATTTCTGTTTTCAAGATAAAAAGTGAAGGTTCAATGTATGGACAACCTGAAAACCAAGACATATATATGATTCGGCGCGGGACGTTTGCGCTTTTTCATAGGACATTTGCGCTTATTTTTTTGGACACTTGCGCTTATTTTTTTGGACACTTGCGCTTCAAATCATAGGACATTTGCGCTTTTTAAAAAAGGACATTTGCGCTGTTAACATAGGACATTTTCCCTTTTGCAATATTTGATTTTTATGACTATCATATCTTCCTCTTTAATACTGGCAGAATACTATTTTTTCTTTATGGTTAAAGGTTTAAAAAAATCATTTAATAGCACATTTCATAGCACATTCATTTCATAGCACATTGATATGTGTTTAAAAGTCTATATACACTGAGCTAAAGGTAAACATTCTAAAGACCTAAAAACACGTACAGTCATCACAGGTCAGTTTTCGCTTGATATATGAAGACCAAGGATTGGACAAATTTAGCTCTGTTTATCTGTCCAGACTGGCATTTCGCACACATTTCAAATATATATTCAATATTCTCTTTCCCAATTCTTGACAGGGGTGCCTGTTCATCAATATAACGAATCTAATGAGATTCACATACTGTTGTTCAATGATGCTCTTTAAAAAGATAAAAATATCAGGATGAGTCGAGTAGAACTATTCATTATAATGTACAGGGAATGATTCTGGACCATATGTCGTACTAATTTCAAATATAAGTTAAATTTATTTACGCAATAATTACTTCTCTTTAAAATTACAGATAGACGACAATAGGTGCAAAAGTGCAAATGTCCGGTCAATTTAATACTGGTGAATCAAAATTTAAAGCGCAAATGTCCATAGTATTTGAAGCGCAAATGTGGTATCGTTTTACAGGTGAAAAAGCGCAAACGTCCTGTGCCCATATGATTAAGGTTATTTTTATTTATGTATTTGCTGTTATTTATCCCCTGATTATAAAACATGTCGATTGAGCCACAATGATTACTACATTGGTTACGGAGGACCTAAATACCAAAAACACGCAAGACAAGGAAGAAATGCCCAATTTTGATTATAATGGAATGGATATTTTAAGTAATGGAATGGATATTTCAAGTAATGGAATGGATATTTTAAGTAATGGAATGGACTACAACGACCCTTCAGTCACTAATTACAGATATACTTTATACCTTATTCGAAAGTTTATTTATTGAGGAACAAAAGGTACATAGTTAATGTGTTCCACAACGCATATTAGAGGAGTAACAATACCTACATATCGAAATACGCGTGAACATTAAGAAATAGCTTATTTTAAATGATGAAATGAACTGCTGCGACATTTCATCCCTTATTTCAGGAAAACTTTATGTACCATTTGAGAGTTCATTGCTGTCGCAATGACCATTAGAAGGATTACGGAGGATCTAAATGACAAAAATACGCGTGAAAAGAAAGAATTTTGAATGATAGCATGGATATTTTGAATAATGACATGATCTGTTGTGACCCTTCATCCCCTAATTTCAGAAATACCTTTAACCTCATTCGAAAGCTTATTTATAGAGGAACTAAAAGTATATAGCTAAAATGTAATGCGGGGAGTAACGAAAGACAAAAAATCGAAATACATGTGAGCATTAAGAAATACAATTGTAGCTTATTTTAAATAATGAAATGGATGAATGCGCCCCATCAGCCCATAATTAAGGAAAACGTTGTAACCATTTGAAAGTTCATTGATAGAGAAACAAAAATGGTTTATATTATAAATAATATGTGCAGCAACGACCATTAAAGAGGTTGAGGACATAAATGCCAAGATAACAGTGAAGATTTAAAAATAGCCAATTTTGAATGATGGAATGGATTGCTTTGACCCTTCAACCCCTAATTACAGATATACATAATACCTCATTAGAAAGCCTATTAATAGCAGAACAAAATGTATGTAGTTAATATGTTCCGCAACGCATATTACAGGAGTAACGAAGGATCTTAATGTCAAAATATGCATAAACATTATGAAATATAGCTTTTTTAATAATATAATGGACTGCTGCGACTCGTCAGTAACAATATCGTTATTTAGAGGCAGTAACTCAGGCCCTAATTAGCGAAAACTTTATAGACAAAGTGAAAGCTTATTGATAGAGAAACCACAATGACGTTTAATAGGGTTACAGGGGACCAAAATGCCAAAATACGCGTGAAAATAAAATAAAAATAGCCAATTTTAGATAATGGAATTGATTGCTTCGATAATTCAGATCCTAATTACAAATAAACATTTTACCTCATTCGAAAGCCTATTAAAAGAGGAACAAAGGGTATATAGTTAATATGTTCCACAACGCATATTGGAGGAGAAATGAAGTACCAAAAAAATCGAAATACGGGTGAACATTATAAAATAGCTTATTTTGAATCATGAAATGAACTTCTGCAACCCATAAGCCCTATAATTAAGGAAAACTTTATACACCATTTGCAAGGTTATGAATAGAGGAACAAAATTTTTATTGATAATATGTGCCCCAATGACAATTAGAAGGGTTACGGAGGACCTAAATACCAAAATACGCGTGAAAATTAAGAAATAGACAATTTTGAAAATTGGAATGGATATTTTGAATAATGCAATGGCCTGCTGTGAACCTTCAGCCCCTAATTACATATGAACCTTATATCTCATTCGAAAGCCTATTAATAGAGGAACAAAAGATATATAGTCAATATGTTCTGCAATGCAAATCTGAGGAGTAACGAAGGACTTAAAAATCGAAATGGGGGTGGACATTATGGAAAAGCTTACTTTGAATAATGGAATGGACTGATGCGACCTGTCAGCCCCTTATGAAGGACAACTTTATACACCACGTGAAAGCTCATTGATAGAGAAACACAATGTATCAATAATACGTCCCTCAATGACCATAAAAGAGGTAACGGAGGACTTAAATGCGTGAAAAGAAAGAAATTGCCAATTTTGAATAATTGAATGAATATTTTGAAATAATGACATGAACTACTGTGACCCTTCAGCCCTATAATTACAGAAATAACTTCAAGCTCATTCGAAAGCTTAATCATAGAGGAACAAAAGGTATATAATATGTATATTGCTAATATGTTCCGCAACGCGGATGAGTAACGAAGTACCTAAAAATCGAAATACATGTGAACATTAAGAAGTACAAATGTAGCTTTTTTTAAATAATGAAATGGACTGCTGAGACTGTCGGCCCCTAATTAAGGAAAACGTTATAACCATTTTAAAGTTCATTGATCGAGAAACAAAATGGTTTAGGTTATAAATAATATGTGCCGCAATGACCATTAGAGAGCTCGAGATTACGGTGGACATAAATGCCAAAATAACCGTGAAGATTAAGACATAGCCAATTTTGAATAATGCAAGGGATTGCTGCGACCCTTCAACCCATACTTACATATTTACATGATACCTCATTCGAAAGCCTATCAATAGAAGAACAAAATATATGTAGTTAGTATGTTCCGTAACGCATATTAGAGGAGAAACGGAGGATCTAACATGTCGAAAAATACATAATGCATATTATGTGTCATTTAAAACTCTTATGGACCGTTGTCTCATTAGAAATCATACCACATCTTCTTTTTTATATAAAAATTAAGACATAGTTCTTTTTAAGAAAAGAATGAATTGCTGTGACTCGTCAGTAATAAAACTTTATTTAGAGGCAGTAACTCAGTCCCTAAATAAGAAAAACTTTACATACACCATGTGAAAGCTATTGATAGAAAACCCACAATTACGTTCAAGACGGTTACATAGGACCAAAATGCCAAAATACGCGTAAAAATTAAGAAATAGCCAATTTTGAACAATGGAATGGATATTTTGAATAATGGATTAGATTGCTGCAACACTTCAGCCCCAAAATACAAATATACCTTTTACCTCATTCGAAAGCCTATTAAAAGATGATCAATAAATATGTTCCGCAACGCATATTAGAGGAGTAATGAAGTACCTAAAAATCGAAATACGGGTAAAAATTATAAAATAGCTTATTTTGAATCATGAAATGAACTTCATAATTATTTTTTTTTTCTAAATGAAAACCAAATATTTGTTTAGCCCCAACATTCATTTTTTCAAGGGGGTATAGTTATATTTGCTCGGAACAAACATTTGTTTTCCAAATCGAAGGATAAAACGCCCTGGAACAAACTAACATATTCCCTTTTTTCAATATACATGGTTCCTTTTATAAATGAAAAGATGGTCGATGTTTAAAAATAGTTAAAAAAAGACTGTTGCAATTTAAAGTATCATATTAATAATTTTTTGATTCTTTTTATTTATCTAATCCTTTATCGGTGAAGCAAAATACTTTAGAATGATGTCGAGCACTGTCAGATTAATTATAAATTGCAGCGGAAACTAGAGGATGGAATGTGTACTTGTGGTAGAGATGATAAAACAACGACCTTCCCTGTATCAAATATCCGTGAGAAATGCGTAATCAGCATGTTATGTATAATAGCTTACAGTTATATTTCCCGCTTCATTCGCCCTATCATCATTTAACAATTTTGGACACTATCTAAATAAACATGTTAGTTGGGTTAACACATGCTGATTTATAATGTATAGCTTACAGTTACATTTCCCGCTCCTTCTTAGTCTCAAAACAAACCAAAGTGTTTGTACATGTATCTGAGTATTAATTTGGAGAACAATTTCGTTTTGGTGTTAAATATATGGTTTTAATAAAAGACTTTGAACTGGGAAATATCATTATATAGAAAGATCTTCTGATCTGCACAATTATAATATAATTAAAACAAATAGATGCATGCATTTCTTGTTTCTTTTAATATTTAGACATTTGTTTTAAGGTGACTTCTAACACACATGACCTTTTAGCATATTTATATCTCTTAGAGATCTGAATAATAGGTGGTGTGAGTATACATCGACGAGACAGCAATCTAACAACACAAAACTTTTGGGTTTTAACTATTTGTTTATTAACACATGGTGTGATGAGTGAAAATGGTTTAAACTTGGACTATGGATTTTATATAACTACTTACTGTAGATTCAGAAATCATTGCGTGCATTTATTATTGCGATTTTGTCATTTTAGACTTAAATGCGATTTTTAACTTTTACGAATCTTATTATTGCGTTTACAACTCTGTCGCAATTTTCGCAATAATTAAAAACCTCGCAATAATTTAAGAATTTACAGTAATATACCTGGCAGTCTTTAAAGAAATAAAGTAAAATACCACATATATAAGATCTTTAAACTTCATTATTTGCATTTGAAAAACTCAACTCTGTGTGTGTTTACGGCGCTTCACTATATATATATATCTCGATAAGAGTGGGGGCCCGGGCCTGAAAAACCCTTCAAATCCGTGAAAATTAAGAAATAACCAATTTTGAATAATGAAATGGATATTTTGAATAATAAAATGGACTGCTGTGACCCTTTAGTCTCTAATTATTAATATACCTTATACCTCATTCGAAAGCTTATTAAGAAAGGAACTAAAGTTATCAAGTCAATTTGATCCGCAACGCATATTAAGGGATGACATAGGAACTAAACATCGAAATACGCTTGAACATTAAGAAATAGTTATTTTGAATAAAGGAATGGACTGCTGCAAGCCTTTAGTCCCTAATCAAGGCAAAATTAATACACGACGTTAAAGCTTATTGATAGAGGAATAAATTCATAAAATTTAGAAAGGAAATGGGGAATGTGTCAAAGCGACAACAACCCGACCATAGAGCAGACAACAGCCGAAGTCCACCAATGAATCTTCAATGTAGCGAGAAACTCCCGTACCCGTAGGCGTCCTTCAGCTGGCCCCTTAAAAATATGTATACTAGTACAGTGATAACGGACGTCAAACTAAACTCCGAATTATACACAAGAAACTAAAATTAAAAAGCATATACAAGACTAATAAAGGCCAGAGACTCCTGACTTGAGACAGGCGCAAAATTGATGCGGGATTAAACATGTTTGTGAGATCTCAACCCTCCCCCTATACCTCTAGCCAATGTAAAAAAGTTAACGCATAACAATACGCACATTAAAATTCAGTTCAAGAGAAGTCCGAGTCCAATGTCAGAACATGAAACATGATACATAAATAACAGCAGACTACTAGCAGTTAACTGACATGCCAGCTCCGGACCTCAATCAAACTGATTAAAAGATTATGTTTTCATCATATGAATATCAGGCATTAATGATATGTGCCGTAATGACCATTAGAGGGGTTACGGAAGACCTAATGTCCAAAATACGCGTGAAAATTAAGAAATAGCCAATCTTGAATAATGAAATGGATATTTTGAATAATGGAATGGACTGGTGCGACCCTTTAGTCCCTTCTTATAGATATACATTATACTTCATTCGAAAGCTTATTAAGAGATGAACAAAAGGTATATAGTCGATATTTTCAGCAACGCATATTAGAGGAGTAACGAAGGAACTAAACATCGGAATACGCTTGAACATTAAGAAATAGCTTATTTTGAATAACGGTATGGACTGCCGAAAGCCGTTAGCCCCTAATCTTGGCAAAATTAATACACGGAATTAAAGCTTATTGATAGAGGAATTAATTTAGTTTAAAGATAGATAGATAGATAGTTTATTCTCATAAAACCATGCAAGTACAAAGGTTACAGAGAGGTTAAAAAAATAGTATACATAAAAATAAAAAATGCATTAAAAATGCATAAAATTCAAAATTTCGGATGAGATAACATATAAAAGAATATATATAGAGACTTGTATATATATATAACGATATGTGCCGTACTGACCATTAGAGTGGTTACGGAGTACCTAAATGCCAAAATACGCGTGAAAATGTAGAAATCGCCAATTTTGAATAATGAAATGGATATTTTGAATAATGGAATGGACTGTTGCGAGACTTTAGCCCTTTATTATAGAAATACCTTCAACCACAATCGAAAGCTTATTAAGAGAGAAACAAAATATATATAGTTGATAAGTTCCGCAACGCATATTAGAAGAGTAACGAAGGACCTAAACATCGAAATACGCTTGAACATAAAAAAATAGTTTATTTTGAATAATGGAAAGGACTGCTGCAAGTCATTAGCCCTTAATCAAGGCAAAATTAATACACGAAATTAAAGCTTATTGATAGAGGAATCAATTGATAAAATTTAGAAGGGAAATGGGAAATGTGTCAAAGCGACAACAACCCGACCATAGAGCAGACAACAGCCGAAATCCACCAATGGGTCTTCATTGGAGCGAGAAACTCCCTTACCCGTAGGCGTCCTCCAGCTAGACCCTTTAAACATATGTATACTAGTACAGTGATAATGGACGTCATACAAAACTCCGAATTATACACAAGAAACTAAAACAAAAATCATACAAGACTAACAAAGGCCAGAGGCTCCTGACTTGAGACAGGAGCAAAATTGCGGCGGGGTTAAACATGTTTATGAGATCTCAACCCTCCCCCTATACCTCTAGCCAATGTAGAAAAGTTAACGCATAAAAATACGCACATTAAAATTCAGTTCAAGAGAAGTCCGAGTCCGATGTCAGAAGATGAAACAAAAGAAAATAAATAAAATGACAATAATACATAAATAACAGCAGACTACTAGCAGTTAACTGACATGCCAGCTCCGCACCTCAATTAAACTGATAAAAAGATTATGTTTTCATCAAATAAATATCAGGCATTAATGATATGTGTCGTAATGACCATTAGAGGGGTTACGGAGGACCTAATGTCCAAAATACGCGTGAAAATTAAGAAATAGCCAATCTTGAATAATGAAATGGATATTTTGAATAATGGAATGGACTGGTGCGACCATTTAGTCCCTTCTTATAGATATACATTATACTTCATTCGAAAGCTTATTAAGAGATGAACAAAAGGTATATAGTCGATATTTTCAGCAACGCATATTAGAGGAGTAACGAAGGAACTAAACATCGGAATACGCTTGAACATGAAGAAATAGCTTATTTTGAATAACGGTATGGACTGCTGAAAACCGTTAGCCCCTAATCTTGGCAAAATTAATACACGGAATGAAAACTTATTGATAGAGGAATTAATTTAGTTTAAACGATTTGTGCCGTACTGACCATTAGAGTGGTTACGGAGTACCTAAATGCCAAAATACGCGTGAAAATGTAGAAATCGCCAATTTTGAATAATGAAATGGATATTTTGAATAATGGAATGAATGAACTGTTGCACGACTTTAGCCCTAATTATAGAAATACCTTCAACCACAATCGAAAGCTTATTAAGAGAGAAACAAAATATATATAGTTGATAAGTTCTGCAACGCATATTAGAAGAGTAACGAAGGACCTAAACATCGAAATACGCTTGAACATAAAAAAATAGTTTATTTTGAATAATGGAAAGGACTGCTGCAAGTCATTAGCCCTTAATCAAGGCAAAATTAATACACGAAATTAAAGCTTATTGATAGAGGAATCAATTGATAAAATTTAGAAGGGAAATGGGAAATGTGTCAAAGCGACAACAACCCGACCATAGAGCAGACAACAGCCGAAATCCACCAATGGGTCTTCATTGGAGCGAGAAACTCCCGTAGGCGTCCTCCAGCTGGCCCTTTTAAACATATGTATACTAGTACAGTGATAATGGACGTCATACAAAACTCCGAATTATACACAAGAAACTAAAATAAAAAATCATACAAGACTAACAAAGGCCAGAGGCTCCTGACTTGAGACAGGCGCAAAATTGCGGCGGGGTTAAACATGTTTATGAGATCTCAACCCTCCCCCTTTACCTCTAGCCAATGTAGAAAAGTTAACTCATAAAAATACGCACATTAAAATTCAGTTCAAGAGAAGTCCGAGTCCGATGCCAGAAGATGAAACAAAAGAAAATAAATAAAATGACAATAATACATAAATAACAGCAGACTACTAGCAGTTAACTGACATGCCAGCTCCGCACCTCAATTAAACTGATAAAAAGATTATGTTTTCATCATATAAATATCAGGCATTAATGATATGTGTCGTAATGACCATTAGAGGGGTTACGGAGGACCTAATGTCCAAAATACGCGTGAAAATTAAGAAATAGCCAATCTTGAATAATGAAATGGATATTTTGAATAATGGAATGGACTGGTGCGACCATTTAGTCCCTACTTATAGATATACATTATACTTCATTCGAAAGCTTATTAAGAGATGAACAAAAGGTATATAGTCGATATTTTCAGCAACGCATATTAGAGGAGTAACGAAGGAACTAAACATCGGAATACGCTTGAAAATGAAGAAATAGCTTATTTTGAATAACGGTATGGACTGCTGAAAACCGTTAGCCCCTAATCTTGGCAAAATTAATACACGGAATTAAAACTTATTGATAGAGGAATTAATTTAGTTTAAACTATATGTTTCGTACTGACAATTAGAGTGGTTTCGGAGTACCTAAATGCCAAAATACGCGTGAAAATGTAGAAATCGCCAATTTTGAAAAATGAAATGGATTTTTTTAATAATGAAATGGACTGTTGCGAGACTTTAGCCCCTAATTATAGAAATACCTTCAACCACAATCGAAAGCGTATTAAGAGAGAAACAAAATATATATAGTTGATAAGTTCCGCAACGCATATTAGAAGAGTAACGAAGGACCTAAACATCGAAATACGCTTGAACATGAAAAATAGTTTATTTTGAAAAATGGAAAGGACTGGTACAAGCCATTAGCCCTTAATCAAGTCAAAATTTATACACCAAATTAAAGCTTATTGGTAGAGGAATAAGCGGAGTATAAACGATATGTGTGACAATGGCCATAAAAAAATCAAGAAATAGCCAATTTTGAATACGAAATGGATATTGATTTATGCAATGGACTGCTGCCACCCTTTAGCCCTTAATTATAGATATACCTTATACCTCATTCGAAAGCTTATTAAGAGAGGAAAGAAAAATATATAGTCGATATGTTTTGCAACACATATTAGAGGAGTAACGAAGGATCTCAACATCGAAATACGCTTGAACATTAAGAAATAGCTTATTTTGAATAATGAAATGGATTGCTGCAAGCCCTTAGTCTGTAATCAATGCAACAAGTATACACCAAATCAAAGCTTATTGATAGAATAATTAACTGAGTATAAACGATATGTTCTGCAACGCATATTAGAGGAGTAACGAAGGAACTAAACATCGAAATACGTTTGAACATTAAGAAATAGCTTATTTTAGATAAAGGAATTGACTGCTGCAAGCCTTTAGCCCCTTATCAAGGCAAAATTAATACACGAAATTAAAGCTTATTGATAGAGGAATCAATTGATAAAATTAAGAAAGGAAATGGGGAATGTGTCAAAGCGACAACAACCCGACCATAGAGCAGACAACAGCCGAAATCCACCAATGGGTCTTCATTGGAGCGAGAAACTCCCGTACCCGTAGGCGTCCTTCAGCTGGCCCCTTAAAACATATGTATACTGGTACAGTGATAATGGGCGTCATACTAAACTCCGAATTATACACAAGAAACTAAAATAAAAAATCATACAAGACTAACAAAGGCAAGAGGCTCCTGACTTGAGACAGGCGCAAAATTGCGGCGGGGTTAAACATGTTTATGAGATCTCAACCCTCCCCCTATACCTCTAGCCAATGTAGAAAAGAAAACGCATAAAAATGCGCACATTAAAATTCAGTTCAAGAGAAGTCCGAGTCCGATGTCAGAAGATGAAACAAAAGAAAATAAATAAAATGACAATAATACATAAATAACAGCAGACTACTAGCAGTTAACTGACATGCCAGCTCCGCACCTCAATTAAACTGATAAAAAGATTATGTTTTCATCATATGAATATCAGGCATTAATGATATGTGTTGTAATGACCATTAGAGGGGTTACGGAGGACCTAATGTCCAAAATACGCGTGAAAATTAAGAATAGCTAATCTTGAATAAGGAAATGGATATTTTGAATAATGGAATGGACTGGTGCGACCGTTTAGTCCCTACTTATAGATATACATTATACTTCATTCGAAAGCTTATTAAGAGATGAACAAAAGGTATATAGTCGATGTTTTCAGCAACGCATATTAGAGGAGTAACGAAGGAACTAAACATCGGAATACGCTTGAACATTAAGAAATAGCTTATTTTGAATAACGGAATGGAATGTTGCAAGCCGTTAGCCCCTTATCAAGGAATAATTAATACAACAAATTAAAGCTTATTGATAGAGGAATAAAATGAGTATTAATGATATGTGCCGTAATGACCATTAGAGGAGTTACGGAGGACCTAATGTCAAAAATACGCGTGCAAATTAGGAAATTGCCAATCTTGAATTATGAAATGGATATTTTGAATAATGGAATGGACTTTGCGAGACTTTAGTCCCTAATCATAAATATACATTATAATATATTCGAAAGCTTATTTAGAGATGAACAAAAGGTATATAGTCGATATGTTCAGCAACGCATATTACAGGAGAAACGAAGGAATTAAACATCAAAATACGTTTGAACATTAAGAAATAGCTTATTTTGAATAACGGAATGGACTGCTGTAAGCCGTTAGCCCCTTATTTTGGCAAAATTAATACACGGAATTGAAGCCTATTGATAGAGGAATAAATTTAGTTTAAATAATATGTGCCGTACTGACCATTAGAGTGGTTACGGAGTACCTAAATGCCAAAATAGTCGTGAAAATGTAGAAATCGCCAATTGTAAATAATGAAATGGATATTTTGAATAATGGAATGGACTGTTGCGAGACTTTAGCCCCTAATTATAGAAATACCTTCAACCACAATCGAAAGCTTATTAAGAGAGAAACAAAATATATATAGTTGATAAGTTCCGCAACGCATATTAGAAGAGTAACGAAGGACCTAAACATCGAAATACGCTTGAACATAAAAAAATAGTTTATTTTGATATAATGGAAAGGACTGCTGCAAGTCATTAGCCCTTAATCAAAGCAAAATTTATACACCAAATTAAAGCTTATTGGTAGAGGAATAAGCGGAGTATAAACGATATGTGCGACAATGGCCATAAGAAAATCAAGAAATAGCCAATCTTGAATATGAAATGGATATTGATTTATGGGATGGACTGCTGCCACCAATTAGCCTGAAGTATAGATATACCTTATACCTCATTCGAAAGCTTATTAAGAGAGGAAAGAAAGATATATAGTCGATATGTTCTGCAACACATATTAGAGGTGTAACGAAGGATCTCAACATCGAAATACGCTTGAACATTAAGAAATAGATTATTTTGAATAATGAAATGGATTGCTGCAAGCCCTCAGACTGTAATCAATGCAGCAAGTATACACCAAATTAAAGCTTATTGATAAAACAATTAACTGATTATAAACGATATGTTCTGCAACGCATATTAGAGGAGTAACGAAGGAACTAAACATCGGAATACGCTTGAACATGAAGAAATAGCTTATTTTGAATAACGGAATGGACTGCTGCAAGCCGTTAGCCCCTTATCAAGGAAAAATTAATGCAACAAATTAAAGCTTTTTGATAGAGGAATAACATGAGTATCAATGATATGTGCCGTAATGACCATTAGAGGGGTTACGGAGGACCTAATGTCCAAAATACGCGTGAAAATTAAGAAATAGCCAATCTTGAATTATGAAATGGATATTTTGAATAATGGAATGGACTGTTGCGAGACTTTGGTCCCCAATCATAGATATACATTATACTCCATTCGAAAACCTATTAAGAGATGAACAAAAGGTATATAGTCGATATTTTCAGCAACGCATATTAGAGGAGTAACGAAGGAATTAAACAAATAATGAAATGGATATTTTGAATTATGGAATGGACTGTTGCAAAATAAATACACCAAATGAGAACTTATTGGTAATGGAATAAACTGAGTATAAACTATATGTGCAGCATTGACTATTAAAGGGGTTGTGGGGGACCTAAATGCTAAAATACGCCTGAAAATTAAGACAAATAAGAAATTTTAAATAACAAAATGAATGATTGCAATAATGGAACGGACTGGTGCGATCTTTTAGCTCTAATTATAGATATACATTATATCTCATTCGAAAGCTTTTTAGCAGAGGAACAAAAGGTATACAGTCGATATATTCCGTATCGCATATTCGAGGAATAAAGAAGGAACTTTACCTCGTAATACGCTTGAACATTGAGAAATAGCTTATTTAGAATAACGGAATAGATTGCTATAAGCCGTCAGAGCCTATTCAAGGCAAAAAAAAAAAAATACCACAAATTAAAGATAATTGATAATTGAATAAACTGAGGATAAACGATATGTGCAGCAATGACCATTACAGGGGTTATGGAGGACCTAAATGCCAAAATATGATTGAAAACTAAGAATTAGCGAATTTTGTATAATGAATGGATATTTTAAATAATGAAATACACTGCTGCGACCTTAGTACCTTATGATAGATATACCTTATTTCTCATTCGAAAGCTTATTAAGAGAGGAAAAAAAAATATATAGTGGATATGTTCTGCAACGTATATAAGAGGAATAACGAAGAACCTTAAAACGGCAAAATGCGTTTGAACATTAAGAAATAGCTTATTTTGAATAATGGAATGGACTGCTGCAAGCCGTTAGCCCCTTATCAAGGCACAGTTAATACACCAAATTAAAGCTTATTGATAGAGGAATAAATTTAGTTTAAACAATATGTGCTGTAATGACCATTAGAGAGGTTACGGAGGACCTAATTTCAAAAATACGCGTGAAAATTAAGAAATAGCCAATCTTGATTAACGAAATGGATATTTTGAATAATGGAATGGACTGGTGCAACCCTTTAGTCCCTTATTATAGATATACATTATACTTCATTCAAAAGCTTATGAAGAGATGAAAAAAAATATATAGTAGATATGTTCAGTAACGCATATTAGAGGAGTAACGAAGGAATTAAACATCGAAATACGCTTGAACATTAAGAAATAGCTTATTTTGAATAACGGAATGAACTGCTGCAAGCCGTTAGTCCCTAATGTAGGCAAAACTAATACACTAAATTAAAGCTTATTGATAGATGAATAATTTTAGTTGAAACGATATGTGCCGTATTGACCATAAGGGGTTACGGAGTACCTAAATGCCAAAATACGCGTGAAAATTTAGAAATAGCCAATTTTGAATAATAAAATGAATATTTTGAATAATGGAATGGACTGTTGCGAGACTTTAGCCCCTAATAATAGATATACCTTCAACCTCATTCGAAAGCTTATTAAGAGAGAAACAAAATATATATAGTTGATAAGTTCCGCAACGCATTTTAGAAGAGTAACGAAGGACCTAAACATCGAAATACACTTGATTTATGGAATGGACTGCTGCCACATTTTAGCCCCTAATTATTGATATACCTTATACCTCATTTGAAAGCTTATTAAGAGAGGAAAACAAGATAAATAGTCGATATGTTCAGCAACACATATTAGAGGAGTAATGAAGGATCTAAACATCGAAATACGCTCGAACATTAAGAAATAGCTTATTTTAAATAATGAAATAGACTGATGCAAGGCCTAGGCCTTTAATCAAGGCAAACTGTATACAAATTAAAGCTTATTGATAGAGGAATAAACTGAGGATAAACGATATGTTCTGCAACGCATATTAGAGGAGTACAGAAGGAACAAAACATCGAAATACGTTTGAACATTAAGAAATAGCTTATTTTGAATAACGGAATGGATTGTTGCAAGCCGTTTGCCCCTAATCAAGACAAAATTAATACACCAAATGAGAGCTTATTGGTAATGGAATAAACTGAGTATAAACGATATGTGCAGCATTGACTATTAGAGGGGTTACGGAGGACCTAAATGCCAAAATACGCGTGAAAATTAAGAAAAATAAGAAATTTTGAATAATGAAATGAATAATTTGAAAAATGGAATGTACTGCTGCGACTTTTTAGCTCTAATTATAGATATACCCTATATCTCATTCGAAAGCTTTTTAACAGAGGAACAAAAGGTATACAGTCGATATAGTCCGCAACGCATATAAGAGGAATCCTGAAAGTACTCCCAACACTTGAAACTTTAGTTATAAAATCAAAATCATTGTCTCTAATTTCACAAAATCGACATCGTTGAAACACGGACCGCGAGGAGTACCCCAAAATGAACTGGTTTGGAAACAGAAATGTTCATATTACTGCTTGCTCAACGTGGAATTGGGGTAACAGGACAAGTACAAAAAAGCAAACATTTATTTGTATGTACCTGTTATTTATACAATAGTTGGCTAATTGCAGGATTCATTTTTATACCCCACGCAACGAAGTTGCGGAGGGTATAATGTTTTTGACCCGTCCGTCCGTCCGTCAGTCCTGTTTCTTGTCATCGCAACTCCTCTCAAACCAAACAACAGAATGTCATGAAACCTTTTTAGATGAAAAGGGCATATTATGTAGTTGTGCATATCGTCAGGAAATTACGATTCAACTTTTTTCTAGGAGTTACGCCCCTTTGAACTTATTTGCTTCAATGTACTACTGCAACAGTTTGTCATCGCAACTCCTCTAAAACTACACTACAGAATTTCATGAAACCTTTTTAGATAATAAGGACATACTATTAGATGTGCATATCGTCAGGAAATTACGATTCAATTTTTTTTCTAGGAGTTACGCCCCTTTGAACTTATTTACTTAAATGTACTACTGCAACAGTTTGTCATCGCAATTCCTCTGAAACTACAAAACAGAATTTCATGAAACCTTTTTAGATAATAAGTACATACTATGTAGATGTGCATATCGACAGGAAATTGTGATTCAATTTTTTTTATAGGAGTTAGGCCTCTTTGAATTTTTTTGCTTTAAGGTACTACTTCAACAATTTGTCATCTCAACTCCTCTGAAACCACACAACAAAATTTCATGAAACTTTGTAGATAATAAGGACATACTACGTAGATGTGCATATTGACAGGAAATTACGATTCATTTTTTTTCTAGGAGTTAGGCCCCTTTGAACTTATTTGTTTCAATGTACTTCTGCAACAGTTTGTCATCTCAACTCCTCTGAAACCTCACAACAGTATTTCATGAAATTTTGTAGATAATAAGGACATACTACATTGTGACACAACAGCCGACAGTTTATTTTTGTGTTGATTTAGATGTAAATGTGAAAATAAAAGAAGATAAAAGATAGACGTTTTGCTATATAATATTTTGATATGAGCGCCACTGATGAGTCTTATGTAGACGAAACGCGCGTCTGGCGTACAAAATTATAATCCTGGTACCTTTGATAACTATTGCTACAATTTTGTTGATAAACAAACGCCACTCCGTCAATCACGCTCGTCGTTGGGAGATGTCCGACGTGGAACGATTTTGCTTTTTATAATTATTTTCTCATCCGTTAATTCATTGACCAATTCAGATTCACAGTCACTGTCATATGACGATTCCGTAGTTGAATCGGGAATGTCATTGTACACACGAGTTATCGGACTAAACTGGTCACCCGCTGATTGATACTTCGGCACACGATAACAGTGAAACAACAGCAGGGGTCCAGTTTATTCTCTGACTTTATCGTTGCTAAATAACTAACGGAAGTCTTCGGGCCTCTAATGGGAATCCAGCAATCGAAATCCATTGACCTTGTTGTGTTGCACGACTTCTTAATCCGGTGAAAGGCTTTCAAACTATTATTTAATTAAACAGTTTAGCTACAGAATGGCAGTTTCGATTTTGTGGCCGTAATTATTTGAGTAAGGTTCATTTAATTGATCTGAGGGAAAGTTCCTTTCTTGTCATTATCGGCGATGGGGGTAACTGACCAGTTTAACGTTTCTTTACGAAAAAATCACTTTATACATGCACACAGACATGCTAATTAGTTTGTAATAACAACTCACAAGTTCATTAAACCTCAAATACCTTCGGGGATACTCTGCCACCCTGTGTTTGTTTAATTAAATCATGCAAATAATTAATTATATTTTATTGTTTTGATTGGTATTGATCGATTTTGACAGGTAATTTTTAGATACAAATTTACTAACGAGCCTTCAAAAAGCGTTCGGAATTCGGTGTTGACAGGGTTCGTTTTTGTCAGGTTAGATTAACGTTAATTAATAGGGAAATTGTGTGGGACTTCGAAAATTGTTCGGTTTAAACTGAAATTCGGTTTTATCAGGGTTCGGTTTACCCAGGTTTCACTGTATGTAGATGTGCATATTGACAGGAAATTATTAGTCATTATTTTTTCTTATACAATTTTTTTTTCTTACACTTATTCAATTTCTCCAGTGACAATGTGGGGACGTGGGGTATGTGAGCGTGCTCACTAAGGTTTTTTAATTTGATATGCTAAGACTTCATAAAGTTATCCTTAAAGTGAAAATGTCCTTAAGACCTTAGTAGTACTCCTAAAGTCGGGACCACCATTAGGACATCTCTTAAAATAAGATCGTTTCAATAACATGGCTAAGAGCAAAAAAATCTCCTACGATGGTCTTGGGACATGTCTTAGTCCTAAGACACCTTCGATGACACAACCCCAGGTCACTACAATTTAATTTATTTATCTACAATGTACGCTTGCGTTAAACAATGGAAATTAACACTGTATATTATAATTATGTTGACTGGTAAAGAAGAATTTTACAAGCCTGTCGAAAGAAATTGTACAAGCCAATTCGGCAGAAATTATTGTATAGCGTGAAGATTGTATGTTTTTCTTGTATATGTTTCGACATTTTACAGATCGTTTTCAAAACTCCATTTCATTACTCTGTAATATTTTCCACTGAACATACACAAAACACTTTTAAGGATAATTATATAAAAACCGCGCCCAATAGTCAATAGTGTCCTGGTTTTGATTCCAAAATGTGTAGTCATACTTGAATGCAAATGTTTTAGCTCACCTGACACCAGGGCTAGGTGAATAATTCTCATCATTTGTCGTGCGTTAACTTTTACAAACATAAAAAAGAAAATGTGGTATGATTGCCATGCAATGAGACAACTCTCCACAAGAAACCAAAATGACACTGAAATTAACAACTTTAGGTCACCGTACGGCCTTCAACAATTAGCAAAGCCCATAACGCATAGTCAGCTAAGAAAGGCACCAAATTGACAATGTAAAAAAATGAAACACTTAAACAAAAGACACCGGTACGTCTAAACACCGCTCAGGACGTCCTGAGTGCACGCAGGACATACAAACTGCACTCAGGACATGAAATATATGTTTTAGTGTGTTGTGAAGGTATGCATTCGATAGATAATATAACTCTTCATCTAATAATTTTTGTTTTGATAAAATCATTTTAACATTTTAACATTTAAGGAGTTATCGAAGTTTACATCGGCCGTTTTTGTGAAATATGTCAGGCATGACCTAGGATTATATATATTGAATACCAATTATCAGGTTTATTTTGCCTAGCCAGTCAAGGTCGTTAAAAACTTCCATTTGTTGTTGTTTATTAGGTCATTTGGTCTTTAATAGTTAGGAGTTATTAGTGATGGTACTAACCGCATACAAGTAAGCTTGGCAAACAAACAAAATAAGATGTCTTTTGAAATATCAAAAAACAATGAAGATATATTGTTTTAGAAAAAACCCGCTAAATAAACATTTTTCTTTTTGTTTGTAATAATTGAAGACAGTCAAGAAATATGAGAAATCTACATATATAGTTTGGAAATTTTAATTCAATAGACCACTTTCGAGTTCATCCGTCACCGGAAAAAAACTCGTCAATTATACGCGCCTTTATCACGTCATTTACCAGATAGAGGGGATCGCCTGTATCCCTGCACTATTAACGTTCATCAAGCGTCTTAGTGATCGTCATTATGCAGGATAAACTAGAAATAATGCTTGTTATATAGGTACTTAATGACAATTCCGAATGACAGTAGTGCTGATTGTCAACTTTGAAAATTCAATTTGCCGAATAATTCGTACAATATAGAAGTATAGTTTTCCAACCACTCGTTCAATATTGGAATGGAAGTTACGACGCCCCTAAACGCACAAATGACGTTCACTAAAACTAGAGTTTTTGACGGAAATGCATCGAACTCGAAAGTTGTCTATTCATTTAATTTCATTAACTTAATAGAAACAAAACATATCGTTATTTAATATTTTATTTGTATGGATTTTCGTACACTATATTTTATTTCAATTTCGTGCGATGAAAATTTTAGTTTTATTCTTGCTTCAAAATTAGGAATTTTTATTATTAGATGTATTAACGACTAACTTCTTTCGATGACAGAAACCAACCCGCGTCAGCATACATTCCAAAATTCATTTTTGATGGGGGAGTGTTATGACGACAAACGCTCGAGAGCTGTAACCGAGGTGTTGAATAATGGACATTCATTTAACTGTCTCACGACTTTGGTACTGATTATGCTACCTGTCATCGTTATTACTACGTCAGAAACTCGTAGACTAGTACGCCATCATCGTTGTTAGCGGGCTATCAAGCTAACCAACCTGGGCCTGAAAGTAGCCGTTGTGAAGTACAAAAGAAACATCAAAAGAGTAAACAAACCAAAAATAACTCAGCATAACCAAGATGGCCGCGCACCAAAATAGCGGCCTTCAACCTGTTGCTGATTACCAAGGATTTGTATAGTAAGTCTTACTATACAAATCCTTGTGATACCAACTGCAGAAAATATCTAAAGCTCACCAATTGCCCGCGGGATGTATATCCAGTCAATGTCGTTAAACACTTCCATCATCATCATGTTAAAGCACGTACAACAAGATCAAGGCCACAAACATGATAAGCAGAAAAAAAGCATTATTATAGTCCATTTGCCAATTCCCGACCCTGTAATTAGATACCTTGTTTTAGTTGTCTCCATTATGAGGGACATTCATTTTTTTTTATTACAATGGAGAGCTAGCAGGAACAGCAAATTTACCTGTGCGTAATCTTAGATTTTGAAATCTTTTAATTACATTAATTTGTTGTTTAGATACATACTTACGACATCAGAAATTATTGTTAAAAACTTCCAAGTGCTCCACGAAACCTCTTTCTAAATTATTAACATCTATTTTATCAGCAATCAAAGATGGGCTTCAAAGTTATTGTGAAACTGCCTATTCTAGAGGTGGCGTGAATCAGATGTGGATACTTAAAAATTCCAAAGATCTTTTAGAGTACATACAATCTAACTCTCTTTCATCTTGTAACAGTGTTAAAACATTTGACTTTTCTACTCTTTACACAAGTATTCCACATTCCAAACTAAAAGACGAAAGAGTTGGTATTACTTTGCTTCATAAAAAAGAATGGCCAACGTAGATACAAGTATCTTGTCTTAGGGAGGGATAAATCATACTTTGTAAAGAATCACTCTGATTCAGACAAAAAATTCTCTGAAACCGATATTATCAAGATGCTTGATTTCTTGATTGACAACATATTTGTAACGTTTGGAGGACGTGTTTTTCAACAGACTGTCGGCATCCCAATGGGAACAAACTGTGTCCCTCTACTTGCCGACTTGTTTCTTTATTATTATGAAGCTGACTTCATGCAGGAACTTCTTAGGAAGAAAGATAAGAAGTTAGCAATATCCTTTAACTCTACTTTCCGCTATATAGATGACGTTCTTTCACTAAACAATTCAAAATTTGGTGACTATGTGGAACGCATCTATCCCATCGAATTGGAGATAAAGGATACTACAGATACAGTTAAGTCGGCTTCATATCTTGACTTACATCTAGAATTTGACAATGAGGGTCGGTTGAAAACAAAACTTTACGACAAAAGAGATGATTTCAGCTTTCCAATTGTGAACTTTCCATTTCTAAGTAGCAACATTCCAGCAGCACCTGCATACGGGGTATATATCTCCCAATCGAAACGATATTCCCGTGCTTGCATTTCCTATCATGATTTTCTTGATAGAGGGTTACTGCTCACAAGGAAGCTATTAAACCAAGAGTTCCAAATGGTGAAGTTGAAATCATCCCTTCGTAAATTTTACGGACGCCATCACGAGTTGGTTGACCGTTATGGAATAACCCTTTCATGAATGTGACCTACCGAATTAGACTATTTACCGGATTTGTAATCACATAAGCAACACAACGGGTGCCACATGTGGAGCAGGATCTGCTTACCCTTCCGGAGCACCTGAGATCACCCCTAGTTTTTGGTGGGGTTCGTGTTGTTTATTCTTTAGTTTTCTATGTTGTGTCATGTGTACTATTGTTTTTCTGTTTGTCTTTTTCATTTTTAGCCATGGAGTTGTCAGTTTGTTTTAGATTTATGAGTTTGACTGTCCCTTTGGTATCTTTCGTCCCTCTTGTTGTATAGATAAATACTTACGACATCAGAAATTATTTTTCATACAACATTAGTTTAACCTCCGATACATCATTTTCAATCCATCATACTTTGCATTGGCAAAAGCCAAATTGTCCGGTATGGAACCAGTCTCAGATTAACAAAGGGAAGTAATTTGTTTAAAAAGTTTGTAATAACAGAATCAAATCGGACCAAACATTTTGCCTTATTTTGCATTAGAAATGCACAGAAGACTAAGTTGATGATATACATGCATTGGTTTAAGAATGGGATAAACATTACTTTTAACGAGTGACTCACTTTAAATATTGGTTTTATCGTGCAAAAAACCAAAAAAGAAGACAATTTTCATTCCAAATGTAATTAAGATTAATTGTATCGATGTATACCACCAGGACCAGTGCATCTATCCATTTTCAATGATTTTAATCTGAGGAATCTGCTCTAATATCTGCATGATGACATTTTCAACCTTTCAAGCAACTGTGAAGTGCTGCAATATATTCTTAAGCAGCACATAAACAGTTATTAGAGAGGTACTTTCAGCTGAAACGAGAAAATATATTAGTTTTGAAAAAACACTTTATACACTAAATAAAACATTTCAGTATCTCTTTTTATAATTTTTTTTTAGTGTTATAATATTTTTTTTGAATTTTACATTTGTTAGAGATACATGAAGTACCGGTACCTTATCCCGGCCTCGTGTTTCTTGTTTGTACACCTGATTTCTCTCACAGTCTATTAAAAAATAAACAGGGACTAAATTTAAAGTCAGTCCGGAGATTTAAAAAAAAAAATATGTGTTCCAGGGTTCACGTTCCCCTTTTCTTGCCCACTCTTCATGTTCTTTGTATGTACTTCATGTCCAGGTAAATGAAATGTGAGGTGAATATCAACTAAGGTGTGATCAAGTATAAAAAATCAAATGACACTCTCTCTAAAAGAACAGATATTATGAAACCATATAACATTTTAGTTCCAGGAAAATATCTTAAGAAGGTGGAAATAAAATTATGTTATGTTTGTTCCAAAGAACTTATTACCATTCAAAGACTTGTTCCAGGGGGAACAAGTATTATGGGAACAACAATCATGTTCACACCACTATGAGAATAAAAAGTTTTCTGGCTTTTGGCTTCAGTTGGAAAAGTTTTAAGATCTGTCATACACTAGATGTGTAAAAGTTAAATGCATTTTGTGTTTCAGAAAGATAATTTCTACAGAGGCGGATTCAGCCATATACATTATTAGATAAAGAACTTGTGTTATGATGAATCTTGAAAAATAAGTGATGAAAACTGCATTAATATGACCTCAATTGGAGATATAACCCAGAGCCCAGATGTGGATTTAAGGGGGAGCAGGGTGTTATTTCTGAACAATTGGTGGAATATAAAGGGAACACAGACGGATCAACCCATATTAAAAAGGGGTTCCTAACCCGGGACAAAAAGGGGGGATTATATAGGGAACACAAAATCTTACCGCTTTTGAATCCGCCACTGGAATCACTGAAGAATGACTAGAGAGGGCCCCTACTTTATGAAAATTTCTAGATCCGCCAGGGTCTGTGATAAATTTAAATCTAAATAAGCTATTGTTATTTATTACATTAAGTAGGTCAACAGCTCATCTAGCTAATAAATATATTGTTGTGCCTTTTTATGTATATGGCTCGTTGTAGATTAACATCTAAGAAATAGTTAAATTCATGTTTATGATTTGTGTCATTATTGTTTCATTATTGTAACAATTATTAAAATCATTGTAATAACGTATTTAAGCACGTGAGATTCATTGCTATAAAAAAAAAACAGCTTACGCTCGACGTCTTGTGTGGAAGTTTTATGCAATAATCATAAATAGTTTCTGAGGAAGTTTTAAACAATAACCATTTATTGTTTTTGAGACACGGCGGGACATGTGAACCCCCCCCCCCCTTCCCACCCTGTTTTATTTTACAAATATCACTAAAATAAAATTTTGAATCAAACCAAAAAGTATACAGATCTTTAAATTAGTATAACAAAGAAGTGTGTACAGTTTCAAGCAATAATCATAAATTGTTTTTGAGCTACGGCGCGACATGTAAAAAAAACCCTCCCCTTTTTAACAAAATACTCAATAACTCAAAAATAAAATTTTGAGTCATCACCAAAAAGTATACAGATCTTTAGATTAATATAACAAAGAAGTGTGTAAAGTTTTAAGCAATAATCATAAATCGTTTTTGAGATACGGCGCGACATGTAAAAAAACCCTCCCCCTTTTAACAAAATACTCATAAACTCAAAAAGGAAATTTTGAATCATCACCAAAAAATATACAGATATTAAGATTAATATAACTAAGAAGTGTGTAAAGTTTTCAGCAATAATCAAGAAACGTTTTTGAGATACGGTGCGACATGTGAAAAAAGCACACCCCTGTTTTAGTTACAAAGTGCCGTAACTCAAAAAGTTTAAATCTGATTTTCACCAAAAAGTATATAGATCATTTGACCATCATAAGAAACAACTATATTAAGTTTCATGAAATTTGGATAAGTCGTTCTCAAGTTACGGTGCGACATGTTTACGGCGGACAGACGGACAGACGGACGGACAGACGGACGGACACCAGACATTTGTATACCATAATACGTCCCGTCAACATTTTGACGGGCGTATAAAAAAACCTTTTAACGAGGCGTATATCGGTTTATTAAATATATCTTTTTAAACTAAGAAAGTTGGTTTTACTTAATTTAAACAAAACATTAAGGTATCTTACACTTTATCTATTTCATAAATAAAAAGCAATATATATATAGTTATATATCGTTACAGTTTATGTATAGAGGGGAAATGCATACTAAAACCCCGTGCCTACTTTGGTGTTTGTACACCTGATTTCTCTAATATGACCTCAATTGGAGATATAACCCAGAGCCCAGAGGTAGATTTAAGGGGGCGCAGGGTTCTATTTCTAAAAAGTGGTTAAATATTAAGGGAACACAGGCGGATCAAACCATTTTTAAAAGGGGTTCCCAACCCAGGACAAAAAAGGGGGGATTATATAGGGAACACACAATCTTACCGCTTTTAAATCCGCCACTGTGGAATCACTGATTAATGACTAGAGAGGGCCCCTACTTTATGAAAATTTCTAGATCCGCCAGGGTCTGTGATAAATTTAAATCTAAATAAGCTATTGTTATTTATTACGTTAAGTAGGTCAACAGCTCATCTAGCTAATAAATATATTGTTGTGCCTTTTTATGTATATGGCTCTGATCTGGTTGTAGATTAACATCTAAGAAATAGTTAAATTCATGTTTATGATTTGTGTCATTATTGTTTCATTATTGTAACAACTATAAAAATCATTGTAATAACGTATTTAATCACGTGAGATTCATTGCTATAAAAAAAACCTTTTAACGAGGCGTATATCGGTTTATTAAATATATCTTTTTAAACTAAGAAAGTTGGTTTTACTTAATTTAAACAAAAAATTAAGGTATCTTACACTTTATCTATTTCATAAATAAAAAACAATACATATATACAAATATATCGTTACAGTTTATGTATAGAGGGAAATGCATACTTAAACCCCGTGCCTACTTTGGTGTTTGTACACCTGATTTCTCTAATATGACCTCAATTGGAGATATAACCCAGAGCCCAGAGGTAGATTTAAGGGGGCGCAGGGTTCTATTTCTGAAAAGTGGTTAAATATTAAGGGAACACAGGCGGATCAAACCATTTTTAAAAGGGGTTCCCAACCCAGGACAAAAAAGGGGGGATTATATAGGGAACACAAAATCTTACCGCTTTTGAATCCGCCACTGTGGAATCATTGAAAGTTGACTAGAGAGGGCCCCTACTTTATGAAAATTTCTAGATCCGCCAGGGTCTGTGATAAATTTAAATGTAAATAAGCTATTGTTATTTATTACGTTAAGTAGGTCAAGAGCTCATCTAGCCAAAAATAACAACTAAATGCATTTAATACCTATCTATTATATCTATTATACTGACAATAAACAAATAATACAAATAAAATCCTATTTGGAATTTTCATACCTTGATAAACTCGTAATATAGTGTAAATCTCAAAATATATAACTTCCATTTTCTACAGACTGTACATGATATCAAATGTCCTTCACATAACATGTGACGTATTTAATCACGTGAGATTCATTGCTAGAAAAGAAAACCCTTTTAACGAGGCGTATATATCGGTTTATTAAATATATCTTTTTAACTAAGAAAGTTGGCTTTATATAATTTAACCAAAAATTAAGGTATTTTACACTTTATCTATTTCATAAATAAAAAGCAATATATATATCAGTTTAAATGAGAAATATATGATTAAAGACCGTGCACTCTTAAGTTATATGTTTGAAGCAAGCGTATAGGTCATCATATATACGTCTTGAAATTTCGAAGTGTCGGCATTTCACGAAAATAAACGCAATTGAGCTAATTTTTGGTGCATGTGGAAGATAATGTAAAAGCCTTTAAAAGTAATACCGTAATTCAATGAACAAATAAGTTTTTCATAGAGAAATATATCGCTACAGTTTAAGTATGCAGGGAAATGCATAGTTAAACCCCGTGCCTACTTTGGTGGTCATTTTTACGCACGAAATGCTGACTTTTACGCCAATAATTGATATATATATATATATATATATATATATATATATATATATATATATATATATATATATATATATATATATATATATATATATATATATATATACGAGTCTATATATACGAGTCTAAATTGAAAACTTCGTTCAAACCTATGATTGCGTTGGATAAAAACCGCAATTTTTATACGTGTGCATGTAAAACAAATTTCGTTGTAGAAGGGTCTAAAAACAGCACAAACAACATTTTCCAAAAGACCAAAAAATAAGTGAAAAAGTATATTTAAACAAAACGCATTTGACTAACAGGTCGAACAACTGATGTTCTTTAACCCTGCTGACTGCCATTGGTGATTGCCAAATAAAATTTATCACAAGATGTAACAAAATGGATCTTAATATAAATTTAATACTAAACAGAAAAAAGTTAACTTCTGGCCACGATGTTATGCCACAAACATACAGTGTCAATATTTTTTTAGTACACCCGACCCGGATTTCGACAATAAATATCTCTTCAGTGATGTTAGGGATCGAAACAGTATTTGGAAGGCCATATAAAAAGTACCCTCATTTTTTAGATAGACTCTTGAATTTTAAGAGTCAATGTAGGATGAACGGATCATATAAACTGGAGGAAAAATATGATACAAGCCCAAACGAAAAATATAAACGAGTCTAAATTGAAAACTACGTTCAAACCTATGATTGCGTTGGATAAAAACCGAAATTTTTATACGTGTGCATGTAAAACAAATTGCGTTGCAGAAGGGTATAAAAACAGCACAAACAACATTTTCCAAAAGACCAAAAGAGTGAAAAAGTATATTTAAACATATATATATGTTGTGTACAAAGTGTAAATAGATTTTTTTGTACAAGTAGTGTTGTATGAACTGCTTAACACAAATGGATAATGCAAGCACACAGTCTTTTGACACGCATATTTCTGTCTTATGTTCATAACTACATGATGCAGTCTAATACTGATCATTGATAGAAAAAAACATTACAAGACATGAAAAAGACTGTTTAAGGAAATGAATATGGCATTAGGAGAAAAATGAAATTAGAATTTAAACCATTCAGGTATCCTCATTTTAAGTTTGTGAACAAGGAAAAAAGCACTAAATGAAAGGTTAAGTGTATGAATTTGAATTTAAAACATTAAACTGGTACATTTAAGAAGATAAACCTGTATCACCTGGTGCAAGAAGGTATGTGTCAAAAACTTATAACTTGTACAAAATCTTATACAAAAACCCTGTGCAAATTATAATATGTACAAACTTACATCTTGTACACAACACATATATTGTATATGTATATGTGATTAGAAATGGAGATATTTAAAAAAAAACAAATTGCACCAAGTCTCCATAGCATTAACTATCATATCTTTGTGACACTTAATATAAATGACTCGATCTTGATAAATTGATCGTAACAACGACAGTAATATGTTTGAACCCATGTTTGAGTTTCGCACGATCTTGTCACTTGTCAAGTTATCATCCAGTTTGCTTGTAAAACAAATACAAGCATCGTATTTTTCCTTAAAAAGACAAATATACAATCGGACAAATCGATTATTAAAATTTTGTCATATTTAAATTGAAAAATACCAGCTGCTCAATACATATATATGTCAAGCCTTGTTCGCTGTGCTCAGTCGACAAAAAAAAAATCATAATTTCATTAGTAGCTGGTCTCTTTAAGTATCAGAATAACAACCCTTTGAATAAACTTATATAAGTAAATGAGTATTCACATCGATATATACGATTAATGTTGAGTTCAAAGCACACTACTCGTATTTTTAAGATGTATTTCGTCACTTGAGGAAAGAAAATAAGGAACCAAAATCAGTCCCGCAATCTTAAACATCAATACTAGTAGGCCACCACAATTTAATTGCCTGTTCAACGGACCCGCCCGCAAATGATATTTTCTAAACGATTTTTGTAATGTTCCCACTTCTTGCGTCCGGAATAGTAATCGTGTCTATTTCCCGCGCTGTCTTTTTTTTTCAAACAAGCGATCCAAGCTTGTTAACATTGGTACTTTCCCCCCACTCACGTTCATGCTGATTTTCGTTGTTAGAATAAAGAACGCAAAACTTCTGAGGAGAAGTGTGCCTTCAAATGCAAGATTGTTTGCTAGCGGAACAAACTTAATCATACCCACTGCATTCAGGAACATGTTGTTCAGTAGTTGTCGTTGGTTGGTGGGGTTCATATACATTGCTATTTCTCCGTTTGTGTATAGATTAGATCGCTGGTTTTCCTGTTTCAATTCATTTACACTAGTAATTTTGGGGTCCTTAATAGCTTGCTGTTTTGTCTAGGCCAAAGCCCTATGTTGAAGGCCGTACTAAAACCTGTAATACTATTAACTTTAACTACATTATCAGGTTGGGAACAACCCTTTAAATGCATAATCCCTTTAATGAGGGACTGTCCCCCAGACAAGGGGTCATTTTACTGTTGTAGAAAAGAAAAAAGAAAAACTTGATAATAATAAATTTAAAGAAAAAAAGAAAAAGTTCTTTGACATGTTTTGAATAGATGTATAGTTCTTTCGGAAAAGGTTCAATAAATAATAATGCCATATGGTACTTACTGAATGTGTTTTTTACAAAAATATATTGAATATCACTTGAAATGTACCCCTCATTAAAAGGATAGTTATTACATTGAGAGTTTTCTAACCTTGAAGGGGCTGTTCCCAACCTGGTTACAAATTGGATGGAAAATTGTCTCATTGGCACACACATCATATTTAGATACAAAGTACCAAAAAGACAAAGAACTAAAATAAGAACATCAAAACAACAGAGACACCGACAACTAACTATCATATAACTAACATGTACACACATCGACGAATAGCTCCGAACCCTAAAAAACTGGATATTTCTTGGTGAACAGGAAAAAAACCAACATTTTATTGAAGAAATGTCAAAGTATAAGTGGTAAATGAAGTTTTATACCATTCTTTTTATCAATTCTGTCAAAACCTATTATATTTATGTTACAAAAACAATATAATCGCTCGCCTTTGAGTTTCAAGCTTCGCCCCAAAAATTTACAAATTATTTTTTTTTTAATTAGAATATTCAAATCGCTCCCTCATCCCAATTTTTGGTGTAAAAAATCCGTAGAACAAGAAATTAAATTGGTGTTGCTTGAAAGAGGTCGAAATACACCAGAGTGATAGTCCAATATATTGATCGAAAATAAGCTTACATCACCATGGCTAAAATAAAGCTATTCTTAAATTTTCGTAATAAAGAATAAAACAGTTTGACATTTTCACACGAAGGACATCATACGCACATGGTCAAATAAGGACATTTTCAAACAGAGGACATCTGGCACACACAGCCAAAAAATCTCAGTACTAGTGTTCTACGAACGGTATTGAGGGTTTATACACCTCCAGCACCTCGATACCGGTGTAAAATGAACTTTATTGCGTGATAAACAACCTCGAAAATTTCAGCACTGCTCGTGTAGGGACGTTAAAAAGGGGCTAAACATTACGTCTGGTTTTAACATCAACAACACGACAATACTTTATTTTAAGAGGGTTAATCAGTTATCTATGCAACTAACTTGCCTAAGTCCCTTATAATAGAAAAGCATAAACATAAATGCAAACATATACATGGCATTCATTAGGATAGAAGTCACGTATGATGATAATGTTCAATACAACTCGATAACGAGTGTTGTGTATTTTTATTATACCTAGGGTGTTAATTTACTCTATTACATAGCTGAGCGGGTAACAAATTTTTTGAATGTTACCCTCTTGTCTAGACTAATCGATAATTTCAAGGACAATGAATTGAATTTACATAAAGTAATTAAATAGAGTGATTTTGATCTACGTTTTGGCTCAGATGACTGTCAAAAAGAAAAAAAGAAAACATCTTGCCTAACTTTTGTTGTTTTATCTAATACCCGTAACGGTGTTTTGTACGTGACCTCATAGAAAATACTTTTAAAAATAAAATCAATCTGTATAAGACAATAATGATAGGACATTCAGTATAATAAATTAAATAACACATAGCTGAGAGGGTGATAGAGCAGCGGTTGACAATGTTTTCTCAGGTAACAATCTGCTCTATCTCAGCTATGTGTTATTTATATTATGGATTGTTAAGTGAATAAAAAGGTAAAACATGCTACGCAGAGGAACATGTTATCAGTTCGCTGGAGTTTCTTATTGACAACATATTTCTTGAATACGGAGGTAGTTTTTTTTAATGTGGCCATTCCTATGGGAATGAAATGTGCACCTACCTCTTCTTATTTTCAATTGAGTCTGAGTTCCTTCAGAAACTTTCAAAAACAAGATGATAAAAGAAGCCAGACAATTTTATCACATTCAAATAAAAGTGTACTGGTTATGTCCTATCCATTGACCATCCAAACTTTCTGATTGAGTTCCATCAATATTCACTCCAGAACAAGAAATAAAGGAAACTGGCATGGCTTCCTCTATCTCATCTTTAACCTTTACCTTGAATTTGACATAAAAGGGGTCATCTCAGAACAAAAATCTATTAAAAACGATTTTAATTTCTCTTACCTTAGAAGTAATATACTAACTTCATCTGTATATAGGATATATTTTTCCCCAACTTATTCAGTTTCTATAGCTTGTAGTCGATACGCAGACTTAATAAAACGTCCCAAGTGTCTGAGCACAAAGTTTACGAAACATGGATATGTAAAAGAACGTCTCGTCCTTTATCTAAAAATGTTCATCGAAAGATACAAATGCCTTGTTGATAAATATTCAACTTCACAAATAAGCATGATGGTCTTATAAAAAAGATACCAGGTACTGAATAACGTGTAATAGCTTTTCTTTTATTTGTCGTTGTAAAGAGTAAAATCGCGTGTTATATGCGCTGATGTGATTTTTCATAATTGTTTAAGGGAACTGATTAGTGAGATTGTAAAACTGATAATGTAGAAAATCTGTTGCGAGTAACAATAGAAAGTTTTTTGTCAAGTGAACACAGTGAAAAGTAAAATCACAAAATACTGAACCCCGAGGAAGATCGGAAAGTCCCTTATCACATGGCAAAATTAAATAACAAAACACATCAAAAACGAATGGACAAGAACTGTCATATTCCTGACTTGGTACAGGCATTTTATTTCCTTAACTGTTCAGTTATTTTTTTTGTAATATCTTTTAGGAGAGGCTCGGTACCTAACATTCCGCCTTTGTGTTATTATGTCATTGACTGTTCAAATAGAAAAAGTGGAAAATAAAATGAAATTATATGCAACTGTCGAACAATTGAGAAGTTTAGATAGCTATAAAAACCTGGTTTAATCCACATTTTTTTACATAAAAAAATTTTTGCAGAGTCAAAGTCAGAGTCAGAGTTAAGACATTTGTTTTCCTTTCGTAAGATGTGTTTAAACTTTTGATTTTGCTGTTTGATAGGTGAATTTCTGTTTAGAAATTTCCTCAAGTTCGGTATTTTTTATATTTTACATTACAGTAGCAGTGCTGTATATACATTTGATATGGATTATTTTTCTGTTATAATAATTAATAATATTTAAACCAGTGTTTATGAAAGGTTATCTAGATGTTTTAAACACCTTGAATTTCCCATACCTAGGACCACTGGTGTATGAATGTTATTTATGAATCATATGCATGTACCTCAAGCAACTCAGCAGCAGTGCTTCGTGAACATTTTCTAGAGATCATATTCCTCAGTACCAGTTTTGTTTGAACGTTATTTAGTAGTCATAAGACCTGAACAACTCAGTAACTCTGTTGTATGAACGATATCTAATGATCAAACAACTCGAACATCTCAATTCCAGTAGATACCGTATCGCAGGTGTAAAATTTCGCAATTTCATTGAATAAGGTATACGGAATATTTTGGCAGATTCAGTTTTTTATTAATACCTTTGCCTGTGCACTTTTAAATTGGTAGAATTGATTTTGGCGATTTTTTTCTATCCACGAAAATAAGAGAAAATTTACACCCTGCGAAAGTAACCCGCTATAGGATAATTTACCTCGAACATATCGAAATATTATCTAGGGGTCATTAATCTCAAACAATCAGAAAGTCCAAAATTTCGAATATCTCAGTAACAGTATTATTTAGTTGCGTTGCCATTTATATATAAATGCCTAAATATGTGCTCAACAATACTTATAATAGAAAACAACACGTTTAATAATTTCTTGCGTCCGAGGCGCTTTTCTGGATTTACCTTCATCAGGAACGCTCAAAGCCAAACATTTGAAATCCGTAGATGTATAAGTACCGAAACCGTTGAAGAGCTATATGTCAAAAATACCTAAAATAAATAGCCAAATTCACCTAAAGCCAACTTTGCCTGAGGGAGTTGAAACATTACTTTCTAAATAATTTCTAAATGTCTAAACGGACAATTTTAGTTAAGTTTGTTAATCATGTCAGTACCGAAATACTGACTACTGAGCTGATGATACCCTCGTGGACTGACAGTCCACCAGCAGAGGTATCGACCCAGTGATGTCAATAATAGAAAACAACACGTTTAATAATTTCTTGCGTCCGAAGCGCTTTTCTGGATTTACTTTCATCAGGAACGCTCAAAGCCAAACATTTGAAATCCGAAGATGTATAAGTACCGAAACAGTTGAAGAGCTATATGTCATAAATACCTAAAATAAATAGCCAAGATATAATATAAATATAAAATATAAAATAATATAAGATGAAAATATACGAAGATGATTATATTAGTACAAATCTGTAGACTTTAATAATTGTTTCTTATCATTGTTATCTCCGCAATATCGACTATTATAGACATTCCAGACCTATTAAATGTGCTGGTTGGTCCTTTAAATTGACTATTATATATATCGTGGTCATACACCTCGAACTACTCAGTACAAGGATTTACCTCCAATGTCCAGTAGAAATGTTTTAAATCGGTCAAACGCTTTAAAAACGCAGTCGTCCACCTCGTCTAACTCATTACCGGTGTTGTAGGAATGTTTTCTGGAATGATATACTGCTAACAACCCAGAGTTGTAATTTAGTAGTCGCACACCTCAGTTATGGTGCTATAGGAACATTTTCTCAGGATCATATTGCTATAGCAACTCATTACCAGTGAATAAATGTTATTTAGGGGTGTTATACCTCGAACAATTCGGAAGCTGTTGTAAACGACCGTTTTCGGGTCGGTATAGACCTCGAACTACTTATGTATTAAAGTTATATTGCGTAACACACATCGAATATCTCAGCACCAGTGTCACACGATATCTAGGGGATAAAAAATCTGGATCAACCCAATAGCAGCGTCATAAAAACCTATTTGTAATAGGACTACTCATGGGGTATTTAGGTATCATTAGTATATATAATACTGTTTAACATTGTCTTATAAGCGGATTGGCTAGCCATTTAACCAGGTTCAGCCCACCATATTGTTCATATTGTTCCTTAGATTTCCTATTATAGTTGATGTGTTTCACTCGGTTATAGTTTGTAACTCGGGTTCGTTTTCTCTCAATCGGTTTCTGACTTTCGAACACCAGTATACTTCTGTTGCCTTTATTCATATATGCACGTTTCAAATAGTCATACGCCCTGGTTAAGCTTGATGAATTTCAAGGTTGGTACCAGTGTTGTCTTGAATAGATCACCCGAAAAACTTATTTACAATGTTGTGCGAATGTTATCTTTTGGTTATATACATCCAATAACTTTTAGAAACGTTATATAAAAATTATCTATGTTTTATAGTGGCATCGGTGGCTGAGTGGTATAAGTAGTTATCTACTGTAATCGCTTGCCAGTCAACACTGAGGTTGTGAGTTCGAACCCCCTCATTTAGGTGCACTCGACTCCATGCAATCTTAATTGACTAGGGTCGTCAGTTTTCCTATCGAAGTTCGGTGGTTTTCTTAGTCTTCATCCACTATTAAAACTGGCCGCCACGAAATATAGTATTATATGCACCTTTTTGAATTGGGTCAAATTTTCTGTTGAGTTAATTCGCAAAATGTCACATCTGAGAGTTTTTATATATCACCAATAATGGTATATATTAATTAATATGCAAAATGACTGTATGTTGTTTTTGAAGTAATCTGATATGAAATTGTTTCTAACTAGTTAAATTGTGCTACGGTGCAAGAGGAGTTTTTGTCAATGAATGATGGATTTCCAGGCGGATAAAGGTTTAAACGCTGGACTAACGTGCATTCGGTACGATCAAATCGAATTTTTTTCACCCTTTCAGCTTTATTTTCGTTTTGTTAAATGTTGTTTTGTTAGCAGCTATCAAACAAAATGTGTTTTAAGATAATAATTTTCCTGTGTTTTTCATTAATATTTTCTCATATCCACCTATTTTAGATGCACCTAAAATTTACAATCTGTAGATAAGGCATGTCAAAGATTTATGGAAACATCATATGAATCATTTAATCAATATATTTTGACTCACCAGACTAGTACAGAAAGGTAAATATACTTTGTATGTAAATCTTATTTCTTTTTCTCTTTTTCTTTGCTTGTAAAAATTTAACGTGGGCTTTTAATTTGAATTCCAGGAAATCATATAACATTTAATGTTGCAATTTTTAATTTTTTCTCATTTGTCTGTCCGAAGTCGATTACATCATATATTTCATTTGTAAAATGTATACTACGCAAAACATGTGTCCTTCTGTGTTTATTAAATAAGGCGTGAGCATTGCTTAATTTTCCGATTCTTCTAATGAGCCTCTTGAACTATATAAGTAAATTTTCATATTTCTTTCTTTACTGTTATTCCACAATGGTCCAGTTAACACAACATTGTTTGGTCTTGCTTCTTTTTGCATTGGGTAAGTTCTTCTCTTGTTCATTACTAAAGTAACGCTAGGATTTTTTGAAATTCAGGATTATATCAACACGATCAGGCCTTTTGTATTTATATTTTTGGCAAAGGTATCCATATATGTGTTATTCAAATATTTTATAAAGAGCGTATTTCTATTAATCCTGAAACACATGCATGCACGGAATCATAATCATATGTTTTTATTATGGAAAGCAAATTTATAAAATGTTAAGTAAAGTAATGTTGTCTAAATGTATACCTTTTTGTTGAAAACAATTTAGAAAGAATTGTGTTACTGTGAATTCATTTATTTTCGTGGGTATCAATTTTCGTGGATTGAGGAAAACTTGCATCTTTGTGGATATTTAATTTCGTGGTTTTGGCAAAGTTTTCATTCAAGCCTTTAGAAAGTATGTAATTTGTTGAACATTTAAATTCGTGGTTTCCCTGTACCCACGAATTCCACGAAAATTCGTATCCAACGAATATTAAGGAATCCACAGTAACTACACTTGTTCTGTTTTATATCGATTATCAGGATATGAAATAGTTTGTAGTTGAAAGAAGGCACATTGGTATACTTTAGATAAAATTTTATATTGTCCTTCCCATTTAGTTTGTAAAATAAAAATACTGATTGTGTGATACAGGGAATTGCAGTATTGCTAAACTTTAAGTCTTTTTCGGTTATATTAGTCTTCATTGTATATTTTACGTTTCGGATTTAAAAAAATCCGTTAATGGTTTCGCTGTATTGATAGAGAAAATTTTGTGTCAGGTCACTGCAAATGAATGTTGTTTTTTTTTTTTTTTTTTTTGTTAACTTTTGTCAAGTACCCTTTATGTAAATGATAATGAGATACAGAAAATTTCTTTTTTATAATGTTTGTCTACCGTCATTATTATTAAACAATGATTAACCTTCATAATGAAATAACAATGATTAGCTATATATATCGAGATAAATAAACAATGATTAACTATATATATCGAGATAAATAAACAATGATTAACTATATATATCGAGATAAATAAACAATGATTAACTATATATATCGAGATAAATAAACAATGATTAACTATATATATCGAGATAAATAAACAATGATTTTCTATTATTCTTCAATCAAAGAGGGGCATAAGACATGAGAGGAACAGTCAAACTCATAAATCGAAAATAAACTGACAACACCATGGTTAAACATGAAGAAGACAAAAAGGCAAATAGCAGTACACAAGAAACAAAATAGAAAACTGAAGTCGGAGCTTTATGAGTTTGACAGTTCCTCTAGTTTCTTTCGCTCCTCTTCTAAATAGTGGAGCTTATCCGAAATAAATCTTACCTATGTAATTCCACAATGTCTTCCCCGATCTTATTGAAAATAATGACCAGCTTCAGTGCGGAAGCTTTGGGTGTCTCTGTCTCATTCCGGCTTTATATGCCAATATTAACTGAACATCATCATAACACCAAGATCACTGACAGTGGCCTGATACACCCAAAAAAAACAAACAAACACGCCTATCAATCAGTGCCATACATTATATTATTCAGATATTGCAACTAAAGTCACACAAACAAATTATCAAAATTGTGAAGGGCGATTACTAAAAGAAGGAATAAGGAGTATTAATCTCTCTTTTAGCAAATGGAAGTAGTTATGGAAATGGTAAAACAACAAAAATTGTTGTAAATAAAGATAATGGATATGGTTATGATTACGACGATGGTTATGGAAATGATAAAACTACGAAAATTGTTGTAAATAAAGGAAATGGATATGGTTATGATCACGGAAATTATGGAAATGGTAAAACAAAAATCGTAGTAAATAAAGGAAGTGGATATGGTTACTATAACAACGGTTATGGAAACGGATATGGTTATGGTTACAACGGTTATAGAAATGGAAAAACAAATATCATTGTAAATAAAGGAAGTGGATATGGTAATGGTTACAACGGTTATGGAAATGGATATGGTTCTGGAAATAGATATGGTTATGGAAATAGATATGGTTATAGAAATATATATGGTTATGGAAATAGATACGGTTATGGTTACAACGGTTATAGAAATGGAAAAACAAATATCATTGTAAATAAAGGAAGTGGATATGGTAATGGTTACAACGGTTATGGAAATGGATATGGTTATGGAAATATATATGGTTATGGAAATAGATACGGTTATGGTTACAACGGTTATAGAAATGGAAAAACAAATATCATTGTAAATAAAGGAAGTGGATATGGTTACAATAACAACGGATATGGAAATGGATATGGTTATGGAAATATATATGGTTATGGAAATAGATATGGTTATGGTTACAACGGTTATAGAAATGGAAGAACAAATATCATTGTAAATAAAGGAAGTGGATATGGTTACAATAACGGCGGCTATGGAAACGGATATGGTTATGGTAATATATATGGTTATGGTTACAACGGTTATGGAAATGGAAAAACAAATATCATTGTAAATAAAGGAAGTGGATATGGTTACAATAACGGCGGCTATGGAAATGGATATGGTTATGGAAATTTATATGGTTATGGAAATATATATGGTTATGGAAATATATACGGTTATGGGAATAGATATGGCTATGGTTACAACGGTTATGGAAATGGAAAAACAAATATCTTTGTGAATAAAGGAAATGGATATGGTTATGGAAATATATATGGTTATGGAAATATATATGGTTACGGAAATATATATGGTCATGGGAATATATATGGCTATGGTTACAACGGTTATGGAAATGGAAAAACAAATATCTTTGTAAATAAAGGAAGTGGATATGGTTACAATAACGGCGGCTTTGGAAATGGATATGGTTATGGAAATCTATATGGTTATGGAAATATATATGGCTATGGTTACAATGGTTATGGAAATATATATGGCTATGGCTACAATGGTTATGGAAATGGAAAAACAAATATCATTGTAAATAAAGGAAGTGGATATGGTTACAATAACGACGGCTATGGAAATGGATATGGTTATGGAAATAGATATGGTTATGGAAATATATATGTTTATGGTAACAACGGTTATGGAAATGGATATGGTTATGGTTACAACGGTTACAGAAATGGAAAAACAAATATCATTGTAAACAAAGGAAGTGGATATGGTTATCATAACGACGGTTATGGAAATATCAAACACAAACTGTTTTATAAATATTAATGAGGAGTAAGACTTTCCAATTTTGAAGTAAGTCATTCAAAATTCGTAAGATGAGAAATTAAGAAAAAATTAAACAGAACGAAAGAGAAGACATGTATATTATTATCGATAAATGTTACCTTCCCTATAAAATGATCGCATACGGTGAATATAGTCAGATAAAACATTGTCGCCGTTTAATGCAAAACGTGTTAACATTTTAGGAAAATGAGAGAATTTTCTTCATTAGTGATACTCCATCTGGAGAGTCAATTGCCTGCAGTTCTCAAATAAACTAATTATAAAAACAAAACATTAATCAGCTCCTGCTTCACCTTTGGCACCCGTCATGCACCCGAATGATTAATTAACGTTTACGCAAACCATACAAGTGCTTTTGAAAATTATATAGCAAAATGTTGATAATCAAGCAAAACAAAAACATCAGAAAATTTTGATTGTAATCATGCTACAGTATGTCATTTTATGTTATTTAATCAAAGAAATGAATCTATGAAAAATACATGTTAGAAATTTTGTATGTATGAAGTGCCTTTTTCGTGATAAAATTTCATCATAATCGTTCAACCCCAATCATTTGAAAGCCAGTAATTTAGTAATGCATAGGACAAGGTATAACAAAATTCTCCTTATGTAAATTTTCCCTTCGGTATTTTATTTTTTTAGGAATATGTTAAAAATCATATCGATATCGAAGTTTTGAAATTCACTTCCTGGTTCATGTTACATCTATTTACAAAATACAAGCCTCATAATTTGAAACAGATATGTTAATGTTTTCTTCATGGGTCGTTGATTGCGTCTCTCTTTCATGTTGATAGAAGAGGGGCGAAAAATTCGAGAGGAACAGTATAACTCATAAATCGAAAATAAACTGACAACGCCATGACTAAAAATAAAAAAGACAAACAGACAAATAATAGTACACAAGAAGCAACATAAAAAACTAAAAACTAAGCAACACGAATCCCACCAAAAACTGGGTGTAATCTCAGGTGCTCCGGAAGAGTAAGCAGATCCTGCTCCACATAAATAATGTGTTGCTTCAAAATTTGAATTCGTTTTCTAGGTTATCTCGTGAAGGTTGATTGGAGGTGGTGTATTGATCCCAAAAATATTCTTTCCTAGGATCATTATTAAGTTATTGCTCTTTGAAATTTGTTACTTGCCCTTATCTGTGAAATTGATTTGAGTTGTTGAAAGTTTTGATTCGTTACTATAATATCAGATTTATGTTGTGTTTTTCGAACTCACGAAAACAAAGGTTTTTATTTATATCTAAACAGTAAAATTACAAAAATAACTCCGAGGAAAATTTAAAACAGAAAGTCCGTAATCAAATGGCAAACTCAAAAACTCAAACACATCGAATGAATTGATAACAACGGTCATATTTCTGACTGGGTACCAGCATTTTCTTAAGTAGAAAATGGTGGATTGAACCTGATTTTATAGCTAGCTAAACCTCTCACTTGTATGGCAGTCGCATCAAATGTCATTATATTGACAAAGATGCGTTAATTAACATTCATACAACGAATATAAAAGAAAATAGATGTTAAGATTTATGAACTTTGTTTTTTTTCTTTTTCAGATGAAACAAGAATATATTGGCTACACAGATATTTATGTTTCTTTTGCCCAATAAAACAATTCAAAGCGTCTTTGAGATATTGTTATTTGATTAATTAGTTATCAAAGGTACCAGGATTATAATTTGATATGCCAGACGAGAGTATCGTCTACATAAGACTCATCAGTGACGCTCAGATCAAAATAGTTATAAAGCCAAACAAATTTTTAGATGGTGACGTTCCCTTGTCACCATCTTACGGTGTTTATATATCTCAACTTGTACGATTCGCTCGTGTATGTAACAATGTTTTAGATTTTAACGAGAGAAATTTATGTATTACTGAAAAATTATTACACCAGGGTTTTCGATATCACAAACTAGTCAAAACATTTACTAAATTTTATCATCGGTATAAGGACATCATTCGTAAATATAACTCAACAGGCAGACTTCTTATACGTTCAGGTATTTCACATCCAATTTTTTATGGAAATATTCTTTATAAAGCACAAAGGTGTCAGTATTCACCTCAAAAACTAACAAAACCTTTGAATAGATTATTAAGAAGGGATATAGTTACGATACTGTTGTCAGGTCATTAAAGATTGCATATTTTGGCGTTAATATTGATTCACTTATATGGTCTTTGCATCGGAACTAAACACATTTATTCAAAAACCAGTTGTTGGCATGACACGGGTTATGTTCTTCTCATATATGTTATGATGGTATGATACTAAACCCTAACGGGAAGGATTGTGCCTGATGTTCATATGATGAAATCATAATCTTTCAGTCAGTTTAATTGAAGTCTGGAGCAGGCATGTCAGTTAACTGCTAGTAGTCTGTTGTTATTTATGTATTATTGTCATTTTGTTTATTTTCTTTGGTTAAATCTTCTGACATCAGACTCGTACTTCTCTTGGACTGAATTCTAATGTGCGTATTGTTATGCGTTTACTTTTCTACATTGGCTAGAGGTATAGGGGGAGGGTTGAGATCTCACAAACATGTTTAACCCCGTCGCATTTTCGCGCCTGTCCCAAGTCAGGAGCCTCTGGCCTTTGTTAGTCTTGTATTATTTTAATTTTAGTTTCTTGTGTACAATTTGGAAATTAGTATGGCGTTCATTATCACTGCACTAGTATATATTTGTTTAGGGGCCAGCTGAAGGACGCCTCCGGGTGCGGGAATTTCTCGCTACATTGAAGACCTGTTGGTGACCTTCTGCTGTTGTTTTTTTCTATGGTCGGGTTGTTGTCTCTTTGGCACATTCCCCATTTCCATTCTCAATTTTAAGTACAAAGTTGAAGAGCATTTAGGACCCAAAATTTCAAAAAAGTTGTGCCAAATACGGCTAAGGTATTCTATTCCTTGAATAAGAAAATCCTTAGTTTTTCGACAAATTCTGAGTTTTGTAACAGGAAATTTAAAGTGTATCTAAGCAGTGTGAACGGGGAGCTGCTATTCAAAAAATCGCAGCTGTATTTATTTAAATAACAAAAGCTGAAAAACTAATTTCTGTTGATTTAGAACATTTAATAGTACTAATCATCTAAAGAGGTAGAGCCAATTTGCCTGCCATTTGTTTCATTCGATAAGATAGGTAAAATCATGTTTTAAATAGCCCGATAGATGCTAATTATAGTACATGAAAATACGTCACATCATCTATTTTCATACCTTGAACAGGTATTCCTACAAAAACAAGGCAAGACTATTGATTTTTTAATATTGATTTTATTTTATTATGAACATCCTTTATGCAAGGTGCCATACCACGTAACTTGTCAAGAAGCCAAATAATATCGAACAAATATAATCGTGATTTTCTCATTCTGAATATATGTATATCTGAATTTGTCGTCTATAAGATAAGATAAGATAATACATGTATTTATTTTAACGGGAGAACATCTTACATCAGTTGGTCATAGATCACCCTGTGTTACTATCACATGTTATATTGCCTTTTCTGTCATTTTAACAAATCGGCCTTTCGTTTTGATACAGATGCAACAGCTTCTTGGTGTTTTACCTACAATTACGATTTGTAGTGTAACTCATTTGTTCTGTTGTGTTGTTTTATTTTCTGATGACTTAGGTACCGGTGTAGGGACGGTGGTAAAAAATTCAGTACTAGTATCTATACAGTTTGTGAATTGGCGACAACATTGTTGTTGGCTGCATTTGTTACATATAATACCATGTTCAAAAAAGGTTTCGAAAATTGTTTTTTGTTGTTTTGAAACTTGTATACAATGGCCTTATTTTAAGTTATGTGTATATTGCACCCGCAACATGTAGGCTTCATTTCTATAGAATTAATTCTCGTGTTATTGGTTATGTGCAGGCACCTACATCAGTTTGACGGCAGTTATCCCTTGAATATATGTAATAAATATAAACACATAAATAGAAAGTAAAACAAGAGTATGGAAGTCATAGGATTGCACACAATAAGCGATACATTATTTTTTTCTTTGATACATGTAAAATGATTATACTAGTAAACTATATAGTCAAAATGAACCAAAATGACTCTACGAATTAAGCAAACATCCGAAAAATATAATGGAAACATTAAAATTTAATATAACAACACAAAAAAAATGCAAGTCTTCTGAGCGAGATTCGAACCCTTTCTTCAAAACCATCAATCATTAGTAGTTCTGTACTGTACTGACGGAGCTACGGCGATACTGATCATTATGTTTTTTATAAAGAAGCTATATCGGTACAATTTATCGATGTTACAATTTTTTCTTCAAAAAGTTGTTTTTTATGTATTAAGGACACACTAAACCAATTTCATTTTTGAGGGAAAAAGTAGTATGAATAACAACGGTCATAAAAAGCATAACTTTTTGTTGGCTTGAAATGTCTTTCTGGGGGATTCCCTGTTTTTTCCACCTAAAAACACCCGAAAATCTGCATATTGTACTTTCATCCTTTTTTAGGGTTAAATTAACTATTGATCACACATATCATAATATATGTAAATCGATATATTGATCAAAAAGCATTTTTATTTTTTGTTTTTATAGTAAATTTTATTCTGTCGGCACTTTTTGAAATTGGTCCTTCTGTGAAAAAAATCCCCGGCAAATCGGCCCTTCCTCTTTCGTTTTGGCTGTATTAATTTGACCGTCATATACTTAAAGTAAAAAAAAAATTTACACTACGATTATAGCATATAGCATATTTTCCCGCAATTGTGCTTAACGAGTTTACATGGAACATTTATTTACTGCTTCCGTTAAGGTTCATGTGGACCCTATGGCTAAAATGGCCGTATTTTCACCCCTTAATTTTCTCTGAGTACAGGCAAACCTGTGCATCTGGAAAAGTTTTAAGGCATAGCATGCCCCAGATAAATAGAATACAAATGCATTGTATGATTTAGAAAATTCATAACTTAACTGGATTTTGCCGTACACTTTTTTTCGTCTCTGCAGAAGATGATAAAATTAACAAACAGTTGAGTTTACCTTGATATGGTCCACTCAGATACACAGTTTAAATAACCAATTATTGTCAGGTATGTAGTGTCCATCTTATGTCCATGCCAATTAAAAATGCTCACTTTAATTTTTACCTGTGGGGAAGTTCTCAAACCTGTTTCCCAACTTAGTTTATTTTGGCACCTTCTGGAGGAATGAAAAAAAGTGCACGGCAAAATCCTGGTAAGTTTTTATTTTTTCTAAAACATAAAACATATTTAAAATTCATTTATCTAGGGCATGCTATGACTGAAAAAATTTACAGATGCGCAGGTTTGTCTGTACTCAGAGTAAATTTTGAGGTGAAAATACGGCCATTTTAGCCATAGGGTCCACATGAACCTTAACTATCACATGCCTTTCCGACACATTTTGACATGGCTTTTCGATATATCTCGGTAAATAAACCTCTTTGGTACGTTTCAATCGTAGCTACTCGGCCATTCTCGCTATGCAATACGTTATTTCTTCGTGCAACCAGAAAAGCCGAGTAGTTCCGATTGTGGTACGTTTGAGTACAAACCATAACAAAGTAGGAAACAAATCAAATATTAGGAAATAAGAAAATACATTAGGAAAAATGTACAACAAACATTATATAATAAATACATTTTGTAAAAGTTTTAAATTATGTTTTGTCTGTATTCCTTTTACTGAAGTATATATATGAAAATAACAAATCCATCAAACATGGTTTTGTGATTTTTGTTAAAGACATATTGCAGAAGACAAATTATTAAGCATTTTTAAGCTCGGTCACTCTTTCACATCTCCATGTGAAATTATAATTGTTTTGTATAGATATTGAACGACAAAATTTCTTTTTCATGAGGTTTGTATTTCTGACGCCCAACACGCGAAACAAGGAATGTGTTTTTTTAATTTGATTGATGCTTTTTGTGTTGTTTGTATATGTTTGTTTGTCTTGAGATTGTAACACAGTGATGACTGTTGTAACCATATTTTGACTATTTTACCGATTGTGTCTGTTTTGTTCACGCATCGTTGTAAGAATAACAGAATGTGATGCGACTGACATAAAAGTGAGAGTTTTAACGCTATAAAACCAGGTTCAATCCACCATTTTCTACATTTGAAAATGCTTGTACCAAGTCAGGAATATGATAGTTGTTGTCCTTTCGTTTTTGATGTGTTTTGTCATTTGATTTTGCCATGTGATTAGGGACTTTCCGATCTTCCTCGGAGTTCAGTATTTTGTGATTTCACTTTTCACTGTGCTCACTTGACAAAACGCTTTCTATTGTTACTCGCAACAGATTTTCTACATTATCAGGGGTGGTGTTCTCGAAAGTATCCTAAGATTCGTCCTAAGTCATAGATAAGACCGATTTTAGGATGTACTTAGGATCGACTTAGGACACTCTTAAGTTGTGTCTCGAAGCTATCTCAGACGTATCTTATGTTAGGACGTCATAAACATATCCTAAGTCGAAATTTTAAATCGTCATTTTTATTTTTTGATAAAACATTTATTAATGACTAAACCAATTAAAAAAATTGTTTACGAATTTTATAATTACAATTAAAGAATTAAATCCATGATTTTAAATGTAATACTAAAATTATATCAAAAAGGATTGTAATTTAAACTGGAAAACAACTTGTTTTGAAATGAGAATTGAGTTGGTAGTGTAATCGTAAAAACGAAGTTCAAAGTTTAAAATCATGCCTTATTTCTTTATATATGAGTCAAAACCGATGGTGCGTTTCATTTTCATGTTAATCTTCAGGTAAAAAATGAACAAAAAGCGAAATCCAAACTTTATTATGTTAGGATGAAGATATGATGATCCTAAGACACCTAATTAGGTGTCCTAAAGTTAGGACGAAAACTGCGATATATCGTAAATTAAGAGAGCTTCGAGAACACGACTTAGGATAAATACCTGTCATAAGATGGACTTAGGACACGTCCTAGTCCTAAGATAGCTTCGAGAACACCACCCCTGTTTTACAATCTCACTAATCAGTTCTCTTAAACAATTATAAAAAATCACATCAGCGCATATAACACGCGTTTCTGAATCAAACTGAATCAGGGCACTTTAGGTAAAAAGTTAAGGAACCCAAATCCATCAATCGTGCCAAAACATAGAAAGTGCCAAAACATCCATTTTTTTAATCAGGTTTACTTTGCTAAAAGATATAAGCACAACATCATCACATATATTTGCCTTTATAGAAAAAGAACAACAAAACAGACGAAAAGAAATTTTGGGAAGGTCAGCATACTCTGGAAATTTATCTAGGAAAGCAAATCACCAAATAAGGAGGTGAACAGATGGTTTCTGATTCAAACTTCAAAATCATCACTCCCAAAAAAAAAATCCCTTCCCGTAACTTCCACTTCCATCCCTATCTTTCATTCACATGTTATCTTATCCCTGTACAACTCCTTATCTATTGGCTACTTTAGGTGAACATTTCTGCAAACGATCACCATGGTAACAAATTATGATTTACTCTCATTGATAAATCGATAAGTAAATTTGAAGCAGCAAGTTAAACTGCCCAGAACCTCTCACTATTAGGACTGTTTGTTTTTTACAAACGCCGTTTTCAATATTATTTAATTTAATGCGACTGTCATACAAATGAGAGATTTAGCTAGCTATAAACCAGGTTGAATCCACCATTTTCTTCAGAATATTCGCACAACCGAATAAATTTGGGTTTAAATTTATTCAGCCGAAGAGGCAGACGGGCTACTTTTGGCAAATTACAATACATAATGAAGGGGGAGATAAACGTTACCTCAATTGAAAACGTAACTCTACATTGAGCATGACTTGTTAAACTTGGTTTCAGATTATTATCACATTATCATCAGTGTTATTGGGAAATGACACATGTTGACTATGTTGTATGCTGTGAAAAGGATATAAAAGATCATGACCAAATAAAAAGGACATAAAGACCACAAACTTCTACATTGAAAACCAAAATATAAGCAACACATTTCAACAAACTAGAGTGCTCCGGAAAAGTTATCGTTTCAAGCTCCTCTATTGACATCCGTAGTTTTGTTCATGTTAGAATTGGGTAAATTGTATGCCTTTGGTAAATGTGTTAACGCTAACACATATCCAAACGAAGTTAGTGTACTGTTATCATTTGTTATAATTTTAAGGTACAACTTCTTGAAATTGAAAATCTAAAAGTATTATAAATTTGTCACATATCTTTCATTGCTAGTGCAGTTGACAGAAATCAGTATTTATATTTTTGATAATGTCTTACATATTGGCTTTAGGGCTTCGATTTTCACAAAAATGCATAATTGCTTAAAATGCATAAATAAGAATCATTTTGAGATTTTGGCATTCACATTAAGATATTACTCAAGACCTAGCCAAAATTGAAATTTATTATGAACTAAAAACAAATTAGCAGTAAATTCTATTTTTATACACAAATTCTATATACAAATCCATATTCAATGAAAGCTTCATTTATGCTCTTAGAGGTTGGAAATTTACTTGAAAATATTGGAAAATAGTTTGTTATCAAGGTTAAGAGAAAAGTCTTATAAATAATGTGGAATAATTAAACTGGTCAAATGGTATAATTATGATAATCTAATGCACATGCATTAACACTTCAGCATTGGTGGTCACGCTTCCGTAAAGAAAACATAAAACATCAGATGTGGTCACTATAATTAATTGAACTGCAACCTTATTAATGCAGAATGTTCAATAACAAAATATGGCATTTTATGGTGTGGACAATAGTCCATCATCATTATATTCAGATATGTTTCTATAACTAATCAAGAAAACAATATTAAACACTTTGACAAGAGAGATATCATAGTCATTTTAATGGAAGATTTTTAACACACGCGTGTCCGAACTAATTTATTATTAATATTTCTTGCCAGGATCGTCAAAGATAAAAATAAGTAAAGACGTTTGTTTTTGTACAAGTTTCACTCATAACCCATAAGCTTTCGTCTGTAGTTTTCTATGTTGTGTTTTTTATACTTGTGTTTGTCTTTTGGTCTGTTTTCGTCTCTTGTCGTGGTGTTGTAAACAACGGTCCGGCAATGAGCTTGAATGCGTTTGCCCCTATTACAAAACCTTGTTGAATCACAATATTCTAAATATATTCATATATGCAACATATTGTTGGTACAAAATACAAAAACAATGTATATAATTTTTCGAAACATTTGAATTGATTTGTAACTGTTATGGTCATAATCGAAAACAATATGATTGTATTATCAGTATAAGAAGTGACTTTTTTTTAATATTCATTTTTTTAATCTTTAAAATTGCAGTATTGGGCAAAACAAACAGTTTAAAAAATTGTGCGTAACCGAAGCAAATGTTTTTAAAGTTCTATACAACAGGCTCTATTTATGTGCAAAATTTCTTGTGTCGTTAGAAAAATAGATAGATCAATAAAATATCTATTGTCTTAATGTTTGTATTGACTTTCCAAGCAGATAATTTTGTTAATTATTGGTATTCGTTAGATTCCATTGCACGTTCTGGGAGAGATTAACTGCAATATACAGCTTATAGTTATTTAACCAAAAAATCCGCTAAGGAAAGGCGCCGAGGATTTGGCCTTTTCCCTTTTTTTATTTGACGACACTGATGAGTTAAGTGCGGACGAAACGCGTATCTGCTGTACAAAGTTTTTAATCCTGATATATATGATGAGTTAATTTGGTTAAGGTTTTCGAACTGCCGAAAGCCAGTATGGATTTTGTGTCGTGAGAAATAATGTTTTTTTCATGGGATGAAAGAATGCCTTGAAAAATTATTGTGAATCGTCAAGCATCATAAGCAACTAGTATAACATTAATATTTATCGAATAACGCATCTTTCTGTGTAATTTTAATACGCAAATTGACACTAATGACCAACAGCAACACTGAGTCTAGGCTACCAGTAATAAATTCAAACAGGAGTTATCTACCTTCCAACAGATTTCATAAAAGTATGATTCATGATGACCAGGCAAAGTTAGCTTGCCATAGGGAGTTTTTGACTATTCTGTTTGGTTTAATGCTAACTAAAAGAATGCCTGTACCACAGTATATGGACGTATTTAGTTATTAGTTTGTGTTTTATTCGATTGACATGAAAAATTAACTATGGAAAAATTACTAATATGACGGGGAAAATACATTAGTCCACACAGATATTTTGAGAACATAGAATACTTCGGATTGAGCTATACAAACTCCACAACAATAAAACGAGATTGAACTTATGTGAAGTCCCTGCTTCAATAGTGTCATACGTCGTACACTTACGATAAAGAGCAACGAATGGTGTGTAAGGGATATTCAAACACACAAGCCGAAAATGAATTGACAATTCCGGGCAAATCACTAAAAACGACCATAAGACAAACAACAGACTATACATACCAAAATAGAGAATGAAATCATTTTTGGCATCAAACCTTTTTTGTTTATCACTGCAATTGGCAGAAACATAATATTTCACCCATAAAGGAAACTTACATCGAGATGTATCAACAATACTAAAAGCGGATTTTGCTTGTTTAGGATTTTGTTAAGCTCGATTAAACATTATTCGTTATGATTCAATACACCATAGGCCCCTAACCCTTCTTACTAATCAAAAGTTATATTGGCCGTCAAATCAATGAATGTTGTTTTATCTTCATTTTTCTATGTTGTGTTTTGTATCCTATTTGTCGGTTGATCGTTTTCGTTTTAAGCTCTGGCCTCACGGTCATAAAACTTTCGAGCACGATTTTTGTACTCAGACTCGAGAATCAACCAATCAAATTGCTGGATTTCATGTTTCGAGCATGATTTTTGTGCTCCGAGCACTGAGCAAAGTTTTATGCCTTCAAGACCTGGTATTGTCAGTTTGTTAGTTTATTTCCGACTTATGAGTTCGAAAGCTTAGTCCTTTTTTTCTCTTTTTTAGCCATAAACTTATGATTTTTGTACAGCGGTATATTAGTGTTGCCTTAATCAATGACACAGGTTTTAACAGTCTTGTACACCATTAGTTATACGTGGTGTTACTCATTCTAAGTAAACATCCAGTGATGAATTGCATTCAGTGAGAACCAAAGACTGGGTGTCAGGATTGTACATACAACGAATGCAACATATTCGTAATCAGTTGTGACCCTGTCAATCAATCCACGATGGCGCTCATCAACTTAAAACTTAAAATAAAGGAACAAACACTGTATCAATTGTATGCGTCCGATGCACCTTTTTATTATTATTACTAGTGTTTAACTTCATAAGGAACATTCTAAGCCGAATATGTTTAAAGCTAAGGATATTTAAAACCAATACCGTTGGAGATCAATCTGACCAAATAAGATATGAAATATATGCAACTTTACTCTAAGAACCATTGTTTCATTTCTCTGTCAGAGAAATCCTAGAAGGAAACATGATCCCAGAAATATTGTATCTGACCCCTTTAAATGTTTTTTTTCTAAAATGTAGCTACATAATAATAACAAATAAGTTCACAAAAAATTGAAAACAACACGTTTAATAATTTATTGCGTCCGAAGCGCTTTTCTGGATTTACCTTCATCAGGAACGCTCATAGTCAAACATTTGAAATCCGAAGATGTACAAGTACCGAAAATCGAAAACCGAAGAGCCTGTGTCGCTCACCTTGGTCTATGTGAATATTAAACAAAGGACACAGATGGATTCATGACAAAATTGTGTTTTGATGATGGTGATGTGTTTGTAGATCTTACTTTACTAAATATTCTTGCTGCTTACAGTTATCTCTTTCTATAATGAACTTGGCCCAGTAGTTTCAGTGGAAAATGCTAGTGAAAATTTACAAATTTTATGAAAATTGTTAAAAATTGACAATGAAGAGCAATTACTCCTTAAGGGGTCAATTGACCATTTTGGTCACGTTGACTTATTTTTAGGTCTTACTTTGCTGTACATTATTGCTGTTTACAGTTTATCTCTATTTATAATAATATTCAAGATAATAACAAAAAAATTCCTTAAAATTACCAATTCAGGAACAGCAACCTAACAACCGATTATCAAATTCATCTGAAAATTCCAGGGCAGATAGATCTTCACCTGATCAACAATTTGACCTCCTGTCAGATTGCTCTAAATGCTTTGTTTTTTGAGTTATAAGCCAAAAACTGCATTTTACCCCTATGTTCTATTCTTAGCCATGGCGGCCATCTTGGTTGGTTGGCCGGGTCACCGGACACATTTTTAAAACTAGATACCCCAATAATGATTGTGGCCAAGTTTGGATTAATTTGGCCCAGTAGTTTCAGAGGAGAAGATTTTTGTAAAAGATTACTAAGATTTACGAAAAATGGTTAAAAATTACTATAAAAGGCAATAACTCCTAAAGGGGTCAACTGACCATTTCGATCATGTTGACCTATTTGTAAATCTTACTTTGTTGAACATATATTGCAGTTTACAGTTTATCTCTATCTTTAATAATATTCAAGAGAATAACCAATTAGAGGCTCTTAAGAGCCTGTGTCGCTTACCTATGTCTGTGCATATTAAACAAATTACACAGATGGATTCATGACAAAATTGTGTTTTGGTGATGGTGATGTGTGTGTAGATCTTTATTTACTGAAATTCTTTCTACTTACAATTTTCTCTATCTATAATAAACTTGCCCCTTTCGTTACAGAGGAAAATATTTTGTAAAAAATTACAAAATTAATGAAAATTGTTAAAAATTGACTATAAAGGGCAATAACTCCTTAAGGGGTCAATTGACCATTTTGGTCATGTTGACTTATTTGTAGATCTTACTTTGCTAAACATTTTTGCTGTTTACAGTTTATCTCTATCTATAATAGTATTCAAGATAATAACCAAAAATGGCAAAATTGCTTTAAAAATTACCAATTGGGGGCAGCAACCCAACAACCATTTGTCCAATTCATCTGAAAATTTCAGGGCATATATATATTAACTTGATAAACAATTTAAGTGCTGTCAGATTTGCTTTAAATGCTTTGGTTTCAAAGTTATAAGCCAAAATCTACATTTTACCCCTATGTTCTATTTTTAGCCATGGCAGCCATCTTGGTTGGTTGGCCGGGTCACCGCACCCATTTTTAAACTAGATAATAATGATTGTGGCTAAGTTTGACCAAATTTTGGCCAAGTAGTTTCAGAGGAGAAGATTTTTGTAGAAGATTACAAAAATTTAAGAAAAATTGGTTAAAAAATGACTATAAAAGGTAATAACTCCTTAAGGGGTCAACTGACCATTTTGGTCATGTTGACTTATTTGTAGATCTTACTTTGCTAAACATTATTGCTGTTTACAGTTTATCTCTATCTATAATAGTATTCAAGATAATAATCAAAAAAGGCAAAATTTCTTAAAAAATTACCAATTGGGGGACAGCAACCCAACAACCATTTGTCCAATTCATCTGAAATTTTCAGGGCAGATAGATATTAAGTTGATAAACAATTTAACTGTGTCAGATTTGCTTTAAATGCTTTGGTTTCAAAGTTATTAACCAAAATCTACATTTTACCCCTATGTTCTATTTTTAGCCATGGCAGCCATCTTGGTTCATTGGCCGGGTCACCGCACACATTTTTAAACTAGATAATAATGATTGTGGCTAAGTTTGACCAAATTTAGGCCAAGTAGTTTCAGAGGAGAAGATTTTTGTAGAAGATTACAAAAATTTACGAAAAATTGGTTAAAAAATGACTATAAAAGGCAATAACTCCTTATAGGGTCAACTGACCATTTTGGTCATGTTGACTTATTTGTAGATCTTACTTTGCTAAACATTATTGCTGTTTACAGTTTATCTCTATCTATAACAGTATTCAAGATAATAACCAAAAATGGCAAAATTTCTTAAAAAATTACCAATTGGGGGACAGCAACCCAACAACCATTTGTCAAATTCATCTGAAAATTTCAGGGCAGATAGATATTAACTTGATAAACAATTTAACTGTGTCAGATTTGCTTTAAATGCTTTGGTTTCAAAGTTATAAGCCAAAATCTACATTTTACCCCTATGTTCTATTTTTAGCCATGGCAGCCATCTTGGTTGGTTGGCCGGGTCACCGCACCCATTTTTAAACTAGATAATAATGATTGTGGCTAAGTTTGACCAAATTTGGCCAAGTAGTTTCAGAGGAGAAGATTTTTGTAGAAGATTACAAAAATTTAAGAAAAATTGGTTAAAAAATGACTATAAAAGGCAATAACTCCTTAAGGGGTCAACTGAGATCATGTTGACTTATTTGTAGATCTTACTTTGCTTAACATTATTGCTGTTTACAGTTTATCTCTATCTATAATAGTATTCAAGATAATAACCAAAAATGGCAAAATTTCTTAAAAAATTACCAATTGGGGGACAGCAACCCAACAACCATTTGTCCAATCCATCTGAAAATTTCATGGCAGATAGATATTAACTTGATAAACAATTTAACTGCTGTCAGATTTGCTTTAAATGCTTTGGTTTCAAAGTTATAAGCCAAAATCTACATTTTACCCCTATGTTCTTTTTTTAGCCATGGCAGCCATCTTGGTTTGTTGGCCGGGTCACCGCACACATTTTTAAACTAGATAATAATGATTGTGGCTAAGTTTTACCAAATTTGGCGAAGTAGTTTCAGAGGAGAAGATTTTTGTAGAAGATTACAAAAATTTAAGAAAAATTGGTTAAAAATGACTATAAAAGGTAATAACTCCTTAAGGGGTCAACTGACCATTTTGGTCATGTTGACTTATTTGTAGATTATACTTTGCTGAGTGAACATTATGATGTTTACAGTTTATCTCTATCTATAATGATATTCAAAATAATAACCAAAAACTGCAAAATTTTCTAAATAACAAGGTTTTTTAAAGACTGTTATAGATTAATAGTATATAAATAAAGTAACAAACAAAAAACAGAAAAAATGAAGGGTCCGTATACTTTTTCAAGCGAACATCTGGCAAAACTTCATAAATAAATGGAGTGCTCAGCCTTAATTACATAAATGTTTTGTTCTGTATATATAATACCATTGTTCCTTTTAAATTACAACAATTGTATCGATTAAGATACTTTTATGTGCGTGATTTATGAAAGCTAACTTATTTTAAGGCATTGTCTTTCTTGACATGGGACGCCAACTTCCCGTTTTGCAGATGAATATGAACTGGAATAAACGGCATAAAAACATAAATACAAAATGCATGGGTTTAGTGTAAAACTTAGTTTAAGACGACACTTTCAGTTCCTGGTCAATTTACAGTCTCGTGTACTCCGGAAGGGTGAGCAGATTCTACTACACATGTGGTGACCGTTGTGTTGCTAATGGTGTTACAAACCAAGTAGTAAGTCTAATTTGGTAGTCACATTCGGGTAAATGGTATATTATTGTATTTACGACATTAGAAACATTTTGGTTATCGTCTGTGAAACGGATATTCAATAACGGTCAACCAACTAGTGATAGCGTTCGTAAAACTTACGAGAGGATGACTTCAACTTCACCACTAGCAACTCCTGGTTTAATAGCTTCCTTTTGAGCAGCAATCCTCTATCAAGAAAATCATGATAGAAAATAAAAGCCCTGAAATATCGTATCAACTGGGAGATATATACTCTGCATATGCAGATATACTCCGTAGCTGAAACCATCTCTTTTGTCGTAAAGTTTTGTTTTCAACTAACTTTCACTGTCAATTTCTAGATGCAGACTTAACTGTACATTGGCATTCTTACCCTCGTATATAGACTCAGATTTGGTTAATATATTGAGTTAAATAGATGTGATATTCCTTATTTATCCCTTTATTTGCATGTGACATAATGGTACGCATAATTTATCAATAGCGCAATCCATTGGGATTATTGTTTTAAAGAATAAAAAAGGGAGAAAAAATAGCAAACCTGGCTTTTGCAAGACAAAATTGAAATAAACGAGAAAGTTTAAAGTTTTTCTCCATTATTTGACCAATTAGCGTCAAATTTCGTTTGACCGGAAGTAAACGTCCAAATTTGAACAAAATAAACAAAATCCTTTCCAATATTTACATTTGCTGTGTACAATTTTTCCATACAGCATACTTTGTATGTTTAGATAAATACGTAAACATTTTATACAATAACAGGGGAAACGTATATTTGCCTGCGGATGTTTTCCAAACAGCCATGTAGAGAAATCATGCTATAATTATTTACAGTATTACGCGATTAGTAATGAATTTTTAGACCATAAGGGACGACATCAAAAGTTCAATGTAGAATAAAAAACTTAATTCACATAGTTTTTTCACTGACCCCCAACCCCACCCCCTCTTAACTTAATTTGGGAAAAATTGATTTACCAATAGGGATATATGTAAAAATCGATTTAAGATATACAAAACTTGCAGAATTTTAACACCCCCCCCCCCCCCCCAACCCCCAAACTATTTGATTTTTAAGTTTTTTTTATCCTACATCGATCTTTTGATGTCGTCCCTAATGACATTGAATTATCAAAAAGTGAAATATCATAAAACAATTCACTTGGCACACTCACAGAATCTATATAAACTAAGTAAACATTTTTTTTTCTGAATTATTATTTTTTTTATTTTTAGTTAGACATTGTTACGGGAGAATTCAATACTGTAAAATTTACGTTCTTTTTTTATATAGTGAACTCATACAAATACCTTTCCAATTGAGGCCATTTTGATTTCCGGAACGTAAAAAAACATGCGAGTGGAAGTATGCTTGGCTCTCTCGTCGAACAAGACCTTTTGTAAATTACAGCCACGTTCGTTTTGTGGTGTATAAACACAGGTACACAGCCGTTTGGCTTTGAGAATACAGCGACGCAATGAAAAAAGGGATAGAACTTGGATTAGAAAATGTCTGCAATCTTATTACATGTATCATTTCTTAATTATTGATACACATGGTTAATGTCGGGTGGTTTTCTTTAAAGTTGATATTCATGCAACATCGCCATTTTATATGTTTGTAAAAATAGAATGTATGCAATGTCAGTACATGTTGTAATTTCGCCCACTAATCCAAAACGGTCTCTAGGAAAACCGTTATATTTCCATCTTAGTTTAAAGGAGCACTAGCTACGATATACAGAAAAAAAATATGACTTTTTGCTTGTTTAATCATAAATGAAAGTGAAATACTAGTAGTGAAATAATATTTCACTTTTAGCGACCAGTTTGGTTCAGATTTGTCCAAATAAACAAAGAAACATTGCTTATGAATTATTCACTTGCAAGCTAATAATTTGACCTCATTAAATCCGTATTAATGTGAACTTCAATTGAACCTGTTAGCTAGAGATGGATAACGCATGAACTATGCGTGTTTGGTTGTTAAAAGGTAAAGAATGTTAACATTGAAAGTGAAACATGGGTAAACCACTTGATTGAATGATTTGATCTACAAAAACTCATTCTTATACAGGAAAAAATGATTATAAACAAACAGTTTTGTCTTATTATATGAAATCATACAGACCTAGAAAAAAAATATTGCACGAGTTCGCTATCTATTTATGTCTATGATTATTTTAACAACGGGTTATATAAACATCGACAGTTTTCGGAACGTCTCATCGATGGTTGATTAGACGACATAAATTGTTTATTTTAGACTTTGTTTTATTTGGATATACGTTGAATAGGAGAATTTTACTCAAAACGATGAATATGAATTTGACAGCTTGTGGCCCTTCAAGTTTATTTCATTCTATTTTCATTTTATCTATTATTATGATCTTTTTATTTGTTTCATCTTTTTTTGTAAACATTGTCAGATTTAAAGTAAACGTTGGCTTTGTGATGTGAGCATACATTTTTTCAAATTTGATTTGTAGGAATGAAACTGAAACTTTTCAAAAAGGTACTAGTAGTAAGCCATAAAAGAAAACGGACAGAACGATAGGTGCTGATAAAATAGTTCCGGTTTTCCGAATCCGAAAAAGCTTTTGAAAATGTATTTTTTTATCAAACGTTTAAATTGCTGATTTTGACCTAACAATTATATTATAGTAAAATCCTAGCTCATAGACTGTCTGCCTTAGTTTTTCTTGAATTTAATGAAGGCATGATATGCAATTTTAATTTGCAGATTCAGAGGTGAAGGTAAGCTAAAGCCTATTTTTGTCAAGAATTACACATGATTTAAATAGAACCCATCAGATGTTCACAACCCATAATAAAAATAAGAGGATGTTGTATGAATGCCAATGAGACCAATTGACGTATGTGTAATCAACCATATAGGTCTTTAACATTGATGTTCACTTCCGTATTGTAAGCTATAAAAGGCACCGTATAAAAAAATATATAATAATTTAAAAGAGAAAATTCAAGTGCTAAAATAAGATGTTTCATACAAATATGTTGTAGGTAAAATATCATTTACGACCAAAAACTTTTTTTTAAATGGCCACATGTTTTCAAATTTGTCATCTTTTCGACTTCATTATAACATTACATAATTATGCTTTTTTTCTGACATGACTTTGTCATTCCTTTTAATTCATCTATAAAATTCACCTACAATTTAAAAATATGATGAATTATTTTTGGTTTAATATCAAACGTCAAATAATGGTTTCATTTTTATACCACCAAGTGAAAAGTTAAGCAAAAAAGGCAGTAGTTTTAAGCCCCCTTACTGAATGATCTGATAAAAAATTGCAATTGCAGTTAGCTTAAGTTCTTTGGTCCATGTTTGTAGCTTTTACCCTACAGAAGCAATAGATTAAAAGAAGCAAAAGTGACTATCATTACCCATTGGACATCATCATGACAACAAAAGGACGAACTAACAACAGTTCACAAGACAGTCACAAAAAGAGGAATGAACAAAATAAATCAATACCGGACTTAATTTGAAAACTTGGAATAGGTAGGCAGTTCTTGCTCCACTTTTAGCTTCTAGCTTCATTTTTTGTTAATACATGCAAATCAAAATTCGGTGATTATGACTTTTTGTCCATCTAGGAAAAAACTAATGAAAAATCTCCTCCATGAAAACGTTTTAAATCTACATAAACTCGTTCATAATTGCGTTTTAATTTTTAAAATACATTTCAGCTCTTTGAAAAATAGGTTACAAAGTTAATAAGGATAACCTTTTCGTGTTGAGATAATCTAGTTATCATTATATTGAAACAACCTTTTTTACAAAAACATGCGGAGTCGCATGCAGACGCACTTCAGAAAAGTATAAATACCCGTATGCATAGTGATACCATAGCACGGTTACTTAATTTCTTTTCTTTATTTGATAGTTATTTTCTTATGTCTATAATACATGCTTGGAGTATTTCGTCATTTTATTGCATATTCTAACCAATTTTACCAACACCCATGATATGATTTTTTAAATAAAACCATTTGATCTAATTTCTTTAATACCCTGAACACAGCAAGAAAATTCCGCATCAAGAGGCGGACTAGCCATAGTCACTGCAGTTTCGGAAACACGTAAGGAACAGAGCGAAATTTAAAATAACCATATGTTACCTACAATTGTTGTATGACTGTTTACCTGTCTAGACCACCGACCTGAGTTTATTCCGGTTATTTTGTGGGATTCGTGTTTTTGAAATTATAGTTGATTTACGGTTGTTGCTTTCTTGTTGTTTCAATATTTTTCTGTTTGAAATGATTTGTTTTTTTGGTTACAGAGTCGTCTGTCCTTTTCGGAACTAGAATTTTGATTACCCACTTGGTGTCTTTTCACCCTTCACGATTTCCCGTTTATGCATTCTGTGTAATATTTGCATTAACGTACACCAAAACGTTTGGATAGGTTTAAATTACTCAACAATGGAAATTCAACCAATGATGTAACATTATTTTCATTTTGATGTACGAACAATGAGACTATCTGTAGTCCTTTAGACTCTAAATAGGCGAATTAACTACATATATTGTCCCTGGTGGCCCTGTGTTTGTTCGATATAACATTGTCATTATTTTACTTTGAATTTCTACAATCGTGCACTTCCTTGATATAAGCATAGAAATATTTCCTCACTATTCAAGTCATTTATATCTATCCATAACAATTTTTTCAGTACCTTTTCTATATTAAAATATAAACAATGTAAATTAACGGGTATTGTTAACCCGTTCATGCTGCAATAATTGATTACTGTTGTGTCTCGGTGCCGCACAGAATAAATTTCTTAGTAGACCAATGCTTATTCCGTATCAATTTCATGCTGGAAGTGATGTTTTCAAAATGAATCAATTTGTCGATAACGCTTTTTTATGTTTTTTTTCCTACAAAAGAAACATTTCTTAAGTTCTTTGTTGTCGGGCCTAATGTGCGTTGTTTATTATGTTTCTCCATCCAGACTGATTGGAACATGCTAGAAAACAGTACGATATCCCGTGTTTCACAATTTACCTTTATTTCGTGAGCAATCTTGCATTTTTTACAAGTTCCGTTGTAACGGCACTTGTTCTGTGTAGATCAATAAAGACGGTAATGTCTGCAGCAGAGCGATCTCTGTCAGTTCTAAAGAAAAGCAAAGAAAAGGCAACTACGAACAATTACCATTTTCGATATTTTAATTTAGCAGATGTTTAATTCAGAACGGAGAATATGACTTACAATGATATTTCATTCAGTGTCTGAAGCAGGAAGTTAATTGTTTGATTTGGTAAGAAAGGATGCGTCTATTTTTATTTATTTGTAAGACTTGTATTGTTACTGATCTGTTTGCCTGTTTATTGTTTTAGTCTGCAGCGAAGGGTAAACTTCCTTATCTTTTTACGTACAACTGAGTGAGTAAGGGAGAAAAAAAGAATTGCACATTTATCACTGTAATGGATTACTATATTTAAAGAAAAAAACTACGTTGTCTGATCTTTACAGATCTTGTCCAACGTATGTATGCTTGCATGCTTATCTGATTTAATACAATATTGAATTAAGAAGCTGTGGTATGATTACCAATCAGACAACTTTCCATCAGAGAATAAATGATGTAGATATGTCAACGTACGATCTTCAACAATGAACAAAACCCATACCGTAAAACATGCTATAAAATGCTCTTACATGTCAAGCCGAAAATAACTCACACGAGAAAACCCGCGAATAACCTGATGTATGTAAGAGACAAAAGGTGAAATACAAATATTGTATACAGCAACAACAGAAAAATAAATATGGTATACAGCAACAACAGAAACACAAATATGGTATACAGCAACAACAGAAATACAAATATGATATGTATACAGAAACAAAAGAAAAACAAAAATAATATACAGCAATAAACGACCACCACTAATTACAGGCTCCTGACGTGGGACAGACTCATACAGAGGTTGGAGGGATAAGCCACGAGTGTTTGAGTTGATGCAATCCTGTATATTCTGAAATGGCAAATAGAATGGTCCATTTACCTTTATCCGTTTGCCTCGGACTAACATATCCGTATGTCGCAAGGCAGATAACTAGCTAAAAAATGAACACGGAAAGTATGACGTTTTTTAATAATTATAGTGCGACACATTTCATACATATTCTAGGAGGTTATTTTATACTTATTTGTCAAAAAAACATACAAATGTCAAGTACATGTATAAAGATTGACAATAGATCATAGTTAATTTCACTATTTATAACGTTTTGTCACATTAAAATATCGCAGAATGTCGGGCTATTTTTACAAATTTGCTATGCGCGCGCGCGCGCGCGTGTGTGTGTGTGTGTTAGGTACAGAAAAAGTTTCAAAATATATAAAGAATTAAGATAAAATGTGGCGACAAAGATAAGCCAAAAGGTGCTCCGAAAACTAGAAAAAAAACTACCTGTTTGCACCGGGCCTGATCACTTCTTTTATCATCTGGATAGTTGAATGAGAATGAACAAGTGCAACGGAAAAAAAGATACAGAAAAATCCACTGGGCCAGCTAAGGACCACCTTCGGCTGTTGTCTACTCTTTTGTTGGGTTGTTGTTTTTTGACATATTCCCCATTTCCATTCTCAATTTTAATTTTACTATAAATAATGAAAAAAGAGAAAAATAAGGGTAATTTACTGTATAATCTTTAACCTAGAGATGTTTATACCTAGATTGCACTTACTCAAATTACTTATCGAATTACTGAGTACCACGATTCATAAACGATGGTGTAATTTATCATAATAGCCTTTTCGCAAATTATATCACTTGTTAAGTGTTTCTAATGTTACAATTAACCACAGTATTCTCGCTTCGGATTTCAAAAATGTTATTTACACATTTAATAATTAGGTTGCTTTCTTCTGATCGAGCAGCATAAATCGATTTAAATTGAGAATAAAAATGGGGAATATGTCAAAGAGACAACAACCCGACAAAGAGCAGATAACAGCCGGAGGTCACCAATGGGTCTTCAACGCATTGAGAAAATCCCGCACCGGAGGTGGCCCTCAGTTGGCACCTAAATAAAAATTTATACTAGTTCATTGAAAATGGACGTCATAATTAATTTCAAAACATCAAAATAAATTAAATTAAAAAAAAAACTTACAGAACTAACAAAGACCAGAGTCTCCTGACTTGGGATAGGCGCTAATATGCAGCGGATGAAACATGCCCATGAAGGTCATGATACTATAAGCTTGGAAAATACTGTTCAAAAATTGAATTAGGGAACATCCTGTATTTTTGAAGACCGGTCTGTTATCCTTTTTTTATGAAGCTTTAAAATGCTTAGTATGTCGAAAAAGAGGCCATATATGTTGTTAAAAAAACGTCTGCTTGCATTGTTTTAAAAGTTTCATATGTAAGATTGAACTCGATTCCACCAGGACTGAGGAATCTGTTTGGCATACATACAACATGATTGGGTGCAATCAATATCGATAATTCATTTAAACAACAAGATTATTTTAGAGGTTTTTTTATAAAAAATATTATAGTCGGTTAACTTTAGCAGATTAAGAACTGTAAATAAAAAAAAAGTTCATTCTATATCTAAAAATTTCTATTGTTAATCAATAAAAACATTTATTTGATATATGTATATTATATATTCATAACGTTGGTGTTTATCAATAAATTCCTTTCGTCGTTATTGGTACTTAGAATAAGTTGCACATTTTGCAACACAGAAGACTGCAGCTGCTACGTATTGCTAAATAGAATTTAAATTTAAAGTTTTATCTAATTTTCTGCGATATGTTTTTCTCGTAAATATGTGAAGTCCTCAAAAGTTTCGTATCTGACAACACAACTGGTCCGAGAACACAATTAATTCGTAGTGCATTTCTTTTAGAACATAAATGAAAATTTAAAAAATCCCACCTGCGCTTTCTCAATGAAATGTTTACAGTGTGTTGTACTACTTTTGGGACAAATTATATCAAAATTATAGAAAACTTCATCGCCTCAAACTCAAAATATGGACAATTTTGTGTTTAGGGTGTCTTGAAATCTTTTGACAGCTTCCGAAGTGCTAATTTTTAACCTTTTTCAGCTGGACCGAATCACTACTTTCCTGTAAAATTCTGGACCCAAATTTTTTTACAGTGTAATTTCACCCCCCTACTTACAATTTGAGGCATTAAACATGGAGAAATAAATTTGGAAGGGGTATAAAAATTATTGGCAAGTAACCCACTGTTAACACTAGGGACTATATTCGTGAACAACGAAAATCAAGGGACGACAATTGTGGTCTCGGACCAACTACATAAAAATGAAATGTACTCAATATTAATTTTGTCCACCAGTCTCATATACAATAATACAATATGCTTAATTTTAAAAACACTCCGTCACATTGACATGTGAAACAAGAGGTAAATTACAAAATACAATCACATACAATTAAAGACTGAATAAATAAAACAACTTAGAAAGGAAATATATGGAAATTTCTTTACTTTATATTATAATGTTTTAGTTAACTTTGAAATGAATAAAGACACATTTTTAAGTTCGTTTATATTAGTCAATGACAGTAGTCCTTTCATTTTTGCTTCACTTGGATATTTCACATGGAACTCTGGAATATGCTGATTTCTGATATTTTTTACTAATAAAGAATTGCATTCAAATAAATAATGGTATTCATTGCCAATTGCAGTTAAACTCAAATTACATGTCCTCTCTTCCTTTGGAATGTTATACCATCTTCCCAGCTCTACTGGAATTTTAACATTGCAGCATCTTAATTTTGAAATATATTTACGTTCGATTGGTGTTAATTTTAAAAGATAGTTTTCTAAGCCAAAGATTGTTTTAAAAAGTCTATAAAATTCTCCTCTGGATGAGTTGTCCATTGTTGAATGAATGCATCTTTTAGTTTTTCTGTCAGTACGATTTTTAGTTGATTTATATCCAATGATGATTGCTGAGTACAAAGCTATGTTATGTATGTGCATGGTACATGATACGTCAATTAGATAAGTAAATTCAAAAACTTATATTTTGATATTACATTCTGGAGAAACCAGAACTTTTCAAGATCCTTTCAAATTAAATTGAATTAAACTTGTTTTCCCTTCACTTATGTCCTTCAAAAAATCTACCCGATAATTTTCTTTACTTATCATCTTGTGCCCTTAAAAAAAACCGTAGACCTTTTAACTGTGGAATAAAAAAATAACACGGTAAAAAAAATTAAGCCACTTAGCTCCTTATAGTTATTAACTTCAATGAAGTTCAACGGCAACATTAATGAGAAAGTGATAGTATTTTTATTGATTCGGTCACGTCTTGTGAGTTGTTTTGTATGCTCATGACACAAATAATTGACTTGTGACCCAGCCTCAAAGATAGTGTTCCCATCGTTGAAAGTTTGACGTCTTCAATACCCGTATATTGTCATGTCTTCTTCATTACCATATCCAAGTCACAATCAGCTGTGCTGAAAACCACTTTTCATTATACTTCCATCGTGTGGTCAAATTAAATTGCAAATGATAACTTTACTATAGAAAAAATAGCAATGAAGTTATCAATAGGAGCTAATGTCAACCAGGACTTTGAAAGGCAAAGCATCGGGGCGTGGACGTGTGAAGTCTTCACCCCTATTTTATTCTTTCTGACAACTTTTATGCCTCGTTGAACTTAAGCACCAGTTTACCCCTAATATTTAATTGCATCGAACGACTGATGCGAGTGGAAAAGGTATGAGAAGTTTTACAAAGATCAAATTGTGTATTTTATTGGATTTCAAATTTAATCCGATATGTTTTTGTAAACAAAATGTTTTCTGTTAGTATTAAACTGAAAGCATGTTCATTCCTTTCTACCAAAATCGTTCAGCAGTGTGGATTACGCGTGTACAGATTAAAATGATAATGCATGCAAAACAAATCTTAGTTAATTCGATAATGTACTTAGGTGTTATGGGTAATTAAATTCCAATCACTCTTGTAATTTTGAGAAAATGTAATCCTCTTTACATGAAGAGAGATGCGACATAATCCTTATACCACCGTTTAAAATGGCTACAGAAATTACAATAGTTTTTAACAACTGTGACATGACTATTGGATCATTTAATCGTTTAGAAAAGTGCAAAATACACACGAATGTAATACTATATAAGCACATTCACACCTTTTATGAGAAATGAGAAGTACATGTATATGTGCCCGAGTCATATACTCAACTCACGAAAGTATTAACACTTTTTTCCCCATCTTCCTATACAAGACAGTGCTGCATGAACAGCTTATCCGTACTTCGAGATGGATAGCGGCAACAAATTCGTATCCCGGAAGAACTTTTTAAAGCAAAATAGTTCCTCTCAAAACTGTAAATTTTGAATATATAAAATGAGGTTTTTTTATTACATGCAATTCCTGGAGATCATTATAAAAGCCTTATTGAATATTTATCTATTTGGAATTATAAAAGATAAATGAATTTGAAAAAAGAGGAAGCAGTACGTTGTTTTTCCAGATCGGAGTTGCCTGTTTTTTGTACTTCCTGACTTCCGGTAACCACTGTGCTCTTGAATTCAAGTCGTGGTCAACATAACATAACTAGGTATATATAACATACACAATGTCGCAATGTTTTCTAAATTCGATTCGCGGTGGTTTTTTTCACAGTGACTTGACCTTACCATGTGGTCCAGTGGAATATCAATTAATCAAGCCATTACGGACAGCTCGAATAAATATCTGCGAAACCATAACGGACAGTTCGATTAAACATCTACAAAACCATAACAGACAGCTCAGTTAAACTTAAGTAAAGCCATTACAAACTCGATGATATATCTGCAAAAATAATACGAACAGCTCGTTTATATGTCTGCCAAAATAATACGAACTGCTGCGATTATATATCTGCCAAAATAATACGAACAGCTCGATTAATAACTGCCAAAACAATACGAACAGCTCAAATATATATCTGCCAAAATAATACGAACAGCTCGTTTATATATCTGCCATAACAATACGAACAGCTCGATTATATATCTACCAATCCATTACAGACTGTTCTATTGTGAAAAAAATATTCATGCAGGTTATGTATGGAATTATGACGACATCTTCTACTGTACTGGCCTCTAATTAACAAACTGTTTATGATTTTTTCAACTGCTTTGTAAAAGCCACAACAATCATAGGCGGATCCGGGGGGGGGGGGGGGGGGGGGGGCTGGGAAAAATTTGGTTGGTTATATAAGGAATCATTGAAGCATGACTGGAGCGGCCCCCCCTAGGGCAGTCAGCGCCCCCCCCCCCCCCCCCCCCCTTAGGGAAAGTTCTGGATCCGCCACTGACAATGAAATGATATATAAAGAGAACATCAACATTTTTTTTCAAGCAGAGAAGGTTATTTTATATGTAGCAAAATATAGGTTTTGCATGACATGTGATACATGCGTAGTACTGTAGGACATGTAACTCTTTTGACAGGCCCGGTCTCGCTCCGATTGGAGTTTAGTCATGCTACATCCTCAGGACTTTTAGCTTGATTTATATATTCGAAATGAAGAACTAGACTTGATTTGAACATAGGTTAATTACTGTTGTCTGTTATTTATAAAATAAATTTTATATATACAGAAAAATCATTCAAGCATAACTTATAACTTTTCAAAATACTTCTACCTCAGGAATAGATTTATTTAGCCGTATCTGGGAAAAAAACTTTCGGAATTTGAAGTCCTCAATGACTTTTAACTACGAACTTTATGTTGGCATTGTTAACTATTTTAACGTCACCACCGATGTAGACGAAACGTGCGCGGGGTCTTGCTTACAAAATTTAAAGTATGGTGTCTATGATGAGTTTATAAATGAATAGAATCAGAAACAAAGCTGGGCATATATGTATGCTGGTTTTTTTTTATTATTGGAAACCCTTATATATAAATGTTATTTATGATGATCTTATAAATGGTTAAAATAAGAAATACAGCTGGCATATATACCTACTTTTCAAAATTCCACCTCCCACTAACTCGTGCTGGAGGACACATGCAACATAGATAGCAGCATTCTTTCATCATAAAAAAATGTTTGCCTTTTTTTCTTTTGTTCTTTTTCTTATATTCATGACCAACGGAAACATTTGTCTGTACCATGTCAGGAAAACACAGTTGTTATCCATTCGTTTGATGTGTTTGATCTTTTGAATTTGCCATTTGATTAGGGACTTTCCGTTTTGAATTTTCCTCGGAGTTCAGTATTTTTGTAATTTAACTTTTGCCACTGGACGTAAATAAAACATCAATCTATTAAATAGATATTCATTGAATGACTTGTTTTTTCAATGAATGTTATAAATGTTGAAGACCTATGCCAATTTTTAGTAAACATTATTGTAAATTGTACATTTTAATTTTATCAAGTGTTTTCATGTTAGGCTTCCTATTTATCAAAAGCGTCTGTATCAAAAGGATTCGTCAAATGACTTCTTAATTTTTATTCACATCACGTGCCTCTATCATTTTAACCCCCTGTATTGAACTGACAATCAGATGAATAGAACAGGTTTATTTTACAAGTAAAAGGGTTCGATTTCAACTTGCTAACCTCACTTTTACTACACAAATGCATGAAATCTATCAGCCGTCGGATATCACTTGACGAATGCATCTGAAAACTAATTATGATTTTTACCTGAATATGTGAATACAATACCTGCACGGTATGATGGCTAGTGATCATGTTTGGTTGAGTTATTGAATTCGTTGGCTCATCATTTCGTTTCAACTTCTAATGTATAAATGATCTATGTGATGACACTGAAGACCTCACAGGAGATACATTAAACCCATCGTTTAGCAAATAGTTCCAGCTTCAATTCTATATATAATTACATAACTTAAGTTCATCATTTCTATCATTCCCGTGTTTTAATCAGTCAAATCACCCAGCCAAGTCTATTATTTATTTTGTTAGATAAAGAAATTTAAACGAAATTGTATGTTTTGTATCTCTATACCTCGGCCATTCTTGATCAAAATTTGAATAGAAAATTCTTTTATCGAATTCAAAGTTTTGTAATACCAATGAGTTTTGTTGAAAATGAAAAAAAAAACCAAAGCGACCGAATATATTAAAGGGACAATCATATTTCATCTATAAGCACAAAATCATGTCGAAAAAAGAATGACGACGAAAAGACAAACAACAGTGTACGAAACTAAAGACTGAACAACATGAAAACCACAAAAAAACGGAGATGATATGTGCTTTGGAATGTATAGCAGGCTCGGTTTTTTATATAGCACCCGTCGTGTTGATCAAGTTAAGTTTCATAGTAAGAAGATATTCCAAAACGATCAACCAAGTCATGGTGGCGTCCGTAAATATTTCAAAGGGACAACCTCAACTTTATAACTTGCAACCCATTCTATTAAGAATGTCGGGATATGAAATGCTAGCTCTCGAGTATCAAAAAAGTATAACAAAAATACTGAACTGAAAATCAAATTTAGAAAGGGGAAGTTCTTAAAACCTGACAAAATCAAATACTACCAACAGAACAAGTTAAACCTCACTCTTGTATGACAGTTTATAGTTCCATTATTTTGACAAAATTTAGTTAGCAAATCAAACATACATAATATATTAACGTAACTTTAACTGGGATCTACATATACAGTACATCGCAGGCATAAAAAACAACTGATTATAAAAAAAGTATACAGATACATATATACAAATATACAGAAAAGTAAAATAACAAAAAAACCGAACTCCAAAGAAAACTTCTAAACGGAAAATCCCTTAGCAAATGGCAAAATCAAAAGATAAAACACATCAAACGAATGGATAATAACTGTATTAGTCTTGGTGCAGGTATTTTCAGTCGCATCAAATTCCATTATTTTGACAACGATGTGGGAACAAAACAAAAAGAAATGATAGGTAAAAACTGTAAAACAATATGGGTACAGCAATACACATTGTGTTATATAATCTAAATATCTATAAAAAAAAAAACAAGAACTCTAACAAATAAGGTGTACTAAATAGTAAAACTCGTCATAGATGCCAAGACCTAAACCATCTTTGAAGATAAAATAATCATTTTGAGATATATGCGCCAAACGCAGGTGTTGCTTTAATGCTGCAAAGCATAGAAATGACAATTTACAATTGTGAAGCTGAAATCGCCTCTCTTGTCTAATTTTTTGTTGTTTTAACCGATCCTCATTGTCAAATTTAAAATGTAAGTCAAGATATGAGGCAGTCTTACCTGTATCTGTGATACCATTTATTTCAAGTTCGATGAGATTGGTGTGTTCAACATATCCTTCAACCTTTGTATTTATTGATGAAACATTATGTATTTAGTCGAATGAGAAGTTTAAAAGCTCCCTCATTACGTATGCCTCGAATAAATAAAGGATTAAGTCGGCAAGAAGAAGAGCACATTTGGCATCCATAGGAATGCCGATTGTTTGTGGTAAAATCGTCCTCCCAACATAACAAAGATATGTTGTAAAAAAGAAATCAGGCATCTTGTGTCAGTTTTGGATATTTTCTATTGAAACAAAGCGTTGTTACAAATTAGGATAAAACAACGAAGTTGTGTGTACGACGTAACGTTGGACTCATTCTTTCAATCTGACGTTAAGTTAGTCTTGATAGTACATGATTAAAGGATAAAAAAAAATCAAATGTATACGATTGTATGTACTGTAACACATATCTTTTTGAACTTTTTCTTATCCACATCTGATTTATATCGCCCATAGAGTAAGCAGTTTCAAAATAACTCGGAAGTAAGGCTGTAATTAGTGATAAAATTGATAGTTTGGAAGGTGTTTGTGAAGCAGTTGGAAGACCCAACATTATAACGTTGTTTGTAGGGACACTTCTGAAACTAGGATATCCAAAACACTGAAGGAAGTTCAAATTCTTCACCTTTGTTTGGATTATTAAGGAACATAGAATAGACCTATGTTTATCAAAGATTCCTCTTTTGTAGGTAATGTGGAAGTATATGTTGAGTTTCGTAATGATTTGTCAGTTGTAACACAACGATGTTTTGTTTAGTCCGAGATTACTCTGACGCCCAACGGCTGTTTTGTCAGACAAGCTGGGTCGTGGGACGTCAGAGCTCGTCCCATATCAAAAAGTGGATATTTGCCTGTCAAAAATAGATGTGCTGCTTCGTTGCTTCTGGTGCCAACTAACAACCTTGGAATTATATAAATCGGGTATCAATTTGTTCATTTTTCATTTATCTCTTCATTTATGTAAGCTTCACCTACCTGCCACCCTTTATTTTTCCATATTTAAACAGTTTTCACAGTGATCACAGTGACTATGCTTTGTTGGGCTTTATCTGCAGGAACAACAACATAAAAATTATACTTCATGGCGATGGGAAAAGTAATAAGCAACATTTGGGTCTTTAAAGATCGATGCAATAAAGGCAACAGTAGTATATAACAATGAGAGTTCCTAGACAAACTTAGTGTTTTTATTGCAATGTGTATCATCGACCTCACAGCCTTAACTGTTTAGTGCAGTGATTCGAAAATTCTCCACTGAATCCATAAGTATTTGGGTTTCCAATTGATGGTCAACCTATTTATATGTGAATAGGAAACTTGCACAGTCAGGGGCAGTCAAGAAGATTATAAGACTTGCACTCTTCAATATTGGGATCCTGCAACGTGTTGGTCACATTGGTTTGACATAATATACGAAACAGATCTTTAAAGTAGGGTATAATTTTCGATTCAACTGGTTTATGATGAAGGATGGTTTCTAAATAATCATCAAATTATCGAATTTTTTGTTGGCAAATAATGTTTTCAGGGAGGATCGTTTTCGTTTTCTTCCTTTGTCAATGCCAGCCTGTCAGACATGGCTCTGATTGGCATTATCCAAGATGATACCTGTAAGTTTGTATTGGTTCGAAAGGGTATTTGTAACAGTTGTTTCCAAACATAAGTTAACAGAGAGTACAAAGGTGTTGAATGACGCTTCGTGTGGATATGATAAATACTAAACAGATTGTGTATCACTGAATAGACGACTTTCGAATTCCTCTCACATTTACGTAAATGTCATACTATAGGCGTCTAAATGCTTATTACGTCACTGTAAGATCTAAATGTTAGATAACGTCAACCGGTGTAACTACTTCATAAAAACCAACTCGAGAATGGTGTTTGGCAGATGGTCATCAATAAAGACAACACCAAAAGTAGGTACAGTAAAATGACGATGACCATGTCAATCTCTGAATACAAAGCCTATTGAAATATGATATTGAACATTTGAATTCGAGGTTCACATGTACCCACGAACCCACGAAAATTGGTATCCAACGAATAAAAATAAATCCACAATAAATTTATCAAGATTATGCAATTTTTGGATTTACATTTAGAAATTAATCAGTGTGGTTCAGATCTATATCAATTAAGCCATTAGAGTCTAGCACGTCTTGCAGTACCGTCTTTCACGGCTGGGAGCTGGAGAACCTTTCCCTGATCTGCCTGTCTAAGTAAATAAAAATAACAAAGCATTCATTTTATGCAGTCAAAGCGTGTTTTTACCTTTATCATTAAAACTCAAACACAGAAAACCAAGGATACATAAAACCTGAACACGTGCATGAAGATCTATATGACCAAAATAGACATAAAATGATTGTAAAATCCATTAAAAAAAATAGGTAATTCTGACTGTTACTTGGTCAGGTGTTTACGAGCTTTTCAAATAGTGTTACAGAGCTGAGCGAAATATCGCTACCAACTATGTCTGGAGGGTTCCAAACTATTTGGAAGTCTTTATAGCTATAAAACACTCTTCTGAGAATCATGTTATCTCCGTTGGCAGTTTCTGTTTGTATTCATGCACTATATTACATGACTACAGGTACATACTAAACAGAACGTTTTTGTTAAGTACATTAGGGCAGCAGTAATTAACCGGTGTTCAAATAACATAAATATAATATGAGTACAAATCAAGATAACTAACAAAATGAGTGAATGGTGTGAATTCAAAAGGAGCGAACCGAATATTGGATCGGTCGACCAATTCGTGATAGTGACCATAACAAGTATGAAAATTCGGATTAACATAATTATACTTCATTTATAAAAACGTTTGTTATTTTTAATTCAAGATATAAACACAGATCTGATAAAACTAGAAAAAAAGTATTTGAATATCTGTACAACTTTCCGCATTCCACATACCATGACTAAGTATATATTGTTCGTAAATGAGATGTATATAATATTTATCAAATTCCCCAAAACATTGCTTCCTTACCAGTTCAGAAAATAATATTTTCAAGTACGGATTAAAATACATTCTATAATTGCTTTGCACATTTGATCTATGACCATGTCTTGAAGTATTACAGGAAATTCCGCCAGGAGAAAAATAGTCCGACACTTATGTTGTGTAAAATGGCTATTACTTTAATGTTATCAGGTTTCATATAAACTTTTTCAATGAACACTTTGTGACTTGAAACAGATTAGAAAATGAAAGCAATATTCGAGTCCATGCATGTTAAGTTGCTTATATATTAACCGCAGAAGTATCGTTAAGAATTTATATTTCGAGCATCTATATATATAATAATATTTTGCAGTATGTATTGAAGGATATTCTCTTATTTAACTTAAGCTGCTTTCACGGAAGGGTCATATCAGTTAGTTTTTGGTGCCGTTACTGTCACTGGTGTATAAAATATAGAATCACAATTTGCTTTTTGTTTAAACATATACAATTATAAAGCAATTTGTGCCTTAGTGTATATTAATCGTGTAGTAAAACCTTAATGCAACCGATAGAATAAAAGCGCTTGTTTTAAAAAGGAAGAATTTTTCCAGGTAGTTGAAACATTAACTTATATGCCTAAATATATAAGTCAAACAGATGCAGACTTCGGACAAAATGGAATCTAGCAATTAAGCCAACAACAAAATATATTTACATTAGTAAGCACAATTTCGTTATCACCACAAACCGAACTATAGATAGAAGATACCAAAGAGACATGCATACTCGCAAATAATTAAAAACCAACTGACAATGCCATGGCTAAACACGAAAAATGACTGTTTACAAAACACGACATAGATAACTGAAGACTGAGCAATAAGAATCCCGCCAAACATCGGTTGAGTGTATGCTCTCCGACCGAAATGAAACGCAAATCATGTTCCGCACGTCCACATGCGCAGCTTGTGTTGTCATATTCGGTAGATCATATTCGAGGAAATGGGCAAAGGGTTGATGTTACGACAATTGGAACATATCCGACGTCTTCTGTGAAACAGGCTGTGAAATCTTTTAAATTATTAAGAAAGCAGAGTGATACCAGAACTTTTATTTAGCTCGACATTTATATTTATATCGATAATTTCAAAGCAATGACATTGCTGTCAGCATCAAATATTGGCTCTCATATGTGTGTTGCGTGACCTTATTTCATTCCATAGAAAAAACTACATTCAAGGCTTTCTCAGAATGGAATAAACTGAGCAGGATTCGAAGGTAGTATGACTTTCAAAAATTTAGAAAATAACAATTATGATTGTGGACAACTTTTCTACTGTTTTTCGTGTACCATACAGGGCAACATAACACAAACAGCTTAGATATCAAAGATTGTAGTGGCAGACTTAAGCAATATACGGTTCGTAGTTTTTAAAATAAATAGTGGTTACGGTTGCGACATCTGCTGAAGTTTGTTAACAGGAATAATTGTCTGTAAGGAATCTTTCTTAAGGGCAATATTTGACTCTATCCATTAACATCACTTTCATTAAAATTCATTGTTCCTGTGGTGTTTTTTTCAGCTATGTCCTGTGTTCTGTTGTAAGTCATTTTGTCTGTTTACTTTTTGCTATGATGTTTTCTACTTTCTCTGACTCGTGTCTTTTGCGTGATTACTTTTGGGTTTCGTTTTCTTCTATTTCAAACCATATGATAAACTCAACATACTTGTTGAGTTACATTTGTTTGTTTTGATCTGTGTTGTATATGAACGTACTCGGAACAATTCTCGCGCTGTCTTTTTTTCCACAATATCATTTTGTCTTCTCAATTCACTTTTTACGTTTTCTAATATCCTGCCGATTTAATTGATTGAATGATTTTTTGTCGAGCCTGCAACTTTTGTTGCAGAAAGCTCGACATAGGGATAGTGATCCGGCGGCGGCGGCGGCGGCGGTGTTAGCTCACTTCTTAAAAGCTCTATATTTTAGAAGGTGGAAGACCTGGATGCTTCATACTTTGTATATAGATGCTTCATGTCACGAAGTTTCCGTCAGTCACATGTCCAATGTCCTTGACCTCATTTTCATGGTTCAGTGACCACTTGAAAAAAAAGTTCAAATTTTTTGTAATGTTGAATTCTCTCTTATTATAAGTAATAGGATAATTATATTTAATATGTGCGTACCTTGCAAGGTCCTCATGTCTGTCAGACAGTTTTCACTTGACCTCGACCTCATTTCATGGATCAGTGAACAAGGTTAAGTTGTGGTGGTCAAGTCCATATCTCAGATGCTATAAGCAATAGGGCTAGTATATTCGGTGTATGGAAGGACTGTAAGGTGTACATGTCCAACTGGCAGGTGTCATCTGACCTTGACCTCATTTTCATGGTTCAGTGGTTATAGTTAATTTTTTGTGTTTTGGTCTATTTTTCTCATACTATATGCAATAGGTCTACTATATTTGTTGTATGGAATGATTGTAAGGTGTACATGTCTAGCGGGCAGATGTCATGTGACCTTGACCTCAGTTTCATGGTTCAGTGGTCAAAGTTAAGTTTTTGAGTTTCGGTCTTTTTATCTAATACTGTATGCCATAGGTCAACTATATTTGGTGTATGGAAATATTTTATGATCTTTATGTCAGTTGCGCAGGTTTTATTTGACCGTGACCTCATTTTCACGGTTCATTGCACAGTGTCAAATTTTTGTGTTTTGGTCTATTTTTCTTAACCTATAAGTAATGGGTCAACTATATATGTTGTATAGAAGCATTGTTAGCTGTACATGTCTGCCTGGCTTGGTTCATCTGACCTTGACCTCATTTTCAAGGTTCATTGGTCTTTGTTTAGTTATCTTGGTTAATGTTAAGTTTATGTGACAGTTGTCATAAAGCTAAGCTTTATACTTAGGACTATCAACATAATATCAATGATTAGTATAGAAGGCGAGACATTTCAATGTGTGCACTCTTGTATTAAGTTCAGTGTAAAATATTTGATGCATATTCCTGACGAGAATAAATTAATAATAGGTCGATCAGGATGAAGGGAGATGTTTGTCTACCCCTGAAATATGAGTGTATGTTAGTTCTGAACAAAACTCCAATATGCCAGCTATGGTTCCCTCATGGAGTTGTTTCAAATGTCCCCAAACATTAAGACAGCATGGAACTCACCTAGATTAATGGCAGATGATCCTGCGTATTAATATACCGACGCCCCATTTGTCAATGCTCTTCAACTTTGTACCTGTTTGGCTTGATAAATATTTTGATATGAGCGTCATTGATGAGTTTTATGCAGACGAAACGCGCGTCTGGCGTACTAAATTATAATCCTGGTACCTTTGATAACTATTAGCAAAAGTTTTACTGCCGGACGAGAGAAATACATGAATTACAATGTTTATATTCTGGTCAATTTGGAGATTGCTATACTAGTAAATTGTGGGGGACCGTATATTACCTTCAAATGCCCTTGGGTAATTGGTTTGATGTCCCATCGGTGTTTGCTTCTATCAGACAAAAATAAAGTTGGCTACTGAGTCAAATATTTATCAACCCTTTCAGTGGCGGATCCAGAAATTTTCATAAGTGGGGGCCCACTGACTGACCTAAGAGGGGGCCCGCTCCAGTCACGCTTCAGTGATTCCCAATATAAGCAACCAAATTTTTACCCAAAAAGGGGGGGCCCGGGCCCCCTGGGCCCCCCTCTAAATCCGACTCTGCCTTTAACGTCGCGTATCTAGAGATGTTTTATTAGTGTCGTAAGATTTTTATAAGTTCACCATTTTAACGTCTATTGACAGGTATTCAAGTAGCAAAAATAGTTATTTTCAACCAAGGACGTATTATATTGTTCTAACTCATCACACGAAACGCGTGACAATTATTGAGAGAAAATGATAATGCAGATAGTGATTACAATGTGTTAAATATAATTTTAAAAAAATCACATTTCAATATTCCATGATAAAGCGTGTAAAACTGATTACTGTCTGCAGAGACATCCTATACTATTAGTTCACATGATATACATATATGTCTCTGACGTCTGCAACACAAGTGGAATAATCTTCACCATGTTCTTTCTAGACCAAACCTGCGGAAAGCCTAAACAGTTATAACCCTTTGCAGTCAGACCGGCCATGAACTATAATTTGAGCTTTCTGTGTCTATAATCTATTCGATATGTGAAATAAGATATTAACAAATTGTAGTTCAAAGCAACATACACTATAAAAACGTGTACCACCGACTCTGGTTACGTCTGCTCGATACGTGATTCGTCAGATATGCTTTTTTTTTAAAGCCAAAATTTTAGCAATATAGTTGTTTTACCATTTCATCATCCCGGTTTTATTTCGTAGATTATTTGGGTCTTCTCTATAAAGTAAGTAGTTTGGAAAATTGAATAATATAGAAACTTTAGTTTATTGGTTTATAAATTAATGGCCGTTTATACTGACAAAAAAACTCCATATACCTTATACCGGTGTCACACATCAGCGTATAGCTCCCAAGTACACCGGGCGTGTTCAAAAATTAAGTACGCTGCCAATACGCTAGTAATTTTGGATGCATTCAACCTGTCAATCGAGCTTTAAGCGTGTATTAGGCGTACGAGAAGCGTCCCTAAGCGTTTATCGGGCGTTCAAGAAATGTATGGTTGCGTATGCTTGGCGTTGTCTAACGTAGATGGAATGCACGCTACGAAGGAAAAACGTTTCTTGAACGTATTTGAGACGCGTCCCGGTGGTATCTTGGACGTTCTATTATGGGGTGTTTATTACAAACACACCCGCATACATTTTAGTTAAAGTCGAACGCCCTCGAAGCGTATACAACGTGCCCTAAACGTGTCTCAAACTAATTTATAGCGCGTTTAACGCGCTTGTAGCGTATGTATAACGTTCGTGTAGCGTACATGTATACGCTATAGTCACACGCTTGAGCTGGATGAAAATGTTTATGCTGCATGAAAATTTCCTAGAGTTGTAGCGTTCACCAAGCGTATACCTTTGTATTTCGAAGTACTTCAAACTCATGCAACGCGCGTTTAACGATTGCTTAGCGTTCCTCTGGTGTGCCACTAACGTAAACCGACAATTTTCTCTGTACGTTTGGTGCACGCCGGTCAATACGCCAATAAGTGAGGCCGGCATAATAATAGGTAGAAACATTGTAAGAAAAATTGTCCATCTTCGAAAGGCTATAGATTTTCTTATCCCAGACATAATTTCCTTAGCCGTATTTGGCACATCTTATTTCTTTTTAAATTCAGGGTCCTCAATGCTTTTCAAAATTGTACTTGTTTGGCTTTAACACTATTTTGATCTGAGCGTCACTGATGAGTATAGTAGACGAAACGCGCGTTTGGCGTCTTAAGTTATAATCCTAGTACCTTTGATAACTATGTGTGTTATAATTTCACTTGATCAAACGAACAGCTTGATATGGAGTGATGACCATTTGATAGTCTGAGGTGGGAAGGGGGCGTTTGGGACCTGCGAAAATTACTTTTCATTTTGTACACATTTGTATCCTCAACTATCCTGCATTGTATACAAAGACATGTCTAATGCCTGGAACGTAGTACCAGGAACGAAAATAATCCTGCTCGATATGTGGCATCCGTTGTGTTGATCATGTTATTACAAACCCCGGTAAGTCACATTCGGGTAAAGGGGACAGAATTATAGAAACGACATATCCGTTGTCATTCGTAAAACAGGTATTCCATAACTGTCAACCAACTCGTGATGACTTGCGTTGTAGCTATGGAGGGATGATTTCAACTGAACACTTGGAACTCTAGGTTTAAAAAGTAAAATCACAAAAATAATGAACTCCGAGAAAAATTCAAAACAGAAAGTTACTAATTAAATGGCAAAATCAAAATCTCATACACATCAAACGAATGGATAACAACTGTCATATTCCTGACTTTATACAGACTTTAAATGCCGAAGGTAGAAAATGGTGGGTAAAATCTGGTTTTATAGCTCGGTAAACCTCTCACTTATATGACAGTCGCATCAGAAGTCGCATTATATTGATAACGATTTGTGAACAAAACAAATAGACATAATACTAGAAAGTAAAACTGTCAAAATAGGGGTACAGTAGTCAACATCGTGTCATAATCTTTATCACTATACTAATACACAAGTATGTAAGAAGCCGCACAAAAAGGCATGTAGACAAAACATATTAGCAAAAATGAAAGACAAGAATACTAAAATTGTCATAGAACGATAACACAATGATGGGATGTATAAGTACAGACCACGTCATATGTATCAAAGAAACACAAAAAGGCATAATAGCTTTCTAATGAACGGCAGTCGTCTGTCAAGAAAATCATGATCGAAAATACAAACCATGCAATATCATATCAACTGGAAGATATATATTCCGTATAATTCTGCTACATAGAAATGGTAATTCACATTGGGAGGCTGAAATCATCTCTTTTGTCGTATTTTTTTTTTTTTTTTTTTCAACCGATCCTTATTGTCGATTTATAGATGTAAGTCGAGATATGAAGAATACTTATATGTATCTGCTGTATCCTTTATCCCAAGTTGGAGGGGTTAGATACGTTATATATAGATGATAAAGTCACCATATTTTGAACCAGTTAGAACATCAGCTATATAGCGGTAAGTGAAGATGAAGGAAACAGCTAAGTTATTTTCTTTCTTCCTAAAGAGTTTCTGTATGAATTCAGCCTCATATGAACAAGGAACAAGTGCACAACTAGGAGCACAATTGGTTCTCATGGGAATGTCGATTGTTTGCTGAAAAACTATGTCCTTCAAACGTAAGACCAATAAATCTGGAAATCAGGCATCCGGATAATTTCAGAGAATTTATATACGTTGGCCATCCGTTTTTAGGAAACAAAGAAAAACCAACTGTCAATTTCCCAATCGGATAGAGTATCTACTTCTTAAGTCTTGTGTTTCCCGTTGCCTTGTATGGCAATATAACAAAAGAAAATTCAAAATATATCAGCTTCTAGTACACAAAAGAATATGGTCACCTGACAAATCAAAACAAATATGAGAGACATTCAAAAAGTGAAAAATCAATATTCTATCAGAGAAGAATAAACTTTGAAAATCATGTTAAATTTATGCCGTTTCTCTATATAATGTAAATGTGTTGTAGATGACGTATAAATTGTAAATGAAAAAGAAGATCAGAAAACTATATACATGTATAGAAAAGTATGAAAGTGAATCTGTTATTTTTTTTTTAAGATACCTGTACATAAAGTGTTGATAGGACATCGTGCAGCAAATAGGTTTCGAATATATAGTTAAAGAAAAGAGTTCCTATAGTTATATGAGATATTCTGCATATAATCGTGTATACTTTTTATATACTGTATACAAATTCTACCAAATAATATTCATCATTACCTATATATTCCTTTCAGCGAATAACTCAACTCAAAATGTGCGGTGAATACTGTTTGATCACATTAATATACTTGTAACTTGAAACAAAGGGTGCCACTATTACAGCTAAGTAAGCTTCATATTTTGCTTGATACAAAAATTGACAATGAGGGTCAATTGAGAAAAAATGGAAAAAAAAACAAAAAAAAAACATACTCAGAGGAAAATTTTAAACGGAAAATCCTTAAGCAAATGCAATATCAAAAGCTCAAACTCATCAAACGAATGAGTAACAACTATCATATTCCTGACTTGTACAGGCATTTTCGTATGTAGAAAATGGTGGATTAAACCTGAGGACAACAGTTGTAGCAACATTTCATGCAGCAACGCGTGTTTATGGATTGAATATCTACCAACTGATTCAATATCTTAGGGATCTCTTTTCCCATCACAATAGCATTGGTATTCAGTTTCTACTTACAAGGAAGCTGTTCACCAACGGTTTCCAAATGGTACAGTTAAAACCATTTCTTGGTTTTATGGATGCCACCATGGAATACTTAATATTTATGCCACAGATGAAACTGATATGTTCCATTTGTCGTTGCCACAATTCAACTATGTTTTCCTCGATTGTAAAAGAACCTTATTTCGCCTTCGGTTTTTGGTAGGCTTAGTCTTTCTCTATCTTTGGTTTCTATATGTAGAATGTTGTAGACCTTTGTCTTTTCGTTGTGTGTTTTTTTTTTAAGTCATGTATTTTGTCTTCTTGCATTCGTCTTATGGATTTTGATAGAAACTTTCTTCCTCGTTTTTTTTATGTCTGCTTGCACATAGAAGTTGCCTTGAAGATAGAATAAGAATACAGCATAGTCTTTAAAAGTTATGCAATTTCCTTACTTTCAATAGCATATGTATAGCTTATATTTCAAAAGTAATAGCTAGCAAATAGTTCCCAGTTGAAATACTGTTTGTATTATCTATTTTTTTTTTTAATAATAGTTGGTGTTTACTATGATGCTATTGATACAAGGGATCATATGGGTTAAGTTTCCGTACTCTTTTGCACAGGTTTTTAGACACTATCAGGATTTGGTTTGAATCATGGAAAATGAAGGTCAAAGATGACCACGGGTGTGTTAAACTTGTGATCAAAATTCCTCGTTATGAAAACATCGAATTATACTTCTCGTTAGATTTTTCCAAGCATGATTGGCGCTATAGTCGTGGTTCGGAAATGGACAGGGAACTGCTTTTCATTACAGGGCACTAGTTTCAGTCAGATTTGTGTTGCTTAATCTTTAGTTATCTGTGTAGAGTTTTATGATCTGTCGGACCGTTTTACTTGTATTATTTTTTCCCTTAGTTTTAACTTTTGACTTGTTAGTTGTCCTCTTGGCAGTTGTAGGAAATGCTGTCGTGCTTTAACTACACGTTTCGCTATAAAGGTGATGTCCTATCACCAAATATTCCAAAGTGTTCTTTTCCATAGAACTTGATTTAAAGGATACAAAAGATACAATTCAGTTTGCCTCATTTCTTGATTTACGTCTAGACAATGACAATGAAAGTCGTTTGAAAACAAATATGTACGATAAAAGAGAGGATTACAACTTACAAATTGTAAAACATTGCATATAGCAAAATTCATGCAACGCCTGTGGTAGGAGTAAACATCTCCCAGTTGATACTATATTCCAGAGTTTGCATTTGCTATCATAAGTTCCTTGATTGCTGATTGCTGTTTACAATGAAGCTATCAAACCGAGTGTTCATGACCAAGTTGTGAAGTTTAAATCATTAGTTTAAAAATATTACGAATGCCATGACGATTTAGTTGATTATTAATACAGATGACGGCGGATATTATGTAATGGTCGTTACCCCACTCAACAATCATATCATCTGTTCTTCGAATATTACCTACCGAATGAGACGACAGTAGCATCATGTGGAGTAAGGATATGCTCACCGTCCCGGATTCCGTGAGATCATCCCAGTTGTATTCGGATTCGTGTTGCTCAGTATTTAGTTTTCTATGTTATATTTTGTGTAATGTTGTTTTTATTTTTTTTCGTTCAAGTTCCGATACTTCATAATTTTTGACGCATATATCGTCAAATTGAAGATTAATATTTTGGTTTTAATTTGATTGATAGTCCGACACTAGTCATTTCAACTGTTGTCCAAAATATAAATTTAAAATTTGATGTCTTTAATAAAAGAGGGTTACTGAATAATATCACAGACATTCATTAAGCAATTGAGATGTTTACTATTTGATATCAATGGATCGGGAGAACTTTCATGATATTTTGGGACATCATTAATGAAAATCTTAAATAAATTAGGGCTAATATTGTCTCCTTGAATTACTCTAAGTGAAAGGAAACATATCTGCTATGCCATTTTTCTTTTACTATTATGCAATATTTGCTGACTTTATACATTCTGCTTATCATATAATAAATAAAAATCCTTCCCCAGATGGCAGTAATCTTATCTTAATACCTTAATGAATGACTGTCAAATGAACAGGCAGACAAACACGCTCAATAGATATAGGAAGATGTGGTGTGAGTGCCACTCTCCATCCAAATAACAATTTTAAAAAAGTAAACCATTATAGGTCAATGTACGGCCTTCAACACGGAGCCATGGCTCACACCGAACAACAAGCTATAAAGGGCCCCAAAATTACTAGTGTAAAACCATTCAAACGGAAAACCAACGGTCTAATCTATATAAAATTAAAAAAAAACGAGAAACAAGAAACACGTATAAATTACATAAACAAACTTTTGTTAAGTTACAATATGCATGTATTACTATTATATATTCAATATATTAGAAGAGAGCAAACGCTGAATTGTCTAGCCTGTTTTGCTGGACACTGATTGTATTTTGAAAGTCTTAAAGATAAAATAAATTGACTTCAAGTTTCACAGAAACTTATCATTTTGAAAGATCAATGATAATGAGGTCAAGGTTAGTTAAATTCTGTCAGACAGACAAGTTCACCTTTGAATTATTCCACACACCAATTATAGTTGTCATATTGCTTATGGTAATTTAAAAACAAACCAAAACACAAAAACTAAACATTGACCAATGAATCGTTAAAATGACGTCAAGGTCAGTGTATAACTACCAGACATGAACACCTTTCAACCATTCCATTAACAAAATATAGTTGACCTACTGATTATAGTACGTATTTGAAAAACATACCAAAAGACAAAAACGTGGCATTGATCAATGAACCATGAAACGGAGGTGAAAGGTCATATCAAATCTACCAGACTGTCGCGTACCCTTACACTCATTATATACACTACAAATAGATGACCTTCTGATAAGAAACGGACAAAATCACGTAACTTTTACCTTGATCACTTATCCAATAATTAAAAAAAACATCAAGCAGTAGCTGAACGATTAAAATGGGGTCAAGGACAGTGGACACGTGACAGACGGAATCTTCGTAACAAGGGTATCTGGCACATACTGGTCTTTCTGTTGATCACGTGGTCATTTTATCTATAATTCCGATTTCTTTTATATGGTCGAATGCATCGTCGTGCACAAAGCTGAGGCATAAAGTGTCTTTAAAATTCTATATTTTGGGTCATAATTTCTCATTTTATATCGTTTTATAGCTATCTCATTGGCGTTTATCTCCCTTATATGTTTATTCAGTTTTAGTCTGCAGTTTGTCTCCATTCTGCAAAAGCGTCTTTAATTATACTTGGGGTGTTAACTCCTTAATTTTTTTGTTTGGAATTTGTGAGATAGGCTGAAAATGCGTTCCTGTCTCGTCGGTGTATGCTCCACGCTACTTCTATTAGTATATTTTATAGCGCGTGTCCCTGATCCCCAGAGAAAATACACTATTAAAAATATATCCACATACGTTTGATGTATGTCCATTACAAAACAAAAATAAGATGTGGTATAATTGTAAATGAGACAACTATACACCAGACACCCGTTAACGTTGATATAAGCTACTTTTTTTATTCTATTTTTAAGTGTATATTTACACATGCGTTGTTGGTTTACTGTCTAAATAATAAACATCCACGTTTCCTTTAAAATAAAGTTAAAAAAAAAAAAAAAGAAGATGTATTATGCAGAAAAGCAATTGCGTAACTCATTATTTTTCTTTGACAACTTACCGTATAAGGTCTCCCAAATTATGCAAGTATTCGAAGGAAGACTTCTTGGTCAATTCCTTTACATATTTTTTTAATTTAAAATCGTCTCTAGCTTAATTTATCTTTTTAGTAATCGTAAGTTTTAAACTGATATATAAAGAAGTGTGACCAATTAATCGTATACACAGCTACTTTTGCATAGGTACTATTTCTGTACTAAAAATTTGTAGTACTGGAAATATAAGTTGTAATATCCAGTACTATTTTGTTACTCTAAAATTATTGTAATATTTATGTACCTGTATTTTACAGTTCTTTATTTGTACTTGAAATTTAGGTACTACAGATTTTTGGTTACTACCGTTACATTTTCAGCATTTTGAAACTTTTTTCCATTTCAAATCTCTTAAAGTTATGATTTTCAAACATGGAATATTGTATCATTTCTGTACCAAAATATTTAGTACAAATCAAGTACTGTACAATACAAGTACCTAAATATTACAATAGTTTTAAAGTAAAGAAATAGTACAAAATATTAAAAGTAAATTTCCAGTACTGCATGTTTTTAGTTCAGAAATAGTACCTATGCAAAAGTAGCTGTGTATATAGTCGTTTCGCTAACATGGTCAAAATCGGAAAGTTGATGAATCGTATTGAATTTAAATGAAGAATATTCATTGGAAGAGTATAAATGAAGGTCTGCATAAAAGATGGATTATCATCTCCATTTTTGTATACTCGCACTTAAGGCTTTTTGCAGCTTTCTTTCTTTCTTTTCTACGTATTCTCTATTTTTTATCTTTTAGAACCCCATAATTCTATATTCTTTAATATTTCGGTTTATTTTTCTCTATTCTGTTTAATGTTTTGTCCAGTCAAATGATACACTTAAGAACTTTTTAAACAAATTAAAATAGCTGCATGAAGGTACAGTATTTTAATATTATTTGGAAATGACTTTGTATATATAGCTGTTTTAAAAGATAACTTTGGTATCCGTTTCCTTGACTGGCTATTTTAGGAAGTTTATAGTAGTAGTGCGCACATTTTGGTCCAGATTTTAATTTTTTGTTCATTGTTAGAGTTATTGATTATCTGATGGTAGATAGATCGAGCAAGGTTTTGTTTTTGAATGTTTTTCTTTTATGGCATAGTATCTAGGTATAAGAACATAACCATTGTTCATATGTGTTTGTTTGTGTTTTTTAAAGTAGTTTACGGCTATGATTCTGTAGAATGACTGATTGACTTCAGTTTGCTTAACCTCCAGTGGCAAGTATTCTTTGAATACTGTCTAGATATAATTACAAAAGGAAAATGTGTGTTGCTTGCACGTAAAACCGGTTTAATCTCACCAATTTTTTATTTGTCTGTACCAAGTCGGACAATTTAAACTATTACTGCGTCAGATGTTCCTTGCTTTTTTTTCGTTTATAAAAACCAGAAGTTGTGGTATGATTGCCGATGAGGCAACTCTCCATAAGAAATTAAATGACGCAGAAACTAACAACTATAGGTCTGTATATATTTGTAGCCAATCTTTTTCCCAGGTGTGGTATGTTGAACTGTCCTATATTTTCAGTGATTCATGTTTATTTTTATGTATTCTTTTATATGGTATTGTTAAGCTCATATTTTGGTAAATATTGCATAAAAAGGAAATTATCTAATTCGTCCTTGTAAGAATTAAATATCATTCGATAGATTTTTGTTTTGGTCAAGAGTGTCCATTTTAGTTTATATAGGGATAGATATACTAAATGACAGTTCATAATCAATAACACTCCTTTTTTTATATTGATCAATGCATATGGAGTAACAAAATGTTCAGTTCGGAGATGTTGATGTGTGATTTTAATAAGGTTGATTTTTTTCTACATTTCTGCTGTAGTATATGTATGCTTGCTTGACTTAGTTTCCTTAACTCCAGTGGCAAATTTTCTATGCATATTTGGGACGAGAATAAATATCAATAAATTCAGCATTTATGTTCTGATAAAGGGCAGAAATTCCGAGTGCAACTTGAAAATGAGGGCATTTTTTTGTTGTAGATCATGATACATTAAGTGACGAGTATCCTGGTTTCTTTGAGGGTTTTAGCAGTAATATAAAAATCATCAGGAAATAAAGGGAGAAATTTTCTCAATAAACACAACACAATTTTTGTTTTCAAACAACAATTTATTAGAACAGACTGTTCCAATATGTAAAATATCTCTCATCAAAACATAGTTTGTGGTTGATAAGTATGAACATGCACATTACATTTACACAATTCACGCAAAATATCTCAAATAAAATATATATAATTTATTACATCACCCATTGTATACAAAACAATCAATTAACAATCATTCATCTCTCATTCAGGAATAATAAAAAAAAAAATATTACGAATCTCAAATAAAAAAAAATGATGATCGAGAAATTTCGTTCTGGTAAATCGTTGTCAATGGTTTCAGAAATATATAAGAACAATTTTGAGTATTTGGTAATATTTCAATAAAATTAAATACGAAAACAAAAGCGTCATGGATATAAATTAAAATGCTTTAAAATGGCTGCCCCATGAAAACGACAACCAAATATTATGCACGTTGTTGAGATTGTCATGAGGTGTGAATATTTTTGTATTTAACAACACGTTTTTTGCACCACAATCACTATACGATACAGCACTGTAAAAAAATCCACTCGGTGGACGTGGCCCCACTCCGTGGATGTGGCAAGTTTTTTTCATTATCTGTCCACTATAATGAGATCGTTAGAAGTGGAATGTACACGAAACCGCGAGCTGCAGACGAGGTAACATATCTCCCTGACGATAAACGTCTGCTTGCTCGAGTAGATAATTTTTGTTCGTTTCAATATATCATTTGAACAATATCTGTCTGTTTAGTAATTGACTCTCATAAGACTTGGAATTTCGGCCATGATGATGTGTCTTTGTAGTCGCATTCGACTGGACGTGAATAACCTTGTGCGGCCAGGGAACCGTATGATCCAACCTGGTTACCATTTGTAAGACCCGATTGATTCATTTGATTTGTCATCACCGGAAGTTGCATATGATTCAAGTAGTCCATGCTTCCATAATAAGATGAATGTCCATAATTTTGATGTGGATAAGATGTTGGTTGTGAATTAGACATAGGATAGCCTCCTCGCTGCATACAGCTGTTGGAATTCATGATATCATTTACTTGTGGGATAGCTGCCGGGCTCCATATAGATGATCCAGTATTCATACCACCGTTGGTAACAGGACTAGAGACTATTGGAGGTTTACAGTATACTGGGGAGGTTGATGGAGGTGGTGGAGATTTAGACTTCTTTGGTGTTGGAGGTTTTGGTTTTCCTTCTTGTGCCTTTTGTTGCTGACGACACTTGGCTCTTCTATTTTTGAACCAAACCTGAAATAACAAATGAAATACATATAAATATAAAATAGAAATAAGACGATGTGGTATAATTTCCAATGAGACAACTCTCCAACAGAGACCCGAAATATAATATGTGTGTTATTATTTTTTTTATTCATTTGGCTGCCTAACAAATTTACTTCGAACAAACGAAGTAACTAGGTTTATTATTTTTTCCATTGCAAAAAGATAGGAAAATATATCTATCCGCTACAATGTTAAAAAAAAATATTATCGCGATGTTTGTTTTACAATGATTTCTACGGTTTTTTTTAATTCTTTTTATTATATAATATGTTATACATCGAATATTGGTAAAGATTGTCCTTATTGAATGTATTATCATATGCCTGTATTGACGCCGAGATCAAAGAAATCTGAGAGAAGAATGTGTTGATATCAAATATTCGGCGAAGAGATTAATTAATTTCATGACAACTTTTTCAGGTGTTTGTATAAAATTTAACACATTTTTTACTACATGTGTCTTCTGCAATTATGCGACGATAAGACAAAAAGGTATGCTAAAAGGGGTCCTGTTTTTTTTAAGAAAAAAATAATATAATGGGGAAAAAAACATCACATTAAATGCACGAAGACCGAACTACTATTATATTCTAATCGATATTAAGATTTCAAATAGCTGTTGTCATTTTACACATGAAAAGGAGAATTGAAAATGAAAATGAAAATTTAAGTGAAATCTTCAAAATTGAAATAAAATTAGGTTTAATTCAAATGGACAATACACATGAATGTAACAGGTAGTCCCCCAGGGTGAGAAACTGACAAGAGATACTACTTGGTAATGATTATCTCTAATTTGTATGTTTTTGTAAGAAATTATCCATTAAAGTAGATAAATACAAGACCGTGTGAAAAATTCTAAGTTTGGACATATCCGTTTCATATACAGCTTGATTTTTTTTTAATATATAATTCGAAATTACGATATTTTTTTTGTGTATGGTCAGGAGAAAAAAAACAAGTTATTGCTTTATTCTGCTAGCCAAAAGGTCTTTTCGAATTGTAGGGCAATGGCGACTGGATTATTCGGGTTTGAATTTTTAATACTTTGAAAATTATTGCATACCTGTACTCGTGATTCTGGTAGATTTATTTTTAAGGCTACTTCTTCTCTCATGAAAATGTCTGGATATCTTGTCTTTTGGAATAATGCCTCGAGTACATCAAGTTGTGCTCTTGTAAATGTGGTTCTTTCACGTCTCTGTTTGCGGGGATTTCCAACTGAAACATAAAAATCTAATCACTATATAAAAGATGATTTTAACTATTTTGACAACTTATAAATATATATATAAACAACAATTAAATCTAGTCACGTTATACAACATGAACATCAAGTCACAACATACAACATGGCTGATATCTAGTCACTATCCACACAACATCTAGTCATTACCGGGCAGACGACATTTAATACTATGCTATCACGAAACAGGTTATTGTATGCTAATACACAATAATCCTCATTTACGCGGAAAATTTGTCCACTCCTCTCCCGTTTATAACACATCTTATTGCTCATAAAAATACAAAAATCGAAAGTCTACTCTCTTGAATTAAAATAAATTTTCCTGTCCATTTAGTTATAACTTCCTTTTGAGTCAACAGATGTTTTAAGAATTCATACAAGTCGAGTTTATTTGGTTCAATCCCATCGATTTACATACAATGAGAGAGAATGAATATATTAATATTTTAATGAAAATGGGGCAAAATATTGATATTTTCCTGTAATTGTTATCAATGTTCTCCAATAAAAACAAATGCTACGTTTTGAAAAAGAGAATGGCCCATTTGAAAAAGCCATTGCGCAATTGAGTAAACTTTAAGGTAAAATATATACATATTTGATGTGATATTAATAGTCGATCACGTTTTACAATGTGAAGATCTATTGCCTATTTGAAGAGCGGACTGACGCCACCAATACATAAATTTTGACAACAACTTCATTCATAAGAATCGGACGGATGTGTTTCCCTCCGCGAATGCGACAATAATTTGTCAATCTATTACATCTTTCGAGTTGAAGAAAAATGCGAAGCCTACAATAAAATTTGCAGGAGACCACACAAACATTGTTCACACTAAGTTAAGAAAACACAAGAACACATACTATGTTATCTAACACATATAAAGACCGACGATTGTATTATTTATAAACCTTTAGAAACTGTTGCCCCGTCGAAACAGTATTGCTTGTAAAAGTATGTGACTTCACGTATAGTTTCTTTTTCGTCTCGTCAAAATTTACAAACTAAATTGCTTTATTTTCTTTTCAATTATAGGAGCATCGCCTTCATAAAAATGCAATGTACCGTTGATTTGAAAGAGAACTTGTGAATAGAATTCGTGACTGTCAGAATACAAAACGTTGGATTTCATGAGAAAATTTTTCACTTTCGGAATTTCTTTTGAAATCACTTTATTTTCAAATTAAACGTTAAATTTTAGTTCGTGTTAAAATCAATGTTGCAAATGACAAACAACTTGTACACCAGTGACAAATATTTCCTTTATCTGTATAGAACGTCCCAAAAAATGAAAAGATCTTTGATGCATATGTTAAATAATGTTTACCAATATACACACATTTTCAATTTATTTCAAAATAAAGATCCCTATTCTGAATGTTGTATATATAAGGATTCAGTCTAAATTCTATTCATGTTATATGCATGCAAATTTCAAATTAAATAAAAAGAAAACTTCGCTGTTTTCACATGAAACGAATCTCTACCCACAAAATAAGAAATATATATTTGAATTTTTAACCATCAAATTTAATATTGAATTGGAAGATCGGTTATAGTATGCAGGTGTGCGTTTATAACCGAGGAAATGTATCAGGACCAGCTCATGTTTACAACCTCATAGTATTAATATAAAACAAGAATAAGACCCCAGTAGGACACTGAATACCAACAAAAGACGATCTGGATACACACTGATCAAAAGACATTTATACCCCATTCACATCCAACAAACTATTATTGAAAATTTCCGGAGAAAATAAAGGCCACTCGCGGAGAAAAACTCGCACAATTAAGAGCACAAAACAGAGGAATTTTAGTGTGGAAGTTCGTTCTAATTTTAATCAAATCATTTCACCATCCCATACCACTTTCTTATTCTGTATAAAACCAACACGCGGTTAACCTTTGTATTTATTTTTTTTAAATTTATGCCTCAATTTTAAAGTATTATTTGTAAATAATGTTTTCAAAATTGTAGCATTAATCTAGTTAAATATATAGCAGTACGCCTTTACTTACATTATTTAAATAATAACAGAAAAGCAACCGAAAAAAGTAAACAACTGGACAATGTCATTAACAGGTTAAACGTGAACTACATTTGCACCGATGTGCAGAAATATTTCGGACAATTCTATAAGGTTGAAAAAATATAACAAGTATAGACTAAGCACACAATTACGGACAATCAGCTTACCTGATGGATATCCCATAGCTGGATGCATCAAATCCATGTTTGACTGTCCCAAACTAAGACCATTGACTGAGTATGGTGGCGCCTTGGCGGACATTGATGATGGAGGTAGAACAGACGGCTGACTGTAGGCTACACTTGTCATTCCTGTTGGATGATGAAGATGGTGGTCAGGTGAAGATGAATCTAGATAGTTGTCCGTGTTTTGTGATTCCTGGTCCGAAAGCCCACTATTTTGAACTGTAAACAGATGCATTTATTCAAATTAGAAATATATTCTGTTGTAAGTTTAAGTCTTATTTCCTTAAATGTTTATTTGTCGACGGGACAGCTATAATGAAGCTGTCAACACAGGTGTGCCAATTCTTCAGATGTTCACTACAAATGGACAACCATTAAATGATCCATGAATATGTTCAACTTTCAAATGATACAATTATTTGACCTGTCTATTGTTGTACGATACGTATGATGGGATAATTATCTTTCATTTTGTCTTTTCGTCTTAACACCCACTTTTTAAATCCCACCTTGCTAAATGACTGTCAACACATTTCCTCGAATTTGATTGGACAACAGGATGGACTTGACCAATCATATCCGTGACGTGTTGGTGACAGTAAAAATGCGATCACCCGCGAGTTTTGTCTCCTAACAATCAATTATTCTTTTTTGTTAATTAAATGAGCACAGGTCACTAATTAATCGATATCACTTGCAAAATGTTTTTGTAAAGAGGCCTTTGGCCATGGTGACTTTGGTTTCGTTTTAAATGTTGTCTTATGGGTATCTTTTGCATTTAACATGTTGTAAATTTCAGAAATAAGAGGTTTCTGTAAACATTGCGGATTTGAAACCGATTAAAGGGGCTTATGTGATTCGAATTTTATTGAAGTGCTGAATGCATCTTTATTTTCCATATTATCTTTCCTTTTTAGGTTATTTTCTGGCCCCTTATCAAATGTTTACTGGGGTTAAAAGTATCTTAGATGTGTGGTTTTTGGTTATGCCAGGAACATATATATAACAGATATACTGTTCCCAGGTTATGCTAAAGGGGTCTGATGTTTTGTTTTATCTTTTTATCATTTGGGATCAGGTTTCTACAGTTCAAGTCCCTTTATTTTTGAGAAAAGGGTCTACCCGGCATGGACTCCCTTTTCAATGAATTCTGTTGAAGTTCTACGGCTATATAGATTAATGTCAAACATGCATACATAAAAGTTTAATCTAACATTCAAGTTTTCTGTTTTACTGATATAAAAATGGCGGCAACTGAAGAACCTTGGTTAATATTTCGTCTTTAGAATACAACGGAAGTTAAGATTAGTTTATAGTTTGCACAATATTTTCCGGAACAACACTTATAATTGCTTTTTTTAGAAGAGAATTGAGAAAAAATATAAACTTATAAATTCATAAATGTTGAGGGAAAAATCGAGGACGAATGGGACAATTGTATGATAAATGGTAAGTCAACAAAATTTGTGGCATTTAAAAAAGAATAACTTACAAAGTAAATATTACCTTTTCCTGTGATTTAGTTTCACAACACGAACAACACAATTTTACAGGAACTATTTGCGAAAAGTAAATTTGTACAGAAAGAACAAATTCATTAGAGCGACCATTGGGCATTTGAAAATGTTTACTTTTGGCCAGTATGTTTGGCTGAACAGACTAGCTCGGTAACGTCAACAAAACATTTATTTGTTTTGGCGTGAATTAACTAAACTAAATATAAATGTGATTTTAATATTTTAGCCATTGTTCTTATATAGACAGTATCAAAGATATCGCAGATTGTGTTCTTATATTAATACAACAATTAATCTATTACAATGTAAATAAATATGAAAAATATTATTTATTTCAAGTATATTTTATGCTGAAAATTATATACGACAACTGAACCCCTATAGATATTTTAAAATTTATACATAAATTTACTTTCTGACAATTTTAACAAGATATATTCCTAATTAAAATTGAAGATTTGAAACTATTAATGTACACACTTGAAAATGAAGGACATGTTTGGGACGGTTTATCAGCACTTATGATAACCCAAGTGTCACAGTGTCCTAAATGATGTAAGCTGTTGTGGTCAACTTATAAACTGGACAAAGTCCGTCCACATATAAACATGTGTATATAATATTTACGAAAATAGAAATACTATTTTAAAGATTTATTTCACCACTGTAAAGTCATGATGTTCATGTTCATGAAGAATTGTTTTTGTGTCTTAAAAAATATTCAAATATGTTTTATTCTGTATTATAAAAAAATATACTATAAAGCTGTTAAATATTTTCTTATAACTTGCTGATGTGAATTTGTCCCACGCAGTCGCTTACCTTCTAAATGGGCCCGTTCTAAATTTTGTTCCGAGCCAAGCGCATTTGTCATGTTAATATTTTCCACGGACATTTTGAATTAATATTAAATTCGTATTTCCTCGAATAATAAATGATCAATTTCCCATTGCGAATAATATTTAGTTCAATGTTGAATTTTTACTGATAAAATATCCATATAAATATTCGTGAATATTTGTAATGTTTTTCACAAACATATATTTCTAAATCTTTAAGTATATAATCCTAGTGAATGAATGCTTTAGAGCAGGTACACACGGGTGTATATGTATATGAACAATTTGTAAGTAAGTAAATACGTGTGGCTATAATATTTAATACTTAATTTAGAAAATTAAATAAGTATAATCTTAATTTAATTCTTACCTGCTCTGGTCATTCAGCTTGTAGAATGTCTGTATTTTTCCTACCGATCACCTGTGTACTAAATAGGGATAATCCGTATTACAAGTGTCGCATCAAAATTAAATGTTAGTGAACTTAAACTTCAAGTTAAAAACTGACGGATTAAAAAAGGTATACGGTCTTCTGCCAACAATTTAAGACGAAAATCTTCGAGTAAAATACAAAATTGTTGAATTACTTCTAAGCTTAGAATCGTCTTAACTGTGTAAAGCACGGCTTAATTCGGTGACAATAAATAATAAATAATGATTGATATTGCTAGGAGTTCCCTTACTTGTATAGTACTCGTGCGAAATTTAAGCTCCGCCCAATTTGATATTATACAACCAATCAAATTAAAGAACTCTGTCGAAAATATTGTTTACAACAAAAATATTGAGTTAATTTAATTAACTTTAACTTTTTTTCTTTCTTAAAAATCTAATTAGAATAAAATTGTATTTCTTATTCATATTTTAAATTATTGTTCTAAAAATAGAATGACTAAAACTTTGATATATTTCAAATAATTTATCTAAATATGGAAATAAATTTAGAAGAATAAGAAGATAGAATATAACCGAAAACTAAAATCAACATAAAATTTTGCTAATACAAAGTATGTAAAATATAAAAACATATAATTTTAATGTTTATGCATGGGGACAAGTCAATTTGCTTATGCTTCTTAAAATATCACCCATATAAAGTTTTACCACAATATATATATATATATATATTGCTCGTATGATAAATCTCAATATAATCCAGCTTATAAAACATTTATCTCCTTTTTTGGTTTATCAATCATTTTTAAGTGTATTAGCATGACTTAAAACCAAATAAGAGTAAGAAAAACAAATACTACTGTGTGCACAAAATTAAAACTGTTTTAAGCCTTTCGTAAAACCATATGTATTTCTGATATGGGTATTACATCTATGGTAAAACCGATTGATATTTTCTACTTAGTATATTATTTTATTTGACATGCACATTTTATGATTGTTAGACACTTAGAAGGATGAATTTAAGTTGCGGATAGGATTTGCAATGATTAAAAAATGATTGTTTGGAGCTACGATAAGTTATTGCTTTAAAACAATTATAATAAGTCCCAACGCCGGTGCTGTATATGACCCCGCTCTACAGATTGAATGCTTGGTGTATGTTATCACTGCGACATGTAAATGAGAACAATATAGAGGAATATGTGTTATACATCAATAAAACAGAAACTCAGCTTTAAAAGGAATGTTTGATTTCGTGTGTTTGAAATGTGTTTTATTTTTCTGTTCTTTTAGGACAACTAGAAAAAATTAAGGTCGTCCTGAAATTGCTTGAAATATTTGCCACTAGACATTAAGCATCCAACATTCAATCAATCCATCTTTAGTTTACCATTAAAAAACTGAAAACCATAACAAAACACACATATACACGGAGGAACGAAGAGAACGAGAGAGGATAGGGATGGTTGTACATTCCTTGCACTATATGTATATATATACAGTGCAATTGAATTGGAGCCTGAGACCAGATATTTTTTTAAAAGGGGAGGGCGGTTATTCCCCCCAAAAAAAACAATTATATATTTTTTTAGACGATGTTGTGATGAAAAAAGAATATATTTTTCAATCAAAGGGAGTTGTATAGAAAATGTATAATTTTATAAGCATAAATGAATTCACCAATGCATAGATACTTATTATTATGTTTACATTCATATAGACAAGACAAAACAACTTCATAACATATAAAGCATAGATCCACAATCATATACAAAAATATGATAGACACTAGTAAAATATATTTTATTTAACGAAAATGTAATTTATTAAGTGGACATTTTTTCAACTATTCCAGGAAAATGTATTATATAGTCAGATGGTTATTCCACATTTGCCCGTGCACCTTTTCTTCAGAGAGTTTACGGCAGTTTACACCATTCGGATACAGAAGAACTTCTGGATTTCTCTTTTACAAACCAGTTTCATCTCATTGAATAATATTTATTCTTATAAATCTTTAGCTAAGGTGATGGTTTTATTTTCATTGCAATCTTATGACTTGCGAAATGACTTGATAATCAAGTTATTTTTTGCGGCAATTTTTACTTAATAAACTCATCACAGATACCAGGACTTAATTTTGTATATACGCCAGACGCGCGTTTCGCCTACAAAAGACTCATCAGTGACGCTCGAATAAAAAAAAAATAAAAAGGCCAAATACAGTACGAAGTTGAACCGCATTGAGGACAAAAATTCCTAAAAGTTTTGCCAAATACAGATAAGGTAATCTATGTCTGAGATAGAAAAGCCTTAGTTTTTCACAAATTTAAAATTTTGTAACCAGTTAAATGTATAAATATAACCATATCAATGATAATTCATGTCAGCACAAAAAGTGCTGACTACTGGGCTGGTGATACCCTCGGGGAAATAAATCTCCACCAGCAGTGGCATCGACCGACACAGTAAATATTCTAGACCATATTCATATATCTTGTTGCTTTGAAGCTTATGCAAAAAGAAAAACTGTGTACTATGTCTTTTTGATAAAATATCGCCCTTTATAGATGCATAGGGCAGAAACACTGAGTACACTTTTGCAAAACTTCCTTAGACACAAACATATTTAATAAATATCTCTTTTTCTAACTGAAATATATATGATCCAACAGAATCAATCAAAAGATAGAATAAAATGTTGTTTTATTTTGCAGGGGATTGTGTTGATATTTATTTCCATTCCTTCTTTTTTCACACAAATTTTATTTTTTTACCGCAAAATTTGGCACAAAATGAAATATACATTTATCGTATCCGGTATAATTTATTAATTATTTTGACTTTACGGTATCGCACTGTGCAAATTAACGGTATTTTGTAAGATCAAAGATATATTATTAGATTCATCAGTAATTGGAATACAGTAAGATTACTGATTTAATCAGATGAGCAAGAATCGACGTGCGTAGCTCTATTAATTAATTAACAATTAAAGAGTTAGTGTAATTTTTCACCCCTTTGCTAAAGCTTCTTGAGCAAACAAACAAGCCACCGTCGATACACACGAGTTAAGAAGAACCCCTTCTGAGTCAAAACAATGAATTTTAAAATCTAGTAAAACATTCCCTTTACCGATTCCAACGGAAATCTCAAAATTAAGGCCCTAAAAGGACATCAAACACACCCGACATCGAGGAGAAGCCTTGAAAGACGAGTTAATTAAAATTTAGCCTTTATTGTGAAAATTTGTGCGAATAATCACATGTTAATTGTAGATATGATGATAATCGTCTTAGAGAGGTTTATCCGCTTAGCTATTACTACAGTAATCATTAAAAAGCTTGTAAAGTCTTGTTCTTTTCTACGGAAACATTTAAAAATGTGACATTATGTTTTTATAACAATAAGGCACCATCTTAATAGAGAGAATACGAAGTTGATTAATGAGATGTTCCGTTCATACACGCTTTCATGCCAAATTATTTTGAACAAGGCATGTCAATGTATGTTGTTTTTTCTTCTGTCATTTAAAAGCTAATAGTGCCAAATTTAATAGAAAAACGTAAATGGGCTTGTATCTTGACACAAATTATATGTTGCGAATTCACAAAAAGTATTTTGTAGAAAAACATAAATGCGCTTGTATATTTACACGATTTGTAAATGCAAATACACATTTCTAGAATTTTAAATAAAAAGGTTAATGCGCTTGCATATTGAAACGATCTGTTACTGCGAATACACAAAACATATTTGGTAGAAAAAGTAAATGCATGCACATGTACAAAACAAAAATGCGAATACACAAAAAAGTGTTATTTTTTAGTAAATATTATCTGATTTCTAAAATTATTCATATTTATATTAAATCAACATATATTTATAAGTAACTTATAGATGAATTTATATTTTTTATTTTTTATTATTATTCAAACAAGCTTCACTAAATAGAGTCAAATAATTCTCTTATAGAAATAGTTGAAACGGATTTCTAAAATCAATGCATAACATTTATTCCTTAACGAGCGGAAATAAGATCTATATCGGAAAAGGATTTTATTTTAAAATCCTGGTATATGATGTCAAAATCAACAAAACGACAACAGAATATTTACAGATAATTTGTTTACTTATGAAATAGGGACAGGAAACGTCACAAAACCGTGACAATTTGTCAGAGAGGCAACATCCGAAATTACAAACTACTTTTGTTTGCACATCATGATGGCATTGTGTTTATTTATTTATTATATTTTATTCTTTCTTTGAATTTTCTTCTTCCTTCTATAATATATTTTATCACATCATGTCAGACAGGAAACCAAAATCTTAAGATATATAGAGTAAAAGAAATTACAATTAAAGTGTTATATTGTTTATCATTACGGAAATCACTCTCAAAAATATTTCTTGAGGGGCTTGAGACAATTAGCTACAACTTCTGCAATAAAGCTTCTTTTGTCAGAATGTGCAACACCTATATGGGCCTTTATGAGATATGTTTTCCACCTCAATTTCCAAGAAGAGGGTGGAGAAATATTTGAAATAAAAACAATTAACAAAGTATCCTTATGAAGTCATGGAAAAAAATAAAGTCACATCGTAATGGTCTCGGGAAGTTTCACAAAAAAAAACCTTACGACTAAACTGATGATCGTAAATATATGAAAATAAGAAGATGTGGTTTGATTGGCACTGAGACAGAGTCAAATCTCTACAAGAGACCAAAATGACACAGAAATTACTATTTATAGGTTATCGTACAACCGTCAACAATGAGTAAAGGCAATACCGCATGGTCAGCTAAAACACGGCCTCGAAATGACAAATGTAAACCAATTCAAGTGAGAAATCTAACTCAAAGCTACAACTTTCTATGTTTCTGGGTGCGTTTTATTAAATCTTTGTATTTCATTTAGGGTCATAGAATTATCATCTGCTGTAGTACTAACCCGAGTAATTCAGTCCCTCCCCGTAATCGATCTCTCTTACTTTCTTGTTAATGTAGTAAGCGGAATATAACGACTGAATTATTCGGGTCACTGAAGTACTAGATGCGTAAAGAACAACCATTTCAATTTCTGAGAAGGGGAGTAGGGATTTGAAATGATTATATTTGTTTGGAAAGAACTGAAAACAAAAAACGCTGCTCAAGACAGGAAGAACATAAATGTTCTGCCCGACAAACTATAGAATACAATTTTTTTTACAAAATCGATCAAACAGTTGCGGGTAAAGGATAAATAAACCTGGCAACTGGCAACAGCCATCCCCATCTCCAGCAAAATCAAAAGGTCCCCTTTCGAAGCTAATGGAGAAATTCCGCATCTATTAAAAGTGTTCTCGACTTTTACTAATTGTAGATCTTTTTTCAAAGCATAATTCTCTGAAATTAGTTGAATACATACCATAAAAACGAAACGGCAATTATTTCGTGCGCTTTTTGATCCTTTTGACATGCCATTGTAAAACATAAAGCGGTTTCGCTGATTTCAGCATCATATACTAGTAGTTCGTTCCTCAGAATGATGGAACAAAATTTTCTGATTTGTTTCTATACTAAACGGTTAAACTGGTGAATCTACTAATAAACATATATATCCTCGTTAACTTATTATTCGTATAAAAAATATTGAATTATATTTATAAATGAAATGTTCACAGTATTATCGCTTCAAATCGCTTTATAGGCTTTAGAGCTAAAAACAAAAATCATAAAATTATAACAAGTCTTGAATTATGATTTATTTTTAATTTTATAAGTATAAACCAAGGAGGTTATATGACCTCCTTATAGTATAAATATATAGCATCACGTTATTTAAGCAATTATCAAAGAAATAGAAACCATAAAGACCATGCAAGGGACGAGACAAATTTAGACATTGTAGTATGCATGCAGATTTGTTTTTTAATGTTTTTATTGTATAATTTTGTTAGACTGAAAATAACAGGAGCTTGAAAATAATGTGTTGTCTTTATATCTGTAATATTGCCTTTTAAAATGTATAAGAGGACTCGGACATATTTCTAATGCATTGCTAAAGAAACAGCCATTCTACATATATTTGAATCATCTTTTCTATGTCGATACGTGTACTAGTAGGAAGATCCAAAAGATAGAAGATGAATAGAATCACTTGCTTAGGCCAAATAAAATAGTATGTGTGGTTCCAGTTACATCTGAAAAAAGTTAGGGTAGGTTGGTAGGGATTTTTTGTTTTACATTGAGTCTATGGACGTAACATTCTGACTTTAACAGTGCTTAATGAAAAATGACAATAACATCTTCAGGGTAGGCTATTTTTAAGACGAAAAATTAGGGAAGGTAGGGTTACTGGAACCACACATATATTTTAATTTGGCCTTAGAAAATATATCGGATACAACTCCACTCTCTTAGTACCATTGACTGACTTTGCTTGAACGGTACTATTAATTTACCATTGGTATATAAATCAAACCATTATATGAATAGCCAAAGACTAAATTCTAATAGAACACAATCACACAAAATAGGTACATGTATGCATTTTCGTTTAGTAAGAAGTAGAATGATTTCGATCCAAAACTTTATACTGGAAACAGAAAATAACTATTTATATAATTTTGTGCGTCCGAAGTGCTTATCTGGGTTTACCTTCAACAAGAACACTGAAGGCCAAGGTTGTATCAATACATAGAAACACCAAAAGTATATAACATTAACAGATTTGCCAAATTTATATATGGAGTCAACTTTGCCTGAAGGAGTTAGTTTCATAAGTTAACAATATCTCAATTTACATAAAATATAATATGCTTTCTTTGGTACTGTTGTAGAAAATATAACATTTAAAACCCTTGTCCACCTGCATTTTTATCTGAAAAGTTTCCCCTCTCTAGAATAAGAAATAACGATTAACGTCATATTTTTTTGTTTCTGTCAATCAAGCGTTTTGTTGAATGAAGTAAATAATACAACGATAAAGACCCTCTATATATAATCCCCATTTCTAACTAAATGTCACCTTACGATAATATTTGGATATATGGTAGCATCATAGTGCATTATTAAGATATATAACAATACATATGTTTGATTTCCGGATAATACACAAGTATTTAACATATTACGTTCGATAAACCCCTCTTCTCTAAATCTGCTTAAATTGTATCGACTTAGTATTGAAAAATTCTGATCTGGTGACACTTTCAGTTAAAAAAGTCAATATCGGATCTAGATATGCCTAGGTGGCCGTAAAGCATTCTTTTACGGATTTTTTTTTATTAAAAAGGTAAATACAAGGTTTTGAGTACATAAGACTTTCCTTTATTTTCTATCGTTTAAATGATCGAGTTCTTCAAATATAATACGATATCATTACAAATATTAACTGTAAATTAACCACGAATTAAGAGATATCACCCGGTACACAATATAACGACACCACGTCGTCAGACGATACGTGAAACCTGCGCCGACCAAACAACGTGGAGAGAAACTCTCACTATCCAAATAAAATCCAAGGCGATACGCGACATTAAGACTTTCATGTCTGTTTGAAATTTGGGTTTCTAAATGTTTAAATATTGTTTTAGATATTTATACAAGGAAAAAGATGCGTGCAGTATTTGTCAATATTTCTTGTAATGCATAAAAGATAAAACAAATAACTTATTTTGTCAGTCACTTGATCAGGAATGTTAAATAAAATACATGACAAAGGCACCATCGATACAAATAGCCAGGAGTACTATTTCAGATGAATATTATTGCTTTTGTGAAAATGAAATTCTTATTTCACACAGAGGATATAGAACAAAACTATGTCACCACCTCTATGTTGTACTAACAAATGGGCATTTACTTTGTCCAAAAAATCTTATGACAAAATATTAAAGGCATTGTCTGTCTGCACAGGGAGAGAGATGTAAAGAACTTTACTGGTTTATAATTGTTTGACTACAAACATTTAGGGTAAAATGACATCATTTAGAAAACCCTTCTATGAATTTTCTCCTTTCATTTTTAATAGTTATTTGATTTTTGAAAATTATACCGTTCATTAAAAAAGGTACTATGTGGCGGTACCTGTATTTTATATTTATAAGCGGATAATTTGTAAGCATAGCATGCAAATAGTATGCATAAAGCAGAATACTGTATTTCTTCTTCTTCTTCCTTGCTATGGACCGAATTCCTATTAGAATGTTATAATTCATTAGATGGAAAATTATCTGTCTCCTCTCGGAGTACATCTGATGTCATCTCCGGTTTTGATATGAATTTATATTTCCCCAAAAATGAGTTGTTTGCACACGTCTTTTGTTTAGTATTTGCCCTTACATCTTACCTATGTATTGCCTCGTTTATTATTGTCCTCGAGACTTCGATTTTCAATTGTCCTCGGGATCTATCTTGTGAAATAGTTCATATAGTATCATCTTCCTGTTCTAAAAGACTTCATCACATCTTAAAATTATTTATCAAAATCATATGAACTATCAATTAACATCTAAGCCGTAACTTTTGTTTCCATTACTCTTCAAATTAAACATTTCGTCTTTAATGAAAAGAATTGTTTCTTGGAAACACTTGTCGGTTCCTGAGAGGTCGAGATATCATTCAAAAAGTAATAAAGTGGGGCAGAAACCATTCTTCAATTTATAAAGCAGACGATACTTCGAAGATGACACTGTGCGATTGGCTTATCGCCTTAACGCACGTTCTCACTATGAACATCGCGCCCGCTAACAGCCTCTGCAGACTGACTAATTCCAATCGGCGCGTGTAGACAAAAGCATATTTTCGCAGTTATCTTCAGATGTTTTATTCTGAATCTTTACAACTCATCACTTTTCAAATAATTTCTAATAAAAGGACACGAAAGAAATATTACTAATTAAACACAAATCTGATAGGAAAACTGTTTCCTCAAAAATGAACGCTAATTATTTTCTTGACTATCAGATCACACAGAGTCGAACTCTAATGAATTTATTACCGCGAAGAAACATATATTCAATAACACGGACGCAAAATACTTATCCATCTTCAAGTAATAGACATGTAATGTTTTTAACTTTTATCTTTCTAGTTTCTAGATGACGGAAGAAAAGGGCATAGCTTGTAAATATTTATTTCAGATCAAATTGTCCATTGAAGATTTCTCCGTTTATTTTGAAAATGATAAAATATGCCTTGAAATGTACAGAATTTCAGACGAGCATCAAATTCTAAACTACGTGATGAGTATAGCAAAGTTTGAAGAAGGGATTGCCATTTATGTAATTGGCAAAATGTGAAAACTTGGTTTTGGCAACTGAAAACTACAAAATATCCACATAGACATCTTCACTCAGATAAGAGATCGGGAGATATAGCTACGTTCGTTTTTAGATTGATTGTTGGTAGCTTAACGTCCAGTGGCAACTAGTCCATGCATTTTCGGGTTGATAGGATGGTAATTTGTAAACATTTTTGTCATCTGGTCTTTGGTGGAGAGTTGTCTCATTTACAAACATACCACATCTTATTTTCAATGTAGGATTTGAATGATCAATTTATTACCTTTTTTAATAGACTTCTAGTATGAAAAATATTTTGAAGTGATGTTTTAAATAAAAGTTGGGACTGCCTTATGAGGCCATTCAAAAGTGTGTTGATGTATATCTACAGTCAGGAAGCAAGTCATTGAACATTCTATTGGCCCATTGAATAACCAGCATTCTCAACGACCTTCAAAATATCTGGGTTATGGGTCACCTATAATTTTCAATTATTTTTCATCTGCCTTTCTTGATTCTGCAGTTTTCAGCGAGAGTGATGGGACACGAGAAAACAAAGACAAAAGAAAAGGCCGGAACAAGACATAACAAAACACAATACAAGACAAGACAAGACTAAAAACAAAATAGACATGAATTAATCTTAAAATTGTTGATTTTTTTTATACACTTCGTAATAACTAGAAGTTTTTGGGGGAAAAAACAATGTTTGCAAATGATTTTGATTAGTACTATATGCAGAGATTATGAAATTGACAGTCAGTTAAAAAAATATGATTTAAAAACGTTCTCAGTTCAACAAGTGCATTCGCTTCATCATATAGTCCCAAAACTGTACGTCTTTTGGACATGTATAATTCATGAAATGTAAAGGGGGATCGGATTAAATAATTGTGAACAAAATATACCCGCGAATAAATAAGTAAACCAATATTGAATGGTTGATGCGAACTATGTAAAATCACCAAAACTGCAGAAAACATCAAATCAACTTAAAAAAATACAAATCTTCCAAAACAAAATATAAACAATACCAATATATTATTAAGTGTCCAAGTGCTAATGTCATAAAGAAATAAAAATATAATTATCAAAAACAAATATATTGATTATTCGACTATGTTACTTTTCCGTAAATGCACGAAAGGAAAAGACTGAAGACATCATCTATACAAAATAAGAATAAGATACACCCCAGTATACCATACCTCGTGGGATCTAGACAGCCAGCGTATGGTGTGGTTAAATTTTATACATCATTGTATCCGTGTTAAGCTTTCATTGTATGCATGCGGTCATTTGACTTAACATTTTCCGAACTGATACATGGCAAAATCTAAGGCTGACATTTATTGGGTTTGTCCATTTACGGCCTGATCAATAAAAACATTTTCTTTATTATCATTTGATATTTCACGCTTTTATATCCGTAAAACTACTCTATTATATTGTCTGCATAAATGATTGAAACTATATTTTTATGTGTCGACTTGGGCGGCAGATGCGCTTTTTAAATATATGGGATACACTTACGAGTGGCCTTTACAAATCATAACCCGTATGTATTGCAGGGTCCTTTTTTGACGTAGTTAAACATAGAATCTATGAGAAAGAAATCTATGAAAATTTCTACATGACTTCACATAGCATATGGATATGCATCATGGTTATTTGGAGGACAATAGGAACGCGGTTGGTCTTCAATGGTTATAGCAAAAATCTGTCTATACGTTTCTATAGAAATGATACATATGTATTTGGCATTCAAATAAAAAAAAGGCAGTTTGATTGGTGTTCAAGAAAAAATGTTGGCACTTAAACAACAGCATACATATTCTGACGTTGATAGTACTATTTAATACACAAAAAAATATTAGAATATCGCGGCTTTTCAAACATATCTGAATCTAGCATCATTTTTGGCATTGATTTAACTTAATATGCATACTCGGTTGGACCTGACGTTATGTTATGTTATGTTATGTTATGTTATGTTATGTTATGTTATGTTATAATGCCAAATTAGAGTTTTTACCCCATTTTCACGGTCCACTGAACATAGAAAATGATAATGCGGATGAGGCATCCGTGTACTAGGGACACATTCTTTTTTTTTTGACTGTTTTCCCCCAATAAATATTATCTAGTCAAGGAATATGTAAAGAGTTCGTTTTATAACATGTATTTAAAAAAATGCCACTGTAATCACATGAGGTACTTAAACCTCTTACTCTGGCTCCTAACTGACGACATTATGAAGTGTGACAAGATGATAAATATTTCAAAACGCGGATGTGGTCATCTTCTGATTGTGTCCGGTAAAAGAGGACCTATCATCTTAATTAGTGACCAAGTGTAAAACTTTCCTTCCGCAGTAAACCATCGACAAACACGTGAGCCGTGGTGCATTTTCTTAATCTCTGATTGTTATTGATTAAGAGTAAAACTCCGTATAGCAGAATTAGTTAGATACTGAAACTATTGGAATTTTAGTTAAACCGAAAAATAAGAACACAATGATTAAATTTTAACATTTTAACACTAATAAACAAAAAAAATGTGACAGTTTTCTTTGCCGTTTTTTATGTTTCTTTTTTATTTCGTGTTTGCATTTTTTGCGACATAAATTTTTGAAATACTACAATTTTCATCTAAATATAATTGTTTGTGTTTATTCTTTGATACCACTGTTCTGAGTACCTTTATTACATGTATAATTATCCGATCACACTTTTAGCAAAACAATTATTTTTTTATCAACACAAGAAGTGTTCCAACATAAGGAGTTCTTAGTATCAAACACACACCTTACTTAATATTCTTAATATTCGTGTTATGTCTTAGTGTACTCTGAGCAAGTCTTTTGTTAAAGGGATGTTTCTGCGTGAGATGCTACTTTCTATTAAGTGATAGACAAGTCTATGTGTGTCTTTCTCGTGTTCTATTACATTGTCTTTTAATGCATTGTTGCCATCCGGTTCAGTTTCCGTGTCGGTGAAAATCGTAGCTTTTAACGGTTCTTTTTCTAACGCAAATTTCCGGTGACGGAAAGTCAAACATTTCCTATTGATCAAGCAAGGTATGCGCCGTGCAGATCAATTGATGCCATTCAATAAAATCACAACGCATTAGTTTTCCATTTCTTTAGGATCGAAGTATGTTTTCTGAACAGAAGTATCTTTGGTGCTTCAATTTTATCATATTAAAAAGTTAATGCATTTAGCTGTGACAGTGCAGATTAAAAGATTAAACCAAATAAATAAATTACTAAAATAGACAGGAGAAAAAGTCAATTAGATTGATTTAGATTTGTAGCTTAAAACGTAAAAATTAAACAAACAAGGATTGAAGATCATAGCGTAAGCGTAATATCATTTAAACCAGAGAGACCTAATGAATCCTGCAAATTAAACAGAACAGAATAGTTTACCCTCCGGGGCGAAAAGGGTGTGAATAAACGATCTCTTTCCTTATTTTACATGTGTTTATTTTAACAGTCTGTGTTTTATGCACTTATAAGCTTTTCAGAATCCTTGACAATGTTTTATAATTTCCAATTTTCTGGTAATGGTCATGCCAACAAGATACTGTGAAAAATGTTGAAGACATATGCAGTCAATGTTGTTTTAAAAACGCAAGAAATGAATATAGCAATTAAAAATTTCGTGCATTTGAAGCGCTTTTCTTGATAACATTAATCAGAAACGTTCAAACCTATATATAAACGTTTGAAAGCCATGGTGTATAACTACCAAAAACTGCCTCCTTCAAATGTGTATATCTTGATAAATTTATGTGCTTAAAAAAATAAAATTCAAAGGGGGAGGTCCTTCAAGTCTACAAGTAGCTGCGTGATTGCATTCGATCAGATATTACACGAGTCATTAAGACCTTAGCACTAAGGTTAATTCTAGCTTAAGGTACTTCCTGGCCAAGAGAACCATATCAGAGTACAGTTCGACCCATGCCCTCTAAGATGCGGCAGAGATCAAAGTATATGTTTTGCTAATAAATGGTTTATATTTTTGTAATCCTATCTAATAATAAGGTTCATGATTAACATAGCCCAGCAGGAAATTGACCAAAAAAGGCCTCCAAAGAAAAGTGAGAAACAATTATCATAATAGTTTAAAGGATTACCTCTAAAATCCATGGATTAGAAAAAAACGACGATATAGCACATCTCTTTTAGACTATCTTTACCCGCTTATAAATATCAATAACGTACAGTGTCAACAAAAAACACGCCTCAGTGGGGAAAAAGACTGTTGATAGTATAAATTTTTTAAATGATGAAAGAGTGTTTTTTTTTTTTTCAATTAAACTATAAAAAAATGAAAAATACATTGCGTTGTACCATATGATACCAAACAGGCCCGTAGCCAGGAATTTTAAAAGGGGGGGGGGGGTCGTTGGACTCATGAACTCGACTATAACAGTCAAAATTTGAACAAAACATTGACTTTAACAGTGCTTATTTGATTTCAAGGGGGAGGGGTTCGTCCGAACCTCCCGAACCCCCCTGGCTACGGGTATGCCAAATGCTGGCAAATTGTATGCATTATAATAAATTTCTACCCAATATTACTGAGTAAAGGACAGAAACAATAAAATAGACCGAGACGGTACAAAATATATAACATATTTTTTTTAAAATTTCATCCACATGTTTTTGGATATAAAGGAGCAGTATGTAGATAAAGGTCACATAATAAAAACCACTCATAACTGTTCATGTAAATAACAACGTTGTTATTCAATGTATCGTAATGGATGCTTCAAATTAACTCAGCCTATAATGAAAAATAGACACGTGGAAGGCTAAGAACTGATTTTCATTCGCTAGTTTTATTTCTATTGCAAAGAAACGATATTGCAAGAAATGGTTCTTATTTTTCATTTCTTATGGATAAGAGATAACTAACTTGGGGTCATGGATGCACTTTACTGTAAAATACTATCCTATTTGTTTAGACGAACTTGGCATATTGACATACAGTATGGGGTTTTCTCATTATTGAAGGCCGTATGAAGCCTTTGATTGCTTAAATCCACTTTATTCGAACTTTGGTGAATATTTGCCTCATTGGCAATCCTGCCTCATCTTCTTATTTTTATATAACGGTAAATCCTACATTCAATATAATAAAAAGTTAAAAGCACTTTTTCTTAGATTCATGTAAGACTAACATTACTGGTACGGTTCTTTTTAAAGGCGCTAAAATTTAATCGTCGAGTAATATTTAGGTCACAATAACGTAAGAAAATTGTCAAACAAAAATAACCAGAAGTCATATATCCAAACAATGGAAGAAAAATACATAATTAGCGAAAACGAAGTGAACATAGATATAGACATCTCAGTTAATTGGGTTCCAATAAAACACTGCCTAAGTTGTTTTCCTTCCAAAGGCAGCGTCAAATTTACGGAATTTAATTTTGAACAAAACAATTGAACATGTTGATATAAGAGCTGACAAAACAAGGTTGATTTGTTTTCATGTAAGGGTCATCGGTCTTTTGTGTCAGGTACTTCACTTATAAAAGACACTTTTTTGCTTTGAAAAAAGATTAGTGGTAAATCCTTTCCCAGGGGAATGATATCAATTTGGAAAATTCACGCAATCATTGACACACACTCAGCGACGGAGTAAACGTTACGTCAACGTTTTTATTTTAGAAAGGTACCGGAGCGGAATTATCAAGTTGCGTTTGGTGTAACTGCTCGGGCTATCCTAACGTGTCATCTCCTTATTGTTCTCGCGTAATGAACAGAAACCGAGAGATGCCTATTAGAGAACAAAATAATTTGTCACTAACTTTGTCGGGAAGTGACCATACTTTGCCCCCTGCTAGTAAATTAAAGCCTGGTAAGTTTTTATACAAAGGGATAGGGGTATGGTCAAGTGCTACGTACCTAACAAAAACAGACAACTGGTGTAAATATGTAGCTATGATACGGGTCGGACACTCCTTCGACCAGCTCACTGTCTCAAACATACTGGTTATAGAATTATAATTGGATGATACGGTATTTTAGTGATTGTAGGGGGCTACAAACAAAATTAAGCAACTATTTTTGTCAACAAAGGATTATCACGCCAGGTTTCGTCCAATGGTAGTGAATTTTTATACCCGTAACTCGTTATAAATAGTCAGGCTGACTATCTTTTAACAATTTGAAGAAGGAATATATGGACAATTCTATCGTAGAAGTAATTAAAACATATTCAGTTTGAATCATTAGAAGGACTAGGTGTCAATGATTTAGTATCGACTTTTCAGAAAAAAAATCTGTATTAAATGTAAAATCAGAACCTGGGACTATTATACTTAGTATAAATTGATAGTCCCAGTTAGAACACATACACAAAAATGTGAACGGACATTTTAGTATTCGGCAAAATTTAAGATGTCTTCACATCTCTGAAAAAAGGCCAATTGGCAACAATAAAGTTGAAGACATTGAATTACAAATCTGTTCGACCAAGTAATTAAAAAACCTGAAATGTATCCATGTTTGTAAATAAAGCATTACCCTCAAAATATACCAAAAGCGTTATTTTTTCTCATCAAAACACATATTTGCTTATTATGTCGTTATGTCCAACTGAGAGGCACAATTTCCTCAAAAGTCCCGCCAAAAGAATTGTACAATGTGAATATTACCCTTTGGCCATGGACAATATTTGAATACACAATTTTTGTGTTAACAAGATGTGTTGACCGAGTGTCCTGTAATTACGCGAACTGGACACACTTAAACCAATTATAATGATACGGAAGGGCACTCCTGATGTTGTTAGTAGAGGAAGCGTCTACTTTCTGTATTAATTACTGAAATTACGTATGTTTATGACGACAAATAAGTATTCATGTTAACACGTACACATCTTACCTGGTCACTTAATAATGCAGTCCCTAAAGAATTATTAAGAAAAATAGAAAATTGAAAGTTTCTACAAAATGGTTATGCTTAAGAGTACGGTGACAGTCACTTGAACATGGGTATAACTATTCAATAGTACCCTCCTTAAGATATGGAAAAGTGTTGAAATGTATTGATATACGGGCCAATTATTTCATCCCAAAATGTATTTGTTATAAAGTAAGTTATCTGAACAGCTCTTCAACGTGTCCACAAGTACCTAACAACACCTGTTCTACAGTATTATACGACACAAAACGTGTGTAAAACTGCAAACAAGCATGTTCTTTTCGTTATGTATACTATTTATGAATAAAACAGATTCTTAAAATATAAAAGTCACACACTGATTTAACAAATCTGAATGGTTTTATGACTGTGGACAATCAAGAAATTTAATTATGTTTTCACCGCAGAGGAGTTAAGTTTTTGGGTTGAAAACTTCATGACATGAAATGTAAAAAAATATACTTATGTACATGTTTTATGTTAATCATATCGTCGGAGTTTTTAATCAACAAATACACGTAAATTTTGTGAAGTTCGAGGTTATTCTTATATTTATGTACTTATTAATTGCTTTCTGCTTAAATTTCAGTGGCACATATTTCACTCATATTCAAGACGATGCGGTTTTTAATGATTTTAAATCGCTAGGTTGCATTATTTCTTCAAAATTTTAGGTATTCAATCGGTTTTTGGAATCTTTAACTTAATGCGCAAACAATTGTTTCTAGGTTCTGACTGGAGATAGTTTGCTTGACGACAAGCATAGAAAATATCTCACACATGTCCAAGACTTCCATTAGAATGCTATGATAGTCATTCATCAATTGTTCTAACTATAGGTGTCAACTCACAAATAGTTGGCTGATGTTTGATTAAACGTCCAGTGGCAAATATATCTTCCATGTTTAGGAAATGCATCAGGAATAGGGGTTGGTTTTGTTGTTTGTTCCCTCTAATTTTTCGTAATAATCTATGAATTCAACATATCCTTTATTCCTTTCCTTTGGTACACAGCTACTTTTGCATAGGTACTATTTCTGTACCAAAAATCTGCAGTACTCACGGAAATCTACTTTAAATATTCAGTACTATTTTGTTACTTTAAAATTATTGTAATATTTAGGTACCTGTATTTTACAGTACTTGAATTGTACTTGAAATTTAAGTACTACATATTTTTGATTGCACGGTTACATTTCAGCATTTTAAAAGTTTGTCTATTTCAATTCTCATAAAGTTATGATGTTCAAACATGGAATACTGTGATCATTGTTGGTATTATTTTTGTACCAATATTATAAGTACAATTTGAGATCAAGTGGTGGAAAATACAAGTACCTAAATATTACAATAATTCTAAAGTAAAGAAATAGTACCAAATATTAAAAGTAGATTTCCAGTACTACAGATTTTAGGTACAGAAATAGTACCTATGCAAAAGTAGCTGTGTATAATATAGTTCAGACTAAACTTTAAAAAGACACACCAGAAAGAACATAAAAGAAATCCATCAATTACTGTCCTCGAATCAGTTGATCACCTTGATTTGATAGCTAAAATTACGCGAATTGCAAAATAAAAAAGGTACAAAATGGACCAGTTGCATCTATGAATCTGAAACAAAACATCAGATCTCCACAACCGGATTAAGTTACTAGTATTGCATGTATATATGTGTAAGAATAGTGTTATTGTGACAAATATAATTTGACAAACGAGCAAATTCTCGATTGAACGAAATGATGACTATAGAGGAAGAAGTTACACCTCATAATGATACATGTCATATTAAAAGAAAAACTAACAAAAAAAGAAAAGATACTTATAAATAAAAGAGAGGAATCAGACCAGTTTGTTAGATATTATAGTATTTTATACAAATCATGGCGATTTTGTATTTCTTGATAATTTTCTAAGCTTCTTTTAAGTAGCATGACATATGTTAGGATGCGCGTGCACCTTTGACAACGCGCGTGCCAATTTCACACTTCTGGATTAGTTCATAGCTGTAGTAATTCTAGATGGCAATACAACACGTGCAATTCAGCTGAGAGCGCAAACTCTGAATAGATCTACCGCATGTATACATTAACACTTGGAGGTAAAACATATCAGAAGTGTTACTTTGTAAAATTCATTCATTGATGTTTTATTTGACGTTATTTTATATGTATGCATAAAAAAAAAATTTGCAACTTCATTAAAGCCGAGCACCGAAAGATAACTTGAACAGATGTTCGGCTATACACAAAACATTTACGTTCACCAAACTCTTAACTTTAGACGATCTTGTATTATCTAAGATTTTACAAACCAAATAAGCCTATTTTTGCATTGACACTGATCGTTACCTTTTCAATTCGTGTACAAATAAAACCAAAAATAATTGCGATGTTTTATTGAATTCAATTTACTGGTAACTATTTGACAAGATCGTTGATATATAGCGTTTTAGCAAAACCTGAAAAGAATACAATCATCTTGAATATTATTATTTCAGAAGTATGCGATGTCACAATGCAAATTTGTCAGGTAGAAAAATTCCAACATAACCTGTGAAATCCAACTACATATTAAATGGATTAAGACCTCACCTTGCGTTTACACGTGAAACAATAGACGTTTGAATGCCGCAAACTGTCATGTACACGCGACTGGCGGCTTACCTGTTTTAAGATTAACACGATGTGCTATCTTTTGCCGGTAAAAAACGTATAATTATATAAATCTATACCAGGTAAAATTATACACTGTCTGATCAAAGGTATAATTTATTTTTTTTCAACGGAAATAAAAATATATCGCCACTCTTATCCATACACGGCGTTTTGAACGAAAATGGTGGTTTTCTTAATGCAGTACTAGTCGTATTAAGTTATCATGCATTTACATGGACCATTAATTTTCAATTTACACTAATAAATTTACATTTTGCAACATGTGTGGCTTTGGTAGTAATGTTAGCCGCGTATTTACAACATGTGGGTTTGCATTTTTAGCATCGACGGCCATTTCTGACATCACGTGACAATCAAGCAAAACAATAAAGACTTCTTCATTATCCACATAAACACGCTAATTAGAAAATGCTAATGCACGGAGAAACACAACCATCTAAGGCGTTAGAAATTCGGCTGCACAAAAGATATAATAAATTAAAAATTCGTCGGCGAGCCTTGTTCAGCATCGTAGCACAATCAGTTGCAGCTTCAATAAAGCCACGAATGTCGGCGTGGCTTTTGTGGTCAGGCAGGTGTTTACACTGGTCAGTAGGACTGATTAATTAGTATTTGTTTGGCGATAATTGTTATAACGGTTCTATAAATCAAGCTATTGATGGGTAAAATTACAGGAAAATGTTGGCAATATTAAATAATCCATGCATAAAAAAGCATATGTGATCATCATATTTGCTTTGTCTGTTAGCTATTATTGACTATTGTCCGTTACGCTATTATTGACCATTGTCCGTTACGCTATTATTGACCATTGTCTGCAGGCGACAAGTCAATTGACCACGAAACACGAAACCTTGGTTTTGTCATACATATACTTCTCAAATTCAAAACAGAAATGTGTTAGTTTCAAATTTCATATTGAAAATGCAACATCGAAAACTAAAGTATGTAAACATAGTAAATAGAAAAATAAAGGCAACAGTAGTATACCGCTGTTCGAAATTCATGAATCGATTGAGATAAAAAAAATCTGGGTTACAAACTAAAACTGAGGGAAACGCATCAAATACAAGAAAAATGTTTATACTAATGTATAGTTAGGAGATTTTTTTGAAGCCAAGCTCGGAGTCAAGTTAGTTTCTTCTAAATTACGGTTTGGCATGGTTTATCATATGCATTAAAACGTTGCCTTAGTTGGTGCAAAGATTTAATTTTGAATAATACAAATTTGGGAAACTGATTTTTAATTGAATACGTATATCAGTTTAATTGCAACAACTTTTATCACAGTGGTTAGTAAGAGCAATTAGGAATCAGGAGTTCAGGGAGTCGGTTTCACCAACACTTACGATTAAAATCTATCGTAAGTCATGAACAATTCAGTATACTTACTATAAATATTAGTCGTAAGTATTTTTGTGAAATAGACTCCAGACATATGATAGTTTTTATCCATTGGTGTGTTTTAGCTTTTTATTTTGCCATTTGCTTAGGGACTTTACCTTTTGAATTTTCTCAGAGTTCGTTATTTTTATCTATGTTACTTTTAGGATACTTCTAACATCATAATATAAAATATAACTTCATGTTAAGTTCTAAATTCTAAAAATACGTTTCAACAAATAATTTCAGTAAAGCGCTATATTTAACTACAATTTATTAATGAATAACCTGTCTTTTTCAGTTTGTAAAAATGTCTATTTATGAAATTCATGACAGTGCACTTGTTAAAATCTAGTTTTAGAAGGTGGTCTCAATTTTAACTTTTAACTTTTAACATTTATAAAATTAAAATTACATCAACAATGAAACATTCATTTTCCACAGTCGGCCATACTCAATATTCAAAGCACATGTTGAGAGGAACCACAGATTCGTTTATTTTATTATTTATAAATTTTTGAATATCTGTCAAAAACTTGATGACTTGTCGTTAGCCACTGTGTATTGAAATTAATAATAAGAAGTGGTAGGAACAGTGACGGTGAAGGCATGTGTTAGTTTTACGAAGAACACACACGGGGAAGGTTTTCTACTTCATCATTCACGTCAAGAGGGTACTGAGTGTGAATACTTCACGGATAGACGGACAGGGTTGAACATCCTTGACGGCAGAAACTAAAGGGCGTAGCTGGAAATCCATGACAAAACATAAATATGGGGCATGGCATAGCGATGCACTGAAAAACCGGATTGTTGTACGTCATAACATGCACTCAAAATTTAGATTCTACGCCTATTAGGGTATAACTAGCACAGTTATAAGCATTCAGTATAGAAAGAAATGGAGCCAGATTGGTCAAGCATGTATTTTAATTTCTTTTGATGAATTTGGTTGACTGGGAAAAGTAAATGATGAGAACCGATACTTTGGATTTTTCTTAAATGGTTTCGATACATCTGCATGTCTGATTTGTCTGCAAAATGTAAATAAATTATGCAGATTATAAATTATAAATACCTTATGTAATTTATGGTTCATTGAATGCGGAAGCAATTTCAATACATTATGAAATTAGATTGTTACACTTCTTAAGATTTCCTGACAAATTTCTAATTCTGCAGATTCGGCACTAATCGTCGCGCTATCTTTTTTCTTTATATTTTTTTCACACTAAATTAATTTTGATATTTATATATCATTCATGCAAATAAAACTTATTTCTAAACAAAGTTTGCTACTTTGCAGTGGAATTAATCGCTTTGACCTTATAAGTTGAATACAACTTGAGGTGGTAGGTTGCTTTTAAGTTTATTGAAATATAATAGCCAAGACAGTTATGGACACTTAAATGTAATTTAGAACATATTGTAATATTGTTTTAAATAAAGTTATCATAAGTTATATCATGGAAGTAATATAATACGTCCATGTTCATTATTTATATATTGTATTTGATTATAGCATGGAAGTATTATATTGACAATATAAAAGTTCCATGATTATAGTAAAACATTTTCAAATGAGCTGGGACTATTATACTAACTGTTTGTTTTTATCATTTTATTTTAACTTAATACAAAAACAAAAGAAAAACATATTCTATGTTAAATTAATATTTTGATCCTTTATTGTATTTTTATATCAGCAATGTGTGTTTTCTTCTTTTTCATTTGGATCAAATTGCTAAACTGCTAGAAAACTATACATGGTCTTATGATGGAAATATTTCATCTCTAGTGTAGATCATTTTGATACCGGTTTTAGCTCATCCAAAATCAATACTCCTTACTGTAATAGTCTAAGTCTTAAGAAGGTACAGTCTTACCCTTGCACAATTTTGAATACAAGAACACAAAAGTATTAAAAAGGCGTTTCACATCGCGTCAATCACTTTTCCTTAAAATTATGCACGTGCCTGACACGAAAGGGGTTAACGTGTCTGACAGTCAAATCCACAACCTTAGGCGGACAGTATTTATTTTCATATAGATTTAAAGATTACCGTCCAATATCATTTTTCAATTTGACATTTTTTTAAACAAATTTTTTACTTTCACTTTACCAGGTCCAAGAAATTCAATAGTATAGGGGTTCATAAAAAAGGGCAAACGAAGATATACTTTTACCAACCACACTTCGATTCAATCAAAACTCTAAGAAACAGGTAGTTATCTTATATTCAACCTTTTTTACAATTGGAGGACGTGTTTTCAACTGACAAAAGGCATTTCAACGGTTACTAACAGTGCCGAATTAAAAATAAAATCCTCTCACTAACAAATTGAAAGTTTGTGATTATGTTAAACGTACTTTCTGGACAAGAACATGAAGGATACAAGAGCGTGTAACATATCAAATTAACAATGAAGGTCATTTCAGAACTTAACTTTACGACACATTGGACGATTTTAGCGTTCTTATTGTAAACTTACCATTTCTAGGTAGCAACATTTCAACAACGACTGTATATGGAGTATACGATAGTCCATGTAGTTATATAAGAGTGTCTGCTTACAATGAAGATATTGAACCAAAGGTTACGCTGTTAAAGTTGAAGTCATTCTTTCGGAGGTTTTATGGACGTGATCATGACTCGTTTGGTCGAGTGTTTTGGAATTTCCCTGCCACAGATGATCACGGATCAACTTAAATTGTAGATTCAAGCTTATCCTCTTTTCCTTGACTATGAAATCAACAATTTCATTCTTTTCATGATAAAGACGACGGGTGTTACATGCGAATTAGGATCTACTTATCCGTATAGAACACCTTAGACCCCCTGGATTTTGGTTAGGTGCGTGTTGTTCAGCCTTTAGTCAGTTGCCCTGTAGAGTTTTATATTTCGTATTTACGATAATATAATCCAGAGAAAGAAGCACATTAAGAAGAAGCTCCCCAAATAAGTTGCGTTCTTTCATTTAAGTTGTTGAACTAAATCAAGTATAAGCATTGTTTTAATGTAGTGTATACAATATAAGGGTGTAGGGTAATTGGAAATAAAACCACTGTACGATCCTGGTCATGGCACCAAAATCGTAGATTGGTTGTATCGGACACAAAATAAGGCTAAGAAATAAAAACGTCTGCTTGCATTGAAACTCTGAGATAACTATCCTCAGAACAACGGTGACTTCGTATTCATATACAGAGTCGTAGCGGGACATCTCGGGTGCAATCCTGAACAAATAGTTTCACCTCAACTGACTAATGTCAACTTAGCTTGTTGAAGTTGTAATTTTATCTCAAGCAAAATTATACAATTTTGTTTCTTTTTTGATATGCTTGTGTCCTTTACTTATTGTTGTTTACATTACCCTGGCATAGTGGTCAGCTAATTAGGGTTCTAATTTGCTCAATGCTTCTTTTAAAAGTTAATAACATGTAACAACTTCATGCATCAGAGTAGTTGCAAGATGACTGTAGCAAGTACTTTATGAAACTTTTGGCCTTCTCCTACATAAAAATTATTTAAAAAAATACATCGCTAAATTGTGTCTCCAATTTTGACCTTGTAGTCACTCACTCATGTTCTTTTTTCTCCTTTTAAATTGAATGAATTTGAGAATCTTCCAATTGCATCATGATGTGGGTCCAATCCCCTACCAAGTAACCCAAAGACTTTAAAACTTGTATTTGCCGTTTTTGCCCTAAGCATGCAGAATTTGGAAAAAGGCAAAGACTGGATAATTTGATAGACAATAACTGTTTAGTGTCTTTAAATATCAGCTGTATTTGTACGAGGCTAGGAAACAAGGTGTATGCGAGCTTTTAGCGAGCTTCTACACCTGTTTCGAGCCGAGTACAAATACAGCTGATATTTAAAGACACTAAACAGTTATTGTCTTTATCCTGCAATTAATTCTGTATATTGTTTGTGTTTTGAAAGACACAAAAACTAACATATTTAGCATTTATTTTCGATTTGTAATCCCTTGAGGCCCGCGTAGTAATATCAAAATCAAACATTACGCTGAAGACGGGTTCGCAAAAAAGAATCTCGAATGGTCAACAATAATACATCGCTCAAGGTGAATAATTATCTATTTTAACATAACAACTAATTTCAACAGTTAAAACGAATAACAAAACATTGTCAAATTTGAAACAGAAGTCTACGAGTTGTCCTACGCTTCAGACTTGACATTCACTAAACATGCATGCTGAAATTGACATGGTTGATTTTGTAACACAATCATACACATTCAATACACATTCTGAGGTCACACAGGTTCAAACAATACTCAGTCCGGCAGTGGGTGGAGCTTTAAGCGATATCTGTATAGTATACAGATACAGCATAGCGATATCTGTAGGGCTGTATCTGTATAGTAGGACAGCCAATTGCAGGATAAATTAATAAAATGTGTCTGTGTAGGTTGTCTACTTGCAGACAGCTATCTTGATATCATCCATCTTAAACAAAGAAGGATGTGTTTGTATCACTTTAAAAAGTCAAGAACCTTGAACTTTATAATTTATCAACCCTGTAAACCATATAAAAACTTTTAATATAAAAAAAGATGTTGTATGATTGCCAATGAAACAACCTCATACCAGAGACCAAATGATGAAGAAGTTAACAATTTAAGGTCCAAGTACAGCCTTCAACAATGAGCAAAACCCATACCACATAGTAAACTATTCAAGACCCAAACATGACAAATGTATAACAAAATCAAACTGGAAAACTAAAAGCCTAATTTTTAAATAAACCCTCAATGAAAAAGAATTAAAAAATCATAAATAGCAACTAACGACAACCACTGAATTCAATGCAAGCTTCTGACTTAGGGAATGGCACATACAGAATGTAAGTATACATTTCATCATATTTATTTTTATAACATGACATTAACAACATAAATATGTAACAATGTCATACAAAATGGCACAGCATACAAATGTGATTAAAAAGCACCATATAACAGAAAAATCACAATACCACTATAATATACAACATGATATTCAAAAACTAACTAGTTCAAGGCATTTAACATAGCGGTCTATGAAATGGAATATTTCATTGGTTTGATAAAAATTAAATAAATATTAAGGGTTAACTTTTACATATCTAATGAAAGAATATGCCCACCTTTTCCTCCCATTTTTGTTAAATATCATCAATATTTTTAAGAGAAAAAAAAAACTTTAGATCTACTCAATGAAAAAATATATAACATGCATACTCCCCCTTCTACACAACAAAAAAAAAAAGATTGTCCATCTTTAATATCTGTTTATTTATAGGTATAATATATTACTCTCATGCAAATACAGTAGTTGCTTAAAAACACAATTGAACCAGATGCTCCGCAGGGCGTAGCTTTATACGACCGCAGAGGTTGAACCCTGAACGGTTAGGGCAAGTATGGACACAACATTCAAGCTGGATTCAGCTCTAAATTTGGATTGTGATTAAATAGTTGACACAGCATAGGTTTCTGACACAGAATGAATGTGTTCTAATGAACTTAAAATTTTTGTTTCTCTTAGAGCAATTCACTATGCTGTTGAATATTAATCCTCTCAAAAAAATGTTTGAAGAAATTTTCTTTTTTATTTATGAAATTTCAAATGAGAAAAATTGAACCCAATTTTTTTAATCACATCCCCCTTTCCCTTATTCCAAAACTAATCTCAATTAAAATTTCTAATGGAGTTTGCAACAATAACTACTCATTTAAATACATCATAAAATATTAAGATGTAAAAAAACTGCTTGTTATCACTGAATGGTAAAGATTATTTTAATTTATCAGTTGGTAGTAAAAAGTGAATATACATTGTACTAGTATATTGTATATAACAAAGATTTAAGTTGATTCTGGACAAAGAAAGATAACTCCAATTAAAAAAAAATCTTGCTATTGCACAATATTTTGCAATTAGATATTTCTTGCTTACTATTCTGGACAAAGAAAGATAACTCTAATTAAAAAAAAATTTGATATTTCACAATATTGTGCAATTAGATATTTCTTGCCATTGCGCAATACTGTGCAATTGAAAAGACTTGCTATTGCACAATACTTAATATAATAATTTTAGATCCTGATTTGGACCAACTTGAAAACTGGGCCCATAATAAAAAATCTAAGTACATTTTTGGATTCAGCATATCAAAGAACTTCAAGATTTCAATTTTTGTTAAAATCAGACTAAGTTTAATTTTGGACCCTTTGGACTTTAGTGTAGACCAATTTGAAAACAGGACCAAAAATGAAGAATCTACATACACAGTTAGATTTGGTATATCAAAGAACCCCATTTATTCAATTTTTGATGAAATCAAACAAAGTTTAATTTTGGACCCCGATTTGGACCAACTTGAAAACTGGGCCAATAATCAAGAATCTAAGTACATTTTTAGATTCAGCATATCAAAGAACCTAACTGATTCATTTTTTGTCAAAATCAAACTAAGTTTAATTTTGGACCCTTTGGACCTTAATGTAGACCAATTTGAAAACGGGACCAAAAGTTAAGAATCTACATACACAGTCATGACAGTTAGATTCAGCATATCAAAGAACCCCAATTATTCAATTTTGATGAAATCAAACAAAAGTTTAATTTTGGACCCTTTGGGCCCCTTATTATGTTGGGACCAAAACTCCCAAAATCAAACCCAACCTTTCTTTTATGGTCATAAACCTTGTGTTTAAATTTCATAGATTTCTATTTACTTATACTAACGTTATGGTGCGAAAACCAAGAAAAATGCTTATTTGGGTCCCTTTTTGGCCCCTAATTCCTAAACTGTTGGGACCTAAACTCCCAAAATCAATACCAACCTTCCTTTTGTAGTCATTAACATTGTGTTTAAATTTCATTGATTTCTATTTACTTAAACTAATGTTATTGTGCGAAAACCAAGAATAATGCTTATTTGGGCCCTTTTTTGGCCCCTAATTCCTAAACTGTTGAGACCAAAACTCCCAAAATCAATCCCAACCGTTCTTTTGTGGTCATAAACCTTGTGTCAAAATTTCATAGATTTCTATTAACTTAAACTAAAGTTATAGTGCGAAAACCAAGAAAATGCTTATTTGGGCCCTTTTTGGCCCCTAATTCCTAAAATGTTGGGACCAAAACTCCCAAAATCAATACCAACCTTCCTTTTGTGGTCATAAACCTTGTGTTAAAATTTCATAGATTTCCATTCACTTTTACTAAAGTTAGAGTGCGAAAACTAAAAGTATTCGGACGACGGACGACGACGACGACGCCGACGCCAACGTGATAGCAATATACGACGAAAATTTTTTCAAAATTTGCGGTCGTATAAAAAAATGTAATCATTAAAAAATACTGTATCTTTTCTTTTTTTTTATTTTAAAGCTAGTATCTGGGAAATGATCTATAAACACTATAAAACTATCAAAACAACAACTATGGATAAAGGTAAAGAGTACCAGAAATGCTATACTTAATTGAAAATATCAATCTATTTGTAAAAGGATTAGAAATTTGATGCTTATCTAGTATATATATCCAAATTTCCAAATTTAGACATGTTGCCCTACATACATATATTCCCTTTTAAACGGTCATAGATTGTCTAATAACAGGTACTGAAATTATTGCATGCATTTATTATTGCGATTTTGTCATTTAAGACTCAATTGCAATTAAAGTTTTTGCGATATTCAAAAAAAAATCCGGTTTGATTCATATAAAAAATTTCAAAATGAGAGTTTTAATTATTGCGATTCTATCCCTTCAGATTTTTTGCAATAATAAAAACATTGTAATAAAATCTGAATTAACAGTACTTGTATGGTCAATACAATTTTGACAGCACTGACAGTAAACTAAAAGTACAAAATAACTTATACCTAAGAAGGGAAAGGGATGCTGACCTACTGACATACATGGATAGATTAAACTACCTTCAATTGTTTTATGTAATCTTACAAACCACAACTGTGTCAGCAAAAGGAAGACATTCTTAACAATTGACATGGTTTGGTTTTATATGAAGAATTGAATTGACTACTTGTGTTGTACTTGTTCTCTATCTCAGGTCTTTTTCTTGTCTATTGCCACCATCATTAACTGAATTATGACCAGTAAAAAGAAGAGGCCTCTACTAAAGGTAAGGCAATGAAAAATATACAAAATATATATTTTTTTAAATTGGCAACCAGAGACCCCCATTGATCTGCCCCAGACTGTTTTTTACACTAGTCAAAACATACCATTGAAAATATATTACCTATTTACAGTCAAACAACTAGATTGTAAACTTTTTGTTGTCTGGAACTGGAAATTTTAGAATCTAATGCATTTTGGGTGATAGTTTCAAAAGCGTACACCAAAACATTGATTGGCTAAATATTCAAGTTTATTTTCATTTTATGGAACAAACAATGAAATAACCAATAGTTTTTGAAATTTAAAAGAGGTAAAGTAAATTGATTGAAAGATGTTCTTCAGAGGGATTACAAAAATTTGTAAATGAGAATTTTTTTTTTTTTTTTAATAGAAATCTAATCCACCTATACTGAGAACAAACAAAAAAGTATACATTTTTGGGATTTCCTCCAAAAGAAATATAAGGAGGGCAAGTAACCAGGTTTTTTTTAAAAGTTTCTTAGGTATTACATGGGATGACTTGCAATGTTGTAAAAAATTAACTACCAAAAGTGCAAATACAGCTTAAAGTACCCTAGAATTATCTGAGTAAAATAAATAGGCTTAACTCTAAACACAAGTGTATTTTTTTTGCCCGAGATATTTATACTTCTACGTCAAAGAAATGAGATATTTATACTTCTACGTCAAAGAAATAATTTACTTCTATTGTAAAGAGATAATTTGAAGTCACATGTGAGATCAACTGTTTCATGTATTTTTTTTATTTTTCCATGTTTGCTTCTTTTTCAGCTTTTGGCATGTGTACTGATTGAAACAGAATCATTAAACTTTAGTCTGATCTTTCAGAAATATTAAATTGAAACTTTACATCCAAAAGACAGTAACAAAGGAAAAGCAAATAGTGTTAAGTTTGAAAATCTACGTATTTTGGCGAACATCAGTAGGTGGGGCTTAAAAATATAAACAAAATGGTAATGATGTACCCTTATAATTTAAAAATTGAAACTTTCTCTAGGATACCGAGGATTAATTTCAAATTTTCAGACAAATGCACTGTACTGAGGTCAAAATTTCTTTAAAAAAAACCTTATCAAGATTAAAAGTTTTTAAGAAACATCACTGACACAAATAATGACTTCTTCCATCTTGGGAATAGATAGTTTAATTGAGTAATTTTGACAGTTTTTGATTTCTTTGACGCAAATCATTTATATGATAATATATTTATTTCATCTTCATTACTGAATATTTATCAATGCAATTCACTTAATTTTATCACAGCAATTTTTGTAACATTTTTTTCATTCTCAAATAATTCACCGTCTTTTTGTGAGAACGAATAAGAAAGAATATAAATCCAAAGATTACCTTTAATACAGATGAATATAATTTAAATTAATTTTTATGATAATTTGAAATTGTGATGGTAGTGAAAATAACAAAATTTACATGTAAATTGTCAATTAAAAGATGCATGAAAGTTTTCCAAAGCAATTTTAAGAAAACCAATGAAAACGTAAATACTGTATGCTAAAAAAAAAGTTAAAATTGAAGAAGCAAGTAAACGAAGGAAAATCATACAAAAAGTGTTATCCACAAAAAAATTAATTCTATTATCTATAAGTCTATGCTATATTCCAAAGCAAATTACATAAAAACCACAAAAAAAATTGCTACAGCAACATTATACAAAATCTTTTAATCACATCTATGAATCTAATGCTGTATTCCACCCACCCTAAATATGCTAGATATAAAATTAAGAAAATTTGGACTTAAAATATGAAACTGGTAATATGAACTAAAGATCAAAATATCACCCACAAGTATGTATATTAAGACAGAAAAAAATAATCCAAAGCACCACCCCTACCACAATCTTGTATCACGACAATTACACAATATCATATGTATTTCATTCATATCTACAAATAAGGAGTTGTAGTATGGTTGCAAATGAGACAATTCACTACATTTATATTTTTTGAGTTCAAATGACAAAGACATAAGATTATCGTTTCATTCATAAAATTTACATTTACATAACTTCTAGGAAATTTTATGTAACTTTTACGTCAAAAAGTCTGTCTTTCATTGACGTCAGAATGTCTGTTTTTTTTTTTTTTTTCTTCTTCACAGTCTTAATATATCAGACACCTATATCGAAGATATTCATTTCATTCATGAAATTTACATTTACATAACTTCTAGTAAATTTTTATGTAACAATCGCGTAAAAAAGTAAGTCTTTCCAAATTGACGTCAGAATTTCTTTTTTTTTTCACGATAAGTCTTACTATTTCCTAGGTAGTGTTAAAGAAGACACCTATATCAAATTGTGTGATTATAAATTGTTTCTTAATCCTGTATAAATATTTTGTTTTCATACTAACTAAAAGTCAAGATTAGCAGTAGAAACATTTTTTGAAAATTGAAAGGATATTTTTTTTGTACTTGCAACTCTCAGCTTGATTTTGATGCATGCAAGGAATATGAACTTGAAGTTTCAGTCCGAGACCTGGATGAGGCCCCTGTTAGGGGGATTCCTGGATAAATTTGAAAATCCTTAGCTCTTTTTGCTTTTCTATTGAACTATGATTTTGATCAATCATGAATCAAAAATGCTCTTGGTAATCAAATGATTATGAATTTCAATTTTAGATAAATCAACCAATCACCATAAGATAATCAAATCTGGTCAAATTCATCAGATAATTGTTTAATTTGTAAAACTATGCAATGGCTATGAAACCTACTCCACAAATCAAAGTTTCACTGAATTTTCCACATCCTATACTGATGGACATTCCTGACCTTAATATAAGTGTTTGTGTCAAACATTTTCATATTTATTGATTATTGCTTTCTTAAGGATACATGTACTTAAAATTCAAATTTATCTAAAATATTAAAATGATTACAAACATTTTAATTGACTGCCCATATGAAAGTTTTAACCTACAAAGTGAAAACTCAAGTTATCTGTAGTTTGGTAGTTTTTACATTTAAAGTTAACCCTCAAAACATTTAGAATGAAGGTTGTTTTAATAAACTTCATATTTATTTTAATGGAAGGAAAGGCTATCTTCCTGATTGGAAAATTTAACTGTGATATTCTTTCTGCTACAAAACTTACATACAATATAAAACTTATAAATCTCTTCCATATAAGAGCACTTGTAGCTATACGACCAAAACCCCATACTGAAGTATCGATATTGACTTCATATTTGTTTAAAAATATGCTCCCACTTTTATTTTTTATTTATTATCTGCCATTTCAAGTAGAAATAAAACACAGGTGTTATAGATTTATTATATTTGCAATTCATTGTGAACAAACCCACCTCAGAAATTAAAGAAGTAACTTTTTTGGTCTATCAAAACCCTGTTAATTACATGTATGCACAACATGAACATTACTAAATGAACTGCAGTACATTTTGACAAAAAAATGCAATTTTTAGGACAGTGTCTTATGTCAGAGGTTCCTTCAGATATCTTTCACCAATAAAAAAGTAGCGTCAGAATTCAGCCAATAGGGATAAAAGTGCTGATAAACACCAGCAATCATTTAATCATGTAGATTTACCCCTAAATATAGCCAGGTCATTTTGGTCTTACAGTATTTGTACAAATCATGGCACCAAGTTTTGGACAAGAGAGTAAACTTTCAATTCTTAATTAAAAGTAGTAGCATCAGGAAAATCAAAACCATAAATAGCATCCTTTGTAAACTGATGATTCACACTTATGTCGCAGTAACACACATTTTGCATTTATTGGTTAATGTTTTCAAATATAATATTTATAAATAAATACCTTGTGTCTCAATAAATAGGGAAAAAATAATTAAATGTATTCTAAATATATATCTTCCAGTTTGACTGTATCTAATGGTTAAATAACATCAGTAATTAGCTGGTAAAAAGCATCAATTTCATGTGTGAAAATAATACACATGTTGTGTAGTAATTGTCTCATGAAGTGTGTATTTTAAAAACTACTTCAATACATGTACAGCATTTGGTTGCAAAGCACAGTGCATTCCTTTATGAACCAATCTACATGTGCATTGGTTTTACAACAGAATTATGATTGTGTAAACTTTAAGCTAACTTAAAGCCATGATCTGAATACATAGCAACACATGAGGTTCTTGGATACACATTGTTATTGACTCTGTAGAGAGCTGACTTCTGACCTCCTCCTGTTCAAAGGAACATAATCAGTCTGGTTCCCTGACAACCAAGAGATACCAGATTTTCACTGTATAGAACATTCTTTCTTTTCATTTTTTAACAGTTTCCCTTCACTAATCTTTCTATCAAGCTGTTCTTCTTCTTCAATTCTAAAATATAAAACAAAATTTTTTGTATAATTTGGTTGTAAAAAATGTTTTTCATGGAATTTGAGTAAAATTTCTATGCCCATCTTGTGGATCCCAAATTAAAACTGTAAATTACAAACATCATAATAAAATTGAATGTTATTTAATAGTTTTAATGTGGTTATCTTCAAAAGGATTTACAAGAATAAACAGTTAACTTGTCTTTCCAACAGGAAACTGTGACAACTATCCTCAGCACAAGCAGCCATCTTGAATTTTGGATCAATGAAAGGTCTTTCATAAGCAAAGATAAGGTCCTGTTAAGAACATTTTTTCTTGGAATCCTCATATCATTATGAACAGGATAAGATTTTTTTTTTTTTTGGGGGGGGGGGGGGGGAGTCAATGAGACAACACCCCTAACCACTAAATAGAATGATAAATATATCAAAATATATTTTTACAGACATAGCTCCATTTGTCAGAAGAAAAAAAAACTAAAAAGAGTTATTGTAAAATATTCATTCAAAAGAAGTTTATTATTAACTAAACATGTATTTTCCTTTATTATAAATGTAATTAACTTCAATGACAATGAATATCATAATAATTCATTATCTGTGGTCACTTTAATGGAATTAAACCTATCAGAAAACATATAAAAACATCACATGGTCACTTTGTGTAATGATGGTGAACACTATCAATTATAACACCTTTCACCCATTAAAGTAATGTACAAATAAAAACCGTTATTTGTCAAATCATCATAGGTGGCTAGAAGCTAAAGATTAGAAAAAAACTTTGGACACATTAAAGAAATAATTAGATATAAAGTCAACGGTCAATTAATGTAGAAGAGCTACTCATAAGTTGAATATATAATGGTAAAGCTATTGCAAAAAAAGAAAAAGACAAAAAGACAAACAACAGTTCACAAAACACAACATAGAAAACTAGAGACTGAGCAACAAATCTTTCTTTATTTGGACCTGATCTGGAAAATATTCATAATTTCATCAAAATAAAGCACTACTGGTTGGTTGGTTTGCTGGTCTTTTTGTTGTTTTTTTTGGAGAAAAAATATTGTTGAAGGAAGATTTTTAATTGTCTCTAAATTTTTTTATACTCTTGATTTGATGCTTGACTAGTGTGAAGACACCTGTCAATCATTGATAACTGTATGTCATAAGGTTCCTGTTTCATTGACATATCTCTACATCTCAGTCCATTCATACTTTTTGGAAACATTAAAATAATATTTGTTTACTTCTACTTTTAATACCATCTTTTAAGTGGAATTTGATGATTTTACGTGGAGACTGAAGTCCTCTTGATGTTTAATATGTTTCCTGCTTAAAGATACATATGTCCTGTTGTCTTACAGGGTTTTAATAGGAATTAACTGTACATTTAAAGGATTTAACAGATAAAGGAATTAAAACTTGTAATTTCTTATTGTTGGTGGAAATATGATTGTCCAAATGAATAAGAAATAAATGACATCTAACATTTTTGTATGAAATTTTCTTAAGATTTGAGATTCTCCTTTTGGACACATTTTTTGGCCAAAAGTGTTTTTGTGTCTTTGATTTAATGCTGTTGGGTTGATGCCTCAAGTTATTTAGAAAACATCTCTTTTTATATAAGTATTAAGTATTTCCACCGTGATTTGTACATTGAGCTAATTTTTATTTATTTTTTAAAATATTCCCTAATGAACCTCCTCATGGGATTTTTTATTTTGTGATTATTTGCCCGTTTTTATAGTGATAACTTGCTTACAAGACCAAATATTTCATGATTATTTGATAATCTTAGGTACTGTACTTTTTAATTTGATTATTTTGTTAAAAAAGATACTTAATGATTATGTGATAATCGGCAAAAACTTGTGATCATGTGATTACTTAAGGCCTCACTTATGAAATTACATAATTCTGGTTTCCGTCAGCAAAATTGCATGAAAATCTTTCACAAAATGACTTGATGCTTTTTTCAGTGTTTTAAAAAAAAAATCAACACTGTTACCCTTCTCACATGCACTTTTAAATATTACCCAGAACTCCCTCTCCTTAAAATAATATATTCTAATACATGTATATGGCAGCAGTGCAAAGACACATTAATAAAATAAGTCAAAATCAAGTGAAAAATATTAATAACAGGGGACAAACTTACAAACCCAGATGTCACATCTCTAATAAACATCCACAGATGTAAAGATCTTAGGACTGTGCAGAATAGAACTGCAATCACTGTAATCGGACCAAATGAGGCATTCACAAACATCAACCCAAGCAGTTAAATGTTAGAAATATTGAACTGAAAGGGAAATGAAGGAAGAATAGCCCTCCATTATCGTAGCGTTTGTGAAAGAAAACATTCATTTTACCTGTTATTTTAATGTATAGACGGCCCCCGTTACTTCCACTTTTGTGACCGTACAAGTCTTTCAATTCTGATGCAGTAGACAAGTTAATTGAAGAATAAAAAGATGCGCTGAAATTGTTTTAGTTCCCTGATAAAACATCGCACTAGTTGTTTTCAGTCAGTGATTTTCAATAGGCATCCTACGTGAAGATGCGATTCTTTCATCTAAAAACCATTACCTATGATATTTAGGTTCATTCAGTTGTGTTGATGTCGTAGAAAAACATGATTCCATTAAATCATTGGGATATGGAGACATCAGTCATCATAAACACCCTTAATTTTGTCTTTTCATCAAAATTCCATTAGCTCATTAATAGAAACTATCGGCAAATAGACAACGAACAAGTAGGTGTGAAACCAACTACATTCATTTTAACTGTAACGGGATTGAAATTCACAGCGGTTAATGCAGAAAGGAAGTTGAATAATAATTTTTCAGGTCGAGAAACAATAGTCAGTGTGATAGTTTACCAAAATGACCTCTATAATTGTCAATTTTTAAAGGTTGATAGTCCGGGATCGATACATGAAGTCAAACAATAAAAGATGCATCCAGTGGACAAAATCTATATTTAAACATTAATTAATTTCGATCGGTTACCTAAATAGTTATAGATTTGAAATAGATTTTTTAATTTGACGTAATCGTGGTCAATCAATTGAAATTTTAATCAATATTTTTTTTTCAATTATCTATTTTTTTCTGCTTTACTGAATCTTAAAAAATATATCGCTTAAGAAGAATAACTTAAAATTCAACCATTTGGAAAGGAAATTAGTACCGTTGATCTTTGATACTTTAAAATAAAAAAAAAGGATATCTTTAAATCCTCTGCTATAAATTATGATTGTGGCTTGTTTGGAAGAAATGCAATTCCTTATTAATTTTGGGTTGGGTGGTTCTAGAAATAAAATAAAACCCTTTACTTTTAAAATTAGATAAAAATTGACAAAAAAATAGGCTGTTAGGACATTTTTGCTATTTCCCACAATTGTATTCACCTTTGAAGTAGGGGTCAAAAATACATTAAAAATTTAGGACTACATGTATTACAAAACAATGTATAGTAAAACTATTCTAACCCGCCGTCCTAGACATTTTTTCACTTGCAATTTGTTATTAATCATAAATGTAAAAACTATCGATAGGAATCTATCACTATAATCTGATTAGGCTTATAAAATATGTATTGTCAAAAGGGAGATTACAAAAATAATTCCACTCGATGAGATTTTATTATTGACAAAATATAAAGACCAAGGTTTATAAACACAATAGGCAATGATCATTCAGATTAATTTTCTTCATTGTTTTCTTACAAAATATTTATATTTGTCTTGACAGAACTCTTACTAATAAAACTGGTATGACAAAACAACAAAATTTTACTTGTTCCCAGTACTATAGATTCTCAACAATTATGATAAGCCTGTATGAAATATTTTACTTTATTTCAACATTTAATGGACTAAAATGTAAAAACCAAATATCCAATACATTTGTGAGGCATTAAAGTTAAGAAAATTTACAGTAATAAAGATCTCAAACTACTTTTTTTTATAAAATAACAAACTTTAATTAACATTTTAACATCACTTAAGTTTTGTATAATTCTCAAAAGAAAAGGCAATAAAGAATTTAATTCCCAAATATATATTAAACTTTATATGAAAATGTAGTAGGTCTTGAATTTTTTGCAATTGAATTTTATTTCTCAAAACGACATACAGTTTTTCCAGATAACATGATCATTGAAACTTTTTCATGACCAAAATACAAAAATTATCAAAATACACTCCTGTTTTGGGATACAATACAAAGAGAACAAGAATTGGAACAGAAGAATTTATTTCACCTCTCCTTAATAACAAACACATTTCAAATTTTCTACCAAACAAATTAATTTTCACAATACATATTGAATTAATAACATGCAGTCCAACCAACCTGGTGCAGCAGCTAAATTTAATTTTCTTCATTCAATCCTGACTTTATGTATCGATAAATTTTCACGTCAAATTAAAAGATCAATCATAGAAAGTATTGAAGATTTATCACCGGAGTCAACACCTGTACACGACGTAGACCCCCTTTAAAAGCATGTTAGTCAAAGTTTAACTAGACAGGTCGTTTTCCGTTACACATTTCTATTAGCGTGGCATGCGTCCGTTTTCCTACCCTACAATTTTCCTCGTCATTACCTCTGATCGGGTTATAAATTTCTTTTTTGATTGATGGGTAGAGCAGAATTTTATAAAAGATGAGCAAATTTGATGAGTTTGATATTTTAATGGGAAAAGTGCATACTTTTATTACCTGGCTTTTGTACAGGTAACCGAACACGGTTAATTATTCCATTACCGAACTTCTATATCTTTATTACAATGTTAAGTGAATTTTTCCTGATGGCTAACTTGCATGCAATTCAAATAGAACTTTTCTTAAATAGGAAGGTTATTTATTGCTATAACATTCTTTTGTTTCTTTGAAACTTAAAACAAATGTATTTTATATTTTTTCAATAGAAATTGTAGAAATCCCTGAAATCTTAATGACAGCATTTCTAAGCATGTGAATCTTATTTGGATTTGTTCTTTTTCTATTTAGGGACGACATCAAAAAATCAATGAAGGATAAAAAACTTAATTCAAATAGTTTGGGGGTGGGGGTAAAAATTGCTGCAAGTTTGGGTTAATTGACATCAATTTAATATATATCCTTAGTGGTCAATCAATTTTTCCCAAATTAAGTTAAGAGGAGGGTAGGGTCAGTGAAAAAACTATATGAATTAAGTTTTTTATCCTACATTGAACTTTTGATGTTGTCCCTTACAAGAATTATATTCTTTTACTAAATAATTTTGCCTATGACATTATTCAAACACATTTATTTTGGTATACAAAAGTGCAATAGTTCACTCAATATATGTTGTTTTTTTCTCATTAAATTGTATCAGAAATGATGAACATATATTGTATTCTTTATAAGTCATTATTTCATCAGATAAACTTTCAGTAATGACAAAGGTCAAGAGATGAGTATATTTTTTTTACCCAAAAAAATCTGATTGAAAATTTAAATAAAATTCAGATTAATTTTCAGTTTTTTGCAGTAACAGATGAGTTAAACGTTTGAACAAGGGAGATTATCTTCGTGAGATGGACTCAAACCAATGCATTTATTTGGCTATTTTCTTCTCCCCATCATGACACTTACGCTCTTTCTTGAGAGTCTAAATGCTGGACTAATTCATCTCTCTTGTTTACTATGGCAACTAACTCTTCCAGTAATAACTTTTCTCTCCTCTTCTGAGCTTCAGTCTTCTGCCAGTCTATAAATAGAAATAAAATAAAACATGATTTCCTTTATTTTATAGCAAGTATGGTATAAATGGGACAATAGTACATTAAAAGGATGACAGGAATGACCAAAAAAATTGGAACAGTGCAAAAGACCACAAAATGATTTCCTTTTTTTTAAAAAGCATATATGGCATATAGTGGATACAGAAAAAAGATAACAGGAATTGATTTTTTTTTATCACAGTCCAACACCTCACAACTAACCCCTCCTCGAAAAAAAGACATGCTTTAAAAATCAAACCATGTGAAAGAATGGTTTTAAATGTAATTTAGTAACTGTTGGATGCATGGTGGATATCTGTTTCTATAACTTATGCCTGATGTATGTTTATTGCTTGTAGCGATCATACACTGATCAAAAATACTGTAGACAACACAATACAATAGTTTATCAAGTCAGAAAATTTTTTTTTTTAGATTTTTTAATACTTATTCTTGATGTCAAGGAAAATTGTCAAACTGTTTACAAAATGCATTGCATCAAAAATTCTGTGAAAATTTCCATAAAGAAGGTATAGCACTAAAAATCTCTGAATATTAGGTCTGTTCATCTATCTATGAAATACAAAAAATTAAAAAGACGAACTTCTATTTTGATACGTCATAAGGGAATATCACTTATGTAATATTTATAAAAAATAACTAATATTGAAATACTTATCATGTAATATTGAGATTAAAATTACATAAACCTCAGACTACTATTATTAATTCAAGTGAACACAAAACTATTAAAATGATATCCATCTTTTGTAAATGTTATAAGATTCAATTTTTTGTGGTGGCTACTTAAAATCTATTTTAAGCCACTAAGATATCAGTATGAAGAGAGCATGTCTAGGATGCCAACATGACACTATGTGAGACAGTGACCCAAAAAGCGAACATATTAATTATTTTGTTTTTGCTTGCATATTTTGATCTGTACAACACTGTTTAGATTGTGAATTGTTATATAAATCCTACTTATTATGCATATGCATATATATACTGTTATTCTAAGTGGGAGAAAAATCAGAATTGATGGAGGCCACCAAACACAAAAGCTGATGACTGAATCTTCAAATCTGTCAACTTTTTTTGACAAATATAAGTCTTACTGGTAACAGAGAGAAGTTTTTTCGACTACATAAATTATAATACTTATTGACTTCCACTGCAAAAAACATTCTTGTTGTTGTCAAAATATTTAATTTGCATATACTGTTACATAATTAATTTAAAAAAATATATATGAAGACACATAGATTATTAATTATTCATAGAATAAAAATATCTATGGGATATTTTTTCAATATTTTGTTGTAACTTTGAATGTCAACAAAATTGCTTGATAAAACTTGACAAAATTATCAATTGCTTTTAATTACCATTATACTTTTTTAATTTTAAGAAGAAAAAAAAAAACAATTTGCATGGCACTTGACAAGAATGTGAAATATTCCACTTTATTATAAGAAAATGTTGTTTTTTACTTCAATAATACTAATTGGACACTAATTAAACAATAATGACTATCCTTTGCAATTTTAATAGACAGTATTGTTATCTGAACACCAATACAACAAAACCATATAGAACACACCTGGCTCCACACTTATCTATTTTTAACACCTAGCCCTTTACAACCAAAAAAACAATATCCAACCCCCTTTGTATCCTTGTAAAAACATTAGCTCCCTTGTCCACTGATAGGAATTTGTTTCTAGGGTATTATCAAAGCCATAGGTATTCACATGATAAAATTAGATAATACAAATTTCCAGCTGGAGGTGTGAAAAAGCACAATAGTCCCATGATTGTATTAATTAATGGGGTGCTTATGAAAACAAACATAGCTATTAGATAATGAAATTTAACAAAATAATTAGCGATCTTTACAAGTAGAGACAAGATAATTAAAAATTTGGATGAAATTAATTATCTTTCCCTGACGAAATGAGAAAATATGTACTTTAGAAAAAATTCCTAAATATCATTAAATGCAATCTTATTTGAATCTGTCAAGATTTCTGCGTGGACAAACCTGAAAGAAGAATTAGCTATGCACACTTAATGTCTTTAGTAAAATCTTCTTCTCTATCTTTTAATGCTGAAATAATTATCTTACTTGGCCATTAAACAATTTAACAGTATTTTTTTAAACAAGAGGGGTAATCTTATAGAGAGAAAATATACAAGGCAATGCAATGAAGAGTTAAATTAATAAGACCGTTAGCCTAGCTTAATGTCAATCTTAGTTGTACTTTCCAGCCCAAAAATGTAAAAACACAGAAAAGACCAATTAATCATTGACACGAGTAATTTATCATCTGAAAATCTTATTTATTATGTAAATACACATCAAAAATATCTTTAAACTGCTGCAGTCAAGCGCACATCCTACATGAATTGTGCAGCGTGTGCAGTTTTATTATAATTTCCTTCCAAGGAGACAAATTGAAACGGCAAGATATTTAACAATGCTGAAACATGTCCCAAATTCAAACGTACAGAAAATTGACATTAGAAAATATTTTCAATTAAATGAATGCCTAATGAATCATAATGTTATTTCTTAATATCACGATCGGTAAATAATGATGTTGCCAACTATTTTAAATGAAGAGAAACTAGGTAAGGAGGTATGGCCAATTTTCCACTATCTTTCTTTAATAACTCTGTCAAAATCAGAAAGTTGCCTATGAAGGCTTCCAGAATCAAAATATAAAGAGTTTAATAAAAAATGTATTCAATAATATCTGTTACCCAAAATGTTACTCAGAGTTTTGATACAATATAGATAATGAATTAATTTTAAGACAATGCATAACTCCCAATTGAATTTTTGCATAGAGGTTTTACAAAACTTTTTGATACACTGGTTATGTCAGTTATTGAATATGGTGCCTCAATATGGGGAGCTAGGGAGTTTACATGTATTAATGCAATTAAAAATAGAGCCATGAGATTTTTTATGGGTGTTGGTAAATATACCCCAAATTTATCATTATATGGAGATACGGGCTGGATGCCATGTATTATTAAACAATGGTCATGTATTTTTAGAAATTGGTCAAGATTTTTGAAAATGAATGATACCAGACTTAATAAAAAAGTGTTTTTATGGGCAAATAGAATATGTAACAGTAAAATTAAAAACTGGAATTTTAGAGTTCATAGTAAATTTAGAGAACTTAATATTGAAAATTTTTGTAATATAAACTGTACTTTTAGTAAAAATGATATTAAGAATATTGAAAGTAATGTTTTTGATATGTACAAGAGAAAATGGTGTAATGATTTAAACACAAATGATCGCAGTAAACTGCGTACATATAGATTATTTAAACAAGAATATTATAAAGAACATTATTTAAGTGTTCATATGCCAGGAAAATATAAAAGCGCCTTTGCTAAATTTCGATGTGGTGTGGCGCCGATTAGAATAGAAACAGGCAGATATGAAGGGGTTTTAAGTGAAAATAGATTTTGTTTTAATGATTCATGTATACAACAGAAACTCATTGAAGATGAGAAACATGTTTTACTTAAATGCCCTTTATATTCACAGGCAAGACAAGAGGTTTTTACTAGAGCAGTTTCTTTTAATATTGATTTTTTAGACTTAAATGATGATGAAAAATTTATATTTTTATTTACAAATAAAAATTTATGCTTTTATTCGGCCAAAATCTGCCATGATATTTTAATTCAAAGGAAGAATGTTTTATATAGATAAAAAATGTTTTATATTTTTATCGAGCTGTCCTTTTTTATGTAAAAGTCTCTCATAACTCTTTTGAGAGTGGCTCTCGAATGTTTTTCAGATTGTTTTGTACTTTTAATTAAAACATGTTGTATATATATATATTGTGTTCATGTTTGTATTGTACATGTAGAGAGGTGAGACTATAATAAAATATTTGATTTGATTTGATTTGATTTAGAGGTTATTATCATAAATATTTTTTTACAGGTATCAATTAGTGAATTGAGTGAATTTTGAAAAATATGAATAGTAAAATTCAATTAATAAGTAATCAAAATAATAATTAATATTTAAAATCTAAATATATATAACATTTTCATCTCTACTTTGCTCAATTCATTTTTTTAAAATAAGCAATGTATGTATGTTAGACAAAATATTAATATTTGTACTTGGTTATTAATTTAACAGAATTGATCATAAGTCAATCATTCTAAAATATTTGTGACTATATTCCGAAACTTCCTTTTGTTCTTAAATTAAAAGTCATTGTTTGTGAGGACACTACTGTGAAATAAAGAAAATGATCTAATTTCTTTGTGAAAAACAAATAAACCACAGAAGGAAACAGAAATAAATAAGCAGTAAAACTCCTTAAACAAATCTTCATATTGTATAATTACAATGGGCATAAAATGGCGAATTGAAAAATGTTAAAGTAATAAAAGAGATCTAGTTTCTTTTTCATTGTAGTTCGCCACAATACCCGTGATCAAACAGGTAGACTAATTGAGTGTTAAACTGTCAGTTTCCGCTTGCAGGTGCTGAATTAGACGATCACTAGAATGTTTAAATTTCTCACTTGTCTTTAGACTCCGTAGTTAAACAACGTTAGTGTCATGTAAGACAGTGTTCATGCTTAAACTTCATACACGTGTCTGTCAACATATCACCGTATCCATTAAAGAAAATGGAAACTTGGGATGTATTAGTTTTCATGCCATAATAATATAAGTGGCCATGTCTTTTGTATGTTCAATACATCGTCCATGGCCAACGGGGTGCACAGCTCATCCTTACTAAATAATACCATGTTATTTCCTCTTTATGTCTGATCAAACAAGACCCATCATCATATCTTCTGCCACACTCCTGAGAATAAGATTTTTCGTTCATCGACTAGTATGCCAGTCTATAAAAAAGCTTAATTCTCTAACTTAATCCTCTACCAATATCAATCTTCTATCACACAAAACAGAGAGGGATGAAAATGATGTTAATTGACTTCCAAGACATTATGATAAATAACTGTAAAAAAAGGTTGACTCTAAGAAGCATTAGAAAGTCAGACAATTTGCTATTTTTTTTATGTCAATATTTTTCCATGCTCAGGCTAAGAATGCATTTATTCAGACATTAAATCCAGCATAAACTTCAATTACTGTTTTATAAAATCAGTGCAGTCCAGATAATTTGAAATACATTTTCAGTGCAAATATACATGTAAGTAAGAAAAAAAAAAATCACAACAAACTCACAGAGTTATTCCTATCCATAATGTTAATTTCAGTAATGGAATAAAAGAAAATTTCAAAAATTTCAAAAATCGATGCGACACATTTTAAATATTATTGTAAATTAAAACGACATATTTGAAAAAACAAATGTACAGCAGACAAAAGTTATATAATTCCAAAATAGACTAATTATCTGAAAGATGTAAAGGATTCAATTTTTCTTGTGTTTTAAAATACTATTTCAAGTTGACGATTTATTCTTTAGTAATGTCTAGGATTTTCTGCTACTACTATATAGTAAAAATTAAAACTTTAATCATAGAAATTATTTCATAACTGTTGCATGGAATTGTACATGGTTCGATATTTCAAAAATATATGCGCTATGTATACCAAATAAGGGTGAAAATGACACCACACATTCTGTCTTTTAAAAATAGGTAACTGACTTATCAGACATGTTACAGTCCTTCACTTGAATTTTTTCAAAGAAATTGTAAAAAAAAAAATGTTTTTGCAACTCAAGTTTCATGCAAGTCAGTTTCAACACAAAATATCTTATAACCAAAATTGCACATATGGTATACTGAAATGTCTCGACTAAGATTTTTTTGTAAGATCTATTTATTGTGGACATAGTCACAGGTGCACTGACTGATATTGGTACTCTGAGTTTATTATAATGATGAGTATTAGCAAGACGAGCAACACAAGAGAATATTGGTAAATATTCTGCAAGTAAAAATGAATACTAGTATAAAGACGTTTGGAGAAGGGGCTTATACATCATCAATGCAACAGACAGCAATCCAAAATGACACGAAAATATAAGATGGCTTTATTTTAAATCCTGTTCTCTTCGGTGAAAAACATTATAATTAAATAATTAAAATAAAAATAGGTACAAAGTAGGCATGCCAAGGACAAAAAGGTCATGAAAGTTCATTCTATGGTCTTATAATTGAAAAAAAAAATCCTTATATGGGAAACAGAATGTGACACATATAAAAGAAACAATTAACAGCCTAATTTAAGTCCAAAACAATAGAACAAAAATTACTATAGAGGATTTCAATAAAAAGCCGCTGCCATAAATAAAGCATTTGTAAAATAAAAAAAATACACAAAGAATTATACAATGTACTTAGTTCATTCTTTAGAGCAAATCAAAATAATTCTATATGCAAAAATAAATACTGATTGAATATCATAATATATTGAAAAATAAGACAGTTACTAAAGGTGTCTGGCTGAAACCAGGAAGCAAAAAACAACTTGAAAATTATGACTGGTAAATATTAGGAAGTTTAATCTTACCATAGTAGTGAAACAATTCAAACTTGTAATGTTTACAATTATATTATAGGGTGAGAAGTAAGAGTTTTATATACATACCACAATACACTACAGTAAACAGATCAGGTTTATTAAAGAGGATTACTCTCAAACCAATTTGTTGATAACTTTACGATTCTTTGTCAAAAAAAAGAGAATTATATTTGTTAAAAGGATGATTGCAAGTTTATTTGAAATAAGAAGATTACTGATAGAAAAGAAGACAATCGTCATGTTTTTCTAGTATTTGAAAATTGAGATATCCCATTATAACTTATTCAATGTTCGCCATTTCCTTAATCTATTCATACATAGTTTGGTTTCTTCGCTAAATTAGATTTTCATAGGTATAAAGTGTTGTCGGGATTGTTACATTTACAACAGCTGGGTTGAAGTTATGATTAAAATATGATGGATAAAATGAATATATGGTGAATTTTCATACAATGCCAAATACACTGACTTTTCCACGAGAATGATTACTGCGAAACAGCATGTTTTTCACTACACAATCTGACTCTCACTTAAATGTAAACCAATTGATTTTTCGTCCCAATATAATGCCGAAAAGGTGTCACATGGCTTTTGTCCGAGAGCTTTATTGTTGTCTCTTGTTTCAATAAACAAGTTGCTAACTACCAAAGCATATGGCTGTTTAAGTATGGAGGCAGACAAGAATACCATTGATCATTTAAATCATTTATTCACTTGGCCATTTAAACCCACGTCAAAATGTGTAATATATGGGTCCTCTATTAAAATGTCATACCTTCACATCGAACAAAACTGTTACTTTATACAATAACATCGGAGACTGGAAATGGGAAATTTATTCATAAATCATATCTATAATGTTTTTTTACTCCCCAAAATAACTGTGAAGTATTGTAATGATAATATGAAGGAGGCCAGCCGGTTGTTATTTACATAGCTCTTTACCGATCATCGTGTATTAAGACCTAACTGTACAAAGTAGGTGTTTATCTGTAAAATTGGACCCTGCATTATTACCGTGGGATTAGCAGCTTAACAATTTGTCAAAAAACACATAACCTCCAAATTAAAACCTCAAAAGCAATGAGTTTTCATATGGCTCTTTAACACAATGGCCTTCAAATAGGTATTTAAAGTCTTCTCATTGGAGTAGAACTTTGATGGCTCAATTACAATTCTTTTATTCATTTGTTTGATGGCATTTGATACCACTTTATTTCACTTTTTCTAGAAGTTATTTTTATTGTCAGAGACACCTGAGTGTTGTGTAAACAATAAAAAAAAACCAAGGACTTTAAAAAAAAAATGTTTTCTTGAGAATGTCAGAAATTAATTATTAGCTGATAATATGGTGAAGTCATGGAAATAAGAAGATGTAGCATGAGTGCTAATGAGACAACTCTAAACCCAAGTCACAGTGTATAAAAAGAGTACAATTATAAGTCTAAGTACAACCTTCAACACTGAGCCTTGGATCGCACCGAACAGCAAGCTATAAAGGGCTCAAAATGACTAATGTAAATTAGTTCAAACTGGAAAACCAACATGCCATATAAAAAACGAGAAACACTTAAGAACCACGTCAAAAAATAACAACCACTAAACAACAGGTTTCTGACTTAGGACAGCTGCAAACAAATGTAGTCTTTCTAATTTTTTAAGACAACCAAAAGTCAACTTTCAGACACTGCACCAATGATTCTTACTAACTTAAAGCCCTTTCACTCTATAAATGCAATAAGAATTTCAACAATTAACCAGTTTGAAATAATGACTTAAAACTGACACTTGGAAATATGTTTGCGTTAAAAAATGCGTTCTTTTGACCCAAAATTCATTTGCACAAGTCAAACATTTCCGCATATCATTTTTATTTACCTAGTATCAAATATAAAAAAATTAGTTTTATTTGTCACAAATTTTCCTGACAGTATTTGATAATCAAGTAAAATCTATTGAACTATTTTTCAAGAAAAATGGGAGGAATATATTATATTTTGCATTTGGAAGAAGACCCAAATTTATTCCCAAATTGAACAAAAATACATCACTATAATTCAATGCTTCATCAAAATATTATTTCTAAACCTACTTTCATAGTTGCGAGTAGAAGCCATTCGCATAAATACATGTATTTATTTAAAGAAAATCATTAACTAAACAAACCAAGTTTCCAATTTGCCAACTGCAGCTATTAATCTACGCTTTTTCTTCTCTTTCAATAGATCATGAATAAACGCTGCAACATTATCTAGAACTCAACAAATGACTTATTGGAATTGCAAATAATGTAGTTTTCTTGCATTAAAAAGTTCCATGCGAGTCATTAAAATCAAGCAAAGAAAAGCAAAGAAAAACAGCATGAAAAGGCTAAAATAATATTATAAATTATTGATTAAAAAATCATAACAAAGCTCTTTGCGACCTTATAGCGACAAAATTGTAAATTGTTTGTCAGAACTCAATGACATATTAGTTTAAACAATTGAATACGGAAGACTTAATACCGACTTCCCATGGTGAATCTCTACTACGATCTCGCATGAGGTCCACCTCGTAACACCTGAAACCTTATAATGTCTTAATCTTTACAACTAATTTGACTGTAAGATTTCCATCATTTGACAAATGTGTTGAACTTGTAATTTTAGACAAAACGTCAGTTTTTTTAATTCATGAGCACGATGGAACAATAGAATTACCAGCTTCCGTCATAGTCTTAGTATCATGCTGTTATCACTGCAGCTACTCATTATAAAAAATTAAAATCTTAAGTCAGTCAAATATTTTTACATTTATTATACAGCTATTGAATATTTTCTTTGCATAATGAAAGTGATCTTAAACAAACATAAATATGGTAGATCTAACAAGAATGTGTCCAAAGTACACAGATGCCCCACTCAATTATTTTCTACGTTCCATGGACTGTGAAATAGGGTAAAAATCTAATTTGGCATTAAAATTAGAAAGATTATACTATAGGGAACATGTGTACTAAGTTTCAAGTTGATTTGACTTCAATTTTATCAAAAACTACCTTGACCAAAAACTTAAACCTGAAACTCCCACTTTCATTTTCTGTGTTAAGTGGACGGTGAAATTAAGGTCAACAGTCTAATTTGGCTTTAAAATTAGAAAGATCATATCATAAGCAACAAGTGTACTAAGTTTCAAGTTGACTGGACTTCAGCTTCATCAAAAACTACCTTGACCAAAAACTTTAACCTGAAGCGGAACGAACGAACGAATGGACGGACGGACGAACATAGCCACAGACCAGAAAACATAATGCCCCTCTACTATCGTAGGTGTATCATAGAGGGGCATAAAAATCATGATATCTTACATATAAAAGAGAGGCAAAAGATATGAATATGAACCTGTGTGATATCCAGTTATAGGGGACAAATAGCGATAATCAATAACAAATTACAATGAGAGGTCGAAAAACAAAAAAAAATCAAAAGAATATCAACAGTATACAAAACACATTATAGAAAATCATAGACTGAGCAATACACCTTATCGCTAATCCCGGCTGACCTGGCCGCTTGAACTTTTGACGCATTCAACAATAACTTTTCCATAGTGGCATCAGTTGTTTTGTTTTATGACGTCAAAATTTTACAGGAACCTGTGTGATATCCAGTTATAGGGGACAAATAGCGATAAGGTGTTTATTTAAACCATGTGAATATGAATAAGAGTAGATGAGGAGAATACATCACTGAGAAAGTAACCAAACAACACAGAATAGCATTGATCTACAGAGGTAAACATACAGCCTTTTAAAAAAAAAAGAATTCTGCTATCCCATCACATTCCAATGCTGAGTAAATCACAAAATCAGAATAAAAACCGACATTTGACATATCTTTTACAGAGTTCAGATCACAATAAATATGTGTTCTAACTTGATGGGACCATGCAAGACTCAATGATAGGTACATTTCTTTAACAAAAATCTCTTTCCTGATACAGGATGGGACAAACAAACCAACAGACAGACTCAGACCAGAAAACATAGCCCTCCTTTATCAATTGATACTGTCTATGACTGCAAACATTCACAATGTTACAGCTTGTGCTTTCTGTGTTTAAAACAAACTGACAATGCCATGACCAAAAAAAAACCCAGACATTACGCAAAACAGAACATAGAAACCTAAAGACATAAAAGACAACATAGAAAAAGAAAAGAGAGATATGGAGGTACAAATCAATGAGACAACAATCCAACGATAAAGAAAAAGACATCTAGAAAATTGAAATCAACAAACCAATTTTTAAAATAATGCAGGCATCTATTTTTCGACTGATGTAAGGAATATAACTTACTTTATTACATTTATAAAATTGATCATGTTGTTTTTACCACAATGAATATGTAACATCATTTTAAACCAAAGGTAAAATTCATAATGCATTATTTGAAATGCACTTTTTTTTCACTTGAATGACCAATTGTTACACTGAAATGTCCTTACATCATTTTCATAATGTCATACTGTGTATATTTATGTAAACTTGAAAGAGAACGAGACACAATAAAGTCTATACAATGAATGTAACCTAAAAAACATTAACAGTGTGTTACATATCACATAGCAGGGTTATTGAACTAGTGGTGAGTAATAACATAAACTGTACCAATTTTTCTGCACCATATGCAGATTTTGACTTTCAATTGTCTCTTCAGTGATGCTCGAGTCCTAAATATTTGAAAATCATAATAAAAAAAAATGAAGAGCTATAAACCAAAAAGGAAAAAAAGTAGACTTGTACACACATTTTAAATTTTATCCCGTAAATTCCAGCAATTTAAAAAAAAAATCCCCCAGTAAACAACCAACTTGAAAATTATGAGAACTCAACCAAATCTTAGGGTAAACTAAGGTGCTCTGGAAGGACAGCAACTTCCTTCTCACAGGTGTTTAACACGGTTAAACCTAGTAAAATGGGAAAAATTATGTACAAAATATATAGACTATAACAAATGAAACAAATAGTTTGAACATGAGTTCCCTTTTTTTTTCAGTAACAAAAATATGATGCCAATGAACCTAAGTTGGCCTGTGGCCATTGATATACAAACAAGGAGATGTGTACGATTGCCAATGAGACAACTTGCTCCCACAGATCAAAGAACCAGGATATTATCAACTGTAGGTCACTGTATGACCTGCAATGATGAACAAAAACCAAAAACCCTTACAATATTAAAATCTTTTTAAAGTAGGTCACTGTATGACTTTAAAGTAGGTCACTGTATGACCTTAAATGATGAGCAAAATCCTTTAATACAATAAGTTTTATCCTTAAAATACCTTATTCATTCAAAACCAAACAAGTTATTGATATCAAAAACTGTAAGCAATAGGCTCCCACATTATATTCTTCACTAAATTTAAAATTATTTAAGAAAATGAATGGGTAACTATTCACAAAAAGAGCAAAACAGAGAGAATACACAGTGTTTTAAATTGAATCTAAACAAAGGATACTGCCCTTAGGTATTGGAAGGGATTTAGCTGACCTCATAATAGGATCAGCAACTATTGTCACTTCTAAGAACCTTAACGTCAATGATGCAAGATCCTTAATGACAAATGAAATTAATGACAGTTTTTAATTTGTCGATGATTAGTTCATCAAAGACTAAGGTAGTGATTAGCCTTCAATCAAAATAAATACCAATTAATTAGTTCAACTAGCTTAAATCCCCTGCACTAGTGAGCATTCCGCTAAAACTGGCCTTCGGCAAAATACAACAACTTAATAAATTTCTAATGCGTGAATATTGTCCGATCGGACAAATGGACAAGTAATAGTCTGATAATTTATGATTAATTCAACAAATTTTGTCATTTGTATAAATTCCTGTATTTGATTTGAAACATATTGATATAATCATGGAATCAGATAGAATGCCTCCAAATTTTGTTTAATTCTGTTCAATCCTATTAAAATAATTGAATTGTTTAATCTCTTAGTTAAGTACATATGTACCCATGAAAAATAAAGAATGTTAAGGCAGTGGTGTTATACCAAGACTTTTCAAAATGTAGTGTTTCTGTTGCATAGAGATATACACCTATTTCCTTTCATTTGTATAAATCAAAGGTTTCTAGAAATTTTCACAATGATATCAGGACTAACCAAGAGGTTTTTTGTTTTCATTCTGATGCTGTTACCTTGCTCTTTAATTAACATATTATATGCCCTCAAATCAAATTATATTCATATAACAAATATCTTAATTTGATATTTCATAATTTTTATTATTTTTTTTTTATCAAAAAGAATCGTATTACTAATACAATGATGGCATGAACTGATAGGTCAAACACACAGTTAAACTTCTTAATTTTGAACCTAATTATACAAAGATATTTTCGTGTTATAGTGTTATTATTATGGACCATAAAAAGAATCCTTTTTACAGATAAAAATACCGTATTTCTCATTTGAATTAATTACACCTGAATGAAAAGAAACAAACAATACATTTCCACCTGGGTTATTGTTGATCATGTTTATTTTCAAACACATTTTTTATCTTTAATTTGAAATTTTTTGTTTTGAATGATATAACAGATGTTTATATGAAAAAAAGATCAACTAAGTAGACAGGTATTTCTACAAAAATAATTTATTATTGTTGTTATAGAATTAACATCGTAGTTTAATTTATTCATAATTTTCAATTGTGGTTTCTAATAAGAGAATGAAGTCTTTCCCCGATGTCTTTCAAGATTTTTTTTCTTTTCTCTAATTTCACATATTCACCTTTCAGCGTATTTACCTTGAGAAAACAAAAAAAGACTTTCTAACGAAAATATGAATCATTGAGTCAGAGTGTAAAAAAATAAAGGATTTAAAGAGCAGATTGATGAAATATCAGAATTATTTGTCTTGTTTGAAGGATAAATGGCTACAGCAAAGAGAGGCATATGGACTCTGACAGCTCTGTGGTAAAAGACACGACTTCCTATTGAACAGACTGGAAAATTAACTCTTCAATACATCTATCTGCCAAGACAGTGATGACAAAACAATTAAAGCTGTACCTCTCACCTGACAGGTAACAAGGGCATGAAAGAGAGACACGTTTCTCTGGTGTCATTTAATGGCAAAGCAATTCTGACCATTTCTCTTGCAAATTCTATCTCATTAAAGTGAAAATCAGAACAAATAATAACTGCTAACTTTACCATATGGTAGTGTTATCATAGTAATTAAAAGTTGAAAAAAAAAACATAACCACAAATAGCTTCATCAGTTCATTATAATGAGATTCTGATAAATTACCTGACATAAAGATTATAACATTAACAAATGATTTTTTGTTAAAGTGAGAGAAAAAACAAAGACCTCCCAAGAAAAAAACAACCTCCTTAATAGAAAATTAATGATCAAAACTTCTACCAATGGAAAAGATGGGATATTATTCTAAAAACTGTTGCTGAAATGTCATGTAAATGAAACAGCAGGTAGAACTTACAGACATGAAAGCCCAGGCACTGAATGAATGTATACAGAATGTTTGTAATAGTGCAGATGTATTATATTTTTGTTTTATCTTGTTTGTTTACTGTCTCATCTACACAGGACCAAACATTTGCTTTTACATAATTATATTATGATGCTAGAAAATGTCTTTGTGAGAGAAGATACAATAAATTCCTAAATTTGTATAGCAGCCTAACCTATCCATACATTCCATTTCTTGTTTATCTATTATTATTTGTTTTATTAAAGATAACTTTTGTTTGGAATGGTTTGTACTTCATACTTCAATTTGGCTTAAACATGCATTGCTCCTCTACCAAAAAGCTGTATAAAACACAGGAATACATGAATAAGAAATAAATGATAGTGTCCCTGGATAAGGATGACAAGGTTTGGCAAACAACTTCTGTTCTCAACCTTTATAACCATGCAATTTTAATGCTCTTCATTAAAATACTTTAACTTCTATTATCACCACACTTTCGTCTTCAATATTTACATTGTAATCTAGTAATCACATTTTAAATTTTTATGCTGTTTACTTAACAAATCATTTCATTATCATGCAATTAATTTTCACATTGGTAATCATACTATCTATTTCCTTTCACACTATAATCACATTCAAAGAATTGATGTGTGATAAGTTAATCACATTTCATGCTCTTTACTTTCACATCTATCTATCTAAATATTGTGTGGCATGATTGCCAATGAAACAAAACATACATAGATAAAGGAGAAAGATGTGAACAGTTACAGGTAAACCTACAGCCTTCAACAATGGGCAAAACACATACTCATAATCCACCTATGCAATATACAGCATTCTACTTTCACACCATTTATCACACGAGACTGTGTTTGACTTTAAAACCCTGAACCACTTGTGACAAAATTCTACTTTCACTCTATTCACCACATTGGGCATCATTATCTTAAATCACATGTGACTACATTTTATTTTCACATCTTCAATCACATGTGACAACATTATATTTACACATCTTTAATCACATGTGACAACATTATGTTTACACATCTTAAATCACATGTGACAACATTATATTTTTACATCTTTAATCACATGTGACAAAATTATATTTACACATTTTTAATCATATTTGACAATATTATATTTTCACATCTTTAATCACATTTGACAGCAATGTACAGCCTTTTTTAAAAATGAAAATCTTTCTTATTTGAAAATTTCTCATAATTAAATTTTCTTACATCTTTAATCGCATGTGACAGTATTCTACTTTTATATCTTTAATCACATGTGACAGCATTCTACTTTTATATCTTTAATCACATGTGACAGCATTCTACTTTTACATCTTTAATCACATGTGACAGTATTCTACTTTTACATCTTAAATCCCATGTGACAGCATTCTACTTTTACATCTTAAATCACATGTGACAGTATTCTACTTTTACATCTTAAATCCCATGTGATATTATTCTACTTTTATATCTTTAATCACATGTGACAGCATTCTACTTTTATATCTTTAATCATATGTGATATTATTCTACTTGTTCTTCTTTAATCATAAGTGATGTTTTCTACTTTTACTTCTTTCATCACACGTGACAGTATTGTATTTTTATATCTTTAATCACATGTGACAGCACTTTACTTTTATATCTTTAATCACATGTGACAGCACTCTACTTTTATATCTTTAATCAAATGTGACAGCACTCTACTTTTATATCTTTAATCACACGTGACAGCATTCTACTTTTATATCTTTAACCACATGTGATATTATTCTAATTTTATATCTTTAATCACATGTGATATTATTTTACTTTTTCTTCTTTAATAACATTAGTGACATATTCTACTTTTACTTCTTTCATCACACGTGACAGTATTGTATTTTTATATCTTTAATCACATGTGACAGAATTCTACTTTTATATCTTTAATCACATGTGACAGCATTCTACTTTCATATCTTTAATCACATGTGACAGCATTCTACTTTTACATCTTAAATCACATGTGACAGTATTCTACTTTTACATCTTAAATCACATGCGACAGTATTCTACTTTTACATCTTAAATCCCATGTGACAGCATTCTACTTTTACATCTTAAATCACATGTGACAGTATTCTACTTTTACATCTTAAATCCCATGTGATATTATTCTACTTTTATATCTTTAATCACATGTGACAGTATTCTACTTTTACATCTTAAATCCCATGTGACAGCATTCTACTTTTACATCTTAAATCACATGTGACAGTATTCTACTTTTACATCTTAAATCCCATGTGATATTATTCTACTTTTATATCTTTAATCACATGTGACAGCATTCTACTTTTATATCTTTAATAACATTAGTGACATATTCTACTTTTACTTCTTTCATCACACGTGACAGTATTGTATTTTTATATCTTTAATCACATGTGACAGAATTCCACTTTTATATCTTTAATCACATGTGACAGCATTCTACTTTCATATCTTTAATCACATGTGACAGCAATCTACTTTTACATCTTAAATCACATGTGACAGCATTCTACTTTTACATCTTAAATCACATGTGACAGTATTCTACTTTTACATCTTAAATCCCATGTGATATTATTCTACTTTTATATCTTTAATCCCATGTGACAGCATTCTACTTTTACATCTTAAATCACATGTGACAGTATTCTACTTTTACATCTTAAATCACATGCGACAGTATTCTACTTTTACATCTTAAATCCCATGTGACAGCATTCTACTTTTACATCTTAAATCACATGTGACAGTATTCTACTTTTACATCTTAAATCCCATGTGATATTATTCTACTTTTATATCTTTAATCCCATGTGACAGCATTCTACTTTTACATCTTAAATCACATGTGACAGTATTCTACTTTTACATCTTAAATCACATGCGACAGTATTCTACTTTTACATCTTAAATCCCATGTGACAGCATTCTACTTTTACATCTTAAATCACATGCGACAGTATTCTACTTTTACATCTTAAATCCCATGTGACAGCATTCTACTTTTACATCTTAAATCACATGTGACAGTATTCTACTTTTACATCTTAAATCCCATGTGATATTATTCTACTTTTATATCTTTAATCACATGTGACAGTATTCTACTTTTATATCTTTAATCATATGTGATATTATTCTACTTGTTCTTCTTTAATCATAAGTGATGTTTTCTATTTTTACTTCTTTCATCACACGTGACAGTATTGTATTTTTATATCTTTAATCACATGTGACAGCACTTTACTTTTATATCTTTAATCACATGTGACAGCACTCTACTTTTATATCTTTAATCACATGTGACAGCACTCTACTTTTATATCTTTAATCACACGTGACAGCATTCTACTTTTATATCTTTAACCACATGTGATATTATTCTAATTTTATATCTTTAATCACATGTGATATTATTTTACTTTTTCTTCTTTAATAACATTAGTGACATATTCTACTTTTACTTCTTTCATCACACGTGACAGTATTGTATTTTTATATCTTTAATCACATGTGACAGAATTCTACTTTTATATCTTTAATCACATGTGACAGAATTCTACTTTTATATCTTTAATCACATGTGACAGCATTCTACTTTCATATCTTTAATCACATGTGACAGAATTCTACTTTTACATCTTAAATCACATGTGACAGTATTCTACTTTTACATCTTAAATCACATGCGACAGCATTCTACTTTTACATCTTAAATAACATGTGACAGTATTCTACTTTTACATCTTAAATCCCATGTGACAGCATTCTACTTTTACATCTTAAATCACATGTGACAGTATTCTACTTTTACATCTTAAATCCCATGTGATATTATTCTACTTTTACATCTTTATTCATATGAGACAGTTTTCTACTTTTACATCTTTTACATCATGTGACAGTATGCTATTTTTATTATCTTAAATTCATGTGACAGCCTTCTACCACAACCTCTTTAATCACAGTTGACAGTATCCTACTTTCACACATTTAAATGACAAGTCATCACAGTATCACAATTTTAAATTCTTCATGACTTCCAACAGTCTTCTACATTCACATCTGATCTCATATACTCAGCTTTCACATCTTAAATCACATGTTTCTACTATCATATTTTGAATCACAATTCACATGTCATTGTATTCTTTCACATTTCCAGTCACATATCACAGGATTCTACTATCACGTCTGTATCAATCTTATCACAATGTTATATGCACATAATTTCAACAAACAAGCAATTCTGACATTTATAAGCCACAATGTAATGGTCAAGACTAATTCAAAGTCATGCATTTAGTCAATTGTTAGAAGAATATGTTTTTGTTGTTGTCTGATGTCAGTACATTGACATTTAATCCTCTGCATGTTTGAGTGCATTAAAGTGGTTATTTTCATAGTAATGCATTTATACAAAGATGTATGTGTATTTAAATTGAGGAAGAAATAACCCACACATCAAATTTTTATGTCTGCTGGTTATCAAATTCCCTATTTGCAAATATCAGTGCAACATACCAATCTTGAAATTTCTGAAGGCAATAACACAAGATTTTTTTTTTTAATCTTTCTTAATTTTGAAATGAATTCAGCTCATTACAACTCTCAAATTTCAATGCACTTGTTTTACTCTGTATGTGTGGGAAAAAAATGACAGTTGATTTACTTTAACTTAATTAGAATTTACAAGTATCTTACAATTAATGGACGAGAAAAAGTCCCTTGAAATCATTTGTCAAAGCAAGCTCTCACTACGGTATTAATTATAAATTGTTGACACAGAGATATGTCTGGCTGTTTATTTTTTTTACGGTAGAATGCAAATATAGAATCCAAAATCCAAATGGTAATATTTCAACATATATACAATGAAAAACATTCAAAGTCAATGAACCACAACTTAAGGAGCAGATACAAAATAATCTCAATGGATATAAGAATTACCAATGCTAATAAAACTACATACCAAATACCATTGGCTATCATAAGTGGTTCCCTTAACACTTACCTAATCAAAAACTTTACCTTGTAAACAATGTAAAAGATTCAAAGTAAGGGAAACTTGATAGGGGTGGGACAATAATCTTCATGATTAGAATTCTTGCAAATGCTAATACATAAACTATCATTGAAATAACATTAAACTGTTGTTCCTCTTAACCTAATTTTATCACAAACTTTAACATATAAGCTATTCAAAACACTCCAAGTCATTAGACCATGACGGAGCCAGTGGAGCCAAATGATCTTCATGGAAATATCATAAGCGGATGCTTATGCATTTGCATAAAAAATATCATTGACTTAGAACTTGTGGTTCCCACTGACCTTATCACAAACTAATACTGGTACATGTTAAGTACCGTAAGCAAAGTCAATAGACCATGACCAAGGGGAAGGGGCAAAATTATCTCCCTTGACAATGAGATGTGCCAATGCTTATACAACTAGATACCAAATATCATTAACCTACTACTAGTGGTCTCTCATAAACAGACCTTATCACAAATTAATACATTGTTGAGGCCTCTACCACCACCATTGGAAACAGCATACCTAAGTCTCACTTTTTGACTCTGTCATGCAATTTGAAGATTAAAATAACTTTGTACTTTGTTCTGAATAAAAATAACAAAATATATGATAAAAGAAATGGGCAAGAATAGGTATGGTGCATAAAGTCAGAACACAACATTAAGCACTTAATAAAACAAAAACCAAAAAAAATAAGCTTTTTTGCTGTTCTTCATCTCAATGTAGAATGTCCTTTAGCATGAAGCTAACACTCACATCTCACTTTAAGTTTGACACGTAGCAATAATATGAATGGAATTCTTTGTTAGATGTGTGGCATCTTCAAATCAGGGTCAATCCTTAATTGGTCATTTTGTTTTTTTTTAAATTTACATCTGAGAGACGTAGTTTTTGAGAAAAAAGTGATAGTGTCTTATGCATTGATAAATGGAGGACACAGGGATGACCAGATGAATAATGGTAACCTAGAATATACCCTGCTACAGGTGAACGTATGTTTTACTCTTTGAAAATTAAGCCAACGGAGGCAGTATGATAAGAGCACTGATTTGGTTTCTTGGCTCTTTTATGAAACTTAAATTACTTAGTACTTAACATGTGCTTGAAACACCAAATATATTATTTTGATTGGTCAATTGCTACGTCCGTGCACAATAATCATGCTATAAATTTTTATGACCAAAGGCCTGGACTTATTAAAGCTTTACTGAATTTAGACATGTTACAAAATAAAATATTTTAATTTGTATAATAACATTTATGCCTTAATTAAATAGAGCTGAAAAAAAAGAAAAAAAGAGCATAGAGTACAATAATATTTTTTTTTTTCTCTTGGGAAGATCATGCTACACGACAAATTTCATTGCCCTAATCATAGATGGGAGTAGATATAAGAATGATACTGTCACATTTTATGAGAGCTTACATCAATATTTAGAAAATAATTTGAATGAAAAAGGTATTACACCTTAATTAATTTTTAAAGAAGCTTAAAGAACTGTATTAAATACATACATGTAAAGGGACGATAGCGTTCTGAGTTCTAAGTTTGGAGGACTTTTAGATCAGGTGGCTGGCCATGTTAATGAGAAGATTAGTAAATTAATTACTTCTTGCAGAAGGAGATAGCATTAATGTATCATTATTGAAAAGGATGAAAATTTACGTGTTTAAGCAGCTTTTACATGACATTAGAATGATGGCCAATAATTAAGGGTTATTTCAACAATACCAAAGATCTTTATGATTGGTCTTGGAACAAAAGTCCATGATCATGAAAAAAGATTTTTTTCTGCCGATCGTCATTGTGTAATGATCTGTATTTGAACAGCTAATTGCTGTTTAACATGTTATACAAAGTAATTCTACAAAAGACGACAACAATTAAACCATAATAAAAGTAGAATTTTCAAATGAAATTGTTTGACCAGCTTAATTCCCTATTATTGAAAAGTTTTTTGCAATTGTTTTTGAATTAAGAAAAATTATAGACTGCTATCATTCTTTGTTTGATATAAAGAAGAAATAAAATGAAGTTAGAAATTTTCAAGAGGTCTTGCTTGCAATATATACAATAAATCAGGCCTGTGTTTCACAAAAGAATTATGACTAAATTTAGTCAGAAGTATTCTGAACTGATCATGACTTACGATCAATTTTAGTTGTATAAAGTGTTTTTGTGGAACGCAGGCCAGGACTTAAATAATACCTTCTGTTTTAAATTCATATCCATTTAAAAATGTTCAAAAATATTTAACATAGCAATTTTTTTTATCCGAAACATAAATGCCAACAATTCAATTAAATTTCTAAAAATAAAATTCAACACACCTGAAACAAAAATAATATTAAATTCCAATATTTTTATTTTTACAACAATCGAGTCAAATAAAGAAAACAGTCCGAGGAGGTCAAAAGATAATAGAAGAAAACATGGGATAACAATTAAAAGACAAAGTTTATTGATAAAGTTACAAAAACAAGTATATTTCTAAAAGTGACTCCATTAAAGATCTCTATCAATAAAAAGAATGGACCTGACCCAATGGGGTACATTACTAATCAACTAAACCCTCATGAATAAACACTTTATACCACTCTTAGGGCTTTCAGTTCAAAAGAGTTGTTTTAAGACCTCCTGTAAAATTATCATTCACAATGGAAGTAAATGGACTTTACAATAGTCTATTATTTGAATATATCAACAAAATTCCTCGTAGTACAAATACTCACAACGTCTAATTACATTCCTTTAAATTAAAAAGAAATAACCCAAGAAAACATTTACCTGTCAACGGACAATTCACTTCCATATTTCTTATTTTAGTGGACAAAATTCAGCTTTAGGCATTTTTTCTTAATATAAAAAAATTTGACATTTTATTTTCAAAATTTGAGAAAAATACTCAAAAGAGAAAGAAAACAACACATATGACTGCGTGGGAAATGAAAATTTATAATTTTGAAATTTTTGTTTGTTTTTATGAGTACTTAATTCGCTTTTAACAAACTGTCAAACAGTTTTATATTATCTTAGAAAAATTCTAGCAATCCTTTTTAAAAAATCTAAATTTTTATTTAACCTCTAGTTCAAATTTAAAAATGTACAAACAATTTTCACTGCAACACCTACTGGTTTACAGGCAATACACTTTTTTTAAAACAATTTTCATCATTCCGGTATTTTTTTATTCAAGCACTTTATAACCCAAATCAAAGACAATTAAACATTATGAAAATATGAAGAAACTGATAAAAACAATATGAACAAAAACAATTAAAACGACAAATATTCTCCTAAAGGGAATAGAAAAGAGAAAATTTTATGAATTTTCAACAATTCTTTAAAAAAAATATTGGTGCAAAATAAATGGAGAAAAAAATTATAGCTGTAATTTTGATGGACTTTGTGTAAGCAAATTATTGAACGCTTTATTCAGCAATTACCAAGAGTGGAATAAATATTTGTGCCTGTAAAACCAAATTAATCTCAGAAGAGCTGTTACAAACATCAAACTTATAGCCATAAAGTTCTTTTGTCTTAAAAACTGTCAATTTTTGGACACCAACGGAAGTAACAATTAAAATGAATATTTTCCAATTATCACAAAACTAATGCCGAACTTGTCAAACTCGTTTCAATGAATGATAAAATAAATCTGATAAACTTAGTAATACGCATTTGGAAAAAAAATAAATATATAATATATTATCAAATAATATTTTGTGATTGTTGTCTTGTGGTTGCTGTTTCCTCAATTTTTTTTTACCCAATTGTCTTTTATTAATGTTACAAAAACTTGTGTGTTTTATTTAATTCAATTGTAATTTAAATGATTTGACTATTATTTTGTCCTTCTTGTAAAACCATACAAAAATATATTTCGCCTTTTCCTGTAGTTGGATTACATCTCATTAAGATTAAATCCAACATCTCCTTTTATCCTTATGTAATTCTTACAGAATTCTTAACCTCGGAATTAATATTCCGAAACTAAACAAAATATATTCAAATTCCTATTTCGTAATGGTACTTTCCAGTATCATAAATAAGAATGGTACAATAACTTCTAAGAAGTAAGGACTTGAACTTTGACTTTTCCAACTGCTGTTTCAACATACATGCATAAGTACCTGTATAATTCTATATCATGATGACTTATAAAATTCTGTACCTATATGATCATTGACCAGTAAAAAATGCATTCAGACTTCTGCTAACAAAGGGAATTAGTCCTTGTTATCGCAGTAATTCCTTTTTTCACGGAAATTCCACAATATTAAAAAATGCCACTTTTTCCAATATAAAGGTGCATTTTATCAAACCATTAATCCATATCTCATTGAAAACCTTCTTACCTACCTGGTTTTATCCATGAATTTGATTACTTTCAACTTTCGGTTTTTGTTATCCTCCAAACGTCAAATTAACAATTTTTATCCAAAATGGCCACCATAACCATGATAACTTAAACTAATTCTCAATATAAAATCTACATCTTCCAGATACAGCACAAATTTCTGATTTTTTCCAAAAAATTGGAAGATTTTCACTATCCAAAAACACAACTTTCAAAAGACATGAATTGCTTATAGCATATATACCTTCCATAGCCATCATAGCACGGAGCTCTCGATTCAGCAGCTCGAATCTCTGCTCTAAATCGTCTTCTTTTTCTCTGCAAATATACATGTAAAAATTCCATTTCTAACCGAACTTCTTGAAACTAAAAACTCATGGCTCAAACTAAAGAACCTAATGTTTGGTATTATATAGAAACTTTGCAGAAAAGCTGATTTCTTAACTAGTATTACCCTAATGGGTTTAAGTCTAAAGATGATAATATTTTCACAATATACTTACTAGCCTTACAAGTTTTCTCCTGGGATATTAAGGAAACTGATCCCTTCTTAAAACCTTAAAACCTCATCCCGGGCTTAAACAATTTACACAATTCTTTTTATAATATTAATGCTATCAGATGCTCCTCTCTGATCTGAATTTTATTCATATAATAAGTTAAAGAAATTTATATAAATAAGAAAAGAAGCTAAAGAGATTTATAAGATTCTTAAATTGATGTGCCCTATGTGAATACAGAATAACCAAAGAAATCTCCTTATGCTATTATTCTTATAAGGAGCTTGAAATAATGTTTTGGATAAATCTTAAAACGACTTTGTGAAAATTTATTTTGTCAGAGTGATTCGAACTGAAAGGTTTCTGTCATGGAAATATTTCATTTTTTAAAGTGTTGTTAATCTTTATTTATTAGAAAATGTGACGGACACTAATTACAAAGAGATAAGGAACGACCTTATTCATTGGAAATAGAAGCTCTGATCAGAGATTAGTTAATGTCTTGTATGGAAAAAGATATTAATATATTATACATGCATGGTTTCTTTAACGAAGGCTTCCATAGTTACAAAGACTGAATGGATATAAAACAAAAGATTTGTAGTAACAAATTCTAGTCTTAAAACTGACCAGACAGAAAGATAGATGAAATGTCTTTTTTTACAATAATATATTAACCAAAGGGTAATGGTTTATAACTTACAAACTAAAAAAAAACCCTGATGTTGATTAAAGGATTTTAAGCAAAGTATTTACTGGAATTTCCCAAAAATGTTGTTGTCATGGGAATTGTTGTTTCAATGATTTTTTGTTACAAAAACAGCACATGGAAATGAATTTTTTGTCCATTTTTTTTTTAATTCTTATATTACACCTCAATATTAATTATTTTTTTGGGAGGGATTTTGCTGACGATCAAAAATACTGAAACACTGAGATCCGACATGATTGCCAATGAGACAATTACTATCTGCTCTGCCAGAGACCAAATGACATGGGTGTTAGCAAATTGAATTAAAAAAAAAATTTTTTATAGGCATTTTTAATGATGTTCGAATCAAAATTTTAAAATGCCACTTTTTTCCCCCATCTTTTGAAGAAAAAATTCTCAAACAATTTTGTTTTCAAAATGCTGATCTTTCAGAATACAAATATAGGTTTCAGAAGAATTTGATAGATTAAACTGAACTTCACAATAAAAATATTTACAGAATTTTGTTATATAACAATAAAAATATTTGAAATTTTCATTACTACGAACCACAAAAGGAGTTCAAGCGACAGGGCTTCTTGCCAAGAAATTGAATTTATATTTTGTAACAATACAGGATCAAATAGTTTTAGACTCATTAGGAATTAAGGAACTTAATCCTGAACTTAATTTTTATTGATAAAATATGTTTATAAAATATGTATTACACAAAGGATTTGTGGGTAGTTACAAAGAGATTTAGAAAGTTAGAACAGGTGAAATATATAGCATGTAATATCTTGAATTATTGTTTATTTCTCAGATTAAAACACTTAAAATTTATGAGTTTTGTCAATATTTATTTGAAAATTATTTCTAATTCTTTTTCAATTCCATATAAATGCAAATACTATATGAAAAGTGATCTGAGTCTCTTATCTAGTTGAAAAGATTTGATACAACCTTTGTTCTTCCTTACAAGAAAAATGACATTTCTTATTATAATTATTTCTCCTTGGAGATTTGCTCCTTCTTATTGAAGATCTTTTCCTAACTATTTTTAATGCAGTCTTTTATTTCACTGCATTCATTTGCATGATAAGAGCTTTTACCCTTAAACCTCAATGATTCAATGGTGTTTTTCAATGTGTGATGCACTGTGATGCAATTTTCAAGTGGAAAAATGTTGAAAGTGGAGTGGAAAGAGGAGGAGCAGTCAAGCCAAATTGTAAAATCAATATGATAGAAAAATAATTCTCATCCAAATATAGACCTTTCCTGACTAATTAGTTGCTCCTCAAATTTTCAGGTTAAAATTTGGAAGAAGAAAATGAAATTCTTGCTTTCTTTTTCCCATTTACATTCTATAGGTTAGGGATGTAACAAAAACTGCTTTCTAGATATTCCCTCTTGTTAAACTATGGAGAGAGAAAGCATTTTTTTCCTTTTTTCCCTCTAATTCTTTTAGATGTCTACCATTACATATAGTTGGATTGATTGAATAATTGTTGTTTACTTTATGTCAGGTGGTAAATGTTTCATGCATGTTAAGGACAAGCATGTATATAGGGATGGTGTCTTAATACATTTCCCTCCAACCATTTTTTTCTCTTTATTTTTTTTATTTTATAGAATAATCATCCTTTTAATGAAATTTTTTTTTTTGTCAAAATGAGACGAAAGAAACACGTCGCAAGAGAACTGCAATATTTCACCTATTCTAGCATCTTTTTCTCATCCTAATCTTAAATCAATTTTTGAATGACCACTCTGAACAATAAGTGCAACTTGGCCACACAACTGTCATGCAAAATTTCTATAAGTGAGAGAAGGGATTAGGTCACACAAGATTGTGTATTGGCATCTCCATTTATCAGAAGCTGTCAGAAAAAGTTCACAAAATCTTGATTGATTAAGTCAACAGATTTTCTTTACCTGAAATAATTTCATAGGATTAATTTAATGGCATAAATTTTCAGACATAGATGACAAATTATTCATAGTAAAAGATTGAGGCCACTAGTACTTTTCTTACAAGAAATTGTAAATTTGTAAGTTATAAAATACAGTGAAGTTTGTCTGAAGCAATTTCCTTAGAAGCAGAATATTTTATCCATACAAGACTTGTGCTTACCTAATTACACAGATACAATTATTGAAGAATATTGATAGTGTTTCTTATACTAAGTAAAAGAGTTCTATTTACAAAGGGTTCAGTATAAATATGTGTCACTATAGTAAATTTCCACAATAAATAAAAAATGGGCCTACTTTTCTGCATTGGCTAGAGGTATAGGGGGAGGGTTGAGATCTCACAAACATGTTTAACCCTGCCGCATTTTTGCACCTGTCCCAAGTCAGGAGCCTCTGGCCTTTGTGAGTCTTGTATTATTATAACTTTTAGTTTCTTGTGTACAATTTGGAGTTTAGTATGGCGTTCATTATCACTGAACCAGTATATATTTGTTTAGGGGCCAGCTGAAGGACGCCTCCGGGTGCGGGAATTCCTCGTTGCATTGAAGACCTGTTGGTGACCTTCTGCTGTTGTCTGCTCTATGGTCGGGTTGTTGTCTCTTTAGCACATTCCCCATTTCCATTCTCAATTTTATCTTTTTATTCCATTAATTTGGAAAAGAAAGCATAAAAATTCGTAAGGGTTCCACGGAACCCAGTGTCTCGCCTACTTTTGCTGTTAATTGCAGACTCAACAAAAATGAGGAAAAACATCAATAAAAATTTCCCTCTCGATACTGTCTTTTGATTGAAAGAAGCTTCCAAGTTTGGTAAAAAAATCAAGGATAGTTTATGAATCTAATAAATGTTTTATAAACTTTAACTGCAGACTGTATGTAATGTTAACTGAAAGAAAAACTAAGTCCATTTATAAGTAAAATACGGAAAAAGTGAATTTTTTTTTCACAAAAAATACTTCTGAATAATATCTTATGATCAGAAACAAGCTTTTGTCTAAGTTTGGTAAAAAATCCAGGATAGTTTAAAAACATTATAAAAATTTTAAAAACTTAAACCACAGAGTGAATGTTTTGTTTCTGGCAAAAAAACTAAGTCCATTTATAAGTAAAATACGGAAAAGTGGAAATTTATTTTTACAAAATTTTCTTCTTGATACTATCTTATGATCATAAACAAGCTTCTGTCCAAGTTTGGTACAAATAAAGGATAGTTTATGAAAGTTATTAAAATTTTAAAAACTTTAACCACAGAGTGAATGTAATGTTTCCTCGCAGAAAAACTAAGTCCATTTATAAGTAAAATACGGAAAAGTGGAAATTTATTTTTACAAAATTTTCTTCTTGATACTATCTTAAGATCATAAACAAGCTTCTGTCCAAGTTTGGTACAAATCAAGGATATTTTATGAAAGTTATTAAAATTTTAAAAACTTTAACCACAGAGTGAATGTAATGTTTCCTCGCAGAAAAACTAAGTCCATTTATAAGTAAACTACCGAAAAAATGGAATTTTATTTTTACAAAATTTACTTCTGGACACTTTCTTATGATCATAAACAAGCTTCTTTTCAAGTTTGGTAGAAATTCAGTATAGTTTAAGAAAGTTATTAAAATTTCAAAAACTTTAACCACAGAGTGAATATTTGTGGACGCCGCCGCCGACGACGACGGAATGTAGGATCGCTTAGTCTCGCTTTTTCGACTAAAGTCGAAGGCTCGACAAAAATGATGCATATGAAGCATCAATCTCGTGAATTACTATGATTTAAACAATATATTGATATACGTTGTATATTAGAGAGCAGAGGCAACAACTCTTTGAAGGGGACACTATGTGATCAGTTGTGATTCCTTTTCTTAAGACAAGTCTTCTAAGCATATCTTAGCAAGACCAGCTAAATAAAATGTATTCATATGATAGTCGTTGAGTTCCTATATATAGTGGTAAAATGTCCTGCTCATTTGAAAAGAGAAAAAATATGAAAATATTATCTGAAAAAATTTCTGATTATTCTAAATGTAGTTACATGTATTAATTTTAATTGTAACTATATCTTCAAAAAAAATTAATTGTTGCTAATATACAACTTGGCAATTATTTCATGCATATTCAACACAAACAATCTTCAAAGTAGAAAAAAACAAGAACAAATGAGATGAAAATTCCATACCACTAACAACCAGACTTCAACTGAGCAAATTTGACTGCTATAAATGTACTTAAAAAGTCAACAAGGATATAACAAAAAACCCTCTGAATCATCTGAATAAAATTTAATGCTTGCTGAAACAAGAATGTTCTCCACATGGGTTTCTAGGGGAAAACACAACGCTCGGTAACTACAAAGTGTCGCCAATGGGTCATCGGGCTATAGTTTTAGAGACCTTTAAATTTATCAAAGGACCACGTAAATGTTATGATGTAAGATCACAAATGACCTGTTACAAGGTACTATAAGATTAGGCTCCAAATCCGCTTTACACAGTAATCCCCCCTGTAACGTTTTTCTACTGTGTAGTAGTCTTTCAAGCTTTGACCGCTCTCCTTGAAAAATAAAAATATAAAATTTTGAATTCGAAATATTTTAATTATGAATTGTCATATGATTGGAATTTCAATACACATGTATTTATTCCAAAAAATTGAATAACAAAAAAATACCACAATCTTTGATTTTTCTGGACTTACGAAAAGTGTATTTAAGTGGATGCTTGACCTCATGGTCTTGACCAATTCTGCATTTGTAATATGAATAAAACAAAGTTGTCTTATAAGTTTGAAATTTAATTAGTGATTCACCTTACAAACAATAATAAATTCCGAACAACATGTTAAAGGCATGTCAATATGAAAATCCATAAATTAAAAACTGAGTAAATTATTAAATATTTTATCTGTTTATTGTTATTTGACTTAGTACTTTTGTGTGGGAGTTCTCCTTATAAAGTAGGTATAAGGGTGTCATTTTACATTAGCTCCTTCAAAGCTTTCCAAATATATATTTTTGAATTTTGATTTGAAGTTTAGTAGTTTTTTTCAGTTTTCTTTTCTTATCACTGGAATTTTAATTTCAAAAAATTGAATATTAGCAGATACATACGCAGTAGTAATTTTTAAAATGCCCCCAAAAAAACAGAAAACAAAAATAAAATAATTAAAAATGCAATTTTCCAAATATTTTATATAATGACACATGTACAATAAGAATTGAAATTATAAATGTGAAAATATTTTCAAAATTGAACAACTTCTATCTTTTCTTATCTCTCGACAAATTTTTATCACAATTATCCTGTTTTTCTTGGGAAGAATCTCACATGGCTTGAATGTAATCATTTTATTCAAATCAATAATTTTTAAATCGAAGAGATAAGATATCTTAAAAGCTCTTCAAAATACCATTAAACCTAACTAGATAGACTAACAAGGTGTCTGCTATCATATTAACACTAATCAAATACCGCAAAAGTTGCCACCCAAATGGATAGGCAAAATTTTAAAATAAATACTATATTACTATTTGTTCAATGACTCTGAATAGGAAAAATTAAAGACAACCTTTAAAATGTGATTATATGATAAGTAAATCTATCTATATGTCTGTTTGATAGACACTTACTTATACAGAAGTCATGAACAAAGTGCTAAATTAGGAATATCATATATTGTACAGAAATTTAATGGTAGTTGTATGTATATCAACATCAAAAAGGGATTTGATGGATGAATATGTACTTCACTGATGAAACAATCATTGCCACTATCAAATCTCAAATTAGTGACAAGATTTCAAAGTATGGTTAATGAAAACATATAATTTGCATATTTCTCTCTGTAACAGTACATGGAAATTTAAGAATTTTTCCATTGCTCAATATTGTTACAAGTGTCAGTATCTGTTGAAAAAATAAATGATGTCACACGAAAATGAGAGTGGCCATTGATACCAAAGGGAGATTCAAATTCAGAAAGTTGAAAATAAATTGACAACGCCAAGCCAAAAAAAAAGAAAAAAAAAAGACAAACAACAGTACACAAAACACAGCATTGAAAACTATACACTCTGCAACAGGAACCCCACCAAAATCTAGGGGTGATCTCAGGTGCTAGTGAAATCTACATATTTTCTGGAATTGATATGACTCAGGAAATTAAAGATGTCACATATTCAACTTTATATTTAAACAGCCTTTAACAAAAGAAAACTTTATTTTAACAAATAATTAAAATTTCCATTCTTGTTTTTAAAAGGAAATGTATTCTTCCTAAAATTCTATTATATTATTTTTTTATAAATTTCTTCCAATTGATATAAAACATGTCAAATTAATTATTAATTAAATAAATAAATTATACACAAGAACGATTTTTTATCATGAGTTTGACCTAAATTTTACACTTAAGTAAACAACGATTCTATTAACTGTCCTGCAAATGAAATGATTGGTTCCAATACAAAAGAAATGGCCTGTGGTCACTTTCTAAAATTGAAATCTTTCAACAGGAAGACTCAATAAAATTAATGTACAATGCAGGAACGTATTATGTTAAAATTTCAACAGACAAACAAAACTGTGTCAATATTTTTACAACTAAGAGAAATTCTATGTTTACATAAACAAAATTCAATGTTTAAACAAGACATTTACCAATCTAATTAGGAGAGAAAACCAACTCACCCATACTGATTTTGGGGAGGGGGAATGCAGTCTCATTGACCAAGTCAAATATTAACTGAACAACGATGTTTTCCGTCTTTTTGTTGGTTTAAACAATCACAGACTAATTTACCCCTTGAGTATGTAATCAACTCAACTTCAAGTCAGGCCTAAATAGAGGGATATTTAACTAAGTGAAAGGGTCCATTTTCACCATTATACAATCGGTAAAAACATCTGCAGCTGTGTTGACATACTTTTGAGCAAGTGTCGTATTTACACAGAAATGGACAGTCCTAAAATCAATAATTAAAATTTTATTTTCGTATTTAAATAGTTTTATAAAATAATCATAATTGTCTTTAAGAAAATACTCCAGAATTTGGTACACACTTACTGGACGTTGGTACTACATTATTGTACATATTTGGTCAACCCTAGAGAGTGCTTGAAGGTTGAAATAAAATGAATATAAGAATGTAAAAATGTACTTTACTAAAGTGACTCAATGACGAGGACATAAATACTGGATATGCATTAAGTGATTTCAAACAGTCTGCCTATTGTTAAATAGTTTCTTTTGAATTGTTCTCAATGAAAGACAACAAGAAGACAAACTCCAATGCATTTTATGTCTGAAGTGCTTTTCTGGATTTACTTTTATCAGGTTAACGCTCAAAGCAAAATATTTAAAAGCCAAGGATCTATAAGAACCGAAACAATTGAAGAGCTGTATGACTAAAAATAACCTAATAAAATACAAAAATCCATCTAAGGCTAACTTCAAATCTCTCTCACATTTGGAATGGACATCTAAACCTTGACATCACTATGTTAATTTAGTGGGAATTGATACCATGGTACATTAATTCCTATAATATATCTTTATTAGTAAAAGAACAGGAATGACAAGAACAGATCTGGATAGTTAAGGAAAGGTGTATAAGCACAAAATTGGCAGTTAATGCCGACAGAAAATGCTGTTATGCCCTAATACAGCAGCAACAATCTGACATGTAATTTTTTAGGCAATTGATGTAAGAGTAAATGAAACCTGAGTATGCCAACACTGATTATTTTTTACAAATTTGATCACAGTAAATCATTTTTTGCTAAAGAAGGGAGCATTTCTAAAACTTGTCAAAGAGCAGGTTGATCAAAGAAGTTTTTTTTACATGTACATGAAGTTGATGACCAACTCCTTACACCTACAAACCAGGTGCTCCGCAGGGCGCAGCTTTATACGACCGCAGAGGTCGAACCCTGAACAGTTGGGGCAAGTATGGACAAAACATTCAAGCGTGATACAGCTCTGAATTTGGATTGTGATCAAATTTTTGACATTACATGGGTTTTTTTTACACAAAACAAATGTCAAGATTTTACAAATCAATTAAAGATTTCTTCTTCAAACTTTTTAAATCTAAAATTAAATAGTTGACACAGCATAGGTTTCTGACAAAGAATGAATGTGGTCTAATGAACTTAAAAGTTTTTTTTGCCTTTGAGCAATTCACTATCTGTTGAATATTAATCCTCTCAAAAAAATGTTTGAAGAAATTTTCTTTTTATTTATGAAATCTGAAATGAGAAAAATTTAACCCCCCCCCCTTTTTTTTCACATCCCCGTTTCCTTTTTTCCAAAACTGATATCAATTCAAATTTCTAATGGAGTTTGCAACAATAACTACTCTTTTAAATACATCATAAAATATTAAAATGTAAAATAAAGTGCTTGTTATCTCTGAATGGTAAAGATTGGTTGGTAGTAAAAGTGAATATACATTGTTTATTGTATAAAACAATAAAAAAAACTTCATCAACATTTTATATTGGAAAATTTCCAATGAAGTTATTTACATAAAGTTATTGGCAAATAAAAATAGAAAATGACATCATAGTCATGTCTGGCAAATGTCCAACATACATTATCTAAAAACATTTTAGATAAGATAAGGAAAAAAAGCTTCATCAGCAACATTTTATATTGGCAAATTTCCAATGAAGTTATTTACATAAAGTTATTGGCAAATAAAAATAGAAAATGACATCATAGTCATGTCTGGCAAATTTCCAACATATATTATCAACTACTATTCTATACAAAGAAAGATAACTCCAATTGAAAATTAATTGCCATTGCACAATATTGTGCAATTAGATATTTCTTGCTATAGTGCAATACTGTGCAATTGAAAATTTCTTGCTATTGCACAATACTTGATATGGAATCCTGATTTGGACCAACCTGAAAACTGGGCCCATAATCAAAAATCAAAGTACATATTTAGATAAAGCATATCAAATAAGCCCAAGAATTTAATTTTTGTTAAAATCAAACTTAGTTTAATTTTGGACCCTTTGGACCTTAATGTAGACCAATTTGAAAACTGGACCAAAAATTAAGAATCTACATACACAGTTAGATTTGGCATATCAAAGAACCCATTTATTCAATTTTTGATGAAATCAAACAAAGTTTAATTTTGGACCCCCATTTGGACCAACTTGAAAACTAGGCCAATAATTAAAAATCTAAGTACATTTTTAAATTCAGCATATCAAAGAACCCCAAGGATTCAATTTTTGTTAAAATCAAACTAAGTTTAATTTTGGACCCTTTGGACCTTAATGTAGACCAATTTGAAAACGGGACCAAAAATTAAGAATCTACATACATAGTTAGATTCGGCATATCAAAGAACCCCAATTATTCAATTTTTGATGAAATCACTGAAAGTTCAATTTTGGACCCTTTGGGCCCCTTATTCCTAAAATGTTAGGACCAAAACTCCCAAAATCAATCCCAACCTTCCTTTTGTGGTCATAAACCTTGTGTTAAAATTTCATTGATTTCTATTTACTTATACTAAAGTTATTGTGTGAAAACCAAGAATAATGCTTATTTGGGCCCTTTTTTGGCCCTTAATTCCTAAACTGTTGGAACCAAAACTCCCAAAATCAATCCCAACCTTCCTTTTGTGGTCATAAACCTTGTGTCAAAATTTCATAGATTTCTATTCACTTAAACTAAAGTTATAGTGCGAAAACCAAGAAAATGCTTATTTGGGCCCTTTTTGGCCCCTAATTCCTAAAATGTTGGGACCAAAACTCCCAAAATCTTCAACAATAGACAGGTGTCCAAACACATCTGTGAAAAGGAAGGATAAAATCATTAGAGAAACAGATTCCACCACTATAACTCATGTATTATGATATTTCTCCACTCTCAACAGTTAAATTTTAATTATTTGAATAGCTCAGCAATTTTCTTACTGTGACGTGATGAAAAAAGGCGACCATGTCTGATGACGTCACATCAAAAGTACACAATTTTCCTCAAATCTTTGAAAAGGAAGGATAGAAATCAAGAGAAACAGATTCTACCACTATAACTTGTGTATTATGATATTTCTCCACTCTCAACAGTTAAATTTTAATTATTTAAAAAGCTCGGCAAGCCTCGCGCTTTAAATATTAAAATTCAACTGTCTCGAGTGGAGAAATATCGTAATACACTTGTTGCAGTTGTGGAATCTATATTTCTACAACTGCAACAAAACGTGTAACAAGAGGCTGTCACAACGACAGCAAACCGGATTTATTAACATTTATTTGTCTCCTGGCAATATCACAAGAACCATGAAAATCGTCAATATCAAATTTGACCTGCATTTTATCATCAGTATCAACATATTAAAATTTGAAAGAGCTTAGGTTGAATGATTCATGAGTAAATGCAACAACATGAATGGAAACGCCATTTTTTGATCTTTCAAGAACCATAACTCCTGAACGGTAAAAGTCAAAATCGACATTATCGCACTTGACCTCCATTTTGTCATCAGTAACAACATATTAAAATTTGAAAAGCTTTGGTTGAACAGTTCATGAGTAAATGCACGGACACGACTGGAAACGCCATTTACATGTACATGTATTACCAATTCAAGAACTTAGAACTGACCTTTTTATTATTTCTTTTTCAATTTTAATTTTTATAAAATTAATGCGAAAAATTATTTAATTCTAATAACTTTTAGAAAATATTTGCCAAATTTTTAGTTTAAATTACTGGTAGATTTTAAAACTCTATTAAAGGGAGACAATTCATTTTAGTCAAAATAATCTTTAGTATATCCTGGAAAATAACAAATTTTCCATAAATAAAACAGAAACAAAAGGTCCGTCGGGTAGTTTTCATTGCGACAGCATCCCAAAATGGAAACAATTACTAAGACATCTATAAAAAGGGAAACATACAATCTTCAACAATAGACAGGTGTCCAAACAAAATGTCAAGCCCTAAATTGTCCTGGGTCAATAAAAGTTGTGAATAAATTTAACAAAAACAATCAAAGGACTGCCATCACTATCCACTATTACACGGCTACCAATACGGGTAACTGTACCAAGATAACACTTTCTCATGTCAAATTTTGTTTTTATTTGAAAAGCCATAGAAATAGAAGGGGCGCTGTAAATAGAACAGTTTTAAATCTTCATCATTGTAACATCATTAAAAATATGAATAATTTAAATCAAGTTATAATTGCTGCCAAAATTTAGCTATTTCCCTAAAAAATAATAAGACTCAGACTGCACTAACATCTTAAATAGTCATAAATTGGAATATTAAACATTTAGAGAAAAAAACTTTATCTAAGATTTATAAATTTCAAACAAGTAATTTTTATGAGTGTCACACAATAGAATACTAAAAAGGACACTTTATATAATGGCATAAAAGTAAATCTGGCCATTTGTATGCTTGCGAAATGTCGTTTCTACATAAAAATATCATGCACTTTCTTAAAATCACTTCAATAATGTGGAAACAATTGCCATCTGACGAAATCTTATATTATTCTGCACTTCAAACAATAGCCAAACAATAAAATTAAGAAAAGATGTGACATTCCGGGATTATTGTTATTGGTGAATGAAGTTGCGTTTTATCTGAAAACAATTTACCGTAATAAAACTGTTTCTAGCAATAAACAAACAATATGCGAATTTGATTTTCTGTGTGGCATGTGTGCCGCGTTTAAAACTCCATTATGGCAACCTGTTACATCTTTGAGGTAAATGTATCAAACCGAAACACTTAATATCAGTCGCCTAATCACTTTCTTTCCCAACAGATATTATTAATTTTTTAGAAATTTATTGCTTAAAAGTAAATTGCAATACTAAAAAGAAAATCACATGGGAGGGAATGGTAACAATGAGAAAAACGTGCCACATTTCTTCATGTATATTAATTTTATATATACCGTTTCTCTCTAAAATGGGAAATCAATAAATATGAAATCATATTATTTAATGAAGCGAATGATGGCTATAATGAGAAGAATAAGTATATACTATTATTTATGATTTATGCTTTAAAAAATATATTTTTTTTTTAGGTATAATCATTCATAATGTAATGACACTTTTTTATTTGTGCACATAAGAATATTTTATTGAAATTTTCAATGTATTACATAAGTGACGGGTTCAGATATACTATTATTTAAGATTTATTTATTTAAGGTATATCATTCATTTTGTAATTACATTTTTTATTCGTGCATAAGTATATTTTATTGAAATTTTCAATTTATTGAATGTAACAGTTATGGTAAAATTATGAAAATAAGCAGCTTTTTTTTAAAAATTAATCTGTAAACACATTTTAACAAATGGGACAGTAAAAAAAGAATAGTTCAGTAAAATTAGCTGGCATTCAGTTCTCAGAAATATCACTATAAATATTTATACATGTTAACATCTTCACTTTATTTTTCAGCTAGAATTGTAACTTTACTAATGTAAGCTTACATTTTTTTCACCCTGAACCCTTGTGAAAATTTCAAAAACTTTTGTTATAATTTCTTTGGGGTTAAAGTCTTTTCCTTCTGTAGAAAAACAAGTTTTGGATTGAAAGTTTCTTTAATTTGTAAACTGTAACCATCATTACAGATTAACATAAATTTGTTTCCTTAAATTTCAATTTACAAATTTTTGCAGTAAAACGTAAAAGGGACAACAGAAATAGCAAACAATATTGGACGATACAACAGACCACACCAACAACTAACACTCAAATCCTCTGAGAAAACAGAAGTAAAACAAAAGGAATCAACAACGAACAACAAATGACCAATTTGGTACAGGCACAAAAAGGGGAGGGATTAAATCTCACCCTTTACCCATCTAGACCAAATAATAAAATTCACAATTAATTATTTTTAAAACTTTGTGAGTTCTATCAGATGCAAATATTATTAAATTAAATAACTTTCTAGAGCTCATAATCACCATTCCGAATATTTTTTCCCCCCACCAAATGAATGATCATATTCATATAAATGTTGTGTCTAAATGACAAGATTTCCTTACATGGAATTATATGCTTTTTTCACTCTCTTTAACCTCAGCAATGAAAGAAGACACAGTATTTTCCATTTTACCAGGATTTTCTATGTAGTGATCTGTGTCTAGAATTGTAATAACCAAACTATTGTTATTTTTTTAACAACAGGAGTAAGAAATGAAAATTCTGAAATTCTGGCAAATATTGTGCTCTACATATATAGTTATCAAATAAGCAAAGTTCCAATTTCTTTGATCTCATCTTTTTTTAATACAAACCTTATTAAATAAACATATTCCCCCACCAAATGAATGATCTTTATCATATAAATTTTGTGTTTAAATGACAAGATTTCCTTACATGGAATTATATGCTTTTTTCACTCTCTTTAACAGCAGCAATGAAAGAAGACACAGTATTTTCCATTTTACCAGGATTTTCTATGTAGTGATCTGTGTCTAGAATTGTAATAACCAAACTATTGTTATTTTTTTAACAACAGGAGTAAGAAATGAAAATTCTGAAATTCTGGCAAATATTGTGCTCTACATATATAGTTATCAAACAAGCAAAGTCCCAATTTCTTTGATCTCATTTTTTGTTAATACAAACCATATTACATAAACATATTTAGTTCTAGCTTGTGTGTATACATAGGAACCTTTTTTGGTAATAATTACCAGTATGATATAAAAAGGGTTTGTTTAAAGGGTCAATTATGTAACAGTCTATATAACAATGACCAGCCTTTGTTGTCTTTATCACAACACAAGCTTCATGATAAAATTTTATCACAATCTATGAGTAGTCATTTCAGGGTATTTCTATCGCCAAGGAAAAATAGAATTGTTTTAACAAGCACCTGTTTACACCTTGAAAACAGAGTATGTATTTTGTTTTGACACCTATTTTCAATATAAACATCCTAACCTTTTAATGGGTACATGTGTTGTAAGAGGAGATTAGAAATAAAAACAGTCGGATGAGCTTTTATTGACTGTGCTTCCCCAACAAGGAAACAGGGGATTAAAAACAAAAATCATTACTTTTCCTTCTGAATCTCTATATGGTGGTTAATCAGCTGGTATTGCAAAGGAAATGATGTGAAATGGTTGGAGTCATCTGAATAAACATACGATTTATTACTGCTCCGCCGTAATCCCTTGTCAATTCCATTCCGATCTTTGACGTTTTCTCTATCTCTCTTTGAATTAAAAGCCTATATTGTTACAAGTCTCATTTAACTGTTAAAATTTCCGTAATTGGCTACGAACAAGTATGTTTTAAAATCACGCACAATTCAATGTATCTATTAGACAAAAATCAAGTTTTTCAGAGAGGATTACAGTAATCCACGATGGTTCAATTACAGAAAGTGAACCCAAGTAAACAGGATTAATGTAAAACAAAAAAAATCTGCCTGGGTTAAAATATTTTCATTAAGAATAAATGGCAAAATATGATTCCAGTTTTCATGCTTATAAATATACATGTATATGGCATCATTCTGACTGCTTTTTACTTTTTATTCTTAAGTGTTGAAAAAAGATTATTTTTTTTATGAATAAAGATATATAATAGGATCAAACAAGAAAACAATAAAATATTTGATTACTTAATTTTTTCAATAATTCTAATATTTGAGTGTACTATTTTCTTTGTTAAAAAAAAACTGGCACTAGGTTCATACCAAAAATGGATTAATTTTTTAATTCAGAAAACTACAATATACTGATTTTTTCAAGACTTGCAAATGACACTCAGATTATTTTTTTCAGGGTGAAATTCAAGCCTGATTCCTGCCTTATTCTGACAGAAAACAATGATTATGAAGAACAATCAAAGAAAGAAAACAAAAAAAATATTGACTATTTCTTAATAATCTTATTTCAACGATAAAAATTTAATACTTTCAATTTAAAGGAATTCTTATACAAGAGTTCATATTTATAGACATGTTTTCAGTTTAAACAAGTTTTGCTGCATTTTCTTCATAAATTATATGTACTGTCATTTTGTTTCTTTATCAAGTCATATAAATATTTGTATAGAAAAAGAATGTGGAAGAATTATTTTATTAGCCATAGCCTCATCACCGCAAGTCATTCTGCAATGCATATTTTTTTCAAATATATATATTACTTTATTTAATTTTTGTGCTATTTTCACATTTCCTGACCGGTGTGAGAAAAATATTTCTCCTCACTAGTGAAAAATCTGTTCTCGGCAAATGATTGGTTGAAATTTAATTGTGACGTTAAATTTTCTTGTTTTTCTTCTAAATTTTTTATTGTGACGTCATGAAAAAAGTCCACCATGTCTGATGACGTCATATCAAAAGTACACAACTTTCCTCAAATCTTTAAAAAGGAAGGATAAAAATCATTAGAGAAACAGATTCCACCACTATAACTTGTATTATAATATTTCTCCACTCTCAACAGTTAAATTTTAATTATTTAAAAAGCTTGGCAAGCCGTGCGCTTTAAATATTCAAATCTAACTGTCTCGAGTGGAGAAATATCGTAATACACTTGTTGCAGTTGTGGAATCTATATTTCTACAACTGCAACAAAGCGTGTAAAAAGCTTTATTTCACAATGACGTTATGAAGAAAGGAGAAAAGAAGGACAAGAGTAAAACTATATAACCTTCCATTTACTAAGGCATAGACAGTTGACTGATGATAGTGTTACTCAACCATAGGGACTGATCTAAGGGAATGTCATTTAAGGAAGATTTTTCGATTTCGATTTTCTGTGTTAAAATGCCACTTTTAAGCATCGTTTTTGGGCGACCAGTTTTAATTTGTTGAAGAAGTAGGGCGGCCGAGAGAAAACCACTTTGACCTTCGATAGGAAAACTGACAATTAAGATCAGAGTCAAGTGCACCCGCACAAGCAGGGTTCCAACTCACAACCTCAGTGTTGACTAAATAGTGATAACAGTAGTAACTACTTAGACCCCTTTGTCCTCATTTAAGGAAGAAGAATCCTGTTTATGTAGTTCATTTTTCTCAGTTATAACTGCTGGCCTCCCCTTTAGAAATCCAGGATCCACCACAGACATATAAGTACATATATCTTATCTGACTATCTGTAACACAGCAAAGATAACTATCATATCCTTATTAAAACTTATTAAACATAATTCTAATTACTTCCTAGAGCTTTAATTGTGTCCTCATTGAAGATTAACACATCACCATCAAAACAAAAGATTAAAATGTCTACAGTGTGAACTTTATATACTTAATTTGGTTGTACATTCTGAGATTTGTTATTTAATTTCATTTCTAAGATCCTCAAATGGATTCTTGAAAAATGTCAAAGAAGTTTAATTTATATTTATATAAGAAACGTCGCACGAAACTGGTGTCACCTAACGTTACACACTCAAAGACGTATGCCAAAATAAAAACGTTGGAATGCATGTTGTTCAGATGGCTTTTTACAATAAATTTTAAAGGATTGATTTTTTTCCCTAAGAAAGGATTAATTGTTTTTTCTTAGATAAAAGATGTTAAGCTTTAGTTTTATTAACAAATTAAAAATAAAAAAGTAACTTGAATTGAAACCATTTGTTTTATATACATTTTAATTATAAAGGCAATCGATTACTTTTTTAACTATGCACTGCAAATGCACTCATCTTTGCACTCCAGAATGTCAAGGCGAAAGGACTACGGCATATCTAGCATGTCAGTTCTGCACAAATATATGCAAGGGAATTAGCGGGAACAATTATCATTCTTTTTATTTGTATTATAGCGGATCCGACAATTATAGTCCGGAAAACACTTCAGTTCCGCGAGAAAATCTCTCCCAACCCCTTCTCTATGAATCGGTAGAGCTTCAACATAAAACATTAATTTTAAAGTTTTCTTATTAAGCAACAAAATAAAATAGCCGTATTCCAAATCGTATGTGAAAACCGCTATAATGACAATTAGACAGAACGTTAGAAGTATATTTTATTAAATAACGTCAAAATCGTATGTGGGGACATTGTATCGGACATTTTAGTTTTATCTGATATCTCGTATATTAGATTTAATTTATGGGAATTTAATACCAAAATAGAGATAATTTTTTGTACTTTTATCCATTATAAGATTTTTTATGTAGCGAATGGCACTATATTGAATAAACATCATGAAAAAACAGAAAACGTAACCCTACGTTTAATTTGGTTTGAAGGGGACAAAATGTCGGACATTGCTATTCAACTCGAAAAATAAGAATTTATTTTTAAAACTCCTGATTATTGCATGAGGCGAAAGTGTGATCTTTGTACAAAATACTAGTATAAGTATTATTGACTTTCGACATGGGGATTGCTCTGGAATTTTTTTTTTGGACAATTTAACAAAAATTACGACAACCTTTCGTGTATGGGACACATAATTTGTATCATCTTGATCCCCTTTTTTTATATTTCCGTCTTTTCGAGAGAAAAAAAATCGACAGTACGTCAACGCCCAATTATGAATTGCTTGTTCTAGACAAACTTTTATATCGTTTGGTAATAAAATTTATATGTTTTTTACGGTATTCAGAATTTCACAAAACTAAAAGTGTAACGCGGGACAAGGAAATTATATTGCAAAATAAAGGTTTTATTGAGTTTTGATTAATGAAAATGGTCTGTTATATATACAAAATTGCAATAATCTGAAAGAAGAGTTTAAAAGCTTTAAAATGATATACAACACTTTATAATATCAACTTTTATGTTTAAAAATTAAGAAGATGAATGTGTCTTGTCCGTGATTTTACCAAAGTAACACCAGTAGCGTGCGACGTTTCATATATATATATATATATATATATATATATATATATATATATATATATATATATATATATATACATTTTATATATATATATATACATTTTATATATATATATATACATACATATTTAGACCCCTTGTTGTATCAAAAAAAATTACACTTAACAAACATGCATGGCGTTCCTTCTTAGCATAACCCCACGTGTATTTCAAATTATCAGAAAAGAAGAAGTAAGTGTGTGACAGGTATAAAAAGCACAACTAATCAGTGTTCAACTGCTGACTAAATACGAAGTAATTCTGTATATTAGTTTCGGAGATATTTTTTACAAAATGTTTTCAACATATATATCACAGTATGCGCAAACAGAAGTAAACATAGAACCGATTAGAACAAACTGTACAATTCATCATTGTTAAGCTGCCGGCAAAAAAAAACACTGTTGGACAAATGGAGAAACAGACAAGGAGAGGGAGAAGACTATATAAGTTTGATTAACTTGTGTCTCGTCCCTTTTGCACATTTAAGCAAATAAAATATGTCTAAACTGAAACAGATAAGGTCATTGCAGACTATAACCCCCACTTCTTGAGTTTAAAAAAAAAAAAAGAATTGGAAAAACTGGGCATCTTTCATGGATATATAGACAAATGAAAAATGAGTACCAGTAATTTCTCAATATTACTAATCCAAGTTAATTGCAATGATGCCCTGAATGTACTGGTATATGGCATTAACACAATATGATATTTTGTGATAATATCATTAGATGATACATACAGTGAAACCTATCAACACTCTAAACTATTCAATATACAAGATTTTGTTTAGATAACTGTTATGTAGGGTTTGGTTAAAATAGAATTTAATGTACTTTTTATCAATCAAATAAGCATTCTATTATAAGTCAATTATTACAATTTCACAACAATCAAATTATAGACATCTGGCTGAGCACCTGATAGCTAAGGTTACTGTTAATATTGCTCTTCATCACATGTTTTGTACTAATATGTACATTTTGCATGTTCAAAAATAGCCAGAAGTTGCATTCGGTTATTTGTTCTTGGGCCATTATCATTATTTCCCCTTAAATACACATATTGTGCCCTCTATTTTACTTTCAGTAAAACCTGCCGATAAAAAGATTTAAATGAAATATGTGATGAATAGACCATTACAATGCATATTCCAAATTGGCCCTGGTATCAGTCCTCAAACTACACCCTCTGGATGCAATAGGCATCTCCGCTTGTTTCCAGGGCAAGCAAGGAAATAAAGATAGACAACAATGCAAACTCACTCTTCTGGGCAACAGAGAATATGTCATATTGGTATTCATGCAAAAATAAGGGAGAAAATGTATTTGCAAAATCTTCAAATAACACTCCCCACACCTCTTTACTGTTAACAGTTGTGCTATCTATGTTTTTTTTGGGTTTTTTTTGTGTGTTTTAACGCCACTTTTAAGCACCGCATTTAGGCTATTTTGTGGCGGTAAGTTTTTATTGGTGGAGGAAGCCAGAGTGCCCGGAGAAAAACACCGACCTTTGATAGGAAAACTGACAATCCAAGTCAATTAAGATTGAAGTCAAGTGCATTCGCACGAGCGGGGTTCGAACTCACAACCTCAGTGTTGACTGGCTTGTGATTACAGTAGTAACTACTTAGACCTCTCTGCCACATGCTATCTATGTATCTTAACTTTCAAGACAATACATATATACACTGAAAGTTTTTGAGATCAGTTTCTGTCGATCTGTATAAGTTTTCAATGTAAAAAGAAATAAGGATAAAATAATTTAAAAATTGCTTGCTGTTATCAAAACAAGACTCTTGCTTGTCTGATTATATAGTTATCAAAGGTACCAGGATTACAATTTAGTACGCCAGACTTGCGTTTTGTCTACATAAGACTCATCAGTGACGCTTATATCAAAATATTTATAAAGCCAAATAAGTAGGAAGTTGAAGAGCATTGAGGGTCCAAAATTCCAAAAAGTTGTGCAAAATATGGCTAAGGTAATCTATTCCTGGGATAAGAAAATCCTTAGTTTTTCAATAAATTCAAAGTTTTGTAAACAGGAAAGTTCTAAAAATGACCACATAATTGATATTCATGTCAACACTGAAGTGTTGACTGCTGGGCTGGTGATACCCTTGGATACGAAACATCCACCAGCAGTGGCATCGACCCAGTGGTGCAAATAGTTTTCAAAGGTACCAGGATTGTTGTTCAGAGATGATTATAAAGTCATTGGAAGGACAAAATAATTTGTTATTTGCACAGTTAAGAATACAGTATAAATCTTATCTAGTTAATATAGCTTCAAAATCTTATCTTTAAGTAACAAATATGTGATAAATGTTTGTAGTCATATAGACATTTTGTATATTTTTTACATGTTTTGCTAATATTTTTCTGTTTTTGTTTTGTTTTTGTGCATTCATTATAATTCTCAAGATAATTACCAGAAATGCTCAAACTCGTCAAAGACACCATTTTCTAGCAATAGTTCCCTTTAAGAGTCTGGATAATGGTTACATTAATTTTGGCAGTTTTGTAAATTTTATATTACTGATAAATTTTGATCTTTATCCGTCTTGTGTGTCTATCAAAGTTGTCAATTAATAAGTAAAATACTAAAATTGATAAAAAAAATAATTGTCATTTAAGGCAATATTTTTGTTTCAATAGAAATAGGCTCTGAACATTTTCACCAATGTCTGATTTTTTGTATCTATTATAGTTTTCAGGGTCTTTGCCAAATACCTTAATTTTACCCTTATGTTCTATTTCTAGACATTTTGGTTTGATAGATTAAAAAAAAAAATGTTTAACTTAGATATACTACAGATGAATCATGTGAAGTTCTATATAAATTTCTTTAGTAGTTTTAGAGAAGAAAATGATCAAGCAAAAGCTCATACTAGTATGTCAGATAAACTTACAATCTCTTACCAATGAACCAAATGTTTTTTAAAACTTTTACCAAACTGTCTATTTCTATGATAGACCATACATGCTGTATTTACACAACTATTTGTAACTGCTTTTCAAAAATAATGTTCATTTGAGATAAATGCAAAATATAAATGAGGTTCTTTATTTACTTAAAAAAAAATTGTCATTGTTTAAATCCATAATGAAACATAAGCATTAACCCTTGAAAGAAATATAATGACCAATAGATTCTAATTGTAACCAGGAGTGAACTGCAACTTATTTTGAGCAAAATTTTATAATTTACAAACTAAATGAGTTTTAAACCTTTAGATATAATAAAAATAAAGGAAACAAAAATAAATACAATCTCCTTTAATTTCTAAATGTGTTTCCATTGCTTACATGTAAAGGGGGAAGAATACATTTTTTTATGAAAGTTTTTATGATTAAAGGGGAATAACACTGGTCTTTTCATGAATGTTTTTATGATTAAAGGGGAATAACACTGGTTTTTTCATGAAAGTTTTTATGATTAAAGGGGAATAACACTGGTTTTTTCATGAATGTTTTTATGATTAAAGGGGAATAACACTGGTCTTTTCATGAAAGTTTTTATGATTAAAGGGGAATAACACTGGTTTTTTCATGAATGTTTTTTATGATCAAAGGGAAATAACTGACTTTTTTCAGTTGCAATTCATATATTATTGCATTGATCTGATCATATAAATAATTTGAGAAGAAAGCAAATTATTCATTCAAAAAATATTCTTTGTTGGCCACAAACTATCAATACTTAATAAATGTGTATACATAGCTAATAATATTTTTAGTTACATTTTAAACCTGCTAATATGATGATTCTCATATAATATATATCATAGAATCAGTTTTGCTAATTGTAGCAAAAAAATGATTAAATTTTAGGACCATTTGTGATGAATTAGGATAGAGGTTAAACGTTAACCATAAATGATTTTCCCTCAGCAAGTAGATAAACCAATAGACACAACCTTTCAGAATATCTTTTTGTGTAAGTTTTATGCTCTTTATCATTTCTATAACAAATTAGTGAGTCAAATTGATATGATACTTGGACCAATATTGTCCCAAGTGCACCTTCTTCTTTCTCTTCAAGATTCTAAAACAGGCTCCTGTATTAATATTGCAAAAATAAGGACAGAATATATACAAATCAAGAATACACTATAAACTTACAAAATATTAAGCTGCATCTGTCTTCTTATCAAAGCATTTCTTTTGTTGACCAGTAAAAACCACTGCTGCATCAACTTTTCTTCTAAAGACTTGTTGTTTCCTGAAGAAGATAAACATATTTGAGGGGAAATAGGACCTTTGTCAGGACTCCGAGATCAGGTGTTTTTAAGCTAGAGAATTTCAGGATTGACCCTTTCAGGATCTGGGAATTTTTTTTTTGAATTTTGGGATTTAAATTTATTCAAGGTTTTCATGTTTTTAAGCCTGGGATTTCCGGATCAGAACTCCTCCTACCCCCCCCCCCCCATATATAGGTAACATATCAATTACTGTATAGGACAAGTCCACTTTTGGCCATGAATTTCAACTTTATCACAAACTAATGCATAAATTAGGGGTCACTACATTGTGCTATGCCAAAAAAGAAGTTATTTTGTACTATCACATAAATTTCTAATGTCTGATTTAAAAAAAAATCTAAAGCTGAAAGCCAATTTAAGCCCTTCATGAACATACTCCTTTAAAAATTGATCACATGCATTTATAACAGAGAATGTTGAACAGTGGTAAAAATTGTTAAGATAAATTATTGTGTTTGTAGGAAATACTGCATAGATTTGCTATCAAAATTTCAAATGCATGTTTTTAAAATGGGTAATCAAACTAAAAGATTTTCTTCTGTTATTAATCATTACCATTCATGGCCTTTCTGAGTTTTTCCTCCAGTAGACCTGCCTCAGCATCAATTTGTTTCTGTTCCCGGTCCAAGGCATCCATTTCAGCAATTACATACTGATTAGTACTTTGAAAATTCTAAATATAAAATTCAATAAATGTAGTCACTATAAAAAAAAACATGTGTTATGATTGCCAATGAGACAACTCTTTCACAAAGAGACAAAATAACACAGATATTAAAACCTGCTATAAAGTCACCTTTATTGCCTCAAAGTTGGTCATCAGGTGCAAAAAGCATCAATTTTGATGATTTTTCGTCCTTTATCTTGACCCTGAAGACCCAGGGATGCTGGTAAAGGTATCCAGCTGTAGCCTGCTTGTAGAGTGGACCCCAGTTTACAAATTGACCCCAACAGTTTTTAGGTGGGAATGAATCTGACCTTGATTTAGCAATCTACAGAAGGTCATTTGGAACAAAAATACGGAATTTCACGATTTTTTCCGATTTACTTCAAATGGACCAGAAACCGGAAGTAGTCGCTTCTTCTGTGTATTTGAATAAAAATTACAGTAATGTTATATGCCTGCAGGTTTGCACTATATTTGCAAGTTTTAGACCTCTGAACTTCCTGTGTAAGACACAGAAGGGAAGTCCACCACTCCAGAAAACCAAGTTTCATCTGATTTCAATTTTCCAAGTCCGTATCTCTGCTCAAAATGCAATTTATACATGAGAAACATGACTATAATTAGCCGCAGGTTTGACAGAACATGCATAACTTTCGAAATCAGTATCATAAAGCTAACTTCTAAAAGAATGGAACGCCATTGGAGCTAAATAACAGTGGTCTGGGTATGCCCGTCATATGACGGGTACCGCATGGTAAGGGTTATATATAAGAAATACTACTGATTGTGGGTGCAGTGTACTTTTTCACAGCAACAACTCTGTGATGTAGGGACCCCAAATTGCCGTTAAGTACCATTAAAATAGATGTTACAATAGATACATTGAACTTTATTCAATTTGTTTCAATAAATCTTTGTGATAAATTTTTATTAGTCATTTCATATTGCTATCGGCAAATTTTAATCAAATATAGTAATAATTGCTTTCAAAAAGATAAACTTACTATTCAGGATATATATTCAAAGAAAGATAACTGTTTTGATCTTAAATTAAACTATGAAATATTGATGACGTTTAGAGTGTCCAGAAGCCATCAACAGATTTTACTTATGGAAATAAGTTTGATAACAACTCTGTTGTATGATTACAGACAATAGAAACTGGATCGAGCATACATTGGGATAAAATGCAGAAAAAAACAACCTAAACCATGCATGCGAAGAACACTAAATGTCTGTTTTTAATTTGTAAACACTTATAAAAGACCACACAACAACTTCATAGTGAAACATGTATGGGATTTTTAAATAAAATATGATTGGGATTCTAAAATAAAATACGACAAAAGAGAGGCAGTAGAAATCAAAGATATTCAAACTGATTAGTACAAAACAAACTGACAAAGAAATGGCAAAAAACAATCAACCTGCTTGTGAGCACTGAAGAGTATGTTTTAACTTGAATATCTGATAGTGTATTCCATTGATAAATTGTTTAAAATGTTTATAGATAGATATAGGAAGATGTGGTGTGAGTGCCAATGAGACAACTCTCCATCCAAATAACAATTTAAACAAAAAATACCATAGATAGTTCACATAGAATGATTTACTGAATACACTTAAAATGAGTTTATTTTCATACAAGAAAAGTAGTGATTAATTTTGGAAAATTAATAGTTATCATATCCTATAAAGGTTTTGATTGCAAGAATGCAATCTGAACACAAAAAAACATAACAAGACAAACAATAGTCAGTACATCTACTACATAGAAAACTAAGACTGAGCCACAGGAACCAAACCAATACCAGCAATCTTTTTCAATTTTTTAATATTTACTTTATCTTACCTCATTTTTCTTGTACAACAGTTCTTCTTCTAATGATTCTGTGTTATCACTGGAGTCTCCACAATCTGAAGAAAAAATATTTTAGTCCTTTTAGGACAATGTTTGTTGCCTGTAGTCTCTTAAAATTATATAAGCAGAAAAGTCCATGTTTAAGAATGTGAAACCCTTAATATTGCTATGTCAGTTACAAAAAAAAAGATATCAGTTGCAAAATTTCATGTTCTGCACAAAATTCTGCCCAAGTTTTGTTGAATTTTGTTCAGCTGTTTTCAAGAATTTCCGGATTAACACATAACTTCAACAAATCATCAACTTTGCTGAGTTTGGTATATACATACCTTCTTTAGGGAACTCCATACTGTAGGAAATATTCACTGCAGGAATCACTTTTCTTTTCTCTTGTTTATTATTCAAAACAGCTTTATCTGGTTCTGATACCTAATAATCAACGAAAAAGAAAAAAGAAAATAAAGATAAGCCTAGATCAAGGGAGATAACTCTTTAATATGCTTTTGCCATAGTTAGTTTCATTAATACGTTTTAATAAAAAAAAATAAGGAATATTTTAAAGTATTCATCATGTTTATTCCCAACAGAATTAATAAATTACTCTGTGTAACATATATTTTGTTTTAATATTGCAACTTTATCAGCAGACGGGCCAAAAACATTATACCCTATGTTGCATGGGGTATATTTAAGAAAAACAAAATTGCTATGGCTAATTTTCTTTTTTATTTCTTCAAAGTGACTCATTAAATCAAATTAATCTTTAACAAATATCTTTTTCGAATAGTTTTTGAAGAATTGCTACTCTCTATTTCAGAGGAAATGGGACTGAACTAGTATCATTCAAACCAAAATATTTCTGAAAATATATATACCTGTGGAGATGGGGTTTTGTCTTTGGAAAATGGTGTTGACAGATCTACTTTCTTCAGACTGAGTCTCTTCAGTTTGCTGTCTCCTTTCACGCTTGGCTCTGTTGTGGCTGTAACTGATGCTTCTGGAATAAGACACACACAAAATAAACACCACATGTGATATTAAAGTATTATATATTTGCAAATCTTTATATGATTAGATGTATTTTATATATAGTCATATGTTGCTTTTGCAATAAAAAGTTTGAGAATGGACTTGAATTTCACTTCAGATGACACCTCAAGTAAAAAAAAATAATCAAGAAGTCAAAATATTTCCCAAACACTTTAAAATAATATCCTGTTTTCTATAATTTTAGTTTTAATTGAATAATGACTCATGAAGACTTTTAAATATACCATATATGCATAATAATCTTTTTTGTTAATAATAAAAATAATTTAAAAATACTTTTTTTTTAAAGTAATCCTCATCCTACAATATATTCAATAATCTTTATTTATATTTGTGTTCCTGTATTGAAAACAAAATTCTTCATCTTTATGGTGCGTAGTTTTAAAACGTTATATATCAAAATAGTTTGTCAACACAAAATATCTACCTTTTTACAAAGTTTTTAAAAAAACTTCATGCACAATTTTAAATTCTGTTCCTCTTACGAAATGAAGGAAACTGAAAAATCTGGCAACTACTCATGTACCTGGAGTCATCATTTTTCATGGGTTACTCATTTTATTGATTTCTTAAGTGCAGGTGAACCACAAGTTTAAATATTTAACAAAATACAATTTTCTACAGCTTGCCTGCAGACTATGGCAAAAACCAGGATGTCAAACATCTACAAAAAACTTTTTCCTGAATGAACAAATTGGTAACCTTTAAAAGAATAATAGAATCAACAGTTTAATAAGATATCCTTGGATTACTGAATTACTGAAATTAATGATGTTACACTGTCATAATTTAGCAAAAACATATAATTTAAGGCTGTATCAAATTAATGTGCTGTTGCTCAACTTTCATTTTTTGAGGTGGGGAGGGTTAAAAAAAAAAAGGTAAAAAATTTAACAGATTTATTTTCATTGAGGACTGTAGAGCAACCCGTGATTGATTATAATTATAACCAGATGCTCCGCAGGGTGCAGCTTTATACGACCGAAGAGGTTGAACCCTGAACGGTTGGGGCAAGTATGGACACAACATTCAAGCTGGATTCAGCTCTAAATTTGGATTGTGATTAAATAGTTGACACAGCATAGGTTTCGGACACAGAATGAATGTGGTCTAATTAACTTAAAATATTTTTTTTGCCTTTGAGAAATTCACTATGCTGTTGAATATTAATCCTCTCAAAAAAATGTTTGAAGAAATTTTCTTTCTATTTATGAAATCTGAAATGAGAAAAATTTAACCCCCCACCCCCATTTTTTTTTCACATCCCCCTTTCCCTTTTTCCAAAACTGATCTCAATTCAAATTTGTAACGGAGTTTGCAACAATAACTACTCATTTAAATACATCATAAAATATTAAAATGTAAAATAAAGTGCTTGTTATCACTGAATGGTAAAGATTGTTTTAATTTATCAGTTGGTAGTAAAAGTGAATATACATTGTATATTGTATAAAACAATGATTTAACTTGACTCAACTACTATTCTGGACAAAGAAAGATAACTCTAATTGAAAATTTCTTGCTATTGCACAATATTGTGCAATTGGATATTTCTTGCTATTGCGTAATACTGTGCAATTGAAAATATTTGCTATTGCACAATACTGTGCAATTGAAAATTTCTTGCTATTGCACAATACTGTGCAATTGAAGATTTCTTGCTATTGCTGAATACTGTGCAATTGAAAATTTCTTGCTATTGCAAAATACTCAATATAATAATTTTGGATCCTGATTTGAACCAACTTGAAAACTGGGCCCATAATCAAAAATCTAAGTACATGTTTAGATTCAGCATATCAAAAAAGCCCAAGAATTCAATTTTTGTTAAAATCAAACTTAGTTTAATTTTGGACCCTTTGGACTTTAATGTAGACCAATTTGAAAACGGGACCAAAAATTAAGAATCTACATACACAGTTAGACTTGGCATATCAAAGAACCCCAATTATTCAATTTTTGATGAAATCAAACAAAGTTTAATTTTGGACCCCGATTTGGACCAACTTGAAAACTGGGCCAATAATCAACCAGATGCTCCGCAGGGTGCAGCTTTATACGACCGCAGAGGTTGAACCCTGAACGGTTGGGGCAAGTATGGACACAACATTCAAGCTGGATTCAGCTCTAAATTTGGATTGTGATTAAATAGTTGACACAGCATAGGTTTCTGACACAGAATGAATGTGGTCTAATGAACTTAAAATACTTTTTTTTCCTTTGAGCAATCCACTATGCTGTTGAATATTAATCCTCTCAAAAAAATGTTTGAAGAAATTTTCTTTTTATTTATGAAATCTGAAATGAGAAAAATTTAACCCCCCCTTTTTTTTCACATCCCCCTTTCCCTTTTTCCAAAACTGATCTCAATTCAAATTTCTAATGGAGTTTGCAACAATAACTACTCATTTAAATACATCATAAAATATTAAAATGTAACAAAAGGTGCTTGTTATCACTGAATGGTAAAGATTGTTTTAATTTATCAGTTGGTAGTAAAAGTGAATATACATTGTATATTGTATATTGTATAAAACAATGATTTAAGTTGATTCAACTACTATTCTGGACAAAGAAAGATAACTCCAATCAATTGAAAATTTCTTGCTATTGCACAATATTGTGCAATTAGATATTTCTAGCTATTGCGTAATACTGTGCAATTGAAAATATTTGCTATTGCACAATACTGTGCAATTGAAGATTTCTTGCTATTGCGCAATACTGTGCAATTGAAAATTTCTTGCTATTGCACAATACTATGCAATTGAAGATTTCTTGCTATTGCTGAATACTGTGCAATTGAAAATTTCTTGCTATTGCTGAATACTGTGCAATTGAAAATTTCTTGATATTGCACAATACTTAATATAATAATTTTGGATCCTGATTTGAACCAACTTGAAAACTGGGCCCATAATCAAAAATCTAAGTACATGTTTAGATTCAGCATATCAAAAAAGCTCAAGAATTCAATTTTTGTTAAAATCAAACTTAGTTTAATTTTGGACCCTTTGGACTTTAATGTAGACCAATTTGAAAACGGGACTAAAAATTAAGAATCTACATACACAGTAAGATTTGGCATATCAAAGAACCCCAATTATTCAATTTTTGATGAAATCAAACAAAGTTTAATTTGGACCCGATTTGGACCAACTTGAAAACTGGGCCAATAATCAAAAATCTAAGTACATTTTAGATTCAGCATATCAAAGAACCCCAAGGATTCAATTTTTGTCAAAATCAAACTATGTTTAATTTTGGACCCTTTGGACCTTAATGTAGACCAATTTGAAAACGGGACTAAAAATTAAGAATCTACATACACAGTTAGATTCGGCATATCAAAGAACCCCAATTATTCAATTTTTGATGAAATCAAACTAAGTTCAATTTTGGACCCTTTGGACCCCTTATTCCTAAACTGTTGGGACCAAAACTCCCAAAATCAAACCCAACCTTCCTTTAGTGGTCATAAACCTTGTGTTTAAATTTCATAGATTTATTTACTTAAACTAAAGTTATGGTGCGAAAACCAAGAATAATGCTTACTTGGGCCCCTTTTTGGCCCCTAATTCCTAAACTGTTCAGACCTCAACTCCCAAAATCAATACCAACCTTCCTTTTGTGGTCATAAACCTTGTGTATAAATTTCATTGATTTCTATTTACTTAAACTAAAGTTATTGTGCGAAAACCAAGAATAATGCTTATTTAGGCCCTTTTTTGGCCCCTAATTCCTAAAATGTTGGGATCAAAACTCCCAAAATCAATCCCAACCTTCCTTTTGTGGTCATAAACCTTGTGTTAAAATTTCATAGATTTCTATTCACTTTTACTAAAGTTAGAGTGCGAAAACTAAAAGTATTCGGACGACGACGACGACGACGCAGCCAATTTTTTGTCAAAATCAAACTAAGTTTAATTTTGGACCCTTTGGACCTTAATGTAGACTAATTTGAAAACGGGACCAAAAGTTAAGAATCTACATACACAGTCATGACAGTTAGATTCAGCATATCAAAGAACCCCAATTATTCAATTTTTGATGAAATCAAACAAAGTTCAATTTTGGACCCTTTGGGCCCCTTATTCCTAAACTGTTGGGACCAAAACTCCCAAAATCAAACCCAACCTTCCTTTTATGGTCATAAACCTTGTGTTTAAATTTCATTGATTTCTATTTACTTATACTAAAGTTATTGTGCGAAAACCAAGAATAATGCTTATTTGGGCCCTTTTTTGGCCCCTAATTCCTAAACTGTTGGGACAAAAACTCCCAAAATCAATCCCAACCTTCCTTTTGTGGTCATTAACCTTGTGTCAAAATTTCATAGATTTCTATTTACTTAAATTAAAGTTATAGTGCGAAAACCAAGAAAATGCTTATTTGGGCCCTTTTTGGCCCCTAATTCCTAAAATGTTGGGACCAAAACTCCCAAAATCAATCCCAACCTTCCTTTTGTGATCATAAACCTTGTGTTAAAATTTCATAGATTTCTATTCACTTTTACTAAAGTAAGAGTGTGAAAACTAAAAGTATTCGGACGACGATGACGACGCCAACGTGATACCAATATACGACCAAAAAATTTTCAATTCTTGCGGTCCTATAAAAATTTATTATATCAACAAATCACAGGAAAAAACATTTGAATTTCAGTTATAAATGAAAAAAATAAATTTGTTAAACAAATAGATTTTGCACCATTTGTCATGATTTGATTGACAGTTTGAAACCACTGCCAATCAGCCAATCATGAAAATCTACAAATAAACAGATGCTGCACCTGCATAAATTGGTTTAGAGCTAAATGCATAATTTGATCCTTTAATAAGATAACTTTAGCTTTCTAATGCATAGTTACATAAAATGCTTTATATATAAGGCTGAGGTCACATGTCCTTTGTTTTAATTCTTTAGGTCAATATCATTATCTTGAACCTTACAAGTGTATACAATATTTTGAAGTGCACAGTCTGTCGGAACTTCCTACTCTGTTGTAGACATTTGTAACATGATCAAGCCAAAGATAATTCTAAAAGAGGGCACAATTACAATAGAAGTGAATAGAGGCGGGTCAAGAGATATTGACAGACTATGTTGTATATATCTGTGGTATGGGCTTTGCTCATTGTTGAAGGCCATACAGTGACCTATAGTTGTTAATTTCTGTGTCATTTGGTCTCTCATGAAGAGCTGTCTCATTGGCAATCCTACCCAATCTTTTCTATAGGCTAAAAGACATGCTGACGTTAGGATCATGGTACCAATTTTATGCTTGCATCATCATTGTTTCTAGTGTAATCAGAAACCAAAATCCAGGAACTTCTTTACTTTAAGGGTTAATAGAAGAATCCGAACAAAAAGCAGTGGCCGATCCAGCCATTTTAAAAAAGAGGGGGTTCCCAACCCAAGACAAAGGCGGGGGGTTCCAACTATATGTCCCCATTCAAATGCATTGATCGTCCAAAAAAAAAGGGGGGGGAGTTCCAAACCCCCCGAACCCTCCCCCTGGATCCGCCACTGAAAAGTCTCAACAGCCAATATACTAGTCATGATGTGCCTATGTTATTTAGGTACTGTGGATTTATTTATTTTTATGGTATCAATTATTGTGGAATGCTGAAAACTTGCATCTTCCTGGATATTTGATTTCGTGGTTTTGCCAATCTCTGTATAAAAAGCCTATTGAAAATATGTCATTCGTTGAACATTTTGAATTCGTGGTTCACCTATACCATCCAAACCCACGAAAATTGGTATCCAACAAATAATATTGAGTCTACAGTATATTAATATAATCTGTGATATCAATTTCATGTTTGCAACGTCACTGTATCTAGTCAAATGTGAAAACCCAAACAAACTGCCTCATCTTGAACTAATCAACTTTGAGGGCCCATACAGAATTAAAATCAAAAAGTTTCCACAGAAAAAGTCAATCTATGATATTTATCTATATGATACTAATTTCATGCTCTTAACATCTGTGAAGACAGTCTAAATCAGCACTCAAACTGCAAGTCCCATTTTAAAATATTACAGATCCAATTCAAGATTTTAATAAATGTAATCTTAAATACATTTTACTGATAAACTTTCTACAAACTGAAGTTTTGACTTGAAAAGACATTTATTTGTGAGTGGAATTTTAAATTTAATATTTCAAAAGTGATAAAACAGGTTCCAACAACAGTGCTTTGAAAAAAATGTATAAATATTTTTTTTTCAAACTTTTGCTTCTATAAATTGAAATTAAAATCAAAGAGCTGAAGAGCTCTGAGGGAAAAGACGGCCATTGTTTCAATTTTTAGGGGGGTATCTTTTGATAGTCTACATACAAAGAAAGAGCAAAAGAACAGCTAAAACATATAGAAAGGCTAACAATAATGAAACTAATTGTTGTTTATTGTTATTTCATTTCCTTAGTCAAGAATTCATCATAGAGACAATTTGGACCAATGAGATCTGCACCTTCTAAATCAAAACATTTGATTAAAGTTGGGAGTTAATTATCTAAAATTCAATTGAATTTAACAACTACTACAATATATTTTAGAATTTTAATTATGTACAACTGAACGGCAGGCTAAGACCATTCTCATTTTTTTGTGACAGTATTCTCAAGAAAGTGAGGACTGAAAAATCTATTCAGTTTTAATTTTCCATTGATAAAGTTCCCAGTTACAACTCTCATCACAGGGATACATGTACTTTTAAAATCAAATATGATTGATATAAGCTGAGTGTGTGAAGTTTGTTTCCAGATCCCACATTTTGATATATCTGTAAAATTCATGAATAAATAGCAATATTTAAAAAAAAAATGAAAAAAAAAATGACCACTACCATAATTATGTTGGTACGCAAAATTATTTTTTAATTGATGACTACTATATCATATATATACTTAATGTGACATTTTTAGTGTTCAGATACATTAACTTTCATTTTAGTGGGTAATTACTCATCAATTGAGGTGCTCCTTAATAGGAGAAAGATTCTAAAAACATAACTTTACAGAATGAATGAAAACTGCAGTTGCTCTCCCCAATCTCAATAGGTATAAACTACAAAAAGCAACATTTTATTTATTTTTTTTTTTTTTTAACCATTTCAATAATTATGTTGGTACACAAAATTTTTTTTATATAGAAGACTACTTATCATATACTAAATGTCACATTTTAAGTGTTCAGAAACATTTACTTTGATTTTAGTGTATAATTACTCATCAATGGAGGTGCTCCTGAATTGGAGGAAGATTCTAAAAACAGAACTTTACAGAAACAATGAAAACTGTCGTTTCTCTCCCCAATCTCATGTATCCCCATTGACATTGTTTACCGCGAAAGTTGACCTACAAATTATCTGATTATAGCCTCAGATTAAAGCATTGCATGTTGGTGTGTGAATGATCTACACTACAGCAAACATCATTAGGTTTACATTTAACAAATACGGATTTTAAATTAGTATGCAAATACTGTGAATGATTTTTATAATGAATAAAGGATATCCCTGTGTGGCATTCCAACAATGACGTCACTAGGTTAGATATATTTAGAATATTTCGTAATACTGATTTTTCCGGACTGTAAAAGAAACGTATATAGTGTAAGGGAAAGCTCAATATAAGATAATTTCACGAGAAACAGAAGGGAAATGTGTAAAAAATGTATTTAAAGTCAATCTGTTCTCCTTGTCATCAATTTCAGTATGACATTTTGAGGGGGTTTCCAAACTATCAAAACAAAATGATTGACGTGAGGGAATATGATACTCTGGCCAACCCCATTAGGGAATTGACGGCTTGAAGCCGTCTTTCCCCAATAAAAAAGGAATTATACTGTACATCTGATCACATGTACTGTGCGTAAAAGAATAAAATGTAACTGTAACATATAATGGGTAAAACACCTGCTCTTAAAAATTAAAATAAAAGAAAGATTTCTTAAGGAAATTTGAGAAATGAGGTGCTTTTATAAGTTTTGAAGGACACATCTATCATGATGCCTCTTGTAGATGCAATCCTGCATTTGATGTCTTTTGAAAATTTCTTGCTTGATGATATATATGGCTTTTATTCAAGAAGGCAAAGGTCAACAGGAGCAGAGTGTTACACAAACAAGGGAAAGAAGGAATCGGTTAAACCTCTATTCTGTCCCTTATAAAATAGCAGAGCATAGTTTGCAGATAACATAAATAATTTGTATGAACATTTTTTTTATTAATAAATATGGCAACAACTTTTTAAAATACATGAAACAATTATATGAATTATAGCAATTTGGCCAATTGTAATATTTTCCATGGTAATGAGATGTGCCAATACTAATACAACTGCTTATCGGTCGTCCAACTGTCTATATCAATCTGCTCAGCTCTTAATAAAACTCCATATTACGGCTTTTGTGACGTCAAATACGTTGACCTGGCCTTAATAACTTTGACCCGGACATATCAGCGACGTCATAATGTTTGAACCGACGTTGATAAGTTTGACCCGAAAGAGGTCAACTGACCATTTTGGTCATGTTAACTTATTTGTAAATCTTACTTTGCTGAACATTATTGCTGTTTACAGTTTATCTTTATCTATAATAATATTCAAGATAATAACCAAAAACAGCAAAATTTCCTTAAAATTACCAATTCAGGGGCAGCAACCTAACAATGGGTTGTCCGATTCATCTGAAAATTTCAGGGCAGATAGATCTTAACTTGATAAACAATTTAACCCCACGTCAGATTTGCTCTAAATGCTTCGGTTTTTGAATTGTAAGCCAAAAACTGCATTTTACCCCTATGTTCTATTTTTAGCCATGGCAGCCATCTTGGTTGGTTGGTCGGGTCACCGGACACATTTTTTAAACTAGATACCCCAATGATGATTGTGGCCAAGTTTAGTTAAATTTGACCCAGTAGTTTCAGAGGAGAAGATTTTTGTAAAAGTTAACGACGACGGACGACGGACGACAACGCAGGACGACGGACACCAAGTGATGAGAAAAGCTCACTTGGCCCTTCGGGCCAGGTGAGCTAAAAAGCAATCATTTCATAAATATATATCTGTCCTTTACACACAAGCAACAAACTAAAAACACAGTTACAACAAAAGTCATTTATTTTTCAATATTTGATAAATCTTGCAATTCTATTAAAGATTATTAAGGATGTTATTTTCCCCTAAAATAAGTAATTTAATAAACAATGATGCTCAGGTTTGTTTTGTGGTGTGAAAGAAGTTACAATGGATGGCACTTAAAACAAATAACTGATGTGTGCGTTTGAATTCCTTCGATGAAATCTTTGATGCATACAATCTTTAAACATGCAATATAGCTACAAGGATTTTTTAATGAAAATTTCAATGGCCACTGCCCTACTGCCCTAAAAAAAATGAAGTTTTAATTTCTGTGTCATTTGGATGATTTGGTCTATTATGACGACTTATCTCATTGGCAATCATACTTCACCTTCTTTCTAGTATTTAGTACATTTTACCAGACGCATTCTTTCAAAAATTGATTAGGTTCAAAAACATAATATAATGGAACAGGCCTAACCTTTTGTAGATGTAATTTGTAAATATTTATGGATATATCAGTAATTTGTATATATTTATAGATGTTAGTTATTTGTAAATAGTTAAGGAGATATCAGTAATTTGTTATTTTTTTTCATGAAGAAAATTTTTATAAATTTAACCACTGATTTTTCTTTAGAAAATTAATCAGAATCTAACACATTAAATTATGACAGTCTTAACCATCTTTTGATAAAATCTGTTCATATTTTTTGATCTACCAATATTTGTTTTCCTCTTCACCTTAATAAGTTTAACATGTTTAAATAAAATTCTGCAATGGGTCATTCTTTTGAAAATGAAGGCATTTTGTTCATTTCAAAATTTGAACCATATTCTTAAATTATGGTATTCAACAGATGTATCCTATCATCTCTTGTAATAATATGAAATAATGTATAAGTCCATTTTTTGATATAAGAAACCAAAAAAATCCTTATTATCAATTAAAATTGGAGATGCACAATGCTATTAAATTCTTAAGATTGAGAAAGTTTTGCTGAAATTCCATTGCAGGTTAAAAGCTGTACTGCATATACAATCATAAAGAACAAATGGACATACCCATCACCTGGCAAGGCAAAGTAGATGTACAAATATAAACAACATAAGCACCAAACAATAAATACAAACATTATTTTATCAATTAGGAAAAATTTGCCCAGCAAAATGTTAGATATTTTGTAAAGCTGGGTTAAAATCTAGGATTAGTGAATATAAACATAGTCATGTGCTTGTTAATAACATGCATTAGAACATACCATGCCTAGCTTTGAAAAGCTGTGAAGAGGCAGTTATCCGCCTGGCTTTTGTAGGCTTAACTGTATGCATAAATATAATAGAAATAAAATAAAATGAGGGTAAAATAAAAATAAAACTATTGCATAAAACTAAAATTTTAGTGTAAACCATAACATTTAAGAAAGCAAAATTATATATCGTCTCTGCTTCAAAGGCGACTTAATACAATAGTAGTATATAGATTAACAAAAAACAAAGTGCATAAAATAAAACACATGTACCATTAATAAAGCAAACTAAAGTTTTGGGCATTTTACTTTTTTAAAAGATTAACATAACAAAATAAATTATCTAATTTACTAAGAAAGTTGACATGCATTGTTTAGAGGAAGCAGAAAGTTCAGCACTTGTAAGTATTATTCGTTAAATCATTTCTTTTATCCAAGGACATATAAATATAACAAAATTCTATATCTGTTATGTTGTAACATACGTAAACTTTAAAATAGGTGTTGTTGATGATTTAAAAATGGGGAGGAAAAATAGTTGGTCCTACTGCGGTCTATTTCCTTGTGAAAAAACATATTCATATCTTTGTCATATGAAAATAAATATTTCTTGAATATAATTAAACAAGAATGTGTCCATAGTACACGGATGTCCCACTCGCACTATCATTTTCTGTGTTTAGTGGACCATGAAATTGGGGTAAAAACTCTAATTTGGCATTGAAGTTAAAAAGATCATATCACAGGGAACATGTATACTAAGTTTTAAGTTGATTGGACTTCAACTTTATCAAAAACTACCTTGACCAAAACCTTTAACCTGAAATTTACACTATCATTTTTTATGTTCAGTGAACTGTGAAATTGGGGTCAAAACACTAATTTGGCATTAAAATTAGAAAGATCATATCATAGGGCACATGTTTACTGAGATTCAAGTTGATTTGACTTCAACTTCATCAAAAACTACCTTGACCAAAATCTTTAACCTGAAGCGGGACAAACGGACGGAAGGATGAACGAACGGACACACAGACCAGAAAACATTGTTATATCTGTATATTATGTAATGTTTACTCTTCTCTCCACAGGAGCTGGAGTTATAATATATTATCAACCAACCAAGTTTTACATGGCAGCAGAGTGTGGTTTCCACCCAATTTTGAAGAAAACAGATTAGAAATTGACCTTGTAGTGAAATAACATTGTTGTAGCGTATAGACTAAATTTCAGTATTGTAGATAAGCGAACTGTTTTGTAGATTAGCAAAGTGTATTGAAGATTAGCGAAGTGAATTGAAGATTAGCGAAGTGAATTGAAAATTAGTGAACTGAATTGAAGATTAGCGAAGTAAATTGTAGATTAGCGAATTGTACTGTAGAGTGTAGAGTTAATATGGCATCAGTCAACTATAAAGTACCACCTGTATTTACTGAACAGAAGCCTTATAGCAGATGGATTGATGAAATTAAAGCTTGGAAGGCCTTGACTGATCTAGACAAAAAGAAGATGGGTATAGCGATAGCGTTGTCACTTCCTGAAGAAGGACTAAATTCCATCCGAGATAAAGTGTTTAGCGACTTGAGTTTAGAAGCCTTAAATGCAGATGATGGAGTAGATAAGCTCATTGAATTTATGGACAAAATATTTAAGAAAGATGAGCTAAGCGAAGCTTATGAAGCATATTCTGAATTTGATAGATTTAGGCGTAGTAAGGTTAGTTCAATGGAGGAGTATGTAACAGAATTTGAGAAATTGTACAACAAAACCAAAAAGTTTAAAATGGAACTGCCACAGCCTGTTTTAGCCTTTAAATTGTTAGAATACTCAGAATTAGAAATGAAAGATCGACAATTAGTGTTAACCGGTGTCAATTACGAGCAAGTAGAATCACTTTTCAAGCAGATGGCAACTTCTCTTAAAAAGTTTTTTGGACAGCAAGCTAGCAAAGATATGGGAGACAGAATTAAAGTGGAATCAGCATGTATGGCCGATGAAGAGGTAAATTATTCAAGGAATCGTTTTGGACGAGGTAGAGGATACAGAGGGAATCAAAGTTCAAATAGAGCAGGTGATTACAGGCCACAAAGCAACTCTAATTACAAAGCAAAATTCAACAAATCTGTCAATTCAAATGGACCTGATGGTTTGCCACTACGTTGTCTCAGTTGTGATTCAATTAGACATTTGGTAAAGCAATGCCCACACTCTTATGAAAATATGGCCAAGGCAAATCAAGGTGTTGAAAAAGCTGTGTTGTTTACTGGAAATAAATCACAGGAAGCTCTTGTTCTTTTGACCGAATCTGCCAATTCAGCAATATTAGATAGTGCTTGTACTTCCACAGTGGCAGGGGAAACGTGGATGAAGTGTTATTTAGACTCCCTAGACTCTTCTATAAGGGAAAAAGTAGTGGAAAACCCAAGTGAAACTCTTTTCAAATTTGGTGGAGGTACAGTTCTGCAATCAACAAAGAAGGTAACTTTTCCATGTGCTATTGCAGGTGTTGAATGTGAAATTCAGGCAGATGTTGTAACAAGCGATATACCATTGTTGTTGAGTAAGGACTCCATGAAGAAAGCAAAAATGAAGCTAGATCTTGAAAATGATAGTGCAAATATTTTCGGAAAAGATGTTCAACTGCAGTGCACATCATCAGGGCATTATTGCGTACCAATAGATCAATTGAAAGTTGATATTAAAGTTACAGCCGCTGCACTTGTAGCAACACAAATGACCAAAGACAAAACCAAAATCATAGAAAAACTTCATAAGCAGTTTGCTCATCCATCAGCTAAAAGACTGAAAACTTTGTTGAAAGATGCAGGTGGTTATACCAAAGAACACTTACATTGTGTAGATGAAATAACAGAAGGTTGTGATGTCTGCAAGAAATATAAGAAAACTCCAGCTCGACCAGTGGTTTCACTTCCGTTGGCCACTGAGTTCAATGAAGTGGTTGCTGTTGATTTGAAAGAATGGAAACCAAACACATACTTTTTGCATTTAATTGATATTGCAACAAGATTTAGTCTGGCTACAGTTATCAAAAGGAAAACACCAGATGTCATAGCGGACAAGATAATGTCTCTGTGGATAGGGAGTGGAATGGGACCTCCAAAGCGTTTCCTAGCTGACAATGGTGGTGAATTTGCAAATGAAATTTTCCGTGATATGTGTGCTAACCTAAACATTGATGTAATGAATACTGCTGCTTATAGTCCTTGGCAGAATGGTATTTGTGAACGTAATCATGCTGTGGTTGATGACTGTGTTGCCAAAATATTGGAAGATCAACCAAAACTAAATCTAGAAGTAGCTTTAGTATGGGCTTTGAATGCAAAAAACAGTCTCTCGATGGTATATGGATGGAGCCCGTATCAACTTGTTTTTGGAACAAACCCAAATTTGCCAAATGTGCTTAATGATAAACCTCCTGCTTTGGAGCACAATACAGTCAGTCAGACATTTGCCAATCATCTAAATGCATTGCACTCTGGTAGGCGTGCTTTCATACAAGCCGAGTCATCAGAAAGAATAAGAAGGGCTCTACGTCATAAAATTAGAGCCTCTGGTGAATGTTTTCAGCATGGAGATAAAGTTTATTACAAAAGAGATGATGATAATAAGTGGAAAGGACCTGGAACCGTCCTTGGTCAAGATGGCAAAGTAGTATTTGTAAGGCATGGAAGTATATATGTCAGGGTTCATCCATGTAGGCTCATCAGGTGTGGAACAGAGTTTAATGATATGCCATCTAAGCAACTAAGTGTAAACAAAAGCAATGTACAACCAGTTAGAGAGAAAATTCATCAGACTTCATTTTATGATAGTGATGATGAGGAGGAAAACATCATTAGAAATGTGGAACAGAATATAGAGGAACAAGAACCTGTACAAAATGAAAATGATCATCAGCAAAATATACAACCTCCTCAAATGCAAAATGATGACAATGAACAAGCAGATCAAAATATTGCACCTGGAGCAGCATTTGATAACCTTGAAGAGCCTGCAAGGCCAAAAGAAAAGAAAACCAAAGATATTCCACATGTTGGAGAAAATATAGTATACAAAATGAAAGAAAATGACACATGGGTCAAAGCTAAGGTTGTTAGTAAAGGTGGTAAATCAAGTGGAAAAAATTGGGCTTATTTGAACCTTCAGGATGAGAATGAAGATGCTCAGGTTGGCATAGATTTTGCCAAAGATGTTCAAGAGTGGCGTACAGAACAAGATGTAGATGAAGTTAATGCAGTTGTTGTTCCTCAATCTAGGCATAATGAGAACCAAGTGAAACATGCTAAACAGCTAGAAATGGACAATTGGAAATCATTTAAAGTTTATGATGAAATTCCATATTCAGACCAAAAATTAATGTCAACAAGATGGGTTATTACAGAAAAAGAAATGAATGGAGAAAGAAAAGTGAAAGCTAGGTTGGTAGTGAGAGGGTTTGAGGAAGAAAATGAAGTAAAATCAGATTCACCAACAGTACACAAAGAAAGCCTAAGGTTATTTTTAGCTATAGCTTCCACTTCTGAGTTTGACATTCATTCAATAGATATAAAGGCAGCATTTTTACAAGGTAAAGAAATAGACAGAATTATTTTTGTAAAACCTCCAAAAGAGCTTTCTTCTGATAAACCAGTAGCATGGAAACTAAACAAGTGTGTTTATGGGCTTATTGATGCCTCTAGGAACTGGTTTCTTAGTGTTAAAAGAGAACTTCTACAACTGGAGTGTATTCAGTCTAAGCTTGATCCTGCCATATTTTATTGGCACAAAAACAACAATCTTGAGGGACTTTTCCTAATGCATGTAGATGATTTTCTATGGGCAGGAAGTGAACATTTCAAAACGCAGGTTATATGTCAACTCAGGGACAAATTTGATTGTGGGAAAGAATTAGACAGTAGTTTTAGATATATAGGTCTTAATATTCAACATGAAGGCAATGATATATTCTTACAACAACATGATTATACAGATGAACTGAAGCAAGTTGATAGAGATGACATTAAGAATGGTATATATCCAGAAATTGTTGGTCAGTTACACTGGATTGCCACACAGAGTAGACCTGATTTGTGCTTTGATGTTTTGGATCTTTCTACTTCTGTACAGCTAAGTGAAGCTAAGACTCAATCAAAGTTGAATAAAGTAATCAGAAAAGCTAAAAACAATTCATACAGAATTAAATATCCAAACTTAGAAAGTCTAAAGAACATTGAGTTAATACTCTATACGGATGCCTCATATGCCAATTTATCTGATCGTGTTTCAAGTGCCGGTGGATATGTGATATTTCTACGCGGACAAAATGGAAAAAATTGCCCAATTTCTTGGTCTTCAAAGAAAATCAGACGAGTTGTTAAAAGTACTCTAGCTGCAGAAGCTTTATCACTTGTTGATGGACTAGATGCTTGCTATTTTGTAAGGAGCATTCTTCAAGAAATGATAAAATTAAATGCAGGAGAATCTATTCCAATCAATTGTTTTACAGACAACAAATCTCTGTGTCAAAACATTCACTCAACAAAACTTATTTCTGAGAAACGGTTGTGTTTAGATTTAGCTAGCATAAAAGAAAGTGTTAGTCTTGGTGACATCACAGTCACATGGATTAAAACCAGCAGCCAGATTTCGGATTGTTTAACTAAAGCAGGAGCTGATTTCCATCCTTTGATCAAAGTTCTCAGTACTGGGAAAGGACCATGAAATTGAAACCGAACATTCAAATTGACAATGTTAAAAATTTAGACATTTTTTTTGTTTTCTTGAATATTTTAAATTCTCGCATGGAATAGACCATTAACATTTCAAGTTTTGCCAACAGACAATTAACTTTTAGTTTAAAGAAAGACGCGGGAATGTGTTATATCTGTATATTATGTAATGTTTACTCTTCTCTCCACAGGAGCTGGAGTTATAATATATTATCAACCAACCAAGTTTTACAAACATAATGCCCATAAAAAACATAATGCCCCTCTACTATCAAAGGTGGTGGCGGCATAAAAATGCCAGTTGAAAGTTGAGCTTTCATCTACTCATTCAAAGACTAATCATCTCTTAACAAAAGTTTCTGTACAACATGTACAAGGCACAGTTAAGAAGGTAAATTTACCTTGAAACTTTCAATAAACATGCATGGAAAAAATTGATTGAAGTTAAGCTGAACAAAATGTTGAAATAAAAAATTAAGCAAAACAGCAGAGAAGAAACATTAATATGAAGAAAGATCAAGATACAAGAATTCTTAAACAGGAAGTAGTTTTACAAAAGATCTGTGTGATACAACTGGTCAGAACTTGTGCAGAACTTCAATGACTGACCATATATCTATCTCATATGAACTTTTGCAATATAATTCTATGTATACCACTGTCTTATTTCTATACAGAAAATATAGATAATTACCTGAATCTGTATTAATTTTAGTCCTCTGTGAAGATGATACTGATGGATTCATATCCGACATCTGAGGTTTCCCAATACTGGCTCTTGTTTCCTCTATTAACTGTCGAGCTCTTTCCTTAAGTCTCAGTTTTTTATCCTCTTCTTCCTATAACATGAATGAGACCATTTGTAGAACAGTATTACAAAATTTACATAATTAGTATAAAAAGGATTCTAGAAGAGGTTATATAGGAATTTATATGGTAAAATATATTTATAATAATATCACTATTTTATAAATAGAAAATGTTTTGCTATGAACATGTTTTAACCAGGTGCTCCGCAGGGCGCAGCTTTATACGACCGCAGAGGTCGAACCCTGAACAGTTGGGGCAAGTATGGACAAAACATTCAAGCGTGATACAGCTCTGAATTTGGATTGTGATCAAATTTTTGACATTACATGGTTTTTTTTTACACAAAACAAATGTCAAGACCCTTACAAATCAATGAAAGATTTCTTCTTCAAACTTTTTAAATCTAAAATTAAATAGTTGACACAGCATAGGTTTCTGACACAGAATGAATGTGGTCCAATGAACTTAAAAGTTTTTTTTTGCCTTTGCCTTTGAGCAATTCACTATGCTGTTGAAAATTAATCCTCTCAAAAAAATGTTTGAAGAAATTTTCTTTTTATTTATGAAATCTGAAATGAGAAACCCCCCCCCACCTTTTTTTTCACATCCCCGTTTCCCTTTTTCCAAAACTGATACCAATTCAAATTTCTAATGGAGTTTGCAACAATAACTACTCTTTTAAATACATCATAAAATATTAAAATGTAAAATAAAGTGCTTGTTATCACTGAATGGTAAAGATTGGTTGGTAGTAAAAGTGAATATACATTGTTTATTGTATAAAACAATAAAAAAAACTTCATCAGCAACATTTTATATTGGCAAATTTCCAATGAAGTTATTTACATAACGTTATTGGCAAATAAAAATAGAAAATGACATCATAGTCATGTCTGGCAAATGTCCAACATACATTATCTAAAAACATTTTAGATAAGATAAGGAAAAAAAGCTTCACCAGCAACATTTTATATTGGCAAATTTCCAATGAAGTTATTTACATAAAGTTATTGGCAAATAAAAATAGAAAATGACATCATAGTCATGTCTGGCAAATGTCCAACATACATTATCTAAAAACATTTTAGATAAGATAAGGAAAAAAAGCTTCATCAGCAACATTTTATATTGGCAAATTTCCAATGAAGTTATTTACATAAAGTTATTGGCAAATAAAAATAGAAAATGACATCATAGTCATGTCTGGCAAATTTCCAACATATATTATCAACTACTATTCTATACAAAGAAAGATAACTCCAATTGAAAATTAATTGCTATTGCACAATATTGTGCAATTAGATATTTCTTGCTATTGTGCAATACTGTGCAATTGAAAATTTCTTGCTATTGCACAATACTTGATATGGAATCCTGATTTGGACCAACTTGAAAACTGGGCCTATAATCAAAAATCAAAGTACATATTTAGATAAAGCATATCAAATAAGCCCAAGAATTTAATTTTTGTTAAAATCAAACTTAGTTTAATTTTGGACCCTTTGGACCTTAATGTAGACCAATTTGAAAACTGGACCAAAAATTAAGAATCTACATACACAGTTAGATTTGGCATATCAAAGAACCCATTTATTCAATTTTTGATGAAATCAAACAAAGTTTAATTTTGGACCCCCATTTGGACCAACTTGAAAACTAGGCCAATAATTAAAAATCTAAGTACATTTTTAGATTCAGCATATCAAAGAACCCCAAGGATTCAATTTTTGTTAAAATCAAACTAAGTTTAATTTTGGACCCTTTGGACCTTAATGTAGACCAATTTGAAAACGGGACCAAAAATTAAGAATCTACATACATAGTTAGATTCGGCATATCAAAGAACCCCAATTATTCAATTTTTGATGAAATCACACAAAGTTCAATTTTGGACCCTTTGGGCCCCTTATTCCTAAACTCTTGGGACCAAAACTCCCAAAATCAAACCCAACCTTCCTTTTATGGTCATAAACCTTGTGTTTAAATTTCATAGATTTCTATTTACTTATACTAAAGTTATGGTGCAAAAACCAAGAATATTGCTTATTTGGGCCCCTTTTTGGCCCCTAATTCATAAACTGTTGTGACCTCAACTCCAAAAATCAATCCCAACCTTCCTTTTGTGGTCATAAACCTTGTGTTTAAATTTCATTGATTTCTATTTACTTATACTAAAGTTATTGTGCGAAAACCAAGAATAATGCTTATTTGGGCCCTTTTTTGGCCCTTAATTCCTTAACTGTTGGAACCAAAACTCCCAAAATCAATCCCAACCTTCCTTTTGTGGTCATAAACCTTGTGTCAAAATTTCATAGATTTCTATTAACTTAAACTAAAGTTATAGTGCGAAAACCAAGAAGATGCTTATTTGGGCCCTTTTTGGCCCTTAATTCCTAAAATGTTGGGACTAAAACTCCCAAAATCAATCCCAACCTTCCTTTTGTGGTCATAAACCTTGTGTTAAAATTTCATAGATTTCTATTCACTTTTACTAAAGTTAGAGTGCGAAAACTAAAAGTATTCGGACGACGACGACGACGCCGACGCCGACGACGACGACGACGCCAACGTGATAGCAATATACGACGAAAAATTTTTCAAATTTTGCGGTCGTATAATAAAAATTAATTAGTGATACAATTAAAAACATCAACAATATGTAATCACCTTACATTATATACAATTTTCCTTTAGATATGCACATCTACATATTATGTTCTTATTATCTACCAAGTCTCATGAAATTCTGTTAGGGGAAATTCGCCTAATTGCGGACAGCGGCAATATGCGGACGGAAATTGAATTTCACACTTTTGAATAAAAATATGTAAAACATAAATAAAATAGATATATCAAAAAAAGTGTTTTGTTTTTTATTGACATTCTATTTTGTTGCAATGGGAATATCATGTTTATCACTTGCGATTTACTTTCATGTCATGTGATTGAAAGTACATGCTATAAATAGCTTGTGTCAACAAGTTTGAAACCCGGGAAATTTTGAAAAAGATCTAAAGTCATCGTGTCAGAGTCAATACACAGTTATTCATGTAAGTATGGTAATTTATGTGTTGAAAAGAAATACATATTACGCATTATATTCATAGGGACATTTTGGTTTACTATTTTTACTGATTTGTGTAAATATGATTACAAAATACGAAAAAAACCAAGTGTCCGCATTTACACTACCGAAAATATTATGATAGCTGAAATGCGGACACACGATATTTTAGACACATTACACGTGAAGGGTGGTGCAATGTCAATACTATGATGTGGAACATAAGCAATATTCTCTAAGTTTATACATACAGTAATAATGCGAATCCAATATATATCAATAAAGATTATGCGTTTACCAGTCTGATTTTCACTCCAATATGTACCCATCTTTGCTGGGTCAAAAACTGAAAAACGTCCTTCTCAAAGACGAGTTTTGAAGTCACTCTATTTCTCTCTCTTTACAGAATGTCTACATGTTTAGGTCTTTTTGCCAGAGCAAATGGAATGAAATCAAATTTACCTGAAATCGTTGCCAAAATGAAATTGCAACAATGTCTCGTAGACGAGTGGCTATTTGATAATGATGCTGTTTGCTGTGTATTCAAGAAATTGTTATGTTTATCAAAACATGTACATGTATCAACACTATTGTGTGAAATAATTGAAAATGATAAGGGCAATGACCTCAGCAGCATTGTGTTTATTGCTAGACAATTAGGTAGAAGAGGAAAAGAGTTGGACATTCTAACTCAAGAAGAGGCAGACGAACTTAATGATATCACGGACGTTCTTTTGGAGTAATGATTCAATAAAACTTTTTAAACTATGATAGAATAAAATAACCATAACATCGGCTTTAATGATCTTTTGTGACTTCCTGCGATCGTCCAACAGTTATGACATTGCAAATTAAGTCTTCTGTCTGTATGTCTGTCGGGGGGGGGGGGGGACAGGGGTAAGGGAGACAGGGAGAAAGGGGGTAGGAGAAAGGAGAGGAAGGCTGGGAGAAAGGAGAAAAAGTTGGAGAAAGGAGAAAAAATAAAATATCTCTCCTTTTAAAAAATGATCTAATATTTCAAGAAAAAATATCTCAAAAGGAGATGTTTTATTCTAATGGGAGAAAGGAGAACGGGGGTAGGAGAAAGGAGAAGAGGGGTGGGAGAAGGGAGAAGGGTACCCCCTGTCCTCCCCCTCCGGTCTGGGTTCTATCATGAAAAAAAACCATGAAAAATCGGAAATCAAACGCAAACTAGGAAACTTACAACGCAAAAAAAAGTCTCTGTGATTAAAAAGTATTCATAAATGCTACACCATTTTGTGACTTTTGTCCACATGTTGTGTATCCATCAAAGCACATTTAAGATAAATTGGTGAATGAATCCTAGAAAGGCAGACTGATGGATAAATTGAATTGTGTATCTTGCGTTGTAATTAAAAAAACATCTACCGTATGAGAATCGAAATGGGGAATATAACAAACAACAACCCGACAATAGAAAAAAACAACAACCAAAGGTCACCAACAGGTCTTCAATGTAGCGAGAAATTCCCGTGCCCGGAGGCGTCCTTCAGCTGGCCCCTAAACAAATATATACTAGTTCAGTGATAATGAACGCCATACTAAATTTCAAATTGTACACAAGAAACTAAAATTAAAATATTACAAGACTAACAAAGACCAGAGGCTCCTAACTTGGGACAGGCGCAAAAATGCGGCGGGGTTAAACTTGTTTATGAGATCTCAACCCTCCCCCTATACTTCTCGCCAATGTAGAAAAGTAAACGCATAACAATATTGTACTTATCTTCTAATTAAAAACGGCGATGAGATATGATTATCAATAAGGCAACTATCTACCAGAGTTCAAATAAAGAGGATATATAATTATGGGCAATCGTACAGTCTTCAAAATGAGAAAAACCCATACCGCAGAGTAAATAGTTGTTTCAGAAAACATTGAGCAAAATATTAAGAAAGTATTCTGATATATTTTCAGAATGTTAAAAGCAAAAAAGAAATTAAACATATTGAAATATGACCTGAAATCGCTGGAGAATGCTGTCGATAGCGTCAAGTCTGGTCAGATGTCTGTAAGAAAGGCAGCGGTGCACTACAACGTCCCCAAATCAACCGTCGGGGACAGAGTGACAGGAAAAAGGAACATAGAGGTTGGTAGGGGCCGCAAACCAGCCCTGCCATTAGAATTGGAGAATTCAATAGTGAAATCTGTCAAAAGGGCATCTCAGCTAGGCGTTGGTATTTCTCGCAGGCAGCTTCTTGCCAGAACTGGGACGCTTGTTAAGAAGCTGAAAATAAAAACGCCCTTTAAAAACTCTATACCAGGAAAAGATTGGTGGCAGAATTTGAAAGAGCGTCACACTGACCTTGTAATAAGAAAGCCTGAAAAAACAGGCTCTCTCAGATGTAGAATGATGAATAAACAAAAGGTAGAAGAATATTTTCAGGCATTGGAGAAAGTTCTCACTGAAAAGGATATTTCAAAGAAACCAAAAATGATCTGGAACATGGACGAGACGGGAAAATCGTTTGAGCACGACCCAGTTAAAGTATTGGCAGAGAAAGGTACCAGAAACGTCCCCGGCCGAACCAGCGCTATGAGCACGCACGTAACAATTGTAGCTTGTGTCAACGCGGAGGGGCAGAAGATGAGTCCACTGCTAATTGTTCAGGGAAAGACAGAGAGATCTGTATTTGGGTTTAATACCACAGAGGCCCCGAGTGGCACTATGTGGGATTATCAAGATAGTGGTTGGATGAGCGACAGAATCGGTGAGAAATGGTTTAAGGATATTTTCCTTAAACAATGTGGAGTGGAACGACCACAGCTGTTGATACTGGACGGACACTCGTCACACGAGTCACTGGCTTTAATCCAAGAGGGAATTAGGGAAAACATAGTAATTTTGTCTTTGCCGCCACACACCACTCATTATTTACAACCGTTGGATCGTTCAGTATTTGGCCCATTCAATAAACAATATGATAGAGCCTGCTCGGAGTTCTTGCAAGAGAATATGCTCCACAAAATTGACAAATGGACATTCCCAAGTTTGTTTAAAACTGCATGGAATGAGGCTCTAAGCAAACAAAATATCAAAAGTGGATTCAGAGCATGTGGAATATATCCCTTTAACCCTCATGCCATACCGCCCGAGGCCTATCTCCCAAGTGAAGCATCGGAAAACAAAGTTGAAGCGCCTACATTTGATCAACCATCAGAAAAATCAAACGCCCACTGTAGTATCACAGCACCAGTGTATAGCGCAACAGCAATTCCAACAACATCCGGTGATGAAATACAAGTGTGTAGCGCATCAGCAATTCCAACAGCATCCGGCGATGAAATGGTATCAATTGAAAATGAAGAGCAAGCGTCAACCATGTCAGAGGCTGGTGATTTCGTACAGCCAGAAATTGAGGACCCCGAAGCTTTACTTCAATTAATCTTGGATGACAAGATACATTTAGTCGGTACAGCGGATGATGATGGTACTATAGAATTGTCTGAGAGTTGGAACAACGAAGTGAATTCATTGTTTCTCCCATTTGAATCAAATGCTCAAGTAAATAACAAAGACACTCCAGTGACTCAAACAAAAAAGCCTAACAACGTTTCTAAGCAATCACATCGTCTTCTAACAAGTGAAGAAGTAGTACAGGAAAAACTCTTGATGCAGCAAAGGAAAGAAGAAAAAGAAAAGAAAAAGGAAGAAAATAAACTTAAAAAAATTGAAAGAGAAATAAAGAAAGCTGAAGCTACTAAATGTAAAAGTACTAGAAAGGGCAAAAAAGTGAAAACAGAAAATTAAGTGAGGTCTATGAATACATTTTTTAAATTATTTTTGTGGACATAAAAACGAAATTAATACATTGTATTAAAAAAAATATATCCCTGTGTTGACTGTTTGATAAATTTTTGGTTAAGTTAAATCAATTAAAGATTTCTCTATGGTCAATAAAAGATAGCACAATATATACAATAATATATAATGGATTGACTTTGTACAGACATATTCAAAGACAACTAATGATCTCTTTACATTGGTTAACTGTGTGCATAACATCCTAAAAGGCATCGTCCTATGATAATTTATCTGAACTCCTTCTCTTATTCTACGTAAAACATGAATGAAATGACATCATAGTATAAGAATCAGCCGGAGGTACAACATTTGTTCTTTAATACACTATTTGGTTATTTTTTATATAAAAACGGCCAGTGAAATATCAAAGAAACGTAAAAAAAAAGACGAACAAAAAAAACCCAGGACAACAGAAAACCAAAAACCAAAACCAAAACATTGGAAATAAAGATGCAATAATCACAGTCAGCCGGGCCCTTCAATGAGAAGTGTCACCGGGGGCCTTATAATATTCATATTATTGCTGTATCTTTTCATATCTAGGATAGAAATTCCCGGAAATTTTCGAAACATAAAAATCAAGCCTAAAGGCATCTTATCCTTTAGGACTACGTACTATACCTGATTTTAAGAGACTAGGACTAAGATATAGAAATGAATATCTAGTGGTTTGAAATTGAAATCTATAATACTAAAATTACGAGGTCCAATTTGTCAGCCGTCATCACGTAAAAATGACAAATCACAGAATTCAACTTTATATATAACTAATATAGTACAAAGGTGTAGATTAAAAATTACACCACTCCAGGCCCTTTTGTTTTCCACGTAATTAATATTGCCAATAATTAAGAAGTTCCGGGTCGAGTCCGATGCCGATACCAATAGTATATTAACCTGTTACCTATTGCCTTATCTGTATGTTCCTCATCTGACAGGCGCACCACCAAACGGTGTATTCAGGATTTATATGCTATATACACGGGTCATAATCACAGGGTTGACACTACTAAATTGTCAAATTGTTACCTATTGTAGTATTTTAATCAATAAGACTTTATAAGATACCAATACGAATACTAAAAATCTGGACTAAAAATAAGGCGTATTGGGTACAGTTTTCAATTTGTTAGTGGGCATGACGTAAAACAGCGAATCAAATAATTCAACTTTATTTATAACTAATATAGGACAATGCTGTTGATTAAAAAATACTCCATTCCAGGACCTTTTGTTTTCCAAATAATTAATATTACCAATAATTGATAAGTTCAAGTTCGACGGGTTCAAACAGAAAGATTTAAAAGCAGAGAAAAAATGTGTATCTTATAATCGGCATGACTTTATCAGATGACAATACTAATACAAAAATAAGGCTTGCGCATAGTTATATACTTTAATTCAGTCACGGGTGTGTTCTAGTATATATTATATTTGCGTGTATGCATCTTGGAAGACAATATTACAATGGAATTTGTCAGCACTATAAAGTTTTCTTATATCATTTAATGATTAACGTGGTCTGAGATATTTATATTTTTCATCTTATTTTTCACCTTTCCACGTGTAGTACTAGTTTACGTGTGAAAACCATCCTCAGACATGCTTAAAGATGCAATAAAGGGGTATTCATGACAGGTTATTGGATATATATATACATAGTAATTTCGTATTTAATGGCAATAATAGTTAAAACAACAAGTGTCCGCATTTTGACGACAAGGTGTCCGTATTTTAACTCCCCCTGTCCGCATTTACACGACTGCTCATTTCCGCGGGTTTTAAGTATTTTCAATCTACCAATCAAGAGAGGTGCCATAAAAACGCGGGAAATAGTCCATTTGATACCCCTCTACCCTTTCCTGTCAAGTGCAACCACCAATATGTCCGCAATTGGCCTATACGGCATCCGAACTTCCGGATTTTAAAAAGTGTCCGCAATTAGGCGAATTTCCCCTATATGGTTTGCAAGGAGTTACGTTAAAAAAACTGCTGCAGTCCTATATTTAAGCAAAATTAAGTTCAAAGAGGCATAATTCCTAAAAAAAAATCAATTTCATGTTGATATGCACATCTAGTTAGTATGTCCTAACGATATATAAAGTTTCATGAAATTCTGAAGTATGGTTTCAGAGGAATTGCGATGAAAAACTGTTGCAGTAGTATATATTGGCAAAAATTCTCAAGTTCAAAGAGGCATAACTTCTAAAAATTTACTGATATGCCCATTTACATATTATGTCCTAATTGTCTCCATGGTGTCGCGAAATTATATTTTGTTGTTTCAGAGGAGTTTGGATGTCAAGAAAAGAACTGACAGATCAAAACCATTATACCCTGTCAACTTCATACTTTAATTGGCCTTTTTATTTTGTTTGAATCGAGCGTCACTGATGAGTCTTTTGTAGATGAAACAGACATCTGAGCAAATTCAAAATTTCAATCCTGGTATCTATGATGAGTTTATCTACAGAACTTTGTTCCATAGGGTATCAAAAAACAACAGTGAAAATGATATTGGTGTACAAGGGTGAAATTAGTTTCTGAAAGCGAAACACAAAATCTTTGAAATAATTCTGAAAACAGACCTGACTTGCTTTCCCTGTATCTTTGGTGTTCTGCTTATTTTCTTTAGTTTCAACTATTGCATCTTGTTTAGCCTTCTCTAAAAGTATTTTAGCTTTTGCCTTTAGCTCTTCATGCCTTGCTTTGTGATTGGTTGGCTACAAAATAATATCAACACCATTAAAATTAAATGTCTTTTTTAACGGGTGTTCCATTAAACCATAAACAAGACACAGGGAAGGCACCTTAAAAAAATGTTTTGTTGTGAGAATTAAGCAACTTTGTGAGCAAACGCACATACCCCAAATAAAACTTACTGTGGCCTATAGTTGTTAATTTCTATGTCATTTGGCCTTTTGTGGAGAGATGTCTCATATGGCAATTATACCACATCTTCTTTTTTATACTTTAATAACTTAACTATAGGTAGGTGTGAAGTACAGTGAAAATTATAAAGACAATCTGAATTTGTCTCTATAATTTGTTTACGTGTTCACACTTAATTATTTATCACTAGCAATAACTATGTTTCACACATACTTTATTATTTCACACTCATTCATTTACACTACACAAGTTTAGGTTTGAATGAGCCCCTTGCCTGAACTGACATTTATAGCTTGCTGTTCGCTCTGAGCCACATCTTTGTGTTGAAGACCGCACTTTGACCTATAATGGTTTACTCTTACAAATTGTGACTTGGATGGAGAGTTGTCTCATAGGCACTCATACCACATCATCTTATCTGTAGATGCAAATTTCATATCACTCATTTTCTCAAAATAACTAAAAATAAAGTAATAATCACCTGCTTTTCAGTATTTTTCTGGTATCTCCTTGTATGTTTTTCTACAACAGGACTTTTTCTGTAAGAATCAAAAAAATTATATTATTCACTTTTAAATAAGTTGCTTGAATAAAATATATGTATCATCATACAAGGCATAAATAAGGCAATGAAATTTTACATGCCCATGTCAACAGAGACTGTTAAAGTTAATTTTTAAGATTTTCAAATAAGTGCCAATTGTTTTCTTTTTTTTGGACATCTTTTTAACATCTGCATGGCAAACAAATAATTACATTGTTTTCCTATCATTTGAATCAAGGCAACAAATAATTCCAAGCCTCAGGAAAGTAAAATCACAAAAGTACTGAACTTGGAGGAAAAATAAAAACAGAAATTCCCTAAATAGATGGCAAACTCAAAAGGACTAACACATCAAATGAACGGATATATTTATGACTTGGTACAGGCATTTTCTTATGTAAAAATGGTGTATTAACCCTGATTTTAGCTAGCTAATCCACTTTGGTGTATGGCAGTTGCATATAATTCCATGATGAGAATCTTAACCTTTAGTTTTTTTTTCCAATCATATCTGGCTTTTATTTATTCATGACTTCAAGAAATGATATGATGACTTACTCTCTGGATGGAGTACTTTCTTTGGAAGACCACTGTGGACTGACAGATCCAGATGTAATACTACTTGTCTGTGAATCGCTCCTTAATACCCAGACTTCACTATCATCCTCCCCTTCTACGTGACCAGAGGCTGGACTAATACCCTCCTCGTCAGAATCAAAAGGGTTATTCAACTGGTTCCTTGTCATTAATGACGTTTTTGATTTCTCCACAGAATCAGAAGAATTATCTTTGGTTTTAGACACCAGTTTATTATTATCACAAGAATTATTTTTATCGGGACTAGGCAATCTTTTAATATCACCATTTGTTAAAGTAACTTCTCTTTCAGGGCTTTGTTTAACAGGTGAATGACTAGAGTGTTCACTTAATTTATCTAACGAATTAGAGGGACTACTTGAAGTATAAGACAATGAATCTGGCGTCACTGGAGTCGTCTCTCGACTTTTAGATTTTTTACGATTATCAACATCAGGTTTTGGAACATTTTCCTTTGATGGCTGTGCTGAGTCCATCACATCTTTACCGTACATTTCTCTAGAAATCTGCATTTCTAACTCACGATCCTTTTCACTAAGCATATATGTACTTTCACGAGCACTTGTCCCTATCTGCTGTATTTCTAATGTCTGACCAGTAAAATATGCCCGTAGTTGATGTAAGTAGGTCATTACAGATAATTTATCAGGAACTTTCAATAAAACCATATCAGAAGGTTCTATAACTCTTGGAATACCTAGCTTAGCTGCTGCATCAAAAGCCTACAAAACAAGAAATTTCTTTTAAATTAGGAATGGTACTTAACCTGTCTTTAGTGGTCTAAAATTTCAATTAATTTCAAAAAGCATTTCTCTATTTATCATAGGGGAAGCAAGAGAGATGGACTGTTGAGTGAGCGTATCAAAATGAGGCTCCACACAAAAAAATAAACAATATGTGAGGAATCAGCTTTTATATATTCTGTAGGTTTTTTTTGTTTTGATGTTTTAAATTTGAAATTCTTGTTCTGGACTGGCCCCATGGATATATTTGCACTCTTTTGACCTCTAATTATATGAGACAATTTGGATGTAACATAGGAAAGTGGACAGCAACTGAAGAACTATAGTATTTTTTTAATGACAGAAATGTTGCCCAGTAACAGCTGATCTACAGATTTTTCAAAACTTGGTGCATAAGTATATTGTATTGTATATGTAACATTTAAGCAAGATCATAAAATTCTCCTAACATAGGGCAACAAATTGAATATCACATTCTGACCAATGCATCTGCATTTTCATTTATCATTCACAGGCAAACAGACATTTCCTTAGATTATGGGTCTTATTGTCAAAAGGAAAAGTCCAGGTAATGATATTTATATACCTTAGTTTAAAATAATATTATTGATAATCTGTTACATTTCAGTGGATATTTTTTATCAATATTTGAATAAAACTTAAAAAAAAAAAAAAAAAGTAAAATAACAAAAACACTGAACTCTGAGGAAAGTTCTAAAAGGAAAGTCCATAATCAAATGTCAAAATCAAAAGCTCAAACGCATCAAACTAATTGATAACAACTCTCATATTCCTAACTTGGTACAGACATTTTCTTATGTTGAAAATGTTGGATTAAACCTGGTTTTATAGCTAGCTAAATCTCTGACTTGTGTAACAGTCATATCTAATTATAGATTAAAATAAGTACTTACTATTCTATTATTAGCTTTCATGTCATGTGGATTAAGAGATCTAAAATCACTGAAATAGTAAAAGAAGATTTATAACTCATTCTAATATGACGTGCTTCTTTCGCTTTGTAAACAACACCGTGATAAAATTCTCGATATATCTATACTTAGCGCAGACTCCAAGATGTACACAAATGGCTGTTTAAATATGCCTCCCACGTAAATCCACATGTATCGTAACCTATGTGTAAACGGTTGTGGATTTCGCTGTGTTAACAATTACAATTGAATAAAACCCTACAGAACATTTATTCTGATTCTGACGCATAACAAAAAGAATTTACAAATTAGAGAACGGAAAAATGGACAAAAACAAAATAAATTAAAATTCAGCGAAATTCCAGTAATGATTTGGGCGCATTAATGTCATTTCAAAACATGACGTCATACAAATGAAAACGCCAAAGCTGAAGGTTTTTCTATTGCTTTTACCTTCTTAATTCGGATACAATTGCATTAAAATAAAGTATTGAGGTAGGTGTTGCTTGTTTTCTGTTCTATTGCATTATTCGCACATTTACTGATTTTAGCAAGTCAACATGGCGGCTCCTTGGTTACAACATGTCAACAGTGAATTTGACGGTAGCTTACGATAAAAAATGTAAATTTGAAATTGCAAATGTTAGGTTTACTGAGAAGTAAAAAAAGTAATCACATTTTTTTTCTATCGGTTAGTTAAGAAATCATTCATGCAGGTTTATTAGATTTGTTTTACATTTATCGAACAGTGGGTAAAATAGAACAGCCACACACGGTATACCCATCATGGCTTCAGTTTTTTAATGATCGTATTTGTCCTATTAGAATCGAATATTCATGGAAGCCATAGATTTGTTGTAAATTTACACATGGCCTGGGCCGTGATATTCGTTAATTAATTCGAAATATCACGGCCCAGGCCATGCGTAAATTTCCAACAAATCTATGGCTTCCATGAATTATTTCTTAATTTTCAAATGATTTATTTATGTTATGGCATGGATATCAGTCAAAAGTGCATAGGATAGACTATTATATTGCACAAACTTGCAACAGAACAGATGGACAACAGCATACCATAATATGTCCCGTAAAATCTGTCATATAAAAAGTAATCAATCATACAAAATATATAATTAATCTGCAGCAAGAGTGGCTGTGAGAACATGCATCCAAGAGGTGTTTGATAATCAGTGACTACTTTAAAGTGCTGAAGTTACTTATTTTCTTTGAGGGCTTAAAGTATGTGGTTAATATGAGACTTAAATAAGCTTTTTAAGAGTTCTTAAATTTTCAAAAATTTATACCCATGTCCAAGGATCCGGAATTTTTTTCACCTAATTTTGATCATTTTGATATAACTTAAAAGTTGGTGCCTTTTTTCAAAAAAAGATTATCAAAATCTCATTACTGCATGAGTATGCTCATACTTGTAGCATCAACAAACTTGTTTCACTGTTGCATCGCATTTACTTCATGATTTATCCTACCATTTTCCTAAAATCAATCAAGAACAATTAAGGGAAGGCAACAGTTTAAAAATAAAAAGATTTTAATGACTCAAAACGATAATTTTCTCAGTCATCGCTTACGTTTCTTTCGATTCTGGAGCTGAAATTCAAACCGGATGTTATGCAACGATATTAAAATGAACAATTCCGGACTCATTTCCGGGATTAGTTTTCTTTATCAAATTTGCTGAGTTCACACGTAATTTGAATTAGCTCCCCGAGGCATTAATATAGTTATTAGGAGGGCCCTCAGGATTATAACACTTTACTGGAGTGGCAGTTTAATTACAGGAAATCGATAACAAAACAAAATTATGTTCAAAATGGCAATTTTGAAACTCAATCTGAACGAAATGACCAAAATTTTTTCTGTAGAAAAATAAAATTTGTCCTAAATCCCAATTACACGTTCAGGACAAAATACTTTCAGTTTAGGACAAGACTGGCAAATATTACTGTTTCCGGACCCTTGCCCATGTCTTAAAAGTTACTAACTTGCAGGCACGATTACAGAGGGAACCTGGCAAAACAATGTTGCAACCAAAAGACTGTTTGTGTCATGTGTCAAGAACTGTACATTGACATAAAATAGTATCAAGGGGAGATAATCTTCAAAGGATTTTGTTTTGTTTTGTTAATTAAACTAAGATATGAAATAATTCATTCAAATATCAATTAATAAAAAAACTTGAATCCATGAGTAAAATTAATGTAGTATAATTTAAATAGCAAACTAGACACAATAATCCACAAACTTACATGAGATCTGGTCTAAAATGAGCAATAATTGCACAGAACGCCATCCCATTCCGCCATGATGTTGTCAGATTTGTAATTTTAACACCTTTATGGCCCTGTGTGACTTCTTTACACCATTCTAATAAAGTCTGAGTGGAATCTCCAGACTTGGTGACAGGCGATCCTGTCTGCTAAAATACATTTAAAGATAAATTGATTAGATACAGATACCAAAGAAATGTTTTTAATAATGTGAAAAATAAACATAAAGGATGAACACTTCCAAAAGTTTTAATCAAATACAATTTTTGGCTGATGATAAGCTACTAGTACATATACATGAATCAAATTAATTATAATGTAAATTCAGAATTATAACAAGGGTTTTATGAAAGTGAATAATGTGACTGGGTGAGGATCATTCTTCAACAAGAATGTGTCCATAGTACACTGTTGCCCCACTCGCACTATCAATTTCTATGTTCAGTGGACCATGAAATTGAGATCAAAACTGTAATTTGGCATTGAATTTAGAAAGATCATGTCATAAGGGAACATGTGTACTAAGTTTCAAGTTGATTGGACTTCAACTTCATCAAAAACTATCTCGACCAAAACTTTAACCTGAAGCGAGACAGACGGACGAACAGACTAACTGATGAACGGAGGCACAGACCAGAAAACATAATGCCCCTCTACTATCGTAGATGGGGCATAAAAATTGCAATAATAAATGCTGAATTTACAGTACTCATATAACTGTTCGTTGTCAATGACTTAAAATAGTAAATGCATGAATTAAATTCTGAATGTAAGATATTTTGTAAATTACAGGTAAAAAGTGTCATGACTTTGTCGAGACGAGACAAATATTAATAAATTCGTATTTCAGTCATCCAATAAAGAATTCCAAAATGAGAAGAGCCATAAATATTCTGTAATCATACAATAAAGCAAATACCAGTACTGTAGATTCATTATTATTTGGCCATGAAACACTTTGGCTTTGTAACTTGTGGTACATGTAAAAAAAACTTTCAATACTACAGCAGGTATTCCTTATAAGTTATCTCTGTAATGGAGACAGACATATGCAGCAAAAGCACTAATTCATTTGTTACCTTTTAAGATCATGTGTTGGGTTTAAAAACTAGAGGCTCTAAAGAGCCTGTGTCGCTCACCTTGGTCAATGTGAATATTAAACAAAGGAAGCAGATGGATTCATTTCGGTCATGTTGACTTATTTGTAAATCTTACTTTGCTGAACATTATTGCTGTTTACAGTTTATCTCTATCTATAATAATATTCAAGATAATAACCAAAAACAGCATAATTTCCTTAAAATTACCAATTCAGGGGAAACAACCCAACAACGGGTTGTCCGATTCATCTGAAAATTTCAGGGCAGATAGATCTTGACCTGATAAACATTTTTACCTATGTCAGATTTGCTCTAAATGCTTTGGTTTTTGAGTTATAAGCCAAAAACTGAATTTTACCCCTATGTTCTATTTTTAGCCATGGCGGCCATCTTGGTTGGTTGGCCGGGTCACGCCACACATTTTTTAAACTATATACCCCAATGATGATTGTGGCCAAGTTTGGTTAAATTTGGCCCAGTAGTTTCAGAGGAGAAGATTTTTGTAAAAGATTACTAAGATTTACGAAAAGCAAAAAACTGAATTTTACCCCTATGTACTATTTTTAGCCATGGTGGCCATCTTTGTTGGTTGGCAGGGTCACGCCACATATTTTTTTAACTAGATACCCCAATGATGATTGTGGCTAAGTTTGGTTTAATTTGGCCCAGTAGTTTCAGAGGAGAAGATTTTTGTAAAAGATTACTAGGATTTACGAAAAATGGTTAAAAATTGACTATAAAGGGCAATAACTCCTAAAGGGGTCAACTGACCATTTCGGTCATGCTGACTTATTTGTAAATCTTACTTTGCTGAACATTATTGCTGTTTACAGTTTATCTCTATCTATAATAATATTCAAGATAATTACCAATAACAGCAAAATTTCCTTAAAATTACCAATTCAGGGGCAACAACCCAACAACAGGTTGTCCGATTCATCTGAAAATTTCAGGGCAGATAGATCTTGACCTGATAAACATTTTTACCCCCGTGTCAGATTTGCTCTAAATGCTTTGGTTTTTGAGTTATAAGCCAAAAACTGCATTTTACCCCTATGTTCTATTTTTAGCCGCGGCGGCCTTCTTGGTTGGTTGGCCGGGTCACGCCACATATTTTTAAAACTATATACCCCAAAGATGATTGAGGCCAAGTTTGGTTTAATTTGGCCCAGTAGTTTCAGAGGAGAAGATTTTTGTTAAAGATTACCAAGATTTACCAAAACTGGTTAAAAAATTACTATAAAGGGCAATAACTCCTAAAGGGGTCAACTGACCATTTCGGTCATGTTGACTTATTTGTAAATCTTACTTTGCTGAACATTATTGCTGTTTACAGTTTATCTCTATCTATAATAATATTCAAGATAATTACCAATAACAGCAAAATTTCCTTAAAATTACCAATTCAGGGGCAACAACCCAACAACAGGTTGTCCGATTCATCTGAAAATTTCAGGGCAGATAGATCTTGACCTGATAAACATTTTTACCCCCGTGTCAGATTTGCTCTAAATGCTTTGGTTTTTGAGTTATAAGCCAAAAACTGCATTTTACCCCTATGTTCTATTTTTAGCCGCGGCGGCCTTCTTGGTTGGTTGGCCGGGTCACGCCACATATTTTTAAAACTATATACCCCAAAGATGATTGAGGCCAAGTTTGGTTTAATTTGGCCCAGTAGTTTCAGAGGAGAAGATTTTTGTTAAAGATTACCAAGATTTACCAAAACTGGTTAAAAAATGACTATAAAGGGCAATAACTCCTAAAAGGGTCAACTGACCATTTCGGTCATGTTGACTTATTTGTAAATCTTACTTTGCTGAACATTATTGCTGTTTACAGTTTATCTCTATCTATAATAATATTCAAGATAATAACCAAAAACAGCAAAATTTCCTTAAAATTACCAATTCAGGGGCAGCACCCCAACAACGGATTGTCCAATTCATCTGAAAATTTCAGGGCAGATAGATCTAGACCTGATGAACAATTTTACCCCCGTGTCAGATTTGCTCTAAATGATTTGTTTTTTGAGTTATAAGCCAAAAACTGCATTTTACCCCTATGTTCTATTTTTAGCCATGGCGGACATCTTGGTTGGTTGGCCGGGTCATGCCACACATTTTTTAAACTAGATACCCTAATAATGATTGTAGCCAAGTTTGGTTAAATTTGGCCCAGTAGTTTCAGAGGAGAAGATTTTTGTCAAAGTTAACAACGACGGACGACGATGACGACGGACGAAGATAACGACGGACGACGACGACGACGGACGACAAGTGATGAGAAAAGCTCACTTGGCCCTTTGGGCCAGGTGAGCTAAAAATGAGAAGACAACTCCATGCTGACCTTTTTACATGATGATTTTACCTTATTTAAATCTAATGTTTCTAATGCTTTTCTGTCCCCTTTACTGTCTGGTGAAACCACTTCTATAGACACATCTGTAATACTGAAGGAAAACAAAATCATAAAAAATTGCTTACTTCAAGAAAAATCATTCAACAATAATAAATTCTGGTCAAATTATAAGTATACTCTTTGCTGATGGAACAAAATCGCCAAAATAAATTCCTCCAATTCAAAAGTGCACAAGCAAAGGTATCTATAACAGTTCTAATCCGCAAAAATATATCATATACCTAGCCTTATTTAATGAAAATTTTGAATTTTGCACCGTCATAAATAACACGCCATGTGGTATCTAAAACAAAATTTACAACAGATATGCAAAGCATACAGCATTATGAGTAAGATGAAATATTGGTAAGCTCAGAGGCAGAATCTGTGTCAATAGACAACTTATGAGTTGGTTGCATTGTAGTCAAAAACTTTGATTTGATAGAATGCATTCCTGCGATTAGGGACATCAGCACTTCTGTTCCCATGTTGAGTGATCAGCTGATAAAAAGATGATGCCATATTGTACGAATTATTCAGCAAATTGAATTCTTATAACTGATACCTACAGAACAATCATTATTTCTACTTTATCCTGCATAATGACGTTCACTAAGACACTTGATGAAATTTAATAGTGCAGGGATACAGGCGATCCTCTCTATCTAGTAAATGACATCATAAAGACGTGCATTATTGATGAACTTTTCTGGTAGAGGACATAGCTGGAAAGTGTTCTATTTGATTTAAATCAAGTGAGTGATTTAGTTCTTTTATGATATGTTTGCTATTTGAGATCTTAGAAATCATTCCATTCAAAATGACACAGGAGATTGAAGAAGACATAATGCAAAAAAAATCTGTGAAAACAGCGATGAAAACTAATGATAGCTTTAATTTAGTAGGAGTTATTGATGCATACCCCTTCTATTGATATAACAAAGGCTATGTTTGCTCATGAAAAACCTCTGTTTCCATTTTTGATCGAAAACCTAAGTGGTTAATAATTACATTACACAAGATAGATTCTAATAAAGTGCAAATGGAAAAGTATTTTTGTCTTAAAAGTCAGAAACTACCTTTCATTTGGAGATTCTGATTTAGACTGTAAATGTGGAGGAGTTATGGGCCTTTTCCATTTTTCCATTGGAGTAGATGGTGGAGAACCTTCATACACAGGTCTCTCTGGACTTGTCGGTGATTTAGGTTTCTTTGTCAGTGATACTATCTCTTTTAGAGCCTTTTCTATTGATTGTGGAGGAGCAGGAGCCCGCTTCTTTGGACTTGGTGATTGTTCTCCAGGAGGATTAAGCACTTTTGCCGCTGAAGACTTTTCTGGTGTGGCCCTTGGGGATGCTTGAGGTTTTTTAGGACTTGGAGATGAATCTCCTGCTTGTGGTGGAGCTGGTGCTCTTTTGGTTTTCTTTGCTTTTGAAGAGTTAATGACATCAGATGTCAGATATCTGTCTGGGGGAGTAGGATCTTTAAAAGGGTTGTTTTCATCCTCATCATCATCATCATCGTCACCAAATGGGTTTGAAGATTCTAATGCTTCTGTTAAATTTACTGAATTTTCACTCTGTTCCACTAAAATTAAAAGTATTTATAGAGTATTTTCCACATAATGAAGTTTTAAAATTTTATCAAACTTTTATAATGTTTTCAAAACATCTAATTACAAATATCTATCAATTTTAAAGCATTTGTCAATTATAATCTTTCTTTATCTTTATATTTCTTGTTGTATTTATCTTTAATTTGCTTTAATTTACCTCTTATACAAATAAAAATTTATACTGTCTTCTATGACATGTATGAGCAAGTCTGAATTAGTTCTTTATATCATGCAACTCTCCAGAGTAAAGAAGCAAACATATTTTTTCAAAATCTTCTTTTTTTTGGCAGTTTTGTTAGCACAACATTTATCCAAATTAACAACAATGACTAAGCAAAAAAACAAATCATATTATTCATGTGTAAAGATCCTTAGACAGGTAAATTAATGTAGTTTAGGTTGAAATAAGATTTTTAAAAGAGTGATGGAAAATTTTTGCATATTCCATTAGAATCTTACACTCAATCAAGCAGTTCATAAATCAAATAAGAACAGAGGCAGAAATCTGTTTGGACCAAAAGCTGTTTTATGTTAGCAAAAGATGCAAAAATATGCTTCATGCAAAAAAAGAAAATTGCAAGAACAAAACTTACAACAAAAAAATCATTGCTTAAGAACTAAACTGAATAAAAAGCATTTGAAATGATAAGATAAAGATTTTCTTACCAAACAACTTCATACTAAACTGATTAACTCAATGTTAATAAAAATATTTCATACATCACAAAATGAATTTGTCTATTCTCTTGGAGGATTGGGATGTTGGTATTGTCTAATATTATCAGTAATTTCTGTTTTCCTTTAAGATTTTTTTTTAATTTCGATAAAGTAGGTAAATGCCATGATGTCTTTCACCATTGTTTATTCACGGCTACTTTTCATGGAATACTATTTATTGGTATGTAGTAGTAAGTGGAGTATCCTTGATAAAGCAGTGACCTTTTCCAGAGTTATCTCCCATGTGCAAAAATTAATACAGCAGTTTTGATCATTCTTTTTTTCTCTTATACATGTACAATGTAAAATGTTCAACTTATGTAAAATTCAGCATTATTCCATGATGACATTTTATTGCACTTAGTTAATTTTTTAACCTAAAATGTATCAGTTTTTTTTTTCATGATTTCATAATAGAAAGTATAAACAAAGCTACCATCAAAAAGTGACAGCTTTCAAGAAAATGGGAGACTATTCAAGTAAAATAAAGCAGGGGAAAATACTGATATCTCTACCACAGGCTGAAATTATCTAAACAGGTATATTTTTACAATTACCCGAGGCATTGCTTAAAAGAAAGTAATTTCTAGCAGCCTTGAAAACAGATTTTACAGAACTACATATTTTATATTAACAGAGACATGGCTATGACTTACAGTTTTTAAGATCCCTGGCTAAATTCAAAGATTGAGTGTTAAATTGACAAGACTTACTAAAAATCAAGCAGTAATTTTTACAAGTATATTTATCTTACTGTTTTATGATGTATTCTAGTATATGAACAAACACATACAACACAACTACACAGCCTTTAAAATGGTATCACATTAAAATTGTAAGATGCAAGAAATCATTAAATAAAAGAAAGAAATAAGCAAAGGCAAAATACCACATTCAAAGCCATCACATTCCAAATCAGGGTCTCCAAAAGGGTTCCCAAAGGGATTACCAGCAGATTCATCTTCTTCATCTAGATTGGACAATTGAGTTGTGATTTCTGCTAGTCTAGAACAGAAAGAATGATCCCCGCTGTGATCCCCACTGTTTTCTCCTTCCTCTTCCAGTTCATCAAGGTTACCAATATCTGTTTTACCTATACTCATCAAACTGGCTACACTCTGCATGTCTTCATCTCTAATTTTAAGTAAAACAACAGTTATTTCGACAGGTATAAGGCCCCTCATGAAAGCCACAAGGCTATAAAAGAATAATATTTATGCTATGGTAATCATATCACTAGAATCCTAATTTACCATTATACAACATGTGGTAAATCTTGGGTATCTTTCCAACAAAAAATGTATCCAAGAGACAGATAAAAATTCATAACTACCACTCTGTATTTATTTAACTTACGTAGCTTTTCCTTCTCTCAGAAAGACACATGACAATGTCAGCTGTATGGTTGCTTTTACAATTTTCTTTGTTGCTGGTTTCAATGTTATAGTCATTGTGTGTTGTGTTGGTACATCAGAGGCATAATCCTTCATATTGATTGGTGCTGAGGCAATAATCTTCCTTCGCCCACCTCTAGCTTGCTATTCAAAGTAAATATATACATACATGTCTATTGAAAATTACAGAAAATGGGGGTTACATGTATGTCAGTCTTTTTTTTCATATTTAGTCTTTTTGTTGTAATTATGTAAGTTATGTGTTAATGTAAGTTTTTTAAAATATCCTTTTGGTATTTTTCACTTAGTTTTCTTTTTCTTTACTGTTCTTATTTTATCAGTTATCTTCATTTTCAATACTTGTTTTGTTGATGTTTTGGTCAAATTGTCCACACACAATGTTAACTCAAAGCTAATTTATACATGTATACATGTAAATGTATATAAATATGACAGTGTCATCTTTGATTATAATAAAGCCCTTTCAGAAATTATTATATTGGCCCTGGTTACAGGTAAGGTACAGGGTTGGGAAACTATTGATTTAAATTTGGAATGTTTTTCCCCCAAAGAAATATTGTATGTATCATATTATAAATTGAAAACTATATAGTCAAGTGTGGCAGGTGTCCAGATCCCATGATTATGAAAAGTCTATTTTTTAAAAATAATTTACATCTTCTAGAAGAAAAGTCCATTCTTTGTCCTCATACTCGGCATGCCTGCTATCTCTGAACAATGTCACTTGTGTTTCTACATTCTCTGGCACTGTCCATGTAACCATACCATTGTATGGATTCTGTATCGTTGGTTCCCAGGTATGGAGCTACAATGATTTAAATAGCATTAAATAAATCTGATTTTTTTTAGATTGTTACATTATAAGGTAGATCCTGAATCACAAACAGCATAAAGAAAGTTTTGGGTACCCCAACACTGTAGATCTAATAGTATAAATAAAAGGAGAGGTGGGGTTTAGACATAAAGAGGTCAACATCTTGTCTTTAACAAAGTTTTGATTTTCCGTGTTTTAATGCCACCTTTAAGCACCGCTTTAAGGCTATTTCACGACAGCCAATTTTAATTTGTGGAGGTATTTTTAATAGTTATCTGATTTCTGTTTTCCAGCATCTTTCATTCATGATCAGATAAATCAAAGAATTCAATGTTTGCACAGCTTTAAGAAATTTGTTACCGTCATTATCATATGATATCTACCGGTACATGTAAATCAACATGTCAATGATTTTTTGCTCATAAATCTATTAACAATTGAGAAAAATTGTAACATGTTGACAGTTTGACAAATAAAGATTTTTGATATTGAGAAATAATAACCAAATACATTTTTAAAATCTAATAAATAAGATCTTCCAGTGAGCAATTAACAAACTTAATAAAATATTAAGTGTCAACTTAAATTACATATTATCTAATACAAATATGTGCGATGATGTACTTTGGATTTTTTTTTTTTTAATAAAAACATTGCTTTAATTAGTAACACTTAAAAGTATTGACAACTTATCTTTTTATACATTTACCACTTGACTTATACATCTCATGTTTAATAACATGACAAAAAACATTTACAAATATGAGGCACACCAGGCTTTCTTATCTATGTTAGTACAAAACAAACTTAGAAACTTGTAAAAGATTAAAATATAATTTCTCATATGATTCTATTGAAAACTTTGAGCAATAATAGAGTGGTTGTAACCAAAAAGTTAAACGGTATCTTTGAAAGATTAAATTAATCTTGTAGTTGACTTTCAGAACAGCCAAAGCAAACTAGAGAATTCTTAAAATATTCAAGGTATTGCGAGTTGCTCCTGTAATAAAAGCTCGCGCACCATTTACCAACAGAATATGGTCACAAAAAACATCATTTTTCGACAAATTATCTTTCAATTCATTATTTATGCAAAAATTAAATATGCCAGTTCTTTAGAAACTTATAACTTATAAATGGAAACTAAGACAGAGAAGGGATGCATGATAATGCAAATAGGTCATATGATCCTATAAACTATAAATAGCCTTTGTTTTTCCACTTTATGTAACTTATAGTAATTGTATCTTACCAGGAAGATTAGACTTGTCTTAAGTACTTATGTTTACTTAAATTTAATAAGTTTAGTACTTATGTTTAATAAGTTTATCATTCATTTTTAAACTTACTTTATTTTTATTTTGAAGAATACTACATCTGTACTTGGAAACTTCTTAATCAATTGTTTGAATATCTTAATTTTTAAGTAAAACAGTCTTCATAGCTAGCTAAAAATAGAAGGGTGCAGCTTCCTTCTGCTTAAAAGGGAAACTCCTTAATGCAAAACAATCATTTGAACTACCAAGAAAAGCTTTTGAGAGCTCCAAAATACCATAAATCAGCAAAAAATACATCATTTTATTCATTTACAATGTATTACCATTTTTCAAGTATTAACATGATCAAGTTTGTCCTTTTTCAGACAAGAAACTGTCCTCTGTGTTTAAATGTGCCTCTCAGCTATTCATTCTAGCTTGGACAGTTACATGTATTTGCATTTTACACCTTGCTCTTTAAATTTTGTTTTACGAGCTGATATACCATATCATATTCTTGTTTTGGTACACAACAAAAATCCACCTTAAAATATGGAACTGGGGGAGAAAAGAAGATTTTTACAGAATAAAATGATTGTATCTTGTAGATTGATCCTTCTATTAATACTGCTAAATGACATGGGCTTTTCATGAATCATCAAATGATTGATTGGTTGTTTGTGTTTTAACGCCACTATTGCGCTATTTTGTGCACGTGGCAGCCATTTTTTTCTTCTCAGAGGAAGCTAGAGTACCCATGAAAACCACAGAACTTCAATAGGAAAACTGACAACCCTAGTCAATTCAGATTGGAGTCGCAGCACCAGCACTGGCAGGGGGTCCAACTCATAACCTCAGTGTTGACTGGCTAGTGATAATAGTAGTAAAACTACTTAGACTCCTTGAAGCATCAAATGAGAACTTGAATCTTTGTATTGACCAGGCCTGAAACCAAACCAATGATAAAGCATGCATGCTACAAAAGGCAGTTAGTCTCAGACTACTGACATAATTGCTAAATAGCAAACTCCATAAATATCAATGAATGGAGAACATTGAACTTTTTGTAAACGACTTCAATGAGATAAAATAAGAACACACTGCCATTTTCTTTTATATGACTTGATGGAGACTCAAATATCAGCTTGATCAGTAAAACAATGATTGTATACAAGCAGATATTAGTTAATTATTATATTTTGATTTTTTAAATGAAATCCCCTACAAACTTTAAAACAAGAGGCTGTCACAACGACAGCAAACCGGATTTATTAATATTTATTTGTGTCCTGGCAATATCACAAGAACCATTACTGATGAATGGTGAAAGTGAAAATCGTCAATATCAAATTTGAGCTCCATTTTGTCATCAGTATCAACATCTTAAAATTTGAAAAGCTTAGATTGAATGGTTCATGAGTAAATGCAACAACGTGAATTGAAACGCCATTTCACAATCTTTCAAGAACCATAACTCCTGAACAGTAAAAGTCAAAATCGTCATTATTGAACTTGACCTCTAATTTGCCATCAGTAACAACATATAAAAATTTCAAAAGCTTTGGTTGAATGGTTCATGAGAAAATGCACGGACACGACTGGAAACACCATTTTTCAATCTTTCAAGAACCATAACTCCTGAACTGTAAAAGTCAAAATCGTCATTATTGAACTTGACCTCTATTTTGTCATCAGTAACAACATATTAAAATTTGGGAAGCTTTGGTAAAACAGTTCATGCATAAATGCACGGACACGACTGGAAACACCATTTTTCATTCTTTCAAGAACTACAACTCCTGAACGGTAAAAGTCAAAATCGTCATTATTGAACTTGACCTCCATTTTGTCATCAGTAACAACATATTAAAATTTAGGAAGCTTAGGTAGAACAGTTCATGCGTAAATGCACGGACACGACTGGAAACTCCATTTTTCAATCTTTCAAGAACCATAACTCCTGAACGGTAAAAGTCAAAATCGCCATTATTGAACTTGACCTTCATTTAGTTGTCAGTAACAACATATTAAAAATTTAAAAGCTTTGGTTGAACAGTTCATGAGTTAATGCACGGACAACATTTGATTGGCGCCCGCCCGCCCGCCCGACGTACATCCCCAAATCAATAACCGACATTTTTGTCACAAAAATCCGGTTAATGACAAAATACACAAAAAAATATAAACTTTATTGTAATGTTACAAGGTAAACCTGTCTTATACAAAGTATGGTCAATGAATATACCTGGGATGATTTCCTTCTGCTTCTTCTTGTCCACACAATACATAGCTTGTTTGGTTGCCTAAATTAATCCAAAATACAAAAAGTTGTCAGAAGTTTGATATCACCATATATGCATGTAATTTTTTTCTACATTTTACTTACATTCAACTTTGTCTCAAAAAACATGATAAATTCCACTAAGTGATGTTAGGAATTATTATTTGAAGAACATATATATAAAGTGCTAAAATTTACTGGATTTTTTTACAAATCTAATAATCTTTAGTACTATTTCAAAGTCAGATAACTTTTACTACAGTAATGAAAGAAATGCATCCTGCATCAACAATTATTTAAGAATTTATAACTTTATACATGTAATGTATTTATTGTATTAGCAGAAGCCAGAACAACTATAATCATGATAATGATTATAGTTTAAAATAACTTTAATATCAGTATTTTTTTAAAATTTAACATGTTTTTTTTTATTAATACAAGTAGTCATTTTATTCTTTGAAATGCAGCAACACAGTAAAATATCTTAAGTTTGAGTACCAATGCATCCATGGCCAGTCATATTCGTACTGGTTTTCAATGAAACTCAAAAGCATGTTTTGAAATAGATCAAAAACATGTATGAACATACATGACCTACATGTATATAAGTATTAAAATTCATTCTTACCACTTCTTTGTACATTCCACTTCTAATTCCTGGTATGAAGCAGTAAACTGGAACTTAGACGCAGACTTCCCTACTCTCTGGAGTCTCTTCCAAACACTCATTGTTGTTAATTATTTTCCATTCTAAAAGTTGCAAGGAGGAAGTTAATTAAAACATCCTGACCAAGGAAATAATAATCAATATACATATAATTTCTTTGTCTTGCATGATAAAAATGTAAACAGGAAGAATATCACTCATAATGTCATTGAATGTTCTTAGGTACAGTGAAATATTCATTAAACCTAACTTTTGACAAACTGAGAGTGTTTTAATAAAGGAGCCCATTTGCTATTTAAAACTAGATAATGGAAAATTCAAAATTTGCAAAATTATGGTTTAATACTGTCTACAATGCCTTGGATGCATTATCAGAACCAACATCTGTATTGATAGGAAGACCGGTCATGTCAGGTGATGACCTTGTGCTGATTTTGAGATAATGACATAAAAATCACTTATTTAAGAATCATTCCTCAATTTCCTTAAAAAAAATCACTTCTTAAAGTATCAATATTCTAATGATCCCCATTATTTCAACACCCCAAAACAGTGAAATTTTGATGGCGAAAAGTAGAATTTATTACATAATCTGTAAGATGAATCCATGAATTTTACAGGAAAAATACTCCCACTGCTGGAAAAAAAAATCAGTTACAGTAAGAAAGTATGAGTTCAATATGTAAAGCCTTTATTATAGCATTTTTTAAACTAAAATAGAATTTACAGTTAAATGATTGCATCACAGGCATACACCTTGCTACTTAAGGGGGCTTGCGGGTATAAATCAATTTTCTTTTTAAATATAGGATTTTGCTTTATTTTTCTTAAAATGAACTTTATCATATACTTCATATAAAAATAAAATAAAAAAACATTTAAGCTCACAATATGCCTTCAAAGCATACATTTTTGTATTATGTAAAGGTATTTTTTTCAGTTGAACTAATAGGAGAAATAGAGGTAATATCGCAATAAAAAAAAGAACTAAATTACAGAAATCTCTTAAATTTTACAATAGTTTAGTTTAAGTACAGCTTATTAAAATAATAATAAAAACAAGAATGTGTCCATAGTACACGGATGCCCCACTCCCACTATCATTTTCTATGTTCAGTTGACCGTGAAATTGGGGTCAAAACTTTAATTTGGAATTAAAATTAGAAAGATCATATCATAAGGAACATGTGTACTAAGTTTCAAGTTGATGTAACTTTAACTTCATCAAAAACTACCTTGACCAAAAACTTTAACCTGAACTTTGCAGTATCATTTTCTATGTTCAGTAGACCATGAAATTGGGGTCAAAACTATAATTTGGCATTAAAATTAGAAAGATCATATCATGGGGAACATGTGTATTAAGTTTCAAGTTGATTGGACTTCAGCTTTATCAAAAACTACCTCGACCAAAAACTTTAACGGGACGGACGAACGGAGGCACAATTGGACGGACGGACGAACGGAGGCACAGACCAGAATCCAGAAAACATAATGCCCCTCTACTATCGTAGGTGGGGCATAAAAATATAGGTCACCGACATTTTTACACCAAAGGGAGATAATTTGGAGCTGTTTTAATGATATATATATATATACATTTTAAAAGTAATCTGGGGACAAAATGAATTGATTTTTTTTGGTTGATTTTAGTACCATATGATAAAGAAACAACTTATAAAGTAATAAATAAAATTTATTATGAATCAAGCATTCTGTGCATATTGCATAACCATACATAGTACCCTACCGGTTAAAAATATTCATTGTATTGGAACAAAATTTGAACTTGATCTAAAACTTGTCATGGTGTAACCTATATTACAAATACATGTATCAAGTAAATATCTTCAAGCATGACAATTATCAAGTTAATTTTCTAAGTCCAAGGACCATAACTCTGCATAACATCATCAGACCAGAACAAAATTTGAACAGGGTCTATAATTTGTCATGATAAAACTGTATACCAATTTTCAATATCTTAAGCCTAACGGATAAAACTGTATACCAATTTTCAATATCTTAAGCCTAACGGAAAAAAGTGTGGAAAACTGATTTTTTTAGTGAATTTTCAAAGTCAAAGGACCATAACTCAACAAACCAAAACAAAATTCAAACTTAGTCTGTGACTTGTCATGATAGAACAATTCACCAGATATGAAATCAATATCTTCAAGCATGAAGAAAAAAAAGTGTGGAAAACCGATTTGCCTGAGAGACAGATGGAAGGATTGCAAACCTAAAGTCCCCTTCGATTTCGTTGGTAGGGGACTAAAAAACTAAAGGCTCTCAAAAAGAAAGGAACAAACCTGTTTGGTTTCATTCAATTCAGTGATTCTCTAAAAGAAGAAATTTGTATGTATTTTCCATAGGATCCTATGTTAAACTAAGTCCCCTGTTGGCAGCCATCTTGGATGATGGATCAACTGCATTGGATAATGGATCAACTGCAAAGTAACAACACTTGGTCAGTACCTCATAAGGAACATTCATGCTATGTTTGGTTTCATCTCTAAAAGAAGTCATTTGTATGCATTTCCCATAGGGTCCTATGTTAAACTAAGTCCCCCGCTGGCGGCCATCTTGGATGATGGATCGGCTACAAAGTAACAACACTTGGTCAGCAACTCATAAGGAACATTCATGCCATGTCTAGTTTCATTCCATTCAGTGGTTCTCTGGAAGAAGTTCAAAATGTTACCAGATGCTCCACAGGGTGTAGCTTTATACGACCGCAGAGGTTGAACCCTGAACAATTGGGGCAAGTGTGGACACAACATTCAAGCTGGATTCAGCTCTAAATTTGGATTGTGATTAAATAGTTGACACAGCATAGGTTTCTGACACAGAATGAATGTGGTCTCAGGGATCTCCATGGATGAAAATTGAACGATGGAGGAACTTTCACCATCATAAACCGTATCTATGCCGTACAGTGTTAGCGCGATCGAAAGTATTTCATCCCTCCACATAGGGATAGGTGAACATGCTAATTCATTGCTTATTTAAATTATATTTATTTGAATTTTCATTATAAATACTATATAGAAGTATTATATATTTTCAATAATTGCCGTTTGTAACCCTTCAAAGGCCAAGCCCTCATGCCCCTCCATTTCCCTTAGTCGAGAATGACCAATAGCTATCACGAAGGTCCCCATGTAGTTTTCTTCCTATTTTTGGTAATTAATATGGGGGTTAAAAATCATGTGGAGCTTATTTTTCACGGACACTGTCAAATTCAGAAGTCATGAACCCATTACCGGTATGGCTGGTTTGCAGCAACGACAAAACGAGTCACACGGGTTATGTTAAAGGTTAAAAGATTTGTAAAGCAAACATTGTCAAATGAAAAGGTTTTTAATGACTTTATCTACATGTAGCAAATCGATGCTATGCAACATTCATCTTTCGAGTCTGAATAGAAACCGGAAACAAGGATGTATCAATTTTATTGTAAACTACGAAATGAATTCGGAATTACGATACGTTATTTCTTTACAGGAAATATTAAAAGTTTTTACTTTTTAACTTTTAAAGTAATTCTATATTATCGTTACAATACAGCAGTACTCGAGTTATTTGCGATGAAATAATAATTACTGTTTTACGCCTTATTTTGTACTTCTTAAAAAGGGGGATGCTGATTGCGTAAGTCAAAATAAAAGCACATGTTTCACTTGTTAAACTTTGTAACTGGATTATTAATTCATTTATTTAATCTAAATTATCATAAGCATTTGCGGAAACTTAGGTAAATAATTTGACAAATGAATCATCTATCTTCAGATAATATTCTCCTGTCTGGTTTGTTGATCTACCTGTACAAGCTCAGGTACAAGTGATTAGCGATCTTAATCCGGATATCCTTCAGGCGTTAGAACTGTATTGGATTATACTATAAAAAAAGCCTGAGGGTTATGCAATTACATGCATTTAATTATAATTGCTAAGAAAATGGCGTCAGGCTTTAAAAACGATCACAGTTTGAACGATGGCGGAAGACAATTGAACGATGGCGCAAGTCATTTGACGATGGCGCAAGACATTTGAACAATGGCGGGGCACCATCCTTAAACAGGCCATGGAGATCCCTGTGGTCTAATGAACTTAAAAAATTTTTTTTGCCTTTGAGCAATTCACTATGCTGTTGAATATTAATACTCTCAAAACAATGTTTGAAGAAATTTTCTATTTATTTATGAAATCTGAAATCCCCCCCCCCCCAAATTTTTTTTTCACATCCCCTTTCCCTTATTCCAAAACTGATCTCAAATTCAAATTTCTAATGGAGTTTGCAACAATAACTACTCATGTATATACATTGTACATCATAAAATATTAAAATGTAAAAAAAGTGCTTGTAATCACTGAATGGTAAAGATTGTTTAAATTTATTAGTTGGTAGTAAAAGTGAATATACATTGTATATTGTATAAAACAATGATTTTAGTTGATTCAATTACTATTCTGGACAAAGAAAGATAACTCCAATTTTCAAAGAATATTTCATAAAAACTGTGCAATTGAAAATTTCTTGCTATTGCGCAATATTGTGCAATTAGATATTTCTTGCTATTGCGCAATACTGTGCAATTGAAGATTTCTTGCTATTGCACAATACTGTGCAATTGAAGATTTCTTGCTATTGTGCAATTGAAAATTTCTTGCTATTGCACAATACTGTGCAATTGAAGATTTCTTGCTATTGCGCAATTCTGTGCAATTGAAAATTTCTTGCTATTGCACAATACATAATATAATAATGTTGGACCCCGATTTGGACCAACTTGAAAACTGGACCCATAATCAAAAATCTAAGTACATGTTTATATTCAGCATATCAAAGAACCCCAATGCAAGAATTCAATTTTTGTTAAATTCAAACTAAGTTTAATTTTGGACCCTTTGGACCTTAATATAGACCAATTTGAAAACAGGACCAAAAATTAAGAATCTGAATACACAGTTAAATTTGGCATATAAAAGAACCTCAATAATTCATTTTTTTATGAAATCAAACAAAGTTTAAATTTGGCCCCTTTTGGCCCCTAATTTGTTGGGACCAAAACTCCCAAGAACAATCCAAACCTTCCTTTTGTGGTAATAAACCTTGTGTTAAAATTTCATAGATTTCTATACACTCATACTAAAGTTATTGTGCAAAAACCAAGAAAAATGCATATTTTGGACCTGTTTTTTGCCCCTAATTTGTAAACCAGTCAGGGGACTTACTTAAATGAGTGATTTTCTAAATCACTGGTTTAAGTAACATTATTTTCATAAAAGATGGAAGTAAGAGTTGTCTTTCTTTAATAATCACCTATTTAATAAGTACAAATTAATCACTAGAAGAAGTGATTTAATCTTATTGTAGCTTTAAATATAGAACTAGAACACACCCGCGAAATCACGGGCATTCAGAGCGTAGTTTAAAGTATGTAAAGTGTTGTTGGAAGAATTTTGTAAAATACAGAATGACTGGAGAATTTCAGCAAAAGGATCATAAGTCATAGGTTATTGGGGACAGGAAAATGTTTTTTTACCCTCCACCTTTATTTCCAAAGTTCCCAATTTTTGGTTTTCTATCAATTTCAATATGAACATACATTTAGTATGTTATGAACATTTATTTAAGTAAGGAGCCTGTAATTCAGTGGTTGTCGTTTGTTTATGTGTTACATATTTGTTTTTCGTTCATTTTTTGTACATAAATAAGGCCGCTAGATTTCTCGTTTGCATTGTTTTACATTGTCATTTCGGGCCTTTTGAAGCTGAGTATGCGGTATGGGCTTTGCTCTTTGTTGAAGGCCGTACGGTGACCTATAGTTGTTAATATCTGTGTCATTTTGGTCTCTTGTGGAGAGTTGTCTTAACATGGCAATCATACCACATCTTCTTTTTTTTTATGTAATCAATGAATTTTTTAAAAGATTTAATGACTGGAGAATTTCAGAAAAAGTATCAAAAGTTCACATGAATAATTTTAGCGCTTATCTGTATATTATGAACATTCATTACTATATAAATAAAGCTTTCAATTCTAAGTTTACTAATCGATCCATGGTGATCATTGATATAGTATACAGACCCTCTCTATTTAATAAACTCTGTGACCGCCGTGGATAGTAAACTTGAAAATGATAGCAGATAAAATTCTGAAAATACACTTTATTCGTAGTACAGTAGATTCCACTTAATTGCATACCGCTTAATAGCATAATTCGGTTAATTGCATAGTTTTCTCCTGCACAAAACCATTTCCCATTCAACTAATGTTAAATTGTCCGGTTATATGCATAGCTCTACAAGTGGCCTTTCGGTTTATTGCATAGAAAATTATTGCCGTCTAGATATGCTTAGTTAAAACTGACGAGATTTTTTACCGGAAACGGCAATTTGGTAAGTAGAATTTTCTTGAATGCATCCTTATTTTCGTTATTATTTCATATTTACTTTTGTGTTATTAAAATAAAGTTTTAAAACAGTTTCTTTCGTGTTTATATTATGGAATTTGATTTAAAAATAAACCTCGATGTCTACACAGGTAAAGTTTCCCATGTTCTATTTTAAGCCTCGAGGTCATAAAAATGTCAAACAGGTAATTGTTGTAAAAACACTGACCATTCTATCTCAAACTTGAAAGGGTGTTAATAATTGATTGGATTTAAACAATCGTCCATAGATTACATTTAGGGTTAATTTTAAAAACAATAATTATCGATCATGACATAACCAATGTGAACTCTAGTAATTGGGCTTGGGGTGATCTGTATATTAATGTTAAATATTGTAGGGCATTTATATATATGGTTAAAGAATTTTATACATCAATCATTTAATTTTGATATTTTATGAAAAGAGCATTCACTATTAATTATTATATTTTCTCACTTTCAACACTTGTGTCCAGCAAATAACCCGTACAGGGCCCCATATACTGTTTTGCATATACGAAACTAACGAGGTGTTACTTCACTGTCCAACTGCATATCAAAGGCAATTCATTATACATCTATTGATAAAATAATTATAAACTGTGAAGTATTGTTTAGAAGTTTATTTTAATCAAAGCATAGCAATGTACATTGTACATATGGGTCATAGAAACAAATCTATTTTTAGAACAGTTTATTTTCGTATCCCAGGTAAAGGAAAAGTCGGAACGCAAATAAACTAAAACAAAATGTGTTTATAATCTTTATTTAAAGAAACAAAATAAAATAACACATATGAGAATATTAGAATAAATCAACATTCAGTATGTTGTATGTGGATTACAGGCGTTCATCTTTCTTCAGGGATTTCCTGATCTGTTCTATCGATGTTATTTGACTCTGTCATTTGGCATTTCGGATATAAGCATACTCCGCTTTATTGCATAATTTTGTCTGACAAATAGGCTATGCAAATAACCGGAATCTACTGTATATGTATGTTCAAAGTATACAGAAAAACGCAAACCGGAAGTCTAATCTGACTTAAAATTTCGTAAAATGACGGGACAATATCCGGATGCCTTTTTTCTCGTTTTTCTCCTAAAATAACTCAATCTGAATAATCATATGAATGGATGACAAATGCGACTATGCACTGTACCTATAGGACACAGAGGCGTGTTGATTAATTTATTCTGGAAAGAAGAGAAGCGACACCAAAAATGAGGTCTTCTCGTTTAATAGTATAGATACAAATGATCCAGGAACTAATTATGTTTCTAAACTTATCAGAACCAACATCTGTGTTGTCTAGGATGACAAGGTCATTTCAGGTGATGACCTTGTACTGAATCTAGGATAATGACATTAAAATCACCTGTTTAAGTATCTTACCTCAATTTCCTTCCCAAAAATCACTTATTTAAGTATCATTATTTTAATAACCCCCACTAATTTCAACACCCCCGAACAGTGAAATTTTTATCGTGAACAGTAGAATTTTATTACATAATCTGAAAGATGAAACCTTGAACTTTACATGAAAAATACTCCCACCACTGGGAAAAATCTGTTAAGACAATATCAGTTCATTATGTAAAGCCATTATTATAGCATTTTTTCAACTAAAATAGAATTTTCAGCTAAATGATAGCATCAAAGGCATAAACCTTGCTACTTAAAAGAAGCAAAAAGTTCATTTTTTTCAATTTTACTAATTAAAAGATATTATTTAAACCTATATGTTTAAAATTTTGAAAAAAACTACAAAATCCCAATTTGTGACAAAACTTTGAATTTGCTACTCAAATAAGTGATTTAAAAATCACTTATTTCAGTAAGTCCCCTGACTGTAAACTGTTGGGACTAAAACGCCCAAAATCAATTCCAGCCTTCCTTTTGTGGTCATAGATCTTAAGTTAAAATTTCATAGATTTTTGTTTACTTATACTAAAGTTATTGTGCGAAAACCAAGAAAAATGCTTATTTAGGACCTTTTTGGCCCCTAACTCCTAAACTGTTGGGACCAAAACACCTAAAATCAATCCCAACCTTCCTTTTATGGTCATAAACCTTGTGTTTAAATTTCATAGATTTCTATTTACTTTTATAAAAGTTAGAGTGTGAAAACCAAATGTCTTCGGAAGAAAACGACAACAACGCCACCGTGATACCAATATACGACCAAAACATTTTCAAAATTTAAAAAAACACTTATTTCAATAAGTCCCCTGACTGATAAAAAGTGGTTTAAGGTTAGGCTAATAGATAAAAAAAAAAATTGTTAAAGAAAATAGGGTGTTATGTTGCCAATTTTGATCTTCTGGTTTTCAAGACTGCCTCACAAAATTAAGCTCTAAGTTCCAAAGGTACATGTAGAACATTTTTTCGCAATAATTTAATTATTGTTGACCAAGAAACACTGAACTACCTGCACTTCACACTTTTTATCATTCAATTTTAACACAAGTCATGCTATAACACTGGCAGGAAAAAACAACACACAGTGGTCCTGTGGTAAGGATTTTTTTCAAATAAAATTTTATTACATTATTTTAAATTAAAATATGTCATTATGAACAAAATGTATCAATCTGAACATACATTTTGAAACAATTTAGTTACCAATCCTTTAAATATTTTGTTTTTAATATACATGATATATGTACTTTTCTTGTGAAATAAATAAAGATTGATTATCTTATAATTTAGTTTGAACCTTTGATGTATATACTTTGACATAATTAAATGCTTGTGAAATTATATAAAAATTTGACCATATTAAAAAAAAAAAATTTAATGCATGTTTCTAAAACATTTTCTTTTCAAATGATCTTTGAGATATTTTAACCCAAATTTATTTTCATGTGCTAAATATTACTTAGTTATCTTGTTACTAAGTTATTCTTCTTGTCTCTCCTTGTTGCTAATTAGTCAGACTCACTTTAATAAAGATGCATTTTAATGCCATTTTTTAAGTATCTTTTATAGGTCTTGCATTTAATTTTTCCTCCCAATGTACAGGTCTTCTCTTAATATACAATTTAAGTGTATAAACAGTCATCTAAATTATTTTTGACGAACAGGTAAGATAAAATTGAATATAAGGTTTTGAGATGCTGAGACTGAGCCTCTGAGGACAACGAAAGGCAACTTCAGGAGATTAAAGTTTTATCTACTAAATAAGACATTAATATGTAAAGCCATGATCGCTATATATGTCTTGAAATACCTACAGAATTATTGTATCTTTTAACACTCAAATGTAACAGGACGTCAATCTAAACTAAAGATAATTTCCTTCAGACGATATCGAATGTCTCCATCTTCGCCATTTTGACAGATAATCACGTGACTAAATTTCTTGCATAGAATTTCTTCAAATAAGTTTGTAAAAATTTCATAAAATCCCATATAATTTCTAATCAAACCAATTAAAAATTATTAATTCAGTTTTTGTAAAAAATAGTGCAATATATTTTTAAAATAGCAAAATGTTCCTCAAGGAATGAGGTAAAAGCAGACGAGTTGCAGGTGCCCGACAATGGCGACTCGAAAAAGAGCAGAAAAATCACCCGAAAAGAGACAGAATGAATATTTGGAATCGGGTAGTTACAGATTAATAAGTTTTCTGTCATATTGACGATGTAACCAATTTCATTTTTGCGACATCTACAATAAAATTTACTTTTTATGTGACAATGTCGGCTGCTATGACAAAATGTACACATTGTCGAATTTTGTCATGAAATGTGTACTTTTTGACATGACAATGTAATTGTATGTTGTCATCCTTGAAGAGAGACTATGTTTCAACAAGTTAACAGTTTTCTGAAAGTGAAAGATGTTTAGAAATGTCACATTTCTCGTAAAAATATATACCATGCGCTGACAGACGCTTTCAAGATGGCGGCAAACAAAAATGTAGTCTGCTATAAATTTCAAAAATAACAAAAAATATGAAAATGACAATTTCAGGTAATAGATTTATGAATTTTAATAAAATAAAAATAAAAGTTACCTAAAACTTGGATGGTACTCATTTAGTTTGTATGTAGTAGATAATTTGTATCTGATGTTTATAGTAAACTCCCGAACTTCCTACAGAATAAGAATATTTTATTTCCAATTAAAAGGCCCTATATTAAAAGAGCTTTCATGACATTACATACAAGTACGTAAGATTAAACTTACATTTTTACATTCCTATGTGAAAACAAGGGACATTAGACAGGTTCTTTACTTCTACTGACTTGTGTGTTAAAATCAGGCCTATTAACCCGATATGAAATATACAAGGTCTCGAAGCGGTTACTTTTGAAGCTTTTGAATTTTCAATAAATAGCAGACAGAAAAAGGTTTAATTTATAAAAAAAACTGTTTACATGTAACATCATAATTGTATTTTTGCAAATGATGCTATAAATAGATATTAGAAGATGTGATGTGAGTGTCAACAACACAACTCTCCATCCAAAACACAGTTTGTAAAAGTAAACCATATAAAGTTCATTTTTAAGGGCCAAAATTATTTTACTTTTAGGTGAAAACGTTTCATGTAAAACTTCCTGTTTCAAATTTCTTTTTTCATATTTCTTAGAGTATTCTTACTGAATGATTAAGTCGATATATTCATGATATTCTGCTGATCTATGATGACAACATCATTTACTGAGAATAGAGATTGATTACGAGAAGGGCGTGAAATATTCGGGTTGCAAGTAGTACGCTGTGTCCAAGAACTCAAATCGCTGTAAGTCACAAATGACACACAAATGTTTGTGAGTAAAACACCTTGGATTTATTTTATTTATACAATGACTTTGTGTCAAGAAATTTGGACTGTGAATGAAACCCAAAAGCATAAGAATCGTGGAACACATTTGACTGGAATAAAGAAATCGACACAAGCATGAACTTTTTAGATTGGTGACTGTATAGTGTATTGAGTTTAGAAAATCGACAAACATACACATTTTTGATTTATTAATTTATAGCAAGATCTTAGCTCTAGATTTAGCCATGCCTTTCGTTTTTTTTTTGTAGAAAAACAGCAAACATCCTCTGTCCCAATACCCATGATAGAGTCATTAAACAACTTTATTTTCTACATTGTAATTATATTATGTATATTTGCATCTTGCATATTAAGGACCAACCCTATTATTTCCACATTGTTTGAGTTTTCATTTTATTCTGTACTTACGTACTCATGTTGCATACCAATGCATTTGCTTCATTTTATTAGGACAACAAAACATTGCTTAGAAAGCAAAATACATTTGAAGAAGATAGCATTTCTCCACATTTCTGCTGTTTATTATAAAATAGGTTTCTAAAGCGGCAATTACATGTAGAACAGTGGTTTCCAATCAGTGAATATATTTACAAATTTGAAAAAGTGGCACCAGCTTATGGAGTATATGTGTCTCAATTGATACGTTAATCTAAAGCTAGCTCAAAGTACATTGATTTTGTTGAACAAGGAATACTGCTTTCTCAAAAGTTGCTAAGACAGGGCTATGAATCAATCAAACTAAGGTCATCACTCAAGCAATTTTATGGTGGCCATCATGAGCTGATTGGCCATTAAGACAAAAGTGTGTCAGAAATCATATCTCAGTGATATTCTTCCTCAGTCATAACGACCTTCCGTCATTTCGAACGCATGACGAGTGCCATATACGGTGCAGGAAATGCTTACCCTTCCGGAGCACCTGATTTCACTCCTGGTTTTTAGTGGAGTTCGTGTTGTTTCCTACTTATTATTTGTAACTGTTGATGTAAAATGTCTTTTGGTTTAATGAGTCTTTGGTTACTCCTTGGTTTTGATTGTTAATAAATGTCTTATACACGATACCTTATGGGTGTATTTACATGATATAAGCTTATTATTACACTTGCATATATGAATAACATGTGACAAGAAGGTGTCATATGAAATAAAATTTAAAAAATAAAATCCTCTTACCTGCCCCATTTTAAAAAAAAATTTGGATGAAAATCTAATAATTAATTTTAGTCGGCTTTAAGATATGAACAAATTAAACATTATATTGAAGATTTTCCAATAAATAGGCATTTATATCATATATATATATATTTAGGAACTTCTGCCCTTTGTTTGTCTTAAATGTATTTTAATTAGTCCACTACGGGCGAAGGAGATTTTAGGTTTCTGCACTCTGTCTGTCTGTCTGTCCATCCGTCAGTCTTGCAAATCAGTTTTCCAGACTTTTTTTCTTCATGCTTAAAGGTAATGATTAGATATTTGATGTATTGTTTTATCATGATAAGTTACAGGTCAAGTTCGATTTACACGATTTTAGCTTTTCTCCTTGTTCAGTGAAAGCCCTTTCCCTAGAATTAAATCTTTGATGAAATACTTATTATTTAATTACTAGATTTCTGTTCAAAGGGAAAAAATCATTTTTTAAAAGATTTGTAAAAGACATTGTATTTTGATAAATTTTCTTAGGCAAATTGTTTGAAGAACTTATTGGTATGTTTGTTTATTATTTTATGTAGTTTCACCATGGCAAGTTATAAATCAAGTTAGAATTTCGTTCCATTACAATGATTTTTTAACCGGTAGGCAACTTTGTATTGCCATGCAATACTAACCATGCTCACAGAATGCTTGTTTTAGTTCATTTATATGTTTTGAAGTTTAGTATGACATTGTATTTATTGTTATCATTTTAACTAAAACTTAGGCAAATATTCAACTCAATTTTTCATGTGCTGATTGCTGATAAGCAGGTAACATTATTCTATTGTATTTTATAGAAAGCAGTGAAGAGGAAGAATCAACACCGGTCTCTCTTTCAAGATCTCCAAGGTCAAGGGCAGCCAAATTACATACATCACCATCAATATCTGCCAGTCACCTTCACATCACTAATTTACTTTGCAAATCTGGGCAAGGTTAGTTGTTAGAATACTTGTTTACATAATATTGTTTATTTTTTAGATCACTTTGCATCATAAACAGTGAATAACACTAAAAAAATACAAAGAAAGCTAACATTATGCATGCAAACTTTGAGAATCTACACATGAATTTGTAGTCATATGTGTGCATTTTCATTATTAAGGGTTGACACGTTGATGATGAGTTGATATGCTTATTTTTTCCTCTACATGAAGTTTTGCAGGCTAGGGGACATATCAATAAAAGGCTACCCCTCTGTCTATCTGGTCTTTTAAGTGCTGTCACATGTACAATTTTTTGACCTATATTTTTGAGATTTATATATGTCAGGTTTACCAAACTTGCAAAGTCTTGGATGAGTTTTGGAAATATAAATTCTGTAGAAAATTTCATTGTAAGCACTCTCAAGTCTACAGTTACAGTCAGCTATTTATGAAATCTATATCAAAGGTTTATTTTAGTAATGGTTGGGACAATTTTTGAATCACCTTGGAAATAAAAATATTAAAAATATATATGGAAAATAGCATTGTTATTGATAAAATGCCTTCTTTTCTTGCAAGATGTATATTAAAAAATTAAGAAAAACATAAATGCTAAGGCCAAATAAAAATATATGTGTGGTTCCAGTTACATACTTTTGAAAAATAAGGTTGGTAGATCGGCAAATTTTATTTATTTTTTTCTAAATTTTATTTAGGATTGTCAAAATCCAGAAAAAAAATCGTGTTTTTACGGAAATTGTTTCCAGTATTACACACGTCAATACCAGAAGTCAGCCATTTTAAAAGTGTTTGGTTGCAAAATAAAGACAGTCATTTACGTTTTTCATTAATTTTGTTGCATTTTGACAACAAATTGTTATGAATTCTTGCATTTTGCCAATAACAGATACTTCTTATGGAAATTCAAATGACAGAAATCTACGAATTTTATATTATATTTATTCACAAACCCTAGGGTCGGGGGGGGTTTAAACTAGGGTCGGTCGGGTTACTGGAACCACACATATATTTTTATTTGGCCTAATATATTGCCCTTGGAAAGATCAAATATAGCAAGTTGGCTTGTGTGAGTTAATTGTATTAGAAATTATGTCTGTCTGTTTATTGTTAGAATGTTGCTATTTAACTGCAGTTGGCATAATAAATTAATGTTTTCAATTGTAAAATTTACGTATGTCCAGTCATGACATTTGGCTGGAGGCCTGTATTGTAAAATAAACTTTATAAAGTACATGTATTATATTACTTAGAATGAAAGTAAACAAAAATAGTTCATCATAGGATTTCATTTTACAGTACCTGATTGTCACATATAAATTACTTTCCATGAGACTGCTCATTGAAGTGTAATGAACTTGATAAATGTAAAATATTGATATGTATGTTTTGTAGAATCTAGAACAAGGAAAAGGTCCATAAAGGTTGAAGAAAATGAAGAAGACCAATCAAATTACATGTCATTAGATGTCCTAGCACAAGTTGCTTCTGAAACACTTGAAAGTGAACCTAAAAGAAATAATAAAAAGGTATTGAATATATTTGTGCTATTATAAAAAATAGTTATTGTTACAATAATTGTTTTTTATGCCCTACCTACAATAGTAGAGAGGCAGTATGTTTTTAGGTCTGTGAATCTGTTCGTCCGTCTGTCCCGCTTTAGGTTAAAGTTTTTGGTCAAGGTAGTTTTTGATGAAGATGAAGTCCATTCAACTTGAAACTTAGTACACATGTTCTCTATGATATGTTTTTTTCCAATTTTAATGTCAAAATTAGAGTTTTTATCCCAATTTTAGGGTCCCCTGAACATAGAAAATGATAGTGCGAGTGGGGCATCCGTGTACTATGGATACATTCTTGTTTATAATGTTTATACCCTTGTTCAAATGTAGTTATGTTTCCAGCAGATTTTTATGCACCACCTACCATAGTAGAGGGGCATTATGTTTTCTGGTCTGTGGGTTTGTTCATCTGTTTGTCCGTCTGTTTGTCCCGCTTCAGGTTAAAGTTTTTGGTCAAGGTAGTTTTTGATGAATTTGAAGTCCAATCCACTTGAAACTTAGTACCATGTTCCCTATAAGTTGATCGTTCTAATTTTGATGACAAATTAGAGTTTTTACCCCAATTTCATGGTCCACTGAACATAGAAAATGATAGTGGGAGTGGGGCATCCATGTACTTGGGACACATTCTTGTTTGTATTCCAATTCGATTAGACAATAATTAGAAGAAGTATGTGACATTTGATGATTTTTTTTGTCTCTCATAACACAACGACACCTTGTGAATACATGTACAACTCATACAAAATTGTTTGCTAGATTCTTATAATAATGGACCCAATGATAAATCTTTTTCTTTTTTTCAGACCATGAGATTGTTATCATCTCTGGAGATTTTAAACCTCAAACAGATAAAAACACTCTCAGACAAGTTTTTAGTCAACTTTTATGCTGAAATGTCATCTAATGAAATGACAAGAAACTTCATATATACATGTTACTTAATGCCAAGGAAATGCCAGACTCAGTTCAAAAGTTTTGGAAATGAATCTGGGGCAAGAATGAAGATGAGGAATCATTTACACAAACATCTTGAGCAATTAGTTGATGAAGAAAATGGTAAGATAATTATTATGATACAAATCCATGTAATCATGTAGGATATTGAGCTATTGGGAAAGGTGTATATAACATATTATTTAATATTTAATGTTCTATCTGTTAATTTTTAAGATTTGGGAGAAATCTAGCAAAGATTCTTGAAAAGTCATGAACCAATAGTTGCTACTTAAAATATTCCACCAAGATATTAAAGAATTAAGAAAATTTTGCACAGTTAATCACAGTCTTATTTGTGATTTTGTTCCCCAAATGTTTTATATCCCTTTTGGGTAATTAGGTTACAACCCGTTGTATCCACCAACATAGGATTTTCACTAGTATGAATTGGTCAAATAAGTGAAATTCATCTATCAATTGTATCTTTTCAAGGCAGTGATTACTATTATTCTTTGTAACATAAATTGGTTTAAAAAGTTTTTGAAGATACTATTTGGAACTTATCTGCTTTGGTACATTAATTGAATTTTTTTATTTTTGATTGGATACCATTGTAAACCAATCATGCATACATGTATCTACAACTGTTTCAGATCCTGATAGAAAAGAACGTTTTTACTTTGAAGCTGAACCTGTTCATATGAAAAATAAAAGACTAGCAGGTAAGTAATAAGTTGCAATTTAATCAGGTATGAACTAAAAGAAAGTCTGTGGGTAAATGTAAGGGATAGAGGAAGACCTACAATGTTAATTTGAAAGTTGACTTCAGTTTTTACAGTACAAACACTAAAACTGACAAGCTAAGAATAATATGAAAATGGAAGAAAAAAAGTTATAGTTAAACTTGCAATAAAAAACCAACAGAAGTTCACACACTATAAAACAATAACAAACCCCTGATGATGCTCTGTACATTGTACAGGACACTAAGCTTTTAGTGTGGTTATTGTACAGGACACTAAGCTTTTAGTGTGGTTATTGTACAGGACACTAAGCTTTTAGTGTGGTTATGCTTGATGTTTATGTTAAATCTCTTAAAACATCCTAATGTCTCTGTAATTTGTACTAGGATGAACATGCTTCAGTGAATTCAGTTTAAACAAAATTGAAAAAAAAAATACATCTTTTGAATTTATCTCAGTTGTTACACTCATGACCATTACATTTTTTGCAACTTTTTGTGATTTTATCAAATGTACTTAAATTCAGCTTATATGGTAACAATTCACAGCCAACCACCAGAGATTCAAACTAATTTGAAAATTGTTGAATATCTTACTTGTGTTACCAAGTTTTTATAACTTTTCCTCTTATAGAAATGGCTGCTATCAAGAAAACAAAGAAGATGAAATTTACAGCATTAAAAACAAGTAAATATGACAATATACCAAACACAACTACCCCAGCAGAATTAAAGAGTGGGGAAGTAACTGAGGACAGTAGGGATAGCATGGACCAAATTTCTGGCGATGAAAATGATTCATCTTCATTACAGAGAAGTGACAGAACAAAAATTATAACTAAACAACCTAATAAGGAAGTAAAATCTGGTAATAGGATAATCAAAGGAAAAAACGATGTACAACCAGTGGAACAATCAGATAATTATTGCAGAGAAGAAACGGAAAGGAGACTGGAAGAAAATGAACAATTAATTATAGAGCTGTTGAGTAGAACTCAGCCTCATCATGACCATAACTACACAACAGTATTTGGAAGAAAGAAAAGTTTCTACATGCGTGAATTCATTGGTGAAGCAGAAGAAGAAGTTGAGGTTGAAGATGAAGATAACTTGAAATTTTACTGCGGGAGAGAAATAATTCGACCAAAACGTAATGCAGAACCTATATTATGTCTTGGCAATGTGTCTGTGATGGATGAATTGTCTGGATATGGTCATGATGAAGCCTCAAAAACTATAATCGTGTGTTCAGAAGAAATTGTTGGCGACAGATCTGAATCTCCTTCCTTATTTGAAAATCCTGTGATCTCTAAAGGACACAGTGGTCAAAGTAGGTATTTGTAGTACTGTTCAAACAATTGATATATTTTTCAAAGGTAAAAAATTGGTGAAATGGCATTTATAATGAGAACCTTGGGAATTTCCTATATGCCAACAAAAATTTGGAAGCCTCTTTGGCCAAGCGTCTTGGCTTTCCCAAGTCTGAAAGAACAATAAAAGGATGGAAAGGGGAAACCAGACATATATTGCAAATCATGGCTATGATCAGATTTTTGTTTGAAAAAAAAAATGTTGCGGAAATTTATTTAAGGTGGTACCCAACACCTTCACTAAATTTTGGCTTGTTCAATTTTCATACAATTTTGACATAGTATTTACTTTGACCCTTTGACATGTTTGACAAAAATACTAAAATTTCAGAAAATTTGAACCAACCATTTTATCAGAAAAATTACACTGGTTATATAGCAGTTTGACAGACACTTATTTTAATCTTTGAAAAGCTTAATATTCCCTGAATGACACAACATAATTAAAACTTTTACAATCGTCCTGAATATGCATGAAATATTTGCCACTGGACGTTAAGCAACCAACAATCCATCTGGTTTTACAGAGTTATCTCCCTGTAGTGTTAGTTACCACCTTAAGGAATTAAATTTTAACAATTGTGTTTTTTTTAATATTTTTTTCAGTTTAACCAAATAAGTGATCAAATATGTTTTGTACATTTTTCTTAAAGGACCATACCCACCAATGCCCAAGTGCCCAATAGCAAAGCATGGAAGAATTGCAATTCCTGAAGAATATGAATCTCTGTCAGAGGAAGAAAGAAGAAATCGACAGCAATCTCCAAACAATACATGTATTATTAATATAGGTCCTCATACACAAAAGAAAAAGAGGAAAAATCCAAACGAACTTGAAACCACGGAATGGGAGAGAGTATGTTCTATTTCTTTCTTTATATATATATTAATTTATTTTAAATCGAAACAAAATATGTGTTTTATCAGTTTTGATGCAAGCAGTCAGTTCTATTATATAAAAAGTTACTATGGTTGAAGTTTAGTAAAACTTAAAGGTAAAGCCACCTTATGCAAGCTCTTTCACCTGATAAATGATTAAAGGTGAATTATTTGTTCTTCTATAAACTGAAACACTTGCAATTTGACTATAAACAACATCTTAAACTCTGCAAATTAAGACCACTATAAAGTATATAACTTTCTTAATACAATGTTTAATGTGAATACGAATATTTAAGGAATGACTGTAATATTTTTTCTGTCTATGAAGAAATAACATAAAAAATTTGGTGCACACTGAATAACGCGCGTAGCGGGTTATTTAACAGTGTGCACCACATTTTTTATGTTGTTTCGAATAGACAGAAAAATATTACAGTCATTTCTTATAATTTAATTCTAAATTCCATTTTAAACCGTAGAAAACCATGAAAAAACGTTGATGATGTCACGGTCACATGACTAAATTATGTCTATGGGCTCATAACAAAATAACGTCAGCCAATCAGAAGACATGTTACATTCAAAATTAAATTATTAGAGTATAGACATGAGTGTAACAAAGGAATTCGTTAACAAATATGACTGACTTTTTCTTCCAGAAAGCTGCCTTAAAATGCATACGAGAATTGAAAGCCAGAAAGAGGGACTTAATGTATCCATTATATTGTAAGATCTGCACAAATAAACAGTTCACAGCAGCTGCTACTCTCATGTATCATTACAGAAGTCATGCAGGTAATCATTCTTATGCAAATATAAAAATTCTTGTAGCTGTTTAATTGGGTGAGTCATGTAGCCTCTTTTAAAACTTGTTATTTTGATCACAGAAGGATCTGCCTAAATTAAGTGAAAAATGCCTTATAAAATGTTTGGAATTAAAAAAAAAAATCTGTTATTCCTGAAAAGCTGGAAACACTTAAAACAAGAAAAGAATGAATTTATTGAACAGTATCCAAGGCATAGCCAATGAAAGCATGGAACACTTTGTTTCCAAATTAGAGAAAAAATAAAATTTACAATCATTGAAACATTTAGAGTGGGTCTCATTGGGGTCTAAGCGTGACGCTTGATTGCCGATTTTTTGTAAGTGTGACACGTGAAATGCAAATTATTGTGTCATGAAAACGGGAAATGAAGTCTAGCGGGACACAGGAAATTGCAAAAAAAATGAAATTGCTTACGTACATAGTGTAAGCGGGATACGGGAATCTTTCAAAACAGTAAGTGGGATCTGTGATCAGAACCCCCCAATGAGACCCCCATTATATAATACTTTGACATATTGTTATGTATTTCAATAATACTATACGTATATTGTTTCATTTCAGTTCCTAATATGCTGGAATTGAAGACTGGAGAACTCTTTTTGCTTATCTTTATTTTTTTTCAGGAATCAAGCCTTTTATGTGCCTTATATGCAATACGACATTTACGAGACAACATAGTTTGAACTACCACATGTTAATTCACAATAATCAAAGTAGATTTACATGCAAGGATTGTGGTAGGAAGTTTAGACATCCAAGTCACTTTAAGGTAAGTCGGGCCATACAACAGTGCTTCAAATGTCATAATATTTATTTGGATGGTTAGTTGTACAATATAAAGTTTGAAAATTCTGATGTTTGATATATTTGTCAACTACTGAGTTCATTTAGACCCTGTTTCAATGAACTTAACTAGCCACTCAGCATTAAACAATTATCCATCCAACAATGAGCAATAAGTAAAGGGTACCAGAGTATTTCTTCAGCAAAATCACAGAATGTGTCTATGCCTTGCAGAATGTACATTGAATAAAAAAAAATATTAAAGTAAAACCACAGAAAGAGAAATAAAAAATTATTTTCAATAAGGGGAGCAAAGGAGAGGGTTCACGAAGGGTTTAGATTGGCCCTAAATTTTTTATGTTTTTTAAATCGGGCCAAAAAATTACAAATTTCACATAGAAATACTTCTGATAATACTATAAAGACAAAAATATATTTCCTTCCTTAGAAATTTTATGAAGCTTTTTTTTATTTACCCCTTGAATAAACATCATTTGTATTTTAAGGTCCATTTTGGTATTTTTTTTCCCATAATTTTTATTGTTTTTGGCATAATTAACCTTGGCCTCCATCTACGATTCAAAAAGTTTTTATATCGAATAATTCTGTATTAAAATAGGAATTTTTTGGCCACAAAACATTTTGGATTGTAGGTGGAGGCCAACATTTTCCTTAAGCTTTAAGGTCCGAAAATTGGGAACCAATTTGTGACCTTTTTGTAGTTTTATGATAAAGTTAATATTTTAGGCAATTTTGTGCCATAAGTGAACCTTATCCTTTGTTCGGGGGAAACGAGTATATGAGGACAATTTGGATTAGACCATACAATGATGTCCAAAGGCATGTCTGGAAAATATACAACCTAATATTTTGTTTATTGCTGAAGTCCACCTTAAAAGTAATTAAGGTATTCATTTTAATGCCATTTATTGTAATGATCAATTTTTTATGGTATTTTTTCAGGAACACTTGCGTCGTCATACTGGGGAAACGCCATTCATTTGTGCAGATTGTCCTCAAAAGTTCAAAACGAGAAACACATACAAAAGACATCTAAAAACAAGACATGGCAAGCTGTTGACAGCTTCAGGTATTAAAATTCTCACTGTAGAAGAATTTGCTAAAATCAGGACAAAACCATACAGAAGAACACCAGACAAGGAAGTAAGAAAGATGGTGTCAGAAATAAAAAGTAAACTTGAAATGGTAGACAATGACTCAGATGTTGATATTACAGATGAGGACGATGATGATACTTCTATGCAGGAAAATAGTATTAACATCAAAGAGGAAGAAAGTTCAAATAATGAGGGCACGTTGGCAGATGGAAACACATTGTTTATTCCATTGGGAATCTCTGTCAATTCATAGTTGTTATAAAATGTCATCATTGTATTATGTAAATATTGTTGAGAATTTTTGTATAATTTTTGTACTACTAGGTTTTTTTTTATAACCAATGAAGTGCTAGCAGTTTTGATGATTGTAGGATAATGAATTCAATTTGACATAAGAATTATGAAAAGTGAAAGTATATAGCATTATCATAGATAGTTATTAATAGAGTATTAAGTTTAGTGTATCATGTTTCTATTATACATATATGTGTCCTACAAAATACCAATTTTACACAAATTTGAACAATCAAATATTGACACAGATGCTTTATTGTTCACAAATTGCAACGCATATACTTCATTATATTAAAAATTATATTTAAGTCTTATTGAAAGGAAGCATTTTTAGAATGTTAGTGATATCATTTTTATACGACCGCAAAAATTGAAAATTTTTTGGTCGTATATTGGTATCACGTTGGCGTCGTCGTCTGCGTCGTCGTTGTCCGAATACTTTTAGTTTTTGCACTCTAACTTTAGTAAAAGTAAATAGAAATCTATGAAATTTTAACACAAGGTTTATGACCACAAAAGGAAGGTTGGGATTGACTTTGGGAGTTTTGGTCCCAACATTTTAGGAATTAGGGGCCAAAAAGGGCCCAAATAAGCATTTTCTTGGTTTTCGCACTATAACTTTAGTTTAAGTAAATAGAAATCTATGAAATTTTGACGCAAGGTTTATGACCACAAAAGGAAGGTTGGGATTGATTTTGGGAGTTTTGGTTCCAACAGTTTAGGAATTGGGGTTAAAAAAGGGCCCAAATAAGCATTATTCTTGTTAGTAGAATAAATAAACAAGGATAAAGATACACATCTAACAGGGATCATACATTTTAAGGGCAACCTCGTAACAGATAAATCTAGTTAATTGTTAAGCAAAATAAAGATATTATGGGTTGAGCTATGCTTTTTACGCTTCAAAATAGGTGAAAGATATTTTTTCTTAAGTCTGAATAATTTTTTTCTCAGGGGAATGGTTGTTAATATTGATGACCAACAAGTTGAATAGTTGCCTACTGGCTTCTGACTTTACTAATTTCACATCTAATGCTGTTTTCCTAAGCTGTATATTTACATATTGCCTGTCATATTGTTTAGAACTATTTTGTAAACATACCAACCATTAACATGGCACAATTTTTATTTGAACATCTACTTATTTAATTGAAAATATATTTGTGTTTATGTGTCTTGGTTATGCTAAACTATGAAGAAATAATTCTGTTTGTGCAGTGTCCCTGTGCAATAGAGCTTAAATCAGTATCAAAATATTTTATTTTTATACACCAACATGTTGGACAAAGTGTATAAGGCAAGTCTTTATGTGCTGTGAAAATTGCATGAAGACCAACATAAAATTCTCTCTCAGCTAGTCCTAGGCATCTGAATAAATGGTAGTAACTAAAAAGATTTTTAGTAAGGAAAAGTGGTCTTTTTTATATTTTTTTTTTTCTATTGCCCTCAATCATGTCCATGCTATGACTCTTTTATTATGATTAAATTAGAATGAATTAATTGTCCACGATTACACTATAATCATGATATTATTTATTTATATCTAAAAATGTATGTTTTTTAAGGTGGTACCCAACACTTTAACTAAAATTAATTTGACTCGTTTAATTTTCTTAAAATCTTGACAAAGTATTTACTTTGACCCTTTTACAAAAATATAAAAATTTCAAAAAATTTGAACCAACCATTTTATCAGAAAAATTGCACTGGTTATATAGCAGTTTGACAAATGATTTTGATCATTGAGAAGCTAGATATTCCTTTAACAGCACAACGTAATTAAAACGTTTAGCTGATTTTACAGAGTTATCTCCCTGTAGTGTTAGGTACCACCTTAAGTAAAAGTATTATACTTTTTAATGTTATTGTGTAATCTGATGTTATGGATATTTTTTTTTATTCTTTAAGATCTGTCAAAAATGCTTAAAACAGGATGAATTAATTTTGAGTGGAAAAGTCAACCTGGGAAAATAAGTGTTCACTGAAAAAGTTTATAACGATATTAAATTAAATGAAATAGATCATCATTAGTAGGCCGTTTTAATATTTAATTGTTCACCTTTAACCAAGGGGCGATGCAAGTATTCAGATCATCTTTATTTATATTTTTTTTTATATATTTGTTATAAAATATTATATGTTATACATAATTAGTAGGAGCTGATTACTTTCTTATGTGCCTTTGCTTGAAAGAAAAATGTTCTTTTTTGAAAAGCATTCTTAATAGATAGAAACAAATTACTTTTGAACTTATATTCATCATATGTTGATATTGTATATATTTTTTTATGAGTTTGCAGAATTTTGCATTTGTTTAAGGTATGGGATGCCATTATAGTCTATGCCACACTTAAGTTCACAATAGAACAAGACTAGTACTTGTAAACAAATTAAATAAACATTTCCTCATTGAGTAGTCTCTGTGTCTAAAATGCATTTTATTTATTTTTCCAATTCACAAAGTTACAAATGAGAAAACAAATTAGTTTTGTGCATTGTTAAGCTTTAGTTCATTCACTTAATACATCAGTTGCAGGGGCGGATCCATCCATTTTAAAAAGGGGGGTTCCTAACCCAGGACAAAGGGGGGGTTCCAACTACATGTCCCCATTCAAATGCATTGATTGTCCAAAAAAAGGGGGGGGTTCCAATTTAATTTGCTTATATAAAAAATGTTTTATTCCATATTTGAACAATTCATTTATTTTCATGGATTAAGAAAAAAATGTTTTATCATTAGTATTTGATTTCATGGTTTTGCCTAGCTGCAAAACGGTTAAACTCTTATGGTCCTATTGACATTGTCAAATTGTGATTCAAATTGTAAAAAAATATCATTTGTGCAATAAGGGCTACGATTCTGCAGCTAGGTTTTGCCAAAGTCTGCAAATTAACTCATCATAGATACCAAGATTGAAATTTAATATTTACACCTGATGTAAAAATAGAGCTAGAGAAAATGTGTACTTTGTTCAAATTTTAAGTCATGGTTTACTTAAACCCATGCATGAACTCTCAAATAATAATGAATCTAAAAGTAACATGCATGCCATTTAAAGCCAGGTTCCATGTTGTATATTCTGTGATATTAAACATGATATTCTCACTTCATTGAAGTGTGTTTACCTTCATGCTGGTCATACACTGATTAGTTTGTAAATACTTTTTAATGATAATTTGTTGTGCTTTTATTTGAAGGTTGTATATTTTTTATGATAATTTTGCATGCAAGTAATGCTAAAATTGCCAGACTTTGCCATAACTCTCAATACTGGAGAAAGTTTGTGTCATTGATTAACTATGAATTCTATTTTGAAAATTGTGTTTTTATGTAAGCATTATTACACAGTTATAATATTTCTGCATTTGGATTAAGTAATATAAAGAATGTATTATCTATTTTTCTGCTATTTTTTTATATTTGTTGTTTCATAATTATAAACCTGACAATTGTTCAGACAACATAATAACAGAATATTGACAATGTGTTGTATGCTTTTGCTGCATCTTTAAGGATGTACTTAGGTGAGGTTAAGTGAAAATTAAGAAATTAAGAAATTAAAATTGATACTTTAAGCTGGTAAAGCATCAATTAAGGATAAAGATAAGCTAAAAATATTCATAGGTCATGGACCTCCTTTTCGAGATATTTGAGATTTAAAATATGGCTGGAAAAAGCTGACTCTGACTTTTACCTTATATTTGTATTGGTATTATTTGTGTCTCAAAACAGAAGAAAGAAAATCAAGAATCTTCTATAATTTTGGTAAATGACCTTTCATGAGCTATTAAGTCTAATAAGAAAAAATAAATGGGTGTTATCGGGCAAAATATTTTACATTGTATTGTATGGAAAAATACCAAGGAGTCTGAAAATTTTACACAAATTCCAAAACCTCACCTTAGTACATCCTTTATATTTAGTGTAAAAATCTTTTTCATACCACAGCCCATGAAGACAGGGATGTACTGGTTTATCACTGTCTGTCAGTCAAGGCTACCTTCTATCCGTTATATTTTGTTAAATTTTACCTAGGAAATACAAATCATAGCTTCCTGACATTTGAAGGTAACCTTAATGAAAGCATCCTTTACCTGTGATGCATTTTTACATCCTTCCTAGAAAGAGTATGGTTCTTTCTGAAACAACTTTCCTTTAATAAAATTTCCTTGCACTTGGAAATAAGTATACAAGTGATAATTTAATATGCAAGTCATGTTATGGAGCACACATCTCAAATTCAGAATTTCTGGACATGCATATATCAATTAACACTGTAATTATTATATTTTAACCCTTTACTCCATAATGACATATGTAGTGCCTCAGTTGAAACGTCTTGCCTATGAAAGTTCTGTATCAGACTTAATAAAATTTGTATCTAATATAAAAAGGATATTCATGAGTATATCTTACTGGAATTTCATTGATGAAATATTTGTTTTTGCAATTTATTAATACTTTAAACCTGATGATTTTTTTTTTGTTTAAAAATTCTTATCAGAATCAAGTAGCATTGTTACCAAGTACAATATGTTATTGTAGAATTTTATGACATTTCACCCTGTGCAATTTTGTGTCTTCCCATAAATGTATATTATTCACAATTTTTTGCAGTAATAGAATCTCAAGGAACTAATATAATACCATAAATTATAAAAACAGTGTATCCAATTGGTTGAATCCCATTGCTTAGTAAGTTGTTACCAAATCACAGAATTTCATTGTTAACTTTTGAAAATATGATAATTCAGATTCTGAATTTTTAAAATAATCACCCGAGATATTTTTTTTCTGAATAATTTAATTTCCAATGTGTCAATATAAAGGAAAAACCATATATTGCCTAGGAAATAAATTTTATCTGAAATTGGCCTGAAACAGAGTTTAAATGCAATTCAAGTGTTTTCTAAATTTTGTACAAATATGTTTCATATACTGATACAATCGATGATTATATAAAAGTGTCAGCAAATTTAAAATCAATTTATTATTTAAATGGCTGGCCACTTTATTGTTGATTTTGTTTTGTTTACATCATATATGTAAATAATGTATATTGTATATAGATATTACATTATATTTTTTTGAAAGTTGTAGGAATCATTTACTGATATACAGTGTATAAAATCTCAATAGAACATTATTAAAAAAAATTATGCATCAAATTGATTTTGTGTCTTTCTTAAATAAGATCTCTTATTTTTTTGCGGTTTTGTAAGTGTTTTCTGTGGAATAATCATCTGCCTGTAGTCAAAATGGTTCCTGTGTGAAATAATATTCCCACTGTAAAAGAGTGGGGGTTTATACTTTCTGAAATTTGGGATCAAATTAATGTATTTATCTCTCCTCAGGTTCATGCTTACCGAAGACTTATATATTCTTAAATATAAAGTCCATGTACTAAAAATCTTATCACATATCTCAGGAACTATACATGACAGCTACCTAAAATGGATATAAAGCTTTGTGATATGATTGAGGATGTCAGGTGCTTTAAAAAAATAACTAGCTAGACTGTTGACAGATTTTTGGATATGCTGAGATTCACTTCTTGTTTGAAAATCTATACTACTCAAGGAAGAGACCAATTTCATTGAGCCTGCAACTCATCTGAAACCATATAAAGTCAGAATTACTTCAAAACTATTACTACAAAACTATGCACCTTATAATCAGCAAGACTATCAAATAACAATATGTAAACTGTGGATTCATTATTATTCGTTGGATACCAATTTTGTGGATTTTGTTGGAACAGGGGAACCATGAATTTAAATATTTAAAGAATAACAAATTTTTCTAAAGAAATGAATGGCGACTTTGTCAAAAACAAGGAATTAAATATCCTCGTGTTTTCCTCAAACCATGAAAATCAGAACCCACAAAAATAGTTTTGGCTCAATAACTTTATATGAAAAGTTCAAGCAAACATGATTTTCACATTTTGATATGTTTAGACTGCAAACACTGAAATATTTCACCTTCTGAGCTTATGATTGAAATTATAGTTAGTTCTAAATATGAATGTTATACTAAAAACATCACAAAAACATTGAAAATGAGGTACAGGTCAAATGATCCCTGGCTGACATACATGTTCACCAAACAATCATTCTTTTCAAAATATAGTTCTAATTTTTGCTTTAAATATCTGATGAACTAACATATCCATGATATATAATATTGAATAATGATCCATGAAAATGAGGTTAAGGTCATATGAAATCTCTGACAGAAATAAACATTAAAATAATAATTTAGTTTCCCTATTAATGCTTATAGTATCTGAGAAATAAACCAAAACACAAACCACATTGTTCAATTAACCATGAAAATTAGGTTAAGGACAGACATGTACACCTTACTGTCATTCCATACACCAAATAAAGTTAACCTAATGCTTGAAGTATCTTAAATATGACTAGACCATGCAAACTTAACCTTGATCACTGATCCATGAAATGAGGTCATGGTCAAGTGAATCCTGATACATTTTGCATTGTCCAATGAACCAAGAAATTTTAATTAAGTCAAGGTCAGACATGTACACCTTACAATCATTCCATACACCAAATAAAGTTGACCTAATGGTTATACTATCTCAGTATCTGAACTATGGTTCATAAGTGTTTCTCATTTATTATATAGATTAGACCGTTGGTTTTACACCAGTAATTTTTGGGGCCCTTTATAGCTTGCTGTTAGGTGTGAGCCAATGCTCAGTGTTGAAGGCTGTACCTTGACCTATAATGGTTTACTTTTATAAATTGATACTTGGATGGAGACGTGTCTAATTGACACTCATACCACATCTTCACTATATCTATTGACCATGTAAACTTAACCTTGATCACTTATCCATAAAATGAGGTCATGGTCAGGTGAATCCTGATAGGTAGACCTTGCAAGGAACCCATATACCTCAAACAGTGCCTTCAATATACAGAAACCTAATTTGATGTCATTTTGACAGCTTATTCTCGTTTTTTTTATATATTAACTTAGTAGATCAAACTAACTCGGGTATGAATTGAACAATATAAAAAAGAACATTTACATAAGACCCTTTATACTATAGTAAAATCCAAATATTGTAGTAAAAAGGAGCACTTCTCTTTCAAATCTAACCACTTCTCCCTATCAGTTTTTACAAGAGAAGTCACTTCTTCTCCCAATGATTCTGAAGAATTGTGAGTCCTGAACTTCATAACATAGATGGCTACATTGTTGCTGGATGTTTTAATATTTCTTTTTTTTTAGGCAGGTAAATTCAGATAACTGCAGCCTCTAATTCTTCTTGAATGCAGTGAGACTACAATAACAATATGGAATCAGAGTACTGGTGAATAAAACAAAAACTTACAATTTAAATCACTGTCATTTTTTATTCATTGCAATGACATTATAAATATACATCATAACAATATTTATACACAAGTTCTCATATAACATTACAACATGACAATAAAGTTGTCAAGTCAGTTACTTCCCCTTACTAATTACTACATGCATTTCAATAATATTTATGAACATTTTAAACTTATGAAGCTCTTTATTTTAATTAATATGTTGATGCTGAGGTTAGTTGGTATAATGTTCCTGAAAATGATCAGTAACTTCATTACAACAGAAACCATTGATGTATTTTAAGCAGTTTCCCTCTAGTTCATGGCCGACTGTGTGGGACCCTCATGGGTTGTCAAGGTTGTTAAAAAAAATTGTCTCTAAGTTATTAAAGTTTAAATTTAATTCATGCTGTAAGGTATAGTGAAGAAATCATTTTTTCTAGGATGAAACAGCTGGATTTAGGTGACTTTACTTTAAATTTAGACGAACAATTTTGCCTTTAAAAGCTGAAAAAAGTTGAAAAAGTTTTCTACAATTAGCCACTTTTAAGACCATATGTTCATACATTACTGATTTCTGTTGTAAAATAATTAGTTACTAATGAATAACAACATGTATTATGTATATGAATTAAAGTGACACTATTACCATTATCAACTTTCTAGAATTATCTTAAAATCTCTTTCTTCATTCCCTGATAAAAATTGCTATTTCAAAAATAAACCAATATGATGATGCTCACAAGTTTACCTGAAATTGGTCAATTGTTTTTTGATTTAATCAAAAGTATATTGAAAGCTTTTGTAATCAATATTGTTTGAGTCATTTGACTTGATTCAGGCAATATTATCAAAGATGCATCAGTGTTAATTTAAGAAATTTTAATTTCAACAGCTTATATTATTTTAAAGAGCCATTGATATAAAAAATTAAAGAATTGACCACACATACCAAAATGCTTAATACATAACTGGTATAACTTAAAACACAAAGGTTACTTTGTACTGACAATCTGAAATGGTGGTACTGTTACTGTCTCTTTCTTTTTTTGTCATTCTCAATGCAAAATCACAACAAAAATTGCAATGCTTAAATCGTCATTTGCATTTTGAACACAGTTCTATGAAAATTTATCAAACAAAAGATTGTTTACTGAGGACATGTTTAAAATGACAATGCTTACAATTAATATTGAAAACTGAATCCTTAAACAATTGTATTACAATTAAAGCAGGTGCCATATTTTTTTTTCAAACTGCATTAAAAAATCTTAACAATTCATCAACTCAAAATCTGAAGTTCTCTGTAATAAACACTACTTTTAAAGTAAAAACAAAACATTAATCTGGTATTATCAAATGACTCAAATACTAAGACTACACAGTCAAAGATTGCCCTGACATCTGACAGCAGTTTTTGGAACTTTCTACAGAAGTTTCACATCTGCAGCTAGTCTCTTAAAGGCTATCAGATGGTGGAGCCACCTCAGACTAAATACTACACAACCGAAATCAGTTATTATGCATAGAGATGATAGCACAAAAGTATAGAACACTTTCTTGGAAAGATGATAGCAAAAAATATATGTGAATTGTGATAAATAATAATAACAATATATAATTACATGAATTTTCTTGGTGGCATGTGCATGGACAATATATGGAATTGTCAACAAAAGAACCTAAAATTGGCAATAAACTTTATGTAATTTTATTATCTTGCTTTTATAAGCTGTTTCCTTATATTATATAATCAAAGGTACCTGACGCTAATAAAAGCATGTTTTTTTTTGGTTAATAAATATATTTCTGCCTCTCATATTTACAACTTTTCCTAATATTCTAAATACCCTCTGACTTTTAAGTGGGTTTAGCATTACATATTTTTCCCCCAGAAACACATATACGACCATATAATGAGGGAAGAGGCAAATTTTCCAAACAATTATAACTTCTAATAAAAGCAAATAGATTTGGATTTGTCCTATCTTCAATAATTTCAAAAAACTTAAACATTGAAACTTAAATTGAGGACAAAATCGCGGATTTCTAACTCAACTCTATATGACAACATGCTCCAACATTTCATGTAATTAACAACTACAACATTAAATATATAAAATTTAATTGATAAAATGGATTTCAAGTGTCATGGAAAATGAACATTAATGGACGGATTATATCTATTTCATACTAACATTATTGCATATACAAACTTTCATGATACAAAAATTAAAAGTAATGCTAGTTTTCAAAACATCTATACAAATTATGAAATGTGGGATACATTCAATGGCAGTATATTACATGACCATAGTATAACAATGGATGAGTCTTAATGATTAAGGAAGAAAAATGAATTATTTTGAAATTTCGGCAAATTTAACAAAAATTGTCCAAAGTAGAGCGGTCTTTGCTTTAAATCAAACTCATAATTATAAAGAATTTGACATTATCAATATCTGGTTTATTCAAACATTTATTTAATGAATTTGATTAAAGTGTGCATATTAAAAAAATATCTCATCAAAATATTATTTTACATAAATATTTGTGAAAATGACTTCTTGATTTTCATAAATATACAAAATGAAAATGTGTGCCATTCTTCTCCAACTTTTGGAATGTAGATTTTGTAATAAGAAAATAAAAATAATCTACAAAATTCTATCCCAGAAACTACAGAAAAAAATAAAATTGTGCACTACATTTTGTACTATATATCTAAATCCCCAGCGCCCTCTCCCATATATATGCAAATACCCAAAATGAAACAAAATGTCATAATATCATCTCTCAAAACAATGTAAGAATTCCACAATTAGTTTGTGTTCAACAGAATATAAATAAGATATATCCAGTCATATATGACAGCTAATCTCAGACACCCATCTGCTTGCTGTCTGCTGTAGATTCTCAAAATTTTGTGATGTTTTTATCGATACATAAAAGCAATAATGGAATAAATAAAAGATAAAGTTTAAAATGTAGGTCAAAGTGATCTGTTTGTTATATGGACTAATGTACGCTTATATGCTGCCAAATAGATAAAATTTCCCAATGAAATCCAAAACTAAGGAAGCAAAAAATCAATGTATATTGAAATGTGCTATATATTCAACTCTCCTCCCCAAAATAGAAATTTATGACTGAGACCTCAATAAATTTGTTTAACAAGCCTCCCACAAATTTGCAAATAATAATAAAATAATCCTATTTCAAGCTCATCCTTTCTTTTTCTACTTCAGAAACCGTGATTAGTGCAATGAACTTAACAATTGGACCTTGATCAACTATTAAAGGCACATAATACTATTTCTTTGGATTTATTTAAATTCTAAGCAGAGTTCTCAAAAGTGGTGGTCCGAGGAATTTGACCACCAAAATTTACAAAGGACCAACACAATTTTGGTATTTTGTAATAGAAATAGTGAGGATCGGCAGTTTATCTTCAGGGACCACCAGATATAAAACAAGAGCTGTCAAAATGACAGTAAACCGGATTCTTTAACATTTATTTGTGTTCTGGCATTTATCAATATTACAAGGACCAAAACTCCTAATAGGTAAAATTCATGATTATCAATATCAAACTTGACTTCCATGTTGTCAACAATAACAACATATAAACTAAGTAACAACATATTAAAATTTTAAAAGGTTTGGTTGAACGGTTCATGAGTAAATGCACGGACATAACATTTTTTAAACTTTCAAGAACCGTAACTCCTGAACGGTAAAAGTCAAAATCGTCATTATTGAACTTGACCTCCATTTTGTTGTCAGTAACAATATATTAAAATTTTAAAAGGTTTGGTTGACTGGTTCATGAGTAAATGCACGGACACAACATTTTTTAAACTTTCAAGAACCGTAACTCCTGCACGGTAAAAGTAAAAATAGTCATTATTGAACTTGACCTCAGTTATGTTGTCAGTAACAACATATTAAAATTTTAAAAGGTTTGGTTGAACGGTTCATGAGTAAATGCACGGACACAACATTTTTTAAACTTTCAAGAACCGTAACTCCTGAACGGTAAAAGTCAAAATCGTCATTATTAAACTTGACTTCCATTTTGTTGTCAGTAACAACATATTAAAATTTTAAAAGGTTTGGTTGAACGCTTCATGAGTAAATGCACGGACAACATTTGGTTGCCGTTGCCCGCCCGGCCGCCCGGCTGCCCGCCGTACATCCCCAAATCAATAACCGACATTTTTGACACAAAAATCCGGTTAAAACAGATTTCAAGAACTCTGCTTAAGACAAATCAACAATTGAAAACTACAATACAACAATGGTTACCCAATTTCAAACAAATACAACATGACTGATTAAAAAGCAAATATTTTGTGATGTTTATATTATTGTGAAAATAAATAACTAAAATTGTTCATCATATATCTTTTACTCTTCACTTCATATAAGCACTTTTCATATGGGGAAAATTCAAATAGCACTTTCATATCTTATATAAAATCCTGTTTATGTGCGCTGCTTTTTTCGGTGTTCAATAATTAAAATGATCACAAATTAAATTTTAAATTAAATCATAAAAAAAGAGATATTTTTGTGCGACGAGTTTTGCAAGCATATATTTTGACATGATTTGTACTAAATGGCTGTCAATTGTCATTATTTATTCAAATTGTAAAAATTCAAACGTTAATATATATTTTTTTCAATGTTTTCCGGTGCACATACTCCCCTCCCTTTCCAATCCTCGAACAAATCAAATATTTTGGTAATGCCATACTGATAAATCATGATTGCGAATAATAACCTGAGTGTATTTATTAAGCACAGTTTATATTATGTATCAAATATTTCTGTTTCAGCCATACATGAAAAAAAATAACTGCAACAAAAATCATTAATCTCCATCTTTAACTGGTTCCTAACAAAAATGATCTTCAGTGCTTATTCAGATTACATACCTAAATTCATACTTTAATTAATGACAATACACAATCTTATTCTGCCCAATGAGTTCTCATATTTTCATAAATTGAATCAAAAAAGAAAAAAAGAAATATTTTTGGCCTTGTTTTTGACCTATAACAATAATAAATCTACAAACTTGGTTTGTGAGTAACACATGACAAATCATTGTAAAAGAGTTGAGAACACATTATAGAACTAAGAGTAAATCTATTAAGGTATGCAACATAAATTATACTCATTAGAAATCTTACAAGGTCCTTTAATATTGCTTCAGATTTCCCTTGTTGCACAACATGAAAAAGTATGATTTACAACAAAAGGTTAAAGTTTAAAAGGCAGTTACAAAAGATGTTCAGCAGCATATTATAATGCATAGTTATTGCCTCATAGAAATATTGCACAGAAACAGTGTCATGAAAACTCTAAACCCCAACTTCAAGCGACAAAACTCAATCTTTTGCATCCATGGTTACTTTGATTTCTTTCTAGTTCTGAAAATAAAAAGATGAGAAACTTTGTAAACTATTTTTTAGCCCAGACAAATTACATGTGCCTGTCCCAAGTTTGGAATGTTTTCATTCATTGACTTTTGTTAGTGGATAATATTGTTGTTGATGACTGATATTTGAAAGTCTCTATTAAAATTTATTTAACTTTTTGAGACTAGAAGCGATCAAGATCTTAATATGTATGTGTTGGTACAATCTAGAATAAAATGCTCCGCTAAGCGCAGCCTGATAAGACTGCAGATGTTGAACCCTGAACAGTTGGGGCAAATTTGGATACAATATTCAAGCTTGATACTGTCTGAATTTGGATTGTGATCAAATGTTTGACATAGTATAGGTTTCTGACACAAAATAAATGTCAAGATCTTACAAATCTATTGCGCAATACTATGCAATTAAAGATTTCTTGAAACTTTTCAAAAATTTGAAATTTGAAAAAAATTGATAAAAATGTGAACCCCTTAAAAATTGGAAATTGAATCCCCCTTGGAGCAATTACCCCCACACTCAATCCCAGTCTTTCCTTTGTAGTATGGAACCTTGTAGTACAATGTCAGAGAGACCCATACACTTACACACAAGTTATTGTCCAGAAACTACAAAAATGCTTGTTTTTGGTCCCTTTTGGCCCCTTATTCCTAAACTGTTGGCACCATAACCCCAAAATAACTCAAAACCTTCTACTTGTGGTATTAAACATTGTGGTACAATTTCAGAGCAATTTAAATACTTATACACAAGTTATTATCCTAAAAGTAGAAAAATGCTTGTTTTTGGCCCCTTTTGGGCCCCTAATTCTTAAACATCAATCCCAACCTTCCTTTTTTGGTATTGAACTTTGTTATTAAATTTCATAGAGATCAATTTACTTAAACTTAAGTTATTGCCAGGAAACCAAATGTGTCTTCGGACAACAACACAGACGACGCAGACATCATACCATTATACGATCCCAAAATTGTTTTTGCTGTTGTATAATAAACTTTAGAAATGTTTTACTTATTATGACAACACAATACCATAACTAGAATTGACAAGAATACCTACACTTTTGTACTAGGAACTGTTAGTAGACCATTACTTCCTTTTGACTTGACTGTTGCTGATTCTGAAAAATATAAATTTATTTTGAAGAACAATAAAATGTTGATTTTTAACAGAAAAAAAAAAGAATGGCAACCCAGTGAAAAAGAATATTAATAGTAAAAGCATTTAAATTACAACAAAAATATTGAAAAAAAAAAAAAAAAAAAATCAAGTGAATTCAATATAACATTCATTAATTCAAAATGATCGTATCAGCCTTGGCACAACAAGTCATTTATATAATTTATCGGAGTTGTCCTATCAATATGACCGTTTTAGAGTTCCTTATAAATAGTTGGTCAATTTATAATTCTTAAGATCCATTGGTTCCCTTATGGCTGCTTACAGTTTAACACCAAGAATGCATGTGTTGTCGTGCTAAGAATAACCTCACTCTGAACTCAAAGTATGGAAACAGAGAGAAAGTGTCTGACAGATCTGAAAACCACACACATTGCAATTTCTCATTGTTGAGCTGCTGACCAAATATGAAGTCATTCTGTTCCACAGTTTTTTGAGAAAAGCGTGACAAAAATACACAGTGAAAATGAGGAGAACAGAAAGCAAACTTTTTAATTTCAAAACTGGATCTTACATTTTTTAACAGTTAAGCTATCTTCAATTATTTTGTTTCTAAATAGTGCATACATGTCTACTTTATATTTTTTTTATTTCAGATACTTTTCGCACATAATCAGGGTGTTAAAATGCAATTGTGCCTGAAACCAAATCCCACAAAAGTTTTTGATGCATGTATGATATTCTCAGAAGTGCAAAATTCACAAATCAAAAGCAGTGTTTTTTTAGCACTGAAAAAGAAACAGCAAATCTTACTTGTTTCTTAGCTGACATTCTATAGATAAAATGCACAAAATTAAGAATGTTTGAAGTTTTTGTAAGCTTTCATTTACAATCAGTTTGACTTTCAATTATTCATTTAAAACTCATTAAAAATAAAACATGAAAACATTGTATTATTAGTATTTTCTGTTTTGGCAAAAGCAACCTTTGAAAATCTAAATATTTTTATAGCAACTAAATATACATGATATAGGTAGCCAAAACAACAATATCTATTAAAATGTTTTATCATCTTTTAATTATTAATGTTAATGTATACTGAAGAGTAAAAGAAGCAACTAATTACAGTGACTTAACTGTTAGTGTTGCTATTCAGCAATTGCAACTCATTCAAAATTTAGACCAAATTGCAATTTGTTTTATTAAGCCAAAGTGTTCAACTGGTCAAAATATTGAACAAATTGTTCAGCCAAAATGTGAAAGTGCAAGGTGATAAAATTAAACATACTTACAATCCTATAAGACTTTAACTCCACTTTAATGATGTAGTGAAACAATGAGTCTATCAGTTTGTATAGGTATATTATAGTAATTGCCTGGGTGAAGGAACTGTCATTATTTTGAATTGCTATAAAAATGTCCAAACTAAGCTTTCATATACTTTTTCTTTCTAAAAGTATTCTATATTCATAATAATCAGATATCATTTTAAATAAAACATCATATATTCAGTAAAATTTGTGTGAAATAACAATATGCTCTTGATAAGTTTCCATGGGGAGATAACCTAAAATATTATTCTTTTGAATAAAGACTTTTTGAAAGAAAAAATGATTATCTCCCCACGGACACTTCTTACAAACATATTGCAATTTTACACATATTTTACTGAATATAAAATGTTTTAATTCACATAATGTCTGATTCTTATGAATATAGAATACTTTTAGAAAGAAAAACTATATGAAAGCTTAGTTTGGACATTTTTATAGCAATTCAAAATAAAAACAGTTCATTCAGCATGTAAATGACTATAATATACCTATACAAACTGATAAACTGATTTTGTCACACCGACCGTGCAAGGGCTGTATAGCCAGTCAAGGTCGTTAAAAACTTCCATTTGTTGATTTAGTCACAACATCATTAAAGTGGAGTTAAAGTCATATAGGATTGTAAGTATGTTTTATTTTATCACCTTGCACTTTCACCAATTGACTGTGGATTTCTACAGCAGTAAGTTCAAATTTCTGACCAGTTGAACAATTTCATTTTATAAAACGAATTGCAAATTGGTCAGAATTTTGAATAAGTTGCAATTGGTGGATAGCAACACTGACAGTCAAGTCACTGTAATAAAAGCAATAAAGTCATAATAAAAGGTCCATCATCCAATCTTGAGATGACTGGATACTGTAAAAGCAGATTTTTTTTCCAGTGTATAAATTTTATTTATTTCTTGTATAGAAATTATAAGTGAAATTGATACCATTGAAAAAGTATTAAATAAAAAAACGTTACTTTCATAAACTAGAAACCCAATTAAATCTCTAAGGACTAATGCAACTTCGAGTTGGTAGGCAGATTAGACAGATGACTTGGTTAATGGTAAGACATTTTTATATCAGCTGGCCAAAAATGAATATGGTAGGTTCCAAAATGTTGCATTAGAAGTCATCCATGAGCTTCAGAGTAGTGAAGCAAATTTCATATTATACAATAAGCTCAGCCTTTCCAAACAAATAGGCTCCACATTTGTTTGCTCTCTCTGCAACATTGATTTCAAAAAGTTAAGATAGAACGTACCTGTACTGCCAGTACTACTAGCACTACTCATAGACCCTCTTCTCTGGGTTACTGTATTACCTCCTTCTGAAGCCCGTCTACTACAAAAATACACACACACACTAGCATACAGTAAACAGTGTTTGAAATACCAGCCTGTTATTATTACCTAATATCAAGTAAAAAAAATATTGTTTTGGAAATTTTCAGCAAAATGTTTAGAGAATAGAAAAGAGACAACACTTTGATATGCATTTTTCTCATGTTCTCATAAACACTAATCACAAAAATTTTAGCGCCAAATATGTATAACTACATGAACAAAATGGGTGTTTTATGACCAAACGCAACCTAAAAGAGAGCCAAATTAATCTATTAAAGGTCTACTTTGTCTGAGGAAGTTGGAATTTTGCTTTGTGGCGAACCTGGATAGAATCAAGACCTTCTGCAAGACTGGAGTAAACACACCTGCTATTTGCAGGGTTTGATCTCATAATCTCCAATTGATCTCAGTGCTGACTGAACAGTGATACAGTCGATAAACTGCTAAGACTTCTCAGACACAGGGACCACCACAACTTTTGAAAATTTGAAAAAAAGTTGTATATTTCTGATAGTCTGGTTGCTTTGATATTATTTCAAACACTGACAGAAACTAAGGAAAGATTCACAATAATGACATCCATCACCAGCAAACAACAGCAAGTATATTAAGTTACATTAACATAGAAAACATCAAGTATATATATTGATATTGTTAAAAAGAACTAAATTTAAAAAGAATCTATATTACAAGAATATGCAGAAAAGTATACAAAATGAATTGAAATTTAAGTATATTTAAAATGATTAAAAAAAGATTGAAAAATTATTGGAAATATACATTTACTTTATAAGAAAACAATGTGATCGAAATACAGATTCTTTGTCCAAGTTTCGCTACCAAAGATCTGCCAGCCCTCGGTTCTACTTCCTGCTTAAACACCAATCAGGTTCCTCCAATCATGTCGTTACGATACCCATTAAAATTTGGAGGCAGAAATTTCTTTGGCAGATGTGATAATTTGCCGTTTCGGAATCTAATGCATGCTGGGTAATATTTTTAAAATTGTACACCAAAACTTTGTGATTGATTTAAAATGTTTTGAACAATGGAAATGGAACCAATGATGTAAAGTAATTTTTATTTTGGTGTACAAACAAGGAGATTACCCATGGTCCTTTAGATTCTGAAATAGTGTCTTACTAGAACAGATTGATTGGTTGATTGCTGATTGCATAACATCCAGTGGCAAATATTTCATGAATATTCAGTTCAATAACCAGAAAGAAGTGTTGTCAGAACCTTGTAAGCAAAACTTGGACATGGGATCTGTGTTTGAATCAGATTGTTCAGAAACATTGAAGGAAAGTTGAAAGGAATTACAATATTTTCACACATAAAAATCTGTAGCAGAGAAGATATAAACTTACGTAGTTCCAGCACTGCTGGGAGGTTTGGTCTTTGAACTACTGCTTAATTTACTCCCTGAGGCTGCAAAAAACAAAAACAAAACCATAAAAAGACATTCAATTTGTATAAATTCATTTTCAACCTGTAAATGTTCCTCATCAAAGAGGTATTGTCTTATTTGAATACGTCAAAAAAGATCAGTCAAACATATAAATACATTTGTTGAAGTGAGATAAAAAAAATCTTTTAGTTGATAAACGTGACATATATGTACAGGGATGAAATATTCAAACAATATAAATTTATTTTTCAATATCTAACTATTCTTTTACAAGGCAATGTTTCATAAAATAGTGTCATTTTTTTTTTTTAATAATGAGCATGCATCTAGTTTAAACAGTTCTCTGTAAAAAAAAAACCAACTTAATCATAAAACAAACTACATACTCATTTAGGACACTTAGATATGATTAATGTATATAATAAATGTCATAACACCTGTATTTCAAATAAATATTCCTTATCACTTGCAGAAAATACACATACATAAACGGCAAAAACTGGAAAAAAAGATTGTATTAAAAATACACCCACATACTGTCTCATATATATATATATTTGTATAGATAATACTGACAATATTTTGTTTTTGGAAATCCCTTAAAAATAATCTTTGTGGTGCAAACTTTTTGTTTGGGAGATTCTTTCTAAGTTTCATTGTCCAGCCAACAATAGGGTGTAGCAGATGTACATAGTGTAGACAGACCCCATCAAATTAAAGGACAAACGAACAAAGACCCAACAATCTTTATATATCCCCAGTCATTAAGCCAGGGTGCAATAGAAAATCAATAACTAAAATAGGTAGGCTAATTCACAATGGATAATGAGTAGCCTTGCTCAAATGTAAAAATCTAAATACTGTACTTTTTTAAATCTTTTTAAAAAGAATTACTGTGCCTAACTGATCACCTTTGGGGTATTATAATACCTACAGTGTTACCTGGATAAAAAATTGTCAACACAATTTGTCCATTTAAACTGTACAATAGGTTTTGTGAGAGATTATCAATAGGTGGTCATTTAACTACCTGAAAAAAAAATTTAGGGCAAAAAACAACCAGGTAAAATCTACAGGTAGTTAAATGACCACCTATTGATAATCTCTCACAAAACCTATTGTACAGTTTAAATGGACAAATTGTGTTGACAATTTTTTATCCAGGTAACACTGTAGGTATTATAATACCCCAAAGGTGATCGGTTAGGCACAGTAACATTGTTCAAACAATGATGTTATCAAATACAAAGCCATCTCTTAATATTAAAATAAAAGTCAATTATGAAACTAAATGTATGTTAAAGCATTTCAATGGACATGTTAAAGAATATATTCTATCCGGAGTAATAAAGAAAATTGAAGGTTCATGCCACCATACTGCCTATAAAATAAATATATTATAGATGTAAAGCAATGTTATTCAATATCTATACTCAAAATAATGCATTATTCATTGCAGAAACGCAACTAAACAGAGAGAAATATAGAGCTTTCTCAATAACTTATCCATTCTAAAAACATAACAAAAGATAGAAAAACATTGAGCTTTCTTAATATAATATGCATTCCAAAAAAAAAAAAAATAACGAAAGAGAAAGAAATGTTGAGCTTTCTTAATGCATTCCTCATGTCAGAGAAAAAATGAAAATCAGAAATGGTCAGCTTTTTCCATGTCATTATTTCATGCCTTGCTAAGCCACTATACACCGAACATTCCTTCAAACTTCTCACCACTGTGGTCATGGGCCTTGATCATGCCTGGATGTGGTGATGATCGTCCATCACTGGAGAGAAATGCCCTCTGAGGATGAGGGGACTGCCTTCCATCACTGGCGTACTTATTCCATGAGAAATGAGGTAGCTTAGACCTGTTTACTGGTTTACTATTCTCTATTTTCTTATTGTCTATTTCAATATTAGAATATCTCCTGAGTTTTTTTAGGCCATTGTCTTCATTCACTTTGTTTTTATTATACATCTTTTTGGGTATCAGTGGTGATGTTTTCCCCATCAACCCATTGTTGAGGTCTGGAGTAGAACTATATCTCGGTAGCCTTGATAGTTTAGGAGAACCTACAGTCTTCTTTATTGTATTGACATCTTTTGTGAAGTTCATAGTTGTTTTAACTCCTTTGGAACAGAAATACAAATATTCTCATTTGATATTTAATGTGAAATATTTCATGCTACAGAATAACATATGTCAGTACTTTCAATGGTTAAGAAAAACCAGACAAAAAAAAGAAAATTCATGTTATAAAATGTAAACATTTTTTACCTTTCACAATACCAAATTGAAACTTTCGACTTCAAGTCTGATTTCATAAATTTTGAATTTAAAGTAAAGAACAAACCAATGTTTTATGATTGAAATTAAGGTGGTACCTAACACTACAGGGAGATAACTCTGTAAAATCATCTAAACGTTTTAATTACATTGTGTTGTTAAGGGAATATTAAGCTTCTCAATGATCAAAATAAGTGTTTGTCAAACTGCTATATAGCCAGTGTAATTTTTCTGATAGAATGGTTGGTTCAAATTGTTTTAAATTTTCTAATTTTTGTCAAAAGGTCAAGGTAAATACTTTGTCTTAATTTCAAGAAAATTAAACAAGCCAAATTAATTTTAGATAAAGTGTTGGGTACCACCTTAAGACACATAATTTTATCACTGGCTATTTATAGAATGAGACAGAAGGGTCAAAGAAAGTTTTTGGAGTTCTGAAAAGTAAATGGAGAAAAACATATAACTTGTTTTCTTAATGTCATGATATAAATTTAAACAAAATAAAGTATTTCAAATATTTGTGACATGCTACAACATTTAATTTATCTATGTACAGTACTTATAATGAATGATAAACATTTAATGCTTGCAAAATATAAAATAACACACAAGAATTCCGTACAAATTCAAAGGTATTATATACGAACTAGGCATTTTGCATACTTTATCAAAAAAATATTTATATTCTCTTTCTTATTTAACAGTCTGCATTTCCTGTACTTAACAGGATCACTTATGACAAAAAGAAGAGATTGACGAGAAAAAATATTTAAAAAGTTCATATGAAATATCTACGTGTAAATGTAATTAACTTCTTAAAGTTACATTTCCCTTATAATTGGGATTTGAAGCCATATTTTCACACTTTTAATATTTCATTCTTTGTCAATCCATAGAAAAATCAACAATCTTATAAAATAAAAATTATGATTTAAAATTTCAAACTCATATAAACAGGTCATGCAGAGCTAGTATTACTCAAAACGTAAAAAGGATGATTTACACTCATATTGTTAAAACTGACACAAAAATAAATATTATTTTCAAAATCTATCAAAAAATACACAAACATTAAAATATCATGCCTTAATTTGAACTCTAGTTTAAAAAGTGTTTTCTGCTGACATTACTTCCTTTTAAGAACAAACCAGTACAAGAAAGATTTCCAACAGGTCATCTTAATTTTGTTACAAGGCTGCTTGACAAGGACAAGTAAAGAGCAGTAAGAATGTTCATTGTTTTCATAGGCGGGTCCAGGGTGGCCGGGGCTCCCCCCCTTTCGTGGGAAAAATTTGGTTGATTATATAGGGAATCACTGAAGCATGACTGGAGAGCCCCCCCCCCCTTTAGGTCAGTCAGTGGGCCTACCTTAGGAAAAGTTCTGGATCCGCCACTGGTTTTTTCTGCCTGACCTTATTGTTTTAAGTATCTAAATATAATTTAAAATACCAGTAATCCAACCTTCTGGTTGATTAATTGATTGTTGCTGTTTAATATCACTTTCAATGGTGTTGGATATATCTTAGGAGCCAGTTATTATTTGTGGCGGTTGGAGTACTGTACACAGAGAGAGCCATGACCTTGACCTTTAACAGGAGAGCTGTCAATCCTAGTCAAACCATGAATTTGAGGAAAACTAAATTTCCATTGCTCTAACTAAAAGAAGGGGGTAAAAAAAATTACAAAATAACAAAAGTTGAAAAATTGCAACAAAAACCAAAAAGAAGAAAATTGATCCAAATGTAAATAAATAAATTACAGACCTCCAGTCAACTTGAAAAAAAATTATGTACTAATAAATTTCTAGCATAAAAATGTTTCTTGAAATTTGTCAATTTTGACAATCTGGACTGATTTAAAAAAAAAATCTCATTGGGAATAGGTCGTTGATAATATCCTTTCAAAGTGGTAATGCAAATACTTAATTCAAAAATTTCTGTATCACAAAAAAAAGATATTTAGGTACCTGGAACATCAAACTGAAACATATAAAAATATATCTATAAATGTGTGTAGCAAAAGTTTACACTTATTTGCTATAATTTACATGAACAGGAAAGCAACTGTACAACAGCTAACAACAAACCATCAATATTTTCTGGTTTTATTAAAATACATTCATACTTGACATTGGACAACATCAATGGATTTATACCTCTTTTTAATAACCAATTTTTTTCTGAATCCTAATTCTAAAATTTTTGATACAAGATACCCTTCCTGACAAGTATAACTGGTTCACTATTGTAGATGAGCCATAAATTTGCATTTTAAACATATTTTTGTATATTTTTTTAAATCTGACAAACTTTTAAACTTCAGGATGGAATCCATTCTTTATCAAACTTCAGAATATCAAGTAAATAATAAAATATCATTAACTTTTCTAACAGTAGCTTTTAACTGCAAGGAACCAGTACTTACTCCTCAAAAAGGGAAGTCACTCTTGTAAAATATGATTCTAAAGTAAACTAAGAATTCATAAAAGACTTATTAAAAAGAGACCATGCAAATTAAATTTGTCTGGGATGTATGTACCATGCTTTACCTTACCTAGTCTGGGTATTTGTGACAAGGAATTACTGGATTTTGATTTTGATAAATGGGTTTTGGATGTATCTAAAGAAAATATGTTTTGTATTATTAATTAGTATTCTAAAAGAGTACACACTAAATAATAAGTTTTATAACCAAACTTAAACAGCTGTTCACTAATTTTCTTGCAACCGTCCTATTTTAAATTTATTTTTAAGAGCTGGTTAAATATCAAGTGCTGAAGCCAAAAAGGCTCAGGTAGAACATCTTCATGTCTAACATAAGTCATTTGATGGAAGCAGTTTTTACATGAGATTTGTATAGCTCTTCACAAAGTTCAAATTGAACAAAATCCTTGAAAAAAATAACCAGTTGCAGTGAAACCTGTTAACACCTGAATAAGTTTGGGTGTAACAATGTTATCTGAAATCTAATCACTATAAAGCCATCTTGTTTATTTGCCTGGTATTACGATTTATAATCATAGAAGGGTTACCTCCTAGTAAATAGGTTGGATACAAAAACTTAGAAGTCACACATGCACGATCTGTTAAAAAGAAATTAAAACTTTTGTTTTTTACTTTATTTAGGACTTTATTTACAGTTGAGGTAACTATTATGCTAAAGTATTTGTTACGAGTTATCAATTCTATGTATCATTTGTTACAAAAGCTCTTAAGCTCCTGTTTTCTGTTGCAACAAAATTACTCCTGTAGCTAAACCTGAGATTTACAAAGTTTTCATGTAAAAGGTTTTAATTTCAACAGTTATAATTTCTTTTCAGCCTTTGTAACAATTGAAACAGAATTAACCATTTATCAAGAAATCAGGTGACCAGTTGTGTGGCTTCTTATGTATTAAATGGCTTATCAATTTAACATAGCCAGGGAAAGAAATATGAATAGTATTTTGAGTACAGATTTTAAACTAAATCACTGAACAAAAACAAGTAACTGTTACTAAATTAAATAGCAAATAACTGGTAAAAAGTTGAATATGTATATCTTATTTCCTGAGAATATATCTGAACAGGCTATTATTTGAACATGGAATTATTATCAATTATGGAATTTACATAATTTCTTGGTTTGAAATTTTTTCAATAAATTCTATACTTTAATGTTCTGTGCTGTGCACAACACTTTCTTTTAGAAAGAAGAAAGTACATTTTCAATAGAATGTACTGTGCCGCGCACAACACTATCTATACAAAATACATTGTATGGAAAGTGTTATGAACAGCTCAAAACATTATAATACCAAATAAACATGGAATCTATTAAAAATTTCAAGCACAAGAAATTGTGCAAATTCCATAATTAAAAAAAATTCCAAGTTCAAATAATAGCCTGTTATCTGTTAAATAAGGGGGAAATTGAATTCCAAAGACTACTAAATGTGCCAACCACTGCATTGTGAATAATGAGTATCATTCTGACCTTTTGAGGAAACTTGAGTTGATGAACCACTGGAACTTGATGTTGTGCTGGTTGCTTTTATACCTAAAATTTGACATTTTGTTATCAGAAATGTTTCATATCTGGAGCATTCTCACCAATATGCCAGGCCTTATAGTTCGACAATTCTCTCTATCAAAATAACCTAAGTTATACTGAATACAATTTTGCAATAATCTTAACAATGTGTTAATCAAAATAATATTTTGCAATATATCACGGAATATTTATGTTATTATATTAAAATAGCAACAATCTAAATATTAAGTAAAAAAATCAATTTATCTCCCCTTCCAATAAAATGTTTACAAGCCTATTAAGAATCAGTTCTCAGATTGTAAGGACTGTTGAAAAAAATTGAGATACCTCCAAAGTGAACTTGAGGTTTATAAATTTAAATGATTTGCAATTCTACCAAAAAGCAAATAAAATTTCTAAACTTGAGTTTACCATCTTAAAAGTTTACATTTCATAAAAATAACAAAAAATACAGAGTTGTCTCCTTTTTTGTCTGAGAACCAAAATCCAAATGAGTTAAAATGGTGTCTTCCTCGAATGCCAACATTTTAGATGTTACCTATTCCTCGAATGCCAACAAAAATATTTCAATAGATGTTTATATAAAAACAAAAGGTGTTTTTATAAGTATTTAACTGTTAAAAATAATTAATGAACTTTAGAGAAATGCAACATTTTATCACTTTCTCATAAGGAAAAATAGTAGATTTTAGGGGTAAAATTATTATGAATTTTAAAGACATAAAGAAAATTAAAACGTTTTATTACTTTTTATCAAAAAAATATGTTTGGAATGAATATGTTAATAACATAAGAAATTTTAAAAATTTTAATGAAATTTTAGTTTAATACAATTATTTCAAACAAAATGAAGAATATACGAGATTTGTTTAGTTTCATATCAATTTAAATATATTTTATTAGTTAATATAAAGTATATGAAGATTTCAGTTGTACAATTAATTAAATTTAAAAAAATAATTAAGTTAATTTGAAAACTTCTAAGCTGGAAACTCTACAAAAGTTTCAAGAAAATTCATGAGATATGGTAACAAGAATTCAGATGAGTTGCGAACAGACAAACAACTAAACAATATTATTTTACGAGTCACTTACAATAAAAAAAAAAAAACGGGTGTAATTGTATAACCAAGAAAAATATCCTGAACAAACTGAAATAAACAAAATAGTAATCTAACACGAGATACAAAGTTTCAAGAAATTTAATCAGTAATATGGTAGGATATTACAGTACACAAAACTATAGAAATATTGAAAAAAAAAACCTTCAGAGCCCAAAGAGTCTATTGTAGAATTAGTGCAAACTGGAATTCCTGTCCTGACAATATGCACATATTGACTTTGTGATGCAACACTGTTAAAAACTTCATTTTTTAAAAGAGAATCCATGTTTGTCCAAGCAGGAGCAGCAACATATGATTTTTAACAAATTAACAAACATGAACTAGAATTAGCTAACTGTTTAATTAGTATGATTGTTTTGATAATCATGCACTTTTATTGTGATAACTACTTGCACCTATTCCTTGTACGCCAATATAATTTTACAGGTAAATTGTCGGTAGATCAAAGGATGTTGGTATTCAAGGAATAAACCGTTAAAATAGCTTGATAAAATTCAAACATTAATCACCTATATCCCAATTATAAGACACTACTATTTAAACAGAAAAGTTAACTTTACCCTTTTTAGGGGCTGGTATTTTGCTTCCTCCATTTTCTGATTTCTTTGCAGAAGGAGTACCCTTTTTATCTCCCTTTGATTTTTGTTTTTCTGCTGCCTCTTCCTCCTTCTTTATTTCTTTCTCTTCCTATAAAGACAAACAATGTAAAATAAAGTCTGGAAACACAAGCGATAACAAACAACAAATACAGTACTGTTAACTTGAACTGTTTTCCTTATTTTCTAAAATATGATCTTCTGAAAAAATGAAATAACATGAATAGATTTGACAACTTCTAAATTATATATATACTTGGTTCCTCCCAATACAACTAATCCTGGATTTTCAAGGGGATTCTATATATATGGAAAGCTTACATTTGTTATTAACAATTTTTCCTCTTCTTCCTTTGCTTGGTCCACAAGATCATGTTCAAAAAAGGATCTTTTTGTTAACTACAATACAAATTATGTAATTTTCATAATACACTTTTTATGTAATATTTTTAATGTTTATTTCTAATCTTTTCCATCTACTGACTAATTCAAAACACATTATTTTTCCTGTCATAACTGTGACTTTTTCACTGTAAGAGACCATTTTGAGCTTATAAAGAACATACATTTCTAATAGAATAGTACAATATCATCTATATTAAATGTTTTGTAATAAAAAAATCAGTTTAAGGGTTTCTATGAGCAAATTAAAATTTCAATAACAGTTTTTGAGGAGTTTATAGAATTATTTCATATAAATTAAGACTTCAAACTAATTTTAATATTTGTGTTTAATATATTCGTTTCTTTTAGTCCCTTCTACTATATGCACTGTTTTAATATTTGTTATTAAAAAGAAAGCTAAACTGGAAACCATTTAAAAGATTTATGGGAGATAATATTTTATTTGCTAAAACCCTATAATATTTCCCATAGGCAAAAAAAATATAAATTATCTCCCCTTGACTACAAAAAAAAAAAAAAATCTTGTGTTTATACTTACAGGTTCCATCTGTACATGTATTTTATCTAGTTCATCAACAGCCTGTTAAATAAAATAGAAATTATCAACAACTTTAATAAACAGTAGTAAAATTGTAGCAATATATTTAAACAAAACTTGTTAAAGTTATCCTAATTTTAAAAAATGCATTCCCATCCTGATAATAACAATTGCAACAAGTGATATTCATCAACCAACATATCAATACTGGTCAATCTTGACTCTAATTTAAAAGGTAACAACTTTTATCATTAATGAAACCCTAACAGTGATTTTAGGGTGTAAATGAACAATACTGAATAAAATATTGAACAATGTTTCATAAACTCTTGATAATGTTCAAATTGAGAAGAGTTGTAAGATACTGTAATTTCTATATCTTTTCATTTGTAGTTTTCATGGTGATGTCTCAATTGTATCAAACAAAAACTTTTTTTTTCATCCCCTTCAAATTCAATAGTTGATTTTTGCATGATTTTTTTTTAAAAAGAGAATGGCCTGACATGAATTTGTACGACACGTAACTCTTTATAAGCATCATGCAAAGACAGTTACACCTGACATCCAGTTTTCTCTTCCTATGGTGATTTCTGAGTGTTTATTTCTTAATTATGATACAAAACCCAGCTTTGATGATATCATTTGAAGACAACCATCCACCTTTTTCAAAAATGCTAGCCAGCAGAAGATACTTACAATTTTAATAGCTGCTAATACGTCCCTATCTTTTTCACTTAATAATAATCTCCGTACACAAGTTTCTAACTGCTGTAGTAAATTTCTGTCTGTAGGTAATTTGATAATCTTTTTTAACTGTGGAAGTATTGAACACAACTTTAACCGAACGTTTGGAACTTTATCTGATTGAAGTTCTAACACATATTCATAAAAATATTCCTTAAAAAAAGTCTTTGAATATAATTCTATCACATTTTTACAAACGTCAACAAATAAACTCCTATGATGACAACTCCTTCCATGGCAGAAATCTGAAATATAAATATTTGAAATTATTATTTTTCAATTTTATGGTTTTAATGATACAATTAACAAAGCGGCATTCTGACCGAAGTTTTTGAGGTTTTTAGAGCGCAGATATTTAATATGAACTGAGTGCATTTGGTGTAACAATTGTGTGACATTTCTTTATATCAGGAATATGTTTATTAATATTTCCAGTAATTAAGGTCGTCAACATCCTAAAATGATAGTGTTCATCAATTGTCTATCAACAGATAACAGAAATTGTAAGAAAACACAAAACTATACTGATTTAACTGCCAGTCTTGCATATTCAGATGCAATGAACATTCACAAGCTGTAGTGACATTTTCAAATTCATCAAGAAAAGTGCTAATATTCTAGTTTCTGAAAATTAAGAGTATATTTTCGTTTTTGCAATTGTATTGATTTTTGGTTTGAGAATTCTATATTCAGTATCAAATAAAGCTCTTTTCTAAAAATAACATTATTGTTTATTGATGAAACTGCATTTTAACCTCAAGATGTCTCCTGTATTTTTGTTGTGATGAAGTTGCTGTATTGGTTGTTGACTTTTACCCAACATCTATCTTTTTCATCACACACAATTTCAGAATACACATTAACCAAGCATGCTTTTTCTCTTTTAAATGATTTAATTTGTTTTTTGGTGTTTTAACGCCACTTTTAAGCACCACATTTAGGCTATTTCGTGGCGGCCAGTTTTTATTGGTGGAGGAAGCCGTAGTGCCTGGAGTAAACCACTAACCTTCGATAGGAAAACTGACATTCCTAGTCAATTAAGATTGAAGTCAAGTGCATTCGCACGAGCGGGGTTCCAACTCACAACCTAAGTGTTGACTGGCTAGTGATTACAGTAGGAACTACTTAGACCACTCTGCCACCAAGTCCCCCCTCTTTTATATGAAATAATTGTAAATGCTACATACCTTCTATAAAACAATGGATGAGTTCTTCTCTTTGGGTTAATTTTTTAATTTTTCTAATAATTTTCAAGGCAGATCTGCAGGCTGCATGTTTAACAGGCAAAGCTCTCTGTAATAAAATATACAGTTAAAATTGAAATAGAATGAATTGCTTTAGAAGATATCAATTAATGAAATAAAATAAATATGCAATGCAAATAAATATATTATTTTTTTTCACAAATCATAAGAAACATGAGTACCACAAGAGAAAGCTAAACTTTGCAAAGAATATTTTTCAGTTGAATTTTTGTTGCTGAATCTTTTATGAAATGTTTTGTAAAGTATTGTGTTTTCATGTTATATTTTACGGCAATGTACATGCTTATAAAAGCCCATACCATATAAGTTTGGATTTTTATAAGAATGAACATAAGCTCTAAAAGGTCCTGACATGACAATTGTGATTTGGGTTTTAATTTTCACATTGGTATGCGGCAACATTTCTTTATAACCTTGCAACATATGAAATTTCAAATCAATGACATGATAAACGTTTCTTCTACAAAAGTTGCAAAAGTTTTTCAAAACTTTCTATATAAAATACTCACAGCAGATTTAATTTTAGGATATACAACTGGAATGACTTTTTGGTATAGCACATCACTAGAACAACACTTGATTAGACAAGACAAATTATCCATCAGATATTCCTGTAACCTCCAGTTATTAGAGGTAAATACGACAGGTTCTGAGTTTAGTAATGCAAGTATCACATCATTTAGTACATGGAGCTGAAAGTATATAACATATGCATACATAATACATGAAATTAACATTTTGTGTTTAATTTGCTTAGCTTTTTATAATTTGTGATAGCTGTGTTTTATTTCGCTGCTTTAATGTTGCTTTAAGCTTAGTACTCATGTATGTATATAATAACTAGTATTCAAATTAGTTCAGCTTATGTTATTGTTATGTGACATAACCACATAATCCACTTGTATTTTTGTCCATCTGATGAGCTAAGCCTTTTCAACTGATTTTTATAGTTCGTTCTTATGTTGTGCTGTTGTGCCACTGTCCCAGGTTAGGGGGAGGGTTGGAATTCTGCTAACATGTTTAACCCCGCCACATTATTTATGTATGTGCCTGTCCCAAGTCAGGAGCCTGTAATTCAGTGGTTGTCGTTTGTTTATGTGTTACATATTTGTTTTTCCTTCATTTTTTTACATAAATAATGCCGTTAGTTTTCTCGTTTGAATTGTTTTACATTGTCTTATCTGGGCCTTTTATGCGGTATGGGCTTTGCTCATTGTTGAAGGCCGTACAGTGACCTATAGTTGTTAATGTCTGTGTCATTTTGGTCTTTTGTGGATAGTTGTCTCATTGGCAATGATACCACATCTTCTTTTTTATATTAAATAAAGCTTTTGGTATGATTTGATATGATCAAGTTGATGATTGGATTAAACAAGTCAAATTAGGCTGAAAGTCCAAAACAAATGAATGCTTAGTTATTTGTTACACAAAATATAAAAAATGATCATCTATCTTCATTTACTTGTGTTGCAGTTCCATATTTCTTACATATATCATTAATTACCTTTGATTCTGACAATGAATGATTACTACCAGTCCCTGACAAACAATCTAATATACATGGAATATTTGCTATAACCCCTCTTAATACCTATAAATAAAAAACAAATATTTACAATTTTTTACAAAAAGATTTTGGATATGAAATGTATGATACTCATAAGTTATCATAAATAATTCCTTACAATTTTATTTGTTTGAAAACAAATTTATTAAATATATAAAACACTGAAGGAAAGAAAGCATGTCCTAAATGTTATTTTTCCCCCAGTTAAATTTGACAGTTAAAAAGAGATCTCCACCATTTCTGTTTATTTCTGAGTAAATCTATGTTTTGTTATAGGAAAATCATCTTCATTCAAATATAAAATAAAATGTCTTGCACAACTACACATGGCATAAGAATTCTGTCAAGAATTTGATAAAAGTAAACCTCCATTAAAGATTGAAATGAACTTTAAGAGAAATCAAGCTGCTCAAAGCATTAAGAAAATGAGTACTTACATCTACAGATTCATCCTTCAATAGAAGTATTAAGTCTGGTTGTAAAACAGCTACATGTTGTCCTAAAACTCTGGACACCTACAAATAAAACAAAAACAAAAATTTCATGTATTGTGTGCTTAGCTTACCCCTGCTTATAATCAAAGTTAAAAACAATATCAGGAAGAAGCTGTACTGCTGATCCTTCAATCACAAACACTTTACAAATCATCACTGATGATCTGCTTTACACCAATTTTGAAGTCATTCTGTTCAGTAGCAATTGAGAAATCTAACAAAACAATTTTTAACATATAGAAAACTATGAAGTAGCAAACTAACCATTATCAAGCTGCTGACCAAATATGGCCATAAGTTTTTGCTATAATGAAAATATAATGAAATCACACTGGTCCTGTGGGTAAATTCAATTAACAGAGAATGGTTTTATATAGATATAGCATCTATCTATTACCTCCCTTTTTCAATTCTGTAAATAATGAATTTTACTATTTTCATAAATAATCTTACATGTAACCTACCTCATGAAAGCCACCCGATACAGTTTTCCGAACTTGAACATTAGGATCTTTACAAAGACTAGAAAAACATCCTAATAACTCTGATTTAAAATGCTTTGCACCAATAAATAACACCATTGCCTGAAAAAATACATTGAAATAAAAATGTGCAGTGCAATAAAAACAGAAAAGAAACTAGAAACAATAACATTAAATATTCTTTTGTGTTTTTAACTCAAGCTTATACATCTTTGATATGTTATACATTTTTTTGTGGGTATCAATTTTTGTGGATTGTCCTAGATATTTGATTTTATGGTTGTTTGCTCATCTGCATACAAGCCTATAACAAAATTTGTAATTTGTTCAACATTTTAATATTTGTGGTTCTGTACCAACAAAATCCATGAACTTTGGTATCAAACAAATAATAATAAATCTGTTGTACATGTAGTTTGTACTAAGCTGAGTGTGTGGTGTGGAAATTTTCGTAGGTTGCATGGTTGCCTTGACTTTAAAGATATTAAGTTAATCAGTGTTCTTTTATTTTATCTGATTTCTCCTTCTTATACTTTTTAATAATCTCAAATGAATTTCTGTCACACATCATTCTCATTTCAAAATTTTAACAATACAAGTACATACAGTTAATTATGTACAATTTTGGGTATGATTTGAGATAATTAAATTATCAAAGAATCTATATATAGGATCAATATTTTAATACCACTATCCCCCTCCTGCCTGACATTGAATTTTTTACTGCCTTAGATGAGCTTTAGAAAGTCTATAGATAAATACATACTTGAAAGGTGTATATGTTTCACTACAGGGATAATTTAGGGGAAAAAACGTTAATATATGGAATAACTCTTACAGGAAAATTATATGCACAGTTTTTCCTACATTCCAAAAACTTGTCATCCTCCGTAAAATCTGGAATTTCTGTTATCTGAAATATATATAAATTTAGGTAAAACCCAGCTATTTTTATCATATATGCAATTAAACTTTAAATATAACATTTAATTTCCTTTTGTGGTTGATGTATAGCCACTTCACATTGATGTAACTTTACACAAGAAATCACTAAATTAGCTGGCGATTTCTATTTTGTCACATCTATGTATGTTTTATATGCATAAAATGCATATGAAAATTGTATATATATCAATGAAACACTTTTCTGTGCTTTCTCGTTTCTTGTTTTTATATAAACCAGATGTTGTTTTTTCTGTTTGAATCGTTTTACACTAGTTTTTTGTGGGGCCTTTATAGCTTGATGTTTTTGGTGCGAGCCAAGGCTCCGTGTTGAAGGCTGTAATGTGACATATTATTGTTTACTTTTACACATTGTGACTTGGATGGAGAGTTGTCTCATTGGCACTCATACCCCATCTTTGTATATCTATTTATGTATGTTTTATATGAGAAGGAAATTTCTACATAACATGTAAACACTATTCTGTGTTTTGAACATAATGCCATTTTCATTTCATATATCGTTTGTGCTGAGAAGCTGGTTTTTGTTTCTTTTGATTAAATATTAAATAAAACCACAACATGATTACATAATTGTTATTTCCTGTGTTATATTATGTAACAACTCTTGAGTGTTTTTCTGAACATATCACCCTCCAAAACACTTTCTTACCATTATACATGTTATATAGCTTTACTTACTGTTGGACTTGTGTCCTTTTCAACAATGTCTCTGTTTCCTTTCAGTTTTTCTAGAGACAAACCAACTTTACACAACTTCTTAAAATAATCAACAAACCACTGCTTCTGTTCGTCTGATAAATACGCTGAAAAAGATTATACAAGTTACACATTTTTGTTTTTAAGTTTTTTGGGGTTTTTTAGCTTTCCATTCATTAGTATTCTATATCTTTTGATATATATATGCTGACACAGATTTTACAAGTTACATATTAAAAAAAAAATTCTTTCCATTCAATAAATATGTTTTTGTCTGTAAATTATGTAATGAAAACGACAGATGGGTGGCAATCTTTGAACCATATTAAGAAAATGAATATAAATATTCTTAAACAGATATACAAGTTACGTAATTTATTTTTTTTTGCTTTGCTTTCATATTATAATAAATAAGTTTTTGTCTATATTAAAATGCAATTATGTAATGAAAATGATGGATAGATGACAATCTTTCAACTGTAACAAGAACCGGAACTCTGCACTGTAGTGATATAAATTTACATATTTTTCGTTTTGTTTTGGTTTTACTTCCATTCATTACATGCTTTTGCCTGAAAATTATGTAATTAAAATAATGGAAGGATGGCAGTCTTTCAACTGTAACAAGAACCGGAACTCTGCGCTGTAGTGATATAAAAGTTACATTTTTTTCTTATTTTTTTCTGCTTTCCATTCATTACATATGTTTTTATCAGTATATTATGTAATGATAATAATGGATTGATGGCAATCTTTCAACTAGAAAGAAACCGGAACCCTGCACTGTTGCAGATTGCATGCAGAGTCTGATTTTTACCATATCACCTCACAAGGTAATAAATAGCCTACAGGAAGACCTGTTTTCTGGACATATTATCCTAGAGAACCCTGCATTGTAGCAGATAATGATTTGAGTCTGATATTTATCATACCACCTCATGATGTAATAGCCTACAGAAAGACAATTTTGTTTCTCAGCCAGCAAACCTTTGCTCTTACTTTTGAATTTTGTAAGCTTGGCAGGGAAGCAATTGCAACTACCTATTTTGAGGTCTATTGTTTTCTGTCAGCAAAATTTAATCAATGACATCCTCCAATCAAGGGAATCTTGGTACCCAAATCCACCAAGGTGTTAATAAATTAGTTTTCATGGCAATGTTTGTGTTTAAAGGTAATTAAGTAAGAATATAAGAACACATGTATACAATCTAAATGAGTGAAACTATACCCCTGCCGAAATATTTCAGTAAACAGGAAGTTGTTGAGTGATGAATCTGAAAACATATCACACAGTATAACTGACTTATATAAAACCTGAAGCCAAATTTCAGAAATCTAAGTAATATAGTTCCTGAGAAAGATGCCACCAAAAAAATCATGTGACAGACAGACGGATAGATGGACTGATGGATGAACAGACAGAGGTAAAACAGTATACCCCCACTTTTTAAAAGCGGGGTATAATTATGCTTGCAGAACACAATCTTTAACATATCCTGTTTTCTTATGACCAAATTTAGGAGGATATTTCTCTTTTTTTGGCACAGCATAGTTTTTAGTCTGAACTCTTCAAATCTATTTTTTATACAATTATCTGTAACATTATTAATAGCATTACAATAATCTGGAAATTTTTAAAGTCTTGGTACATCTACATCATGTTATAAATGATGAGTTTCATTATTCAATATTTACCCAGAAGTCCATGAGCGATTTTCCCAATCTGTTTACCAACTTCTGGCAACGTGGAATCTTCAGCCTGCATGGCTTGTTGACAGAACTTACATACTAATGGAATGATTGTTGATGAACAAGTTTCTACAAGAGTAAAGTAATATAGTATATAGCCATGAAATATATCTGCAAAATGCAATGCTAATGGAATGATTGTTGATGAACAAGTTTCTACAAGTATAAATAGATGAAATATAACTGCTTAACTAAACTGATTTCACTTAACCATCAAAAGAAGGTCCTAGTTACTTTAATGCTTGGTTGGTGTTGAAAGCTTGATTTAGCACTATAGGTTATTTTGTGGTAGTCAGTTTTTATTGGTGGAGGAAGGTGGAGTGTCTGGAGAAAACACTGACCTGCTGCAGAAATCATTTGAATGTTCCAGAAATCTATTATCCTATACATTGGCGGATCCAGGGGGTTTTACGGGTGTTGGAACCCCCTTTTTTTTGGGCCGATTAATGCATTTGAATGGGTCATATAGTTGGAACCAACCCCCCCCCCCCCCCTTTTTAAAATGGCTGGATCCGCCCCTGCTATACATATTGTAAAGACATCTTTTTTTTTTTTTAAACTGTTGAAAACTTAAGATATGTGTTAAAATGTTAGTGTCACAGGAATGACAATCTCAAATTGTGTCTTATTATATCATTTTTATTTCCAGTTTCACAATTTCTGAATGCTACAAGCAATGCTGATGACAAAGAATATTGAATTTGGTGGGTAGCAAACACATCTTTTATTTATTTCTGTCATATGCATGCTCATACTTAAAATATTGTTAAATTTGAAATTTGGTAGTAAGCCTTTTTTAATAAATGAACATGGGCAACCCAAGAAATAAACTGACAATTAATCTGGTTTGACGAGAACATTTGAATAGGTTTTCATTTTGAGAAACAACAAAAACAAACTCAAACATACATAACACTGACTTCAAAATACTTTTCAACTATAAAGCAGCAAAAAAGTAAAAAAAATATACTTTTGAAACTTTTTTTTTTTTTTAATTCTTCAATGAATTATACATCAATTCCATAAGACCATTACTCAGATGATAATTGCATGATAACATAATTTCAAACAGATATTATCAAACCTCTCTTAAAAATTATTCCAAAAGTAATAAAAGATAAAATAACTGCTCGTCTTTGATAGGCAATTACAATTTCTCTAGTCAAATAAAGTTTAATTTATTGCAAAACATTATATAACAAGCTTCTGATGTAATACAAATTCTTCGAGTTGTTCCTGGCAAAATATGAATATAATTTTTCATGCATGTTATTAAATATAATTGACAACATTCTTAATGATTATTTATGCATTTTCTAAATGATTTATATAAAGAAAGTACTCTGTCCTATCTATAAGAAGAAAAAACAAATGATGATTTATTTCTAACAAATGTTTCTGGATACACACTTTTTTTAAAAGTTCGTATGTGAAAAAGGAGACTGGTGAATGAACCAAATACATATATAATAAAGCATTATGCCACTTGTCTTTTTTTTATAGGAGGGTTCTACTCATGTAAAACATTTTTGAACAAACTGTTGGAGAAAAAGAAGAGATTTGTGCTTCGTGTATGTAATATGATTAATTACATGGAAACACTTTAACATGTAAACTAAGCAAAAGTTCTTAAGTCATTAATCCATGACAGAGGGGTAAGGGATGACTAATGGCCATGAACATAAGAAGTACCAATTCTACAACTGAATAACAAATTCTATTCCTTTACCCACTGCAACTGGTATAAGAGCAGACCTGTCATAGAACAAGAGTGCACACACTGAAATGTCTCGCCTTCTATACTAATCATTGATATTATGTTGATAGTCCTAACTTCTAAGTATAAAGCTAAGCTTTATTACAATTGTCACATAAACTTAACATTAACCAAGATAACTAAACAAAGACTAATGAACCTTGAAAATGAGGTCAAGGTCAGATGAACCATGCCAGACAGACATGTACCGCTAACAATGCTTCTATACAACATATATAGTTGACCTATTACTTATAGTTTAAGAAAAATAGACCAAAACACAAAAACTTAACACTGTGCAATGAACCGTGAAAATGAGGTCACGGTCAAATAAAACCTCCGCGACTGACATAAAGATCATAAAATATTTCCATACACCAAATATAGTTGACCTATGGCATATAGTATTAGGCCGAGAAAAAAAAGATCGATGTTTCCGGTAACCCGACCGACCCTGTTTTTTTAGCCCCGACCCTAACTTTTTTATTGGATCTTCAAAAAAAAAAAAAAAAATTGTATCAACCGACCCCGTTTTTGACACAGGCTTCTGATAGATGACATACTATTTTTTCTCTCTTGCTTCTACTTGCATAGAAAGCCAGTAAAACATTTTATTAATGTCAAAAGGTATTCCAAATAGGTTAAAATCCAAGAAATTTGCACAGCAGGTGCTTCAAAAACATTGCAAATGGCACACTTCCGGTTTTTGAAACTAATTACGGATCCGGACTTGGAAAAACCATGATAATTTTCCGGATTTCATTTACGATGTCAAAAAAAAAAAAAAAAAAAAAAAAAAAGAATTCCGACCTACCGACCCTATTTTTCAAAATGATGTTACCGGAAACACATATCTTTTTTTTTTAGGCCTTAGATAAAAAGACCAAAAGCTAAAAACTGAACTTTGACCACTGAAACATGAAAATGAGGTCAAGGTCACATGACATCTGTCCGCTAGACATGTACACCTTACAATCATTCCATACAACAAATATAGTAGACCTATTGCATATAGTATGAGAAAAACAGACCAAAACACAAAAATTTAACTATAACCACTGAACCATGAAAATGAGGTCAAGGTCAGATGTCACCTGCCAGTTGGACATGTACACCTTACAGTCCTTCCATACACCGAATACACTAGCCCTATTGCTTATAGTATCTGAGATATGGACTTGACCACCAAAACTTAACCTTGTTCACTGATCCATGAAATGAGGTTGAGGTCAAGTGAAAACTGTCTGACAGACATGAGGACCTTGCAAGGTACGCACATATCAAATATAGTTATCCTATTACTTATGATAAGAGAGAATTCAACATTACAAAAAATTTGAACTTTTTTTTCAAGTGGTCACTGAACCATGAAAATGAGGTCAAGGGCATTGGACATGTGACTGACAGAAACTTCGTAACATGAAGCATCTATATACAAAGTATGAAGCATCCAGGTCTTTCACCTTCTAAAATATAAAGCTTTTAAGAAGTGAGCTAACGCCGCCGCCACCGCCGGATCACTATCCCTATGTCGAGCTTTCTGCAACAAAAGTTGCAGGCTCGACAAAAATCTTCAATAAGGAGAGAACTTTAAACTTTTAAGATCACTTCATCAATTCTGCTCTTTTAGACAAAACCTACCCGAATCCAGTGAAGCGAGTACATTAACCACTGTTTCAAGGCCATGAACTCTAACAAAACCTACCAGAATCCAGTGAAGCGAGTACGTTAACCACTGTTTCAAGGCCATGAACTCTAACAGAACCTACCAGAATCCAGTGAAGCGAGTACATTAACCACTGTTTCAAGGCCATGAACTCTTACAAAACCTACCCGAATCCAGTGAAGCGAGTACATTAACCACTGTTTCAGGGCAATGAACTCTAACAGAACCTACAAGAATCCAGTGAAGCTAGAACATTAACCACTGTTTTAAGGCCATGAACTCTAACAGAACCTATCAGAATCCAGTGAAGCAATAACATTAACAACTGTTTCAAGGCCATGAACTCTAACAGAAACCTACAATAATCCAGTGAAGCCAGAACATTGACCACTGTTTCAAGGTCATGAATTCTAACAAAACTTACCAGAATCCAGTGAAGCGAGAACATTGACCACTGTTTCAAGGCCATGAACTCTAACAGAAACCTACCAGAATCCAGTGAAGCGAATACATTAACCACTGTTTCAAGGCCATGAACTCTAACAAAACCTACCAGAATCCAGTGAAGCAAGAACATTAACCACTGTTTCAAGGCCATGAACTCTAACAGAACCTACCAGAATCCAGTGAAGTGAGAACATTAATCACTGTTTCAAGGCCATGAACTCTTACAAAACCTACCAGAATCCAGTGAAGCCAGAACATTACCACTGGTTCAAGGCCATGAACTCTAACAAAACCTACCAGAATCCAGTGAAGCGAGTACATTAACCACTGTTTCAAGGCCATGAACTCTGACTGAACATTCTTCATCTTTAGTCAGCTCAACTAATTCTGGCAATATTGCACTCTTTGTGGCTTCAAGCCTGCAAATGCAATAAAAATAGTGAAACTGTAGTGTCATTTCATTAACATACATATTAATGAGAGATTTGGTGGTCTTGTACTTTAACATGAAGAACAATTTTTGCTTAAATTGTGTGTTATTTGCAGTGCATATACTAAATTAGTGTCATAGATGCATACCACATATCTGTTTTTTCTATAGTATAAAGTCATCTTAAATATTTCAACTTGTTTTGTAGTACTACCTGAGATACTTGAATTAATTTCTGTCTAGACTTTCAAAACAGACCATTATTACATATATACAATAATACTATTATAAAGATTTGTTTAGTTTCACAGGCACTGGTATTCTTTATATCTCATCTATATTTTATTTATTGATTACTTCATCTGGTTAATTAATATAAAGTACAGTACACCATCTAACCAATTTATAATCCAGTGCAAAACAAATTAATCTTTATTGTTTTTAGATGTAGCAATATATCTATCTTCCATACAATAATATTGATCAATAGTTTTAACACAGACAGTTGAAACCTTATCACTCAGTGAAATGTACTATGATAAATAGGCGTTGCCAAATTATGTTTGACAATTCGAAAACAGATTAAGCTAATTAAGTTTATATGAATTATACAACTGTTAAAACAAACAACTAAGATTTTCCATCAGTCATGGGAGATTAAGAAGTTGACATAGTCTGTTGTTGAAGATTGTGTTTTGAGTGAAAATTTTCACCTCTTGATCTTATTTCTGGTTTTGACCAAGGGCTGTCTCATTGACATACACCCAACATCTCTTTTTATTAATATTGTCAACATATTGGTTAAAACTGAAGTTTTATAAAAATAAAAATGTATAAAAGTAAGAAGATGTGGTATGATTTCCAATGAGACAACTCTCAACCATAGACCAAAGGATACAAAAAGTAGCAACCATAAGTCACCATACAGCATACAACAATATGTAAAACCTATACCACATAGCCAGCCATAAAAGGCATAGAAATTACAAATGTTGAATAATACAAATAGAAAACTGAAGACCTGATGTTTTATTTTTTTAGAGTCAACTGTACTCAAAATTATATATTTAATATGAACTTTCAACAGCTCAAGCATGAATGATACCAGTCAAAACCAGTCTTATTGTTTTTCAGTGAAATTGGTTTACAACTATGTCATTTCCTGTTAATTCGGGTTAGTATTTCATGGTTTTGTTCCTACATTTGATGTCAGGGATAAATTTTCCTAGTTTTCAGTTTATATAAATAATATTCTTTGTAGACAAAATTTTTTTGTCTGGGTTTTAGTTTCCTGGATAAAATCTATCCAGGAAATAAAACAAATCAAAACCGGATCAAATTGTCTGCTTTTACAGTACATTAATCATCTCATATAAACAATCTATTTCTGAAAAATCTTTTATAGCTAACTTACCCTAACCCTCTAGCTACAGAATGCAACTGGTTACACATACACCCTCTGACCTCATAGTCCACATCCTGACACAAGGACTGCACAACTGGCAAAATTTCTTTTTTGATCCTATATGATGAAAAAGATATTATCCTAACAATGACACATTTTTTTTTAAACAAAACAATTTTTTTTATTTATGTTATGAAAAAGTAACAATTTAACCAGTCTAACCTTAACTCTGAGGGCCTCTGTTTTGTGTTTTGACTTTTATACTACTTTTTATATGTTGTTTATAATTATTGAACTTTTTCACAGAGTGTAAGTCAATTTCTACATGCAGGTTTGAGATATTCTAATTTTGAAAGGATGCAGTGTGTTGCAGAAATATTATGAATCTTTCACATTGCTGCATGTTAGTTGCATGTTTTTATAATTAAAACCATTCTTCCTTTAATCAGGTGTACTGAATGAAAATTGTTAATCTTTCACAATCTGTTTGATATAAAATCCTAGTAATATCTTGCAGCACACACTGAATAGTGAAAGATACATCTAATAATAAAAATGCCTGTTAACAATCTTCTATTCTTATGTTACATATAACCCCTCTGTGGCACAAAGCACATTTTATAATAAAAAGTTCAGTTTAGTTCATTTGTATGTTTTGGAGTTTAGTATAGCCTCCATTATTACTTAACTAGTATACATTATTGTTTAGGGCCAGCTGAAGCATGCCTTCAGGTGTGGGATTTTCTCACTGTGTTGAAGACCAATTGGTGGCCTTTGGTTGTTTTTCGATCTTAGGTTGAGTTGTTGTCTCTTTGACACATTCCCCATTTCCATTTTCAATTTTACAAAGTACATTTTACAATAAAAGGGCACAAAGTACATTTTACAATAAAAGGGCACAAAGTACATTTTACAATAAAAGGGCACAAAGTACATTTTACAATAAAAGTGCACAAAGTACATTTTACAATAAAAGGCACAAAGTACATTTTACAATAAAAGGCACAAAGTACATTTTAAACCACAAACAATACAAGTAATACGTAAGTAATTCCTGAAAATGTCAAAATAACTAACAACCAGTTTTTATCTGTTGATATTTTAGGAAATAGTACTTACACAAAAGATTCAAATTTGGTACAAATTTTGCCTAATATTTTACAACAGGCCATTCTTGCTGCTACTGACTGTGAAAGTTGGCCTTTTGCTATTGCTACATGTAAAATCTGAAAAACAGAACAAATGTTTGGCTCATTATATATAAAAGATTAAGATATTCATGTAAGAGGTAGTCATGTATCTTTTTTAACAATAATGTTAATTCAGTGAAGAGTGGCTGATGTTTTATAAGCAGTAAAATGATTTGTAAAATATTTATATTACCTACATTATGTTCAAACTGAAGTTGAAGGAAAGATCTTATTATTCTGTTCTGTTTTAATTGTTTCCTGACAATTATTTAAACATTCATAATCTAATTTATACATTACTAGAAGATGCTTGCGAAATCAGGGTAAAATTGGGCAAGTGTTGAGACAGTTTTTAAATTTTGAGTGCAGTACATCGACTGAGGATGCATGAAAGTGGCTGTAAAACAGTCACCCAACTGTGGATATTTTCTCAAAAATTGGCATTTTCTATAGAAAAAAAATTGTTTCAAGGAAGTAAAAAACACAACATTAATATGTCATATCACAAATATTTCCCACTTTCTTTGGTTTCAGAGGAGTTGCCGCTCAATTAAATTAGTCTCTTCCTTCAGTAGTATAAATATCTTTAAACTAATACAACTAAAATTATACAATTGTTAACCTTTTTTGCACATGGCTTATTATATTTTAATTCTATGAATTAACTATTATCAATCAGGATGACTATGTATGTAAATGTAAAATATACTGAAAGAAGCTGTCTCACCTCAGCAATTTTTTAAATAGCTATCAATGTTTGAATACATTTAGATAAATGAAAATTGAGAATAACTAGTTTTACTGTAATGGAATAGGAAGAAAATTTTCAGAAAACTTCTGATTCTGCCAATATATTGTGATATATTTTATTTGCTTTGCAAAATGTAAAATCATGCACTACTTTAGAACATTTTTTTAATAACTACAGCTTCAATCAAGAAAAATGATAAGAAAGTCTTTGTTTATAAAAAAAAATATAGTCAAACCTATCAAAAGCAAATCCTTCAGAAACACAACTTAATTGGAAAGATTACAGATTAGTTTACAAAAGTTATAAATAATTAAAGAACACTAAATGAGTGTTGTGTATCAGTTTTGTAGAGTGTTCCCTACATACCTAGAGGTTACACTGTAACTCTTTGCATAAGCTGCATAAAGCTCCCAAGGGAAGCAATATTTAACAAAGACTTAATACAAGCTAGTGAAAATACCATCCATCAAGGCACTGGGATGTCTCTAACTGTTATAGCAAAGTAAATGTCCTTATTCCAGAGAAGTTTGAATTGAAGAAATTATTGATCCATTAGAGGAGGCTAATTATGGAAATAAAATGCAATTTTATGCTTCTAAGATCATTAGGCTTTTTACTAAAGCAATCCAGACCAATAAAGAAAATTCAGATTTTTTCTTTAATTAACTCATCTGATGCCTTAGCTGTCAATTTGACTGATTTTATTATCATTGCTGCATATTTCTAAAGATTACTTCAATATGCTGCCTATCAAAGATGGGTTTATTTTAGTCAACCATCAAAATTTTACCGGAGGACTATTTTTGTTGATATTGAACATCAGTTCCTTGTAAAAAAAAAATGCTTGAAAAATGCCAAAAGAAAGAAAATCTACTTTTCAATTTCCCCTTTGAAATATTTTTTAAATTCCAGATTTTTTATTTTTTTATTTTTACATGTCAAGGAACCTAGCCTCTATTACAAGGGGGGAATATTGAATGCTTCAGTGAATGTAATATTTCATATGAAGTTTTTTTAAGCACATGCCATGAAAGTTGTAAATACTTATAACTGAAGTACCTGTTTCCTTGGTTAATAAGTGCTTCCTTACAAATATTTCAAGCATGTCCTACTTCAATAAACATTTTTTACAATAAAATGTCAGATAAAAAACTTAGTTAAGAATATGTTAAATTGTTGCTGATTCCTTTGTACTTTTATAGGTCTCAGAAAAAAATAAAATTTTTTAAGCTAAGGGACTTGATTCTGCTACAATTTCTTGTTTAATTTTCATTTTAAAAATTCAGTTTACTTTCTCTCATACATTTATTTTCTCCATTTAAAAAAAACAAAACAAGAAAAAGTCAATATAAGGATTAATTGATTGGTGTCTAACACCATTTTCAGCACTATTTTTCTATTTCATGGTGGTATTTTTTTTAGAGCAAAGGAAGCCTGGAGATTAACCAACCTACAATAGGCAAACTAACAATCCTAGTCAGTTAAGATTGGAGTTAAGTACATGTACCCCGTGTGGGATTAGAACTATCTACCTCAGGGTTGACAGTCTAGTGATACAGTATTTTGAACACATATCCACTGAGGCCCCTCCATAAAATGAATAACAAACTTTGCTTTTTCCTCAGAACATTTTGTTCTGGTCTTCAATTAATTTTGAACCAAGAAAAATAAAGATATTGCCTGCTAACTGTTATGCTCAGAAAAAAAAAATAACAACACAGAAACAAATTAATTGTGTATGGCCTATAATAATACTTTAAAGCATGTTAAGAATGTGTTAACTGCAATTGTGCATACAAGAGGCGTCTTTAATATTTGCTTCAATTTGTAACGGTGTTAACGTCATTAGATTTTTCTTTTGTAGTTTCGCCTAATGGGTTAATTATAGAAACATACTATTGTTTTCACACAGATATTCAATAACTTCATTATGTTATGTCATTCATGGGAAAGAAACTTGAATATTCCGTGGTAGGATATTAATTATTCACCAACCTCTTTCTTTATAACATCTTTAGGCAGTAATTCTATAACGTCCAGTAGAGTATCTAACCAGGCACTTGATACTTCTGAAATTATATAATTGAATTGTGAACAGAAAAAAATTGTTCCTCAAGCGAGGCTCGGTGATACTTCTGAAATCGTAATTTAATTGTGAATAGAAAAAACGGCTCCTTGAATCCTAATGTTTGTTTGATTTTCTAGCTATATTTTTAGAGAGAGACAATTAATCTATGACTAAATGCTGAAAGTTGTCAAGGAATAATTTACTAATGTGTAGCCCCCCCCCCCCCCCCCCCCCCACAAAAAAAAAAACCATAATAAACATTATATTGTGAACTGAATAAAATGCTCCTCAAGCTAGGTACTTGATACTTCTGAAGTCATAATTTAATTGTCATCAGAAAAAAACCAGCTCCTCTTAAAGAAGCAAAGGGATTTAATTGTTTTCTAAGATATTCTATAGATAATAAATCTATGACTAAATGATAAAAGTTTTCAAGGAATAATTAACTAATGTGTTATTCTCCCAAAAAAACATAATGGATATTTAATTGTGAACAAAAAAATGCTCCTGTCAAATAAAGGAAGCACAGCATCTTTTGAATGCACTATTCTTAAAAGGCAGAGACAATAAATCTATGACTAACATTATGAAAGTTATCCTATATTCTAATATGACATGCTTCTTTTGCTTTGTGAATAAACCCATGCTCTAAATACAATAAAATTTGTTTGCACATGGGTATATTGACTACTGCAGATTAATGAATTTTATCAAATTGGCATACATTTAAAATATTTCATTTACCGGTACTTAAAACACTTCCAAACTCTTAAATGATGCACATGTTGTTACTAATTCATTTATAACAAGGGGACATAACTCTCAAAGGGGATGATGAAATCTTACACAGCCTCATATGGTAATACATCATGATGAGATCTACCTATTGTCCAGATGAAGGTAATGATATCTTTAAAAACAATGAGGGGGCATGTCAAAAAAAATAAATAAAAGGGAGATAACTTCTACAGGGGATGATGAAATCCTACATAGCCTCATCTGGTAATACTTCATGATGAGATCTACCGATGGTCCATATTTGGTCTTGATAACTCCAATAGAAACGGGGGGCGGCCATGTCAAAAAAATGCTGGAAGTAAAAAAAAAAAAAAAGAAAAAAAAAAAACATGAGGAAAACAATAAGGTCTTTCCTTCTTTCCTTGCATAGAGGAAAGACCTTAATGACTGTAGTGTGTTGCAAATGGAAATTGACATATTTTACCTAGATACGACAACCGTTCATGCTGGCTGTTCAAAACTCCTCCCTCTAAAAAATCACTTTGCCAGTCGTTTGCTTGTTTACAAATAAAAAAGGGTGGTTTATGGAAGAGCCTACACAAACCCTGTACACTTATATGTATTAGACATTGATATTACCTTAATTGTTCTAATCAGAATCGAAATTATTGATGCAAGTTATACTTTATAGTAGTTTTAACATGGGTAGGCATTATATTTGTGTTATTTTAGCCCTCACTATTGATCAGGCAAAAATAATCACGAATATAATGCCTACCTATGTTCAAACTACAATAAAGTATAGCTTACATCAATTATTTCTTAAATAAGTTTGAAACCCCCTCCTGCAAAATAAACACAAGAGTGCACACGCTGAAATGTCTCGCCTTCTATACTAATCATTGATATTATGTTGATAGTCCTGAGTATAAAGCTAAGCTTTATTACAACTGTCACATAAACTTAACATAAACCAAGATAACTCAACAAAGACCAATGAACCTTGAAAATGAGGTCAAGGTCAGATGAACCATGCCAGGCAGACATGTACAGCTAACAATGCTTCTATACAACATAAATAGTTGACCCATTACTTATAGTTTAAGAAAAATAGACCAAAACACAAAAACTGAACACTGTGCAATGAACTGTGAAAATGAGGTCACGGTCAAATAAAACCTTCGCGACTGACATAAAGATCATAAAATATTTCCATACACCAAATATAGTTGACCTATGGCATATAGTATTAGGTAAAAAGACCAAAACTCACAAACTTAACTTTGACCACTGAACCATGAAAATGAGGTCAAGGTCACATGACATCTGCCCGCTAGACATGTACACCTTACAATCATTCCATACAACAAATATAGTAGACCTATTGTATATAGTATGAGAAAAACACACAACACAAAAATTTAACTATAACCACTGAACCATGAAAATGAGGTCAAGGTCAGATGACACCTGCCAGTTGGACATGTACACCTTACAGTCCTTCCATACACTGAATATACTAGCCCTATTGCTTATAGTATCTGAGATATGGACTTGACCACCAAAACTTAACCTTGTTCACTGATCCATGAAATGAGGTCGAGGTCAAGTGAAAACTGTCTGACAGACATGAGGACCTTGCAAGGTACGCACATATCAAATATAGTTATCCTATTACTTATAAGAGAGAACTCAACATTACAAAAAATTTGAACTTTTTTTTCAAGTAGTCACTGAACCATGAAAATGAGGTCAAGGTTATTGGACATGTGACTGACGGAAACTTCGTAACATGAAGCATCTATATACAAAGTATGAAGCATCCAGGTCTTCCACCTTCTAAAATATAAAGCTTTTAAGAAGTGAGCTAACACCGCCGCCGCCGCCGTAGCCGCCGCCGGATCACTATCCCTATGTCGAGCTTTCTGCAACAAAAGTTGCAGGCTCGACAAAAACAATAACAACTACAGTTTTCCATTCGGCATTTAGGTCGGGTGTGCAGACCACCTTTACATTTAAGGAGGTGGTGGGCTTTTTTTTTCAATTTCCAGAACTATTTTTCCGTTCCACGCTGTAAATATTTAAATACTAATCATGCTTTACTGATTTGTTTTCATTGACAAAAATGGACGATCGTCAGATGTCAATTTTTTCTTTTATTAATCAGGGGAAGAGAAAGGCAGATGACGAAGATGGTCAAATAAAACAAAAGACAAGTTTTCATGAAACAGAGGAAGAAATCCAAACCAACAACATCTAAAATTGGAAACAGAATTTAAATTTCCCCCATATAATTCATTTTCCCCATTGACAAGAACAATCAATTTCTTAATTCAATCAGCCTTTCCCCCATAATGATACAATTGATAAAGTCAATATGACCAATTCACTGACCCACACCATTTCTCATTTCGAAAATACGACTACAATGATTATTATTAAATATGACTTTTGGTATATCACAACATATAAATTGTTGACAATAAAATCCCAAGTGATTGTCATTTGATGTAATTATAATATTTTATGGCTGGATGAATCAATACACTAGAACATGGAATTATGAAATGATTGTTAATATATAGGTCAACAATAAAAATGATTCAACCTCCTCCAGTTCAATAAACCCGATAAAGTTTCCAGGCTACGATTAGATTTCAACATTTATCTAAAATAGAAATTGTTTTTGTACGCAAATTATACATCTAAACTTGTCTATTGTTTTTATACCAAATTGGGGTCCAATTAACAAAGTTAAAGTATTGAACAATTGAAAGATGAACCATATTACTGTTAAAACTTATAAAGTTTAGATGTTTATTGTTGTATTTGTTTGCATGGAGTTAAGTTTACATAGGTGGTAACTGTAAAGCATTTAGTCTGGAGTTTTGGATTCAATCTATGTTTTGATCTTGTAAAGCAAAAGATTCCTACAATGGTACTTCCTAATTATACACCAAGCAAGCAACATTTAGATGAAAGAGACTGACTGACTTGAAGTCAGAATAATGTGTCAATGTAGGTCTCCCTGTATCATCTTGTATAACTTATAAGTAAGAATATTTGCATATTTTTTTCCTTAAAAAGGGGGATGATGACATGTGATAGTATACACTTTTAATAGTGATTTTTCACAGTGATTGTTGGTGATTTCGAACGATTCCGTACACAAATATTTCTTTGTAAATTCAAAAGATTTCACATGACAATTGGAAATCAGAACTTCTTTTCCAAGCAACCTCCTGGTTTCACTGGGATTCACTCAACACCAGCCATGGTGTTTTTCACAGGATTCCCTTGTCTGTCCTGTTATATCAATTTACCTGGATCTTTGCCATCCACACTGTTGAGTATTGTCTGTAGAAATGTCTGTGTATAGTTTTGTATCGGCACCAAATTTTTCTGTAAAATCTGTAGAAATGCAGCTGATGCTGCGTACTGCATCTCACATTGTGCAACATGGAGAACTTCCTGCAAAGATTTCAATACATTCTTCATTTTTCTATATTACCAAGTATTAAGAGACTTGTGAGTTTTCTCCCTAAAGGGGAAGTTATTATAGCACATTATTTGAAATACCTGGGTGTACAAAAACTGTACATAGATTTGTAATTTTTCAATAGGATAAAATTTATTGAATCTTGCTATTTATGTAATAAGAATTTGTATACAAAATTTAAATTATCCCAATATAAACACATTGATAAGGTGCAAAAAAAAAAAAAATCAGGAAATTTTACAATGATTTATTAGAAATAACAGGAAGCAATTATTTCCAGGTAAACATTATATGTTTGGCCTCCAAAAGTTTGTAATTTTAAAGTTTAAAAATGACAACAGGACTTTTTATCACTGAAATTTTGTTCTATCTACAATCAGTGTGGAAAAAAATCCTTTCTTAGAATTATATGTGCACTGTTATGATATTACTAGTATATAAATGCCCATTATGAGATCTAGATGATCCACTTTAACATTCTGAACATTAATTCAAATGACCCCTGTCATCAGTTATCAAGATTCCATTTCATAATTAAGAAGTTTAAGGATTAGAAACCTCACAATACCCACTTACACATTACTTGGGAGTATTTCATCTAGTTGAAGTACAGATAGTCTAAAGAATGAACAATACTATTATCAGTTTCAACTTTACCGGTAATAACACTTGTTCTCACTTTTACATTAATAATTCTATCATGTCAATCATTGTTTTCATATAACATTCAGTAACCCCTCTGTATTAAAAGTGTATTTGTAACTCTGTTTTGTAGACCTTTAGGTAGCAAAACTAGTCTGACTACAACCATCCCCACTGAAGTGAATAGTGGGGCTGGCTTTAGTCTACTGAAAATGCCCTTATTTTTTTTAATGTATTTATCTTTTTATCTCCTTCATGCTTATTATCTTAATAACAAATCACAGAATACCATTTTGTATCCACTCAAGGTCACTTTTGCCCTTAACCAAGATTTTTTTTAATAAAAGGAAAAGTTCATAATTATGTGGTCTATTAGTAATCCTTGTTGAGTCAGATCTTGATAACTTCTACATAATTCCAGCAAACAAGATAAAAACATCACCTGCTACTCAAATAAAATTTTATCAACATGTTACAAAAAAGTGCTAAAAAAAATTCAAGACAAGGAACACACAGCAATCATTGCAAAAACAAAACAATTATCTTCCATTGACAAAGTAGAAAATGATCTCTAGGGCACTTGAATCACAAGTAAAATCATCAATGCAAATGGATAATCAATAAAAACAATACGAACAATAAGGTCAAATGGCGCCAAAACGTCCATCAAAACTTCGCTGTCCATCGCCAAACCTAGTAATCATACCATAATCGCATCAATTATTTTAATCTAAAAACTAATAAACTTTCGATAAAACACAGGGAAACTGTGTTTATATCTTAATGGCTGCCTTTCAGTTTCATTCTAATCTAATCAAATTGGCTATTGATGAAGGTTTAGTTTATAATGCATAAACCATATGCTTTTTAATGTTACTCTATATCAAAATAATCCAAGGTTTGATTATTTTCATTTGTTGCAAATTGGTTCAACCCGTTTGAATAAAGGAAACACTGCCAAAACACAAACAGAGAAACAAGCCAATTTATATACAGGTATCGAAGTCTGGTGCCAAGTCAAGCCATGCACTTTGATGTAAATAATTGCTTAAGAAACACAATGTACCGAGAGATGTATTCTTGTAAAGCAAGAAATATAAGACAGATTTCCAATTACTACAACCATTTTGATAGTACTATTTGTTCATCTCTCAGATTGGCACAGACATATTTAACTTCACTATTCACCTTTTTTTCCTGATGATGGCTCATATGTTGATGTGTGATATCCTAAGCTCATAGGTTGATGTGAGGTATATACTTGTTTTTTTAAATTTTTATAATTTGATAAAACCTATTCAAGGAACACATCAAGTTGGATAGGGATAATACCTACAATTTACCAGTTAGGTATTCATTCACTCGCAAGATTTTTTTTTTAAACTCTGGTTACAGAACTGAATTCAGTTTTATATACGGGAAAATTATGGCATGCACACATAACGTCTTTATATTCATGATTATCTAAGACCTTTCTTTGTTAATCAATGAAAAACCTTTTGTGACAAAAAGAATGAATTTCCCAAAAATGACCAAACTGCAACTTATTTCAGACAAGCTTAAATTTTTAACAGTCCCTTCCTCTACCCCTTCCTCCTGAACATGTCAGTCTGTCTACCCAATTTGTACCTTAGGGAAATAAAAAATATGCCATGAGTTTATCCATTAAAAATCTAGACTAATCAATATGTTTTTACTTTGTCTAAAAGTCAACTGTAATTTAAAACAATTGTTGTCCAATATTAAGCGCACCTACACTACACAGTCATATTTGTAAACTTTTTGTCGATAGAAACAGTCTGGTACATGAAAAGAAGAATATCTTATCACTTGGAGCTATGATAGTTTAATGTGTTTTCCACATTAAATATGACATAAACTGTAACCAAATTGTCTTTTCCTTGTTTGTTCTGTTATTTTATGTCTGTATTTCATAATAGCTGTGCTTGCAGCTTGCTATATAATTAAATGACATCTTTTCTGAATAACTAGCATTTCAAATTAACAACTGAATGTGCCATCAATGAGTTATTTAATGAGAACCAGTTTGTATATTTGTCTAGATCTACAAAGAATGACAAAAAATTTTCCAAAAAGTTTTGTTTTTATTATTTTAAGATATAAAGATGCATTTTAAGAATCTTTCTTACTAACTGGTTAAACAAGGCTCATCTGGTCATATTTGTTTTAACATCATGTTCTTTAAAATGTTGTAAATACAAATATGGGTGAGCAAACTGCCTTTTTATTCAGATTAAGATGTTAAAAATTGATATATAAATATAAGAAAATGGGGTATGTGTGGGACGGAGACACATCTCCGTCCAAGTCAAAATTTGTAAATGGTAAACTATTTTAATAGGCTTTATATTTTTCTTCTTTTTTGAAGTGCCACTTTATATGATTTATAATTTAAGTATTGCAAATGACAAAACTGGTTAAAAATATTCTTATAAACTTTCTGTTATGTCATATATTGGTGAGAAAACCCAGGGATCTATTAATGATCTTGGTAAAAATTAAGCACCAGCTGGTAGCTGGAAGCACAACAAAAAATTACATTTATAACTAACAATTACCCTTAATGTAAAAAGAATGTGAAGTTTTCATATGCCTTTAACATCATAGAGCTCATAATTGATACTTTCTGCAATGACTGCAAGATTAATAGTCTAATTCATAAACTTTCAATGCAATATGCAGAAATTATGTTTTTCTCATTTCAGATTACAACCAAAATCATACAAGAGTAAACAAATTTTCTTGCATGCAGCCAATTTAATATAATTTAGTTTTCATTATAAACAGCTTTCAAAAAAAAATATGGGGTTACCAGTAAACCAAAACTTCTCAAGTAGAACATTTGTAAATCTTAAATAAACAGTTAAAATATTGATCTCAACATCTGGCAAATGATTAAACAGCCCTAGGTAAAATGTAATTAAAATCATCAGTTACTTGAATAATTATGTTAACACCTTCATGAGTTTGGGTGTAACTCTCACTCTCTGCACTTATCGTTCCATACTTGGAGAAAGATTTGGCTAAGAATGTCACTTGTGCAAAATTTTTTAAAATTTATTCCAAGTCATTCCTTTAAGATCTATGTGGATCTTGTAAAGTAGGATTTTATCTTTTTTTAACCACCATATTTCAGTATCCTTTCAAAAACTATTGAAAACATCAATCTTGCATTGTTTGTGTGAAATAATTTTCAATAACTAAATTTTAAAAACATATAGTAGTTTTCAAATCATTATCAGTCCCTGTCTCAAAATGAGGGTCTTAATTCATATTTAGAATGCTTTAATAGATTTTGAAGAAATAACATCAACTGGTAAATTATTCCAATCATTTGGCAAGCATTGTGAAAACTGTCTTAAACGAAATAATGTGTTACGTTGAGATGTTGGTAGTTTACAATTTATATTGCTATGACCATTGACATTGGTTTTGATATCAGTAAGACCTTTTATAATAAAAGGTATATTTTCAAATCATTTTATTATTTGAAACTTTGTACTATAATACCTTGACATCTAGCTATAGTGAGAGATGGATGTTTAAGTGCTTAGCATCTTTTTTTCATAACACAGATTCTTGGATCTGGAATTAATCTAGTTGGTCTCATCTGGCTAAAGTTTTATCTTATGTTTTATGTGGGTATCATACGGTTTTTCATGAATTCTAATCAAATAGATGAATTGGGTATTTAGGTAAAATACTACTGAAATCTTTATATCATACTTTTGCATTGTTGATACACCAACAGTTGAGTTCTGTCCAATAACTTGTCTAGATAACTTGATGAATACTTGTCTAGTCATCTTTCAAATTTGACAAATTGGTGTTCTCTTAAGTACAATATATGAAACATCACTACTGTTTACCAAAGTAAAAAAAAATCAGGTAGAGCCAATTTCCTCTGTTTTTGTTTCAGTCAAATTGTTAAAATCTTAAAGACATTAAAACCTACTAGTTGTTAGATGTTACAATGAAATGCTGTTTTTTTCCATCTGATCTGCATATTGCTACTGAAGACATATAACATGTATTGCAAATATTTACATTTTTTTGTAAAAATAACCAAATTAGATCGGATTTGAAAGGCGGCAATAAATATATATATATATACCTCTTTTTGGTTTTGTTTAAAGAAGTCCTTCTCATAACATTTGTATGACAAATACAAGTATTATTATTGCCAAGCTCTGTCAAAATTACAGTTTTTACCCTATTTGTTATGCATTTTCAGGCATTTATAAAAGACAACAGCAATGATCACTCCAAGCACATGTGACATGAAATTACTGTTTACAATAAGTTATGTACATCCTGAAGTATTTCAAGTTTAACTAGGTACATAAGAAATTGAGGCGACACACTTATTTGATAGTTAAGAGTGTTGAGTACAATAATCTTAACAGTACAATTATGAGAATAAGAAATGTGTGAAATATTTTGTTTTTGATCATTGTAACCTGCTTGTATAGTGAGCCTGATATGATAGCATTGTATAGCAACATCATATTTAATACAGAATGAAACCAACGAAAACTTTCCATTATATAGTGTTGTGAACTGTAGTGCGAAAAAAAGTTCCAAATTAGTGACAAAGGCATTTTTTTTACAGATTTTCAAGTTAGAAAAATCAAATAAAAGGTATTTGAAAGAACAATAGAGAATATTATCCCTCGTAGAATCGTGCAATATAAAAATTCTACTCTTAATAATACATTCCAATGTTCATGCAATTACTGTATATTGTTATCTGTGTATACACATAGATGTAATACCCTATGGTATACAATACCTACCCTAACTTTAGGGACAACACGGCGCATGCATTCATCATGACTGTCTGTGTCTTTTAGTAAATCTGGTAAATTGTTAATGACACTGATTCTCTGTACTTCCTGTCCGGAGCTACAAAATAAATCATATCAAAAATGAATATCTTAACATAGGAATTAAGACACAGGGCTCAAATCACCTGGTAATCACTTAAGTGAAAGCATATATTTGTCTGATTTATCAAAGTTAGGAAAGCTGCCATGACTGCAAGGGTGTTATAGAGAGGCAAGATTATAAAACAGGAAAATCCAGCAAATACTGGCAAAAATCCACTCAAACAATCACACATTTGGAAATTTTCTCTTAATTATGCCAGACCTAATAACATGTACAGCCATTCAGACCAAACTTTTAGTCCTACTGGTTTAAGGGAAATAATGTTTAATATTTTTCTTGATATGGTTCTATGCAATTGAACTACTATGTAGTTTGATGTTGGACATCTTGGATGCCAATCAGGTTTATTTTACAAAATGAATTCAAATGATGACAACTTTTGTAGTTGGTTTTAGAGGTTTTAAATAAATTGACCTCTAGCATCACTGAAGAGACAATAATTGTTAAAATGCACATCTGGTGCAGTAAGATTGTCATCTCTAATAATTTATTCAATCAATAGTAATTGAAGATGACAAACCTTAATTATAAGTAGGACATGTAATCCATTTATGTTTAGTAACATTTATGCTTCAATAGCCCTTTTAATTCAGGATTGAGGGATTATTGCCTCTACAATAGACACTAAGTCTGATGCTGTTTGCTGTGTTTTACCAAATTGAATTTTACCAAGAATATCCTAAAACCACTTTATCTGAGCTTGGGGTCAAGTTGGTCAAACAGTTTCATATAATGATGTTAAGATGACCTCAATATGAAACCAATATACAAGTAGTTACATGCACATAACTGTTGCACTCAAAGATAATACCTCTCTAAAATCTAGTTAGCCGATAGTGATATTATATAATATAATATGAAAAAAAGAGGGCATATGGAGTGCAAAGTCATTTTTTTATTTATTTATATGAGAATTTATTGTATTAAGAAGCCAAATGATTAAACCATCATTGCAGTGTCAAACAAAACTGCATGTTGTAAGATATAAAAGATTGATGAAGCCTGATCAAAACAACTAAACTTATTTGTGAGAATTTGACTTCGATTTCAAGGTTTAATGACAGTCCGAACAGCCATTTGTTAACAAATGAATTTTGCAAGTGATTTATTAATTTTTTGAAATAAATGATGTCTGCTCCAAGTCAGGGATGTGTTTTCAGTGTAAGTCTCAGTTTTATAATGTTCTAACTTGAAAAACCATGGAAAAATAAAGAGGGCAAACATAATTTGTAAGTGAAAGAAGAACTGACTACCCCATTACCAAATGAAAAGACAGGAAAACACAAGCAATGGTCAACAAAACATTACACAATACAACATTTGGCCTTCTCTTACTTTAGTGGTCCCAGGGTGAAGCCTTGTTAACTGTTGAAGGTTGTACAGTCCTCTTTAATTGCTTAATTCTACAACATTTGGTCTGTGGTTGATAGATGTTTCATTAGCAATTATACCACATCTTTAAACTTGTAGTATCCAGTTTTAGATGTGATCACGTTAACTTATGAAGCACCTTATTGTAAAGAATTCAGTATCCTGGTAGATATCTTAAATTACAACATGGCTAGACAACCATTATGTTTTGGGTAATTTTCAAACACTGTATTGTAGACATATTACATAATACACACCCATGAATTATAATATACAAAATTAAAAACTTGCATTGTTGGGTGAACGTCTATGGTAGTTTATAATAATTTATATAATCAAATTCAAATAATTTGAATTTCCTCTAATTCAGAACAATTTAGCAACCTTCAAAATCTATAATAGTTATAACAGTGAGAGAATCAACTGTCAAAAGCCATGTGTATTTGTTTAAAGGGCAAAATTCTCACTTCAGAAACTTGATCTAAGAAATAAGACAAAGATAGCTGAAATTATGTCAATATGCATTTTAAAGGTCAAGTTGACCTTTTCATTCTAGTCTCTAATCACAACCATTAAACACCATTTTCTTGATTTTTTTGTAATCTTTAAATGTTCAAGTGACAATTGTTTGCAGATAATCAAAGCTTAACAAGACCAATTGAGAACAATTATTTGATAAATTTTTACAGTTGTTAAACTTATGATAGCTTTGATGATTCTCCAATTAAAGATAACACCTTCCACAGCCAAACATCTGGTGGAAATATGTTATGTTTAACTATCTGCTAACATGAGGCATGCCATCACAACTAATTACATAATCCTCTCAATAAGATAGCAGGTATACAGGCTTTCTAATTGAATTAATTGGTAAACCTCCCAACAGTAAATACCAGTCTAAAGATCATTTTGACAAGAGGAATAGTCTCACAGCTTCAATATATTACCAATTTATTGCCAATTATATTAAATTACCTCTTCTAAATAATTTTCAGTTCCCTAGCTTAAGAAATGGTAGTATATGTACTTAGATAACTCCAATTGGATTAGCACTCTCATGGGTGTAGCTAATAAAAATATGTACTGATTTCTAAGGTTTCTTCTTTGATAATGAGATTTAAATGGTTTTTGTCTGCTAAAAATTTTCAGACTTCAATGACCCCAGTCACTGTTAATAAGAAGAATTATCCTTATCATAATAAACTGATTAAAATTTTGTTGAATACTTCTGCTTACTTTAATAACCCAATCAAATTTCAATTTAATGTTATTTACCAAGTACATGAATTTAAATCACACCCTGCATAATTAGCTGCAAATCCTGAATGAAGTAATAATGATCTTGAGTCAAATCTATGCATTTCATATGTTTAATTATCAGTTTCAATTTGCTTTTTTGAAAGTTCAAAACTTTTCCTTTTTACTATTAATTCAGCATAAATCAAAACTACAATTTTTACAATCCTCAGAGACATTTGTTATAAGTCACCAATTCTTTTTGAATTTTTTACAGAAAAAGAATGTGTCCCAAGTACACAGATGCCCCACTCGCACTATCATTTTCTATGCTCAGTGGACCGTGGAATTGGGGTAAAAACTCTAATTTGGCATTAAAATTTGAAAGAATATCATAGGGAACATGTGTACTAAGTTTCAAGTTGATGGGACTTCAACTTAATCAAAAACTACCTTGACCAAAAACTTTAACCTGCAGGGGGATGAACAGACAGACGGACCCACAGACCAGAAAACATAATGCCCTCTACTATCATAGGTGGGGCATAAAAATTGCTTGGACAAACTAAGGTAAATCTCAAGTAAAATCATCTGAGTCATTTTCATTTGAACAGCAAACCATTTTTTAAATATCTTATATAAATACAGCTTTAAAAAGCAGATTTTGTCATTCTTGCCATAAACAGTGGAAGTGTGTTAATAGTGACCCATTACATCCTCATCCTTTGGGCTTTGGCCTCGGTAGATATTCTCATTGGCAATCATAGATTATCTCTTTATTTTTATAGTGTGGCACAACTTCTAGATGTCACATGTTCCCATTCTATAAAATATTTTGAATGCAACTTCTTTTGAATTGCTTAACCTTGAAAAAATGAGTTAAGCTTAAATTTCAGTATTTCCAAAAATATTAAGCTGATAGGAGTTGAGGTGGAAATGTCAAAATACAAATTAACTGTAGTTAGATATAGTGTTCATTTCCAAAAACACAGACAGAGCAGAACCTAGTTTCTGATGGATTTTCATTGATTTTCTGTGGCGTCAAATTTAAACTCAAATTACTTCTTCATATCAACCAATTTCATGGTTTTGGAACTGTCCTGACAATAACCTCAGAATGACAAAAAATAATGCAGCATTTGTTTAACTAAATCTCACTTAAAAACATCAAAACAATTACTACGTCAGAAGAATCGATTGTACCGGGTTAATATAAATGACAAAATTATCTAACACTGTTACAAGACGAGGGCATGATCCAAATCAATACCCCAATATCATAATAACATATGTTAGCTCATCAAAATATTACTTGATATTTCATATCAATTATATTGAATATATGTCTATTGATATCCAAGAAAATGCTGAAAATGTCTTAGATAACATCAATTTAGCAAGTTAACACAATAAAAATATGAATATTTGGAAGATCTATGTAAATGATTCTATAAAGCTTTCATTCTGCTAGTTTTCCATGTTTAACATTCAAACCTTACATTGATGCGAAACTTTAGAAACAGAATAATTGATTTATTAATTTTCATTTTTTTCTTATCTAGTTTCCAATATGGCATCTGGTCTAGTTTCTAAACAATCGATTTTAGATAGTAAAAAACATTAAATTTCATTAGCAAATGATGCTCTAATACTACAAAAGGAAAAAGTTCAAAATTTCAAAGATTCATTTTACATTTTTGTTTTAGTGCAGGGTTAAATTTCAAGGAATGACAGGACATATAAAACAAGAATTACTGTTTAGCAAAATAAATGAACAATTTACTTTGCAATGGAGTTAATGCCATTTCTTTTAATTAACCAATAGAATATCTGTTTACCATAAAAAGATGTTTTTACTTGAAACTTGAAACTTAAATTCTGATTAATACATTGCATATTGAATTTAGAAATCAAATTAAAAGTTTATTTTGTCTCTCTGTTTTCTATCATCAGCCCCCATTACACCAAAACAACATGACAGAAAATCATTTTTTATTGGTGAAGATATTGCTGACAAGTTTCATGTCAATCTGAGAAGCTGTTTAGTAACATGTAAACATTGACTCTCTAATAATTCAATACTGCAACAACTACAAAATAACAATTTAGACAGAAAATTTTCATTTCAGTGTGTTTAAATTTCAATAAAAGCAGTCAACGCATTAAATCTGACTTGTTGTACAGGTAATGGCTTGATGGATGAGCCTGAGAAATACAACTAGACTTCCCATCAATGATCAGGGCATATATCTAAAATAGTTGCTTGTTTTCCTGATGTAAACTTGAAGAGTTATTTCAAGATTTGTTTCTCATTATCATGTTATGATGTAAATTTAAAGGAAATTCACCCTTCCTGTTTTCTTACTACTAACACCTGTCACTTCAATTTTGAAATGTGGTTAGCCTGGTTGATATATAACTTTTTCATTAGTCATATTCAAATTGCTTCAGTACTTTGTTGAAATACATGAAACTGTTGATTAACTTTCTTCATAAGCATAAACAATGTAAAAAACATATAGGGTTTTAAATGCCTTTAAATTTTTGCTCTTTGCAACTTATTAGAAAGTATTTTTTAAAGAAGCACAAATTCAAAAAATACTTTGCAGTGATCCATCTTGCTTTTAATAGAAAATTATAATATCAAAGAGAGGAACACTTGTTTAACAATTTATACACAACAAGGACTTAACATTAACAAACTGCCAAACAATACCATTGGATCTATACCTCCCCCCCCCCAAAAAAAAAAAAGAGGAAAATTTAAACTCACAGTAACAATTTGTCATAAAATTTGATTTATAAATTTGAAAATACAAAATGTGTATGTTGTTTTTTTTAATTTTATTTCTAATTAAGCAATGAATTAGATTCTAGATCAACATCTTAGTATCTATGTTGTATCAGATGGATTGACAAAATCAAGGAAGCATTTTATGTCAAAAGTAGTATGAACTATATTTCCTGTACACACATACATGTACTGGTTAATGTACAAACTTGATCAATGCAGAGATAGAAGATTTTAATCAATGAAGGATTTAGCAGGGACCCAGTACTAATTGACCAGACAGTACCCCATGGATAAGGATACAAGTCAATCTAGAATCCTTAAAGTACATGTTTATACCCGCGTCACACTGTCCCGATTTTTATATACGATGGACACCCGAATGCGAAAATTGTAAGTTCGTACGAAGTTGGTCCCGATCTTGTTAAAATACCAAAAAGTGACCGAAGCAAGTACGATGAATAACGAAGTCTATACGATGGTGTCGAAATTATATACGATAGCTGAAGATGGACATACGGAGGTTAACCGAAGACGGGTATTTAAGCTTCATATCTCCGCCGAAGGCTACACGATGGATTACGAAGGCTACACGATAGTTTACGATGATGCCGCGATGGCCATACGATGTCTAAAAGACGTCGTGTTCAGCTTACGATGCATTTGTATTATGTTTAATTCTTATAAAACTTAGTTTATTATCCCCTCGCCTACTGCATGTAAGTTGCATGTAGATAAAATTGTTATGGACACTCTAGAACCAAAATGCTCACAACTTGGTATGGTGTTACTCGTTAAGAATATGTTAAGCGCTATTGACTTTAAAGTTCAAAAGTCAAGGTCACAGTGGCAGTTGTAATACAAGGTAATATCATCCTTGTAGACACTCTAAAACCAATATGCTTCAAAAGATTTTAACCACATTTGGTATATTGTTCCTCCTTGTAATGATCTGACATTTTTTACGTTCAAGGCCAAAGGTCAAGGTCATGCAAATGGACCTGTTTTCTTCTCTTTGAAATAGCATAATACACAGGAAATTGGTTGCTCATTTTTTTACCTGCTGATTCTAAAGACAATATTAAAGGTATTTCCAGTTACTAATTGTTTTGTTTGATTTCTAAAAAAATAGTTTATGTATCAAATACGCATATTCAATTTACCATTTTCTGCATGTGTCATATACAAATATAGTGTCCATATTTGTCCCCAATATGTTACATACGAGGGGGTGCCACGCTCGGCATTGCCTTGTTTGAACTGTAAAATGTGTGCACTAGTCTGAATAATCACCCATAATTATGCCCATGTTTACTGATCTATCTTAAAGGTGAGGTAATGGGTTCGTTGATCCCTTTTATTCAAAAAGAGCTCTTTCCAGGAGAATATCATAATAATATAGACAAAGGAAGGATGTGGGGAAATAAACAAATGCGGCAAAACATGACATATAGAAAACAAAATGTTTATGTAGTAAACATTCGTGGGACAACAACTCAGACGATACATAAAAAATCAGAATAATGAAGAAAAAGTTGGTTTCCTGCAGTGTTGGTGTACAAGGCGCGTTTATGATTTTCATTATGTTATTTGATATGAAAAATTGACAAAACATAATATTTTACTTGTAAAAGTAAATCCTGAGCCTGTAATAGCTGTTCTTCTTGTTCCATTTCAATTAATAGAAACAACGCTGTCGCCTTTCTTGTTCTCATAGAAGCATATGATATAAGCTCCATGTTTTGTGAACGTCTTTCTTAACTGTCGTATTAGACTGACCAGTGAATATCGCGCATGGCACTTTAAATGTATTTTAGCGCGAAAATTAACTTACATTTAGCTTGATTTATTGCCGTCGTAGTTCCATCTTGTCGCCTTCGTACTTTTATTCGATGGCAACACGACGGGATTACGAGGTCTTCACGAAGTCGTGTTGACATCGTAAGACCTTCGGGTAACTTCGTGATTCATTCGTGTAGACATCGTAATGTCAAAACTGCCCGATGGAAACGATGGAAACACGAATGCAATACGATGTTCAAAGATGCATTCCCGGTGACATTACGATGGTGAGGATGGTGATACGAACTCAATACGAACCCTCAACATCAGACGCACCTTCGGAAATTTTTTAACATGTTAAAAAATTTAGAAACCTTCCCGAAGATGTCCCCAAAGGCTAGAAAAAGTGGCCGATGGTTCTACGATGGTTAAAGATGGCACTACGAATAGCCCGATCTGGATACGATCAGTCCCGATTTTGAACATTTCCATAATCGTGTTGCCATCGGCGTAAAACTCGGGACAGTGTGACGCGGGCATTACCCAACCTTCAGGTGTTTTAAAAACCAACAAGGAATATTGGTTGATTTTCTTACATTTGTAGCAAGAAATATGTTTTTGTTAATCCTGTAGACTTTTAAATCTTAGTTTTATGAGTCTTTTGAGAATAACTGATCAACCGGAGGCAGAATGTAAATAATTTCCATTGTATGTGAAAATTTCCCCCCAAAAAATGATACCTACATGTACATGTACATGATGTACCTGAAAAAAACTATTTTAAGAACATTTAAGCAAAAACACAGTCATTAAAGTTTTATTTTAGGGATTGTGTTGTTGCTTTTGACTTTCCTGATCTCTTATCAACAAAAATATAAACTCAAATATCAAATTCAAATGGGATATGTTTGAATATATTATGTTATGATGTCCTAGATATGACATTGATCCACCCATGCACTTGACCCTGATAAAAAAGTCCAATACAACTGACAATATTGGTAGGTTTCTGTTTCAGAATGCACCAAAACATAATTTGCACCCTACCTTCTTTCAGAATTAATCACAACTTTTAACCTTTTAAACATGGTGGTAAATTACCCATATCAAATTGACTTCTAACTTTAAAAATATAATTTTCACAAACTAATTATAAACAGAAAATTTTAATTGTAGGATCATGTACCAACAAAACAATACATACTCTTCAATTGTGTAGTAACTTTCATATCCCATTTCTTCATCAAGATCCTCGATATCCTCTTCTGGAATTTCTAAATAATCGTCGTCTAAGAAAAGTTTAACATTTTCTCCTGTACTAGATAACTTTGTAGAGAAAACTTCGATTTCTTCCATAACAATCAAGTAATTAAAGTGTCAATATATTTTACAATCCAACAAGATATTACACTAATAACTCTCATTTTTCCTGATTATATATCCAGATGAACACAACGAATACACAGAAATTCATCTAATAATTTAATATATCCCTTGATAAGTAATGACAATTGGTATCGTAATCAGACTAGTGATGTAATTCCTAGCTACTCATTCACATAGCGAGAGAATGTTTGTGTCACTGGCCCCATACATATATACCAACAGGGGAAAAAACTGATATTGTGTTTCCGTGGAAACAGGAAATGAATCAGAAAAACTGTTACTTACACAGATTATGTACTTAAACATATAAACAGATTATCCCCAATGCACCACCACAAAGAACAGACTTGTGTGATGAATTTAAGAGCTAAATCTTTACATTCAAGTGGTAAGTCGATCACTTTCCCAAAAACTGATGTACTTTATCAAGCCTTACACATTTGGTTAACAATCAACATTTTCAGATTCACTGATATCAAAAATGATCAGAAATTATCACAACCAGTTAATGGACTTTTTGTCTTAATATAATAATAAACTATTAAAAGCTATATGTTATTAATATGAGCAATTATCTGCTGTGTATCAAATTACATTTTTCATTCATTATCCTAAATGTCAATACGTTAAACTGTTTGCCATCTGTTACTATTTCAACTCAAATTTCCAATGCATTTGAAATTTGGTATCACTTTTCAGTGTCATTTGAACATTTCTAGGCTGACACTCTTTTTCTATAGATAGAATATTGTATCTTCTAGCTGAAGGTTATTTCCTTATAGTGTGAAGGAAAAATCAATGCTTATATGCAAAGATGATATTTTTCACACAAGTTTCAATTTTTGTTGTTATATCAAGGACAGGCAGATTATGACAGACTTAATTTTACTTGAGTCTCCAATGGATTTATTTAACACAAATTGAACCTAAATGAAGTGTTATTCCAAGCCAGTCAATGCTAACTAAAAAATTGAAAATATATAAAATTATATTTTTTTTACATATTTATTTAAATTACACATTGTAAAAAAAAAAAAATGTTCTAATTACAAATTTAGCGGATGTTCACAACCTAATAGATCAAATTCCACTCTATTTCTGTAAACAGTTGCAAATTCCTCTCTCTATAATTATGTAATGGATTATTCATGTGACCTTATATGTTACATGTATTGTAATATATGCACCTTGTGACCACCTGCAACTTCAAACAAGATCAAAACAAAATGTTAAATTTACCAATAAGTAATTTGTCAATTAAAATTTTTAAAAAAGAATTAATATTATATAATTAAGAACCATTTTGCAAATAAATTCTATAGAAAATAATTATCTCAGTGCATGGGAGACAACTCTAACATCTTGATTGGAAAGATATATATATGTATATGTCAAATTAATTATAATCAAGAGATAACGACTGTCATTTTAATCTGACAAAAAGGATGGGTCAGTGACTAACTTGAAGTGTCATCTCTTTTAACATACCTTGTGTAATATATGGTTTTATGAAGCTGTCAAATATTTGTGATAGAGTTAGACCTGTTCAAATGAATATTTGTATAAGTATAAGTAGGTAGATAAAATGTTTATTAAAATAAAATTAGAGTCAACACCTAATTATAGATTTACAAAGCTCTGTCAATATTAAGGTGTATAAAAGTTAAGAGCTGTAAATGTCCCACAAGTAATAACATACTGACATTAATACAAAGGAAAACCTTCTTGATTCTTGACCGAGTCAACATCTTTTATAGAAAATTATAATGAAAATTGTTTGTACAGGTTCAATTGAATGTGTAAAGACAGGGACCCCATTCAATTTTCGTTTGATGAAGATTAATTTCAGGCTGGAATTTCAATTTCAAATTTCTCATCTTAAATTTCACAACTGAAAGGTTGGAGAATCAATCCATGGGACCGCATAATAAATCAAAAGTATTTAAATCATATTATGCAGAGCTCATGAACATACACACACCATGATAAAAAGTAAAATAACCTATACTTTTAGGTCATATCAATCAATTAAGCACTTTTTGTGTTGACTATAATAATGCTTTATATTCTTGTAACAGGATCTGTTAAAATCATGCAGGCTCTTAACAATAACTCCTTTTAAAAGATCATCAAAGATTAAACATCGCATATAATTTTGTATGCTATACACATGTTTCCCAGTGTTCTCCCCAGGCCGTTTTAGCGCCGCGATTTTCAGCGCTATTTCAATTTCCCGCTGTCCTATTGCACTGACCGCGTCGCTATATTTTTTTTCGTATTTTTTAAAATTTCCCGCTTATTTTTCTTTTCGGATCACGTGATTGACTGGTTAACGATTTTTGAAAGAATTATTTCTGTTGCATTAAAGTAACTCCGCGGGACCAGTCTAATAAATTTTACAAAATGGCGTCGTTGAGAGATCAAAATAAACAAAGATTTCAACATTGATATCTATTTAATGAATATATAGAGGCATATATGAATGAAATGAGAAGAAACAAATTGACCGCATTTCCCAACGACATTCACAAACTTGTTTAACGAACTTTGAACAAACACTGATTTAACAACGATCAAATTGGCTTCAATGAGCTAGTCTTTGAAGTATTAATTATCACCCAATCGAACTAATACCTGTTTAATCAGCAATTCTACAGTAATGAATTTTACCCTTTGAAAACAATTAAGAGGATATGATTAGAAAAACAAACCCCAAGCTGATACTAGACTTGAGAAATTCACTTTCTCGATGTCTAGCTTGGGTGAAGCCAAGTTAAACGTCGTAAGGTTTTTTTCGCTTTATAAAGATGCCGAAACGTATGAAAGGAATGGACAGTGCTAACAGAGACATATAATACATGTCTCGGGTGCTGAAAAGTTCATTTCTAAATTATATAAGGGACGTTTTACCCCCTTCTCTGACAACGTTGTCTCGACCATTTTTCTAACCATCTACGATTATATCATTACCTTTTTTGGGTTTACAACCGAACTGTCGAACCTGTATTGCTTGAAAGAAGCATCCCTGTTATCAAGGAATTCATTATAAGCCCGTATTTTACGATTACTTGACCATACATGGCTCTTTTTCAAATGGATAAGGGAATAAAACAAAACGAAAATTTTGTGTAAATATATATAAAATATCGATATTTGTCAACCAATCATCAATATATCTTAATTAAATATTGCTTTAAATTTAATGTAAACAGAGGATGGCTTGGATAAGGAATAGTATTTAATGCTAAAAAAGACACAGGTGTAAACAGGAAGTTATGTCAGCCAGTAAGGGAGATAATTTGGGAGGGAAAGACCTAAAAGAAGTATTGTCAAATCTTGACAAACTTATCTGGTGGCATGTATTCAAATGTTTATAAAATTATCAAACAAAACCTTTAAAGGTGGTAGTTGTTTCAATTGGCATACATAATGTATTTGATTGGTAATTCACCTTTGAAATAAAAAAATCTCTTTAAAATATTTTTAAAGGATTTCTTTCATATTCATAATTGGAATATTTTAGCCTTTTTTTTAAGCAAGTCTTTGATAAGATTTGAATATTATTAAAAGGGCAATTTCATTTCTTTCTTTGAAATACTATACTCATTTTTATTGAAAAGTTGTACTTTGCTAGAAATGTTAATAAGAGTAAATGTAAAAAATACCAATCTTGTCATTGAAAACTTTCTCACAGAAGCTGACAATGACTTTATTGTTGGTCCTACATGTTCTGCAACATCACCTGTTAGTGATAAGAAATCTTCACATCTAGGCAGTCTGGTATAGACCCACCATGGAAAAGACTTCTCCTTGGGTTTTATAGACAGATGATATGAGGATTATATGTATTTACAATGGAGACAAACAGACTTTTCTTCTATCATGTCTATATCCAGACAATAACATTAGCAAACAAAGGGGTAACTTCCATGAGCATGATGAGGACATCATTACAAGAGAAAACATCAATAGCATTATATAAGAAAAACACATAACAAATCAATTACAAACCAACCGCGCGCCGCGACAAAGTTACTGAGAATTGTCGAAAATCACGCGCTTACCACAGCGCTATCCAAAAATCCTGGGGAGAACACTGTTTCCTCTACAAAAGACTCATCAGTGTTGCTGGTATCAAAAAGGTTAAAAGGCTTTGGCTCTCTCTCTCTCTCTCTCAAAGACTTGATTTTATTTAAGTTGTTTTAATGCCACTTTTAAGCACCCTTTCTGGCTGTTTCATGGCGGTCAGTTTGATGTGAAGATATGTTTGAGTTTCAGAAAGTTTTCAGTCAAAAAGTTAAATTGGTTTTTTTTTTAACTTAGTTTTCTTTCTTTGTCAAGAAGTATATCTGAGATCTCCCAAAACATGTTTAACCCTAAAGCATTTTTGAGCCTGTCTCAAGTCAAGAAGTATATCAAAGTGAGAGATAGCCTTTGTGGTGGCATTTCTTTATAACATCTTTGATATTGGCAATGCAAACATGTCAGTTTCATTGTTAATAATGTAATTTTTTTTTTAAATCTGAGATATCTATATATTTGGAAGGATCAGGTTTTTTAGGCTATAGCTTGGATTGATTGATTGGTGTTTAAGGTGGTACCTAACACTACAGGGAGATAACTCTGTAAAGTCAGCTAAACGTTTTGATTACGCTGTGTTGTAAAAGGAATATTAAGCTTCTCAATGATCAAAATTGGTGTTTGTCAAATTGCTATATAACCAGTGTAATTTTTCTGATAAAAGCTTGGTTCAAATTTTTTCAATTTTTTATATTTTTGTTAAAGGGTCAAAGTAAATACTTTGTAAAAATTTTATGAAAATTAAACGAGCCAAATTAATTTTAGTGAAAGTGTTGGGTACCACCTTAAGGGCATACGATACAGTTACAGGGGAGATAATGACGTTGCTAATGTAAATTGTTATTTTCGCGACGTCAAACGGTGACTTATCGGGAAAAGATGCAGTTTTCGGCTAATTTTTAACATTCAAACTGATTTAACTTGAAAACGAGTTCATGGACCCCCCTTTTTAAAAATGACATTTGGCTTGATTACGTAAGAAGATTATGTGTACCAATTTTCATGAAAACGTAAATAGTGCAATTTTTTTAAATTTGATAAATATACAGCCAAAAGTTACGTTTTTTTCCTACATTCATGATCAATTGATAAATTTAAGTTATTTGTAAAAATAAAATGTACAAATTTATGCAATATTGATATAACACACAAATTACAAATAATTTAACAAAAAACAGATCGTGTTTATCTTTTAAAACAAAAAAGTTATGTATTTCTATCGAAAGGAAAAATATGTCCACAAATCCGTATTTTGAGGAAATATCTGAAATTTGAACATCAATTTACTCAAAAAGTAGCACATGAAGGTATATTTTTTATAACATATTTGATTTGATCAGGTTTAAAATAGCCTATATGCAAATTTTCATCAACTTGTAAATACAGGATCAAAACTGTATCGTATGCCCTTAATACCACTTTCAACACTTTTGGATGTTTTACAGTAGTCAGTGTTTAGTTAGAAAACTGAAGTGCCTAGAGAGAACCACTGAAATTTAACAAAAAATAAACATACAGATCTCATCAATTGAGATTGTTATACTGCTATAAATTCTATTTATATCTTCATATGCTCAAAGGGTCCAGTAACAGATTATAGGTAAAAGGATAAAGTCCCCAAAAAATAAAAGATTTGATGAATACTAATTGGATTTTCACCACAAGAAGCTTACCATAGCTACTGTTTTAGCAAAACCTTTCAGGGTTCCTACTGATCTTGAACTTCTTACTTTATTTGGCTTTTTTTTCTAGAGGAAACGCAAATCTAGCTGCTCCTGTAAACAAAACTTTGACTGATATCTGTGTGTATTTATCTATTGATCTTTTAAGTTTATTGCCACTTTCAGCAATTAAGACTTACAGTATTTTTTTGGTGGAAGAAGGCTGATTGGTGGGAAAGAACCACAACCTTGCTTTGTCAGGGAAACAAAAGTAACATAACATTTTATATTCACAGGAGGAGCATGCATGTAAAAAATTTCCACTTACCAGACTGAGATCATACTATTCAACATGTGACTTTCAAAATTATCGAAGAATTTATTTCTCACACCCAAGATTCTGTTCAGACTCTTTAATCTATAGTTATGGCCCTTCGGTATACATGCAAAACACTAGGACTCATAGAAATTTATTAACACCTTTACAAGTCCAAATTATATAACTTGGTACTTAACCGAGATAATTTTATTAGTTTTGAGTTCATTACATTTTCTAAACACTATAAAAATATCCTCATAAAGGCATTCTATGTTTAGTTAGGGAAACCATATTGATTCTAACAATTAGGTGGGTAATTAAGGAAGTTGTGAAAAGCACCAACATTGTGATATCCTGTGTCGGACAAAGAAAATTACCCAGAAATCAATGCTGAAACTGATACTCCATACCAATTATAATCTGTTTCATCAACAAAACTCAAATTAACTCAGAACTGAGAGGTCAACTTTAACTAATTTGTACTGGAACGTTTAACAGCAGTGATAATGCAATATTATTCTGTTGAAAGTTGTTAACTTCTACATTTCTACATGGATTACCGAAAGATTTCTTAAAATAAAATGATGGCTATTCATATTTCAGCAATCAATTAAAGTTGCAAATGAAGAACTAAGCTTTCACAAAGTTCATGGGGTTTTCCACATGGCCTTAGGGCATTATAGTGCTATCATAAAATTATATTTTTTTCCCTTGGTGTTTTATGAATTTTTTAGGTAACAGTGCTTTTCAGATATATATACCAGTCATATTTGAAAATACTGGAGAATAATTTCATGTATTTTAACAATAAATAAAATAATCAACTTAAATCAGAATGCAACAAAATGGTTTAGGAACTCATTGTTGAAGAAAAGTAAGATCACCCTTGAAGTATTATTTGTTTTATTTTGTGTTGTTTACAGCTGTCTAAATGAAATCGATCTCATCCTGTTTTATTCAAATCTGACATAGTTGCAAACATTTATAGTCATGAACAAATAAGGTTTGAGAATTATGCTTCTGATCCAGGGAAGGAAATTTGAATGGTCTCAAAAGACCATTGCATCTAAAATTAGAGCTGGGATAGTAATTTTTTCCATAGTATTGCTTTATCATAAAGCACTAGGCTACCAAAAATGTAAACTGGGCTACCAGTGTCAGTCTACCACCAGTTAATTCTAATTTCCTTTCCTGTGATCAACAACAGACAAATTAAACTACCTATATTATAATAAATCTTTGACAGCCATTTTTTCTCCGTGAGAGCACAAGTATAAAAGGGACTATAAATGTCATGTATTTTAGGATTTTGTGATGAGCAACCCCAACTGTTAATCAAATATAAATATAATATTTTGAATGTACAGATTATGGTAATAGCTATGTTTATAATATATTCGTGTATTTTGCCAAATAGCGGTACAATAGAACACAAAAGGAAAATGAACGGTATTTCACACCATACTAAATCTTTATTCTACAACAACCTCAGAAAATAAAAGTATATAACGCTTTCAAATGCAATTTATTTACCTTTAAAAGCTTATTTTCATTTCAATTGATGACGGCCAACCCTCCTTTATATGTTTTTAATTCAAATCTCATCATTTCTCGATTTTCTGTTATTTTTAACACTATAGCTCAGCTAGATTAAACAGTTAACTTTCATTACTTTTGAAGACAAACAATTAGCTTTTATGATTCTCTATTGGAAATTTCTTCTCACTTTTTTCCATAGCCTTGTTCACAATTATTTTTTTTATAATTACATAACTAAATGCCCCATTCCTTGTTGATTAGAATATTCTTAAAATAAATTTCATAATTATACCCTCTGAGGAACTTTATGATAAAAGAAAGTAAAATGGTACTGTAAATAGCATACATATAGGGGTATTTTTTAGTATGAATAAAAAGAGAGATGTTGGGTACATTTTTACATGTCTACATGACAGCAACCTAATGGCATATGTTGATCGCAAAATGAAATCATACATATTTCTCCCTGCGTTGAAGACCCATTAGTGGTCTTCGGCTGTTGTCTGCTCTATGGTCAGGTTGACAATACAGTTGTTGTCTCTTTGACACATTCCCCATTTCCATTCTCAATTTTATATAACTACCAGTGTTTCCACAACATAATTCTTATAATTTTTTTTAAGAAATTCACATTTTGTCACGTCAGGGCCTTTTGATAAGTTTTGCTTATTGTTGAAGGTGATCTATATTTACTGACATCTTAGTCCATCGATCTCTGATAGAAAGCTACATAAAATTGAGAGTTCAAATGGTTGATGTGACAAAGAGACAAAAATGAGACATGTATAGTTACATTATTCAATCATACCTCTTTCCTCAATACCTTCTTTTATATAAAACTTTAGGATATTTGATTTCAAGTTTTGTTCATACAAGAACAGACACAGGCAGTGACTATGATGAACATACATGTGCATGTTCACATTAATATAAGCCTTGGCATCTTTGACAATTTTTTTTCACATAAAATGTGCATTCTTAAATCAGATAACGTATGAAATGTGATCATACATCATGTTTATGAATAGAATTTGAATAAACATCTTATTTTACTGACATAAACATTGTGTGTTTGAGTGATTTTGTTTAAATAACATACAACGTACATTTAATCCTCTATCTATAGTTTACACATGCCTAAACAGTGGGTAAAATGGTCTAGTCATGCATTCAAACCCCCTCTTCATTCTTTCAGTTTGTTCTTACTTTACATTTATTCAATCAATTTTCAACTGGAAATATCTCATATATATGACCTACATAGATATACATTTGTAAGAAGATGTGGTATGAGTGTCAATGAGACAACTCTCCATCCAACTTCCAAGTAACAATTTATAAAATAAAACAAATTTATAGGTCCTACATATTCTGCATTCAACCAAATTGATTACTGATGGGATAAACAATAATAAAATTTGGATGCCAAAACATATAACATAAAAATATCATTACCTGATGATATTCATAATTTTTTAAGATTATTTCAAATTCACACTACACTCACCTGAGCAAATAAACAGCTCTCTCAATATCACTGAGCCTTTCATCAACAGTTAGTTTGTCAAGTTCTTCATTTGACTGCAAGAAATAGGAACACTATGATTTTGGTCAATTAAAAAAATATTGAAACAATATTTTTTTTATTTTGTGCTTTAAATCATTAATTCCTGACTTCCATTTTCAAATTTGCTATAATTCAGGTTGGTTGCAAAAATTAAAAGAGGCACATCATTTTGTTTATTTTCTTTGGTTACATCTTTTGACATCAGACTCGGACTTCTCTTGAACTGAATTTTAAATGTTTGTATTGTTATGCGTTTACTTTTCTACATTGGCAAGAGGTATAGGGGGAGGGTTGAGATCTCATAAACATGTTTAACCCTGCCTCATTTTTGCGCCTGTCCCAAGTCAGAAGCCTCTGGCCTTTGTTAGTCCTGTATTATTTTAATTTTAGTTTTTTGTGTACAATTTGGAAATTAGTCGTTCATTATCACTGTACTAGTATATATATATTTGTTTACAGGCCAGCTTAAGGACGCCCTTGGGTGGGGAATTTCTCGCTGCATTGAAGACCTGTTGGTGACCGTCTGCTGTTGTTTTTTCTATGGTCTGGTTGTTGTCTCTTTGACACATTCCCCATTTTCATTCTCAATTTAAATTAAAAAAAAAATTGTGTGGTACATGTACAAACTATTAGTATTTTCAGGATAAGAAAAGATGATTGAAGACCTGATGCATTTAGAATTGCATGTACATTATTTTAACATTTTATCTAATGCAATGTGATGCTAAGAGGTTATTTCCTTTCTCCTGTAAAAACCCCCTTTCGTCTACTGTCAATTTAATGGTTTGGCCTTTACAAGCAGACAAACAGTATGAGTTTTTCTCATTATTCATGTTATTGAAGACTATATGGTGGCTTATAATTGCTTTCATCCACTATATTTGAACTTTGGTGGATTGTTGTCTCGTTTGCAATTAAATGCATTTGTACAGTATCTCCTCAGATTCCTGTATCCAGCTTACACTATTTCATTAAAAATTCTCATTTTTTTGTAAACCTGTGTCCCGCTAGACTTCATTTCCCTTTTTCAAGGCACAATAATTTGACTTTCACGAGTCACGCTTACAACAAATCGGCAATCCTGCGTCACGCTTAGACCTCAATGAGACCCACAATAATCTATTTCATACATGTATTTGTTACATTTGTATGTTAATAATTGAAAACAAATAAAGTCATTTAAGTAGCGCTTCAAATTACAACAGAAAATTAATTCTCGCATTTCTTGTACATGTGCTTCTATAGAAATGAAAACGTTTGAATCCAACATTATGTTTTGTTCTGCGCACACCTCTATCCTCTCTGTGACGGTCTGTGATTGTGGACGTCATAATTAGTTCAGTTGTTTTTTTGAAAACCGAATGTCACCTTTGGTAAAGAATGATCCTCTGTTGCAGTAAAAGGGGGAATCCTGTGAAAGGGTTAAGGAAAGCATCAAGCCAAAAATATGTAAAAAGCTGTTTTAAAGACGTCACACTCATTGTTATGAAGACGACAGTGCCATATCATCTTAGTATGCAATTTATACAAGGGACATTGAACAAAACTTAAATTTTTTACAAAATGTAGTATGCCTATATTGGCTGTAATTTTCAACAAAAGTCAAAGTGTGTGTCAGATAATTTGCGACTGTGACATGCCCAACACATGTCAGTTTTGCATTCTAAAAATGCTTTTGTCATGAGAGAAATATTCTGCAGGTTTTTTGTAATGACTATTCAATTAATATATACCTTTAACTTATTGTCAACGCGATCTAGTTGCAAATCTTGCAAATCATCTGCAAGCGACGTCGTCGCATCCATAATAATATCGGTCAGGTGCGTGTCGACCTTAGAATGGTGGTCAGCATGGTTTTGTCATGAATGTGAACATATCAGAATATTTAGTTTGATATTAATAATCAAAAAGTCTTGTCCTAACGTAGAATTTATGGTGGTTACTACCCGAGAATGAGAAAGCTTCACTTGACAACAAGATCAGCCACCATGTTTGAGAATCATTTATGAAATCTCATAAATTCTCGCGATGTTTAAAAGATTTAGGCGCGGGAAAATTCAAATAAATATTCAATAGTCCTGCAAACTATTCGCAAATCGGCTCATAATTTGTACAACAACAGTAGCAAATTCAGGGGAATGGTTCGCAGAGGCGGATTTAGGGGGGAGCAGGGGCCCGGGCCCCCCTTTTTGGGAAAAAAATTTGGTTGATTATATAGGGAATCATTGAAGCGTGACTGGAGCGGGCCCCCTCTTAGGTCAGTCAGTGGGTCCCCACTTATGTAAATTTCTGGATCCGCCACTGGTTCGGGGTTTGAACCCCCCTTTTCTTGAACGATCAATGCATTTATATGGGGACATATAGTTGGAACCCCCTTTTTATAATGACAGACACGTGTTCCAAATTCGTCTACAAAAGACTCGTTTAAAATGAACCCTCGAATCGAAATGTTGAAAAAGACCAAATCAAGCACGAAGTTGAAGATATTGAGGGTGGTATGGATTCGGTGTTCTGGGATACAATTGAAAATACTCACGGTATTCTGTTTTTTTTAAACTTTTTTTTATCATAATACAGGCTTCAATTTATGCCCATTACTTGTGGAGAGTTGTGTTATTGGCAAATGATACCACATCTTTTTTTTCGCTTTTTTTTTTTTTTTTATCTTTATCAATGATATTGCAGGTACACACACCATTGCTGAATACTCGATGATACCCTAGAGGAGGTCTGGCTCAATCAGCAGTGTCATCGAATTTCGACAAAAAAAAATATAACTATAACATTTTAATTTTTACTTCTTACAATTATCATATATGCTGTAAATGATTTATAGACTACCGGTACCCGAAATTCTCATCGGATACATTTGTAAACCGTGCATAGCACTGATATGATCCTTCGCAGGGGCGGATTTAGGCGGGGGCGTGGCGGGCGTGCGCCTCCCCCCCCCCCCCCCCCCACCCCTAAAATTTGCAAAGCATGGGTTGTCCGGACGTAATAAAGTATCCGACGAAAGCTAATGTCGTCGCATTCAATCTGTCGTAACATTCAAACAAGTATTACTATATATAAAACAGTAATTTAACAGAATCATTTAACGTGATTACTAATCAACTGACCTTTTGTTTATTTAAGTTCTATAAACATGTTACACTTCAAAGGAAGGTGTCAAAAGCGGTACTGCGTTTGATGACAAATATCATAGGCTTTTAGCAGTTAGAATAAAAAAATTGTGACATTCTAGTTGCAGTTTTAATAAACAATTTCTTTGATAATCGAAGTTCAAAAACATCCCTACATCACTTTACCACGAAGAAGGTGGGAGCCCTACCCGCCATTTGGGTAACCGGTTGGTTATTTCATCATACCAAGAAAGCAGTGTAAGTTAGATTCTTTCTTAAGGAAAGATAAAGATTATGGTTCAAGCGAGAGGTTAGTTTGTTAATTTGACTCATTATTTAATATCTCTGTGACAATACATGATTTCTCACTTGCAACATGTAAATTTTGCCGAAGCATGCATAAAACGGTCAAGGCCCAAACCCGTAGGTAATACCGTATTACATGGGATCCCAAGAAAATAAGCACAATGAATTGTTTAAGGATCTCATTTTGATTTTAGTGGTTAGCGGCCATTTTTGTTTGTTTTACAGTATGTAAAAAGTCTAGCACGACCTCCGAAAATAGAACAATATCATGAATTGACAAATAAATTGTACCAGTAATCATTTTCGTTTTCAATACCTTATATTGGTCAGATGAGCTATCGTCATTTGCTTCGTCTCACTTTTTTTATATGGAGAATCAGTTTGTGTACTCAGAATTGTTTCTATTCTACTTTTGTTCAGTCCCGTTTTCTGGTAAATATATATAGGTAGTCAATGAACAGAAACTAATAGATTTTTTGTTAATTATGGCTAATGTAGATTGTCATTTAAATTATGCGGTTTTAGATTGAAACTTTAATTTCTCGCTCATTTTACCACAAATGTTTCTCGCCACACTTCGCTTGGCAAGATATCTATCTACATTGCACCTACTCTAGAAGAATATTTCAATAACTTTGATAATTTTAACCTCAAAAAAATTTTCGAAATTTTATTCTGCGCCCCCCTAACGTCAAATCCTGTATCCGCCCCTGCTTCGTCCATGAATTTAGAAATTAAGGATCAAACACTCTCTAATAGTGACATAAAAAGAATAACACTATATCACTCGGGGAAGGAGGGGCACTTACTACTAGTATGTAAAAAGAGTTAGGAATGTTCCACTGGAATAGTTCACTATTTTAAGTTTCGTATTATAGTAAATGATATAAAATCGACTAAGATAATCTGATTGTATCATATGGATTAGAAACTAAGCATCACGGGGGGGTCTCAACATGGGATTTTGGGTACAGGTGTGCAGCTGGGATTTTAAAAACACCCCCCCCATTCATATATTGAATAATTGTGAAATCCCTACCTATACATATATTTCACAGCGAAATCATAACCCATTCATATATTTATCAGCTCAAATAGTACCTATATGCATATACAATCGGTCAATTACTACCTATTGATATATTTCCTCGGTAAAATTGCACCCCATTGATATATTTGACGGATCAAAAAAGGGACCCATTCCAGCGGCACATATGTATATACCTTTATATAGGAAGAGACCCCCCGTGCTAAGCATACAGATGCAAATGTCTTTGTTCGGTATTTTTAGAAGTTCGATTAAAATCAGATATTTGTAAGATGTAAAAGTCTCTCCATGGAAAGATTTTATCTTAAAAGCTATACTGAGTAATGTTTTATAGAAACAAATATTTTTTGGGGGGTATTGGATGTTTCATCTTCTCATTCCTACCACACAAGGATTGAAGAGTCGTCCCCGAGCTTAGGAATCACCAAAAAGAGATTTGAGTTCATCATATAATACCAACCAAGCTCATAAAAAAAAAAAAAACCGTGAAAAAACTCAACAAACAACGCAATGACGAAGAACCCGTAGTCCAGAAAGTCTAGCTTGGTAGAGACACACATTATGGTGGGATGAAATCAATGTTAACCATAAGTGGATGTGGCTATTCATTTTTTGAAAGTCCCTTTCTGTCATTCAGCTCCTCAAGTTCCTATTATTTAAACTGGCTTGGCTTTCATGTTTTTTTTTTTTATTTTTTCGTTCCAGAATAAAAGGTAAATCAAGAAAAACACTTGGGACGCACATGCACACTTTATGAAGTGTTGTATCCTTTTCACAGAGAAGGATATGGATGGGGGGATCCTTCAATTCTGTATTATTTTTAATTTCTTCACTCATTATTCTTTATCTTTAAAATTACTTGCTATTCTGTAATTACTTGTTAACTGTATATCAAACATTATTTTTGTCTGTAATCAGTTTATATTCATAAGTCCGTTGTCCGCCTCGGCGTTCGTCACCAAAATGTTGGAAAATTGCTTGAAACTTTGGTGAATTGATGTGAGTACCCTTTCGATTTTTTTTTTAGAAATTTCTGATTTTACGTTTTCGAGTTATGGGATTTTATTCATTCAAAAGGGTGAATTTATCAGTTTTCAGACAAAAACTCAAAAGTGTCTATATCGATTGAAGCCATGACAAAATCAAAACATGACAAAAATGTCAAAAGTCTACAAAAACTGTTCCACAAACTAAAGACTGAACAACTAGAACCCTACCAATAAAAAAGAGGGTGATCTCCCGGGTGCTCTCTCTATATATATAGAAGGTAGTTCATATGTGGCATCCATAGTATACATTCAGCGATAAGTTAAGTTTCTTTTCTTATTGGAACCAGAAAGGATTATTTTCAAAAAAAACAAATTTGTAACTTAATATAATTACACTAGATGTATGTTTCATTATAATATGTGATTCTGATTGGCTACTTTGCAATCTCGCGTTATACCTTAAGCAACTTCATAACACAATAAAATAATCAATCATGATGACACGAGGTCCCACAAAAAAAGAGCACAGGTAAATTAAATAAAAACTTGATAAAAATCATGTTTTCATGATCCTAGCTAAAAAATGTAATTATAAGTATTGAATGCTTCTTTTTGCTTCCGCGCTTCATACAAAATGTACTTCGGTCAACGATTTTACACCCCCAATGAAGTTACAAAAAGAAGCATTCAATTCTTAAATGAATGTTGGCAACAATGCTGTGACATTTTTGTTATAACTTGTGAACAATTTACAGTTAATATTAACCTAATTATAAAAGAACTAAGATGTGTTAAAACTACATGTAAAATAAATTTATCTTCTATACTACCCAGATCAATGAATTTGACATATTACGAGTAAGGTGTATATTTTTGTTTTGCAAATTTAAGAATTTTATATATGATGGATTTACAACTACTTGTAAATCTTTTTACGATATTTTTGGTCGGTCAATCACCCTTGTATCATAAGACAAACAGACTGTATTTGGAGCTACATTCTTAATAGTGATTGCTTATGAGTTCATGCCGGGTTTGGTGGGTTCATATAAAAAATCACAGATCTCAATTGCAGCCCTAAATCACTGGCTCTACTCATAATCTTGCAGAAAATTAAAAAAATGAAAACGAAGAGGTAGAGTTGTGACCCATAGAAGCAAGAAAGAAGTTTGAACATGTTGTATACATACTACGAGGATGACAATTCAATGATGTAATAAATCTTTGAATATTGTTTTTATTGGTATTAATATTGATTGTATTTTCAGTAAATTTAAATCAAACTAAATATCATTTTCTTTTACCTATGCACACTCATGGCTCTACAATATGTCGATTCCTGCATCTTGCCAAGGGCATGTTTCAAAGTTCTCTGACTGTTTATGGCGTCTTTACATTAAATCCATTGGATGTTGTATGGGTACTGATTGATTTTTTATTCTTAGTTACATCATTTATTTATTAGCTTTGGACTCGCTGTCAGTACCTGCGAGTACTCTCATATCTGTACTTAGTGTTTTTATTGTTGTGAGTATGTATAAATATCCTGCCACGTCCGTCTGTGTCTAAAATAAAAGTCTTTTTGCTTTAACTATCTAACGAGTGAAAGTTCTGTTATATTTTTGTTTTTGTGTCCTCTTATACTTTTTTGCATGAGTTATCCAAATCGGTAGTTGAATTTGGTTCCGATGAGCAAATTCGCTTAAGTCCTGTGGTTTGACTATAAGGCAGTGTTTCTGGTGAGAACTTTTCGGAGAGAGCCAATGGTGTCAGTCAGTTTTTTTGGGGGGTTGAGATTAGTTGTCACGACGCCGTTTTTTACAAATGTGCCGGTGGTGTTGAAAAACATCTATCCTGCATATTATCAATCGTTGTTGTTGAAATTCTTATTTGATCTTTCTCTTTGCAAGCTTGTAATGTTTTTAGAGAATCGACGCATTCCAAAAAAAAAACCAAAAAAAAAAAAAAAACAGCCAGCATAGAAAAACGAAATGAATTTGGTACGTATGGACTTTATTCCTATGGTAATTCTATTTTCAATATTATCATTTTTTTATTATTACTATTCTTCATTGTAAATTACGTTTAATCTTGAGCTTTTAATGAGTAAAACATGTGCAAAGAACGTGTACAAATGAATACTCCCAATTCTTAGTGTTTACACGGGGAAAATTGTATTGCCACTTCATTCTCAACTGAATACTACAATAAATAAATTTGGTGTATTTACTGTCTTCTGATTGGTTAAAATTATTAGTTTTATTTTCAATATTGTCAATTTTCATGGCGACACGCCCACTCCGCTGACGTTGTGTATTCATACGCCAACATGTGTGTACGTTGTTATTGTTAATATATAATATAACAAGTTCTTTAAGCTTTATGTTTGATAGAAATTTATTTATAATGAATGGCAATAATTTATTTTGAATTTATTGAACCATAAAATTAATTTTTGACTCTTAATATTTTACATAATCCGCTTCGCGGATTATTCAATGTAAAGAGTCAAAAATTAATTTTATGGTTCAATAAATTAAAAATAAATAATAGCCATTCATTAAATAACTTCTCAACCAAAAAAATAGATGACCGCAAAAAAATTCCAGGTTAGCCGGAATAATAGTCATTGCCTTTTTTTTATAACAAGGGGATAATTTTGTAGCATATTTCTACCATATAGTTTTTCATTAAGGTGGTACCTAACACTACAGGGAGATAACTCTGTAAGGTCAGCTTAACGTTTTAATTACATTGTGTTGTAAAAGGAATATGAATCTTCTCAATGATCAAAAATGGTGTTTGTCAAATTGCTATATAACCAGTGTATTTTTTCTGACAAAAAAGTAAAAAACACAAAAATACTGAACTCCGAGGAAAATTCAAAAAGGAAAATCAAAAATCAAAAGGCAAAATCAAAAGTCCAAACACATCAAACGAATGAATAACAACTGTCATATTCCTGACTTGGTACAGGCATTTTCTAATGTAGAAAATGGTGGATTGAACCTGGTTTTATAGCTAGCTAAACCTCTCACTTGTATGACAGTCGCATCAAATTCCATTACATTGTCAACGATGCATGAACAAAACAAACATACTCAAAGAGTAAAAATGTCAAAAATAGGGGTACAACAGTCAATATTGTGTTATCATCTTAATATCACTACATAAACAACAAATGTAACAAAGTAGCACAAAAAGGCATACATCAAATTTAACATTCTCATTTTGTTTTTCTTATACGGCTGAATTTATCTATGTAAAGTCTACCCATAAATGAAAGAAGGTTTTCATTACAGGTGTAAAATTGCGCGTTTGAAATTCGCACAGGTAGACATAAAAATAATTTTGTCGTATGACGGCATACATAAATGCAGACTCACGTAAAGTAGATATAACAAAAAACAGACTTACAGTAAAAATAATAAATAAAATAATTTTAGTGAAAGTGTTGGGTACCACCTTAAGTAGATCTTGAATTGTATCTTTTGTTTCAGAGAATTTAAATCGTCCCTTCGTAAATTTTACAGATGACATCACGAGTTGGTTGACTGTTATGGAATATCTGTTTTCGGAAAAGTTCTAATTGTCGTAAATTTAATTCCGTCCCCTTTTCCCCGAATTCGACTTATCACCGGGTTTGTATTAAAAGGAGAAACACGACGAGTGACCCATGTGGGACAGGATTTTCTTACTCTTCTTGAGATCATCCCCAGATTTTGGTGGGGCTTATGTTACACAGTATTTATTTTTAGATTTTGTGTTTTGTGTACTGTTTGTCTTTTTCTTTGTTTGGCCATGGAGTTGTCTTTTTATTTTCGACTTATGGTGGTACCCAACACTCAGTTCACTATAATTAATTTGGCTCGTTTAATTTTTATTAAATTTTGTCAAATTATTTACTTTGACCCTTTAACAAAAATATAAAAATTAAAAAATGTTGAACCAACCGTTTTGTCAGAAAAATTACACTGGTTATAAAGCAGTTTGACAAACACCAATTTTGATCATTGATAAGCTTAATATTCCTTTTACAACACAACGTAATTAAAACGTTTAGGTGACTTTACAGAGTTATCTCCCTGTAGTGTTAGGTACCACCTTATGAGAGCTTTAATGTCCCTTTGGTATCTTTTGCCTTTCCCTTGAGGACGCACTAATGAGCTAATATTTTACGTGTCATTTGGACTCTGTTCGCGATTTGTTTGACTTGCAATCAGACAGCATCTTCTTTTTTTTTTTAACTAAAAACATCTATGTCAGTTGAACTCTGGTAGAGAGTTATTTCATTGGCAATCATACCATCCATGTTGATAGCCGTACCTTGACCTATAATGGTTTTCTTTTATAAATTTTGAATTGGATGGAGAGTTGTCTCATTGGCACTCATACCATATCATCTTATATCAGTATATTCTTACTTGTATCTTTAAAGTAGAAAATGTAAAACAAAAATAAGAACATGTGGTATGTTTGCCAGTGAATCAAATCTCCACTAGAGTCCAAATAAAATGTATGCAACGCGGCTTATGCTCACCCAAGATGTGCATTCTGGTATATTTCAGAAGCTGTTTTGCCTTTCTTTCCTTTTGGTGGATGTACTATAACTTTTGTGTACTTTAAAATGTAAAGTGATTTTATTTAGTTTGTTATTCTAAAAACCGAGTGCCTACATATTCACTAAACTATTTTCATTGTCCTAATATTTTGTGCTTTATATAATATAATTATTTTTCATGTTTTAAATTAAAAACAGAGACTAAAATGACACAAAATGCAACACTTTAAACTGAACAAAAGCTACACAAATCCTCTAAGAACAATTATTCCACAGGTGGGTAGACAAAGTGTTTCTGTTACACAATTGACATCCATTATGTTCATCTTGGCATATCAAAAAGCAGTGATAAGTAGGTATATGAATAAGAAAATAAAATATAATATAGCTTCCTATACAAAAAAGTTCATCGATACGTTAAACCTTGAGCAACTCGTAAAATAGTCGAATAAGCATGAAGCTGCTTGTAAAAGAACGATAGCAGCTTTGGGCATCATCGTAAGGGACGACATCAAATGTTCAATGAAAGATAAAAAACTTAATTCACATAGTTTTTTTTCACTGACCCCCACCCCCACTCTTAACTTAATTTGGGAAAAATTGATTGACCCATATGGATATATATGTAAAAATCAATGTCGGATAACCAAATCTTGCAGCCGTTCACCCCCCCCCCCCCCCGGCCCCCTCCCAAACTATTTGAATTAAGTTTTTTTTTTATCTTACATTGATCTTTTGATGTCGTCCCTAAAAGCTTGGAGCAATTAGAAAATATTAAGAAACGCCCGAATAAACCGGAATAAAATACTGTACATGTAGCAGCTTGGAGGAACTAAAAAAAAAACCGATTGCCTATAATTGCTTACATTCGCTTCATTTAAACTCTGGTGGATAGGTTTATGCAGTAGCATTTTTTATTTTAAGACCGAGTAAAACAAACCCCACAAAAACACCTGGGTTGATGTTAGGTGCAATATCATATTTTAAGAATTAAGACAATTGTGCATAGTTTTACCTCATATACCATCTGAATGGTCACTGTTATAGATCTAGGTTTAGGATGTCCAGTATGATGTTCCAAAAAAAATCAGAACTACTTTCCTAGAAAAATAGACAAAAAACATTTCAAACAAAGGAGTAGGTCCGGCTAAGACTACTGATCACTACTATTGTAGTAGTCTCAGGGTCCGGTAAAGGCCGATTTTGGCCTCAAATTTCAGGTTCATAGAACATTTTTTAAACACTTAAGGGTTTATTCCAATTGATTCAATTAGTTTATGTGAAAGATTTTAACTGATCTAGTCATAAAAACGCTCTGATTCAAGCTTAAATGTGAAAAGTCCATCAAATATGAAAAAAACGTCATTTTTCAGATGGTTTTGTCAAAATTGAAAGTGGCCGCATCCGTGTTTATCCTCAATCTTTATATATGTTATGTAATATCATCAAATACAACTTACATTTCAATATTATGAATGAACACGAATGCGGCCACTTTCATTTCAGACGAAAGCCGTCTAAAATTTAACTAAAAGGCTAAAATTGTGAAGATTTCAGTATTTTAGAATGACTTAATGATGTTAGTACCCGATATATATGCATTGTTTTGTCAAAAACAGACCATAGTTATGTAGCAGAAGCATTCTACTTTCCAGTAAATAGCTAAAAGATTACGTTTTCACAATTTTGTAAAACTGCTATATTTTTGGGCCAAAAAGGGGTCTTACTGAACCTACTCCTTTGGTAACTTAAACGAAGCCAATTCAGATGACATGTAAAAACGCTAGCATTGTAGATTATTGTATAAGCTTTACAATTTATTGAAATATTTTAGATTTTTTTGTACTAGATTTTTTTTTGTTTTTTTTTGTTTGTTCAGATGTTCGTTTTACACTTACAATTTCATCGTCGGGTATTGAAGGAATGACTGTAATATTTTTTCTGTCTATGAAGAAATAACAAAAAATTTGGTGCACACTGAATAACGCGCGTAGCATGTTATTTTACAGTGTGCACCACATTTTTTATGTTATTTCGAATAGACAGAAAAAATATTACAGTCATTTCTTATAATTTAATTCTAAATTCCATTTGAAACCGTAGAAAACCATGAAAAAACGTTGATGACGTCACGGTCACATGACTAAATTATGTCTATGGGCTGATAACAAAATAACGTCAGCCAATAAGAAGACGCGTTACATCCAAAATTAAATTATTCTGGGATAATGCAGAGGAAACTGTTAGAAATTGTAAAACATGGAAAACTAGATATAAGTAAAAAATACACGTCAGTCGATAAAATAATACCTTACTTGATCATTTATGTTCAATATTCCATAACTCTGCAAAATCCACATTTTGAACTTGTAATTTTTTTAATTCTAAGCAAAAAACAAAAAAAAAAGAACCTTTGAAAATGTAAGAAAAATGGTTTAATGATTACAGACAATATGCGAGACAAAATTTCAGAAAACGGAAAAGAAAATTCAAAACAAATAGAACAAAGCAGAACTTTCAAGACTTAAATCTAACCGAAAAAAATACAAAAGTTTGAGATCAAGCTATTCTTCATCACTAAAGAAAGTTTTTATAGAAATAAAAAATCAAATCAAATAATTCACAGGAATTCTGGAAACTATTTGTAAAGGAATGACTGTGATATATATTTTTCTGTCTATGAAGAAATAATTCTCATATTATTTGCATATTAGGAATACGTTGATATGATTGGCTGAGAAAAATTCCGGGAGTTGATCTTGACGTCGTTTATTTTTCGATAGACGATGTTGACCGAACTTCTTTTCGTAATCATGAATGTAAACACGATGGCGGCGATAATGACACAATCCGGATCGACGTTAGAAAAATTTATTTTCACTCCGAGTAATTGTTCGGGTTAAATAATAAACACAAAATATTCGTTAAAAAGATAATAAGAGGATTTTTTTACTTTATTATTTTTATTAGATTGCAAATTTCATGGAATACATATTTCTTTGCGATCACAAAAAATATATTCAAGCGCCAGGCCTATTCAATGACACAAATATACAATTTAAGTATGATAGTGTTTACGAGTGTGGAAAATAAATTCCTATCCCCTATTTTAAAGAATTATAAGGATTAAACGTCTTTAAAAAATAATTTATTGGTGTACAAACTGTACCAAGTCACTCACAAACATATCACAAGTCCAAAGTTTGTGAGTGAATTAATCGAGTTTATACACAAATAAAAGAAATGTAATCCCACTTCTGACACCAATGTAACGATTTCGCCCCTTAAACCGAGTGGTAAGTTAAATTGAATAAGGAGGCTCGATCGAACATAATTTGCATGAAACGTCTGGAAAAATTGGTTTATTTATACAATTATATAAAGTATGTTCCCTATTGGAATTTTGAAAACAAGGATTTTAATTCAAACCCTATAAAAGGATGGAGGATTGTCAGGAGATGGAACATGGCAGACTGGAATTTTTACGGATAACTGACAAAAAGGTTATAACATCTTTTCAATGATTGAAAAGGAAATACAAATGTAATGCCAGCCGTGCAGCTGAGAGGAAAAAATAAAGAACTTAAGAAGGCCAATGGCCGAAACGTCTTGAAAAATTGGTTTATTTATACAATTATATAAAGTATGTACCATATTGGAATTTTGAAAACAAGGATTTTTATTCAAACCCTATAAAAGAGTGGAGTATTGTGAGGAGATGGAACAGGGCAGACTGGAATTTTTACGGATAACTGACAAAAAGGTTATAACATCTTTTCAATGATTGAAAAGGAAATACAAATGTAATGTGAGCCATGTAGTTGAGAGGAAAAATAAAGAACTGAAGAAGGCCAATGGCCGAAACGTCTTGAAAAATTGGTTTATTTATACAATTATATAAAGTATGTTCCCTATTGGAATTTTGAAAACAAGGAAACAAATTGTAACATGTGATGGATACCGATAGAGAATAGCAATGAAAAACATGGATCTGATTGTTTTGTAGAAGAGTTCTTGTCCGTTTTGCATGCCAACAAATAAATGAAATATCGAATTCGCAGATAATCTGACCGAAATACTATGCAACTTATGATTCTATAATTCCACCTAAGCTTTGGGCTGAAGTTCCATGTAATTCAAAGCGAACAAATAATGGTCCCGAGTCGTTCCATGCCCATTATAATGAGCAATTTTATAATTGTTATCCAGTTATTTACTTTTTTCTTGATACTATCAAATAGCAAACATCAACATATAAAAAAATACGAAGTTAAGAAGAATGTGCACCACAACCTAGACAAGATAAAGAGAAAGAACAATTATCTTAATTGAAATTTATGAACAGTGATGTACAGGAGGTATATTTTGAGCCCATTACGAAAGTTCTCTATGATAATATTTCCAGGCTAGAACGGACTCTTAACATTTGATTTAACCTTTTAACCTTTGTCTGGATTCATTAAATTTGTTATTTATTATTTGTTTAAAATCGGTGCGCCAAAATGGGCATTGATGATTTTAATTTTCGTTAAAATGGATTAAAATTTTGCGCTTAAATTGGTTATACTTTGGCGCCAATTATAAATACATCCGATATTTTTCGCTAATATGTCCTCCGACGGTACATTATAGAGAATTTAAGGATACTGTTAGTTCTACATGTAGAATTTTTCAGATTTAGAACGACAAATCATGAATTACCTACTGAATCTGGTAGATGGTATAATACCAATAAAGTAGACACTGCACTCTGAAAAAAATGAAATCGGGGATGAATTTCACTTTATCTTGGAATGATAAAATTTCTAACAAGAGAGGAAAAATAACATACAAATATATAGTTACACCAAACCAATCAAAAAAAGAAAGCAAAGCTTATTAAACTTTTCCAATTTACCAAAATCACAAATAAATCTGTCTGTACTCCTGACTTAATCTAGCGTGAATCCACCCCGGTTATTGTTGATAAAATGTCTTGGACTAATTGTATTTATAAAATATTCTAATCTTGTACATATTTTTTTTCTCTATACCTTGTCAAAATGATGGTTTAGTGAACATAAAGATAAACATGAAATTAATTGACACACGCATTAAGCAGTTTCATTAACCATATAAAGTTAAAGTGCAATTTACTGCCAATTATAATAGCCCAGAAATAACAAGTGAAACTGTGAGCTACTGCTCACTGATGATACCACCCGCACCAAGTGGATAATTTTAAAAGTGTAAAACTATGCAAGTGTTCGGTAAACAGGAAGTTGTTGATGGATGAATCTGAAAACACATTACACGGTAATGCTGACTTGTATAAACCCTAAAACCAAAAATCAGAAATCCTTGTATTGAAGTTCCGGAGAAAAATGTGACGAACATTTTCAAATTGGCTATCATGGGTAAAATTATACAAGTGTTCGGTTAACAGGAAGTTTTTAAGTGATGAATCTGAAAATGCAGCACACAGTATAGCTGACTTATATAAACCCTTAAACCCAAATTTCAGAAATCCTTGTATTGTAGTTTATTAGAAAAATGCGACGAAAATATTCATGGGACGGACGGATGGATGGACAGACAGATGTAAAACAGTATCCCCCCCTTTTTTTTTTAAAGCGGGGGTATAATAATGTTTATTAATGATCTAATCGTGGAAACCTGACAGAAGTGTAATGAATAAAACCAAACTCACCCTTGTTTCGTGAATGCTAAAATAATAGTATAGAAGTTACATTGTTCTTCTGGAAATTTTGTTAAATTTATTAAATGTCATAATTATGACAACTATAACATATTTTTATGAACACTTATGACCAATAATATATTATATGGTGTTCTCAATTGTCTAAAGTGATAATATAAGTTGTAACTAGTCGTAAAAAAAAAATTATATCAAAATATAAAATATCTTGACTAGTTGAATTTAAATTACACTTTTAAAATTTTGAGTTATGTTGAGTATTATCAAGAACAAAACATAAAACCACTTTTAAAATTTTGAGTTATGTTGAGTATTAAATATTTAAAAATCTTGTTGAAGTAAACACAGTTAAGTTAAAGATCATTATCATAGGCCCATTGGCCACGTACGTCGAGGAATTTTCTAAACCATGATATTTATCTATTAAAAGACAGATACATACATCTAACAAAATTAAAAAAAACATCACACATTCCCAAAGTAAGTATAACACATGCAAAATATAAAACAAATAGTTGAAATAAAAAAAAAATTAATATGTTGAAGTATGGTTTTAAAAATGTTCTGTACCAAGTCAGGAATATGCCAGTTGTCATCTAATAGTTCGTTTACCGACCGTACAAGGGCTGTATAACCAGTCACGGTTGTTAAAAACTTCCATCATCATATAGTGCGGTGACTGAAGGCAGATTTTTTTGAATTTAATCTCCCCACCGAACACACACCTACATAATATATCATTGGAAAGAGAAAATCGTGTACTATAATAATATGCCTGTCGTCAGGACTTGATATGGTCACATTTTTTTTAAATTGAGGTCAAAGGTCATATGTAAAAATCTGTGAAAATTTGGGAGGGTTTCAATTTTGGCATTTTTTTCTATTTCTAAACTCTACCTAAATACAAATGATACTGTTTTGTCTTTAGTAATGTTTGTTATTATACATAAACCTTAATCATTGAGATTTTTTTATCAAAAAAATTCCTAAAACGACGTTTTATAAATAAAACTTCAAAAATCAAGTTTTCAACCTATAAAATGTTTAGAGCACCTTAACCTTATGAAAAATATCAATTTCAGGTAAAAATCAAGTGTCATGCAGGACAATACTTTTAAAATTATTTTTTAAACTGTCATAGTGGGTGAGGTATCAAACCAAAGCCATTGAACACTACAGTCAAATATGACCTCATATTGAATTTGCGAATACTTCAGGTTTTTTTATAGACTACTCGTTGCTTTTGGTTTTTTTCACAATTATTACTGCTACCATAGTGTTATCTTTTGTAATCGTGTATTTAACTCTGGTTAATATCGAATACATTATAGGTTTTGTAACTATATCCCCCCCCCTTTTTTTCCCTTGCAACGTACTACAAACTTCAAAAGTATTCCATATAAAAAAAAAGATGTCATATAATTGCAAATGAGGCAACTCTCCAAATGAGACCAAATGAGACATAAAACAATTATAGGTCCCGTACGAGCTTCAACAATGAGTAAAATTCATACTGCATAGTCTTTAATTCCCGAAATGAATAATGTAAAACAAACAAAAATCTAACAGCCTAATTAACATGATTAATGTACAAAATAAATAAGAAAGAAACAAATATAGTATAGAGAAACAAACGACAAACACTGCAGTACCGTTTCGTGACTTGAAACAGACACATACAGAAAGTGGCGGGGTTTAACTTTTTAAGGGCACGCCAACACTCCCCTAATCTCGGGGCTTGAACCATGTGTACCAGTGCAACAAGCTTTATACCAAATCAACCGTTATCTCCATCATCTTCATTTTCATCAACCGTCACAAGACGTGTTTTAATATTTCTACACATTTCACTCATGGCAACAGGTCTGCAAATGAAAGGTTCTGCTGAAAGCGAACACGTTATTTTGAGTTTTTCTTTACAAGTACAGACAAGATATTGTAGGAAGTCCAAAGACATTTGTTCCTAAAAAAATACCAGCTTCAAACCATCCCTAGGCTATCAATTCATCCAAGATTTAACAGAGATCTAAAAGGGGGGTTAGGAAGGTGTGATGACATCCATATGCTTGTCTGCAAAGATGCTGCGGAAACATTATACGAGACGTACACACTATCTTGAATTCGGTCAATTGCATGGTTGGCAACACATTGGATAGCGTCGCACTTTACCCTAAGAAGCATAAAATCCTTTGGCACTCAATGTTTCAACAAGGTGTTTTGAACCAAACTCATGGTACATTTGTAAAGCCAATCCTAAATGAAAAAGAGTAAAACAAAAACGATTGCCTCAACAATTGCATTTCCACAATTTCTCTGGTGCCATTTCCTGAGAAAAATCTTGGCTGTATACAGTTTCACTGAGTAACCATAGAATGAATTGCAATAACTACGAAGGCATTGACTGAATTAAGAAGGAAGAGACAATTCATCCGAAGTTGGGTAGTCTCTTTAGAGTTTCGATGTCTTTTCTAAGTAAACTTGCAGCGGAATGAAATTAATATCTGTCCGTTATTTGTATCTATTACAGTTGACATTGAGATTTTGGGGTCAGTTTTCAATTGACTAGAAGCTTATATGGCATCATAAATAGTTATTTTGCTACTAAATATTACGTTATATTTGCCTTGAACTTGTTAAAGTTGTTTGACAACTGAATTTCTATAGAAATGAATGAGCTTAGACTGCATTTTACATTTAGAATATTTTAAATTAGAATCAGCGGGAAGAAGTGATCTATATGTATCAAGTAACGGTGTCATGAGGAATGACCAATAAATCGTTGTCAATAGCCAAATTAAAATTAGTAAAAGTAGTATCGTGTTCTGAGATATCTGCTTCCACGAGTTTGGATTTTTTTATTTCGTTTTTAGCAAATAATTTGTAATGCAACCAAAATGACAGAGTGCTTGAAGTTTAAAAGATTGACGGGAAACTATTTCAACTTTAACTTTATCTGACACGGATGAAACATTTTTAATACGCTCATCTGATTCAAACTTGAATAATTTTTTATCTTTCTAAAATGTTTTGTTGCAACAAAATATACATGCGCTCTAGTTGAACGACTGCATTCTAGAACGTGTACAAATACCCGAAACTGAGGGACAATTAACAGTCAGATAATTGTATGTCGTCATTAAATATCAGACTAGAAGCCTCTAAAAGGGGGAACACATATGTTTACTTGTTTAAGTTTTGTAGTATGAACGATGATAAACTGCCTGCACGGAGTTCTTCAAATTAACAGATATGGCATGAAACATCTTGATGTTCCCCTCATCCAATCTTTTATGCAATGCAGATACACAAATCGACTTCCCTAAACTGGTAAATTGACTCAAAATTTCAATCGAGTTTTTTTTTTTTTTGGCATATTGTGCACTGCATAAAATTTAAAGACTTTTGTCTTTTCTTTGGACTTAATGGAGCGAAGTTGCAAAGGACTTTGCATATCACGGAATATTTACTGAAACTATCCGTCAATTATTTTGATTTTACAATAAGACTTTTCTGACAAAGTATATTTGATGTTTTATAACGAAAAAACATAGAATATAAACATATACAAACAAATTATGTGGCATATATCATTGCACTTTCATTGAAAATATGTGTATATAATAGCGAAAAAGGTAGTTATTTCATATATCATTTGAGAGCAAACTATTGACTAATACACAAAATGTGACGGAAGGCAAGTGATTGAGTTCCGTGTTGAAATTGAAGATTTTTACTCCATTCTTTTTCCATTGATTTCTTAAGTTTTTTTTCATATTTTGGTTCCGAAATTTTTATCACTTATTAGTTTTATTAAATACTGTATGCTTAAAATATTATGGGATAATTTTTATTCATACTATGAAGAAGAAACTAAAGTTTGAGTCTGAATTTGCAATTAAAATTACCTCAATTTTAAATAGTCTAAACTTCGCAAAGTTTATTGATTAGAAGGAAATAAAATACCGAATAGAATATTTTGACATATAAGAATAGCTTCAGGAAAAACTATTTCAATTAAATGTAAGCAAACATACACATTTTTTCATTTTGAAAAAGGGGGGTTGAAACTCTCCAATATACTACCAGTCATAAAAACGACTTTTTAGAAAAATGTGACCGTACAAAATTCTGACGACAGGGCAAAAACTAAAGAAGACATATTTGTCTTTAAGTTAAGACCATTTTTAGCCGTGTGTTATTTGGGGAGATTAAACTCGCGATCTAGACGACTTTTTACACTTCTGTCACCGCACTAATAATAGTTCGTTTCTATGTATGTTGCATTGTTCTTTGTTTTTTGTTTCACTTCAGTGTTCTGTTATAACGTTGTTTTCATCTTATAGTTGATGTGTTCCCCTCAGTTTTAGTTTACAGCCCGGATATGTTTATGACGATTTATGACATTTGAACAGCGGTATACTACAGTTGCCTTTATTGAAACGAAAACCATCCATGATCTTAATAATAACGCTGGGTATTCATTGATATTAGTTTAAATTTGTATTTCTGACGTCAATATTTCAACGTTGAAAGTAAAAAAAAATGCAAAAAGTAATACACTAAGAGTACCAAATTCCAATGATTAAATCAGAAGGTATCTTTTCTAAAGGCAAATCAAATACTCAAACACATCGAACGAATGGATAACTGTAATTTTTCTGACTTGGAACAAGCATTTCCTTAAATGTAGACAAAAATCCGATTTTATAGCTAGCCAAACCTCTCACTTGTATGACAGTCACATAAAATTCCGTTACATTGAAAGCAATATGTAAACAAATCAAAACCACATAGAAGGAACAAATATTAAAAATAGGGGTACATCAATCAATATTGTGATATAGTCTTAATCACTATAGAAAGAAACAAATATGTAAAAAAAAAAAAAGCAAAAACAAAACGACACAAAGACAAAGCAAATACGTAAAAATGAAACAAAATACAAAAAAAATGACCATAGCACAACAACACATTGGCGGGATGCATAAGTACTGAGACACGCCCAAAGGATATTACCAAACATGTTCTAAACAGTAAAGGTTAAATCATTTACAAAAAAAAAAAATAAAAGAACAAATAATTAAGATAATAAACAACGTCAGTTCTTATAATCTTTACTTCAAGACCATCATATATCATTTGTGAAGATGATACGGAATAATTATCAACAAGGTCTTGACATCTTCCACTGATTTGATTTATAAAAATAAAAGACGTCTCGTCCTTTGTCTATAAAAAGTTCATTGGAAGTTACAAATACCTTGTTGATAAATATTCTGTATCATCTTCACATTTAATACACGATGATATTGAAGTATAGATTCTGTGTACTGAAGTTGTTTATAATCTTAATACGCGTTAAAGAGATCTTTTATTTGTCTTTATCAATATTTATATTATTATCAATGATTTCAGGTTTCCAATTGTGAACTTTCCATTTCTAAGTAGCAACATTCAAGCAGCACCTGCATACGGAGTATATATCTCCCCATTGATACGATATTCCCGTGCTTGCATTTCCTACCATGATTTTCTTGAAAGATGGTTACTGCTCAGAAGGAAACTAATAAACCAAGAGTTCCAAATGGTGAAGTTGAAATCAGCCCTTCGTAAATTATACGGACGCCATCACGAGTTGGTTGACCGTTATGGAATAACCGTTTCACAAATGATATCGGATATGTTCCTTACGTCGTAACTACAATCCCCTCCCCTTTCATGAATGTGACCTACCGAATTAGACTATGTACCGGATATGTTATAACATAAGCAACACGACGGGTGCCACATGTTGATCACAATCTGCTTACCTTTCCGGGGCACCAGAGATCATCTCAAGTTTTTGGTGGGATTCGTGTTGCTTATTATTTGGTTTTCTATGTTGAGACTGGTGTTCTATTGTGTGTCTGTTTGTGCTTTTAATTTTTAGCCAGGCGTTGTCAGTTTATTGTCGAATTATGAGTTTGACTGTCCCTCTGATAGCTTTCGTCCCTCTTTTACATATACTGTTTGTTCTGTTTTTGGTAATGTCCATTTGACGTGGCTCTGTACTTTTGCATCCCGTCATTGTGTTTGTATTGCCGTTGATATTTGCTGTGTCCGTGTGACAACAGACTATATTATTTTAAAATTTTTACTTTTATAAATTGTTCCTTGGACGGAGAGTCGTCGTCTCATTGACTCTACGCGCGTCTGGCGTATATATATAAAATTTAGTCCTGGTATCTATGATGAGTTTGTTTACATCACTGGGTCGATACCACTGCTGGTGGAGATTTATTTTTTCCGAGGCTATCACAAGCCCAGTAGTCAGCACTTTTTGTGCTGATATGAACTATCATTGATATTGTTATATTAATAAATTAACTGTTTACAAAATATTGAATTATTTGAAATACTAAGGCTTTTCTACCTCAGGCATAGATTATCTGATGCAGGAAAATTGGTACCGTTAATGCTATTACCTTAGCTGAATTTGGCAACACTTTTAGGAATTTTGGATCTCAATGCTCTTCAACTTCGTACTTTATTTGGATTTTTTTTTATTGTTTTGGATTCGAGCGTCACTGATGAGTCTTTTGTAGACGAAACGCGCGTCTGGCATATATATAAAATTTAGTCCTGGTATCTATGATGAGTATATTTTAACCACATCTTCCTATATCTGTTTAATCGACACAATTATTTTATATCTCTTCCTGTGTGACGTTTACTTTCTGACGTCTCACACGCGATTCTCCATTAGAGTCGATGTTAATCTAACCATTCGGTCCCAGTACTTAAAATCTATCGATCGTTTATGGATGGATTTAACAATAATAAATAAAATTTGAAATAAGGGAGCAATGAATGAGGTTGTCGAATTTAATATATCCTTTTTTGGGTTTCTTTGATAAAATATATGTGTGTTTTATTGTGATGAAATACTTGTGTTACTTGTACACCCTGTCATTAACATTTAAGATATTCTCTTATTCTTTTTTATTAATGCCAATGCGTTACGCCTATATGCCTTTTGGTGTTACTTCGATTCATACAGCATGGCTCTGTACGTGTACATCCCGTTATTGTGCTATTGTAAAACATGTTTATTGCTTGATAATTTTTTCTTTTTCGCTATGTGTTTAAACTTGTCTAAATGCTTTTTAATGTTTCTTTTTATACCCCCGCTTTAAAAAGGGGGGTATACTGTTTTACCTCTGTCTGTCCTTCCGTCAGTCCGTCCGTCCCATGAATATTTTTCGTCGCATTTTTCTCAGGAACTACAATACAAGGATTTCTGAAATTTGGTTTCAGGGTTTATCTAAGTCAGCTATACCGTGTGATGCGTTTTCAAATTGATCACTTGACAACTTCCTGTTTACCGAACACTTGTATGATTTTACACATGATAGTCAAGTTAAGAAATTTTCGTCACATTTTTCTCAGGAACTACAATACAAGGATTTCTGAAATTTGGTTTCAGGATTTATATAAGTCAGCTATACCGTGTGATGCGTTTTCAGATTCATCACTCGACAACTTCCTGTTTACCGAACACTTGCATATTTTTACACTATTAATATTATCCACTTGCGGCGGGGGTATCATCAGTGAGCAGTAGCTCGCAGTTTCACTTGTTTTTGCATTTATCACGTGGCTCTGTACTTATACATCCCGTCATTGTGTAATTATACTATGGTATACAGAGATGGTATATTTGTAAATTCTTGTCTTTAATATTTGTTAATATGCTTTGTCTATATCCGCTACAATACAAATTAATAGAAAAGAAATCATCTAAATATTGTCCCATCTGAATCCCTTGTATATCTTTGTGCAAAACTAAATGGCACCGTCATGCTAGATATAACGGAATGCGTTCACCTCGCCATTCTGGATGTATAAATGAGCACTGTTGCAGTGCAGTGAATTAAAATGAAATTGATTCCACAAACGAGGATTAATTCTAATAATAGCCGAAGAGCTTTTGATTCAAGGCGATTTATGTGCTGAAGAGAAAAGATTTAGTTGTCGAAAGTAATATGATAAAGATATATAAAAGTCATAAAACCAAGTATCAACACTTTGTAATTAAATGAAACGTCAACAGCACTGTTGCATTGTCGTTAGCATCTTAACAATGTGACGACACATGTATACTCTCGATGTCAAATATAAACACAAAGACGTCTTTATACCTTTCGTACACATCCGAAAGGTTTCAATGTTGAAATTAAAACATTTTGAGGCTCAAAAATGGTTCTTATTTGTTAATTTATTGAAAAATAATATACCCCAAAAAATCTGTATTCAAATTTTCTTTTCCCAGGCTTATATTACCTTAGCCGTATTTGGCACAACTTTTCGGAATTTTAGATCCTCAATGCTCTTCAGCTTTGTACTTGTTTGGCTTTATAAATATTTTGATATGAGCGTCACTGATGAGTCTTTATGTAGACGAAACGCGCGTCTGGCGTACTAATTTATAATCTTGGTATCTTTGATAACTATTGTGGCGTTTTAAGGTAGCACAATACAAAGATTTTTCATCCCCAATCAGACATCTTTAAACTGATGTAATTCCACTCATCTTTCTTTAAATTTTATAAATGAGGTACCAAAAGAAAGAAGAAGGACCAATCTTTCAAATTGTGATAATTTCATTATGACATAATTATTACATCATTAATTGTTTTGTAATTAGTTGCCATATTGTGATGTCTATACTTGAATGAATTTAGCTTCTTTGTTATTCATAGCATCCCAAAATATTTTATAGATTCGTGCACAACACAGTTTGACCTCCAAAACTGTGTCTCAGATTTTTCCTACTGTATTTCATTCTCTCATAAATCTTCAATGAAGTTTGCAACATCAATTCATAAGAGACCACTAAATTCAATTGGGTATAACATTTGTTCTATTGATGTTTTGGGAAATCTGAGACACAGTTTCGGAGGTCAAGCTGTGTTGTACAAGAATTTATGACTTCACTTGTTCTTGATTTATTATAAATGGTTTTATCTAATACCAAATTAATGTCTCTAGTTCACCCATAAACTCTTTAACACAGAAATTATAATAATGCCTTGAGTTGCTGTCTCATAAGCATAAACCCAAATCTCAATTTCTAAAGGACAAATGTCTGAAGTTTGTAATAAACTGTAAGTGTAATGAGAAGTATATTAATATATATAAAGACTAAGTACTAAACTATTATTTATTCAAGAATCTAAAAGTATATGCATTTATTTACAATATGGCAACTGGGGACTTATACATTTGCAATTAAAAACCAATAATGTATAATGTTCTATCTCCATATGCAAAGGGAGATAACTCTAACTAAATCTTGAAACTTGGAATTGAGATAATTTTTCATAGATTGACTAAAAATTTTGTATCGAAATAGCCATTCATAAAATAGATGAAAAAGTAAGATTTTAACAAACAAATATAAAAGGTTCATAAGTATATTGTTCCAACAATACATTGTATAGAAGTATAAACCAAAAAAAATGGTATAAAATAACAAGATGTTTAAACCATACGTCAGTATGGTATCAAAAGTAGGATGTTTAGACCATACGTCAGTATGGTGTCAAAAAGAGGTGCTTAAACCATACGTCAGTATGGTGTCAAAAAGAGGTGCTTAAACCATACGTCAGTATGGTGTCAAAAAGAGGTGCTTAAACCATACGTCAGTATAGTGTCAAAAAGAGGTGCTTAAACCATACGTCAGTATGGTGTAAAAAAAAGGTGCTTAGACCATACGTCAGTATGGTGTCAAAAGGTAATTTAAACCATAAGTCATTATGGTGTCAAAATAAGAAATTAAAACCATATGTTAGTATGGTGTCAAATGATGCGTTTAAACCATACGTCAGTATGGTGCTATAGAAAGGTAACCAGGCCATACGTCAGTATGGTATCAGAAATATGTAATAAGTATCAAGGAACAATGTAAATTAAACCATACGTCAGTATGGTGTCAAAATGAGGTACAAAGACCGTTAAAAATAAGGTATTTAGACCATACATCAGTATGGTATCAAAAATTGATTCAATTGTTAATATTATTTGTTATTACAATACAAAGAAAATAAAAAATTTAATAAAGTAAAATAATGACAAGCAATTGTAAAATTCTAATAATAAACAAAAAGTATATAACACAATCATCACACTATGTAACAACATATATAACATCAATGAAAGTCCCCATGGCACTGACAGCAAGGAGAGTGGTGGGGAGGTGGTGGCAAAAAGCTGACCAAAACAATAGAAGTTCATGTATTCCTTGCATCAGATATCATACACCAACATCTTGAGAAGTAATGACGTAGCAATATAGATAAGAATGGAATGTGCACTGTGACATCATAGACCGTGTGCAAAGATAATTAACTACCCAATAGAGTGAGATGACAAGTTCATAATAAACTCCAATTATAATAAATATAATTTTAATTTTATGACTTCACTTGTTCTTGATTTATTATAAATGGTTTTATCTAATACCAAATTAATGTCTCTAGTTCACCCATAAACTCTTTAACACAGAAATTATAATAATGCCTTGAGTTGCTGTCTCATAAGCATAAACCCAAATCTCAATTTCTAAAGGACAAATGTCTGAAGTTTGTAATAAACTGTAAGTGTAATGAGAAGTATATTAATATATATAAAGACTAAGTACTAAACTATTATTTATTCAAGAATCTAAAAGTATATGCATTTATTTACAATATGGCAACTGGGGACTTATACATTTGCAATTAAAAACCAATAATGTATAATGTTCTATCTCCATATGCAAAGGGAGATAACTCTAACTAAATCTTGAAACTTGGAATTGAGATAATTTTTCATAGATTGACTAAAAATTTTGTATCGAAATAGCCATTCATAAAATAGATGAAAAAGTAAGATTTTAACAAACAAATATAAAAGGTTCATAAGTATATTGTTCCAACAATACATTGTATAGAAGTATAAACCAAAAAAAATGGTATAAAATAACAAGATGTTTAAACCATACGTCAGTATGGTATCAAAAGTAGGATGTTTAGACCATACGTCAGTATGGTGTCAAAAAGAGGTGCTTAAACCATACGTCAGTATGGTGTCAAAAAGAGGTGCTTAAACCATACGTCAGTATGGTGTCAAAAAGAGGTGCTTAAACCATACGTCAGTATAGTGTCAAAAAGAGGTGCTTAAACCATACGTCAGTATGGTGTAAAAAAAAGGTGCTTAGACCATACGTCAGTATGGTGTCAAAAGGTAATTTAAACCATAAGTCATTATGGTGTCAAAATAAGAAATTAAAACCATATGTTAGTATGGTGTCAAATGATGCGTTTAAACCATACGTCAGTATGGTGCTATAGAAAGGTAACCAGGCCATACGTCAGTATGGTATCAGAAATATGTAATAAGTATCAAGGAACAATGTAAATTAAACCATACGTCAGTATGGTGTCAAAATGAGGTACAAAGACCGTTAAAAATAAGGTATTTAGACCATACATCAGTATGGTATCAAAAATTGATTCAATTGTTAATATTATTTGTTATTACAATACAAAGAAAATAAAAAATTTAATAAAGTAAAATAATGACAAGCAATTGTAAAATTCTAATAATAAACAAAAAGTATATAACACAATCATCACACTATGTAACAACATATATAACATCAATGAAAGTCCCCATGGCACTGACAGCAAGGAGAGTGGTGGGGAGGTGGTGGCAAAAAGCTGACCAAAACAATAGAAGTTCATGTATTCCTTGCATCAGATATCATACACCAACATCTTGAGAAGTAATGACGTAGCAATATAGATAAGAATGGAATGTGCACTGTGACATCATAGACCGTGTGCAAAGATAATTAACTACCCAATAGAGTGAGATGACAAGTTCATAATAAACTCCAATTATAATAAATATAATTTTAATTTTATGACTTCACTTGTTCTTGATTTATTATAAATGGTTTTATCTAATACCAAATTAATGTCTCTAGTTCACCCATAAACTCTTTAACACAGAAATTATAATAATGCCTTGAGTTGCTGTCTCATAAGCATAAACCCAAATCTCAATTTCTAAAGGACAAATGTCTGAAGTTTGTAATAAACTGTAAGTGTAATGAGAAGTATATTAATATATATAAAGACTAAGTACTAAACTATTATTTATTCAAGAATCTAAAAGTATATGCATTTATTTACAATATGGCAACTGGGGACTTATACAACTGCAATTAAAAACCAATAATGTATAATGTTCTATCTCCATATGCAAAGGGAGATAACTCTAACTAAATCTTGAAACTTGGAATTGAGATAATTTTTCATAGATTGACTAAAAATTTTGTATCGAAATAGCCAAATACAGATGCTTGCAGTTTAAATAATGAGAAGGATAAAAATCAATTCACTCCTTGCTGTCAGTACAAATTTTAATTGTTCAAAGTAGAGGTCATTTGAATTTGAGCTTGTCTAAGTACATCTGGAGAGGTATGAATATATTTGGTATAACAATCTGAGGACCATCGTCCCAAAGTTTGAATAAGATGATCTTCCAGTCGTGCTTTGTGTGCAGTAGTTGCAGCACCACTTCTGAATGAATGACCATTATACTTTTCGCTGGATAATCCTAATTTGTCTAATGTACATTTTACATGAGAAATGAAAAAATTTCTTGACAATGGATCACCTTTATTAGAAATAAAAAAGGACTCAGAATTGCTAAAAATACTCATTCTGAGTCTATAGTATTTTTGAAGTACTACTACAGGACATATATCTGTATTGTTTTTGAACAAAGGAATAGTAATTAGTTATCAAAAGTACCAGGATTATAATTTTATACGCCAGACGCGCGTTTCGTCTACATAAGACTCATCAGTGACGCTCAGATCAAAATAGTTGAAAAGCCAAACAAATACAAAGTTGAAGAGCATTGAGGACCCAAAATTCCCAAAAGTTGTGCCAAATACGGCTAAGGTAATCTACTCCTGGGGTAAGAAAATCCTTAGTTTTTCGAAAAATTCAAAAGTTTTGTAAACAGAAAATTTATAAAAATGACCATATAATTGATATTCATGTCAACACCGAAGTGCTGACTACTGGGCTGGTAATACCATACCTAAAAGGATCAGTCTTAGATTTCTTAAGGTGCACAAAAATACAATCATTTGATATTTGAACATCACTCAGACACAAATTTGATTCATGATCAAATTTTTTTGTATCATTAACAGAAAATTCACCACATCTTAAAAACCCGAAAAAAGCTGTTACACATGCAGCTTCTATTAAAACATCTGTATAACTATCAAAAATACAATTGCGTAGTAAAAAACACATTTTGTATAAAATATCAAATGTTATGGGTAAACGAATTCTCTTAGGCATATTGGCATGTTTCTTTTTCAAACCTACTAATACTGATTTTAATTTTGGCAATGGTTTACCAACAAAATTCTCTAATGGATTAACACCCCCTTTAAGTAAGTAATAGAAACGTATACCACATAGGTAGGATTTAATGGTGGAATATCTCAGATGTTTATTAGATTCGCAATAGGCTATGAAACGCATCAACAAGTTCTCAGAAACTGGTGGTAACTGGAAAGTTGACCAAGTTGACCCTTGCAATTGTAAGAACTTAAGATAATGTTCATATCCCACGTTGTACAAAGCTTTAGTTGAATCTGCAACAGCGAAAGTTTGTAAATTTTCTACTGCGATGTCCAAATAATCTCTTCCAGGGTTGGACAAGGAGTTGCTGCTTTCTCTGCCTCTGGTGCTAACTGATGAAATTTGTTCATCTGTAAACGAGATAAAGAGTCAGCGATTAAGTTCATTTTTCCAGGCACATGTTCGCTGTAAAATGCAAAGTTAAATTTTGCTGCACACATAACAAGACGTCTCATCAGTTTCATGATTATTGGATCTTTTGACCGACCTTTAGTTAGAATAATAACAGACGCTAAATTGTCACAGTGAAATAAAATGCGCTTTTTATACCATCCCTTTCCCCATAAAACAGCTGATACCACGATAGGATATAACTCCAAAAAAGCGATAGATAGAGTTTTATCCGAAATAGTTGGGAGGTCTGTAGGCCAAGTGTCACAAAACCATTTTCCTTGATAAAAACCTCCAAAACCAATGGTAGACGAAGCATCCGTAAATAAATGCATGTCAGCTGCAGATGTTAAATGAGATTCATAGAACATGTTAATTCCATTCCACGTTGACAAAAATTGTAGCCACATTGTTAAATCAGATTTACACTCTTTATTTAAATGGACATAATGGTGGCTCTCTTTGACAGAACACATCAGTCTATATAGGTAAGTAACAAAGGCTCGACCTGGCAGAATTACTCTAGTAGCAAAGTTAAGATGTCCAAGTAATTGTTCGAGTTCTCTACGCGTACAAGATTTTTTATCTAAAACAAAACTTATAAATTGTGTGATTCTCTCAACCTTGTCTAACGGAAGTCTAGCCTGCATATTAATTGTGTCCAAAATAATGCCTAGGTATTCTAGTTCACAAACTGGTCCAACAGTCTTCTTACTTGACAAAGGAATATTAAGTTTGTTAAAAATAAGGCTTAACAACGCCATTGTTCTTTCTCCACAATCAGAAGGTTTGTCTACAGTTAAAAATTCATCTAAAAGATGGAAAATGACTTTGATATCATAATTGTTCTGAGCTATCCAGCACACACTTGTAGATAAAGAGTCGAACAGACGGGGACTAGAACGACACCCAAAAGGTAAACGAACGTAATGATAGTACTGACCATTCCACTTGACACAAAAGAGATGCCACTGTTCTTTTTTAATCGGAAGTTGTTTGAACGCATCTGAGATGTCCACCTTACAACATAGGGACTTAGAACCATATCTTCGAATCGCATTAATAGCATCATCAATTTTAATGTATGTCAAGGAACATAGGTCTTTATCTATTAAATCGTTAACACTGTAGTGCTCACCTAAATTATGAGGAGATGATAAATCAATTATAAGCCTTTGTTTTTTGGAATATTTGTGTGTAGCAATACCCAATGGACTTACTCTATAACTTAAAAAAGGGGGTTGAGAAAAAGGGCCCTTTAAAAAACCTTTATCAACCTCCTGTTGTAACAAATTTGTGACTACTTCAGGATTTTTCCTGGCAGTTAAAGAATTTTTACATTCATAAATAGGTAAATTTACATCTGAAACTAACATATCAAATCCATAACGAAGGCTGTTACATAAAAAGTTCACAAAATGCCTATCTGGATGATTTAAAAGTTCCCTTTCTAATTGATCAATGTTTATAGGTGTTGACGGAACATCTGTTGTATCAATAGAATCTAGTCATTTTGATTTACTGTTGGGCTGTCTAACTGGGAATGATTTGTTATGTTCCTGTTGGGTTCCTGGCATAGATTTATTAGTGGAACATTCAAACTTCCCATGGGTTTTCTTGCAGATTTTACACACGTGAGCATATCGGCAATAAGGTTTGACACAACCTTTGGGTTGATTAAAATTATTACAGATTTGCATTCCATCATGCACCACAATATCTCTTCCATATTTATCCTGTGTAGGTTGAGTTTTAGAATTTTGATATCCCCTGTTATTCCCACACATAGATGATTTGTGAAGTGTTGAAGAACAGAAATTGCACATATTAACTGTAGATCCAGCACAAACCATTTGTCTCAATTCTAAATCACCCCTTGACCAGTCAATTTTTATATTGTGTTCTTGTAACATGATTGAACATTTTGCGCTAAACATTTTATGGTATTCAAAAAATTTTCCTGGCCACACATTTGCGGTTTCAATTATGTGTGATAGGTAGCAATCCAATTCCTCTGCCCTGTTTGGAAAAACTTGACACATAATTTTTTTGAATCTTCCAAAAGCTATAATGAATTCGTCTAAAGTTAAATTCCGTTTTAATCGGTCATCATTTTCCTTAAACTTTTGCTGATTGGGTGTTTCATAGTTTGGAAGTAGAAGAATGTTTAAGTTTATGTCTTTACCTGAGATGATTTTGGTGCGAATCTCTGGAGAAACCATATCAACTCCGGAAAATGCTGTGGCAGGATATCCATGTTTTGTCATTTGCATGTGTTGGTTTTGCATGGAAAAGATAGGAACTTGTGATGCAAAACTGTTCGAAAAATTCATCTGATTGGGGTTTGTTTGTGTAAATTCTCCCAACGTAGGGTTTTGAACACCAAATGTGTTTTGGTTAACGGGTAAAGTTGATCCAGGCCCGGGGTTAAAGTTCATGGCGGAATGCAAGTTGAATTTATTATTATTAGTCTGTTTTGGAACACCGGCAATAACTTGCTGACATAATTGCAAAGTGTTGTTAACAAGAGCATAGCCAAGCGTGTTGAGATCAGTCCTGGGCGGAAATGCGTGGTTTTGATGCGCAGAAGCACCTATTACTGGTAAAGGCGTGGGTTCCACTGTATTCATCCGCGATGTAGATGCTATCGGAATTAAGCTAGAAAATTCGGCATTTTGAGTATTTGTAGGTGATAGAATAACATCATCTTCTATATTTGGTGATAAAGACGTATTTACAGTAGCACTGATGTTGTTAGTTTCAGTATTTCCATTGTCAGAACTTTCCGGACTACTTTTTTTATTATCCAAGAAAATACGCTTCAATTGTTTATTAGTGAAGTTTTCGGATATTTTAATCCCTAGCAAAGCTAATTTCTCTTTCAGCTCTGTTGAAGTCCAATTATTCGGATTATTAGGATCTAGTTCTGGACCACGTGTCCTTTTCCTGGTATCCCTTCTTTTAGAAGCCATAACGAGACGAACGTTTTACACAAATAATTTGTCCAATATATTAACATCAGACTAAACTCAAAGTTATTCTATATGAAGAAGTCCTTCTTGATGTATAAATAAACAAAGTACACAGTTTCACGTCAAAAACCTGACAAAAAAGCTGACCAAAACAATAGAAGTTCATGTATTCCTTGCATCAGATATCATACACCAACATCGTGAGAAGTAATGACGTAGCAATATAGATAAGAATGGAATGTGCACTGTGACATCATAGACCGTGTGCAAAGATAATTAACTACCCAATAGAGTGAGATGACAAGTTCATAATAAACTCCAATTATAATAAATATAATTTTAATTATATAAAATATTTTGGGATGCTATGAAGAACAAAGAAGCTAAATTCATTCAAGTGTGGACATCACAATATAGCAACTAATTACATAATAATTAATTATGTAATAATTATGTCATAATGAAATTATCACAATTTGAAAGTTTAATCTTTCTTCTTTCTTTTGGTACCTCATTTATAAAATATAAAGAAGGATGAAATGAATTACATCAGTTTAAAGATGTCTGATTGGGAGTGAAAAAATCTTTGTATTGTGCTACCTTAAGTAACAGACTAGTTGAACGTGGAACCTAACCCGTCAAAATATTTGTTTATGTTCAATGAAAATAATCGTTACAAACGAAATGCATTACAACAATGAACTACTTGCAAACTCAAATAACAAGCAGGTTTTTTTTTTTTTTTTAACTTTTAGTTGATTCAGATGAATCAGATTCGATTTTAAGTCCACCAAAGAAAAGGAAATATGAAGCTGCATGCAACGGCAGTGCTAGGTAAAAATATTGATAATAGCCATAATTTTCACAATAAAATTCAAGATCTGTTTGTAATGTGACTTACCTGAACATTAAAATTAAAGTATACATATATATTTTAATGTAAATTTATAGATTATGAACTTATAAAGGGCTCTTAGGTTTCAACTCCCTCACTTATTCTTCACCATAAATGAATTTAGCTATTATTTTTTGGACCCTTCTAGAAAAGTTATAACTAAATGCGTTCACAAGGAAGAAAGTAATTTTAGAATAGTGCATCAGTGCATACAAGTTAATATTTCCATATTTTATAATGCAAGTTTGCTATAACAACAGAATACATTATGTTCAACATTCAATCGTTCTGTACTTGCAGTTACAGACTGATACTTGCAATTACTGGTATGAACTTTTTATTTAGAATTATTTAACACTCTGAGGTGATTTTTACCTTTGAAATGATAATTTAAGCAGAAAAAGTGACAACAAATATGAAAAACAATGATAAGATTATGAAAATATTTGAAGTGATGCTAAAAACTTGCCAATCATGTTTTCTCCAAATAATTATTTCATAAATTTTCAATTGTAGATTAGATATCTTGGATTCGGAAGTAAAAAGACTAGAAAGGAAAGTTAAGTTGTTAGAAAATAGAGAAAAAGAAAATTTACAGAACAAAGAAGAATTTAACAATATAAGTAATTGAATTCAGGTAAATGGTAATGGTTTTTCGGTAAAAACCTGAAATTAACACCAACATCAATACCATCAGCAACGGACTTGCTACTGAAGAAATTGTTTACCACTGATGAAATAAACAGCCATTTCATTAGTGGTAAAAAAAGCTCAAAATGTGATAATGTCATCCATCATTTCTGAGAAATTTACAGACTTTTCAAGGAAAATGTTAGTGGAGGAAATACAAAACATACAAAAAGTCTATCGTAGACATTAGAAAGATCAGTATGCCAATGAATTAACATTTAATATCATTCTTAAAATATTTGCCTTAAGCTCTAGTTTGTTCGTCATGCTTGTAGTTGAAAAACTAATATTAAAAGTTTATCAAATAAGTTTATATTTTTTTTAAATTTTGCAGACCATTGCAGCAGTGTACCAGACTTTGAAAATAATAGGAACTTTGATTTTGCTCAAGAAGTATTCATGAATAATTCATGAAATATTCTTGATTAATTTAATGAACTTTCAATGAACAGTCAATGAACTAAAAATGGGCAACAATGTTCATGCACTTTTCAGTAAAGAACAGTTCATAAACACATAAATTCATGTGTTCATGAACAGTTTATAGACTTGTATTGTTCATGAACGAAATTCATTAAATATTCTTAAAAAGTTCATAAACTGTAAATGAACAAGACATGAACTACAAATGGACAAGCCTGTTCATGAACTATTAAATAATGAATAATTCATTGATAGAAAAAGGTTATGAACTATAAAATAATGAATAGTTCATGATTCGAAAAAGTTCATGAACTATGAAATAATGAACTATTAATGAATAATAAAAGTTTATGAACTATTTTGTTCAAGAATTTTGATGAACCAACGAGTTTATGAACACCTCATGTTCATGAATTATTCATCAATCACTAGTTCATGAACAATCTTGTCCATTTGTATTTCATGTCTAGTTCATGAATCATTCATCAACATTTCGCAGGGGTAAAGACACTTGTCAATGAAGACAAGTATAACGACCAGACGGGGATAAGCAAACGACGATAGAAGTCGAAGTCACGACAACTGTTGGTACTGCCACTCCAGCAAAACAATATTTTGATAACTATTTGATAGTTTCTTCATACCAAAAGCTGATACGTTAAATTCTGTAAAATACTTCTTATGGAATAAAAAATAAGTTTAAAACAGATTGATAAAAGACAGCTTCCCTTCAAAGTTGAAGTCAGGAAATCATACTGAACTATTTATCTTTTTCAATAATGAAAATAAAAAAATATACTTTGCATAGGAGACGAAGTCCCCTATAACAGTAGAAAATTCAATAAAAAAAAAAAAAAAAAAAAAAAAATCGGGAAAATTTTCCGAATTTTTCATTGTACTAATGAACTCAAAATCGTTCAATTTTTTTTTGTCGCGTTTTTTAATTTCCGGATCTGCGCAGAACACACAACTCTACTTCCTTCTTCCGGTCTTGTTGTCGTGAGACTTTGATTAGTCTAGTAAAATATAGGAACTCAAGGAACACAATACCAATATTTCATTTTTAATCATTCTTTGTCTTTGGTATGAATAAACGTTACCTGATGCATTGCGTTTCTTTGTTTACATTGAACATGACGTCATAACTTAAATAACGTCACAAGTAAAATCTCTAACAACAGAACCAAAATCGGAAACGTTACGGTATTTCCGTTTCTTTTTTTTTAACAAATATTTAAGTTGCAAAAAAAATAATTGAAACAAACATCGTCCCCATTCACAGGTAATGCCTGCCTCATATTAAAGAAGATTATGTATGATTTGCTATGAGACAACTTTAAATTTCCATACAATACCTATAGTAGTTTTAAAAGATAATATATTATATGATAGCAAGTATAGGTCACAGAATAGCCTTCAACATGGAGTCTTGACTGACACCACATAGTTAGCTATTAAAGACCACAAAACAGCCAAAATAAAACAATTTATGATAAAAGAAAAATACACTTTGGTCAAAGCTGAGTGGGTAAGGTTCAGCAGAAAAGTTTTGTGCTGCTATGAAATCTATTAAAATATATTATGTTTAGAACGATAAAACGGCCATTTATCAGAATGGTTTGATGTCAAGAGTGGTATTTAAAAAGGTTGTCGATTATCACCTAAGCTATTCAATATGTATATAAATAACATAGTTTCGTTCTTGAAATCATTCGAGTGTGTGATTGATATTTATTACGAAACAGTTTATATTTTAATTTATGCTGATTGGAATACAGCAAATGATGAAAACTCTTGTCAAACGCATTATTAATAAGGCGTGTGGATAGTTGAATATATATATATATATATATATATATATTTAATCAAGAGTACACCTGTTGTATAAATTGGAAATATATAATTTAAAACTGTGCTATCTTTACTTATTTATGTGTAGTTACAAGTAAAATTTTAGATTATAATTTCAGCTCTATTTATAGGTCGATCTTGTTATAGCGAAGTAGAACATTTAAGGTTACCGTAGTATTGCTCATAATGTCATAATATAATTTTAGAAACTATAGGAAAGTTTGGTGCTCCCTATTGTTGAATATGATGCCGGTTTTTGGGGTTGCAAAATATTTTCTTTTATTAATGCCATACATTAACTTATCAAAACTACTAGGAATGTAATGTTGTATTTTTGCGTCAGACGCATATCAATGATAAGAAGTGATGACTACTGAGCTGCTTGCAGTGGAAAAGAAAAACTGCAAATTGAAACAGAACGGCTCGTTGTAGTGAAAAAGTAGATTACAAGTAGAAGAAGACAGAATTGATTATTAGATAAGTCGCTTTGAATTGAAACTAAGAGTTTCAAATTGTAAGAAGACAGACAATTCGGAAAACTAACGTAAATCTGTACATATTATCAATAATTAATATTAAAAGACAAATTATTGAATTTACAATTAATGTTTCAGAAGTGCCTATCAGTTGTGTGGAAGAGATGTTGCAGATGCAATAATCTATCATGGACTATCAGACTATCTAGAGGTATCAAGAGCCTACAATGACGGGTCATTTTATCAAGAAGATGACAAACCTAGAACTGGAGTTAATAAAATTAGAAAACAAGGATGGAATTGGAGCTGCGGCCACTATTGTTGTTGAAGAAGTGCTACCTACGACCACCTCAAGCACTCAAGATTCCAATATAAATACAAAGGCAAGGCCAAAAGCCGCAAAAGGAGTAAGAACATCAATGATAATAGCAGATGGATGTGTGCAAGATATCACTATTCCAGGGGAAGTTGCGTCATCGATACAAACATGCCACTCGCCTCAATTAAATCAGTTCAACAGATGAACTTAGACAATTGGATGCATCGTCATATGAACGACTAGATCTGGTATTGATTTTTTAACAATAAAAAAAAGTGCATGTTACATGAAACAAAACACAAATCAAGTTCAAATTTGAGTGGCATCACTTTTATTGTTCTTTAGTAATGCCTCTGTATAACCTTATACGCAAGGGGAAGCATCTGTGTCCAATTGAAACATTCTCCATTTTTTTTAATAATTTATTTTCAAATGTATTGATAGTAGAATACAGTTATAAATTGCAAAAATAACTAGTAAAACAATAAAAATCTGTTAAGAAAGAGGCTATTAAGATAATCATGATTACTCAACGTAATTCAGTAACACTGACAGTTTATTTAAAAGAAAATTAGAATTTAAAACATAAACATATATTCAACAAATGCTAGTAAAAAGATATTTTGGTGCATTATAATACAGTTATGTTTCTACTAGAACATTTTTTCTTTATCAACTATTACAAAAAGCCTCACATATAAGTGCATGCAGATTGATATGATTTGGTTTCATAAAAAAAATGCATTCACTTAAGTTAATTGGTGCTTACCAAAAACTGATAGGTAAAACACATAAAATTAGGTAAATAGTTATCAAAAGTACCAGGATTATAATTTTATACGCCAGACGCGCGTTTCGTCTACATAAGACTCATCAGTGACGCTCAGATCAAAATAGTTAAAAAGCCAAACAAATACAAAGTTGAAGAGCATTGAAGACCCAAAATTCCAAAAAGTTGTGCCAAATAGGTAAAACACATAAAACTTGTCAATATGAAAAAAAGTTTAACAAAATTGAAGAACATAAAATGTACAAAAACCAGTATACAATATTTATATTGCATGGCCAAAGTTTATGGAAATACATAAAGACAAAGGTAATCCACAAAATAATTGCAAGTCAGGATATATATATATACGCAAAGAAACTTTGATAGCATGTAATATTCCAAACTCGTCATTATGTAATATTAATCATTTATAGAAATCATCAGCAGTAACAGAATCGTGGTTGAAAAGAACTGTTCCCTGGAAATCAATGATGACCATTGATGAAGACACCATCGAAGTAATGTTGGATAATGTTATCCAAATTAAGATGAAATTGGAAGAGGTTCAGAAGTTTATAATACATAGGGGTGTTAAGGTTATATATGTTCACATATGAAAGGCCAATTAAAAACCGGATCCCAAATTGGTATTGAGTTGTCATTTAAAAGGCGATTTTTCCTCGGAGTTCAGTATTTTTGTGATTTTACTTTTAACTGGTGAATAATACTGTTACGATTTAGTGATCGTATTATTAAATTAATGGATCTCGTGTGATCCATAGTTTACAGTAGTAATTTTATGAGTATTGGCGGTCTGTTACACGAGATTGCCTGTGAGCATAAAAAACGTTTTGATTGGTCGATCCAGTGACCGGAAAATTATAAATAGAAGGTTGAAGAAACGAACTTTAGAATTATTCTCAGAATTATTCTCATGGTCTGCAAGAGCAGTCACATTTCTCGTAGCAATATATATATTTAGTAAACCTAAATCAGAATGTCTGAACCACAGTCAACCATTAGTATGGTACGCAGGTTTTAATTGTTTTAAGAAAAACTTAAACCTTCTAGCACATTGCTATTGTTTGTTTTGAAAAAGTCAACCTTCGACCTACGGGAAAGTCCCGTCAACCATCGTTCCACTTAGTCAATCTTCGATCGATGCAATAACATGAAAGAGGTTTTCTGGAAACCTACTTTCGTTTTAGGAAATAAGATATATGAATATTTTATCATAAACAAACCCTTTTAAGTATTTCATACTTTTGGAAATAGAAGGTTGAAAAGTTCAACCTTCTATAAAATTATATAATAATTTTATATATAATTTTAACGATTTCGCCCCTTAAACCGATTGTATACTGGTTTTTGTACATTTTATGTTCTTCAATTTTGTTAAACTTTTTTTCATATTGACAAATTTTATGTGTTTTACCTATTTGGCACAACTTTTTGGAATTTTGGGTCTTCAATGCTCTTCAACTTTGTAAAGCAATCTTTAGAATTGCGAAAATGAGGTCCATGTCCATCAAAGGTTACATTAATTACCATTTATAACTGTTTTGTTTATGTTTATATTTGTAATTCTTCACTGTCTGTATTAAATGTTGTATTTGTGTTTGCTTGACCCATATGGGTGTATTTTGCAAATAAAATTATTATATAAAATCAACCTACGGAAACAGTCAACCCTATGGAAATTTGAGGTCAACCTTCCTGACCTATATTAGGCTATAAATAAAAATGATTACGGCAAATTGTTTATAAATATGAATGTATGTTTTTATGATCAATTGTAAATATTGGATTATATAGATATTATATAAAATACTTATGAAATGTTACCTGACTTATTTATTATTTCAACCATATACCAACTCAAAGGATCAATGCAAATTATGTACGATCGAGCCTCCTTATTCAATTTAACTTACACTCGGTTTAAGGGGCGAACTCGTTACAATACTCATTGTAAGCTCACCAAAACCATGAACAGTAAGTTATGCTGGCTAAATGTTTAAGCTGTTTAAATATTCACTTTTGTTCATCATGGCAATAAATTTTGTTCAAACAACTAAAGGAAACAAAATTGTAATATGTAATGGATACCGATACTTGATATTGAAAGACAAAGAAATAGCATGGATCTGGTTGTTTTGTAGAAAAGTTCTTGTCCGTTGCGCCTTCAGATAAATAATATGTGGCATTCGAAGATAATTTGACCGAATAATTCTACAATTTCACATAAGCTTTAGACAGAAGATCCATGTTTTTCAAAGCGAACAAATAATGGTCCACAGTCGTTCCATGCCAATAATAATGAGCAATTCGTAGTTGTCACTCAGCTATTTACTTTGTTCTTGATACTATCACCAAATGCAAACAACATTGGTGATTATAAACAGTTGCCCCCAGTTCCGAACAGGAGATATGAAGACAATGGTCAATACTGTTTTGAAAGCAGTAAATTTAATTTGTCTTTTCCTCATCACATCAATTTAATAGAGGTTGTCAGGCAGCATGAAGTTTAACTAATTAAAGCTGTAAACCAGCTTTGTGATGGAATGCCAGATGATCAAACTGTTGATTTCCTAAAGCAACTTGATCAGCCATTGAATGTACCATCTAATGATATAACAAGATTGTATGGCACTAATTTTGATGCCCAGTATATGAATCAGATGATATTGGAAGATTTAGAGGAAGAATTGGTGGTATACAAGGGTGAGGAGGAAGGAAATATACGTTTGTTGAGGCACTGCGTTGTTCCAAAAAATCTACTTTTAAAGAAAGGCGCCAAAGTTATTCTAGTTAAAAGCATTACTCGGGGAATTTGTAATGGCATGCAGGGAATTGTACACCATGTGGCAAAGGATAGTCTTCCTATTATCAACTTTAATGGAGTACTTGTTACTCTTATAAGAGCTTCCTTTGGTGTTTTTGATCTTGAACAACACAAGAACCTAGCTAGCAGGAAATTGTTTCCTATAATATTGGCGTTTGCTTTAACTGTGCATAGAGCACAAGGACAGACTCTGCAGAATGTAGAAATTGACTGCTATTCATTTTTTGCACCAGGACAGATGGGTGTTGCAGTTGGACGTGCAGTCAGCATTGATGGCTTAAGAAATCTTAATCATATTGCATGGCCAAAGTTTATGGAAATACATAACGACAAAGGTAATCCACAAAATAATTGCAAGTCAGGATATATATATATACGCAAAGAAATTTTGATAGCATTTTATATTAAAAACTCATTACAATGTAATATTAATCATTTATAGAAATCATCAACAGTAACAGAATCGGGGTTGAAAAGAACTGGTCCATGGAAATCCATGATGACCATTGATGAAGACACCACCGAAGAATTGTTGGATAATGTTATCCAAATTAAGTTGACATTGGAAGAGTTGCAGACGTTAATAATACATAGGGGTGTTTAAGTTAAATATGTTCACATATGAAAGGCCAATTAAAAACCAGATCTCGAATTGGTATTGAGCTGTCATTAAAAAGGCGATTTTTCCTCGGAGTTCAGTATTTTTGTGATTTTACTTTTAACTGGTGAATAATACTCATTGTAGGCTCACCAAAACCATGGACAGTAAGTTATTCTGGCTAAATGTTTAAGCTGTTTAAATGTTCACTTTTGTTCATCATGGCAATAAATTTTGTTCAAACAACTAAAGGAAACAAAATTGCAATATGTGATGGATACCGATATTTGATATTGAAAGACAAAGAAATAGCATGGATCTGGTTGTTTTTGTAGAAAAGTTCTTGTCCGTTGCGCCTTCAGATAAATAATATGTGGCATTCGAAGATAATTTGACTGAATAATTCTACAATTCCACATAAGCTTTAGACAGAAGATCCATGTTTTTCAAAGGGAACAAATAATGGTCCACAGTCGTTCCATGTCAATAATAATGAGCAATTCGTAGTTGTTACCCAGCTATTTACTTTTTTCTTGATACTATCACCAAATCGTGGTTATTTTAAACAGTTGCCCCCAGTTCCAAACAGGAGATATGAAGACAATGGTCAATACTGTTTTGAAAGCAGTAAATTTAATTTGTCTTTTCCTCATCACATCAATTTAATAGAGATTGTCAGGCAGCATGAAGTTTTATTAATTAAAGCTGTAAACCAGCTTTGTGATGGAATGCCAGATGATCAAACTGTTGATTTCCTAAAGCAACTTGATCGGCCATTGAATGTACCATCTAATGATATAACAAGATTGTATGGCACTAATTGTGATGCCCAGTATATGAATCAAATGATATTGGAAGATTTAGAGGAAGAATTGGTGGTATACAAGGGTGAGGAGGAAGGAAATATACGTGAGGGAGTGCGTTGTTCCAAAAAATCTACTTTTAAAGAAAGGCGCCAGTCATTCTAGTTAAAAGCAGTACTCGGGGATTTTTTAATGGCATGCAGGGAATTGTACACCATGTGGCAAAGTATAGTCTTCCTATTATCAACTTTAATGGAAAACTTGTTACTCCTACAAGAGCTTCCTTTGATGTGTTTGATCATAAACAACACAAGAACCTGGCTAGCAGGAAACAGTTTCCTATAATATTGGCGTTTGCTTTAACTGTGCACAGAGCACAAGGACAGACTCTGCAGAATGGTTCCTGGTTCGATTCCCGTTCGGGATGAAAATTTCAGAAACTCAATTTTCGGCTCTCCCTTGGCACCATTTGCGAGTATGGTCTTGAGGAAACGATGATAATCCGTCGGAAGGGGACGATAAATGGCTGACCCGTGTTAAGAGAGAGCCATATCTCTTGCACATTAAAGACACCCTTGTAGATTTCGAAAAAGAGTAGACTAATGCCGCTACAAAAAGAGGGACGAAAGATACCAAAGGGACAGTCAAACTCATAAATCTAAAACAAACTGACAACGCCATGGCTAAAAATTAAAAAGACAAACAGAAAAACAATAGTACACATGACACAACATAGAAAACTAAAGAATAAACAACACGAACCCCACCAAAAACTAGGGGTGATCTCAGGTGCTCCGGAAGGGTAAGCAGATCCTGCTCCACATGTGGCACCCGTCGTGTTGCTTATGTGATTACAAATCCGGTAAATAGTCTAATTCGGTAGGTCACATTCATGAAAGGGAAGGGGATTGTAGTTACGACGTAAAGAACATATCAGATATCATTTGTGAAACGGTTATTCCATAACGGTCAACCAACTCGTGATGGCGTCCGTAAAATTTACGAAGGGATGATTTCAACTTCACCATTTGGAACTCTTGGTTTAATAGCTTCCTTGTGAGCAGTAACCCTCTATCAAGAAAATCATGATAGGAAATGCAAGCACGGGAATATCGTATCAATTGGGAGATATATACCCCGTATGCAGGTGCTGCTGGAATGTTGCTACTTAGAAATGGAAAGTTCACAATTGGAAAGCTGAAATCATCTATTTTGTCGTAAAGTTTTGTTTTCAACCGACCCTCATTGTCAATTTCTAGATGTAAGTCAAGATATGAAGCCGACTTAACTGTATCTGTAGTATCCTTTATCTCCAATTCGATGGGATAGATGCTTTCCACATAGTCACCAAATTTTGAATTGTTTAGTGAAAGAACGTCATCTATATAGCGGAAAGTAGGGCAGCACTCGCACCCGCAAATTGGAAAGGGATTAATATAAGTTGCAAAACTTGTTTCCCAATCCACTATAAATAAATATGTTTAAACTAAACTAAACTCTGCAGAATGTGGAAATTGACTGCTATTCATTTTTTGCACCAGGACAGATGGGTGTTGCAGTAGGACGTGCAGTCAACATTGATTGATTAAGAATTATTGCATGGTCAAAGTTTATGGAAATACATAAAGACAAAGGTAATCCACAAAATAATTGCAAGTCAGGATATATATATACGCAAAGATATTTTGATAGCATTTTATATTAAAAACTCATTACAATATTAATCATTTATAGAAATCATCAGCAGTAACAGAATCGGGGTTGAAAAGAACTGGTCCATGGAAATCCATGATGACCATTGATGAAAACACCATCGAAGAAATGTTGGATAATGTTATCCAAATTAAGCTGACATTGGAAGAGGTGCAGAAGTTAATAATACATAGGGGTGTTTAAGTAAAATATGTCCACATATGAAAGGCCAATTAAAAACCAGATCCCAAATTGGTATTGAGCTGTCGTTAAAAAGGCGATTTTTCTTCGGAGTTCAGTAATTTTGTGATTTTAATTTTAACTGGTGAATAATACTCATTGTAAGCTCACCACTACCATGAACAGTAAGTTATTCTGGCTAAATGTTTAAGCTGTTTAAATGTTCACTTTTGTTCATCATGGCAATAAATTTTGTTCAAACAACTAAAGGAAACAAAATTGCAATATGTGATGGATACCGATATTTGATATTGAAAGACAACGAAATAGCATGGATCTGGTTGTTTTGTAGAAAAGTTCTTGTCCGTTGCGCCTTCAGATAAATAATATGTCGCATTCGAAGATAATTTGACCGAATAATTCTATAATTCCACACAAGGTTTAGACAGAAGCTCCATGTAATTCAAAGCGAACAAATAATGGTCCATAGTCGTTCCATGCCAATAATAATGAGCAATTCGTAGTTGTCACTCAGCTATTTACGTTTTTCTTGATACTATCACCAAATGCAAACAACTTATATAAAAATACGAAGTTTAGACGTATGTGCACCACAATTTAGATAAGATAAAGAGAAAGAACAATTTCTACTGGAAATTTATGAACAGTAATGTACAGGGGTTACATTCTCTATATGATATAATTTCCAGGAGTAAGAATTTCGACATTCAATTTAACCTTTAAACTTTTAGTGCTGTATTCTATAGGACTTAACATTTTTTTTAAATTGTGCTGTCTTGATTCAACAACAATTTGTTATTTATTATTTGAAAAAAAAATGGGTTAATAAAAAAACTCATCATAGATACCAGGACTAAATTTTGTATATACGCCAGACGCGCGTTTCGTCTACAAAAGACTCATCAGTGACGCTCGAATCCAAAAAAGTTAAAAAAAAACCCAAATAAAGTACAAAGTTGAAGAGCATTGAGATCCAAAATTCCTAAAAGTGTTGCCAAATACAACTAAGGTAATCTATGCCCGAGGTAGAAAAGCCTTATTATATTTCAAAAAATTCATAATTTTGTAAACAGTTAATTTATAAATATAACAATATCAATGATAATTCATAAAAAAAAATGGGTTAAAATGGTGCGCTAAGATGGGCATTGATTTCAATTTTCACTAAAACTGGGAATACTTTGGCGCTTATGTGTCAGATTTTTTCGCTAAAATGTCCTTCGACAGAATAATATAAGAGAATTTAAACATGATTTTATTTCGGAAGTTTTTTTAAATACTTTAGATAACAAAAATCTTATAGAACTTTGACGATTTAGAATAAAAAATTACAAATTACCTATTGAAGCTGGTAGATGGTACAAAACCAACTAAGTAGAAACTGCATATGTATTTTTCTATACCTTGTCAAAATGATGTTTAAAATAAATTGACATAATTACCAAACAGTTTCATTAACCATATAAAGTGCAATTTACTGCCATTTATAATAGCTCAGAAACAATAATGGGTCTAATCGTGGAAAACTGACAGAAGTGTAATGAATAAAACCAAACTCACCCTTGTTTCATGAAAGATAAAATACTAGTATAGAAGTACATTGTTCTTTGTGATTATTCCATCACGACTGGTAAAATTTGTCTAGTAATTTCTTCATGAGTGTATTTTGTACTAAAGGAGTTGAAAATTAAAACATAAATAAAGAAATATTTTGGAATATTTACAATGTTGTAAAAAATTATTAAATGTCATAATTATGGAAACCATAACAGATTTTTATGAACACTTATGACCTAAAATATATTATACATTGTTTTCAATTGTCCAAAGTGGTAATATAAGTTGTAACTAGTCGTAAACACTGTTATATCAAAATAAAAGATATCTTGACTAGCTTAATTTAAAGTACACTTTGAAAAATTTGAGTTATGTTGACTATTATCAAGAACAAAACATAAAACACTTGAAGATTAAATCTTGTTGAAGTAAATGTAGTTGAGATGAAGATGATTATTATGGTCCCATTTGCAGGAATATGCTAAACTATCATATTTATTAAAAGACAAATAACAGAAACATACATCTAACAAAATAAAGAATAAAACACATTCCGAATGTAAATATAACACATGCAAAATATAAAACTCATACTCGATTTTCTTTTTGAAGTACATATATTTATGGTTTTAAAATTTTTAAGTCCGAACAAATGGATAACAACTGTTATTTTTCTGACCTGGAACACGCACTTCCTTATGTAGAACAAATCTGTTTATCGCTAGTCATGACAGTTGTATCGAAATTCCATTACATTGATATAAATGTGTGAACAAAACAAAATGACATAATAGGAACAAATGTCAAAAATAGAGGTACATCAGTCAATATAGTGTCATAATAATAAGCACAATGGAAAGATACAAATGTGTCAACAAAGTAAAAACGATAAGACAAAGCAAATACATGAAAGACAAGACAAGAATACAAAAAAATGACCATAGCACAACACACTGGCGAGATGCATAAGTACTGAGACACGCCCAAAGGATATTACCAAACAGTAAAGGTTAATCATTTACAAAGACAAATAAAAGCACATGTAATTAAGATAATAAACAACGTCAGTACTTAGCATCTATACTTCAAGACCATCATATATCATTTGTGAAGATGGTACGGAATATTTATCAACAAAGTTTTGATATCTTCCAATGAATTGTTTGAAAACAGGAATGAACGTTTTGACATTACTCTGGTACATCAACTTTCTGCTCTGGTGACGTGGTATAAAGTCTTGGAAGCAGTAACATCTCGATCTGTATGACTTTATACTTAGTTTAGGACCACAAGATGTAGCGGGAGGAATTTAAAAGCGACTAGTAGATTTATCAGTGTTAAGAGGTCAATGTCGTATTCAGACCGTAAAAGATCGATAATTTTGGTGATAATTTTCAATTATACTACTAGTAAATTATGAACTTGCGGAAGGCGATAATAAGAGACTATTTGATTAGGGTCTTTCCGTTTTAAATCTTCCTCGGAGTTCAGTTTTTTTGTGATTTTACTTTTTAACGCGATGCTCGTTTGTATTTTAAACCTCATAACAAAGTACAATCTGTTGACAGCGGTCGCATTTGCCTATCGTTAAACGACCTGCCCTGCTTTTCTTAAAAAAAATGTTTAAGGAAAAGCTCTACCAAACCATGAGGACAAGATTACTACGCGGAACTGAGGTGTTATCTGGACTTATTATTGATCAGGCCGATCCCTAAAATAAAAATTAATAGAAAAGAAAATAGCTTTTGTTCTATCTGATTCCCTTGTATATCTTTGTGCAGAGGTAAATGGCACCGTCATGCTAGATATACTGGAGTCCATTTACTTCGCCATTCTGTAGTGTATAAATGATCAGTTGCAGTGGATTGTCATTTCGGAGTCTTTTATAGCTGACTAAGCGTTATGGGTTTTGCTCATTGTTGAAGGCCATACGTTGACCTATAGTTGTTTATTTCTGTGTCATTTTGTTTTCTTGTGGAGAGTTGTCTCATAGGCAATCATACCACTTCTTCTTTTTATGTATATAGTGTATAGTAAGGAAATAGATTATAAAAACGAGGAATAAATTTAATAATAGCCGAAGATCTATTAGATTCAATGCGATTGGTGTTCAGAAGAGAAAAGATTTTACCAGTTAAAGTTTTGAAATATAATTGCTCTACCAACTATGTGTACCATTTTACTTGAAAAGACGCCAGATCTGTGAAAAAAATATCAATCCCATACCAAACATGACCGATTTAATCGACATCTTGTCTTACAGAGGTATTGCATTTTCCTGTGTTTTGATGACACTAACATATTACCAGACGAGCAGAATGGTTTTCGTCAAAATCGAAGCTTATGTTCACATGCAAACATTATTAAGGTTTATAATATCATAAATAGAAATACACTATGATCAAAGCTAAATGGGCTAGGCATTGCAGAAACTTGTGCTGCTTTGCAATCTATTCATCAAAATGTTTTGTTAAGTACGAATAAACGGCAATTTTTTGGAATGGTTTAATGTTAACAGTGGTCTTAAACAAGGTTGTCCATCATCACCTATGCTATTTAATCTCTTTATCGTTCTTGAAACCATACGAGTGTGACGAAACAGTTTATATTTGACATTATGCTGATTGGATTATTCCGGCAAATGATGAAACAATTACAAACTCTGAAACGCGTTTTTAACATGGCGTGGCGTTTCGTCTAAAAACAAACTCATCGGTGACGCTCGAAACAAATAAGTTAAAAAGGCCAATTTAAGTACAAACTTGAAGAGCATTGAGGACCAAATATTCCTGAAAGTTTTGTCAAATACAGCTAATATAATCTATTCCTGAGGTAGAAAAAACTTAGTATTTCAAAATTCAAAGTTTTGTAATCAGTTATTTATAATTATGACCATCATAATGACAACTCATGTCGACACAGAAGGAATGACTACTGAGCTGCTTGCAGCGGGGAAAAACAACTGCATATTGAAACAGAACGTCTTGTTGTAGACAATAGAACAAGACCGACTTGATATTGAGAAAAGTCGCTTTAAAAATTAAAGCGAAGAGGCTCAAATTGGAAGAAGACAGACAACTAAGTTGACAAAACTTTAATTTGTTTCCCTTTTAATTTCAATCTGGTTCAATAATGAGCTACTTACAAATGTAAACAATTTCAAATATGTTTTTTGTTTTAACAAAGCTGTCCCTTGGTGAGTTAGAAAATTAAAATAGAATTTGAATTAAATTGATCATTTTTATTCTTATACATTTTTTTCAAACGTACTGAGCGGCGATATTACTTCTGTTCTGTTGCCCGTCCCAACCTACCACACTTATTTAATGGGCTATTTAGGTCATTGTATTTATCAGGTATTACATCATTTTCGATACATTGTATCTTACTATTCACACATGTTGTGCAAAATAAACACACCAGCAATTATACTGCAACATTTTGCTAGTACATAACAGTCACCCCCTGTTTTATAAATATATTTAAAGCAATATTTGACAATTCCAAATAGCTGCTCGATTGTTATCCTTGTCCTGCAACCGTAGAGTGGTTCATGAATGGAACTGGTACACAAGGTTTCAAAGCATAAGCACTTTCGCCGGTAATCAATCAACGTATACTTACTGTGGATTCATTTCTTTCGTGGGTACAAATTTTCGTGTATAAAGTACACTTGTATGTATATTTAATTTCGTTGTTTTGTCGAGGTCTGCATTCAAGCCTATAGAAAATTTGCCTGTCGTTGAACATTAAATTTCGTGGTTTACCTGTACCCACGAAAATTGGTATCGAACGAATATTAATGAATCCACAGTATTTAGCAAATAGTATTAAACAAAGATAATTATTTCAAAACCAGGCAATAGCCGTATATAGCGAGGTCACATTTCTAGTGGCCGGGTTTATGGTAAATAAAAAGAGATATGTTCAAAGAGAGGGAGTACACCCGCTACGTCACCTGAATCCGCCACTAGTTTAGCGTACAACGGCAAAATAAATGCATACTATGTATGTGTTCTTCACTAAAAATTCAAATTCTCATTTACAGCTTTTTTCATATTTTCCGTGAAATAACTAGGACATAGCATATTTCAATGAAAAGATGCTAATTTTGGATAATTTGTCAAAGTACGTTCTCTATTTTTAGAGGCTTTCCTATTTTGGATAATGTGGCATGTTTTTAAAGTACATATCTTATCAAGATGCTGGCATCCTGCTTCATAGGGATCCTGGTATCTCGATATCTTTTGAATTCTTGCATCCTTTTACTACTCGTACATATTTTGAAATGACTAACAGAGAAAAAAGCTGGAATATTTAAATCATATCAAAACTGCTTTAATCAACATTTTTTTGGTCTTGGATGGAGTTTTTTCGATCCCATTAGCAACTATACCCTATCTTGTTGTTACTATACGAATGTAGGAATACTAATATGAACCCCAACTTTTCAATATGCCTCATACATAATGTAGATACATGATTCATCAAATTCTGAATTTTTAACTTAAAGTGTATGTGTCCTTTTTTTTAGAAGCTAAGGCATTTATGTCATAGGAGCAGGGCCCAGTTGTTTATAAGTGTCGTTAAGCTAACGACTAGTTAAATCTTACAACTCGTTAAATTTTTACATTGTTAATTACTGTGTAAAATTGGGTTGTTCAAAAAAAATTAACGACTGCGTTAATTAACTGGTTAAACAATTTAACAACTGATTAATTTAACAATTTCCCATAATTCCTCTACTTCCTATTTGAAAATGACTGAAGAGCAACCCCAAAGTAAATTCCCAGAATTAAAGGGCAGAATTTTTCCAGTATGGAAGTGAACCTCATCAGTAGGAGAGTTGTAGAAAAATTGGCTTTAATGAGAGGGAAATTCAGAAAGGATGAGACAGCTGATGCAAAAAACAAAATGTTGGAACAAATTACTGCTGAAGTGAATGCTCTTGGTATGAGCTATTGGCAAGTACTGACTGTAAGAACCAAGTTCCGAAACCTCATAAGAGATGGTAAAGTAAAAATTGTGTATGAAAAGAGGGAGAGGAACATGAAAGCCATGTGTTATTCATAAATAAATGTTGATGAAATAATATTTCAGATGGAAAATGATATCAAAGAATTCTCAACACCTCAGCCATTTGCACTGCTATTGATCAACTCCTCAAACTTAGGTGTTGGAGATTTATTTAATATAAATGATAAGGAATATGTTTGCTTTGGTGGTATTTATTTATGGTAACAATGAAATGCATCTACTGACATTCTCCTTTATTCTTATATTATCTTATTTTACAAATTTGAGCATATACTTCTTCTGTTGCTACTGCAACTCGTGTCATTATAAATGCTCAACATTATAAAACAATTTAAAAAAAAAAAGTGGATGATGTCTACTTTTCATTTGAAAAATAACGTCATGTACTTTTTATCAATAATTAATATTAAAAGACAATTATTGAATTTATAATTAATGTTTCATTTAATGTTTCAGAAGTAGTGCCTATCAGTTATGTGAGAGATGTGAAAGATGCAAAAATATACCATGGACTATCAGATGAAGAATGCCTAGTAGTATCAAGAATCTACAATGACATGGGTCATTTTATCAAGAAGATGACAAACCTTGACCTGGTATTTGTTTTTTAACAATGAAAATAAAAATGCATGTTACATGTAACAAAACACAAAACAGTTCAAATGTGGGTGGCATCTGTGTCCAATGGAAACATTCTTCATTTTTTTAAAATAATTTATTTAAAAATGTATTGATAGTATAATACAGTAATAAATTGCAAAATGAGGAGACCTTATCAAACCTTCTTTCGTCAGTCATAAAAATTTTCAAGGATGGGGAATATACTAGTAAAAGGAGGTAAACAAGGTATTGGGTTTCCTACTTATAGATGTCATAATTTTTTTTACACATGATAAATATATTTATAGACAGAATATCCTTAAACTGATTGTTAGAAAGCTGACACGTAAACCTATTTGAACTTTTTAACCTAAATTAAGAAGACAATACCATGGATCCACAAAATATCTGCAAGGTAATCAGACTTACCAAAGAACAGAAAACGAGGGATTTGACAAGCAAAGTACTTGCAAAAATTGATGTTATGCAGACAAGGGTACCCTCAGAAACAGGTGATGTATAACTTTAGTACAAATTAAGGGCTTACATCATCTACAAATGAAAAACACTATAAAAGAAGGCAATATTTCTAAAATCATTCCAAACCATAAACTGTGCACATTCCTGCCTTTCCAAATACTGGTTCGAATGTGTTGAATACGTACTTAAAGTAAGTTTCCTTTCTCCTTTGGACAAACTTAGAGGGTATGGTTAATTGTGAGAGTTGGAAAAGGCAATATAATTGAGGCCAACCTTGTCCAGGAACATTCAGTCAGAAATCAAAAAGAATTAATTAGGAATCTTTGTGCCAATAAAAGTGAAACAGCTATTTCTACAGCAGCACCAGTCATTTCTCAAATGTGTATGAATTTTGACACAGAACACAACATTTTCAAAAAAGCCTCCACACAAAGCAATGTTAAAACAACAGGAATGAAAGATTTGTCTGAAATAAACTCATCATAGATACCAAGACTAAATTTTGAAGTCTTAGAAAGACCGTTTCTAATATCTAAGGGAAGAAAATGTGCATTCCCTAGCTTATATCAACAATTTTAGTTTGTAAACACCTAATTATATATGTTATGATGTAGTGCATCAAGCAAGACATCTAGAGCTAAATGTAAGTCTCAAAACTCGCCTGTAGAACTTGCTGAAATTATGTCAGTTTTTACCACTGGGCTCACGATCTGGACTTCTCTTTACAGTATGATTCTGATGAAATTTTATTTTAACCACAAGAAATGACCTACAAAAAAGCGAAAAAATAGGCAAAATATATATAACGAATTGTTTTTATTGACAAATCATTTGAAAAATGATTAATTTAAATCGGAGTCCAATTGTTGAAGAATTACCAGCATAATTTGGTACTGAGAAAATGCATTTGCACACTGACTAATGTAGCTCAACTTGTTTTTGTATTTTTTACCTTATTATTGTAGATGTAAATAAATTTCATTAACAGGGAAGTTCTGTATACAAGTTTCTTTAGTTACATATGACGTGGCTCAGTACTTACACATCCACTAATTGTGCCATGGTAAATTTTTGTATTCTTGTCTTTAATTTCTACTACTGTGCTTTGACTAAATGTCTTTTTTGCGTTTCTTTTTCAGATATAATGTGTTAACTATTGTACCTATTATGTAGCTTGTCAGTCGACAAATTAGTATTCTTAAAACATAGTTGTATACGCTCCCGCTTATGAAGGGGAAGAGATTGTTAAAAATAGGGTTACAACACCCGATATTCTGCAACTTCAATCGAAACTGCGGTATCTGAGTAATTCTTTACAAAGAATTTATCCCTCTCTAAGACCAGATTCTTGTATCTACGCTGGCCATTCTTTATATGAAACAAAGCAATACCAACTCTTTCAATTTGTCTTTTAGTTTAGAATGGGGAATAAAGCGCAAATGTTTTAATACAATTGCCCGATGAAAGAGTTAGATTGTTTGTACTCTTAAGAGTTGATGGAATATTTTAGTATCCACAACTGACTCACGCCGCCTCGAGAATAGGCAGTTTCACTTTGAAAAACGGCTTTGATTGCTTTAAGATTGATGTTAATAATTTAAAAAGAAAGTTCGCGGAGCACTTGGAAGACCCAACAATACCTTATTCATTTATCAAGCAGTTTATGCAAGGAGATTAACACACATCAACGATGTTGTTTTGGGCTTTATCATCGGGGACAACATATTTTTCATCGAGGTAGGACAAGTATTTTGCAACATTTGTGTCTTTCGAGATTTAAGTCGCATAGGTATTGATAGACCCATTCAGTTTCTTAATTCTGATTTGTATCAACGACCTCACAACCTTAATCCATTTGGACAGATAATCCACTTCTTTCTCGCGTTTTGCCAATTGTCTGGCATAATCCTCGAATGTATCCATCAGTATTTTGAAACTAGCACAGGTGAAATCAGGAGGTTTAGACTTGAAGTCGTCAATATGGATCCTGCAACACATGTTTGTAATTGAAATTTTCGCTGCAATTGGTTAGGTAAAATTGGTACAGACGGATCTCTAAAATAGGGACGTATTTTGGATTGAACTAATTTATGATGAAGACTATTGTCAAAGTAAACGCCCCAATCCTTTGTTAGCAAAGCAAAAATTAAGAAAAGATCTAGTCATAGCGACCTGCTGGTTTGACAAGTCTGTGACTTGCAGTATCCAAAATGATTGCTGTAATTTAGTATTGGTTTGAATGAGGGTTTGTAACATTGGTTTCCAAACATAAATTAAACAGAGAATGAAGTTTTGATTGGAATAGTGAATAAGGTATCGTTGCGAATGTGATGAATACCTAACGGCTTTTGAATAATAGCAGCTAGTCATTAAGAGATATCATGCAGAGTTGGTAATGTAAACTGATAGGAATGCGTCTACATGAAGAGTCGAGTTAAAAATATTCACAACATTTACCGAACTACAGGAAAAAGTGAAATCACAAAAATACTGAACTCTAATCAAATGGCAAATTCAAAAGCTCGAACACATCAAAAAGTAAAATCACAATAATACCGAACTCGGAGGAAAATTTACTTGGAAAGTCCCCCATCACATGGCAAAATCATACACAAACGAATAGAAAACAAATGGCATATTCCTAATTTGATGGAAGCATTTTCGTATGCAGAATACCGTATTATGTCACAGTTCCCAAATGTCGAATCATGTACCCTTCTTTTACTCTAAGGAGAAGTGTTACAAGATGATGATTGTTTTTCCTGTGGTATAATTTTCCGATAATGCGATCTTTCTTATTAACGATTCAACGACGAGCCTGACTATATTGCTGATATAAAATGTCGATTGCATTGTGGTTGATGTCTGATATCTAAGGCCGCACGTGCGTTTGTTATATACAACGCCAATCTTGAACTACATCAAAGTAAATGGCTTTTTTGAAAGCACTAGATAAACGCACATCCAAATAAACATGGTTTACACTACCTACAATCGTTTCTCTGACTTATAACAATCGGAAGGTCAATGCCAGAACGAAATTGAAGGGACACATATGTCCGTGTTTTAATTTATGCAAGCTTCTCATCACTGATGTAACTCTTTCAAAATAAAAAAAAAAAAAAAAAAACGAAAATTATAAAGTGTATATTTTTGCAAATGTAATGGTCATTATCGAATGACGTCGAGCAGTCGCATTTTCTGGCAAATGACGAGGGGCGTAAAGTGGGGGTATCTGCACGAAAGAACGCGAAATAAAATTGCAATTTAACGATGAACGAACAATTAAACATTAAATTGCACGTTGATCTTTTTACCAATTTCACGAAACACGGTGAATAACGAATCTTTTTCACGGCTGCACGTGAAATAAAAATGGCAAAACACGTTGCACGAAAATAACCCTTTACCACCCTCAATGAAATGCAACCCTCTTGCTGCCGGAGGGACACATGGGTCCACACCGACTGTGCCGAGGGACATATATGTCCATGTTTTAATTTATGCAAGCTTCTCATCATTGCTGTACCTCTTTAAAAATGAAAAACCGAAAATTAAAAATGTGAAATATGTTTCTACAATTGCTTTCAATGTACCGGTCCTTACGACATGACGTCATTGTTTAGCATGTCACGTCTCAAACGTCGTGCGGTCGTTTTTCCTTGCATATGTTAAATGCAACCCTGAAAAAAATCTGGCAGCAAGAGGGTCAAATACTACTTTCCTTTTTTATACTAATTAATTCACCATTCAAGTACATAGCAATCTCAGTGTAGTCTACTACAAGAAAGAAAGTATTTTATTGCTGAAAGATATAATCTTCAGGGATATCGTCACCAGAAATTACTTAAAACCTTTACTAATTTTTATGCCCCACCTACGATAGTAGAGGGGCATTATGTTTTCTGGTCTGTGCGTCCGTTCGTCCGTCTGTTCGTCCGTCCGTTCGTTCGTCCATCTGTCCCGCTTCAGGTTAAAGTTTTTGGTCAAGGTAGTTTTTGATGAAGTTGAAGTCCAATCAACTTGAAACTTAGTATACATGTTCCCTTTGATAAGATCATTCTAATTTTAATGCCAAATTAGAGAATTTATTCTAATTTCACGGTCCACTAAACATAGAAAATGATAGTGCGAGTGGGGCATCCGTGTACTGTGGACACATTCTTGTTTTCCATAGATATAAGATTTGGTTTTGAAGTTTGGTTGTACGGTCAAACGGGATAGCACATCCTCATTGTTACGGAAATGTTGTTAACCGTGCCCGAAAATTTAGAACTGACCCTTATTCAAAAAGGTTACCAATTCAACAATGTGATAAGATCAATGAATATTGTTTTTATTGGTATAAATATTGATTTTGTTATCAGTAAATTAAAAGCGAACAAAATATTACTAGGATGTTATATACATATATACAATCATGGATCTACAATCTGTCGATACCTATAACTTGGCATTGCACAAGGTTATGTTTTTCTCTCGACTAATTATGACGTTTTTACACTAAATCCATTGGATGTTGGATGTGTACGAATTGATAGTTTAGTCTTAGATGCAAGATTTTTGTTTATTAGTTGTTTAGCTGTCAGATAACTGCGAGTACTCTCAGATCTGTTCCCAGTGTCTTTTTGTTATCTGGATGTACAAGTACCTGGCCACGTCCACTTGTATTTTTGTCCATCTGATGAGTTAACTTGCCTTTGTCAACTGATTTTTATAGTTCGTTCTTATGTTGTACTGTTATACCACTGTCCCAGGTTAAAAAAAGGGGGGGGGGAATCCCACTACATTTTTTATGTATGTACCTGTCCCAAGTCTGTATTTTAGTGGTTGTTTGTTTATGTGTTACATATTTGTTTCTCGTTCATTTTTTGATATACATAAGGCCGTTGGTTTTCTCGTTTGAATTGTTTTACATTGTCATATCGGGGCCTTTTATAGCTGACTATGCGGTATGAGCTTTGCTCATTGTTGAAGGCCGTACGGTGACATAGGTCTTAATGTGTGTCGTTTTGGTCTCTTGTGGATAGTTGTCTCATTGGCAATCATACCACATCTTCTGTTTTATAAGCCTTTAGTAATCTATGTCTCCATATACTAAAGGAGACATTTGTAGAAGAGTTGATTTTATATGAAAACACAGGATTTGTATACGAAATTCTTTTTTGCATCAAAAATGACTTGTACATTCAAGCTTTGAAAAAATCCCTACATACTAAAATCTGGACGTCCTCACTCGGTCTTATTATTAGTATCAACGTACCATCAACTGCACCAACAACATTCGGCATACCATACATTGTTTAAAAGTTTGATCACTCTCAAAGATGCTTTTAGAAGAAATTGTAACATGATATAATTCTGCTGACCGAAGAACAACTTATGCCATAGCTATCTCCTATCTCACACATGACCCCCTCCTTTGCATATTACCGTAAAGTTGTCAAATTTATGCAAAGGGGGATGGCAAAGTTTCTCAGTGTTGGTCTTTCTAAGTGAGGGACAAGAACATCTACCATTTCAAAAATACTTTTGTCTGTTTTACGATATCTTGAAATTCTTTCTATGTCATTCAGATTGTCCATAATGTTAGTTCTATCTCTAAACACTCTTTTCTTTCGCAGTACCCTACGTTCATTGTGTCTTAAAATGAGGAAGGCGACGGCCATCTTTGACGCTGCGTTAAATCTGCGCCATGTTCAAGTACACGCTAATAACGTTCATGCAATGTAGGACCATTGCAAAGTACGATCGTTTTATGAAACTGAATTTTAGCGTAACATTTGGTAAACGATCAAACTTTAATACGCTTACGATTGTTTTAAGAAACGGCAGCCAGGAGTTTTAATAGGATTGCTTTTTATAATCCAAAACATTTGTCCATTTTAATCACTCGACTCTTCGAAACTTGTATCGATTTGCTGATAGACCGTTGTATTTCAGAGAACATGTTAACTGAAAATTCTGTCATCTTCAACGGTTTCGGTACTTGTACATCCTCGGATTTCAAATGTTTGGCTTTGAGCGTTGATGATGAAGGTAAATCCAGAAAAGCTCTTCAAACGCATGAGATTATTAAACTTGTTGTTTTCAATATTTTGTAGGTATAATTTCGTTATCTTGCAGGTAATCAGGTTATTCAGTTAGATAGGTTCAAGCGATAACATATTGTAACGGGCGGGGGAAGGGGTGTAGTGTGCATTTTCTGCCTGTAAATATTACAGATTTCTGTTTAAATACTGCTATACTGCTTTTCAGCTGGATAATGTAGTTTAATATAACTGGATGGCTGTTATACACTGGAACTACTGTCTAGAATACTGTCAGCAGATGATATCTTGTTTTAGTTTGTGTTCGTAATTAGTTTGACAAATATAGATTTGGGAGAGGGGTCTTTGTAAATCCTATCTCTTAACGACTACGGAATAACCCAAGCGAACTCATAAAAACGTAACGCAAATATAAAATTAATAACTTTTAATTTAGCAATAAATAATATTGCCAATAACAATCAGATGTAAACAATATTAACAATTATATTAATATTTAAAACCTCTATTTGCTCCAGCTGCCTATGCCTATATAGAAATAATAGTGAAACAAAATACTTCTCTGGAATCTATTGTTGCTAAAACGGGGAAAACGGGAAAAGCTCTGATTAGGAACAAAGAAATATGGACATAAGACACATTCAATTATAATACAGACAATCATATAGACAACTTGTACCTCGAAAATATATACCCAAGGATTATACTCGATAATTCAGCGGAAACTAAAACGACAACTATTACTTAATACTTTTCTGACCAAAAGATAAACAACTCAGCTTTACTAACAACAATATTAAAAATCAGGAAAAAGCGTCAAACTGACTGACAACAATAATTATCTCGAATTTCAACTTTAACTATGTTTAACTATTTCTCTTTAACATTAATCAGGAAATGTTTTCAGGAAATTCAACAAAAATAAACTCTGATTCTAACATTTTTCTATCTTAATATAAACTTTCCGGAACTTTATTTATTGCTATAGGTCTTGCCCAGATGAAAAAAGACTAAGCTGGAACAATAGCCGTGCTTGCTTTTATAGTTTTGAAACGACACAGTTTTGTCTACAGACACAAAAACGACAACAGTTTTGACGTTATACTGTTTGCAATAGCATTAATTGTTCTAAATAATAAGGATGTTCTTATCCCAAGCATAGAAACATAGCCGTATATGACACAACCTTTTTCAACTTTTGATCTTCAGTGCTGTAGAACTTTGTACTTTTTTTCGCTTTCGATCTTTTATATCTGGGCGTCACTGTAAGTCTTGTGTGGACGAGGCGCGTTTTTGGTGTATTGAATTTTAAACCTGCTGCTTTTTGTTATTCATTAATCATGTGTTTCATTGTCTAATACGTTCTCCTATTTATTTGTATTGTAGTCCTGTAATATTATGTTGTCATTTCAATGTTATATTTAACATTGCCATTAAAGTGCGAGGTTTGGCATGCCACAAAACCAGGTTCAACCCACCATTTTTTCCTTTAAAAATGTCCTGTACCAAGTCAGGAATATGGCCATTGTTATATTATAGTTCGTTTCTATGTGTGTTACAATTTAACGTTGTGTCGTTTGTTTTCTCTTATTTTTGAGTGTAAATTGACATTGCGATAAAACGGGTCACGGTACTTGTCTATCCCAAATTCATGTATTTGGTTTTGATGTTATATTTGTTATTCTCGTGGGCTTTTGTCTGATGCTTGGTCCGTTTCTGTGTGTGTTACATTGTAGTGTTGTGTCGTTCTCTTATATTTTTGCGTTTCCCTCAGGTTTAGTTTGTTACCCCGATTTTTTTTTGTCCATGGATTTATGAGATTGAACAGCGGTATACTACTGTTGCCTTTATTTAGACAACAGTTTGAGTGACGTCATGACAGTTTGCACTTAGCGTTCAACATTCGGGTATTTGAAATACCAACGTTATGTAAAAAAAAAACCAATAACATGGCGATGTCCATCAACGGAAAAGACCAGAGCGATATTTTAACAAGATTACTTTCCAAATTAAAGTTTGTACATTTGGACATATTTGATGGAGAGTTGTCTCATTGGCACTCGCACCACATCTTCCTATATCTATGTTTAGTAACAACAATAGGATACCAGAGAATTGCGTTATATGTTTTCTCGACTGACATATCATATCAAACAATTTGAAAGTAAATCTGACAACGTAGTTTTAACAAAAGAAATGGGGGTTCACTTTCACATAAATAAGTTACATTCAGTTACATAATTCTCACTAGTCTATCATACAAGTTACAAATTCATTTATCAGCAATCATTCATACTTCTTCAGATACGTTCAAATCATGAAAACCCCATTCCGTAACAATATACTGTCTTCACTTGATACCTTATTCGATTTTATTTTAATGAATAACTGGATGAAAACCACATTACTTGAAACAAAAGTAAAATAACATTACTCAACAGACTTGTCTTTCGAATTTTCTAATATTTGAAAAAGCTGAACAGAACAAACTTCGCTGCAATGAGTTTACTGATAATCAAATTTAATTAATTCTATTAAGAAAATAAAATTCTGAATCATTTCCGGAATCTGAGGAGCCTCTATAGGATCTAAGGTTCATTGACTTTGATCGGAAATATACATTTATTTCTTAGTCTGAAGCTCATTTTGGTTCCAATTGGACTCCCCTGAATACTTTTTGTGCTGACATGAATTATCATTGATATGGTTATATTTATAAATTTTATGTTTACAAAATTTAGAATTTTTGAAATACTAAGCCTTTTCTACCTCGGGCATAGATTACCTTAGCTGGATTTGGCAAAACTTTTAGGAATTTTGGTCCTCAATGCTCTTCAACTTCGTACTTTATTTGGCCTTTTTAGCTTTTTTGGATACGAGCGTCACTGATGAGTCTTTTGTAGACAAAACGCGCGTCTGGCGTATATACAAAATTTAGTCCTGGTATCTATGATGAGTTTATTGTGATGCTCGACCTTCGTCGATATGTACACCATGATTTACTGATGTCTGACTGTATAGTTCTTTCAAGAGTGTTCTTTGTCTTTTTTTTTTCTTCTTTCTAGTCGTTTATTGAGATAAGAATGACAAAATCGTTTCAGGTTCATATCAATTATTAAAAAAATTAAAGAAAAACAGGTACAAGTCCAATGTCTCAATTATCTTCTGAATTTAGTTTTCTTTATCTTAAATATTAATGAAAATCTACTGTTAAGGCCACAATGTATAGTATATAAACATTTTAATGTAGTTCATAATCAAATAACACTCATTTATTCCTACTTTCACTGTCTCTTCACTGTTTAGAATTTCATATATCCAAAATAATTTAGTTAACTCATTTTCTTTTTTTTTTTATCATTTCTTTGGCCGCAGCATTACTTAATGTTTGTACAGCTATATTAACTCTCATTTTAAGATTTTTTTAAAATTTGTTCAAGTAAATGACATCTGCATTTAACTTTGTTATTGGCAAGAATTTTTTTCATTCCTTTTTAAATACAGATACAAAATTTCCAAAATAATTTCTTTGCCTCTAGTTTTATTGTCCTTTAAAGACATTCTTCATGACCACTTCAATGAATGTTATTAGACATTTAGAAAATAATTGGAGTGGATCAGTATAGGTCACCCATTCACTGCAGTTATGCACAAATGTGGAGTCTGTTGGTAACCAGGAATGGATTATGCACAAGATTTAATGAAATGTCTATTTTCAGAGAAAGCACAATCAAAGATTGATGACAATGAAATGCTGAACAGAATGCAATGCAACATGTTAATCATTCCGCAGAAGGCATTATATACTTTCGCTCCAGGTTTTTTTTACAGCTTAGTATGCACAGAGGTATGTAAAGTCTGAATATCGGCTTTTGAAGAAGAATTGTATAATATTGTTAGCACACAAAACTCTTCTTAATTTTTCATTACGATATCCTTTCATAAATAAAGGCAACAGTAGTATACCGCTGTTCAAAACTCATAAATCCATGGACAAAAAACAAAATCGGGGTAACAAACTAAAACCGAGGGAAACGCATTAAATATATGAGGAGAACAACGACATAACACTAAAATGTAACACACATAGACAAAATCCCACGAGAATAACAAATATAAAATATATATATAACATCAAAACCAAATACATGAATTTGGGATAGACAAGTACCGTGACACGTCTTATCGCAATGTGAATTTACACTCAAAAATAAGAGAAAACAAACGACACAACGTTATAATGTAATACACACAGAAACGAACTATAATATAACAATGGCCATATTCCTGACTTGGTACAGGGCATTTTTAAAGGAAAAAATGTTGGGTTGACCCTGGTTTTGTGGCATGCCAAACCTCACACTTTTATGGCCATGTGAAATATAACATCAAAATGACAACACAGGACTACAATATAAATAAATTGGAGAACACAATTGACAAAGAATCACACGAACAACAGCCAACAAAAGGCAACAAGTTCAAAATTTTAATACGCCAGAAGTGTATTTTGTCCACACAAGACCTACGTGTGACGCCCAGATACAAAAGTTTGAAAGCCGAAACGAGTACAAAGTTGAACAGCATCGAGGACCAAAAGATCAAAAAGGTTGTGCCAAAAACGGCAAGGGTTTTCTGTTAGTTACCAGAAAATCTCTATAATTTAGAATAATTTATACTTTTGCAAACAGTAAATTTCATAAAATCAATATTCAAAAGATGTACATGATAAAACTGAAGTATTAACTAATTACAGGAAACAACTGAAATACATTTACAAAAACCCCTTTTTCCCAAACTACTGCCTTGTCATGTTTCTGGTGAATCCCTGTTAGAACTTCTGTTTCTGCTTTTCAGCGTAATGACGTCGTGAAAACGACTCATTGTATCGCACTTTGTTGTTTCAATTTCTACACTGTGATGTTTAATTGGCAGTGAAAACAGAGACTTCTTGCTCTGGTAGTGGTTGTTAGTCTATATTTTCCGAATATGCATTCATTTTTTTAGAGGACGGAAAATTAACCCGTTTAAATACGTCTTTCATTACTCCATTGAAAATCTCTTATTCTGCACTGGTTTTTTGAATAAATGCAAATAAAGACATTTATTATCTATAATGAGTTTATTGTAAAAATTCGAAAAATTGTTAACAACTTTTCTCATCAAATAATTTGTCTTCTTTTTTTTCTTTTACACAAATAGTCACTTACATATTGCGTTCAATTTCCGCCCTGTTCTTGGATGACAATGTTTGCCCTATATATTCTTTTCTGCTGTCAGCTACAACGCCGACACTGCAATCAGAATCGGAGACACCATCTGACATGTCAACCTCGGCATGAAGTTCTCGAAATATATCACTTGTGGTTCTCTGAATTTTCTGATTGGGAAGATTATCATCAAAAGTGTCGCTAGAAAACATTTTGTGGCTTTTCACTTGGACACTTGGACTAATTTGCGAAAAGTGAAACGCCGCTAAAGGGGTATTCAAGTGGAGCTGATAGTGACGCTCTCTCGCAAAGGTGGTCTTCCTAAAGTATTTGTATTACTGTTTCAATGTAAAATAACGAACGGGCCTTTTCTGTGTATGCTTTTTTTGCCTCTTGATGCAAATTGGACCATTTAGTCTTAATTTCTTTGGTGGATCTGGGGCACACACATAAAGAGTTGACCCTTTCGATGATGTGCTCCCAAATGAACCTTTTATTTTACTCGTCACGGAACTGGTACCGAGACTTGACTTAAATTTGTCACTAATTATTGAAATATTTTGTTGCACCAGTTCAGTGATCAAGGTAATTTCTGATAATTCAAAATTTTTGGACCAATTTCTTATTGTCTTAGTAGCATCCATGTCCATAGTCAGATCGTTGTTAATAGACGGATGTTTATATCTTGTTTGAATTGTGGGAAATATTTAGGGAAAACCCAATATTTAATGATAGCTAAATGCCGCATCAATAAGTTAATGTGCCTCAAAATATATATAAGCTAATGACACTTTCAAACTTTTGTATCTGGGCATCACTAGTAAATCTTGTGTGTATAAAATGCACTTCTGGCGTATTAAAATTTTCAAATTGTTGCCTTTTGTTGGCTGTTGTTCGTGTGTTTCTTTGTCAATTTTATTCTCCAATTTATTTATATTGTAGTGCTGTAGTGTTGAGTTGTCATCTTAATGTTATATTTCACATGGCTATAGAAGGGGAGGTTTGACATGCCACAAAACCAGGTTCAACCCGCCATTATTTTTTCTTTAAAAATGTCCTGTACCAAGTCGGGAATATGGCCATTGTTATAGTTCGTTTCTGTATGTGTTACATTTTAACGTTGCGTCGTTTTTTTTCTCTTATTTTTTAGTGTAAATTCACATTGCGATAAGACGTGTCACGGTACTTGTCTATCCCAAATTCATGTATTTGGTTTTGATGTTATATTTGTTATTCTCGTGGGATTTTGTCTGTTGCTTGATCCGGTTCTGTGTGTTTTACATTGTAGTGTTGTGTCGTTGTTCTCCTCTTATATTTAATGAGTTTCCCTCAGTTTTAGTTTGTTACCCCGATTTTATTTTTTGTCCATGGATTTATGAGTTTGAACAGCGGTATACTACTATTGCCTTTATTTCGTACAACTGCCTGCAGGTCAATATACATGTAAATGGTTATCCTCTCTGAAACAAATTTTAGATTATACAGGATTTTCCTTTGTCTGGAATGCACAGGCAGTTATCAAAAGTTCGGATATTAAAAAAGAAATAAAACAGAGGATAGTTGACGAATTCGGACAGAGTCTATCTGCTGATTTGACAAACTCGTCTCGAGGTGTGTTTTATACGTCATACAAAAACAATGTTTGTTTAGAGCCATATTTACTCAATCTTAATGTGTCTATCGTTATATCTACAGTAAATTTAGATGTTCAAACATAAAAAAAATCCCTATCGAAGTTGGTCGGTGGAAATATACACCAAAAGAAAAGCGTATATGCTGTCATTGCGATTTAAATACAATTGGTGACGATGGATATCATTATTTTTTTTGCTTTCTGCATGTATCAACGAACAAATTATGTCAATAAGAGAGAGGTATATACCTACATATTACACAGAAAATCCTTCCCAATTAACATTTACTGGTCTATTGTCACACTGTAACGTGCCAGTGCCAACAAAGGTGTGCACGTTTCTAAGACATTTAAAAAATATAATTCATATGTTACAATGAAGTACTAAAATAACCATACGTGTGCCTAAGTTGTAATTAATTGTCTTGTCTTGTATAATAAATACGGATCAGATTATAATAAGTTGTAAAAAAACCCTATTTGATTGTATGCGACTGTATAGTAAAAGTACATTTTTGTATATATGGAGAAGAGCAATATTATTATTAAAAAAATCTTAAAAACAATATGAAAATTGAAAAAATTAATCAATCTCAAAAGCAAGCAGAATATTTGAGTAGCTGTGACCCAGGGCATTTGATACAGCTACTTAATGTTAAAGCCTGTGTACAAAAACACTTAATGCAGACAAACAAGTTCCATACATGATGATAATTAAACAAATTTTTGAAGCTTCCCTCCTTTGCTCTGTATAAGATTTCTTTGCCTTCGAAACCGTGTTCCTCCACTTGTCTCTTATCTCACTTTCAGTTCTATATGCAATACCCAAGGAGTTTATTTTCACTGGAATCTCTTCCAAATCCTTTTCTTTATTTTTGTTAGTAATCTCATAACTGTGTTTTTCTTGTAGGATGTGGTGAAACTTACTTGCTTCTTCCTGTATAAGGTTCTCTTCAGCTACTGAATATTTTGTTTTTCTGGGAGCTTTACCAAATATAAACTTTAAACTCGTGGATCAAAATCGAAAGATACACCAATTCATTCTACATATCTTCTTATCCGACATTTATCGTGTTATTGCAGCGATAATTGTTTAAATGGAGCCATCAACGAGTGTGAGAAAACGCAATTTATAGGAGAATCGAAAGGAGTCAAAATGATCCAAAATGAGAACTCCAATTCCGAAATAAATGAAGTCCATTGTGTCACTAATGCGTCTTTTGTAGACGAATAAAGGCAACAGTAGCATACCGCTGTTCAAAACTCATAAATCCATGGACAAAAAACAAATTTGGGGTAACAAACTAAAACCGAGGGAAACGCATTAAATATAAGAGAACAACGACACAACACTAAAATGTAACACACACAAAATTCCACGAGAATAACAAATAAAACATCAAAACCAAATACAAGAATTTGGGATAGACAAGTACCGTGACACGTCTTATCGCAATGTGAATTTACACTCAAAAATAAGAGAAAACAAACGACGCAACGTTAAAATGTAACACCACACAGAAACGAACAATAATATAACAATGGCCATATTCCTGACTTGGTACAGGACATTTTTAAAGGACAAAATGGTGGGTTGAACCTGGTTTTGTGGCATGCCAAACCTCACACTTTTATGGCAATGTTAAATATAACATTGAAATGACAACATAATATTACAGGACTAAGAAACGCGGGTCTGGCGTATATGTACAATTTTAATCCTGGTATCTATGATGAGTTTATTTGCAATACAAATGATAATACAGTTGAAGACATTGTTGAAAAGGAGATGATTATTGCAGGTTTGGCCGACGATGTCGATTATGAGAAGTGTCAAGAATACCACACATTATAACATGTTTTATATATGTAAACTGTATATTATGATGATTATAAGAATTTATATTTTTTTTTTATTTCAGTTGACTGGGGTTGTTCATTTAACCAAGATTCTAAAGTTGTGAAAGGGCTATATATTACAAGAGGATAAAAGATCAACCGTTTATTTTCAAACTTGTGAAGCGTAGAACTGCGATTTGCTATTCATCTGCAATACGATTCATTTGTGCTGAAATTGAAAGTGACAGTTAAATTGTTGTACCCGAAAAGTTGCACCTCGATATTATACAGGGCTTGCAAACATATCGGATGAATATAATTATTTTTTTTCACGCAATCATTCTCTTTCTTGATTTAATAACTCCGCTGTAAACAATAGAAGTCTTTTTCATTAAAACCCTTTAACTTATCATCACCCCCCCCAAAAAAAACCCCAACATTTAAAATAAAATGAAATAAAAACAGCACAAAACACAAAAACTAAGTTATTTAAGCAAAATAAATAGCTTCCTCCCGTCCCTCTTAAATTTAAAAGGGTGAACAACGCATTTTATTACATACTATAGGCACTATTTTCTCAACCAAATACCTATTTTGTATTGTTTTTTTTTGATTGCGTAACTTCCAGTAGGAAATATTTCATACATACTCAAGACTTGGAAGTATCCATATCGATCAAAAATTATTACCAACAAAACGAACAAAGTATCATCGATTACCGACGTGAAACATCAAATTTTTACTTTACCAATTGGGACGCAATATCGTGCGTAACGTCTGTTAGTTCTGTTATGACTGCGTAGTTATCGATGTTAAAATCTTCTTAGTTCAACATATATACTTTATTTGGCTTTTTCAACTTTTTTGGATTCGAGCGTCATTGATGAGTCTTTTGTAGACGAAACGCGCGTCTGGCGTATATATAAAATTTAGTCCTGGAATCTATGATGAGTTTAATTATAACGTTTCATCGCATACTATATGTACTCACGTACAAGCCCTCTAACCAACTTCATAGGAAAAATAGTCAAGCCTAGTCTTCAACAATGGCTTCAGTTACATTTTTGATTTTACTTTTAATGTGGAAATACTTCACAATTACGGTACACACCATATAATCTCCAAGCTTCAAGTTAGATCACAGGAGAACTATTACTCTGAACATAGCTATATACATGTCCCTTTGGTATCTTTCTTCCCTCTTTTGTAGTTGAAATGAAAATCATATACGCCTTGTTTAAAGTGGTTTTCAAAGAGATGCATAATAATTCAATCTTTTTCCTAGTATTGGGACTAATACAGGGTTAGAATTCCCTCTAATTTATGTTTTTTTAGCTGATAACATTCATGCAAACCATGCAACAGCATGTAAGAGACACAAATTTAGACAGACAAGGATGTCGGGGGAAAAAAACCCCGAACTGTAAAAGATTAAATAAAAGAATATCTACGTGTCGTGTGTATGTTGAACACGTAATTAGACGTTTTGGGGTGGTGTATTTGACAAGGAGCGCTTCTCGACTTCGGGCTGATGGAATCATAACTTGCATTCATTCATTCATTAGTTTTAGAGTAAAAAATACATTTTTTTCTATATTTTTGTGATTTTACTTTTTCTCTCTCTATGATTTCGATAATGAAAGGAACCATCGTATTCAATACTTCTGCATACAACACTATTTAACAGGTATTTTAAAAACAAGACAAAAGCAAAAGGGACATATGTAAGTTATCGTATTGTAAAAAGTATCTAAACGTGTTTAACCCCGCCGCAATTTTGCGCATGTCCCAAGTCAGGAACCTCTCGCCTTTGTTAGTCTTGTATTATTTTTAACTTTAGATTCTTGTGTACAATTTGGAGTTTATTATGGCGTTCATTGTCACTGAACTAGTAGTATATAAATTGATTTAGGGGCCAGCTGAAGGACGCCTCCGGGTGCGAGAACTGCATTGATCTCATGCTGTTGTGTGCTCTATGGTCGGGTTGTTGTCTCTTTGACACATTCCTCAGTTCCATTCTCAATTTGATGTAAAATCTTTTTTCTATTTTATATGAAATTTAACGAAGGAATGTCAATTATAGCAAACAAAAAATAAAATATGAACATAGGGAGGGAAACCATGACAAGAAAGCTGTTCAAGATCTTTGTCACTACTTCTCACCAAACAACAGTGCATACAGTCAACTACAGGAAACAATTGTATTGGTAATGTAAAGATTTTCTTCATAGTAATTTGATTAGGTATATATGAATACCGATTCGATGTAAGATACAAACGGACATTTAAGAAAAAAAAAAACATATTTTGAAATATTTAACATTGCTTATTTTAAATTGACGACTATTAATCACACTTCATTGAAAATGTTATTACATAGACAATGGAATAGAATTATATAAATAAAGATAGAAGAACAAATGTTGACAATGTTTTAGATAGTTCATTTCGTCTCTAATTGTATTTCCCTGTAAAAGTGGTTGGTACTATATAAATGGATTTGGTAGAAAAGGATTTGGTATAATAGTAGAATGTAATTTATATGTCTTTATAACAACTATTTGATTTTTAACATAAAACAATTTAATTTGTGTGTTTTCGTTTCTTTCAGAGAACAGTTCATAGTAAGGGAAATGTTGAAAAGGGTACGTTTTGGACAAGATAGGAAGGAAGTCATAAACGTAAGCCCCGAGGCAGGGGCGGGGACAACTATACCGTATTTCCACTTCATGCTCGGTCTCGACCAATGCCCTGCCAATAGTCCTACCCCCTAAAGATGTCAAGGAGTTGAAGAACCAGTTTAATGCCTTCAAATGGAAGGTAACAGGGACCCGAGGAAATATTAAGTCCGAAATCCAGAAGTTATTTGATGCCGTCCGCATCAATGCGAGGCCCCATCCAGGAGTGCTGGGCAATTTGAGTATGCCACTCAGCACCGGTTTCATCAACTGGTGTCTCATCCGAGTGTGTCTGCCCTTGAAAGGCCTTGTAAACGAGAAATTGCATGCTTGTCAGATCTCCACTTTGAGATGGGCCCTCCTGTCGTGTCGTTTTGACCAGTCTGTGGTCTTGCACGTCAGGGGCGACCGACTGGACAGGGTTCACGCCCATCAAGAAGTGCTGAAGGTCACGGCAAAAAACCCGCTCAAACTGATCAACCTTCACGGTTTCCAGAGGGGGATAGCTCAGATGAGGGAGTGAGGGAGGGTATTGACCTTGTGGAGCAATGATCTTGACGAAAGTCACAAGGTCAAAGGTCAAGGTCATCAAATTATGTGGTTTTGGCACTATTTAAGCAGTTTTATGTGTGTTTGAATTCCAACCAACCAACCAACCAACCAACCAACCAACCAACCAACCAACCAACCAACCAACCAACCAATCCGTTTCATGTGTTTGATACGGGATTCAAGGTCTTTTTTTTTCGCTTGTTTTAATTGAGCCTATCAAACGTGTTTAACCAACATATTTAACTCCTTCTGCAACGCTTACTTTGGTTTGGAATGGGCGTCCGTTCATCACTAGATTACGTTGTAGCAATACTTATTCACATGAAAAGGTGTTTTGAACAGATGTTTAATGATAATTATAAGAAGCAATAAGAGGTCATCGAGTATGTTTAGCATAAGCCATGGTAGCCTTGAAAAAAACCCATGATAATTATTGTTTAGTTTTGGGAAAAAATGAGGATGATGAGATCAGACAAGATGTCTTGTTTAAAAGTCCCTGTACATTGTACGGCTTGCAAATTTCACCACGACCCAAGAATAACTTCTAAAGGATATATCCCATTACACCAAGTCTATTAAAACTCGATCGACCGTGGGCAGGCAGGATTATTTGAAAGGGTGCAAGGTCGCAAACAGACAATTCTGGACAAGAAACATGACGTCACACATACCGGTAAGTAATATCTAAATATTAATCAATGTAAACATACCTTGGAATAAAAATTTGAATGATGAAAGCTCTTCATTCAGTATTAACCTTTCCTTACAAAGAACTGGCTGAACATGTGCCATGTATTCTTCAAAAGAATTAAGATTTCTTCTGATTCAAATCTTAATTCTTTTGAAGACCAGAAAGTCTTTTTAGATTAAGCACTAAAACAGATGCTTAATGAGCAGCATAATATGTGCGCAATTCTGCAAGTTTGCCCAGAGATTGCAAATAGAATTATTTGATTGGTTAATATTATTTTATATATAAAGCGACGTTTCTCAAGTTCACTTTTTCTTGAGAATCATTAATTTTAACAATCATAGAAATTTAAACTAAATAGTTTCATTAATAATGTCGCAGCAACATATTGGTTCGAATGAAGCTATGGTACGTTATCGTGAAAGAATTTTAAATATGCCTTTAAAGGCAATTTAATGCGTGTTTCTAGTAAAGAAACAATTCTTTAACTTTATTATTTGCACCGATCGTCAATCTTAATTGCACCGGGTGCATTAGTAATCAGTTATAATAGCTTCCGTGAAGTGACATCTTTGGTAGAAAAGTTTGATAATAAATTACGTTTCATATTCAGACGATGTTTCCAATTAACTGATTCATTAAATATATATTTTATCCGTTACTAGCGGTAGTTAAATTAAGCGGCGTATCCAAGTTTGGATTTGGCCCCCAAACAAAGTTAATAAATAATCTTTATTGCAAAATTACACCCATGAGGGTCAAGCAATACAATCAAACAATAATTTTATACTATACAATGCAATACAGTGAAATACAATATAATACAAAATAATACAATACAATATATAGAATAATAGAACATTAGAGTTCAATTATAAATGTATGTAAAAAACACCATCATAACCTTGCCTGAAACGGGTCTGACTCCCTCAGTTCTAAAGACTGTTTTATGAAGACTCCAATATGACAAACAAGTTCAGGGATGGGGTTTAGAATGTGTTTAAGTTTATTGAATGCATCAAGATTTTGAATAAAGAAAGGAAACCCTGTGTTTCAAAATGACAAATTCACCAATTACAGATCATGTGGCCAAAAAACTTAACTGGAGGAATATCGAGATGATAAAGAGAAAATTTAAAGCACGAATTTAAATCCCGGAAACGTTGAACAAAAACTTAGCATCCGCATATATACAGATTTAACAACTGCTGATCAAGTTATTATGTATATAAATATTAAAAACAATGTTACTCTTTTTTTTCTCATTGCAATAAAGAAATAAACTTTCCTGTCAAAATGAAGTTACCTATACATCACAAAATTGTGTTGAAGCAGTACCTATTCACATGAAAAGGGTTTTTGAACAGATCTTTAATGTTATTACTTAGAAGCAATAAGAGGTCATTGAGTATTTCTAGCTGAAGCCATGGTAGTCTTGAAAAATAACAATGATAATTATTTTTTAGTTTTGGAAAAATATGATGATAATGAGAACAGACGAGGTGTCTTGTGTAAAAGTCTCTGTACATGGTACGGCTTTCAGGAATTTAAACTGATATAAACACTACTTCTACTGTGATAATTTGTTTCCTTGTAAAATGTAAAACAGTTAACATCAAATTATCTGACTTTATTTCCAAAAAATAAATGGACTACTATTTTAAATAACATAGAAACCTTCTTGTCGGAAGGGGACGATAAATGGCTGACCCGTGTTAAGAGAGCCATATCTCTTGCACGTTAAAGACACCCTTGTAGATTTCGAAAAAGAACAGGCTAATGTCGCTACAAGGCAGCACTCGCAAAGAGATTACTATGTAGCGACAGCACTTGCAAAGAGATTACTATAAGTTTCCCAATCCACTATAAATAAATATGTTTAAACTAAATTATAGGCATTGTCAAACTTCACCACAAACCGAGACTTACTTCTGGAGGAGATAACCAATAACATCAAGTCTATTCAAACTCTATCGACATATATTGCTTGGGCAGGTTAGGCAATTTAAATGGGTGCAAGGTCGCAAACAGACAATCCTGGACATATTGTCTAACTTGACAAACCGTCAGTACAAGCCGAGCAGGAGGAAGCCCTATGACAACAACCTTAACCTGAACAGACCAAAAACAGACAAAGTGAAACTCATAGTAGAAAAGAAGCACGACAGTAAAAAAAGATAACCAACACTTGTTATTAATCATCTTTAGAAATTTTAAATTTTGTCCTAACATTTTGCAATTTAACTAATTTGTTAAAATCTTAAAAGTTAAAGAAACATGTATTTATGGTACTTTACATTTTTTGAAATTTAAATTTAGTATTGTAAAATAAAAAAATTCAAAGCTAGACATTATGTTCTTTTAGTTGGTCAGTTAGATATGCGGTGTAATTTTGAAATTGTCATATATTCGTTGTTTATTGTTTTAAAATAATCTAAAACGGCCAAAAGGCAGATAAGTTTCAAAATCTTTTTTTTTTAAACTCTTTATTTGTCATGTGTTAAGCTGTTCAGATGAGACCTTTGCACGAAATTAACGTCAACATTTAAATTAGATATTTATAAAAGATTTTGAGTGTTGATTTGAAATTAAAATTGAATTTATCGACGCTTTTAATCATGACGTCACACATAATGGTTAGCAACATCAAAATATTAATGCATATAGAAACAAGAGGCTCTCAAGAGCCTGAATCGCTCACCTGGTAAACAATGCCTTATTAACTAAATTAATAAATTAATGTTTGTTGTAAATTAAACAGAGTAATAAAGGCCATGTAATATCCTGGAAATACCTTTTAAAGCGTCTTAGGAACCTCTGGAAAGAAATGGGTACGAGTTCGCCCTACACTTGATTAAGATACAGTCTAGGTCAATCTGATGATTAACAATACAATTGATATTAACAGTTTATCTGTATCTATAATAATATTCAAGATAATAACCAAACACTGCAAAATTTCTTTAAAATCATCAATTCAGGGGCATTATACCTGAAAAACCAGTTACTCAAAATTTCAGGACAGGTAGACCTTGACCTCATAAATACTTTAACTTCTTGTCTTATTTGCTCTAAATGCTGGAGTTTTTGAGATATAAACCAAAAACTGCATTTTACCCTGTGTTCTATTTTTAGCCATGACGGCCATGTTTTTTGACGAAATAGAAAATAAAACACAAACTTTATTTTATACACCCTACTGATCATTCAGTTGAAGTTTGGTTGAATTTGGTTGAGTAGTTTTAGAGGAGAAGATTTTTTAAAGTTAGCAAATATGATGAACAAATTGTGAAAAATTGTCATTAAAGGATAATAACCCCTTAAGGGGTCAATTGACAATTTTGGTCATATTAACTTATTTGTAGATCTTACTTTGCTGATCATTTTTGCTGTTCACAGTTTATATTTATCTATAATAATATTCAAGGTAATGACCAAAAACTGCAAAATTTCCTTAAAATTACAAATTAAGTGGCAGCAACCCAACAATGGGTTGTTTGATTTATCTGAAAATTTCATGGCTGATAGATCTTGACCTAATGAACATTTTTACCCCATGTCAGATTCGCTCTAAATGCTTTCGTTTTTGAGATATAAGCCAAAAACTGCATTTGACCCCTATGTTCTATATTTAGCAATGGCGACCATGTTTGTTGATAGATCAAAACTTCGGATACAATTTATAAACTAGATACCCTAAGGAACATTCAGTGAAAGTTTGGAAGTATTTGGCCTAGTAGTTTCAGAGGAGAAGATTCTTGAAATAGTTTACGACGACAGACGACGACAGTGGGCTTTTCTTCAACAAAATATCAATAGTTCTCATCTCATCCTCATCTGTAGGAATAGACGTTACTAACTCGTGTGTCGTTTCAATTTACATTTATTTATTTTCACCTTTCACCACAAAACTTGCAGTGAAATTTTGTATTTTCAGCCTTTTAATAACGTAGTGTAAATTTGGAACCGGCCGCATCTAATACTTTGTTAAGAATGGGATATGGGTTAGGTTAAATGTCTTTAACGCAGCCTTTTTCGTGACGTCAATGCCGGTTTAAAAAAATGCCTTTTTCGAAATGAAAATCACGTGAGCTTTGTCGCATTTTCGCTGCCATTAGAATTGTTGCCCTGCTGAATGGTCGTGCTGAGAAAAATCAACATGATACATGGAAGCTACTTAGCACCATGCACTTCAATTTAAATCCAAGATCATGCTGATAGAGTGTCAGCGTGAAAATTATCAAAATCTGCACTACCGGATACAACAATTATTCTAATCAGTAATCTTTATTTCATCCAAATAAATTATTTTCTACGCTGCTAAAAATAATCAAAATTTCATTCACCGGAAATTCAAATGATTGTATCCAAATGGCGGATAGGTCTATAGTTTGTATCTTTAAACTTTTATTATCTATTGAAAGCTTTTCAATATAACTTGACATCTTTTAAGATAATTATTTCCATTCCATTATCGATCATTGTCGAAACTTCATTTTTTTTCATACGTTAAACAGACATGCATGCAAGTGAAAGAGGAGCGAAAGTAAATACTAATGGCATATGTTATTCTAAACTGATTCCCAAAATCGATCACCCTGAAGACAATAAAAAACATTTTATTAAAATAAGGTATGTCAATAAAGGTTTTGTTTTTTTGTAAATATTGCCTGTATTTTTAACGATCATTCTGTTAAAGAACAAATTCCGGGATATTTTGATAATACTGAGCTCCCTCTTATTTGTTATATTTTCAAGAAATCTACCCGGAAATATATGTTTCATTATAGCCAATTGTGTAAAGATATTAATATCAGTGAAAATACACCTACTTCATGTAGTTGCAGTAATTCCGAATACATTTATGGACCCATTTACCATGCTATAACAGGACATCTTAACTTCGTTCAAGACCGAGAGTTAAAATCATTCCTTAATAAAGGACCTAAATATCGTACCCCGTCAATTATTATTTGGGATGCAGTGTTCCAGCTAGGATTTCAAAAGGACAGGGTGCTAATCCTAAACGAGGCATATTTAACGCGAGAGAGATAATTCGTAAAAGACATGTTTTAATAAAGATGTAAATCAAACATTGTTTTATTCCTTTGATCATAGGTAACATATATATATACAATCACAATCACATTAGCCTAGATAGAACTTTATCTTTTTATCTTTAGTACTGAAGAAATTGTCAAGCACCTTGTCACACAATTTATTAAAACATTGCTTGTCACAATTAAGTTAAACATGTAACATGTGTTCTAATGTATCCTGCTTCATCCTATTTCTGTGATCACACTTAACGAGTTCAACTTGAGATAATACTCTCTCTGCTGTGCTGAGTAGGTGAATCATGTTAGGGTAAAGTGTAATTAACCCTAAATTACTGTTCGATAAAATCTCAATCCATGATTGCTCTTTCATGTCTGCTCTTGTCCCCTATAAGTTCACAAAATGATGTCCATTCATTCAGTAGAATGTCATCATCCATCTATTGCTTAATGTGATGACAGCTCCATTATTTCAGAAACAGCATATGTTTGTGGTACTTCTCCCAACATGGATGTGTTTAAAAGTGAAAGGTAGTCCATGACATCTGTGTCTGTAAACCTACAAAGAAAAATGATTATTGCTAGTATATAGGATAGCATGCAAATATGATTTCCTTATAATTGATATTTAATGACTATTTTTACATACCTAGTTTCAATGTTGTCTCTCAATACAGTCAGGAAAGCTTCCCTCACATTACTGTTGAATTTGTCCATCTTAGTTACATCAATGGAACACTCATCTGCAATAACACTCAGTTTTTTTTCTGGCACAGTGCATCATTTTGAGCAGTTTTCATTTTATTTAAAAGAAAAATCGTCTTGTCTACCATACTTTTAACCATACTTATAACATACCTTAATGGAATGTTATAGATGTATTATTACACCATTTATTAATGAATGTGGATTAATTTGGAAACATACTACATTAACAGGTGTATTGTATTAAAATGTGTATTTTATTTAACATACTTAAATGTATATTTCTTCTCTGAAAAAGAGGGATAGTGTGGTCATTTGTGGCAGCACATCAGCAAGTAAGTATTATATGGATTCAATGAGTGTCGTAATATCATCCACGACTCACTCCGTACGTACTGTTTGATATGGATAAAACGGGAAAAAAGCTGACAAAAAATCTTCGGACTCTTTTTTTTTTTTTTAATTCAGTAATGAATGTATTCAATATTTTAAAGAACATTTTACTCTTAACAACAACAATAATAAACTTATTTCTCGTATCAAACAAAAGCTAAAAAATTCGTTTCCCGTAAATTTGATATTGAGGTTCTCAAAAAAAGATATTACAAATGCATCAACATTCAATATCTATTAAACATCAACTTTTAGCTACATGTTTACAAGTAGAACCAATTACAATGAAAGTCTCAACAATGTACTGGCCTTCAAAGCTACACAAAACACCTTTCAAGTATAGATTTATTTCGTCTTCAAGCCATTGTTACACTACTTATTAATTGAAAACAACATGTTTAATAATAGCTTGCGTCCGAAGCGCTTCTCTGGATCTACCTTAATCAGGAACGCTCAAAGCCAAACATTTGAAATCCGAAGATGTATATGTACGGAAACCGTTGTAGAGCTGTATGCCAAAAATACCTAAAATAAATAACCAAATTCATCTTAAGCCAAACATGCCTGAGAGAGTTGAAACCTTAGTTTCTTAATAATTTCAAAATTAATTTATAAACGGACAATTTTATTAAAGTTTGTTAAATCATGTCCGTACCGGAATACCGACTACTGAGCTGACGATACCCTCGGGATTGATAGTCCACCAGCAGAGGTATTGACCCAGTGATGTAAACAATTGAAAACAACACATTTAATAATTTCTTGTGTCCGAAGCGCTTTTCTGGATTACTTGTCTATTCTTCTTATCAGTACACTTGATACAATCAAAAACCTGATAATAAATCGTTCAAATAAGGCCTTTGAAAATAATAAAATTAATTATTTTTGAAGTGTCAAAAACTCGTTGGAAGTACTTGATCAATTGCATTCTTATATTAGTGACTTTGAATCTGTTCAAAGGTTTGATTTTTCTACTCTATATACCACATTGCCTATCATTCTCATTAAGACTAAGAAAAAAAACCACACTTCTAATTAAATGGGCTTTTAAAAAGTCATAATGCGAATACATGTTTTAAGTTCTTTTTGGTTATTTTTTAGTACCAATAAACGAAAGAACTATGTCAATTGGACATGTTTTGATACTATATCTACCATTGAATTTAACAATTTCGTTCGCTTTGGTGATTCCGTACATCGTCAGGTTATCGGAAATCCAATTGGGACTAACTCTGCACCACTTATTGCGGACCTGTTTTTATATTGCTACGAGTCATAATTTATGACTAAAATCAGCCAAGACCCATCGAAACAACATCTGCTAAACAAATTTAATATAATTTTAGATATTTGGATGAAATATTGGCTCTCAATAATGACGACTTCAGTATGTATACTAAAGAAATTTATCCTGTTGAACTAACTTTGTATAAAGCTAATACTAACAATGACCACTGCCCTTTCCTCGATCTTGATATCTATATCATTAACGGAAAGTTTAATACAAAAAAAGAGATTATTTTTCATTTCCTATCGTTAATTATCCATTTTTATACGCCCGTCTTTTAGACGGGACGTATTATGGTATACCGTTGTCCGTCCGTCTGTCCGTCCGTCGTCCACACTTCGGACAATAACTCAAAAACACTTTCACCAATTTCCATGAAACTTTAGTGAATTGTTTATATCTATTGACGTAAGCTCCCTTTTGTTTTTTTTTTTAATTTCAGATTTTAAGTTTTGGATTTATGGGGCTTTATTCATAAAAAAAGTGGGGATTTTCAACACTTCGGACAATAACTCAAAAAGGCTTTCACCAATGTCCATGAAACTTTGGTGAATTGTTTATATCTATTGATGTAAGCTCCCTTTCAATTTTTATAAATTTCAGATTTTAAGTTTTGGATTAATGGGGCTTTATTCATAAAAAAAGGGGGGGGGTTTAACACTTCGGACAATAATTCAAAAAGGCTTTCACCAATGTCCATGAAACTTTGGTGAATTGTTTATATCTATTGATGTAAGCTCCCTTTCAATTTTTATAAATTTCAGATTTTAAGTTTTGGATTTATGGGGCTTTATTCATAAAAAAGGGGAATTTTTAACACTTCAGACAATGACTCAAAAAGGCTTTCACCAATGTCCATGAAACTTTGGTGAATTGTTTATATCTATTGGTGTAACAAATAATACTTAATAAAATCTGATGAAAACATAAAATTTGTAAAATCTTTAGTTCAATTTAAAACAATAAATTTCTTGTAAAAAATAGGTTCCATGAATGTCATACGTTTGTACTATTATTGAATCTAACTATGAGCAAAGCAATATACCCCAAGAAAATTACCTTCTTTCAAACCACTATAAAATTTGGAAATCAGCCATAGAATTACTAAAACCCATAATCATATATGACTTTCCTTATATTGCATTGAAGACTTCTATGTTATATGCCAATGTTAATGATATTTGTTTTTTATGCTAAATATTGAAAAGCTGAACTAGGTTTAATCATCAGTGTCTTCTTCACTGTAATCACTGTCCTCATCATCAGAAAAATCCTCATTTTCATTCTCAGAAGAGGCCTCCTCATCATCAATGAAATCTTTATCTTCATCATCAATGAAATCCTTACTTTCATCACCTACTTCCTCATTTAGATCATAACTTTCAGTAGAGTCACTTTCACCATCTTCACTTTCCCTGTTATCTTCTTGCTGCTCCTCATTGTCATTGTAGTCTTTTTTGCCATTTTTATACGCCTGTCGTCTTTCAAACAACGGGCGTATCATGCGCTAAAGCACATCCCTTTATTAGATGGTGACGTTCCCTTGTCACCATCTTACGGTGTTTATATACATCAACTTGAACGATTCGCTTGTATATGTAACAACGTTTTAGATTTGATCGAGAGAAATTTATGTATTACTTTAAAAGAATATCACAAACTAGTCAAAACAATTACTAAATTTTATCATCGGTACTAGGACCTCATTCGTAAACATGCTAAACATGCAGACTTCTTATACATTCAGGTATTTCACATCCAATCTTTAATGGTAATATACTTTAAAAAAAAGTGTCGGTTTGCACCTCATAAGCTAACAAAACCTTTAAATAGACTTATTAAGAAGGGATATAGTTAGATACTGTTGAATATTTTGCATAGTTTTGCTTTTATATTGATTCACTTATAGGTTGCATTTCTGTAAATATTGACAATGCATTTTACCATAGGAACTCCCTTTACGGCTATAACCACAACTTTTACTATGAAGTTTTGAAAAAAAATCATATCCTTGAATGGAAAGTTCATATGCACTACTGTTTGTTTCTAAGGTCAAAATATAGGGCTGTGCGGCATATTTTCAACGTTTATATGCCCCGAACTTCTAAAAGAACCCCTACCTCGACTGTAGGGTTACCACAGATGCAACCTACAGATCAGAACTGGGAACCAGTATGCAAACAAAATTAATTATCCATGAATATTCTTCATCTCCCCAAAAGAGGCCTGGTACCTTTGATAACTATTATCATGTAAATGTTTTATATTTATTTGATAAAATTTACTGTTTGCAATGGCATTAATTGTTCTATATAATAATATGGATGTTCTTATGACAAGCAGAAAACCCTAGCCGTATTTGACGCCAACTTTTTCAACTTTTGATCCTCAGAGCTGTACAACTTTGTTCCCTTCTTTTTGACTTTCGAACTTTTATATCTGGGCGTCACTGGTAAATCTTGTGTGGACGAGGCGCGTTTTTGACGTATTGAATTTAAACCTGATGCCTTTTGTTATCTATTATTCATGTGTTTCTTTGCCTAATACGTTCTCCTATTTATTTGTATTGTAGTCCTGTATTATTATGTTGTCATTTTAATGTTATATTTAACAATGCCATTAAAGTGCGAGGTTTGACATGCCACAAAACCAGGTTCAATCCACCATTTTTTTCTTTCAATCCTGTACCAAGTCAGGAAAATGGCCATTGTTATATCATAGTTTGTTTCTGTGTGTGTAACATTTTTACGTTGTGTCGTTTGTTTTCTCCTATATTTGAGTGTGAATTCACATTACTATAAGACGTGTCACGGTACTTTTCTATCCCAAATTCATGTATTTGGTTTTGATGTTTTATTGCTTATTCGCATTGGATTTTGTCTGATGCTTAATCCGTTGCTGTGTGTGTTACATTTTAATGTTGTGTCGTTGTTCCCCTTTTATATTTAATGCATTTTCCTCAGTTTAAGTTTGTTACCCCGATTTTGTTTTTTGTCCATAGATTTACGAGTTTTGGGCAGCGGTATACTACTGTTGCCTTTATTTTTTGAGAAACAACTGTATTTAAAAAGTGCAACTTATAGGGTCTTTGCGTCGGAACTATGTAACTTCACTTAATTTTCTCCATCTCATTTTTTCATTTGTTTCCAAATACTTTGAACAATGTCTAACTTTTTCGAATTTTGGATGGATCCTCAATGCTCTTCGACTTTTTACTTGTTTGGCTTAATAAATATTTTGATATGAGCGTCACTGATGAGTCTTATGTAGACGAAACGCGCGTCTGGCGTACTAAATTATAATCCTGGTACCTTTGATAACTATTTACACCACTGGGTCGATGCCACTGCTGGTGAACGTTTCGTCCCCGATGGTATTACCAGCCCAGTAATCAACACTTCGGTGTTGACATGAATATCAATAATGTGGTCATTTTAACAAATTTACTGTTGACAAAGCTTTGAATTTTTCGAAAAACTAAGGATTTTCTTATCCCAGGCATAGATTACTTTAGACGTATTTGACACAACTTTTTGGAATTTTGGATGGATCCTCAATGCTCTTCAACATTTTACTTTTTTGGCTTAATAAATATTTTGATTGAGCGTCACTGATGAGTCTTATGTAGACGAAAAGCGCGCCTGGCGTACTAAAATATAATCTTGGTACCTTTGATAACTATTTAAACCTATACCATTAAACTATAAGACCTCATTTTGTGTGTCGCTTCTCTTCCTAGGAGAAAAACGAAAATAAAGGTGTTCGGATATTATTCCGTCATCAGACCGACATTCCAGTCAGTCAGACATAACTCCCGGTTTTAACATTGAGAACCCATCGTATGATAGAGAATAAATAAGCCAATCAGAGCGTTGTCCATATCGTGTTTTTTTATCGTTAGAACCACAACTATTATACCCCAGTTTTAACTTCCACATAATTTTCAGAAGTCCTCGGCGAGGGATAGGACAAACGCCATGGAGTAATTAAGTTAGAATCAATAGTTAATAGAAAATTAAATGCACTTTAATATTCATAATATAGATACGTATGTTCATAGTATACAGAAACAAGGGAATATAACAGAAAGCAAAGTAGTAACGCAGTGGACTTTGAAAATATTTTTAAGCCCTGTCTCCTTGATAGAGATTCTCTACTATATATAGCAATGATCGCCTAGGAGAAGAAACTTGAAATTGGTAGTTAATAACAATTACTGTATTTATAGTATGCCTAGCGATAATAATGGAATTAATAACGGACTTTGGAAACAAGGGAGAGGTGTTAAACTGTTTCTAAGTACCTATACATTTTGATACCTTTTCTGAAATTTTCCAGACATGAAATCTTTCATTGAAATTCTCTGAACACAAAAACCTTTTCCAAAAATTCTTTCTACAACAGTTTACCTACTTCCAACCAAGCTCTAAATACCCGCGATTTCGCGGGTGTGTTCTAGTATATTTTAAAATTACACTAATGCGACGGGAGCAGACCATATTTTATACTAACAGCAACTACTTCATCATAGATATGTTCCCTCAAGTGTAGTATATCCTCTGAGCACCGTTGATAAAAAAATATATATTTTTTAAATTAGATTAAAAATGTTAATATTTATCAAAAAGGTACCAGAATTATAATTAAGTATGTTAGACGCACGTTTCATCTACATATGACTCATTAGTGACGCTCATATCAAAAAAGTTATACAGCCAAACAAGTACAAAGTTGAAGAGCATTGAGGATCCAAATTTCTGAAAGTTACGGCTAAGGTAATCTATTCCTGGGATATAAAAATTCAAAGTTTTATTCTTGGTATCTATGATGATATAAAAAAGATGTGGTATGATTGCCAATGAGTTTATTTATTGTTAACAGGAAGTTTATAAAAATGACCACATAATTGATATTCATGTCAACACCGAACTCCGAAATAGCGGTTACGTCCTCTTTACTACGCTACGTTGACCCAAATGTAATGCTCCTAGATGGGGCATCAAATCAAATTATATAGCTTTTTCAAAATAGAATATATTAATTTTTATTCTAAATCTATATCTATTTTTTTACCCAAAATGGTGACATATTTCTGGAGAAAAGTTGGCCATTCTCTTCTTCTGTGTTTTTTGATACAAAAAAGTGGAAAAACAATGTTTGCTAGATGAAATAAAACCAAATAAACGAGAAAATGAGGAAAAACAATTTCTACAAACTGAGGCTTCATTTTGACATAATTCCTCAATCAAATCAAAACTATCTGAACCAAAAACTAATTTTAATTTAGAACTAAAGTCATAATCGGAACATTTCTTTCCATTGAAATTAAAGTTAACAAAAATTCCAGAACTAAGACAAAAACAGCAATCAAATGGGTTTTCTTTTGTTGGTGTGGTATCTGCATGATCTGTATTTTCCATTTCTAAAAGAGATGACAAAATTCTATATTTTTGGTAATTAGAATTATCTGATCATTTTTATGTAAATATTGAGCAATGAAAATGGTTTCCTAACAATTGGAAATAATCAACATGATCAATCAAATTTATATTTTTTCTCATTAAAATGTAAGAGTTCAGAATAAAATAAAACCTGAAATAACACATAAACTGTTATAACTTGTACCAGATAGGATGATTAAATCCAATAGAATTTGTCAATTTATCTCATCATGTGATATATAGAACCAATAAAAAGAACCGAATTCAATAAGAAACATTTCACTTAATAATACTGATGAATATTATTACTTAAGAAATAATACAAAATACTAAGAATTTAGTCCCTGTCCTGAACTAAAACTTCAGGAATTATTATACAAAAAATTAGCAAGCATTATAATATATGTAAATTACTATTATTGTAATATTTAGGCTAAATATAGCCTAAATATAAAATTCAATCTTTCAAGTTTTTCCAAGTTAAGAGAGTGTTTATAAACTGTGTAATACCAGTGATTAATTACTACCATTTACCTAAGCCTATATATAAATTTGCTTTCTAACACCATGAACCACTGAGATTTTCTGTTTCTAAAACGCAAATTAAATAATGCAGCTAAATATAGCTTTTTTTTTATTAAGTTTAAATCTTTGGTGAACATTATTTATTGTTGTTCAAGGATTCCCTTTTTTTCATACTCCTACATTTGTACCATTTTTTTCCCTCTAAATTCATCCACAATCATAATAGAAAATATGGAGGAGGGTGGTGAAATTACATGTATTAAGGCTTATTGATTCATAAATTATTGACATGATGTTGACATAGTCAAGAAGAAAAATGTGACAAATTAGGAGATCGGATCATAAGCTTTCTGTTTTTAATTTCCTCCATTTTGTTTATATGAATAATGTTCATCAAAAGAAATAATGAAAAATATATAACCAAATCGATTTGTCCTTTGTTTCATTTACGTGGCACGGTAGTATTTCCTGGCCCATAAGGGATAATGATAGCCTTTTTAGAATTTTCACCACTTTCTAACACTGCAAAAAAATCTACATTCACAGTTAACTGAAGTACTTTTATTTTACTATTCAGAAATGAATTTGAATATGTATTATGACCGTTTACTTTTTTTGCTATTTTTAAAAACCTAAGGTCACTAGTACTTTTAGGTCTTTTATGGTGCAGTGAATACAAAATTTAAAAAAATTCTAAAAAAATCAATTTCATGTGTATGTAAAATTATTTTATATTTTTTCTACACCTGATTCATCCCTCAGTTTGGGAAAGCATGTTCAGTTGATACTTCTTTTTTTTGTCCAATCACACTGTTTAGAAACATTTACCTAAGTAGGGTACACAAAAGAGCAACCTAAATTCTGGAATGCAAATACTACCGTGCCACCTTTACCATTATCACAATCTTAGAAGCAATGTTAGTGTATGCGGCAGACGATCGTTTACGTCGTTGAATCCTGGAAGAAGTCCACTACTGAAGAGACCCGAGAGATGCGAAGTGCTGGTGGCAGTGATGATAGTTTAGCGAAGCAACGTCACCACTGTTTCGGAGTTTGGACTACTGGGCTGGAAATGATACTATTTAAAAAAAGAAAAGTTGTAGCAGAGATGTCCCTATTGTTGTGTTTCATACGCGACTTCTTGAAAGGGAAATAACCCTTTCAGAATTTGGGCATTGTTTTCTGCATTTTCATCCCATTTTTCTAAAAAGTTGTAAAATCTTATGCATTCTTCAATGTGTTCATAAGCCTCATGTTACAGTTTATAACGTTCAACTCACGAATAATATAAGTTATCCCCCCTATAACAGTAAATTTTAGATATAATATTTTGTCAGCATTATTTGATAAAACAAGAAAATCCAAAGCTTAAATTGTATATTTCATCCTTACGACAGGTCACTATGGAACAAAATTAAAGCAATATTGGACTTTAAATAGACTTAATAAGAAGGGATAGTTACGATACTGTTGTGAGGTCATTAAAGATTGCATATTTTGTCTTAAATATTGATTCACTTATATGGTCTTTGCATCGGAACTAAACACATTTACTTAAAAACCAGCGGTTGGCGTGACACGGGTTATGTTCTCATATGTTTTATGATGGTATGATACTTAACCCCTAACGGGAGGGATTGTGCCTGATATTCATATGATGAAGACTTAATCTTTCTATCAGTTTAATTGATGTTTGGGGCTGCCATGTCAGTTAACTGCTAGTAGTCTGTTGTTATTTTTGTATTATTATTATTTTGATAATTTTCTTTTGTTACATCCTTTGACATCGAACTCGGACTTCTCTTGAACTGAAGTATTATAATGCGTTTACTTTTCTACATTGGCTAGAGGTATAGAGGAAGGAAGGAAGGAAGTTATTAAACCAAGAGTTTTAAATGGTGAAGTTGAAATCATCCCTTCGTAAATTTTACGGACGTCATCACGAGTTGGTTGACCGTTATGGAATAACCGTTTCACAAATGATATCGGATATGTTCCTTACGTCGTAACTACAATCCCCTTCCATTTAATGAATGTGACCTACCGAATTAGACTATTTACCGCATTTGTTATCACATAAGCAACACGACGGGTACCACATGTGGAGCAGGATCTGCTTACCCTACCGGAGCACCTGAGATCACCCCTAGTTTTTTAGTGGGGTTCGTGTTGTTTATTCTTTAGTTTTCTATGTTGTGTCATGTGTGCTGTTGTTTGTTTGTCTTTTTCATTTTTAGCCATGGCGTTGTCAGTTTGTTTTAGATTTGTGAGTTTTGACTGTCCCTTTGGTATCTTTCGTCCCTCTTTTGAGATCTCACAAACATGTTTAACCCAGCCGCACTATTGCGCCTGTCCCAAGTCAGGAGCCTCTGGAATGTTCAGTCTTGTATTATTTTTAATTTTAGTGTTTTGTGTATAGTTTGGAGTAAAGTATGACGGCCATTAGCACTTAACTAGTATATATAATGGCAACAGTAGTATACCGCTGTTCAAAACTCGTAAACCTATGGACAAAAATCAAAATCGGGGTAACCAGGAGTGAAAATATATACTTGTGTTATCTGCAACGAAACCCTTAGAACAGGCGTCTTGTTAGCTACAATTTTTCATTTCTCAACATGGGCACTTGAATACGTTCTATTTTTATCCGGCGCTGCCCATACTCCTTTTTTTTAATGAAAAGTATTAAGAAACATCTTGCACCAAAAATTTAAGTATTATGAAGAAACAGACACTCACCAAAATTTAAGGTGAAGTGAAAAGACAAATAACATCAAAATCAATAATCTAAAAGGGTGTAAGACAATTAATATGTAACAGCCATCAACTGCAAGCTTTTTACGTTAAGCAGTAATTTAAGTATTTTTACACTGCCTATAAAATTGATTTTATTTTCAGAATGCACTGTATTAGCCGGAATTGTTGGGAAATTGTTTTAAGAAAATCTAATGCAAATGTCAAATCTGATTGTAAAGCTCATGAAGAGGTGCTGTTGCTGATAGTAAAAACTTTGGTACATTTAAAGGCAGGAGATATCAAGAACAACAAAGAACGAAATAGAGACACACTGTCATGAGTCATTTTTTTCAAAAGTTCTGGGTGATGAATATAATTTCCATTTTATAAGACATATTTTTATGTGCAAATAAAACAAATAAAACAAGGAAAGCAATCAGCTACACAAACAATATATGAAATAGGAAAAATCATGTACAAGTTAAAAGCCATTACCATTTTAACAACAAACAATACGAAAAAACACCATCAAAATACCTGGAACTAGCAATATACATTTTAAGAAATGTTGACCCCTTTACTTTTGTGAAAGACGGAAAATTGTGTACGAGATCCAGAAAAAGTTCAAAGGTTATTTGTAAATTTTTGAATTTACAGTGTTGTCTCTTTGTTAAAAATATCAGAAATCTATCTTATTGATATATTATTTCGGAACTGACATGATTAAACAAACTTTTCTAAATTTGTCTTTATAAATTTTGAAATTATTAAGAAACAAAGGTTTCAACTCCCTCAGGCAAAGTGGACTCTAGATGAATTGGTTAATTATTTTTGTCAGATAGCTCTTAAACGGTTTCGTTACTTATACATCTTCGGATTTCAATATATATTCGAATGTGTGGCTTTGAGCGTTCCTGATGAAGGTTAATCCGGAGAAGCGCTTCGGACGCATAGAATTATTAAACGTGTTGTTGTCATTTATTTTTAATGTTCATCATAATGATTTTTTAATTGTTGCAAAAGTTTCTTTGCTTGAAAAACAACGATAGTTATCGTGCGTGAATAAGTTTTACCCCTGCTTTAAAATTAGGTATACTGTTTAACCTCTGACTGTCTTTCTGTCTCATGAATATTTACGTGACAAGGATTTCTCAAATTTGGTTTCAGGATTTTTATAAGTCGGATATACTGTGTGATGCGTTTTCAGATATATCACGCAACAACTTCCTGTTTACAGAAACACTTGTATCATTTTACTTAGGCAGCAACCATTTGATTTTCTAAGGGGAGGTATGGATTTTTTTCTTCCCCGGGAAAAAATTTTGTTTTTCGCCTTAACAATGGTAGTCAAGTTGAAAATTTTCATTACATTTTTCTCAGGAATACAATACAAGGATCTCTGCAATTTGGTTTCAGGTTTTATATAAGTCTGTTTCGCCATGTGATGATTCATCACTCTTCAACTTCTTGTTCACCGAAATATTTGGGCGGGGGTATCATCTGTGAATAGTAGCTAATAGTTTCACGTGTTTTAATAATGATACAACATGACTGTTTCAACTAACAAATTTTATTGATACCATTTAACCAAGTTTACCTTAATTGTTCTCTAGTCTGATAAAACTTATTTAAATTGATTACACGGCTGATAGAAACCACCTCAAACAGTGTCGAATTTAAAACATTGCAGTTAATTTCTCCATTCCGAAATGACGTGGCTGTGTATCTATATATCCCGCAGTGACAAACAAAACATTATGCAAGGAAGATGTAAATGCAACCCTTATTTTTCGTTTTTCTTCAATAATATTAAGGCTGAGTAATTTTCACTGCGTTACAAGTCCTTACTTGCTTCTTCCTTTCTTTTCTTGATCAACAATATTTTGCTGTGTATAATCATACCAGAATTTCAATTTTGTTTTTTCATGTTTATGCCTTAATATTGTTTTTATACTGCAACTAATTATATGTAATGATTTCAATTGGTAAATAAGTTCTACATAAACAGTATTTACTTAAAACTCCGAGGAAAGCGTTTTAATTCCTAGTGACATTTTGAAACTAATTAGTTTCACTGAAAGCCGTTTACTCAAAACATTATTTTTATTCCCCTTTCGTTAATAACTTATTATGAAAAGGTAAAACTTTTTTAATAGTAAAGTGTTCAATCTTACTAAAAATGAGATCAAGTATGATTTTTTTTGTCATCCAAAACTCTTTAAATATAGCTATAAGTCGTATTTCTGAATCAACTTTCTTGCCAAAAATCAATCCTGAAATAAGACATGCATTTCTTGGTAATATAATTAATCAATCTCTGTAAGCTATATCCCATATTCATGTGCTATAGATGATACGGTAAAGGTATGTTATGATAAAAAAAAATCTCATTTTATCAACCAGACAGGAAAGTTTCAGACAGAAACTAAGAAATACCATTACCAGTGATTAAACACAGAAAGAACAGTTCAAAACAGGAGTAAAACCGCAAAAGAAGAAAGAAGAACTACTCAGTCAAGATGTATAACTGTTCATAAGATAGTCCCTACCTTCATCCAAGACCACTGCTGAACAAAAAATAAGTAACATGATGAGGGCTTTTCATTTATACATAATAGGACAGATGATTTATTACTTTTGGAAAATAAGGGGACATAACTTTTTTAATGAAGACATTTCAAATATAATTACCGGTATAAATTGATCAATTTTAATTACAAACAAGTTTAATGACAAAAGTTTTTCAAATATCAGATGTTTCTCAATTAATGAAATTTATTTTATCTATAATTGCAAACAAAAATAACATGCAGGTTATGAAGATGATAAGAATTTTGTCATAATTTGAATTGAAACTCCCAATACATATTTTGTGTAAATAAATCATTCATTCCAATAACTAAAATATTTTATTTGATTTTTTTTATCTTTCAGATGAGTCTGATTCCATTTTGAGTCCATTAAAAGAAGAGAAAGTTAGAAGTTGAATGCCACAGCAGCGGTAGGTAAAAATATTTAAAATGGCAAACTATGCACTATCAAATTTAAGATCCGATTGTAATGTGACTTAACTTGTGTTAAGTTCAGGTATAAGATACATTTTTAATGTCTATTTATACATTATAAAGAGGCTAAGGTTTCAACAGATTGTTGACCATAAATGGATTTGGGTATTATTTACTGGTCCTTTCAGGAAACGAATATAGACATGCTTGTGTTTCATGTTTCTGATATTATATGTTATTACACATATATTACGGATTACCCCTGACTTAATGTTATTTTCCTGAATTACACATATATTACGGATTACCCCTGACTTAATGTTATTTTCCAGTGCAAGTATTTGTAGAACATTCACAATTCAGCATGTATATACAATACATGTTTATTGGTTTTTTTTTTAATATTTTGAGTAATCCATTTAAATGCACTTTTTTTATCTTGAGAATTATTTTCCCGTTAAAAAATAGTTTCAATAAAGTTTTAAGATATCATATTTTGTGTTTGAATGTAGGTGTGGCTTTGTATTTTGACAACACAATATATTGAAAAACTCAACCTGATATGTTCGGCTTAGGTGAAGGATTTTTTAATTTGCTGTGAACATAATTTTATCGAGTATGTAATCATTTATATTAACATTTTATCATAAGATTTAAGTATTAAAAGTGTAAATTGCGTGATTTTGTATTAAAAATGTATTATTGACTGAAACACGTCACTATTTTCCCTCTGTGAGCCTCTGACATTCCTTAGTGTTCTGTATAGCTTTTGACTACGTCACATAGTAACCGGTGTTTTGATGACGTTTTTGAGGTTCCAATTGGGGATAAAAACGTCGTATATACCCTGGCAGTTTCCTGAATATATATACTGACATCTCTGTGTTGTTATCCAATCACAAACCTCGATACATTTGTAATCCGTAATGTAACATGTCATTCTTGACTTTCAAATATTTGGCTTCAAGCAGTGCTGCAAATGCATACGACATATTTCCATATTTTATTGAAAGTTTGTTATAACAACAGAATGCATTGTGTTCATTGTTCAATCGAACTGCACTGGCAAAAACAGACTGATACTTGCAATTACTAGTATGTATTTTTTTTATTGAGAAGAAGCTATTATTTTCAAACACTCTGAGGCGACTATTTTCCTTTGAAATGACAATTCAAGAAGAAAAAGATACAAAAAATATGAACAACAATGAAAAGATAATCAAAACGTTGGAAGTGATGCTAAAATTTTTCAATCCTAATCGTTCGTCCTGTAAAATCAAAAGTCACAAAAATACTGAACTCAGAGGAAAATCAAATTGGAAAGTCCCTAATAACATGGCAAAATCAAATGACAAAACGCATCAAAAACGAATGGACAAGAACTGTCATATTCATGACGGAATAAAGCGGAAGTTAGGTTTTTGGATTAATTGACAAGTATTTGTTCTATCAAAACGTGCCCGTCATGTTGCCTCAAAATAATTATTTCATGACATTTTCAATTGTAGATTAGATGTATTGAAATCAGATATAAAAAAAAAACTAAAAAGAAAAGTAAGATTACTAGAAAGCAAGAATAAAGACAGGTCCACTGGCTGGATTCAAAATTTACGGAATAAAGAAAAAGTGAATGCTAGCACTGAAGTTCAAGAGTGGAATGGTGTTTTCGTCGAAGAGCTAAAAAACTTGACAACATCTACCTCACCAATGCCAACAGAAATTGAATTATCATTTAAGAAAATGTTCACCACCGTGGAAATAATAATAATAAAAAAAACAAATCAATAAGTGAAAAAAAACTTCAAAATGTGGTGAAGAAGATCCTAGACCTCCAATGGACCAAGAAAAATTGAGGATTGTGTCCTCAATAATTTCAGAGAAATTCACTGAATATACAAGAATAATGTTAGTTGAAAAAAAAAATATATACAGAAAGTTTTCGTAGACTAGACATTAGAAAGGTCGGAATGTCAATGAATGTACATTTAAAATAATTTTTAAAAGTTGCCTCTAGCATTAATACAGTGTAATAAAATTAACGATACCAATTTTCTTGCACCAGATGCGCATTTCGACAATACATATCTCTTCAGTGATGCTCGTGGTCAAAATATTTGAAATCCAAAGCTTATATAAAAGATGAAGAGCTATAATTCAAAAGGTCCGAAAAGTATAGCCAAATCCATGAAAGGAATCAGAGCTTTGCATGAGGGAGATACATTCCTTAAGTTTTGTTATGTTTGTATTTAATAAAACTAAAATTAAAAGTTAATGAAGTAAGTTTTTATTCATTTTTTTTTATTACAGACCATTGAAATTACCAGATGTGACTTTTATTTTGCTCAAGAAGTATTCATGAATTGTTTGTATTCTAAAACTCACGGTAGGTATAGTGTCCGGCTAGAATCGTGGATTTTCGAGTGATTTGGTCCAATTTGTCGAGTGTAGTTCGGGCTTTTTCGAGTGATAAAACATGCGATAAGTTCAATTAACGGATATTTCATAATTATAACAGTTTTTACATAACTTCCCATCTTATATTGAATACTATATATGTTTTGATCAACAAAGAAGCTCAATTTCCTTGTATTTAATAAAAAAAAAAATCAGTGTTTCTTATTGTCCGGGTTTTTTTCGAGAGCAACAGTGAATTCGCCGTGGTTTTTGGTAGAAAATTTGAAGGTATTTAGGCTTTAAAAAATTACTTTTTTCTAGTTTATAACTGCAATTAAGTGAAGGACAATATCATATATTCCCAATAATTCATCAAGATGAATCTTTTTTCAACTTAATGCAAATATTCTGTTTGGAGAGTGTTATACAACTACTTTCAAGTTCAAACCATTCAAACGGGAAAACTAATGCTTTAGGGGTGGGATAGGATAGAAAAAATAAATAAACGAAAGATAAATTTATGATACTTGGCGAAAAAAGTTATAAAGTGGCGAAAAATATAAGTGCCCAAGGGGAAACCCAATTTGGGACCATTTAGGTATACATTAGAAACGATTCAATAATACAAATAACGGTTACATGAAATTTATAATTTTTTTAGTTCAAAGGCTACCAAAAACAGCACAAGTTACAAGTTGAAACCCGTTGTCTTTCAATTGATTGTCTTAAGTTGGGTGTATCTGTTTTCTGTCCGTCTCTAGTATCAATTATTAGACTCTTTATTATGTTGATTTTTTTTGTTAGTAAAACAGTTGAACTTTTGTTTAACAGTTCATTAAGACATTTTTGGAAGATATCTGCCAAGTCGATATTTTGCTGTTCAGTAATAGTTATCCCATGGGATCCAAATAATTATATGGTCCGGAACACTCACATTAAATTGTTGACATAACGGATATAATTATACTGTACATGCAATTTATAACATGTGAGAAAAAGAATTGTACAAATGAACGATACTTATTTCATGATAAAATGCAAGTGTTGATACACCATGTGCCTTGACAGTACTTAATTTGAGCCTTTATTTATTTTTTTTTTTTAAACGTGAACACATTAACATTCTTAGCTATAAAAAATGTGTATATCGTTATCAAAGGTACCAGGATTATAATTTAGTACGCCAGACGCGCGTTTCGTCTTCATAAAACTCATCAGTGACGCTCATATCAAAATATTTATAAAGCCAAACAAGTACAAAGTAGAAGAGTTTTGAGAATCCAAAATTCCAAAAAATTGTGCCAAATACGGCTAAGGTAATCTATGCCTGGGATAGGAAAATCCTTAGTTTTTCGAAAAATTCAAAGTTTTGTAACAGGAAATTTATTAAAATGACCGCATTATTGATATTCATGTCAACACCGAAATGTTGACTACTGGGCTGGTGATACCCTCGGGGACGAAACATCCACCAGCAGTGGCATCGAATCAGTGGTGTAAATAGTTATCAAAGGTACCAGGATTATAATTTAGTACGCCAGACGCGCGTTTCGTCTTCATAAGACTCATCAGTGACGCTCATATCAAAATATTTATAAAGCCAAACAAGTACAAAGTTGAAGAGCATTGTGTAATCACTCGAAAAAGCCCGGACATGAAAAACTGAATTTACTCTCAAAATGTCGTTTTCAATACAATAACAATAGTTTTTGTAAAGTGTCTGTATATCTAGAGATATATAGATTCCATGTATGCATTTCCATTGACATTTGCATGCCTCTGCTGGTGGACTGTTAGTCCCCGAGGGTATCACCAGCCCAGTAGCCAGTACTTCTGTACTGGCATGAAAATACGGTTTTTTTGTGTTATTGAAATTTGCTACAAAATGTTAGAAATTATTATAAATTAAGGAATGTATCTCCCTCATGCAAAGCTCTGATTCCTTTCACGGATTTGGCTATACTTTTTTGACCTTTTGGATTATAGCTCTTTATCTTTTATATAAGCTTTGAATTTCAAATATTTTGGCCACGAGCATCACTGAAGAGATATGTATTGTCGAAATGCGCATCTGGTGCAGGAAGATTGGTACCGTTGATGTTATTACTACCACTGGGTCGATGCCTCTGCTGGTGGACTGTTAGTCCCCGAGGGTATCACCAGCCCAGTAGCCAGTACTTCGGTTCTGGCATGAAAATACGGATTTTTTGTGTTATTAAAAGGACAAGCACAAAATGGCCTAAAATATCAACTTTATCATAAAACACCAAAAAGGTCTCATTTTGGTTCGAAAATGGGTCTATTTCAAAAGTTGAATGCTGAATATATCAGTTCTTTTCATAAAAGTACATAATATTCTCCAAAGTAAGCCCATTTTGGACATTTTGTCAAGATATGATGATTTTGGGCATTTTTCAGACCTTAAAGCTTTAGAAACACTTTGGCCGCCACCTACGATCTAAAATGTGTTGGAACCAAAAGATTTCAATTTTGATATAGAATTCATCAATATAAAAACTTTTTGGATCGGAGATTGCGGTCAAAGTTAAATATGCCAAAAACTATTAGAATTATGGGAAAAAAGTACCAAAATTGACCTTTTAATACAAATTATGTTTATTTAAGGGGTCATGGCTCGATAAATTGTAAAGGAAAGTGCCAGAAAAATTAATTTGGTCTTAATAGTATTGTCACAAGTATTTCTATATGAAATTTGTAATTTTTTGGCCCAATTTAAAAAACATAAAAAATTCAGGGCCTATTTTAACCCTTCGTGAACCTTCTCCTTTGCTGTTACAAAATGTAAGAAAATTATTATAAATTAAGGAATGTATCTCCCTCATGCAAAGCTCTGATTCCTTTCACGGATTTGGCTATACTTTTTGGACCTTTTGGATTATAGCTCTTCATCTTTTATATACGCTTTAAATTTCAAATAATTTGGCCACGGGCATCACTGAAGAGACATGTATTGTCAAAATTCGCATCTGGTGCAGGAAAATTGGTACCGTTAATATTATTGCATTGGTATGTGTAAAAAAAATGGCGTTATTCGGTATTTTGGAATAAAATTATTTTAAGGCTAAATTTAACTTTTTAAACGGAAAGCATTGTCAGAATTATCTTTATATCTCAAATGCTAACATATCATGTATAACCTTGTATATCAAACTCAAGCTTCTATATCACGTCTTGTTAAAAACAAGAAATCTGTTTGTTTACACTTTTGATCATATTCACTTCAAAAAAAGTGGTCACACTCGAAAAGGCCCGATCAAATCACTCGAAAAACCACGATCATAGCCGGACACTATACCTACCGTGAAACTGTTTACGTCGTGCATATTCCTGAAATGCTTTCCATTAAAAGTTTAGAAAACATTCGTTTACTTAACAGTGATGATTTTAAACAAAGAGAGGTAAAAGAGAATGTACGGAACATTAAAATTTATAAGTCTAAAAATCAATGAAATTTCGATTAAACAAATCGAAAAACAACGAAAAATAATAACTAAAATACCGAACTCTGAGAAAAAATCAAAACAAAAATAACATAATCAAATGACAAAATCAAAAGCTCAAACACATGAAACAAATTGATAACAACTATCTTTTCTGACTTAGTACAGCCATTTTCTTATGTAGAAAATGATGAAGTAAACCCGGTTTTATAGCTAGCTAAACCACTCACTTGTAAGACATGGAGAGGACAAATATTTTGACGAACATTAAAAAAAAAGAAAGATGAAAATTTTTTCCATACTTTCTAACAATCCTAAGAAAAAAGTATATTTTCACTTTGTTAACAGTATACTACTTAAAAATAACCTCATCATAGATACCAGGACTAAATTTTGTATATACGCCAGATGCGCGTTTCGTCTACAAAAGACTAATCAGTGACGCTCGAATCCAAAAAAAGTTCAAAAAAGCCAAATAAAGTACAAAGTTGAAGAGCATTGACATCCAAAATTCCTAAAAGTGTTGCCAAATACAGCTAAGGTAATTTATGCCTGAGGTAGAAAAGCCTTAGTATTATTTTAAAAAAATCAAAATTTTGTTAAAAGTTTAACAATCCTCGCATTTTAAAAAAATTGATCTGTCTGGAGATTCTAAATTAATCTTATTGTATTAAGGATTCATAATAACCCAAATATTGAATTATTTCGCATGATAAGATAACTTGTGATTCAATTTACCTAGTGTACTTTACCAATATACCTAATGATATCTTTTGCATTTTAATATCCTTTTTTAATCATTACAAAACAGATTCCACTATAATATTTTGTGCTATAGGATATTTATCCACTCGTGGGTTTTAAATATCCTAAATATTATTCATTTAAAATATTCAAATATGAATTTCAATTACAAGTTTCAAGTCTATTTTACTGATTTTTACTTTTCTTCAATAAACGTGCAAAAAGTGAAATAAATAGAAAAGGTTAAAAAGAAGATGCAAAAGAAAAATATCATCCTTTGCTGATTTGTATTTTTAATTAATCAAAAACTGTGTTTAATGTTAAACGACATACGAGGGAGTGCCTAAGTCAACCAGCTTTCGGCTAGTAACAATTGCGTACAAATAACATCGCCATTCGATATATACGTTAACCTCTTTCTATTGTGTTGAAATATGTAATGATTCATTTCTAATGGTACTACCAGGGGTCTCCTCCGAGGAATTAACGACACCAGACAAATTAACCTGTCTTATATTTTATCGTCTTTCTTAATTCTTTATCTTACTGGAGTTTCGAAACAAAGAGGTTTAATTTATCCACAGAGATACGAAGGAGGATCAATTGAAGTTTTAACTGATCCGTTCCAAGTTTTAATGTCTATTTGTTAATCTGAGATATTTATTATACATTACTTTAAAGTAAAATCACAAAAATACTCCGAGGAAAATTCAAAACGGATACAAATGGCAAAATCAACAGCTCAAACACATAAAATGAATGGATAACAATTGTCATATTCCTAACTTCCACCAAGCATTTTCTTATGTAAGAAATGGTGGATTTAACCTGGTTTTCTAGATAGATTAACTTCTTACTTTTATGACATTCGCATCAAATTCTGTGTTGCCTTTCAATTTGCGTTTATTGCTGAAAACCAACTGCCTTTGTCGATTTATATGTGTTTATATCTTGCATCATGTTTTACAAAGCAGTCCTATTTTCTAATTGTCATTTACATGTATTCTCTTGTATTTGACAATGGGTAATGACATCGTAGCATATAAAATGACAATAGGACTGTTTTATCACAAGATAAGTCTGGGCTGTTTGAGAAAAACATTTGCATCTTTCTCAGTGTATGAATTACTTGCCGTTTTATTTACGAATATTTCAAGACTCAAACTATGTATTTTTAATTTATACAGATCTTCTGCTAATATGTTTTCATTGTACATACTGTTATTATGGTTGTTGCTAATATGTGGTGACATCGAACCGAACCCGGGCCCTGAGCGCACACCAGAAATATCTGAGAAAACACTGTCAATTTTCCATGGTAATATAAGAAGCCTTAGAAAAAAACTGAATTATATTGTCGATATTATTGAAGACTACGATGTCGTATTCTTGACAGAAACCCATTTAGACTCAAATATTACAGATTCTGATTTATATATATCCGGTTTTGAAATACCAGTTCGAAAAGATAAAAATTCTCATGGGGTGGCATTATTATGTATTATTAAAGTTATGTTCGCATAACTCGTCGACATGATTTGGAGAATTGCCAACTTGAGAGTATGTGGTTTGAGTTAAAAACTAAATTGCGATCAATATTGATAAACATCAATTATAGGTCGGAACGGCAATCTTCTGTTTATTTCTGGCAGTATTTTGATCAAATGTTGAAAAATGCCCTGGATGAAAATAATTACATAATTTGCTTAGGTGACCTGAATAAAAACTTTATGTCAGATCTACCGTCAAATAAAAGAGATATTTTTTTCATCAGTGAAGGCGCCTTGTTAACATAATTGACAAAGCTACTCATTTTGACACACGAACAGGTAGCACGTCTTTACTTGATCCTATTTTAGTCACTGATTCGATACCGGTTTTAGATAAAGACACAATACTTTTTGATAGAGGTATTAGTGATCATGATGGAACATACGTCACAATTAATTGTGGTTTTAGTAAAAGACGAACTTATAATAGATCGATATGGGATTATAAAAAAGGTGATTATGACCTTATGAAACAAAAAGTAGTTGAAACAAATTGGGAATATTTAATTTCTGATGCAAGTGATGTTCATGTTGCTGCGACTAATTTCACGAACTCATTTCTTAATATAGCCTCCGAGTGTATACCTACAAGGGAAGTAACTATAAGATGTGACGATAAAGTTTGGTACGATTCGAATTTGCGGCTTGAAACGAGAAAACGCGACAGGCTTCGTAAAATTTTTATTCGCTCAAATAGTACATCCGCAGAAAAGAAATTTAAACGACAAAGAAACAAAGTAAATAACTTGAAAAAGCAAGCTAAAAAATATTTTTTTACCAGTATTAATGAAAATTTAGATGAACTAAAAGTTACAAACTGTAAACAATACTGGAAAACGGTTAACATGTTAATTAAAAGTGATACACCGTCTCATGATTTACCACCCATGACGGACCCTGATCACAACTTTAAACTTGCGTATGAGGGAACCGAAAAGTCCGACATTTTAAATAAATATTTTTGTTCAATTTCAAATTTAAATGGCGCTAGTAAAGATTTGCCAGAATTTGACGACCGATGTCTTGAGTTATTTCACAAATTGTAGTTAGTGAACAATATGTACTTGATATTCTTTCAACGCTCGATGCTAATAAAGCTGTTGGGCCAGATATCGTTAGCAACAGAATGTAACTTGCTGTTAGAAATGAAATTTCCAAACCATTATGTCTACTTTTTAACAAATCTTTAAATGATAAAATATTTCCAGACCAATGGAAGATTGCACATGTTATACCCTTATTCAAAAGTGGTGACAAGTCACTACCGTCTAACTATAGGCCAGTCTCCTTATTGTCATGTGTGAGTAAAGTCTTATAATGACATGGAAATAAATTATTATACAAGTATCAATCCGGATTTATTCCAGGATACTCAACTTCGCATCAGTTGATAGAATTGTATAACAAAATTTTGAATGCACTAAATGAACAGCTTTTAACAAGCATTACATTTGCTGATATAAGCAAAGCATTTGATACTGTTTGGATTAAGGCTTTATTACATAAACTTGAAAAATATGGTATAAAAGGAGACTTGCTATGTTGGTTGAAAAGTTACTTGTCTAGACGAACTCAGAGAGTTGTCATAAAAGATTCATTATCAAGCATTGGAAAGCTTAACGCTGGTGTGCCTCAGGGGTCAATATTAGGACCCTTGTTGTATTTAATATACATAAATGATATAGCTGATGGTATGTCTGGATTCGGAAGGCTTTTTGAAGATGATACTTCAATAGGTCATACTGCACCTGATGAATCCACTTTGAAAAATTCAATCAGTAGAGATCTTGATTATTTAAGTAAGTGGTCAGAAAAATGGCTAGTGAAGTTTAATCCTAATAAAACTGATATTATGATATTCAGTTTGAAAAATATATACAGTGATATTACTTTTGATTTTGGTGGTGCTACATTGAAACCAGTTAGTGCACACAAACATCTAGGTGTCATATTTAGTAATGATTGTAAATGGAATAAGCATGTTGATAAACTGATTGAGAAAACTACGAAGCAGCTTAATGTTTTACGCAAACTAAAATATCGATTAAAAAGAGAATATTTTCGGAAAAAATTTATATGATTTTTACTCGTCCGATACTTGAGTATTTATCAGAAGTTGGGGATAATTGTGGGAACACAAATTCTGATCGGATAGAAAATATTCAAATCGAGGCTGCTCGCATAGTTACTGGATTACCAAGTTATGCTAGCCGAAACGTTATTTACAGGGAGATGGGATGGGAAAAATTAAGCGTAAGGCGGGAAGTAAACTAGAGGCTCTAAAGAGCCTGTGTCGCTCACCTTGGTCTATGTGAATATTAAACAATGGAAACAGATGGATTCACGACAAAATTGTGTTTTGGTGATGGTGATGTGTTTGTAGATCTTACTTTACTAAACATTCTTGCTGCTTATAATTATCTCTATCTATAACAGTACTTTCTGTGGAATATGTTATTGAAAATCTTCAAATTTTAAGACAATTGTTAAAAATTGACTATGAAGGGCAATAACTCCTTAGGGGGTCAATTGACTATTTTGGTCATACTGACTTATTTTTAGTTCTTACTTTACTGTACATTATTGCTGTTTACAGTTTATCTCTATCTATAATAATATTCAAGATAATAACAAAAAAACAGCAAAATTTCCTCAAAATTACCAATTCAGGGGCAGCAACCTAACAACCGATTATCCGATTCATCTGAAAATTCCAGGGCAGATAGATTGTGACCTGATCAACAATTTTACTTCCTGTCAGATTTGCTCTTAATGCTTTGGTTTTTGAGTTATAAACCAAAAACTGCATTTTACCCCCATGTTCTATTTTTAGCCATGGCGGCCATCTTGGTTTGTTGGCCGAGTTACCGGACACATTTTTTTAACTAGATACCCCAATGATGATTATGGCTAAGTTTGGTTAAATTTGGCCTAGTAGTTTCAGAGGAGAAGATTTTTCTAAAAAAAGATTGCTAAGATTTACGAAAAATGGTTAAAAATTGACTATAAAGGGCAATAACTCCTAAAGTGGTCAACTGATCATTTTGGTCATGTTGACTTATTTGTAGATCTTACTTTGCTGAACATTATTGCTGTTTACAGTTTATCTCTATCTATAATAATATTCAAGATAATAACCAAAAACAGCAAAATTTCCTTAAAATTACCATTTTAGGGCAGCAACCCAACAACGAAATGTCCGATTCATCTGAAAATTTCAGGGCAGATAGATCTTGACCTTATGAACAATATTACTTCGTCAGACTTGCTCTAAATGCTTTGATTTTTGAGTTATAAGCCAAAAAATGCATTTTACCCCTATGTTCTATTTTTAGCCATGGCGGCCATCTTGGTTGGTTGGCCGGGCCACCGGACAAATTTTTTAAACTAGATACCACAATGATGATTGTGGCCAAGTTTGGTTAAATTTGGCCCAGTAGTTTCAGAGGAGAAGATTTTTGTAAAAGTTAACGCAGGACGACGACGACGGACGACGGACGCCAAGTGATGAGAAAAGCTCACTTGGCCTTTCGGACAGGTGAGCTAAAAAGTTAGCCATGTCTTATAAAATTATTAACAATCAGGCTCCAGATTATTTACATGACTTGATTCCAGAGTTCGTGTCTGATATTAGTAATTACAATTTACGAAACAGACACAACATCACTATTGCAGTGAATCGTTTGTCGGTTTATCAACATTCTTATTTCCCAGCATCCATAACATTGTGGAACACTTTAGATATTATTATTAGACAGAGTCCTACATTTTCATCATTTAAAAGCAAATTGCACATGTTATACTATAAGAATAAAAAACCTCCAAAGCATTTTGCTTTGGAGACCGCTTACTATCTGTATTACATTTATTCCGTTTTTCTGTTAATCCGTAACTTTAAACTATGAGTGTGTAATTTATATTTAAACAAATTCACACACACATGACTAAAGTCACTTGTCATGTACACTAACATATTTAATTTACAAAGTTCGGTGTGTTTGCATTTAATTCTACTGAAAATAAGCATGGACATACTGTGTTAAAAAAATATGTGTACAGTAGTAAACGTCGTACTGTAATCTTAATCACTGTATGAACCAACAAGGAAAAGAAGGCATATAGACAAATCAAATTGTAAAAAAAAAAAAAAAATAATAATAATAAAAAAAAAAATAATAATGTACACAAAGACAAGATGTATAAGTACCGAGCCACGTCAAATGGATATGACCAGAATAGATATAAACAGTAAAAGTGATAATTTATAAAGACAAATTAAAAACACTGTAACCCGTTTTTAAGTTGATAAACCATGTATATTATGGAATCTATACTTCAAGACCATCGTGATTTATTTGTTAAGTATATACGGAATATTTATCAGCAAGGTCTGACATAATCCTGGTTAATCAAATCTCTGCTGTGATGTTTTTACAAAGTCTGAGAAGAGCTGCAAGCGCTTGAATACCAAATGAGTTAGGAAATATATATGCCACAAGCAGGTGAAGTTTGCAAATTGCTTTAAGTAGGGGAATTGATGATTTTAAAATTAAAATCGTCTCATTTGTCCTGGGCCTAGATTATGGTACTGAATACGAGATACAGACCAGTCTTAAAATGAAGCAGAGGAATCCATGACTGACGTTTAGTTAATTTATAGTTATAAAGGATATATTTATGAAATCAAATCAGAAAAAATAGCATTGTTAATGTAAAGAACAACATCAATATATCGGAATTTGAAATTAATTGTCTGTCTTCTTTTTTCAACGCGTTTGAAGAAACTTCGTCTCATATGAAAATAATAGGATATAGACAAGGAGTGGACATAATTAGTTCCAATAGGAATGCCGACACTTCGATGAAAAGTCTACCTCTAAATTTAACAAATATGTTGTTAATAAGAAACTTTAAACATATTTTCACGTGTTCCCCTATGTAGCATGTTTTCCTTTTTGTTAATATATACATTATGTATCCCAAAGTAAGAAATTTATAGCATATGCTACCATTTTTATTTTGAAAAACATTGTAAATTATTTCTTTACGCAATTTCAAAGGTAAATAGGGTTAAAATCTGATAGGGCTTATGCAAGAAAAATATCGAGATTTTCAGAATCCACATATGGTAAATACCACTACGAAAACAGTTTCATAGTAATTATGAAGACCCACTTTCACTGAGGACAGAATTTTTGTCAATGAACTGGACAGTTCTTTCGTCGAGCATGCAGATAATCCGGAAATGTACTGTTGTTTGTATGGAATTTTATGAATCTTATTAGGTATCCAAACTCTAGAAAGAAAAAAAAAATGATCAACACATTATGATCTACAAATAGATAAACAATATAGCCGAACTTGTCAGTCGAAACTTAAAAGAAAAAATAGAAAAAATCACATAGCAATTTCAAATGACAAAACACATCAAACGAATGTACTTCCAACGTCATATTCCTCACTTGGTACAGGCATTTTCAAATGTAAAAAAAAAATGGTGGCTCTAACCTGGTTTTATAGCGCTAAACCTTTCACTTGTACGACAGTCTTTAAATTCCGTTATATTTACGACGATGTGTGATCAAAACAGACATAAAAGAAAGTTATGTAAGAATTAATTTCGGAAATAGACTGAGATTTAAAATTGTCAAAAGTTCTTTAGAATTTTAGACTCCACATATGGTTAATACCACTACGCGAGTGAACTAATTTTGTCGTTCAAAGTGTTTTCTTTTTAATAATAGAACAATAACATAATGACGGGATCTTTTAAGTACAGAGTCGTGCTATAAGTACCAAAGAAACACAAAAAGTCGCATATACAAAACACACCAGCAAAAATGAAAGATGATTCAACACATGGCGGGATGTATAAGTACTGAGCCACGTCAAATGGATATCACAGAAACAAACCAAACAGTAAAAGTTATATTAATAATAGAACAAAAACAAATGAAAGAACAGTATAACACGTTGTTAAGATGATAATCAACTTTTGTACGCAGTATCTATACTTAAAGACCACCATGTATTACTTGTGAAGTTGATACGGAATATTTATCAAAAAGATCTTGGTTATTTTCATTATTGAAGGCAGTATTACTGCCTGAATTTTGGTGTTGGATTGCCTCCTTTATTATTTCCGCGAAATGATTTGCATAGCGGGAAATGGGGCGTGATTACGTTGTCAATCAACGGAAGAAAAGCAAAACGGTAAGCAAACTTTAGATTGCTCAGAGCTCGGACGTAAAACTTTGAGTTCCTCACCTTTTTAAGAATTTGGTTTAAATATTGGTTAAAGAATTTAAATAAGGTTAATATTTTTAAGTCATTAAGCGATGAAGTTCGTAACTTGGAAATAACGGAATCTAGGATTTTACGTTGAAAGTTATTTAGAGTCCGGGAATTTGTCCTTAGCTAAAATTGTTGTTACCGTTATTTATATGTTATTAATATAAATACCGGGTTGGGCAAAATTCACTGACACGCTGGTTAACTGTTTTATTTGTATTTCGTCAGCTGTACTGATTTATTTATTTAATATTCGTAAATATCTATGTGAATAAAGTATATTGATTTTGTACTTTGATTTCGTGAATTACTTGCCATCATATTCTTTTCTTAAAGTATATTCAAACCGCTCGGAGGCAAAATTTCACGACAGACACCAAACATTCTTTTACTGAATTTCCTACCATTAGATAGTATATAAATAACACATAGCTGAGAGGGTGATAGAGCAGATTGTTACCCCGAGAAAACATTGTCAACTGAGGCGAAGCCGAGGTTGACAATGTCTTTTCGAGGGGTAACAATCTGCTCTATCACCCTCTCAGCTATGTGTTATTTAATTTATTATACTGAATGTTCTGTTATTACTGTCGATTAAATTTAAAATTCAAAGTAATAAACTATGACATCTTGTACATAACCATCCGTAATTAATAAAGCGCACACTTGATCAAACGTCTCCGTGAAGGGTAATAGAGTATTTGCCATAGGATAGAGTCGTATTTAATAAAGCGCACACTTGATCAAGCGTCTCTGTGAAGGGTGATAGAGTATTTGTCATAGGATAGAGTCGTGTTTAATAAAGCGCACACTTGATCAAGCGTCTCCATGAAAGGTAATAGAGTAAATTGACACCCTCGTATTAGCCAATCAAAATCTTGCATTTTTACATGAAGTATAATAATATTCAATAGTTTACTCGTTGGCAATCATGCCTTATTATCTTTTTATTTTGGACAACACCAACAGTCATTTGAAGAAAAAGATATATAGTCGGTGCTGTGTATATAAATAAACTCATCATAGATACCAGGATTGAAATTTTATATTAACGCCATACGCGAGTTTCGTCTACAAACGACTCAGCAGTGAAGCTCGAATAAAAAATGTTAAAAAGGCCAAATAAAGTGTAAAGTTGAAGAGCATTGTAGTTTAAACCTATTATTTTTCGATGAAAGTGAACGTAAGAAAGTATTTTCAAACCAAACATATTTAAAACGTGTTACTTAGATAAGTAACTTTAAATTTAAACTTTCTATGTTTTCGTACTGGCTATAAAAACTAGAGGCTCTAAAGAGCCTGTGTCGCTCACCTTGGTCTATGTGAATATTAAAGGAAGCAGATGGATTCATGACAAAATTGTGTTTTGGTGATGGTGATGTGTTTGTACATCTTACTTTACTGAACATTCTTGCTGCTTAAAATTATCTCTTTCTATAATGAACTTGGCCCATTAGGTTCAGTGGAAAATGTTAGTAAAAATTTACAAATTTTATGACAATTGTTAAAAATTGACTATAAAGAACAATAACTCCTAAGGGGGTCAATTGACCATTTCGGTCATGTTGACTTATTTGTAAATCTTACTTTGCTGAACATTATTGTTGTTTACAGTTTATCTCTATCAATAATAATATTCAAGATAATGACCAAAAACAGCAAAATTTCCTTAAAACTAACATTTCAGGGTCAGCAACCCAACAACGGGTTGTCCGATTCATCTAAAAATTTCAGAGCAGATAAATGTTGACCTGATAAACAATTTTACCCCATGTCAGATTTGCTCTAAATGCTTTGGGTTTTGAGTTATAAGCCAAAAACTGCATTTTACCCCATGTTCTATTTTTAGCCATGGCGGCCATCTTGGTTGGATGGCCACGTCACCGGACACATTTTTCAAACTACTAACCCAAAAGATGATTGTGGCCTAGTTTGGATTAATTTGGCCAAGTAGTTTCAGAGGAGAAGATTTTTGTAAAAGATTACTAAGATTTACGAAAAATGGTTAAAAATTGACTATAAAGGGCAATAACTCCTAAAGAGGTCAACTGACCATTTCAGTCATTTGACTTATTTGTTAAACTTACTTTTGTGAACATTATTGCTGTTTATAGTTTATCTCTATCTATAATAATATTCAAGATAATAACCAAAAAGAGCAAAATTTCCTTAAAATTACTAATTCAGGGCCAGCAACCCAACAACGGGTTGTCCGATTCATCTGAAAATTTCAGGGCAGATAGATCTTGAACTGATAAACAATTTTACCCCATGTCAGATTTGCTCTAAATGCTTTGGGTTTTGAGTTATAAGCCAAAAACTGCATTTTACCCCATGTTCTATTTTTAGCCATGGCGGCCATCTTGGTTTGATGGCCGGTTCACCGGACACATTTTTCAAACTACTAATCCAAAAGATGATTGTGGCCAAGTTTGGATTATTTTGGCCAAGTAGTTTCAGAGGAGAAGATTTTTGTAAAAGATTACTAAGTTTTACGAAAAATAGTTAAAAATTGACTATAAAGGGCAATAACTCCTAAAGGGGTCAACTGACCATTTCAGTCATGTTAACTTATTTGTAAATCTTACTTTGCTGAACATTATTGCTGTTTACTGTTTATCTCTATCTATAATAATATTCAAGATAATAACCAAAAACAGCAAAATTTCCTCAAAATTACCAATTCAGGGGCAGCAACCCAACAACGGGTTATCCGATTCATCTGAAAATTTCAGGGCAGATAGATCTTAACCTGATAAACAATTTGACCCCGTCAGATTTGCTCTAAATGCTTTGGTTTTTGAGTTATAAGCCAAAAACTGCATTTTACCCCTATGTTCTATTTTTAGCCATGGCGGCCATCTTGGATGGTTGGCCGGGTCACCGGACACATTTTTTAAACTAGATACCCCAATGATGATTGTGGCCAAGTTTGGTTTAATTTGGCCCAGTAGTTTCAGAGGAGAAGATTTTTGTAAAAGTTAACGACGACGACGGACGACGACGGACGACGCCGGACGCCAAGTGATGAGAAAAGCTCACATGGCCTTTTAGGCCAGGTGAGCTAAAAAACGAGAAAATGAAGATATTTGAATATCTTGCATTTTCGGCTGCTTTTTTCTCAATTTAAACAAGTTTATAAGTTATTCCACAATAATGCTGTGACTTGTGTAACACATAATGCATTATTCAATTTATTCTTATAATTCTCAATTTGGGACATTAATTGTAGGTGGAAGACTCGCGATCGTCGCGAATTAATTTAATTAAATGAGACAGACCACAAAAACGATGAATTGATAGTTTATTTATAGTATGTTTACCTTTCCGTCTCAAAAGCGATAAGCAAATTGCACTAGTAAGTCTTCGTATTAATCCTTCTAATGGACATACGACATAAGTGAATTGTACTTTACTGTCAACAGACGAGAAACCAAAACTTAAAAGTCCTGTTTAAGGAGTAAAGCTGAATAAAAGAGTGACATTTAAAATGAAAAAATAAACGGCCTTGGCACAGTTAAAATTTTGGCCATGCTTAGTGAATTTATACATACCTTGGTACTTCGGAATGGGAACATTAAGGTTTTCTCAAGTTGCAGTTTCGAAGTTTTATATTGAAGTAGACAATACGGTATGCATGTAGTAATCCTAGCAGATTTTACTTAATCAAATCAAATCAAATATATGTTATTGTCAATTAAAGACGCCCATTACAGGCAGAATAATCACAAGTTAAATTTGGTACAATGATTACAACGAAGAGAAAAGAAAGACACACTTATGTATATTTATAAAATGTATCATGTTTCAACTTTGACAAATACAGTGATCCTAAAAAATATAGGAAACTAAATTTAAATATTCTGGTTTTTCCCCTGGTGCTTTTATGATCCTACAATAAGAAACTACAAATATCTAAATTATGCCTCTGTCTTTTTACAGTAAAATATATAAACTCACTAAGTTTCTAATAGTTGTTTTCGAACAACTTTTAAATTATTAATTAAATTGCTCACTTGATTAAAAATTTGACTATCTTCATTGGACATTAGCCAAATAAATTGTGATTGATAATCTAAATTGTGAAAGTTTTTGTAACTTTTAACTATGTTGGAAATAATGGAAACTCTCTCACTTTCCAAAGATGAACATTTAAGTAAAAAATGGAGTTCATCTTCCACTTCTTTTTTACAAAGATTACAAGTTCTATCCATTGCCTGAAGTCCCCTGTATCTACCTCTCTCTATTTCTAAATCATGATTACTAATTCTGAATTTTGTCATCTGAATTCTCAGATTCCTATTACCTATAGCCAAATAAGGTTCAAAATATATATTTCTCTTAAAAAGTCTGTATGTTCTAAGTTTATTTCCAAATGACATATTTTTTCTGTCATTGTTTAAAGATGAATACCACGACTTATTATACTTTAATTTAAGTTTGTTTAAAATAAATCTTTTCAAGTTTGATTTCATATTAAAAACTTGTGATAAATCTATGTCTAAGTATTTTGCTAGTGAACTTATAGAATTAAACCAACTTTTCTTACTATGGTTTGATAAGGATTTTGATACAAGGAGAGCTTCAGACAATAATTGGTCCTCTGTACTTGTTAAAAGTGATAAGTATGAAAACATATTAACTATAACTTCAATAAATAAAGGATATCTCCCTAGCTCACCTATCACTGCCATATTTGTGCTTCTCTTTCCTACTCCCAGTGAAAATTTACAGATTTTTAAATGAACTGATTCAGTTTGCAGTTCTTTACATAATTTTTCAAAATAACAGTCTCCTTTTTCAGTTAACTTTTTTGAATCTAAAGCACCCCAAATTTCACTTCCATAAGTTAAAATTGGTTTTACTGTGTGGTCAAATATATGAAGTAAAGTTTTAATTTTGGGTTTATGACCTTTAAATATTTTATAAATTTTAAAAGAGCTTTTAGTCCTCTTTTATATAGATCATGTTTAGCATCTGTAAAGCTTCCAGAGGCACTGAAGTTTATCCCTAAGTATGTATACTGTCTAGCTTTGTCAATAGGACAATTATTTAATTTAAAAGATGCATGATTTATTTTTCCTGTACAATTGAAAACCAAACTTTTTGTTTTCTTAAGGGTAATTTCTAACCCCCATTTATTACAGTACAGGCACAACTTATCTAAACTATTTTGTAAGCCTTCTGCAGTTTCAGATAGCAAAACTACATCATCAGCATATAATAAGCAGTTCAACTGAATTGAGTCAAGTTGAACTGGGTCACAGGTTTTATCAAATATTTCAGGGAGGTCATTAATGAATAATTTAAAAAGGTTAGGGCTGAAATTATCCCCTTGGCGAACCCCTATATTAGATGAGAAGAAGTCTGTCATCTGAGATTTGCTAATTCTCACATTCAACTCAGTCTTTTTATACATGCTTTTAATAACATTATAATATAAATCACTGATGCCATATTGTCTTAGTTTATAGAAGAGACCCATATGCCAAACTGTATCAAATGCCTTTTTGAAATCGACAAAACAAGAAAAGAGAAGCTTAGGGCCCATTTGAGTATATTTTTCTATTAATGTTTTGAGAACAAACATATGGTCACTTGTTCTTTTTTCTTGCAAAAACCAATCTGTTCTTTACATATTATATTTCTCTTTGATAAAAAATTCTCTAGCCTTATGTTTAATATTTTTGCAAATAGTTTTCCTAGTGCACTTCCAATGGTTATACCTCTGTAATTTGAGGGGTCATCAGTAGAACCACTTTTGAATATTGGCACTATAAATCCTTTTGCCCACATAGAAGGGAAGGAGCCAGTTAAAAGAATATGATTAAATAATTTTTTAAAACTTGTTAAAAGAAATGACTGGCTACATTTTAGCATTTCATTTAGAATCATGTCAAAGCCACTTGACTTCTTATTTTTTAATGTGTATATAGCTGTAATTACTTCTTTATCATTAATTTGGAAGTCAAGCTCTGAGAATATTTTTTCCTTTTCCAATTGCTTAAATCGATTAATAAAATTGTTATCGGTTGTATTAATTTTACTTTTATTTAGCTCTTTAAAATAATCAAACCATGTATTACATGGAATGTCTGGAGATGTAGATTTGTTTGTATCTTTAGATAAATCCTTTAGTAAATTCCAGTATTTATTAGGGTTATTTTCATGAAGGTTGTCAAGCTCATCCATTACACTTCGTCTAAATTCCTTTAATTTCTGTTTTCTAGTTTTTCTGTACAATTTTAATAGTGATAAATAAGATGTCCTAACAATAGGATCTTTGCTAATTTTTTTAAGGAGTTTTTCCTTACTAACTTATTGTTGTCTTAAGCCTGTAAGTGAAATATCAAACCATTTAGGTTGTCTTATTTTATTTAAATGTTTAGACAAGAATATATATGTAGACCAAAAATAAAAATACCCAGCTATTATCTGATTACTGGGCTTATCATTTATCTTGTGAAAATCACCACTAGATATATTTTGAACCATGAGACAAACGACACCTGCTTACCTTTGCAATGCATTCAATCACATTTGTAGTCTGCAACATGATTTTATATTCGAAATCTGTAAAAACTGCATTTTCGGTTGTCAGGTGAAATTTTCGAAAATTCATAAACATTTAAAAAATATTCTAATTAAATATTTCGTTGAAGGGCAAACTAGTTTTTTTTAGTGGTTTAAGACTATTAACCTTAGTTATCACACACAAAGATATGCATTTTCATCATCCAACTTGAAAGACTGTCAAGTCCTTTTGATAATAAAAAAAAAAGCTATTCGAATAAACCTACTCTGTTTTTGTGATTCATTAGACAGGTATTTCACTTGACCCATATATTTCATCTTTTAGTACTGTGATTTTTTATGGTATAAAGTCAACCTGTAGCTTTGCTATATAAAAATGATAGATTCTGAAGCGAGATGATGTATCAAATATTCTTGCTTTGTACGATTTCAAGACAAAAGATTCAACTCAAACACGCTCCAACATAATATTGTAACATAAATTGGATTTTTTCCTTTGATGTTTTTATGAAATAATTTGCTTAAAAAGTGTGGTAAGGGAAAACCATGGTATATTATATGCAAATTTATGTTGTACCATACTTTGCTAATTAAATATGCAACTCGACTAAATCCAAAGGAAAAAAGGCGGAGCTTCAGCCATGGTATAACATATTCATTTTCATGTTATTCCATGGCTGAAGCTCCACCTTCTTTTTTAAATGTGTCCGCCTCTAAAATATTTAGAAAACTGTAAAACGTACTAAAAGGTCAAGATCTTCATTTGTTTTCATTTTATAAGAAAAAGCAATAAATTATGTGTACCACATTTCAAGAAACCCTTTTCAAACAATATAGGATTGATACGAATTCCCTTAATTTTGGAAACAATTACTAAATGTTTCTTCTTTCAGTATTGAAAAAAATAAAATGTAAAACCATCATTTCCTTTGCGAAAATTCAATTAAATTTCGATTTAAAAAGGGGGGTACCTATACAAAAAGGAATAAATATCTGCTACAAATATCTGTGAAAAAACATGATTAGGGGACGTACACGGTCTACGCCCCTGTATCCGCCACTGTTGAAATATTGTTTTATCATTAAAATTGTGTTTTAATAAATAATCTAATAAAATAATGGAAGAAAAGCATTTTTCAATTAGATGAAAATTCTGTAAAATATGATCAGTTTGCATGATACATTGAAAACAAAAAAAAAAACAATTCTTGCCGTCTTTAGAATAATTATTTAATCCTTGTTGCTGGAATCCGACATTTTTGTTTACCTCAGTTTGATGACATTATGAAATTACTTGCGCCTACAATCATACAGGGGGCGCAAAACTAAAAAAAAAAATCGGGAAAATTCGACATTTTTTTTACTTTCTGCAAATTCATGGGTTCTATAACATGAAATACACAGACGATCATACACGAAGCGCAAAAGTGACTTGCGCGAGCTTCCATTTCATTGGATAAAACTGTAACGCGATCAATTTCCAATATTAGTTGTGAAGGTCTTCAAGCTGCCAATCATTTTATTTATATTACAAATTTTATATACCATGTGTCTTACTCATTAACATATTTAAACAAACTCATCCTTCGGATTCGTTTGTTTGAATATGTTAACTCGTAAAAACCATGGTATATATAGTACGTGGAGCGGCGAAAGTTAAAAAAGTCGCTTAGTTAACGAGTTTAAATTACCTAAATACCTCATGGGATTTTAATGGCTTAAAATGTCTATCGATTATTCAACTTCTGAAAAATGTTTGTCGTCAAAATAAAATGTGGTACAAATGACGTTAAAAATAGCCTTAACTGACGTTACCCAACTTGCATCGTATACCCCACTGCTGATTCGGTACTCATATTTCATATCAAACACGTTCTAAAAAATAATTTGTGAACGAAATTGGTAAATATAGTTATTCTTGAACTTCATACAATTTAAGAGCATTTTTAAAAAGTCCTATATGGAGAGCACAATGCATCTGAAAATGGTTGAAAATAACAGTGAAAAATCATCGTTTTTCATTTTTCACCTAGCATTATTTGCACGTGCAGTATAGTTGTATTTTAAAGGCACAACAATAAAGCCGTCGTATAATACTTCAATCGACTCGATTTACTTTTTGCAGTAAATTCTTTATAAGATAAATATTTGGCTAAATATCGGCTTTTTATTGAGATTTGAAGTCCGAATATTTGTCACAAATTTACCGACATTGTTGTGGTTTCTATTTATAGTCCAACATTCAGCAATTTTTCGAAGGTTGATTGTAGTCGTTTTCAAGCATATTTCTTGTTCATTTTGTAATTTCCGAAGCTTTGTGATTAATTTATATTGTTTGGCATTGTTGTGTATTAGATTTTGTTGATTTCAACGGGAAAAGTGAATATCATTGTAGGGTTTGTTTGGTTTTCAGGTGTGTTTGATTTGTTTCTTATTTCATCAAATGGACAATTTATCAGTCTCATTAAAACTAGTCCCTCCGAATGCCAAAAAAAGGAGAGTGGAAGTTGGTGTTGACAATTGCATTATCTGCAATTCTGTTGATGATGAAAATTTGATAAAATCAACGGAATCTGGAAGGAAAAGCCTGATAAATGCTGCAGCAAAGAGACGTGATGATTTGTTCAGTTTTTTGATGAGTTCTGCAATGAAATATCTAGTAAATTACCCGTATTTAGGTACCATAGATCATGTTTTAAAAGCTACACAAGTAAACATAATTTAAAAGCAGTAGCATGTTCTTCAGCTGAAAAGGAAACACCAGATATATTAACATTACGATTTCTCTAATTCTTTGGTGCCTGGAAATTATGATCATCCTCTCGATACATCAAAGTGTAGTTTTTGCCGCAAAATGTCACATAAAAGGGTGAAAACATTACATACCATTTCATCCGCTGAACGGTTAGCCAATCTTAAAGATGCTGCTATTAGAGCATGCGACGCTGAAATGATTGATCGAATAGAGAAAGAGAATTTGCTCAATAAAGCAGTGTATCATGCAGCATGTCTGACTACATACTTGGCATATAGACCAAAATCAAATGATAAATCAGCGTATGATTTGGCATTTGAAAGAGTGGTTGAAATAATAGACAGAGACCTCATTTGTGACAAAAAGTCTCTTCTATTGCCATCACTCTTGACAATGTACCAGTCTTTTTTACCTGATAAAATAAGTAAGACCTACTGTAATTCCTCCAAGCTTAAGGCTAAACTTGAGAAGCACTACAAGGATGCAATTGTATTTTTTGCTCAACAAGGACAAGGTAAATCTAGTATTGTATTTGCTAGCAACATTTCCATTGGCGACGCTGTTAAGGCAGCTCATAGCATCAAAGCAGAATTAGAATTGCTTGAGATAAAAGCCGACTGGAGTACATGTAGATCCACCAAAACCAATAAACAAACCGATATGCATGTACAGCCGCCTCAATATTAAGACAAAAAATTAAAATGTATACATTTCTGGAGATTATTATCCTGCAAATGACGAAGCATCATTGGAAATGTCAGAAGCAATGTTGCCAACTAGTTTGATAAGATTTATCACTTGGCTTCTTGACAAAAAGTCTTTTGAAACATTTTCTTCAGTATCAATGGATATTTCGCATGATATTCGAAGAAAATGTGCTGCTATCGCAGAGTGCCTGGTGTCAAATTGTAGTAACATAATTACTCCATTTAGTCTTGGTCTTGCAGTACAGTTATATCATGAGTTTGGATCAAAGTCTTTGATTGAAAATTTAAATGCACATGGTTTCTGTGTCAAGTATGACGAGGTTCGGAGGTTTTTGACTAGTGTTGCAAATACTGAAATAACAAAAAAAATCAAGGTGGTTATGTCCCGTCCGGTATAGCTAACTGTGGTTCCTTAATCCAAGAAGGTGTGGACAATATTGACATTAATACCGAAACGATTGACGGAAAAAACACATTTCACTCGATGGCGCGTGCTATATTTCAAAATTCAGTTCTACATGGAACATTCGGATTTAATACCCGACAACGGTTTGAACGGAAACAGGACAAAGCATTAGTCTATGACGAAAAAGTATCCTCGCTGATGCAGTGCTTACCCTTTACGAAACCAAAAATGAGGGGCGAACCGTTGAGACGCCAAAATGCACTGGAACTATTAAACAGTTGCACAGATCCAATCGGTCAGACTCCAGATTTGTTATGGGTTATTCGTAGAATGATATGCAGAGAGGGATCTGTTTTGCCACATGAATTGTCTAGTAATTGTACCGAACAATTTGTTCCATTTTGGTCTGGTTTCTTCTGCACACTTGCGGACTTTAAACCAGATAGAACAATTGTTGCTTATGGACCTATAATTGACAATAAACCAAGCGACATGGCCACTGTATTTACTGCAATGCACAATTGTCAGAATTTGGCGACTACGTTGGGTTAAAAACATGCAATTCAGACAATGGATCAGCAGCTATATGCAGTTGCTCAACAAGTCAAATGGTCCCTAAAAGACAAATTTGCTGATCATATAATTAGACTCGGTGGTTTCCATGCCCTGTCTTGTTTTATTGCGGCAGTGGGAAAATTATGGTCGGAGGCCGGTCTGAAAGACTTGCTTGTTGACTCTGGTGTCTATGCAGGAACAACTGCAGAGCAAATGCTTAGCGGCAAACAGTTCAACAGGGCAGTTCGTGGGTTAACCCTTGTCTATGAAGCATTGATGCATGTTTTGTTGTCTCAGTTTTTCCAATATTGTGATTTAGAGGATCGATTGGCTGATGTACCAAAACATTTGTGGAGCAGGATGAAAGAGGCCAATTTACAGTTTGAATCTTCTGCATGTTCTGGTAACAGTCAGCCTGTTGATAATCTTGCTGAAACATTTACGCAGTATGTGACTCCTGTTTTAACAGAGTATATTGGTTCTGCCAGTGAGAAATCACCAACTTTGAAATATTGGTTAATGCTGTTGCTTGCCATCCAACTAATATTACACAATATTAAAGCAGAACGTGAAGGAAATTGGCAACTGCATTTGTATACCATTTCTAAAATGCTACCATACTTTTTTTATCACCAATCGTACAAACTATTCACGATGGGCACCTGTTTACCTTCTAGATATGTAAGAGTTACCCCCAGAGGTTCAGCAACATTTTGACAATGGTGAATTCACCATTCGGCAGGGGTCTGGGAGATATAACGGGATTTGGAGCGATATGGCCGTGGAAAAAACTGTGATCAAGGATTCAAAAGGTAGTGGGGGTATAGCAAACATTGCTGGACAGAAGTCTGCGTTAATCAGATGGTCATTATCTCGTCATGTCGTTGCTGATTTTGCCAGTACAATGCGCGTTCGATCAGGCATCAAGTCCGAGGCGGATCACATGCATGGGCAAACTCAAAAAGCTGCCATGAAACGCGACGAGGAGCATGTAAGGACGTTAATAAATCATCTAACCGAACGCATGACTAACCCATTTGATATCAGTTTACACCCTGAATGCTTGATAAACATTTCCACGGGCATGCATGTGTCACCAGAAATTCAGAAATCCCTTCTAACTGCGATCGAAACAGGTGATAAAAATCTCCGATCCTTTGTAAACAACGCATTCTCAACCGATGGAAAGTCTAGTTTCTATAGTCCCTTGTCGCGGTCTAATCTAAAAACATTTGCCGACATGTCCAAGAAAACCCCGTTTCGTTCTCATACAGGAGACACTCTGCACATTCATGTTGACCCAGAGCTTGTGTTTCGAAGAGCCTTAACATTAAGTAGCTCACGTGATGACGTCTCCCTTCAAAAAATCATGGAGCATCCCATTGGCCCAGTCCCAACTTCAATTTTTCATGATGACGGATCAATGAGAAAATCGGTCAAAGCTGAGTTGCTCCACAAGCTCGAGGAAACTGCTTCGTCTGTTCCAGTGCTTCCTGATTTTGATAAGTCAAAAACAGTGTTTATCAGAGATGGAATGGCAATTGTTCAAACATTTCATGTGAAAAAAAGTTCAACTTTCGGTGACCTGGCTAATGACTATGTTGCCAGGGCTCTATCCAATTACCATCAAAGTGAAACTGTGATTGATGTTTTTGACAGGTACGACGTGTTACTATCAGTCAAATCTAGTGAAAGAGAACGAAGGTCGTCAAAAACAGGATATTCAGGACTTTACCAGGTCATTGAAAGTCGACTTGTGCCAGACTAGTACGATTTTTGGCTGTCTCTCAAAACAAAAAATCCTTTTTACATTTCCTTGGTGAATATGTTACATCAAATGTAAATACTAAATTTGACTTGCCGTTTCCAAACGCTTTGTACATGGCTGGTTGTTTTACTGATCCGGAAATTGCAAAAAAACTGACACATAGTAGTGTTATAAGTTGTCCGACATTGCGGTGTAACCATGAAGAAGCAGATACCAGAATGATTTTTCATGCTTTTCACGCGGATGAAATGTTTGTTGGGAAAGACGTCAAGGGTAGAATTGTGATAAAATCAGATGATACTGATGTTCTTGTTCTGGCTGTACATTTCTACCCAATGCTTAAAAATGCAAAAGAATTATGGGTTCAAACTGGTTCAATAGGTAGCTTGAAGGATAATAGACGTTTTATACCAGTTCACGACATTGTTTCGTCTATTGACCCAGTTGTCACCGGTATTCTGACGGTCGTTCATGCTCTGAGTGGGTGTGATTCCACTTCAAGTTTTTTTGGAATCGGTAAAAAGTCAGTATTCAACCTCCTGAGATTAAAACCAAGCCGTTTCAGTAATCTTGTAGCCTTAACACAAGATGATGTTGATAGTGCGGTAGTTGCTGCTAGGGAGTTTGTTGCTGCTTTATACGACTCAAAGTACAAATTTAAGAAATGTCACAACGATTTAAATTTGCTGAGACATCACTTGGCTATCAATAAAGATAAAAGTCTTATAAAGCTTCCGCCATGTGAATCCGTATTTAAACAACACGTACTGCGTGCAATCTGGCAAAGCAAATTTTGGGTGTCGGCAAATTTGGCCAACCCAAATAATGGCTCCCCATGTGCTTTTGGTTGGAAAACTGCACAAAATGACAAGTTAGAGCCAGTTTTCTTGGAAGGACAAATGGCATCAGACTTTCTACAAGATCTTATTTGTTCGTGTAAGGGGAAAAAAGCATGCCAGGAAGCATGTGTTTGCAAGGAGCAGGGTCTTCCCTGCACTGATTTATGTTTTTGCCAAAATGTAGGAAATTGTAATAATGTCCAGTCAGTGTCCGCTGACATAGCTGATGACACAGATGAAATATCATGAAAATAGTTTTTGTTACAATATTTGATAGTTTTATTTTGGTTTATTATGGGTTTTTTGTCCCACGTTTCAATTTTATGAAATTAAACTCATCATAGATACTAGTACCAAAATTAACGTTCACGTCTTAATGTTTGAATAATTTCTACAAAATGCTTGCTCTCATTGTGTAGTTTACCACTCCAATATCTATATTATATCAAAAGGTATCTTGTATTGAGAAAGTTCATTTAAGGAAAACTCAGTGACATGTCTTATCCTTCAAAACTGAAAGGAAATTTAGCACGGCTGCACATTTTTATTGTTTTATTTATAAACTATGCATTTCGGATACTCTTTTGAACACTTTTTTCCTGAAGTATTTAAGAAATGCTATTTATCGAGGTGAAATATCAAGGTTATTTTGCTACTGGTTTTTATAAGGCTTTAAAATTTGTATACCACGGACTACCTTCAAAAAAGTTAAATATATAACGTTCTTTTGACGTCAAGTCCAAATAAAAAAACAAAGTTGTATGAACTAACACATTGATACATAGTAATATTCATTTAATTTATTGAATAGATTATTAATTTTGAAAAATATCAATGGTATTGTTTCTCCAGATGAAAATAGGATTTTTTAAGTGATGACCTTTGACCTTGATTTTCGGCATAATGGTACCAGCTTTCATATTGACGACACATATTTTCAAAAAGTACACGATTTCAGCTTTCCAACGAGCTATTAAAAGTCCATGAGGTATTTAGGTAATTTAAATTTCTGAAATTGTCTGCTCCGCCGCTCCACTATAAAAAGGTGCACTCGATTTTCTCTTCTCGATACAATTGTTACTCTTTTTTGGAATTTTTTCTCGAGTCACATAATGGAAGGGCAGACACGAAAATTACTGAACTAAGATTGTTCTCCGCCTGTGGTAACTTTTTTTTTAAAACACATACAAATGTCCTTTTTTAGAAAACCACTGAATGGAATGATGTACAGTTCAAGATGGCAACCAGTATATTTTATTAAATTAAGGGACCAATATTAAAATAAAAATGGTCTCAATCATTTTTTTGGTATCTTTTCTGATTTTTTTGTATTATTTTATATATGATTTCCAAAACCAAAGTAGAGTCAGGTAAGCGACACAGGCTAGTGAGAACCTCTAGTTCTTCCTCCGACCTGGCTTTTCTTATAAGGCAAAGTCCATTTGAATGGTCTCTGTATATATTTCATGTAAATTTGTTGGTTTTTATAGTGATTAAGATTATAATACAATGGTAACTGCTGCATCCATGTTTTTTATGAATTTTTACCGTTATGTCTGTTGGTTTTGCTGTAAAAATATATTCATTACTCCAGAATTATATGAGACTGTCATACTACTTGGAGGTTAGGCTAGCTATAAAAACAGGCTTATACATCATTTTCTACATAAGGAAAAAGTAAAATCACAATTATACTGAACTCCGAGGAAAATTCAATCGGAAAGTCCCTAATCACATGGCAAAATCAAATGACAAAACACATCAAACGAATGGACAACAAACAACTGTCATATTCCTGACTTGGTACAGGCATTTTCAAATGTAGAAAATGGTGGATTAAACCTGGTTTTAAAGCGCTAATCCTCTCACTTGTAAGACAGTCTCATCAAATTCCGTTATATTTACAACGACGCGTGAACAAAACAGACATAATAAATGAAATAGTAATAATTGTGTTACAATCTTAAAACAAACAATTTTACAAAAAGAAGCACAAAAGTATCTATCAAAAAAATTGAAAACACATTCATTGCTTTGCGTCTTTGACGTCAGAAAATTTATACGTCGCATAGTAATTTTTCTATGTTACCTTTTACATACACGTGAAAGTATAAGATTACTGTTTTTATCTTTTATATCCCCTCCCTCGGACAGTATATCGCGAGGTACTCTGTTCTGAACCCACTTGGTGGCTTCACATCATAGCTAATTCCACCGAGGACGAATATTTAAACGGAGTGTACTTGGCACAAGTGAATGTATGTAGTTTCCGGTTGTAGTCGAGATGAAATTTTATTTTGTGTTTATTGAGCCGACTGTACCTGCGTGCTGGTGGACATCGACAGTCCAGTGGGTCTCTCTATTCTGGACGAAACACTGTCTATCAGTTTCTATAGTAATTGGAAAGCGGTAACGATTGATCATTTCGGCATCTGTATACATATATCAAGGGGATTTGTACGGTCTCTAAAAATTCATGCTCTATGTATGTTGCGTCACAGGGATAATATTTGCAACGCTGCAGCCATTTTTTGAATAATTGGGACAATCGCAACAGTAGTCGTACGTATTTCTTGGACACATAAGTGTGGATAGAGGTACTTTTAAGTTTACGATCAAATAAACTCATCATAGGTACCAGGACTAAAATTTTACACTTACTCCAGACGCACGTTTCGTCTACAAAAGACTCATTAGTGACGCTCGAATAAAAAAATAACGTTTCAAAGGCCAAATAAAGTACAAAGTTGTTCCTAAAAGTTTTGTCAAATACAGCTACGGTAATCTATTCCTGAGTTACAAAAGTCTTAGTTTTTCAAAAATTCAAAGTTTTGTTAACAGTTTATTTATTATTATGATAAAATTGAGAATGGAAATGGGGAATGTGCCAAAGAGACACAACCCGACCATAAAAAAAAAACAACAGCAGAAGGTCACCAACAGGTCTTCAATGTAGCAAGAAATTCCCGCATCCGGAGGCGTCCTTCAGCTGGCCCCTAAACAAATATATATTAGTTCAGTGATAATGAACGTCATACTAATTTCCAAATTGTACACAAGAAACTAAAATTAAAATAATACAAGACTAACAAAGGCCAGAGGCTCCTGACTTGGGACAGGCGCAAAAATGCGGCGGGGTTAAACATGTTTGTGAGATCTCAACCCTCCCCCTCTAGCCAATGTAGAAAAGTAAACGCATAACAATACGCACATTAAAATTCAGTCCAAGAGAAGTCCGAGTCTGATGTCAGAAAATGTAACCAAAGAACATAAACAAAATGACAATAATACATGAATAACAACAGACTACTAGCAGTTAACTGACATGCCAGCTCCAGACTTCAATTAAACTGACTAAAAGATTATGATTTCATCATATGAACATCCTTCCAGTTAGGGGTTTAGTATCATACCATCATAACATATATGAGAAGAACATTACCCGTGTCATGCCAACAACTGGTTTTTGAATAAATGTGTTTAGTTCCGATGCAAAGACCCTATAAGTGAATCAATATTAACGCCAAAATATGCAATCTTTAATGACCTGACAACAGTATCGTAACTATATCCCTTCTTAATAAGTCTATTCAAAGGTTTTGTTAGTTTTTGAGGTGAATACTGACACCTTTGTGCTTTATAAAGAATATTTCCATAAAAAATTGGATATGAAATACCTGAACGTATAAAAAGTTTGCATGTTGAGCTATATTTACGAATGATGTCCTTATACCGATGATAAAATTTAGTAAATGTTTTGACTAGTTTGTGATATCGAAAACCCTGGTGTAATAATTTTTCAGTAATACATAAATTTCTCTCGTTAAAATCTAAAACATTGTTACATACACGAGCGAATCGTACAAGTTGAGATATATAAATACCGTAAGATGGTGACAAGGGAACGTCACCATCTAAAAATGGATAATTAACGATGGGAAATGAAAAATCATCTCTTTTATCATAAATTTTAGTATTCAGCTTTCTGTTAGTGATATAGATATCAAGATCGAGGAAAGGACAGTGGTCATTGTTAGTATTAGCTTTATTTAAAGTAAGTTCAGCAGGATAAATTTCTTTAATATACATATTGAAGTCGTCATTATTGAGAGCCAAAATATCATCCAAATATCTAAAAGTATTATGAAATTTGTTTATCAGATGTTGTTTCGATGGGTCTTTGCTTATTTTGTCATAAATTGTAAGTCATAGCAATACAAAAACAGGTCCGCAATAAGTGGTGCACAGTTAGTCCCCATTGGAATTCCGATAATCTGACGAGATACTGAATTCCCAAAGCGAACAAAAATGTTATCTAGTAAAAATTCAAGGGCATATATAGTATCAAAGCATGAACATACTTATGATAACTCAAGTCAACACAGAAGTGCTAACTGCTGAGCTGGTGATACCATCGGGGAAATGAATCACCACCAGCAGTAGCATCGACCCAGCGGTTGTATCAAATAAACTCGTAGTTTGTCGAAAGTTTTTTTTGTTAAATTGGATTTTGACATCTGACTAAGTCTGATCTTGCACTTACGATGTTTTGTGAAATTGAAAGATGATAATGTGCAAAAAATGTGTGTTCCGAAAAGGGTCTTGCGGCTTTTATCTAACCCTTTTCTATAAACTGTGGAAAATTGCAATGCAAGTTCTAATACATGCATGTGTCAAACTTCTAATTTATGACATCATAGTTACTGCACTAAATAGTTCTGATTTTTCGTTGTTCATTCCTGTAAGATTGGAAATTTATCTACGTCTCGAGAATTCACATGTCATTGTTCTATTTAATAAGGAGTTATATTGTTGACATAATATATAATGTATTATCTTCCTTGTAGTAAATTTTACTTTTGGGATTTGCATTAATAACCATATTTGTGCGGTTATAATCACAATTAAATAGATTAAATCAATTGATTTGCAAACTGGTAGAAATACGTTAATGTGTGATTGTTTTTTAATAAATATAATGAAATATTAACGATTCCCCTTTGGTTGCGTATTTCCAAGTAAATGGAGAATGCGTAGACACACACGCACAAACACAAACGAGAGGTCAACTCTGTGAGGACGTTAGATTTCCGATATCATCGTAAAACCTTTCAAAAAGCGTACTTCAAAAAACAAATCCATTATACATATATTAACAAAGATATCTCTTGCGCTTGCTACTAATTTAGTATTAATCAAACTCCTAACGTTATGAGTTCTATCAGGGGTTTCGATGACAATAGCAATATTCTAAAGTTTAGTGTTTTGATATATCTTTTCGTCTTTTTCTCAGGTATTGGTTTTATCTGTTTATTTGTTATATATCCTCAAATATTTATAAAACATAATGATTTGAAATAATAATTAAATGTTATTAAGTGAATTATGTTTTTCAAAAACTGAAATGGAAATCAGTTTAATTCGTTCCAAGTTTTGCGATTTAAATATTTCATGTGATGCCAATCTGTCAGTGGCGACCACATATGAGCGCATGCCTGGTTTGTAAATTTGCACCTAATAGGTGTGTTGGTTATGGAGGAATGCTGTTCAGTTGTCGGAAGCAATGGATTAATCGTTATCGATTGCAGTAGATGACATATGGAGAGATATGTTTGATGTAGCTGGAATAAGGGATTGTATGGGTTCATCTGTCGTGTTTCTGAGAGCATTTGGTATTTATTTGCGCTTATCCTCATTCTCAGCATTTTATTTTTTTTTTTACAGATAACTCTTTTATGTCGGCGTCTTGAACGTAATTGTCTTTCAAATTAATAAAACCAGGTACTAGTGCACACTGGGGTTAGTCAGTCGCTTATTCTCATTCAAATTGCTTTTTTTCTCATTATATTCATTACATTGGCATTTTTTTTTAAAACCTAAGAACCAATGTTCATTTTCAGTTCCTGTAAGAGATAGCAGGGTTTGACACTAACTTTTGTAGGCATAGTAAGTATTAAAAATTACATTCAACTAGCCCTGTTCTGTATCAGATAGCCTAGTGATCTGGAGTGCGAACCTGCTAGGGGAGTTTGTAGTCCTGTAAGAAGATGTTTTCAGTCTGAAAAAATAATAACTTGTTTTTCAAAACCTACACTTTTAGTGTTAACGAATGATTGATATATCTTAAAAGATTTATTGTGTTAAAAGATACTTAAACATTTACCTGGCAGTTGGGTGAAGTCTCCAAATAATCAACTTCTGCTTCTGTAGACGATACATCTATTGAACAGAAATGTATGGAGCGCTGTTGATGCGAGTGTCCTGCTCCTCTCTTCGACATTGGGCAATTTCTGTTACAAATTTTTGACAATATTTGTCATTCAGGTAGGTCTCCCCTATGTCCAATTTTTTTCATATCTACTTTTGGTTGTCGACCTGGCTTTTAACCTTGGTAAATGTTATTCTACTTATCGCTTCTGTTGAATACTTTCAAGCGCACAAAAGACCGAATTTTATTATCGGAACTCTAGGAGAACTTGGGCCCATTATATGATACTTGGCACAGTTTCTTTGCGGAAAGATGATGATATGATTAATAATTAAATACAATAAAACCAAAAAAAAAAAAAAAAAACAGTCTTATTAATATTTATTTTAAACCGGGTTATCTGGTAACTTCGTGCATTCTTACTATATAGGACAAGTAATCGTATAATTCGGTCTGAGTAATCTTAGGCCGAGTTGACTCTATATAGCGACTGGTTTACGGTAGAAATATTACTCTTCAATGCTAAATAAACGGATCATGAAACCAAAGTAGGCATTATTCGACGAAGTTGTCAGATATGACCGGCGTTTAGGACTGTTTTTTGCCGAAAGTAGAACATATTGATGTTCAATGAAAATAAAATTTACTAGCCCCTCGGGCTTCCGCGCAATGAACATTTAATAGCCCGACACACACATTACTGGTCTCGGGCTACCGGGCTAGCGTAGTGTCGACCCCTGGATAGTTTATTTTTGCAATATAAAGGGGGTCATTTTCATTAGAAATCCGAGATGACATCTTCGATGAAAATTCTCCTACAATTACACTCTCTCACTTACACTCGTATTTCTTTGGGCTGTCTTGTCGAATGTGATTGACATTTTCCCCAGGGTGAGTTTTTGTTTGTCTTATATTTCCTTGCTTTAGTACGTTTAGTTTTGTCCAATTTTTTGTTCAAAAACAATGTGCATACTATTTTGGAGCTGCGTTTTAAGTTTGTGCTATTAACCAGTATAATAAATTGGAAATGTAATTGATATGTCGTTCCAAGTATCACTCCAATAAAGTCGAAAATGCTGCGACATTTCAGAAGATGACAATTAAAATGTATTAGTTTATGTAATTAACCAATTAATAAGTATTATATTAATGATTTGCAAAATTGCTTGAATCAATTTATCATAGTGAAACGGTTTGTTAGTTGTGATTTTAATGAAGTTTTCAATTGAAATGTATTGTTTCAAGTAAATTACCAATCTAAAGTAATAAATCTGCTGTTAGTTCAAACTAATTGAACAAAATGAGAGAATATTAGTTCATTAGAGGTAACATTACTCTTAATCTGAAATTGTTTACTATTATGACCGTGATTAGGCTACCGTTAACTGATATCTGCTTTTAAAACATAAAAGCAGTAGACACCCCTTTACATACTGTTAAACGATTACATTTTCATACACTCATCTTGATCCATTTGTTCGTTGTTGCATGTCTTACTTCATGGCAATGACTAAGCAGGAGGTTTGACTAGCTATAAAACCAGTTTAAACACATAATTTATTATTAAAATATGTCAGTTGTAATCAAAATCTCCGTTTCTATGTATGTTGGCTTTGTTTTTGGTGCACTTCAGTGTTCATATTTTCTTTTATTTTCCTTTAATAGTTAATGTATTTCCCTCGGTTTTGGACTGTTACACGGATTTATTTTCTTAATCGGTTTATAACTTTTGAATAACGGTATACTACTGTTGCTTTTATTTACGGAGAAGTCGGGTTGTTGGTGGTTGATCTGGTGTATTTTTGGTGACTTTGTTTCATTTCTAAAAATAGTATTACCAAAAAAATCCATGTCCATGTTTGTCGGCAATTTTATAAAAAAAAATGTTTTTATAATTCTATTTATAAATTATTTTCAATCACTTTGATTTATAACAAAAAAAGGCTGAGGATATATAAATGAGACATTAAATTTCCAACTTGAAGAGGAACAGACTAAACTATGACAAACAACAAACACGAGGTAAAGAAAACACAATTCATATTATATTTATACACCATTTATGCGACGAATGCTTGATTTCTTGATTGACAACATATTTGTTACGTTCGGAGGACGTGTTTTTCAACAGACTGTCGGCATTCCAATGGGAACAAACTGTGCCCCTCTACTTGCCGACTTGTTTCTTTATTATTATGAGGCTGACTTCATGCAGGAACTTCTTAGGAAGAAAGATAAGAAGTTAGCAATATCCTTTAACTCTACTTTTCGCTATATAGATGATGTTCTTTCTCTAAATAATTCAAAATTTGGTGACTATGTGGAACGCATCTATCCAATCGAGCTAGAGATAAAGGATACTACAGATACAGTTAAGTCGGCCTCATATCTTGACTTACATCTAGAAATTGACAATGAGGGTCGGTTGAAAAAAAAACTTTACGACAAAAGAGATGATTTCAGCTTTCCAATTGTGAACTTTCCATTTCTAAGTAGCAACATTCCAGCAGCACCTGCATACGGGGTATATATCTCCCAATTGATACGATATTCCCGTGCTTGCATTTCCTATCATGATTTTCTTGATAGAGGGTTGCTGCTCACAAGGAAGCTATTGAACCAAGAGTTTCAAATGGTGAAGTTGAAATCACTCTTCGTAAATTTTACATCGCCATCACGAGTTGGTTGACCGTTATGGAATAACCGTTTCAGAAATGATATCGGATACGTTCCTTACGTCGTAACTACAATCCCCTTCCCTTTCATGAATGTGACCTACCGAATTAGACTATTTACCGGATTTGTTATCACATAAGCAACACGACGGGTACCGCATGTGGAGCAGGATCTGCTTACCCTTCCGGAGCACCTGAGATCACCCCTAGTTTTTTGGTGGGGTTCGTGTTGTTTATTCTTTAGTTTTCTATGTTGTGTCGTGTGTGCTGTTGTTTGTTTGTCTTTTTCATTTTTAGCCATGGCGTTGTCAGTTTGTTTTAGATTTATGAGTTTGACTGTCCCTTTGGTATCTTTCGTCCCTCTTTCATAAGCCCTCCGTCCCCGCCAAAAAAAAAATCTGGAATATTCAAACGATTTACCACGCCTTAATCCTGTGGGTGTTTTTTTCATATCCAAAAATAGGTGTAGGTGTGATTACCCATCACATAATTAAATACCGTACTAAAGTACAAATGGATTTTCTGAAAATTGTGTACCGTTTTAAAAACATTTTATAAATGCATTTATCATAATTTAATTATTTATTCCAAAAAGTTCAAACAATTACAAAATGTGTACTTGGTGTGTAGCATTGGAAATAAGAACTAACAGCTGACTAACATATAACTCATTTCTATATCCAAAGGCGGGTGTTTAGTAAGTGAAAGTTTACTACTAAGAACTAAGAAACTCGTAAATAATTTGAAATATCGTGTTACACAACTATATATTAAAGACATTAGCTAATATTTCATGATTTGACATACACAAATTCTGCATCTGCATCTGGTATGATACGAGATACTTCTCTCCTCGCGACAGTGAAATGTTTTAATTTAAAATTAAGAGGCTCGCCGAGTAAAAGTAAAAAAATGTTATGCGATTGCCAATTATAAAGCTCTCCAAAAGGGACAAAATGACACAGGAATTAACGTCTATAGGACACCGTACGGCCATCAACAATGAGCCAAGCCCATGTCGCATTGTCGGCTTTAAAAGGCCCTGAAATGACAAATATAGAATAATTCATACTAAGGACCAAAATTATTAACAAAATAAAAAACAAATACATTACACAGCAACAAACGATAGTCACTTAATTATAGGTTCCTGACTTGATACGGACACCTATTTCATGTGGCTGGGTTAAACTAGTTTGAAGGCGCCTACCCTTCCTCAATAAATAAACAGGTCATCGTTTGGCCTGCAAAACCAATACCGTGCCAGAGTTTAGGCATCAGTTTACCTGTACGGGATGTTTAAGTATACAAAGTCTACATACGGTAAAAGTTAATCTTATAAGTTACGTTAAGGTTTTTTAGAATTTAATTTGTGAGCGTAAATGTTAAGGGTGTAAATAAAAAGGTCATCGTATGGCCTGCAAAACCAATACCTTGCCAAAGTTTAGGCATCAGTTTACCTGTACGGGATGTTTTACGTCCGGTAAAAATGTGGACGTTGCGTACGATGCCTATATCTAGTGTCTCAAAAGTGCCACGCTCACTATTTGCCAACAATCATTGCAATGACCGTGTCAAGAAAGGATCGTAGGTGACCCGTTGCAAGGCAAATCCTGCCAAAATAAAAAAAAATCATAGTGAAGTGGATTTTAACATTTCTTAAATTGTTTATTCCGGACGGCCCCTACTACACCAACCTATTGTATTTAATGACTTGGTTCTTGTCCTTAATTTACTATCGGACGTTCAGCCACTACCAGTCAATAAATAAGATTAATAAGGTCACTAACTATAGACATATGATTTGTTTATAAGTTTGAATATATAAATACCGCTAAATATGTTCGTAGTAACATCATCGTCGTTGAAACAAAATAAACAGTAGGGAACGACAAAGTACACCTTTTGTTGTAATTTTTTGAATATGTTCATCATGTGAAACTAAACTAATTAATTCTTGAAAAGGACCGTTCATGGTGTGTTCATTAGATGTAATTCAAGTTCGTTCCTTTTGGTAATTGAAAGTAAATTAAGAGATCTATAACGCTAAAATATAGTCTAGTGTGATTCCTAACAATATAGGAACAAGGTGGCTCTTTTAAGAGAACATTTGGTTTTCCTTAACAATAATTGCAACCTGTCGTTGAACATTGCTCCCAATACTTACATAATGTCAAGGACTAAATGCATACAGATAAATGTATATCATCACACTTCTTCCAGTACGACTATCTAGCATATTTACATTATTTATCAAATATGAGCGAGTTGAAATACAAAATACCATCTAATTAAAAATAAAGAAAATATAAATTTAGGAGATTGTTGTCCTTAACATGTATATTTATTTAAAAATACTCAAAAGAACATGGATTGTCGTTATCGTGTCTTACAAATACTATTATATACCATACGTTGTATATTATGGAACTAAATGTCTTTAATCAGCAACTTTCTTGTAATAAATACTTCTAATAACCTTCACAGAATCGACTGAATCCTTTGTTGATTGAAATAGTGTTTACAGTACAGATATAATGTTACAATCCTATTTATGATCATTACCAAAAAAAGGATTGTGATTCAACGCTAGAAGGTTTTGTTCATCATGTATTACAAGTCATAAAGATCTATTCGCCATTCTCAATGGTGTGATAATTGAAATTGAAGGCTTCATATGAGAACCAATTAAGAAATGCATTTTTATATAAAATTAGATTAAATGGGGACGAAAATAATCTGCTAGATTGCACTACTCCCCCTCACTCCCTCAACTTGTAATGTCTGTTGGTATTAATGTCAGTGGTTAAATTATGTCCGTAAACGTGATCTAGGGAAAAGAACTTGACAATCATACTCTTATATGTGCAAGCCCGGTACAAATATTTTGTATAGACTCAAATTAGGTTGAAGTGTAATCTTTTAAAAGTTACCTAAAATAGTTCCATATTAGCTTGACTGTGTACTAGCCTTCATATTGAAAAGATGTAATCAAGTCTGCATGCGCCTTGATAACATTACGGTACCAATGTAACTGCACCAGATATGCATTAAGACAAATAATTTAAATGAGGGACGAAAGATACCAAAAGGGACAGTCAAACTCATTAATCGAAAATAAACTGACAACACCATGGCTAAAATGAAAAAGACTAACAGACAAACATTATAACACATGACACAACAAAGAAAACTAAAGAAAAAGCAACACGAACTTTGGTGATATTCCGGAATATTTGAAAATACAAAACCAAAACTGACCTAAAGTCAAGTCAAATCTTGACCAGGGAATCATACTTTTGCATAAGGAAAAATTATATTCCCCAATTTCGTTACGTTATTGCCAACTTTTTATAACAGCAAATTTCAATTTGACAATATCTGTATGTCTGTACAGTACTGAATCACTATCAAAAGAATGTATCTGACATATGACTTATATTTTGATGTTCTTTATTCAGGAAGAAGTTCTATCTTATCACTTAGTTTTTCTGTGTTAATTGTTCACTTTGCCTTCCCTCATTACAAGTTAATAGGCTTCTTTTTAAACACAATTGGAATATGTTGCATAAAGAAACTCGTTACAAAGCAGAAGCTCAAACGCTCTGAGATAGACTGCATTGTTTTAACTAATATTTACAGAACGGCTGGCCTCCACAAACAATTATTTTCACCTTTGTACACCATTATTTCCTGCATATTACTTATTATCAACCTGTCTTGTGCAAGATTATATATATCCAGTTCTTACAGGGCCAGGGTGCTGTTTTTGAAAATCCTCTTCCCACACCATGGTAAAATTCTTTATAATTAATTTATTTGTAAACTGAAAATATTAATGTTTTTATATCATTTAAATGAAAATGGGATTAATCATATTGAAAGGATTCTTTATCGACGTAATAGTTACTGAGTGCAACGACACCAAGAAAAGTGATTTAAAAGCAGCGGTGAATTATAAGATATCATTTATGCAATATTTAGAAATTTAGAAAAACAGTTAAAGAGGGAAATACCTATTTTTAAACGGATTCAAATTTTTATTTATTGTGTTTAGATTAAATGTGGAACGCAGCATATCAATAAATAAAAAGAATGGTATTTTATACGGTGATATTGATAAAATTTTAGCTAAAAGACTTTTTTGTCCATTAATTAAAAAAGTATATAACTTAAATGTGTGTTTGAACTCAATTAGTTTTATGACATCAACATGTCTTCTTGCAACGATTATTGCGTTGCAGTATAAAATTTCATTTTAAAACGCATCAAAAACGAATGGACAAGAAACTATAGGCTGAGTAAAACGAACCCCACCAACACTGCGGTGATCTAAGCTCACATGATACAGTTAAATTAAAACCGTCAAAGCTATTCCAAGTAAGAAATTTAAATACTTGAATAGGTAGTTATTTTAAATCAATGTTTTACAAAACTTTAAATTCTTCGTTATACTTGGCATTTTCTATCTCAGGATGAGGTCAAATATGCAGTATTTGGCAAAACCTTTTGAACTTTGGTCCATTTATTTAGACATTCTTTTTATTTTTATTTGAGCGTGCTATTGAGAACGAAACTTGCGTCTATCGTTAAAATTAGAAACAACTTCTAAAAATTATAAATCAAACAATTAAGATAAAAAGATAAATGATTTTTTGAATATTTTAAGTTAAACTTAACCACATATTTTGGACGATTGATAACGTTTCTACAAAAACAATTCTACCACACAATTTTAGTAGCTATCTTAAACCAGTGACGCAAATACAATTTCATCTCGGGACAAAAAGTGATTGTAAAAGAAAAAGAACAATTGCTTGTTTTGTTGTTTTCGATAGGTAGAATTTCCAAACAATCTTTAAATGTATGGTTTTCAAGGACTCCCTGCTATTAAGTGTTATGAAGAATCTATAGTTACCACAGAACAGAAGAGAACAATGAATATAAGGTTGCATTGATTTCATTTATGTTATGTTCATGTTCCTTTATTAAATCACAGAGTGACCATCGATAGCCAATTATGGACAGCGGCATCAATTACGCACAGATTACCTTATCAAATTGAGCACTATATGGTGAAATCTAGACGTTATAAATAGTAAGGGAATATGTAATTTTCCATGTAAAAGAAACTTTCAATGTGAAATTCAATTGTCTGGATCTTAATCATGAAATTAAGCGTTTCACAAATAACAAATTAAGTAAAGTGTACTTTCTGGTTATAATCCTTTAAGAACTCTAGTGTAACTGAGGTTACTTTTCAACAAATGTCATAGGTACAATTATGTGAAACTGATCAGCAATTTTTTTTTATCCTTTAATAAAATGTTGCAATGATTTAGCATTTGTTTTTACTTTCTGAACTTTAATTTAAATATACTTCCTGAACTTCAATTGTATTACTTAAACTTGAACTAAACATGTGATTCCGCAAGGTAAAACATAATGGAATAACTTTCCGTTAATAAGGCAATTTATATAAGAAATGTGAGTTTATTATTATTATTTGTGTAACTGTCGTTTTGTATTTTTTGGGGGTAAAATCAGCCCTTAATGTTAGTATTCATTAACCAGTATATTTTGCGAAATATATATACGTGTTTCACCTCTCTCTCGTTTATTTCAAATATCTATTACGAATTGCTTTTGGCATGACTTCTTTCCGCCAGGATATACTTGTGCTGGAAACAATCCACCAAGGAATACGGGTATGATAAGAAGCAGTTTATGAGAAAAAAACCCATATTGAACTTAAACTCAAAAGACAAAATCTTTTATAACATGTACCCATAACGAAACCACATAAGTTCATAAGATACATACTAGATGATTGCAAAATTTAGTTCAAGGCTAGAATAAAAAGGAAAAGAACAAAAATATGAAACTCCAAGGAAAAATCTAAACGGAGAGTCACTAAGCAGATTGCAACATCAAAAGCGCAAACACATCAAACGAAAGGATAACAACTGTCAAATTCCTGACTTGGTAAAGGCATTTTCTTATGTAGAAATTAATGGATTTAACTTGGCTATATAGTTTTAATAGCCGTTGATAACTTTTAAGTAAATGTGCATGACATTTACAAAAATTAATCTAACCTACACTATAATTCTTTAAAAGTATTATTGCCAGAAGGAACAATGGGCTTATTTTGTAGCTTGTGCACATTTGTCAAATTGGTATTCAAAACCAAAGCCATACCAGTGTAGAAACTAATTGGTTCTTCAGTCCCATGCGTTTTCACTGGCTATCCGTGATGTAAACATAAGCTGTACATGCGGTATATTTTCTGATGTATTTATCAAGAATTACATCAATGGTTTCCATATACCATGTATAAAAAATGATACATTAGTAAAATGATGATGATTGATTTAAGCGAACATTTAAAATATTCACGTAGTATCGTAAACGTTTTATTTTTTATCGAGTACCGTTCACGATAGAGGTAACCCGTTGGAAACTAACATCAAGCGTTTTATTAATGAAGTAAACGGTCACACAAAGATATTTTAGCAGAGTTCAAGTCTTTAAATTAAATGTATAAACCAAGTTACAGAAAAACGTTTAAAAGCAGCCGAATTTTCAATATGGCGGACAACTACTAATGACAGATGAAAAGCTGATTCAAATTGAAATTCAACCAGAAAGTCACGGTTATTATGAATGCACAAACTATATTAACGAACGAAATAACTTGTTTTCCGCGAGGCGAAACCTAGATTTCAGAAGGTATTGCATTTTTTAAAACTATCCTCAAATTTTATAGGACATGCCATATTTTTCTGCGTATTGACGGCATGAACCGCTAATCATTTACGTCCATGTTCTTAAATAGCAGCATCGGTTTTTACAAGATGTGACAGTTGTTTTGTCAGACTCCTCGCTTCCAAAAATTATTATCTAGAAATAAATGCAGGATAACTCTGGCTTCTCCAACATGTTTTGCATTGTGTAACCAATTCCAGGATTGATTTTGCCATATAAGTTGATTCAAAAATACGGCTTACGGAATATTTTAAGTGTTTTGTTAAAAAAAAGAAGATCATCCTTGATCTTATTCTTTAGTAACACAGAACAATTTACTGTCAAAATTGTTTTAACCTTTTTCAAAGTATATTTACCGAACGTGAATAAAAAAAACAAACGTTTTGAGAAAACGACTTTCTTTAATTGAAATTAATCGGTTTTAAAATGTCATTAGGAATTAACCCATTTTCCCTTGAGTTTTAAATGAATATAAACTGTCCACGTAGAACTAATTTACCAAATAAAACTGTTACATATGATTTAGTTATAGTCTTGATAACAATATTAAAACATAAACATTAAACATATTCTGGTATGTTTATATATACATAAAACTAAACAAAGCATAACATTGTCAATCAAGAAAAGAAAGGATGTCAGAAAAAATAAATAAGGATTCATAACGCAGTGAAAACATTTCGACAATAAAAAAAATATCTAAGAATACCGATAATAAGTGTTGCGTTTACATATCCCATGCTTAATTTTCTGTTTGCATGTATTTTGAATTCAACATTCTGTGTATGTTAAATAGATTAATTGTCAGTTGTTGAGCGTACATTGGCAATTTATTCATGATGTTAAGATCAAGTCAATTGTAAACAGTTGAAAGGTCCAGCAAAAGGGCGTCCAGGATGAACATGCCTTTTCAACTTTTATACTAATGTTTCAGAAAAAGGGAGAGTGTTTGGTACCATTAAAACATTTAATCCCTCTGCAAATGTTTGCACCTATCCTAAGTAAGGAATCTGATGTACAGTAATTGTCGTTTGTTTATCTCGTTTCTCGTTTTTTATATAGATTGGACCGTTGTTTTCCCTTTTGAATGGTTTTACACTAGTAATTTTTGGGCCTTTTATAATTTGTTGTTTCGCGCGCAAATAAAACTGAAAAAGGCATGGGTTCTAAATATACGTGACTACCCATCACCGACTATAAAAAGTTAGTTGTTCGGCCTTCAACAATAATCGAAACACGTGCCGTGCAATCAGATTAGAATGAAAACTCAGTACAGTGACGCAAAATTCAAAACAAAGACAGATATGAGCAGCGCGGCATTTATCTAAGAAACACGTCAGCCATAAAAAAATAAAGCATATTAGAAAAAAACTTTCAGCGACACATCACGACGACAAACCCTGTAATCAAAACAAAATGAGGCTGTATTCTCGTGTGCAAATCAACAGAAATAAACTCAACATAAGATACCAGGATAAAAAAAATGTAATAACGCTAAACGCGCATTTCGTCTACAAAAGACTCATCAGTAACGCTCGAATCCAAAATATGTTTAAAAGACTAAATAAAGTACGAAGTTGAAGGGCATTGAGGACACAAATTCCTTTACGTTTTGCTAGCTACCTACTGAGGTAGAAAAGCTTAGTATTTCAAAAATTCCAAAGTTTTATAATCAGTTAAAAATAAATATGACCATGTCAATGATAATTCATGTCAGCACAAAAGTGCTTACTACTGGGCTGGTGATACCCTCGGGGAATTTAAACTCCACTAGCAGTGGTATCGACCCAGTGGTTGTAAAAAAACTCATCATAGATACCAGGATTAAATTTCGCATTTACTCCAGACGCCCGTTTCGTCTACAAAAAACTCATTAGTGACGCTCGAATCCAAAAAGGTTAAAAAGGCCAAATACAGTACGAAGTTGAAGAGCATTGAGGACCAAAATACCTAAAAGTTTTGACAAATACAGCTAAGGTAATCTATTCCGAATTATTTTTCCTTTTTAATAAGTGAATCAGATCTTCTGAAATCTATTAGAAAATCTGAATTGCTGGATTCAAACTTTGCCTTCGGGCAGACCGATTTCAAGACATGCATGCTATTCTGGTATTGTTATAAGTTAGAAAGTTTCACATTTATTTTTGTTTGGATTCATACAAGTCTTAAAATAGATATTTAATTACAATTATTGCATCTCTTTGTTGTCTTCAAATGCCTAAACGGTTTGACAGGAATTTTGCAATGAAGACAAATATGTTTATAAGGTCAAAAGAAGGGGGAGTGTGATGATTGAAACATTGATTAAGATCTGTCAAAAAGCATTTCGTAACTAGTTTGGTTGGTATTTGCTTGTCCGAAAGAATAAGGCTATAATTATCCTCGACAATATTGCTTTTAAGGTCGGAAGAAGGGGGAGTGTGATGATTGTAACAATTTAATTAGAATCCGTCACAAATCATTACATAACGTGTGGTATTTGCTTGTCCGAAAGAACACATATATAACTATGCTAGCGATTGTTTTTCTCCTGTCATTCAGAACAGTTTTATAAACTTTTAAATGCAATACTTGTTTTGTAAACTATAAGACAACAAATTCAAATTGCCCTTTATAATTGAAAATCAATGGAATCTTTCCATCAGTAAATAGTTGAAACTGTATTAACTGTATTAAACTTTCACAAATGATGTACGTTTTGCAAAACTATAACAAGTACTGATAAAATTAATATATGATTCAGGGAAATTGTTGATGAGTGCGCGAAGTATTTTCCGTAAGCGAAATAGACACTAAATGACATAATTTGATGACTAGCAGTTATGAATACAGTATTAATGATTAAGGACATCATGAATACTTTTAATGAAATTGAAGAGTTGTAGGCATCTGGTGAAGAATAGTTTATTCAAATTCAGAACGAGGACACTTTACGTGGAATCGTATTTGTATGGTGGGCAAAACATTACGACAGTCACTGGAAAATTAATAGAGGTCGAAAGCAGTCGTAACCTTTGTTTTACCTTATTCTTTTTGGCAGCCTTTTGTCAAGGTCATGATTAACTTTCTGAAATTGTTTAAACATGTCACTCCTTATTTAATTGATTTTGTATTAACATTGTGTTATAGATCAAATGTGTTCGTTCAATGTATGTTCGCTTGCGTTAATATGCGTTTTGATTGAGTTAAGCCATTTCAATTTAGAATTGAATGCTTCTTTTTGTAAATTTATTGGGGTGTAAAAGCCTTGACCGAAGTACATTTTGTATGACGCGTGGAAGCGCTTCATTCTAAAAATGTGCGCACGGTCAACGCTTTTACAACCCTATAAAGTTACAAAAAGAAGCATTCAATACTTGTAATTACATTTTTTAACTATGATCATGAAATTTTTATTTAATTCACCTGTGCACTTTATTGTTGGACCACGTGTTATCATGAATGAAAAGTTGTATTGAGCAATGCATCTGCTTACGGAATAACACGTGATGTGCAGTTAGCCAATCAGAATAAAGTATTATAATGTAACATACATCTAATGTAATTATTTGATATTTAAGTCTCCCAAACAAAGTTTGGAGACTTGTTGTTTTTGGTCAGTTCTTATTATGGCACCCTCAACGGAGTTGGGGTGACATATTGTTATTGTTCGTTTCTTTTTGTCTTATTATTATATTTATTCTTCCACACTTTTTTGTCCATACTATTTCTCTGAATTGGCTTGAACAATATTGATGGAACTATACCATAATGTTGACCTCCACATTAAATAGTGCAGTGGGGTATGGCATCAACAAGATGGCTGCCATTGCCATGGAAACGAAACAATTGTGAAAAAATCCAGTTTTTTGTTTTGGTGAATAATTTGGAGATGCTTAAACTCAGAATCATCATATTTTGATACAATGTAGGTGCCAGCCATATACTGGTTTGGGATGATTTTGGCAATCATTGGAACTACTATGTTGCCATGGAAACAACACTAAAAATTTCAAGAATATCAAAATGCTCCAAACTTAATGAAACTTCACAGTAATGATGAGCAACATTGGAAGATGTGGAATTTGGCTTTGGAATTTCCAAAATATCTGTTGTAACCATGGAAACAATGCAAAAAGGTCAAAACTTTGAATTTTCACAGAACATTCAAGAACATCAATGTTAAATTTATTCTAGAGACATTAAATCGTATATGATTATGGAGGGAAAAAATTGCAGCGAGGGTTTGACTTTGGAATATTCAAAATGGTCGCCGTTACCATGGGAACAGCAAAATCATGAAAAACTTCAAAATGCTTTAAATTTAATGAAACTTATAACACATTTTGCCTAGCTTATGTAGACTTAACTTTTGAGTTTCGAATTTTCAAAATGGCCACTGTTGCCATGGAAACAGCAAAATTTTCTAAATGGCTGCCGCTGGCCTGGCAATGGGGAAAGGGTGCCATCCGCTATTGCTTGCAATGGCAAATCTAGTTATTTTTATTATTCTTCTTCCTCTTCCGCCACTTTAAAAAATGAACTTGTCCACAGCGTTTCTCCAAAACCGCTTGTCAGATTGACTTAGGATTTCATAAAATGGTAGACTAATATGTCTAGGTGAGCCACCAATCTTTCGTTTCTGCATTGGGGTATATTAAGGGGTATGTTTAGGGGTAGAAAGAAGGGAGGGTTTACTATTGAACCCTATGGGATTTTATTTTCTAAAATTTTCAAATGAATATAACTTGAAAACTGTAAGTGATAGATACATGCAGTCTTCAGAAATGATTATAGGACAATAAAACAAATCACATGAAATATAGGGGGAGTCCCTGGGAGTTCATCCCCACCCCTTCAATTTGAGAATATGCTTATATCTTGTAAACGATCAAGATCCCCACCCCTAAACCATATATATTCCTGATTGGGACGATAAAACAAATCAAATGAAATTAAAGGGAGGTCCCCGGGGGTCATCCCCACCCTGTTCAATTTGAAAAAGTGTTATTATCTTGTAAACGGTCAACATCCCCACCCGTAAACCATATATATTCTTGTATGGGACAATAAAACAAATCACATGAAATTAAATGGAAGTTCCTGGGGGTCACCCCCCTCCCGTTCAATTTTAGAATGTACTTTTATCTTTTAAGCGGTCCAGATCCCCACCCCTAAACCATATATATTCTTGTAGAGGACAATAAAACACATGAAATAAGAGAGAAGTCCCTAGGGGGTCACCCCACCCCTTCTTGTTTGAAAAGTTGTAGACGGTCAACATCCCCACCCCTAAACCATACATATTCTTGTATGGGACAATAAAACAAATCACATGAAATTAAATGGAAGTTCCTGGGGGTCACCCCCACCGCGTTCAATTTAAGAATGTACTATTATCTTTTAAGCGGTCCAGATCCCCACCCCTAAACCATATATATTCATGTAGGGGACAATAAAACAAATGAAATGAAATAAAAGGGAAGTCTGGAGGGGGTCACCCCAACCCCTCTTGTTTGAAAACTTGTAAACGGTCAACATCCCCGCCCTAAACCATACATATTCTTGTATGGGACAATAAAACTAATCTAATGAAATTAAAGGGAAGTTCCTGGGGTCGCCCCACCCCGTTCAATTTGAGAATGTGCTATTATCTTGTTAACGGTCCAGATCCCCACCCTTAAACCATATATATTCTTGTAGGGGAATTTAAAACAAATCAAATGAAATGTAGGTAACTTCCCAGGGGGTCACCACCACCCCTCCTGTTTGAATACTTGTAAATGGTGGAGATCCCTACTCGTAAGCCATATATATTCTTGTATGGGACAAAATACCAAATCAAATGAACATGGGACCATATGAATGGCGAGTTATGGGAGCTTTGTTTGGGAGACGTCGTAACAGCATCCTGTTACAATTACTTCTTGTTTATAGTATGTCTTTGTATGCTATGATGTTACACTATTGTTTTGGTTAAGGGGCACCTGTCCTAAGTCGGGAATCTGATGTTCAATAGTTGTCGTTTGTTGATGTGGTTCATAAGTGATTCTCGTTTTTTATATAGATTAAACTGTTGCCTTTTCAGTTTGAATGGTTTCATACTAGTCATTTTTGGGGTCATTTATAGATTGTTGTTAGATATGAACCAAGGCTCTGTGTTTAAGACCGTTCTTTGACCTACAATGCAAATGGTTTACTTCTATTTACACATTGTAACTTGGATTAAGAATGTTCTCGTTTGCACTCCTACCACATCTTCTTGTATATATTTTAAGGGTTTAAGTTTAAGGATAAAATGTATCCCCCCCCCCTAAATGGATGGAATTACATCTTCAAACCATCATCATCATTCGAAAAGTAATCATAGATGAAGGTACATACTACCGCTGTTAATATTTATCATAGCATATCTATAGTACAGTGTAGACGTTACATTTTTCTGAGTTGTGTTTCATTAAGAATTGTTTCACTTTTTGCAGTTTTCGTAACTTCTTATAGCAGATTTTTTTATCGACCTATTGAAATCCTTTTTGTGTCTTCCACCTGTCTCATAAAACAATTTTGTCATGATATATTTAATATCTAGTCAAGTAAGGATGCATCGAGATTAGTCTTTAGACTAAGATTGATAACATTCAGTTATTTTTAGCTTGATCATATTGTTTAAGTGATCTTATATTACTTGCTTATAACTTGTGGTTGATATAAATGTTTAAAATGTTAAAAGGTTTTCTAAATTACATGGCTAAAATAGCGATACAGTTTTCATACCACTTATGAAATGTTGCAAAACTATAACTGGTAGGAGGTCGGAATTAAAGGTAAGCACCAGAAACTTATAAAAAGTGGTAAAGATGAAGTAAATAATTACTTAAATTTATTGGGAATAACTTAAATAAACCCTTGTTTGTTTTTTTGTTTTTGTTTTTGTTTATCTGATCGTTTATAAATAGCACATATCGCAGTTGACTTTTATGCATACGGACAATTATGTGTTAAAGTGCAATAGTTCTAAAGAGTGGGAGAGTATCATGTTGAATATTTATAGAGTTTTATAAATAACTGTCAGAAAACGTCAGTCCTGATTTGTGTGAATGTGTTTATTACTTCAGGAATTCTGAGAGAAACACAATTTCTTATAACTTTCTCATAAGATTATAACATGAATGCTTAAAAAACATAGTTTTTAAAATACAAAACGACACTTTTTGGAAATTCAATTTAGATAAGAAATTCCTTTTAAAATTAAATCTGTTTATCATGGTTCGTTAAACTAGCCTTTCCGATTTAACTGTTCTTGTAATGTATTAGTTTTGTCTTGCATAATTGTTTTATGCTCACAACCTTAATGCAGTTTAAGAAAGCCTACACAAATTATGTCAAATATATGAAATAAAATTACTTATCTAACATATGCATGAAATGAATTAATAAACATGTGTTTGTCATCATCACTTCAAGATAGTTTGTCACTCCTGTTGGGTGAAAGTTGTAATAACTTTTTGTGATTGCAATAATAATGCATACTATATATTAGTAACAGTTTATTCATTCTGTTAAAGAATTCACGTATTCAAAAAATATCCACTATAACAATGTATAACTTGTATCTGAGAGTACGCTACATTGAGGCAGATCATCCGTATAGAAATGTAGAAATTTTATATTAAACATTGAAATAATTTTAGCAATTAGTCTATTGGTTACCTTCACAAGGGTGTCTGTTTGAAAAGGGTATGTATAAAGATACGGAATTCAGAAATTTAACGAAAAATCCGATGCATCGTTCAAGAAGAGTACAACGATCCCTACTATCTGACAACAATTCATTGAATCATGTTCACAAAGCCTACATATTTAATTTATTCTGATCACGCGTTCTCTGAATACTAGAATGCATAAAATATTTGGCAACGGTCGTAGAGCAAGCCACAATTAAGAAAAGGGAAGTTATTGAAACCAGAACAAATCAAGCTTTAGCATCACTGAATAAATATTAATTGTCGAAATGCGTATCTCGTGCATAAAAAATTCACGTGATGTTGATTCTGTAATCGGTTCTTGATCAAAATAGCTCTTGTCACATCATATTTACATGTTTTGATTTATTTTGAATAATGGATAATGAATGTACAGGTGATTATAAAAACGTGAAAAGAAAATGATTCATTGACACTTGCAAATTTATCGGTGATTGTTATTTGCGAAATAGTTATCAAAGGTACAAGGCTTAGAATTTCATACGCCAGACGCGCGTTTCGTCATCTCATAATTGATACTACTATTATGACCTAAATTTGTATATATATTATCGGATGAGAAAAAAAGTACTTACTACTGATATGACGCTAACAACAAAGTTTTATGATGTAGATGGACACTGGCATACGTGCCTTTATTTTCTTAAAAGGGAAGAAGCTACTAGTTGGCATTTACGCCTTGTGATTTCGAATTATATTTTCAATAATGAAATGTGAAACAACAAAATTTCCGAACTTCAAGGAAAATTCCGCACGGAAAGTCCCTACTTAAATGAAAGTGGTGGTTGTTTTAAAACGTCAGATGCACATGCATCATTGCTGCCTGGTAAATTTCAATGATGGCTGCAGCTGCTATGTCCCAATTAATACGTGTCATTAATGAGGAACCAAATGTACTGTAGAAATGACAAAATCTCAAAATTGGATATTAAGGTGCCCAAGTGCTTGTTTTCGTTAAAACAAACCAAACCTCGGTTGATATTTACAGCTTGTGGTTTTAAATCTATTTTTAATAATGTAAGATTGTTGACTTTGAAATCGTCAAAAGCATGTGCATTACCACTTCGTATAAATACAGTTACTATAAAATATCTGTCAATTTGTAATAATGCATGGTTTTATGAATACAATTGAATGAAAAAAGGCATAAATATTATCAATGTTATCAAATTTAATAAATATACTCAGTCAAATGATTTCGAACTCCTTTTTTGCCAATTTATTAATATATGTGATTCATTATTCTGATCTAGATCCTTAAAAATGTCCGTATTTTAGTAAACAGAGGAACGGATACAATGTTATGAGGTCGAAGTTGTAAGATATAGTTGTAACATTAGCATCCTATTGTGCTTGCAAAAAACAAGTACACAAGTACTGATTTTTTGTTTGTATGTTTGAAGTGGAATTAATTTATAAACTGATAAACATGTTTAGGAAGCTTTATGGTAGGCAGAATTTTCAAAGTAAGATTCATTAAAATTGCATAAAATAAATTGGTTGAACAATTGATACCACTTTACTAAGTCACCCTTTTATGCTTTCGTGCTTTCAAAAATTTGGAAAAGTCTTTTGTTTTCGTTTGAAGTGGGGATTATTTGTAAATTGATAAACATGTTTTTAAGAAACTCTATTGTCAGCAGAGATTTTATAGTAAGAATCATAAAAGTCGCGTCGTTAAAATGCATAATATAGGATCTTCTAAGACGGTTACGCTTGGCAAGGGGAATTGGGAAATGGAATGCATCGTTGGACTAAGTCAATCTTTAAAGACAAATAAAACACTAAAAACTATCATTGAGACTAATTTTATACTTTATTAGAAGATAAGTTGTCAGAAAAAATAAAAACAATGAATTGGATGTTGTGTTAAATTTTTAATACAATTGAAATTTGGGTACAATGACGTTGTTTGCAATTACAAAGCGCCGGAAAAATTGACTTTTACGTTTCAGTTCAACGTTTAAGCGTTCGTATTTTAAGAAGTACAGTCGTATAATTCTTATTCAATTATTTCGAATACAATTACAATAACATTAACGGTACCTATTTTCCTGCAACAGATGCGCATTTCGACAAGACATGTCTCTTCAGTAATGCTCGGGGTCAATATATTTGAAATCTAAAGCTTATATAAAAGATGAAGAGCTATAATTCAAAAGCTCCAAAAAGTATAGCCAAATCCGTGAAAGGAATAAGAGCTTTGCATGAGGGAGATACAGTCCTTAATTTATGATAATTTCTAACATTTTGTAACAGTAAATTTTAATAACACAAAAGAATCCACATTTTCATGCTAGTACCGAAGTACTGGCAACTGGGCTGGTGATACCCTCGGAGACTAACAGTCCACCAGCAGAGGCATCGACCCAGTGGTAGTAATAACATTAACGGTACCAATTTTCCTGCACCAGATGCGCATTTCGACAATACATGTCTCTTCAGTGATGCTCGTGGCCAAAATATTTGAAATCTAAAGCTTATATAAAAGGTGAAGAGCTACAAAACTCTGATCGATATTTCAACGATAATATAACTATTTTTTTTATTTTAGTGTGAACTGGTTAAACATGCAGTAAGATTATATTAAAATAAGTTCCCCAATAAGCATTGATTAAGTCGGTGTTTCTAATGTATAAACAACAATAGCTTACCCATATTTATATCTCGTTTTTGTATTTAGAACACTCATCTAAGTATCAAAACGACTCCAAAAGGAACGAGACTGGGAGTGTCAAAAGGCCTGTCTACTTCTCTGCTTTCACCGGCCACGTCAATGATTTAGTTTTTTTTTTATCGGGAGGTTAATAATTTACGGTAATTGTTATTCACGATTTGCCCTTACGTTTTTATAGTCATAAGTGATCTACTGTATGACCATAAAACTTCTGAAGCGAGATTAAAAACGTAGCGATAATTCACTAAATATACTCCGTGATATGTTTTCGAACTCATTTTTGCCACTTTTAATCTTTCCATATTTTTAAGTGCAGTTATATTTTTGTACCCCTTTATTTGACATTTTTATCTATTCAGTCTGTTTGTTTTGTTCACAAATCATTGTGAATGTTATGACATTTTACGTGAGAGGTTTAGCTAAATATTAAACTAGGTTTAATCCACTGTTTCCTACATCAGATACTGTCTGTTCCTAGTCAGGAATCAGACAGTTGTTATCCATTCGTTTGGATGTTTTTGAGCTTTTGATTTTGCCATTATATTACGCACTTTACCCCGCTTTTTACTCGGAGTACAATAATTTTCTTTTTTTTACTTTCTTTGTGCGTTTAGGGGCATCGTCACTTCCGTTCCCATGGTGCGCAAGTGGCTGGAAAACAATGAAGCTATATTGCACGAATTATTCGGCTAATTAAATTCTCATAATTGACAATAAGCTCTGCTAACGTTAGGAAATTGTGATTAAGAAACTACGGAACAAACTTTTTTCTAGTTTATCCTGCACAATGACGATCACTAAGACGCTTGATTAACGTTAATAATGCAGGGATACATGCGATGCCCTCTTTCCGGGAAATGACAAACTCGAAAGTGGTCAATTACTGTTAACAAAACATTACAAAGTAAAACGTGGATAACAGAAGGGCTGTCTAGTAAATATAAATCAGTGAATATATATATGATTCATTATTAGGATCCAGGTCCTGAAAATGTCTGTATTCAAGCAAACAAAAGACCATAGACAGTATTAAATATGGATATTAGGTCAACGTTTTAACACATAGTAAGCATCATATTTTGCTTGCAAAAAACAAGTAAACAGGTACTTTTAATGTGCGTATTGTTATGCGTTTACTTTTCTGCATTGGCTAGAGATATAGGGGGAGGGTTGAGATCTCACAAATACGTTTAACCCCGCCGCATTTTTGCGCCTGTCCCAAGTCAGGAGCCTCTGGCCTTTGTTAGTCTTGTATTATTTTAACTTTTAGTTTCTTGTGTACAGTTTGGAGTTTTTTAGTATGGTGTTCATTATCACTGAACCAGTATATATTTCTTTAGGGGCCAGCTGAAGGACGCCTCCGGGTGCGAGAATTTCTCGTTGCATTGAAGACCTGTTGGTGGTCTTCTGCTGTTGTCTGCTCTATGGTCGGGTTGTTGTCTCTTTGGCACATTCCCCATTTCCATTCTCAATTTTACTTATTTTATTTATACATGTTTCAGGTAAAATTTATTCATAAATTAATATACATGTTTTAGGAAACATTTTGATAGGCAGAGTTTTCAAAGTAAGATTCATTAAAACTGCATAAAATAAAATTGGTTGAACAATGAATACCACTTAACTTAGTCACCATTTAATGCTTGCAATTTCAAAAGCTCGGAAAAAGTTTTACGTTTTTATTTGATGTGGAAATTATACATAAATTGGTAAACAATTTTTTTGTGAAATTCTATTGTCAGTAGAGGTTTCATAGTAATCTTTATTAAAATAAATTAGTCGTATAAGATGCATAAAATTTGAGATGTCATTTTGTAAACATCTTCCAAGACTGTTCAGCTTCGCCTGCTGAGTGTTGAAAGGTAATGCATCATTGGCTTATGTCAATCTTCAATGACAAATAAATATAAAACACTTAAAGATATCGTTGAGACATATTTAATACTTCATTTGAAGATAAACTGTCAGAAAAAAATAAAAACAGATAAAATGTTCGTTTTGTTATTGAATTTTTAATACAATTGATGTTTGGGTTCAAATAGGTTGTTTCAAGAGTTTTGAAAACTGTTTTTTGTCTGTTCGTCTATTCATACCACAGTTGATACAGATTCAAAAATTGTAAACAACACGTATTATAATTCTATGCGTCCGAAGCGCTTTTCTCAACTTGCACTGTGGCAATTGCTTTCAATTTAACATGTTTACAACTTTTACTTGCCTTGACCATTAAATCGAATACCATGCCCGATTCCACTAGTGTAGCAATCTACGATTACTTCTCCCTGGTCACATTATTTTAAACCGGGTTTGAATGGGGATCGTATTTCTTCACGTGAATTTCCTTAAAGGGGCACTAGCTGCCACATTCATGGTCACCTATTTGACTCAAATATCTCATATTTTATTTATAACACTATTTTTCCGAACTATCAAAAGTATAAAATAAACAATTTACAGGACATGATCTCAATAAGATGTAGTTTCGTTTCGTGTGAATTTTAGCCAAGACTCCATCTTATTAATTATCGAGTTGACCTTATATGACCATATAAGCGATGTAAACATAAACATGGATATAAATAGATTAAGCAACTCGTGCAATTGGATTTTTATAGGTCTGTTAAATTTTGTATTATAGATTAAAAATGTATGTTTATCGTCGTTTTTACCTTTATGATAATGATTTTGAGTGGATTGAATCAGTTTATCAAATTGTTTACCTTTGTTTCACATTCAATGTTTACATTCTTTACCATTAAATACCCGTAAACGGACAATGCATGGGTTATTCTGTCTCTTTCTACGGGGTTAGATTGGAGTTCACATGAATACGGATTTAATGAGGTCGAATTATTCACTTGCAAGTGAATAAGTCATTATCAATGTTTATTAGCTTAATTTTACAAAATTGAACCATTTTAGCTGATAAAAGCAAATGATTAATTCACTATTTGACTTTCATTAATGAATGAACCAAATAAATCATACTTTTGATTTTTTATGTATCTCGTAGCTAGTGCCCCTTTAATGTAACGTAAATTATTGTTCGTCAGTCTGGTTTGTTTTTGTCAGATGATTAATAACTTACGGTTATTGTTTTACCCGATTTGTCCTTACGTTTTATAAATGGTAATCAACGAATTTATGAGTGTGACCGTAAAACTTCTGAAGTGAGGTCATAAACATGGCGATAATTAAGAATTCATAACAGTATTGATTAGGATTTTTCAGATTAAGTTGGCGAGTCCTTAAATAGGTAAACACACTATGACTGTCCTGTTGAGTATTGCACAAGCCAATTTGCAACACGATGTTATGCAAATGTAAGATCTTGCTGGAGAATGTCTTTTAAGGCTAGTAAACAACTTAGCATGACTTAGCATGACATAATTGAGTTAAAGGCTTAAAACATAGAAACAAAAGAGCAATTAATTATCTGAACAAATTTGAACTTTTGCCATTTCTTGTCATTCTTTTTTTCCTAGAAATGTTTACAAATATTTTGAAATAATTTGTTCAATTTAATGTTTATCTAATCAATCATACATGCATCTTACGTAATTTTAGAGTCTATCAATACAGAAATAAATGTCTTAGAATGATTTGCCTGATTTAAAGCTCCAATTCTTTAGAAGATAAGCCACGCTTCGTTTCTGATCTGTTTTGGTTGCATTCTCTACACTTCATTATATATCACAAACCCTCGTTTTAGCACCATTGGTTGCAACATTTGACATTTTACCAAATAGAAATGATTTGGTCTTTTCCACTACTTCAAGGAAAGGCTGTAGTTCTGCATCGATAAAAACTTTATAGTTAAGACGGAAAGACATATATTTCTAAATGCAGTAATACTATAGTTAAGTCCTCCGTATTTATATTAAAGATGCACGAGATTTGCCTTTGAACAACTTTGTACAATATGAAACCTTGATACTCCGAATGCATCTCACTTAAATGCATATTTACGTGAGAGGTTTAGCTAAATATAAAACTAGGTTTAATCCACCGTTTCCTACATCAGATACTGTCTGTTCCAAGTCAGGAATCAGACAGTTGTTATCCATTCGTTTGGATGTTTTTTAGCTTTTGATTTTGCCATTATATTACGCACTTTACCCCGCTTTTTACTCGGAGTACAATAATTTTCTTTTTTTTACCTTCTTTGTGCGTTTAGGGGCATCGTCACTTCCGTTCCCATGTTGCGCAAGTGGCTGGAAAACAATGAAGCTATATTGCACGAATTATTCGGCTAATTAAATTCTCATAATTGACAATAAGCTCTGCTAACGTTAGGAGATTGTGATTAAGAAACTACGGAACAAACTTTTTTTCTAGTTTATCCTGCACAATGACGATCACTAAGACGCTTGATTAACGTTAATAATGCAGGGATACATGCGATGCCCTCTGAAATGACAAACTCGAAAGTGGTCAATTACTGTTAACAAAACATTACAAAGTAAAACGTGCATAACAGAAGGGCTGTCTAGTAAATATAAATCAGTGAATATATATATATATATATATGATTCATTATTAGGATCCAGGTCCTGAAAATGTCTGTATTCAAGCAAACAAAAGACCATAGACAGTATTAAATATGGATATTAGGTCAACGTTTTAACACATAGTAAGCATCATATTTTGCTTGCAAAAAACAAGTAAACAGGTACTTTTAATGTGCGTATTGTTATGCGTTTACTTTTCTGCATTGGCTAGAGGTATAGGGGGAGGGTTGAGATCTCACAAATATGTTTAACTCCGCCGCATTTTTGCGCCTGTCCCAAGTCAGGAGCCTCTGGCCTTTGTTAGTCTTGTATTATTTTAACTTTTAGTTTCTTGTGTACAATTTGGAGTTTAGTATGGTGTTCATTATCACTGAACCAGTATATATTTCTTTAGGGGCCAGCTGAAGGACGCCTCCGGGTGCGAAAATTTCTCGTTGCATTGCAGACCTGTTGGTGGTCTTCTGCTGTTGTCTGCTCTATGGTCGGGTTGTTGTCTCTTTGGCACATTCCTCATTTCCATTCTCAATTATACTTATTTTATTTATACATGTTTCAGGTAAAATTTATTCATAAATTAATATACATGTTTTAGGAAACATTTTGATAGGCAGAGTTTTCAAAGTAAGATTCATTAAAACTGCATAAAATAAAATTGGTTGAACAATGAATACCACTTAACTTAGTCACCATTTAATGCTTGCAATTTCAAAAGTTCGGAAAAAGTTTTACGTTTTTATTTGATGTGGAAATTATACATAAATTGGTTTCATAGTAATCTTTATTAAAATAAATTAGTCGTATCAGATGCATAAAATTTGAGATGTCATTTTGTAAACATCTTCCAAGACTGTTCAGCTTCGCCTGCTGAGTGTGGAAAGGTAATGCGTCATTGGCTTATGTCAATCTTCAATGACAAATAAATATAAAAAACTTAAAGCTGCCACATTCATGGTCACCTATTTGACTCAAATATCTCATATTTTATTTATAACAATATTTTTCCAAACTATCAAAAGTATAAAATAAACAATTTACAGGACATGATCTCAATAAGATGTAGTTTCGTTTCGTGTGAATTTTAGCCAAGACTCCATCTTATTAACTATCGAGTTGACCTTATATGACCATATAAGCGATGTAAACATAAACATGGATATAAATAGATTAAGCAACTCGTGCAATTGGATTTTTTATAGGTCTGTTAAAGTTTGTATTATAGATTAAAAATGTATGTTTATCGTCGTTTTTACCTTTATGATAATGATTTAGAGTGGATTGAATCAGTTTATCAAATTATTTACCTTTGTTTCACATTCAATGTTTACATTCTTTACTATTAAATACCCGTAAACGGACAATGCATGGGTTATTCTGTCTCTTTCTACGGGGTTAGATTGGAGTTCACATGAATACGGATTTAATGAGGTCGAATTATTCACTTGCAAGTGAATAAGTCATTATCAATGTTTATTAGCTTAATTTTACAAAATTGAACCATTTTAGCTGATAAAAGCAAATTATTAATTCACTATTCGACTTTCATTAATGAATGAACCAAATAAATCATACTTTTGATTTTTTATGTATCTCGTAGCTAGTGCCCCTTTAATGTAACGTAAATTATTGTTCGTCAGTCTGGTTTGTTTTTGTCAGAAGATTAATAACTTACGGTTATTGTTTAACCCGATTTGTCTTTACGTTTTATAAATGGTAATCAACGAATTTATGAGTGTGACCGTAAAACTTCTGAAGTGGGGTCATAAACATGGCGATAATTACGAATTCATAACAGTATTGATTAGGATTTTTCAGATTAAGTTGGCGAGTCCTTTAATAGGTAAACACACTATGACTGTCCTGTTGAGTATTGCACAAGCCAATTTGCAACCCGATGTTATGCAAATGTAAGATCTTGCTGGAAAATGTCTTTTAAGGCTAGTAAACAACTTAGCATGACTTAGTATGACTTAATTGAGTTAAAGGCTTAAAACATAGAAACAAAACAGCAATTAATTATCTGAACAAATTTGAACTTTTGCCATTTCTTGTCATTCTTTTTTTCCTAGAAATGTTTATAAATATTTTGAAATAATTTGTTCAATTTAATGTTTATCTAATCAATCATACATGCATCTTACGTAATTTTAGAGTCTATCAATACAGAAATAAATGTCTTAGAATGATTTGCCTGATTTAAAGCTCCAATTCTTTAGAAGATAAGCCACGCTTCGTTTCTGATCTGTTTTGGTTGCATTCTCTACACTTCATTATATATCACAAACCCTCTTTTTAGCACCATTGGTTGCAACATTTGACATTTTACCAAATAGAAATGATTTGGTCTTTTCCACTACTTCAAGGACAGTCTGTAGTTCTGCATCGATAAAAACTTCATAGTTAAGACGGAAAGACATATATTTCTAAATGCAGTAATACTATAGTTAAGTCCTCCGTATTTATATTAAAGATGCACGAGATTTGCCTTTGAACAACTTTGTACAATATGAAACCTTGATACTCCGAATGCATCTCACTTAAATGCATATAAGGATTTTTACCGATTATATATTTAATTGTACAATTTAAGTTTTTTGCATTTTGGAATTTATAGTATAAGCTCTTGGAACTTTAGATATTGTGTGCAAAACAAAAAAGCCAAAGACATCATTTTATAGAGATATTGTCATTTATTTTTTGATGTAAGTATTACCTTTCCCCAATAAACGGTTTTGTATCACAAATTAAGCATGGCCTTACGATCTCTTTCACAATTTTAGTATGGTGTATTTTTCTGTATAAGAAAAGTAAAATCACAAAAATACTGAACTCCGAGAAAACTTTAAATCGGAAAGTTCCTAATCAAATGGCAAAATCAAATGATAAAACACATCAGAACTGTCATACTACAGCTACTATTTGGTCTAGAAATTTGCAAAAATAGTTATTCATTCAACTCTTGCGTAAAAACGTGTTGGTTGTAAATGATTATATAAATATTTAAGTTGCTTATTTTAAGTGTAATGGTAACTCAAACATTGTCTCGAATTGCTTACAAAGAAGGCTAGACAAGTTTTATTTTCCCTAAGAGCAAAGCCAGCATTTTACGTATTTCTGAGTCACAAAATCTCCTTGATAAAAGAGTGACGAACGATACCAGAGGGATAGTCAAACTCATAAATAAAGGCAACAGTAGTATACCGCTGTTCAAAACTCATAAATCCATGGACAAAAAACAAAATCGGGGTAACAAACCAAAACCGAGCGAAACGCATTAAATATAAGAGGAGAACAACGACACAACATCGAAACGCAACACACACAGAAACAGACCAATCATCAGACAAAACACCACGAGAATAACAAATGTAACATGAAAACCAAATACATGAATTTGGGATAGACAAGTACCGTGCCACGTCTTATCTCAATATCTCAAAAATAAGAGAAAACACAAACGACTCAACGTTAAAATGCAACACAAAGAGAAACGAACAATATATAACAATGACCATCTTCCTGACTTGGTACAGGACACTTTTAAAGGGGAATAAAAGTGGTGGGTTGAACCTGGTTTTAAGGCATGCCAAACCTCGCACTTTAATGGCAAAGTTAAATATAACATTGAAATGACAACATAATATTACAGGACTACAATACAAATAAATAGGAGAACATATTAGACACAGAAAAACATGATTAATAGATAACAAAAAGTATCAGGTTTAAAATTCAATACGCCAAAAACGCGCCTTGCCCACACAAGACTCACCAGTGACGCCCAGATATAAAAGATCGAAAGTGAAAAAAGTACAAAGTTGTACAGCACTGAAGATCAAAAGTTGAAAAGGTTTCGCAAAATACGGCATTGTTTTTATGCCCGGGATAAGAACATCCTTATTATATAGAATCGAAAATAAAATACCAACGCCTAGCTAAAAACGAAAGAAGACAAACAGACGAACAATATAACACATGAAACAACATAAAAAAACTAAAGAATAAGCCACACGAACCCCACCAAAAACTAGGGATGATCAGGGTGTTCCTGAAGGGTAAGCAGATGATAAATTCGTCAATAGATATAGGAAGATGTGGTGTGAGTGCCAATGAGACAACTATCAAGCCCATTTTGACTTGCAAATCTGAAATATCCCTTATGGATTATTTCCTTGTGTATCATAGGACACCGCATAGAGTTGCAAAAAAAAAAATTGTGACATTGACCATCTCAACTTTATTGATAAAACACCTTTTGAAAAAATACATATATCATTTTGCAAATACCTTGTATATCATTTTGCAAATACCTTCTTGGAACAAAGAAAACCTCTTCAAATATAGAGTGAAATTGGAACAAGGTAGACTTCCAGTTAAAAATTTTATTACAACCCAATCTATTTGATACTTTTCTAGAATAAATAATTTAAACCAATGATTCAAAGAGGCCTTTGAACTTTCAAATCCCTTCATTTACAATGTGTATATTCTTGGTATACATATGCTAAAGATGTCTTACCAGACAATAGCCTCCAAGACAAGGCAGCCAAATATTACAGATGTAAGCCATCATTTTCAACATCAAATACTGTCTGTTCCAAGTCAGGAATATGACAGTTGTTATCCATTCGTTTGGATGTGTTCGAGCTTTCGAGTGTGCCATTCTATTACGCACTTTCTCCCATTTTTTACTTGGAGTACAATGCTTTTGGGTTTTTACTTTCTTTGTATCTTCAACCTACTTTACCGCCTGATTTTGTTATTCGTGATCGTTAAAGAAGTCATCTTGACCTACATTTTTGAAAAAGACTTATTACCATGTTGGTGTAATTTACATCTTCGATCCATATATCAGCAATTATGAAGGAACATAACCAATAGACACGATTTCGATTCATTTCCGTTAAAAACTTTGGACCCAGGTCCTTAAAATGTCTGTATTCAAGCAAACAGAGGAACATAGACAATATTAAATATTGATATTAAGGTCAAATTTTTACCATATTGTTGTAACTTACGCATCATATTGTGCTTGCAAAGAACAAGTACACAAGTACTGATTTTTTTTTATATATGTTTGAGGTGGAATTTATTCATATATTCATAAATAAACTCATCATAGATACCAGGACTAAATTTTGTATGTACGCCAGACGCGCGTTTTGTCTACAAAAGACTCATCAGTGACGCTCGAATCCAAAAAAGTTAAAAAAAAAACAAATAAAGTACGAAGTTGACGAGCATTGAGGAACAAAATTCCTAAAAGTTTTGCCAAATCCAGCTAAGGTATTCTATGTCTGAGGTAGAAAAGCCTTAGTAATTCTAAAATTCTAAATTTGGTAAACAGCTAATTTATAAAATAACCATATCAATGATAATTCATGTCAGCACAAAAAGTGCCGACTACTGGGCTGGTGATACCCTCGGGGAAATAAATCTCCACCAGCAGTGGCATCGACCCAGTGTTTGTAAATAAACTCATCATAGAGACTAGGACTAAATTTTGTATATACGGCAGACGCGCGTTTCGCCTACAAAAGACTCATCAGTGACGCTCGAATCCAAAAAGTTTAAAAGGTCAAATAAAGTACGAAGTTGGAGAGCATTGAGGAACAAAATTATAAAAAATTTTGCCAAATCCAGCTAAGGTAATCTATGCCTGAGGTAGAAAAGCCTTAGTATTTCAAAAATTCTAAATTTGGTAAACAGTTAATTTATAAATATAACCATATCAATGATAATTCATGTCAGCACAAAAAGTGCTGACTACTGGGCTGGTGATACTATCGGGGAAATAAATCTCCACCAGCAGTGGCATCGACCCAGTAGTTGTAAATAAACTCATCATAGATACCAGGACTAAATTTTGTATATGTACCAGACGCGCGTTTCGTCTACAAAAGACTCATCAGTGACGCTCGAATCCAAAAAAAAATTAAAAAGACCAAATAAAGTACGAATTTGAAGAGCATTGTGGACGAAAATTCCTAAAAGAGTTGCCAAATCCAGCTAAGGTAATCTATTAGCTAAAGAAACCAAGAAAACCTCTTCAAATATAGAGTGAAATTGGAACTAGGTAGACTGCCAGTTGAAAATTTTATTACAACCCAATCTATTTGATACATTTCTAGAATAAATAATTTAAACCAATGACACGAAGAGGCCTTTGCACTTTCAAATCCCTTCATTTACAATGTGTATATTCTTGTTATACATATGCTAAAGATGTCTTACTTAGCCAATTGTACAAATATTACAGATGTAAGCCATTTAAAATCAGAAATTAAAAATGAAATAAATGATTATGATAAGGATTTATATAAGAGTAAAAAAGAAAAGATGACAAAAGTAGCAAACGTTTTCTGTATAAAAACTTTCACTTGAAGCACATTTTTACTTATTGTAACATGGATATCGAATATTGTAATATCATCAATTTATGTCTTATGTTTATGTTGCTAAATATGATTAACTGTCTTACATTATGTTGGTGGGTTTTTTGTCTTGTTTATTGTTTGTTTAAAATTGTATTGGCACACACATTGTAAATGTTTAAAGATAATTAATAAAATTATGATTGTAATAAACTCTCTTCAAATCAGGAGAAAAAGATCAATTATGATGTCATAATTGTCGCAGAGGTAATAATAAGCATTTTAATATGGGATAGGACATATTAAATATGAGCAACAGCTATATCTAATAATATATCATTTTTTTACCTACCCCAGCATTTATTCATCAGGATAGGTTAAGTGAATGTATAACAAAAAGGTTTACTTTTATGCTTCTAAATACGACAACTTCCGGTTTCTGAATTAGAATGGACTATCTATGGATAAATGGTATTTTACTGTTGTTTTATATAGATAAATTGAAGACGATTTCGTTTCTACAGATTTATTTTTATTGCTTAATAAAAAAAACCCACTGTTTCTTTCTTACTCATTTTCAGACAATGAAAGTTTATTGAAAATGACTACGGCAAAACTTTTTCTTATCATATCTGATAGCTTAAACGAAATATGTAAAAAAAAAATGACATTTGTGACAAAAAAAAAGGATAATTAGGATTTTGCTAGTAAATAAATATATATACTGGTAAATCATACATTTAAATCTCTCAATCACAATACTCCCGTTAGTAGGTGTCTTCGCCAGTTCTCCCGTAAGACAGACATTTCCTATTATTTTGATATCTTACAAAATAATGTCTGCAGAGTTCTATTTGTCGAATTTGTTGTACTTAGAAACCTTGCTCGTCCAATCATGAACTATACCTTTTAGTTACCCCTATTTTGAAAACTTAAAGTGATGAACTTAAATAAACCATTGCCATTTAAAATATATCATTTATCGTTATTTAGACATTAAAAGAGATAAATACAGTAAAATCCAATCCCTTGCCTAAAATATTAGTTGTTAAGTAAAAAAAACTACATGTCATTGCTACATTCAAATTATGCGTGTCGTATATTACTATAAGTCATTTAAAGTGTTGTTATTCAGACATATTGCAGTGCTTCAGCAGTTTTCACACTGACGAAAACAAAATGAGCAATGTCGTCAGTATAATTTCGCGTCATAATGTCAAGATGTTATATGAATCTTATACAGTAGCAAGATGGTATGTAGATGCTCATGTTTATTTAGTTACGTGGATTTGTGAATGACTATGACCGGTAGTGGTTGATATTACTATAAAAACAACACCCTTGAAGGATTAGTCTACGCTATATTCCCAATGATACTAATATTACAACCACAGTATGCCAAACAATGTTTACATTTAAACAACGTTTAACAAGTTTTCAAAGGGTTAATGATAAAACATTTGAAGAAAACATTAAACAAAGAGATTAGGTTAATTCCTAAGTTTGTCGTTAGTGATAAATGTAGATTTTTCGTGACAACAGCAAGGTTTATAATGTAAATTGTTTACAAATTGGGTGTTACGGATACTTCGTGGGCTTTCAAATGCATATATTTCAATTCTTAAAATATAACATCTAACTTTTCTCAAGATTAGACTAATAAGGTATAGTAGTTTATTCAGCATATAAATTGTTTTTACTTTTGTTGAAAAAAGAATCCAGGAAAAAAGCATATAACAGTCGATTTGATAAAAACCAAACCATGACCATATATTCTAATTGTAATAGAGCTTTGTGTTTTCGATGAACATTGATAAAATAGCGATTTATTGTTAATCTAAAAATACCAAGTACACCATTTACATTTATTACGGAATACTCCTGTAGATCAATCGTGAATCTAACGGCATAACATATTAGTTGCAATCAGAACAGACGTCCTATTTTCACATTTAGAATGTTACTAAATTTTACAGACGTCATTGAGTTGCCATTTCTTTTAAGTACTTTCCGTGCTAATTCTCTGTATGGGAATGTGTGTAAGAAGGGGGAAGTTTTTATTGATTAAACAATTAAAACAAATCTGTAAAACCATAATCGTCTACAATAAATCTTGATTAAACAACTACAAATTTACCATTTATCAATAGGTAATCCATTTTAAATTAGAAATCGGAAGTGGTCTTTTTAGAATCAAAAAAGTACATTGAGATTTATATCTGATTGTGATGCATTTACTTAACCTATCCTATTTTCTTTTAAACAAGCTAATCCAACATGAGAAATCTTAGGGTCTTAATAGATAAAGGATAAATCAAATGGATTTTTTGTTTAGTATTACTTGATATAGTTTGTCCTCGAGAAAGCAACACTTATAATAGTACGATATTACGTTAAGTTGTGGTTATATATTTATATTACTTAATCGTAAATATGAATTTCTTGCATAAATCGTGTCTTGCTTGCAAACAATTATATCATTTAGATTGTAAAGGTATTATCTCTGAAATTATCAATGTAAAATTTCTAAGGTGTGTATCATTCAAAAAATCCTTATGTCTTATAAATATAAAATAAGGATATTAATTATTTCGACAATGGGTAGGTGATTGCTACTTCAAAGGTGTCCTTTAATGATAATCCAGAAAAAAAACTTCATCAATCACTATTTTTCAAGGCCGCTTACGAGAGCCTTTAACAAACCATTTGATCCAGATGTTTTAATGACAATTTCAAAAACGTGTTACAGTTCTTGTTTCGGGTAAACGTCCCTCAAAAACGTGTATGGTGTATGGCATATGGTGCAATGGTAGAAGGCGTATTGTGTATAGTGTAAGGGAAATGATGTAATGGTGTGTAATTATGTGACGTGCGATCGGGAATGGTGTGGATGAAATGTGTGATATTTAAAACTATGCAAAATATTTATCAGAACTGATTTTCAATTTTATAAATTAATTACAATATTGTGATCAAATTCGTTTTTTTAAATGAATAGATAATTTTGTAGGAGCACGCTTACTTTAAAATTTAATTGCATTTTGGGTAACTTTGGATGGTGTAGACAGAATGGGAAATGTTGTAATTTGTAAAGTGTATGGTGCAATGGTGTAACATGTGTGGTGTATTGGCTCAGAGTGTATGGTGTTAGTTGGAAGTTAAGTTAACACTATCCAAGGACTGTAAACTTTTCTAGTCTCATTGTGTTTTATAACCCACCCGATAGAGTGACATGATTGGTTTGTCAGAAGACAAATAGAGAACTGCTTTTAAAAAATAACTAAAATTTAAAAGGAATGTTAAGGAACACTATAGAATGGTAATGTCTAAGTTCGTCATATTATTTTTAACCGTTCAAGAGTAATATTTGTTTTACTTATCGTGTCCTTGTTTTTCATTTGCAGTGCACGTTTCTATTTCCATTCCGATAGACAAATTAACCGTTGCATCGTTAAGCACAAATGCCACTCTAAATGTATCAGAACTTGCAACAACTCTATGAAGTTTGTATATAGGTTGCTTGTGCTTTAATAAATTCTGGCTGTTTCCACCATCTTTCATTTTTTATTGACAGTCAAAATAAAAATCCACGCACATTGCAGAGTATATCTTTCAGAATTATTGTAAATATGTTCTCGTCCTAAATTTATAAAGATCAACTGAACAATCTGGGGCCTGACATACTCTTTAAATTGGTTTAATTCAGGTCTGAAGCTGGCATGTTAGTTAACTGCTAGTAGTCTGTTGTTATTTATGTAGTATTGTCATTTTGTATATTTTCTTTTGTTACATCGGACGTACCTTGAACTGAATTTTAATGTGCGTATTGTTATGCGTTTACTTTTCTACATTGGATAGAAGTATAGAGGGAGGGTTAAGATCTCATAAACATGTTTAACCCGTCCGCAATTTTGCGCCTGTCCCAAATCAGGAGCCTCTGGCCTTTGTTAGCCTTGTATGATTTTTGATTTTAGGTTCTTGTATATAATTCAGAGTTTAGTATGATGTCCATTATAACTGAACTAGTATACATATTTCTCAAGGGGCCAGCTAAAGGACGCTTCCGGTAGTGGGAGTTTTTCGCTACATTGAAGACCCATTGGTGGCCTTCGGCTGTTGTTCTATGGTCGGGATATTGTCGCTTTGACACATTCCCCATTTCCTTTCTCAATTTTATGGTAAGCATGAATAGAAGTTATCACGCTAAAAAATATTCTATTTTGCCCTTTTAAAATCATCAGTATAAATAAATTAAACTTTACACTAACTTTTCCCTTCGCTCTCATTGGGCTATGACATTGTTGCCCTTTGAAGGCAAAAAATAATATATAACTGAATCAAAATCAATCTTCATCAAACATTTTTTACCATGTTAACAACTTATTTCCGTCATTGGTCATTGGACTTAAATCTAAAATAAACACAACAATTCAGTTTATCAATTATATTATCATATTAACACGTTGCCTCTTAATCTCTGAAAGACAAGTCAAGAGAGTACGTTCTGATAATTTTAATCATTATTAAGAAATTATTTTAATGTGTCGCAACATCTCATCAAAATTTCATTCAACAAATGATTTTTTTTTAATTTGAGCAGCTCTTTGAAAGTGTTAATTTCAGTTTAACTCAGAGCTCTGTCTTGAGTTTTCAATGTTGTGTTTTGTGTCTTTCGCCACTCTTTCATAAGTACTTAGTACAGTGAAATGCAGTCAAGTTTAGCGTTTGATAGTTCATTGATAACATTCTGGCGTATCACAAACAAACAACTTGTAACGTCTCATTTCATAAGCTGAAAGATTCAAATACAATCCACAATCATAGTGTGCACGTGAATTGAGACAGGTGACTGACTATGGAATGTACTATGTTACTACGAACGTAAAAACAAGGATTTGACAATGCATAGTTTACACATCTTTGGGCAAAAGAATTAAATAAATGTTTTGTGAATTTCGAAATATTATTAGTTATCAAAAGTACCAGGATTATAATTTTATACGCCAGACGCGCGTTTCGTCTACATAAGACTCATCAGTGACGCTCAGATCAAAATAGTTAAAAAGCCGAATAAATACAAAGTTGAAGAGCATTAATTATACCACAGCAACATAATTATCTTGTAACACATTATAAAAAATATATGGATAAGATAAAATATATGTGCCGCTTTTATACGGACCACTTTTGATTTCTTCCAATGTCGTCGCTATTTATAATAAGGATCTCATAATACTGATCCATTACAATAATTAAAATAATTTATGATGTCTTCACATTCCTCTTTTATTGTTTTTATGCTATAAAACGAACATAGCGGTAGAACGTTACACTTGCAGTAGCTAAGCGTTTGGTCATTCAGAAATTACGTATCATTTACGGAGCAAATTGTCCCGAAATATAGAAACAAAGCAACAATAATCGTATCATTTGTGCACGTGAATGAAGACGTAGTATGCAATGTACTATCATGGACACCACGAAATTCAAATGAATTCAGTGAAGGCATGTTGGTATAAAAAGGATTGATTTGTTACATCGGCGAAGTTTTTTCTTTTGTATGTGTGGAACTAAAATAATAAATAAATAATTATAAGAAATATCGTAAACTAGTTTATAAGGAACAATATAAATGTACCTTTTCGATTTCAATTGGCTGAAAACTTATCTTTTAATTTCAAACCGTAAAAATAGTTTAACTATCCCCCAAAGTGACGTGTAGTATGCATGCATATTTGAAATGAAATACAAAATCATTCATGTAAGATAAATCGAAATATTAAGAAACTACTAATGAGGGTGAATGAATGCGTGTACAAGAAGGGACGCACCCGCTTTTTATCAATACATTTAATGAATAAACACGCTTTTAAAAACTGATTTTTTTCTATGTTTCTATTTAGATATTTACATTATGAAATTTACGTTCGTTTTTTAACAGAGAATAACAAAACAGTTAATTATCAATTCATGAAGTATATCGCTGGAGTTTATAAAGAACCTTTCCTTTTACTCTCCATTTTTTCTTAACAAAGCATGGTTGGTTACATGTTCTGAATTTACACTATCCTATGTCGAATACCTAAAACTTGTGACAGAATATGAATAGTATACATGAAAGTTTATAACACAGACCCATTTACTAGAAAAAATCGAGCAATATGGTCAGTATGTAATTTTGTTATTTGTTTAGTAAAGTACTGTTTCATAAACTAATAAACTACATGTAATAAAAAAAATGCAGGACTGCATAGACTGAAAATTAAAAAGACAGGATAGAGATTACAACTAAAAAATGCAGGACAAAATGTTTCATTGAAGCCTCTCCCCCTCCATATATCAAAATAAAATGGTAGCTCCCTTACGGACGAAATCAAAAGATTAATGTAGGATAAAAAAAATAATTTCGAATAATTTGGGGGTTGGGCTAAACATTGCAATGCTGCAATTTTTGTTTATTTGACATCGATTTTGCATTTATCCATATTGGTCAATCAAGCTTTTCCAAAATTAAGTCAAGAAGGGAAGGGGGTTCTGTGAAAAAAACTATGTGAATTATTATTTTTGTACTCTACATTGAACTTTTGATATCGTCCCTTAATCCAGAGAGGAGACAGTTGAATTAAATATGTCGATGGGAAAAAAGGACCAGATTTTAAAGTCTGAAATGTTACTATTGCTCAAAGTTATAAAATCAATGAATTGTACACGTATACATGTATAAAAGCTAGAAATGAAATAAAAAATCAAGAACACAATCATGTACGCGAATATGACGATGGAAGCTTTAAACGACCTTGACCAGCTATGTGAATATTGATCAGTCCATTCAACGTTATAGTAGGTGTGTTCTATTTTCGCAGGTGTGAGATCGAAGGTTTGAATTGACCAATGAAAACAATCGTTCCTTAAAGAGTTAATCTCAAAAAAGTGTGTTTGACTGATTATGTCGCACGACCTTTCGCTAAGCTTGGACGCATTTTGGTGTATATAGTAAATGATCACGGAATACATACCTTTCTATACGCCAATTTAACTCATGTGTAATATCTGTAGTAGCAAGTAATGTTTCCAAAATCACCCAGTACTATAATTGACGCTTTGATTCTTATAATAATAAGAATAATAATTTCATGTATTTCTTATTTACCAAAACTGTCGTTTATGCAAATCTATTTGATAGTTTTTAGAAAAATTATAACATCTAAAACTCTATGCATTTTTTCAGAGCATGGATATATTATTGACTATGTTCTAAATGCCGATTTGATAAATGGGGATTTGAGACTTTGCTATTACAAAGCTATCAAACGTCCAGTTGTCAGAATCATATTTTAAGTGCAATCAACACCATTTACAAAAAGACTCTTTCGTTTGTTTACTTGTTTTCTTGGCAAATGTCTGTGGAACAATACCCCTTTAAAGTTGAGCAACTTATCAATAATTAAAGTAATACATTTACTGCAATTCTTATTCGACCTTTCGTTGAATCGGTATTTTTTTTTGCCTATATTTAGTGAAGATACCTTACTAGCTCTTCATCTTTTATATAAGCTTTGGATTTCAAATATTTTGGTCATGAGCATCACTGAAGAGACATGTATTGCCGAAATGCGCATCTGGTGCTGGAAAATTGGTACCGTTGATGTTATTACTAATTATCCTGTTTGTAATGTTATTCTTCATCGCTATATTGACCTCAAATGCATGCAGTGTCACCTTCATATCAAATTAAAATTCAAAAGGTCATATGAATATATATATTCTAAAAGCTACCAAAAATGCTTCCTTATAGTGAAGTGGATAAACATTGCTCTTTGAAGTGGTGATTGGTAACTGGTACAATACATTTCAGTATTCGACTATTAGAAACAGTCAGGCAATGTCTCTTCTATGTCCACGTGGACATAAAGTGTTGATGTTATTTGCACGTGTTCTATTGCTTTTTTACGCTGACATAATGGTTTTAACGCGTGATACGTGACATGGAATAATTAAAGTAAACAAATCTTTTCCTGTCTATTATAATGGAAAAATCATTTTTCCTCCCCCGATGTCCCATTAATAATGTATTTTTACAAATAATGCATTAGGGTCTTTATTTTTAATATTTAATATAAAGTAATGCGGGAAGTACTGTTTATCGGTTGCAGTGTTGTCTTTTTTTATTTATCTTTTGTTTTGATCTTGTGTATGCAGGAACATTTCGGTTAAATGATAAATGTATGCAAACAAAGCGTTGATCACATAGGTGAACAAGGTCTAACTTACCTTATATGTTATTTGTTAAGTATGGTATATGTTTTTTGCCATTTTCAAATCCAAAAGATTATCTGGTATTTATTTCTTCGTAAACCAAAATGACAACAAGAAATGAGCTTTCAAATTGACACCAACCCGAGTTTTGGGTATTTATAAAGCTGTACATCTACATTCCTTTATTGTAATCAACTGTAGATCATTAAAGCGGAGCCATATAATAGGTATAGGTTGCTCTTTGTAAATACAGGTTTTTCTCAAAACACGCCTCTTTTTGGGAGATCTTGAATATTCATACAAAACTAATTTTGTTTACATACTGGTTCCCAGTTATACTCTCTGTGTTTCATCTCATAGAGACATAGCTTGGAAGTGTTACCAGTAAATTTACATGTGCATATTGTTTACATTGAAATCTGCGGTAACCTTTCATTCGAGGCAGGGGTAGTTAAGAAAATTAGTGTTATTTTAAACTTTGAGAAGTTCAGGGCATATAAACGTTGAAAATATGCCGCACAGCCTTATATTTTGACCTTTGAAAAAAATTGTGGTGCATATGAACTTTCAATTCTAGGATAAGATTTTTCAAAACTTCATAGTAAAAGTGGTACAGTTTTAGCCGTAAAAGGAATTCCTATGGAAAATTACATTGTCAATATTTACAGAAATGCAACCTATAGGTATTGCTATAAGTATAGTTATCAGGAGTCGGTCCCCCCCCCCCCCCAAAAAAAAAAACTTACGACTAAGATAAGTCTTAAGTCATGAACAAATTAGTAGACATAAGATCAATCTCAGTCGTACGTGTTTATTGTGAAATCGACTCCAGGGACACCGCCACAATTACTTCAGTCTCCAAAAACTCTCTCATTATTTTCTATAATACCCAACATAGATATTTCCTCATAATAGAATAACGTATAGATATTTTGCCTATAACACATTAACAAATATCAAGCCCTCTCCCCCCCCCCCCCAAATCCCGTTCATCCAGATCGATCTATATATCAGACTTTTTATGATATTTATATTCTTAGTTTGATTTCGCCCAGAACATGCATCACCTGTTTGCCACTGGCTGTTAAGCAAGATACAACCAATCAATCATTCATAGATGAATATCTTGCTCAAAACTAAAAAAATGCACAAAAAAGCAAAAGTTTTTTTTAGGAAACGGATCACTATTTGCTTGTTTACTATGTTAACAATTATTTTGTTTTAAGCATAATTAATCGGTAAATAATAAATGTATCAGAGCTATTGAATTTTAAATGAAACCATGTATTTTGGGACAAATTAAAGTATTACAAGAAAACGTATATGTGGCATGATTGTATATGAGACAACTCTACACAAGAGACCAAATGACGTAGAAGAAAGTTTTACTACCAGATTATTTCGGTAGCGAGACACACCTAAATCATTTTTTGCTATTAGACTATCGATCATGCCACAAAATAAAGCGGCTTGTAAATATAGAAAGTAATAAAAGTTGCATCATCCTTATATAAGGTTACACAAAATGAAATTGTTACTTATTTTGTATACATGTTTCTTCAAAAGACGTACGAATTTTGATTGTTTGTATAGCATTTGTTACTTACTATCATAACAAATTAATCTATACATGAAAACACTTATTTTACTCTTTTAAATCTAGTATTTGGAATTTTTAGCAAACAACAAAAATACTGCTTATTGTATTAAACTCAAACCTAATAGCAATATATGTTTAATGTATTACGGTAAACCTATCATATTAAGTAACGATTGGTAGATCTATTAAGACAATTTTCCGAGTTGATGTAGTAAACTATTAACGGAAATGAATCCTAACGACACACGTAGGTATTAAGGATATCGATTGCTATGACAAAGCACTGAGCAAAGATTTAAAGCATGGTCAATAGTTGAAGTCTTCATTTATACGTCATTTTTTTTTGTTTATCCACTTATTTTTTTAATTTCTCTCTATTTAGCAGATTTGGTTGACTGAGAAAGAAAATGTCATAAGCGACCTACAGAATTCGGAAATATCAGAACATTTTCTACGAAGACAATTTGTGGGGGAGACAAATCAAATCGAATGTCATTTTTCAGTCTTTAGTGTTCCGATGCAGGCTTATATCATCAAGGACTATATAACAATTTCGTCCTCATAATGACAAAACAAGTATATTTAAAAATGAACTGGTGGAAAAACAATTTACTGACATGTTATAGAACTTTTTTAGTGCTCAACATTTTTATAGGATCTTCATTGTCATTACATCGTTGGGAACGAGCAGGGTGCCACAGAGTAGGTAAGTACCAGTAAGAACTATCTAAAGGGATTAAACATTCTTTTACAGACTTTCCTTATTGTTCAAATATTCAGTTACAAAAATTGGAACCTACAGTTTTGAAGATTGCAGGCTGACCATGATTTTCTTATTTTTATGTTCTATACGTATAGCATATAAATTTGTATGCTTGTTTCAGGTCACGAACCCTCGTAAAATATATAAGCGTTGTAGTGACGTATAATTTTCGAACCGTGGTCCCTAATAAATAAGTAAACGATAATTACATACCTTTTAAGTGAAAGCTTCCGATTGGTAGGACATTGATCTCTATAAAGAGAAACGTGTATCTATTGTTGAAAGATAATTTCAAGTTATCGTGTAATTTTACTATATGATTTATTTAATGATTTTAATAGCGAACTAATGTCTTTGTGGTACCATTTAAAAAGAGAACTTATGTACTGTGTTAAGTCAATTGGTAGTTTATTTACTGATATGACAAGACCAATGCCATAATCAAAGAATTAGAATTTGTTTGTTACTATTATCTGCGTATCTCACTGTTACAATAGACACGGAAAGACAAAGAAATAGATTTACAATATGTAAATTGGGATGATCAGTGTAGAGAAATAAACTGTGCAGTAATAGCAAAATGAATAACTGTAGTCGTTAGTATACAATAGGGACTTAATTAATCCATGCAATGGTAAAAAATATAACCCAAAAATGAAATTAATCATTGTCAAGGTGAGGTTATTTCATAAATTAACAATGCTGAGACAGTGTGACTGAAAAATATTTACAAATAAACTCTGTAGTGGTAGTAGCATTAATAATTGTAGTTGTCAGTATACAATAGGGACTTAAGTAATTAATTTAATGGTGAAATATATTACACAGTGATGAAAGTAATTGGTGTTAGTATTTAGCCAGTAGAGCAATTTATTAGCTTATGACATTCAAAGGGAAATGACATAAACTATGAAAGTGAAGACCAGATCAAAACTTTTCAAGTTAATTAATTTGCATGTAATAATTGGTCATCAAATACACGATAAAAACGTGAATTAATGAAAAAGTTCAAAAAATGGAAAAGGTTTCGATAGAGTCATAAATTTCTTATTAAATGAGACTAACAATAATATAACAATTTTATAGTTATAATCCTGGTACCTTTGATAACTATTATAGTAGGTAAGGTAATGCCTAATTATATTTGCTTGTACTCAACAATGTACTATGGTATCATAAACTTTGTGTTTGAGTATCAGTCATAAGTTCAAAATAGTAAAATAGCAATTCATATTGTGCTGGAAACCATAAGTAATGGGACAAAAGAAAGACAAATGTGACAATAAAATTCAAATAAAACAACAGAGAATATACACCAATGTTGTTTCTTTTAAAAATGTTCTATATGAGTTCATAAGATTTCTTAAATATGAAAAGTTAAATAACAAAAACACCGATTCCAAAATGAAAAATCAGAACGGAAAGTCCCTTATCTAAAGGCAAAATCAAAAGTGCAAACTTAAGAAACGTATGGTACACAACTGTCATATTCCTCACTTGATACAGACATTTCCTTGTGTAAACTATTGTGTTTGATTGTCGCATACATTTTCTTTATATTATGATAAGACAAGTTATATAGTCATTATCAACAAAATATAGTATAAAGTAACAAAAGCCAGAACAGAATAGGAAGTCTTTTATTAGATGTGTTTACCAGTATTCTTCTTTTGAATTAGTCATGTATTACCAGCGTCATTTAGAATTTAAAGGAATTGTAAGTATCGTCTACAATTTTCAGAGTTAATAGTGTAAACATATTCGAAAAGCAAAGTGTTATTTCCGATGCTAAATATGGTCGTGTTATTCATTCATAAATAGCTATAAAGGGTAGGCGAGATATCTGGCAAAGATAACATAATTTAACTATTTATTTAGATCCGATAAAACTTCTGTGGTTTGTTAAACAAAGTAAAAGATCAATTGGACAGGTTAGCAGTCTGTTATTACAATTAAGTGGTTAGTAATATCGTTTACATTTCAACATCGTTCTTCGATATCACGATTTGAATATACGCAAGTAAAAACTTCAAATACATGACACTATTAAGTAACAGGTGCTATAACTAAGTATGTCCAATAAAAAAAATTACTTGACTGATTTAAAAGAAATTGTAAACGTTTATAATCTGTTCTATTCTTAACAAAATAAAGATAAGCATATCACAATTAAGAAATGTTATTACAATATCTCCACCGTGGCATATATTGCATTTGTCAAAAGACAATTATACCAATATGTTTGGTCTGTTCAACCTTTTTTTTATATAAATTTCCCACAAGATATGTAGGCGTTATAGCGCTGACCATTCCATTCCTATTTCCATATAGTTTATATTTCGAATAGACATTAATTTCTGTAGTAAAACAGTTCGCGTGTCGTCTACATAAGACTCATCAGTGACGCTCATATTAAAACATTAAAAAAGCCAAACAAGTACAAAGTTGAAGAGCTTTGAGTACCTAAAAATTCCAAAAAGTTGTGCAAAATACGACTAAGGTAATCTACTTCTGGGATAAGAAAACATAGTTGTTCTATGTTTTATTTAAGAGGCTGATAATGACAATCAAACACATTAAACACAACCGAATTCTGCATGTGACTGTCCAAAGTCAGGATCCTTTTATTAAGTGCTATTAATTTTTTACTCCTGTACGTTTATACATCCGAAATTGATTTGCGTTCTCAATTTTTTTGAGGGCCTCAACAATATGAAATCAAATGTCTTTACCGTGCTTATTACCACAGAACACATATTAAGTTTTGCCGTTCTTGTGTTATATCCTTTTACAATTTAGGGGTTTCCATTTTTTAACTTATATTTGCCAAATGAAATGATATACAATGCCTATTACCACAAACCTATAAAGTTATATGCAAGCCGTTGCATCATTTGTGTCCCGTACAAATAGTTAAGTAAGCTTATATCATCGTATAGATCATCTATCATCTATCACAAAAAATCTTCCTAAAATAAACAATTTAACCAAACTTGACCACAATCATGAGTTGGCTATGTAGTTTGAAAAATGTGTTCGATGACCCCGCCTACCAAAAAACATGAATTTATGTACTCTCATATAACATCATAAATGTCGGAAAATGTCCTTAAATAAGGTATTTTACCAACTGTTTGTATTTTTAGCTCCGTCATCTTTTAAACTTTAATAGATAGATAGATAGATAGATAGATAGATAGATAGATAGAAACTTTAAATAGCAAACATCAGCAAGACAATATCTTCAATCCAATCACCATTCCCAAAATGATATGTCGACTCCTTATTGAATTTACTACCCCTTAATGACGATTTTTATCAGTTGCATGGATTTTCGTCACTTTCTAAGGGAACTGAGTAAAAAGCAAGATAGGTAAATAGAAACTTATTGCAAATATAATAAAAAAAAATATTTATAAATATATCGATATTGCAAGTTAAATTCCTATAGGAGTTATAGTCCTTAAATGACAAAAATAAAATTTCAGCATGACAAGATCCACAAAATCCTCATCATGGCGATTTTTTCAGTCAACCCTTTATTGGAGATCTAAATCATATTGTTAATATCTTTTGGTGAAAAGGAAACTTGACTGATAAGGAAACACTACACAGAAAAGCAATTCAACATGACCTTAATTGCCATTCGACTGAATATACAGGTTAATGCTCGTAAATGACAATTTTCACTTTTTATTTCTTCTCGGTAAAAATTATCAAGGATAGAAAGAGCAGGTGAATTTCCGAATGTATAGGATTTCAACCTATACGTACTATTTTATGTAGGAAGTCAAACAGTTTTCAAATGAAAATAAGAAATTTGCTACTTCATATCGTCTTTGTAATGTCTTGTACAAAACTTCTTGCAATGACTGTAATAAGAACATTTAACAAGGATTCCCTTTCAAAACCAAATAGCAAATGAAAATTATTCCATTGACAGAAACATATATTTTGTTTCTTTAAACATCTGTTAGAAATTAGATATTGCTGGGATATAACTGATATGAAAAGTGGCAGTAATATAAGAAAAATATCAAAAATGATTTCCCACTGGTAAAGTAAAATTGAACAGAAAACTTGTTCATTAAAACCATATATTGTTAAATTCAAGACATCCCGATTAATGGACTCTTTTATCCCCATGTAATTAATGTCAGGGTTTGTTAATATCTACGCAGTTTCAAGTCAACGAGGTTGGCGACCTTTGGATATTGTGTCCTACTTGCAGTAAACTGTTATCATATTCCCATGTACATAGTTTTCATTGCATAAATCCGTAAATTCAAGTTCATGTAGATACACTCGTCATATATACCAGGTATACACTAAAACTGAAAACGTGTTTCATACTGAGCCTGCATGATTTTATATCATGTTTTAAAAACAGTCACAAGCAACAGTCTGGTGGAAAGGTAGGTTTTTAATTCTGTCTTATCTGTGACTCAGAATAGCAGTAAACTGCATCTCTCACGTTATTAAATTATATTTTGTTTGTTTTGCTTCACCTACGTTAGTAGAGGCGCATTATGCTTCACTGGTTCGTTCGTTTGTCCGTCCGTCCGTCCGTCCGTCTGTCTCGCTTCAGGTTAAAGTTTTTGGTCAAGGTAGTTTTTGATGAAGTTGAAGTCCAATGAACTTGAAACTTAGTATACATGTTCCCTATGATATGATCTTCCTAATTCAAATGCCCAATAAGAGTTTTTACCTCAATTTCACGGTCTATTAAACATAGAAAAATGATAGTGCGAGTAGGCATCCGTGTACTATGGACACATTCTTGTTACACTTGGAAATCTACTTTTTACAATTATGTTTAGTTGCAAAAAATGGGCAAAAGCATTTCGAATAGTATTAAATTATAATCCTGGTACCTTTGATAACTATTTCCACCACTGGGTCGATACCACTTCTGGTTGACGTTTCGTTCCCGAGGGTATCACCAGCCCAGTAGTCATCACTTCGGTGTTGACATGAATATCAATTATGTAGTCATTTTTTAAAATTTTCTGTTGACAAAACTTTGAATTTTTTGAAAAAACTAAGGATTTTCCTATCCCAGGAATAGATTACATTAGCCGTGTTCGGCACAATTTTTTTGACTTTTGGAAGACAAAATGGATGCAATGTTTTGTACTTTTTTGGTATATATTATGAGTTATATTATCAGCAAATTGTCATTGAAATGCATGTGTCTGTATGATGTATATTTTTCCAAGTCCATGAGTCCTATTTAACATCTTGCCTTATGATGATACTACCTTGAGTTTTTCCTAGTTTTCTTACTAATGCAAATGATGTTTTGACAATAGTTTAATGCTTCCTGTTTTTCAAATGCATGTTTTTTCTATAGACATAAACACCACTGATAGGTTTCAGGATATGAGTCTATGAACATAACATTACGTCAATCTATTTATCTGTCAGAAAATGCTGATTTTGCATCTGAAAAGTTATAGGTATTCTTATGTTTTATAGCTTGCCCCAATCCTGGCCTACTATAAGTTGAGATTAATAATTTTACTTTCTGGTGACCCATCAATGAATACTATAATCTTAAGCTTGGGATTGTCATACTAAATATTATTTTAACATATTTCAATTCTCCTTATAGCACCTGAATATTAAAAAAGTAGAAAAGCTTTTTCATTTCGACAAAAAATAGCTGTCCAGTAAAAGAAGTAACATAATCACAGCATTTTGATTTGATTGCATAATGCTACCATACAAGAAGAATATGTGCTGCATACACTATCCTCCGTTTAGTTTAGGGGACGTTAATTTCCAACGCAAATGAGAAGAGAGAATGTTGTATCCAATTTATACTTATCATAACAATAATATCATAATAATAATAAATGAGTTTTTGATAACCAACAGAACCATCTTTTATGTTCATTAAACCAATTCGATTTGCTTTACCCCAGGAGTAGATTACCTTAGCCGTATTTGGCACAACTTTTTGGAATTTTGGGTCCTCAATGCTCTTCAACTTTGTATTTATTTGGCTTTTTGAACTATTTTGATCTGAGCGTCACTGATGAGTCTTATGTAGACGAAACGCGCGTCTGGCGTATAAAATTATAATCCTGGCACTTTTGATAACTATTTACCCATTAACATTGATAAGCTTATCCGATGGTTTTGACACATGATCATCAAGCTACAAATTAATAAGTGAAAACTGCACGTAATAATTCTGAACAGTACTGATACGTTGACTCTTCGGCAAATAAAACTTCGATTTTTTTTCCTGCTCTTGATTCTTGTTGTAGTCTATTTGACACATTCCCCTTTTCTTTCTGAATTTTAGTTAGGGATAGACCGTGAAAACACATAGCTGCTGAATTGAGACACATACACATGGTATCTGTCAACCAATTTGTGATGAAGACAAAGTGACAAAAAAGAAATAATCGATAAGAAAAAACATTTAGGATGTGTTTTATACGTGTTATACGCACAGATATTAGTTATGTCTCTGTTGTGTCGTAGTTCTCTTATATTTGATACGTTTTGATCAGGTTTAGTTTGGTACCTGGTTTTTTTTTCTCTATCGATTTTAGAATTTTGAACAGCGGTATACTACTGTTGCCTTTATTTAGTGAATATCCCCCATAGAGATTCTTAAAGATATAACAGCTAACTAGTAACGGAATTTTAGTATTAAACGTCCATGTTGATCTTAACATCGAAAAGTCTGAACAATTATTTATGCAGTAATAATAGACATTTGTCATACTTATTAATTGTGGTAAATTCATTGGCGTTCAAACAATTTGCTTGCTGTAAATTCGGTACTGTTTAGTAGCTTTTCACACAATATAGTATGATGTTGTTGTGTAAAAGTTAATAACAACTACTGAAAAGTTTCAACATAGTTTGAAATTTTGTAATCGACTTGTCCCAACAGTACTGAATTATCCCCAGTGGATATGTCTTACAACTGACTGTAAGACTTTTCAGATAGAAATTGTTTACCTAAAAGTAAGTAATATGTGAAACAAAAACATCTAAAAAAAAACAACATTAACTTCAACTATGTCACTGATATGTGTTGGTCTTTCTTTTGAGAATTCACGAAACCATTCGTAAGAACTTTAGACTGATCATAATTAATATAAAATATCATTTTAACGATATATTTGAAGTGACATTAATGAGAAGGCTTATTAGTATTGACATTGGAAAAGTGACTGTTTTGTTGCCTGTTGCTTGTTGTTTTTGGTCACAATATAATGGAGTTTGATGCGACTGTCATACAAGTGAGAGGTTTAGCTAGCTATAAAACCAGGTTCAATCCACAATTTTCTATATTTGAAAATGCCTGTACCCAGTCAGGAATATGACAGTTCTTGCCCATTCGTTTTTCATGCGTTTTATTATTTGATTTTGCCATGTGATTATAGACTTTCCGAATTGATTTTCCTCTGAGTTCAGTATTTTTGTGATTTTACTTTTTTTCAACATTAATTATTTCTTCATTTCATCTGATTCTTAAATATTTTCATTTTATTTGAAGCAAATAGATCGATAACGCGATAAAAGTAGTACTGATGTGTTAACATGTGCTGGGGAAAAAAATGTTGAGATTTACAAATGATGAAATTAAAAAAAAAAGTCAAAAATGTCAACGATGCGTACCTTATATGAATACATCACCTTAAATTATTTAATAAATCGAATCATTGTCTGTCTTATTTGATATATTAACCATAGTATTTATTTATCAAATTTACTGAAGAAAAATGCATTAGGCTGTCGATGATGTTTGAATTGTCACATAGTAATATCTGCAACGTGCCTAAACTCTTAAAGTACTTTGATAAATAAAATACGAACGTATGACTGCAGTCAAATAATACAATCTGTTAATTGATTTAGTAAACGACTTTTGAATGGGGTTTCGACTTACACATGCATAATGCATTGTTGACTGTCATACGGTGTCAATTTTAATGATTGAAACCAGGAAGACTTGCAATGCATTCTGACTAAGTTGACATTTGAGGGGATTGGCTGTTTTATTGGTCAAATTTACTTTTGTGTTCTCCAAAGGAAATTTATCTTTCGGGCTAATGAGGCTATTCCAGAACAATTGTCGTGTGCCATTTCCCCCTGTAGAGTTCATAAAACAGCAATTTTAAAATTAAGTGTTTCAATGATTATATCGCCACCTTCGTAGTATAATTTAGTTATATTGCAGGTTTTTGTCAGTCACTTCTTTGTTATACCAGCACGTGATTCAATGTACTATACATCGTTATCTGATATAAAAGATTAAATTTAATGAATGAATCCAGGAAGGATTGCATCGTCCTATGAATAAGTTGACAATTCTCGATACCGAAACCAACCAGTACATCATACTACACATAAAACTAGTGAAATAAACTAATCAATGATACCAAGCGTTTATTCTGTGCGCCAGACGTGCGTTTCATGTACAAAAGACTCACGCTAGCATTCAAAACGTTAACATTAGGCTAACTAAAAGTAACAATGGCTACTTATTAAAGCAATGAAAACAAACAATAGCAAGGATGAACTTAACACATGTGTTTTGAAAGGATAAAATAATTCAGTTCTAGTACTTGTATCCGCTGCGTTGCTCATTACATTTAAAATAAGAGTATCTCTGCAAAAGAAAGTACTTCGGAATTTTGCAACGGCAATTAAAATGGAACATTGAGTTTTACGTCCTTGATACAGATATTAAGTAATACTTATTAAAATAATGAGTAAATAAACTCATCATAGATACCAGGATTGAAATTTTATATTTACGCCAGACGGGCGTTTCGTCTACAAAAGACTCATCAGTGACGCTTGAAAAAAAAAGTTAAAAGGCGAAAGAAAGTACTAAGTTGAAGAGCATAAGTACCAACAATTCCTAATAGTTATCAAAGGAACCAGGATTATAGTTTAGTACGCCAGACGCGCGTTTCGTCTACATAAGACTCATCAGTGACGCTCATATCAAAATATTTATAAAGCCAAACAAGTACAAAGTTGAAGAGCATTGACGATCCAAAATTCCAAAAAGTTGTGCCAAATACATCTAAGGTAATCTATGCCTGGGATAAGAAAATCCTTAGTTTTTCGAAAAATTCAAAGTTTTATAAACAGGAAATTTATAAAAATGACCACATTATTGATATTCATGTCAACACCGAAGTGTTGACTACTGGGCTGGTGATACCCTCGGGGACGAAACGTCCACCAGCAGTGGCATCGACCCAGTGGTGTGAATAGTTATCAAAGGTACCAGGATTACCTAAGAGTTTTGCCAAATACAGCTAAGGTTATCTATTCCTGCGGAAGAAAAGCCTTAGTATTTCAAATATTCAACAGTATTATAATTATGAAGAGATCAATGAAAATTCAAGTCAACATAGAAGTGCTGACTACTGGTATTACCCTCGGGGAAATAAATCCCCACAAGCAGTGAGTAAATAAACTCATCATAGATACCAGGATTGAAATTTTATATTTACGCAAGACGCGCGTTTCGTCTACAAAAGACTCATCAGTGGAACTTTTAAAGTAAATACATTGTACATTCGAAGTGATGACTTCAATTACAAAAATTAGAGCACTTGTTTCTGAAACCATCTGTACACAGAAACCCTATCGTGTATATCTTTTATCAGTATAAAAACATGGTTATAAGTAGTATACCTTTCGAATTCATTGGGTTAATACGGTTTATCTGTTTGTCCCCGTATGTATCATCAGTTGATAGTGCTGCATCCTTTATTCTAAATATTTCCGATGTTTTATACATGCTATGTTCTGGGGTTGACGTCTGTTTATGTGGTTCATGAGTGTTTCTCGATTTTATATCGTTTAGACCGTTGGTTCTCCCGTTGGAATGGTTTTACACTAGTAATTTTGGGGGCCCTTTGTAGCTTGCTGTTCGGTGCGAACTAAGGCTCCGTGTAGAAGGCCGTACCTTGACCTATAATGGTTTTTCTTTTATAAATTATTACTTGGATGGAGAGTTGTCTTATTGGCACTCATACCACATCTTCCTATATCAATTCACATGATGAAGAAAAAGCCTGTCAACGATTTTCGTAAAAAACTATTTGTATATATTCTCATTACCAAACCTTCATTCCCGGTAAATAAACTCATCAAAACGGTCTTATTTGCCTGAAAGTAGTCACGACTCAACTACGGTTTATTTAAATTACCAATCCTTTCTTAATTAATTAAACGTCATGTCCAGTGGTTGACCACGTTGTTTTCTATATACTTTAGTCATAGTCCTGAGAAAATATGACAGTTGCCTACAGCACATTTCGAAACTTTTTTTGTGTTTGATGAAAATAAAACAAAAAACAAATACATCCGTAAAAAGAAAAAAAAATGCCTAATAATACCTTTCAAGCCATATAGGTAAATCGAAAAAAAAATACAAGACTGTGCATTGTGATGGCATGTACCAATTAAGAATAGACTGCATTATCATTTTTCCAAATATTTATAAAAATGTCAAGCATTTTGTTGTTTAAAGACGGACCTTAACATATGCAAGTTGCTGCTGAAATATTTCAATATTGGAACATTTCAATTAATTGATTGATGATTCACATATCCGTAAATTCAAGTTTTTTCATTCAGGTTGATGTTGAAGGATGTTCTTTTAAGGACAGTCTTAAACCAACATGTACATCCAAAAGACACCGTTTAATTACCTCCAATGAAAAATATTGCCTAAGTTAAGAATGTTCTTGTTTCTTTTTACAATTATCAATACAAAATATTAGTCAAAAGCTACAAAAGTAGTGTATCAACGTTTTAAACAATAAATAAGGGTATATGATCTAACAATCATTCTTTTAAATCTAAAAGCACACATATGCAGCTGTCATTCTGTGGTTTTCAGTAAATAGTCCTATGTGAATTAAATGCAGTGGAAACCATTCGTATTGCATGTTATTTGCTGAAGATTTAGTAAAATTGTATGTAGAATATATATTAGTTTGAAATGTCTATGGTATGTGTATTTTCAATTTCCTTGAAGATTTTCATTAAAATGACTTTTTGCAATATCTTATATTAGGTTTGGTTATGATAATTCCTCTTGTCTCTTTAAAATTCAAAAAGCACAAAAAACAGGATTGCAATAAATATCAAATTAAACCAAAGATTTCAAAAGAAAATGTGTGTCAATAGTGTTCTATCCTATATGCTTGATCTATTTAATTAATTCCTCATTGCAATTCAGCAAATGTCTTTCAATAGGAATACCAATGCTTTCAGAAATGGGATTGCCTCTGTTATAATTGTCTGATCACTGTATACAACTATTCATAACTGATCTGGTTAATCTTTACAGCTTCCGACATTTAACAAAAATGATGATTTACTTAATATCAAATTGATTTAGACTGCTAAAACGACTGATTATGCTCACTATCAATGAAATTGTTCAATATTGCTTTAAAAAGATTTGTGATGCTATAAGTGATGTCATCATTTTTCATAGAATGATTGAAATATATCCATTGAATTCATTCAACATATCATATAATCATATATTGTTTTAGATCTTGGCCGGAAGTTAAACAATCAGCAAATATTAAAGCCAGATATTGATAATGAGATTTTACAAATGTGTTTTTTAAGCAACCACAAATAAATCAAAAACGATTTTCCGTCAGTACAGATCTATTTTGATATTAAAATATGAATGATCAGTTTAAAATGTCAGTTCATATGGCTTCAAGTTGTACAAATATGAATTCAAAGCAAAGGTCAAAATCTGGAACGTTCTATTAAACAATGACCTTGACGTTAATTTCAAGGTCACAAACCAAGGACCTCAAATCAAAAGACCATAGGTCTATAATATGTATGGTTAATGAGATGATAAATACAAGATGGGCGATAATTCCCATTTATTGTCTACATACTATTTCAACCAAAATTTATAAGTTACGACCTGTCGCAACTAACAATTTAGTAAAAATAATATGTCGATATGTTATATAAAAAAGATGTGGTGTGATTGCCAATGAGACAACTATCCAGAAAAGACCAAAATGACACAGACATTAACAACTATAGGTCACCGTACGGCCTTCAACAATGAGCAAAGCCCATACCGCATGGTCAGCTATAAAAGGCCCCGATAAGACAATGTAAAACAATTCAAATGAGAAAACTAACGGCCTTATTTATGTAAAAAAAAAATGAACGAAAAACAAATATGTAACACATAAACAAACGACAACCACTGAATAACAGGCTCCTGACTTGGTACAGGCACATACATAAATAATGTGGCGGGGTTAAACATGTTAGCGGGATCCCAACCCTCCCCTCCCTGGGACAGTGGTATAACAGTACAACATAAGAACGAACTATAAAAATCAGTTGAAAAAGGCTTAATTCATCAGATGAACAAAAATACAAGTAGACGTGGCCCGGTACTTATACATCCCGACACAAAAAGACACAATGAACAGATCTGAGAGTACTCGCAGTTATCTGACAGCTAGTTCAAAGCCACTAACAACTAATAAAAAAATCATGCAACTAAGACTAAACTATCAATCCTACACATCCAACATCCAATGGATTTAGTGTAAAGACGTCATAAACAGCCAGAGAAAAACATGACCTTGTGTATACCGTTTTTGAAAACAAGTGAAAATAAGCCAACATCAAACTTTAGAATATGACCTTAACCTTTGATTTCGACCTAATTTTCCTTTTTTTTAACATCTCAGATCAAAAGACCCTAGGTCTCTATCATTTATGGTTTACCAGTTAGAAATGCATAAAACTTATATCAAATGTATAAGGGGAATAACTCTCATATAAAGTCTCCGGATAGCTACGGTCCAAATAGCCATCCTTATCCTGAAGATATAACGAGCAAATTTGGTAAAATAAATTCGTTGTAATTTTTAACGGTTCCGAAGGAGTAGTGGCCACAAGAAAAACAGTGTTTGGGAGGTAACTCTTACCACGTAAAGTGTTCGGTTGAGCAGTGTCAGTTTCAAAAGCATATAAAAATATCTAAAAATATTCTAAATATCTAAGCGACATCTTATAAAACAACACTACGCAAGAAAAAAATTAGGCGGAAGATAAAAAAAAATGTTTATTGATCATATTTGGATACATTTATCTTCGAATATCTCGTCCGAGACTTTTCACGATAAAACATAGGAAATCATACAAGTATCTGTTTCCCCTTAGTCAGGACAAGTGTAAATTAATATAAATCGGATAGTTTTCCCCATCGTTATTATGGGCTAACGAAAATCTTAGTCCCTTCTTAAACCTGTATCCAAACATTTTGTCATATTATTTTTTTAGAAGGTTCAGAGCCCAAAGAAGGCCAAGGTAGTTTGGGTTGAATTATATCAGTCTTTAAGTTGTACAGTACATTTAAATTTATCTCTGAATCTAGAAAAAAAAAACTATCCAGTTAGAAATTTATAAATTCCCACTTCAGATCTCTTTAAAATACACAACGATCTTTGTTAAGGGGCTAAGAAAGTATGCTATACCTTAAGAACTTAACTATATAGCGTTATTTTTGTGTTCGTAATCGAAATTAAATAAAGGCTGTTCGAAATACAGAGCTGATTATTTCACGAACATCACGGGAGTGTCGCGATTATTTTATGCCATATAATATTAGAAATAATTAAGTCGTTTTACTGGATAGATTGAAAAACTCATTAAAATCACTAGGCTTATAATAGTGTACGCCATTCCCGCGTTTCGTCTATAACAGTCTCACCAGTGATGCTCGAATCGAAAAAAGTTAAAAAAGGCAACAATAGTGTCTTTTAGTGTATAAAGTGTCAAAGTACCATCACTAAAACAAAACAAATAACAGGTATATTATATATTTAGAATATAAAGGGATATTGATAAGTATATTTATACATGAAGAAGATGTCTAACTTTCATAATTTCCGCTTATTCTATAAATAGTTATTTATTACGACGCATTAGTCTTGTATTTTACACTTCTTGAATGGAAAGCAAATGATAGAAACCACAGATAATTCCCATCATCTTAGATAGACATATACATCTTTGGATTATGTCGCCTACTGCCGGCATTAAATTGTGCATTTTGATGTTTTGCCTGTCAACCAATTTTCCAATACAAACAATAACAAGTCTAGTGTTGACAAGAAAAAACAATTTTCCCAATAGATGTACGCGTATGGCAAGAGTAACAGCATGAGATAAAAAGAAAGATGGGATTCATTTTTGTTTCTAAAGGTCCATTTATAAATGACTTATGCGTATCAATGAGGGAAAAAATCAGTTATAAATCTATTTTGGTAATTACTCCAAAGTGGGCCGGTAATTAGGATTGCCACTAAAAAATTTTAGTATTTTGGATAGGGAGATTTCCTCCCTTTCAAATGGTCAATCAGGGACCTTTCAGATGAAATCATGCTGTTACAATGATTAATTAAGGCAACAGTAGTATACCGCTGTTCGAAATTCACAATTTTTTAGTGTTTTCAGTCCGACCGACGTTAATTGCATATATACGCCCGCACAGTAGAACATTTTTTTTTTAATTATGCATGGATTTTGCTGCCGGATGGGATATCCCTAGTTTAAAAACTATGTTAACATAGCAAAGTTTACTTGTGGCTCCATGGTGTTGTATATATCTCTAGTTTCTCTTATATCGATATGAGCAATGTAAATGTGTCTGATCATAATCCAAGACGTCATTACCAGCCTTCTACCAATATGAGGTTTCTAAAGTTTGCTGGCTCTAAATGTTGCAAATTATTTTAAATTAAGGAATATATTTCCCTCATAAAAAACTCTAAATCCTTGCCGACTTTGGCTACTTTTCGTGTCAATATATGTAATAAGCTCTTCATCATTCTAATAAATTTTAAGGCTTTGTCCGTTTGATGTGCTTGAGATTTGATTTTGTTATTAGTTGAGGGACTTTCCGTTTTAAAATTTTCCTTGGAATTCAGTATTTTTGTAATTTAACATTTTCCTCTGCTGGAGGACTCTTACGTCTTTGATGGTATCACCAGCACTCTTGGTTCTAAATTTCGGAATTTATTATGTCTTCGATCATCACTGAAAGGGATCTTTGTTGTCGAAATGCATATTAGGGGCAGAAAATCAGTATCGAGAAAGTTGGAAGCCATGCAATTACAAGGACAATTTCTGAAATCGTACAAATACTAAATAAGTGTGTAATTAATGGTTTATTTGTATTGGTGATGGAAGTTAACATTTTGACAAGAGTCAGAAGCATGTATTGTAGGAGACGCTCTTCGTCTTTTATATAAGCTTTGGATTTCAAATATTTTGGCCACGAGCATCACTGAAGAGAAATGTATTGTCGAAATGCGCATCTGTTGCAGGACAATTGGTACCGTTAATGTTATTACTCTGTTCTTTCAAAGATTCTCGCATATCTTTGATTTCATATGATTTGATCATTGCTAAACACTTCTGTTACATTAAGTGTTTACTTAAAACGACCAAAGAGCTATTTTCATTTACTTTTGTTTGAATAAACACATTAATGGTTCTAAATTCAGTTTTTTCACTGCATCATTACGACATAAATAAATGCATGTTTTGTTTGTTTAATCATCTTTTTATACAAAGAAATGAAATTCGCATTTTTTAAAAATGTTTTACGACGACCGCTCCTTTAAAATATCTGATAAGAAGCACAATCATATCACGAAGTATAAAGTCCAATTTAGGAAAATGGAAATGTGTTATACAGGAAAGTGAAGGGAAGCGAGTCATATCCTTGCATATAAATAACCAAGAAAACTAGCGACAGCAAATGTATATTAACTGGAGTCTCCTGGATAGAGAGGAACCATTGTTGTCGAATGGATTTATCAATATCACAGTCCATATTTAGAAATCCATTAGTTTTCTTCGCACATGCTTGACTTGGTTAATTTCTTTGACAAGTTTTTACCCATTTTAAATTTGCAAGAGTTTCAGTGAAAATAATTATAGCTACGATCTTTCAATGGGTATACATTTCTGAACTTTTAAATGTGAACGTTGAGTAAAACAAGTACATTAAGTCAAAAACAAAAGCTGTTTCAAATTGATTAGAGTGACAACACAACAGTTCCCCATTTATCATACATTCTTGAGGAGTAAATCATTATTTTATTGGGTTACATTATTTATGATGTATACAATAAACTAATGTGTGAAACACCAGTTAATGAAATACTGTGACAGGGGATTAAGGATACATTTTATTGTCTTGTCTGCTTTGATTAATTCATTTGTTTAATACAAGATCACGCGAGATTCCAGTTTTGATCACATGCAACAAAGAACTAAGTTTCGAGATAACAACCGATATCGAAATCAAACATGAAAAATATCTCGTACAATATAAATAGTTAATGTCTGATTGACGATAAAACGGACAATGAATAAGACTTAAACTTGCATTGTAATGTTGATGAAACAAACCTTTGGTATCTAATTATACTGTGGATTCATTTTTTTTCGTGGTTACTAGTTTTAGTGGATTGAGCAAAACTTGAATTTTCGTGGAAATTTGATTTCGTGGTTTTGCCAAAGTCTGCATACATTCCTATAGAAAATTTGTAATTCGTTGGACATCCGAATTCGTGGTTTCCGGGTACCCACGAATAAAAATGAATCCACAGTGTATATATTGTCATGCATGTAATTTCAGGCTCGTGTATTGAGTTAACATAAATCGTACAACACCTTTTGAATAAATAATATGAAAGCAGAAATGTGAATACGACCTTCAACAATGAGAAAAAATATATAGTATCGTCAGCTGTAAAATGCCCCTACATGAAATATGATCAAAAGAGAATAATGACATAACTTACACAATACATTTTACGAAAAAGTCAACTATGACAGACACCGGCGACAACCAAAGAACGTCCGATTATTCAAACATCCTTGAGGATTAGATTGTTATTTTATTGAGTTTTATTATTCATGATGTATATAACATACCCATATTGGAAGCCCATGTTCATAAATTATTTTGACAATGGACGTAGGATACATTTCATATATTTGATTGACAAATGTTTTTCTCTTAAAAGTTTTTTTTTATATCCATAATTATGGTAAGTTGCATTGTGTAATTTTGACAATTCACATTTTTGTTAATTTCAGGTCATTCCAGAAGTGTACAGATACCAGGTTGTGTTGAATTTAATGTGACTACGACTGCATGCCGCGGTTTTTGTCTTTCTTATGCCATACCATCACCATCTAGAACACTTTTAACAAATCCACTGCATCAAGTAACTTCTAGGGCAGAATGTTGCAGTATAGAAGCAACACATGATGTAAGTATAATAAATATTCTGAAGCTTTGACAATTAAATGAATATCGGAGAAGGATATAAACACCCTGCGCAGCACAAGCAATCATCTCCAGGTTTTGGTAGTCTCATCCTCTTCCTTTGTTTTTGGCTTGGTCTCATTGGGCTATAATGTCCCTTTGGTATATTCCGCTTCTTTTTACCGACACCTGTGATATTGCAATCAGGCAAAATAATCTTACTAATTTGGTTTTCTTCACGTATAACGATGACAACTCGGCATAACCCAACTGTTCGCAGGGTTACATCATCATTACCCCCGGACTAAGATATTCATATATTTAATCAAATTCGAAGAAAAAGTTAACGTCTTGAAAGTATCCTTAGAATTTTGATAAAAATTTGGTACTACAGTAACTAATAATAAAATCGTTCAACTGCATACTTGACTTTCTCAGAAAATTGATAGGAAATTCTTTGCTGCAGTTGAAGGATTCTTTTTAAATGTCAGGAAGTCAACAAGCTTATGTAAGTATTTTTAGGACTTCACTTAAGATCTGTAGACATCTTATCGTTGAATACAGGAAACTGTAATTGAGTAAAGAAATATGAAAATGAAGCAAAAATCTATATATCAATATGAAACGCCTTGATTGTCCGAAAATATCTGATAATGTTCATATTATTGATTTGCTTTCTTTTATTATTGTTTTCCGAATATATTTCCCGTTTGCATTCACGAGATAACAAATAGCTAGTGCAAGGAAACTCAAAAACAAACGACTTTGGTTTACGATGAAAATAAATAGCATCTCAAATAACTTTCACAAAAATAAATATCAAATGGGCTATTGAACTAGCACACATCTTTCTTAAGTTTACAATCCTGGTCATACGAGTAGATTGAATTTTGATGTACTAATCAAAAAGCACAGTCAATATATCATATATCATATACCACAATAAAAATTCCCTAATAGTACCTTTCACTAGCACATCAGGTCAAAGGTAAAATCAATGGTACGAATAAAATGATTGCAATTTTGTTTTCAGGTAATTGTTGCCGTGCGTTGCATAGACGGTGTCAGAGAAGTGACTTTTAAATCAGCAACGACATGTGCCTGTAATTTATGTCGGCGGAACTGGTGACGTATTATACTCCATCCATTCTTGTGATATATGCTGAATCTCAACCTAAACCAATGTCTGACTGTTCAACTCCAAATAGTGGAAAACTTACATGAATCACTCGTGAGAAGACGTATTACAGCTTCCAATAATGCTTATATGACATATTTTGAATTGACCGATTCATGTGTTCATTATATCTTTACTGTTGTAGTGAACATACCCTTTGCGGTTTCATCTGTGTTTAATACTCACTCATAACCAACAGCTATATGCTATACAATTATGCTATGTAATATGGTTGGTTATTAAGGGTGCTTGGTTGTGATAAATTGTTTTTGTGTCTTTAAATGTTGAAAAATATTTTTACATGTTTTTGAAATGTTGTAATCAAAATTAGAAACAAGGAGATGTGGTATAAAAGTACATTTCAATGTCTGTTTTATTGTTAGAATTTGTAATGTACATGGTTTTTAAGACATTTATATCGGGTTCAAGCCTTTAATAAAGTTAGCAAATACCATAAAAGACAGACTCCACCACAGGAAAAAAAAAAAAAAAAAAAATACAAAAAAACCAACGACGTACTAACACACAATAGTTAAAAAAAAATACCATACAAAAATAAGTTTGAATGAAGAGGTTCTAAAACGTGTTGTAAATAATTATTCTACTTAAGGTTTGACTACCACAGACCTCAACTTTAATCAGATTTATTGGACATCGACTACAATTAAATGTATCACTATTCTATACTTTCAGGAGTAAGTTTTTTGCAATTTGATAATACGCATTTTCATATCACCAGAATAATAATTTTTATACAAAATGGCAAAAATATCTGAATACAGAATCGTTTGATAGAATGTAATATTTTATGAATCCAAACGTTTTCAAAGTTTGGAGTGAAGCTGTTTTGAACACATCGTTAACATGTTAGATTTATTATATATTAACTATGGAAAGAGATAAAAACATCTTAAATACATTAAAAAGATAATTTACTACTATGCTTTGAATATTTTTCTGGTACATATTTGTTTATCAAATATTAAGTGTTATTTTTGCGTGCATCTTGAATATATAATTGACAATTTTTACCACCCAACCTCAAAAGAAATAAAAAATAAAGACATGTAACATTTGTTAATATGAAATAAGTTTTAATTTTTTTTACGTATAAACTGTAAATTTACCGTAAATGAAATTCAAAATTCAAAAATGGGTTTCTCGTTTTGTTTATATAGATTAGACCGTTGGTTTTCCCGTTTGAATGGTTTAACACTAGTAATTTTGGGGCCCTTTATAGCTTGTTGTTCGGTGTGAGCTAAGGCTCCGTGTTGAAGGCCGTACTTTAACCTATAATGGTTTACTTTTTAAATTGTTATTTGTATGGAGAGTTGTCTCATTGGCACTCACACCACATCTTCCTATATCTATGTAGTATAAGATTTCCCAACTTAATTATTAATGAATTTGTGACTGCTTGTCAAATGGTATGGAAACATTTGTATCCGCAATATTTTATGAATGTAATTTATTTCTGCGTTTTCTTTAGAAGAATTATATCGGGAAACACATGTATACTGTGTATACCATGTGTTAGCACTTTCTTTATTAGCGGATCACAAGCCTCGCCTTTATTTTCTAAGCTCAACATTTCAACTGAGAATGAAGAACATGTGTGATAAATGTTATGAATGTATTTACTATTTATTTTATGTACTATTGTACGATTGTAAAAACAGTTATATTTCATTTTTTCGATTGTTAATTTAAATGCAGAAATAAATATTTTTTGAAAAAAAAATACTCGTGTAGTCACGTTACTTAAGCCTGCAGAGCTTGAACTATATTCTATAACTTATCAGTTGCTAGCTCATGTGGCTATATGAACCAATGCAATTACTTGGTACCGTCGGCGTCGGATCATCTTATAATAAATCGACCACAATTAAAATTAATCTATAAAATAAGTTTTAGGAGTTGAAAGAACAATAAGAACATCGACATTCAAGGCAAATTTAAAAAAAGGAAATCTTAAGAAAATCAAATGTAATCAAATGCAATCAATCAACAGAACAAGTGTAAAATGAAACTGAAACATACCTCTAACAGAAGGATTCGGTCCCAGTACAATCTCTCAATCCTTTATGGAGGATTATAAATCGTATAATAAAAAAGCAAAATGAGGTTGTTAAATATGATGTTTGCCTTTTTGTGTTTCTTTGTTATATTTGCTTGTTCTTATAGTGATTTAGATGATTACACAATGTTGACCTATTTTTGATATTTTTACCTATTGTGTCTGTTTGTTTTGTTTACACATCGGAATTAATATAATGCTTTAATGGAATTTGATGCAGCTGTCATACAAGTGAGAGGTTTGACTAGCTATCAAATCAGGTTCAATCCACCATGTTCTACATGAGAAAATGCCTGTACCAAGTCCGAAATATGACAGTTGTTATCCGTTGAAAATATTCAGTAGGTTTACTGGAATCTACTATGAGGTAGAAGATAAGAAAATAAAATACCAATATAAAATAACTGATGATTTTGAAAATTTCACTGCCTTTGTCTAGGGACTTTAAAACTATTCTGGATAAAATAGCAAATATGTCAAGAAAGGATAGATATATGATATTTCAAATGGTTAAAATCGTCTTAACTGGTTCACTAAACATCACTCTGATGCGTTCAGTGAGGTTTTGTTTAAGCCCTTTAGGTTGTTATGCTGAGAACATTATTAGATATAGAACAAGTATGTGTCCATAAAACACGGATGTCCCATACGCACTATCATTTTAAATGTTCAGTGGACCGTGAAAGTAGGGTTAAAACTCTCATTTGGCATTAAGATAAGAACGATCATATGATAGGGAAGATCAAAAACTACCTTGTTCAAAACTTTAATCTGAAGCGGGACAGACGAACGAACGTACACAGACCAGAAAACACAATGCCTACAATGTATAAATGGAGCATAAAAAATGAGAACTGCTTAAATGATCAACAATATAAATGAACATAACTGAGCTAAGTGGATTTGAATCAAACTTGGGCATACTGTTGCTTAGTGTGTTAACGATAGTTGCCATAATTGCTCATGATTTTAACGTTAAATAGTGTAATAAGGATGCTCATATGGTCAACGATGCTTCATAGTCCCTCTTTCAAACTTTCAGAATAGGAGTTATCTCTCTATATCTTAAGAACCCGAAACAAACTTGTAGAAGCTTCAAAGTATTTATAGATTGGCTTTGAAAACTTGAAATATTGAGTGTTGCATGATCAACGTCATGTCTTACAAGGTAGTTTTTGAATAAAAAGTTCCCAGTTGTAAAGGTTAATTCTTTACCCCAGAAGAAGGTGTGAGCGTTTGGTTGCGTTGACCGTTGTGTAATTGTAAACCCCATCCTGTTCTATTTTCTTCCACGGAGCAGAATCTGTTCACGTTTCCACATAATCTAATATCAACCCTTGCTTTGTTAGTGGGGTTCTTCTAATTCAGTCTTTAGTTTTCGTACGTAATTTTTCGTAAACAGTTACCGATATGTGTCTTTTCATAGTATTTTTTTTTTTTGTAAGGTTTATCTTGGACTTGTGATTGCTTCTTTGGTATCTTTCCTTTCTTTTTGTATACAATATTAATAGATATGCAGCAAAGACAATAGTTAAACACGTTTGAATTTGAATCAAATGACATATCGAAACGAATCATATTACAATATCAACATTCAAATACACCGACAAGACTGCACATATATGTACAAAACATTGGACCGCTAATTCTAAAATTGATAAAAAAAATCAATTGTCCATAACGTCTCTTTCAAAACAGGCATCACCGGTCATGAATAGACATACTCAATCAAAATGTCACACAACCGGAAATAGAACACATTCTGAAAAAATACTAAAATGATGCTGGTATCTTAAATATTGGAACATCAAAACATGTCGCTAAAGGGTTGCGACTGAAAATTTATATAAACCTACCAATTCGTGATGGTGACCCAACAATCTAAGTTGTCGTTTTGTTCTCAACTCTGTATAGGCCAGTTTTTATGTAAGGAGCATGACACTCATAATAAAATCCGAATTGTGTGAGCATGCATGAGTACTTAACGATATATGTAAACGACATACACTGGGACAGAAGTTGTGTATGGTGTTCCTATTTTACAATTATATATTTCCTATCGACATAATATGCCCAAACCGGATGAAAACTGGACACAACGCTATTATTTGTATTGATATTTTGCTTCTAATTCCACATCATATATTTTATTATATTAATTATTCAATATCTGCACGGACTATTTGGCACCATCATCAGTAGCTAGTCCATTGACGTTTAGAAAAAAAAACATAGATTGATATGTAGGAAAGTTTATCACTTTTAAATTTCGGTCAAACAAGGAATTCATACTAACCTTATTCAAATGTAAGTTCATTTAGAATATAAAAAGAAGATTGCAAATTTATTATTGATGCAATCATATTCAACGGATAAGCAACAACAAATATTCCTGAAGATATATGCAAAATATGCGGGCCTGAAAAAACCGGGATGGAACACAGAAAACGTAATTATTACTTTCGTAGTTTTTGCCGTCAGAAATTACAAGCACCAACCATTGATTTTTTATTCTAATGATCAGACATGCAGTATGTATGTTAATTGTACGCAACTTATAATAACCAATTGAATCTGATGTCCAGTAGTTGCCGTTTTTTAAATAGATTAGACCGTTGGTTTTCCTGTTTGAACGATTTTTCTTTTAGGGCACTTTGCTGTTTGGTATGAGCCAAGGCTCCGTGTTGGAGCCTTGCCTTGATCTATAATGGTTTATTTTTTTATGAATTGTGAATTGGATGGAGAGTTGTCACATTGGCACTCCTACCACATCTTCCTATTTCTATTGATCATGTTTCGGTATTACACATTATTCAATGCAAACATATCATATTGTTATAGCGTATTTTGAAAAATTACTTTACGAGATATGAGCATCGGTACACTACTATTTGTTATTATAAATAAAGAAAGAGAAAACTATGAAACTATGAATTATTTGTATTTCATATTCGAATATATTGATCTCTTTTCACTAAGTAATACTATTTCCCTTAGTGTTTATATGTCATTATTCCAAAGGAATTTGAAAATTAAACGAATCTACAATTCTATCTAGTATCTCGGTGTTTTGCGAATTTGGTGGCGAGATTAACAACTCAATCCTTGAAAAGTAGCTTGAAATGATTTCAGTTTTCAACTATCAATTTCTCGTTGTTTGGACCATTCATGTAATTTCAAATATGACGTCACATGGCGTTAAGGTTTTGGCTTATTCGGATGTGTCTAATTTTTTGTGTTGCATTTTGTCGGGTTATGTAATGTATTTCGGTTGTTTCCTTAATTAGTTAATACTTCAGTTTCATCATGTATATCTTTTGAATAGTCATTTTATAGAATGAGGCCCCTCATGGGGGGGTCCTAGTAATCACATAATCACCATTTTTTTGCCAATATAATCACATAATCATTAAATATTTGCTTATCCTTAGTAATCAAATAATCATAAACTAAAAATACAGTCCTAGGTAATCAAATAATCATGAAATATTTCGCTTAATAATCAAATAATCATTAAAAAAACGGCCAAGTAATCACATAATCAAAAACCCCATGAGGGCCCTCTAGAATGTACTGCTTGCAAAAGTATAGAGGGATGTTCTGGTACCTAACAGAAAACCCTGGCCGTTTTTGGCACAACTTTTTGAACTTTTGGTACTCGATGCTGTTCTACTTTGTACTTGTTTCGGCTTTCAGACTTTTGTATCTGGGTGTCACTAGTAAGTCTTGTGTGGACAAAATGCACTTCTGGCGTATTAAAATTTTAAATTTAATTTTGTTGCCTTTTGTTAGCTATTATTCGTGTGTTTCTTTGTCAATTGTGTTATCCTATTTATCTATATTGTAGTTGTGTTGTCATTTTAATTATATATTTTACATGGCCATAAAAGAGGGAGGTTTGGCATGCCACAAAACCAGGTTCAACCCACCATTTTGTCCTTTAAAAATGTCCTGTACCAAGTCAGGAATATGGCCATTGTTATATTATAGTTCGTTTCTGTATGTGTTACGTTTTAACGCTGTGTTTTCGTTGTGTCGTTTGTTTTTCTCTTATTTTTGAGTGTGGATTCACATTACTATAAGACGTGTCACGGTACGTATCTATCCCAAATTCATGTATTTGGTTTTGATGTTATATTTGTTGTTCTCATAGGATTTTGCCTAGCGCTTAGTCCGTTTCTGTGTGTGTTACACTTTAATGTTGTGTCGTTGTTCTCCTCTTATATTTAATGCGTTCCCTCAGTTTTAGTTTGTAACCCCGATTTTGTTTTTTGTCCATGGATTTATGAGTTTTGAACAGCGGTATACTACTGTTGCCTTTATTTACCTCTATTGATGAAGTATGCATATCTCAGTTGATACGATATTTCAAAATATGTTTACATGACGGCACTGCTTTAGACGTGAATCAACTGCTAGATTGGAAGCACCTCAAAGAAATCACTATCATTTGCACTTCTGGAACAGTATCTGCTTACTCTTTCGGAGTACCAGAGTTCATTCCCGTTTTTATGATGGGACTCATTTACTTCAATATGTAGTTATCTTTTATTTATTTATTTTTTTCGTCTTTCTTATTCATTAATGTCATGGTTTAATTGTTCTTTCATTGCCCACTTGATAACTTACATTTTCTATTCCACCGCTGTTGCGCAATAGATTCTCAATTTTTCAACTCGCTAGACATTAAATTTATAATATTCGAACAGCAGCTAATTGATGCTGTCCGAAACTCGTATATTCCGCATGTCATCACTCGGAAATTATCATTTTTTGTAATGTTCCAGGTTTTGACAATTGCTACTTTAACGGCTTAGAAATTATATGACGGATCATGCAATTCACTTTCATACTAGTCTGTGGATCATGCAATTCACTTTCATACTAGTCTGTGGATAATTGATGTTGCAATATTGAACTGGAATCCATAAACTATCTTGATATATTGCACCTAGATAAGTAGTTATACATTATATATGATAAATAACGTAATAACAATTAAATTGTCTTATATTGCACACTCGCCTACTATTTGCCTTGTTCACAGTACATATTTTATATAATAAATGTGGTGATAAAGTTTATATAAAATAACTCATGTGTCTAGAATCACTCACATATAGACACATAGAACACATTACTGTTGTTTTTATCTTCCTTCAAGGTAGAAATACATACTTCGAATAGAAAGCAGATGTTTCTTTTTGTTTTTTCCATTCATCAACGACCTTTGATCTATTATTATTACAAAGGGCAAATACAATTTATTGACAAAATTGTATTTCCTTTAAAGATATATTTTATTGCATTTTTCATTCAGCTCCTAACTCCTCAAGGACTTTCCATTGTCACATCAGCACTTAAATTAGATTAATAAATAATGTTGCATTATGGGATTTCGTTTAGTTGATTCAGTTGAATACAAATAAACTCATCACTGATACCAGGAATACGATTTTAAACGTCAGGCGACGCGATTTGTCTACAAAAGACTTATCATTGACGCACAAATGAAAAAAATATTAAAGGTAAAAAAAGTCAGTATGCGTCATATGAAACTATTCTCAATTAGTATCGTCATTAGATGTATCTTGTACTTTTTAGTAGTACTATTTAAAGTTTTTCATTGTATGTCGCATGACTTTGGGGTTATCAGTCAAACAAAACAAAAAAGTTTTCGGAAAATGAAGGTTAATATTAAATTTCAAATTTTGTAAATATATTAAGAACTTGTTGCCGAACTTGAAGTGAAGTTACATTAACAACACGACGGGTGCCACATGTAGAGCAGCATCTGCTTACCCTTCAGGAGCACCTGAGATTCACCCCAATTTTTGGTGGGGTTCGTTTTGCTTAGTCTTGAGTTTTCTATGGCGTGTCTTCTGAACTATTATTTGTCTGTTTGTCTTTTTATTTTTAGCTATGGCGTTGTCAGTTTATTTTCAATCTATGAGTTTGACTGTCTTTCGTCCATCTCTTACAGTTAAGTCTGTATCATCTCTTGACTAAAATTTGCATTTGACATCGAGACTTTACTACGAAAAAACCTTTGGCATAAAAGAGATGACTTCAGTATTCCAACTGTTAACCTTCCGTTTCTAAAGACCAACGTTGCACAAGCTCCTGCATATGAAGGGTATTTCCCAGTGGCTACGACATTCAACAAATTGTGTTTACGGATTTTCTTGAAGATTGTGTGACAGGTTTAAAAAGGGGGCACTCAAAACACTGTTGGTCAATAAGAAACTGACCACGCCACGACAATAAGCGATTAGAACGCTATTTAACGTAGGGTTCTTAGTGCTGAAATTGAATCATACATTAGCAATAAAGATTTGGTTGACCGGAATGTAAAGTCATTCACAAATGCCCATGCTTTGTTTTCAATTATGACGTCACTAAATGAGGCTTATAATTTCTTTTACACTTACCATGAACAATACTACAGGATTGTTTTTGCGATTCGAATTGCTCTTTCATCAGTTTTCAATATAGGGTTTGATAGACTGTTGTTGGCTATTCGGCGCAGGACGTTTGAACTCTTTTTATGGTTCGTTCATGATGTCCTAATCCCTAGGAATTTACTAATTTAGTTCTTGTAATCTGCCGCGACTAGTATTTCGACCATATTTCAAATAAATATTTTAGTTTATCTATGTCCATTCTTGACTGAGGTGTATGTTCATCATTAAAACAAATTGTTATGTAATTAATCGTCTGTTGATCAATAACACAACATTAGCAGCAGGATGAGTCGAGTAGAACAAGTCATTGTAGCTGGCATGGAAGAATACTTGACCATTTGTTGTACTATGTGATGATAAAAAAATTCATTATATTGGTAAAAATCGTCAACTGTAACATAATTTTCTGCCAGGAATTTTGCAAATTGGGATCATCTGATCTCTTGCGGTAATTCAGTCGTCAACCAAGACCTTTTTCTCCAAAGTTAACATCAATAGTCTTGGGTATAAAAGTCAAATTCCGATCAACAATAACTTCAATTACCTCAGTTAAACAATAATGGTCTATTTCCTCTTTTCCAAGTCAATAGAATAAATAAAGAGAATACATCGTTCTCATTTTTAATCTTTTAAGGTGGTACCTAACACTACAGGGAGATAACTCTGTAAAATCAGTTAAACGTTTTAATTACGTTGCGTTTTTAAGGGAATATTAAGCTTTTAAAGTTCAAAATTAGTGTTTGTCAAAGTGCTATAAACCAGTGTAATTTTTCTGATCAAACGGTTGGTTCAAATTGTTTGAAATTTTTATATTTTTGTCAAAGGGTCAAAGTAAATACTTTGTCAAAATTTTATGAAAATTAAACGAGCCAAATTAATTTAAGTAAAGGTGTTGGGTACCACCTTAAGCTGTTTAAAGAATGTAGGCCACTATTCAAATGATCCGTCCATAATACTTTCAATAAAACACATGTATTCTAAATTCGTTTTACACATGAAAGGAATTATTCTGTTTTCTCGATCATAGACTAAAATGAAATCTGGTTATATAGTCTGTACGGGATAACTTTCATAGAGTGTATGAACATCTTTTATGACTAAGCCAAATTCGGATAAGATGTTCTTCTAAACCTGCCTTTGATACATACTGTTATCTTTATGATACAAAGAATCATCATCCACATCCTTCAATCTAGCAAGAATTAATTCTGATTGTGTCTATGTAAGGATGTTATCAGCCGTCCGTTTGGCAATGACCTTTTCTACAAAGTTAATATTTTTTTTTCATTTTTTCTGTTATCACATTGTAAGTGAATGTGTCCATTTTTTTTAATTCAAAATATTGGAAGTTACTATGTCTAGATTTTGATTCTAGCATTCCAATTTCCACGGTAATTTTTCATATAAATTCTTCATTTTTGAGGGTTTATTCAAATCGATATAAAAAAAATCGCAAATGTGGTCTGTACAGGATAACCTTCAATGAGAGACATCTTTTATGAAAGAGACAAATTTGGATGAGATTTTCTTCTATCTCTGCACTCAGCCTTTGATACATACATACTGTGAATCCTTATGGTAAAAAATATCCTCATCCGCATCGTTCAATAAAGTAGTAAATTAATTTTGATAGTATCTGTGTAAGGTCGTTAGCAGCCTTCTATTTGGCAATGGTGCTCCAGATTTCTTTCATCACATTGTGATCATGAGTGATTATGTTTATTTTTCTAATTCAAAATATTTGAGGTCCCATTGTCTGTGTTGATTTAAGCATTACATTTTTTTCACGGATCATTATCAGGAAATTTATACTTAGTTAACTTGGTTTTCTTTTAAACATGACCCTAAAAAGATAAAACTTAATGTTCCTATATGAATATTACAATATTTTATTAATGAATACAGCAGTTTTGAAAATGACAAAATTCAATTACATTGGTTTCAATAAATTAACGATATGCGGAAATCGCCAGTGATTATCGTAGTGAAGACGTGACCATAATAATAGTAATACAAATCAAGAGATATTACAATTACGTTAATGTCATTGTTCCCATAATTAATTTTCCTTTCAAAATTTACTGATACATATTTATATTAATAAATTATGTTTAGGTTGAATACCAATGAGTCTCTAAAGTATATTGTTATTGTGTAATAAAAAAAAATTGCTCACAGTAAATAGTTATCAAAGGTACAATGATTATCATTTAGTCCGCCAGACAGACGCGCGTTTCGTCTACATAAGACTCATCAGTGACGCTCAGATCAAAATAGTTATAAAGCCAAACAAATTCAAAGTTGAAGATCATTGAGGACCCAAAATTCCAAAAGGTTGAGCCAAATACGGTTAAGGTAATCTATTCCTGTAATGCCGTTGAAAATTAAATTTATTTCCTGACGAATAAAATTTCATCGATACAGTATGCTTGTCATGGATATGAAATATGATAGTATACTTTTTAAGAGACATATCCTGATATGCAGTGATATATTTCAAAGAAAGTAACAATTTGGATAGATCAAAGCAAAACATATGATTTATTTTCTTTACGAACATCAACTTTTCTAGAACAAACTACAATATAATAGTGATGTATGATTATTATCTGCACTTACATTGATTTCGATTATAGACGACGAAATATATTTTGCTTTTTTATGTATGAAAATGTATGGTACTACAACCTGTCAATATGAAAAGTAAAATAACAAAAATACCGAATTCCATTAAAAATTCAAAATAGAAAGTGCCTGACAGATTTCAAAATCAAAACCTCAAACACATCAAACAAACGGAAAACAACTGTCACAATCCTGAATTGTTACAGGTATTTCCTTGGGTAGAAAACGGTGGATTGAACCTGGTTTTTATAACTAGCTCTCACTTGTAAGGCAGTAGTAGAATATAATTCCATTATATTGACAACAAAGTGTGAGCGAAACACATGTAGACATACCGGTAATAGGTTTAAAATAAAAATAATGCACTTCCAACTTATATGTACTAGTATGTTTGCACGAAGCCGTGGTTTTCAGTTAATAACTTTCTTACACTAAATCCGTATGATTTCTACTAATTTGTACTTTTATCTTGGGGCTAAAGACATGTTCGTACTTCAGCATTGTCTACTACGAATTGATCGTTAGTAAAATACAAGTTATTTATAAGTTTTGTTGGTTTCTGTCTTCAAAGGATCATACATATCGCATACTTGAATATTTTCCATTTCAAGAATACAAGTCGTTTCTTTGAGAAAATCTTAGTATTACAAGCAATAAAACTCATCATAACATGTGTGTTACTAAGGTCTCATATTTGTTCTTCTGAGTTGAATATGCAACTATTTATTGTCCATGGTTTTGCATTTCATTTTAAAATAATTGAATATACTAAAGTAAAATAGATATTGTTTAAAATTGATAAATGACATACGATAATTATTCCTTTGGAATCGATGGATTCTCCTGCAATTTTGTTTTGGAACATCGATACACAATATATCAGTTTAAGTAACGTAAGTACATTTATAACATGTACTGGCGATGAAATGTTTTTGTGTATTTATTTATAAAGGCAATAGTAGTATGCCGCTGTTCAAAACTCATAAATCCATGGACAAAAAACAAAATCGGGGTAACAAACTAAAACTGAGGGAAACGCATTAAATATAAGAGGAGAACAACGACACAACATTAAAATGTAACATACACACACACAGAAACGGACTAAGCATTAGACAAAATCCAATGAGAATAACATATATAACATCAAAACCAAATACATGAATTTTGGATAGATAAGTACCGTGACACGTCTTATAGTAATGTGAATTCACACTATATTTATATATTTTCATTTTCATCTCCTTTGTCAATGTGAATATCTTTGTAATTGAGTTATGGATATCTATTTAAAATCAAAAGAATCCATACAGGAAAAAGGTTTTATTAAAAGATACCGTGACAAATTCAACATCGGATCTATTTAATAAAGTTCTTGTAGGTAAAACATTTTTTTTTATAGAAATGAGTACCAAGATAATCATCTATGACTTTCTATGCAAACGATTTTATTACTGTTTCATGACATAGCTTACTTAGATAAGAACTTACAATGTCTTTCTGGTACATCAAGTTAAGAGAAACGTCCGATTCAAGTAAAACAAAATTCATTAACTATAGATCTCTACATACAAAGATAAGTTGTTTTACGTGATTTTAGATTAAAGATGATTCATGATTTTGACATGTGTATCAGAAGTTTAAAGTTATCTTTCTAAACCATCCAACTTTCATCAATTAAATGTAAGTTACAAATATATTTTATTACCAAAACGAATTGTTAAAATGCATAATGGAAATTAAGAACATAGTCAAAATGTCTTAGTGCGTAAAAACACCCCTTTCAGCTACCTTGGCTATATCATGTTGACAACGTTTTATTGTTGGGCGTGCCAATAAAGACTATCGATCTTATAAAGGAAAATTTGACATAATTGTTTATCAAGATCGTAGTTAAACAAATAAGATGTACTTTGAGTTATTGCTCTACAGCAGACACCTTTCTTTGGACAGGCAAACAAAAATGTAGCGGGGTTAAAGTTTTTGAAGGCGCAAACTCTCCCCTAACGTGGGAGAGTGGTAAAACAGCACAACACAAAAAAAAACCAAAAATATCAGTTTAAAAGGATTCAACACTAAAGAGCGATATAAAGCAGGAAAATTTCTAACAAAAACAGTGCGTAACATGTATGTATGCATTCCTAACAATCAAAAAGAAACAAAGTACAGATCTGAGTGCTTGGAGCTACTGTCAGCTAGTTGAAAGCCAATAGCAACTTAGAAATAACAAGAAGATTTGTTTTAAAAAAAGGCAATAGTAGTATATCGTTGTTCAAAAAGCCATCAGTCAATTTAGAAATTACAAATCCGGGCTACAAACAAAACCTCAGTACAAATCCAACATCCAAAGGATTTATTGTAAAGACGTCTTCAAAAGTATGATAAAACATGACCTTGTCCAATGCGTTCATATAGGTATCGACATATTGTAATACTGTGAATGCGCACATGTATTTGTGTGTATAACAATGATATTCAGTATGGTTATATCTACTGATACCAAAATCAATATTCATACCAATAAAAACAACATTCAAAGATCTTATTACAGAGTTAAATAGGTAACCTTTGAAATTAAGTTGGATTGATAAGTATACCCTGATCGTATATTAGTTTCTGGCTAAGATCATCATCGTTAAAGTATGTGCTTTTCTGTTTGAAATAAGTTTTCTATCAGTACAGCTTAGCCAACTTGCCATTAAGGCCCCATAGACTTTAAACAATTTATTAATCACTGTTAACATATGTCTTGTTTATTATCGAAAACCTTGAATATTAATTTTGCAGTCTGCTTGTCTCGTTTTGGCATTGTCCTTTGAATTCATCCTACAACATAGTCGGATGGGTATCTCAATATATTTTTTTTTTATATAAAAGACAGCATTTCGTTGTTTGAACAAGAGTCAATAAAATGTAACAGTACAGTTTAACGACTATTTGATTCTACTTTACAAATAAATCACAATATGTTGTGACAAACATTTAACAAATGGATCATTAAACACATTGTTGATTCTAAGACATCCCTTATGGGTTATTTATCTTCATGTCGCTTATTGCCATTCTTTTTTAGATTCAGTTTGGTTCTGAAATATCTCCATATTTGACCTAGAGTATTAATATTCATAGCAATAGAGGTGTAAGCTCACATGGCCAGGAAGCTATTTCAAACTGATCACTTCCCTTTATTTGAACTATGCATGAAGTACATCATTTCATATTGTTTAGCTACATGTATATAAGCTAAGATGAGAAACCTTACAAATTTACCTGAGATCTAGCCTAAAAAGAAATAATTGAAAAAGGGATTTCCTATTTTTTTTCTATTTTCGGGTTTATTATTAATTTGGTTTCCCGCATTTTGAACAAAATACTAAAAATATTTAGTTTAGATGTAGTTCATAACAAAAATGATATATTTGAGACAATTGAGACCATACTATCAACTGTTAAATTATCTTATTATAAAATATATAAGCAACAAATTAACAATTAATCTAATAATGTTTTGGCATACTGTAGATTCATTTATTTTCGTGGGTACCAATTTTCGTGGATTGAGTAAAACTTGCATATTTTTGGATATTTAATTTCGTGGTTGTGGCAAAGTCTGCTTATATTCCTTCAGAAAATTGGCAATTCGTTGAATATTTAAATTCGTGGTTCCCCTGTACCAACGAAATCCATGAAAATTAGTATCCAACGAATATTAATGAATCCACAGTATACAATTAACGGGGATGGATGGAGGGAAATTAAGACTGTATCCAAAAAAGCTGGTAGTTAATAACCACATTATGACTTAAAATTACTAACTATTTTTTTTTATGTAAATAGATTATTAGATCTTTTAAGCCGAACGTGATTTTACAAATTTGAAGTATTTTATTCACAATTTCTTCTTTCTATACGTTTGACAATTTAAGTTGTTACTCTGGGTTTGTTTTTTTTTTTTTTAGAGAAATCAGTAATATAAAATACGAAGACGTTAAATTTTTTGAATCACATATTGATATTACTATAGAAAAGAGTGAAACCGATCAATACAGATTAGGTGACTCGATAGTTATTGCTAAAGGTCAATCCGCAGCATGTCCTTTTATTTTACTCAAAAAGTATTTAAATTTAGCTAAGATTAGTTCGTCAGATGAATTCCTATTCAGACCTATTTTTAGATCAGGCAGATATCATAGTTTGATATATATAAAAATAAACCACTTAGTTTTGAATGTATTGTCAATCGTTTGAAAGAAGTTTTTAAAAATTTAAATATTGGTTTGCACTCACTGAGAGCTAGTGGTGCTACAAAAGAAGCGAATTCCAATGTAAGCGACAGGTGTTGGAAACGTCATGGTCGTTGGAAAAGCGACTCGGCCAAATATAGGAAATGACCAAACATTTAGGTATTTGATTTTTTAGGAGAAAATGTTTTTTTTCTAGTTTTTGTTCTAACTATTCTGCGCCTGTTCTTTGTGGATTTCTATAGTTCGTCCGTACGGCAAATGCAATATATATTTGTTGAGTTATTATTTAGATTTATATAGTTTGAAATATAGTCCAATTTGTATTTGGTATACTGGTCAGTCAACATTAAGTAAGTTTGGTATATATAGTATGGTATAGTAAATACCTATATTTTTCTGCGTTTTGTAGTATAGTAGAAAAATAATGTATTGCATGGTTCATCAAGACTAAGTGTAGTCACGTATTCATAATGACCAATGGTCAAGGTTTTTTATGGTTTGGCGCCAAATGTATTGTCCGTATTAAGGTCTTCATTCTAGCCGTGGACGTTCGATAGTAAACCACGAATTACAAGTGTATATATTTATATATAAATATGCTATAAGCAGTGGCTGTTTATTTTTGTATTTGGTTTTATAAGCGCTGGAATTGACGCTTTCTCTGGAAGTGGTGTCGGCATTACCTCGAGTTCCAGGTTTTCATGAATTATGTTATTTTTTATGGTTTTTCCTGGGTGGCATTCATCACTAATGACGGAGATGAAGATTCAAGGAATAGAATCTTTTATATTGTTTATGAAATAGACATATCTGTTAGTCTAAATTATCATTTTCGATTGATGTATTGTATAAATATGTATCGTCACATAATGTCAGGTTATATCATATGAAATGCCGGCTTGTTCGTCCGTACGGCAAATGCAATATATATTTGTTGAGTTATTATTTAGATTTACATAGTTTGAAGTATAGTCCAATTTATATTTGGTATACTGGTCAGTCAACATTGAGTATGGTTGGTATATTTTGTATGGTAAAGTAAATACCGACGTTTTTTGTTAGCTTGATTTGAAGAAAAATACTTTTTCACCTTATCATATATAAGATTTTTTTTTAGAAAATGACACTTGGTGAATCTAAGGATATTGCAAATTTTATTTCCACATCTGTACCTAGTGCTCAAGTGTATATCATTCTACATGAAAACTGGAATCCACCTAGTTCTTTTCCTTTTCATAAATGTGAAATTTACGGGTTAAAAGATGCTTCTAATATGCGTGGCTGCACTATTTCCCATGCATTGTCTATTCAACTTCACAGGACGAAATTTATTGCAAATTTTGCGTTTTGTTCGCTACTGACAACCCCGGAGAGTTTGTTAAAAAACACGTTCAGAATTGGGTAAAGCTGATGGTGAATGTTAATCTCACACAAACAAACAAAAAAAATACCACCAAACAGCCTTATTAAGACAAAACTTTACCAACACACATGATAAGACGCGGCTAGTGGAATAGATACAAGGGGGGGATACAGCAATTGCAAAACGGGTAGATACGATCTGAAATTAAATAATTAAAAAAGTTTATTTCGAGTAGTCATATGCCGAATGATCAAAAAGTGCCATTTATTGAAAAACATGGTTTGGTATAACAAGAAAACTTCTCTAGTGTTCAAAAACAATTCTCACAACCCCCCCCCCCCCCCCCCCCCCGCTTCAAGCTCTGGATCCGCGCCTGGGCTGCTTCATTTGTTCTAGTTCGGGCTTTACCCGGTTATCCCTATCACGTGACCGGGTTACATATGGCTAAAAAGTAAAACGAGTGGAATCGACTGATTTAACGATGGCGACAGAAGTTCAAATTTACACTTTTTGGTTCCTACGCTTTGAAATATAAAAAAATAACCATTTAATAATTAATATATATTTTTGTTGTGCAATTTGTTTATCCGAGGACTAAGTTTTATTCATCATAAAACGTTTATCCGCGATAATTTTATAAATTTGAAAATAAAATATATTGCATGGCAATTTATTATCGTCATAGTGGACTATTGCAGTATCACATATTATCATCTGATTGAAAAATATTTCAATCTTCACCTTTCAAAATTCTGACTTTTACCTAAAATTGCACTCCCCGTCATATTTTTATGACCAGCTGATTGCTTGCCGTTGAGTCCAGACCGACAAAGGCGGCGTATGCCTATGTGCGCCGGCTGGTGATTTTACACCAAATTAGCGACTGTGTCTATAACGGAAGTACCTTCCGGGCTAACCCGGGTTAAGCCGCTGTGGCAAATGAAGTACTACCTGTATGTTTATTCGAAATGAAAATCACATTAAGCTGAGCGTGCTAAAAGAAAGTAATCAAATGTGTAGCAAAATTGGCATGTTTGCAAGTGTAGTTTCGGAATACCCCGAAATAGACTTTGCATGACTCTACATGTCCTCAAATAACTATGAACAGCGTAATCAATCTACTGACGAGATATGTTTTAATTAAATCTTCATCATTTCAAGAGAAATTAAAGGCAATTCAAATTTACTAATTAATATAATTAAGGATAAATGCGAATGGCAGATTTGGAAAATTGCAATAGTGATTAATACACAATTCTCCAATAATTATTCCTCAAATCTTTATTGAACATTTTCTAATACGATTTAATCAACTTCCTCGTTTTTTAAACCGGAAATAGATAATTGTTTGCTATATTTTAAGCCAACTCAAGGAAAGTCGCTTAGCTTCGCAATTTTGAGGTACAAATGAGCTTATGGCATTCTATTGTTTTTTTATCAGCTTAAAATATTTCATTGAAGCTAACTGTTAGTGCAGAACATTAACATGTCATTTCTTAATTATTGATTGACGCAACAGTATGATTATTATGATCTTGCAATATTTCATTAAAATTTCTGATGATATTTATTTTTTTGATTAATGAACTTTGCATCATTTGAAAGTGTAAATTTACATCAAGGTCTCAGTTAAAAAAAAGATAGAAAGTCGGGAGTACATACAACACTATGGCTAAAAGTAGGGAACGTTAAAATATAATAAGAGCGAGTACAACAATAGAGTACGTGATAACGTCTGTTTGTGAACACGGAAATAATGTACTGTAAGAAAAAGCAATACAACGAAAGTTGTTCTGAATTGTTGACATATTTAGAAATAACTATCCATCGAGTGCGGAACAATATTTCTCCTCTCAAGCCAGTAAACTTTGATTGGGGCTTACTGAATGTTTTAAAAATGTGTCATTGACAGCGGTTTAAAATCCTACTGTAGGAGACACAATGGTGAATTATGCTCTGTTATGAGTTTATAATGATCCAGATGAAATTGCATCCTTCTTTTTCAATAATTGAAACCATGTTTTGTTGGTGTATGACGTCGTCTGCCATTTTGTTTTTGTGGTGGGAGTCAATCATATTGATGTGCGATAAACCTTCCCGTAACCTGGCTTTGACTGCTTATCTGATGGGATTCACTGATTGATCGCTTTCAATGCCTCATGGCACATATGACAGGCAAACTCAAGACCAGATCACATTTTCAATTAACTTTATACGTAGATTTTTGTATGATTGCTAAAGGGTCAAGTTTCCACCAGATATTAAAATGAGTTATCTTACAACTATCAACAATGAGCAAAAAAACAGACCGCATAGCAAACTATAGAAATCCCCGACATCACAAATATGATGGTGTATAATACAATAATCGAACGCCATTTCCCGTTTCTATCCAACTTGTTTTACCACTTTTTCCAGTCGCAGGCGATATTTTTCCGGCTTTTATACGAATAAATGCTCTTATCAAAACCGTCCTATTAAGTTATTTGTTAATTAAATACTCGCCACTGGCATTATGAAAAAAAAAAATCATTTAATATTTACAGCAAAAAAAGCGTGACATTTAAATTGATGTCCAAATCTAACGCAAATGACTGTTTATCTTTAGATTCCACCCAGCCAAACATTCTCGTATGTTATATACAAATACGATTCTAAGTATACTAGCATCAAATGTCAAGGCTAAATAAAAAAAGCAATGTATCAGAAAATAGTTTCTTTATTAGATGAACAAACATCAAATATAGCATTGGACTATTCACATGAGATTCGGCTCCGGACCATTGACGTCACAAACATTCTTTGACAAACAAAAATTATAAATAAAATTATAACATCATTAAAGGTAGGTATGCACTACACTCTCTTTATCCTATTTTACATGTTTTCGAACTAGAGGATGTAAAAGCTGATATATAAACTTCTTCATATTTGACATTCTCCTGCAAACCTACTTATATACCATCATCACATATAATTATCAAAGACAACGCGTGACCTATTGAGGCTAAATATTACTGACAATATAGCTTAATACGAAGTGATATATGTATAATTTACTTATATTGTCCAAAAGTGTTTATTGAAAACACCCACGATGCACAGCGACAGACAATGAACGAAACAAGTATCAAAAATTTAAGGTGACAGTCACATATTCAAATCTGGTACCATGAGTTTTACATCTCTATCTATTTATACATCCTTATCGTACAATTCCAATGCCTTTTCAGAACGATTTTTATTGGTAAAACAAGACTAGTCTTATTAAAAAATGAATAACAAAAATATCGAAAGCAGGGTGAAATGTAGACCCTTTTAAACTTATCGATGATACAAAAGGCAATTTTAGCGAATGGAAAATCATTTGATATGAAGCCATTGTTTCTAAGTACTTTTTAATTTTAAGTTTTACTCTAAATGGTTCGCAGGTTAATCGTGAAAACATTAACATTGATTATTCCACTTTTAATCAGTAAAAATAAGACAAATTCATACATTTAAAAGAAAGGTTTATGGTTTATATTTCGTTTTAAAAAAAAAAAAACTTAAAATTGGGTCAGGGGAGTATTATGCAATTTGTTTGCTACTTTTCAATACTTGTAGTGTAAGTCTTGTGTGTAAACAGACTCGTTAGTATTATAAAGGTCATTTTGTTATGGTTTCGTATAAAGAGAGATATATTAAAGCTAATTTAAATTCTGATTACTTAATTTAGTGTTGGGGTGTATTTAACATCGTAAGATTTCGTACATAAAACGTAAAACAGTATATAGCGACTTAATAACCATAGCTTCGTTTCTCTCCCACAAGACAATTATCTCCTTTCCATTTGAGAGCTATAAACGCTGTGCCATTACGCTATACAAGGTTGATGACCACTATCATCCTTGAACTTTGCAAAGTAGTAGTAAAAGACCCTTTTGTCATACTATAAAAAGAATGTCCAAAATAAATCCATTGCAATTTAAATGTTTGATTATCTGTCCGATATAAGTAATGATATTTCAGAAAAGCATAGCTGCAAATAAAATGTGTACAGCATTAATACATAAAAACAACATATCTGAAAAAAAACTTTTGATGCGAGTCAATAAAGACGAGACTATTGCTTATTTTATAGTGTTACCTCATAAACTTTGCCAAAAGACGAACATTCTGTCAAATATTTTAATCATGTGAGGCTTACTTATCATGCCATACTGACATGACAATTAAGTTTTTTGCAGGTAAGTCATTAAAAGTAAACTACATTGATTTTTTTTTTCAAAAGAACGAAACAAATCTATCTTTTTCTTTATTTCGGGGCAAATATAAAAGACTTAACCATAAAATCCGCCTTTGCAATGAGTGTCTATTTGACCTTGTATGGCTAATGTAACGATCACTTTTGGATTTTCATGCAAAGTTCTACACTTCATAACCTGCGATATAAAAATTATATCAACAGTACAAATTAGGTTTTTTTTCTACATAACAACAGATTCCAGTAGTTCACAGAGTGTAACAATAAATAGAAGTCCCTGTAGTATAATACTTAAACAAAATTTCACTAATGTATAATACAAAGAATAGAATAGGGAAAATATAATGTCAATAATAACAGGATTTGATTCTTTATAATACTTCGGTTGGCCATAATCTGATATAAACATCATAAAATCAGTCTATTGATCCCTGATCCTATCCATTTAGATTTTCGCAGCTTGTGCTGTCAGAACTACAGCTTTTACAGGAACAGAACGTGGCGTCGAATACTTCGTAGGTCGGATCCGGATGTAAGGGATGACAATTGGTTAATGTTACTGTCCGTTTCTGTACATCTCCATAAGTACATACTTTGTGGTTGCTAATTTTATATGGAATCTTGTAATCTGCAATCTGAAAAAATAACCGGAAGTGGAAAATGTCACATGTTAGAAAGATTTATCAGACTATATGTAAGACGTTTCTTAGTTCAATTTACATTTAAAATCAAATTAATGCATAATGTCTTCACGAATAATAAGATTAATTCAAGGATAAGTATATCGTCAACAAATCAGTTCACTCTGTTAGAAAGTTCTACGAACTTTGTTCTACATGAATGGTAAATATAAAAAATTAATACAATTTTCATTATAAAAACCATATGACCGCAAAATAAATGCTATAGCGAAAGATATTCTCTAGACAATACGCTTTATTCGTATACTAGTAAATACAATTTGCGTGCTTCGAATAAAGAGAATTGTTGGTCCAGTTTCTCCTGAATTGTTCCAGTTACATGCTCAAATTAAAAAAAAAAAAATGAAACGTAAACGGGAGTGAGAATGTCGTAAAGTCAAAACAAATATATTACTTAATGGCACTGTTCGTAGCTATCAAAATTGCACTTTCACCATCTAAAGACATTTGTTTTATATAAGTCGTAAAAAATCTCATAGATCAGACATGAAGCTCGTACAATGTCTACGGTTTATATTTCTAAAGACATTTCCTTATTTTTATTAGATCAAGCTTAAAGATTTATTTTAAAACTTTCGTTAACACCAACTCAATTTACACAAAAACATATTGGTAAATATGGGACAAAAGTGCTTCTTTTTTCTTTGTTTTAATTACCATTTTGATAGTTAAATAGCAATACAAAACACAAAACATATTTAAGAGAACATTTTCATAACCAAGGAATAAGGATATTTAATGAGTTATTTGAAATTGAACTCATCAGAGATACAAGGCAGATAATTTGGTATGCCAGACGCACGTTTTGTCCACATAAATCTAATATTAAGAGGCGCGCGCGAATCAAAATCTTGTATTATTATTTGGTTCAAAATAAACCTGCTACACGTATATTGTTGTGTAATTTTCGTGTTTTTAACGAATGGTTTTGCCAGTAAAATAATTGCAATAGAACTATGATACATTTTTATTATAGCGTTATAGTGGACTTTTGTCTAATACTTGCTGGATTGTCGGTCCTGAAAAATTTAGTGCGACGCAAAACAAATATATGCTTCAACTTACCTCACTAGAGTCGCACCTGCCATAGCAGGAGTAAACTGTTATAATATCAGAACATGGCAAAACAAGTCCATGACGAGTTATAAATGGTTTGGTAGCTCTGAAATTGTACTCTCTTCGGAAACAAGCCAACATCGAATCAAAATCAAAGGATCCAGATACGGATGACCGTTGAAGATATGAAGATACAACAAATACCAAAAAGATCCAATGGTTAACAGCCATACACAGCCTGAAACAAAATAAAAGGACATTTTACCTAGGATTGGTTATTCTGTTAAAGACAAAAAGCAAGAAAGTCGATATACAGACAGTTTATAAAATTCTTTTACGAAATGCAAAAGTACTATTATACAATGTTTTCACTATATATTTAAGTTTCAGTTTTCCATATCAAAAGGCAATATTGCATAATACATTTTAAGGAAGTATTGATTTGGAGTTCAAATTGTTCAAAGCTGGAATGTTTTAAAGACGATTGGCCTAAATCCGGTTAAGTATAATTCAGACTCAGTCTCACATAGTTAAGACACAGTTAAGTGCAATCAACACATGGCCGAACGCTGTTAAGTAGTAAATTCTATGTTGCAAGCTTTCAGGAAGATCTAAGGAGTTGTTGTACGACTTCTAATAGTAAATATGTAGATGTATACAAGTAATCGTAACAACACAGAGACTTTTTAAAGGTTATTGACCCCTTCTGTAGGTGTTTATAATTGCTGAATATTTAAATTTAAAGTACAAAAATATAACCAGGTGCTCCACAGGGCGCAGCTTTATACGACCGCAGAGGTCGAACCCTGAACAGTTGGGGCAAGTATGGACAAAACATTCAAGCGTGATACAGCTCTGAATTTGGATTGTGATCAAATTTTTGACATTACATGTTTTTTTTTTACACAAAACAAATGTCAAGATTTTACAAATCAATTAAAGATTTCTTCTTCAAACTTTTTAAATCTAAAATTAAACAGTTGACACAGCATAGGTTTCTGACACAGAATGAATGTGGTCTAATGAACTTAAAAGTTTTTTTTTGCCTTTGAGCAATTCACTATGCTGTTGAATATTAATCCTCTCAAAAAAATGTTTGAAGAAATTTTCTTTTTATTTATGAAATCTGAAATGAGAAAAATTTAACCCCCCCCCCCTTTTTTCACATCCCCGTTTCCCTTTTTCCAAAACCGATATCAATTCAAATTTCTAATGGAGTTTGCAACAATAACTACTCTTTTAAATACATCATAAAATATTAAAATGTAAAATAAAGTGCTTGTTATCACTGAATGGTAAAGATTGGTTGGTAGTAAAAGTGAATATACATTGTTTATTGTATAAAACAATAAAAAAAACTTCATCAGCAACATTTTATATTGGCAAATTTCCAATGAAAATATTAACATAAAGTTATTGGCAAATAAAAATAGAAAATGACATCATAGTCATGTCTGGCAAATGTCCAACATACATTATCTAAACATTTTAGATAAGATAAGGAAAAAAAGCTTCATCAGCAACATTTTATATTGGCAAATTTCCAATGAAGTTATTTACATAAAGTTATTGGCAAATAAAAATGACATCATAGTCATGTCTGGCAAATTTCCAACATATATTATCAACTACTATTCTATACAAAGAAAGATAACTCCAATTGAAAATTAATTGCTATTGCACAATATTGTGCAATTAGATATTTCTTGCTATTGTGCAATACTGTGCAATTGAAAATTTCTTGCTATTGCACAATACTTGAAAACTGGGCCCATAATAAAAAATCAAAGTACATATTTAGATAAAGCATATTAAATAAGCCCAAGAATTTAATTTTTGTTAAAATCAAACTTAGTTTAATTTTGGACCCTTTGGACCTTAATGTAGACCAATTTGAAAACTGGACCAAAAATTAAGAATCTACATACACAGTTAGATTTGGCATATCAAAGAACCCATTTATTCAATTTTTGATGAAATCAAACAAAGTTTAATTTTGGACCCCCATTTGGACCAACTTGAAAACTAGGCCAATAATTAAAAATCAAAGTACATTTTTAAATTCAGCATATCAAAGAACCCCTAGGATTCAATTTTTGTTAAAATCAAACTAAGTTTTATTTTGGACCCTTTGGACCTTAATGTAGACCAATTTGAAAACGGGACCAAAAATTAAGAATCTACATACATAGTTAGATTCGGCATATCAAAGAACCCCAATTATTCAATTTTTGATGAAATCACACAAAGTTCAATTTGGACCCTTTGGGCCCCTTATTCCTAAACTGTTAGGACCAAAACTCCCAAAATCAAACCCAACCTTCCTTTTATGGTCATAAACCTTGTGTTTAAATTTCATAGATTTCTATTTACTTATACTAAAGTTATGGTGCAAAAACCAAAAATAATGCTTATTTGGGCCCCTTTTTGGCCCCTAATTCATAAACTGTTGTGACCTCAACTCCAAAAATCAATCCCAACCTTCCTTTAGTGGTCATAAACCTTGTGTTAAAATTTCATTGATTTCTATTGACTTATACTAAAGTTATTGTGCGAAAACCAAGAATAATGCTTATTTGGGCCCTTTTTTGGCCCTTAATTCCTAAACTGTTGGAACCAGAACTCCCAAAATCAATCCCAACCTTCCTTTTGTGGTCATAAACCTTGTGTCAAAATTTCATAGATTTCTATTCACTTAAACTAAAGTTATAGTGCGAAAACCAAGAAAATGCTTATTTGGGCCCTTTTTGGCCCCTAATTCCTAAAATGTTGGGACCAAAACTGCCAAAATCAATCCCAACCTTCCTTTTGTGGTCATAAACCTTGTGTTAAAATTTCATTGATTTCTATTCACTTTTACTAAAGTTAGAGTGCGAAAACTAAAAGTATTCGGACGACGACGACGACGACGACGCAGACGACGACGCCAACGTGATAGCAACATACGACCAAAAAATTAAAATTTTTGCGGTCGTATAAAAACAGCAAAAATACTGATAAAACAAACGCGTCATGAACATGAACATGTACCAAAAGAAAACGTCGTTCATATCAATTATAGTTAGCAATTAATAGAAAATGTAGAATATGTGTCGATACAAGCTAATATTTTAACAGAAAAAAAACCAGACTTTATTATATAAATTTTCGTTTTAACATTGGAATATAATTGAGAATGAAAATGGGGAATATGTCAACACGACAACAAGCCAACAAAAGAGCTGAAAACAGTCAAAGGTCACCAACGGGTCTAGGCTGTCGTTTTTTTTAAATAAAAAAAGTTTTAATTATTCAACCTTTAGCATTTTAAAATGTTGTGTTGAGTTCCTGAAATCGATTGTATCGTATAAGGTGTTATTCAATGGGTCTAATTGTGTACTTGTTTTGACTTATATCTTTATTTAAAAATTATTTTTAGGGAAATTATTGCTAGCACTGCAAGGAGTAATCTATTAAATAAAGGCAGTTGCTATTCGTCCGGCTAGCCGGACGAATAGTACCAGGACTATTTGTCCGGCCAATACAATGTGCATGTCACTATAATATTTGTGTGTGCGTGTAATATTATCTTCAGCATCACCAGGGGGTAGCACATGTTTGAAATCTTTTGTGTTAGGGCCTAATCTTGTTACTGGTAATTGAAATTGTTGTTTTCTTCATACTAGTATATAGTCCAATGTGGATAACGAATAATTAGAATAAAATCATATATATCCCATATTTTTTATATAAGAAGAGAGAAGAATTTACTTGTAAAACAAACTTGGCTACGTAGTGTATGACTCGTGCATTTCAAGTTAACGTAAAGGCCATGATTTTATCTAGCTGAAAAAGGTACAAAATTATTATGTCTGTAGCTGTCAAAGAGAATTATAGACCCCTTGACATAAAGTCATCCATATTTTGAGTGAAAGGGGAGAGATTTTTTTATAATGCCCCCAAAAAAGAGTAAAAAACACTGTTTTTTTTATTTTATTTACGTGAGGGGATCGGGTGTCACAGTGTGCTCCTTTTCCCAAATTTCTCTTTTCTTTTCTTGTCTTGGATTATAACTAAGCTAAATTTCATTCAGTTAGACCTGCAATTGTAAAGGCCTTTTTCAACTACACTTGCTTTGAACATCTTTTCCACCTGTACACAGCTGTAGCGAATCGAATAATTTTGTAAAACTAATTCTCCGATCAATTATATATAATTATCTTTTATTTCTCATTTTCCTTGTGATTTCAATTTTTTTAGAGTCCCTTTCATAAGATTATATCATTCTTGGAAGTTCATTATATCGTGTTCCATTGTCAAATTCCGAAAACTGCAAAATATATCACATATATTTCAGTCATGATCTTAAAAGTAAAAATCAGTGATAAGATTACACGCACCCCCTTGGTGCTACTGAAGATAATGTTACACGAACATTACATGACATGTGCAATACAATGGCCGGACAACATGCCATGGCACTATTCGTCCGGCTAGCCGGACAAATAGCCACTCCGTTAAATAAACTCATCATAGATACCAGGACTAAATTTAGTATATACGCCGACGCGCGTTTCGTCTACAAAAGACTCATCAGTGACTCTCGAATCCAAAAAAGTTAAGTGGCGACATCAAATATAGATGTGCAAAGGGAAAGGCTGTGGATAATTCCATATGTTGAGCATTGAACTAACAAAAGGGGTACATAACCCATAATTTCAGGATGTAAGTTTATAGATTAAAAACGGTTCTTTTCAATTGTGTCATGAAAAGAGAGCATTTCAGTATCCATGGTAAATATTTACTAAGGAGTGAAAGATTTATCAGTTTCGGTTTGTTAACTCATCAACACACAAAGATAAATGATGACTAATTCTAATCATGTATGTCTTCAATTGTTACACCTGAAATTTTGATAGCAATAAAGGATAACACATAATCGAGAAAATAGTATTTGAAATGATATTTAAATAACAGATCACTTAAAATTTTTCTAAACATGTAGGCTTTAATGGTTTATCTAAAAATGCCAATTAACTAAGCAATCAAGTATATAGACCCATAGGAAGAATTTATTTTAAATCTCATAAAAAAAAGAGTATGTGGGTCCCAAGGACGAGTTTAACACTATTCCTATCAAAAACCAGATAACATCAGTATCACAATTAGTCATCACATCAAACGATTAATATCACTTACATGTAACACAAGTAAGAGGGTCTAGATGGGGTGATCTTTATTTCCTTATTCTTTAATTTCGTAGGTCATTGTTATATATAGATATAGGAAGATGAATGTCTCTTTATCTATATTCTTTATATTTTTCACCCTGTTATTCTTTAGTTTTGATGTGTTTGTCTAATTTTCCCTGTTCTTTTGTTCATTTTTCTGTAGTATTGTTTCATAATTAGAAATAAGATCATCTCCATCCAAGTCACAATATGCAAATGTAAACAGTTATAGGTCACAGTACGACTTTCCGCACCGAACAGCGAGCTTCTTTGAACATCCTACTAGTCACTTGAAACGATAGTGTTAATATCCATAATCGTCGACTTGGCGTTTTTTGATTATCTAAAGATTGGTCATTATTAATATTTATCATATACTTAGCATTGAAATGATAGCTTTCGTATATGTGTAATGAGCGGAAGTACACAAGCCATAATTTCCCACCCGGGCTGATAACCCATATCAGGGGCATCTCGTGCACAAAACCCATAATAGTGCCTCTCGTGCAAGTTACTTCCGGTTATCTGGTATCGGTTGTTTACTTTTCCATTGTGACGTCAGATATTTTTTATGACGACGTCAAAATTTACGGGAACTTTTTAGGGAATAGTTTATTATTTGCTAACAAATGCCATTGACAATTATGAATCATTTTAAAGTGCAACAAACAAGGAGTAATAATTATCATAAAACTCCTCCAAATTTTCAAGGTTTCAAAATGCCTCTATAGGAAATGTTACCATACATATATATGGAGGTATTGATGCTGTTGTTGGACAATTATAGTATATTTGATTCATAATTTAAGGTTTATGACCCCTTCTGTAGCCATTTTTGTACGAAATTTTCAAACTTCAATTGTATCAAAACTATAGATATAATTAATAATAGAGATGGGTCATTTTGTACATATACTGAGGGGAAACTTGATGCGTAGTATTATTATTTACTGTTTCATTACATTAAATAGAAAAAGAGTACTTTGTTGCAAATAAACCAAGATTTTTATAGAAAATCAACAGCCTTTATTACAGAGATTTTTGTTATAAAATTTAAAACATAGATTACTCACTTGCTTTTCTATGATGTGCTAGTGTTTATTTTTTACAAAAAGTTCTAACCAACCTGTAAATTCCAAAATACCTCGTGCTGAGTCACTAAAGTCGAGCGCACCCTAAAAGGTGTACCTGATTTGGTCCATATTTATGTTTGTTTTAACCAATAACTACATTAATAAACTTGTTATAAGGAAATCAATGCTAGCACAGCATGCAATAATCCTATATCTATCAGTCATCAAATTGCCAAATATGAGATCACAAGGATGAAGGTTGTGGATTTTTTTATAAAATTTCCATATGTTCAACATTGAATCAACACAAGGGTACATAATCCTGAACTTCTTTATAAAGTTTTTAACTGTTTTAGTTATTGCATTTGTTTATTTGCCTTACATAAAACTATTGTCGGAAGTATATGATAAAGCGATTAATACGTGGCCTTTTCCATATCAGCCTGGGTATCATCCCTCGACCCATATCAGCACCCCGACTCCGTCTCGGGATGATACCCAGGCTGATATGGAAAAGGCCATGTATTAATCTCTATGTAATGTAGTATTAAGATATACTTATTTCTTCTATTATAAACAATATGTGGCGAATATGCGTAAATAAGACAGCAACTAACCAAACAAACAAAATAAACACACGCACACACACATTTATTTTAAAAGAAAAACAAAACATGTTCCGAACTTTTTTGCTAAATTTTATCGACTTTTAAGGTTCTTCATCTTGTCGATACTTGTATAATAGATTTGCTCAATGTAATGTTTTCCTAAACTTTTTTTGACATCTCTACACTGAATTCATTGGATGTGTAAAGTTAGATATTTTGTCTTCAAACATGTTCAACCCTGTCAGATTCTGAATGTGCCTGTCCCAAGTCATGAACCTGTATTTCAGGGGCTGAAGTTGTTGCAGTATACTATGTTGTTTTTCGTTTGTTGGCATTTTTGTTTGATTTGTTATTTAAGAATTTAAGAGGATTTTATAACATGGGCTTTTTTCCAATGTTCTAGTTCTTACGATGACCTATACAAGATAAGCACTTACGATGACCTATACAAGATAGTCACTTACGATGACCTATACAAGATAGTCAAACTAAGTAAATGAGAAAGATACCAAATGGTTTGTCAAATCAAGTCTAAAACGAACTGACAATGCTAAAATGTATGTAGTTTGTTCTCTGATGGATAGTGGTCTCATTGGCGATACCACTGCATCTCCTTTATATAATTGGCGTTTATTGAGTCATAAAATATTTTTGACAACGCCAAAACAAATAAATCTGTCTTACACATCTTGTGCAGGAACGACTTACCATACCGGATCATCCGAGTGCATCACATATTGTTGGTAGGGTTCGTGTTTAGTCTTAAAATTTCTTTTGTTTTTGTTTTTCGTTATTCGTCTTTTTGTCGATTTACGCGTTTTAAATTGAATGAGGTAGCTTCAGGAATTTGTGTTTTATACAACTGGCGTGTTTTGTGCCCCGAAATAAAACAAACGCCAATATTAAGTTGGGACTAGGAAGGCCTGTTGTCAAGACTTGTCTTGATTTAAATTAAACGAGAGAGAAAAACGCATGATATGGTTTTCGCGCGAACAACACGTGACCTGAAATGAATAACTTTCGTTTTGTACGCTTTTAAGTTTGGTAAACAAATAAAAAACTGGACGTTGCTGATCATAAGTACTAAAACAAGAACAAATAGGGAAATTCCATAACACCTGACAAAAAAGTTGGCCAATATCAACCAACGGAACAGATGGAAACAAGGGTCATAAACCTTACTTGGTACAGGCATTATGCGAAGAAAATGGTGGGTTGAAATGCTTTTATAGCTGCTCGTCTCACTTGTATAAGTTGTTTTTGACAAAATTTGATGAGCTGCCCATATAATTATATATGTAACAATTACAGGGCTCCTGAAGCCAAAACTGTGTAAATTAGGGTTAACTTTGAGCAAGGGAGAGGTAACCTTGGCATTCGCATAAATTTTGTTGAATGCTTTTGAAAAATATTTTATGGAGTTGAAACTTAGAGACCAAATGTATTAAATGTTATTCTCAATATTTTATCACTGGCCACTTAGTGGATGTATTGCAGAGGAATAATTTAAAGCAATTTATTTTTTAAAAAGTTACTAATTAGCGTGTGCCTGAAACGAAACATTATACCATAAAGTAAACTCAATTATAAAATTATTGCTGGTATTGAATAAGTACATGCAATTTGAAGAAGTCAGAAATAAATGAATATTAATTTTTCTTTGTAATTTTCGAAAAATAAAGTAAATTTAAATAATATAACTCACCCAATTTTTCTTCAAGTGTCTTTAAATGATGTAGGATAAATCACACAAATTATCTGTAAAAGGAGATAGCAATTATAAACGATTTTATCCATGTTTAGCATTAATCCGTGACATTCCCACGTATGTTTGTAAAACACGCGACAACGGATCAATACTGTAGTCCATCACCACCCAGTAACAGTTCAAATACTTCCGGTCACATTTAGTACCCCCTATTATAGAAAATTATGTCAATAGTTGTACTAATACCTAACGATGTAACAAACCCATCTCTTATTATAGCAATGTTTAATGACTGTTATAGATAACGTCTATCAGGCTATCAATGAAAAATAAACTACCTAAGTGTAGTGTAGATTTTTTTCTTTAAAACCAAAAAAGTGTTTTTTTAAGTAATTGATATTTTTTATAGATAAAATTGGAATACTGTAAAATTTAAGTATCAATTGATATATTTCTATATTATAAAATGCATTATCGACGTAAAGCAGACTTTAAAGAAACCTTTCAACTGCAGAAGTCTGATCAAAGAAATGTCGTTTGACGATCCTTGCTATCAACAGAGCAATTAATGAATAAATAAAGCGTTGCTATCAACATGCACAAATAGCAGATTTTTAATGAGTCAAGACATACAAAATATAAAGCAGACAACACAATAAGCAGATAAATTTCAATGTTGAATGAAAGTGTGTCGTACACCTCAAGTCAACTGGTTTATATACATTGAAAAAAAAGAATTGTTTTGATTTTAATATTCAGTATATTGAAAACTACATATAAGAAGATATTGTTCTGTTGATCTTTATTAATATTTTAATGAAGAATCACTTTCATTGAATTGAATGCATTCTGGGTATATTTTTTATTTAAAGCATGCACAACTCCTGAACAATAAATATTCATCCAGCGTCGTGAATGTTCAATATTTTCAACTCGTGTTGAATTACAAATATCGAAATGAAGTGGCCAATTGCTTATTGCACATTGGAAGTCTGTTCAAACCTATATATTCATGTATAAATACAAATTTTAGATTTATATCGACAGTTTATGTAATAGGTTAAAGTCTTCTGAATAATACTAAATGTACTTTTTAAGTGACACGAATATCCTTTAACGACTTTGAAACATTAATGAGTTGCATCTGTACATTTAACCACCTAGTGCAAAATCATTAATAGACTTATGAGACGAAATTTCTGTCTGAAGCAAGTTTTTACTTTGCATTTTTTCATCAACCGTACCGTAATATTTAAGCGTTGACTGCTTTTCTTATACTGATTTTTATTGCATGTTGTGTTATGTAAGTTTTGTAAATCCATTGATCGAGATGAAAAGGCAAAGTGTTGGTGTATAATATATTAAAAAAAACTAATCACGCTTCATATCAGATTATTGTGCGTGTAACAAGTCGGAAATTTCGTCAGGCCATTCATTAAAATAAACAAATAGTACTTTTTGTGAACTGAAACAGTTTTAGAGAGTTTTGTGTTAAGATATTGTGTGTTCTTTGAAGTTGTTGGTTCATAGGAGTGTACGATTTATTTAATTACACCTATTATATAATTGAGAACGTGACAAATTTCAGCAAACTCGTCCGTATTTTTGTTTTCGTTCCAACTTATATATTGTGATATTAACATGTATTTTGGTCTTCTGTGTGGCCTTTTTTTATTTTTTATTTACGCTCGGGGTTATTGCTCATTGTCTATTAGGGAGTTCTTTAAATAATATTGCTGATGTGGTGTAATCATTTCCATTTGATCATCCTAAATCCTTTTAAAACAAGTCAATCTTATGTGCGATGTCACAATCCTAGCCTATATCTAAACATTTTGTATTGTTCGTTGTTGCGCATTTAAATAGCACGCAAACTCAAAATGTCAACCACTTTGCAGGACCTACCTATTATATTCATTGTTAATTGACTCTCGTCCTGGATATTCATACAATATTTCCCACAATAAATTTAGCAATAGAAGTTATTAATTTGTCATGTAATAAATCTCTGCATTGTTTAAAGTCCATTTTAAAGTCTTTTGTACCAAGATAAATACTATGTACACTCTTGCTAACTTGCTCAGATAATACAGCTTCTGTTGGATAGAAAATCAATCTAAATACCAATCTTAAATTGAGAGTCAGAATTATTATTCTTGGACCATCAAAATGCGTTCTTCACTTTTTATTAGTAACTAGGAGTCAAATGAAGCACTTGTTTTCCTATGTAAGAATGTAGTCTGGTGACATTTAAAACCCTGGAATTTAAAATGGATACTATATATCACAGGAGCATATGATAAGGAACAAAATAAGCTAAAAATATTGATAGGTTATGGATCTCCTTTTCGATTTTTTATAGAAAGCGGGACAAGGCCGACTCGGACTGTTACCTTATATTTAGTATCGAATTCATAACAGTGTGGCTATGGACATTGATTGGCGCACTTTAATATCCCATTGACTGGGACAGATTAGGTGAACGTTCGTCTATAACGCCCATTGCTCACGACGTCCTTAATATAAACATTTAAACCGTGGGGTCACCAAAGGTTCTCAACGCCTATATAAAATAATTCGAAATACTAATCAGGAATTTGTGTTTTGATTTATATTGATTAATTAAACGTCCTTTACTTGTGTTTTTGTTATATTTCGACAATCAATTTTCATAATAAGATATCGCAAAGCCATGTTCTTTCAGAAAAAAAGAATGACTTACTGAATGCATGTATTGATTGATTATCTTTTTCGGATTTAACAATTGCGATTGTCGAGTTATGTAATCTTTTAACTTTTATCTGGTCTAATTTTATTTTAGAACGAATGCATAATCCACTTTCAAAAGTTGTGCAAATACGAAACATAAAGACAAAATATACTTCTGCCCCGTCTTTTTCGTACTTGAAAGTCATTGGATAGTAAGAAAGCTATTTGGATTAAACCTTGTGAAATTTGCATGCATTTACGTTATTGTATTGGCAAAATGTATCATTTGGTGTATACAGGAAACTTAAACCGTTCTGCTATTCTGCTACTATACTTGTGAAAAACACTTGGCAACAGAAACGCATTCATCTTATCTATATAAAAAAATCGACCCAATTTACATAGAAATGGACGTCTTCGTGCATTTGTGATCGCAAATAAAATATGTTCCGGACCTTATGAGTATTTGGACCATACGTGTATGGTTGGACCATATTAGTATACCCTTATGGTCATGATATATGCGTATGGTCCAAATACTCATATGGTCCGGAACACATACATGATATTTTGTGCGTTGTCGGTCGTCTATTAATTTTTTTCTTTTGTTGATGGATTTGACGTCTTTCTGTGAGTGATTATTTGTTCATGACTTAAAACTTACTTGCAAATAATTTAAAAACAATGTCCAAACAAACCATGATTTTTTTTAAACATACATCACATCCATTGCAAAAGGCTAAAATTCGCCAGGTCTTTAATTTCAACTAAGTGAGTTGACTAAATTAATGTTGCGGACCATTTTCCAATTTCCATGCGGTATCCCTATTTTTTTCTCGCTCATCTTTTATGTTTGTTTTTTTTCATCCCAAGACCTCTTGGAGCTTTCATTCTATAAAGTGTGTATTTTGCTAATGGTCGAAGGCCATACGGGGACCTATAGCTTGATAACGCCTGTTGGTCCCTGGAAAGAATGTGTCTGATTGCCTATCACACTTCATATTCTTATTTTAACATGCAGTTATATTTATGATAAGAATGAAAATTGAATTGTCATTGAGACAAAAACCCAACCAAAGAGCAAAAAAAAAAAAAAAAAAAAAATCCAAGGCAACATGTAGATCTTTCGTATCAAGGGAATTGCTATAAATATATTTATTTCAGGTTAATAGTATTAGGCCATACTCAAGTTATAAAATAGATCTTGTCAACTTTTGCAACCAGCTTCTATGTTTCTATAATGCACTGTTCATCTTTTTTGGGCTTCGACTTTTCCATTGGACAGACAATTTTGTTTTCGACTGTTTTAAAAAGATGCATTTTTTACAAAATCATACAAGTAAGGAGTCTCTGGCCTTTGGTAGTGTTGTATGTTAATTAATGTTTGTTTATTTATTTGTTTAGGAAATAAGTATGACGTACATTTTCACTGAACTAGGACACTTTTTATAATAGTTTTTCGATATCGCTCGGGCAAAAATAATCACGAATATAATGCCTACCCATGTTAAAACTACAATAAAGTATAGTTTGCATCAATTATTTCTTGAACCTACCATTTTTTTGTCTGTGTTGGATTTGTGTGGCATTGAAAAAAACGGGTATAAACTACACAGTGCAGCTTCCAACAAGAATACAAGATTTATTGATTTTCAAAATGCGACCAAAATTAAAAATTTGCTCGCAGCGGAAAAATTCAACAGTTTGATTCTCATTGAAATAAAATAATTGTTATGATTTACACACCGTTACTTTTTCCAATATAAATATTCGAACTATTTTGTTTGTTGTTTCCTTTATAAATTTACATCATTTTTAAAAAGACCACGCGTCTTCGATATTTAGAAGACTATAAAAGCGATGTTCATTATCTTTCTTCTGCTGTAAGTTTAATTTAGTTATTTTGTGTCATAATTGCCATCTCGTATGTTTTAAATTTGAATAAAGAAGATCCAGGTTGTCTTATACGTCAATGATACACACACAAAAAAACGATAACAAATAAAATAAGGTGCAACATTCATTCTCCATGAAAAGAATACATCACATGGATGTAATTTTTGTAAGAAAAATACCAATTTCGTGAGAAGTTGTGTGTTGGACTTGAAGAGCCAAGGCAAACTGACAAATATCTGAATGAACGAATCGATTTATGGTATATAAAAAAAAAACAAAGCCCACATGGTTAGCATTGAATAAATAGAAGGCCACTCTTAAATTATCACAACGTAGAAGTTTTTGTTCTTTTAATCAATAAGATATTTTCTGAAATAACGCGGGTCCCTATTAACTTAAAAGTTTTTTTGGTTTTTTTTTACCATGAATAAACTTTTTTATTTTTTATTATTATTTATTGATATCAGCTCTGGACATTAATATTCTTAAAAGTGAAACTGTTGTAAGTGATGGTATAAAAATTATTTAAAATAAATTCCTTAAATGATATGTGAAAAGAAAGTTTCATTTTATGTATCAAAATGTGTAACAAATGATTATTTAAATCCCCACTTGAAGGCTTCCGATAGACTGAGTGAGCATAAAATCATCGCCCACGACAAACAAGTTCAAGGTAAACTTTTCAGTACAATTACTAATAAACTTTTTACTGTCGACCACACTGTTATGAATTTCGTTCTAGTTTTTGCATCATATGTGTCTTAAATCTTAATCAAAGAAATCAATCTGCTTTAGGTTTGGTAAATGACCTTTTATGAGCCATTGAATTGGCGTCTTCTATGAAAAGAAAACTGGGTGATATGGGGCAAAATATTTTACATTGTACATGCATTATATGTGTCTTAAATCTTAATCAAAGAAATCAATCTGCTTTTGGTTTGGTAATTGACCTTTTATGAGCCATTGAATTGGCGTCTTCTATGAAAAGAAAACTGGGTGATATGGGGCAAAATATTTTACATTGTATAGTACAAGGGAAAACAAACAAGAAGTTTGAACATCTGACATTATTAAGATACCATGCATTTTGCTTATAATTTGAAAGAGCTGTCCAACAACACAACAAACCAAAATGATATACTGTTTCCACTATGTCAACCTCTTATTTAATTTAATCGAGACACGCTGTTAATAAATTTACGACAGACAAAAAAGTCCAACAACACAACAAACCAAAATGATATACTGTTTCCACTATGCTCCACTTCAACCTCTTAATCAATTTAATCGAGACACGCTGTGAATACACTTACGACAGACAGAAAAGTAATCAGCAGAGCAGAGCAAGATCTTGCAAAATGACAATAACAACAGAGTGGAGACCGGATCAAATAATTGTCTTTAGGACGCCATGTCATACTCGCAATACCACAACTCAAGGTTAGTGAACTATGAGACCGAAGTCAAAACAAAGTAAGCAAAAGTTCACAAAATATAGAACAAGTGTACTATAGTTTGAAGTTGATGTTACTTCCTTGAATGAAACATTAACCTCGTACAGGATAATTGCAAACACAGACCGGCAAACCAGTGGCCCTGCAATCATGTTCGGCAATAACAAAGTGAAACGTTTTAGTTTTGCAATTAACATTTTTCCTATCGATTAAAATGTATAGGGGTAAATTCAGTAAAAAATCTCCCATTGACTTTAATGCTAATCTATGCATGGAATTAAATTTATACCTGATTCTATCTTTTGCACTAATAAAAACATAGGGTCATGCGGCATTTTTGGGCATTCACATGGCCTTGTTTACAAACAATGAAGATTCGCACTGAATTCCTATACTGACCCCCATTACTTTTCAACCCTGTAGTAAAAAAAAATAGTACATTCAGCATTTATTTTTTATTTTTTTTTCAACTCTAGTTTTGATCCATCTGCCAAAAAATATTTATTACAAACATTATCTACCAATCAGAAGAGCATATGACTTCAGTGTTATACAGAAAGCTCTCCCCTAAATGGGCGGTCCCTGATGACGTATATTTATTTACTGAATTTACCCCTATACAATGTACCAGATCAAAGTATATTTGTACAAATGTTTAGTTTATATGTGCGTATATACAAATTTTTAGTTTATATGTGCGTATATACAAATTTTTAGTTTATATGTGCGTATATACAAATTTTTAGTTTATATGTGCGTATAAATGTTTATCAACCAATTAAAACACAACGAAGACAAATTCTTTTACTAGCATTTTCTATATAGTTGTGAAATATTATATTTGATAGAAGTCGAAATAATCCAAAGAGAAATTCATACTTTTAAGTTTGTAAGTTTTGCAAGTGGAATTGTATATCCACAAATATTTTGAATTATAGAACAATGTATCGGGTAGATAGATAGTTGATTGATTTTTGGATGCGTATCGTCCAGTAGCAAATAGTTCAGGACGAGAACAAATAAACAGTTATTCATACAATCCTGTTATATGAACCGTCCGGGATGAAGGTCAGGGATATTTGAACTGCCACTGGAAAATAAAGCTAAGTGGGATTAGAACAGACATTTTACTTTCAACATGCCACCTACGGACCCTCCCGAGTTGTTGATTGCCTTCGAATTTTTTACATCCCGGAATTTGGTAAGGTCTTTGTTGCCTTTAGTCCATTCTTTCATTCTGTAAATGCTAAAAATGCATTCGGACCCATGAGGAGCTATATTTTACAAAATCTGTTGCTGTTAATTGAGAGCTGTGTTGTTGAGATTGTCATTTAGGTGTTCTAATTTGTCATTTTACAGCTAAATATAATCTTATTTCAACTTATGTTTCCAAATGTAAATATAAAATTGATTGAATATTACACGTTGTAGATATCACTTGCCTTTATCATATTTCTACGTATCAAGAAAACTTCAATTCCAACTGTCGTATACGTATGGAAAGTAACTTATTATTTCAATTACATTGTAATGAGACAATCCTCGACTATCACAACCCACAGTTCCCCTTCTATGAAAAAGACATTACAGATTGTAATTACAGCTTAATTACCATCCAAGGACAGCTGATACAGTCATTCCTAACATACAAATGCCCGTTTAAGAGATGAATTGCTGATATTTCGTTTATCATTACTAATTGGCTATTTTCGAATTAGCCAACACAGCAATGTATTGAGGGACATACCATGAAACGATCATTGTACCACGACAGTTTAAGACGCTTCCATTACGACAATACAATACAGTCAATTTATACTACACAGAGTATAATTTACGTTCAATTTTGTACACTCGGCATATTTAATTTGGATGCACTTCATTAAAGTGCCTGTCAAACGGAGGTAACGAATAATGAAATTTGATCTTAGTAATACGTTGAAAATATCAAGGTCTTTAATCTCAATGCGTTTTTTTCTCAGTAAATAATACTTCACTTCCATATAATAATGTTGTATTTAAATATGCTATAGAGGTTAATTCAGTAAAAAAAATCTCCCATTGACTGTAATGCTAATCTTTGTATGGAAATAAACTTATATCTGATTTACCTTTAGAAATTAGAAACTTTCATATATCATTCATTAAAGTACAAATGTAGCCCTATCTTTTGCAACAGTAAAAACATAGGGTCATGCAGTATTTCTGGGCATTCACATGGCCTTGTTTACAAACAATGTAGATTCGCACTGAATTCATATACTGACCCCCATTACTTTTCAACACTATAGGAAAAAATATTAGTACATTCAGCGTATTTTTTTCAACTCTAGTTTTGATCCATCTACCTAAAAATATTTATTACAAACATTATCTACCAATCAGAAGAACACATGACTTCATTTTTATACAGAAAGCTCTCCCCCAAATGGACGGTCCCTGGTGACGTATAAAATAAATTATTAACAACTGAATTTACCCCTATAGCAACTAATTAATTCATGTTATTACAATAAACTTCTTTATTTGATCTCATCTAAATAGTAAAAGTGAGAATAGAGACGGGGAATGCGTCAAGGAGACAACAATCCGACCAAATAGCAGAAATAAAGCACAAAGCCACCAATAGGTCTTCAACACAACCGGAGTACCATTTTTGCTTACATACACCCTTGTCCATTTTCTCCATGGATAAGTGTTTTATTGGCAATAATACTAAATCTTATTGTGTATGGCCCCGCCGCTAAGCCATGGAAGCATTTAGTGTTACCTTTGTCGGTCCGTAGCATACGTCCCGAAATTGGTTTCCAGTCTCTAACTTACGTTTGTCTCAGCAAAATGTTTTAAAAGCAACTTATATACAACACTTATGACGAGAAAACACGGAACAAATTCGAATTTATTGATGGGTCACTTTTACCATTCTTGGGTTATGTTCTTATATACCATTCTAAGCAACCGGGTGCATCATATATGTCTCATGGACAAATTGTCCATTTATTTTATATTGAATCAGCCGCTCTTCAACACATGTTATATTTGAACCGTACCTAGCGCTTTGCATCTGTATGAATTACATGACATATTTTGTCTGTATTTTTTTAGTGAATTAAATCGGTGAACTCTTTAAATTAAGGCGCATCGAAATTGATTCATAGTGTGTTTCCAAGGAACTTTTTATGTCATTATTTCGTGTACTTCCTCATTTAGGTTTTAATGAGCAAATTTTTAAATGACCAATATTATAGTCGTTAAAGGAACATGCTGTTTTACGGTACCAATTACCACGAACATAATGTTACAGAAAATTAGAAAAAGAACAAATATATCAAGAAGACCTACTACGGTAATTGCGTATCTGAGGACTTTGAAATGCTTCTATGCCATAGGAGATAACGGCCAAATCGTGTCGGGTTCATTAAGATCTATAGACATTGTTGAATGATTTTAGTTTCTGACAAAAAAGGCACGATTTTTTTGGAAAGGTTATCTATGACATAAGTTCTACATCTGATGACGTATCTACGTGCATTTGATGCCCTTTGGAATATAAAATTTGATTAAGTTATATTCTATTAAGAATGTCATAAACAAAAAGCCATTCTACGCAACGGGGGCAATAGAAATATCGTGCTTTACTATGACATAAACTACGAGGTAGATACCACTGCTGGTTAACTGTAAGTCTTTCGTTGTTATCGTCCTCCAATTAGTTAATGTTTCGAAACGCGCGTCTGGCCTATTTAATTAAGATCCTGATAACTTTTTCGGCATTGCCTATGATTTTTTCAACCGAACGTTTGAATAATGTTAAGGTCATATTAATATTTTACTTAAAAGTTCACATGTATACTAACCCTACACACAAACAAAAAAAGGTAGTTTCCTCATCTCAGTTATAACGACTTTAATAGGGATCTATGTATTCATTTTGTGAAGTAATCTTTTTCAGTTTAATACAAAAAAAATCTTTGTTTGCATTATTTAGATGTATAGATTTTCTTATATTTTACTCTGAACGTTATTAAATTACTATTGGGTACATATAAGTCATGCGTGTTACTTGCCGTTTTCTTATCATATATATATACAAAGCTATTTAAAAATTCTGAACTATCCGAAAACAATAAACATTTGTAATTCTGTCGGTGATATGTAATAGGCAGTATTTGGCCTGAAACTGACGTACTTTACATCATAAAGTGTTGCGATTCACTCCATAAAACATTAATGTATGAATGAGAGGTTTTGTTATAAAGATCTTCGATAGGTCGCAATACGTTCTGGATTGGCAGGAATGAATAAAAATCACGAATTCATCATAAAAACAGTTCATAGATTTGCACTTAACTGTAAGCTCTCTCAATATAAATACGATTGCTCACGGAAAAATTGCTTGCACTAATTTAATTAATCTTGTAAAAGGACATCATGATTGCTTAATTTCATACATTTCCAAATTAAAAGTGCATGCCAAAACAGTTTACGAATTATCCAATTGGTATTTGTGTATGCTTTATATTTGTGGTTCTATTAATTATTCCAAAAGTACGAATGTTAAAACAAAATAAAGTATATATTTTTTTATGTTTATAATAATCGTACAATTTTTATTTTCTTCATTTAATAGTTTGACACAAAATACCATGAAATGAATTCCTTTTTTCGAAACGTCATCGTGTTTGTCTTTTGCTTGTATTAAAAACGATGTCGATATGATCGATAAAGAGATGCATGCTTTAAGGTTTGAAATTTCAAATTCTGAAACTATTTACTTTTTCTGATATATCATATGTTTCTTCTTTCAGCAATTACCAATTACACTTTGAACTTTATTACAATTCAATGTTTTACATCTGACAGAGTTCATGACTCTTCAATTGTATTTTCAGCAAACATCTTTTTTTTTAATATCCGGACCATACTCTGTTCGGAATGGTTACAATGTTGACATTTTTTAGGTTAAGATTCTTAATTTCAACGATACATAATTATTTTTACGTGATACAAGTGTGGACACAGATGAGTGTGGATAGTATGTTTGAATGTTTGACAGTGTTTTATGATAAATGTAGTTCTATGATTTTCCTATATGTGTTATTAACTGTGTTGCACGATGACAACCAACCGGAGCATTAGGAGTATTGTTTATTTTATATGTAGTTTAGTTTTTATGTTCAAGACAGGCATGGAAGAGACACTAATTGCATTAGTTACCAAATGATTATGATAGAATATGTTCCACATCTTTGATTTTGGATACATTTTACAGCTAGGAGAGCAACACATAATAGGTTCAATTTTTCGTGATTTTTTTAAATTGGGAGATGATATCTGAGAACATGATATAAGGAGCCTGTAATTCAGTGGTTGTCGTTTGTTTATGCGTTACATATTCGTTTCTTCTTTATTTTTTGTACATAAATAAGCGTTATTTTTCTCCTTTGAATTGTTTCACATTGTCATTTTGAGACCTTTTATAGCCGACTATGCTGCATTAGCTTTGCTCATTGTTGAAGGTTGTGTGGCGACCTGTAATTGTTAATTTCTATGTCATTTTGGTCTGTTGTGGAGAATTGTCTCATTGGCAATCATATCACATCTTTTTTTATATGTATTTGCTAACTATTTGTATGGTTCTATTTATATATACTGAGTGCCAATGAAAACGCAACACTTGGTTTTTCAAAAATAAAATTTATATTAGAAATCATGATCTTTCAAAATGAATTGTTCTTGAAAATTAACAATTCTAACAATAGATCGATATCAAACAAAAATGTTTCATTGTCATCTTTCGGGCGCAATAGATAAACGAAACATCCAATGTCGAATCATCAAATCACAGTCCTAACAAAAAATGTTACAACCCTGTTGTGCAGCGCAATCTCGACAGCGCCGCGGAATTGATCATCCCGGACGTTTAATGTGATCTCGAGGAATGTTATTCCACTTGACCCGCAAAGCAAACTCAAGCTAACTTTTTGATATTGGTGGTGGTTTTCATCGTCTAAACCATGTCAAATCTGATGCAAAATTTGCTCTATCGGACCTAAATCTGGCGAAACGCATGACTTTTGGCCAAGGCGGGTGCCAAACGTATATGTAACCACCACTAACGATTTTTGGTACATAATGAATGATTTTTGGTCTACAGAATTCGATGTTTACGCCAGACGGCCATTAAGATGTCGGCTGTGGTGTTCTTTAACTGTTGAATTTCTGCGCAAATGGTGCTTTACTGAAATTGATTCAGAGGATCTACCGTGACTACCATTGAACTCTCGTGACCTTTGGACATCCATCAGAGTCGATACCGGATATGTTAAAGACCAAATGTATCGGTTTTGCTGAGCGTTTCTTGCTTTTTGAACCCCGGGATGTGGCTTATCATTAACTGATCCATTTTTGTTGAATTTGTGGATGATTTGGGTTATTGTAGAGGCTACAGTCTTCTCGAAATTGTATGCTGTGAAAGGCTTCATTGGATCATGCCGGAAACTGCATGTCGCTGGTTGTCAGAAAGTCCTGGCATTTACTCAGATGTTTATTGCAGTTTCCTTACAATAAGGGCGGGAAAATTCATGACATTAGCCAAGCTTTAAATGACAAAATCGTGAAAATGGTGCGTATATTGAAAAGCGGTGAACTCTGTTTATGTCCGTTCAAAATAACCCTTACTTCGCATTTGTTCCAAAAATCACCCAACCGTAAAGTTGTCGACAATTGTCTTTAAAGTCATTTTCAACCAACTTTACAAAGTTCTAATATAAAATAAATAAAAATTATCAGACTTTTTTGAAAAACAAAAGTGTTGCGTTTTCATTGGCACTCAGTATATCTTTGTGGTGGCTTGTCAGTATCATTAGTAAAACACTTTAAAATGTTGAATTGATCCTCAGATTAGAGGAAATTTATTGGTTTTTAGTAATGACAATGCCTAACATGATGCTTGGGCCTGATGAGCTAGAAAGTAAGCTTCTGTGCTGTTTTCTATCAATTCTTTGATAATATCTCCTTCAAAGCTGGTGAAAGCAAAACAAATTTGGTCAATGGACAAAATTTGACATTGACATTATTTGAAATAATGTTTGGTTCAAACAAAAAATAAAATGCTTTTATCTCCCTGTTACTTACATTGTACATAGAAATGATAATACATGGAGACATCCTTGTACATGAGAGTTGTCTGTAAAATCTTTACTTCACAAAGAATGAATTGCATAACAATGAACCGAGCTCAAAGCAAAGCACTTTAATAATACACTTAGACAGAGAGCTCAATCCAGTGATATACTTTGTACTACAGGTCCTTCGTGAACATCCATCAACCAGAACCATATCTCAATAACATGCCATTCTACATGGTTGGATCAGAAGTCCTGAAAAAGACATGATTTTTTTTTTATCGTATTTAAAGTATATATGCATAGGTTAAAACTTTCACAAATTTGAGGTATAATCATTCAGTGTCTGGCAACTATCAATCGCTTCATGCACAAACTGATATAGGTTGAGCATGAGTGCCCTCTGTTGGAAATAAAAACATACCTCCACCTAATTTTAGTAAACTGATGAAGAAACACTCAAAACTATAAAATGTTATCCAAGACTTGTCAGTGTCTATATATAGCTATTCACCATCGCCACTGAATCAGTGATATATGTACACATAAATACATGTAAGACTAAAATTAAAGTACATATATAAGACTAAAACTGACATTCAGTCTTTACCTTCATTCCCCAAGTCCTGTTCAAATCTAATTCATGATAAAATAAAATTACAACCAATGAAATCAAAGGCGAATTAAGAGGCCCCCCCCCCCCGTCTTGAAAAATATGGTTGATTATTTAGAGGACCACTGGAGCATGATCAGAGTGGGCCCTCTTTAGGCAGTCAGTGGGCCCGCACTTATGAAAATTTCTGGATTCGCCACTGGAAATATCCCTCCAATAGACTAGCATTTAAATCCCAGTTTTCTAATATGGTAGCTAGGTGGAACCTAAAACTAAAAAAATTGAAAAAAATATTTTAAATATATTTCAAATGCATGTATATGTGATAATATAAATTCTCCAGATTTCACTGTATTTTCCCTTTTGATGTTTTTCAACTACAGCCAGTTTGGTGTGGGTTGATGTTTGATTGTTGTAAATGTTATATATCGACATGAGATTTGTTTATATACATAATACTTATTTCCCTAAATTCAAATAAAATAGATGTGAGAAATTAAAGGAAACCATATGCAAATATTAAAAAAATAATTTGCATTTGTTCTGTTGATTGATAGTGGTACACATATGAAGAAATGGTGAAATCACTTATACATAGTTCTGATCAAAAGTTTCATGATAGACATGCATGGTAAATAAGTAGTAGGTTGTTTGAAGTTTGCAGCATATTCAACTTTGAAAATCTTTTTCAGGTCTACAATCCATATAAAAATCTGTATATATGTGGTATAATTTCCAACGAGACAGCTTTCCAGAGGTTAAAATAACAAAGTAATTATAGGCAACCATACAGCCTTAATAAGTGAGAAAAAAAAACAGTCTAGACATGTTAAGTAAGCAACAATTAATGTAATGGCCTGATTTGCAACTTATAAACAACAGGTTTGGAACCCTCCCCCCAAAAAAATCAAAGAGCAGATTGCTCTGACGGATACGATTGCCGTTGTTTCGTTACCACATGTACATGTATACATGTAGCTGGATAATATTATTTTCAAAACTAATTCAACTGCACATGTAAAATAGTTACAAAATAGCCAATCCCGGATAAAAGTGTATGAACAATGCGATTAGGCCTATTGTGTTTTATTTTTGTACTATCAATTCCAAGTTTACTTTCCACAGCAGTCACTGAGACTCAGAGTGAGATAAGGTATTTCACTTCGTATCTTATCACCTATTTTCCTACGTTAATTCTAGGAGGAACCCCATTCCTAACTCTTTAAATATTTAATTTCCTTTCGGTCAGTGATCATGACTCCTTTCCGTACACATTTATCGGTTTAAATTTCGATCATTTTTAATATAATACACTTTATTGACAGAACGAGCTAATACTCGACGTATTGTTTTAATTCAGAATTCACGGAAGTTACTTCCAGAAGGGAGACAATTGGAAACAATAATATGGAAGACTCCATTTTACCTGAAGGGGTGTTCTACGATGTGGACTATATTTATTTTCATTAAATGATGCATATGATTTAAAATTATGCAACAATAATAACCTTCAATAGCAGACATACATAGAAAAGATCCCATGAGTTTAAAATTAATTAATTGAGTGGGGAATCCAGAGCAACCATTCAATCGAAAACCCCTCAAAGTCAAGAAAACTATACGCATGCGCATAATTTCCAAAAAAAACCTGGAGCAAGAACGTATATTAAATGTTTATTAAACGACCTAGATACTAGTTCTCTATTTCTTTATGGAAGTACAATCTCAAATATCAGTTTCATAAAGGTAAAATATAAGAAAAACTCCACTTCAGTTCTTATATGACAGAAATAGATTTATCGGAATTCAGAGAACTCTCGCATTTTATCAAACTGGGAATTCCCTCTAACGTGTTTCTAAATTTAGAAAAACACTAAATATAAATACTGCGTAATTCTGATTTTCCGTGTTGTTCAAAACACGCATATAAGTCAAGGGAATTATCAAACATGAAGATTATGAAAAGAACATTATAGGAAAGTTGTTAAAGTTCAATCCCTTTGTTTGTTTTTACCTTTAAAGCAAGACAATCATAAGAATCTGAGATGTTCCTTAATGTTTAGAATAAAACGATTGACGTGAGGGCAATGCTCTGAGCCACCAGTATAAGTCTACAGATTGCTTGAAAGCAATCGTATCCCAAAAATTGTTCCAATGAAGATAAAGGCAAGCCTGGAGGGGATTCATTACATTTGGAACAACTTTTCTGAAGGATGGATACGTATAAAAGTTAAAATATGTATTAAGATTGCCAATAAGACAACTACCCACAAATGTTCAAATGACAAAGCAATTATAGGCAACCATACAGCCTTCGAAAATGAGGGAAACTGTCCCAACATGAAAAGTATACATTAATACAATTGAGAAGAGAAATGGCCTGATTCACAATTCCACTAATAAACAGGTCGGGAACATCTTCCCTTCAAATAAACCAGATGCTCCACAGGGCGCAGCTTGATACTACAGCAGAGGCCGAACCCTGAACAGTTGGGGCAAGTATGGACACAACATTAAAGCCTGATACAGCTCTGAATTTGGATTGTGATCAAATAGTCAAAACAGAATAGGTTTCTGACACAGAATGAATGTAGTCTAAGAACTTAAAACATTTAATATTAAATTGGACTTTTAACTATTGTGGTCCTTTATCCAAAAATCTTAATACATGGTTTGAGGCACTTGTCGCAGAAAAAAATCCTATATATAGACTTAGGGGTCGACCATTTGATATTCTGGGGGAGGGGGCAGGTGGATTTGTTTTTGATCAGTTATTTATTTTTGTAATCTAAGAGGACAAATTATTCATTTTCTGCACTAGTGAAGCAAGATTTTTCATTAAAGCAAGGGACTGATTATTCATTTTCACAACTGTTTTTATGATATTTGAAAAACATACAATTTTCAAATGATTTTTTTATTATAAACAACATATTTGTGTTTCCTTTAAATTTTTATTTTGATATTTTTTTTTTGCATACTGAATGCTATAAATTTTTATTTTGACATTTTTTTTTTGCATGCCAAATGCTATAAATTTTTATTTTGACATTTTTTTTGCATGCTGAATTGATATGCACGCAGTTGCGTGTTGGCATATAGGGAGCTATACGCCTGAATACAATTTAATTAAATATATTAAATAACTTGGAATCCTCCCCCTTTATAAGTAGAGACAATCCATAACCTCAGAAATATTAATCTTAAATTTATATAAATGAAAAGTAAGCTTCCATAAATAAAATTCAACAATGTTTCTTAAAATTGGTAAAAGTGGTATAGTGACATACCCCAACATGTTGACCATAGATAGACAAACAATTCACTTGCATTCGATTCGCATTTGAACTATGTGTTTGTTAATGTAAACCGTTTCAAATGTGAATTAAACTAATTCAAATTAGTTAATGTCAATCCAATTCAAATTAGGTGTGAACTCAGTATGATTGTCAGGTAGTTTCAAACTGAAAGATACTTTTAAGGGAAGGGAAAGAAACGGATAAAACCATGTGTGTTACAAACACTGTTTATTCAAGTCAGAATCCTGGATCTCAATAGTACTTTCATAATGTCAAATAAAAACATGAATATGATAGTTACATACAATGCTACATGTATTTAATACGTATTAAATAACATTTATTTTAGTGATTGGTAATTTGAAAAAATCTGAAATTCAGGCGTAAATTGAGACAAACAATATCACTGAATGCAGTTTCTAGTCAAGTGACCAGCAAACATGGAAATTTACCTTTTGAATGAAAGGAGAACTCTTACATTGAAAATGAATGATGTAAATCTAGATTCTAATAATAGCCGAAGGGAGCTCACATTAACAACAGTTAAAGCATTGCTGAATTAGTGAACAAAGCATTTTTCTCATTAACTTAAAATCCACCTATTTTTATAATAGAAAAAACCCGAATTTTAAGACATAAATTATAAAATTCCTGATAAAAAGCGGTGCTGAGCATGCATGTAATATGCTTGAAACATATTCAAGATCATTCAAAGAATAAAGTTTTATAACTTCCTAATGTCATTTCCAAAATTTATCAAAACCTAAATCTTACTGTGGATTCCTATATTTTTCGTGGATGTCAATTCTCCTGGATTGTTGAAAACTTGCATATTCATCGATATTTGATTTTGTGGTTTTAACAATCCAGACAGACAAATAGCAATAAGGTGTTTAGGAAAACATGACCTAAAACCTCCTTCATATAAGACAAAAATACATGGGAACTCATACTGAATGGTCAAATGTGTTCAATATGAAAATTGCAGTTAAGATGGTAAAATCACAAATCAGCCGTTTCTGTGAATGGACTATGACTTTTGAGCAAATTTAAAAGTAGTCCGAGATTACTCTGACGTCCAACGGCTGTTTTGCCAGACAAGCTGGGGCCGTGGGACGTCAGAGCTCGTCCCATATCAAAAAGTGGATATTTGCCCACCCAAAATAGATGCGCTGCTTCACCGCTTCTGATGCCGACTGACGGCCATGGAGTTATATAAATCGGGCACCAATCTGTTCATTTTTCATTTATCTCTTCATTTATGTAAGTTTCACCTACCTGCCAACCTTTATTTTTCCATATTTTAACAGTTTTCACAGTGACCCATCGATTTCGGCATTTTGACTTTGGACGTCAGAGTAATCTCAAACTAATTTAAAGGGAAATGACAGGGAATGGGCCAAATATTGTTCAAGGGGAGCAAATGCCCTTTCATTTGGTATGCAGGTTTCAAAAATAGAGGGAGAATAAGAGGAAAAGTTGAGTCATCTTGTTAGACTTCAGTTAAATAATGTAGACTTATATACCACCAATTTAAAAAAAAAAAAAAAAACCCACAGAACTATGTCTAATTCACTTTGACTACTGATATGCAAACCTAAAAACAGAAAAATATATCATAAAATAGTGATTGAAAGATTCACAACACTTTGAAAGGATAATTCAGACACGTGTTACACGGGGAGCATGTTTGTTTACAAATAATAATGTCACGTGATCGCGCAGACCTCACATGTTGCATCGCCCTTACAATCCACTGATACATAACCCATTATCATGCAAACATGCAACGTGAATGTGATTGGTTATCAAATAATACAGAAATAATGCATGCACAGTTTATGAAGAAATTAGTTCATCAAATAGATCGATTTTCACTTTTGACACGAATAGGTCGGGTTGACATTTCTGTCATCGGGAATAATATTGAGATAAATGGGATAAAACTGACCGTCAAAAAGGTATAGAGAAGCACATCAGTAGAACCTTAACATTAATCAGTAATACTTACCAAAATTTCTCTAATTAATAAACTATATAACTGAAATTTCACAAAGATAACGGTAAATAATTATGATGGTGGCGGTGATGCTGGCGCGAAATAATATTCTTACTCCTATTGCTTTACGTAAAAAAATGTATAGAATTGAATTTGACTAAAGTTGAACATAAAAAACGTGAATATGCAAAAGCCTGGTAATATGTTAATGATAAAAGTGTGTATAAATTTCTGTAAACGAATTTACCCGTATACTTCACTAAGAATTACATTTGAGCGCAAGGAGATCTTTATTGTGAATTGGTTTATTAACTCAGGGTCGAAGTTCAACATGTTTATATTAACGGAATTTTTTTGCGTTGCTTTTTAATAAATCATTGAGGCCATCTATTTTTATTACGGGTTTCCACATCTTTAAATCGGAATTATAGAAAAAATGGAATGTTGTTAGCAGAATCAAAACAGAAATGATGAACACTGCAACATTTTCAGCAAAACATAAATAGGATGGAGGATCTGTGTATTCACATTATTTGTAAAACTCTCCTTATTCATGTGAAGCGTGTGCTTTACATCGAGGCTTGTGCTTTACATCGAGGCTTTCTATGCTTATCATCGACGCCACAGTACTTCAACCAATCCGACAACGTTTATTTGGGGCATTCGACCTGTTTTAACTCAGATTTTGGAATTTTTTTAATCGAAATTATAGAAAAATGGAATGTTGTTAGTACATATAAAATAGAAAAGATGAATACTATTAGTTAAAGCAAGTTTGGATGGGGTTCTGTGTATTTACATTGTTTGTACAACTCTCCTTACTGATGCCATATTTTGGAATTTCCGTGACCTAAATGGTTCGCGAAAATTAATATTTTTATATATAGTATAGTAATTAGGAGCCATTCTCTGTAAGACCAACATTAGTGTATACACATATGTGAACAAACTACATAGCTAATATACTTTACAACTGAAACTTGAGAAATTTGTATTGGACTTCGAGTTCTCAATTTTCTGAACATCTCGGTATTTTACCTCTAGTAAGCAAAAGTAAAACATTTTTTTTAAATGATTCCTTAAATATTAGAAAGGCTTACTTAAAAGTGTTTTATCATTAACGATAACGTAAACGGTCATTATTTCTAAAAATTGTCTACATTGTGTCAATCCGAAAATAGAAGTAAAGGTAAACAAATAATGATGCCGAGACAGACGAGGTCGTTTTACCAAATAAAGTACTCCGATTGACGTCTCTTCGCTTTTCGGAGAATATGAGATTGAACACAATTATGATTGTGGAAATAATGTTTGTGACATGGACGCATCTGGTTGCCCCGTCTTAGGAAGATTCGTTGGATGAACCTTTCTTAAAGAATAATTTAAAGTTCTGTAAACAGTGAAGATGGGTCCACTTCTTCTTACCGACGAATTAGTGAACGGAGAAAATAAGTGTATTTATATGTTCAATGTAGCTCATGCATGGAAATCCGTGTTCCTTATGGTTCCCAACATAGAGACCCTAGTAAACCAACGCCAAGGGGATGCCAAGCTATGATGTAAACACCAGACTTGGAGCACGTAATTGCATTTACAAATCTAAACATTATAAATCTTAAATTGGACGATATTACATACATGTACACATTGGGCAAACCTATAATTGATCTAACTTGGTGCAATGCTTGACAGGAATGATGGGTTAACCTTTCATAGTGAGTTCTACTTAATGCTGGTATGAAATAAAAGAACAAGCATCCTCTGCATTCAATAAAGCCTGATGATGTTCACATGATGTCAGGTGTTATCCATAAGACAAATTCGTAAATATGTAGTAAAACCGTAAATATTGTCTATGATTTCATTCTTCAAAACCATTAACCAATCACTTGCCGCTTTATAACACATTAATTATTTTCTAAATACATATAAAAACATGTATTTATACCACGTTTCTGAAATAAATATTTTTACCAATAGGTCCCATTTCGATGATATTCAAATATGAAGGATTGGCTTCAACCCTTAGGTCAATGGATCAAATTTCAAGGGCATACAGAAATGAATGTATATAAATATGTATACTAAGTACTATAATTTAATTATATCATACTTGACATGTTTTAATAACCTACTTTTGGAAAAAAATGAGCACAAATAAGAGTGGTCTTATTTCAGGTCCTTAAATTACCTTGACCTTTTGACCTCAAGATCGAATCCAATCATTTATCTATTGTTTATAATCAAATAGTCATGATTATCAAATTTTATGAAAGATATAGGTACATGATTATCAAATTTTATGAAAGATATAAGGTACCTATAGGTAAATTTACTTTCGAAAATTTAGAAAAAAGGAGGTCACTGTCTAATTCTAGCTCCTTAATCGCTAACCTGTTGACCTTTGAAGGTTGCGCATGTTGAGGTCAATCCCTCATTTTAAGATTATTATCAAATGATCATTATTAACAAAGGAATTGAAGATTAATGCATCTCTAGGTAGATATATATTTATGAAAATTTAGCAAAAAAGGAGATTATTGTCTTATTTTAGCTCAAAAAATAATCTTGACTTTTGGAACTTTACATGCCATAGATATCAGAACTTATTCTAATAATAATTTTAAATTAAGTATGTGAACTTCGATACAGATTTACAGGAATTATACCAACAAAAGAACAGAACTGTAATATCAAGTCTTTGTTTAGAAACTATGACCTTGACATTATAAATCATAATTTCTCGAAATCAGTGCGGTAAAAGTTTTTAATTGTTTTTTTTTTTTTTTTTTTTTTTTGGATGGAACCATATGTAAAGTTAATTTTAGTGTCAATTTTGAACGCTCTGCTAAAAATATTTAATATTGAACTGATGAAGAATATAAGATTGATATATTTTAGACTTTTCTACTTTTTCTTTTATTAGTAACAATAACACATTTCTAAAAATAGAATAATTACAAATGTTTTTTGTGTGTTAATAAACTCATCATAGATACCAGGACTAAATTTAGTATATACGTATTTAACATGGTTAAATGTAAGGTTCCTTTTGAGAGATAGATTAGTAAATTATCCTACATATATTTCTAAAAATTACATACTGTTTAAACCCTTAATTGGACATTTAAGGACAAAACAGGTGGCACTGTAACCCAGCTCTATTGTTAACCTCTCAAATATTTTGCAGATTTTTATTTCATAGTAACAACTCTTAGATCCCCGCTACTTACAATCATTGATAAAATGTAAATTATTTTCTAAGTATGGACAAACCATCATAATGTTGGTTAAATAAGATATCAAAGGTAAATACTATGGAGTGCAGTTTCTTTCCAAAGTTTGTGGAATGTGGTGAACTTATTCAACCTCTTACCAAACACAGTACATGACAAATATTAGCTCTTTCACACCAATATTGTACTTGTACCAGCCATTTCAATTATATTTTGAAAAAAAAAAAACAATTCAAAATGTGTACGTCGCAAGTCATACCAATATCCGCGATTGTTTAAAAGTAATTAGTGTTTTCAAACACACAACCTCCAGGACTCGAGGCCAACACGCTACTAAGAGATCACCGAGGCGTTATTTACGTCAGTTAGACAGTATCCAAGTGTTTGACTGAACCATAAAAGTCCTTTTTTGAATCTTTTCATCCATAGCTTGCTAAACCTATATAATTTAACACTCCGTGATAATATAATTTCATGTAGGTAACTTAGATCTAGAGTATTATTCAACTAATTTTTGCACCATTCAAGTAATCAATCGAGCAATCCTTCATTTTTAAAGACACGTCAGTTATGAAGGAGGGAAAAACAAAGTAGCATTTTCGAAAAAAGAAATATATGACATTCTGGACAATGTTAAGGAAAACTAAAATGTGTTTATAGATACAGGAAGATGAGATATGAGTGCCAATGAGCCACATTCTCGGATAAAGTTATAACCAGAAAATAGCTGGAAAACAAAGTGGAAAATGCAGACAATGCAGTATCATTTACAATCAGAACTACAGAAGAAATAAAAAGGAAATTGGATGACTTGACCATGGTTAATCATGGATAAAGCATGGGCAACTATGATTGACCATGGCTCAATGCATGGTTGACAATGGTTATCCTTGCTTTTGACCATGTTTCGACCAGGGTCATTATACTGACCATGATTTCAAAGCATCAACCTTGGTTAAAAGCATGGTTATCTATGATTTTGACCATGGTCTGTATTTAGTTTTTTATAATGATAATGGTTTGACAAACAACAGACATCAGATTTAAACAAGTGAAACTGCGAGCTACTGCTCACTGATGATACCCCCGCCGCAAGTGGATAATATTAATAGTGTAAAAATATGCAAGTGTTCGGTAAACAGGAAGTTGTCGAGTGATGAATCTGAAAACGCATCACACGGTGTAGCTGACTTATATAAATCCTGAAACCAAATTTCAGAAATCCTTGTATTGTAGTTCCTGAGAAAAATGTGACGAAAATTTTCAACTTGGCTATCATGTGTAAAATCAGACAAGTGTTCGGTAAACAGGAAGTTGTCAAGTGATGAATCTGAAAACGCATCACACGGTATGGCTGACATATATAAATGTTGATACCAAATTACAGAAAGGGTGGATGTGTAGTTCCTGAGAAAAATGTGACGAAAGTTTCATGGGACGGACTGACTGACGGACTGATGGACTGATGGACGGACGGACTGACAGACAGATGTAAAACAGTATACCCCCCTTTTTTTTAAAGCAGGGGTATAAACAGACAATGGCTAATTATATTTGAATGGTTATAAATAAGTACTATAATAATAAGGGGAAAAAAAGAAGGATAATTTATGAACTTTTCTATTTACATCCCGAGTTGATTTTTTTTTACCAACAAAATATGGTTTTGAGCAAAAAATCAAAATAAGTTCTAAAAATGTGCAATGAATTATTATAATGAACACATGATTATCTCACCGAATTGGAAATCATTGGAAAACAGAATGTCCATATGTGTTTGGAGGTCTAAATCTGCACACATTGTACGGGTCACTTAAATTTACTTGTTTTCTCGTGTACACTGTCAAATCAGGAACATATATGTTAGATATACTGTTCCCAGGTCAAATGTAATCTGTTTCTTCCACAAACGTAATTACTGGCTCTCTCTTCAAGTTCATAATCTGCCTTTCTTTATAACTTTATTGCATATTTTAAGAACTTGAAAACATTTCAGATTAATAATGTTGATCGTGTGTTGTTTTTTCCCCGGCTACATGCATGCAATATCAAGTATTATCACCAACCGTTAACAAGGATTCACTCAGAGTGAAACATTTAAATGATTTGGAATAAAAGTCACGTGACGTGACCAAATGTTATTTCGCACTTAAAGTTCAACTGAAGAGATTGATGTCCAGAGTTGTCACGTAAAGCAGAATTATCATCAGATAAGTTTATTTACCGGAAATATTTTATTTTATTTTATGTTAGATAATTTGCTCAAAAGATATACAAATTGTTACGGTATTTGAAATTACTTTGATTAGTTGAACACATCAGAAAATAAACATCAGTATTTTGATGGTTTTCTGAAACTGAAGAAGAAAGTGGTATATAAATTGATCTGTCAATATCAACATAAACATTATAATTATGATCATTCATTGTTTTGAATTCCAGGTTTAGCTGATAAAATTGTACACGATGAAAAGTTTGTAAATTTATAATTTTAATGTTAAAATAATCAAGAATACATAAATCATTCTTTTTTTTTGAAAGGTAATAAATTACTTCGCTGTGTGCAACTGGATACGAACGCAGAGTTCCAACCCTGAACAGTTATGGGACAAAAATGGACACAATATTAGCGCTTGATACAGGTTTGAATGGTCAATCATGATTTTAAAATCACCACTGCTACAAGTCATGATTAACCATGAACCATGGTTTATAACCACTGCCACAAATCATGGTTAGCCATGGTCAACTATGGTTTATAACCACTGCCAAAAATCTTAGTTAACCATGGTTCATGGTTTATAAACACTGCCACAAATCATGGTCAACCATGGTTCATAATCACTGCCACAACTATGGTGTCTCATTGAACAAACCGTGGCTAACCATGGTCAACCATGGAACATTTCAAAGAGGTATTTTTTGGCTCAGGTCGGTTGTGCTCTACTGGCGGAGGATTTTGACAAACAGGAAAAGCGGAGCCTAGTACCAAATAAAAACTAGAGATAAACTATCGTGCTGTACCCTATTTCGTTCCGGAAAGTTGGAGTTTTCTAAGCGAAATAGGCAATAATTGCTGCATTTTTTTTTTAAATTAAGGGAATTAATTGCAGTTAGAGGATCTCTGAGAAGTGTACATGAGAAGAACTGGTACAGCCCTAGATGCAATGGACTTATGCACCAAGCATCTTCTTGCCAGCTAACAGGGGGCTAGTAATATATGCAAAGAGGAAATTGTGCACAGGGAAAGCAAAATGATCACTAATTCTAAATATGCATATAAGTTGTCTTGTATCAAAATAAGGGTATGTGAAAGTAAACTCTTGTTTATATTCAGTTTTATATGCTTAAACAAAATATTACTATTCTGGTTAAAAGATGATTGATATCTTATTGTCATATATTTCTTTTGATCTTTGCTGAAATTATTAATTTATATGTAAAAAAGATGTGGTATGATTGTCAATGAGACAACTAACCACAAAAGACCAAAATGACACAGACATTAACAACTATAGGTCACCGTACGGCCTTCAACAATAAGCAAAGCCCATACCGCATAGTCAGCTATAAAAGGCCCCGATAAGACAATGCAAAACAATTCAAACGAGAAAACTAACGGCCTTATTTATGTAAAAAAAAACTAGCGAAAAACAAATATGTAACACATAAACAAACGACAACCACTGAATTACAGGCTGCTGACTTGGGACAGGCACCTACATGAATAATGTGGCGGGGTTAAACATGTTAGCGGGATCCCAACCCTCCCCTAACCTGGGACAGTGTTATAACAGTACACTATAAGAACGAACTATAAAAATCAGTTTAAAAAGGCTTAACTCATTTGATGGACAAAAATACAAGTGGACGTGGCCCGGTACTTATACATCCCGACACAATGAACAGATCTGAAAGTACTTGCAGTTATCTGACACTAACAACTGTATATAGTAATTTTTTACTGAAATTCTTACAGGCTCTGTTTTTCTTTTTATGTTCATCTTTGAGTGAAGTAGCTTAACAATAGTGTGGTTAATATGTATTAAAAACGTTTAAGCAGTGTGTACGTAATCTGCTATTTTTTTTTTATATTATGATAGCGATTATTTGCAAAAAAGTTAAATCTTGCAAAGACAACGTGTGAAAATAGAGTGATATCGTTTAAACATTATGGAGAAAAGATCACCTGTAGAAAAAAAGACTTCTTAATAGAGGAAGAGAGACTTTCATCAGTCAAAAGACAAATGACAGTAGATGACGTAGATTAATAGCGTCTGTGCATACAGCAATTCTCTATCAAGAAAATTTTAACGGGCAAAACCAGCCTCAATTTATCGTATTGGACAGCTGATATATATCTAGTCCTGGTTTCTATGATGAGTTTATTTACAACCACTGGGTCGATGCCACTGCTGGTGGAGATTTATTCCCCCGAGGGTATTACCAGCCCAGTAGTCAGCACTATTTGTGCTCACATGAATTATCATTGATATGGTTATATTTATAAATTAACTGTATACAAAATTTTGAATTTTTGAAATACTAAGGCTTTTCTACCTCAGGCATAGATTCCCTTAGCTGGATTTTAGATTCGAGCGTCACTGATGAGTCTTTTGTAGACGAAACGCGCGTCTGGCGTATGTACGAAATCTAGTCCTTATATCTATGATGAGTTTATTTATATACTCCATATGGAGATGCTGTTTGAGCGTTATTTTGTAAAACTCGAAATTTCAAAACGGGAAAAACAAAATTAACTATTAGGTTAAGTGTATAGTTCTCAACCTAACCCTACTATTAATTTCCAGATATAAACCAATCCAACTTGTCCTTTCTTTAGAAGTAGTTATCAAAGGTACCAGTATTATAATTTATCTTGCCTCCTATACATTTCCAGGAATATGATTGGTTAAAAGCGTCCGCGTGCAAACCGTGTATATTTGATATAAGGTTAGTAGGGAGGCGGGGCTTATCTCATACACAGTTAATAGTGGAGTTACGTCCCTTTATATTCCATATTAGGTAAGAAGGGGGCGGGCTTATTTCATACACGGTTAGTAATGGTGTTATGTCCCTTTATTAAAACAAAACGGTACTGAGAAAAAAAACTTTAAAGTTCCAACAGACGAAGAAATTGACGATTAAGGGGGCTCGCGGGTCTAAATCAACTTTTTTTCTAATATAGGATTTTCATATGTTTTTCTATGATTAAACTTTATCTTATTCCTATTGGAAATATATAATAAAAATATGGGGTCACCGTTCATTTAAGCTCACAATCTGCCTCCGAAAGAAGCATACATTTTTGTAAATGTCCTTTTTTTTTCTGTTAACTAATAGGAGAAATATTGGTAATATCGAAATAAAGAACTAAATTACAGAAATCGCAAACATTTTACAATTATTTAGTTTAAGTACAATAATAAAAAATATAGGTTAAAAAAGATAATTCAATTTAAATGTCAAAAAATGACGTTTGCACCTAAGGAAGATAATTTGGAGCTTTTTCTATATGAACATTGTAAAAGTCATCTGTTGCCAAACCAAATCGATTTTTCTTGGTGATTTTTGTCTCATATTATAAAGTATTATCCCCGGCTTAGTATATATCTAGGATTTTGATTGGTTAACGCACGTCGTTACAAAACCCATAGCACCTGGGTGTTGCTAACCCATATCCCCGGACGTTGCTAACTATTATCCCGGGGAACTTCACGCAAGTTTTCCTTAGTTTCATGATTGCTCCTTGTGAAATATTGAATTCTGTAGATTATCCATGATGTTTGTAATTAAATATTTAATTCATTAACGATTTTGTCCTATTATGCCGATCATTTACACTCATTTCATTAAATGCATCACTTGACTGCCACATTTTCAAGGAATGGAACTACTGACCTAGCTATGCAAATGACCCACATTGACGTCACACCATCTATGACGTAACTCTCACAACATTGAGCGCCAAATTTGACTCAATCCAGTTTCTCTGTCTCCGTATTAAAAACGTCTTATATTTGACTACCTGTAGGGTTCCAAATTTCAATGAAAAAAAATTAGATAATGAAAAAAACGTTGTTTTCACGTTACACTTTGTACCCGAATTTCCATAAAACTTGCCCGATTCGGACTAAGACCGGGGATAAATTCGTTAGCTACGCCTCATGGTGTACTGGGGTACTTCAGGGTGTTAAAATATCCATATCTACGGATATGAACTTATAATAACTAATTGTATAATAAATAAAATTGGAAATGAAAAAACAAATGTTTAATTTTTTGTTGATTTTTTTTTATACCCGGGAGCCTCCTTAAGATTGAAATAAATTCATAAAACACATTTAAACCTTACAAGTCGTTATTGTTGGCATCTGTTTTTGTAGGATCAATGGAAGTACATTGTATTTTCCTAATGCTTACAGTATTGAAGACTTGCTCATTTTGAGAATCACTAGTCTTAATTTCACACGTTAAGCTAGTCGGTAAGATAAATTCGTTATAGTGTGCTAGTGACTTAATACGGTATATGTGGGGTCATTAAATTCCATATGGAGATCGAGCTTCGCTCTCACCCCATATGGAATTTACTGACCCCATATATATCGTGTTAGGTCACTAGCACACTATGTAACTAATATTAATACGCCAGACGCTCGTTTCGTCTACATAAGACTCATCAGTGACGCTCAGATCAAAATAGTGATGAAAGCCAAACAGGCAGAAAGTTGAAGAGCATTGAGGGCCCAAAATTTCAAAAAGTTGTGCCAAATACGTGTAGTTGGATATATGAAATCCTGAGATGAAATCAACGAAAGTATAGTCTTCATACATTAACTATATCATTCACATACCATAACAAGAAAAACAATGCCGGCTTTTTAATTCTAAAGGACAGCATTTTTATTATACAATAAAAAATAACATCAAAGATACCAGACCTACAATTTTGTATGCCAGACGCGCGTTTTGTCTTCAAAAGACCAATTTGACCTCATTTCAGGATAACTGTAAAATAAAATGTTTTAGCTTGTAAATGAGACAACACCCCATAAGAGACCAATGAACGTAGCAGTTAGCACGATAAATGCAGGAGATCCATTTCAGTCATTTAAATATATTGTGTAATTGAAGTGCAAGTGCACTATTTTTGTCCTAGAATATCTCTAGGCTAGTATTTGCATTTCAACAGGAAATTCTAATTAAAAACACAATAGAGCATTGGTAGAAAATATTCCCACAATGATCTTCACGTCCGCAATAAATTTTTCATTGAAATATCTCAATTCATGACAAAAATACCATTACAATACAATTAATAAAAAATAAACAATACATTTTAGTGACTTAAAGTCGCTTGAGAGTAATTAAAACTGATAATCAAGCTTCTAATCATCAAATGTTTGGAGACTTGTCACACCTATGTTTACTTTGCGGTTCATCGTAATGGGATTGTGTCCATCCAATAACAACATCTTGTATACACAATGGCTGGTAACAGAAATAGTTAAATGATATTAGACGACTTCCGGGATCAGTTAATGAAGGATTGATAAAGCAGAACTATTCAGAATTTCCATACTTGATTGTATGTGGTTAGTATAAGCCCTCTGATAACTTTGGATAAAATGATCTATAGATATTTTTCTTTTTATCTAGATACAGCATGTGTTAAAACGATTTTATGCACAATTTGGATATTAACACCTTAGAGATACAATCTTAATTCAATAAAACACCTCCACATGAACCAGACGGAGTTATCCCGTGCAGTGTTGTACAAGTTCATTAAATAAACTGGTATAGCTCGTCTTTTGCGTATCCTTTATGATGGGTGTATATTAGAGGAGGCAGATATCAAACGGACTTTCAAACTTAAAAAGTAAAAAAAAACTGACAATGCCATGGCAATAAAAGAAAAAGAAATGAAAACAAAAAAGTACAAATTGTATTGCACATGATGTTATCCTTTTTTTTCAGGTTTCTGGCCGAGTTCATATTTATTCCGTTAGATAGTCGTTTGGGAAATCCACCAAGATAGTAAAATAATTTTACACGGCCTTTTACAAAAGAAAACTTATTATTTAACTAAGTGAACTTTGGAATGGTTTAATTGCGCCAAACTATTTGTCCATTCAATAATATTAAAATTTGATTGGCCTTTTGATAAAAAGGTAGTGTATGCTTTTGGGTTTTGTTTCTCTTTAAAATTGTCGACGTAATATTGACTGATTGATTGTTGTTTGCTTTCTGGCCAGTGGCAAACATGTCATGTCTGTTGAAGTCGAGAACACATCAACAATAATTCGTTCTGAATTCGTGTTGGACAGAAATGAAGGGTTGGACATTTTGGACTGTCACTGGAGATTTAGGGTATATAAGTTTTAATTGTCTTGTAACAAGCCACATGTGGACGACGCAGATAAATGTTGATAGGGTTCCTCACGCGCTGATCATGAAGTCTTACTCTTCTTAAGTTATTTGATTTAACATCCCTACATAATGACGTGCCGTGGTTGCGTACTTGTACATCCCAGACAGTTAAAAGGATGCTTCTATTCGATGACCAATAAAAATCTGAATTGATGGGGTATCCCTCGGATTAACAATATCAGTCTATATTCAGCAAATTGTATCAAATATAACAACCTTTAGGTAAATCCATCGCAACACAATCGGTCAATCAAAATGCTTCTTATAAACAACCTAGCAATAATGCATTCAGTTAAACGTTCTTCTAAGAAATGTTTCATTTATGAAATAAAAATAATGCAGATTTAGAAGTACGGCTGGTCAGTTTGGGTGTCTGTAAACATGGTATAAAAATGCATAGTTAAATATTCTCCCACAAACTGGTTAGCATATGACAGAAATACGAATATAAATGTACTTGTTTTACTTGTATTACTTTAAAATGTAAAAGTAGAACTTTGAAGATACACCAGACATTAATGAATATTAGAAAAAAATAGATTTTGACGTCGTTCACTATTTGCCAGAAAGTTAATTTTTCGTAAATGTTGCATTCAAAACGTGAAATTACAAAAGTCCTGAACTCAGAGGAAAATTCAGAACGGAATGTTCCTAATCAAAGGGAGAATAAAAAAATTAAACATATCAAACGAATGGACAACAACTTTCATATTCCTGACTTGGTACAGGCATTTTGAAATGTACAAAAGGTGGATTGAACCTGGTTTTATAGCGCTAAACCTCTTATTTGTATGCCAGTCGCATCAAATTCTATTATATTAACAACGATACGTGAACAAAACAGACATAATGGGTAAAATTATCAAGCATAAGCAATGTGATTAACTTCCAAATACAAAACAATATTTTCGGTTTATTCTTTGACTTTATAATAATCAACTCAACAAATTTGTGCTTACTGATATATTTCTAATCATTGGGAAAAAAAACTCTGTCTCCAGTAACCAACTACTTCTTATTTTAAAATTTACAATTGGAATTGAAACAATATATCTGTTGATGACATATTGAAGGAATACATCAGGGAAATGGTATGGAAAGAAACAATCACAGTGTTCCACAGATGAGAGTACTACTTGAAGTATACATGAAGACAACACTTTTCCAAGGATAGGATATTCTCGCCATCATAAATAAAAGACTTTGGCCATCAAATAAAGATATCCAGAACCACTTTGCCCTTGCAGTAAAGGAAATTGATCAGGTATCTTTGGATTTAAATAATAAAATATAATTGCAAAAAAAGAACATGTGGTATGATTGCTAATGATATAACTCTTTACAAGAGACCAAAATAAACAGCTAAAGGTCACCATGTGGCTCATGCCGCATAATCAGCCATTCGATAAGGAATTTCTGTTTTGAATTTCCTTAGATTTTGGTATTTTTACTTTTTCAGAACGCATGTCTGGCGTAAATACAAAATTAAATCCTGGTATCTTTGATGAGTTTATTTATCAATATTGTCATCAAGGAGGTTTGACTAGCCATTAAACCAGGGTTCAACCCATTATTGTTTCTTAAAATGTCCTGTACCAAGTCAGGAATACGGCAGTTGTTAAAACAAATGTTGTTTCTATGTATTTGTTTCACTTCAGCGTTCTTGTTGTTCCTTTTTTTCCCCTTATAGTTGATGTTTTCTCTCAATCGATTTATGACTTTTGAACACAAGTTTACTACTGATGCCTTTATTTATGTTCCGTTTAAAATTTAGTGTTAAGATGTATTCATTAGTTAAAATAACCTTTCTTTTCATTTCATAAAGACATTATTTAAATTTAGTTTTTGCATTACAAATGTGGGCCCGCAGGTTTATTTAGATGCAACAGTATTTTCTTTTTCTATCGAAAGCATTTTAACATGTTGGTGCTTTAGACTAAACAATTTTTGTTAACAATTACTTCAATTGTGAATTTTTTTTTTTTTTTCAAAATTTCTACACAGAAGCAGACAATGTGCTCGGCAATGCTGATGTTTGATTTTTCTGTGGAAAACCATGCACTATATACGTTTTGAAAAATACATTAGTTGTGCAACCTACTTCAACTTGTGCCTCGCTAGATCACATATAGAGCCATTTGAAATATGTATTAGCGCCTTACTTTGACAAAGAAAGACAAATTTGCTTTTTGAACACTTGTCTTACTAGTATATGCAGTGTGAGAACATAAGTCGTGGGATTATTGTTGATCGTTCACTTGAAAAGCACCTGAACGTATAGAAAGTAGTTTATTCTAATAAATAGTTTTTCAAAAGAGGGTCTGAAGGCTTTAACAATTAGATAGAAAACTTCAGTATGCTACGCAGAAGTTATAAATGGAGCATACGTATATTCCCCTTGGTATCTTATTTTCTTGACCGATTTCCTTCTATCCTTCTTAATGTCGGCATTGATGATTTTAAATTATAAATTTTCATTTAAAGCAATACATTTTATTAATTTTATGTTAGTTTTTAAAAGTCAATTTAATGAAAACGGTAACAAAATCTATCTGATGAAAAAAAACTTACAATGGTCTATGATAAAGGTGTGCTTAAAAGGAAAAGTAAAAATGAATAATTTATGTTTTTGGTAGTAAATTGTCTGTCTTTCATGACAGGAAATAGTAAAGCTATCATCAATATCGTATAAAATAGATGTCTGTTTTAGCAAGATATATTTGGAGGCACTATTTAGAGCATACTCCGATACAGATTAATAAAAATCCTATTTATGTCAAGGTAAATTTGTTGTACTCTAATACAATAACTACAGTGATGATTACACATTTAACTGCTTTCAGTAATATTCGCTGAATATCGAAATATTTATAATGAACTATTTCGGTAAATAGCAAGCCGATCTTCCTACGCATTGTGAAAAATAATGCAATCTCTGATGTTTCATATTTGATATAGGAATACTTCTTTGGCATTTTTTCAAGTTATTTGTTGCCGTGTTTGAAATTATATGCCAAATTGTTCATTTCCTTTTCTTTGTGCAACCGTTGCTGTGTGGAGTTTTAGTAAATATTCAGTTGAATTTTTCTCCAAATCTGGTCTACAAAAAAAAAAAAAAAAATGTTCAACAATATATGGTATGCAGCACACCTAGACAACAATACAAACACAATTAAATATCTTTATTCTAGTAATGGTAAGACAATAATAAAATAGCATCTGTTGTGAAGTCTGCGTATTAGATTTAATCTAAAGCACGCCGCTCAATTGTAACGTCACTTTATATATATATTAGTTGACGTTCTTCCTTTAGCTTTCAATAAATTTTCAAGATGTATCTATACTATTAAATTAGGAGACCTCATTTTGTGTGTCGCTTCTCTTTCTTCCACAATACATTAATCATCACACCTCTGTGTCCTATAGGTATGGAATGGACGGAATTATAAGTCAGACTAGACTGCCGGTTTACGTTTTTTCTGTATACTTTGAACATACATGTTATACTATGATTAAAGTGTATTTGCTATCTGTTATCATTTTCAAGTTTATAATCTACGGCGGTCACATAGTTTATTAAATGGAGAGGTTCTATATATATTAAAAAAAACAAATTAAAATAATGAATTTCAGAAAACTTGTCTTTGATTTATAATTTCATCAAGTTTTCGGACTTGTTTTAATAATTTTATAATATCCCTTGAAAAAAAATGAAAATATCACAATTATTAATATTCATGCCCAACAGTATTAGTATTTCTCGATTCTGTTTTCTCCCTTGATGTTTGACTATCTTCTATATCCGTGGATTAAAATTATGACTGACAAATCTCCGGTAATAAAGAACTAAATTCCGTAAACCTCATTTAAAAAATAAATGGCAACAAAGCATGCCTGACTGTGGTTAATGTATGTGTCGTCTTGCATGATATAAGTTAAAATAATATACTTACTGAGAAAACATTTCTTCGTCCTGGTTATCTTGGTCCACTACCATATCGTCACACTCCACATCAAACTGGTGGACTGAAATTTCAGACTTGTCCAGTGGTTCTTCTCGTGCTTTATCGCAGATTTCTAATAAATAAAAAAGGGAATACTTTAAACAAGCATAAGAACATGCTGTTAACGAGAAAAAAAATAGTATAAACCTAGTCAACAATAAAACGTATATGAGCAAATAACAAAACCATGAATTTTTCAAATAAGATTACCATGTAAACTTAAGTCCATGCAGAAAGATGGAAATCTGAAAAAGGGGAACAAAAATAACATTCCTTTATCAGCGAGTATTGACAAGAAGATTATGCATGGCTCTTGTGGTTTCCATACTTCTTTCTTACTTTTGTTTTTATTAATGTTTAGAATTAGTTCGTTTGTAGATATGTCTTCTAGCGAAGAACGAGAATAAAACACTGAATTCCTGTTTCTCTATCCCAGCGTTTAAAAGTTAGAATAGACTTTCATGCAATACCAACATTTGATAAAATTGAGAATGGAAATGGGGAATGTGTCAAAGAGACAACAACCCGACCAAATAAAAAACAACAGCAGAGGGTCACCAACAGGTCTTCAATGTAGCGAGAAATTCCCGCACCCGGAGGCGTCCCTCAGCTGGCCCCTAAACAAATATATACTAGTCCAGTGATAATGAACGCCATACTAATTTCCAAATTGTACACAAGAAACTAAAATTAAAATAATACAAGACTAACAAAGGCCAGAGGCTCCTGACTTGGGACAGGCGCAAAAATGCGGCGGGGTTAAACATGTTTGTGAGATCTCAACCCTCCCCCTATACCTCTAACCAATGTAGAAAATTTGATAACTATTTAACTAATGGGATCATCCTCTTGAAATAAAGATTATTATTCATTTATTTATTTTATTTATTTATTAGTCATATATTTCCAAAATGTTTTGAAAACAAAGCTGTTATTTTACTTCTTGTCATTGTAGGAAATCTTAGCAGGGCCGTAACTAGTCTGATTTAAAAATGAGGCAAAATGTATTCGGCGTGGGGTCTGGGGGCCGCTCAAGGCCCCCAGAAGCTCTGAAAAAAAAAGACGCAAAATCCTGCACTCTGAGCGTTTCCCGGACTCTTTTCTTAAGTACTCTGAAACGCAATTAATAATAAGCTATTTTTTAGGACATTTTAGGTTTTAGAGACAACATCAAAAGAATAGGATATATAGAAAAATTCGTAATTCTCATGATCTGTCTGTTCTTGTCGTGTATTGTGTTTAGATAATGGTGTATTTTTATGACTGAATTCAATATACTAAAAGTGCAGTATTCAATGTAATTCAACCTTATGTAATAATGCTGTATTTTGATTGGATGAGAAACAGGGCATTTTTCACCAATTTCTATATATTGAGATTTTTTTTTCTCTGACGGGGTATTTGCTAGCAAATACCATGGCAGATAGGGAATACCATGTCTAAAAATAACTCAATGAATTATTTCTATTCTAATATGACAAATCCATGGTCATTCTAAATATATGGTTCCAGATAAAATATTTAGGATAAAAGCATCATTATTGAATTTGAACCGAATAGGAATGACGTCATAAATAAAACTCAAAGGAAAAAAATTGTCAACCGGTCACATAAAACTGGAATCCACTTGTATTACGCTTCACTGAAACTGATGAACAAGGTGTAGTAGTCAGCCGAGAACCAGCTTATTATCATAAAAATGGAGATATATACAGTCAGTGACTGTACATAAAAAATGATTAGAAATGATTATACGGTCAATGTAATTTGACTGCACAAATAGCACAGCTGCAGTGTATACAAAAATTATACATTCAAGTCGAAATTTCATGACACCTGATTAATAAACTTTCTGAGGTGGAACATTCGACGGAATTAAACAATTATATCATGCTTACAATGTTTTTTGGCCAAAAAATTCCGGTTTCGAGGTAATCAAATTTCCCTCGCCTAACGGCTCTGGAAATTTGTACCTCTCAACCGGTATTTTTGGCAAATACCCATTGTAAGCATGATATACTTGTATAAAACTACAGGTACCGCTTAAGTCGACACAAGGGATTATCTTGAACTTTTAATATTGATTCTTTCATTGTTGAAGACCCTTAAGCGACTATCCAGAAGAAAAACTAATAAATACCCTGACCATTCTTTTTTTATGTATTTACTTTGAGTGCGACTAAGTCCGCTACTCCGTATTCCTTTTTTTCTATTCAAGCCCTAAGGTCTGAACACACCACTGAATGCAAGTTTAACCTTTCAATGTAAAAGGTCATATGGCAATACATTGTTTTTTTTTCCCTCAAATAATATGATACTGAAAGATTGGTTTAACCCATGTCATCTATCATCTAGTTTTATATATAAAAAAGAGAGCCAGTTTTGTATTCTTTAATATTATGTTTAATCACCCGTAAAGAAACGACCAATGTTTCTGTGCCCACAAGAAGTATCGTATCTTCTTAAAACATTTTAACACAAAATGTCTAGACAACGGTGGACATGCAGCATAGCTAAACCACACAAGTGTTCATCCGTCATTATAGATCTTTCCCAAGTCTTCAGTCAATGCAATAATATCCCATCGTTTTAGTTTTTAAATCTTTTGGAAATCTTCGTTGTAATTCCGATGTGACATGGTCAATGAAAGGAAAGAAAAGGTTAATGCGCCATTGAGATATTGAGTCATTTTCTAAAGCTGCATTTTCTCGATGAACCTGACGCCTAACACGTCTCTTCGGTCTTAAATCGACCTCCAGCCTATCAGCAATTTGTTCAGCTCCACTGAACAACTGATTAAATTGTTCATCATTGCGCTTTTCCCCAAGTAATTCTATTAAACTGTTAGCCTCATCGAAAGCGGTCACCATATTGTAGTCTGTTTCTTAAAAAAGTTCTGGCATCTGCTGAACTTACGGTTTCAATTCTGCACATGGCGGAATGCACCGACTGATACTGTGCCATTAGTGGAGACACGGCATCTACTTTGGTGGTCTATCTGGTTTCACAAAGTTTGGGAATAGTTAGATCACCACCTTTTTTAGGAGTCATACATCTATATCACTATCACAGTTTACACCTTCGAGGAGCCAATTTAACAAGTCAAAACCAACACTTAGACTATAGTCATTAAGTAGCACAATAAATAAACAAAGGTCAAGACACTCGCCATGAAAACAATTTCAAATTAATAAAAAAAAAATGTTTCAACTTTTTTTTTTTTTGAAATTTCCAGCATGAGGCATTTGCCTAAATTGCCTCAATGTAGTTACGGCCCTGCTTAGACACTATACGCAATATTGATGCCAAAACCAGATGAAATAATTATAATTTTATTAATTGTCATTAAACATTTACAATGTTCGTGGCAATACAAATTTGAACAAACAATAAACAACAAAATAAAATACAAAAGTTATACAACAGACACAAAACCATAAGTGATAAATTTATAATATTAGAATTGAAAAATTTATAATACTACAATATTCAATATCCAAGAAAGCGAATATGAAAGCCGTCCGATCGGGACACAAAGGTGCAGTAGTCAGCACTTCTGTGTTGTGCTCACATGAATGATCATTGGTATGGTCATATTTAAAAATTAACACTTTACAAAACATTTAAATTTTTGAAATACTAAGGCTTTCCTACCTCAGGCGTAGATAATCTTAGCTGTATTTGGCAACACTTTTAGAAATTTTGGTCCTAAATGCTATTTAACTTCGTAATTTATTTGGCCTTTTTAACATTTTTTGATTTGAGCGTCACTGATGAGTCACTGAAGAAATTGAGCAAAGTTTCGAAGCGGATTACGAGGAAATATCAACGTTTTTAGAAGCTGTCACTCACAAGAAAATAACGAGAAAATCTACGACCAAACTTAGGATGAAGATGTTGCAGTGGAAATACCGGACTCGGATTAGTACATGTACAATTTAGAATATCATCTACGGCAAATGACAAAATTAGCAAAGTCAGTTCAATATCAAGAGTTTTCCCGCAAATGAATCAATTGCATTGACTTTGAACCCTCATGCCGATAGTTTTATACCGATTACACAATGAGTTCCATCTACATTCATTAGCCGACTTTCAACATAACCAAACCAACAATATCCACATAGCACAAATTCACGCTCATCGTGTAGCACAAACAGCGAGTATCACAAGCTACCATTGTGAAGTCTGCCGATTAGATGTACAGAATAGCACGCCGCTCATTTGTAACGTCATTATAGTTGACGTACTTCATTTAGCTTTCAATATATTATGTTTTCATGTCTTTATTCTTAAATTATTTGTTAGTTAGAAATATTTCATATGTTCATTAATTAATGTGTATATTTTGTATTTGTTTTGGAGAAGACGTTTCTAAGTTGTAAAACTTGTGTCTGATCCTTTTGTCATTTTGAACAATAAAATATGTTTAAACTAAACTACATTATCAAACTAGTAAGACGTCTGTTTACTTCATGCCATTATACGAAATATTAGCCACTATACGCAATACTGTCTTTACAAACTCAATCCCAATATCTCCTTTTATTTTAAATTTGGCTGTAAGCAAATATGTATCTCTTTATGTGGCGTTGATACATTCGTGTCATGCACAGTTTATAGCTTTTTTGTAGTGAACTATTGTAAAAGAGGGACGAAAGATACCAAAGGGACAGTCAAACTCATAAATCTAAAACAAACTGACAACGCCATGGCTAAAAATGAAAAAGACAAACAGAAAAACAATAGTACACATGACACAACATAGAAAACTAAAGAATAAACAACACGAACCCCACCAAAAACTAGGGGTGATCTCAGGTGCTCCGGAAGGGTAAGCAGATCCTGCTTCACATGCGACACCCGTCGTGTTGCTTATGTGATTACAAATCCGCTAAATAGTCTAATTCGGTAGGTCAAATTCATGAAAGGGAAGGGGATTGTAGTTACGACGTGAGGAACATATCCGATATCATTTGTGAAATGGTTATTCCATAACGGTCAACCAACTCGTGATGGCGTCCGTAAAATTTACGAAGGGATGATTTCAACTTCACCATTTGGAACTCTTGATTTAATAGCTTCCTTGTGAGCAGTAACCCTCTATCAAGAAAATCATGATAGGAAATGCAAGCACGGGAATATCGTATCAATTGAGAGATATATACCCCGTATGCAGGTGCTGCTGGAATGTTGCTACTTAGAAATGGAAAGTTCACAATTGGAAAGCTGAAATCATCTCTTTTGTCGTAAAGTTTTGTCTTCAACCGACCCTCATTGTCAATTTCTAGATGTAAGTCAAGATATGAAGCTGACTTAACTGTATCTGTAGTATCCTTTATCTCCAGTTCAATGGGATAGATGCGTTCCACATAGTCACCAAATTTTGAATTGTTTAGTGAAAGAACGTCATCTATATAGCGGAAAGTAGAGTTAAATGATATTGCTAACTTCTTATCTTTCTTCCTAAGAAGTTCCTGCATGAAGTCAGCCTCATAATAATAAAGAAACAAGTCAGCAAGTAGAGGGGCACAGTTTGTTCCCATTGGTATGCCGACAGTCTGTTGAAAAACACGTCCTCCGAACGTAACAAATATGTTGTCAATCAAGAAATCAAGCATCTTGATAATATCGGTTTCAGAGAATTTTTTGTTTGAATCAGAGTGATTCTTTACAAAGTAGGATTTATCCCTCCCTAAGACAAGATACTTGTATCTACGTTGGCCATTCTTTTTTATGAAGCAAAGTAATACCAACTCTTTTAATTTGTCTTTAAGTTTGGAATGTGGAATACTTGTGTAAAGAGTAGAGAAGTCAAATGTTTTAATACTGTTACAAGATGAAAGAGAGTTAGATTGTATGTACTCTAAAAGATCTTTGGAATTTTTAAGTATCCACATCTGATTCACGCCACCTCTAGAATAGGCAGTTTCACAATAACTTTGAAGCCCGTCTTTGATTGCTGATAAAATGGATGTTAATAATTTAGAAAGAGGTTTTGTGGAGCACTTGGAAGACCCAGCAATATACCGCTGTTTGTAAGGACACTTATGTAGTTTAGGTATCCAATACAGTGATGGAAGATCCAGTTCTTCATCTTTGGTTGAAATACCAAAGGAACAAAGAACAGACCTATGATTATCCAGGATTTCCTCTTTGGTAAGTGTCGTGAGGGTATATGTTGAGTTTCCAAGTGAATTGTCTATACCTAATTCGTTTATCAAGCAATTAATGTAATGACTTTTACAGACAAAAACGATGTTATTTGGGGCTTTGTCTGCGGGGACAACAACATATTTATCATGGAGGTCGGATAGGTGTTTAGCAACATTTGGGTCTTTAAAAATTGACGTAGCATGGGCATTGATGGACCCATTCAGTTTCTTAATTCTGATTTGTATTAAGGACCTCACTGCCTTTATCCATTCGGATAGAGTGTCTACGTCTTCCTTCTCGCGCTTAGCCCATTGCCTGGCATAATCCTCGACTGAATCCATCAAAATTTTAAAGTTGTATTTCCAATTGATGGATTTAGGCTCACGATATTTCGGACCTTTCGATAACACGTTTCGTAGAGAAGTGTTATTAACAATGTTAAGGTCACCGGTAATAACGTGGCCAGCGGGATTATATGTGAATTGGGAACTAGCACAAGTGCAATCAGGAGGTTTAGACTTGAAGTCGTCAATATCGAGATCCTGCAAAACGCGTTTGTAATTGAAAATTTTAGTTGCAATAGGTTTGGTATAGGTATAAGAAATTATTGGTACAGACTGGTCTTTAAAATAAGGAGGTATTTTCGATTGAACTAATTTATGATGAAGGATATTGCCAAGGTTGACGCCATCGAGACCTTTGTTGGCAAAGGAAAGATTTAGAAAATATCTTTTCTCTTTTTCATCTTTTCCAATGCGAACTGGCTTGAAAAGTCTGTGACTTGCAATATCCGAAATTATAGCTTGAAGTTTGTATTGGCTTGAATGAGGGTTTGTAACAGTGGATTCCAAACATAAATTGAACAGAGAATGAAGTTTTGAAAGGGGTAATGAATAAAGTTTCGTGCGAATGTGATGAATACCTAACGGTGTTTGTATGAATGGCAGCAAGTCATTAATAGAGACATCATGCAGAGAGGGTGATGTATAATGACGATGACCATGACTGCGTCTACGTCGAGGAGTCGAGTTGAAAATATTCATCACATTCACCGAGTTACACGAAGGACTAGATAGAATACCTATACCATCAATTTTGTCATTGCAGCCATACGGTGTTGCAGTTCCCAATTGTCTAATCCAGTAGTCTTCTTTTTGTCTACGGAGAGTCGTTGAAAGATTAGGATTGTTAGAGTTGATGGGGGTATCCGTTGTAATCATGTGGTTTACATGTTGAATTATGCTATTACTTAATGTCTTCTGTCCTGTTTGTTTTTGCATTTATTTGTACTGTATTCCTATAACGTAATGCTTTCATTTAAGAGTTATTCCTAACATTGTCATATAAGCGGGAGGCTTGACTAGCAATATACCAGGTTCAACCAACATTGTTCCTCAACCCTTACTATGCCACAGAGCCTATATTTAGGCTTTCCGTACTCCTTTCAAATGTCTACGTTCTTATTTATAGGCTTAGCAACGGTTGCCCGTTTCGCCTGTTCGGTAACAATTCACCCAAGGTCACAAGTAAAAGCATATAAAGAGGATATATACACAGTACATACCGACAAAAGCCCACAAATTTGGCATTATGTTTAGGATGCTTGTGGAAGTGACCGCAGGATATAAAATCATGCATTTTTACCTTACTGTGGAAAGCGTTATAACCCCGCATCGGCTGATGATACACAAGTAAGTTATATAGTAAAAAAAAAAATTATTCTTATATAAATTTATTTATCAAGAACTACCACGTCTTCTGTGATAATTTCTTTACTTCTATTCCGCTTGTTCGACACCTACAAACGCTCAGAACTTACTTTACGGGAACCTTCCATGCTAACCGACAAATGCCGCAGTCACTTGGGAACCCTCAGCTGCGGTAGAACGAGTCTCTATGAATACGCCAATGAGAAATTATGTGCGCTGCCTTTAAAGAAAGGCAAAACCGCAAAACGGTTCGATTTGTCACCTCCGCCGTAAAAGCATCAACACCATCACACTGACATAAGCCAGTTGTATCCACCGTATACAGCAAATACATGGGAGGAGTTGACTAAAATGACATGATGAATGGGATTAAATGACGACAAACGAAAAACAATGTGGAAAAAGCTTGCCATCAACATTTTTCACCGTATGGTGCTTAACGCTTACATTCTTTACACAAACAACACTTGACTTTTTCAACAAACAAATAAATATATTAGAGAATCCAGAAACCAATGTTAAGAATTGGTGGAAACTTTTAAGAAATTTATCTGGACAGCCTTCGAAAGCGTCAAATTACCCCCCTTTGTTAGTAAATAATGAATATATAGAAGACGATAATGAAAAATCAAACGCATTTAATCTCTTTTTTTGTAAGCAAGCTACCGTGGATGATTCTACAGCGTCTTTTCCTAATACCCCCATGTCCGATGATATACCAGTTTTAAACAATATTATAATAACCGAAGAGGAAGTGTTTGATCAATTGTCTTTGTTAGATGTCACTAAAGCGACGGGCCCTGATGAAATTAGCGGTAGGCTTCTGAAGTATGCTGCTCGAGAGCTAAGTAGGCCCCTGGCTCAGCTTTACAATAAATCTATACGTGAAGCTGTGTATCCAGAAACCTGGAAATTAGCAAGCGTTATACCAGTTTTCAAAAGTGGTGATAGAGAACTGGTCTCAAACTATAGACCGATATCACTTTGTCGATCATTGGTAAGAGTATGGAACGTTGTGTTTTTAAACATTTCTTTAACTTTTTAACAAAACATAAAATAATAACATGTGCCCACTCAGGTTTCATGCCTGGAGATTCTACAATTAACCAACTCTTACACATAACAGATTTATTTGGCAAAGCTCTTGACGGAGGAAAAGAGATTCGTGTTGTCTTTTTTGATATAAGTCGTGCTTTCGATCGAGTCTGGCATGAAGGTCTAATTTATAAACTTAAATGTATTGGTATAAGAGGAAACCTATTAAAGTGGTTTATGAGCTATTTATCAAATCGAAAACAAAAAGTTGTTATTTCAGGTCAATCCTCGGATACTTTTGGTGTAAATGCTTGCGTCCCTCAAGGATCATAGTAGTTGAAGATGAATATGCAGCAGCGAGCAAACTTAATTCTGATATAGAGACTATCAACAATTGGTCAGTCCAATGGCTAGTAAATTTTAATGCAAAAAAGACAGAAGCTATGACAATTTCCAAGAAATCAGTAAAACCCCATCATCCACCTCTTTATATGAATGATGATATGATTTCAGAAGTAGAAAGCCATAAACACCTTGGTTTAATTTTTCACGAGGATGGTTCATGGCATTTTCATGTCAATAAAATAATTGAAAAGATAACACCAAGATTAAATTTATTTCGTGCCTTGAAATTCAAATTGAAAAGAATGTATTTACAAACTATATATTTCAGTTTTATCCGACCTTTATTTGAATATACAGATATCATTTGGGACAACATTCCAGACTATTTAAGTGATAAACTAGAATGTATGCAACTTGAAGCGGCTAGGATAGTAACTGGTGGTACTAAGTTATCGTCCATAAATAAATTATACGACGAAACAGGATGGGAGTTACTATCAGAAAGACGTAATAAACACAAAATTATAAAATTTCATGAAATGTTTCATAACATGTTCCGTTGTTTTCCTTGGTTTTGGTGTGTTACCCGTATTTGTTTTTGCTTAATCGATTTATGACTAGTGAACAGCGGTAGACTACTGTTTACTTTATTTATCAAGGTCAACACAAAGAACAAACTGCATTTTATAAAGACTGTACATATATGATAATGAGCAACTTACAACTGTAGCTTTATAATACCATACTTCTAAAACTAGCTGATTATAAACATTCGGTTTTCTAACAACGTTAAACTGGACCTCATAATTAATACTAAATGCCATTATACAAGAATAATTTGGCATTGATCTTACATTTCCAGAACAAATTATTTTTTTTACCTAATAAGTATGCACTCTAAAAGTACGGTCAGCATGGTCATATGACTTTCTTTTGAATAACTCGAGGCACTTAAAATTAAATGTTCCATAACTATAAGATTATTATCATGAGCTATATTTGTCTTTATAAATAGTTTGTAAACGATCATATGTCAAATAAGGGAACTGGTTTCAGTTAATTTAAGAACAATATTTAAACGTTAGCAGTGTTACAATGTATTACAGCATTGATTAAGCCAAGACGACAACAACTATCTACAAAATCAACAACGACATCAAAAGTTTAAAGAGATGTAAGACTGCGTTTTTTGTCGAATATTTATCTTTATTACCTTATTTTTAGCAGAAGTGGGTGGTCTTGTTATAAGGTCATAGATTCAAGTGATTTTAGAGTCTCTGACGTATAATATATAACATTTACTTATCTATAGCTGTTTTTTAATGAACCAAGTTGACATTCATGACATGACTGTGAATGTCTGATAATGATAAAAAGCTGAACAAAAGCAGGCGGAACAAAAACTTTCATGTTCATACCCAGGTTTATTTTTTTAGTTATGAAATAGGTAAACATTTTCCATAGATCTTTCTAATAATGATGAGATATTAAAGCTTAGATATAATTTAAACGATAACCTGAATAACCAAATTTCACTTCTCCCCAAAAACAGATCGACATCGGAACTTTTTTTGGCGAGTGTCCAGGGTAGCGTTCAATATCGTAACGAATACGTAGTGCTACGTAGATTTATGACTATTGAACATGTACCATAGAAATTGATAGCAGCTAGGCTAGCTACTCGTTCAATATTCATAAATCTATGTAACACTACGTATCCGTTACGATATTGAACGCAACCCAGGTTACATGTTGTCAAACGTAACAAAAAAAAAACATAAATTGTTTTGCCAAACAGCAATGCTGACAGTGAAAGTTCTTTCTATTTTGTTAGTAAATGTGCAAAAAAAAAAATCGAGCTGATCTGGAGATACACTGTATGTTTTGCCCTCATTAAAAATTAACCACACATATTGAACTCAAACCTAGTTCATGTCTTTTGAAGAAATGTCCGTTGTAGTCGAATTTGACAAGTTTGATATATTGTTTAAAATATATCTGGTTAAAAATTGATTGCATAAATTATATGAAAATTTATCTTTGTAATTGGATTGGACATGGAAAAATATGTTGCGCGTTATAAGCCAAGATTTGTTTTAACCAATGCAGGTCATAAAAAAGATAGGCTAAAGTAACAAAGGGACATTCATAAGTTGAAAATAAACTTGAAATAGTATCAGGATTATAATTTAATATACCAGACGCGCGTTTCGTCTACATAAGACTCATAAGTGAAGCTCAGATCAATATAGTTATAAAGCAAAACAAGTACAAAGCTGAAGAGCAATTTTGAGGACCCAAAATTCCCCCAAAACAAAATGTCCCAAATACGTCAAGGGATTCTATTCCTGGGATAAAAAAATACTTAGTTTTTCGAAAAATTTAAAGTTTTGTAACGGGAAATTTATAAAGCTAAACATATTGATATTCATGTAAACACGGAAGTGTTGGCTACTGGGCTGGTGATAACCTCGGGGACGAAACGTCCACCAGCAGTGGCATCGACCCAGTGGTATAAATAGTTATCAAAGGTGTCAGAAAACGCGATTGCATTACAGGAAAATGTTTGTAGCATTTCTTTCCTAATGCGCTCCGAGGATGCATACATGTATAATGGTCACTGGTAGTTTACGATCCTTACTTGCGCATTAAAAATCATGGTGCGGTTCAGCAGTACTGCAGATTATCTTGGAAAAAGTTCCTATCAGCATAAAATTATACAAAGGTACTGCACCAGACGTATCTACCTTAATCAAAGGAGTTTGGTCCACAAAAGTGAGAGGCTTAGCTAGCTCTACCTACTACCAGCTTTAATTCAGTATTTTCTAAAATGAGAAAATGCCCGTACCAGGGAAGGAATATGACAGTTGTTTTACATTCGATTGATGTGTTAGGGCTTTTGATTTTTACCCCTTGATAACAGACTTTCCGGTTCGAACGTTCTTTGGAGTTCAGTATATTTGCACTCTTCTTCCAGACATCAAACTTATCGATACTTACATAATATGAAAATTGTACCTATAAGCTTACAAGTATAAACGATAATAGAATAACAAAGTAATCTGATAAAGGAGCCAAATAACTTAATGTTGAAATCATAACATGAAAAAAGAGTAACCACATAATTAAATAAAGTCACTACTTAATATGACATTATCTACATACTATGGCAAAGTAGCTACACAATATAATAAAGAAAGTACATAATATAATGAAGTTGTTTCGTAACATAATAATGATTGTTGTTTTCTCTACGTATAGTGTCAAATGGTTCATGCATACATTATAATTTAAAACTGGAGATTAGAATTTAATTTTCCGTATTACATCTACTTTTCCGAACAAAAATAGTTTTCATTATAATTACAATTTATTCAATATAAATGTTGTAATAATTTTTACCATTATATGTCAGTAGTGAAATTCATTGAATCCTTTTCCTCAAATATACCTTTTATAAATGACAGAAAAAAAACCACTATATTTACCTGTCGAATTACTGCCTCATTGTGAAGTGGCTCTGTACTTATAATTCCACTTATCAGAATTTCGGACAAACGAGAGACTACTCTAACTGTTCAGTAAAGGCAACAATAGTATATCGCTGTTCAAAAATGTTTACGTTTCATCCTATGATGTTTTTTTATTATACGAATTTATTCAGCTGCATTTTGAATCTGATTCATTCAGCATTATATAGCTCTACTTTCATAGAATGACGGACTTCTTAAATCACAGATAACAAGAATTTCTTAAGACCATCGCACAGAAATGAAATGCAAATGTCCAAGATATTGATCTATTATAAAAGAGTGACGAAAGATACCAAAAGGACAGTCAAACTCGTAAATCTAAAACAAACTGACAACGTTAAGCTAAAAAAGAAAAAGACAAACAAACAACAGCACATTATAATTTTTGTATACTTTGAACGACAAAATTATTTTATATCTCTACCTGTGTGACATATATATTCTGACGTCTAACGCGCGATTCTACGTCAGAGGTAAATTCATATAACATTCGGTCCCAATACTTCATATCTGTCAATCTTTTATGGGTGGATTTGATGTGTTTGAGCTTTAGATTTTGCCATTTGATTAGGACTTATATTGTTGTGTAATATAGTATAATGGACGTGACATTACTATGTAGACAGTACGGTAGTAAGATATACCGCGTAGTCCGGTTCCCGGAATGATCCATTGATAACTACCTAACTCAGGATAAGATCTCGGAACCTAACTCAGGATAAGATCTCGGATAGTTAAGCAGATAACGAGAGTTGGCGTATTGGCGGGATTGAGAACGCAAGTACTAAGCTTAAGAAACCAGAGCGTATCAAAGTATATTTGGTTAGTTAGTACAATAAAGAGCATTGCATTGCATTATTATATATAGGAATATAGGAATACTCGGAAATCACATCAATATTTAGAAATTGACTATGAGGGTCGATTGAAAACAAAATTTAACGACAAAAGAGATACTTGTATAATGGACGCCATCACGATTTGGTTGACCGTTATGGAATATCCGTTATACAGAATGTGATCTACCGAATTAGACTTTTTACCGGCTTTATAATAACATGCGCAACACGACGGATGCAACATGGGAGCAGCATCTAAAATCACCTCCAGATTTTTGTGGGGTTCGTGTTGTTGTTTTACCCCTATTTGTGACATGATGTTCACGCATCGTAGTCAATATATCATTGAATATGATGCGATTGTCGTACGAGTGAGAGGTTTAGCGCTATATAACCAGGATCAATCAACCATTTTCTACATTTGAAAATGCCTGTACCAAGTCAGGAATATGACAGTTGTATGTTCGTTGGATGTGTTTTTTTCATGGAGTTTGCCATTTGATTAAGGACTTTCCGTTTTGAATTTTCCTCGAGTTCAGTATTTTTGTTATTTTATGTTTTAACAGATAATATTAAAATACAATAATAAGTAAGCCAATAATGAAGTTGTTAAATTTGATATATGCGCTTTATTTCTTAAGTGTTAAATTTTTGTTTGTTTTTATTTTAATTAAGATTATTATAAAATTTTGACGGATTTACCCTTATAATGACATTTTTACTTATTATGACTGTTTGTCTGGTTCACGCATCGTTGTCAATTAATTGAATTTGATGCGACTGTCATACAATTGAGAGGTTTAGCTAGCTTTAAAACCAGGTTCAATCCACCATTTTTTTTACTTAAGAATATGTCTGTACTAAGTCAGGAATGTGACAGTTGTTATCTATTCGTTTGATGTGTTTGAAGTTTTTTTAATATTCAGTTCAGTATTTTTGTGATTTTACTTTTTATAGTTCAAATGATCACATTGTGTATTTATTTGAGTCTGTATATATAATTCCACTTTCTTGTTAGACTTACTAACAAACGAGAGACTACTCTAACTGTTTTAAAAGTAAAGGCAACTATAGTATACCGCTGTTCAAAAATATTTATGATTCATCCTATTAGATGTTTATTATTATTCGAATTTATTCAGCTTCATTTTGAAGACAATTTATTCAGTATTATATAGATCAACTTTCATAAGATGACGGTCTGAAATACAGATAACAAGAATTTCTCCAGACTATCGAACAGAAATAAAATGCATACATACAAGAGGATATAGGCAAAGTTGACCTTAAATATTAACAGGGGTTCAAATTAGCGGTGGTTCGAGGTCCGTGGCCTTCCATTTTCGGGTTCGGACCTTCTCATCGGTATTTCGCTAGTCTCGCCGTATTTTACAGATTAAATAAAATCGGAAGCATTTTGAATAAATTTTGTATAAAAATATTCTACAAATTTTTGAATTTTCTGAGAGGAAACCTAAGTTTGCTTAATTTTTCACAATATAATTTGATATGTTGTCACGTGACTGGTCGACGTACGAGATACCGCGAATTTTGAGAATATATTATTAATTGACAAACATGACAACTATTCGGTCGGAGTCTTTTCGTTTTTGGGTGACGTCTACTATAAGAAAACCTGATGAAACAGGTGAAACATCGGTACTAACTGATGAAACCCAGCCGAAAAACCGGATCTCATCAAAGACCAGAAATATGATCGGCAAAATAAAACGTTATTTTTTGCCCCTATTAAAAGTTAGTCGTCCTTGGCTTAATTTCGATGAGACAACATGTCTAAGACAGTGCACTTATTGTGTCAAGTATCCCACACACAGTGAAAGGGGAAGTGCCCTATTTCGGGGGACAAAAAAATATAAATTTGACCCCATCAAAAATCATGAATCCACTTCAAAGCATGTATCGTGCCAAAAACAGAGGCTAATAGAAACGGATCCACACTTTGATAAAACGTTAGGTCTGTGTTCTGAAGCAAAAATTAAGACCAGAACAGTTAAAACGATACACGATTTCTTTTAACACATCTTATAGTGTTAGGAAAAAGGGAAGCTTTTTAGACTATGAATTTATTTTAAAATTGCCGAAAAAATGAGGATGATCTAGGAGAACAGTATTTCAACAGTAAGGGATGTAAACTGTTCCTTAAATGGATATCCCAGCTATATGATCACAAGTTGTCTCAAGTTTACATGCAGCACCATATTTTAGTACTGACAGGTCCGTTATTGAACAGGAAATAGTCTTTCTCCGGTATGTTTACCAGTGTATGCCCACCACTAAGATGATTAATCTTACATCCTTAGAATCAGCTACAGCAGAAGGGAATTTCAATGCAATGTTTAATGCTCTCAAAAATTGTGCGCATAACTGAGGAAAAGATCCGTCAAGATACCCCAGGACCTAAACTTATTTGTAGTAATTTTGACGGAGCTTCTGTTAATTTTGGTAAAAAATCTGGTGTCTTCAAAAGATAGAAAGATGAGGTACCGCAAGCAATTTGTATTGAATGTATTGCTCACAAACTTGAATTTGCAATACTTGATGCGAATAAAACTATTCCATACATTTCAACATTGAAACCCACATTGAAAGGGTTTTCAAGAGTTCTATTATTCTCGCAGACGTGAACTTACAGAAATAAGTGAGATTCTTGATCAAAGTCTTTTGCACTTTGGTGATATAAAACAATTGAAAAAGCAGTAAAAGTAATGCTATTAAATTATGAGGTTAGTGAAAGTCATTTAGAGCATAATGGTTTTGATTGATACCGTGGTGATGATGCAAAAAGTAAAATCACTAAAATACTGAACTTCGAGGAAAATCCAATCGGAAAGTCCCTTATAACATGGCAAAATCAAATGACAAAACATATCAAAATCGAATGGACAACAACTGTCATATTCCTGAGTTGCTACAGGCATTTTTAAATGTAGAAAATGGTAAATTGGTTCAGCAGTCATCAATGTCACTGGGGTAAATGTGATCTCCGCAACTGCAGTTACGTATATCAAAAGATGGCGGACGAAGTTTCTGGTCAATATTTCTTTGGTCAATTCTGTAATAATTATTCTTCGGTACTTCGTGTCTTATTTAAAGTCTTACTAAGTTTGAAACTGAAATGCAAAGCATCTTTTCATAGTTCAACCGCTAGAAATCATTTCAAAAAATCGCGAAGATATGGGTAACTGTGTAGACTGATATCCGTAACTGTAATAAACGTTGAGTAAAGGACATCCGTAACTGTTGAGTTACATTGTTTCTGCTTCATTCATTATACTCGATTTAATAGTAAGGATCATCATTTTTTTCCGAAATAAAACTCATAAATTCCCTCAAGTACCCTCCCACGTTCACTTTGTTTGTGTAAACTATTTTATTTGTATCCGCCTTTTCTACTGATTTTGTAGTCTGCTCTTATGTTGTACTGTAACACCACTGTCCCAGGTTAGAAGTTTAACGCCAACTTACATGTTTAACATCGCTACATTCTGTATTTGCCTAGGCCTGACCCATGTCAAGGGAGCCTGCAGTTCAGTGATGGTCGTGAGTTGCTGTGTTACATATTTGCTATTTTTTCTTTTTTTTGTACAGAAATAAAGCCATAAGTTGACTTGTTCGAATTGTGTTACATTTGTCTTTTCGGGGCCTTTAAAAGCAAACTATGCGGTATTGGCATTGCTCACTGTTAAAGGCCGAATGGTGACCTGATAAATGTTAATTTCTATGTCATTTGGTTTCATGTAGAGAGTTATCTCATTGACAATCGTACCACATCTTTCTTTTATTATATATATATGTTCAGGACGCGAAGCATGCCACATACCATCTATTTACCACCGTCAAAGAGTTGTTACAAGGGTTATCAACGTAGAAAGAGCACGGAAAAATCTCTACATGAGGCATCTGACTCAACGACCCCATTCTGACCGGACGTGGATGCGTACTTGTACATCCCGCACAGCAAAACGGATGCCCCACTTCTGCTATGGTTTTCGGGGAGGTAGTCCAATGGAGACCATTTTTCCAATCCCCAGTCACCCTTGGCGGTCTTGAAATGTAGTGGTTAGGTACTTGTTGATTATGATCAGCTGTACGTGATGATGTGCTATTTGGTTTTGTCTTTGTATATTGTTAACCTTTACTCTATGTTACTGTTTAAATAATTTATTTTTTGGTGTCTCAGTATTCATACATACCGCCATTGTTTCTCTGATGAAATAGTTTTAAATTTTCTAGGCATTCAGATGTGAAAATAATGTTGACTGATACATTGTACCCCAAATTTTGATATTTTGACCGTTTGCTTTACCCAATGATTGTTTTTTATATAATGGAATTCTATGTGATTCTGAGGCCGAGTTCACTTGAAACTCTCGAGTTAATTCCTCGTACCTTGGTTCCAACCCTCACCGAGCCAGGGTTAAACTCGAGAAACTCTTGAATGACGTCAAACCAAAGATATTATTTTATTTTTTATGCTTGGTCAGGGCCTAACCCTAGAGTAACTTAGAGTTGTTCCGAATATCAACTATAGTGCGTTCACGTGATAATCTATTAACTTTGAAGTCGATTGAAGAGTTTCAAGTGAACTCGGCCTGTGAGTCACTGAGACTCTCATACAAGTGAGAGACTTAGCTATCTATAATAATGCCAGGTTTAATCTACCAGTTTCTACATAAGGTAATGCTTGTACCAAATCAAGAATTCAGTTGTTATCAATTCGTTTAGTGTGTTAGAGGTTTTATATTTTGATGCCCTACCTACGATAGTAGAGGGGCGTTATGTTTTCTGGTCTGTGGCTCCGTTTGTTCGTTCGTCCGTCTGTGCGTCCGTTCAGGTTAAAGTGTTTGGTCAAGGTAGTTTTTGATGAAGCTGAAGTCCAATCAACTTGAAACTTGGTACACTTGTTGCTTATAATATGATCTTTCTAATTTTAAAGCTAAATTAGACTTTTGACCCCTAATTTCACGGTCCACTGAACATAGAAAATGAAAGTGGAAGTTTCAGGTTTAAGTTTTGGTCAAGGTAATTTTTGATGAAATTGAAGTCCAATCAACTTGAAACTTTTTACAAATAACAAATTAGATTATTACCCAATTTCAAGGTCCATGGAGTATGGAAAATGATAGTGCGAGTGGGGCATCCGTGTACTTTGGACACATTCTTCTTTTCATTTGCTAAAAGACTGTCCGTTCTCAATTTTTCTTAATACTTCATCTTATGCTACTGACTATATAGAAATACAGAATTGGAAGCCTGATCAATATTTTCACATAATAATTTTAAAGACTTCGAAGAACAATTTTTATTCACGTTTATCACACTTTAAATAACCGGAGACATTTTTTTCTGTTCCAACATGATTGAATTGTGTAGAAGTAAAATCAGTTACGGATATCAATATTTGCAGTTACGTATATCATTGACAATTTATTTTCTTCAGTTACCCATATCATCACGATATTTTAGATGGCTGTTTTCTCCATTTCAGCGGTTGAATTATGAATAAAACATTTAGTATTTTAGTTCCAAATTTAGTATTACATTAAAAAAGACATGAAATACCGAAGAGTAATACAAAATTGACATAAGAAAAATTGACCAGAAACATCGTCCGCCATCTTTGGAGATACGTACCTGCAGTTACGGAGATCACATTTACCCCAGTGAATGTTACAATTTTAAAAGAAACAATTTTACAGAAAAGCACAAAAGCATCTATCAAATTAAAAACATATTAATTGCTTCGCGTGGCTGACGTCAGAAAATTTAAACGTCACATAGGAAGAAATTTTGTCGTTTGAAAAGGATCCGACATTGTAATTACATCTGTCAAATTTCTTTTTTCAAGTTTCTACATTTCCTAATGGACTACTCACCTATTGTAGTCAAGCTGACCCGTACTTGACAAATTGATGATTATTTAGTAATTGAAATAAACTATCGCATCGAAACAGCTGTCATCCATCTAACTCGACTGACAAATGGCACAGGTACTTGTGGACAGGATACCCTTTGGGTGCCCCTGAGTGGGAGTATCCCGAATGACCCCCCATGTAGTTTAATTTTGATTTATTTTTCATTAAACGTTTATTTAAATTGTTTTCACTGGGAATATATGTCGAAGTTACTGACAAACAGCATTTGAGATTTTTGCCAGTCGACTGATATGTATATAGAGAGAAGGTAAGTCACTCTGGTTTTGTTTACTTGAGGTACCAATTAGTAATCACCTTAAAAATAATATTAATAAACGATCCTACCTTTCATGTCACTGACTTCTTTCCTTTCAATAATGAATTTGCTCTTTAGAGATACATATATTTATTAAATCGGAGCTCAAATAGTCCAGTAATTCATTGTTTTAATCGAACGATTCACAGTTTTTATCGACATTTTGAAATGTTCAAAGCACAAATGACGGAAGTGATGACGAACTGACATCTGGCGAGTAATCGGCGCAGCAACGACAACTCTGGTCTTTCTGCCGAGGACTTCCGAATTGCACTGAAACAAATAAAAAAGACAGAGAATGACTAAAAAAAGTACGGGAAAATTTAAGCGGTTTTTATGAAGCTGAAAATAGTATTGAAAAACGACAAATATTTATAATGAGCCAAACAGGTGCTAATTCATTGTTTAACTGGTTAATAGAAAGTTTGAAAGAAACCACAGACACTGAATATGTTGACTTACTTGAAATAATGTCAAAATTTAAGGCTCCAGTAACTGGCCTAGCTGTGGGTAATTTCATGAAAAAAATTTTCCCCAACATGAAAGTAAAACAAGGTCGTTCAAAATATGAGTGGACAAAAAAAACAAACAGATATTATGGTATCAAGTGGAGAAATGAAAATCAGACTGAAATTGCTTTCAGGGAAATATTTAGTATTGTCCCTAGTGATTTTTTTATATTATCAAACCTCACAGATGCTTTAACACTAGGCCATTTCACTGGCAATATTATAAATGGAAGCAAAGTTCTAATTGAAATAATTTTGAAAAATGACAAAAGCTGGAAATTGCTTTTTAGAGGAAAAACCATTAAACCTGAAAGTCTTGGTATAAATGCAGTGTACACCATAGCTACTGTTTTTGATATTGTTCGTCAACTTAATTACTGCAGAGGTGTTCAGAAGATAGATGAATCCAAAAAGAAATTGACTAATTTTAAAGAGCATGTATCGAAAGCAGGTGATGAAAATTCCAATGATATTTCTTTTCGTTCAGGATCCTGTACTAGCATTTTGCCATTTAAAACTTCAAACACAGTTTCATTTATTTGTTCCTACTGCAAGAAATTAGAAAGACCACCTAAATTGAAACCTGAAAATAATGTCAAGTCAGATCAAGATTGTGCAAATGAACCAAATTCTCTTGATGTCAATAGCAATGAATGTATTTTGAATAAAAATTCTACACATGATAATGAAGAAAATTCAATTACTTTATGTGAATCAGACAATAATGACATGTCAACAATATTAAATAACATTTTTCCTGACTGTTCTGACAAAATGAAAACTTTTCTTATATCCCAAAAAATGGCACTTGAACGACACCCCAATGGAAGGAGATGGAACAGAGATATAGTTCAGTTGTGCTTATCCTTATGGTGTAGGAGCCCCCGTGGGTATACTGATTTGAGAAATAGTAAGTTCTTGGTACTTCCTTCTCAGAAACTTTTACAGCGGTATAAAAATCGCATTCACCAGGAAGCAGGTATTAACAAAGAAATGCTTCATTGGATGAAAAATGAGGCCAAACTTAAAAACATTCCTCCAGAGGGATATGACGGGGGACTTATATTTGATGAAATGTCCATTCAAGCTGATTTACAGTTTAAAAAAAAGGATGGTGATATACAATTAATCGGTTTTGCTGAATGTTTACCAGAATCTTTAGTCTTTAATCAGATGGCAGCAAATAAAAAGCAACAGACTCTTGCAACGCATGCACTACAACTAATGTTCTTAGGGTTTACAGGATTTAGATTCCCCTTTGCTCACTTTCCTTCGACTACAGCATCAGGTCATGAACTTTATCTGTTACTTTGGGAATCTGTCAATATGCTTTCAAATTTTGGATTTAAAATACAATTTATAAGTACTGATGGGGCACAGTCCAACAGAGATTTGTTTAAACTTTTATTGCCAGAGTTTAGTTCCATGAGTCCTGTAACTTGTTCATTTAAAAACATTTATAGTTATGATAGTCCCAAAATATTTTTCATCATGGACATCTCTCATGTTATTAAAAAAGTTCGAAACAATTTATTGAAAAGTGGTACTGAAGCTCATTGTAAAAGACATTTAGTGTGTGGTGAAAAATACATTGAGTGGAGTCATTTCAAACAAGCCTATTTATGGGACATTTCTTCACATGTTTTTCCTGTTTACCACAAATTAACACAGGAACATTTTTTTTTAACATCTGAAGCCAAAATGAGAAATTATTTGGCTGAAGATGTCTTAAATGGTGATATGCTTCATTTAATGGAGCTTTACAGAAATAGTCTTGGTGATGGCGGATCATTAGATGCAACAATTGAACTATTAAAATGTACAAGTGTGCTTATTAAGAACTGCAGGGATTCAAGGCCTATTACTGATATAAGTGATGACCGACTGAAAGACAATCGTGATGCGATGGATTGGTTTGTTCATTGGGAAAATAGTGTAAAAAATAATGCAACCATAAAAAATAAGGAAAAATGTTTGATATCACACCAAACAAGACAGGATATTATATCTGCTGTACTAGGTTTTGAGGAGCTTTGTTTGTACAAGCTGAAAAAGTCAAATGCTTCAATTATCCCTAACAGGATTAATAGTGATGTGATTGAAAACATTTTTTGCCAGCAAAGGACCTTACATAATGGTGCCAACAGCAACCCAACATACTTAGGATACTGTCATTCTATAAATTCTGTTATACTTGGTCAAGCATCTGTATCAAAGAAGTCAAATACTGGTGGAGTTGAAGAAATTCAGAAACAAAACTGTCCATCCCAAAAGGTATGTTGTTATACTGGTTAATTGTTTGTAAAAGGGTAACAAAATTAAGATCATAACATGAAATTTTTATTCAACAAATTTATTTCATTTTTTGTAACTTCCATGTATTTTATTTAATTTATGTTACTTAATATTTTGTTCACTGATGTCAGAGTGAGTTTCTAAAATTCTAAATATATGCAATATTATGTAATTAATCAAAGAACATACATATTTAGTTTCATATTTCACCAATTTTTTGTTAACAGTTTTATCAATGATGCTGTCTCCTTGATGTTTAATCCCAAACCAGTGGCAGATCCAGAAATTTTAATGATGGAAAAGGGGGGACTGACTGCCCAAGATGGGTACTGCTCCAGTCAAGCTTCAGTGGTTCCCTAAATAATCAACCAAATATTACCCACAAAAAAAAAAGGGGGGGGGGGTTAGCCCTATAAATCCTAAGTTTAAATGTGAGTTAATAAATAAGTTTAATCTACCTTATATTATTGGCAAAGGGGACAGGTAAATTGTTGATCTTCTTCTGTCAGACTTTTCCATTCATTGTCATCCTGAAGCTGAGCACAATTTCTGTGATACCAGAGGGAACATAAATCGCAACAGATCCAATCTTCTCCCTCACAATATGCTAAATTACAAACTGCACATTTTTCATCAGAGTCATCTGTTGTTTTCTTTTTCTGTCCTTTCCCCTTTCCCTTTCCTTTTCCTTTCCCTTTCCCTTTTCCTTTAACTGATGTTCTTTTACTCTTTTTTCTTACAGGTTCAGACGGTACTGAAGGACCGGGGTCAGATTCAGTCGAAACAGTAGATATCTGAAGAATACCACTTGGTCCAGCTTGTTCAGTGTCCATATGAGATTCCTCAGGTGTGTTGACATGTTGTGTTTCTAGAATTCCTTTAACAAGAACATGTATAATTCCATCTTTCTTTTGCTGAGCATTTGCTTTAATTTTAAAATATTGACCAAGTGAAATCAGCTCCTTTTTAGTAAATGAATTGTCATTAAAAAACTTTTCACTTTGCATCAGTTCAGATTTCAACCTTAAAAATGAGACTTCCTTATTTGTAGAATTATCTTCACTGAAGAACTTCATATTAAAAGATTTAGTTGCTTTTAGTGATTTTTGCATTACCTTTTTCCGCAATGCAACACCTTTTTCTTTTTTCAAAAATGTTAGATAATCTCTTCTAAATTGACTTAAATTGACTTTCAAAAATAAGGTGACCACTGACTGGAATATTTCAATGTAATTTTCACAAGCCATAACCATTGTTGATAATATATTAGAAATGTCTTCATTTTGGTCCTCTGTAGGCTGATTTCTTGAACTTACTACACATTTTATCCAGGTTTCAAAAAGATCATAATTTCCAAGTACTTCTTCTTTTACACTGCTAAACAAATACTTTCCAGTATCCACTAATCTGCCATGAGTAAACTTTTCACGGCATACTATTTCCAGTTTTTGAAAGAAATTAAAGGTTACATCTGAAACATTTGTCAGACTTTCTCTTTCATTTTGCTTGCGTTTAGTTTCAAGTAAAGTATCACCCTCAGTTGTTGACATATTTAATTCGTCATACGAACAGGTTAAAGAGTTAAAAATATCCATTTCAAACTGATATCTGGCTAAATCTGTTTCCTTGCCTTTCACATATAAAGAGTTTCTGATTTTTTTGGATAAAGTGTATTTTAATTTTGCTAAAACATACCCACTAATGTATCTTAATTTTCCCTTTCCAGAGAAGTCCATTTCCTGATCAACAGTCAGTTTCTTTAAAGGCTCAGGAGCTGCCAAATGAAGGTGAGTTGAGAGATTTAAAAAAAAATCTTTCTCCAAATAAAACATGACTGAAGTCAAAAGTTGGAACTGTGGCCCATTAATTTGTTGACCATAATAATTCAGTAAAGCAATTACACTATCTTCATATTCCTTTGAATTTATGTGCTTGTTAAATTTAATAAAATAATCATTTCTGTGTTTTTGTGAAAATTTCACTTCTCCCTCCGGAAAACAGTTCAAACCTATATCTTCCATTATAGAGCACTGTGCTTGGAACCAGTCATGAAAATGTTGATAATTTTTGGAAATTGCATCGCTGAAGACTAAAATATTTGCTTCCACTGGTGTGTCAGTAAATGCTTTGAGAACGGTGTCTAAAGCCAGTCTAGAACCTGACTTATCTGGAAGCAACTCCTGATCAGTACCCAGAATATTTTCAATAAATTCTAAATTGTCAATTTCAGATTCTGAGAAATCAGAGTCTACTTCAAGTCTATCAAAAATCACAGTTGAATCTGAATCATCACCACCCCCATCATCATTATCATTATTATCATCATCATTATCATCATGTTTGCTTTCATTATCAGAGGTTTCTACATTTAGTTTTTCTGCAACAGGTTAAATCATTTCTTATAATACCAAGTGAAAAACTGTCATAAAAGTTGAATACATTGACTGGATGTTTTCTACACAAACTTTTCCTAAAATTGATTACTCTCAAACCTTGTATAGAAACTGCCCTCCCTATTGCTACTCCAAGTTGACCAGGTTGAATACTGTTATTACAATCAACAACAAGGTTTTCAATTGTCATCCCCTGTGCTTTATGGATGGTGATGGCAAACCCTACTTTTAAAGGCAGTTGAACTCTCTTTGCCAACACTATTTTGTCCACAGGATCAAAAGTTGTGAATACCTCTTTTGCTATTGTGACAGTCAATGTCTTATGTTCAAGAGTGAATTTTACTTCTACTGAATCAGTGTTAAGTTTTGTTACTGTACCACAAAGTCCATTAACTAATATGTCATTTAAATTTTTAATCAGCATAACAGGACAACCAAGTTTTAGTCCAAGATTTTTAGGTGCAAGAAATTTGCTTAAATAATGTTGTGAACCCTCATCTTGAGACACATACACTTTGAGATCTCCTTGAAGTGACTGTATTTTATTGTAATTAAATAGATCTACATCATAATTTCTGGCAAAAAGGTGAACACATTTATTTAATCGCTCATTCTGTAATGGCCTATCAAGTGATTTCAAAAAAGCTACACTGTCATCTGAAATATCTCCAATTTCAAGTTCATTAATGCATTTGATAAGGCTTTGGTCATCTTGTCGATGAATAATATTTAAGTTAATTTTATGCGAAAAAAATGTATGAAACCATGGTACAGTAAAACAGTGCTTGCCAGGATCTCCATACAACTCATTGGAAACTGGTGGAAGTTGGAAAAAATCGCCAACCAAAACAACTTGTATATTTCCAAATAGGTCTGTTGAATTTCTGGTATTTTTACACAAAACTTGTACCTGATTGAAAATTTTAGCACTGATCATAGATGATTCATCTATGATTAATGTTTCAACTGTTTCAATATTGTGTTTGGCAACAGTAAACCTCTCATCTGTTTTAACAAAATGAATTATTTCTTCATTTAAGTGTCTACCGTCCTCTACCCCGGACCATTTATGTAAGGTTTGTGCCCTTAGGTCTCCGTAATGCGTTGCTGCAATTCCGGTAGAACAAACAATGCTGACATTTTTCCCCTGCTTAAATCTCATATAGTGTACCAATTTCTTTACTAAAAAAGTTTTCCCAGTTCCTGCCTGCCCAGATATAACTAAATTATGGCCACTCGTGGCTAATTCAAAGGCTAATTTCTGATCTTCATCCATAATCAGTTTAATTTAGGCTTTCCCGTACTTATTTTAAAAAACTGTCTTTTTATTTGTTTACTTTCTGCTTTCCCGTACTTTTTTTAGTCATTCTCTGTCTTTTTTATTTGTTTCAGTGCAATTCGGAAGTCCTCGGCAGAAAGACCAGAGTTGTCGTTGCTGCGCCGATTACTCGCCAGATGTCAGTTCGTCATCACTTCCGTCATTTGTGCTTTGAACATTTCAAAATGTCGATAAAAACTGTGAATCGTTCGATTAAAACAATGAATTACTGGACTATTTGAGCTCCGATTTAATAAATATATGTATCTCTAAAGAGCAAATTCATTATTGAAAGGAAAGAAGTCAGTGACATGAAAGGTAGGATCGTTTATTAATATTATTTTTAAGGTGATTACTAATTGGTACCTCAAGTAAACAAAACCAGAGTGACTTACCTTCTCTCTATATACATATCAGTCGACTGGCAAAAATCTCAAATGCTGTTTGTCAGTAACTTCGACATATATTCCCAGTGAAAACAATTTAAATAAACGTTTAATGAAAAATAAATCAAAATTAAACTACATGGGGGGTCATTCGGGATACTCCCACTCAGGGGCACCCAAAGGGTATCCTGTCCACAAGTACCTGTGACAAATGGTTCTGGGAAATATTATATATTGAATTTTTTGAAAAACTAAGGATTTTCATATCCCAGGACTAGATTTAATAGGCCGTATTTGGCACAACTTTTTTTGAATTTTGGGTCCTCGATGCTCTTCAACTTTGTACTTGTTTGGCTTTATAACTAGTTTGATCTGAGCGTCATTGATGAGTCTTATGTAGAAGAAACGCGCGTCTTGCGATCTAAATTATCTAAACAAAGCTACCATAAAGAAAAATGAGGGTGCAGTACTTGGTGCTTGTCCTACTTTAGTTGAAGATGAAAGTCAAACACAATCAGCTATTGAGAAGCTAATTAATCAGTTATTTACTATTTCTACATCTACTAGTGGCTGTGAGAAGGGGTTTTCCTTAATGAATACAGTAAAAAGTAAACTAGATTAACACAGGAATCTTTGCAAGATCAGCTGTATATCATGAGTGAAGGCCTTTCTATTAAGGAATTTGAACCTTTACCCAGTATAATGTATTGGTTTGAGAATAACACTAGAATCCTTCACTCGGTGGGCACAAATTAAAGGGGGAAAGGAATGACGCAGAGGAAGAATTTGAACTGCCCATGTCTGGAAAATAAGCTAAAATTGATAATTAATTCAGTTTTAAATAAACATACATGTAAGGGACGACATCAAAAGTTCAATGTAGGATTAAAAAATTAATTCACATTTTTCACTGAACCCCCCCCCCCCCCCCCCACTCCCCCTCTAAACTGAATTTGGGAAAAATCGATTTACCTATATGGATATACGTAAAATCGATTTTGGATTAACAAAACTTGCAGCAATGTTGGCACCCCCACCCCAAACTATTTGATCTTAGTTTTTTATCCTACATCGATCTTTTGATGTCCCTAAATTTAATGTTTATTGAACAAACGCAAATTTATATTCCAATGGCGTGGAAGGCATACACATATCAACAAAATAATTTTACAATACATCATAAAAACAATAAAAGAATAAAACATTATATACATATGTATCTATCATGCAGTTGTTGAATCCACCCTCCTCAGTGACCATGACTTTTTAACAAATGGAGCAGCATACTGCATAATTGACGGACATTATATAAGAACTTTGAATGGCCATAAAATGACAATGCAACAATTTGTTATCATTTAAATTTTTACAATACTAGATGTTTTAATATATTTGAGAATGAATTAAAGATAATCAGTCTATAAACTTTACTTGCTTGTTTACGCTTCAGCAGTAGACTCACATTTTCACATACAACATAAAGTCATATAAGACTATACCTATATATCATTAGTTAAGAACTTTGCCAAAACATTGCATACATGGTTCCTTTTGGTTTTTTAGATATCGAAATTATCTAATTATTCCACACCTTTCTAAAAAAAACAAACGCACACATGTAACTGTCACCCCTTACAACCCACTTTTGTAGAATAAATAAGATGCACCTATCGCTCACACCACTTATATTTTGCCCACCTAATTATCTAATTACTCCACACCTTTTTACTTCTTACAAACACAACACTTCTCATCCTCTCTTATTTCAGATTGTTTATCTAATTACCGTCTCTTTTATTACAGACATCCGACAGTTTCGATTCAGACCAATGGCGTACATTTTGTTGTCCATATTGGACTATATCTTAAGATTTTTTTTACACGTACGTAATATATACTTAACCTAGTTAGCTATACCTGTTTGGCGGGATATACTCTATAGTCAGATTGTTGTCTCTTTTACATGCACATTCCTCATTTCAATTTTATCGATATGATATAATTAAGGTGAAGTTTTATTCATGCAATGGAACTTTTTACAAAGGGCAGTGGCGTAACTAGGTCATTTTTACGTGTACGCCCGAACCTCGGCAAGGGATTCTGAGGGTTCCAAGCGGGTTCATTTCATAGCACCTGCTGATAGAAGTTCGAAGGGAGGGGGCGATATATCGAATATAAGATACCATTGCTATTAAGAATCTAAAACTTTTTTTATGTTTAATTCATTCATTGTCATGATTGTGTTAATTTGGAATCTAATGGTCATTGGTTTTAGCGAAAATGTCCAAAGCAGTTTCCTTAAAATATGTTTATTATCAAATTAAAGTTACCATGGCGTAAAACAATTAATCGACAAAAACACCTTTTTATGTACAAACATGTTATTTAATGAACATGGAAATGTATACTTAATTTTCAGAAACGTTAAGGCGCACTATTAGAAGTCGTAAAGTGTTCTGCGAAACCCTGGTTCACGCCTGGGATTGCTTTCCGCCAAAGCTTAATAAGGCCTATATTTTCTTGAAATGGTCAAGTTTCATGACAACATATGAAGGTTTATAAATTTATCATGTGAACTTAAATTCCGGACGGTCTGTTAATTGCGGAATAAAAGTATGTCTGTGAATATAGTGAATATAATACTGAAAAATGAAAGAAAAAAAAACTTTCAAAATTTTGCTAAGAAATTCATATTATCGGTCAAATACTGGATAGTAAATAGACATCATTTCATCATAATCCTCTGGATACTCATTTGATCATAAACAGTTTCGGTCCAACTTCCATAAAATTTCACGAAGGAATGACAAAGTTATTGATATATTTGTTTACCCCTTACTGAACCTTATATTATGATTGACGTTGCCGACGTTTAGAATCGCTATGTCTCGCTTTTGCGACACGTTTGTCCCAGGCTCGAAAAATAAGGCAAACCACATATCGAATTTCAGGAGATAATATATTGCTTTAAAGAAAAGCAAAGTGATTAGAATTCACATATTTCAGACTTTGACATAATATGAACAAAAATATAATTTGATAACATTTGGTTGAAATAGGGAAAGTTTGTCACTTTCAGTCGAAATTACAAGCAAATGAAGAAAGAATTGCATGGCTGATGTGTTTTTTCCAGTTCTTTTTATTTTATATCTTTTTATCAAAATTCAAGTGTACGCCTGGGCGTTTTGGCGTAAACGTTGCTACGCGCATGAAGGATGATTTTCATTGGTTCCACGAACATTCACAGAACATTGTGTAATTTTGTCAAAGAAAACTGCCTGTTATTTCATTGTTTATTTCATTGTTGTTTGAACATTGAATAAATCAATAGTTCCAGTTATGAATTCTGTTTTTTAACTTAACTGCTATTGTACAAGGGCTTAACATAATACTTATGATATCAAGATGAGAGGGCCTTAAAGGTCATTATAAGTTTGATTTTTTTTGGTAAAACTTTTTCGTAAGACATTATTATTTGGGTTTGCTTTTTTTTTTGGGGGGGGGGGGGGTGGTTGTTGAAGGTTTTTTTGTTTATTAAACACCAAGCTTCTTCCATCAATAGTCGGATAGTGATAAATCTACAAAATATCAATACCGTATAGATGAAAAATACAATATCAACGTAAATCATATATAGAAAGGTCGTTGCTATCCAATGGAGACGGTTGCAAGGTAGTTTCAAAGCATTTAAAAGCTAACTAAATGTAAGTTGTTTACAATTGGCATGTCATCACCTAATAGATACTTAGCTTTGGTTAACACATTATTGGTTGCCTGAACCTTGAAGAGATATTACAGGCTGTGGTTGCTTAGAATTAATTTTGAGAGGGGGCCAATAATAGCCCTAATTGTACCTTTGAAGAACATAAATTCAAAATAAAGATTTATATCAAGTCACATCCATTATAATTTAGGTGGAAAAGGGGGAGGGGGACTCTTTTGTGCCTTACTTTTTTGCAACGTGTTATGCTAAATAATGAATTACCAGTGTGTGGGTTTTTGAATGATGCAATATGTACAGTAACATATCTAGTTTGGACTAACATGTGTGTTAGTACTGTATGTTCCCTTATCATATTTATACTCGTCATCTGAAGATGTTGTTCTTCAAGATCGTGTAGTTGTCCGACTGTAATGTGCCATGAGTGACATCTCTATAAGTGATTAATACAGGTGACCATGAGGTGAAGTCCGATTCTATATCAAAATAAGTTTCGTTGTTATCCAATGAAACAAAAAACAGAAGCTCTTTTGTGCCTATCAGAATCTAAGTGACGCGTAAAGTTGATTTGCTTTTCTCATTATTACAATCAGAACATTAAAATATTTCTCCCTCTCTTCATATTTGTATTATCCGCCAATTTTTACCCGAGATAATGTTAATAAAGTGGAGACAACTCTGTTTAAACGAGACTCTTTAGTATGAATTCAAGCAATATGTTATTTTAAATAATAAACAAAACAGTTCAGGGCAATTTAAGATGGTTTGTTTTATAATTGTACTCATTTATTTGTTAATTTACATGTTGTTGAGCATCAATGATAAAGATTTAAAAAGTGCAATCGAGTATGACGTCCACCCGGCCCTCTTTGTTTACTGCCGTCCGCAACAAGCGTTTGACGTATTAAACAGACCACAAAGTTTGCTTAATACATCTTGCACATTCAACAGATTAGTCGATAACTATTTGTAAATAACATTGGAATGCTATCTTGACCTTTCAGAACGTATAACTTACGTCCAGATATCTTGTTTTCTTCTTCCAAAGTTAGCTGTATGCATTCCCACGATAAAGTGAAAGAGCATACATAACACAAATAAGTTATATTAACCTGGGAATAATATAATTACATAATATATAATAATCCCAGTATTAACCTAGAAACACATCAAATACCACAAGCTATTTATTTTTGGCTAAGGGACTGGTAATGTCCTTCATTGGAGGGACCTAGGACGAAACCTTGATATGTCTGTTATTGTTTTAGTCCTCACCTTGTAAGTATAAGCGAATGGGCACATCAATCCACCTTTTCCAGACATACCAATTCCAACACCTATACCACAACCTTCCTTAGCATTTTTATAGCAGAGGGCGTATTAAGTTTTACCATTATGCGTCTATTCGACCACCCGTACGTCCTCATGTACGAGTTGTTTCCTGTTGTCTAACTTTGGTTTGCCTCCTCGAAATCTTATAAAACGTATGATCAAAGGTTATTACCACAAAAATAAATCAAGTTGAAATTATAGGGGCCTTTACAAAAAGGAAAAATTGCTGAAATTTTCGTTCCCATTCTCTATTACACTTTTGTTTGCCTCAACCAAATGCTAAGAAACATATACACAATGCTTATCACCACTGAATCAGATCAAGTTTGAATTTTGGTGGTGGCAATTTAACCTTTAGAGTTGTGCCCCTTAACAAATATGAAAAAATGCTGACTTTCTTTGTTTCTGTTCTATAATTAAGTAAGCATCAACGAAATGTCATGAAAATTATATACAATGCTTATTGAAAATGTTCATGCTTTACAATTTACACCTTTTCAAATTCAGGATATTGACAATATATTGTGAAGGGTGCTTCAAGATGAGTTAACTTAATATAATTTGTTCATGCATTTTTATGACCAATAAAATTGATATTATTCAAACATTAATGAAGTTTATTGATTGCTTGTAGGCTATCAGAATGTCCCAAAATTTATTTGCAGTAAGTACATGTACGCGAATTTTATATTTTATTAAATTGTACCAAGACTCTCAACTTGACGAAGTATAAATTCAATGTGGTAGGTTCTTAATTATTAAGAAGGGAAAAGTTGATAAGGTTATCATTCGGGAGAAAGGAAGAAAGACCATTCACAATTTGTCTTATATTTGTTTTTCTCTTTTTAATTAAATAAAAAAAATAATATACCTTTCAAATGTACATTTCATAAGATAAAAAATATTCCCTGTGGAACACCTCCCCCCTTTTTTTTTGCTCTCTATGTTTAACCCTCGAATTAAGCTTTCCAATCTAATTAAAATTAAAACCTTTCTTTCTAACCAATCTATTCATGTACCGGACCGGCAACTTTCTTTATTTAATACGAAAATCTACAGTGCCGTTATACACATGCATGTTGTTTGCTTGGAGTCCCTTCCCGAAAAGAAAGAAATAGCCCAACTCCAAGATACTATATTCCTACATCACGTGATTTTTACCAGGTGGATCTTAGATTTGAATAAATACCGAATATGGAAAGTGAAACTTCAATTCAAAACATAAAGTCCGAAGGCACAAATAAGAAAAAAGAAAGGGGTTTTTTTTTTGGTAAAGGGTGCCGGGGTAATTCTCTCGGTGTTCAAAATATACATGAAATATTTGCCACTGCCCCTTTTCTGTTCTATGAATTTTGATCCCGAGTTTTCTATCTGTTACATGCCAAGAAATCCTCGCTAAAAATTCCGGTCGACCCCCTACGGCAGTCATTAGTAGCTAAAGATTTGATTTCATTCAAGAAATTAATATATGACCTTCATGTACGTGTCGCTTAGAACACGGCCATATACCAAATGGTCAAAATTAATCATCCATGTAATTTGCTCTATGGGGAGTTTGCAGAATTTCAACGGAGGCAATTTCTTGGCATGTTCAAAGGGGAAGTCAGTACATGTGTGGCATTAGTAGTTTATCTACATTACCATTAACCTGTCAAAACTATGAGTTATAATCCAGACATAAAAGGTTCCTGCACCTTTATTCTTGATGGTCTTTAGTTGAATAGGAATTATTTCTTTCATGCAGCAGCACTTGCCTTCCTCATCCAAAATAAAATGGTCATATAACAATATGGGTAATATTGATAAAAGTGGCATTAAACATCAGCAATCTATCTTCTTATCAAAGGATTTTTTTGTTATGTTCCCACCCCCAGAAAATACATGATACTAGTAAGTTCTGTTTGTACAATGACTAGTATATATATTTATTTATTTAGAATGACGTTTTTCCCAAAATAAATCTATACCGAAGGAAGTAATTTGTCAGTTCATCAAAAGGGTACTAATTGATATATAAAAAAAACAAATGCAATATCTTTATGTTTAAGAAGTTGCAAGAAAGCAATTAACACCATGAAATACAAAATGATGAAGAACTAACCATGTTGGAGAGACCAACTAACTCTGACATAAGTATGATGTATAAGTATATAGTACAGATACTCATAAATAATTCTTAAATGATTTGCATATTAGGATAAGTTTATTTGAATGGTCGATAAACTTCTGCAGTTGAACTTGAAGTTGTTCATTTTTCAATAGACACCGATAAACAAACTTCTTTTCGTAACCAATGTAAGATGTCAACAACAATAACACCGACGTAAACAAAATTTATTCTCTCTGCAAGTTATTCAAGTATCTCCCTCATGGAAAGCTCTAGTTCCTTTCACAGATTTTTGCTATACTTTTTGGACCTTTTGGATGATGGCACTGCATCTTTAATATAAGCTTCGGATTTCAAATATTTTGGCTACAATCATCACTGAAGAGACATGTATTGTCGAAATGCGCATCTGGTGCAGGAAAATTGGTACCGTTAATGTTATTAATCGTTAAATTAAATATATAAAACATTCGTTTGAATATAATAATAACAATTTTTGTAAGTTTATTTTTTATCAGATAGAAAATGTTATGAAGTATATTTTTGCAATAACCAACAATCAAATTCATGCATCAGGCCTATTAGATGACACGAATATACTTTTATGTGTTAATAGAGGTAGCATGTGTAAAAAAATATATACCTTTTGTCTAATTTAAAAGAATGATAAGGATTTATCAGCTTTTTGAAGGAATTGATTGTTGTATAAACTGGACCATATTAAGTCACTCACAACATGCACAAACACAAATAAGTACTTTTATGAATGGTTGTGAGCGACCTGGTTTAGATTCACCAACAATAAATTCCTTTAAAAAGGCGTTTAATCCTGTAATAAATCAAGTGCAATACATTGGTGAAAATTTTCCCCTCATTTTCAAATTTTACGCCAAAGAATACGGTTGATTCCTTAGCAGGACTTGGCTGTATTATTTATTGTTAATTTTGTCTTGTCCATACATTCATGAAATATTTTAAACTTTACATTGAAAATCAACAATCAATCAATTAAAGATTCAAGATTCTAGTTAATAAATGTGTCCCCAGTTTAATAGTTATGATTGATATTCTGTGAAACTTTTAGTCTAGTCAAAATAGCATTTGACCTCAAAAAAATTGCAACAGAATTGTTTTCTGTATTTTTCGATTTCAAATGGCTTTCTTTGTAACATACTAAAAGTCTGCCAAGATATTTGAGTGGGAAAATAGATATTTTTGGGTGAAAAATAGTTAAATTTGTCAAAAATAGCGAAAAACTCGGAAAAGCTTGTTAAAAAGTAATTTTTGATTAGAATCATTTCAAATCAAAAGTTTTACAATAGGTTATAGTGTTTATGAAATAAAATAATAAAAAAATAGTTTTTTTTTTTTTTATATAAACATCAAATTTTAGCGTGAATTGATTACCAAAAACAGACAGGAAAAATATAAAAAAAATGGTAATAAAAGTTCAATTGATTTTTCAATTAAGACACAAATCTTTATTCTAATCATTCCAAAACTTGACAACAATTCCTTATTGGGTAAATGATGATTTTCGGTAAAATAAAGCAAAATCAATCGAAAATCGTGAAAAACTGGAAAAAAAACACCAGTTTGGGATTGAAACTGTTTTTGAATGACTCCAAAATAGACGAATGGAAATCTGAATATAATTATAATCAGATCAAACAAAATTCTTTGTTAAACAAATAGTAAAATAACTGATTTTAGACGAAAAAAACCTATATTTGTCAAAAAAATGGAAAAAAAACTACTATTCATATTTTTCAGAAACCATTTTTTCAACAGACACATCATTTGGTGTCACAGTTTGTTTACAGTTGCATTTCATAATGTTTAAAAGCTTATCAGGTGCAAGTGAAAGTTCAATTAAAATTGGACAAAGTTTTCCTTGTTTGATTTCCCAACCATTGTCTGCATAGTCTATAGGATCCATGTCAACTTCTTCTGATAATACACTCGAAGACTATGAAATTGCCCTGAATCTGATGTTGGTGGTCAAGTGTTCACCTGAACAAATGTTTCCAGTAATTACTATGGATTTGAATTTTCTCCAGAGAAGAATGTCAAATTCTTCCAGAGGAAGTCCTATATATAAACAAGTGAGCGCTTCTTCTACTGCTTTAATGAAGCCGTATTCATGAAAACTTGATCTTGATATTTTAGGTAAATACTGTTTTAAAGGAAGGCCTATTCTAAAAAGCCTAGATGCTGAGTAACAACCTGTTTTAGAATGCAAATAAAGCAATAAATTACAACTATCCTCCCGAGGAAATCCTTTAGACGGTTCTTTGTTCCATGTTTTCTTTTTTTTTTGTTGTTTATTATCATTTTATAAGATTAAAAAATAACCCGTTTGCACTGCTGATTAACATGATGAATAGGTAAAACTAATAGATCTGTATCTTCACCATTTACTATGACTACTAGAGACAAAGCAGAATCTAAAGCTGTTTGCGCAATAGGATCTGCATCTTTCGTATTCTTACATAAATGTTATTATCCTTTAGCTCGTCACAAAGCACGTTAGTAAGAACTAGTTTGTTTTGACTGTTTGACATGAAAAGTTTCTTTATAGTAATGAATACTAGATTTTTTTCTTCATCAATATAACCTACTTAGGAGTACATATCGTTTTTGGAGTGGTCTTTCTACAGATCTGACTATAGAACAGATCTTGACGAGAAGTGTCAAATCTTCTGGAGGTCTAATCGGGGCCAGAGGAATGGGTGAATCCGAACATGCACAATGGATAATATCTATGCCAGCTTGCGCAGACTAAAACAGTGCCATGCAAGATCTCACTGATATTGCATACTGTACTAGTCATCAGCACAAACAAGCTAACCGTGCAAGGAAAGAACTAAACAGGGTAGACACCCATGCAAATCTTGAGTACCTTAATGAAAGAAATCATTTTACTAATGGAGTTTCACTCAGAAATATTGAAACAGGTGTTAAGGCAGAACCTGATGTTAACGTTGAAAAAGCAGAAAGTTTTTGAAATAAAACGTTAGAATCGATGATATGCGAAAAAATAGAGGTAAAGGCTTCAAGAAGTCAAACCAATCAACAACATTGGCAGCCTAAGCGAAGTCAAAGTCAGATTCAACTTTCTAAAAACAGATATCAATCCTCAATTGATGTTCCAACGCATGACCACAGCAGCAGATGGTCTCTCGTGAAAACACATACAGGTATTTCAGTATGAATTGTCCAGCGTTCCGTCTTCTTTTTTTGTTACTACAACTGACTACCTCGAGAGGCATGCAATTGGTATGTGGAAGTGATTACATACATTAAATAGATTCTGAGGGTCTTCAGTATGTCCTTGATGGTGGATGACTATTACGACTTCCTTTGACACATGGTATATCATTTGGAGACATTACACAAATGTATTTCGATCGTGTAATCAGAAAGAATATAGACCCTGTTATTGTTTTTGACAGTTATCAAGAACTTCCTTCAAGTAAAGATAGAACACATTTGCGTAGAACAAAGGGCATAATTTCGCCGAACATTAATTTCACCTCTTCTACGACATGCAAAACTTAAACGGAATTTTTCATATTAAACAGTCAAAACAAACAAGCTCTTATAAACGTGCTTTGTGACAAGCCAATGGATAATTACATTAGATGTAAGATTGCGGCTGATGATGCAAATCTTATTGTACACACAGCTTTAGATTGTGCTTTGTCTCTAGTAGTCATAGTAAATGATGAAGCTATGGATCTATCAGTGTTACTTATTTATCATGTTTATCAGCAGTGGCAACGGGTTATTTTAAAATCTTAATACATGACAATCAACTCAAAAAAATTTGAAAATATGGAACATAGAACCGTCTAAAGGATTTCTTGGGGAGAATGTTTGTAATTTGTTGCTCTTTTTGCATTCTGTAACATATTGCGACTCAGCATCTAGGTTTTTTGGAATAGGCAAAGGACATGTATTAAAACACTTAATCAAGAATATCTGAAAATGCATGTCAAGTTTTCATAAATCTATACTATTAAACGAGAAGACCTCATTTTGTGTGTCGCTTCTCTTCCTTCCACGTTAAATTAATCAGCATTCCTCTGTGTTCTATGGGTAACATGCATAGTCGCATTTGTCATGTTTGTCATCCATTCGTATGATTATTCAGATTGAGTTATTTTTGGAGAACAACGACAAAAAAGGAGTCCGGATATTGATTCCGTCATCAGACTGACTTTTAGTCATAGACAAGACTTCCGGTTTGAAACATGCACAAGTACAACCAATCGTATGATAGAAAACAAAAATGAAAAATAAATAAGCCAATCAGAGTGTTCTCCATATCATGGTGTTTAGATCGCAAGAATCACAACTATTATACCTCCTTAGAGAGGACAATTATTTTTTGCGTTTATCTACATGTAAACTACCATTATACTACTTTAATATATAGAGACTCTGTTTTCTGTCTACTGTTTTCTGTGAAATGTTTACTACCAGTTGCATATATATATTAAAATTAAGTAAAACATGTGAAAACAAGAATGTATCCATAGTACACGGATGCCACTTTGGCACTCAGGTTGATTAGACTTCATCAAAAACTACCTTGACCAAAAACTTTAACCTGAAGCGGGACAGACGGGCGGATGAACGAACGAATGCACGGATGCACAAACTAGAAAACATAATGCCCATAAACGGGGCATACAAATTTATTGTTGAAAGTGAAAGTAGTGATTTGTCAAAAATGCAAGTAGGGTACAGATTAGAGGGAGGCAGGACCTTTTTTCAGGACGTCGGGATCAAGAGTTTTTAAGCTCGAGATTGGGATTAGGGGATTGAACCTTACGGGATCCGCAAATAAATTTTTCGATTTCGGGATTTCGGGATCAGGACTTCTCCGAAAACCTCATTAAATTAGCCTTAGTCGGTGTTATATATTTATACAAGATTCATATTCAACCATTGACATGTTAATAAGGCTTTCAGAAGAAAATTACACTGATGGATTGTCCTAGAAGCATATTTTATTGGACTAATAGAACATATATATAACATATTATATATTATATAACAGTAAGGAAAGAAATATCGGACTTTGAAAAAGGGAGAGGGCTTTTGATACCTTTTCAAATCTCCATACATAATACCTTTTTCAATAAATCATTCAACAACAGTTCACAAATTTATGTAATTAAATATATGCTCGCGATTTCGCGGGTGTGTTCTAGTAAGGATTTATTTATCAGCAGATATCATCAAAGCAGGAGAAGAAGCATCAGATTCTGAGAAATTTCATAGTCTTCGAGGGCATTATCGGTGCCAAAAAATGATGTAAGAAGAAGCTGGCATAGATCCTACAGACCATGCAGACTATGTTTGGGAAATTTCACGTGGAAAACTTTGTCCAATTTTGACGGAACTTTCTCCTGCACATAACAAAAGTTTTACCATTATAAGATGCAACTGTAAGCAAAACTGCAACACCAAATGATGTGTCTGTAGACAAAATGGTCTTTAGAAGTCTTTGGTAGGATGCGGTGAATGTTGTGGTTTGAGTTGTTTTAATTATGTTCCCATTGCTGAATCTGGCTTTCCTGATGAAAAGATATTTGTTGTATACAGAAAACTATGGAATAATCTTTAAAAAAATGTTTCCATGTATCTTGTCATTTCCCTTTAAATCATCCGTGACTTTTTACCTCTCGTTATGCATGGTCAACAAATCTTTGAATTTCGCTTAACATCTCTTGTTGGTAAACATAGTTATTTCCAGTTTTTGACCGTTTTTGGCCAAATTAAGCTTTTTCACCCAAAATCAGTGATTTTCAATTTTTTGTTACAATGACTTGTTTCATCTGATTATTTTTCTATTAAGATTTGCATATTTCTATTTTTGGAGTGATTTAAAAACAGCTATAATTCCAAATTGGTGTTTTTCCAGTTTTTAACGATGTTTGATGATTTTGCTATATTTTACCCAAAATCACCAATTACCCTATTAAAAATTACTGTAAAGTTTTGAAAAGATTAGAATAAAGTTTTTTGTCTTTTTTTATCTATCAAATGAACCTCTATTACCAATATTTATATTTTTCTTGTCCTGTTGGTAATCAATTCACGCTTTGTAAATCTCAAATTCCAACAAAAATCGGATGTTCTCACTTAAAATTTCATGTTGGTAAAAAAAACTATTTTTTTATTTCATTTCATAAACTTTTGATTTGAAATTATTATCATCAAACATGAATGTTTAACAAGCTTAAATTATAATCCTGGTACATTTGATAACTATATTTTCCCAGTGTTTCACTTTTTTTGTCAAATTTTGCTATTTTTCACCCAAAAAATCCATTTTCCCAATTACATATACTTGTAGACTTTCAGTATGGTTCAGTCAAAGCCTTTTAGAATTGAAAAATACCACGAGTAATTCTTTTGCAATTTTTTTGAGGTTGGCCACATTTTTCATCCATTTTGACTAAACTATTTAAACATACCTTAAATTTTTAAAGGTAATTTTAATTGTTTGGGTTGCTCATCAATAGAAATATTATCAAGAATATCGAAAGTGTATACACTTGAAACATTTTTTTTTTTAGTGAGAGAACTCAGATATTTAAGACAGCAGTAGGAGATAATGTTGCTTCTCCTGGAAAAATCAGCAAAAAATGTATTTCCAGCAGTTGCGGTAGGCCTCACATTTCGGGTGGAAAGTTTATCCACGAAAGTACGTATAAATAATGGGATAATTTAAAGCAGTTTATCCAAGTTAAGGCAACAGTAGTATACCGCTGTTCAAAAGTCATAAATCTATGGACAAAAAACAAAATCGGGGTAACAAACTAAAACTGAGGGAACGCATTAAATATTAGAGGAGAACAACGACACAACATTAAAATGTGACACACACAGCAACGGACTAAGCATTAGACAACATCCGATGAGAATAACCAATATAACATCAAAACCAAATACATGAATTTGGGATAGAACAGTACCGTGACACGTCTTATAGTAATGATTGATTGATTGTTGGTTGCTTAACGTTCAGTGGCAAATATTTCATGCATATTCAGGACGAGAACAAGTTCACAATAAATACTATTGGATTTAACGTCCCCAATCTGACCGGACGTGACTGCGAACTTGATACATCCCGCACAGCCAAACGGACGCCCCACTTCGGCAAGCGTTTTACCGCCGGTCGGAAGAAGACCAAGTGACCATATTTCTATTCCCCAGTCACCCTTGGGGGGACTTCTTATAGTAATGTGAATTCACACTCAAAAATAGGAGAAAACAAACGACACAACGGAAACACAACGTAAAAATGTTACACACACAGAAACGAACTATGATATAACAATGGCCATTATCCTGACTTGGTACAGGACATTTTTAAAGAAAAAAATGGTGGGTTGAACCTGGTTTTGTGGCATGCCAAACCTCGCACTTTGATGGCATTGTTAAATATAACATTAAAATGACAACATAATAATACAGGACTACAATACAAATAAATAGCAAAACGTCTTAGGCATAGAAACACATAAAATAATAGATAACAAAAGGCATCAGGTTTAAAATTCATAACCTTTTAAGTTTTAAAATAGAAATAAGACATCACAAAATAAAATTGTAAAAATCATCATCAAAATTATAATTATATAAAGGAAATTGTCCTTGGAATTATTGCTTTGAATGACAATTGTTTTATCATTTTTTGGGGTTTTGTCTTGAATGATAAACATAGATACATATACACTTTAAATCACAAAATTAATCAGCAAGGCAAGATCTACTAGCACAACACATTTTGATAATAGGTAGTAGGCTATTACTCTTCATAGGGATGAACTTAAAATTTATTAATGATTCAGATCTCAACTGCTGTTGCCACTTCATATTTTGGCATGTTGAACAAAAAAATGTTCCTTAGTTCCACCAATACTCAAGAGGATACATACATTATATGTCATCGGCTGATATACAGTGACGAGATACAAAGTTTGAGCACCTGTTTCTTGTACAAATAAAATGTATATTTTCAGAAAATGCATGGTTATTCTATATGTCCTTTTGTCTGAAAATTGATTTAATGCAAAAAGGAAAGTCAGAACATATTGTATTAAGCATTAATTTTTTCAGAAGCCATTTGTTGCTTATTTGAAGGGAAAGTTCATGAGTTTTCCCTGGCTAAATGAGGAAGATCCTGAAGGAAAAGTAAGTCACTTCAAATGTTTCAAACACATACATTATTACACAGAAAGCTGTACATATCGGTATGTAGAAAAACAATGTTCACTTTCAAGAAAGATTATATAGATGGTTATTAATTCTTATTAATCTTTATTGTTGTTCCTTTCAAGAAAGATTATATAGATAGTTATTAATTCTTATTAATCTTCATTGTTTGCTTTTTTTTGGGGGGAGGGGGGTCAAGCATGCAATACATGAAGAGTTAGTAATGAAAGTATTTAATTAACAATCATCAATATTTAAGAAAATTCTAAAATGAGAAAAACTGTACAGGAGATTGTGTTTGTAGAAATATTTTGGAGTAACAAAGATAGATTATTGACTTTAATAAAAAAAAAAAAAAAAAAAAAATCAGTTTTATAGTCTTTAAATATGGTCTTTAAGTCTTTAAGTATTGCCTTTTTTTCAACAATTGCATAATTATTATTAGGCCGGTGACCAAAGTCGGATTTATGAAATTTTAATCGTCAAAAATGGTACACGGCTATATCATATATCATTGGATTCGGAAATATGTCTACTTTGAAATTCTTCTGGTCGTCAAAAGTAAATATGGTGCAGTTTTTCAGAAATCTTGATCAAAGGTCACATGTCGTTTTTAAGGAAAAACAAAATTGAATATCTAACTCCGATTCAAATACCCTTTTTACAGTAGAATGATTGAAAACTTGAATCTTTTTTCTTCCTTATTCAATTTTTTATTAAAAAAGTGGAAACCCATCACTAAATGAGATTTCCGAACACACGTATGCGACTTTACAAAAAGGGGGTAATTTTCAATTTTAAATGATGTATTTTTTTCAAGTATCAAGAACAACGTCCGTCACAACTAAACAAAATTTATAGAAAATTATGAACAAATATGTATTTATTAATATAACCACCTAGTATACCGCAATGAAAGTGAAAACTTAAGTTTAAACCACATACGTTGGATTCGGTACAAGCAAAACAGACAACAACAAATATTTCAAAACATACTTATAATTGAGTTTTTACAATGCCATGACGATTTCTATAAAATAAATTTGTATTATAAGAATATAAATAATTTAAGATAAACTAACAACTTTAAAAAGATATTTTTTTATGATAAAATAACCTTTTATTCGTTTGAAAATGGAGAAAGTTTAGGTTCGTTAATCCCAAACTAAGTGACGCAAGATAAAAAATTTTTCTTTGTAGGATAGTTTAACATTGCACTAAATATACGTAACGTTAACCAATAATTAATACCTCAAATCCCTTTTGTAATGTGGGAACGTTATTACGATGATCAGACCCTTGGCTGGAATACCTATGTTCGTAAGTTAGTGGAAGGTTTACAATGTTGCAAATCTCGAATGTCAGTATTGGTCCCTAGTGTTTATAGACCACGAGTAATTCTTAAGCCACGAATCCTATAATAATATTGCGAATATGAATGTTAGACTTCGGATATTTAACGTGATGTTCATTGCAATAGAGTGGTGGTCAAATGTGTGTGTACCACATATAGCGAGCTTTTATCCAGCATCATTGGATAATATCAATTTGTCATTAAAAAATACGCTACATTTGGCAATAACAATATATTAATGGGGGACATAAAACAACTAAAACATCAGTGCACCGCTAGGAAAAAGGTCAAAAGAACCCTGTATTGAAAGAAACGTCTTGTCCTGCTGCTTGCAACATAAAATATCTCTACACAAAAGTCAAGAAAACCCATCTTTACATGATCGAAAGTATACACTAGCTATGATCACATGACTGTAGTCTGCGGAACGTTTCCGATTGTCGTGGTCGTTATGCCCTACAGACTGGTATGTATAATTGATTTGAACTAGGGTTAGCATTTATATCGCACTGCTGATGGTACAAAACTTTCTTTTTGTGAATGTTCGTATAATTCAGAATACAGTTTGACTCCAACTGAAGGTTTATAGTGGCTGTATGACAAATTAACATTAAACAGCTTTAATGTAAAAGTTCTGTTTTAGAGAATAAAATTCCTTGTCTTGTTTGTAGTTTTATTTACAATAAATGCAATCATATGCAAGAGAGACCAAAGATAATATAGAGACATTAAACATCATAAGTCGAAAATAAACTGACAACGCCATGGCCAAATAAAGGAAAACACTCACAGACAAACAATAGTATACACATATCATAACCCTAGATAGCCGTGACTTCGATTTCTTGACTTCTTAAACAAAAGCTAGGGGAATTTCAAATTTTCAAAAAGAGATCAGTTCGATTGTGACAACAACAAGCAACCCGTGTCATGCGAATCAAAAATATCAATATGTTACAAACAGGAATAGAACACAAATTAATTGCAAATTTTCAGATCTGATGTGATACTTAGTATCTAAACATCTTAAACCGCACAAAGATGTTGCTAGTGAGTTGGGTCACGACAGAGCTTTAAGATAACATTATTCGTGATACGGTGATATGAAAACTTATTTTGTGCCTCAGATTGATTTCAGTAGCCAGTTCTTCTCCATACTTAAATACATGTTACCAACTTTCCACGTTTGACACTCAGGTGTCCCAATTGAAACAGAATCTCCTAAACCTTCCAGAGGCACATGAGATAACCCCAAGGTTTTCAGGACGTTTCGTGTTGATCTTTGTTGGTCTATGTAGAGTTTTGTATAATTTTGTTTGTCATTTACGTCGTTCTTCGACTTTTACCATGCCGTTTTGATATTATCGTCGACTTATAAGTTTGAATATCCCTTTTAAATCTGCGGCTTGTTTTAAGTAGTCAGGCCGGGTACACCCCTGTTCACGTAGTTCATGCAGTCTGTATTGACTCACATGCACAAGTGTGGGGTATCATTTGATATATGTGCATATTACACGATAACACAGAGGAGAATAGTTCATTGAGACATGGGGAAATTGACAATTGGAAAGTTAAAATCGCCCAACAAAAGTTTGTCAAAGATTTTTTGTTTGTAGTCGTCAATCTGTCTCAAAATCAAAGAAAAGGTCAATATATGAAGCAAACAATCTAGTATCTGTAATATCCTTTATCACAAGCTAACCGGGAAATGTCAGTACTGATTGACTGATGTGTGGATAAAAGAGAGACAGGGAATCTTCAATATATCTGAATTTGAAATCAAAGAACTAAGCAAAATGGCTTTCTCGAGGTCTTTAAAAAGTTTCTGCATTTCAAATTGCAGTGCAAACTGTAAATACTGCTATGTTATGAGACCTAATCACCATCCGTATACACTTTAATTATAAACAATTTTCAAGCGACTAGCATAAACCATAGATGTACATGTATGAATGAACAAAAGTCACAATCGTCCGCGCAATTTAGGGAAATTTCATCATTACACCAATCAACTGTGTCAGAATACCTTCATTTACTGTAAGTGGTAAAAAAGGGATCAATTATTCCACCTCCGCAATTAAGAAAATAACACTATTTTAAGAATTAAACTGAATGACTGCTTCTATAAAATGTTAAAACCAAGTTTCAACGGACTTTCTAGTTTTGTTATCTTTTTGGGATTTTGTCAGATCCCTATTTCTTAAATAAACAACCGAAAAACTTATTTTCCTCTTATATGAATACAATCATATTAACACATCCTTGAAAAAGAATGTCGGACACCCAAATAATTCAATGAAATAATAAAACATCAACAAAAACAAGAAATATCAAGTCTAAAATATTACAGAAAAACTATGTAGTCAGCCCAATCATGGACATGACACAACTATCCGAAATTTTTTTTCAAGTTAATGATTGAATAGCAGAGATTTTTAAAAGTTTAAAAAATATTGTTTTAAACAATCTTATCCCATAAAAACATGTGTACATGAAAAGAAAAATTGCAGTTTTATTAATTTATAGTAGATACAATATAATCCATTTATCAGCGCTTTATTGCATGATGTTGGTATCAAGTAAAACACAAAAATTTCCCTATTAACAGTAGTTTTTACCTTCATAATTTGTCATCAAATGGCTTTTAGGGTTATCTTTTTCGCCTAATGCATAGATCATTATGTTTGATGTTTGAATAAAACAAACAAGAATGATACTTGAGGTCAGCTTTTGAATAAAACGCCAAACTGCATGCCACTAATGATTGGTATTTGAAGTCAAATTTGCTGACTAAAAGATTAAATAAAAAAAAACTGCACCATACGACTTTTTGACGACCAATCTTAAATCCAAGTAAAATCATTTTTCTATGACTGTGCCAATTTTTAGCCGTGTACCATGAAGTGAAATTAAACTCTTTTAATTAGCGACTTTTTCTTATTCCGTCACCGCACTATATGTAATGTATGAATCTGTTATTTTAATAGAAGAGTGGAGAAAAGGAGATAACAAAAGGATAGTGAAATTCATCAATTGAAAATTAAACTGACAATGCCATAGCTAAAATGAAAATGACAAACAATAGTACACAAAATACAAAATAGAAAAAAAAAAGACTATGCAACATGAATCCCACCAAAAACTTGGTGATTTCAGTCAGGTGCCCCGGAAAGGTAAACAAATCCTGGTTATGCTACAAATATACAATCATTGATTGATTGATTGTTGGTTGCTTAACGTCCAGTGGCAAATATTTCATGCATATTCAGGACGAGAACAAGTTCACAATAAATACAATAGGTAGGTTGTTGTAATAGAGGCCATCTAGGATGATGGTCGGGGAAATTTGGACTGCCACTGGAAAATGAGGGTATATTGGATAGGGACATAAAATTTTGCCTTGCAACAGACCACCTACGGACCCCTCAAAGAGTTGTTGCAAGGGTTCTTAACGTGCAAAGAGCGTGGCACTCTCTTTACACGAGGCATCGGATTTAACGTCCCCTTCTGACGGACGTGACTGCGAACTTGATACATCCCGCACAGCCAAACGGACGCCCCACTTCGGCAAGCGTTTTACTGTCGGTCGGGAGAAGACCAAGTGACCATATTTCTATACCCCAGTCACCCTTGGGGAAAATATATGAACAAAGGGATGCAACTACCAACATACAATTTCGGATTTCCTTGCAAATTAATATAAACCATTTTAATTTTTATTTAAAAATTCAGAATAAAATGCAGAATGAAAGCCGTCTTTAAGCTTAAAACAAAACCATATATGTAACTAGTTTAGAAAGCAGTTCTTCGAAGTGTGTTAATATACAGTCTGCCAATAGATTAAGAACTTACAGAAAATTAAGAAAATATGTTTATGCTTGAACCATATTGAAAAAAAAAATTGAAAAAAAGACAGGCAAAAAATTACAAGATTACGAACTAGCTGTCATTATCCTGCAATCGAAAGGGGAGGTTTATTGGTATAAAAGCTAAAGACAGAAAGTGTAAGCAATTTATGAACACAGTTGAAGACAATCTACATTTTCATTTGAAATTTCCTGTTCTAAAAGATACTAGTACTTATAATCAGTCTAATCTAATTCCACATTAAAAAAATTCTCAAGGTTGTCTGATAAACTGATGAATGAAAGGAGTAGGGGCATTAAGGCCTGGTTTTGGAAATTAAGGTTTTGGAAATTAAACTGACAATGCCATAGCTAAAATGAAAATGACAAACAATAGTACACAAAATACACAAAACGCCATATAAAGAACGATACATAGCTGGGTCTTCAAAATGTTCAACCAAACATCTTTCTAAAGTACTGACTACTATTCTTTCGACAGTTAAAAATGGGCTTCAAAAATATTGTGAGGAGATATATTCTACCAGTGGTGTTAACCAGATGTGGATTCTCAAAAATTCGAAAGATCTACTGCTTAACCTTCAATCACAATCTTTGCAATTTTGCAGCAACATAAAAACTTTTGATTTTTCTACGCTATATACTACTATTCCCCATGCTCAGTTGAAAGATCGACTACACCATCTCATAAAACAGAGCTTTTTCTATAAAAATGGAAATCGTAGATACAAATTTCTTGTTTTGGGTTACAATAATTCATATTTTGTGAAAAATCACACTGAATCTCCCAGAAAATATACAGAAGATGATATTATCAAAATGCTGGACTTTTTGATCGACAATATATTTGTTGAGTTTGGAGGATTTATATTTCAACAGACAGTCGGTATTCCAATGGGTACTAATTGTGCACCCCTGCTGGCTGATTTGTTTTTGTACTCGTATGAAGCAGAATTCATTCAGAACCTTCTAAAAGACAAAAAGAAAAAGCACCTTGCGAAATTCTTTAATTTTACTTTCCGATATATTGATGATGTTCTATCATTGAATAACCCATATTTCAGCCAATACTTACATCTCATATATCCAAGTGAACTTGAAATTAAGGATACCACTGATACTAGAAGGACTGCTTTATACCTTGATCTTTTCCTCAATATTGACGTAGATGGACGACTTCACACGAAAATCTATGATAAACGGGACGATTTCAACTTCCCAATTATCAATTTCCCATTTCTCAGCAGTAACATACCCTCTGCCCCTTCGTATGGTGTTTACATATCACAATTGATACGTTATTCACGTGCTTGTTCACACTATACGGACTTCATATACAGGAGTGTGCTCCTTACGCAGAAACTGCTCCAACAAAGTTATGAGGAGGACAGATTAAAATTGACACTCCGTAAATTTTATGGACACCATCACGATTTGGTGGATCCATACGATGTTTCGTTGACCAAACTAGCTAAGGACATTTTTACCACATGGTAGATTGTGTTTTGTCATAATGTCGTCTAATCTTTTAATTACCAAACGTGACTTATTCCCGATTGTGACTGTTTTGCCGAGTGTGAACTCGCATTACTATAAGACGTGGTACGGTACTTATACATCCCAAATTCATGTATTTAGTTTAAATGTTTAATGTTATATTTGTAATTCTCATCGGATTTTGTCAAATGTGTTGACGTCTTTTCTATTATATTTATGTGTTATGGTAAAGAAAATTAATCACCGCCTTCATTTATCAGATTTGATTTCGTTCAAAGTAATCAGTATGATATTTTACGTTTGAAGTTAGATTCATAACAAACCTGACATAGTTTTATAATATAGTTAATTGCTACCTCAGTTTTATATTAATAAGAATTAAAATGTGCTTTGTTATTAAATGCAATATCAGTATTTAGTTCAAATACATAATCTTAAATTAATCCTAATTCTATCTTATTCATTCTTATGTGACGTCATTTTTCATTTTTTGATGCTCTGTTTTACTAATTCAAATGACGTCATTTTTTCGTCATTTTTCAGTTTCAAATAGGACGTCACTTGGCGTAGAGGTTTAAACGTATTCGGATGTGTCTACTTTTGTGTTTCAAATGTCTGGTTATGTAAATGTATTTCAGTTGTTTCCTGTAATTAGTTAATACTTCAGCTTTATCATGTACATCTTTTGAATATTCATTTTATTAAATTTACTGTTTGCAAAAGTATAAATTACTCTAAATTATAGGGATTTTCTGGTAACTTAACAGAAAACCCTTGCCGTTTTTGGCACAACCTTTTTGATCTTTTGGTCCTCGATGCTGTTCAACTTTGTACTCGTTTCGGCTTTCAAACTTTTGTATCTGTGCGTCACACATAGGTCTTGTGTGGACAAAATACACTTCTGGCGTATTAAAATTTTGAACTTGTTGCCTTTTGTTGGCTGTTGTTCGTGTGATTCTTTGTCAATTGTGTTCTCCAATTTATTTATATTGTAGTCCTGTGTTGTCATTTTGATGTTATATTTCACATGGCCATAAAAGTGCGAGGTTTGGCATGCCACAAAACCAGGTTCAACCCACCATTTTTTCCTTTAAAAATGCCCTGTACCAAGTCAGGAATATGGTCATTGTTATATTATAGTTCGTTTCTGTGTGTATTACATTATAACGTTGTGTCGTTTGTTTTCTCTTATTTTTGAGTGTAAATTCACATTGCGATAAGACGTGTCACGGTACTTGTCTATCCCAAATTCATGTATTTGGTTTTGATGTTATATATATATGTTATATTTGTTATTCTCGTGGGATTTTGTCTATATGTGTTACATTTTAGTGTTATGTCGTTGTTCTCCTCTTATATTTAATGCGTTTCCCTCGGTTTTAGTTTGTTATCCCGATTTTGTTTTTTGTCCATGGATTTATGAGTTTTGAACAGCGGTATACTACTGTTGCCTTTATTTGGCCCAAGAAAATAAAATATTTGATAACTTTTTCAAATTAGCACATAATCTTTAGAAATGTATAGGGTCAAGAAATATAAATGAAAAACATTAAGATTCTTATGTGATGACGTCACAATTACGTCATAATATGTACTGTTTTCACAAAAACGAAGAAAATTCAGAATTTATGCAGTTTTCTATCTTTATTTCTGTTGTGGAAACATCGTGCACAGCCAAGAAACAACAAAATAATTTAACTGAAGCTTTATTATTACTATTGACAAAATCTCACCAAATATAAAGTTGTTTCTTGGGTGCGCACATACTTTTCCAATCAAAAATATACTTAAAAATTTGATGAAAATCACAAAATTTTACAAAATATGCAAATTAAGGCATGATTTGTTGCCATGGTAACTTGTTCAATGTCCAATTTTTTTTTTTTCTGAATACCTTCTACCCGAGATACTTTTCAGTAATTTAAAAATATGTATGATAACTTTTAAATTTGAAGTAATTTTTGGGCCAAATAAGGGCCTTATTGCCCCTACTCCTTTGTTTGAATTCGTTCAACTGAAGATTTGTTTGTTACTTCAAGCTTTACTTATTTATTGCACCTCCTTTTTTAAAAACAAAAGAAATATAAATGTATATATAATGAGTTGTTCCCATACCCTAGGACTACAACATTATGTCAGTTCTCCCGGTACTAAAAAAACTTCATGTTTGTCAATAACTTGGTTTATAATCAGGTTACTTTATGTGACTGTGTATTGATGTTTTTAGTTTAAATGTACTTAAATCATTTACTGTGCTTTATTTTGTAATTTATTTGATTGTATCATCTCACCCTTTAGAGATCATAAGTACTTTGATTGTTTTGTTTGGCTTATATTAATAATTACTATTTTTTAATATTTCTTAGTATAAGGCAACCCGCATGCATAAATCGCATGATATTTCTTAAGAAACCACCAACATAATGAGATGCTAAAGCTTTGCCTCCCATTTGTTCACTAATTAGAGGAATCAAATAAGGATAAATGTGTGTAAAAATAAATCATAAATGGTAGACTATTTTTGAATATTTTATTTTTTATAATTATATACCCTGCAAACATGTATGCAAAATGAGGACTGTAACGGCTAAATAGTTATCAAAAGTACCAGGATTATAAACATTTCTATTACAGACCTACCCTCACATCTTTGGCTAAACATTTATATTACAGACCTACCCTCACATTTTTCAAAAGATGTGACATGGTACTATCAATATAGTTTTTCCACAGATAAGAAGTTGTGGTATTAATCACATTCTATTGTTGAGGAAATATTAAGCTGGCCAATGATAAATAATGATATTTTTCAAACTGCAATATATCAAATGATTTTTTTTTAGATAAAGTGTGATTCAAGGTTTTTGAAATTTGGATATTTTTGTCTAAGGGTTTAAGTTAAGATTTTGTTTTCATTTTGATGAAAATGAAACTAGCAAACATAATTATAGTCAAGGGGTTTGGTACCACCTTAAAAAGAGAGACAGGACCTATCCTATGACCTATGTGGTCATTTTCATAAATTTCCTGTTTACAAAACTTTGAATTTTTAGAACTAGGGATTTTCCTATCCCAGGCATAGATTACCTTAGATGTATTTGGCACAACTTTTTGGAATTTTGGATCCTCAATGCTCTTCAACTTTGTACTTGTTTGGCTTTATAATTATTTTGATAAGTCTTATGTAGACGAAACGCGCGTCTGGCGTACTAAATTATAATCCTAGTACCTTTGATAACTATTTACACCACTGGGTCGATACCACTGCTGGTGGACGTTTCGTCCCCGAGGGTATCACCAGCCCAGTATTCAACACTTCGGTTTTCCAACCGCAACTTATAGATTAACTTTTACATGTGCAATGTCTAGCTCTTTGATAAGCTGAACAGCACAGGTTTAAAATTCAATTAAATAAAAAAAAACGTTTTTTTACCCTTCGTTCTGTTTTTCAAAATTGTATATTTTTTTTATATATTCAGAGAATGTTACATGATAAGATTTCATATATATTCAAAAGGACTTTTTAAAAAGTTTTATTTCTATGGGTAGCATTTTTACTCCAAAAAATTGTATTTGTTAACATGGTTACCTTTTCATAACATCACATGTAAACATTGCATTTCCCTCACAAACTAATAAACTCATCATAGATACCAGGACTAAATTTTATATATACGCCAGACGCGCGTTTCGTCTACAAAAGACTCATCAGTGACGCTCGAATCCAAAAAAATTAAAAAGGCCAAATAAAGTACGTAAATATTCTTCATTTATGGATTGGGTATGTTTATTTACCATTCTATTATTACAATTGATTAAACAACACATCATATTTACTTTATCCACCTCACTTGCTAGTTTGGAATTTCTAGTTAATTGAAGAATGCAAATTATAAGAAACATCTTCATAATTGACAATACCTTTGAAATACGTTATGCTTTCTTGTTTAGTCTTTTAGACATTACATGGGTGCATCTGATCATATATTTTTTAGCAATGAACATTTAAGGATTTATGAGTTGCTGATAAGTGTTAACATGGCTAAACAGTAAAATCACAAAAATACTGAACTCCGAGGACAAAATGACAAATCACATCAAACCAATGGACAATAACTTTCATATTTTTGACTTGGTATAGGCATTTTCAAAGGTGGAAAAGATTGATTGAACCTGTATTTATAGCTCTTAACCTCTCGCTTCAAATTTCGGGATTATGAGCAGTAAAGCCTTTTCTGAACATCTGAACATTAAAATTGAAAATACCTACATTACTTTGGTATAGATTAACATTAGAAGCTTTCCCTTTCAGAGAGCTTTTGCAGACAGACAGTCTGTTCAAGACAAACAACACCAGCAAACTTGACTTTAGGAAATATTTGCAAAAAGCTTTATTTTTTAGCTTTAGACAGTTTCAAGTGGACATACTATGAAGATTCTACACAATAATCCAGTGCATTTATGAATTTCACAATACATTTGAATATCAAATGAAACTAGAAGATGCCACATAATTAACAATATGAACTACCGGTAATCAAAAATTAAAAAAAAAAATCACTACATAATTATACAAGGACTACGCATGGTAATCATGTGCATTGTTTAACGCATGATTCTCATTCGTAATTCCGCTTCCTTAAAATCGATTGAATACAAGTTATTTCTTCCCACGAATATTGTGATACATTTTCGTTATCAATTTAGCACCGAGTGGCATTATAACCGCAACTTATAAATTAACTTTTACATGTGCAATGTCTAGATTTTCGTCTAGCTCTTTGATAAGCTGAACAGCACAGGTTTAAAATTCAATTAAATAAAAAAAAAAGTTTGTTTACCCTTCGTTTGACAAAGAGATCCAAGAAGGTGGTTCAAACAGTGTATAAGGGCACATAGGAATATTTAATTAGTAAATCGGTATTGCTGAATAAATAAACTCATCATAGATACCAAGACTAAACTTTGTATATACGCCAGTACGAAGTTGAAGAGCAATGAGGACAAAAAATCCTAAAATTTTGCCAAATCCAGCTAAGGGAATCTATGCCCGAGGTAGAAAAGCCTTAGTATTTCAAAAATTCTTAATTTTGTAAACGGTTAATTTATAAATATAACCATATCAATGATAACTCGTGTCAGCACAAAAAATGCTGATGTCGGCACAAAAATTGCTGACTACTGGGCTGGTGATACCCTCGGGGAAATAAATCTCCTACCAGCAGTGGCATCGACCCAGTGGTTGTAAATAAACTCATCATAGATACCAGGACTTAACTTTGTATATACGCCAGACGCGCGTTTCGTCTACAAGAGACTCATCAGTGACGCTCGAATCTAAAGAAGTTAAAAAGGCCAAATAAAGTACAAAGTTGAAGAGCAATGAGGACCAAAATACCTAAAAGTTTTGCCAAATCCATCTAAGGTAATCTATGCCTGAGGTAGAAAAGCCTTAGTATTTCAAAAATTTTAAATTTTGTAAATAGTTAATTTATAAATATAACTATATCAATGATAATTCATGTCAGCACAAAAAGTGTCGTCTACCGGGCTGGTGATACCCTCGGGAAATAAATTTCCACCAGCAGAGGTATTAATTATTATTAAACAGTTCATTAAAGAACGACATGTTGGATCTTTTTTTATGAACGTGTTAAAACTGAATGTTCTATATATACATTGGCCGGCACTTCTTAAAAATTTAGAAAATAGGTATTAGATATAGGAAGATGTGGTGTGAGTACCAATGAGACAACTTTCCAAATAACAATTTATAAAAGTAAACCATTATAGGTCAATGTACGGCCTTCAACACGGAGCCTTGGATCACACCGAACAACAAGCTATAAAGGGCCTTACAATTACTAGTATAAAAGTTTCTACATATAAAGTCGACATTTACAAAATGGTAGTGTAACACAGTGATAACTGATGTACCAATATTTTGATTTTTATTTATTATTGTCTGTTTTGTTCACGCATTGTTGCAAATATAACGGAATTGATGCCAATGTCATATAAGTGAAAGGTTTAGCGCTATAAAACCAGGTTCAATCCACCATTTTCTACATTTGAATATGCCTGTACCAAGTCAGGAAGATGAAAGTTGTTGTTCATTCGTTTCATGTGTTTTGTCATTTGAAAAGGGACTTTACGATCAAATTTTCCTCGGAATTCAGTATTTTTGTGATTTTACTTTTTTTCATTTATATTTTCAGTATTTTTGTGATTTAACTTTCTTTATTTATATTTTATAAATAGCAGGTCGGCACATCGTAATGAATTGATTTATTAAGGTATTAAATGGTGTTTTTAAATGTTAAGGGGGCTCGCGGGTCTAAATGATTTTTTTTATTTAATATAGGATTTCTCTATATTTTTCTATAAATGAACTTTATCTTATACTTAATAGAAAAATGAAATAAAAAAATGGGGTCACCGTTCATTTACGCTCACAATCTGCTTTTGAAAGAAGCATACATTTTTGTATCAAACAATTAAATGATTTTGAATAAATAATACATTAACTTTATTTTATAATTAGTTAAATTGTCCGTAATTTTACAAATTGAATAAACACATCTCCATTACTATTTCCAAACCAATATCTATACATGTATTCATCTAAATCCTTTTGCTGTGCTTCTTGATTATGTGCAGTAAAGGATCTTAATCTCTTTTATTCACAATTTTCATATGTTTTGAGTATTTTTTTCAGTTCTATCAAACACCCAAACTTTCAGATAACAGCTACCACACTGATAGTTTCTTTTTTTTCCAAACAGTGACTCGTCTATTTCTGTAACATTTCCAGATAAATCACCCTTTATTTGAAAGGGCATATCTAAGTATTTCATTCTTCAAAACAGAAATTTAAAAGACGTTCAACAATAAGTATTTCATTCTTCAAAACAAAATTTTAAAAGACGTTCAACAATGAACATACGGAGATTATCAGACGGGGAGGTTTTTCAAACAAAAATAGAATTTGATGAATTTCTACCTTTTGAGATTAGTAGATGGTTAGAGGTTTATAAAACTCCAACAAACTGTCCAAAAACTTGACAATTCAATATCTACTGTCACTTATAAGTTCTTTATGTGGACAAGTCATCAGTTTAGTCTAATGGACAGTCCTCTTTTCATCGCAACTAATTCCACTAAAATCCAAACAGTCTGACAGGATTATTAATCTAGTTATTGAAGATATAGAAAAACATTCGGGTTCAAAAAATACTCTTGAAACTTGCACAACTGCCGGCATACATAGACAGCAAAATGGCGGATATGGCATTTTTCACAGGAGATGAAGGAGAAAGATTTATATCAACCATATCACAAAAACAAGGAGAATCTGATAGGGCACTACTTTGCAAGATGTGGAACGGAAAGGGAGATTCAACGTCGCTTGCTTCTAGATCAAGGGAATTTAGTTCAACGTTCCACGCGTTTTGGCTACATAAAGACTCATCAGTGACGCTAATATCAAAACAGTACAAAAGCCAAACAAGTATAAAGTTGAAGATATAAAAAAGAAGATGTGGTATGAATTCCAATGAGACCACTATCCACAAAAGACCAAAATGACACAGACATTAACAACTATAGGTCACCGTACGGCCTTCAACAATGAGCAAAGCCCAATGTTGGCACGGGAAGCAGTAATAACTCTTAAAATTTATAACTGGTTTTGACTGTTTAAACCTGCACCAACACCATATAGAACCTCATAAGTATGGAATTTGACTGGATTTGCAAATCTCTAAACAAGATCAGCAACCACTCATAATCACGCGTGTTTAACAGTTTAAAAAAGGATGGAAGGACTAAATTATTTTATAAAAGCGGTTAATATATAAGTTAAACTCTTTCCCAAACTTTGTTATATTTGCTGCATTGTCTAAAAGATAGCCAAATGACAGTGATGTATTTTCCCCGCGGAGATAATCACACCGGTAGCAAAATTGCATGAATGTACGAAGATCAAACAAGATACAGGCTAGGACGTCGCCAAGCATTAAAAAGTTCCAGAACAGACGTCACCATGGACGCGCTGTTGTGTGATATGGCAGGAGTCATCTCATCTCCAGACATGATAAATATCCCAAACATGATTCATCCAGATCAAACCAGTGACAATAACAACAGTTCACATACATAGCCATGCTCAGTTCTCCTTGAAGTAATTTTGAACTTTGATGACCTTGAACACCGTCTCATTTCGAAATATGAAGCCAATGGCTGCAAAAACAGACTCAATTCACCAGCAATTAACTAAATAGTCTTAATTTGCCAGAAGTTATAATGTTCTGAATTGTAAATATACAGATGTCGTCTACGATTGCAGAAGAACCTGTATGAAATGTTTAAGAGAATGGGGGGAAAAATTAATAGAGGTGTTCAAGTTAATGAGTAACCCAGGTTATTCTAACATTCAATCCAACGCAGCTTTTTGAATGGTCAGTTATATTTCTGAACCGAAATTTATATTTAAACAGAAATTATTTGTAATACTTATTTTAAAATATAAAATGCCACGTAAAAAGAACTGTGATATTGTTTATGAAGGGAGATGGCCTGGACAATGTGTTCACTGTGGGGAGTGTGGAAGATCAGACAGGTATACTCATCTTATACAGACATACAGTCAAAAGAAGTTTTTTTCTGATTTGTACGCCTTTGTGAAAACAGCATTACATTTGAAGGAAATGTGAATTACTATTCACCAGAAAATGTAATCAAAAGATAAATTTAGATCAACTATTAAACAACTCTTACATTTATTTAAAATTCAGTCTTAGTGCGTCATTTGTCTTGTACTTAAAATTCAGTCTTAGTGCGTCATTTGTCTTGTACTAGAGTGTTGATTTTAGGGCATAGTTTCATTAAGTGGTTGTTTCAGGATATCATACACACATAGGAAGTAAACTTGTCCAGAACCTTAGTTTGAGGGAGGCATATCATACACACATAGGAAAGTAAACTTGTCCAAAACCTTAATTTTAGGGAGGCAGGTGTGAGAACAGGGTTTTTAGGTTTTAGATGAACACCATAGGAGTCGTAGGGAAATTCAGCAATATTCTCCAGATATTGTAGTTTTGCAAATTTGTGGCAATGACCTAGATTGCGAGTACTTTAAATTAAATGCATTACGTACTATTGTCACTTAACACAAGACCTGCAAAATAGAATATTAATATTTAGTTCTTATAGATAGTTTTGAAGTTGTGTTTACTGTTTTCTTCATCGTCTTCAATCAGTTGTTGAAAATTTGATTGATTGATTGATGGTTGCTTAACGTCCAGTGGCAAATAGTTCATCCATATTCAGGACGAGAACAAGTTCACAATAAATACAATAGGTAGGTTGTTGTAATAGAGGCCATCTAGGATGATGGTCGGGGAAATTGGGACTGCCCCTGGAAAAATGAGGGTATATTGGATAGGGACAGACAATTTGTCTTGCAACAGGCCACCTATGGACCCCTTAAAGTTCTTAACGTGCAAAGAGCGTGGCACCCTCTTTACACGAGGCAACGGATTTAACGTCCCCCTTCTGACCGGACGTGACTGCGAACTTGATACATCCCGCACAGCCAAACGGACGCCCCACTTCAGCAAGCATTTTACTGCCGGTCGGGAGAAGACCAAGTGACCATATTTCTATACCCCAGTCACCCTTGGGGTGTTGAAAATTTGAGGGTTGATACACATTATTGTTGAAGGAACTCGAGGGATGAAATAATGAAAACAAATTTATGTTTATGCAACTGAAACAATTGATTTTTAAGCAACGAAGAACTCCATCACATAATATTATATTTCTCGAGTCATGATTGTGCTCCCCTTAAATTTGAGAGTAAGAAATGGTAGCTGCTGGAAGGCAAATCCTGCCATTGAAAGAAGTTGAAGAATTGATTGCAATTAGAGAAGTGTCGGATCTGGATCTTTTACAACTTCAACATTTCAAGATTTCACTGTGGATGATGGTCTATTTTGATACTTGACAGATTTAATACACAATATGTTGTATTCAACCCACTACTATTGGGTTTACTAAAATTTATATGTGCTGACATGAACTATCATAATATGGTCATATTTATAAATCATCAGTTTTCAAAGTTTTTGAATTACTAAAGCTTTCCTACCTCAGGAATAGATTACCTTTTTGGCAAAACTTCTAGGAATTTTGGTCCTCAATGCTCCTCAACTTCGTTTTTTATTTGGCCTTTTTATTTTTTCTGGATTCGAGCGTTACTTATGAGTCTTTTGTAAACGACACGCGCTTCTGACGTAAATACAAAATTAAATCTTGGCATCATGCACGAGTATATTATGCATACATTTGGCAAGTAATGGATGAAATTGTCTGGCTCCTACAAAATTGTGATTTTAAGACTGGCATTGATTTTCAAAACTTGGCAACATAGGTCATTTCTGGAATCATGTCTTTCACTGGAAAAGATCGTCAATTTCGCACGCCTTTATGACGTCATTTACCAGATAAAAGGCGCGCCTGTATCCCTACTCTTATTATTTTTTTTCTTTAATTGTAAAATTAATAAAAATAATCTTTCTAAAATATAATATACAAAAATATATACATTATAATACACTTAATTTTGCTGATAATAGTTCTCAAAGGTACCAGAATTATAATTTAGTACGCAAGACGCGCGTTTCGTCTTCATAAGACTCATCAGTGACGCTCATATCAAAATATTTATAAAGCCAAACAATTACAAAGTTGAAGAGCATTGAGGATCCAAAATTCCAAAAAGTTGTGCCAAATACGGCTAAGGTAATCTATGTCTGGGATAAGAAAATTCTTAGTTTTTCGAAAAATTAAAAGTTTTGTAACAGGAAATTTATTAAAATGACCACATTATTGATATTCATGTCAACACCGAAGTGTTGACTACTGGGCTGGTGATACCCTCGGGGACGAAACGTCCACCAGCAGTGGCATCGACCCAGTGGTGTAAATAGTTATCAAAATTACCAGGATTATAATTTAGTACGCCAGACGCGCGTTTCGTCTTCATAAGACTCATCAGTGACGCTCATATCAAAATATTTATAAAGCCAAACAATTACAATAATAAACTCGTGATTATTCTAAACCCATCAACACTTAATGATGTAAAAGCAGCTGATACTTTTATTAAAGAGTAAATAGAACTGAGGAAAGGAGACAAATAACTGTTTTTATCATATCTATTATAATTTTGTCCAGTTTTCACTGTGTTTGTTTTGTCTATGTATTTTCTATAACCAAAATTGGTTTTTGTTTGTTTTGCAAAATAAAGAATTTATTAAAGGTTTCCAGCACTTTCATAATCGTCATTCTGTAGGGTAATATACAAATAATTAATGTGCCTAAGTACATAATCGTGATTGCCGTATGCCTGAGGGAGGGTGGCCATCCTTTTAGATTTAAATTTCAAAAAAAAAAATTGTGCAGTATAAAATAAAACTTTTTCACCCGTTTGCTCCATATGTGTCGGAAATTTCTATTCATACATTTTTGTCACGTGGTGATGGAAGTCACATGACAGATTTGTCTAAAAACCATATCCCGGTGCTGACCTATTTCGACAAGCTAAGTGAAACCTGCTTCTAAAGCAGAAGCGGTTGTGACATGAAAGTAAATATTAAATTGAATGAACAGGTTTAACCCTTTGACTGCCATGACATTGGAAAACGCTCTACCGTTGACTGCTAAGAATCGGCTCGGTTTCGTACGTTATCAAACAGCGCCATGGCAACCCTTACAACAACTGATAACGTCACGCTATTGTGCATGGTACCTGTATGATCATTGCTCGTTTTGATGACACCACAGCTGTCTGCTTCGTTGATTTATCACTCTCAAGTGTCGATATTTTTAACTGTATTTGTGTTGTATATTTTGGTCAGTCTTTTAATTGGTGCTAATTGCAATTTATAAGTATTTGTAAAAACTGATAGCCTCATTGACTTTAATGGTACATTTATCAACAAGTTCTGTGCCACATGGCCAATATTTTGGCCTTTGTTATTTCTCAAAAATGCCACGGACACCTTGGAAATTATTTTGAAGAATATAAAATTCATCGTCTGTGTTGTATGAAATAAACCATAATTAGTTATGGTGACAACAGTGTTTAGTTTTAAATATTTAGCGGTTTTATTTCGATTGACATCAGTAGAAGTGTGACGTCTTTTGCGTCACTTTTAAATTCACGACAGGTTCCCGTTCTAGAACAAACTGTATGTGTAATATGCTTTATTAAAAACAAATGTTCGGATTTGTGTACCAAATTCCATTGTCAAACTTGAGGGAAAAAAACTTGAGGGCCTTCAATACGGAGCCTTGGATCACACCGAACAACAAGCTATAAAGGGCCTTACAATTACTAGTATAAAAGTGTCTACATATAAAGTCGACATTTACAAAATGGTAGTGTAACACATTGATAACTGATGTACCCATATTTTGATTTTTATTTATTATTGTCTGTTTTGTTCACGCATTGTTGCAAATATAACGGAATTGATGCCAATGTCATATAAGTGAAAGGTTTAGCGCTATAAAACCAGGTTCAATCCACCATTTTCTACATTTGAAAATGCCTGTACCAAGTCAGGAAGATGAAAGTTGTTGTTCATTCGTTTCATGTGTTTTGTCATTTGAAAACGGACTTTACGATCAAATTTTCCTCGGAATTCAGTATTTTTGTGATTTTACTTTTTTTCATTTATATTTTCAGTATTTTTGTGATTTTACTTTCTTTATTTATATTTTATAAATAGCAGGTCGGCACATCGTAATGAATTGATTTATTAAGGTATTAAATGGTGTTTTTAAATGTTAAGGGGGCTCGCGGGTCTAAATGATTTTTTTTATTTAATATAGGATTTCTCTATATTTTTCTATAAATGAACTTTATCTTATACTTAATAGAAAAATGAAATAAAAAAATGGGGTCACCATTCATTTACGCTCACAATCTGCTTTTGAAAGAAGCATACATTTTTGTATCAAACAATTAAATGATTTTGAATAAATAATACATTAACTTTATTTTATAATTAGTTAAATTGTCCGTAATTTTACAAATTGAATAAACACATCTCCATTACTATTTCCAAACCAATATCTATACATGTATTCATCTAAATCCTTTTGCTGTGCTTCTTGATTATGTGCAGTAAAGGATCTTAATCTTATTTATTCACAATTTTCATATGTTTTGAGTATTTTTTTTCAGTTCTATCAAACACCCAAACTTTCAGATAACAGCTACCACACTGATAGTTTCTTTTTTTTCCAAACAGTGACTCGTCTATTTCTGTAACATTTCCAGATAAATCACCCTTTATTTGAAAGGGCATATCTAAGTATTTCATTCTTCAAAACAGAAATTTAAAAGACGTTCAACAATAAGTATTTCATTCTTCAAAACAAAATTTTAAAAGACGTTCAACAATGAACATACGGAGATTATCAGACGGGGAGGTTTTTCAAACAAAAATAGAATTTGATGAATTTCTACCTTTTGAGATTAGTAGATGGTTAGAGGTTTATAAAACTCCAACAAACTGTCCAAAAACTTGACAATTCAATATCTACTGTCACTTATAAGTTCTTTATGTGGACAAGTCATCAGTTTAGTCTAATGGACAGTCCTCTTTTCATCGCAACTAATTCCACTAAAATCCAAACAGTCTGACAGGATTATTAATCTAGTTATTGAAGATATAGAAAAAAATTCGGGTTCAAAAAATACTCTTGAAACTTGCACAACTGCCGGCATACATAGACAGCAAAATGGCGGATATGGCATTTTTCACAGGAGATGAAGGAGAAAGATTTATATCAACCATATCACAAAAACAAGGAAAATCTGATAGGGCACTACTTTGCAAGATGTGGAACGGAAAAGGAGATTCAACGTCGCTTGCTTCTAGATCAAGGGAATTTAGTTCAACGTTCCACGCGTTTTGGCTACATAAAGACTCATCAGTGACGCTAATATCAAAACAGTACAAAAGCCAAACAAGTATAAAGTTGAAGATATAAAAAAGAAGATGTGGTATGAATTCCAATGAGACCACTATCCACAAAAGACCAAAATGACACAGACATTAACAACTATAGGTCACCGTACGGCCTTCAACAATGAGCAAAGCCCAATGTTGGCACGGGAAGCAGTAATAACTCTTAAAATTTATAACTGGTTTTGACTGTTTAAACCTGCACCAACACCATATAGAACCTCATAAGTATGGAATTTGACTGGATTTGCAAATCTCTAAACAAGATCAGCAACCACTCATAATCACGCGTGTTTAACAGTTTAAAAAAGGATGGAAGGACTAAATTATTTTATAAAAGCGGTTAATATATAAGTTAAACTCTTTCCCAAACTTTGTTATATTTGCTGCATTGTCTAAAAGATAGCCAAATGACAGTGATGTCTTTTCCCCGCGGAGATAATCACACCGGTAGCAAAATTGCATGAATGTACGAAGATCAAACAAGATACAGGCTAGGACGTCGCCAAGCATTAAAAAGTTCCAGAACAGACGTCACCATGGACGCGCTGTTGTGTGATATGGCAGGAGTCATCTCATCTCCAGACATGATAAATATCCCAAACATGATTCATCCAGATCAAACCAGTGACAATAACAACAGTTCACATACATAGCCATGCTCAGTTCTCCTTGAAGTAATTTTGAACTTTGATGACTTTGAACACCGTCTCATTTCGAAATATGAAGCCAATGGCTGCAAAAACAGACTCAATTCACCAGCAATTAACTAAATAGTCTTAATTTGCCAGAAGTTATAATGTTCTGAATTGTAAATATACAGATGTCGTCTACGATTGCAGAAGAACCTGTATGAAATGTTTAAGAGAATGGGGAAACAAATTAATAGAGGTGTTCAAGTTAATGAGTAACCCAGGTTATTCTAATATTCAATCCAACGCAGCTTTTTGAATGGTCAGTTATATTTCTGAACCAAAATTTATATTTAAACAGAAATTATTTGTAATACTTATTTTAAAATATAAAATGCCACGTAAAAAGAACTGTGATATTGTTTATGAAGGGAGATGGCCTGGACAATGTGTTCACTGTGGGGAGTGTGGAAGATCAGACAGGTATACTCATCTTATACAGACATACAGTCAAAAGAAGTTTTTTTCTGATTTGTACGCCTTTGTGAAAACAGCATTACATTTGAAGGAAATGTGAATTACTATTCACCAGAAAATGTAATCAAAAGATAAATTTAGATCAACTATTAAACAACTCTTACATTTATTTAAAATTCAGTCTTAGTGCGTCATTTGTCTTGTACTAGAGTGTTGATTTTAGGGCATAGTTTCATTAAGTGGTTGTTTCAGGATATCATACACACATAGGAAGTAAACTTGTCCAGAACCTTAGTTTGAGGGAGGCATATCATACACACATAGGAAAGTAAACTTGTCCAAAACCTTAATTTTAGGGAGGCAGGTGTGAGAACAGGGTTTTTAGGTTTTAGATGAACACCATAGGAGTCGTAGGGAAATTCAGCAATATTCTCCAGATATTGTAGTTTTGCAAATTTGTGGCAATGACCTAGATTGCGAGTACTTTAAATTAAATGCATTACGTACTATTGTCACTTAACACAAGACCTGCAAAATAGAATATTAATATTTAGTTCTTATAGATAGTTTTGAAGTTGTGTTTACTGTTTTCTTCATCGTCTTCAATCAGTTGTTGAAAATTTGATTGATTGATTGAAGGTTGCTTAACGTCCAGTGGCAAATAGTTCATCCATATTCAGGACGAGAACAAGTTCACAATAAATACAATAGGTAGGTTGTTGTAATAGAGGCCATCTAGGATGATGGTCGGGGAAATTGGGACTGCCCCTGGAAAAATGAGGGTATATTGGATAGGGACAGAAAATTTGTCTTGCAACAGGCCACCTATGGACCCCTTAAAGTTCTTAACGTGCAAAGAGCGTGGCACCCTCTTTACACGAGGCAACGGATTTAACGTCCCCCTTCTGACCGGACGTGACTGCGAACTTGATACATCCCGCACAGCCAAACGGACGCCCCACTTCAGCAAGCATTTTACTGCCGGTCGGGAGAAGACCAAGTGACCATATTTCTATACCCCAGTCACCCTTGGGGTGTTGAAAATTTGAGGGTTGATACACATTATTGTTGAAGGAACTCGAGGGATGAAATAATGAAAACAAATGTATGCTTATGCAACTGAAACAATTGATTTTTAAGCAACGAAGAACTCCATCACATAATATTATATTTCTCGAGTCATGATTGTGCTCCCCTTAAATTTGAGAGTAAGAAATGGTAGCTGCTGGAAGGCAAATCCTGCCATTGAAAGAAGTTGAAGAATTGATTGCAATTAGAGAAGTGTCGGATCTGGATCTTTTACAACTTCAACATTTCAAGATTTCACTGTGGATGATGGTCTATTTTGATACTTGACAGATTTAATACACAATATGTTGTATTCAACCCACTACTATTGGGTTTACTAAAATTTATATGTGCTGACATGAACTATCATAATATGGTCATATTTATAAATCATCAGTTTTCAAAGTTTTTGAATTACTAAAGCTTTCCTACCTCAGGAATATATTACCTTTTTGTCAAAACTTCTAGGAATTTTGGTCCTCAATGCTCCTCAACTTCGTTTTTTATTTGGCCTTTTTATTTTTTCTGGATTCGAGCGTTACTTATGAGTCTTTTGTAAACGACACGCGCTTCTGACGTAAATACAAAATTAAATCTTGGCATCATGCACGAGTATATTATGCATACATTTGGCAAGTAATGGATGAAATTGTCTGGCTCCTACAAAATTGTGATTTTAAGACTGGCATTGATTTTCAAAACTTGGCAACATAGGTCATTTCTGAAATCATGTCTTTCACTGGAAAAGATCGTCAATTTCGCACGCCTTTATGACGTCATTTACCAGATAAAAGGCGCGCCTGTATCCCTACTCTTATTATTTTTTTTCTTTAACTGTAAAATTAATAAAAATAATCTTTCTAAAATATAATATACAAAAATATATACATTATAATACACTTAATTTTGCTGATAATAGTTCTCAAAGGTACCAGAATTATAATTTAGTACGCAAGACGCGCGTTTCGTCTTCATAAGACTCATCAGTGACGCTCATATCAAAATATTTATAAAGCCAAACAATTACAAAGTTGAAGAGCATTGAGGATCCAAAATTCCAAAAAGTTGTGCCAAATACGGCTAAGGTAATCTATGTCTGGGATAAGAAAATCCTTAGTTTTTCGAAAAATTAAAAGTTTTGTAACAGGAAATTTATTAAAATGACCACATTATTGATATTCATGTCAACACCGAAGTGTTGACTACTGGGCTGGTGATACCCTCGGGGACGAAACGTCCACCAGCAGTGGCATCGACCCAGTGGTGTAAATAGTTATCAAAATTACCAGGATTATAATTTAGTACGCCAGACGCGCGTTTCGTCTTCATAAGACTCATCAGTGACGCTCATATCAAAATATTTATAAAGCCAAACAATTACAATAATAAACTCGTGATTATTCTAAACCCATCAACACTTAATGATGTAAAAGCAGCTGATACTTTTATTAAAGAGTAAATAGAACTGAGGAAAGGAGACAAATAACTGTTTTTATCATATCTATTATAATTTTGTCCAGTTTTCACTGTGTTTGTTTTGTCTATGTATTTTCTATAACCAAAATTGGTTTTTGTTTGTTTTGCAAAATAAAGAATTTATTAAAGGTTTCCAGCACTTTCATAATCGTCATTCTGTAGGGTAATATACAAATAATTAATGTGCCTAAGTACATAATCGTGATTGCCGTATGCCTGAGGGAGGGTGGCCATCCTTTTAGATTTAAATTTCAAAAAAAAAAATTGTGCAGTATAAAATAAAACTTTTTCACCCGTTTGCTCCATATGTGTCGGAAATTTCTATTCATACATTTTTGTCACGTGGTGATGGAAGTCACATGACAGATTTGTCTAAAAACCATATCCCGGTGCTGACCTATTTCGACAAGCTAAGTGAAACCTGCTTCTAAAGCAGAAGCGGTTGTGACATGAAAGTAAATATTAAATTGAATGAACAGGTTTAACCCTTTGACTGCCATGACATTGGAAAACGCTCTACCGTTGACTGCTAAGAATCGGCCCGGTTTCGTACGTTATCAAACAGCGCCATGGCAACCCTTACAACTGATAACGTCACGCTATTGTGCATGGTACCTGTATGATCATTGCTCGTTTTGATGACACCACAGCTGTCTGCTTCGTTGATTTATCACTCTCAAGTGTCGATTTTCTTAACTGTATTTGTGTTGTTTATTTTGGTCAGTCTTTTAATTGGTGCTAATTGCAATTTATAAGTATTTGTAAAAACTGATAGCCTCATTGACTTTAATGGTACATTTATCAACAAGTTCTGTGCCACATGGCCAATATTTTGGCCTTTGTTATTTCTCAAAAATGCCACGGACACCTTGGAAATTATTTTGAAGAATATAAAATTCAAGTCTGTGTTGTATGAAATAAACCATAATTAGTTATGGTGACAACAGTGTTTAGTTTTAAATATTTAGCGGTTTTATTTCGATTGACATCAGTAGAAGTGTGACGTCTTTTGCGTCACTTTTAAATTCACGACAGGTTCCCGTTCTAGAACAAACTGTATGTGTAATATGCTTTATTAAAAACCAATGTTCGGATTTGTGTACCAAATTCCATTGTCAAACTTGAGGGAAAAAAAATTAAAAGCAATAAAAAAAACTTCGGGCTTTGGAAAAGTTTATTTTTCCGATTTTGTTCTACATGCATATAGTTTGTTTAAGTAATATCTATACAAGCATCGTCACAGCAAATAGGTATTTCATTCATTTCGGTGAATGATAGAGCTGAGAATATAAATTTATTTGTGAAAATTGCCACGGTGTGAAATTGAGCTCCTACATTTACAAATTACAAATTTCTTTGTCTTGTTTTACTTTTTAGTTGGTGATAAAATTGAGAATGGCAATGGGGAATATGTCAAGGAGACAAGAACCCGACCAAATAGGTTAAAGGATGGCTGCTTAACGTCAAGTGACAAATACATATGCATATATATAAGGACGAGATCATGCTAACGTTTTATGAATATTTTACTCTGCTTTGTACTAGAACGACGTCGCTTAGCCGGATGTGTAACATGCTAGTTCACAAGGTAACTGTCCGCACTACCGGCGCAGGATGACATACCATCTTACTCAGACACATTATTCTGACTCCGAGCCGACCAGTTTTTGCTCTTGCTCCTAAATACCACGTGCTTAGTGGATAAGCAGAAAATATCAATTATAAAGTCTTTGATTTGACACGGTCAGGGTTCGAATCAAGGACCTCCAGCATTCAAGACGAATGCGCTACTACGAGACAATGGAGGTAGTGTTTTAAATGAAATATATAGTCTAAAATATATATTTCAATTCTTTCTTTTATTTTGCAAAATTCTAAAATTCTAGTATAACGTGAAAAAGATGGAAAATAAGTGTAAACAGTACAAGTCCTCTCGGCAATTACAGAAGTGTGTTATGCATTTCTTGCTTCTGCCCCTCCCCTTTTTCCACCCCCCACCCACACACACATATTTCAGTCCTTTGCTACACCACTGTTTATACCTCCTTTAATTTTAATGCTTACAACAAAAATATGAAATATTAGGAATGAAGGTTTTAAAGTAACGGGAGATAAATCTCCACTTTTAGCAATTTTAAATCAGAAAAATCGATATTTATATAATTAGTTTCTTAAGGTAATGAAATTCAACCAGTATCCGTATATATTTCTTTTCATAAATTAGGTTTAAAAATACCATTGAATGATCATATTTGTCAGATCAGTTCATGTTGTACCCTGTCCAAATTGTACTTTGTGATAATGTTGCTAAACTATGACTGTCGTAAAATGTCTGTCTGTGAATATGGACAACATTCTGTATTCTCTTGTGATCTTTACAGGTCATGAACTTTACTTGGAATAATGATACAAAGTAAAACTCTTTTAGCAGACAAAAACATATTTCAAAACGTCTTGTTACGGCCAGAAATCGCCTTTAAATTGTAGCCAACAAGACACAAATCAATAATAAAATTTAACAATATTTATTATACAAAAGTTTACAAGAAGTATTACACAAATATTACTGACAACTTAACTGTCAAAATATGAGTCCAATCTTTTATCTTTATCTGTATCCGGATATCTTTCGGAATCCAATCTGAATATTACGGTCACAATCCAGTATGATGTTGTTTGTAGAATAAAAATGTCAATCCAAATGCTATGAATATTAATGTCTATCGATGTCTAAATCCAAATCCAAGAGTGAGTTTAACTTTAGAGTCTGTATATATATATATATATTTGTCATGGAAGATTCTAGAACAGTCTATAATGGAACATCCTAGAAAGTTACAACAGAAGTTTCTAGTAAAATGTAGAAGTTTATATAATGCATCTTTTATTAGGATCATTCTGGAAAGTTCCAATCATTCTGTAATTGTTCCAGAGATTTCTACACTGCACAATTCTAAAATTATTCTGTAAACAACTATCAGGCCACACAATACAAATCAGGCCAACATAAATAAATACAATAATTACAATATCATAACAGTCTGTTTTTATATTAAAGATATTATTAATTATTTGCAAAAACGATTCTAAAATAAATTTTAGTATTACAAATTCTTAATTTGATGTTCCTAGTTTTAAAAGTGCGATAAGGAAAATAAGAAGAAACTAATATATTATATCATGTGAAGGTGTTTTCACTGAGACTTGTAAAAAAAAAAAACATTTTAATTTTACATATAAATAGTTAATTATATAATGTTTGAAGACACGGTATATTTTGAAAAATCGGTATTATAGTGAACCTATATTATGAAAGGAAGAGACCGATTTCATTGAACAGCAACTCCTCTAAAAAACAAAGAAAGTTAGAAATACTAGTGATATGACGTATAAATGAAGTGTTTTGTTCTTCTTAAATTTGTCATTTAAATCATCTTTTTTTCCGACATTTTTTAGAAAATATTCAAATTCGGAGACCTTTATCGATCCGTGTCTCGTACACGTTCATGCATGCTCAGTGGACGTAAGGCCCGTGAAATTTAATATACAATTCTTTATTTTTGTCGAGGTTGGGGTGTGAATGCACGGATGCAAAAGGTTGCATTTTTTTTTTTTTATTGGACAAAAACTTTATTCTGTTTCAGTTGAAAACAATTGCGTTTTAGCCACATACAGGAAAAAGTATTTTTTTATTGAAAACTGAGAGTTAAATTGTTTCCCTAATTTTCAATGAAAACAAAGCTCTCTTTTCAATTTAACTTCTAAACTTCTAAAATATTTTTTCGAGACATTTAAATCAACCAATTCATTTACTACAAAAAAAAAATGAATGGGCGGTGCGCCTAAATCTTCATTTGTTTATTAAAAATACTAGTATGGAAGTCAATCGTTAAATATTCACTCAAAGAACAAAGATGAAATACAGGATTAACATTTATTTATCTATGAAATAAACTGAAAAAACGCTTTCCAGTCCTAAAATTATCAAAAACTTACGAATTAAATTTCGTTGATAATTAAAGCGATCTTTTTTTAAGATTTCAAATTCAGTTTTGGTGGATAGTCTCATTGGCAATCATGCCACATCTCCTTAAATTTATATTTAGATGGTCATATTCATTGAACAACTACAGTGTGGAAGTAAAGAGATTAAATTAAATAAAGTACTGCATAAAAAATGTTATATATCCATAATCATGATTTTTAGGCATAAGAAATCTAACAGATATGTTAGTAAAAGTGGTAACATAGGAGAGAAGGACGAACTGTCACTTGAAAAAAAGATAAGACAGATATTAGTGCATAGTTTGACTTACAACAGGCTACTTGCGGACAATTCAAAGAGGTTTTGAAGTTGCAAGTCTTTCTTAAGTGCATGATTCTCGCTTTGGGAGTTATCGGTTTTGTGTCCATTTTTATACATTCGGTTTACACCGTGGACTGAAAGGACAGATTTGATATGGGACCTATGCTTATATTTTATAACAATATGGCACTTATATAAAGAAGAAATGTCCATGAGCCCGGTAGCAGAACTCTGAACAACGGCTGATTTTCTTTCTAAGCCAGCTTGCTTCGCAGAGCACTGCGAGTTCTCTATGACGTCAAGGAACAACGTCACAGCGGAAAACAACATCGGCTTTGGGCCGATCCTTGGCAATCAAAGGTACTGTTTCTGCATTGGCCAAATCGGCCCTATGGCAGACAGAAGGTTAAAAAGCATACATCTACATCACAAACCAACATACATGAGCACATTTTAAACTTATGACATCCTCTTAAACTAGATTTAATAATACGCTATTATTCATTTGTTTCTCTCGAAACGAACTATTTGATATAAACCGATAAAAAGACCGATAACCAAGAGTCATTTTTAGATAATATGGTGGATTAAATCTGTGGTTTTAACGCCAGCAGAACCTCGTATTCATATAAGACATTGTTTTGTTAATAAATATCGCTTAAATGGCAACACTAATGTACAGAAATACAATACAGACACACATCTAAGATAAAAGTTCAAACAAATAATACAACAATTAGAAGAACCGCAGAACAACAACGAACATCTTCCATGAGCGAAAGACGGCGCGATCAGTGACGCAGTTAGGTAACGAATATGTAATCTTGAAATCTATACAATTATTTTGACAATACTTGTCAAACCAATTATCATGACAATGACGGTATTGAAAGATCAATTTATAATTTTTCAAACAGATCACTACATGCTAAACCGGCTGTGGGTAACAGCCTAAGATAGAGCCGCCTTGCTTCGGTTAGGGACTTCTCTTCTATAGAATAATAACACCATGGATGCATCAATTAAACCACCGAATTAAAAAGTTGTATTAATCGTTTAGGTGATTAAATTCTACAAAATAAACGATCACAGCACGATTTGAAAAAACGCTTAGGCTGTCCGTAACTGAAAAACATTTTGTCCGTAACTTTTTTCATTATACCAATATGTGTGATAAAATGGAGAGAAAAAAATCAAGAGTTCATGTAGTCGCTATAACTTCTGAAAAATCTAAATGGCACTGATAAACTAAGACCTAAAGTAGCTTTTGTTCAATAGAAAACATACCAAAATGATCATATCTCTATATTGGGATGAAATTTGAAATTCAACATTGTGAAATTTCAATGCTTGTGATGATAAATATAGATGTTTGACAGGGAAAATGACCGACATTCTATCAATTTTTATCCGAAAAAACACCATGTTCTTTCATCATTCGCTTATTTCTTGACCGATTTTGAAAATCTTAATACCAAAATAATGGTCTTAAATTAATCTTTTCATTGCTCATGATGCGTATTTCATTTAAGCTTTCATTAAAGAGCTTTACCGATTTGATTGTAATTTAAAATATTTGTTGCATAAAAACTGTGCGTAATCTTCAAAGAGAGCATGTTCTTTTAATGTGGTGTGGTACTAAGTTTCAATAGTTGATATTTTAAATGCTGATTCACAAGGTAACAGTCCTATCCTAATAAATATTGTGATTGGCCTAGCTAAAAGGTTTACTAAATGCTACATTAAAACTAAATCTAAGTAAAGAAAATGCAAATGCCATTTTTTAAATCGCGTTTTTGACCTGCTGTTTAAGTAACCAGTATCCTGCACTTACAGCAATACCAATTTACAAATATTATTGTGGCTCTTTCCATCTTTCCAGGAATATTAATCTCTTTGTATTCAATTCTCAAAAAGTGGATGGTTAAGATCAAAACAAATGCATAATTCTTGCTTAATTTTTTAACAAGAAATTCAGAAGATGCAGTTTTCTTGACAGTTAGATAACTCTCCATCCAAGACATACATAAATGTTAACTTAATAAACATGCATTTAGTTTTTCCCATCACCTCTTATAAACACAAGCAACAATTGAGTGAATCATTCCTCAACTGCCAAACCCTTGAATCTAAAGAAAGTTAGTTCCTGAAATACTGTTCCAAAATTTTTAGTGCCTGAAACGTTTATTTTTCCTCAATCTTTTAATGAATAAGAACAAAATCCATACGTTCCACTATAAAATGTTATCCAGGTTACGTTCGACTATAAAATGTTGTCCAGGTTGTGGCCGGTTTCGAGATAAATCACTTATTTCCATCTCCATCATTTTTACATGCAAAACTAATATGCTAAATAAGAGAAATGAATGACATACAAAAACAATGAAGTATTAATAGTTGATTTTTAAGTATGTTTCTGTATTATTTTTTTTTTAATTCCTCTAAAACTTCTTCAAAATTAGTAACTTACCAATACCTTCGTTTGGTAACACACCGACATCTGTGAAAAAAAAAGGTTTCCACCTTTTGACTTTCAATAATTTCCGGGCATTTGAAAAGAGTTTTTTTTTTTTTTTAGAATGATGTAAAAATTTAATAACACACCGACATCTGTGAAAAAAAAAAAATTTCCACCTTTTGACTTTCAATAATTTCCGGGCATTTGAAAAGAGTTTTTTTTTTTTTAGAATGATGTAAAAATTTAATATCTAAAAAATTATCATTAATATATTAAATTTGTCCAGGATACCATATGTCTGCATAAGCCACTGCTACATATTGTCCACACTGAAAATTCAAGTTAGGTAAAACAAAGTCACTGCTGGAATCAGTATCATTATTAGTAATATTAGTATTGTTATACGAAATTACAGAATTAGAACTGAACTATCCTTTCATCGTGCTTTTTTTTGTAACAGGTTCTTGAGATACAATTACATCTTTCCTTTTCTTATTTTTATAAGACAGATTTATCTCCCTTAGTTTTTCCATAAAAATTAATCTATCACTTGCAGATTTAACTATAAAATTTTCATTATCATTTGAAAAATCTACTTCATTCTGCATCTCTTTCGAATGACTTGAAAATGTAATTAAAATATTGAAATGAGATAAAAGTTATTCAAAATTAAACTATTATTTGCTGAAAACTGAAGCAATGTTTTATCATAAGTGATTCTTTTTGAAACCTTTTTGTGAAATTTAATTTGTGTTTAAACAGCTTCTGTTTTATCTTCACTTGTATTAATTTTTTCAAGTTTAGATTTAAATCTTTCAAATTTAACCACATCCCCATCACCTCTTATAAACACAAGCAACAATTGAGTGAATCATTCATCAACTGCCCGACCCTTGAATCTAAAGAAATTTAGTTCCTGAAATATTGTTCTAAAATTTTTTAATTTCCATTGTCAAGGTTTTAACGACCTCCCTCTTTTTCAAAGCTTTTTCTTCTTTCCTTTGCCTAAATAAAAGCATATGACTTTTTTTAATTTCCTCTTTTCTTTTCCTAAATTGTTTTATAATATCTTGAGTTGTTTTTTTTTCCTACCCATACCGTCTAATCATTTAACCGTGAGCGTTGGGCTTTTCACGCCAAAAGCGATCCAGATTAGCAAAATCTCTCTCAGGAACTATTTGTTGTTAATGATTTCGTTATAAATACCACAAGGTAAACAGTCAGAAAGCCGTCTTTCTATTATAATAAAAAAATAATAATAATATGAAGAGTTTCAATGGTCAACAGGTTTATTTCTTCGCCAGGATCAGTATCAATGAATAAATAAAACTACATGTATTAAAAACTTCAACTCTTTTTGAAAATTCTGGATAAAAATATTTTCCTTCCATAAGCTCTGACAATTCCTTTGAAAGGAGTTTAATCGTATTTTTGAAAACCAAACAAATATCATTTAAATCTAAAATATGCTCAACATTTTTTATATATCTCCATAAAGGACCAGTATGGAGCTTATCTACAATACCTAAAGCTCTACAACCTGCTAAATAAACAGGATTGTTTACATAGTTATAAATAGCTCAAGGTAACGTATTGCTGTCCTCTTTATGAAAATAAATCTCAATAAATAATTTAATATGTTTTTTATGGTAAAAACACTTGTACCCATTGTTGGAAATCAACAGGAGGTTCCAATTGGTTTTGAAAAGTAAACCATTACCAGATTTTCCATCTGCGCATACACAGTTTTTTAGAAGCTCTGATATAATCACAAGAACTAGGACTTCAATAACTACTACAGCCTGAGCAGCAAAATTTACTAGTATATGCAGGTTACATTGAAGTCCATTATTAGCTGACATCTTTTTGATTAAATTGATATCAATATCGTCATCACATGGTAAACACTAGACTATTTTCATTGTTATGCTAAGGTTTTAACGACTGATTTACAGTATTGCGATCATTCATCATGTTTTTAATGACCTACTTTCTTTACATTTTACATCTATGTGTAATTTGATGTGTACACTTGGGTATGTTGCCCGCTAGAATACTGGCGATCAGTGTCGATGTGGCAATTTTGAGTTATTTAAACAAGAGGGAAAGGAAACGCTTGCAATCATTATCATTCCGATCAAATTCCGCGATCTAGATGCCAACTCGGGGAAAATATTATTCTGACTGACATTGGTGTGCTTCTAAACAACAAAACTGAAACGTTTAAATAATAAAAAGGTTTTATTCGGTTTTATTTTTCTGTTAACGAGCGAACGACGGTTAGGAAGGTAAACCAACATTATCCCCCCCCCCCCCAAACCTTAAATAGCATCAGACTCCAAAGGGTGACTGGGGAATAGAAATATGGTCACTTGGTCTTCTCCCGACCGGCAGTAAAACGCTTGCCGAAGTGGGGCGTCCGTTTGGCTGTGCGGGATGTATCAAGTTCGCAGTCACGTCCGGTCAGAAGGGGGACGTTAAATCCGATGCCTCGTGTAACGAGAGTGCCACGATCTTTGCACGTTAAGAACCCTTGCAACAACTCTTTGAGGGGTCCGTAGGTGGCCTGTTGCAAGGCAAAATTTCTGTCCCTATCCAATATACCCTCATTTTCCAGTGGCAATCCAAATTTCCCCGACCATCATCACAGATGGCCTCTGTTGTATCAACTTTAACCTTTTGTATTTGTTGTGAACTTGTTCTCGTCCTGAATATTCATGAAATATTTGCCACTGGACGTTAAGCAACCAACAATCAATCAATCAATAAATAGCATCATTCAAACCTTTAAATTCAGAAGTTAGAATTGCATTCAATCCTTATCAGTTTGTGGAATGTATCATCACCCAAGCGACATCTATCAGGACAAAGATTTTGCCAGCAATACTAAAAGTCTTACAATTAGCACCGATATAACCAGTTCTTGGCCATCGATGCTAGTATCGGATAATTATTTTCACTTAAAGCCCAGAATTCTATTGGGTTATATACATGGCTCCATTAAGTTTTAATTGACTTCATGTTTTGCAGGATCACAAGACAAATGACGAATCTTTTTTGGGTGTCATAAATGTAAGAATTCCATAAGTTTGAGAGTCAGTTGTAGACCTCTTTTGTGTTGGGGAATCATTAGTGCCATATGTATTAATGAAATAGGGTATTCGTTAGCATTTAGAAGCAATTTGTTCTCGAACTCCATTGTATCTTGCACTATTTTAGCTTGGTTGTCAGGTCCAACAATGTTGCCAATAAGGAATTGTCATCCGAACACCAAGAAAATTGTAGCGTTTTCAAATGGATTCAGAATAGAAAAAAGTTCTTTCAAATGCTTCTCTCATTAGCTAGGAGATAGCTGATTCGATGCCCTAGTTTTGCTAGCTTTACCTCGGGTACTGATCAAATGGACCTTATAATAACTTGTGAGTTCAAACGAGTTGCATAATTTGATCCTCCACTGAAATTCATTAGTTTCAGATAAGAAAAACGTTATTTCATTTTAATTTGCATATACGTGCATCTTTCCCGTAAAATTATAATAGAACTGTGATTTTGAACGTAGTTTCAGACTATAAGTAACTATTTTCTTCAGTATGTTCTGCTGCCTCTTGCTTTTGTAATTTCTGATTCGTTTGTGTATAGCTTTCTTTACATATGACGTTGATTTGTACTTAAATTTCCCGCCATTGCAAACAATTATAATTTTTATATTCTTGTCTCTAATATTTGCTTCTTCTTTTTTATATGCCATATTTTGATTCTTTGATATATAATGACGTGACACCTTTTTTTCAGAAGAGATACACAATAAACATAAAGACTAGCGGCAAGAAGGACAAGGTATTTAACAACCAATTTATATTCTGACGTCAAACGTTCAATTCTTCGTCAGAGATACTGGTAATCTAACCGTTCGGTCCCAGTACTCAAAATGTTTCAATCCTTTAAGGATGCATTTATCATACACAAATATAATACAAAAACAAAATAGCAATGAATGAGGTTGTTAAATTTCATATGTGCCTATTGGTGCTTCTCTGTTGGATATTTCTTTTGTTATTATTGTGATTAAAATCATAACAGTGTTAATTGCTGTACCCCTATTTTTGCCTTTTCGCCCATTATGTCTGTTTGTTTTGATCACGCATCGTTGTCAATGTAATGGAATTATTGCGACTGTCGTTCAAGTGAGAGATTGAGCGCTGTAAAAATCCAGGTTCATTCTCCCATTTTCTACATACGAAAATGCCTGTCACAAGTCGGGAATATGATAGAAACTGCTGCATCAAAGTTATTAGGAGAACGATTAAAGAATTGAAAACAACACGTTTGATAATTTCTTGCGTCCGAAACGCTTTTTCTCAGGAACGCTCAAACCCAAACATTTGAAATTCAAAGATGTATAAGTTCCGAAACCGTTGAAGAGCTATTTGTCAAAAATACCTGAAATAAATAGCCAAAACCATCTAAAGCCAACTTTGCCTGAGGGAGTTGAAACCTTAGTTTCTTGACAATTTTAGTAAAGTATGGTTAAATCATGTCAATACTTTGTCAGTACTAAGCCAAGTAGACTACTGAGCGGATGATACCCTCGGGGACTGATAGTCCACCAGCAGAGGTATCGACCCAGTGGTGTAAAAAATTGTTAAAAAACACGTTTGATATTTTCTTGCGTCCGAAGCGCATGCGCATGCGAAATCCGAAGATGTATAAGTACCGAAACCGTGGAAGATCTATATGTCAAATATACCTGAAATAAATAGTCAAATCCATTTAAAGATCGATGACACTCCGCACATATTATGGACACTATCACGAATTGGTTGATCCATTCGATGTGTCTCTGTCAAAACTAACTAAGGACATGTTTACCACGTCTTAGATTGATGTGTCATTAACGTCGTGTGGTCTTTTAAGTACTGACTCCGACTGTTTTGATGAGTGTGATTTCGCAGTACTCAAAAACTTGTCCAGATACTTTGCTATCCAAAATTAATTTATTTAGTTATGATGTTGTATTTGTTATTTTGATCGGGTGCTGTCGTTTGTAACTGTTATTCTAATTTTTTAATTTTCTATTCTTACGTAAAAGTAAACATAAAATCACCCTGTTCATTTTTTAAATTTTAGTTCGGGTCACGTAACGTTATAAGATTTATTTGTTTTTAGTCCAGTCAAACTAAAATTTAACCTCAAACTAATAGTTCTTATCTATAGCAATATGTTCTTTATATACACAGAAAAAAGTCCCATAAAATCTAACTGGAGGAAAACTCAAAATCACCATTTTTAATTTCCTATGGAAATTAAAATTCTTACGGATCAGCATTTTTAAGTTCCTATGGAAATTAAAATTGGAAGGGGAAATAAAAGAGGGACGAAAGATACCAAAGGGATAGTCAAAACTCATAAATCTAAAACAAACTGACAACGCCATGGCTAAAAAATGAAAAAGACAAACAAACAACAGCACACATGACACAACATAGAAAACTAAAGAATACTAAAAAATGAAAAAGACAAACAAACAACAGCACACATGACACAACATAGAAAACTAAAGAATAAACAACACGAACCCCACCAAAAAGCTAGGGGTAATCTCAGGTGCTCCGAAGGGTAAGCAGATCCTGCTCCACATGTGGCACCCGTCGTGTTGCTTATGTGATAACAAATCCGGAAAATAGTCTAATTCGGTAGGTCACATTCATGAAGGGAAGCGGATTGTAGTTACGACGTAAGGAACATATCCGATATCATTTGTGAAACGGTTATTCCATAACGGTCAACCAACTCGTGATGGCGTCCGTAATATTTACGAAGGGATGATTTCAACTTCACTCTTCGTTTAATAGCTTCCTTGTGAGCAGCAACCCTCTATCATAATCAAGAAAATCATCGTCCTGAATATACATGAAATATTTGCCACTGGACGTTAAGCAACCAACAATCAATCAATAAAGAAAATCATGATAGGAAATGCATTTCCTGTATCAATTGGGAGATATATACCCCGTATGCAGGTGCTGCTGGAATGTTGCTACTTAGAAATGGAAAATTCACAATTAACTCTTGTAAAAATGAGTCTTTTTTGGTCAGTTTTTTGTTGTTTTTCTTGAAATTTGTGTAAAGAATGATACTTTGATGGGGTTATAAGTTTGTATTTGACTAAATTATATAATCTTCTGTTCATGAAATGTACAAAACCAAAGTGTTATGGGTAGTTTCATTTTTTTCATGCATTTTTTCATTCAAGAAATTACAATTTTGAAGCTATGTGACCATTTTGAAAAATAATGTGAAAATTTGGAATTGTTTATATCAGTATATTATATTTTTTCAGCAACTTACGTATCTAAAAAAAAAACTTTAACCCACAATAAGAAGAATACATGCCTAATTATATATTTTGATTAATTTTGAGATTCTTTACCTTGACATGTTGAATAATTCAACAAGTGGTCAACTAATGAATTACGGATCTAGATTACAGCTTGACAAAAGGTATGAAAACACCTTTAGAGTTGTTTGTTATACTATTAAGACCGCTAAAAAATCAAGAATCAATAGAAGCGGTAAAGTTATAATTTTGTATCAATTTTTATTGATATTTCTGCCTTTTTTACAAGAGTTAATGCGTTTCCCTCAGTTTTAGTTTGTTGAATACCCCGATTTTGTTTTTTGTCCATAGATTTATGAGTTTTGAACAGCGGTATACTACTGTTTCCTTTATTTATCTCGCTTTTCAATGCAAAACTCAATAGGGATTTTAAATGGTGATTTTTTAGTCTTCCTCAAGCTATATTTTATGGGACTTTTTTCTGTGTATATTTGGGGTATAATACTTAAGATTAAAAAATAAAAATCTTTTGTTGCAATTACTCTCGTGTTGGGGTAAAATTTATGCTAGATTGACTGGACACTAAACATCATTTAGCAAGGACGAAATTTTACAAAATCATAAATCTGTCCTCCTTTCTTTTACTATCAACATCAAAGAAAACGAAGAAAACTTACCTTCATTATACTAGATACCTAAATTACACAAAAAAAACTCCATATAAAGAACGATACATAGCTGGGTCTTCAAAATGTTCGACTAAACATCTTTTTAAAGTAATGACTACTATTCTTTCTACAGTTAAAGATGGGCTTTAAAAATATTGTAATGAGATATATTCTGCCAGTGGTGTTAACCAGATGTGGATTCTCAAAAATTCGAAAGATCTACTGCTTAATCTTCGATCACAATCTTTGCAATTTTGCAGCAACATAAAACCTTTTGATATTTCTACGCTATATACTACCGATTCCCCATGCTCAGTTGAAAGCCCATAAAACAGAGCTTTTTCTATAAAAATGGGAATCGTAGATACAAATTTTATGTTTTGGGTTACAATAATTCATATTTTGTGAAGAATCACACTGAATCTTCCAGAAAGTATACTGAAAATGATATTATCAAAATGCTGGACTTTTTTATCCACAATATATATGTTGAGTTTGGAGGATTTATATTTCAACAGACAGTCGGTATTCCAATGGGTACTAATTGTGCACCCCTGCTGGTCGATTTGTTTTTGTACTCGTATGAAGCAGATTTCATTCAGAACCTTCTAAAAGACAAAAAGAAAAAGCACCTTGCGAAATTCTTTAATTTTACTTTCCGTTATATTGATGATGTTCTATCATTGAATAACCCATATTTCAGCCAATACTTACATCTCATATATCCCAGTAAATTTGAAATTAAGGATAATACTGACACTAGAAGAACTGCTTCATACCTTGATCTTTTCCTCAATATTGACGCAGATGGACGACTTCACACGAAAATCTATGATAAACGGGACGATTTTAACTTCCCAATTATCAATTTCCCATTTCTCAGCAGTAATAACATTAACGGTACCAATTTCCCTTCACCAGATGCGCATTTCGACAATACATGTCTCTTCGGTGTTGCTCGTGGCCAAAATATTTGAAATCCAAAACTTATGTAAAAGATGATGAGCTATTTTCCAAAATGTCCAAAAAGTATTGCCAAATCTGTGAAAGGAATCAGAGCTTTGCATGAGGGAGATACATTCCTTAATTTATACAAATTTTTATAACACAAAAAATCCGTATTTTCATGCCAGTACCGGCGTACTGTCGTACTGTCTACTGGGCTGGTGATACCCTCAGGGACTAATAGTCCACCAGCAGAGGCATCGACCCAGTGGTAGTAATAACATGCCCTCTGACCCTTCGTATTGTGTTTACATATCACAATTGATACGTTATTCTCGTGCTTGTTCACACAATACAGACTTCATTTACAGGATTGTGCTCCTTACGCAGAAACTGCTCCAACAAAGTTATGAGGAAAACAGATTAAAATTGACACTCCGTAAATTTTATGGACACCATCACCAATTGATGGATCCATACGATGCGTCTTTGACCAAACTAGCTAAGGACATTTTTACTACATGGTAGATTGTGGTTTGATATTACGTCGTCTAATCTTTTAATTACCAAACGTGACTTATTCCCGATTGTGACTGTTTTGCTGAGTGTGAATTCGCATTAACATAAGACGTGTTACGGTACTTATCTATCCCAAATCCATGTATTTAGTTTAAATGTTTAATGTTATATTTGTAATTCTCATCGGATTTTGTCAAATGTATTGACGTCTTTATTCATGTGCAATATTCATGTGTTATGGTAAAGAAAATTAATCATCGCTTTCATTGATTAGATTTTATTCTGTTCAACGTAATCTGTGCGATATTTACGTTTGAAGTTAGATTCAAAACAATCCGGACATAGCTCTATAATACAGAAAATTGCTACCTTAGTTAGCTATTATTAAGTATTGAAATGTGCATTGTTATTAAATGTAATATCAGTATTTAGTTCAAATACAATCGTAAATCAATCCTAATTATATCTTATTCATTAAAATGTGACGTCATTTTTCATTTTTTGATGATCTGTTTTACAAATTCAGATGTGACATAATTTTTTTGTCATTTTTTACAATTTCTAATATGACGTCACTTGGCGTTGAGGTTTAAACTTTTTCGGATGTGTTGCATTTTGTCTGGTTATGTAATGTATTTCGGTTTTTTCCTGTAATTAGCTAAGACTTCAGTTTTATCATGTACGTCTTTTGTTAGTCATTGAATACAATTTACTGTTTGCAAAAGTAAAAATTATTCTAAGTAATAGGGATGTTCTGGTACCCAACACTGGCCGTTTTTGGCACATCTTTTTTGAACTTTTGGTCCTCGATGCTGTTCAACTTTGTACTTGTTTCGGCTTACAAACTTTTGTATATGGGCGTCACTAGTAAGTCTTGTGTGGACAAAATGCACTTCTGGCGTATTAAAAATTTTAACTTGTTGCCTTTTGTTACCTATTATTCGTGTGTTTCATTGTCAATTGTGTTCTCATATTTATTTATATTGTAGTCCTGTAATGTTGTGTTGTCATTTTAATGTTATATTTAGCAATACTATTAAAGTGCGAGCTTTGGCATGCCACAAAACCAGTTCAACCCCGCCATTTTTTCCTTTAAAAATGTCCTGTACCAAATCAGGAATATGGCCATTGTTATATTATAGTTCGTTTCTGTGTGTGTTACATTTTAACGTTGTGTTTCCGTTGTGTCGTTTGTTTTTTCTTATTTTTGAGTGTGAATTCACATTACTATAAGACGTGTCACGGTACTTATCTATCCTAAATTCATGTATTTGGTTTTGATGTTATATTTGTTATTCTCATTGGATTTTGTCTAATGCTTAGTCTGTTTCTGTGTGTGTGGTACATTTTAATGTTGTGTCGTTGTTCGCTTATATTTAATGCGTTTCCCTCAGTTTTAGTTTGGTACCCCGATTTTGTTTTTTGTCCATGGATTTACGAGTGTTGAACAGCGGTATACTGTTGTTGCCTTTATAAATCTCCATAGGGATTTTAAATGGTGATTTTTTTAGTTTTCTTCAAGTGAGATTTGATGGGACTTTTTTCTGTGTATATTTGGAGTATAAAAGCTACAGATTAAAACTTAAAAATCTTCTGTTGCAATTACTTTCGGGTTAGGAGCAAATTTATGCTAGATTGACTTGACTATTTATAGTTTGGTTTACGAGAGGTTTACATAGCTAGATAATTAAATTGTATTTGTTATAAGGCTGATTTTGAACTATATCAATCTTTAACCGTCTTGCTGCGAGCTGGTTTTCATGGTTCAGAAAAAACGACCGCTTGATCTTTGTGACGTAACATGCCAAACAATAACGTCATGTCGTATAAATGACTGTTACATTTGAGAGGCATTGTAGAAAAATTCATCTTTTTAATTATCAGTCTTTCTTTTTTATAAAGGTACAGCAATGATGATCAGCTTGCATAAATTAAAACATGGACATAGGTCACCCTCCGGCAGCAAGATGGTTAAGAAAATTTACCTATGACGTCATTTTGTAGCGTTATTTAGTCGGTGAAAATTCATTGTTCTTTTGTGCTGTGCTGTCTTTTTGTTTGTTTATCGTGTTCAGTTTTATTCTGGGGTTAGTCACCACTTCGATGTTAACATGAACATCAGTAATATGGTCATTTTTATACATAAATATTTTGCAAAAGAATGATTATCTTATCTCAGGCAAAGGTAACCTTAGCACAACTTTTTAGAATGTTTGGTCATCAATGCTCGTTAACTCTGTACTTGTTTGGCTTTCTTTACTATTTTACATGAGCGTCACTGGTGTATTGTGGAAACAAAACGCACGTATGGTATATAACATTATAAGCCTGGTACCTTCGATAATTATTACCATTTCGAAATGGCCTATTGAAATGTTTATTTTTCTGTCCTGAATGTTCTTGCAATTTAATAGTAGTTATTTTGTCGTTTTAGTGTTACATTGGCTAGCCGCAAAACCAGGTTTAACCCACCATTTTTCCTGTGAATGTCCTGAAATGATGTTTAGGTATGATTCGTGTCCTTTCGCAATGGGCACACACTAGAATGTGTCACTGGCGAGCGTATATGAATTGGTCTTATTGCAAGGCATGTACAATATGACAATTGTCCATTTGTTTTTGATGTCTTCGACTTGAACATCCGAATGTATATGTGATTTATTTAAAATTACCATTTTGGTACGATTTGATTAAACTAAAAACTCCTTTCATCTCATTTTTTTAGTGACTGATGATCGAGATATGGGGGCTTCCATCCCTTGTTGATGGGTTTAAACTCAAACCTTGGTTCAAGTTTTTGTCTTTTTTGCTTGTTTTGTCGAAGATCGGAAGTTCTAATTGGCCTCATAAAAAAATATTCGAGCGTCACTAATGAGTCTTTCGAAGACGAAACGCGCGTCTGGCTCAAATATAATATTTCAATCCTGGTTTCTATGAGGAGTTTATTAGGCCTGATGAATTGACCTAATGAGGTTGATAATATCTTTCGTCAATTATTTATCTACGGACATCATTAGTTTTGCACAGGATGTAAATGAAACTAACAATACCCCAATATTTCAAGTCACCAACAACTTTGTCTGCTTTAATATAATTGTTGATTTTATGAAAATAATTTTATTTATTTATATAACCATAACTTTCTTACCACTGTAATTTCACAGGACATACAACCACTGTCTAATTCTGCTAAAGCCCATAGTTTGATACCAAATTTTAAAGGCTTAGCAGGTGTATATTGTTCAAACACAACTTTGCCTTTGAATTGAATCATATTTCGTCAACACAATGCTGTCGCTAAGGCACATAAATATTGATTTCTCATTAGTTCATTAAAACACGAACCTAATTATAAACGTACTTTGAAACTAACATAAAATACATTATTTAATTATAGAACACGGCACAGGCAGTTTATTACTGAACTTTACCATTTTTACAAATGCATGATGCCATGAAAGCACTATCGCCACTTCTTATGCTGTTACATGCTTAATTCGCCTTCCAAATGCAAACCTTCTATAACAATCTACAATGTTCTGCTATTTATTTGTTATGCAGTCCTGTATTATTATGTTGTCAATTTAATGTTATATTTAACAATGCCATCAAAGTGCGAGGTTTGGCATGCCACAAGACCAGGTTCAACCCATCATTTTTTTCTTTAAAAATGTCCTGTACCAAGTCAGGAAAATGGCCATTGTTATATCATAGTTCGTTTCTGTGTGTAACATTTTTACGTTGTGTTTCCGTTATGTCGTTTGTTTTCTCCTATTTTTGAGTGTGAATTCAAATTACTAAAAGACGTGTCACGGTACTTTTCTATCCCAAATTCATGTATTTGGTTTTGATGTTATATTGGTTATTCTCATCGGAATTTGTCTAATGCTTAGTCCGTTGCCGTGTGTGTTATATTTAACGCGTTTCCCTCAGTTTTAGTTTGTTACCCCGATTTTGTTTTATGTCCATAGATTTATGAGTTTTGAATAGCGATATACCACTGTTGCCTTTATTTACATTATGACTAAGTTGCATATGTAATTATATCCGTGTGACGGAGACATCTTTTTAGGTCCATTTGCCATCTGCTGTTTGGGTATGTTGCTGGTATTGGTTTTCTTGTTCTATGTGTTTTTTTACAAAGACACTGCTGGCATTTAACATTTATCTTAAACAGCAAACGAACATTCTCCCGAACTACGGGAAAAAATACTTTTTGTCACTTTTCCTTTGATCATTTTTGTGTTATTTTTGAATTTTTTAATGTCTTCTCTAAATAAAATCATCATAGATACCAGGATTAAATTTTGTATTTACTTTCAGGACCTTTCTTTAAAAACTCTGTTTCAGTTGTACTTCCATAAAATGTACTATTATACTCCTGGTCATATAAAAACTAAGCAGTATATATTCTTATACCTGTTTTACCCATCTGAAATCCAAATGCATCTGGTTTAGCGGACCCCGGAAGTGGGGAGATGCACAATTTCTGCGCATGACCAATAACCCCAATTTACGTTGCGATGCTAGAATATAAATAAAGGCAACAGTAGTATACCGCTTTTCGAAATAAATAATTCGATTGAGAAAGAAAAATACGGCTTAAAAACTGTAGTGTAATTGCCCAGTAGTTCTTGGGTACTTCCAGCCTCTTCGAGTAAATATGATATCTGGGACCTGACGAGGTTAGCAGGGACTGACGCCTAATAGGAAGGTAAGGTGACTCTAACACTAAGCATAGCTTTATTAAACCCTAGGGTAACCATAGAGCTCAATGAGAAAGGCCAAATAACACTTTAAAACTAAAAAAATATAAAGGAGAACTAAGACACAACAGGAACACAACTTCTAAATGTAACACACACAAAGAAACGAACTATAAAATAACAATGGCAATTTTCCTAACTTGGTACTGGACATTATACGAAAAAAATGGTGAGTTGAACCTGGTTTTGTGGCTAGCCAAAGCTCCCGCTTTTATGGTAATGTTAAATATAACATTGAAATGTTAATATTACATGACAGGACTACAATACATATAAATGAGAGAACATATAGGACAGGGAAACAACACAAATAATAGCTATCAAAATGTACCAGGTTTATAATTTGATACGCCAGACGCGTGTTTCGTCCATATAAGACTTATTAGTGACGCTAGGATAAAAAAAAATCGAAAGCCAAAACAATAACAAAGCTGAAGAGCGTTGATTGCTTTTAACTAGTGTAACTGAACAAATACAAATAAATCTAAAGCACTTACACATTTAAGCTTTAAAATCATCCAGACTAGAACTAAATGTTTGTTATTTCTTGTAGTACTCAAGGTTTTATAGTTACAGGTTGCGGTTCACTGATGTTGATAGTTCCTGTTGTAGTCTCTCATTATTCTCTTTTGGTTATATAAGATCAAAAAATGAATACAGTAACTTAAACACGGTAAGATTTTGAAGTTCATACTGCCCCAGCTGTACAGACAATCCTACAAACTGTTGCGCTTAAAGTATGTGTGTCAATCCAGTGGCGGATCCAGAAATTTTCATAAGTGGGGGCCCACTGACTGACCTAAGAGGGGGCCCGCTCCAGTCACGCTTCAGTGATTCCCTATATAAGCAACCAATTTTTTTCCCAAAAAGGGGGGGCCCGGGCCCCCTGGGCCCCCCCCCTAAATCCGCCTATGCAATCCCTTGAAAAAGAGTTTGTGCATTTTTTTCAAAATAATTTATTTGAAAAGCGGCAGTGATTTGTGTAGCAATTACGGACACTAAATATGTTTTATTTTATCAACAAAGAGCATACAAATGGCACTGTTTCATGATCCTATCCTCGAATTACAGTTCTTCTCTAAACATATGTCACTGCGTATTTATACAACAGCGGACGCAGCAAAGGACTTGTATATCCTTGTCTCACTGATAAGCTATTTTTGTTAACGAAATTTGGATATAACTCGTTAACATTTTTGACTTTGTTCAATTTTAATAGTGACATAATTGATACCAATACTGACTTATATAATGCAATCGTTTAAATGTAAAACTTGATAATTGCATTTCTCTTGATCGACATATAATTTTAATAAACAAGATTGCCGATATTTTTATTCTTTCCTTTTTCAATAGCAAGCCTCTCTTTTTCCAATTGAAGATTTTACAGCGGTATACTACAGAGGATTTGTAAAATTATAATGAAGCTATAGAGATTAGATCAATCTGATAACAAAATTGCCGAGGCTCGGACTTTAAAGTTAATAATTTAACTATCGAGATTGGATAAATCCGATAATCCAGTTATATATATATTAGTAAGGCGGCTTTGTGAAAAATTATGCACATCCTCTAACAAGCATGAAATTTGGCATAGACCTTCCTCAACTATTTCTCTTTCATTTCAGATAGGGAGGCATTTGAAAAAAATGCCTCACTTCCGGTAAAATCCAAAATGGAGGACATCATGCTTAAATTAGCCCAATACCGAAGGCTAGTATGTGAAAAGGTATTATTAACATGCTACTATCATAATATTTGGTACAAACCTTTGTTTTGTACTACTTTTGGATATATGATATAGATAAGATGTCTTCAAAAACCCTACTTCCGGTAAAATCCAACATGGCGGATATAGTACTAGAATAAGCTTTTTTTAGGGAGGGAAATTTAAATGTGTTTTAAAGTATTGCTACTATCATTACACTGGGTAGGAACCTTTCTTGTGTGCCTCTCATGGATACAATGTATAAGACATACGTCTTTAAAACCGTTACTTCCGGTAATATCCAATATGGCGGACATAAAAATATTGATAATTTTTCATTTTTATATTCAACTTTTTTCAAACTGTAAATAAAATGATTTTTTTGGGGTTGTCATTAAACTTTTGGCTTTAAGTCATCCTCAAAACCAATAATTCTATTCAGCTGCATATGTTTCAATACAAAATTAACACTTCCGGTAAAAAATCAATATGGCGAAAATTACAAAGATGAGTCCTCAATCCATATATTCGATGAAGAGTTTGGATAGATTGATTAACACAAAATAAAATCACTAAAGTTGTTAAACATCTTTAGAATGACTTATTTATGGCCGCATATACATGTTTACTCATCATCGGAGAACTTATTTTCCAAACTTACAAAGATCGTGGTATTGTTTCCTACATCTATAATGTACAAGCTCCTGATAAGATTAAGAGTCCTCACAAAAGAGTTGTTGAAAAGGGTGCCATGGATAATATTTTCCCCTTCGCCATTCATAAGGGATGGACTAGTTAGAAAAGGAACCAATACCAAGCTTGTTACTCATTCACATCCGCCATGGTATATTGCACATTTTACTTGCTGAAAAAGACTAGACCGAGTCGTGGGAATAGCCTCAATAAGTATTTCCTCTTCCAAAACACATTTTTTCTTGCTTCGTTAACCCCATCTGATAAGTTTGTTCGATCGTACAACAAAACCACGTATTGTTCAAACAATGACATTGTCAAATCCATATCTGGTGATGTTGGCTGTTCAATCATCATTCTAAATGATAGAGTCACATCTTTAAACACCATCCATGTCACCAACGCAGTTCCTTTTCCAGCAAACGTGTAATATCTCAATGCCTATATAGCTAGTGTATTTGAAAGGTCATGGATAGATATTTATCTTAAGTTTTTCCTACTTCCAAATGCAAGCTAAAGTTTGTCTGCCTCTAGGTCACTGAAAAGCGAAACTGCAATGACAGTAACATCAGTATCGAATGTTCGAGTCGTGACTCAGTTAAGTCTGTGTTTCACTGCATCAGACACATGCATCTTGATTCAAGTGTCCGCCTCTTTACGTGAACATGATGCTAAGCTTGAAACATCACCATGTGATGGATAGCACAGAACATCCTGAGTAATTGTTGCTACAACTACCTTTCACTCAAAATCTATTGAGCAAGCTGTTGCGAATGAAAACTTAAAAGTTCTTTCTTATTGTCGTAATCTTGTTTTGACTCTTGATTCGTCAATGTATTCCCTTCTCCTAAATGTAGCTCTTGCTTCTTATAACAAATGCTCAGGATATTTTATCTTATCTACCTCGAGATGTATTTCAAGTTTATCACCATGTTCACATTAAGAGGCTGACAATATAATCATGGTGCATATATTTGATGCAATGAACCACGAACTTGCACGAGTCATGATTCGAATAGTCGTTATTGTTTCGCTATTCCGTGACAGGGGTAGACGAACTATGGATTGTGTTTGGGAGGGCAAAAACCTTTGGATAAATATATTTACAAATGCACCTGGCAATGAGTGATTACACACACTTATTATGCTCCATGTCTTTACCAGTTGTGATATGGTTCTCTGATTGCTTGAGCAGGAAAATAAGACTGCGTGGGAGTTATTGATGGCATTTGAAGATGTGACTTTGACATAAAGAATGATGATTGATCAGCCTAAATCACCGAGGCTTAACTGTAAGATCACAAACTTATCAGATGGGGTTAACATGGTTAACGAATCAAGAAAATAACTATTTCCGCAAAAGGGAAGACTAATTGAGGGTAAAACGTGCAATATACTAAGGCAGATGTTTAGGGGGACGAGCTTGGTAATGATACCCAGTTCAAGCGCTTATAAATGGCGAAGGGACAGAGAGGATAACTTTTAAATAACTCTTTCTAAGGCCTCATCATTTTGTAAGAAGCTTGTACATTGTGGATGTACTTGGGAATGCGGTTCAATGCCAAAACATGCTACATCCTAAGCATCAGAAACAAAAGCCATAAAATCTATAGTTTAAATGGACACATACTACAACAAGTCAAGCATAACCCGTACCTATGCCTACACATTTCGGAAGACCTCAAATGGACCACCGACATATTAAACGTGGCAAAGAAAGTAACTTCAACACTAGGCTTTCAAAAAACTTGAAGTACTGCCCACAAGATTGCAAAAAACAGCTTACATCTCGCTCGTTGATCAACGATGGAATGTGGAGCCATAGTATGGGACCCCAACATGGTAACAAACATTAATAAGCTAGAAAGGATACAACGTCAAGATTTATCACCATAGATTACAAGTCAAGAGAGGACGGGTGTGTCACCAATATGCTTGCAAAACTGGAACTACAAGACCTCTAGACATTGCAAGACGAACAAGCTAGAAGTTGATATTTATGTACAAAGTGGTTTAGGGGCTGATTCCCGCTATTGAACCATGCAGACAAAATTCTCCAAAAAGCACGTCCTAAGAGAAACATAACTGCAAAGAAATTCGAAGAATACCACGCAACAAATATTGTGGAAAAGCAAGTAAAGAATCACTCTAAGTGTTTTGACATTCTACTAAGCAAAACACCACAATACTCAAACTCATTCTTTGTAAAGACAGTTATCGCGTCGAATCAGCAAGACGACACTGTAGTGCGCACATCAAGCGTATAGAGCGTCAAATCTGCTCTTACTCCTCGTCAATAAATCGGCGCCGCTCTCTCAAACCGTTATATTACGCCAGAATTAGTATTGACAACGCATTCATACAGATACAGAGGATGTCGCGGTCGTTGTTAATGTGGAAAATCGGGTCTCCCGTGTACCGTTTTGTTTACATGTGGTGGTGACTGTGAATAAACATGTATTTTCAGCCAAATAGTAATAAAATGTTTTAGTACTTCAGTAGTTTTATTTTGTTTCAACCAATCTATCTAAAACTCTATCAAAGATATGTATTGAGGACTCATTTTTGAAATTTCCACCATATTGGTTTTTTTTTAATACCGGAAGTGTGATTTAAAAATTTACATAAGAAAAAATTTAGTGGTTTTGAGGATAACTAAAAGCCAATAGTTTAATAACAGAAAAAAAAAAAAGAAAACCAACAAAAAACATTTTCTTTACATTTTGAAAAAAGTTGAATATTAAAATAGAAAATTGATATTTCTATATTTATGTCCGCCATTCTAAATTTTACCGGAAGTAAGGTTTATAAAGAGATGTGTCTTATACATTGTATCCATTAGAGGCACACAAGAAAGGTTCCTGCCCAGTGTAATGATAGTAGCAATACTTTAAAACACATTTAAATTACCCTCCCTAAAAAAAAGCTTATTCTAGTACTATATCCGCCATGTTGGATTTTACCGGAAGTAGGGTTTTTGAAGACATCTTATCTATATCATATATCCAAAAGTAGTACAAAACAAAGGTTGATACCAAATATTATGTTAGTAGCATGATAACACCTTTTCACTTAATAGCCTTCGATATAGGGCTGATTTAAGTATGATGTCCGCCATTTTGGATTTTACCGGAAGTGAGATATTTTTTTTTCAAATGTCTCCCTATATGAAATAAAAGAGTAATAGTTGAGGAAGATCTATGCCAAATGTCATGCTTGTAGCAGGATGTGCACAATTCGTCTGAAATATGCTTGTAGCAGGATGTGCACAATTTGTCTGAAATATGCTTGTAGCCGCCGGACTATATCTAATATTATTTCTGCAATGTATAAATACAGACCAAGCCAAACTTAAGGATGTACTTAGGTGAAAATTAATAAATTAAGAAGTTAAAATTGATAATATAAGCTGATAGAGCATCAATTAAGGATAAAAATAAGCTAAAAATATTGATAGGTCATGGACTTCCTTTTCAAGATATTTTAGATATAAAATATGGCGGGAAAAGGCTGACTCGGACTTTTACCTTATATTTGCATTGGTATTATTAGGTCTCAAACAAAAGAAAGAATATTAAGAATCTTCTTAAATTTTGGTAAATGACTTTTCATGAGCTATTAAGTCTTATAAGAAAAAATAAATGGGTGTTATGGGGCAAAATATTTTGATTACATTGTATTGTATGGAAAAACACCAAGGAGTCCGAACATTTGACACAAATTTCAAAACCTCACCTAAGTACATCCTTAAATTGATTTAACAGCTCAGAAGGTCCAGTTTAGTATGACATACATTATCACTGAACTAGTCTAAATATTTTTTTAGGGGCGAGATGAACACGCCACAGGATGTGGGATTTTGTCGCTACCTTTAAGACCCGTTGGTGACCTTCTGATGTTATCTGCTCTTTGGTCGGGTTGTTGTCACTTTGACAAATTCCCCTTTCCATTCTCAATATTCTACATAGAAACGCGACGTAATATAGTTAGTGGTGAAGGCACATGTAGTAGTAACTCTAAACGTGTTCCTGTAATCCTCGACATCTTAGTCGGTGTTGCTATCTAGTTCTGAAGATGTGGCGGAGGCGACGGATTTCAAGATTTTTTGAATTTTTGAATTTTGTTTTCTTTTTCTAAATATTACTCATCTGTCTCGATTATGTCCTCCGTTGTACCCTCTGAATCCAATGTTTTTTGTAACGTTTCAAGTTGATGCGAACTTTTAGGGTGGGAATGTTTTATGGGAGTGAACTGACCCAATACCATAGTAATCATAGTGGACAATATTTTTATTGATATTTGTTTTTCACTTTAAAAAAGGACAGCACCATTATTTAAGATTTCATTACCTTAAAAGATTAAACTAAAAAGGATGAAGTGTGAGAAGAAGGAGGACATTTCTCCTCATCTTAAAAGAACATACTTCTTTGTCAATAAAGAGGTGTTTCAGTTGCGCGTTTGTAAAAGCTGTGATAGTGTCACAAAATATGTGATACTGTCAGAATTATTTATACTTGCGGTTCCAACTGGTATAATAGTTCCACTGCTGCTTAAGATTATCTCAACATGGCACAGATTGGCTTGATTTGTAATTCAACCCTGGATGGTAGCTCAAAAGTGGTGGAAGATGACATAGCGTTCTTTTCGAGCGGTTTACATTTAGTTTTATAAATGGTTGAAATGCTAAGTGCATATTTTGTTGGCTGCAGTCATTTTCAGTTTAAATAATTGTAATATCCCTGTTAGAACATACATTCCGTTTCAATGGTTTTTCACTAGTAATGTATGGGGCCCTTTATAGCTTACTGTTCGGTGTGAGCCTAGGCTCTGTGTTGAAGACCGTACCTTGACTGATAATAGTTTACACTTGTTACTTGGATGGAGAGTTGTCTCATCTGCGCTAATACCACATCTTTCTGTATCTATTCAATTCAAATATTCCCGGAACATTCAGTTGATGTATAAATCACAGAAAATATGTTACTGTGTGAAATTTATCAAAATTATTCAGCGCCGGCTTCATGTTCATTCCAAATTACACATAATGTAAACAAAAATAATAGCGTTCTGGAAATAACATATTTTGATAGGAAAGTGTAATTATCAGTTAGAAAAACGGTAATTGATAGTACAGTGACAAATTGGATAAACTAGTTCCGATGTCGATTTATATTTCATGTACTACCACATCTGAAAAAACAAACCCAGCAAGAATTGGTTGGAACCTTAAAACCGAAGAACGGTAAACAAACTTTACTGCTGAGCATAAAATAGTTCATGCAAGAAGGGTTTGATAAAGGAAAACACACTGGCAGAAAGTTTGGTCCCTTGCATCTTAGTTGGAAATCATCAATATATTGTATATACTTGTTATTTTCTTTAGAAATGGTTACGGTTTACTTACAAAGTTATTGATAACACTTTTTGATATTTTATTAATATATTGGCTGGTTCTTTCACTCTTCTTGTTGTATGACATCAGAGGAGTGAAATTACCGGTTATTTCCCTGGGAAATCTGTGTCATTGGTTGCAATCAATGTAAAAAAACAGTTATTATTGTGTATAAGACATTTTTTCATCTAAAAAAACAACAAAATTTAGTATTTCATGAGAAAATTGCAATTTGTTTATATAAAATGAGGCTGAATAATATATCAGAAAAAACACACACACCCTTTTGTCTGGTTTTCTGTTATTTAAATGTAAGATTGGTAGAATGCTATAGCATGCAATGAATACAAATACTGTTTTCATTTTTATATTAAAATACTGACAACTTATTTTTTAAGGATTTAAAGTGCTCTTTACCATTAAAAATAGTAGTCGACGTTACCATGGCAAAGCTTTATACCAACAAAGTGAGGCACCAACCATTTGATTTTCTGGGGGGGGGGGGGGGGGGGGGGGACTATGGATTTTTTTGGAAAAAAAAAGTTTTGTTTCCAGTTTTTGGAGAAAAAAATAATTTGTTTTTGACCCTGAGGAAAAAAAATTGTTTGTTTGACCCTCAGCTGCCACTATATGTAATGCTAAAATTGAAAGAAAAAAATTGTTTTCGACTTGTCGCTAAAAAAATAGATTGTTTTTTCGCCAAAGTCGAAAAAAAAAAATTTGTCCGGCAAAAAAATCAATAGCCCCCCCCCCCCCCCCCCCCCCCCCGAAAATCAAATGGTTGCTGCCTAAATTACAGGTTTTTGTTAAGAAATATGAATGTTGCGACCAAACATACAGTAAATAAATTGGTCAAGATGCATGATCGATATCGTCTAATAATAATCTTGAGGCTTCTTTTTATCCAACTCTGTACACCATATCTTCAGATAGATACTTATTAGATACGTTTCAAAGGGGAATAAACCTTGCATATTTATTGATTGTCTCACATATTAGCTTTCTTTTCCATGTGCATACAATAACTATTCATAGTTGTACACTTTTTTTTTTATAATTATTTAATTGTCAAATCACAAATCATTGTATGAATTTAAAACCCACAAGGGTCCATAATTCGAAAAATAAAGTATTTCTATAATCTTTAGTATTAATATAATCTAGCCATTGCATTCTTGGTGGTCCAATGTGACAAGTCCATTCAACATCTAGGGCATCAGTTCCCATACCATAGTCTTTGGTTACAAAAAAACAACTTTATGGGTCCATTTGTATCTGCCATGTTCTGTGCAAATGATTTATAATGTTTTCATTTTTTTTTTGTTATATTTGTCAAATACTATTTTATTCATATCATTGATTATTGTATAATACTAAAGTTTAAAATATCTTGAATAAATTGGAAATAGACATTGACGTTATGTCAAAATTAAACTATTATATTTATTGAACATGTTGTACAAAGATGAACAAATTGTACAAGGTCAAATATTAAAATTAATCCAACGTCAAGAGCACTATTATGTGAATGATAGCTATGATTGGTTAATTTTTGAACTCTTCAAAAGATTTTTCTAAAACATCCCCCTTTCTTGCAAACCATAACTAATGTAAAAAAAAACTTCTACCTTTAAAATGAAAGTATAGTTCAATACAAAAATATGCACAAAAACATCAGACCGGAGAAAACAAATGTGCAAACCCGGTCAATATTCCAGATTTTATGTTTTTCCAAAAAAATTCTTTAAAATTTTACTTTTTTTTTTTAGTACGTTCACTAATGAATGCTATACCTCATCTGTGTAAGGTGCATTGAACAGTGACATTGCTGAAAGTATCTCTTGTGTATTATTTTCAAACCGGCTGCATGTGATACCATGTCATTGTCTATACCACACCATTTGAGTTTAAATAAATTATTGTTTCTAGAACATTCCCAATTCCTCTTCAAAGTTCCTCAATATAAGGATTGAGTACATCATGGAATGAACCCTCTGCTATTGTCTTTCCTCCAGTAAGTGGTAAACGTTTTTTAACTATTATTTTAATGATGGGTCTATCAACTGGGCCTGATAGTGTGAACACATCTGTTGTTGAATTTCTTACCTCAATTGCACGCAGTTTTGAAATATGTCTGAAATTGTTACGAAAATCATGTCCCCATTGAACCATACAATGAGCCTCATCAAATAGAAAGTGTGAAGCATTTTCCCAACTTTTCTTCTTAAGAAAACTACAAATTTCTTTTTTTAGAATCTGTTTAGGTTGGCCTATAAACGTACATGAATTAACCGTTTTTAAAATCTCTTCCCTCTGGTCCTAACTAGAAAATATAATAACAAAACACCTTTTTGGTACATAAACACCATTTTGAGACGTTGATTAATAAGATCACCATGTATTTACACATTTAATGTAAATAAATATTAATCAATTATCAACTTTAGAAACAGATAAATGAGTTTATGGTAATGTATTGCTTGCTTGGTTCATTTGACCTTGGCCTCGTTTCATTGGTCAGTATAATTTAAGTTTCATGGTTTGGTCTATTTCTTGTAAACTACAAGCAGTATGCTATATTCTGTATATGAAATTGTTGTAAGGTATACGCATATTTCCAGCTTGGTTTAACTGACCTTAGAACAATTCTTGGTTTATGTTATCTAAGGAAGTTTATGTTATCTAATGAATGACTAATATTTTTTAAATCTATGAATAAATGTCTTAAAAACATGGTGCACGCTGAATACTAGTACACTACCAAGAATTTACCCATGGCTTTTTTGGTACATTTCTACCCTCGTACATATCAGTACTGTTAGGAAAGACTGAAAACTTATGTTATACTTTCAATGAATTCAGTACTGATTAGTATCATACTATCATAAAATATATGAGAAGAACATAACCCGTGTCATGCCAACAACTGTTTTTGAATAACTGTGTTAAGCTCCGATGCAAAGACCCTATAAGTGAACCAATATTCAAGCCAAAATATGCAATCTTTAATGACCTGACAACAGTATCGTAACTATATCCCTTCTTAATAAGTCTGTTCAAAGGTTTTGTAAGCTTTTGAGGTGAATACTGACATTTTTGTGCTTTGTAAAGAATATTACCATAATAGATTGGATGTGAAATACCTGAACGTATAAGATGTCTGCATTTTGAGTTATATCTACGAATTATTTCCTTATACCGATGATAAAATTTAGTAAATGTTTTGACTAGTTTGTGATATCGTAAACTCTGGTGTAATAATTTTTCAGTAGTATAAATTTCTCTCGCTAAAATCTAATACGTTGTTACATACACGAGCGAATCGTACAAGTTGAGATATATAAACATCATAAGATGGTGACATGGGAACGTCACAATCTAAAAATTGATAATTAACGATAGGAAATGAATAATCATCCCTTTTATCATATTTTTTGTATTAAGCTTCCCGTTAATAATATAGATATCAAGATCGAGAAAAGGGCCGTGGTCATTGTTAGTATTAGCTTTATTAACAGTAAGTTCAACAAGATACATTTCTTTAGTATACATACTGAAGTCCTCATTATTGAGAGCCAATATATCATCCAAATATCTATAGTATTGTTAAATTTTTGTATCAAATGTTGTTTCGATGGGTCTTTGCTATTTGTATTCAAGTTTTTAAAACGATTTGTAATCTAATTTTTGGCAGCAGCAGCAGACTCCATTTCATATGGAGGAACCAATGACCAACTCTAACTTTTCAAGAATTATTGTCTTCAAACACCACTACATTTTTAATATATTTATAATAATGAAATAAGATTTATTTTTACATTATTTAAAACATTATTTCTGTAGGTACAATGTATATATTCGAAGTACAAAATATAGTTAAATTCAGCAGAAACTTATAAATATGATACAATTTTAAGATTCATCAATATAACAATCAAAGGAACACTTAATTTTGTTTTGATCATGATTTATTGTTCCCTTCCCCCCTGTCATCTTTTCGTTTGAACGCCTCATATAAAGCCAGTTTTCTGGCTGGTATCTTTTCTTCTACTGCTTCATAAAGTTGTCGTACTGTTGTCCAGAATGTATCTTTTTCCATATTTCCCTTACTGTGTACAATTCTCTGAAAGAAATTAAAACTCAGATGTACGTTCAACTGTCTCATGTGTGTAATTTTATTACCAAAAGGTTGTTACCTAAACATATACAGAACATTTTACTGTTATACCAAATCGATCTTTATATATATAGATTCTTACATTGATACCAGTGGATTATCGGATTCATCCAATCGAGATAGTTAAATTATCAATTTTAAAGTCCGAGCCTTTAAAATTTATAATTCAACTATCGAGATCAGATAAATTCTCTGTGATTATTTTCTATGTTGATTTGAATGATAAATTTCATCTACATTGAAAAAAGATGGATTTAATTAAAATAGTGCGTTATCTGTCTGCATTATTTGCATAGACGTCAAACAAGTCAGTTTCTCTTGTAGTAGGTCGTCTGATTATGCCTTTCCCTTAAGAGACCCGTATCTGTTAGTTGTTAGGTGCAGACTATGTTTGCACCAATTTCCACATTGACTGTAATCCCCAAAGACATGCAGTTGTATCGGTCTACATGTCGATCCTAATTGTTGTGGTTTGTCTTTATTTTGATATAGTTCATGAGTAAAAAGTCTCTTAAAATATGCCATGACCATACCAGAACACTGGTTGTGCTTTTGTTTTTCAAATTTAATAGCTGACCATATAGCGACATTTTTGTATGTTGGATATCACTCCACTTTGTTATTTGTATTATACAGTATTATCAAGTCATCAACTCCTATAAGGATGGTGTACCTTAGTCCCCTTTGCTCAAATCTTTTGAACATTGTAGCTGCTGCTGCAGCTTCCATGCTTTTTGAAGAACCAGCATGGTTTCTTTGACATGTATGTTTTTTAAAATTTGTAATCTTTATTCATTATGTTATACACAAGAACTTTGCCGGTAGCTTCTATTACGCAAACTCCTGAAAGTATACAAAGATATTTTATTTATTGTATGAGAGATTAAATTTTATGTAAATCGAAAAGATAATTGTATATTTGTTAAATGATTTATTGAAATTTAGCTAAATTTTTGTATGGTGCAACATGTTTTAAATGTTATTCTTTATCATTAATATGTAAATGATGCATTTTTATAGGACTACTATGACATATTTGGTTTCTGGATAATAACTTTAGTTTTAAAAATGTATCTCTATGACATTTTACAAGAAGGCTCAATACCAAAAAAAGAAGGTTGGGATTAATTTAGGGGGCTATGATACATGTACCAACAAAAATTTTGAACATTACCAGGGCAAAAAGCTTATGAAAAGTGAATCTGCAAAACAGTACAGAGAAAACTAAAGGCATGTGTGATATTGGGTGCTTCGGAAAAGTTAGAAATGTGTAGATTATCGTCCATCATCTCAGCATTATTGATTTTTCCTTTAAGGATGTACTAAGGTGAGGTTTTGGAATTCGTGTCAAATGTTCGGACTCCTTGGTGTTTTTCCATACAATACAAGTTAAAATATTTTGCCCCATAACACCCATTTATTTTTTCTTATAAGACTTAATAGCTCATGAAAGGTCATCTACCAAAATTTTAGAAGATTCTTTATTTTCTTTCTTTTCTTTTGAGACCCAAATATAAGGTAAAAGTCCGACTCAGCCTTTTCCCGCCATATATTAATTCTCAAATATCAGTTTTTATAATGTCCAGTTTTTAGGTTGTACCTGTTAGATTGGTGTGTGCTCGTCCTCTTTTTCTGCCATCCCATGTCATAGTTTACAGCTATATTTTGTTCTTTTTATCTTTGATAGCTTTTTCAACTATGCAAGCATCATTGCAGGTCTCTTGTGCATATTTTTCCAGGGTTTCAACAACATCTTCCACGTAGGAAGCCAAGTTTTTTTTTTAAAATGTCGATAAATCCATTATGCTCAGAAGGTTTTTTGACTTGTGTGTACCCTAGTCCACAATCTACCATTACTTTCTCGTGTCGATATCTGGATGTAGATACAGACGAATCTTCCCCGCAAGCGTTGCATCGTTAAATAATTTCTGATGCTGCACCGTATTGGATTTCTCCGACAAAGTTTTGTAAGACTACCGGCTCTACCCAAAAAGTACTAAACGACTTGTATACCCGGGAAAAAAATCTATGTCTAATTATCTAGTACCAACCGTTTTTTCCTATTTTGTTTTTATTTGTTGACTCGAGCGACAACTTCTGTTTTAACTTTTTACAAAAACGTCCATTGAGACGACGACCCCTGTCAGCCATGATTTCCGAATTCCATTGCACGAGCTCGGCGTTGAAAACATGCGTTAAAATGTGTACACTGTTAAAGAGCAACCTTAAATACTTTTCAATTGCAAAAGTTTCAATAACGTTAAATTTACTTTTCGTGAACAGTTGATTTTAGTTTTAATGCTATTGTATGTGTCAAGACATTATTTCACAGTATCGTCTGCTGTCAGTTTCAAACGGATGCTCGTTAAATAATTTCTGATGCTGCACCGTATTGGATTTCTCCGACAAAGTTTTGTAAGACTACCGGCTCTACCCAAAAAGTACTAAACGACTTGTATACCCGGGAAAAAAATCTATGTCTAATTATCTAGTACCAACCGTTTTTTCCTATTTTGTTTTTATTTGTTGACTCGAGCGACAACTTCTGTTTTAACTTTTTACAAAAACGTCCATTGAGACGACGACCCCTGTCAGCCATGATTTCCGAATTCCATTGCACGAGCTCGGCGTTGAAAACATGCGTTAAAATGTGTACACTGTTAAAGAGCAACCTTAAATATTTCAATTGCAAAAGTTTCAATAACGTTAAATTTACTTTTCGTGAACAGTTGATTTTAGTTTTAATGCTATTGTATGTGTCAAGACATTATTTCACAGTATCGTCTGCTGTCAGTTTCAAACGGATGCCGGGAGAAAACACCGGCTTCCCTATTTCGAAGACGTTAATATTTTCAAAATGAAAACAAGCTCGATTTCAAATTAAAAAAGGTGGCATTGAACCTTGCTTGTCTTGATACATGAAATATGTAATATAAACATTTATCTAGACAGCAGAAGCAGTCTTACAGAAAGATATGGTTATTTATTATATGAAAAAAAAAATATCGAACTCCGAGGAAAATTTAAAACGGAAATTCCCTTATCAAATGGCAAAATCAAAACCTCAAACGCATCAAACGAATGAATAACAACTGTCTTTTTCCTGACTATGCATAGACATGTTCGTATGTAGAAAATGGTGAATATTAAAATGCTCATGTAAAATAATACATAGAATTATGGTATAAACTCTGTAAAAATATCAAAACTACAACTTCTCTAAATGACACTAAATACTGGGTTGTAAATTATTGATTAGGTAACATATCGCTTTTCGTTAATATTACTTTATTCTTATAGCAAATAAACTCCTCATAGATACCAGGATTAAAATTTTATATTTACGCCAGACGCGCGTTTCGTCTACAAAAGACTCATCAGTGACGCTCGAAAAAAAAATGTGTAAAAGACCAAATAAAGTACGAAGTTAAAGAGCATTGAGGACCAACAATTCCTAAAAGTTTTGTCAAATACAGCTAAGGTAAATTATTCCTGAGGTAAAAAAGCATTAGTTTTTTTTCAAAAATTCGAAGTTTTGCTGAGTTAAATTATAATTAGGGGACGACCATTTGATATTCAGGGGGGGGGGGGGGGGCGAGGAGGATTTGTTTTTGATCGGTTATTTATTTTTGTTAACTAAAAGGACAGATTATTCATTTTCTGCACAATTGAAGCAAGATTTTTCATTTTCATTAAAGCAAGGGACTGATTATTCATTTTCAAACTATATTTATGATATTCGAAAGCATAATTTTTTTAAATGATTTGTTTATTATAAATAATACATGTATAATCAAGTCATTGTGTACCATTTATTCAAAATTAATCATCATCCTCTGCAGAAATTAATCTTTTATATTCCCAACTGCATGTACATGTATTGCATACCTATTTAGTATTAAAGTTTGGTTGTTACTAGCTTCTTTAAAAGTATTGGCAAACATATTTCGCCGAGTGGAGCGAGGCAAAAATTTCTTTTGAAGGATTTTGGAGCAACTGGAGGCCCAAGAAGCTATAGAACAATTGATGCAAAATCATGTTCTTTTAATAGGTGTTTCCCGGACCCTTTCTTAATCTGAAAATGCAAGTTTTGTTTTAATAATTTTAACTTAAGTTTCTAGGGACAACATCAAAAGACCAATGTGCATGATAAAGCAAAAATGGATTTTACATAGTTAAGTCTGTGGCTGCTGGTTTTTTTTTTAACTCATGATCAAGTTCATAACAAAATAACTAGATCACAAAATAATGCATCACTAACAGAACACAGAAGGGCAATCAATGAACAAAAGACAAATAATGAAGAAACATTGATCCCGAAAAATCAGGCCTACTTCTGAGGCAAAACAGAACTTGCTTCTTGCAAGGCGCTCGCCGTGGACACAATTTGATATGAAGAAAAGCGTTTGGTCTTTTCCTACATGATTTGCCTCATGTAGTTACGGCCCTGTTAAAAATAAAAGTGAGATAAGGTTTCCCGAGACAATATACCTCAAGTTAAATGAAACCAAAATTCATACATTTCAAGTATATTTAAATAATATCTATACTTTAATTATTAAAAAAATTGGGAAGTGTTTCCTGATTTTTTTTTGGGGGGAAAGATGAATTTATGAATAATCTGGTGCCATCTCATACTTTCGATTAGACCTGCTGAGATATTAATTTTCAATACATTGCAAGTCAGGTAATCTATTTTCAAACTACCACAGAACAAACCATTTATTTTTGTGATTATCAAGGCCGAGTTATTTATTTTTAAAATCCTCCTGCCCCCCCCCCCCCCCCCAGAATATCAAATGGTCGTCCCCTTATGACCATATCAATGATAATTTGTTCATTGTTTTTATATGTATACAGTATATCATGTATAATGTTTTAACCCATTGGCCCATATGGGCGTAAAGTGCTTTTTTCAATAAAGTTATTAGAGTATAGTCGTGTCATTAATCTGGTGCAGGAAAATTGGTACCGTTAATGTTATTACTACCACTGGGTCGATGCCTCTACCGGTTGACTGTTAGTCCCTGAGGGTATCACCAGCCCAGTAGCCAGTACTTCGGCATGAAAATACGGATTTTTTGTGTTATTAAAATTTGCTGTTACAAAATGTTAGAAATTATTATAAATTAAGGAATGTATCTCCCTCATGCAAAGCTCTGATTCCTTTCACGGATTTGGCTCTACTTTTCGACCTTTTGGAATTTTGCTCTTCATCTTTTATATAAGCTTTGAATTTCAAATATTTTGGCCACGAGCATCACTGAAGAGACATGTATTGTCGAAATGCGCATCTGGTGCAGGAAAATTGGTACCGTTAATGTTATTTTAAACTATACAGCTTACACAACATATTGTCAAGTTCGTGTGCCACTTGTTGAGCACGATCTGCTTACCCTTTTGGAGCACCTCAGGTCAGCCCCAGTTTATAATGGGGTTCGTTTTGCTTAGTCTTTAGTTTTCTATGTTGTGTCTTGTGTACTATTATTTGTCTGTTTGTCTTTCTTTTTTACCATGACGTTGTCAGTTTATTTTCAATCGATGAATTTGAATGTCCCTCTTGTATCTTGTGCCTCTCTTTTAATGAATAAAAAAATGAGAACACCTACTTTTAGCGTTAAATATTCTACACGTTTATAATAAGCATATATCAGGTGTTTACAAGTGGCATTTGAAAAAATTATCAAAGCTAAACTCTGATTGAATTCTTATGAGACATCAAACCTAAGGCACAAAAAACGGATCTACAAAGTACTTATTATTTTTGATCAAATACTACCAAAATTAAGATGTTTTTTGAATGCAAATGAAACATCTATCCAATTGACATGCCTTTAATCAATTATTGGTCTTCGTACTGCCTTCAACAAACAAACGGGTATAATGCGGAACAATTCAAACGAGAAAAACAACAACCTGATGAAGATAAAGGTAACTGACATATTAATCAGATATTTAATTGTGTATATGCCAGCTTTTATTCCTAGTTTCTATGAAAAAGTGGATTTGTTTGGGATTATAATTTATATATTATGCGTAGATTTGACATTGTATTCTATGTTACATATTATTTTCTTGACGTAACATTCGTCTGCAACCTTTCAAAGTTTTTTTTATTAACTTCAGCAAGATTGCTTTTCTCACCTTAACCTTGACTTTAACACTCCAAAATATCTTCCAATGACATTTCTTGTCTTGCAGTGTGCTGTATTAAATTTAACTTCTTGTTCGTTTGCTGTATGTAGCAGTGGTGTCATAAGCCTTTTCTTTAGTGGGTAATCTGAGTCACCTAGCAACCAACTAATTTGTATCTGTTCCATGTAAGCTGGCACGCTTGAATTTGTCAACATGAAAGAATCATGAGTGCTCCCTGGCCATCTCACAACTGCATTTAAAAATCTGATATTGCATAATTGTTTGGCTTTTTTGGCTTTTTTTAAAACTTAAATATTTGTCAAATTTATTGAAAGGTAATTAAATTTGTATAAAATGAAACATTTCTATAATCACAAGATGTTTTAGTGTTATGCATTGATCTAAAATTTTGTCCTTGGAAATATATTGGAAAAGAACTATTTTTGTTAAAAATGTAACTACTAATGGACTATATAAAGGCAACAGTAGTATACCGCTGTTCAAAAATCGTAAATTTATGGACAAAAAACAAAAGCGGGGTAACAAACTAAAATTGAGGGAAACGCATTAAATATAAGCGGAGAACAACGACACAACATTAAAATGTAGCACACACAGCAACGGACTACGCATTAGACAAAATCCGATGAGAATAACCAATATAACATCAAAACCAAATACATGAATTTGGGATAGAAAAGTACCGTGACACGTCTTATTGTGATGTGAATTCACACTCAAATATAGGAGAAAACAAACAACACAACGTAAAAATGTTACACACACTGAAACGAACTAAGATATATCAATGTTTTAATAAACTGAGAACCTTGCTCATTTTATGTGAACTATTGTATTTCCTATTTTAGTGATTTGATATAGATTTCATGGTTCATTAAACATTTAGTTTAAAGTTATTTGAACATAAGACTGTGTACTCTTGTTCATTTTAAGTTGTCAGTTAAATAATTGTGCCGAAATATGGTTTTGACAAAGTTCGATTGTTTAAATGATAGAGGTCATTGAGGAGCTAAATAATGTGGTAGTTGGGATACATGTTCTTGTTTTACCTTAAATCAGAGTTAATACTACAAACATAGGCATGCTCAGCATCATGTGGTCTCTGTAGATGAATGAGCGTGCTATCTACAGCTTCAACCACGTTAGGAAATCCTCCTATTTTGTAGAATCCGTCCTTCATAGCACCAATTTTATGTTCTGCAATATCTTGCAGATTGATGATGTCACTTCTTTCTAAGTATCAACATTCCAGCAGCACCTGCATACGGGGTATATATCTCCCAATTGATACGATATTCCCGTGCTTGCATTTCCTATCATGATTTTCTTGATAGAGGTTGCTGCTATTAAACCAAGAGTTCCAAATGGTGAAGTTGAAATCATCCCTTCGTAAATTTTACGGACGCCATCACGAGTTGGTTGACCGTTATGGAATAACCGTATCACAAATGATATCGGATATGTTCCTTACGTCGTAACTACAATCCCCTTCCCTTTCCTGAATGTGATCTACCGAATTAGACTATTTACCGGATTTGTTATCACATAAGCAACACGACGGGTGCCGCATGTGGAGCAGGATCTGCTTACCCTTCCGGAGCACCTGAGATCACCCCTAGTTTTTTGGTGGGGTTCGTGTTGTTTATTCTTTAGTTTTCTATATTGTGTCGTGTGTGCTGTTGTTTGTTTGTCTTTTTCATTTTTAGCCATGGCGTTGTCAGTTTGTTTTAGATTTATGAGTTTGACTGTCCCTTTGGTATCTTTCGTCCCTCTTTTTTCTTCTACACACCTGTTGGTCGAAGCTTTAGAAATCCTATGGATAATTGCAGTTTCTGACAGGAAATCTCCTTTGGCCAGAAATCTTAGTGTAACCATAACCTTCAAATATTATATTTTGAGGTAAATATCTTATTCTGATTAAAAAATGATTGTATGATGTAAAATTTTATATGGCAAGCCCAATAAAAAAAAGTAATATAGTAAGTAGTACCTATACAGAATGTTGAGTGTAGGAAGTATAAGTCTACTTTCATATATGTTTGTCCATGCCTTAGCTAAGAGGGGTTTAAGTTTTACCCTTGTAAGTCCCAAAATTGGTTTCTGTTCACTAACTTTAGTTTTCCTCAACACAATGTTAAGAATCTTATAGACAATGCATATTGCTACAAGACACAGATAATTTTGAATTTTGTGGCGTCTATTTTGGTGTTTTAAAGTCATGCTCCTTTACAAATCGAAAAATTGCTGCATTTTTATTCATCATTCTCCAACTTTAGTTTTCCTCAACTAAATGTTATGCAAATTATGCACTGCGTACTGACAATACACTCGGCTTATACAAATTTAGGTATGGTCACGTCTTCAGTTATGTCCCTATATAACGTAGTCTAAATCATTATGACGCCTGGCAAGGCAATTTCAATTTTCTTTTCTGGGACGCCTTCCTACGACGTTATAACGCTGAAGCAATATTTTACGTCTGGACTTTGAGAGCAAATTTTGGGGGGAACTGACACCTAATTTTGACAAGAAATTTTCATTGCCAGTTAGAAATATTTACGTAGTTACAAAATCCTACCTTATTTGTGCTTATTGATGTAAAATATTTCCAGAAATATCCAAAAGAAAGGATTAAATAAGATACAATTCCATTTGAAGTTCGGGAATATTTATTTTGTTTGAAAATGATTTCCCACAATTACCAACGCAACATCACTTCCAGTAAATATAAAATTCAAAATCCGGTAAATTTTAATGGATCCGAATTTCCGGAACGTTCGATTTATATTATCCGGAAATTCGGGTATGTCAAATTTTAACGGATTTTAAATTTCATATTCACCGGAAGTGACTGCTGACGTCGTGTTATACAAGATTGACTCTAAGTTGGGATATACAAGTATCCAGCCACGTACACTCTGTGGTTTTGTTGAATGTATTCTATTTGTATGTATTCTATCTGTTAAGCCTTTTTCAACTTATTTTTATAGTTTGTTCTTAGGTTGTACTTTTACACCATTGTCTCAGTTTAGGGGAGTGTTTGGATGTCGCTAACATGTTTAACCCTGCCACATTATGTAATGTATGTACCTGTTCTAAAATAGGAGCCTGTTATTCAGTGGTTATAATTTGTCGGTGTGTTACATTTATTTTTCGTTCATTTTTAATGTACATTAACTAGGCCGTTACTTTCCTCATTTAAATTGTTTTACATTTGTAATTTCGGGGCTTTTTATATATGACTAATAATGCGACATGGACTTTGCTCATTGTTGAAGGCCGTACGATGACCTATAACTAGTGTGTCTCTTGTGGATAATATTTCATTGACAACCATACCACATCTTCTTTTTTATATATGCGATAGGAATAACCTAGTAATGATTGAATGTGATGCTGTAAGAATGTCCTAGCGTGTTGCTATACGAATGATTTAGTATGATGCTATAGGATTGACGTAGTGTGGTCATATAAGAATTTCCTAGTGTGATGCTGTACGAAAGTCCTTGTGTAGCAGTGATATAAAAATAATAAAATTGTCCTAGATAGATTCTGAAGGAAGAACTAAATGTGATGCTTTGGAATGTTCTAGTATATATGATGCTTTATGAATGACCCGCTGTGATATTGTTCTAGTGGGATGCTAAAGGGAGTACTTCGAGTGAAGGTATCGGATTGGCTCATTGTGGTGATACTTGGAAGCTATAGAAATGTCCTAGTTATTATAGGATATTCCTATATCGTCACACAATCTTACAGTATCACACGTTGACATTCCTATAACATCAAACTAGGGAATGTCTCAGTGTGAAGCTATTAGGACTGTCCTAGTTAATGCTAAAGTAAAGTCCTGGCGTGACGCTATTGGAATGACCTAGTGTCATAATATAAGTATGACCTAGTGGGAAGTTATTTTTGGATAGACTTAGTGTGATGCTATAGAAATTACTTTTCGTCATAACTATTGCTTTTGTGTTTTTGTGTTATAATGATTTTGCTGCTGAAGTTTTGAGACAATTCATTTAGAATTTCAGCTGGGACATTAATTCTGCGATTGAAGCAGATCAAACGGGAAATCCAATGTTAGGATTGACCATTGTCAAATATCGCGTGTTCATTTAAAATTGAGTATGCTGTCAATGTAAATTGTGTTTCATAATTTTTTCACAGCACGTCATTATTTTTATGCCCCAATAATTATACCCCATTTATGAGCATTATGCTTTCTGGTTAAAGTTTTTGGTCAAGGTCGTTTTTGATGCAGTTGCCGTCCAATCAACTTGAAGCTTAGTACACATGTTCCCTATGATATGATCTTACTAATTTAAATGCCAATTTAACGGTTTATTGAACATAGAAATGATAGCTATGAAAACTAAGCACATTCTTCTCTTTTTCAAACGATTCAGCATACTTTTACTATAAAAAGATTGTATTTACGACATTAGGAACATATCCGATATCATCTGTGATACTAGTATCTTTAACTATCAACAAACTCATAATACACTAATATGACCTAGATATAAACAGTGAAAGTGTTTAAAGGGCCACTAGCTACGAGATATATACAAAATCTAAAGTATGATTTGTTTTTGTTCTATCAATAATGAAAGTGAAATAATGAAATAATTCGCTTTTAGAAGCCAAAATGGTTCAATTTTGTCAAATTAAGCTAAATAAAATAAATCCGTATTCATGTGAACTTCAATTTAACCCCTTAACTAGAGATGGACAACGCATGCATTGTACGTGTACTTGTTATTTAAAGGACAAAAAATGTCAACATTGAAAGTAAAACAAAGGTAAATCATTTAATGACTAATTTGATCCACAAATAATATTTCTTATACAGGTAAAAACGATAAGAAAAATCTATACTATTAAACGAAAAGACCTCATTTTGTGTGTCGCTTCTCTTCCTTCCACAATAAATCAATCATCATGCCTCTGTGTCCTATAGGTAACATGCATAGTCGCATTTGTCATGCATTCTTATGATAATTCAGATTGACTTATTTTGGGAGAAAAACGACAAAAAAGGAGTCCGGATATGATTCCGTCATCAGACTGACTTTTAGGCATAGATAAGACTTCCTCTTTGAAACATGCTCAAATACAACCAATCGTATGATAGATAACAAAAATGAAAAATAGATAAGCCCATCAGAGCGTTCTCCATATTATGGTGTTTAGATCGCAAGAACCACAACTATTCTACCTCCTTAGAGAGGACAATTATTTTTCGCGTTTATCTACATGTAAACTACGATTATACTACTTTAATATATACAGACTCTCTGTATTCTGTCTACTTTTATTTTAAATATTTACTATTTAAGGGGTCATACCAGTTACATATATATTAAAATAAGTAAAACATGTGACACAAGTACAACCAATCGTAGATTGTTCTCCATATCATGGTGTTTAGATCGTACGAATCACAACTATTATACCTCCTTAGAGGGGACAAATATTTTTCGCGTGTATCTGCATGTAAACTACGATTATACTACTTTAATATATAGAGACTCTCTGTATTCTGTCAGGGAATTTCTGTGTTATAGAAAGTCCCTGATTCTGTTTTCTGTTTCTTTGAAATGTTTACTATTTAAGGGGTCATACCACTCTCATATATATTAAAATAAGTAAAACATGCTCAACTTTATCTAAAACTACCTCGACCAAATTTGTTTACCTGAAGTGGGAGAGGCGGACGAGACGGACGGCCGAACAAACGAACGCACGGATGCACAGACTAGAAAACATAATGCCCATAATTGGGGCATGAAAATTTATTGTTAAAAGGGAAAATAGTGATTTGGCAAAAATGAAAGTTAGGTAGAGATTAAAGGGAGGCAGGACCTTTTTCGGGGTGTCGGGATCGGGTGTTTTTAAGCGCGGGATTTGGGGATTAATCTTTACGGGATCCGGGAATACATTTTTTCGATTTCGGGATATGAATTTCTTTAAATTCTGCATCTCGGGTTATCGGGATCAGGACCCCTCCGACAACCCCTCAAATTAGCCTTAGTCGGTATTAATCATTTATGTATACATGATTCAAATCCTACCATTAGCATGTTAATAAGGCTCTCAAAAAAATCACTGATGGATTGTCATAGAAGCATATTTTTTAGACTAATAATGGTCTATATATAAGCAGTTACATTTATTTCATGTTTGAAACGGTGCAAATTTTTAATTTGATTTGACTTTTAACAAAAGAAGCAGTGTAGCACAGGAGAAGAATAATTGTGGTCGTAGGCCAGAAACACGAATATAATTGAATTTAACAGAAAGGAAACAAATATCGGACTTTGGAAAAAGGGAGAGGGCTTTTGATACCTTTTATGTTATTCTCCATACATAATATCTTTTACAAAAAATTATCCTACAACAGTTCACAAGCTGTATATGCCCGCGATTTCGCGGGTATCTTCTAGTATATTTTAATCTATAAAATAAATTAAACAGACCTATAAAAATCCAATCGCACGAGTTGTCGTAATCTATTTATATCTATATTTATGTTTATCATCGCTTATATGGTCATCTGAGGTCAACTCGATAGTTAATTATATGGCGTCTAGACTAAAATACACACGAATCGAAACTACATATTATCAACCCTATGCTTTGTAAATTGTTTACTTTAGACTTTTGATAATTTCGATAAATGTTTTGCATTGTTATTAATAAAACATGAGAATCTGAGTCAAATCAGTGACCACGAATTTGACAGCTAGTGCCCTTTTAGGATATAGCGATTACTTTATTAAAATACGTTTTTACCTATTGGAATGCTATATGAAAATGTAAGAGTTATTCATTTTGTTACCTAATGTAATGCTATACGAATGACATACTTCCGTCTTGATACTGATACACTTAAATCAATAGATCTATACATGTAAATCATTTTTTTTTTATTATTAATTTTGATTACTGGTATCATGCTGTGGAAATTAGGTCGTTGGTTTTCTCGTTTGAACTTTTTTTCAATTTGTCATTTCGAGGCCTATAACAACAACCAATGGTATATTGCTGGGTCTTCCAAGTGCTCCACGAAACCTCTTTCTAAATTATTAACATCCTTTTTATCAGCAATCAAAGTCGGGCTCTAAAGTTAAACTGTCTATTCTAGTAGCGTGAATCAGATGCGGATACTAACAAAAATCAAAGATCTTTTAGAGTACATACAATCTAAGACTCTCTCACCTTGCAATAGTATTAACATATTTGACTTTTCTACACTTTACTCGGGTATTCCCCATTCCAAACTAAAAGACAAATTGAAAGAGTTGGTATTACTTTAATTCATTAAAAAGAATGGCGAACGTAGATACAAGTATCTTGTCTTGGGGAGGGATAAATCCTACTTTGTAAATAATCACTGATTCAAACAAAAAAATCTCTGAAACCGACATTATCAAGATGTTTGATTTCTTGATTGACAACATATTTTTTACGTTTGGAGGACGTGTTGGAATTTCAATGGTGACCATTTGTGCCACTCTTCTTTCCGACTTGTTGCTTTATTATTATGAGGTTAACTTCATACAGGAACTTCTTAGGAAGAAAGATATGAAGTTAGCAATATCCTTTAACTTTACGTTCCGCTATATAGATGATGTTCTCTCACTAAAAAGTACAAAATTTGGTGACCATGTTGAAGGAATCTATTCAATCGAACTAGAGATAAAGTATATTTTCACCTCCATTTTTTTGGTGTTCGCGTTGCTTAGTCTTTGGTTTTCTATGTTGTGTCTTATGTAATATTTATTGTCTGTTTGTCTTTTTATTTTTAGCCAAGGCGTTGTCAGTTTATTTTCAATCTATGACTGTTCCTCAGGTATATTTCGTCCCTCTTTCTGGTTAAGTGATGACGTTTCTTAAACAAAATTATAGCACGACCTGCTATGCAGCATGATTGTTTTAGTTCCACCTTCATAACGACTTTATAAAATTAGCCACATTTATAAATACCATATGTTTACTGGTTTCATAATGAATGGATACTCGGAAAACACGTGGTAATGATATACCAGTTGTTTAAACTTAAGTACGAGTTGCGCGAGATACGATTTTGTCCATAGCATAGCATCTAGCTGTTGGTCTCTGTATATCATTTGTGACGAGATCTTTCTCCCTCATTGTGTACTATCATGAACGCAGCCATTTTCTCTTATTTTGTCGTAAGCGCGCTAGTTGCTATTCGTAAGTTTACGATCAAACTTACGACAAAATTGTTTTTTTATGGAACGATCAAAACCTTTCGATTTGACTTACGACCGACACAAGATCTAAGATTGTCGTATAAAATGGATAAAATTAAATTGACCCAGGCCATGTGTAAATTTACAACAAATTATGGCTTCCAATATGACAAATACGGTCATTAAAATACTGAAGCGAGGGTGGGTATGTCCTGTGTATGGCTGTTCATTTCAACTCCCTGTTAGATACAGCTCAAATATTCTAATAATTTTTTCGCTTGCATTAATTATTTCGTGAATAACCGCTAAAAAAAAATATGTTTAGTAATTCTTTTAATTCTCAAATAGTTATCAATGGTACCAGGATTATTACTTAGTACGCCAGACGCGCGTTTCGTCTACACAAGACTCATCAGTGACGCTCATATCAAAATATTTATGAAGCCAAACAACTACAAAGTTGAAGAGCATTGAGGGTCCAAAATTCCAAAAAGTTGTGCTAAATACGTCTAAGGTAATCAAAGCCTATATTTGCCATTTTTAATTTACATGTTTTTCTCGTAAGCTACGGTCAAATTGACATTTGGTAACTAAGGAACTGTCATGTTGACTTGCTGAAATCAGTAAATTTGCGAATAATGCTATAGAATTATAGAAAATAGAAATAAAAACCTACCCCAGAAATCCATTTTAATACAATATTATGCGAATTTCGATGGTTACAAAAAGTTAATATTTTTTTGACATTGACCTATTATTGATCAATAATTACATTAGATGTATTTTTCATTATAGTACTTTATTCTGATTGGCTAATTGCACATCACATTTTATTTCTTCGGCAATTGCATTACTCAATAAAACTTTTATTCATGATAACACGTGGTCCCACAATAAAGTGCACACGTGAATTAAATAGGAAAAATATAAAATTCGTGTTTTCATGATTATAGCTAAAAAATGTAATTATAAATATTGAATGCTTCTTTTTGTAACTTCATAGGTTTGTAAAAGCGTTGACCGTGCGCACATTTTTTGAATGAAGCGCTTCCGCGCTGCATACAAAATGTACTTCGGTCAACGCTTTTACACCCTAAAAAAATTACAAAAAGAAGCATTCAATTCTTAAATATTGTTTTTAAACTGCAACTTCAATTAGTATATTGATAGTTTTTTAAATCGTAACATAAATATCAAACTTATTTTCATCCCTCAATGGACCCCTGGTTGTGGAATAAGTGTTCCATGAATATAGTGACAATGCACAAAATATAGCTGTGTTACTATATTTAAGAAATAATTAAACACAACTTGTTGCCGTATAATTATTTGTATTAATCATCCGAATACGAATGTTCTTTGGTCTCTTTCTAATTTCAATTTTTGAAACAATAAAATCGGCAAAGTGTTTGTATTATAGTAAATAGGTTGAAATACCTGTGGATTCACGTGGAAAGTATATATAACATCCGTTATTATGTAACTATCTGAGTCTATATTCGAATATAAATTTATCAATAGCGTGTTAAATACCATTCACTGGACGGGAAGCAAACCACATTCGAAAAAAACAATATTGGCAAATAAAATTGAGATTAGAAATGGGAAATGTGTCAAAGAGACAACAACCCGACCATAGAATAGACAACAGCAGAAGGTCACCAATAGGTCTACAATGCAGCGGGAGTTACTCCCGCACCCGGAGGCGTCCTTCAGCTGGCCCCTAAACAAATATCTATACTAAATCAGTGATAATGTACGTCATACTTAACTCCGAATTATACACAAGAAACTAAAATTGAAAATCATACAAGACTAACAACGGCCAGAGGCTTCTGACTTGGGATAGGCGCAAAAATGCGGCAGGGTTAAACATGTTTTTAGAGATCTCAACCCTCCCCGTATACCTCTAGTCAATGTAAAAAAGTAATCGCATAACAATACTCACAGTAAAATTCAGTTCAAGAGAAGTCCGAGTCCGATGTCAAAAGAGGTAACCAGTGAGAAAAAAAAATGAAAATAGTACATCAATAACAACAGACTACTAGCAGTTACTGGTTACAAGAACGCAATTATTTGTTTAAATTTTACGTAAAAAGATGGTTCTCCGAATAGAATCCTATACAGCTTCTGATTGGATGATACAGGATTGGAATTACATTTAATCGAAAGCTTATCCAATTAGGTGTAAAAATTGCCGAAAATCTTATTCTCATTTTACGAAGTATAGAAAATATCTTCAATTTCTGCCATTAAAAATATGCCTCTATTAAGCGAAAAAAATAGACGATCTTTTTCAACTGCATTTCAAGTCAATTTGAGCCGCATGACCCTATATAATTTTTGGTTGTAATGCAACACTGGCATTTCTAGTAACAGGAACTGCTACCCGTTTTTCCCTAGTTTGTGTAGTCTTCGAGAAAAAAAAAAACGGAACACCAGTGGTACTCTATGGAAAATGCATTACGAATAATTGCGCTCTATAGAAATATGTATTTACAATGTTTGTATGAAGAGTTCTCAATTTGTTTCCCTTTAAACACACATTTGACACTCTTCATATGTTGGTTTCATACAAAAAATCTTAAAGTGATCGTTATTGCTACTTAATTGTAATCACAGAATTAAATCAGTGCGAGTTGAAAATAGATTTTAGAAGATGTCGTATAAGTGCCAATGAGATAACTCGCCATCCAAGTCACAATTCTCAGAAGAAACCGATTATAGGTCAAAAGATTTTCAACCGGGGCTTTGGCTCACGCCGAACAACAAGCTAGAAAGGGCCCCAAAAATGACTAGGGTAAAACCATTCCAACGGGAAACCTAGCGGTCTAATCTCTATACAAAACGAGAAACACTTATGAACAACATCAACAAACGACAACTACCGAATATCAGGTTCCTGGCAATAGACCAGTGCGAACAAATGAAACGGGTTTTATAATAGTTTGTAACGCGGATTTGTTTTTTATCAATCAATTTATGACTTTCGAACATTGCTGTTGCTTTTATTTAAACGTTTTCATGAATTTATATTCTGTGTAAGTTCTGTGCGGAGTCTATTATTAGATGTATAAATACGCAGCCACGTCAGGTTGGAACGAACTTTAATTCGAGGTAAATATCATAGACCAGCGATGCTCTTTTCTCATTAAATGATCCTTGCAATGACTCTATTTAATGTTCGTATTTGCTCTTTTTGCAAGCTTTCAGTTTTCAGATATCGGCAAACCAAGAGTAATTTTAATAATCCACCATTTTCTACATAAGCAAATGCTTGTAATAAGTCAGGAGTATGACAGTTGTTTATCCTCTTGTTTGATATGTTTGAGCCTTTGATTTTGCCATTTGAGTAAGGACTTTGCCTTTTCAATTTTCCTCAGAATTCTGTAATTTTGTGATTTAACTTTTTGGTCAGTCAGTAAATCCAACACTATCACTCTCCGACCATCACACCATGCCAAGTTTTTTTTTTCTTTTAAGGGAAGCAGTGTATCACTCTGACAAGTAACCTTTACTATTGCTACTATTTTAATATATTTTTGATGATGCGCATTGTGTACTCTTTCACCGTATTGTTCCTTGTTCCAACTTCAGCGGAATCTCTCCCGAACGTACATTTTTACCGTTCAAGAGTAGATTTTAAAAACAAAATAAAATTCCAAAAGTAAGATCAATTTAAAATCTGAATTCTTGTTCAATATATTCAATTCTCATGATGAAAGATAAATCTTTTTCTTGCTTCTTTGCTTAATACCCGATAATGTTATGCTATCAGTTTGTTTGTGAAATACGCACCTTAAAAGCCTTAAAAGAGATGTCAACGTACTATTATTTACGATTGATATTTTGAATATCAAGATGATGATGATGATGGACGGAAAAATATTAAAATTTACTGTACATAAAATCATTTCAATTGAAACGGAAATTTGGGTCGATGAGGAAGCATATTTTGTATGCAAACATGCCAATTATTGTTAAGATTTATATGTATATTTTAAATATAATGTAAATATCCTTACAAATATATACAGAAGAGTGCTACATGTTTAACCCCGCCACATTATTTAGGTGTGTGCATGTCCCAAGCCAGGAGCCTGTAATTCAGTGGTTGTCGTTTGTTTATGTGTTTCAAAGTTGTTTTTCGTTCATTTTTTTTTATATAAATAAGGTCGTTAGTTTTCTCGTTGGAATTGTTTTACATTGTCTTATTTGGGGCCTTTTATAGCTGACTGCAGTATGAGCTTTGCTCATTGTTGAAGGCCGTACGGTGACCTATAGTTGTTGTCTGTGTCATTTTGGTCTCTTGTGGACAGTTGTCACATTGGCAATCATACCACATCTTTTTTATATGCTTCGTTGAGAATGATTTCAAATTGGGTACACATTTGTTGTTTAGTCTATACATTTATTGAATAAGTGTTCTTGTGGCAAATATTCAGGCAAATCATGTCCAGGACGAGAATAAATACCTAAGGTAGGTACTGTAAAAAGTCCAAAAAAAAGTTACCGAACTCTGGGGAAAATTCAAAACGGAGAGTCCATAATCAAATGGTTAAATAAAAAACTCAAACACATCAAACGAGTGGATAATAGTTACCAGGTACCAGGATTATAATTTAATACGCCAGCCGCGCGTTTCGTCTACAAAAGACTCATCAGTGACGCTCAAATCAAAAACGTTATACTAGTAAAGCCAAACAAGTACAAGTTGCAGAGCATTGAGGACCCAAAATTCCAAAACGTTGTATCCAAATACGGTTAAGTTAATCTATTCCTGGGATAAGAAAATCCTTTGTTTTTCGAAAAATTCAAAGTTTTGTAACAGGAAATTTATAAAAATGACCGACCATACAATTGATATTCATGTCAACACCTAAGTGCTGACTTAGTGATAACACCTGTCATATTCCAGACTTGGTACAGGCATTTTCTTATGTAGAAAATGGTGGATTAAACCTGGTTTTCTATTTATAGCTAGCTTAACCTCTCACTTGTATGCCAATCGCTTAAAATTCCATTATATTGATAACGATGTAAGAACAAAACAGCAGTCAAAAATGTGTTATAATCTTTTAAAATAACTATAAAACAACATAAAATACGGTGTTTTCATTATTATTCGTTGTATACCAATTTACGTGGGTACAGGTGAACCACGAATTTTAAAGTTCAACGAATTACAAATTTTCTGTAGGTTTTGTATGCAGATATTTGCAAAACAATAATAGTATCCACAAAATGCAAGTTTTCTTCAAACCACGAAAACAAATGAATCTACAGTATGTGACAAAGAAACACAAAAAGGTTTAAAGACACAGCATATAAGTATAAATGAAAGACAAGAATAAAAATTACCATACCAAAATAACACAATAATGGGATGTACAAGAAGCTCTAGAGCCACGTCGTATAAAACAAAGAAACACAAGAAGGCATATAGACAGAGTACATCAGCAAAAATGAAAAATAGAAACAAAGTTGTTATAGAACAATGACGGGCTGTCTAAGTACAGAGCCACGTGAAATGGAAATCACCAAAAACAGCTAAACAGTAAAAGTAATATTCATGAATTCATGAAGACTAATGAAATAATGATTTAACATTGTAAGATAGTTGGCCTGGAAAATGAGGGTTCCTGTACATTGCATCAGGTCAGAAATTTTGCCTTTTCAACAGGCTTTCTAAAAAAGTGTTTGTGCACTAGTTCTTGACGTTCGCTGAGCGTGGCACTCTCTGTACACGAGGTTTCGAAATAAACGTCCCCATTCTGACTGGACGTGGCTGCGTACTTGTACATCCCGCACAACAAAACTGACGCTTAAGCAGTGTTTTACTCCCAGTTTCAAGAATACGAACAGTAAATATATTCTTTCCTCAGTCATTCTTAGTCTACTTAAAAACTAGCACTTGTTTTAAAGCCTTGATGCATATTCATTAGCCATAACGTTTTTTCAGTTGCCATTTAAGAGTGAAGTGTGACTAGCCATATGAAGGTTTGGGACCCGGGTTTGTTTCAGTTAGATCAATTCGTGCGTATTGAATAGCGATATACACTACTATTGCATTCATTGTGACTTTAATCAAGGCACATATATAATCATGCTGCATACTTAAAGTAATGAATATATTTTTTAAAAATTCGGATAAAAGAATAATACAGGGAGTACTATAGAAAATCCAGACAATGACAATATTCACATCCCGGAGTTTACATACGGCAGCTCAACTTTTACAGCTGAGAATGCATTATTGATGTTCTTTCCATTCACAATCCGAACTTTTTTGGTTGAAATGTATTGATATATATCCCCCAGAACTAGAAATTAAAGAATGAAGAAAAAACAAACATGGCTTCCTCAGCCTCATTTTTAGCCCACCTGGCCCGAAGGGCCAAGTGAGCTTTTCCCATCACTTTGTGTCCGTCGTCCGTCGTCGTTGTTAACTTTTACAAAAATCTTCTCCTCTGAAACTGCTGGGCCAAAGTAAACCAAACTTGTCCACAATCATCATTGGGGTATCTAGTTTAAAAAATGTGTCCGGTGACCCGGCGAACCAACCAAGATGGCCGCCATGGCTAAAAATAGAACATAGGGGTAAAATGCAGTTTTTGGCTTATAACTCAAAAACCAAAGCATTAAGAGCAAATCTGACAGGAAGTAAAATTGTTGATCAGGTCACGATCTATCTGCCCTGGAATTTTCAGATGAATCGGATAATCGGTTGTTAGGTTGCTGTCCCTGAATTGGTAATTTTGAGGAAATTTTGCTGTTTTTTTTTGTTATCTTGAATATTATTATAGAGATAAACTGTAAACAGCAATAATGTACAGCAAAGTAAGAACTAAAAATAAGTCAGTATGACCAAAATAGTCAATTGACCCCCTAAGGAGTTATTGCCCTTCATAGTCAATTTTTAACAATTTTCTTAAAATTTGAAGATTTTCAATAACATTTTCCACAGAAAGTACTGTTATAGATAGAGATAATTGTAAGCAGCAAGAATGTTTAGTAAAGTAAGATCTACAAACACATCACCATCACTAAAACACAATTTTGTCATGAATCCATCTGTGTCCATTGTTTAATATTCACATAGACCAAGGTGAGCGACACAGGCTCTTCAGAGCCTCTAGTTTAACTTTTTCCTCGAATTTGTCATATAGTCAGTACCAGAATCTATGACAAACGAGACGATTTTAATTTTGAAATTATCAATTTCCATCCCCTTAGTAGCAATATGCCAACTTCACCTGGATATTGGATATACATTTCCCCAACTTATTCGGTACTCAAGTGCTTTTAGCTCCTTTTCAGACTTTGTAAAATGTCATCAGAGTCTGGGCAGAATGTTGATGAACCAGGGTATTTCAAAAGAATGTCTCATCCTTTTTCCAACAAAAAAGTTCATCTTAAGGTACCAAGACCTAGCTCGTTCATAAATATTCAGTGTCAACTGTTCATTGTGTCGGGATGTATAAGTACCGGGCCACGTCCACTTGTATTTTTGTCCATCTGATGAGTTAAGCCTTTTTCAACTGATTTTTATAGTTCGTTCTTATGTTGTACTGTTATACCACTGTCCCAGGTTAGAGGGAGGGTTGGGATCCCGCTAACATGTTTAACCCCGCCACATTTATTATGTATGTGACTGTCCCAGGTTAGAGGGAGGGTTGGGATCCCGCTAACATGTTTAACCCCGCCACATTTATTATGTATGTGACTGTCCCAAGTCAGGAGCCTGTAATTAAGTGGTTGTCGTTTGTTTATGTGTTACATATTTGTTTTTCGTTCAGTTTTTTTTTTTACATAAATAAGGCCGTTAGTTTTCTCGTTTGAATTGTTTTACATTTTCTTATCGGGGCCTTTTATAGCTCACTCTGCGGTATGGGCTTTGCTGATTGTTGAAGGCCGTACGGTGACCTAAGGTTGTTAATGTCTGTGTCATTTTGGTCTTGTGGATAGTTGTCTCATTGGAAATCATACCACATCTTCTTTTTTATATTCACAAATAAAACACGAAGGTTTTGAAGTTTAGCGTATGCGTACTGACGTTGTGTATCATCTTAATACGTATTATGGTGTTCTGTTATATGTCTTTGGTAAAATTTCTTTTATTGTTTGGTCTCACTTGTATGTTTGTCCATCTGATGAGTTAAGCCTTTTTCAACTGATTTTTATAGTTCGTTCTTAAGTTGTACTGTTATAACACTGTCCCAGGAGGTTAGAGGGAGGGTTGGGATCCCGCTAACATGTCAGGAGCCTGTATTTCAGTGGTTGTCGTTTGTTTATGTGTTACATATTTGTTTTTCGTTCATTTTTTTTTTTATTTTTTACATAAATAAGGCCGTTAGTTTTCTCGTTTGAATTGTTTTACATTATCTTATCGGGGCCTTTTATAGCTCACTATGCGGTATGGGCTTTGCTCATTGTTGAAGGCCGTACGGTGATCTGTAGTTTTTAATGCATGTGTCATTTTGGTCTTTTGTGGATAGTTTTCGCATTGGCAATCATACCACATCTTCTTTTTTATATTCACAAATAATACACGATGGTTTTGAAGTATAGCGTATGCGTAGTGACGTTGTTTATCATCTTAATACGTATTATAGTGTTCTGTTATATGTCTTTAGTAATATTTCTTTTACTGTTTGGTCTGTTTTTTTATGATATCTTTTTCACGTGACTCTGTACTTAAACATCCCGCTGTTGTGTTATTGTTCTATTATGAGTTTTGTATTCTGGTAATCATATTTGCCAAAGCTATGTCTATATGCCCTTATGTGTTTTTTCTACACAAAGACGTGACTTTTTTTTTAGAAAAATACACAAACATATAAACAAGGGGCAAGAAGGAAAGTTATACTTTTAATATAAAGCAATGAATGAAGTTGTTAAATGTGATTTTTACCTTTTTGTGGTTCTTTGTTATTCTTTGTTAAATATTTGTTTGTTTTTATTGTGATTAAGATACTTTTTGTACTTGTACATCCTTTCATTATGTTATTGTTTATAATATTCACGTATATATGTCCTTCATTTTTGCTAATGTGCTATGTCTATATGTCTTTGGTGTTACGCTTATACATCCCGTGATTGTGTTATTGAACTAAGGTTAATTTGTGTATTATTGTCTTCAATTTTACTATATGCTTGATCTGTATGTCATTTTGTGCTTTTTTTGTCACATGTTTGTATGGTATTTTAGTGATTAGGATTATAGTACAATCTTGACTGCTTTATGCTTGTCGTTCATTTTTGTTATGTGCTTTATCTACATGCTTTTTGTGTTTCTTTCATACATATATGACGTGACTCTGTACTTATACATCCCGTCATAGTAAATGTGTGTATTCGTGTCACCTTTTTGAATATGCTTGGACTATATGCCGTTTTGTGCTTCTTTGATGCATATTTGTTGGTTTATGTCTGATGAAAATTATAACACAATGCTGACTGTGACCCTATTTTTGACATTTATTACCTAATATGTCTGTTTGTAATTGTGGACGGACGCATCGTTGTCAATATAATGGAATTTGATGCTACTGTCATACAAGAGAGAGATTTAGCAAGCTATAAAACCAGGTTCAATCCACCATTTTCTACACAAGAAAATGCCTGTATTAAGTCAGGAATATTACGGTTGTTATCCATTCGTTTGATGTGTTTAATCTTTTGAATTAACTCGGGAATTCAGTATTTTTGAGAATTTTCTTTTTAAATTCTAGTGGCATTTAAGACGGCTAACCAACAGCACAAATCACATCTCAAAATAGACGTACAAAGTTATTCTTGCCGGACATGGTAGTACTTCCTCTCGGTAGACCATCTTTGCAAATGAAAATGAAAAAATGTGGTATGATTACCATGTCCACCACAGTACAAATATTGTGATAGTGTTACAAAAGGTCAAACTACGGACTTTAACAATGAGCAAGGTACGTACTGTAGAGTAGCAAATTTCCCTGACCATATCGGGAAATTGGTATTTAGTCGGATCTTAACACGTACTTGAGATTTGTTTAAAACCGGTTTTGATAAAAAATAAACGAAGAAATGTCAAAATGTTCAGGATTTAATTAAATCTGTATTTCGGTAAGATGGTGCAAGCATACGATTTTATTACGTCTTACACTTTGAGAAGCGAATAATCTTTAACTAGTTTATTCAAATATTGTGTAAAAACGTTAATTTTGAGCTATGAAAGTCAAGTGGCTCGAGCATTTTTCTGAGGAAGTTTTTAAAAATTGCAAAGAAATATTTTTACAGTGGGTTAGCTTTCATTAGTCTTCACTATCTATAGATTAACAACTTTTGGTTATTTTTATAATTTAGAATCATCATTGAAGGTGGAGCACGATTTCACAGTTAATTAATTATATTGATGTGCCATTTGTATGCAAGAGTGACATTCCGTTGTATTATGTGCCAATTCGAAAAAGTTATGCGAGTATTGTCTCCCCTTAACATGTTCATATTTTTATAATTAAGTTTAGGTTTCTGATATAATTTTGAATAATTACTAAATGTATCAATTCAATATATTTCAGTTTTTGTTATTGGTGTATCAAAAACATTGATGTACGAAATATAATTCATAAATTTGAAACGTTTAAAATGATTGATTGATTGTTGGTTGTTTAACGTCCAGTGGCAAATATTTCATGCATATTAAGGACGAGAACAAATTCACAATAAATACAATAGGTAGGTCTTGTCACAAAAGAGGCCACCTGGGTTGATGGAAATTTGGACTGCCACTGGAAAATGAGGGTATATTGGATAGGGACAAAAATTTTGCCTTTCAACAGGCCACCTACGGACCCCTCAAAGAGTTGTTGCAAGGGTTCTTAACGTGCAAAGAGCGTTGCACTCTCTTAACACGAGGCATCGGATTTAACGTCCCCATTCTGACCGAACGTGACTGCGAACTTGATACATCCCGCACAGCCAAACGGACGCCCCACTTCGGCAAGCGTTTTACTGCCGGTCGGAAGAAGACCAAGTGACCATATTTCTATTCCCCAGTCACCCTTGGGGAGCGTTTAAAATGATTAGATACCAATATAAAGAACCGTTCATCATTTTTGAAAAAGACTATGAATGAATGTCGAATTATTTATCTTCCCCTGATGATAGGTTGATCGGGAAATGAACCAGAGTTATCTAATGGTAATCACAGAGTGGGACTAGCAAGCAATTTTTAATTGTAGCTTATTCAACGTTAAAACATGTTTCCACTATAAACGAATGTTACTTTATACAAATATAAGGACTTTGTTAGCTAAATCTACAAATTTTATTAGGCATTATGATTTTTTATTGCAATAGATTCATATGCTATGTAGAGTCAGCACGACGAAATCTAAAATAATTTAAACGAACACAAACGACCTGATTGATAACAAAAACAACAAACAGTAAAAGTCTTAAATTTAGAATCTATTATGTATTGTTCACTTGCTTAAAATACCTTAAATGATTATCACTGGACGCAAAGCAAACAGCAATTTATAAATCACTTTAAAAAAAAACTATATGCAAAATAAATATTACAGGTGTAGTGTAAAGACTTCTCGAGTTGTTTCCCTTTGAGTACAAAATTGTCATGTTTATAGAAGAAATTGATGAATTTGTTATGGCTTGACATGACATCATCATTCTGATGTTGTTAAATGGTTCTCCGTGTCACTTTTGTTCTAAAAATGGCTTATAAAATTCTAAAGGGTAGTTCTGAAAATGATATAGCAAAAAAAAGCATCCGTACAATGTATCCAAAACATATATAACTCGGAAGTTGATCTTATTATGTCCCAATTAAATTGTGCACCTAATACCTTGGACATTAAACGTGTATTATTCCCAATCAATGATAAGAATAACTAATGTCTAGTATTAATAAACTTTTGACTAAAATCCTAGCCTAAAAAAAAATTAGAAGTTATGACACAAAGACAAAATTGTTGTTTTATTACAATTGTTCACCTAATTTTTAACAAAAAAAAGTCTTGTGGTAAACATGGACTTCTCCCGTCCAGCAGTAAGTTCTTTTTAGAGTCCAATTCCCTGAGTGGGATGTATTAATACACAGCCACATTTTGGTTGGAAAGGACTATAACCCCAGGCAAGGGTTGGGACAGTGACATACCTTTACTTACAACAGTATAGAAAACTCAAGACTGGGATACAAAATGTTCATCTAAATAAACCTGGTATCCAGCTGAAATAAAGTTGCGGTAAATAATAACTCATTCTTTTCAATTCAAATAATTTAAATGTAAGTCGATATAAGTGATAGTAGCCTGTATCTCATTTTTTTTATTTGTGTTTGAATTATTAGTAGATAAATTGAAAAAAAAAAAAAAAAAAAAAAAAAAAAAAGAGTATGACTGGAATGTCGTTTTGAAAGTTTGATTGAAAATTGAAAGAAATTTGTATCTGAATAATAATTTAAATTTAATAAATTATGGATATTGGATAAATATCTGCAAGACTGACACTGAATATTTCGTTGTTAAAAATACAAATAACATCTATAAGTATATATTACCTATTTTTACTGGCTAGTTCCACACTAAACGCGATCAGTAAACAAATAAGTGGATGTATATTAGCCTTGTTGCATGATAGTGGTCGGGCTAATAACAGAATCGCTTGTACTTACACCGACAAGAAACAAGGGTAATATTTGTTCAATATTCTTTTTACAAGAAACTGTTGTTAATATGCGTATTAGATTGATGTGTTTGATAATTAAATAAATAAAAAAGAGATCAGGTATGTTTGAAAGTGAAACAGCTATTTGAAAGAGTCCAAATGTTGCGGCTTTAAGCAACTATTCATTCATTATCATAATCATTAAAACCCATACCGTACATTCAGCAGCAAAAAAAAAGGCTTCGACATGATTTGAATTGAATCAATTCAAAAGAAATAAACAGAGACCTGACTATAACAAAACCATGAACGAACAACAAATATGACATACAGCAACCAACAATGGCCACTGAATATCAGGATCGTGACTATGGAGAGGCACTTGTAGAATTTTGTGCTGTTTGTTGTTTTGTGTTGGGTTTTTTTAAAGTATACCCGTGTGTCCCAGGTTGTTTTTGTACTATTGTTGTGATGAGGGCTATTATCTTAGTAACAATAATAAATAGAGACTAACTACATAGGGCAACAACTGTCAAGCGAGACAAGATGTATATGTATGAGAGAAAATATCAGCTTTACAAGATTATCAAAATACTACACACCCTCGAAACATCAAATAATAGTCCTGAATATTCGAAATATTTGCCACTTTAATTTAAACTATCATGAAATGAATCTTTTCATAAATTGACAATAATTAAGAGTTGAGGTTCTGACGACAGTTTCGTATTCTTAATTTATTTATCGTATTAGATTGATGTGTTTGATAATTAAATAAATAAAAAAAGAGATCTGATATGTTTGAAAGTGAAACAGCTATTTGAAAGAGTCCAAATGTTGCGGCTTTAAGCAACTATTCATTCATTATCATAATCATTAAAACCCATACCGTACATTCAGCAGCAAAAAAAAGGCTTCGACATGATTTGAATTGAATCAATTTATTATTGTTACTAAGATAATATCCCTCATCACAACAATATTTGAATTGAATCAATTCAAAAGAAATAAACAGAGACCTGACTATAACAAAACCATGAACGAACAACAAATATGGCATACAGCAACCAACAATGGCCACTGAATATCAGGATCGTGACTATGGAGAGGCACTTGTAGAATTTTGTGCTGTTTGTTGTTTTGTGTTGGTTTTTTTTAAAGTATACCCGTGTGTCCCAGGTTGTTTTTGTACTATTGTTGTGATGAGGGCTATTATCCTAGTAACAATAATAAATAGACACTAACTACATAGGGCAACAACTATCAAGCGAGACAAGATGTATATGTATGAGAGAAAATATCAGCTTTACAAGATTATCAAAATACTACACACCCTCGAAACATCAAATAATAGTCCTGAATATTCGAAATATTTGCCACTTTAATTTAAACTATCATGAAATGAATCTTTTCATAAATTGACAATAATTAAGTGTTGAGGTTCTGACGACAGTTTCGTATTCTTAATTTATTATTACATCATAAAATACTATAAAAATTGCTTTTTTGGTGAATAAAATTCTTAATTAATTCGTTCTTATCTAATGTGTATATTTCTATATCGTTGATGAAATACAGATCAATTCATTTAATACAGGTAACATTCAATGCAAAATATTACATGAACGTGTAAAATTTTAAATATTCGGAACGATTTGTCAACTACAATGTGTGAAGACTGAAAGTTGAAATTTTTAAAGTAAAATGTCACAAAATCTTATTAGTTTTTTTTTTTTTTTGTGTCATAAAGAATAAAAAGCGCACTAGATGTGATCCAGACTCATCTACAAAGATTGAAAATTGAAAAAAAAGCTTTATAAATTTTCCGGAAATACTATTCTACTTTAATTTTTAATACAAATATTGCTGAAGTTGCTGGGTAAAAACCACACTATTAAGTGTAGGAATAAAAAAAATCTCAACCATGTAGCTGTTTAGTGTTCAAAAAGTCTTAAGGTACCTCTTTTGGTTTACGTGTTTCTCTCTGTTTTACATTTAGGTTGTAACACGTATTTATTTTCTCTCGATCGATTTAGGATTTTTGAACACCGGTATACTACTGTTGCCTTTATTTACCCTTCCCTTTGTAACTATGAGATATATATTTTTGTTTTTAAACAGCTGGTCGGTTACTTTCAAGTAAATTGAAGTTGGAACGGGAAAATAAATTCCTTATATAATTCTTAATGGCATATGAAGTAATTAAAAACAATGTAAGACCATGCAGTCTATCCGTTAATGCTGCCAAGTAAGTATCACACGATTAGCTTTCCTGAAATTAAATTAATGTAATATCAGGAAATAATAATTTTAACATCAACTTGTGAGAGAAATAATTTTCTAACACCTTATTTTGACGAAAAAAAACACAAATTGGCTTGAAAAGTTTAGATTGAAAAAAAAAATTTCAGAATAATATCTGGTTTTTTTTACGCGTTTCAAAGAAAAAAACAAATAATTTTTATTTCTCAAGAAATTATATTATCACGATTGACCTGTTTTATTTTTATGATTTAATTCACATTTAATAACCAAACATAAGTGTGACAATTTATTATTATTTAAAAAAAAACTGAAACAAATATCTTTTTTATTGGGGATCTTTAAATTAGACAGTCTATTTATTTCGATTTTATGTGACAATTTATTATTATTTAAAAAAAATGTAAAACATATACTTTATATTGGGGATCTTTTAAAATAGACAAGTCTATTTATTTCGATTTTATAACAAGTCAACTAATATGTGGTCTTTCAATTATTTAATTTCGTTGACATTCTGTGTTACTTTAATTAGGATTTGTTCCTTAATTGTCATATTATTCAAGGAAGTATAAAGTTAATTACCAAATCTAAGGTATAAATCCTGTAACAGTTGACAGGTAAACTACAGGTAAAAACCATCACCTATCCATCATTTTCGTCCACCTGTCACACAATGGGCAATAACTCATTTCTAGAAATAAACTTGTCTCTTCGCTCGGTCGACAATAGTCACGGCACATTCATCATTGTAGTGCAACCGTCTTTGAAATTCCCACAAAACGGGATTCGGCGTTGAATTTTGCCTGAAACTAGTAATATAAAGACGTATATGATTTATTAATGCTCTTGTGGAATTTAGCAGTCATAGTTGTTTTTCTTCACATTTTAACATCTTGCGACATCGTTTATTGCAGAGATATATCTTAATTTGTATTGTTCTCACGTTGATCTTGTTATTTTCATTCATGTGGTGTTTTTTCATATTCACTTTTATCCAAGTTAATAAAAATCATATTTCACCACCCATATATAATAGAAAACATAATCATCAACAGAGAAAACTGAACTCCGTGAAAAATCATTAAATTTTATGTGAACGCGATAAATAAATTTTATATATTGTAGATAATTGGCATAGGTGTTAAATACCTTTAATTGCTCAATTTGCATAAAATGTTACAAATAATAAAATTGATAAAATAAACTACTAACATCTGCCTCTATATATAATAGCAATATTTTCAAAATATAAATTTGAAGTGAATAATAAAATTTTAATTTATTATATTTCCACTTCAACTTTTGAATACATGCACATACGAATCCATGAATTGTAACTAATAAACTTATGATGTATACTGTACCTTAATATATACCTTTTTCACATTTCAAGTAGTGTCCAGTGGAAAATATTTCATGCATATTTGTAAAAACTAATGATGTTTACTGTACCTTAATATATACCTCCTTCATATTTAAATAAATGTCCAGCTGACAAAATAATATATGTATATTTTTTTAACTATTGAGAGATTTAAGAAAAAAAACTTTATGTCCAATCAATCCGACCATTATCTACAAACCAGTTCAAATAAAATAAAAATCTACCACTCAACAAGAAAAGCACTATCAATTAAGCATATCAGTTTAAATAAGATGTTTTAAAGGAAGAATTGATAGGTCGTGTGGCAGGTTTCTTGTTAAATAAGTGTTATATTAATGCATTAGTGTCTGAAATGTCAACCAGTCCGACATCTTATATTGCACACTTGATACATCAGGTGTTGCTGTCCATAGCATATAATTCTGTCCAAAACGTATTATATTTACTTGACAACCATTCATCAATCTAGTTGAAGTTACATAAATATCTCATCACCATGTTTACAAGAAGGGGAGACAAATTTGTGGTTTTATAGGTACAAAGCAAAAGGGTTTCGACTAATATAAACCGCGGTTACGTAAAACTATAAATAATGGAGTTGTCGCTCTTTGAATTGTACTTTCATACGTAATGAATGATCAAAATAACATCTGCCGTCAAATCTGATAAGATTGTTTCCCTTATTACCGAATATTTTGGTAGCGCAGTATGCTGTTAAAATTCCGTAATATAAAAGGATGATAAAAATCAGCGGCGAGCGATGGGGATAAATATCAGAAACATCCTATCAGTTGTCACACCTACTGACGAGTTCTGACATTAACGTCAAATTATAATAGAACTAGCGCTTCCACTTCCTTAGTCAAATTATTATTACCAGATGCCGGCACCTACTCATATCTCCAAGAAACTGCCATTGTGATCGCAAAATAATTTCTAAAGAAACAAAATTGAAGAAAACTTAATGTAACACATTAGCTGCTTCTTTGGAGGTGCCAACATTTGATCTCCTCGGCAGGATACCATAAATATAACTGAACATCCAAAAAAATTGCCAATCTTTAACTGTAAAGCCCCAGAATCCTACAAAAAATCACTCGGTAACTGTTGTAAAGAATGTGTGAAATTAATGCCAAAATACGATACATTGTAACTGTATATCTTAACAGGGATAATTCATTTATTAAGGCATACCTTGTTAAAATTGAATTATTGCTTCAAAGTGTTTTTCATCATTCATTCATTATCTAAAACGTCTTTTCTGATCTTTTAAAATGCATTCAAGATTTTCGTGTTTTTACATTTTTAATGTTTGAATATGTCAATCTAAATGTATTGCATTACTGATAGTAATTTTGTGAGGGTATTATTTTTTTAAATTTTTAAATCGGGTTATAAAACACAACAAAACGGAAATTAAAGCACTCCTGTTTTAAACGTTTCTATTCTCTTTCCAATGTGTTTTTGGTAAGAATTTTCATGTATTTTAGAAATTCGTTATTTTAGCAAATGATGTCATCGATCAACCTGTCCTTAGAACTATTAACTACGTACTGTAGAACTGGCAGAAATGGAGTGAAGTTTTACGAGTTTGTCACTGCTTTTCCGCCAGAAAGATTAAATATCTGACTTGGATGCTTCCTTTAATGTGTATAAAGACGCCTTGAGAGGTTTCCTAACCATTAACTCAGGAAGTTTAACAATCCGGGGATATTCTATTTACCAAGTCCTAATTGAGAGCCAGGTACGGAACAGCTGGCGATTGTCGTAATCGGACAAAATAAGATTTAACGACATATGCAGGTATTACTTGTGTTAACAAACCGGCAAGTTCACATACTTTTCTTTTTCGAAATTCCATTTCCCGTTACATTTACACGTGAGAGTCAAATCAAATAAAAAGTAAAGTAAATTCAAGAGAATCACTCCTAATTATATTTTTGCCAGTTTGCGTTTTTAGATAATTAAAAGAAGCAAATATGCATTGTCGGGAATAATTTTCACCGAACAATTTCTTGCTTGTATTATCTCACTATTTTTCCATTTGAAAATAGTGATCGAGCGCCATTCTATGCGTTTTCTTCAAGCAAAAAATAACTAACACACACACACAACCCCAAAAGATTAAAATATCATCTGGTAGTTAATGTTTTTATTGTTAAATTGTGTTAAAACATATAGACAAAGATTATTTATATATTGTTGCAATCTTCTCGGAAATGAAATGTATTCTTTTATGATCTATATAGTATTGCATATATTTTTGTATTTATTTCTTAACACTATAATTTTGGGGTTAGTTTCCTGTAGGTAGAAACTACCTATTTGTTGTAAAAAATATGCATTTTCTTGGAATAAATTGTTTTGATGTCATTTAGGAAGACGGATTTTTTCCTGCAATTTTGTGGATAAATAACATTTATTCTCAAAGACCGTACAATAACAGAAAATTCACCAAAGAGAGTTAACTCCCTTTTCGATCTTGATTGCTTCCATTTCATCAATCAAAGTTCAGGGTAGAAATCAAGATCCTTTGAATCCATGATACGAAGCTTTGGTAGTTTCTCAACAGTGAAAGTGTTTATCATTCTAAGCTACTTGTCTTTGACCATTTAATATACGATGTATGACTAAGCTTGCTAAATCGAAAATTTTGAACAAATTATATTTGTTTCTTTGGCATTATTTTACCCAACTTCTAAATGCCGTTAGCCGAGTACAATAATACTTGCATGTCATGTCAATCGAAATGTATGTATCGATTCTTTCTTTAATATATACGGGAATATAATGAGATTTTCTGTGGCTGAAAAAAGCAATATCCTTTTTTGCAGGTATTCAAGATTTATACCATATAGTACCTTATATCCAAATGAATTTAACCGACTAGTTATATGAGTGCATCTTTCTTAAAGTCTCAGTATTAGTCTAGGAACAGACAACAAGCAAACAGACATTTAGAGGCAATGACTGTTCATACAAGATGTAAAGCTTTTATCATTACATTATATTAAGTAAGTAAAATTTGACACACTCCCATATTGGACACTCTTCCATATAACAATGTATTTTCCGTTTTAAATATGCTATGATTTAGTAACTTCTACCACTCTTGAGGCCAGTTTTCTCATAGGCAATCGCACCACATCTCCTTATAGAAGCAAAAAAGGAACTGACAATGTAAGAATTTTAAGCGAGTTTAATGGTGCAATTGCATTCAAACTATCAGCTCCAATGAAAAAATAATTGCTAAATACATCTTTATTCAAGGTGAACAGCGAAAATTCTTCCCAATCATTCTAGTCGACGAAATTACGAAATGTAGTGAAGTAGCTGGTAGCCAAAATTATACTTGTTTGTATAAACAACATTTATCTTTACAATTTTACAGGCGACAAAACTGAATTAGGAGTTTTCCATTGATACATGTTAAGCAGTATGAAAAATTACTCAGAACTATCATAAATTATTTGTCATATTAGTTTTGGTCGTACAAAAGCAAATACATTGAAAATATAAAAATTAAATGCAGATCTTGTATGCAATAATAATCGACATGTATTCTTGTATTCAATCGGTTCTAGAAAAGAATATCTTGTTGGTATGAAACAATTCTTATTAATATTTTTTACATTATTTTTTTCTGAATTTCATCCATTACAAAATAGAATAGCTTATTTTGGCTTATTTGAAAGAAGAATAAAAAATCACAATTGTGTTTGCCCTGATCGATTTAATGAGATTAGTATTTGGTTCGAATTTTTTTTTAGCTAATTCTAAATGTTGGATTTGTGCATAAGTAAATACGAATATTTTATACCAACCTTATCAAACAAAATACACTAATGTTCATGAAACACACAAATTAGTATTTTTTTTATAGTTTATAAAAGGAACTATTTTCTCAATCATGTTACTTTAGAGATGGTCTGGTTCATACTAAACTATTACTAGACCAATGTTATTTTCATTTACGGTCACACGTTCTTGCGTTTATGCAAAATTGTATTGTAACTGGGAGACAAAGCGTTTTTTTTTTCTGTCTATCACTCTACGCTTTTACTTCAAATTATTTAATGTCTCTTATATCATAGCTTGACAATAAGAATTCAATTGAGGATCTTTTTTTCTTGATTTACAATCTTAAATGGAATAAGAAAATATGATGAATGTCCTGCAAGGGAGTACCCATCGAACGCTGGGGACATAGAGTAGTGAGTCAGCTACGAACCCCTGACGAAACCAGATATCCTTTACCCACCGTTTCATTTGAGGGTGATTGACAACTAGTTATTTTCCCAAATTACAGATACAATTTATTTTGCCAGAACATAATAAAGGGGTGTATTGATCTTTGTGAAAATTCCCAAGATGGCCAATCAGCTTGATAGTCGAGCCATGTTACTTATTCTAAAGTATTTGTTTTCTTTATTTAGGATTTAAGTTCTATTACAAAGCTATTCAATGTTCCCTGTGTTTAGAATCGCTTTTTGTAATGCAGGTTTTATTCTATTTCAAGTTTAATCTAGTAAAGGTGCATTAAATTGGGTATCGTTTTCATATAATAATTATGTACCACAATTATTTTCACGGAAAAGGCGAGAAAATGTTTTGTTAAAAGATAAATCACACAAACAAGATTTCTCTTAATTGGATTTTTACGGAAAACGAAGCCAGGTAAAAACTTCATGTTTCCAATGAAATAAAAATATAACGGATTTAAAAATAACCTTGCTCATTTTTGCCGGAACAGTTTTTCTCTGGTTCCGTGATTATCAAAACGATTTTTGTTTTAATTTGCAAAAAAATGATATATTGCTACAATCATATTTCAATGAGCAATGTATCATTACGGTCATAACGGAAGAATAATTAAAATAGAACACCACAGCTTAATTCCTTCAAAAAAACAAAAACAACCCAATGTTAGAATTTCAAAACTTCTTTACAACATGCATATACAGACAAATTACTTGAACATATATCATACATCAACATGTAGAATAAGGGATCAAATTGATAAAAAAAGACAAAAAAAAACAGAAGAAACCAACTGATTCTTTGCCTTAATCGATGAGCTTTATTTAATCCATTTGATAAGGAACTTTCCGTATTTAATTATCGAAGTTCGGTAGTTTTGTTATTTTACTTTTTATATTAATATTAGTTAATTGTCTAGCTTTAATTTGTTTATCATAAAGTAAGGTTTCATGTTGCTCAATCCATAGTTTTCCATGGAAAAACGAGAGGCGAAAGATACCAAAAGCAATCGTCACAACTCGGCCGATTCCGAGAGAAGCGGAGTCACCCGAGGATTGCCGATTGATACCAAAAGGACATTCAAACTCAATCGTAAATAATCTGACAACGCCATGATCATAAAAAGACAAAAGTGAAGCAAATAGCAGTATAAAAACACAACATAGAAACTAACGACAGAGAAACACAAAACCCACAAAAACGGTGATGATCTTTGGTGTTCTGATAAGCGGATCCTGCTCCGCGTGACGACCGTCTTGTTTGCTCATGAAAATACCAACCCGGCAATAAGTCTAATTCGATAGGTCACATGAATAATATATTGATCAAGGTATACGAGTTAACTCTTTCACATGGACAAGACTAAAATCATATTAGTGTGTGAATGCTAGTGCATCATTTATTATAAAATATCAACAGCACCAATCTGTCCAATTATGCATAAACAACAGAATGTCAAAACGTATAGTTCTATTTTTATTGTTGTTTATTGTCTATTGCAATTGTGTGATAAAAAAATCAATGTACTGATTATGCCTGTAATGGGTCCACTATTGGAAATAAAATATATCTATCTATCTATATAAAAAAAGATGCGTTATGCTTGCCTATGTGTCAACACTTCACATAGACTAAATGACACAGAAATTAACAACTACAGGTCACCATACGGTCTTCCACTATGAGCATGCCCTTATCTTATAGTCAGCGATACAAGGCCCCGAAATGACAAATGTGAAACAATTCAAACTAACGGCCTAATGTATACAAAATAATTGAACGAAAAAAATATGTAACACAACAACAAACGATAACCACTGAATTACAGGCTCCTGACTTTGGAGAGTCAGATACAGAATCTGGCGGGGTTAAACATGTCAGCTCGCCCAAACCCTCTCCTAACCTGGGACAGAGGTGTAACAGAATAACTTAAGAATAAACTAAAAATATCAGTTGAAATAGACTTTATTCATCAGATGGATAGCAATATATATCTAACAAAAACACAGAATGAACGTGGCTGGGAACTTGTACATCCCAACAAGGATCTAAGTTCAGATCTGAGAATACTAGCAGTTACTGACAGCTATTTCAATAACAACTATTAATAAAAAAAAATCATATATATTTATCAATCAGTTAACACCCAATGGATTTAGTGTAAAAACACCACAATAATGCCTGCCCAAGAAAAGCGAATTCACAACTACGGTGAACACTGAATATAGACATAGAGGTAGGACACGGGTTATGTTCTTCTCATATATGTTATGATGTTATGATACTAAACCCCTCACGAGAAGGATTGTGCCTGATATTCATATGATAAGGACATAATCTTTCAATCACTTTAGTTGAAGTCTGGAGCTTGCGTGTCAGTTAACTGCTAGTAGTCTGATGTTATTTATGTATATTATTGTCATTTTGTTTATTTTCTTTGGTTACATCTTCTGACATCAGACTCGGACCTCACTTGAACTGAATTTTAATGTGCGTATTGTTATGCGTTTACTTTTCTGCACTGGATGGAGGTATAGGGGGAGGGTTGAGATCTCATAAACATGTTTAACCCCGCCGCATTTTTGCGCCTGTCCCTCTGGCCTTTGTTAGTCTTGTATTATATTTAATTTTAGTTTCTTGTGTACAATTTGGAGTTAAGTATGGCGTTCATTATCACTGATCTAGTAATATATTTGTTTAGGGGCCAGCTGAAGGACGCCTCCGGGTGCGGGAATTTCCAGCAATTCCCGCTGCAATGAAGACCTGTTGGTGACCTTCTGTTGTTGTCTTCTCTATGGTCGGTTTGTTGTCTCTTTAACACATTCCCCATTTCCATTCTCAATTTTATGAAAGAAACAATAAAAACTATAAACCATGGATCCATTGAAAATATGTTTCGTTTTATATAAACAAATTTAATTAATATGTCATGACCGAATAAACACGATCAGTGGCGTATTGATGGTTGCATGTTCACGTCAATCGCTCATCTGTTACTTAGTTTTTATCTATATTTTGTTATACTAGTTTTATAATAGTATATTTCGTTCTAATAACAAGTGGTTTAAAAAAAAAAGTATAACTCCGGGACAAACAGATGTACGGAAATACATTCGCCTTGCCACGTATCCGCCTGTAAACCCCCTGCTTAAGAGTGGTGTCCGTTTTTTGTCACATCTAGTCGGAAAGAAAATTTAATTCTGCTGTCTAAACTGTGGAGATCACTACGCTGTTGACATGTAACAGAACTCATGCAACAAATCTGTAGGTGGTCCGTTGCGAGATAAATTATTGGTCCAATTCAGCAATAATATATACCCTCTTTTCGAGTGACAGTAATAAATCCACCCTTCATCCCAATCAATCAATTTAGCAGAGTTTCTTTTGGATTTATGATAATTGTTTATTTCGTTTTCAAAGATATCCGCAACTTTACTGATAGATTTGGGGGATTCTAAACGACGTTGCCAACGTTCAATGACATAATTATTATGTGCATGTTCAGGACGACAAAAAAAATCTTTACTATACATTTCGTTTGGAGGTTCGGGTTGACCGAGCATATGCCGTTACGTATAAATTTGATAACAATAAAAAAAGGCATCAGGAATCGAGCTTTTAAAACGATCCCAACATATTTTTGTGCCTGTTGCATTCCAGGTATTCGAAGTTTTATTGAATATTCGTAGAACTATACCGTTAGATAAATAAATAAATAAATAAATAAATAAATAAATAAATAATCTTTATTTCAAGAGGATGATCCCATTAGTTAAAACTAATCTTCCTGAGAGTCCTCAAAATAATAATTACATATTTATAAGTACATAGAGCATTATAAAGTTATATTATACACAATATACAATTATATTTAAATAATAATGAAAAAGCATATTAATTTGCACAATTGATGAAAAATTTGTAACACTTTGTTTTAAAAGATACAACTGTATTACTCATTTTTATTTCATTTGGTAAACTGTTCCATATTTGAGAACCTGAATATGTAAATGTTTTCTTTAAAAAATTTGTTTTTGGTTTTGGAAGATTTAATAGTTTTTTAACGGAAGCGTATTAGCGCCACACATTTTTTTTTTTTTTTTTTTTATTTTTCTTCCTATGTTTGCGTTAAACGCAAACCTTTGCGTTGTAACACATTTGCGTTATCACGCAAACCTTTGCGTTATCACGCAAACCTTTGCGTTTAACGCAAACCTTTGCGATAAAACGCAAACATTTGCGTTATAACGCAAATATCTTGATTTCAATTATTCATTAAGTTTTGTATATATGTCCGTCTGTCATTCATTTCGGATGTGATTTACTAGTAGATAAAAAAAAAAAAGAAACATACATACAAGGCCAAATCATTATAATAAATATGCATAGGAATAATGGAATAATTGAAGTGCAATTATACATAAATTAAGACTGATTTGTGCATCAGAAAAGTATATAATTTAACAAGAAAATAGATATAGTTTAGTATATAGTCATATTAAAATTGAAAGATCAAAAATAATGTCATACAATTGTGAAACCAACCTCCAAGTCAAATAGACAAAATGATCTTTCTGCTTTAAAATGAATTAATAATAAGGAAACATTTTTTTTAAATCTCAGAATATGATCAAGATTCTTTGATAGAAAGTCATTGAATTTTCATTTTATAATGAAGTATTTTTAAGATGCTTGGGTAGCAATTTGAATAGAGAGAACATAATTTTATTAATAAAACATCTTCATTCTATACATTTATTGCCAAAGGGTAGCTTGTTTGAATCTAACCTACTTTACACAGTTCTCAAACGAGAGCTTACTTTGAAAGTATATTTATATTCGGTTATAGCTATATTACCAGGGTTGATTTTTTTTCTTAGGTATAACCTCAATTTACTCAATTTTCTTTGTAATATATATACTAGTAGAAACATGGATATCGTTTTGGGGGACCATTATAGTTTGTTGTTCAGTGTGAGCCAATGCTCCGTGTTGAAGACCGTAATTCGGCCTATGATGGTTTTCTTTTACGAATAGTGACTTAGATGGAGAGTTTTCTTATAGGCACTCATACCACATCTCCTTATATTATTCTGCTCATTATTAGTCATTGATATGATCTAATTATTCAAGCATTTTACTTTGCAATTACTACAAAGGTGACAAATTTTAATATATACAGCCTCCTCCATTAATAACTACGGTTTCCTTTGGATCTTGAATAAGAAAAAAGATAAAACAAATGTTTGCGTTATAACGCAAAGGTTTGCGTTAAGCGCAAAGGTTTGCGTTGTAACGCAAAGGTTTGCGTTACAACGCAAACATAGGAAGAAAAATTAAAAAAAAATAAAAATGTGTGGCGTTAATACGCTTCCGTAGTTTTTCATCAGCTGAACGTAAGTTATAATTTTGATTATCAGTAAAATGAAAATTTTCTTGTAAATAGTTAGGAACCATATCATTTAATGGCATACAGATGGTAAGCCATACACGTATGCATTTGGGTCTATTAAGACTTGGCAATATACTACATTTATGTTTATTCGTTTAGAGTAAAAGATTGTCTTTTGCTTATTGTTCAGTAGCAGATATATAATGTATAAGGACAAAAACAGAAAACAATGAATCGTTTAGGTATACAAGATCTTAACTTTACAATGTTAGAATATTTACGTGTCAAATGTGATGTTTCGTCTTTGACTATTGTCATAGGGATAAAGAAATTTAATCAAAGAAATTTGATATTTCCTTTGTATGTTTGAAAATTACTACTTTTTTGCTAGTTCATCCATCAACGTCAATTGAATTTGTCTTGTAGAATATAAAGAGATGTGATCTGGAGTGTCTTTACCTTCCCCTAGGGAGTCCGTGTCACTGATCTGCGACTGTACCCGACAACGTGTAACCAGTTTATTTCAATTTTGATGGAGAGTTTACCAAACCTTAATCAGTTTGCATACTCTCTTGGTGGTATAATTTTGTTAAAGAAAACATCGATTATCTTTATAAGTCGATCCCTAAGTTATCTTAGTCTTTTTACTTTCAAGTTGCATTTAGTATAACTTTATCTATGTAAATGTCTATAGTCATAGGTCTTCAATTACCAATTCTAAGCCAATTTATGCGTAGATTTTTTTTTCAATACGTTATCATTATTATTATTATTATTATTAAACAATCTGTATGCTGACAACATACATGTTTTTGGTTTCTCAGATAAGAGGTATTCTTAAAAGGGTGTCCCTTTTTTCTGCGTCCAAGCCAATTCAGATATATAACATTAGCGGATTTAAAAGCTATATATCTAAATTTTAAAACTTCAAGTTTTTTTTAATGCTTAGTTCCGTACGATGGATGTTTGCATGATTCTTGGGCACATGGTCATTTTTGTCTACGCAATAAACTGTTTTTATTTATTTTTTGTTAAATAGAGATTGAGAAATGCTAATTGGGGTGTGCACATTTAAACGAGTTATTTTGAAATATACCCAAAACTGTAAGTGATATAAAATTTAAAATGATATAGTTAGTATATATACACAAGTCTAAATTGAAAAAAACGTCCAACCTATAATTGCGTTTGATAAAAACCGCAATTTTTATACGTGTGCATGCAAAACAAATTTCTTGTTAGAGGGGTCTAAATACTGCACAAACAACATTTTCCAAAAGACCAAAAAAGTGAAAAAGTAGATTTTAACAAAACACATTTGACTAGCAGGTCGAACAACTGATTCTGTTCTTAAAAGCCTGCTGACTGCCATTAGCCATTGCCAAATAAACGGATCACCAGATGTAAAAAATGGATCTCATTATTAATTTAATACCAAACAGAAAACAATAAACTTGCGGAAAAGATGGTATATCGCAAACATGAGGTGCAAAAATTTGTGCACCATATCCGATTTCAACAATTAATGTCTCTTCAGTGATGTTAGGAATCGAAACGGTATTTGGAAGGCCATATAATATATATATATATATTTTTACATATATATTAGAACAATATGCATTTGTGTTATAATTATCTGTGTATATTAAACTTAAACCACTGGACTTATTTCAACCAAGCGTAAACGTAAAATTTTTTTACCCCACCGTATGTACCGTATGCAGTGTCTGTCCTCAGTAATAGTCTCTGGACAAAGTGTTAAAAAGTAAAATCACAAAAAAAATACTGATCTCCAAGAAAAATTAAAAAAGAAAAGTCTTTAATCAAATGGCAAAATCGAAAGCTCAAACACATCAAACGAATGGATAATAACTTTCATATTCCTGACGTAAAAACCAAATACTACAAAAGCGCAAATGTCCTTTTTAAAAAAAGCGCAAACGTCCTATAATTTGAAGCAGAATGTCCTATAAAAACGCAAACGTCCCGAGCCGGTCAACATTGTGTTATCATCTTAATCACTATAAAAACAAGGTTGTTTGGGGTTTTTTTTCGAATTAATTGTCATAATTGTGTGTTGGTAGTGCTGTGTTGCACTGTGCAAGTTCTGTTGTTTTTAATGTATTATATAATAGGCCTATTTATTGAGTGAAAAGTTGACAGTTCAAAATAATCAAGATGCCAGATATACTGAAAAACGAAATTTATCAATGTTATCAGGCGATTATTATTGATCTGTATGAACTTGAAACGTTTGGATGGTATCTTTAAAACAATAATGAATAGAGAAAAACTGCGATCAGAAAAAAAATAAAAAATAAGCAAATTAAGATTAATTCGTCGTTTATATTGTGACTGATAACTGCTGTTTTATGGTGTATGTATTCAGACTGAGGCCTTAAAATATTTTAAGAAATTGGTATCCTTATAGTTTTACGTTGAATAAATAATATGCCCTAGCCCTGAAGAAAAAAATCAAATGCATTGATTTGGTTGCACCTGCTTGAACTTACTTGAAATGCTGTATATTTGAAAATAACATGTTTTTCAAAAAAATCATATGAAAAAAGTTAATATAAAAATTCCTTATGGTGTGTTTTTATTTATTTCTGTAAAGAACTTATTAATTCTTGGTTTGGTTGTTTTTTTTTTTATTCAATTATTCAAAGAAGTGACATGTGTTAATGTTCAATTTTGTTGAACAACAACATACCATATCGGTATATATCAACCGAATTTGCACGGAGAAACTGTATTCAAATCTTTAATATTTTAACAATTACCAACAAATGTTATTCCCGATACACTTGGAAATTCAACTATTTTTCCTTATTATTTATATTGCAATTTACTGCAATAGATTCGCAATACGATGCAGTAATGTTTAAGGCTAAACGTTTTGAAAATCCAAAACCTAATACAAGCGTTAAAGAGCTGAGAAAAAAAGACGTAAAGTAAGTCTGTTAGATAAGGATATGCATAACTTCTTATTGTGACATTAAAGCCATGAAATATAGGTTAGAATGGAGAACAGACTTATTACAGGCCCATTGTTTTGTTAAGTTCATGTGAAGGAATGAAGTATGAAGCGGGTGCATGAACTTCACGAAATATTTTAAAGCAAAATATAAGTTTCCTTCATACCTGATAGTCAACCGTTTTTTTTTTATATAACATTGATTTATTTCATGATTGATTGATTGATTGATTGATTGATTGTTGTTTGCTTACCGTCCTTTTGTATATAACGGCTCGCCACATGAGTGTTTTGGTAAATCTTTGATGAAATTTTGGTCCTCAATGTTTTTCAACAAGTACTTTTTTTGGTCTTTTTAACTTTTTGATTCGAGCATCACTGGTGAGACTTCTGTAGACGAAACGTGCGTCTGTTCTGGTTTAAAGATAAGGTTGTAAAATATTTAATCGTATTTATAAAATATTGTTAAGTTGTTTAAATCTGTCTAATGGTTTGTACTTTTAGTTTGTGTTAACTTTTTATACATTGGACAGTTTTACTATATAGAAAACCATTCCAGAGTAAATAAAAGTCTTTAATTAACGGGTTTATGTTTATTTCTTAGTTTATAGCCATGCAGAAAGCAACGTGCTCATTGGAATCGATATAAAAACTTTTTCTTCAATATTTGTCTGCATTTAAGATTTAAAATGTTATGGACTGATGACAGTTATTGAAAAATGTCAACACATCTTTCAACTGTATTTGCAGCCGAAAGAATCTAATGTATATTTTTCCTTTCAGGTGCGAAGACGTAATGTAGATAAATTTGAAAGCCTAAGCATTATTTTTTTCTCCATTTCCCAACGGTTTTCAAGGCAATGCAACCTTTTTCTAAGCCCTACTTATGTCTGCCATGATATTTCAACTGCAAATTATAAATGCATATTTAAAGTCTCCTCTGAATAAAGTGTTATTTAAAAGTGGTATGTTTTTTTAATGACTATGAAAGAATAAATTTGCTGTTGAAGTATATATAATATTTAGCGTTTATACTGGAAAGCGTTTGAACTGCAATCTGTCTGTTGTTTTGTAAATTATGATTTTGCACTAATATATGGAGAAATCATATTTTCATTTGACAAAAGCTGTACCACAAAAAACACAAATTTGCCATCAATAAAAACTGGTCGTTCGATAAAGACTTTGAAAAAAAGCTTGTCGTTGAATCGAAAAAGACCAGTTTAGAAAATCAAGTTTCAGATCACTATAATTCACTCTAAATGATATTTTCCTGTCGTGGAAAATCTCTAAGAGCTATAGTACTGTATATCTTAACTGTATTGTTTGTATTATTTTTTTTTTTTTAGTTTTCTCTCCAAATATAATGCAATCGGTTGATACTCATATGTTCATGGATTTTGTGGACAAGTATGAAGCATACTACACAAGTTTTATTCTTCAAGTATGAAATTGTTATTCAGCAAAGTTTTGGTGTTTGGTTTTTTTTTTGTTTTTTTTTAGGTTTTTCGGGTATGGGATACGGTTTCTTTTTAGAGTAAGTATACTTTAAACAAAAAAAAATATCTGATGATAAGCTTTTTTTATCATAAAATCGTTCTACAAATGAAACCAGTCTGACTGATATATCAGTATAAATGTTTCTAAACATTTGATCATATCTATACTGGTTTGATTGTGTAAATCGGTAGACTAATTAAGATAAAAAGCAAATACACATTGGACCCAAAGACATTTTGATTTCTGTGAAGTGGTGAAATACTTTTGCCAAGAATAAAAACTGTATTTATTTTTGGTTTCAGTTTAGATAAAGACTTCTCAATCTAACTTTGTGGTAATATTTGATAGTTCAATAGTAAAAGTATCCTTCACGAAAATCGAATTTGAATAATAACAAATAAAAAAATAGTAAAATAAAAACTGTATTATATTTGGTTTCTGTTTAGATAAAGGCCTTACACTCTAACTTTGTAGTAATATTTGATAGTTCAATAGTAAAAGTTTCCTCGGCGAACATAGAATTTGAATAACTACTAATAATTTAGTATGCTTATTTGGTGTAATATTTAATAGTTCAATAGTAAAAGTTTCCTCGGCGAACATAGAATTTAAATAATTACTAATAATTCGGTATGCTTATTTGATGTAATATTTAATAGTTCAATAGTAAAAGTTTCCTCGCCGAAAATAGAATTTGAATAATAACGAATAAAAAAATAGTAAAAATTGATTTGGCATTCGGTCACATAGAAAACAGTCGCAAAGGGAAATGACTTTCTTAGAAATGGTGATCATGTTCCCTACCTTCTCCATCTTGTCAATTTCTTCTCTCATGTTATTACCACATCAAATTAGTAATTATTCCTGCGCATGATTGATGCGTAATATGATATAGAAAACCGAAATTCAAATCTCGCCAGGGAAGTGTCCTATCGTAAAAAAAAAAATTCTCCGCTCTAATCATATTTGGAATGAACTTTGGAATAAAATGAATAGGGGATTAACTTTGTATGGGTTGCCACATGTTTTTGTTACATGCTTTTATCAATACATATTGTGAAGTTCTGCAGAAATTTTATATTTTGTATATTTATATAGTTAGATTTTAAAATCATCGGTTGATGTTTTAGTTATGTTTTCGTGTGTATGTGTGGGGAAAACAAATGATACAACTTACTTTTGCTTTACAACATTTTTTACTCGCGGGTATTTTTATAAATAAAAAAAATGTGACAGTCCGAAAAGTATTATGTAGACACTATTTAACTGAAAATATTAAAATTCAAAATTTTGATTTTAGAAAAATGGAAAATCAAATATTTTATATTGTATTCTGTATGCGTCTTTATATGTTTACACTGTTCTGAGTGACGAAACAATGCTACTAGAATACTGAATGCACCAAAATCCAGCTTTTAATCTTATTCATTCAAATGTTATATATATATATTTATATTTGTTTGACTTCTTTTTTGTATCTTTTACCAGACAAAATATTTTCTTACATTTTCCTTCAGCACGTAGGCTTCGGGAATTCTATAAAAAAAAATTTACAGGCAACATTTTTTTTAATAAATACTCTATTAATTGGCAATTTGATACACAGAAATGGTAAATCATAGGGTGCAAAGTAGTTCCAGAGATTTTAAATCGTGCAAACGAAATCTCAACGCTTTAGATAAGAAATTAAAATGTTCTTTATTATCAGCCCAGTAAATCATATCCTCTAAATACATCAAACGGCTCCTTGTCAAGTTGGGAAAAATGTATGGATTGAAAAAGCACTTGTTTCAGTAAGCACAGTTCGTTATTTAGTTGTCCTGAGTGGAGATTATCTTCAGTTCTCGTACAGTCTTTTGATCTTAGTTTTGATTTATTATTAGTAGAAGAAATCCATTTCATTTATTTCATTTATTACATTAATAAAGGGCCAGTCGTGTTCAACCTATTTATTCCAGATGATCATTGCATTTTTGTCAAGAACCAAATAGAAAAGGAACAAAATGTAATAAAATATATAGCCGGCAATTTAGTTTATTTTTACCGAAGGTAAGCTATGCGATAGTACTTCAAATTTTGTTTGAGATGTGCAATAAAATAATTGGTTTTACAACTGTCAATATGACGAAGCAGTCATTTAGATTTCTTTCGTTGCCAACTTGTCTTATTTTAATAAGAAGAGAAATCATTTCTCATGTCCCACTGTCGCGTAAAAAAAATATGTTTTTATTTATCATATTTTATTTATAATTTATTCGTCTATGTATTTTGTATTTTAACATGATAATTAATATTGTTAATTATAAACACTAGGTAATAACTATTAATGTTCCTAATAACAAATAAAATATTGAATTTAAAATATTCAAATCGTAAAAAATATATCTAATTAAACAGTAAATACCACATAGGAATGAAGTGTAAGGAAAGTAATAAATATCAACATAATATAAAAAAATATGTTACAAACAAAACTATCCTAGTCTTGTAGATAAAAAATGTGAATCTGTGTTAAGGAAGAAGTTCTACGATAAATAAATAAACCAAATGTTCTTAAAATTTAAAGAAAATATCGTATTCAATGCGTGATTTATTCGTTGAAATAAATATTTGTATATTGATGATAATACATTTTTCAGCGGATTTTTTTTCACTTGTAAAACTATTATTGATAAAAATAAACAAACAAACAAAATTATAAACTCGATCAGTTTCTCAGTTTTTACTATTATAAATAACATTGCTAGCCAAAAAGACGGAATCCTATATCATATTTATATTCAGGTGTTTTTGATGTAATCTGAATCCAACATAGGACATTGACACAAATATACAGACAAACAAACGTTTAAAATATTTTAAGAAAATCATAAGTTCCTCAGTTTTAACTATAACTAGATCATTGCTAAAAAGTAAACACGGAAATCTACATCAAAGTCACATGTCCTTGAAATAGATTCGACATGAGACACAAATGTCAATGATATGTTTATTTCTATCGTCATTCTAAAAGAATGGAACGAGAGAAACTATCAAAATACTTATCTAGAGAAGTTATTGTACTATCAAACAGAAAAAGTAAAATTCCTAAAATATCACCAGAACGTTGTTGTCATTTCTGTTCCAACATATTTCGTCTTATAGATGTAGATAAAATGTAATCGAAGTACAACCTTTCAGAATTAATCAACGAAAACTTGTTTGATATATGACTGATGGTGTAAATTAATCTTTTTAGCCACAATGGATGAGAATAACTAGGAAACTAAACCCATCATTATGCATAAGATAGAAGACAGACACTATAATTTAATTAAATAGTTTAATTGTAAAAATAGTAACACGAGACGAGACTAACATTAGAATTCTAAATTACTTTGCCATAAAAGCTTTAATAAAAAGATTTTTTTTCAGGTTATGTTCTACATGTATAGTTTCCTTTTTAATCTCGTTTTTTAAATAGCTAGTGGTAATGTAATATTTTTTATTGTCAACGTCTATAAATTGATGGAAATCGCAACTTTTTTCTCTGTGTTAAAAAAAGTAAAAGCCTCGTAGAAGGAAATACAAAAAATAAAGACCTCAGAGAGAGAGAATGAAGACATCCAAATTAGCATAAATCATTTTTATAATGTTTAGTAAATGCATTTCCTTTCAAATAATCATGATGTACGCTGTCATAAAATATATTAAACTTGTCATTTAATACATTAATCTATTAATGAAATTATCTTTCGAGTCTGTATAGGTTCCCCTTGGTAAAATCCCCATGTACGTAATGTTATTGGTCCCACGTGACCCGTAAGGGATAACATCCATAAAAAAAATGTAGTGAAAACAATTTCCATATTTGTAAACAAGTGTGTTGAAAGCAACGGTCATTTATTACTGTCTGTAATGGCCATACATTTGTTCTTTATTGTGAAAACTGTGCATCAAATAGGGTAGTATTACATTGGCCAGACAAACCTTGAGCATAGATCACACAAAATATACATTTTTAATCTACTTTCCAAAAAACTTAACTAAAAACAAACAACAGTTATATATAGGAGAATTGTGACCCATGTCCATATTGCTCTCAGAAGGATACCGAAGTTGTCTGGATTTTATAGATATTGATGTCGCGAAACCGGTGCGAATTTTCCAAGCTGTATTTGGAAGAACAATTGAGAATTGTGGGTTTTAAGTTCTTCAACTTCATAATTTGAACTTTTTGGTTCGAACTTCATTGAATAATGTTTTATTGTAGAAGTAAGCATCTGGCATACACATTGTTAAGATGGGTTTCAATGATGATTTTAAGGGTTAGGGGAAAGAGGTAATACTCGTTTTCTCAATTTTGCTATAGAACTATACCTCGTTACACAAGGATACGTTTCCATTGTTTTGAAAACGTTGATTCTTTTTATGCAGATTATACTTTTAAAAATATAATTGATAACTATATTCAGAATACTAGTATTATAAATCAAAAATAACTTTCAAACGATGTCCGAAAATATCAACGCGAAAAATAAAATAATTTTTCTTCCAAATGTTCGTGCTTCAACGAGAAATAATTGTGAAGTCGAAATCTTGTATGCAAATATTTTTGTTGAAATTATACATATCTGTATAGGGACCATACACATATGTAATCGCGTTACATGGTTTTCAAAAAGTTGGTTAACTCTTGACAATCTGAAAATAGTGCTTCAGAAAAAACAGCAAACAAACTTGGTTTCTATGATACATTTAAAATAAAACCAGTTGATATTTCCGTTAGTATGCTCTTTGTATTTACTAATGCATTTTTCCGAACAACTTGAACGCACTTACGTAAAGCCAATTCTACATATTTTTTAATCTTTTTTATTTTGGGTGGATCAATTAATCAGGGGATATTAATTTGTGTCCTTATTGGTCACTATTTTTATGCATTACTCATAAAAAGTTTTACGTGTACGTTTAAAGCGGTTCCTCGAGACAACAAATAACATCGTTAAGTTTTGACTATTAGAAATTAAAGTTTTTTTATTTCATTTATAGGTACATTTGGGAACGTTGATAAAACTTCTTTAGTGCTATGAAAACAGTTCCCTCCAGTATAAAGATCTTGCGAGAACATGCTTATTTATATTCCAAATTATTAAAACAGTTAGATAAACAGATAAAATTGGCAAATTGGCATTTTCTCACAATTAAATGAATAAAAAAAAAGAGATTTTGCAAAACGTCATTGCGTAACTGTAAAAAAATAATAAGGAGATGTGGTATGATTTGTCAATTAGACAACTATATATCAGAGTTCAAATGAAGTGGATGTAAGCAATTGTAGACAACTGTAAGGCCATCAACATTAAGAAAAACACTAACCGTATACTAGTAGTCGGCTATAATATGCCCCGACATACAAAATGTGAAACAATTTAAACGTTAAAACCAACGACCTAATTAATAACCAAACAATTTATAAAAAGCAAATATGACAAGACACGGATCAAAGACAATCACTGAATTATAGACTCCTGAATTGGGACAGACACATATGCATACCGAATGTGGCCGGGTTAATATGTTAGAGGGAGCCCAGCTTCCCCAAACCTTGGACAGTGGTGCAACAGCACAACACAAGACCAACATATAAAAACAATAAACGAATAACATATATGATATGCAAAATCAAATAACCATGCAATGATTGCAGACTCCTACCTTGAGACAGGAACATAGAAGAATATGGCCGGGTTCACAATGTTAGCGTATGCCCAAACCTTCCCTTACCTGATGTTACAGTACAACATTAGAACAAGCTATACAAATCAGTTGAAAAAGGCGTAACTCATCAGATGGATAAACATTGAAATCTACATCTAACAGAAACACAGAGTGGTCGTGGCTGGGTACTTGTAAATCCACCAACAAAAAGACACGAAGTACATATCTGACAGAACTCGCAGTTACTGACAGATTTTTCAAAGCCAATAACAACTAATAAAAAAAATCATGCATCTAACACTAACTTATTAATGAGAGCACATCCAACATCCGATGGATTTAGTGTAAAGAGTCTTTACTAAAAACATGACCTTGTGCAATGCTAAAATACAGGTACAGCTGTGTATGTGCAAATGTATTTACCAATATATACAGTTTGCTTTGAATTTAATGATAACAAAATCAATATCAATACAAATAAAAACAATATTCAAAGATCTAAGAACAGGGTTGAATTTCTAATGTTGTAGAATAAGTTCATTTAAAGGATCGATAAGTTTACAAGGATCGTTTCTTAGGTTTCCGGGCACGGTAAACAATATCTCCGTTAAAAATTAGGAAGTGCAATCCAGTTTTAAGTAATTTTTCTACAGGTAAAACCAAACTATAAGACCACATCTTTATATCTATGGAAGATTTTAGGAAATGTTTCAAGTAATTTGCCAATAATAAATAGACTAAATTCATTTAAATCCAAATCGTCACAACATTTAGGACATAGCGAACGAGTTGTGGTATTTAAACACCGCAATAGGGTGAACATCCCCATCTATAAAAGAACAAATTAAAAAAGGGAACGAAAAATCCTCCTTTTTATAGTTAATTTTAGTGTGGAGACTGAAATATCTAAATGTTTATAACACTTTAGGATATCATCCGTCAACGTTTATTTAATTCAACACTATTTTACGGATTTTGAATCATTGCATTACTATAATATTCTATCTGTTGGTGCAGCATACATAATGCATACGACGTGCATATATCGACGTGCATCTATGCGGTCCTGGTGCAGGTGTTTATCATGTTCGTTCTTTTTTTTTCGAATTTTCTGACAAACTGTCTTTCTGCGTGTTTCACTTTTTTTTAATATGATGTGATAAACCTTTATAGCTTAACTTATTTAATAATTTTATTCTTTTCCCCATTTCAATCAGCAATAAATCAATAAAGCGTGTAAGTGCTGCTTTAAAAAAAAAAGGGAAAATGGTGAACTTCACAGGTGCTGGATAAGTTGAAATATTGAAGCATGTAAAAATTGTAAGTAGCATGCATTAAAAGGTAAAAAGAAAAGTGCAATATCGATGAATCACACAGTAAGAAACTTTATGAAAAACACGTTATCCATGTTTTACTATATCTTAAAACAAATAAACAAGATCTGGTGTTTTATGTTATATTCTAAACAACAAAAAATTTAGTATAACATATGATGATGAAAACCACTCAAGATTTTCCCTGATACCAATTTAGGCCAACAGGTGTTCCAATGAAAAACGCTTATAACTATTTAAATTTTATATATTACTATTTCAATTGTTTTCTGACTAACTACCATTTTGGGGGTATGCATGAATCAACACAAAAGTGTCCTAAAATCAGTTTCAACAAACATAGATATAGGAAGATGTGGTATGATTGCCAATGAGACAACTCTCTATCCAAAAGTATCAGTAAATATTTAATCCACCATGAACCAGCAATAACGCCCGATCGGTTACAACAACCATGAACCAGCAATAACGCCCGATCGGTTACAACAACCATTAACCAGCAATAACGCCAGATCGGTTACAACAACCATAAACCAGCAAAAATGCCCGATCGGTTACACCAACCACGAACCAAAAAATATATGTAATCGGTTACAATAACCATGAACCAGCAAATATGTCCGATCGGTTACGCCAACCATGAACCAGCAAATATGCCCGATCGGTTACAACAACCATGAACCAGCAATAATGTGCGATCAGTCAAAAGAACCATGCTCCAGCAAATTTTCACCCGATCGGATACGACAAACATGAACTAAACTATATAAAAAGTTATCAAAGGTACCAGGATTATAATTTAATACGCCAGACGTGCGTTTCGTATACATAAGACTCATCAGTGACGCTCAGACCAACATATTTATGAAGCAAAACAAGTACAAAGTTGAAGGGCATTGGGGCCAAAATTCTTAAAAGTTGTGCCAAATACGGCTATAGTTATCTATTCCTATTTTCGAAAAATTCAGTTTTGTAACAGAAAATTTATAAAAATGACCATATCATTGATATTGATGTCAGCACCGAAGGACTAACTACTATGCTGGTGATACCCTCGCGGACGAAACGTCCACAAGCAGTGACATCGACCCAGTGGTGTAAAAAGTTATCAAAGGTACGTACTAGGATTATAATTTTATACGCCAGACGCGCGTTTCGTCTACATAAGCCTCATCAGTGACATATAAGCGATGGGTTACGACAAAAGTTGAAAACAAAATATGTCCCATCATTTACCCCAATTACAAAAAATAAATCAAACTGAGTAAACGGTTACGTCGAATATAGGACACCAGTACAAAGATGAAAATGAGTATGATGGTTAATTCTAATCGAATCTATATGTAATTATGGACCTGAGTATGCTTTTCACTGTCAGTATACAGATAACCAAAGTTATCAACTTAAGAACTGATAAGAAAAACAAAAAACAAAGTTATCAACTTAAGAAAAACAAAAACAATCTGTTATTCCCCCCCCAAACAACAACAACAACAAAAACAACCCATCCCGATGAAATCTATACTAGACGGAAACATAATTCACAAATTTAAAAATCACAAGTACAGTATCACAATAATGATTTGTATATTCCGATGAGTACTAACTGTGCCCCTCTTTGCAACTGATTCCTTTATGGTAACGAGATACAGTCTATGATCAGCATTCATACAGATAATCAGAAACAGTACTTTATTACATATTCACCAACAAAGAAAGTACAACGAGATGTACTCTGTAAACAATCTAATGTTTTTTAAAGAGTTGAAACTCTCCCCCTTGAATATACACCCGTTCTCGCTTATCAACTTTGAACGTAAGCAACCATGATATAAGAATTTTTCATAGTCAAGTTATCGCTTATTCCTAGTTTCCTTCGTGGTAATGTAAATAATATATGCGTATACACTGAGACTAGGTCAAAACAATGTTTTCAATATTAAATCAAAGGATCGATTTAACCATAGAAATATTGTCACCTTGACTTCTCCATTCTGCCAGTAAATCGCAGCCACGTCCGTCAGAATAGGTATGGTTAAGGGCGTACGATACAGTTTTGATCCTAGATACCTTATGACCATTCAAATATGTTTTAAATAATATTTTCACCTAAAGCTAATTTTAAAGGTAAATGGGATCAAAATTGTAGACATTTACTCAAAATTTCGGTTTCTCATTTATTGCTATCCATTGGATAGACATACATAACTTTTTAGTTTCAAAAGATAAACACACAATGATTTTTGTATTATCCGATGTCAATTATGCGAAAAATGCAACGCTCTATGTTTAGAACACTTACAACAATCAACTAAATGCTTTATTCAGCGCTAAATGTTGCTATATAAGGTTTTATATATGGGAAATGTTATAAGTTTTTGAAAACTATCGATAAGAAAGACGTCTGTAATGAAATGGGTCAATGTGTGTCCGAAAGGCATTATAAAGCCATAAGTTCAACCAACTTTGTGAGGGCTGTATAGCCATTCAAGGTCGTTAAAAACTCCATCATATTTAACCGAATAATTATTCTGGTTTACAATTTCCTTCTTTTGCATATGGTCTATTGGTGCAACATGTAGAGCACATATTTTTGGTGGGGTTCTTATTGCTTAGTCTTTAGTGTTCTATGTTGTGTTTTGTATAAATATATACTGGTGTTCGTCTTTTTGTCCTTTTTGACATGTCATTATCAGTTCGTTTTACTTGTTATTCTCTTTAGAATATTTTGCCTCTCTTCCACAAACTAGTATTGCATTGACTCTGTCCTTTAATGAAGACTGCAGGTTGACCTCTTTAAATGTTTCTTAAGGTTGCTGACTAATTGACGTATGTTCCCATCTCTTTTTTATTCGTGGAAATCACTTGTATTCGTGCTTAAAAGACTTCAGAAATAGTTGGCTAGTCTGACTGGCGACGGTACGTGTGCATTATATAGATACAAAGCAAAGAAGGGCGACAAATATCTGTATATTCTGTACATGAAAAGTGCAGAAAAATGTGTTGATAAGAACGTATGATACCGATTCGAGAGTTCATGTCATTTGTCTAAAATAAACTTCACAAAATACGCACGAGACAAAATACTGTATTCATAAATAGCAGATTACATAAAAATGTGTTCCTTTATTACGAAAGGACATTCCTTTTTCAATTTTATTATAAACCGAATAGGCCGAAAAAGAAAGTCTTACAATGTTACGACAAACAATACCAAAATTAAAATGACCGAGTCTTCCAGCAGAGTAAACACTAAACACATCCTGTTCTATATTTGACAACCTAGAATTGCAGGGTCGACATTAAGGATACAGGTATTCTGATGACTTTTTTTGGTACTGGCATGATTACATTGTTACATTTTTTTCTGCGAATTGTCTGTTCATCAATTATGTGCTTTTACAAAAACTAAGGTAGCAAGTTTTAAGGCAGAATTGAACTCTGGCAATGATAGATAAAGGCAACAGTAGTATACCGCTGTTTGAAATTCATAAATCGATAGAGAAAAAACAAATCCGGGTCAAAAACTAAAACGTACCAAATATAAGAGAACTACGACACAACAGAAACACAACAGAAACACAACACCAAAAAATGTAACACACACAGAAACGAACTATAATGTAACAATGGCCATTTTCCTGACTTGGTACAGGGCATTTTATGAAAAAATGGTGGGTTGAACCTGGTTTTGTGGCATGACAAACCTCCCGCTTTAATGGCAATGTTAATTATAACATTAAAATGACAACATTACACGACAAGGCTACAATAAATAAATGGGAGAAAATATAGGACAGAGAAACAAACGAATAATAGCCATCAAAAGGTATCTGGTTAAAAACAAAGTATACGCCAGACGTGCGTTACGTCCACACAAAACTATGCTCAGATGAAAAAGTTTGAAAACCAAAACAAGTACAAAGTTGAAAATTGCCGAGGACCAAAAGTTCCAAAAAGTTGTGACCAATACGGCCAGGGTTATCCGCCTGGGATAGCAATGATAGCTGTTTTGCTTAGTTCATTGTAGCTTTAATACCATCAATTTCTATCAACAATTTTTATCTCATTCTTCTTGAATGTTATGTATAAGAACAGTTTTTATTCACACGAAAATTGAGTCGATGCAACCACTTGTCGACTACACCATGTGCTTTGCATAGTGCAAAATCTCATTTTAGTCTTTATAAATTTGTGACCTGTTGAAAGTTTAAATTAATGACATAAACTAACATTAACTTAACAGTTAATTGTCCCTCTAGTATCTTTCGCCCCCCCTTTTTTTTGGGGGGGGGGGGGGGGGGGGCTTGGTTTTTCAGGTGCAGTCTTTTTTCCAACTTTGATCCTGTCAAAGGATAACGTTGATAAATAATTGTCTTGCCACATTTGCCACTGCTCATGTTTTTTAAACATATTTTGTTGACTGTTACATTCCTCTTTTCCTCGATTGTGACATCATAAAATGTGACTTATAAATTTACTTCTTCTATAGTGTAATGGAAACAGCTCACTTATGATATCTTCTCCCTCCTTTTAAATTATCTTCCTTTGTGGGCAATATTGCCCTTCAGTAATCAAATTCAAAATCAAATTCATCAAATTCGTTCTTGTTCGTTGTTGTTCTATACAGATTGCATGTTTTGTCGACTATTATATTAGATGGTAGTGTTGTATTTCTGTCACGAATTGTTGTTATTTTAACGATATAAATTTATCATTATCATATAACGGGAGGTTTGGCTAGCCATAAAACCAGGTTTAACCCACCATTTTGTTCTTAAAATGTCCTGTACCTAGTGGCAGTTGTTATCAAATAGTTCGTTACTTGTTTGTGTTTGTTTTTATTGCACCTGATGTTCCTTGGATAATTTTTGCTTAAAGTTGATGTGTTTTCCTCGGTTTTAGTTTGTATCCCGGAGTGGTTTTCTCTTAAATTGATTTATGACTTTTGAACAGCGGTATACTACTGTTTACTAAAGTAATCTGAAATGTTTGTCTTTCCTATTTCCTTGAAAAAGGTGTAACCGCATACAGACACGCTATGAAATCAAGTTTTAATTAAGATTATATTCTCTTCAAATGTTTTTTGTTATTCAGTTGACTGCAATAAATGAAATACTTCTCTTCTAACGTTTTTTGGACGCATTTCCATTTGGTTGACCTTTATCACTTTGTGACCGTTATGGAATGTATCTCGTTGAAACTTTCCTTGTGTTTTCTTTTTTAGCATTTAAAACTAAATATGACATATACCAGAGATGCTTCATTTGTAGTTTCCAAATTCCCATCATACTGTCCTTGTTGGAGGCATCGCCGGATACAATTTGATTGAAAACAACAAACATTTTTCTCACGAATACGATCTGAAATGGTGTAATCATCATAGCTAAAGGTGTTATTCCAAAATAAACGGTTGGGAATATATTTTGGTTATTTAGTATACTAACCTTTCCGTATTATCTCTAAATTTTAAAGGGATTCGTTTTTTGTGTGTTGTATTTTGTGATTTTTAAATTCATATTCAATCATGCACAAGAGTTAAACAATTTGCATGTATCAATAGCTTTTATTAGAGAATTATAAAGGTATTTGACAAAAGACATTAACAAAGTATTGTTTTTGACGTCTTATCACCTGTTATTACACTCAACTACTGATTTGGACAGGCGTTGCACGACGATCGTTGATAGTTAAGCAGGGGCTACTGGGCTTTTTAGTACGATATTATACCCTGGTTTGATGTGGTACTTGTTGCTGAAATTTTATTGTCCTGGGATATTTTTTTTTTTTTTTTTTTTGTGGTTTGGTCTTCTTTTTATTGTCATTGTGTTCTCTGTCGTTTTCGATTCTGCGTTTTGAAGTAAGTCCCTCTTGTTTTTCCTGCCCGGTTTGTTTTATTGCTGACTGTTTCAATATAAGGTATACCAGAAAATACAACTACTACGTAATACTCATAGAAATGAGTTGTTATAGCTATAGGGCAGGAAAAGTTTAATTAACAGAAAACACCGAACTGCGAGCAAACTTATAGACTAAACGGAGCCAATAATCAAATGGCAAAATAAAAAGCCCAAACACAAATGTTATTCAAAATGCTGAGTTACTTTTAAACATAGAATTTTGTTAGATTTAACAAATCTATATTTAACAAATCTGCATTATATAAATACGACACTTGTTCAATGCCATGCCCATGCAGTATCCATATGTGTCTCGGCAATAACTTAACTTGAACTATTACGTTACAAAGAGAAAATTTGATGATAAATGCCATAAATATTTGATTATTATAAATTTGTTATGATAACCTTACTATTTTTTCATGTCAGAAAGGTATATTCCCGGCGCAACAGCGATAGCTCGTCTCTGCATTCTTTTTTACATGGCGTTATTTTCGACTTCTGAGTTTGAACCTCTTCTCTCCACCTTAGTAGCAATATACCAACTTCGTCTGCATTATTTGTCTTATGAATATTACTTTTACTGTTGGTAATTTCCATTTGACGTGGCTTTGTACTTATACAACACGTCATTGTGTTATTGTGCTATGGTGAATTGTCATCTTAATTATGTATCATACTAGATTATTGGGTGTGTGTCCGAGCGGGAACTTCTCTATGTTCATTACTTTAGGAATATTTATCAAAAAATAGTATTTTAATAGTCTGCTCTATGGTCGGGTTGTTGTCGCTTTGACACATTCCCCATTTCCTTTCCCAATTTTATTATAGCATTCTTTCATTTGTCCTTATACATACTTCTTTTACTGTCTATTTTTGGTGGTATCAATTTGACATGGCTCTGAACTTATACATCCCGTTATTGTGCTACGGTAAATGTTAGTATTCTTATCTTATCGCAACAGCAATATTTTGTCTCTCTATTTTTGATATGTACCAGCTCTGATAAGTATTTTGTATGACTATAAATTTTCACTTCTGTTCTCGTACTATGAACAACAATATATATTTATTTTTAACATTTCCGTTCTCCGTTACTGTATACCTTACAACAAAAATTATTTTCGTTTACCTGCATACATTATTCTATTTGAGACATGTTGTGCAAGGTTATGGTTGTCTTTCTGAAATTGTTTAACATATCACCCCTTATTTCAATGATTTTGTATTAACATTGTATCATTGACAAATTTATTCGTTCAGTGTATGTTCACTTGTTTGTCCTTTGATTGAGTTAATCCATTTCAATTGATATTTTACAGTGTCTTTCAATGCTGTGATGTTACATTATTGTGTCTGGTAAAGGCGAAGTTGGTACTTATTCAAACGTTTAAACCTACTGCATTTGTCGGCAACTGTCCTTAGTCAGAAACCCGATGTTCAATGGTTCAAGTCGTTTGATGATGTGGTGCATAAATATTTCTTGTTTCTCGTTATTTATAGAGATTTTAGCGTTGGTTTTCCTGTTTGACTGGTTTAACTCTAGTCATTTGTTGGTCCCTTTATAACTTGCTGTTCGGTATGAGTCAAGGCTCCGTGTTGAAGACCGTACTTTGACCTTGAATGGTGAATTGTCTCATTGGCACTCATACCACATCTTCTTATATCTATATGTGACAAATATCTATAACATGTTTTGGTAAAACTATTGGAGGCTGTCTCAAGCGAGTTCTAATTATCTAATTAAATCAAGAAATTTGTTACAAATCGCTTTGTCATATTCTACATATTTTGCACAAGAAAGCCCCAATACTTTAAAAATTTGCTTGCATGAATATAATATGCTTAATTATGGTCAAGAAATAGTATCGACTGAAAGGAAGATCGAGCAGAGTGAACATATTATTTTGACACGAAGAAATGTGTATTGGAAAACTATATGAGATAAAAAGAAATTGTGTTATAACTGGCCAAATGTTGGTTTTTTTCTACGGGTTTTCCACGTGCAGAGAGTTTGGAATTGACAAGACCAAAATATTGCATAGCAAATTTCATACAACAGTTTGTAGCCAATCAAAATGGGTCATATTAATATATTATAAACGTTTGAATTTCAAATTGGTTCGAGATAGATGTAATTTTATTTTCAGTACGATCCTATATAATTCATATTTGATTCATTAATAATAAAGCAATGAATGAGGTTGTCAAATTTGTGTTTTTTTTGTTAAATTTGTTTGTATTGATAGCGATTAAGATAATAACACAATGTTGACTGTTGTACCCCTATTTTGACATTTTTACTTATTGTGTCTGTTTGGTTTGTTCACGCATCGTCAATATAATTGAATTTATTGCGACTGCCATACAAATGAGAGGTTAAGCTAGCTATAAAACAGGTTCAATCTACCATTTTCTACATAAGAAAATGCATGTTCCAAGTCAAGAATATGAAAGTTATTATCCACTCGTTTGATGTGTTTGAGCTTTTGATTTTGCCATTTGATTAAGGACTCTTCTTTTTGAATTTTCATCGGAGTTCAGTATTTTTGTGATTTTTACTTTATTTCACAGATAAAATACACCATTTGACACAAGGCGAGGCGAACCACTGAATCACTGAACACTGGAAAATTATATATACATGTATTTTGCATATGATCTACGGTCCAGGATCTGTAACCCGCTCTCTACATGAATGTGAAAAGTAAGGACTCGTTTTAAGTTCGCATGAGACAAAAGCCTTTAACGGCTTTAATCCTTTATCAGGCATATGTAGTGCAGTAGTCTAAAGTTACCATGGTTATACTTCGTGATTGTGTTGCAACCTTATCACTTCTATTTACTCATCAAGTGATTTTACGACGGGACTTACATGTAATAGTAAATCAGAAGCTACTGAACTTGTTTGAATCCTCATGTATACATAAACGGTTTGTGGTGTGTGTTTTAAGATATTTTGTTTCTATGATTTTGTCTTTTTTATGACGTTGTGTTGTCTGTCATTTTCGACATGGTGTTTTGTTGTCTCTTTCGTGTCTTCTATCATGTTTGTTTGATAGTTGATTATTTCAATCTAAGGTATACAAGAGAATTCAAAGGACTTTCGTAAAAACTTGCTAAAATGATTTGTTATAGCAAGGGCAGGAATCAATATGCTGAGTTCCTTTAAAGCATCGCATTTCTTGTGCTAAACATCGAATATTGTTAGATTTATCAATCTAGAGATTATAATACGACACTTGTTCTATGCCATACCCAGCATCCATACGTGTCTCAAAAAGAACTTAACTGGAACGATTGCGTTACAGAGAGAAAATTTCTAGATAAATGCCATAAATATTTGATTATAATATATTTATTATGATAACAAAAGTATTTTTTTTCTTGTCAGAAAGGTTTACTCTGAGCGCAACAGCGATGTGACAAATATCTATAACATGTGTTGGTAAAACTATTGGAGACTGTCTCAAGCGAGTTCTAATTATTTAATTAACTCAAGAAATTTGATACAAATCGCTTTGTCATATTCTACACTTTTTTCACCAAAAAAGAAACCTAACTTTATTAATCCGCTGGCATGAATATAACATGCTTAATTATGGTAAAGAAATAGTACCGTCTGAAAGGTAGGGCTAGCAGACTTGAACATGAAGTTTTTACACGAAAAATGGCGCATCGCACGATTTTTTACATCAGAGGCCCCTGAGGGGCCTCGGGTGTATTGCCATCGCCTACTTTTCAAAGATCAAAGAGATGCATGTATAATTAGTTTTGGAATAATAACCGACATTATAGACCCGCGGACCTATATAGTGCAGAATAAAATTCCGTATCGCTTCTTTTAAATTCATGTTTTCAATGGATACTCAGTTTTTTTTATTTTTCTTAATGCAAATTTATAATATGAAAATGTTTTGTCGTTAGAAATATTTGTATTTTAATCAAACGATCGTCAATATCAATGACGAAAAATTGTTGTTGCGGATGAATACCACGAATGCATATTCATTAAGTGGGCAAGAGCGAGCTCGAAGAAAAACGAGAGAAAATAAATTCACGCAATTATACACAGAAAGGTAATAATATTTCAAATATTTCATTTGGAGTAACCTCTTTAAACCGTTTGTAGCATATTTGTCTATAATATTAACGTAGCAAAATCAGGAATATTTAATCTGACACAATATTAAAATAATTTATCAGGCCGCGTCCCCCGCAGCCATTTTTAAAATACCAGCAGATTGGGTAGGAGTAACAAGAACCTGCAAGGCCCTTAAAGATAAGGTTACTTTCTTTGTATTCTTTATTGCAACAATTTGTTTTTTTTAAAGATCTCAACAATTTTTTAAGTTAAATTTCTTTTCTTCGTAAATAACAAGTAGATTGATCACTTGGACACACACGTGGAACTATTTTTGTACTGTTTCGGATTTTCGCTCCTTCTCCGACTTAGTTGCATTTAGTATATTTGAATAATTATGTCCCTTGACTGGAAAAAACGCGGATTTTGTTAATGAATTTGTAAGTAATTATAATAATAATTATTTGTTGAAATTATTGTATTTTATGTAATAATCAGAGAATCTTCGACTTCTTATTCTTCCAATAGAGTTGGACTCTTTTTGAGTGTGTATTATAGGCGGATCCAGCCATTTTAAAAAGGGGGTTCCTAACCCAGGACAAGTGGGGTTCCAACTACATGTCCCCATTCAAATGCATTGATCAACCCAAAAAAAGGGGGTTCCAACTACATGTTCCCATTCAAATGCATTGATCGTCCCAAAAAAAGGGGGGTTCCAACCCCCCGGAACCCGCCCTCTGGATCCGCGCCTGAATGACTCTTGCTCGTAAAAGCAAGAGTCTTATTTTACACTGAAATGTCAGAATTTAGGTAAATCACATTTACTGAATTACAATTAGTTGTGTTGTCTGTACCATTTACTAGCCTATAGATATATTTGGAGAATCCTTACAGTTTTGGAGATATTAATATATGATAATTTGATGACATGTGCTAATCATACTCGAGGGGGGATAGGACCTTTATCGGGACTCCGGGATCGGGTGTTTTTAAGCTCGGGATTTCGGGATTGACCCTTTCGGGATCCGGGAATCCCTTTTTTCTGATTTCGGGACGTCGGGATTTACTTTATTTAAATTCGGGACCTCGGGATTTCGTTTATTTAAGTCCGGGATTTCGGGATCAGGACCCCTCCTATCCCCCCTCATACTCTACAGCATTATTTAAATTGTGTAACCATATCCATGCAAAATTTTAGTAATTTGAATTAGACATTTGTTCACCCATACATGCAGTGGCAGATCCAGGGGGGGTTCCGTGGGTTGGAACCCCCCCTTTTTTTGGGTCGATCAATGCATTTGAATGGGAGCATATACATGATATAGTTGGAACCCCTCTTTACTCTTGGTTGGGAACCCCCCTTTTTAAAATGGCTGGATCCGCGCCTGACATGAGTACTTGAATTGAGCAAATACAATCAGTTAACTTTTACTACGAGCACCCATGAGATCTTAAATTGAGCAAATATGATCACTTACATGTATGAGTAAAATTTGAGCTAGATCCCTACTCAATTGAGTTAGATATATATATATCAATATTGAGACTAATCTAAATGGTTATTTGAGCACACATGAGGCTATTTATACTAATGAGAGCGATATTGGGATTCTGCATGAGCAAACTTAGCAAATCTTTATTGAGACAAACCTATGAGCGTTATGCCGTGCACATGACTGCAAGAGATATTTTAAAAGTTTTCCAGAACCCCAGATTAAAAGTTGAACTGCAACATTGCAAAGGGTTAGTGTATTATTTTCTTTTATCAAAATGTTAAAGGTTTAAAATGTTTTTGTTTATTTATTATTCTGTGGAAATTTAAATCTCAAGAATCTTTCTGTGAGTTTGCATGAATAATTTCATGTTTTAATTTGTACCAGAAGCCCAAGTTAACAGGGATTTAAAATGTCCACGATTAAAACCACATGTACATGTATATTCTAGATAATTCAAACAAAATGTTCAGCAACATGAGTTTGACTGTCCCTTTGGTATCTTTCGTCCCTCTTTTAAAGGAACCTATCTATTTTTAATTCCCAAACATAATTGTTATTACTTAAGCAACCTTGTTTTAAAACAGTTAAGATTTCTATCAAATTGGATGAGAATCCAGGAGTTTTAAAGGTGGAGGGGTCTAGCAAGTCAACATTTTGGGTAAAACTATATAAAAAAAAGGACTACACATTTACCATATATGGAACTCCTTGAAAAGGGTGTGCCTTCAGCTCCCTCCTCCCCCCAAAAATCTGCCTCAGCAATTTTAAACCCTCTTACGCTGTACATGTATATTCATGTAGATGTACAGTGGAGCCTATGAGACTAGAATCTAAGTAGACATCTGAATCACAGAAAATCAACCTATATATTCATGTATAATTTGATAATTAAATTTTAATACATTTATACATTTTTTTAAATGTGTTCTTGATAATTTTTTGTTCATTTAAAAATATAGGGACAACAGAGTTGGTGTATGTGGGTTCGATTCCCACCCTAGGCATTCATTTATATTGGCTGGTGCAAAGCGGGCAGTTTAGCTTAGTGGCCCCACACTGACTCTGTTGTTCATGTCACTTAAAAAAATCAGGCGGCCTCCTTCAGGTCTTGCCATCTCTATTATTCTATTTGTTAATAATCATACACAACAAAACCATTGAATAATTGTAAAAATTATACCACAGATAACTATGGTAAAACTTTAATTGTTTTTGGAATAATTAACCTTGGCTGCCATCCAAGATCCAAAAAGTTTTTATATTGATGAATTGTATATATCAAATTTGGAACATAAAATGTACTTTTATGAAAAGAACTGATTTATTGAGCGTTAAGACTTTTGAAATAGACCCATTTAAGAAACCAAATTGTGAACTTTTTGGAGCTTTATGTTAAAGTTTATATTTTAGGCCATTTTGGGCAATAAGTGAAACTTGTCCTTTGAATCAGTGGTTTCACAATAACCATACTAAATACTACATGTAAGTATCTGTTAGAAGATAGCTCTTTCACAGTACATTGTTAAACTTAAAGATAAATATATACCAACAATGACCAATATTAATGATGAATGAGATTATACATGTATATAAACTGTTTTATATTGTTACATGTACAGTACATACATAAATGAAAATTAACACCAAACTGTTGTCATTATTCATAAAAAAAGAAACGAAAAGGGAGGTCTGATTGGTAATCAGACACCAGCTCTATACAAAATGATGAAAAAGAAATATTATAAAGCTTACCATACAACACTTTTACAATCAGAAAAAAACTATACATACATCAGTAAGAAATAGCCATGAAATGACAAATGTTCAACAATATATACAAGAAAACTAATGGCCACATCAATGTACAAACCGAAAATCAAGATATACACCAAAACATTACAAGCCCTGTTTTACATGATTCTTACTAAGGACTGACACATTCATATGGCAGTTGTGTTCTATATGTATGGTGCAAAATTTTCTCATTGCTTAAACCAGTGGTATCCAAAGTATTAAATCCAGAACAAAGTAAAAAAAGACTAACAGTTGAAAAACTATCCAGATGTTGTGAAATTCAATTAACAAAAATACCATCATTAGCGAAAGGCTATCTACATATAATACATTGTAATATTTACAATGAATCATTTAATAATTAGAAAACAGAACCTACAATGTACATGTATAGCTGCTGATTTTTTTAATTTTTTTTAAAATATAATGGATAAATGATTGACTGTGTTTAAAACCAAGATAACTCAGTGAAGCTATTTATGAACATTTAAAAAGTTTTTGGTGACTGCAACAAAAATCTAGAATAAGGGATACACAACAGCCCGTGTGGATTTTGCTTTTTCCACCTGCCCACCGTGGGCAGTCCACCCTTGCCCACTCTAACAGTTCTCATTTGACCACATAATCATTGATAATTCACAAAGTTAAGTTTCCTAGTTCAAGTCAGTATCTCAGATATGATATATATATAGCAAATTATATTATTTGTACTATATTGTAAGGTGAACATATCTGTCCGGCAGGTATAATATAAATACCTGTCATTTATCAATAATTCAACACAACTTGAGGTCCTCTGATGTTCAGTACTTCAGTACTTTGATTTCTACATGTTTTCCACGTGCAGAGACCGTGAAATATTCTAGCATCAGTATTGGAAATAGCAAATTTCATACAACAGTTTTTAGCGAATGCGAATAGGCCTCACCATAATAGTTTAAACTTTTGAACGTTAAATTGATTTGAGGCAGATGAAACCTTTTTTTTAGTATCATCGTATAGAATGCACAACCAAAATGTACCATTTGACACAAATCGATTGAGAATCACTCAACACTTGATGAAAAGTAACATTTGCATACACTAGGATCTTCAGTCCAGGAACTGAGACCCCTCCCAACTTTAATGCAAGAGGTGGACAATTAATTTACGTTCGCAAGAGATGCAACTGTAGAACGACCTTCCTTTTTCAAGCACACTTGAAATCATTTGTATGAAAAACCAAAAATATAAAACGCTTTTAAACATGGACAAAAGGACAAATTTAGTGGGGTAGCCTTAATTTTCCATGGTTATATTCAGTGTTGCAACCTTAGTTTAGGTTAAATTAAAGATAAGTTGTGTGTAATGAAACAAGTCAGTCAAAAAATTTCTTTTTATCATTTACTAAAAACTGGCAATCGGATGGGTACATTAAAAAGAATTAAAACCATCAAAATCAGAAGGAATGTTAATGCAAAGTGATGACTTAAATTGTTCTTCCTTGCAGAATTTTAGTTGACAGAACGCTATAAAATGTACAACATTTTTATAAATGTAATGTATTTTCATGTAGCAAAATCACTGAGAAGAGAAAAAGCTCTTGAATATAACCGCTATATTGACAACGCCACGAAAAACAATATGAAATTTACAAAAGAAAAACACGGCATCGCACTCATTGATGTCATTATTAAGAAAAAGGAATTTGTCGTCGATAGGTATATAACATATCAATGGTTATCTGTGGCACAGATATTTCATAACAGTTAACCAAATAATGAGATGACTTTAACTGTACCTTTAAGAACTGGCTTAGATAGTTTAATAGTATCTTTTATTAATGTAAGGAAAGGCGGTAATAATGATAGGAAAACTAAAGGCAACAGTAGTAAACCACTTTTCGAAAGTCATTTATCGATTGAGAGAAAACAAATCCGGGTTACAAACTAAAACTGAGGTAAACACCTCAACTATAGGGGAAAAACAACGAAACAATAGAAACACTGAAGTGCAACAAAAAACCAAAACCGACCATTAAACACACACACAAACTAACTATAAGATAAGATAACAACTGCCATTTTCCTGACTTGGTACAGGACATTTTAAGAAAAAATGGTGGGTTGAACCTGGCAAGCCAAACCTCACGCTTTAATGGCAATGTTAAATATAACACTAAAATGACACCATATGACAGGACTACAGTACAAATAAATGCAAGAACATTCAGGACAGAGAAATACACAAATAAACATTACAATAGGAAATTTCGACATGCTAAACGTTATCAAAGATACAAGGCTTATATTTTAATACACGTTACGTAAGTTTTGTCTACATTATACTCACCAGTGACGCTCAGATAAAAAAGTAAAGAAAGTCAAACAAGTACAAAGTTGAAGACCATTGATGACCCAAAAATCTGAAAAGTTGTGCGAAATACGGAAACACTTGCTGTGGCCGGAATATCGTTACTTCATATATACACATGTGCTTCTGGAGTGTTGCTACATAGAAATGCATAATGAGAAATAATCTAACGCGATCGTAATAATGGAAGGGCGTTCAAGACTTGCGTGTCGTGTGCACGTAAATCGGTATCTTACCGTTTAAAATAAGGCATTTACTGGTGAGCCATATTTGGATTCGCTTAAAATGTTGCATGTAATATGCTTTCCAACATTTTGATCTTGTGAATACACAATTTAGTTCAAGCTCTTTGCACACTGTAAATTCGTATGATACAAACTATTGTATTGGCCGGCCATAGAACAATTTATTTTATCATACTTAATACTGTCAAATCAGCATGTTCATTCTGATAGTTTTACCTGCAGACGATGCTTTTGTTGTCCATAAGCAATTTTTTTTGTACACAACATAAGTGACACATTTGACCAGGTAAATGTACACTAATTTTGTTATATTAATCTAGTTCTATAGTATAACTGAAGCTACTTTGTGGACTTCAGATCATCATAAACACCAAATTAAAAGCATTAGCCTGATGTTTGATATCAGATTATTATCCATAAATTCTGCTCCATTGGTGCATCTTATTTAACATACGTAATTGTTAACCTGCATGGTATCTTTGATCACTTTTACAGCCAGTTAGTCGATTCCACTGCTGGTGGGCTTTTTATCCCTTAGATATTAAAACTCACTGCTGTAGGCCGTCGACTGCATGTGCTCCCACATTACTTGTATACATTGATGAGATCCTTCTATAATTTTTTAGTTGTTCATAAGATATCAAAATCATTCGAAACTCTTAGGGTTTTCTTCTATGGGCATGAATGTTTTTGGTCAAATTTCGCACACATTATTGGAATTGGTTTGCAGAAATTTCTACTAGATGTGGCCTTCAAATCGTTTTGATTCGAAAGCCACTGATGAGTCTGACGTATTTCATGCTTAATTTTCTATCTAACATTGTCATATAAGCGGAAGGTTATGCTAGCCATAATACCAGGTTCAACCTACCATTTTTTCTTAAAATGTCATGAACCAAATCAGGAATATGGCAGTTGGTTTTGTTGGTTTGTGACTCAGATTTATACCAGTCCAATCGATTTAAGAAGCGGTATACTACTGTTGTCTTTGTTTGTCATATAAGTGAAGTTAGAGTGAGGCTTATATTTCATTCTTAATAGCCATTGAAGCATTTACCGTCTGTTTAAATATATGATGTACAACATTTTGATAAATACGATGTATTTTCATGTTTTCATCGAGTATGTAAGAATCACTTTAAGTATCTTTTCATCATTATTCGAACTGCATTGTCTGATGTATAAGAAGATATTAAATAAAGAAGAAAGGAGCTGAGCGGATTATCGCGATAATTTTGCTATAACAAGTTCTTTATATGCGTTTTGTGCATTATAAAAGAGAGATGAAAGATACTAAAGGGATATTCAAAGTCGACAATGATTGTAATTTGTGTTCGCTTCACCTGCAGTAGTCAACATTAATATATCATATTTTTTTAAATAAATATTTAACTTCTGAATTCAATTACCAGTCCAGAAGATGGAACGGATGAGGAAAATTCTATGATTAGTGAGGGTGGGCGAGGGGTAAATTTCATTTTGAACACTCGTCAGAAAATGTATCTTAAGGTGGTACCTAACACTACAGGGAGATAACTCTGTAAAATCAGCAGAACGTTTTAATGACGTTGTGTTCTTAAGGGAATATTAAGCTTCTCAATGATCAAAATGAGTGTTTGTCAAACTGCTATATAACCAGTGTAATTTTTCTGATTAAACGGTTGGTTCATATTTTTTGATTTTTTTATATTTGTGTCAAAGGGTAAAAGTAAATACTTTGTCAAAATTTTAAGAAAATTAAACGAGCCGAATTAATTTTAGTTAAAGTGTTAGGTACCACCTGAAAGTATGGTAGAAGGATTTAAAATGTTCCTACAATACTACACCATCCTCATCGTCTTGGATATATATGAAATACAGTAACTAAGACCTGACTAAACCGAAACCTTTCGGGATTTGAGATTTTGTTCGGTTTTGGCAGGTATTCGGTTTCATATGGTTCACAATGCATAATAGTGATATAATTGGTCTTCAGAACAAGTTTGGATTAGACAGGTTTCCGGTTTATTCAGGGTTTGGTTTAATCAGGTTTCACTGTATATGTCACTTAGCGTTAGACAACAACCAGTGACAACCTTATTGGATAATGATTTCTTCATATAAAATTAAACAGGTTGTCAATACTGAAAAGAAGTTATTTCTCAGGTACTGAACATTCTTAATTATTCGTATTTTATAGTTTAGTTGATTGATAAAAATACGATCTTTGACTTTAGTTCATCTTTTAGATTTATTACAATCTGAAACCAGTAGATGATGTGGATATATGCACAAAGAGACGTCTTTGTCCTTGTTCAAATGTATACGATATATAATCAATATTCTACGGTTTGGTTACTTGTTGGGTGCGATGGGCAAATGTAGAGAAGTCTTTGCCCATTGCTAACATGTACCACATTTTAATTCGATGGGTAAATGCAAAGATGTCTTTGACAACATGCACCACATATATATATTCAATGGGTAAAAGCAGAGACATCTTTGCCCTTGTTAACAGGTACCATATGTATATTCGATGGGTAACTGCAGAGAAGTCTTTGCCTTTGTTAACATGTATACGTAATACCTATTCGACGAGTAGCCTGAAGTGTTTGACAACATGCACCACTTATATTTGATGGGTAAATAGATATAAGATTTTGTTGCAAAGAAGTCTTTGTTTGGCCTTGTTAACTTGTACCAGATATATATTCAAGGGGTAAATGCTCTTTGACAATATGTACCACATATATGTTTGATGGGTAACTTCAGAGAAGTCTTGGACCACATGTACCAAAGGGTAACTACAGAGACGTCTTTGTTCTTGTTAACATGTACTACATAAATATGCGATGGGTAAATACAGAGAAGTATTTGAACACATGTACCACAGGCCAATGTTAACATGTACCACATATATATTTGATGGGTAAATACAGAGAAGTCTTTGACCACATGTACCATATTGTAACTGCAGAGAAGTCTTTGACCACATGTACCATAGGGTAACTGCAGAGAAGTCTTTGACCACATGTACCATAGGGTAACTGCAAAGAAGTCTTTGACCACATGTACCATAGGGTAACTGCAGAGAAGTCTTTGCCCTTGTTAACATGTACCAAAGGGTAACTGCCGAGAAGTCTTTGCCCTTGTTAACATGTACCACATATATATTCGATAAGATCATTCTTCATCTCCTGTGACAGCAATCAGAAACATATTTCACGCTGGTTAGAATTAACATTGTTTGCAGCGTAGTCGAGGCATAGCATGTCATTTACTCAAAAATATACCTAAAATGTGTTTTTAATATAGTTTTTTAATATTCTTTGCAACTCATGCATATCGGCGGAACGTGAAAATGAGGAAAACTTGTATATTGAGTAATATTGGAAGGTAGCGTATTACTATAGCTTCCTGGCACGCTGACGATGATTTATGACGCGTGAAGGAAACTGCTGGATGTATATGTTTTTATCTTCTTACAATGAAACTTCATCAAATCTCTGAATGTGCAGAATCTTCCTAAAGTACAAAACAACATCAACACAAAGATACTATGAAAGTTTTTATAACATACTAAATACCACACTGTCGTTAAAAGCGGTTTATTGCTAACATGAACGAATGAATATGAATAAAAACATACATTTGTGGTTTTGCAATATAACATATGATATGAAATAATGAAATAAAATGTTTATTACCCCATACTCCCACTCCTTAGCGGGTGATAACATACCAAATGTCCATTTTAATTTAAATATTATTTAATACATTCAATTGAACGCTATTAAAATGATTTTATCACTTTTACTCGCTAACGGTCGGATGTGTTTACATCCTCATCATCCCAACTACAGGATATTTTGTTTTCCTCCGCTTATACATCTTGACCAAATGAAAATCATATTCAATTTTCTACCTGTACAACACGATGGCCACTGATTGTGGTATGACGGAAGGAAGTCGTAATCCCGTGAAAAGCAGACTATCCGGAAACGCAAACATAGTTTTCTAAACAAACAAATACGACAGGAATAACGTGTAAGACCTGAAGAAGTATGGTGTAGATAATTTATCATGGTCCAAATGCAATAATTCTGTTTAGAGAAAGTCATTTAAACATTTTAGAAATAAACAAGGAATCGATTCGATACGTTGCATGGTCTGTACGTGTTTTGTCTATGACATATCTGGTACCTTTTGTTAGCTTTTATTCGTGTGTTTCTCTGTCCTATATGTTCTCCCGTTTATTTGTATTGTAGTCCTGTCATTTGATGTGATCATTTTAATGTTATATTTAACATTGCCATAAAAGCGGGAGGTTTGACATGCCACAAAATCAGGTTCAGTCCGCCATTTTTTTCTTAAAATGTCCTGTACCAAGTCAGGAAAATGGCCCTTGTTATATATTATAGTTTGTTTATGTGTGTGTTACATTTCAATGTTGTGTTTCTGTTGTGTCGTAGTTATCCTCTTATATTTGATGCGTTTCTATCAGTTTTAGTTTGTTACCCGGATTTGTTTTTTTTTTCTTAATCGTTTTATGAATTTCGAACAGCGATATACAACTGTTGCCTTTATTTTGAACGTGTTTATCTAAAAAAAAAACTGCATGAGTAGTAAGTGGAATTATTGTTAAATAAAAAGATACATGCTTTTATAGATAAGTAATTTAGTTTTAACATGAAATGTAGTAGTACCAGGAGTCAGATCTGTGTTTCTATGATTACGTATAGGTCTTGTTTTCGTCTCATCTTATATTCCAAATGATTCTCACTGTGTGACATGATATGCATTAAATGTGTCTTTGTTATAAGTATTTGCAATAATCATAAACAATCTCTACCTACCAAGTCGAACTTTACTTTGCCGGTAGTAAATTCTTGTTTCTTTTCATTCTTTAATTTTTAATAATTTCAAAACGGGCAGGGTTAATACCTGGGCCACACAAGGAATGAAACTAATTAACGACATTAAAACCATTGTCACGGAGTTACTATTGACTGATATATCCGTCTCACTCAATTTCGTGTGTATTCCAACTGTGTTGAATTTACGTGAACATTTTTGACACAAGAGCAAGATTTCTAATCTTTCGTCAAGGGGTTTTTAATTATTATTTCGAATCTGTGAATAAGGAGTAAGCCATCAACATTGTGTTATGTGTTAGTATAAACATTAAAATTGAGAATGGAAATGGGGAATGTGCCAAAGAGACAACAACCCGACCATTGAAAAAAACACAACAGCAGAAGGTCACCCACAGGTCTTCAATGTAGCGAGAAATTCCCGCACCCGGAGGCGTCCTTCAGCTGGCCCCTAAACAAATATATACTAGTTCAGTAATAATTGTATTGTCCCAAACATACAAATTTTTAAAACGACTGTTTGTGTATAGTACGGGATTTTGGCCTCGCATTGTCCTATGCATATCACTCGAAGGTACCCCGACCAATCGTAATCTATACCTAATGCTCACTATGTTGAGAAGGACTCACCGCAAGGTTTTTTTCAATTTGCAGTGCGGGATGTATAAATGCACATTCACGTCCGGGTTGGTAAGAAATAGTATGTCTATAATGCGAGTAGCGAAAATGTAAGGTTCTCAATACACGTTAACGACTCTAATAAGGGTCCGTGTGACTTATTGCATGGGAAAATAGCTACCCCTATCAACTATACTCTAATTTAACTGTAACAATTCAAATGTCAAGCCTTCCATCCAGAACAACACAATTTGCAGTACCAATACCTATCAGATGTATTATTTAGTTATAGGTCTCATTCAGAAAATGCATAAAGTTAATTTCCACTGCACAAAAAGCATAAATCAATCGAATTCAATTTTCAGACTTCCTATTTTGAAATATTCGTTGAGATCAGTATCATGTACCTTGTTAGTCAATCACGTAGACGTTAAGCAACAACCCCATCAAAAGTGCCATGCTTTCTGATTAATGAATTGACGAAAACAAATACATTACCAATATCTTTTGACTAACATGACAAATGTATAATGGCCATAGGAAACAGGACAATGTTCTTATTAGCCTTGTATGTAAATTTTGAGCGGAGTAATAGCAGGAAGGTAACACATCAAGTGTCAATATAATTACCCACAAAAAAGTGCCGATTTATACCACGGTAATTAAATCTGGAAAAAATAAAGTTCTTTGTAATAAGACTACATTAAATTCACAAAGGATGTCTTATTTACACAGAAGTGTGAAAACGTGAATACCAATGAAAGAATTAAAAAAGTACCATATAATAGCCCATGCTTAATAAACTTTCTCTGTTAATACTGACAAAAATATAATTACTTATTGCCATATAATTATCTACTCTAATATCTATGGATAGATTTCATTTTATCCATCAACGCAACAATAGAGACGATTCAATATAGCATATAATAATTTCAATGAAAACAATAATGAGCGTCACTTTTTATCTGTAACATCTAAAAATTCACCCGGAGATCAGCTATTCAGTAGGATTTCAATAACCCTTTCCTCGGCTTTAAATTTATCACCTAAGAGCGAACAAAAACTCACTTTACTATACCCGGGGTGTTTAGCTACCGTTTTATTATTTTTGGATATTACTGTCTGTATCGCTCTTATCTGGTGATCCAATCGGAAAATATATTTATGAAGGTATTCGAAATTTAAATTGGCAGCTATCGCCGACAGATAAGAGAATTTGATGACGGGAGGACGTTTATTTGAAATATATTTAGAGAAAATTACAACGGACCAAAGTTGCTGTCTGTTCACGCCCTGGTGTTTAAATATAATCATTGAGTTCCCCTTAAATGATCTTTATGAGTGTAATAGCGATTTTATCGCAGAAAAGTGACTCGAGTATTGTCCGATATATAAATAATTGATAATTTACCCATGTGTAAGTTTTACGACATTTTTGTTTTGGCTGTAAAAATCTTAATTTCGGTATATAAAGTTGCCGAACCATATATAAACATTTTAGAATTTTTTCAAATTAAATTGCTGCCAAAACTATGATTTCACAGGTAGAATTTCATTGAATCAGCGATATCAACCCTTCTTAGGACGTTAAATAGCCATTAAATGTCGATAAAAATGAAGGGATCTATGTACAAACTATAAATGTGACAATTATGTATTGAAAGATTAAGTAAAATAATAACATTATTGTTGTAAACGTATATTCAATAACACTTCTGTGAAAAGTTGAGGTTTGCGAAGGGTGACAATTGATTAAAGTGCGGGCAAATTTAAGTCAGACCAAAAATTATGAAATATTTATTACCAGACGACACGAGATGCACTATATAAATCAATAAAATAAAGAAAGCATCCGAATGTCTTTATTCTTAGAATTTTCTTTTATCATTTAAATGTGACATTTATTGCGTCACATGTTTGCCACTGAACTTTGTACAAAAAAAATTAAGTAGGAATTTTTTTGGAGATTACCACGCAAACTTTACTCAAAAAGACCAGAGAAAAAAATGTTGGAAAACTGATTAACTCTTCGCTTAAAAATCCCAAACAAGTTATTCGATGTCTGCACATATGTAATAAACCTCGCAAAAGGAAGACTTTTTTAATAAGGCAAGCTCTAAACACTACTCGTCCTAAGCATGCATGAAATATTTGCCACTTGACGTAAAGCAAACGTGTTTGGTAGGTTACAGGTTTATGTGTTGTCTCTTTGAAGATTTGGTTTGTCTGTGCATACTTTAAATGAGGATGATTATTAGTTTGATAAGTTTACAATCAGCTCTGGTATAATACAGATTGAAAATAACACTTGACAGTTTTGTACAAACATGAAACTACAAAGATCAGGAATAGACACTGCAAAAATGCCTTATGTGCCGAAATAGTTGCTTCATGTTCGATATTACATAATCCAACTCCCTCAAGCGACTTGAAATAAATTTTGTTATTCATTTTAGGTCACTTTTTAGTCATAATGCTCCTTTCGTATTTATTCAGGTATTTATACAGCCTAGGCTTTCATGTTTGGGGTTTAAGCGTATCTACTGAAGTAAAATCCAGAAAAGCGATTCATATGCACGAAATGTACAAAGTGTGCATTTCATTTTAATGAACCCATGCAAACCTTACTATTTCACGGAGACCATTTGTGACAAGAAAGCAATTAAACCAAGAGTTCCAAGAGGTGAAGTTGAAATCATCACTCCGTAAATTTATTGACGTAAACAAAAGTTGGTTGAACGTTATGGACTATCCATTTCACAGGTGACAGCAGATATGTTCCAATTGTACAATCCCGCCCCCTTTTACTCTGAATAGGACCTACCGAATTAGACGTATTTCCGAGTTTGCACTAACATAAGCAACACGACGGATACCACATGTGGAACAGGATCTGCTTACCGTTCTGGAGCACCTGAGATAACCCCCAAGTTTTTGGGTGGGGTTCGTATTGCTCATCCTCTTTATAAAAAAGAAGATGTGGTATGATTGCCAATGAGACAACTATCCACAAAAGACCAAAATGACACAGACATTAACAACTATAGGTCACCGTACGGCCTTCAACAATGAGCAAAGCCCATACCGCATAGTGAGCTATAAAAGGCCCCGATAAGATAATGTAAAACCATTCAAACGAGAAAACTAACGGCCTTATTTATGTAAAAAATGAACGAAAAACAAATATGTAACACATAAACAAACGACAACCACTGAATTACAGGCTCCTGACTTTGGACAGGCAGTTTTCTGTTTTGTGTAATGTTGTCTGTCTGCCTGTTTGTCTTCTTTTTTTGCGTTGTCAGTTTATGTTCTGCTTTTGAGCTTGAATGTCCCTCTTGTGAAAAGTTATAAAGTTTATTATTAATTATATATCAATAAAATGTTTTGTTTTCTTATAAATAAATATCGGCACTGATATTCGAATTTGTCCAAGACATTGCTGATATAAACCAATAATATAAGTTTTTTTTTAAATCTGACAAGAATTGCACATGTGAGAGCACAAAAGGACCTGAAATACGGACGGATTTGTTTTACTTTCAGAAACGTGTTGTCTGTAAACAAATATGGTTCGGATATATTTTGCACACATCTAAGTTGAAATTCTTGAATTTACTGGATATTGAATTCAATAAGAAATAAATCATAATAAACGTTCGATGGACAGTTTTTATAAATTTGTTTTCTGTAGTTGACGTTAAAGGCTGTTTTACCTCAGCTTCTAAAGCTTCAACTGCAAAATAATAATTTCATAATAAATTGAAAAACAGTCATGTGTAAGCTAGTTCTAAAACATTACATTGTGCCGAACTCGAAATTGCCAAGTTTTTAATACAATTGTATAGATACTGTCAACATTCTCGCGTCATCAAACAAATTCTGAAAAGCAAAGAACATTGGATATATTATACCTTGTGGCCAAAAGACAATTCGTGTATTCGTCCCCAATATAAATATGACTGCGGTATGGGATTTACTCATTGTTGAAAGCCTTACGGTAACCTGTCATTGTTTATTTCTATGTCATTCGGTCTTGCAGGGAGTTGGTCTCATTGTCATTCATATCACATATTCTTTTTAAAAACATTGACAGGATCCGATAGTTTGAACCGGTACAAAAAAGAGGCAGAAGGACATTCAAAAGCCATTAGTTGAAAAAAAATTGACAACGCTATGTCAAAAATGAAAATACAAACAAATTACATAACACTTTATAGAATACTAAAGAATGAGCAAAACGACCCCCACCAAAAAACGGGATGATAAATAAAATACTAGTTACCAAAATGAACATAAAAGAACTGACAATAAAAATGAGTTCAGCAGCCTACTATAGATATTGGTTTTTGTATAAACCTTCGTTGTTTGGTTACTGTTTCATTGATGATTATCCCTTTATCCCAGTTGAAGCTCTTTCGCTGAAGGTTGAAAGACTACCAAAATAGCATCAATGAGAATTTAAATCTTTAAATCTGTACCATTCTTTTTACTATTTTTATCAATTTTTATATGTGTCTTGTTATCGCTGTTTTTAGACGGTACCCTCGTAAATCTTCACAAACTAGACACTGTCGTAAACTAAGAGTTTCAAATTGATAACTGAAGGAAATAGTGGGGATATACTAATTAAATTCTGAAATAGGAGCAAAAACAGGGCAATTTACACAGCCAAGCAAATATATCATTTCTCGTATTTGTATCTACTTGTCAAAACCAATTAAAAAATAAATGGTTCAGCGGTGTCAGAGGAGAGAAATACCATGGTTTTTTGTTTTCATTGATTCAAGAGGTGTTGTATGTAGGTTTTTGTTATACAAGGTACCCAGACATTTTCTACGTATAGCTTTTTTCCTCATTTAATTCAAAAACAAGAATTTTGCGAAATTTTTATTTAGTTTTATATGGTTTTTCGGTACGCGGACAATCTCTGGTGTTAAAATTTGAAAAGTTGTCTTCTACATCATTGGTTTAGGTGTTAAATATGTAAACAATGTGTTGAAATGTAATTTTGTAAAGTTTAATGATGAGAGTCGGTCCGTAGGGAGTACGCTTGTTCTAGACAAAGGTGTTAAATTACTGCATTTTACGAAAAAAGTTAATAAAAGTGTGAATACGGAAAGGAGACGACGGCAGAAACAGAAAAATCGACTATTTCCCTAGCGTACTTTTCTCTCAAAATCGCATGTTTATTTAATAGTGCATTGAATTAGAAAAACAGTCTCCACATTTTGTGTGAAATTTCATTTGTTTTATTTTCGTTTTTCTTGAAAATATTAATATTTAAAAAATAAAATATAACGGGGGGAAAAAACCCTTAAATTAACAACGTTATTTGAAAATTCTTTTAAGTCAAATAAATGTAAGCAAAACATCACAACTGTGTTCTCAGCAAATATCCTTAAAATTAACCATGCTATTGTAAAGTCTTACGACAAATGTAAAGTCAAGCATTACAACTGTGTTCTCAGCAAGTCACATATAACGATGTATTTGTTTTCATGCATTTCCTAAAGAGATACGTCTCTGTCTATCAAACAACATCCGAATATATCCGTATTTTTCCGTCCTGGATCGATTTTCTGTAAAGAAAGTTGGTCAGTAAATAGAAATTATTACTATATTCATTTCCTCTATCAAGAAAGCTCCAATTAGTAAATAGACACTAACGGAGTGAATCATTTATCATGGTCTTAATTTGTAGTTTCTACACAAAGATTCTCCCTACAAAAAAATATTTATGTTTTTTGTTAGGCTAACATCAGATTATTTCGTTTGCTAATGACGGCGTCAGTGACTTTTTACAATTTATCATTTTCAACTCCGATCTTCTATTCAATTTACACGAACGTATTTCTTTTTTTTTTTTTAGTTAGTGTCTGTACAATTTCATGTCAAGCTTTTGTTTCAACGCTTTTCATTAAAAATGCAACATTTATCAGTTAGAAAAACCATATTTAAGTGTCTAAGAATTTTAAATACTTTGATTTGTATTATTCTGAATTGCTATATACATCATCACTTTATTTAACAAAATTAAATTTATAAAAGTTGGTACATTCAAGCTTTGATTCAACGCTTTTCATTAAAAAATGCAATATTGTCAATGAGAACCCATATTTAAGTAAAAATTCAAAATACTTTATTTCATGCTTGATTAATATATATATATATATTTAAAAATGTAATAAAATGAAATTTATAAAAGTTGGTATAGGTATTCTGCCTTACGATCAAAATGACTATTACTAGAGATTTATTAAATAACGGTTAGCTCCCTTTACATAACGGAACCATATTTTAAATAAATCATTTTTCAAGATAAACATCTTTGAACTAATAATTGTTGCTATTGTTGTCTTTAGATAAAGATATATCTTGTCAACTTATCAGATGGAAAAATTAATTTATTGACTTATTAATGGTATAAAGGTGCCCTTGGCTCGAACACGAGTCCTAAAGCATTAATCCGCAAAGTTGACAACCGAGGAGCAATCTTTCTACATAATGGTCTATGTTGAAACCTTCAAAGAGAAGTGAAATATATATTTTGTTACAAGTAATATATTCTACTTCATTATTTACCGTGTGCTGTTAGAAGTCATCAATAATTTAATGTGTGAAGTCTGTACGAGTTTAGTGCACGAGACATAGTTTAGTTGACCGCGGACTCATATGGGGGTGTTAATTTTTCCATCTATCTTACTGAAAAGGGGGTCAATATGACAATCAGATCCCGTAGTTTTGCAAGGTTTTTTTTTTATAAATCGCATTTCATGAATCACTTTTTATATATAAATATTTCTATGATTCGTATTGGGTTTTTTTTTGTGTTTTGTGTTGTTTGTCTTTTTTGTGTTTTGTGCTGTGTGTGATATGTTGTGTGCTTTTGTTTGTATATATGTATGCCGATATGTATTCTACGTTACACTCGACGAAGAGCCCATAAAATAACTTATTTTCGTGTAAATTAATAGAAAACCCGAAGTTAAAATGAAATTAAGATTTAGTCACCTCACTTAATTTGTATAAACTTGATGATATGTTTTCATTCGGAATATGCATGAGAGAATGTCATTGTGTGTTAGGAAGCAAGCAACAATCAACCAACAAAATACATATAGTATGCGTTTTATATGGTTGAAATAGATCCTTCTCCCGGCCAAATTTAGCTTTCAGCAATCGTTCTTCCTTTCACTTGCACTCTTTCTTCTATACACACTATTGTCGTTAAGTTTTCTCATAGACCTATATACATACATATGTCTCTGGTTTTCTGAATTCCCCTTCTATAAAAAAAAAAAAATAGTCTGAGATAATGAACAGTCAAAACCCATTTTTTTGTAAACTGCGGGTCTATATTTTCAATTGGAGCTGTTAGATTTTCCTTTATTTTTAAATCAGTTTGAGAGTATAAACTAGATATTTTAAATTTCATGAAATATCAGTAACGAATATTTACAATTCAACAACGATTTCTGCATATATATATTATATATCTTTGAAATTATTTTCACTTAATCCATATTTTCTAAATTGAAATTATCAAACTTATCAAAATTCCTTGTTCAAAAATAAAAGGTGGCAGAAAAAGAAATCTCAATCGTTTGAAATACTGACCGAATTCCATATCTGTTCGTACAACTAAACATGCTAAAAAGAACAATAACCAAAATGTTTAAACATCCTAAAACTTGCACAAATACCTATGAAATTCAGCATAAAAAAAGAGACCAAAAAGGAAACAAAAAATAAGAACAAACAAAACAAACTATATTTCGAAAAATAATTAACATGTATATAATAGTGTGCACTTTATATCGCAAAATATCCTAAAATTAGAAATAAAACAAAGTTAAACAACAATTTTTATTTTGAAACATTCACAATAAGTGTTATGATAATAGGCAAACCTATATTCTTAAATAAGAAATCGACTAGTATCTTAGCTTTTTTGTCTTCTTAAAAGCACAAATAAAAACTTTAAAACGAACATTGCCATAAAAAAAAAAACAACCAAAAAGGGGCGATTGTTTTCTTGAACAAATATATATAAATGCACCCTCGTCTAAACACATCCAATTCAAGGTTTGGTCTTTGCAAGCAATATTTAGCGCTCTCTGTATGTGTACAAACAGTTATTTACCCTTTTGTCTTTTTTAAGCATTGGTCTTGTTTGTTCTTTTTCGAATGAAGATTGTTATCCCCCTTTTGGGTGAATCTTCATACTTCTTTGATCGAACATCACTTTATGTCTCAAATAAAAAAATACATGTATGACATAATGCAGACTAAATACCACCCTATGTTTAAGTATAATGGCGGTCTTTTTTCTTTTTGGCATTGGTCTTGTTTGTTCCTTTTCGAATGAAGATTGTTATCCCCCTTTTGGGTGAATCTTCATACTTCTTTGAACATCACTTTATGTCTCAAATAAAAAAATCCATGTATGACATAATGCAGACTAAATACCACCCTATGTTTAAGTATAGTGGCGGTCTTTTTTGTTTTTGCCATTGGTCTTGTATGTTCTTTTTCGAATGAAATTGTTATCCCCCTTTTGGGTGAATCTTCATACTATTTTGAACTTTATATCAAATAAAAAAAATCTTATATAAGATTATTTTTTTCAAAAATCCATGTATGACAAAATGCAGACTAAATACCACCCTATGTTTAAGTATAATGGCGTAGTGACATTTGACCTATACGTAATGGCATTCCAGTGTTCTATTGTTTCAACAGAATGACATGTTCAGGAAACAGCGTAGTTTTTGTAAACAATTTTTGTTATTTTAGTACTGAATGTCTATTAAAAGTTATATAATGTAACGAAAAACATTTACATTTTTACGCAATGTTAACATGCATTATAAAATGGGTCAATTTCGTCGAATCATCGAAAAAAAAATTGAAACTACTCAATGTTTAAAAGAGTGCATGCACATATTTGTTTATTTTTTCTTTTTCAAATCATCAAACGTGACTCTAGCTTTAAATATATAATAACCATAAAATCTGAAATATGTTTACCAATGGAATTTTAATACGATTTTGAGTTTCGAATTTAAAAAAAAAAAAACGCATTGTTATATAATAATTTAAATTTTATTGGCTGTCCCTATGGTATCTTTCGCTCCTCTTTTAAACAAAAGTAATAGTTATGTATGGAAAAAAATGTTTAGCGTGTTTTTTGTTTTTGAATCTTAATTGTATTCTCAGCTTTTAATTTTTATTTTTCTCCGAAGTAGCAAAACATTGATTGTATTCTTGCGTTCATTTAATTATTCATATATATGTTTACTATTGTCTACATGGGAAAGTTTGTATGTTCTCATTTCCAGTGTGTAAAAAAGATCATTATTGGTTCTTCATGAAATGTTTATTTTATTGTCTATATTACTTCCTTTGTTTTTGTTGTTTTCATTTTCTTTTTGGTATTGTTTTTAGGATAAACAAATTTATATGGTTACTTTGTGTCGTAATTTTCAGTGTACAAGAACAAAACAAGAGTTGTTAATTTCATTGTCTATCAAAATTTAAGCATTTGCATCATTCGTGTATTTTTTCATCTTTTTTTATATAGAAAACATCAGTCTATGTTTTTCTTTTACGCTAGAGTTCGCCGGGGACACAATTTCGCCGTTTTACTATTTTGAGGTGTAAATACTTTAAAAGATGGTTGAAATGGAAGAAATATGCCAGTGACTTAGATTTTCTATATCTGAATTGATTTGTATCTTAAATTTTTAACACGGAAAGTCATTGACTTTCTCATATCTGTTTAAACTGTCCGTTTGAATAATCTTATCTCTGTTTGCTTGGCATCTTGATGGTCAATATGATCTGTATTTAGATTTCAAAAAAAGAAATCAAAACTATGTAATATTCAGGTTGCGAAGTTGTTTTGCTGTATGTGTTGTTTTGCGTTTTCCATATGTTACGTGTCTTAATGCAGTACGGAATATATAGTTACCAACTGTGATTTTTTTTTAATAAAATGCGACTTATAATCGCAATTTTTTGTTTATTTATTTTTTTGAAAATTTCTTGTATTTTTAAAATAATCACAGAACCAAAAACCTCCACAGGAATCACTTTCCTGAAACGCGTGAAAATGTTCATAAAAAAATTCTATGATAGAACAAACAATTTCCACAAGAACTTATTATAATCTAACGCGTGAAAATGCTCGGCGTGAAAATCCTCGTAAAAATTTCTGACAAAATTCGATCCGACGGACACTACTGTGAATAAAGTGTCCGTGTCTTATTTTATAGTCAGACCTCCTGGTAGATGCATTCTCATATTTTATTGTGAGGAGATATAATTACACTGAGTATAACATATCCTACATAATCATTCTGGTATCTACTTCTAATGTTTGAAAATACTTTAGTATTCTTAATGAAGACCAATGCAGATAGATTAGAACTGGTTCTTATTAATAACAGGGAACCATTTGGAATAAAAAAAATATCTTTCCGTAGATGTCAGAGGATTTCAGTATAAGTCAAGCAAATGAAGCAGATACCGTATAATTATCTAGAAAAAAAGCAAGATTTTTTTCAACATTGCTGGCTTCAGTCGCATTTTTACGCTTTGATTTGCTCTAACAATACCAGATTTTCCGTCTTTATTAGAAATAATTAATACCTTCTTGTTTTTAATGACCCCATCATTTATTAAACATGCTAATATGCAAGGAAAATAATTCTAATGATTTTGGTTTTACAACATAATTTGTATAGGAAATTTTTTTTAATTCTCTGCATGGTAAAACAAAATGAAATTCAAAATAGAAAAACAAACGTTGATCAATTATTGTCAAAGCATATATATATATATGTGTGTTATATATTACAAGACTTAAACTATACAGTTGCTAAGATGTTATATGGTGTATTGTTCAGACGTCCAAAGTCCGTGTTGCTACTATTTGTGCATCTTTGTTTTCATAATAATTCTTACTTACTTTTTAAAATCTTAGAAACAGTATTCTGACCACTTTTTCTGTCCATAATATTCTAACTTTTTCCCATATTTTTAATATAGAACCGTCAGAAAAGCGTCATTCATTCGCAAAAAAGAGAAGATAATTTTTTTTTGTATCTAAATTAATTCATATATTTTTTTTCAGGAGGGAACGATGAGGGGGTACGTTTTTAAATATTCAAAAATGAGGATTTTATTTAATGTTTTACCGCAGTGAAATCGCCATCACCTTTTCAAACATATTTAAATATTTACTAATTTCACATTTCAAAATAATATCCAATTACAGTTAACTTAATTTGTAAAACTCTTATCGTTTATCTTTAATAAAAGCCTATATGAATTTACATTTATGAGAAGTACAAGTAATAGTAGTTCTTCAAAATCAATTCAAAAGTATACATTATTTCTCATTCAAGTAAAACAATTACATATAAGTTGTAAATAAATGTTTTGTTTATGCGCTTACCTTCAAGACTATATGAACAATCAAAATATACTTGTATCAAATAGTATTATTATTCTAATAATAATCATGCATGTATCGCTTCAGAAAAAAACTATAAATTCTAAAAAAAAGAAAAATACAAAATAACACCTGCTTATTTTGTCTACAAAAATAAATAATCTGCAAAACTTTCCCCTCAGCTGTTTTGTTTCAGATATAATTTGCGATTGAAAGCAACCGAGAAAAAAAGGTCAGTAAAACGAACAAATAAAATTGCTAAGTTGAAAATTCTTAATAAAAAAATCTCAGTTTAGAGAAAATCTACGACAGGATCTGCCATTGTTGTTATCTTGAAAGAGATTACACAACAAAAGACTATATAAAATTTAATAAAATTATATTACAAAAGTTGATTTACACAATATCCAATAGTCCACGGAACACAGCAATATAGTTTCATAGAACAAGTTTTTGTCGAAGACAATTGCACTCGCAAAATCTGCCATAAAGAAAGATCCTTTTCACACCTGCTACATACAGTATTCCTGCAATTCTATGAAATCTTACCTTTATCCAAACGGAAACTTAATATCCTTCTTCAAAAAGAAAACACGAAAGCACAACCGCGTTTACAACATATATTTCGATAAAATCCAAAGACCAAACTCGCTTCTTCCACAAGACTAAGCGCTTTTTATGTTGGAAAAAGAAATAAAAAAGGATTGTGTCAGCTTCTTGTCCAAACCGTTTTACAATTTCTCACTCAATGGTTGTTGTCAAACTTGTTGTATATCTATCAAGACATGAACGTATCGGGTTCCTTTCTGTTTTCCATAATTTGAAACATAGCGTGGCCAACCTGACAGCTTGGATTTTATATTTCGCATTAGAAAAAAAATGATGACAGAGAAAAGTGACAAGTAAATACGAGTGTCGATTACATGCAGAAACTTACATCGGTTGATGGATTGACTTGTACAACTTGTCCAGTTCTTTTAACAAACGTGGGATATTTTATCTTCGTTGGTCAAGGGGCGGATGTATGAACAGAAAAATACTGATAAATATCACTTTAATTGAATACCACTATTAAAATATAAATCATTATTTGCAAAAATTACAATGCGTCGACTTTAGATAGATCTTTGTCAACAAGTGACAAATCAAATAGATTTAAAGACTGCCTTTACATAGACTGATAGAGAGAAGGACGAAATTGTTTTATTACGTTAAAAAGACAAAACAATGAATTAAACACCGACCGCAGACTGTCCAGTTTTAAAATAAAACCGGAAGAATAAAAAAAACTTGAATCCTAAGAAAAAAGATGACGTACATTTTCTAATTGAAAAGAAGAATCAGCTATGAAGCAAATGGATTTTCTTTATATGAAATATTGTGCAATTGGTCCTGTATTTTTATTGTTTGTTTGTTGAAGATGGTCTCTCGGATCTGGCGCCTTGAACATCAATTATGATTAATGGACAACTTTCAATATTTGAAATGCATCGGATTTTAGCTAAACAATGTTTGTCTTTAGTTAGGGGGAGAGATTCTCACGAGATTCTCACGGCTTTTACGACAGTATAGTTTTTACGACTATTCAAAATTCATTTGTCTTTCGTCGATACGCGAATGGATGGTATTGGTTTATGCCATATGACTAAGCTGCCTTCTGAAAACCAAAAATATTAATACAAAAACTAACTGTGCAATAATTCTTAAGACGATGAAGCCAATTTTTAATTATGAATTTCTAATATTAAAAAGTTGACAAATATCGTCTTTGAAACGATGACAGTAGAAGAAGAAAAAGTAAAGTTGTATTAATCAGGATAAAAAATAAATCAGATCATAGGATTTTTCATTGATAAGGTGATTCGATTTCCTTGGGATTTTATATAAAAGAAAAGGGGGCATAAGAAGATCCTGAAAAAGTGCAGAAATGACAAAACCACAAGGAAAGATTCAAATCAGGACAGAGACAACCCCGAAACCCAACCAAAAATTACACCACAGTTAATCAATCAATCACACTGCTCACAATCGCATATAAACAAAAGACAGAGTATCTATCTATCTGAAAAAATGGAAATACAAAAAACCACATATACTGGAAATAACAAGATGTGCTATGGCGTGAAAAGATAATGTAAATAAGTAATGATTAGTTTGAATTTGAAAAAAAATAATAATAAAAGCAACAGTATCAAAGTAATGGTTCCATTTGCATGAATGTTCGGGAGGGGTTCAGAAAAACTTTGTTGCTTGTGATATTTCTTCCCCTCTTTTTGGCAGTTATTTTTAGCGTAAAATTACATTTTAAAGTATACCAGAAAAACGTACCCATAAACTATAAACAATTAGCATTTTTAACATCAAGATCGTCTCATAATTGTCTAGCGTATACTATACATCCATATTCAAAATTTTATTTTGAACCTGATAATGATTTGAGACATGCATACGACAAAACATACACGTGTCTCCTAAAAATTGATATAAATTCTTGATTTTTAAAAGATTTACTGAAATATTTTGAACAGTTGTAATAATGACTATACCAATTACCTACTATCAAGCGGACACATGCACTTTGAACGATATCCGGTTGCACATGTATTGTTCTGTGTATTTGTTAGCTTGGTTTGAAAAAAAGCTGCTTGCTTTGAAATTTTAATAGAATGATGTATAAAGGTAAACGAAACAAAGAGTTAAAAAAAAAACTTTTTGTCCTAAAAATACAGATGTACATGGCTATCATGATCCACATGTTTTGTTGGTGTGGCATCAAGCTATTTGTTAATACAAAGAGAGATAGAATCGCGATGCTGTAGTGAGTACTGAACTAAAGGTTATAGAAGTTTATTTACTGAATGGTATATTGATGAAATAAAAGCTTCACAAACGCTGAACTTCGTATACAGCAAGATGAAAACAACGTTCTTTCTTAGTTTGACTGATAATATTTGCCTTCGCTGATTTGAACCGTTTTGTGGTAATTTGATGGATTTTTGCATTATACTTTATAATATTTTTGCTTTTTGGAATAAATAAATACCAGTCAAAAGTTAACATCAAAGCGCATTCATTTTGATAAATGGAAGATAAAATTAGCCAGAACTATGTCATTAACTACGCATGCTTAAAGTATTTTTGCAGTTCATTTGTAAAATGCCTTTTATATAAAATTAAGGGTTGAAAATAAAAGGGGTTTATATTATGCCCTTTATGCGCGAGATGTTTCAATCCACTCTCTTTCGGTGAATACCGTTTCTGAGCTTTAAGGTGGTACCTAACACTTTAACTAAAATTAATTTGGCTCGTTTAATTTTCTTAAAATTTTGACAAAGTATTTAGTTTTACTCTTTGACAAAAATATAAAAATTTCAAAAAAATTGAACCAACCGTTTAATCAGAAAAATTACACTGGTTATATAGCAGTTTGACAAACACTTATTTTGATCATTGAGAAGCTTAATATTCCCTTATGAACACAACGTTATTAAAACGTTCTGCTGATTTTACAGAGTTATCTCCCTGTAGTGTTAGGTACCACCTTAATAAATAAAAAAAATGTAAAACAAAAAATAATCGTACTCCAAGGAAAATTCAATTTGCAAAATCAAAAGCTCAAAAGAATGAATAACAGCTGTCATATTCTGAGCGTTTATACAATAGAAATAGAGGTTTAAATTCTTTCCTTATTTATGTCAAAGAAGACGTTTAGTAATTTTTTATGAGAAATTAAAAACGTTTGTTTTGTAAACTCTGTAAACCATGTACATATAAATTAGACAATACTGAATGTGTATATAAAGTTTCTTTGTGGTCTATAAATCATCAAACTTGTAAACGGTATTTCTACATCTTATGTAAGCCTAATATACGCGAACGGACACTAACCGGCTTCCGTACGAACGTTTGTATATATATTTGCATACGCACCCAGTTTATAATGGTTTTCAAATTAATACTGAATTATTACAAAAAAAAAACAAAAAAAACACCGTATTTTTTTTATTTTTTATATTTTAAAGATTGATTGGCAGCAGCGATGAACATGTTATAGTTTTCTTGTTTTAAAAAGCAACAGAACATTGAAAGAACTATTTATAAGCCGTCACAAACACTTTTCACGAGAAATGTATGTATTTCAAAATTCACTGAAAAAAATATTCACGCACTTATCTTTTTATATGTATGAATTGAAAGACAACATCAATCCATATTTTGATGTTTTAAGCCTGGTTTTTAAGTTTAAGATAAATTTGTGCAATCAGTTTTAAATATTTAATGGTTGGAACAGTCAACCTTGAACAAATGTATTTTCAATCCTATACAAATGAGAAATAGATACCTTGTTCATATACACGAACAAAGAAAGTAAGCATACAATATGCATATACTAAATTTGCAATTTCAGCAAGTTATATAAAGCATGCAATTTATAAACAATATATGCATCTCTCTCTGGATTATCTATACGTTATCTAAAGAACGTCTACTCTCGAACCCTTTCAAGTCTGTATACAGTTTGGTATCTATTGGCGCTTTACACAATTTTTCGAAGTAGTGTTTTTAGTTCTTTATGTAACGGTGCTTCAATTCACGTCTTATTTAAATAAGAAGTTCCTTCTTTAACCATAAATTTGATTTACCAAACGTATATGAGTTTCTCAAAGTTTCACTGTTAGTAGGTAGTAGTTAATACTGTCAAGAAATTATCGTTCATTTTGTGTGGTTCCATTTAGGTCATCCTAAAAACCTGATTGAATCTGTAAAAAGGGAAAGAGTTATTTTATTGAATATATACATATATTCAGATTTGGTTATTTTTTTCATTTTTTCAATACTAAAACCATCGTTTGACATACTATCAACATTAAAACACTTTGCATAGATATGTTTCGCATTCATATTTATCAGATATACTTGAAATTTAGTAGTTAAAAATTATAGCTATATGCCCATAAATATTTCGATGACAAATGCATATAAAGGAATAGAGGTTAATCCCTAAAGTAATAATACTCTCCCTTGCATTTCATGCCATACCAATACATAGGCCTTTCTCTCTCTCTCTCAGTCTCTTTCAAATCAAAATGTTGACCAATCTCTGAACGAAGGCTGAAATAAATCATACTAAAGGACAAAGACTGGACATAAATACAATCATACAAATATATAATAAGTATAACCTATTGAACAAACAACATGAAAGTAAGATATAGAAATGAGTTGCAATTGAAATATGATTGGACGAGCAAAGGTGTCTCGCTTTGTATGCTGTACCGTACTTTTTGTCCTGAAGTCAAAGCCTAACATTTCGACCAGTAAATAATCAAATTTTGTGAAATTGTGAATTTCTAATAATAATTTACGAATAACATTTATAACACATGTTTTTGCATTAACTTCATCTCGTACACTATATAAAGAAAGGGGATTTGGGACTGAGACACACCACATCTTCCTATATCTATGAAATATGTGGAAAGGGCTTAAACATCCACAACCGTCATAGGTCTAACCAGGTCTGCTCTAGTTCCAACGCTATTTTTTTTTATACAAAAACGTATAGCTAGTCTTGAAAAGGAGATTTTCTGTGGTCATTCAATCACATTTAACAGCTTTCTATATCGTTAAACTAGTTTCTCCTAAACCAATATCATGGTTTCATCAAAGAATGTCAATCATTCCCAGTACGATTGACCAACGGAGTTCCTTAGTTACCCTCTCTCTAGTAGTCACTTTAATTTCGATGTAGTATCATCTTTAATAAGATTTTGTCTACATTTGACAAATGAAAATACGGGTAATTTGTGTACTTAATAACATAAGGATGGGTGGATTCTAATCACTAACATTAATCTTTATTTGTGTGTCGTTTACAATACTATATAATTGTATCCACGGCCAATGCCCCTAATATCTTCTGTCTTTTAATGGAAATTTTGTCAAATAAGGAATCAGAAAATTACATCGATCGAATCTGAAGAAAATAGCGCTTCATGATCTCCAAATACAAATAATCTATCAATTTATAATCACCCCCATGTCTAATCTAACATCTTGTCTAAAAGGAAAAATATCATTCAAGTTTCCTTAAACTTAAGTTTGATTATAGAAATTCAAATACACCGTGGTTTTGTACAAAGCCAATATATAACGTTATCAGCTTCCAAATGCGATAAGCACTGTAAAAGGTTCAATTGAACGTTATATCTAACTTGACAACGAGGTTTGGCGCGTTTCTTAGGAAGCTGTGTCGTACCGACAACAAATGGATTTCCATTCGCTTTCAGCTTTTTCAAATAAAAGTTAAAAAGGCTTTAGTGGATTTGTGTTTTACGCAAAATGCACATATCACCTGGGTAACGTTAAATCAAAGATTCAGCCGTATAATCTTGTCTATTGAGGTAACAGATTTTGAAAATATTCGGTTAGAAAAAAGGTTTAATAAAATAAATGCATGTTAAATTTCTTCACAATTCAATACAGAGCTAAAAGTGTAAATTAGTTTCGGATAAAACGGATGAAAAAAAAGATAAAATTATACGCCATCTTGGATTGTTCGATACTCTAGATATTGTTTAGATTTAGTGGACATGTAATCAAAACTTTCTTATAAAATATTCATATCTAATGGCTGGCGTCTCTTGATGTATTGTCGAGCCTGCAGGAACATTTTAATATCTGGGGGATATTTTAGATTACGTTACTCGAAATATTATGTTTTATTTTTCGCTAAAAATTGGAATTAGTTTCAATAAAATAAATTATTCTATCATCGCCTGTATGATTGATGGCTACTAGTGTGGTCAATATACACATTTATAAATGTCCTGAGGCTTTCTAGTTTTTTTTACTGTTCGTCTGTATCATTTGTTGACGTCTGCTTGCTTAGTTTTTTTCTATAATTAGATAATTAGATTTTGAAAGAACAACCCTTTTTCCTTTTTTGTCAGAATTTCTAACTATCTGAATACAATGAAAATGTTATAAAATCGACTGTTATAGAGAAATTGTGGTGTAAAGTGCACTATAAATTCATCTGCAATAAAACTATTTTATAGTCAGAAATCCAATTTGGAATGGATGCCGCCGACGACGCACTATGTCACTTAAACACTCTATATTATATTCGGAGGATACAACAAAACGTTTGAAAAAAGGTTTCATCAAAGATTTTATTAACCATATTGTTTATTACATATACTTATGGATAAATCTATGGAAGAAAATTATATTTTGACTTTTACTTTTGTAATTATGAAACCCCTGTTCAGTTAAAAATAAAGACATAAAAAATACACTTTTGAAAAAGTCATATAAAACTGATATGTTTAAATAATGCTTGAAGATTCAGCAAAACACTTTGTTAAAGACACATATGTCAACAAATTTGGAATTGGCTGCGCTTGGCTGTGTATGGATATATTTATATAAAATATAAGTCTGCTCTGTTTACAAAACGGATATACGACTAAAATGGTAGCACTAATTTCCTATGAACAATGCATAATTCATAGTTAACAATTGTGGCTACTTCATTTTATGGATTATAGTCAACAAAAGATGTTTCTGTAAAACATGTAGATAAAATATAAACAAAAAAAGATGTGGTATGATTGCCGAACAACTCTCCACCACTGATAGAAACCAGATGACGTAGAAGCTTATAACCTTATAAGTCACCGCACGGTCTTCAGTATACACTGCTAATATTTGAAGAAGAAAATGTAGCACAGAAACGCGCAGCTTTGTTGCGCTCTTTTATAAATCTAAATAAAATTTCTTGCTTAAATTGTTTAGGAAATGCTGAAGGAATATAAAATGCCTGTATGTCTGTGCTCAAATACAGATTGTATTAAGATACATGAAGTTTTCAATGACTGGCTTCCAAACTTTTCAAAGTAACAGATGTTTAATTTACTAAAGTTGGTTTTTTTGACAGGTAGAACTGCTTTTAATAAAGATCTTGTACAATGACAAATGTTACAATCTTCCCGTCAATTGTAATTGATACGTTAAATGTAGGTTTGTAATCGGTTTGATAGTGATAAGATTCCGTGTTAACTATGTCGACTTTCTGACAGCCATGACAGTTGATGGGTCAATACTGCATGTCCACGACACATTAATGAAATTACAGGTGTTAGAACTAGCATAGAAATGTCCTCTTTGTCAACCTGTCTGAGATAGAGTGAAAATAACAGTCACGTGGTTATTCAAGACGAAGATCTAGATTATTTACCGAAATTGTTACACATAATTTTCATGTATTGGTTATCTTAGTAAAAAAAAATGGAATATTAGTAGAATGACATGTTCAGAACCGTGGGAAGTTAATGACTTCGACTTTGACAACTCAGATCAATCATTCTGACAACAATACCTTCAGGGCAGGTGACAACATTGTCAGAAAATTCTACAAGTCTAGAAAAAAAATTAATATGAGATATTACTGTAAATATTAATCCAACTTTATTACAGTCCGTGTACAAAGAAAGAAAAAAAAACAGTAACCTCATTTCCCAAAAGTAAGCACGTGTTAGATCTAACCTATAATAAGATGTACAAAAAATACCAAAAGTTTTTACCATTTGCTTATAGCTTTTTTGTTTATACTTATAAAAAAAATAATTAGTAGTATACTACTATATAAACTATTGAAAATAATGAAATCACACTGACCAATCATTCATATTCTTGCTTGGACAGTTTTTACGCTGTACATGTAAGTATTCAGGTTTAGTTCGCACAGACATGTTGCTGTAATAACTTTCGTCAGGTATTGACCTCGTTCCGAAGCCGCTGTAGAATGTATCCCATCGATTGCTGTCTTTGGGTTATACTTTTCCGCGGATATGTTGTGCTATACTACTATCCCATATCTCTATTTGTTTCAATTCATAAAGCAAAGACTAAAGAAAGGATTTCTTTTACTTTTTCATCATTAAGATTTAAAGCGATAACTTAAAATATATTTAGCGATACTGAGTTGCCAATCAGAAGTATAAAACAATGGACAAACAAGATTGCGAATAAAAAAGCACACCGAACAAACAAAGGACAAAGAAAAGCCATTAATAACAATACAAGAAAACATGATCGCTTTAACGTATACGACTCATATTGGATTGCCTTTTTGAATGTTTTATGAACTTCAAGAAAAAAAAGATTCTCAGAGTTGAGGGTTATGTCTATAGGGAAATATGACATCTAAGTACTTCTACAATTTTTTTTACATGGCGATAGTGACTCAATGATAGACACACAAAATCACCATGGTTATATACCAGTTCTTAAGAACTAAATAATCAAAATGACAGCCAACAATGTCAGACCCCTTCTACAAAGGAGGACGACTTGTCGAGAAACAAAAATGGCAACAACAATACGACGCTCATACTTTTTTTTATTCAATGGCGCCTTTCCAAGTATCATATAATTATGAAGTAATTCCACATATAAGCCGTCATTGCATAGTGCACTTAAGTTGATGCTAACAATACAAAAGATAAGCGATCGCCTTGCACTTCTTTACCTCGATCGCTTTTGTAGATGCTCCGACATAATATCTGCCAACGAGAGGGTCTTTACGATTATGTCAATAAGACCTATAAAGAATGCCAATACGAGAGGGCCTTTACGATTAAATCAATTAGACTATTCAAAAAATGCCAATACGTATGATAGTCTATGTTTATTTTGATGTTTTTGATGACCAGGTGGAAAAATCTGTGGTTTGTCTTTTTTTGCTGACAACTGCCCCGTCATCCAGCCGTCAGTTCTAGGTCATTCTAACTGCGTGCTTGTATGTGTCCGTGTAAACAAGAAATCGTCGAGACAACTAATTTATGAATATGGCGATAAGAACTAATCTCCATGTTTGACCTTAAAGCCAGATTTCAGAGGGTCGCGTGTGTTTACCCAACAGATCAAATCAGAGAGTAAACAAATCGACTGTGTAATATGCATTAAAGTAAGAGCACCATTTAGGCAGGATGAGCAGAAAAATAAACAGTTTAATAATGCATATTGATCAGACAAAATTATCGTCCAATATTTTTATTTAAATTGAGGTTTGTAGGAGTCATGTTTTTCATTTGTGATCAAGTTTTATGCAGATTGTTGAAATATTAATAATAATTAAGTGAAAATGTGCAAATTTGTGTTGAAACATTTGTGAACTTATAAGAGAAAAAGGCGATCTCAGGATGTTTCTTTATTTGACTTTTTGAACGATAGATAGAAAATGATATTAATTATGTATTGAAGTATATACAAACTAAAGATCGTTGAGAAAAGTACATGGACATATATATATGTATATATCATGTCGATGCCAAACTACTTAGATGAATTATGTACAGAGTACCAAAAGAATGGCTGTAAATAAATGTAGTATGAATCAAAATAGACGTAAGATGAAACTGAAAAAGACAGCGACCCAACAACAATGATACAGAGAAGACGCCTTTTCCTGATGTACTGAAGTAAAGACTTGTGTTAATGAAAAGAACTTTTTTCTAATTTAAGTTCGTCAGAAGCGCTTTTTCATGTTACTGGATTTACCATCATCATATCTAGGGATGTATAAGTACACGAACCCGATAGGAGCTATGTTACCAAAAAGGACATTAAAAGGATAGCTTATTTAATTTAATTTAATTTCAGCTTTGTCTGAGGGAGTTGGAACTGAAGTTTTTTTAATAATTTATTAATTTATCAACGCGGAACTAAGAAAAGTATGTCATAAATAATGCCAGAGCCGAAATATGACTAGCAATCTAGTGATACCGGACTATAAGAAGATCACAAAGGACTACTATTGTAATTTACTTTTATACGGATAAAGAGATATCATAGTATCTTTAACGACCTGATGATACCGAACTTTAGTTAGACCACAAGGACTACTATAGTAATTTACTTTTATACGGACATCATACTAGTCTCTTTAATGACATTTAGCAAGTATGTCAAACTGTTAGAAATAACGTGAAGAATTATGATATTATATATCCTTATTAAAGGAATTTATAGCACTTAAGTTCTATTTAATTTAATTCTCCATAAGGACTATAAACAACGCCTTCAGTATACTACAATTCGATAAAAAGCCTTATCATGTCAAAAGAAATATATACATGTCATTGACAAGCCTTTGATCTGGGCGACATCCAAAGTCCATCTCGTCAGCGAGTATTAGTACTGGTAGCATTGTCTTCATGGCCATGATTATTCAATTTCATTACAAGTAATTGTTATGAAATTCCCGCTAAGTCTGGTATATGACCTTTTCCACGTTAATCTTAAGATGGTGCAGATTTCACTAACGATGTATTTTTATGTAGTACAAAATACTATATAAGTAATATGTTAGAAATTATATGAGTCTATTTGATTGGTTGATTGGTTTATTTATTGATCGAACGATATATTTTTAAGGAGTTCAAAATGCTTTATTAGAAAAAGTAGAAATTTAAGGTTTAATTGAGAAATCAAATCGGGTTAATTGATTGATTGATGGTTGCTAAACGATCAGCTGCAAACAGAGGCGGATTTAGAGGGGGGCCCAGGGGGCCCGGGCCCCCCTTTTTGGGAAAAAATTTGGTTGCTTATATAGGGAATCACTGAAGCGTGACTGACGCGGGCCCCCTCTTAGGTCAGTCAGTGGGCCCCCACTTATGAAAATTTCTGGATCCGCCACTGGCAAATATAGAATACATATTTATAACGACAAAGCTAGTTTACGGAGATTTGGGGGGAGGAGGGGGGGAACTAGGAGGAAATTTTAAAATAAGGCAGGAAAGGAATTTGGAGTAAAAACGGCAAGATGAGCAACTTTGGCAAAAAAAAAAGGCAGGGTGACATTTTATGTAAAAAATATGTAAAAAAAAATGACCGAGAACAGTGAGAAAAAAGGCAGGACAAAGTTTACAACAATTTTTCTTCCTAACCCCTCCAAATAAAATCAAATGGTGCCTTCCTTATAGAGAACCCACACTAAAAAAAACGGAGGAGGGACTGAAAATAATACTATATAGGGAAAACTATTTTGATATTTTTTGGCACAAAACCAACAAGCTAAAACAAAATCTCTCTAAAGACAAACGTTGGTTATCGAAAAGCACTCTATCATATTCGGTCTACTGTTTTTTTTTTTTTATTCTTAATTTTAAGCCCGAAGATCAAAAAGCTACCAAAAGAAAAGAAAGAACAATAACAAAAAACATGTGTAATTTACAATCTTCAAATAATTTAGAATCATCATATGTATGAATAAAACACGATTTTAATAAATTAAAAAAGATTTTTTTATGCCTAAATCCATTGCAAAACATTCGTCAATTTGCGTCTGAAGTTTCTCACTATTACTCCAAATAAAAACCATAAACAATTTTCCTGGGCATTATCAAAGAAGACATACAAACATTGTTATGAAATCAAATGCCTGAAATCAAATGCAAAAAGTACATCCAAACTCGTACAAATTAAGATTAATAAAGATGTTTTGTCTATAATGTTTTTTTTTTTTTTTTTTTTTGTATTTGCCACAAATTATTTATTGCACTTTGTATAGTCGTTAACAACTGCCCTATATATTGCTGCATTTATCCCTGTGTTTGAGTCGTCAAATGAATCAAAGGTTTTAATGATGGATAATTGGTTATTATCTGTTATTGCTTATCTTCATGGTCAGAACGAGAAAAACTTAAAAATCAGTACAATGGATATAGGTATGTTCTTGGATTGCAGTCTGGAAAATCTGGGCTGCTACTGGAAATTAAACTGTGGATATATTGGATAAGGACATAAATTTTGCCTTGCAACAGTCCTCTTGCGGGCTCCTCAGTAATTTTTGAACGGATTCATAACGTGCCGAGAGCTTGAAATTCTCTTCTCTCTTCACATCCCCTTCTAATCGGGCGTGTCTGCGTACTTATAATACCGCTCAGACAAACAGACGCCCAGCTTTGGCAAAGGTTTTATTGCCGGTCAGAAGTAGACCAAAATGACCATATATCTATCCCTTAGTATGGGGATAAAATAAACTAGAATAGTTCAAGTCATGTATATCCTTCTACAGTGCATATATAAAATGTCTTTGTCGCATCTACTATATTGGGCAGTGACCAAAGCTGTCATGTAAGCTTGGCTTTGCTTAAAGTGAGAGCTTTTTAATACGTTGGGAAAGCAAATTTTATAGCATATAATGGAAATAAGAAGATATCATGGAATGGGGGGAAAACATATAAATAAGTAAAAAAAAAGCGAAACAGCATACAGTACAGGACGCCAAAGATTGAGCGTAGCCCAAACAATAAACCCAGGCGATCCGAAATGGGGTTAAACCCAATTTCAATCAAATCAAAAGCTGTAATAAATATATATATATATATATAGTTGAATTTACTATAATTTTATTAAAAGGAAATGACAGAAAAAAAAAGGATTTCGGGTTATTTTCAACTTTGTTATATTTTCTAAGAAATTTCTTATTTTAGCTTAAATTAATTAGATATCAAACCGCGGATACTTCTTCGTGGTGTTATCATTGATAATAAGAAAAAAACAAAAAACAAATAAAACTAATCTTACCCGTTTTCTATCAAACATTTTGTATTCTTGAACCTTTCCATCGCTTATATTAAACATTTCATATAAAACATATATAGTTGACGTTCTATTATTATATAAAAAAAAAAAGGAAACTAAAATTGAGGTTTTGACTTAACAAATTTCTTTCTTGTTCTTTCCATGGTAACTTGCATTATTTTGGAATCTAAATTTGCCTTTGGTAGAGGGTATAGAGTATATACACAAGTTCATAAATACATCACTCGAGACATATAGCCAAGAGTGACAAGTATTAAAGTTTGCTAATCTACCAAGAAAGGTTAAAGATGAAATTGAATCCTGTTACCTCAATGCCCGGGTACTACAAGTTTTAGGTAAAAATAATATAATCCAATTGGAACATTTAATGGTATGATTCTTGACCCTCATCCCCCGGGGTGAGCTTAGCAAAAAGAAATTAAACAGGGTTTATCCAAATTTCAACCTGAGTGTTGATCCCTCCATTCTTCACACGGATAACAAACGACACATAGAAAAATGTTATAAGCTCTGAATGTATTCCTTAATCTTTGTGATTTTTACTATTCAAGAACTACTATTAAAATCAAATTCCTTTTAAGACAACAGCTAAAATACAAATGTCTATAACAAACGACAAGCATGAACAAGGGTTTGATTATATATATACTAAGTAATCTGAATGTACCAGTGGTTTGAGCACTAAACATAACTCCAACCCCTCTTTATAACCTCGTTGCGTGTTTAGTTCCGCCGAGTTTGTTTTTTGTGGTTCTATTTGTGTAGTTTTATTGTATTTGTTTAGATCTTTGGTGTATGAATGGTTTATCTGTGAACGATGCTCAACCCCTTCCCAGTATAAGACAGAAAACTCTTAAAGTGTGCAATTTTGTCGCAATACTTTTGTTTTAAGGACTTAGGTATTGAACTATTGATGATTGATTATCTGTTGTTTGTTTAAATGTACAAAAGCTGATATAACCGACGTAATATAAGGCCACAAGTGTTAAAAAAATAATTAAACGTTGTTTTGACATCAAAATAAATAAATGTCTCTACATTCCCTAGTAAACAAGTTTAGATGAACCAACTGGCACGAAAATTCAATAAGCGTGAGACCCACTGTAACTGGCTCGTATAGAAATTACTACCTTGACTGTATCCGACGGTCAAACCTTATTGACGTGGGGAACATCCGTTTAGCCATGAAGAATGTTTAACTTCGCATGTAGTGAATGAGGCCACGTCACAATAACAGACCTTTATAACTGTGCAATATATATGTACGTATATCAGTTATGTATGGTCAACCTTCAAACTAAAAGTGTAACTCCATCATGCAAAGTTTGTAAAAGTGGCCCTTTATGGTTGCATTCGCTTTATTGCTGCGTTCCTTTTATGATTGCCTGCGCTGTATGTTTTATCGTTGCATTCGCTTCATGATTGCATTCGCTTTATGGTTACATTCGTTTAATAGATGCATTCGCTTTATAGCTTCAAGTGCTTTATGGTTGCATTTGCTTTATGGTTACATGCGCTTTATTGTTTCTTCGCTTTATTGTTACATATGCTTAATGTTTTCTTTTGCTTTGTGGTTGCATTCGCTATGTGGTCGTATGCTATTTAAGGTGGCATGGGAGTCTAAAATAAAAATGATATAATGTGTTCATACTTTGCCAAAACGTAGTTTCTACTGATATACCTTCAAAAATATAATATAAATGATAGGTCACCGCGCATTTTCTCAAGCTACAGGGTTTTTGTATGGATTATACAGGAAAAAACCGTGACCATTTTGTGATTATAAACTAAACAAAATTATAATTGTAAAATAAATTAGGAAAAGATAGCTTTCAGACAATGCTTTAGGAATATCAAAAGAAAAGATAGGATAGATAGGATCACCTTACGTTTTTTCTGGCTAAAATACAAAACAGGAAAATTCCATGTAGATTCCTTCAGAAAATGCACTGTTTTAGAGTTACCTCCTCTTAAAATGCCAATTTAAAAACAACCCAAAATAGTCAATACTTGTAAAAATATTAATATTTATAAGTTATATTCTTATAAATTGGTTCTTTTAAATGGAAATTCACATTAAATATCTGCATTCCTGCTTCAACTTTTGCTAACTTGATAGAAAATATGGACCTAATTTCTTTGTTTTTTTACAATCCAAGATGGCGGAAGACACCCATACCACCTTAACGATTAAGATTTTGTGTCGCATGCTATTTAACGATTAAGGTGTTTTTGAATTTCAAAATTTGGTCTACAGAGTGTCGTGCGTACAGACATCAAATTTATATCGTACGTTTCTTCTAAAACATATAGAATGATTGTTGGAGTTAAACGCTACTTTCCGCAAAAATGTTTATTGTTGGAAAAAGGAAGAAAGCACCACTGACATTCGGCAGGAACACTGGCAATCCTAATTAATGTCGTAGTCGACAACACCAGTCATGCACAGGGGTTGAACTCACATACTTGTATACATAAACCACTAAGACCACTCGGTTGAGCTTCATTAATAAATACACATTTTTCTGCAGTATATGAGATAAAAAAAGGTCTCTCTTTAACTCCTTTTGTTGATGGTTTAACCAGAACGTCGGTTTATGCCACCTTTCCAACATTTTCTGCCCCTAAACTAACCCTAAACTTTCATCTATTTATTAATCATCTACATTTAAGTACTATATTCTTCAAATTAGATTGTTTACAGGACTATATATCATAAATGCAGTGTCGCTATTTAAATTACTACACAAAATAAATGTTGCTGTCTGCATATAGATTGATACTTTAATTGTTCAAAAGTTAATTAACCCATTTATTTTAATTAATTAAAATGTAAGTGATTTATATTGTCTATTTTTGCGTTGGTCATAATTACTGTGCAATTAAAATCCTTATGTCGTTTTTAATGTTTGATTTCTAGACAGTACGATGGTATACTCTGAGGTGGATAAATAATGTGGTGTGAGGGGCGGGGGTGCTCCTCCGAATTAGGAGTCATATGATTATTTTTGGACAAGAAATGACTGTAAATGTGCCCATAAATTACATATTTTTTAGTATTTTAGGGGGGGGGGGGGGGGTGCGCATGGTTCACCCCTTCTGAATCCTCCCCTGAATTGTACATCACCTGACGATGTTACCATTCGCGGATTGTTACCCCTTCGATTTCTAATTTTATATTTAATAGCTCACTTCCGGATTCGAAAATAACTGAATCGTGAATGTATGCCAATGACATAAATTCTCTCTCTTTTGTTATAGTTATGATATGCATACACACAATAATGCTTTGTTATTTTATACTTAACATGTGTGATTTATTATCGTCGGTAAACGTGCTATGAGGAAATGCTATTTTTGATCTAAGGAAGTGAATGACTCAATATATTGAGGACAGAACATCAATTGGCAAATTTGATTTGATAACTGCATAGTTATTTATTGTTTATACTTATAAAATGGATTTCAAATTCAATGAAAAAATATTTATGAAAATCTAGATAGAATTCTAGAATGTCTTGGTCTACTACGACAACGAGTTTTTTTTTTAACGACATTGCCGGCTGCCCATGAGTGTCTTGCACGGTCTGTTAGCAATATGCAACCTGTTACATATCATACGTGTCTATTTTTGTCCACCATAATTTTAACGGCTAGGCAAAGTTCCCGATCATGACACTAAGTCCTCGAATATAAAATATCATAAATGATGATGTGTGAAATATAGGCAGTGAGAACGGTGGCCTCATCTCATTTGAAATTCACATAATACATTTAACATTGTTCTCTCCCTTATAGTTTGTATTCTTAGACTTATTTGATTAATGTTGCTGCAGGAAACTATTTCAATTTCACTTCTGCACGGACACTTGTGGAGGTTTTCGAAAAGCTGATGTCTGGATTCATATCTCCAAGCACGTAAATTTGACGGCTTTTGTCGGACAAATTGTGACTGACTGTATCTTTTACTCCACATCAGACAAAATTTCTCTTCCCATATATCTGTATCTCTTACCCATTGCATACTATGAGTATAATATGGTTACCTGAATACAGTATATGATCAACTGGACTTCTCCTAATTTGGGAAGTAAAGTTGACACAGCTGGATGTATGAATACGGTGCCACACCCGCTACTAATGGGCACCTTAAATCCGGCGTCTCATGTAGGGAGAGTGCGAGGTTACATAATATTTTCAACAATTCTTGGAGCGGTCGATAGTGTTCCTGCGAGGTAGTATCTGAGAAGACCTTCTTTTCCCACCATTTTCTCTGAAAAGTCAGGAATATGTACTACTTCCGGACGTTGATTTTTTTCAAGCGTTTGATTTTATCTGGTCTCCATGGTAACAGTTCCCTAATAGAAAGAACTCATGGCCTTGAAATCATATCACGTTTCTGCTATTGGAGAATTCACGTTTTGACACTTTTACGGACAAACTATTTTTCAAAACAGTTCTAGACATTGTAGCACCGTAACCGCGCGTATATTTCTGGTATCATGTGGATTGTACATGAACATTTTGTAATCCAAAACAAGGCACTAAATGCTTTAGGGTGAATGTTTCCTATGTCTGTGAAACATACATTTTTGTTAATTTTGTTGAAATATTTTTCATGCTTTTCTAGGTTTACTATACATTAAAATATAATCATGTTTCTTTCAGATTTTGTTCAACTAAAATTTACTCTTCCAGAAAATAAACTACTAATTGATCAAATATAATAGAAAATATAAAATACAAAAATACACAATCAACTGGTATGAATGCCAAGGTATGTAAGAATGCATTCTAGCTATTAAAAATGCAATATTAGCGATTCTAAAAATGTATGTTAGCAACGGTGACCAAGGTGAAAAAAAGAGTAAAAGTAAAGAAGGAAAAATACGCCAGACGCACGTTTCGTCTACACAACTCACCAGTGACGCTCAGATAAAAAAAGTTAGAAAGCCAAACAAGTACAAAGTTGAAAAGCATTGAGGACCAAAAATTCCAAAACGGTATACCAAATACGGCTAAGGTAATCTATGTCTGGGATAGTAAAATCCTCAGCATTTCGAATAATATTCATAATTTTGCAAACAGTAAATAAAGATTTAGTAAGATATTTCGTGTCAGCGACCTTTGTATCTTGTTTCTTGGGACATCGACCTATATTGTATTACTTTCAGTTTGAATGTTAATGTGTTTATGATAAGATGTGAGATAAAGTTTTTATCCGTACTTTTTAGCTCACCTGGCTCAAAGGGTCGATTTGACGGTCATCAGTTGTCGTCCGTTAAACAGTTTATCATATGTTTAAAAAAACTACCAAGACAGTTTATGTCGTTATGTCGAGTAAAAAATGTGGCTGGCGAAGAAAATTATTAATTCGTATATGCCAACTGTCAAATATGTTCTCATTCGAAAGCTATATTCTAAACATTTTCCAAACGTTTAACGCATGACAAAGGAAAGACCTCTTGCATGACAGTGGCGGATCCAGCCATTTTAAAAAGGGGGGGTTCCCAACCCAGAGTAAAGGAGGGTTCCAACTATATGTTCCCATTCAAATGCATTGATCGGCCAAAAAAAGGGGGGGTTCCAACCCCCGGAATCCCCCTCCCCCTGGATCCGCCACTGCATGACATAGTTAACGATAGGCAAAAGGGTAGAAGCATTACATGTCGTTCACACAGTAGCGGCAACAATATCGTTCGTGCGCGATTCAGCTTTTTGTAAAAGACTTATTGATTTGATAGATTCATCAATGGAAAAATTCCTATCAAAAGGGAATCTTGGATATAAAAACCATGCAAGCTGCATGGGCCTTTTCCCTTCTGCCAGTAAGACCCTTGCTAGAATGGTTTTTACTTTGCTGCGTGTGTTGTATGAGTATACATTGTATATACTTAGTAAATGCAATGTACTATTCAGATAGCATAACTTCTTTTCATGTTCAAGAAATAAAAAAGAACAACTGTTTTAACGAGACCTATTGCGATGCATTAATCCTGAGCCCCATGCAATTACACCATTGTTTTACATGCACTGTTAGCTCCACCACCCCCTGAAACAACTAGTTTTTGTATTCATTATAATAACCGTAGATCTATGTTTTCATATCAACGGTATATAATTCAACGAAAGCTGAAATTCTGAAAAAAAAAGGCTCTAGAAACACTGCGATGCCATATTCTCAGATTACTTTGGTGACGACAATTTAATTTTTAGGGGGGGGGGGGGATTTAGAAAAAAAATCTGATCTGGTAAATTATGAAAAAAATCATGCAAGTATGCATATGTTACCCTCTCTTGAAATTAATAAAGATTCAGAAATGTATTTTTCTTAATTTTTCTATATTTTATGGTGGTTTTACAATTACGTTTTTCTGTGTGAATATTTGTAATTGATAAATAATAAATACTTCCATTTTTCATTAATATCACTAGAAACAAGATTTGGAACGGCGTGCAAAAGAATATATTAAAGCGCTTTCTTTAACAATAAATATTATGATTACAAGAAAATATTCCCGCAGTCCCGATACCAATTTATCTATGAAATTGAAATCCAATTCTTATGGCAGGCCACAAATGTCAGAACATTGACAAAATCAGGCTTGCCGAAGATATGTATTTAGTTAAAATTGATACGATATCTGCCAAACAAACATTCTTAGACTCTAAAATCGTAGATAAATTACTATAAATTCTACAAAAACACGTTTTCTCAAGAGGCTTCGTGACAGCAGAGGGCAAAAACCATGCCACAACCAAATCTCAGCTTCTTAGATTAATAGAAAAGATTGCAACATAATCGTATAATTTGATGCAAAAATGAATAAGATCATATTAAATGCAACAAACTATCTCTAGGGTTCGTGTTTGCTAGAACAGAATGTTGATTGATTAGAGGTAATCTAAAGCGCGGTTCGGGCGGACATTTTTTTTTTATTTTGACATACTTTTTGTATACGAGTGCTTTTTATTTATATCTTTCATATATAAAAGTTGTTCTTTTACTAAGGGAGCTACTATTAAACTTTCTGTCTGTATTTTATTTCCTCTTTGTCAGATATTTATCAAAACCAAACAAAAGTCAGATTATCTATTTACAGATTAAAGGATAAAAAAATCATAAATTTTCCTCTTGTTTTTTTTTATGTTACTTTTTTTCTTCATTGTTTCTTTTATAATCTTGGAAGACAAGCATTCTTAAAAAATTATATACTCTCTCTTATAATATCAAATTAATCCTCTTATTGTTTTGCTCGCTAAAAAAATGCATAAGAAATAGAACACGGGGTTCGAAGAAAATAAAAAATGATGTTGGAAGCATAATATAAATGAAAGTATCTTTATTTTTGTAAGAATGAAAGCATATATATGGTGCACATGGCATAGAGACAGTATTAAACAACACAATAGAACCAGAAAAAAATCTTCAAAATGTATTGGCGTACATTGATGGATTGTTTTTTTGTTGTTTTTTTGTTTTTGTTTTAGTCAAATGAACTTTATAAATTAATTATATTAAAATACAGCTGTATTCGTGTTGGTTGATGTCAACAGTCACCACATGTCCACCTTGCGGACATTATACCTAATCCTTAATGTGATTACTTGGAATCTGGACCGCCTTAGCAGTGGTCAGTGTGACGACCAGACATGGACAGGACGAAGATGCATAGTACAATTAGTATCTCTTAGTGTCGTGTTGCTGATAGACACGAAAAGGGAGATATGGTAACTGATCAAGCGGAAACTTTTAATAATTCAAGGGTCTGCATTACATCTATTCTAAAGACCAATGGCAGACATAAATGTTATTTGATATTACTTTTATTTGTACATTCGCTTTAATCTATAATCCCTACATTAATGTATTCAATCAGCTTTATAATTGCTTAATTGAAGGTGAAATGATAATTAATAAAATTAATTGATTGCATATTTTGTGGTCTGTCGGGTTTCAACAACAAATAGAAGTAGGAACGATGTATGTTTGAGAAAAGAAAACTATTTCTTTGTGGTACTGTGACCTATTTAACACTTTTCCAAAGAAACAAGATTTCGGGATATTATCTTACTTTTTTAATTTGAGACATTGCTGGTTTAATGAAACAAACATTTTTGAAGACTAATTTTTCTTTCAGTCCTACTTCTCAATTATAATAAAAAGGAAACTATTATTTCTAGATGAATTTTAATACCTGTCATAAATTTTGATAAAATCATATTTTCATATATCGTTACGGAATACCGCTCTGCATCGTGTCCGTTCAGACTCCGTGTGTTAGAAAACAATAGAAAGTGCATCACTGTGCACTCTGGCATAGAATTTTGCATTGACATAACGACTTGCTGTCTTGTCCTTAACACATTTATATCATATCACTTTATACTATTTCATGACAGCCCAGCCTTTTTTGTAACATTTTTGTGTTTATCATTGTCATTTAGGGTCACAAATATGAAATCTGCACTTCACCTTGCACAAAAACGCAACTCTTCGATGTGACCGGCAGAGTTATTTACCCCGTATCTTAACATCTATGAAAATGAATGCGTTATGAGATCTGAATTGTGTGTATGATTTTTAAATGCTCTTTATCATTCTAAAATCTATTAAACGACACTGTTGAAATTTGGTAAAATAATATTTCTATATGACACAAAAATTATATCTGTCACGCGAAGCAATTGTCAAAACCCTGTCGCCCGTTCCTACATTGTTAACTAAAATACATAGGAGCCGGTCTTTACCAGTCACTGTTAATTCTGTTTGTATTGTCTGATGTAGTAAGTTGAGTCTTTCATCGAAAGCTGTCTGACTTGCAGCCGATTGTTTTTTGTTCTTTTTAATATAAAAATACAAAGTTTGATTGATTAATTAAATTTGTAGATATTTTTGAGTTAGCCATTTTTAAGATTGTCTGTAGGGTATAGTAAACCTGTATGTATATAGTTGCTTAATCCGTTAACCAGATCATCTGCAGGAACTAAGTACTCTAAGTAGTTAATTTGAGACATCTTCTTGTAATTTATTTCGAGATTCTGATCACTTGGAAGCGCGTTTTCTCCGCATGATCATGACAAATAGGACAACTTTGCAAAATGTATATCCCAAGTCAGGAGCCTCTGGCCTTTGTTAGTCTTGTATTATTTTAATTTTAGTTTCTTGTGTACAATTTGGAAATTAGTATGGCGTTCATTATCACTGGACTAGTATATATTTGTTTAGGGGCCAGCTGAAGGACGCCTCCGGGTGCGGGAATTTCTCGCTACATTGAAGACCTGTTGGTGACCCTCTGCTGTTGTTTTTTATTTGGTCGGGTTGTTGTCTCTTTGACACATTCCCCATTTCCATTCTCAATTTTATGTAGCTTGAAAACAAACTATATAAATCCCGTTTACATTTTAACCCCGCCACATTCTGTATGTATGTGTTAGTCCCAAGTCAGGAGCCTGTAATTCAGTGGTTGTCGTTCGTTTATGTGTTAGTTTTCTCGTTTGAATTATTTTACATTGTCATTCAGTCGGGGCCTTTTATAGCTGACTATGCGGTATTGGCTTTGCTTATTGTTGAAGGTCGTACGGTGACCTATAGTTGTTAATTTCTGTGTCATTTTTTATCTCTTGTGGAGAGTTGTCGCATTGGCATTCATACCACATCTTCTTTTTTTTATATATAGGGGACGTGATATAAATTATATTTTAATTAAGAACAAACTTGTAAATATTTTAAGCTTATAATACCATATTTGAGACTCTTGATCTTATGATTGAATTATTATTTGACGTTACGTCCAGGGGAAAATATTACATGCATATTCAGGACGAGAATAAATAAATAATAAGTGCGATATATAGGTCATACAAAGTGTCCGACATGAACGAATGGCGGGAATTTCGATCCCCACTGGAAAATAGGGATATTGAGTATTTTGGGCTGAGGTGTAATTGCAACAGACCACCTACACAAATAGGAAAGTATTCTTTAACATACAGAGAGTGTCACCTTCCCTACTAGACACATCGGGTTTAAAGTCCCCACTCAGATCAGCATGATCAGAGTGTCTGCGTATGTATACATCCAGATTACATCATGAGTCAGTTTGCACACTTTTATATTCATCAGTTAGATATTTGTTTATTTTTAAAGTAGTTTTAAGGCTGTACTGACAAAGCTATCTTTACAGTGTAAAAGCGCAAACATCGTATGAGCTAACAGTAGTCGGCTTGGTATGGTAAGAGTTTGGACAATTGATATTTTGGTCATAAAATTTCAGGCATGTAAGTAAGTACATTCGACAGCAGTAGACAATTTTTCTTTCTCTAAAATGTATTTCCCATCACCAACTAGGTATGGCCAAAATTAGTACGAAAAGGTTTATTCCTGTGGTTTCTTTTAAAGTATGCTATTTCATAGGTAAAAAAAATCCAACTATCAATAGGATTACGTTGTCCAAAATGTGCATAAATACACCCAGAAGAACACCAGGCCTTGAAGTCATAAAACTTTCGAGTCAGTTTTTTTGTACTCATACGCCAAAATCAACCCATCAAAATGCTGGATTTCATGTTTCGAGCACGATTTTTGTGCTCCAAGCACTGAGCAAAGTTTTATGACTTCAACCCCAGTAACTCATTTTCATTTAGAGACATCTTAATTCATGTTCATCTGTTTATAAAATATTGTTACATTTTTACAATCAAATAAGAAAGTTGAAGCATATTGTTTACGGATATTTACATGACACGAGCTACAAGACGTGTGCAGCAAGCGGAACCGGAACTGCATGCTTATCCTTCCGGAACCGTGATATGAGCTCATCCTAGATCTTGATGTAGTTCAAGTTTCCCGAAATAAAAGTTTTTTTTGTTGTGATTTGTGGACTGTTGGGTTAGTCTTTTCGTCTTTGTCTTATAGTATTTGATTGTTTGGTGTCTTTCGACAAGAAAATCGTTTACGATATCTTTAAGGGTTAGCGGGAACAGATAACTTATTCTTATACCAGTTTTGCTTGTGTTTAGATGTGTAGAGCCCCTGTAAAGATGGAATTGTAAATACAATTACGCGCTGTCTGTGCCAGTATTTGTGTCAGCTCTTATTTTAAAGACTAAGACAAATTGTCTTAATATCATTACTTAGCAGGTGGCCGTCAACTTTTCTATTCCTTATCTTCTGTCCAGCTCATTCACAACTTGTGAGTTAATTTGTTGTAAATCGTTTTTGTTCTAAATAGGTTTGTAATATTGGCAGCTGGACAATCAGCAGTCAATCAATCATTCAAAAAAATTATTGCATGCAAAGAAATACGAACAAAAGATAACTGAGTTACAACTAAGAATATTTTATCTCATTTTATCTCATCGGCAATTTTTTAGTAATCTTAGCTAAATATCAGGAGGTATTGACTATGAAAGAGTCATAACATTGAAATGAAAGTTTTCTATGTTTGATTCCAGAATTTTATTCAGTTTAATATAAGCCCTATTTCCGAAATTCAAGTTAAACTTGGAATTATAAATACGTATTTGCACTCTTTGTATATTAATAAGCTATCATTTCCAAAACTAAGTCGGATACTCTGCAGGGTGGCTGTCAAATATTCCATAATGCATGCCGGTACTGCATTCAGATTTGATTTTAAAGCTAATTGTCTCTCAAGAGAGACGAACGTACAACCATTTTAAATAAATCTTTCGATGACCTTGCACATGCCATATGAAATACGCTCGTCATATATACCAGGAATTAAAAATGCGTACGCCAGACGCGAGTTTTGTCTTCAATAGACTCAATTCAGTGGTGATCCAAATAAAAAGCGAATATCGAGGTGCATACCGCTTTTCACAAGCTTATACGCTTATATTCTCTCTCACGCAATACCAGATTTGGAGCTCTGAATATTTCATTGTAATGTATTGTGTGGTTCTGAATCTTTTATTGTAATGTATTGTGTGGTTCTGAATCTTTTATTGTAATGTATTGTGTGGTTCTGAATATTTCATTGTAATTTATTGTGTGGTTCTGAATATTTTATTGTAATGTATTGTGTGGTTCTGAATATTTCATTGTAATGTATTGTGTGGTTCTGAATATTTTATTGTAATATATTGTGTGTTTCTGAATATTTCATTGTAATGTATTGTGTGGTTCTGAATATTTTATTGTAATATATTGTGTGGGTCTGAATATTTTATTGTAATATATTGTGTGGTTCTGAATATTTCATTGTAATGTATTGTGTGGTTCTGAATATTTTATTGTAATATATTGTGTGGTTCTGAATATTTCATTGTAATATATTGTGTGGTTCTGAATATGTCATTGTAATATTGTGTTGGACTGAATATTTCACCCTTATAAATTGTGTTATTCTGCAGAATTTTTCATTGTTATATATATTGTGTAGTTCTGAATATTTCATTGTAATATCTTGTGTTGTTATAAATATTTCGCTTCTTAAAACACCTTTGAAGATCCAAAGTTATAAACGGCACATGCAAGTTTAGACTGACATTTTTTTACATCTTATATAGTACACATATAACTTAACCACTTACAACATAATACTAGTTCATTCCAGCATAATTATAGCTTCTTGTTCGCATCATAATTTCCAGTGGCCAATAGCACAGGCGAATGTTGATGCTATAAATTAAAACGGCAATTAAAAGCGATTTGGGTCTTGTCAATGGCGTTTGGGGATTGTGTGTCAAGATTAATATAGATGAACACTATATTGATTTGAATTCATATTTATTCATAAGCAATGTTATAATTAAGATTCATATAGAAAAAAATATTGATAAGCTTCTTGTCCGCATCATTATTTCCAGTGGCCAATATCACAGACCAATGTTGTTGTTGTAAATTGAAACGGCAATTAAAAGCGATTTGGGTCTTGTCAATGGCGTTTGGGGATTGTGTGTCTGTCAAGAGTAGATAAACACTATATATATACCTTATATGCCATCGATAATTGTATTTAGGCTGATCAATACCCTTTGGGATATGTATGAGAGTCTGCAAATGATTTACATAATAGTCAAGAAAAATTATGGACATGCAATATAGGCATTATAAGGGGGCGGTAGAAACAATATGAAGCTGAAATATGAAGAATTGGGGAAATGGGGGGGGGGGGGGGGGGGGGGGAAGAAAAGAGAAAAATGACTTATAAGTTTAAAAATGAAAAAAAAACTTTTCATAATGCAGACCCTAATACATCGCTCTGAAATGGCATATATCCCATTTTTATTAATTAGGGGTTAACTAAATATGGCTAAACTTTCAATTACAGACAGACGAATAATACTGGAACTACGCATGACTTTACATGTCGAGCTTAAAATGACTGAAAGCAAGGTTAAAGGTCATTTCAAAATTTATCTGTGAAATCATAATATGAATCTTAATGATATAATTTGCTTTATGAATAAATATGAATTAATATTAATATCTGTGTATGTATAAGGACATTTTAATTTCATTTCTTGAGTGATTCATGATATAACACGCTACTATTCATTGACCAAAAAATTGACTATTTCATTAATTACATCAAGATAATCACTCACTCTAGCGTAAAATTATTTTATTTGCATATTTAATAATCAGCTGTGTAACCTCTCTAGGGGAAACGACCTCTATCTTTTCGTCCGATAATGATCCTGATGTAATTTGATAATGTTCTTCATAAAGTTCTGAATTTTCTTCAATACATAAGAAACCCTAATTTCCCTACGATGATAATAAAAAGCTTTAATTTTAAAACACAAAGTTTCAGTGGAATGAAGGTACCATAGATTTTGCTGAAACATGCAATAGAAAGGGTTTGTTGTTGTTTTGTCTAGTTCTGTTGGTGATATGTTTGTTGTTATCTTTTGAACAGGATGTGACATGTTTGTTGTTTTGACGTGTCCTGTTGGTGAAGTGTTTGTTCTTTTGACCTGTCGAGTTGGTGACATGTTTCGAATGCCAAATCATTAAAGACAAATAAAAAGAATAACATGATACGGTCTAATGTCACCAATTATTTAACATGATATCGGCATCATCTGCGCAATTTGTTCCAAATCATGTACACAAACACAAAAAAAAACTTATCGCAATGTGGGTCTTCTTCGTTCGACAGCCATATTCTGACAATTATATACAAAAGTAGTTGTAAAGATGATGACCAGTAACAAAAGCAATGTTTACATATGTCATCAGGTTATTCCCATATCCCTTATCTCTTTTACAAATCAATACTGATCAAAACTATCGAATATATACTTTATACTAGTATATGCATAATTTCTGATACTTAGAATATTTTGGAAAGCAACAGGGCTAGGTTTTTTTTTTCATTCCAAAACTCACAAACAGCGAGAAATTTACATTTCTTTGTATGTTTGCATATCAAACGGTGGTCAATCTACCAAATCAGGACGGTCTTGTTTTTTAAAGTTCACTATACATATCCACATCTTGGCGTATTTAAAAAGTTGGTGATACATGTATGTACTACTACTAGTATACAAACAATATCATGACTATTTAAAGTGGTACTCACAGTCAAGGTTATACTAGAGTAATACTATAATGTTAACTAATCAACATGACACTAGTTTGCGTTTATATTTAGCCGGTTTGGATGATACTGTTACACATGGTATGTATTTTTTTCACTTTGCGGTTAGGTTTTACCATCAGTTATGTTTTTAAACATCGGTTCTTCAGTGAAAGGAATTTAAACAATCCATGGATATTATGTTTAATGATAGTCTACCCCAGAATGCTTATGTTATGAATATACACCTTGCCATTTTTGGACTATCACGAGGGGGTGTGGCATCCTATTCTGAATCAGACCTTAACAAGACTGTTTCGGAATTGAAAACAGTCATAAGTTCACAGATTTTTATAATTATATACAATTCAAAGTCATTAAATTGATCCTTCGTGTATATACATCTAATTTAACTAAACGTCCAAAATGGAGATATCGTCGGTTGCAGCTTTATAAAAACAGGGAATTCCAAATGACTAAAACTTGAAAGTATATTTCAAAGTACCAATGTCCATATATAAGTGCTATAGTTTTAAAAAATCACTTCAGAAACGTCAGAATCGTGCAATAATTCCTGGCAACAACTGGCGTTAGACTATCCAAATTCTGACTTAGTCCTTTGTTTAAAAAACTATTCCATTTGAAATTTTGCATCTTGAAATCAATTCACTATAGGGAAATAATAGTAGAGGTATATGACAGTTCTGAAATCTTTCCTAAATCAAGTGACCAAGATTGTGAGGATTGTATTGATGATTATATTCAGTCCTTTCATATCAAGCAACTTAAAAAGGTGAGACAAGCCGTTCAACAAACAAAATAAAATTGTAATACACTAGTCTAGAAGAAACATATACATTTTTTACTTGTGAAACCCCATCAACGATACCAGGCTAATAATCTGGTACGTCAGATGCCCGTTTTGTCTACTTCAGTGGCGCTCGAATCGAAATCATGCAGTTGCAGAGCAAAATAAAATACTTATTTTCATGTATAAATATAACGATGGACTAACCTCATGATAGATATAGGAAGATGTGGTGTGAGTGCCAATGAGACAACTCTTCATCCAAATAACAATTTAAAAAAAAGTAAACCATCATAGGTCAATGTACGGCCTTCAACACGAAGTCTTGGCTCACACCGAACAAGCTATAAAGGGCCCCAAAATTACTAGTGTAAAACCATTCAAACGGGAAAACCAACGGTCTAATCTATATAAAATTTTAAAAAAAACGAGAAACATGTATAAATTACAAAAACAAACGACAACTGCTGTACATCAGATTCCTGACTTTGGACAGGTGCAAACATTTGCAGCGGGGTTAAACGTTTTAATTGATCCTAACCTTCTCCCTTTTTTTGAAACAATAGCATAACATCACATTATAGAAAAACACACGGTAAAATATCAATTGGCAGGCTTAACTCAATCAAAAAACGTACATTAATACACTATAAACAAATAAATTTGATCTGCGATATCTGAATGCAAATGCACAGTTAATAAAATATTAGGGACAAACATTCAGAGCCAGAAAGCAAACAAACAAGTCCAAACAAAGCCATGGCAAGTCACCACTGCGAAATATATAACCCTTCGAAAATATTCACTTTAGAAAAAAACCGGTTTAAAAAAAAAATACATGTAAATCTTGAAGTTTATACAAATGTAGTGAGAAGAAGTGAAACTTAGAATATATTCCAAATAATCAAAGCTGGTATATAGACAAGATCCATATAAATATAAAATCATGATGATGGAATAGCAATTATTTTTGTAATTATATAAAACGGACGGAAAACCATGCCACTTAATCTCGAAATGGTGGGATCAAAACAGACAAAACACCTCAAAATCATACGAAAAATGGGCAACTTATATATGTGATTAGACAAAATAGGCAAATATAATGATGGCGTGGCACGTGCTTACAAATATAAATAATATATTTACAATATAATCGTTCAGCTTCTGGTGGGCTGCCGCCCCAGACCCTCTGCTTACAATTTATTTCCAATTGCTGCAACACCACGGGATAAAGAACAATAAGTCGATACTATAGTGTAGGGATAGCAAAGAACATTTAATTCATCTTAAAACCTGACAAAAGTCTTCAAAAGGTGTTGCATATGGACAACCATGCATGCAGTCTCAATCATGATTGGGTAACGAGGGTAAAAAATCTCAAAATAATGTTATACACACAAAAAAAGTTAAACCAAGCCAAATGTGCCTGTTCTTGTTAGTGGTTGTCTTTTTCATATTCATTCATGTGTTTTATCATCTACAGATTAGGGTGCAGTGTTTGTGCTTTCGTTCAACTTTATCTGAAAGTCAAAGCACTCCAGCATTAAAAATATATATACATGGTCTCAACGTTGATAATTTAGAACTAGAATATGGGCCGTAGATGGAGGTTCAAAAATTGAAGGAAAAACTGTTGAATGGTGGAAATTAACTGTATTAAGTTAAATTGAAGGAGCTTTCAACCGTTTTTCTTCAAAGAACTCAGCACTGATAAAATGTTTGATTTCGAACTGGGTTTATCTAAAGGGTTTACATGAGGTAGAAAAAAAGAGGCGTTAAGTTTTCCGTACGAGGTTAGTGTAGAATGTATAAATGCGCTGTCAGTCACGTCCGCCGTCTGCACTCATAACAGGAGAATGTTTCTTACTCGTTGAATTTTGCTTAGTAACTATATCCAACTGTTTGGATAGGAGAGTTGTCCCTGTTTGAAAATAAAGAGCCCCTTATCTATGTTGGTATTGTTCACAATTGAAATCAATTTTCTTGTCTTTAATGGAAAAATAAACCACTAGATTCGTATTTGGAAATTAAATGATTTTAAATGTGACAAGTTTTTATTATGCACCAACTTTAAACCTGTTTTATTTGCGACAAAAAAGGTCATAAAATATCGAAGTATTCTAATTATCTGTCTTTGCTTAACATGTCTCATAACACGGCTAATTTTTTGGAAATTTTGAAATTGACTCCACTGAAGTAGATAAAATGATTTTGGCGTTACTGGGTGAACGTGTTTGTCAAAAGAAAATACATGAAACAACAGTCATCGTCATGATGAAAAAAGAAACTATTTGCATGAGTTGAAAAATAAAAATACACAATTGTGTTGGTCGTCATCTATTCCGTGGTTTCTATGGACTGTTGTATGTATGTCTCAATCAATCTCCAGGGAGATTAAGATGTCACGTGTCTTGGCTTTGTTTTGGATTTGATGATATTTAATGGTTGCTGAAAGCATAAGCGGATCCAGGGGGGGGGGCCTAGGGGGCCCGCCCCCCCCCTTTCGTGGGAAAAATTTGGTTGGTTATATAGGGAATCATTGAAGCATGACTGGAGCGCCCCCCCACCCTTTAGGTCAGTCAGCGCCCCCCCCCCCCCCCCCCCCCCCTTAGGAAAAGTTCTGGATCCGCCACTGGAAAGTCCAGTGAAAAACAAATATATAAAATCCATTTACAGGACGAGAAGGGTACACAAAGTAAACCAATGATAAAATAAAAAATAAAGGTGGGGACAGAAGTGGATTTACCCCCCCCCCCCAAATAAAAGAAGAACCAAATATTGTCGTATCTAAAATTTGCGCCCACTTTACGTTTCTGCTGACTAAAAAAACGGTCAAATTGAAAATCTTTGAAATTGGAGAATCTCTAAGAATGACCTGATAGAGTGCCCTATTTCTAAACCAAGAGCGTGTGTTACCTTTTGTTTTGTAACAGTCGAGACCAAAATTTAGACTTAAAGCACTAACAGAATTTGGACTATTATTTGTTAAAAATATACGAGGCACTTTTGATAATTTTATTATTGTGACATTTTCATGTATGAAACACTAAAAAATTATTTTTGATTGTTTTGTTTGAAAAGAAAAGATTGATTACGGCCAATGAGACAACTGTCCACAAGAGACCAAATGACACAAACATCAAACTATGGGTCACCATCCTCCCTTCAACAATGAGTTAACAATAATTTAACCTTGCAGGCAGTCTTGTAAACTTAAACGTCCGCATCGGCCCATTAGTGCGTATGTATACATCCCGCAAAATATAGGTGTTGCTGTCACTTGAAAGGCCGAGGGAGTCATCTATACTATTAAACGAGAAGACCTCATTTTTGGTGTCGCTTCTCTTCTTTCCACAATAAATTAATCAACACGCCTCTGTGTCCTATAGGTACAGTGCATAGTCGCATTTGTCATCCATTCATATGATTATTCAGATTGAGTTATTTTAGGAGAAAAACGAGAAAAAAGGCATCCGGGTATTGTCCCGTCATTGTACGAAATTTTAAGTCAGATTAGACTTCCGGTTTGCGTGTTTCTGTATACTTTGAACATACATATACTATGAATAAAGTGTATTTTCAGAATTTTATCTGCTATCATTTTCAAGTTTACTATCCACGGCAGTCACAGAGTTTATTAAATAGAGAGGGTCTGTATACTATATCAATGATCACCATGGATCGATTAGTAAACTTAGAATTGAAAGTAAATACGCTTTATTTATATAGTAATGAATCGGTTCATAATATACAGATAAGCGCTAAAATTATTCATGTGAACTTTTGATACTTTTTCTGAAATTCTCCAGTCATTAAATCTTTTACAAAATTCATTGATTACAAAAAAAAAAAGAAGATGTGGTATGATTGCCATGTTGAGACAACTCTCCACAAGAGACCAAAATGACACAGAAATTAACAATTATAGGTTACCGTACGGCCTTCAACAAAGAACAAAGCCCATACCGCATACTCAGCTTCAAAAGGCCCCGAAATGACAATGTAAAACAATGCAAACGAGAAAACTAGCGGCCTTATTTATGTACAAAAAATGAACGAAAAACAAATATGTAACACATAAACAAACGACAACCACTGAATTACAGGCTCCTTACTTAAATAAATGTTCATAACATACTAAATGTATGTTCATATTGAAATTGATAGAAAACCAAAAATTGGGAACTTTGGAAATAAAGGTGGAGGGTAAAAAAAAATATTTTCCAGTCCCCAATAACCTATGACTTATGATACTTTTGCTGAAATTCTCCAGTCATTCTGTATTTAACAAAATTCTTCCAACAACACTTTACATACTGATACTTTAAACTACGCTCTGAATGCCCGCGATTTCGCGGGTGTGTTCTAGTATAATTATATAATTCGATGCATTATCGACACTTGGAGTCGACTGAGGGGCTAGAATTTAATTTCCTTAGCTGAGTTTTAAAAAACAATTTATACAGTCAATAATTAAGTATTAAATTAATAACGGAACGTGCGTGTTCAAATTTCTCCATATAAAGTCCATAAATATATTTCATTAGTATTTAATAACTCGAAAAAAAAACCCTATTTTAAATACACAGTTTTGCACATCTGAATAAAAAGGACGTTTTATTATAATAAAGATGCAGATTTCTGCTAATAAAGACACCAATAATATCTTCAAAAATAATCATCACAATAGGAGTTATATTTCAAAATGTTTATCACTGAATATGAAAGAACTACAATCTGATGAGAAAAAAATCCTTAGAATCATTTTATCTCATTAGCAAAACTGCTGAAGTAAACTGTAGTGAGAAATTTTGTTGCCTTACGATTCGTCTTTAACTGGTCGATTGACAACTCGGGGAGAGAATATGATAATTTTATATATACGATATCCACAATTATTATAAGGAAAGTTTTGACATAGCTCCCACCCACCTTTGAATAATGGTGTTTGGAGGTGTTCGTTACTATTGTATGAGAGCATTTCACCCATCAATGTCATTACAAGCTAAAACACGGACTCATAAAATATTAGAATCTGTCTAAGGAAGTCGTGTTTTCACACAAGTATTTGACTAAAATATTGACATATGGGTTGTAATCCAGTCCTGGCTATCTTAATCAAGGGATTATAAAACTCACTGTCGCACACAAGGTAAGAAGCTTTTAATCAACACTTTAGTAGAGAATATCTTCAGATATAATTAATTTGTGGTAAAGAATCACGCAAATTATTACTGATTAGTTTTCATTTTTGTAACATGTTACTTTGTTATACATGACATAATATTCAGGTTGACTGGTCATCGATTAAAGCGGACCTGGTAGAAAGCATTACACAGTTGATTGCTTCGTGACATTTTGACAACATGCCCCTCCCCAACCTGTCCGCAATTCATTCAAAATCCACTGCCCATCAATTTTTATACACATCATTGATAAAAGAAATATCTATTAGCACACGATTATTTATGGTTGTTTACAAATTGTCAAAACTGATCACCGAACAATTACAAAAGTAACTTTTACGTTGTGTGGAGCTAGGGAAAGAAGGAACTTAAAAACTGTGATCAAGTTTAAATAGAATTGTTTCATTTACAAATTTAATTAGTACATTCTATATAACTCCGACTATTTTGGGAAACTTTATTGTACGTTGCAGTATGTCTGGACTTATAATTAATTAGCTGGATTTTTGTTGTGCTTTTATTTGTAATAATTGTCTGTTATCTTATCAATATTTAAAGCAGATGTATTTTATTTGGGTTTTATAGGGGAGAAGTTATGCATAAGAAAGTAAACTCTACGGTGTGTGTAAACCTATCTATTTGGATAGAAAACACAACACGCAAACACCTTTATCTATTCGTATAATTTTGTGTTCCATATCAATTTGGGGTTACTCATGGTTAACATCGCAATATGTCAAAACTGAATATGTTTTTACGCATTCATGTAACAACATAATTGATATTTTTCGATTTTCTGACGCTGTTAAATGATTTTCCATTTGGACTGAATAATCATAACATAATATAAGATTATTAATACTATTATTATAAACTTTTATTATTAACTTTTTATTATTATTATAATTATTATTGTTATTATTATTATTATTATTATTATTATTATTATTATTATTATTATTATTATTATTATTATTATTATTATTATTATTATTATTATTATTATTATTATTATTTTAACTCTCCTAACTTTAAAAATTGGTTATGTGTTAGCGTTCCTGATGAAGGCATATCCAGAAACTCGCTTCGGACTCGCAAAAGTTTGCGGGGAAAATATCTACTTTATAGTTACAACTTATTCGAAATATATGCAATATTTTATCTCGACTTTTTTGGATATATGAATCATGTTGCGCCACATGGGAATATTTTCTCTTTAAAATTATTCTTAATTATTCATATATTGCATTATTTTTGTAGATATAGAAATTACAAATTCAGTTATGCAATTTTTTAAATTCCAATTTGCATCGATAGAACTTATAAAATGATTTGCGTCATAACTTGTAAATTACCAATATCATACAAAAACGGCCATGGCCAAATCAGAGACGTTATTATGTGCAACCATATTTTGTTAAACTTTTAATATTTCCGATTTAGTATTAAAAAGATTTTATGTGAACGATCTAAATTATTATTAATGTAAAATTGAATGAAATTTGAATTAGCATTATTAAAAGAAACCTTGAGTGAAAGTAAAAACTATAATGGACCTTGAAGGTCAGAATAAAGTTTACATATAAAATTAGTCTATACATATTTCTATATATAAAACTTTGTCTGCGAACAGTTTGTAAGAGGAAAATTAATATCTGGTTATTTCTAAACCCTGATGATATCGACATTGACTGGCTATACAGCCCTCGCACGGTTGGTTCTAAACCCTGTTCATATGTGTCTGTCTGATTTGTCTGTCAATATTAGTCTTTTAGATATATTTTACAGTGCAAAGTTTACGAATACAATTTTTGAAACCAGCTTTCAAATCCAAATTACAGTGGAAATTGTAAACGCATTATTTGGACGCACGTCATTCAAATTAAGGTCTTTAAAAAGGCCCAAACTTAGCCTCCTAAAACTCTCTATAATATACTACTTGTAAGCATTTTGTTTAAGAAACACTGCACTTTAATTTATGATATATATAAGTACAAAATTACTTAATCATGTTTCAAACTTCAAAACTTGTCTTGTGATAATTTATAAATACATAATAAAACTGAGGAGTTTAATAAGTAAGATCTATTACGTCATGTCTATTTACATATAGTAGTACCAACTTCATAAAGCAAATAGTTACCCTATATATAAAATAGTATTTTGCAATCGCTTATTCAGATAAAACGAATATTATGTGTTGCCTCTTATAACTGCACGAACTATTAGCCATTTAAAGAAATTTGATGCAGAAAAATCGCAACAGAATATCACAGAACTAGTCGAGGTTATTGTGCATTCCTCCGTATAGTAAAAGGACAGCAACAATTTGGAAACAAGAGAGATTTGTAGCACGAGAGATTGACTATTGGATTTGTTTTGGGGACGTTATATCTTTACCTACTAGTATTTATTTTCTGGCTAACCTTTGACAAGCATATAAGGCCATATTATTCATTTTTAAAATACTCATGCCCCAAGCCTTTTAAAATATCAAATTATCACTCCTTACCAATATTTGACGCAAAAGCAGACCATCTCTTCTGAAAGAAATAAACACACCCATACATTACATTTGGCCATATTTGGCCAGTTCAAATCACAATCTAGTTTAGATTTTTATGACGCAAAATAATTAATAATAATAATAATAATAAAAAATGCATTTTTCATGATCCATATGACTGCATAATAAGTAAATGAATACATAAAAGAATGCATACATTCTCTCTCAGGGGATACAAACTATAACATATATACCAGCTGCTGAGCACATTATAGTTGTCGTCATCTTTTGGTATTTTGCTATTGTTTTAATCTTAGAATACTGGGTGTGTTTATGCTTTATGCCTTATGTCCGAGTGTATTTGCATATTATTCTAAGGACTCTGGAGTAGTGTTGACATGGTTCTATATATTTTGCATCACCGAAGTATAAAACAAAACAAACCCGTGACTAACTCAGCTAAAAGAAAACCAATACGTATAATGCTCACTACAGCAATTGCCAATCGGAGTGTCAAGTCCTAAAACGTTTGCTCAAATAAAATCGGACCATGAAACGCAAATTTCAAGAGCACCTAAATTCAAATTCATTTCCGGTTTATCGTGTTGCTCAATCTTCAATTTTCTCTGTAATGATTTGATAAAATTGTTTGTCTTTTCGTTTTTGTTCTTTTAGACTATGGTGTTGCATTTTCATGTTTCTAAATTTTTAAATGACTGGTTTAAAAAATCTACTAGATCGAAATGTTTTAAAAACAATTTAATTACTATCCTTTGTGGAGAGGATAATTTGTCATTTGCCGATGTTCTCCGAACTAAGCCGATGTTCTCCGAACTAATCCGATGTTCTCCGAACTAATCCCCAAATCATCAATCATACACTATAGTAGTACCTGTTTGGGGATTTTTTTATTTTTTTTTTGTGTTGGGAAGAATTGTACAAACATTTCCAAATTTATTCTTATAACTTCTCAATGTGGTTCACTTAAAAAAGGAGTTATTTGCGATTCCAAATTTGCAGGATTTCCATATCAGAAACCCTGGCCCAGTTTTGCTGCTTGACATGACTTGAGTTCTCTCCCCTTAGAGTCCAGCTTCCTTCTCTCTTTTTGGGGTTAGCAGAAAGTCTCATGAATAAAATCATTTTTTATCAAATATTTTTCATTCAGTCCTTTTGTTAATTCAGATATATAATGACCCGTTTTAAATAACTTTTTACAGTTAATTGGTATATTTCAATCATTTGTCAAATAAACTTGAAATAAACAAAAATAATAAAGTTGTCCTTAAGAATTTCTTGTTTCGTCACCATTTAAAAATGCGTATGTTTTAATTTTAAGGAACAAAGAACAAAGGTACATTATATGGAAAACAGGTGGAAAATTGACTTCATCTTGTCAAATACGAACTCGTTAAATAGTGACAGTTAATTCATTTTATAGCTGAAATTTATAAGGATGTCATTTTTTGAACGGAGTAGTAAATTTTGTTATACACATAGTCGGTCATAGCCCGGAGTTGTATGTTGTACTGTAAAGGCTTTAGGCACTAATTTCACTACGAGTCACAGGTGTGTTCGCAGTTTAGTATGGAATTACACTGACTGACCTAACTAAAGAGATGCTATGTTGGTCAAAATGTCATATTTGTAACTGCAGTCATAACCATTACAACATTTTCCAATTAAAATAAACAATCTTTATATAATGTCCGTGACTCGAGCTTTAGAAAAAAACACTATTAAATGCATGCATTTAAAGTACAAGGAGCACACCTTCATAAGTTACTAATGAATACATGTAATGCAGTCACAAGTGTACTGTGTATGTAATAAGTCATACTTTGAAAATATTTGCTCGTGAATAAGAAATGTGTCCGATTTACTGGAATTTGTTTCACTCAAGGGGGAAAATTCAAAAGTTGAAATATAAATTAGCTTAGAGTGTACTTTTTAATTATTTTTTTCGGAATTCCCCTATTTATTTTAAATTTATGAAATCGTTATGTTATTTAGCCCTGGGCTATTGTGTTGAAGACCATATTGATACAATATTGTGAATTTTAACTAATTTGACATTTTTTTACTCGAAAGTAATCATTAACTTTTATTTGAAAAACAACAAATACTTGGAATAGAAATCTAATGGTTTGGTTTTGTCTTTCTTCGTCTATTTTTTCACTCAAATAAATGGTCAAAACTAGCGTTCAAAATTGCAATTATAATCCATATTTAAACCATATTGAGGCATACATATACATATCCAAATTACGACATTATGTTGGTACCGCCTCAAGTGACAAACATGGATTTATAACTCTGTAAACTTACAGTTAAGAGTGAATGACTTCTTGAAAATGCGCTTGTAGTATGGAAATCGTCACTTCACCTCTTTGTGTTACTCTTTTGGTCGGAATCGTTCGTTGTCACAACCGTTTTCCGATTCCCTTTTAAAAAAATATATTGTATATTGAAAATAAAAATTTTTCGTTGTGCATCCTTTAATGTGAACAAAAAAACAAGGCTCCATGTTGAACTGAGAACGTACGGTTTACGTTTACAAATTATGACTTGGATGGAGAGTTGTCTCATTGGCACTCATACCACATCTTCTTCATCTAAAATCTGTGCGCGTGCGGATATATTATAGGATAGTATGGTATAGTTGAGTGTTTAGTGAGTTACAAGAAATATAGTTCACCATGATATAAATTTTATATGCATATTTCAAGAACAGTATGGGCAGTTAAAATTCTCCCGTGCTGTTTCGGAATTATCAGATTGTCCATTCCATATTTTTTTTAAATTGTTAAGAAAAAAACATACATGAAGTTTGGACTGGGTTTTTAAAATAAATCAAGCGTCCGAATTCTGAAATTTAAAAAAAAAAACCTACAAGTATTGTAAACGGTTGTCCTTACTATATAGCCTGGGTATTACAGTAATATATACGCATGCATCCAATGATAAATTTTAGCATCGGGCGGATTTTATACAATGTTTTTTCCTAATATTGGGAATGTAAAATTGAAATAAAATCTATATAGAAACAAAAAAGTATGTTAATACAGGTCTTTCTACGATCGGCATCCGATGAAGAGTTCACAGACACCCCTACCCAAATCTTCGGAACAAAACAAAAACAAAAAGGAAACATGACAATGCTTGGTCGAAAGCAACTTTGACAAAACACAAAGAAAACAAAACAGCAAAACACAAGCGACTCAGTTTAAGCAAGGACATTCCAAATTTCTTATGCATTTTATTTTAATCAGGGCTTTTTTGTGTATTAGGGTAATTTGACTTCAAAGAATATTACGATTTTTAGAATCAGTCTTTTGTAACTTTTTTGTGAATTTTTCAATCAAAGTTGACCATTGACGATGCACGTATTATAAACAGATAATATAAAGACATAAATAGCTGATTAGAAAGTTAAACAGCTTTTGGGGGGTATATAGAACTAACACGGAACAAGTCGAGATGCTATTCAGTTGTATGGCTAGACAGAGTCGTAGAAAACAGCAGAAAACAGTACCAAAATAAAAACAACCTGTTCAATGACAATACACATGTTGCGTGTCTAGTCAAATTTTCTTAATTTACAGACCAATCGTGAATGAAAAAAACGCATACAAATATAATATCACAAGTTTGACACGATTTCTTAGCATCAAAATCATTCTGGTTAAATAATTGTAAGCAGCAAACTGCACATGCGAAATAAATGTTTTCATTTTGAATCAAATAATGAGTTATTTATAACAAACATATCACTTAGTTCAAACATCTCCATAAAAATCCTCATGTTTTGACTTGTTAGCTAGACGTTTTGGAATACATTTTTTTGTTCTTTATGTTCTTACTCATACCACTGAAAACCAAACAGAAAGCGGACAGAAACAAAATTTAACTTTGGCGTTAACTGTAAATGATTTATTTTTCTCGGGGATATTGCACTAAAAAACACTGCAAAATTTCTCAAAAGATTCAAACGTCAAAGTCACGAGAGTGGTCTGGCGTCTTAGACTTATATAATAAGCATCGGTCAGCCTGTATTAAACCAGGTGTAAATTTTCAAATAACTTGTGTAACATTTCTTGCAGCGAAATGCCAAGAGGTGACTGGCCAATTATAAACAAATGTGGGGTCAAGTTCTGAGCGTCGATCTCCATTATAATTGCCAAATTTAAGCTTGCTGAAAGATGGAGTCCAGAAGATTAATGGCCATTGTAAATATTTACAGATGACACACTGTTTTTAAGTGGTCAGTCGGTTATACCATATGCACATTATAAACTTTTAATGCGAATGTTGAAACATCATATATTGACTCTTGGGGAGACAAATTTTGAAGTATGTAGGGGAATGAATAAAGGATAAAAAAAGCTAAAAAAAGTATAGTAGGCGACAATCCAGAAGAGACGACTTAGAAGCAGACGTCAGAAGTTGTAAAAGCATGTCCGAAAACTAGTTTTGAAAATAAAAAATTTGAAACTCGACACATTTTTCCGTTGATTATCAGTACTAAGAATTGTTTGATAATTTTAATATTAATGAACATTTTGTTCAATTGTGTTGATTTCAAAACAATTAACAAGCCTCCTAATGCATAAATCCGGAGGATTTACATGTAAAATCTGGCCTTTCATCTTGAATGTTTTGAAGATTAATACATCTTTCTTTGAAAAACTTTGAAAAGAAACATTTTCCAACACAATGGGCAAAGCATGAAAAATGTAACTATGAATTAACAAATTTAAAAATCATTAGATAATGAAATGACAGTTTGAGTGTTGTTTACACGTGGTTATATGTCAAGTCGGACACATTTGGACAAATATCATAATAATAGAGGGATTTCGATATCTATCAGTTTGATTAATACGGAAGGCGGAGCGTTCTGGACAAGATACAGATCTCAACTATTAACAAATATTTTCGTTATAAATTCAAGTTCTATCAATGTGCACATATATTTGTATTTGATGGACGCGCGTCTGTTGGCGCTTACGTTTCGCCTGGGAATTTCTTTAGCGAAAAGGTTGTTATCCATAGCCGTAATATCGTGCTAACAAGGCGAAATTGATGTTTTGACTCCGATTGTGCTAGGAATATAAATACAAGATAATCGACAAATGAAGGAAATAAAAAAATTATTATGTATGTCTTCTAAATAGATTTTGTCAGAAATACGTCCATCAAGGGACAGGAGATTTTCTGAGTGGTATTTTATTAACAATTTATTTACGACTTAAAAAAAACTTAAGATCCACTGATATCGTGGAATTAATATTCAAAAGTAAATATTAAATTTCATGCTACATTATATTAGACATTATATTAAATAAACATGCGTTTCTTGACATGATTTGAAAAATTTTGCAACACTGACCAAAACTGCATGAATGGGTGGGGAGGAGATTGACGAATAGATTGACACATCAACTTAAGCTTCCAGATTTTTGAAAATCTAATATTTGGAGTTGATCTATTGGTTGTCGTTGATGGATAGTTCAAACTTGAAAATTGTCTGTTTTATATTTGTGTATTTATACTTTAATGAAAATGTGGTAGGACCGTTACCGTTACATATTTTTATTTAAATTCCAGGTGAAAAACTACAGACGGGTGAAATATTTTATTAAAAAGGATATTAAGTGGGCTCGCTAGAAGGTATGTAAGATAAGACATGTGAAAAGTGTCCTGTATCTACGAAACCAAACTTCATAAAATCTATTTGGCTATTTGAATACAACTGTTGATACGAAACTGATAAAATAAAATATTATCAAACGTGAAATAAGTTTAAATGAATAACGGTTTGATATAATTGTTGTTATTCGGTTTGACCTCGAATTTTTTTGTGTGTACTGGGGAAATTTAATATCATATGTCTCGCTAGTTTGACTTTGAATTCATGTACATATCGGGATCTTTAGAAAAAAATTAACAATCTGCCAAAAAAATATAACCAATTCCGACTACCGAGAAGTAATTTTGTAGAAATGCAAGTTTTATGTCTTGGGAGAAATTAAGATATTTATTACTACAGAGAGCGGGACAAATAATTATTCAACTATATGAACATAGAACTAACTTCCAGAACAATAAAACTAGATTCTTATACATTCACGGTCTTATGGGATTCATTTTTATGTCTTAGAAAATATACAATGTGCACAACTAACAACCAAAACTCGATTTTATTGCTATCATATTAGAGTTTTATGAAATTTTTACAACTGGGTTGGTCGTAATCTCTTCGTTCTTAATGTATTAGATGATGGATCCGCGATCGGAGCTTTGGCTTCTTCATTGATAATCTTTCGGTAGTTTATGCCTTTGTGCATAATACGGCAATTTTATTCCTGCCCATTAAATATGGTCAGATTAAAGCTGTCTCCAAAAGTATTAAATTTGCCATGGTAATGTATGGGCCCTATACTAAAATTAAATATAATTAAACATATACTTAGTCTTATTAAGAGAAGCAGGGTTTCAATGTCTCGTTTTGGAAATAAAAAAATGGCACGTTTTCTCACACTAACTCCTCGTTGCCTAGTTGTCATTCTAGTTTTAACAAGAAAGTATTTTCGTATTGAAATCTTAAGATAGTATAATTCTTAGGTGTTTGGAAAAGATACTTGTCAGATTGGTGAATAATGAATTTTACAGATTATATGGATAGATCATATTTTCATCTGCGAAAGCATTACAATTGCCGCCAGCTTGACGCCTCTTAGGATAAATCTCTGTTGCAGAAGCAACAGTTGTACAATATCTATATTGTTACTTTTTTAATCATAACTTTTTTACCAGTGTTAGGCTATTGTCTTGTCTGTTCTATTTTGTGGACGACTTATTGTTTATATTTCTAAAAAAATAATGAGGACCGGAAAATGTATCGAAGAAATTCAGTCTTTGTATTTTTCAAACTGTATTTTGTTTTTTTCTGAAAAATGGTGTTTACATAACCTATGCATATAGATACTTTGTCCTTTGTAATTTATTATGGGCCTTAAATTGTGGACAATTTAACAACGAGGGGGTCCAAATGTTGTCAATTTGACCACTAGATTGTTCATTATTGAAAAACACTTTCAGAACAAAACGTTTCACCCAAGATGACCTTAAAAACTGGGTCTATATAATTTCAATTATACAAATCTGATTTACAAACACTGCGGTCAGTTGTAATCGGATTTTACAGATATTATCAAACTGATCCATTTCAAACGGTCTCTCGCATTCATATATTTCGGAATTGGTAGAACTGTTTATGCCCGTTCGAGTTTTGTGGGTTTTTATCGGTTTTTAGTGCTAATTGAATTTGCCAGAAATTTGTCGGAATTAATGAAAGTTATAGAATATAACTGTCAATAGTTTCAGTGACTGGATTTTGATGAATTTGACATTAATTAGGAAAATGAAATATGCAGAATATCTAATTACACAGTCATTAAGGACTTCTTTTCTTTCAAAAATTGATATTTTTACAGTTATCGAGCCCGTCTCGGGTGATGTTGTTCAACCGTTATTGTTTTTCTAAGAGGTTAAACAATAAGATGACCTTCATCAATTTTTGAATGGAACTTTGGGTAAAAGCACTGTTATATTTAATTATCCAATACCTAACTTGGTTATTATTGCATCCTGTAAAGTAATTTATAGAATACTAAGGTTCTGCTGCGTTTCCTAGTCAATTTTTTATTTAATTTCCGTCTATTCTTTCCCATATTGTTTAGAAAAATATTAAATATGGAAGTTTTATTTAAGAAGTAATAACTGATAACAAAAGTTTTTCAAATGAATAAAATAAAATTTGAAACTATGTTTGAAATGATATTTATTAAGATATTATCTTGTTGGAAACATAGTCATATAATTGAGCAAGGTAGATGTCTTTTTTATTTTATTCAAAAGAAAACAAATGTTGCGAAGTAGTTTTAAAAGTAAAATATAAATACAATGAACAGGCCAAAGTTATATATTTCTAGGACTATTTTCACTAATAGAAATACAATGCAGTAGACCAGGTGTCTGAAAGTTAAATGACACAAAAAACATCAGTAACAGATACAATAAAATCTTGAGACTTAAATTTTCTAATTCAGCTATATTCATATATTTTGATATAATTCTAATGACTTATTTACTGAAAAGATTATATTCGGGTCTATATTTCCACGTAGAAATGTTTGGCCTTATATCGTAATGTTGTGCTTTTATTATATATATATATATATTACGTCTTTACGAATGTTGGATTTCTATTTTAATTAAATTTGAGGAAACTAAATTATAATTTCTTTTCACAAAACCTCTTTCCTTTCAAGCTACAGATAAAAGGTTCCTGTTTTTTTTTTCTAAAACTTCAAATAAATTTCGGTAGAGAGGTTTCTAACATTTAGTAACTTTACATAGTGCTTCAACGAACGAATATCATTTTAGCGTATTGAGTGTACTTTAATTTCATTGTTGGTTTAATTTACTTTAATCGGCAATAATAATAATGACCCTCAATAATATAATTATTTACTTAAATTTTGAGTAAATATCCAGTTTATTTGGATAATTCTTTAATATTGTCATTTCTACAGTACAATTCCTAAGGGCCTATATTTGGCATCTTAAATAGTTAATTTGAAGCAAAATATAACTGGTTTGATGATGGCAAAGTTAAATGTTGACAGTAAAATTTGGCTAAAGGCGAAAAAAGGAATCATTTACAAAATAAACTTGTTCTTGAATTGCAGACGAAACTATCTGTTTGATTATTTGATTGGCTGAGAAGTACAGAAATACGATTTGTGAATAAGATCGATTTGGTTGGAGGCGGGAAAGGGGCGGGCCAGACGGGTCCATTGTCAGTTGAATGAATTGTATATTACATGGGTCAAAATAGTGATTGAACACATAAACAATTATTTTACACAAAATATACCGAATTTACTATCATTGTAGGACAGACAGATTTCAATAAGTAACATTTAGTGGATTTAAACAAACATTTGATATATATTGATATTTTGTCAGTCCTCGGACAGGTTGGAGTGTTTTAGTACAGACATCAGGCGTTAATCTTAGTTTAGTTATCTGGAAGTTGTCGGCAAGTTTTCGCATCTGTGGTTTTAGTTTTTAAAAGTTCAAGAAAAAAAGGTAATTGCCAGACCTAACGTTTATGGACCATGCATTCGTAGAAAACATGCACACTTTGAAAATCATCAATTATCTTAAATTTATCAGGTTTTAAACTGCATTCGACGGGATATGATTTAAAACGATTTCTTTAAAGTAAATTAATGACGTTTGCTTTCTTAGCCTCCCATTTTCCCTTCAAATTTCATTATTTATCAAGTTGAAGCATAGTTAAATCGAAAGATACCGTAGAACTACTATACCAAAACAAATAGTTTTCATACTGTTTGGTGGGACTATTTATGTTAATTTCTATCTTTAAAATAGGAATATTTAACATTTAGATATCAATCAATTTATTTATTTTCATATCATATTTTTCATTTTGATATAAATATTAAAAAATAATTTAAAATCCCCCATCAAGTATAGTTAGCTCGCCCAAGGCAGGGCTCTATTTGACAGCTCATCCATTACACTGTACTGTAGTAACACTGATTTGATTGACAGTTGAAGTAGTGGTAGCCACGAGTTAAGACAGTTATACTCGCTAAACTAGGGTAGTGTTGACGGGAAGAAAAGTGTACTATGTTTGACAGTTTAGTGTTTCTTTGACAGGTCATAGGATTTGTTTATGCCGGTGGGACTGTACACAGAATCTACGTTATACAGCATTGATAAAACAATCGGACTTATCAAGGCCTTCGGACGGAAGGTTTAACCTCGTCCATGGCTAACCGAGTGGTACGTATATATACTATCTTTAATTTCATGTCGGATTTTTTACGCGGGTACCTGTGTCATATTTATCACGTATACAGGAAGTATTTCAAATGGGTTTTTGTTAACTTGAAACTTCTTTTTTTATTTTTCAGTACGAAAATGACATGCCGTCACATTATGGACCAAGTATTACTGGGATGCCGGATAGTATGTACGAACCGCATAGATTACCAAATATCCATCAGTCACCCCCCGGAATGGGGCATCAGTCTTACCCTCCCTATTCAACAAATAGCTCAATGCCTGTTAGTTCATCACAGGACAGTCAATTAAAAAGAGACAAAGACTCTATATACGGGTACGTAATTTACCACGTGCATCTGTGTATTGGGATTTATTTCACTCAATATATAAAAGTGTGATTATTATTTATTTTACTTTGAGGATAATTTTTATTGACATTTCCACAATACAAGTAAGTAATGTTGATTATATTAAAGTTCTAATTATATTTATATCAATCAGAGGCCGACTATTGTGTTTATTATCATATCTATCATTATTGGAAGAGTAATTCTAATACACAATATGGCCGCCGGTTGTTTACATAGATAACTTCTCTCTGTTTTCAGGCACCCCCTATTCCCATTGTTGGCACTTATATTTGAAAAATGTGAGCTAGCAACATGTACACCTCGGGAACCTGGCGTGGCCGGTGGGGACGTTTGTTCGTCAGAATCATTCAACGAAGATATAGCCGTTTTTAGTAAACAAGTTTTAGTAAGTTTTTTGCCGTATTCAAAATTATAGATAAATACCGCTGATAAAAAGGCATTTAAATTACTTAAACAATTGTAAAAAATAGTTTTGAAATGAGTTGACATAAAGATTATATTTTGTTTGACATGAATTTATTATTTAACAAATTTAGCAAATGTAAATTATGAAAGTAAAACAATAATAGAAACAAATGTTAATTGAAAAAGTAAAACGAAATTAGAGATTGTCTCTAACAAAGTTATACAATTTGAAATAATTCTTAAATTTCACTTTTAACGTTTTTTATTTGTAAATTAAAAACTTAAGTATATTGGAATTGATTGTATTATTAATTTACTCTAGGCACGGTCAGAAAAACCACTGTTCTCAGCAAATCATGAACTCGATAGTGTGGTGAGTGAATATACAATATTTTCATCATTATAAATTTTTTTATTTCTTTCCTATTAAAATGATTAATACTTTTTGAACTTTTTTACACTATACCTGTGCCTCTTTAGAAAATTCTGTAATGAGCCATGATCCTTGGAAGAAATTAACAACACTGTTTCAACACATGGCCTCAGAAAATTTTTTGTTGAAAAATTGCCCAGCTGCTAAAAAACAGAACTATGTATATTTTTCTTGCTAAACTTGATTAAAAGTTTCACTAAGTATGTTTACAGAATTATTGTCAGTAATTTTCTCTATCTCTATGGAATTTCCTTTTATCAGGAAATAATTGTTTATACTAAAATATCCAATTCTACTAAGAAAAATTATAATTTAAATTTCTAAGTATATTCAATCTTATTTTTAAACACATTTTAAATGGACTTTGATTCCACTTAATAACTACTATGATATTTTTTTCAAATAAAAGATTTCTTTTTTTAAATCTTTTTTTTTTGTCTAACATTTCAGATGATTCAGGCCATTCAAGTTTTGCGATTTCACTTATTGGAATTAGAAAAGGTAAGCGTACGATTATATATATCTACTTGACCATTTTTAACTGTATTATTTATTTGTAAAGAAATTTGATGAATAAGGACCAAAAATAAACTTATCAGAGAGAACATGTTAGTAAGCCTAGATAATATGGAATGTGGGACACAATCTGACCCTATCTTTAACCTCGGTAAAAAGCAGAGATAAGTTCTAAATCTCCTTTCTTCAATGTAAATATTTAACAAATGAATGTAAATAAAGTTTATTAGACATTTCCTTTACTGATAAAAATCGTAAATTAGTATAGGACAAATATTAACAGAATTATATAATTGTTGATTTTTTTTTTCATTTTCAGGTGCATGAACTATGTGACAATTTTTGCCATAGATATATTAGTTGTTTAAAAGGAAAAATGCCAATAGACTTGGTTATAGATGACCGTGAAGGAGGTAGTACTACATCAAAATCTAGTTCGGATCCTACGGACCCTTCAGACCCAGTTGTCGATCAGGTAAGACCAAATAATTTTATTTTACATCAGAAATGGGCAAGAAGGTATCAACCCTACAGCACCCCTCTCCATCCCCATCCCAGACAGAATAATATTTTTTACCCCTGCTAACTAATACACAATTATACGGAAAGTGAAACGACAGAATCATCATCCCTCCATACCTATCCCCTTTTCAAAATATAAATGACTATACACTTTTTTCAAAATATTTGAGACTCTACCCCCTTTCCAAAATACTGAGGACTGTTCTATTAACATTTCAGTATTTTGGAACTTTTTTTAGTTCAAAATATTGATATTTTAAAACAAAGAAATAAAAAGATTTACAATTTATAACATTGTGTATCATTTGTAAACACAGTGTATAATTTAATTTGACTAATATTATTACATTTGTTACAATGAAGTTGTGATTTAGTTCATATAAAACTCTTTTCAATAAAGAAATCATTTGAAAATAATCAAAAAAATATTAAATGCAGTAATTTCTGCTAAATTTATAAACCTTCTAAATTTTTATTCTTAAATCAATAATCTATTTATAAAATAAAAAATAAAAAAAAACCTCCAAAATATAATAAACATAATCAAAACAACTGTGGGATGTTTTCAATCTTTATCAAAAACTCAAACAGAAAAAGTGAGAGTTGTTTTCAACTCTTTAGAAATATTCCTCTATTTTGACATTTTTTTTTAAAGTATGTAACTGCTCTTTTGATGGAATTTTTGGGCTTTATTATTTTGATATGTGCTCTGAAGGTCAACAGGAAATAGACTAGTGGTTAAAAGTTGTGATTTGAATTGAAAACAGAAGTGGCCTCATCAAAATCACATTATGGAGTGGTCATTTTAACTTTCTCAGTTGATTGTGACTTTAGATACGGGGGGATATTCATGGGGAAAATTAATAGTAAGGAGAATTTAAAATATCTTGTTATAAGTTGAATTATATTTGTGGATTAAAGTGTCAAATGTCATTACATCCCTAAAGGTACAAATTCTTTTATGGTCATCTCATTGAAATGACCATAGGGAGAGATAAAATCTAGTTTCCTGTTCATAAAATTGCCAGAATATGCAATTATGGAAAAACAAATAAACCCGAAGAGTTTTTGTCCCCTTGTAGCAAAATTGTAACTTTGTAAACAATTTTATTTATCTTATTTTTAATATTGAATAACTCCAGATGCTAAATTGATTTTAATTTTTCTCATTAAATTTGGTGTGTTTTATAATTTTTTATTGGAGATGTAATGTGTGTTGACAGTAACAATAAAAATGGTAATTTTCATTGTTAAATCATAATAATCTTGTGTTAAAATATTCCCATTTGCAATTTTCTTGATTGTTGTAATTTCTACAACTATATAATTAATTAAAAGTTTCATATTTCATCCATTTTCAAACTTATCACTTTCCACCTTAACAAATTAAAAATAGAAATCAATTCCTGATATAGCTACGTCCAATCCAAATATAAAATATTTATTTCAATTTTCCAAAAAGGTATCATTTTTAATTCACATCATTAAAAAGCAATAATTAATTTAAAAAAGAATAAATTGGCAGGTAATTTTGATATTAGATTTAGATAATAGATTTGTTTGGGTTTCGTGTTACTAAGGTTTTGATAGTGATGTGAAATCGGCAGGTGTAATATTTTTTATGGATGTAGGCTCCGCTCTACTGAGAGATGGCATTAATGACTTTGGATTAGGAGAGAATGTATGTGCAAACATATCACTAAAGTTTCATCATGGGCCAGAGTCAATAGGTCAAAATGACACTGCCATCTTTTTTGAATTTTGGCTGGTTATCTAAAAAGTTGAGGTAAAAATTCTTTACATATCTTTTTTTCCAAAAGTTTTCAAATACATTTCAATAAATTAAAAACACAAATGTTAAAAGATATAAATTTTAAAAAAGGGAGATAATTGAATTTTAATTAAGTCTGTTTCCTTGTCAGAGAATTCTCTTGAAAGTTGATTCCAGACACAATATTTATTTTTTCACAAATTTCCAATACCAGTATACCATGATACAGATTTTACTTTAATCAATTTTTGCATGAATTGAAGTTTTTTCTGCCTATTGTTTAGTGCGAGGTGTTTTTGATTTGATTGATGAATTGATTAAAAGGAAGTGTCATAATTTAAGTGAAAAAGCATCAGATGCGGAATTTTACAAATATGGTTGTTTTTTTGCGTTGAATTGTATAAATGAGTATGATTAGCCTTTTCTCTTGTCAAGTTAACGCAAAAGGATGAAAATGTCAGAACCAAATGCTCGGTTGCTAAGGAGATTGAATCTTTAATATTGCAAATTTCATTTCTTTAGTCCCTCATGCACCGTTTTCTGTGCGTGGTAATTACCAATGGCAACTAAATATTGTATTGGTTTCAAAGAAAAAAGATCTTTTCTTCTTTAACGTGGAAAGATTGTCCTGGTTGGTGAGGAAAATCTAATTTAGATTCTCCTGTACTTGAAGTTAATGGAGAGTTTGAATGTAGATGGCATACTGGTGAAAAGAGCAATGAAAAAACGTATTGTACGGGACCGTAAAGTGTAAGCACAGAAAGGAAGTTCTCCAATGACCACTTGGAACGATAATACTTAAATCAAATAATGGGCGAGTTATAGATTTAGTAGGATAAAATCAACACTTTCTATTCCATAATAATCTTATTAAGCTTGAGTTAAATCAGTTGTGATACGTGAAAGTAAAAGTCTTAATTTCTCCTTCCCTTGAATACTAAATCCAATAATCTTCTACCTTTTTCACTTCCTTCTAAAGTGTTTGCCTTTTTTTCAATGTAAATTTATTTAATATCAGCTTTATAATGAACAGACATTCTTGCAAAAAAATTAGATTTGCAATTACATTCAATTCTTTATTTTTTGAGTTGATTATAATGGGTCGACTTTTATATGCTTTACACCATAGCTATTGTATTTTCTTTCTCGTTTTTTTTTTATTTCCTGCATGTTGTATTTATTTTTGCTTTAGCTTTCACCATGACTAATTGACTAAGCTGCATATAACTAGCTTTTCTGCTTGAGTACATTTGTTTTGCTGACATTTCTTTTTAAAATTAAAAGCTAGAAAGCATGAGATTACCATAGAAATTAGAAACATATGCTGATTAAGGGACTAAACCCAAAAAGGCTAATTTTAGGCGTACTTTCGCAGCGTGCTCCCTGGGTGTATAAGATGTGATTAGAGGAGACGAGAATGTCTTTTTGTGTGTCGCTAACGATAACAATAGAGCTATGACATCGTCACCCTGGGGACCGATTTCATTGTGATTTTTATGGTTTATTTGTTGGCTGTGTAATTCTATTTTATATGGAGTACCATTGGTTCCACAACAATTGTAATAAATGTAATTGAGTATTCATTTGTCAAATTCATTAATTTTTACAACAAATTGCCATTCACAATAGTAAGTGCAATTGAAGACGTCTATTTTGTAGTAATTGTTGTTTTTGTTAGGATTGACGATTTTAAACAATGTGTTTGACGTTTGCCTCTTTAATCCGTCTATCTTTAAAACGTGTGTTTGTTTCCTTGTTAGAAAAATGAATTCCTTGTCAAGAGGACAATTAAAATTGCCCGTAAGAAATATCTCTTTCCTTAATGCTTGTTTTGCATGTAAATCATTACATTTGCGTCATTGTTTAAAAAAAATGTTGACCACTGTGTGCAATAGATAATGCACCGTCATCACATCCTGATCGAGGTTGCCCTTATTTGTGTGGGATTAAACTAAGATTAAACATTAAAGCTAATATGCAAATTTTATTCCTATTTTTACCCCCTACAACCTGAATAAGGGCCACAAAGGTCATCGTTTCTGTGTAATTTCGGGTATGACATTGTTCCATGGGTTGTTTCACTCTAGGCATACTACTTTACGGTAAAATTTTAAGACTTGTGTGTGAAGTAGTGATTTAACCACCTACGAAACTTCAAAAGACCGTGGAAATATACCAATCGATATCACAGAAAAAGTTTCATTTGCACAAGACTTTAGCAACTTAACCAAGTTTATAGGACTGCTCAATTTTTTGGCAGCATAATGTTTATTTTGAAATCCTCCATCTCTTTTGTAAAGAGTTAAATGGATTAGAAGGATTTGACGAACGAAAAAATATCAAAATTACCAAGAAGTTGCGGTATTACTTTTGATGTACTCGGAAAATGAAATTAAAAGTACTTGTGAATATAGGAAATAATTTCTTCAGTCCTGAAGTAGTGTATGGATGTTAGCCACTTGAATACTATTGTAGTGTATTATAAAGTGACAATAAAAAATCATGACATAAGCTATTGGAACTTGAATCTAAAACATAACGAATAAATCTAAGAATTTTGTTATCCATTTTTAATTTCATACTTTTTTTGGGGGAAGGAAATGCCTCCAGTTTGCCATTTCTTAAAACAGGAAATTAAGTCAAAGTTTTTAATACAACTGTTGTGTTATTTTTTGCTGTGAAAAGTATGTTGTTAAACACAAAATTGGGTCAAGTTTTTAACATATACATACTGTTTTTATTTTTGTCTGTAAAATGATATACCACTAGAATACTTTTGTACAGTTTTTTTTATCAAGAAGAAATTATGCCACTTAATTTTTTTTTGTGTATTGTTATCAGTAGAAAAATACTAACTTGTAAATTTTTTGTAATATTAAGTTGAATGTAATACAAAGTACAGCGTTTCTGTTATCTCGCTCATCCTAACTGACATACTATGTTTATTTACATAGGAATGCAACGGGAAAGCGAGGTTAGATTTGTCATAATAATTTTGTTTCTAAAAATACAATTTTCTTGACTGTATTGTGATTTCAGGAACATTAACCAAATCTTTTGATTAACCCTTTTTGTTGTGTGTATTTTTTGTTTTTTGGTGGCAGTGTTAACCTCCTTAAGCTTGTGTACAGTAGATTTGCATTTATTGTTCCCTAGAAAGGAATTCCGAGAGAAAACCAAAGCAGGAATTTTATATATATATGTTTTCCGCTTCAAGTTCCCTTAGCTTTTATCATATATATGGCTTTTTTTTTGTCCATATCGCGTCTATATATACGTTATATTACTTACAGTCAATAGAATTGTTTTTTTTTGTTTTTTTTTTCCAATTTGGCTTTTTATAATTAAAAAATTTGTAAAAGTATATCAAGTTGTCAAAAAACGACAAATTTACAAACTTTTATTAGCGTAATCTCATCCCTGCTCTGGTTTTCTCTGTTGACAGGGCCAAATGTTTTCCTCGATGTCTAACTCATGGGGATGCCGTGCATAACAGAACAGTCCAGGAAGGGGGACTATCCAGACTTATGCAAGTTTACTATGGTGCCTAGTCTACACAATACGCAGTAGAGGATGCTGGACCCTGTGATACAGACACCAGTTAAGGAGAAGACAACTCTTGGTGGACTTTAAATTGACAGAATCTCATTATTTTGTTGTTCTGTGTAATGTTAATGAATTGAACATTAATTTACATATTGTTTTTTCGATGATGTTGAAAAAAGATTTTTTTTTTTCAAATTTAATCCTGAAAATTGTATTTTTTTCTAATTTTAAGTCTGCGCCACATTTTCCCTATTATGTCATTTGACGCAACGACTATCATTAATATAGATTAATTTTAATTACTGGAACAATTTTGTTTTCAAACCGAGCCTGTTTATCTTTTATTAAATTAACATGAGGCACACACCTTCGGTTAGATGAGAACCAAATTTAATATAGAAACTAGTGGAAGAAGATTGTTTCAAATTTATCACCTAGATTTCCTATTATCTTGCCAAGACGATAGTCTTCATGTTTAGAATCTGACATCAAGTAGAGTTATTACAGCCCCTGGTCTGCAATTGATTGTTGCTGATTGTCACACGGAAATATCTGCAGTTATGCATTATTTTTATTTGTAAAGAGTTTATTCTTAATAAATATTATCAATAAAGGTAAGGGTTATTTTCGTAACACCAATCGGTTTAATGGCCCAGGTATAGAAATCTATTTTTCTTGTAACATTAGGGTGGAGTTTCCTTGATAAATAAATGAAATTTGATTTTTGAATCTGAAATTTTTTTGCTTCGTTTCTAGTCATTTGAATCTGTTAGTTTGAAATTTAAACAAATTATTCCGTGAACAAAATTGAAAAAAAAATTACAATTTTCTTATGTGCGTGTTCTTATTTGTATGTCTTAATTTTATTAAATAAGTTTTGTTAGTTACAATATCTATATGTAGGTTTTGCATGAAAATGCTTTTGGTTATAGGTGCTATTTATATAAATGTTAGTCAGCCCAAGAAAAAATGTTTCTGGTATATGGCAAATTTTACGTTTTTTTGTTTTTACAAATTTAATATTGCAGAAAGACAAAGACACATTCAATGTTTTGTTTTGGAAAATTTAATATATTGGTATGACAAGTTAAACAGTTTCATATAATGGCAGATAAATTATTGTATAAATGACCTTCCACATTTTAAATTCTCTTATATACTGGTATTTAGAAATTGAAAAATGGAAAACCAGTTCAAGCATACTGGTTCACTTTTAAGAGTTCTGCTGTGGCATTATAAACTTTACATGAGGAGCCAGTACTCACAAACATTTTATCTTGTGGCCTAGGACCAAGTTGACGAGAAACTGTTGCGGTACATTCCCTCCATGTAGTACAAGTACTGGCGGTATTTGTTTATTACATGTAAATATATATTTTATTTTGTCTTGCCTCATCAGATGATTGTATTTTATGTCAGAACTTCCAAAGTTCTTGTTATCAATGATCAGATTCGTATGGACCAGTTATTTAAACGTCATATAAATATTTAATTTTCTCATTTATTATATTAATTGATTCATTCAGTTTTAAATAATTTTTTTTAAGCTTTTCAAACTTTGAGAGGCAATAGATAAGTAAAGTAGGTAGAATTATGGCTATTTTATGATAATTCCCTATTTTTTTTAAATTTGTTTGTAGCTTAGATAAGTTTTAAGGACACAACAATCCAACAACATATTCATGTATTTTCATTAATCGACCAATGAATCATTGATAATGACAAAATTATGAAAATTTATGAAGTAAAAACTTTTTTTTTCTTTGCTAATATTTATTATATTTTTTCTAAAGGGGAGAGAATTCCATTTAGACCAAAAGTGCTAAAAAATAAATTGAAATCCATGGTTAAGAATAATTTTAATGCTTTCTTTACATGTGCCATACATTTTAATTGTCTGATCATTGCATTGTAGAATAATGAAATCTCAAAGCAAACTGGTTGTATTTGGACTAAAGTCTGTGTAATCAGACATTTAACATTGTGCCATATTGAATAGACCAAACCAAGTTTTGATCCTTGCAAATTTTGGTCCAACTCAAATTGAAAGCATGAATCGAGTAAATTGAAAAGTTTTTTTCTGTTTTTATTTTTCAAATCTTACGTATTTACTTTATGCATGCAAGGAAAGATGTATGTAACAAACAATCTGCTAGACAGCAATCCAACAAATTATAATATTTTTTTAACTTCTGAAATTGAGATGAAGACTTGGTTTGGTCAGAATTTTAGGATTTTGTTATGTTGTAAAATTTTGTATATCATTATTTTAATGACTCTGTTATATATGTATCATGAAGTAAGAATAAATCTAATCATTGTTAAAAATTATATTTTTTATTGAAAGTGGCATAATTTTATTACAGACAGAAATAAGGTTATTTTTGTGGACAAGTATTTTTGTTTACTTTTGAAATGCTAAGTCAAAGCTGTCAGACAAATTTGTATGGATTTTTATCCACAATTTGTCAGTGGTATAATTTTGATGGATATAAACATAAATTTCAGTGGTATTTAGAATTGCCTCCAGCCATTGACTGGGTATATTTTTGTGTAGTATCGTCTTTCACATTGGTCTATAAATGGCAAAGCTATAGTGTAAAACCACACAAGTCAATTTGTAAACATGACAATATGAATCATGGAGAAAGTTTTGAGAATATTACCACTTTAAAAATTTTGAGAGTAATAACTGACTCAAGATGAGAAAAAAGTTACCAAATCTTTTCAGGATCTTTAACTTTGACCTTTGAGCTTTAAGAGAAGACATTCTATTTAAATGGCCAGTTTTAGGTTAAGACAGGTCTTACCGATTAACGTTTTCAATTTACATAAGCCTCTAAAAGCTATAATAATAATTGTTAAATAAAAATGACACATTCACAGGCAAGTTAATTGTAGCTTTAAGTACCAAGTTTACATGTTATTGAGGCTCTAGTAGTAAAATTAAAAGTTATGTGTATTTACCACAGATCTTAATACATGCATTGCCAACTTGGCACTTTTATGTGAAGACATATAATACAGATGGGGAAATAAGTATCTGACATAGGATTGTTAACTAAAAAAAGAAGTGAAACATAAAATAGCAGGGGCAATAAACCTAGGTAGTAAACCTTACACCACGTTAATTTCATTTGCCTTGTGGTGAATATCAGCATTCACTGTCAATAAACCGAAACTGCTTCTCCTCAAAACATTTAACTAGAATTATAACATTTAATGCACGCTTTTTATTGTTTGTGGATTTTAGGAATAATTCTTTTAAGTGTCTAATGCAGGTATGAAACAAAACTTAAAACTGAAAAAGGATGATAATTATGTATACAATGATCAAGCAAAAAAAAACACTGTACAGATGTGTTTGATTATGAGTTCGGCAGCTGTTGTGTATAGCCGCTATAAACTTCTCCCGGAATATAATCGTCAGAGGATACAAAATCGCTCCTTGTTTTGTTAGTTTTTCTTACAATAGACGAAGATGTTTTCTTTTTTAAAATCTCCTTAATACAATGTGTCCCAGATGTTCCTCGGATTAAGAGTTAAAGCCTTGGTCACTTTTCATTCTTTGACTACAAATAGATTGGGTGGTCGGTCTTTGTTATGTTAACAAGGCCATTTAATGCTCTAAAAATGTCAAAAAAATTTAACAAATTGATAAAATTTGTTAAAAAAGCAATGATTTTTAAAAGGTGACACGAATCCTTATCCATTGACATGAAAAAATGTTATTGTGATATAATGTCCATAAATTTAATGACCATAACCTAATTTTATGTTTCATATATTCGATATAGAAATGCCAAACTGATTTAGCATGGTATTTGCAATTTTTACCGGACCCATCCATCATGTTTTTCTGATAAGACGGAGAGGAAAGTTCCGCATTACAAACACAATTATTATTTTGCCCTCAGATTTCTATCGTCTTATTGTTTGTATGCTTTAATGAAAATGTTATTATTGCTGTGGATCAGTTGTTCTAACGGAGGTCAAGTTAATTTAGAGTTAGACTCCTTGCCATCGACCATTATGAATTCGGAGCATTTGCAGTCGAGTGTTGTGTAATCTGGACAACATATTGATTTTCGGTAGTTGGATAACGTTGATTTTTTTAAATATTATAATAGGAGAGTCGAGTCACAATGTGACATATTGGGTTTTCTGGATGTTTTGAATTAGTTGTTTCCCAAACATTCAAAGATATCACTTTTCATAGATATTGTATTAGAATATGAAAGCAAAGGCTTTTGGAGAGATTGACAATTTCAATATTTAGATTGAATCGGAGATAAATTCAATTTTCCATTTTGGTATATTTGCATTAATTGTATAGAAACATTTTACTCTTGAATGTTAGTTCTTTGCAAGCGAACTGTTATCGCAAATGGATAAACTATATAGGAATAGAGGCATTGCTAGGACATTAGCTAAAATTGAATTCTTTTTTGATGAAATTATGCGATATAAAACCACTTATGTAGCATAATTATATCAAACATAGGCTGATCAAATGTTATCTGAGAGAGCTGAGGTCTCTCAGCCTTTTACTGTCTGCACTTTAGATAGCCATTCTCCTGCTAATCGAGGCTCAATAAGGGGTTGGAGAGGTTAAAAATTACAAACTTTAGATAGCCATTCTCCTGCTTGATCCAGACTCAATAAGGGGTTGGAGTGGTCAAAATTCAAAATTTTTACTGTATTGCAGACAGACTTCAGCATTTATTGAAGAGATGAAAAAAAGGTATAAAATGTCATATTGTTTGTTTTGGGGGTTTATTTTGGACAGAAATAGAAATTGAAAAAGATATTGCACCGAATGTAAACAGATTAATGGTAGAGTTTAGACAATGTCAGTCCGCTCAATATAGTTACATTCCAACATTTCTGCTCAGTACGATATTAACTTTGGAATGAATGAACAGTGAAATAGCAGATCTTAAGATGTAAGAACTTCTTAACTTGTTTTCTTATAAGTAATGTCATATTTATTTGAAATCTGTGAAATATTTGCCACTGGAAATGTCAACCAAACATTTACCACTGAAAGTTTCAATGAAATATTTACCATTGGAAAATAAGCAAAAATCAATCAATCAATCATATTTCATTATTATCAACTAATGATGTAGTTCATTTACATGTACAGTAATTGTATCGTAAAATAAAAATAAACCCTTAAGGTGTAAATTAGTAAAAAAGGTTAATTTATTAATTAAAGTCAATATTTATTCAAGCAATATCGGTATAATTTCTTTGAATGAAATTTATATATTCCCTTGTCATCTTAAAAAAACTTGTTTCCAAGATATACTATCTCATTAATAACAGTACAGGGGAAAAAACAACTATTCTATATCGTTATATTGAAATATATAGCACTAAGAGTATTAATCGAGCTCAGTTTTGCCTAGCTGTATATACATATGATGCCATTTTTACATCAGTTATATTAAATATTGGAAAACGTCCAGATTGATATTGTGTGATGTATCGTCCAGGGTATAGAGTTTGTCAATAATTGTGATTCACAAGCTCTTCGAGTGCCATCTTCCACAGCTTCTACAGGGCTTTAATATCACATGGCTATAAATCTATGTAGGACCAGTAGTTATGACTAGGATCAGGGCTTTAATATCACATGGCTATAAATCTATGTAGGACCAGTAGTTATGACTAGGATCAGGGCTTTAATATCACATGGCTATAAATCTATGTAGGACCAGTAGTTATGACTAGGATCGTAATCTTAATCGTATAATGACCATTAAATACTTATCTGCTTTTCTACCATGTTGGTCTAGCTATGAAACGCTGGAGAATGTTTTAGTTTGCTTTGATTTGGTGTACGAAAGTTCGTTTAGACTTATGAAGAAAACTTTTTAAAACTGGGGGAGTTAGTTTGCTTAGACATATGATAGTATGTTGTTGTTTGTTTAGATAAATGTGCTCAATCATCAATTTTGGAATCCTGTACTGACAGTTGTAAAAAATGGAGGTTTAAACACTGGAGTATGTTTTAAGTTGCTTGTGGTTTAAGAGAGTTTGTTCATATTATGATGTATAGTTTTTGAAACGAGGGAAGTAAGTTTGCTTAAACATTGTTTGGGGAAGTTTGCTAATCAGCAACATAGGGATCCTGTTCATTTGTAAAATTTGAAGGTTGATACAGTTTAGTATGATGACTTCTGTTTAAGGTTATAGAGGCATTCAGTTTGAAACTAAGCAAGATTGTTCTTGTCAACCAGCAATGATAAGCATAAATAGTATATCTGTTTTTCGGACAGTATAAAAATTAAGCATACTCTAATTATTAAACGTTGAATTATTAATTAGATCAGTTTGTTTAATTGGCACAGTGTGCATGGGGCTTGTATATTATTATGACTGAATGAATTCTTATGTTGGATTGTTTTTGTTCCTCTTAATCAGCAAATATGGTTAGATTAAGATCAATTAAGTATTTAATAGAAGATAGTTAAAGATCTTCCCCAATAGTTGTATTATTGCCAAATTAGATACGTTGACAAGAACTTACATTATCGCCTGATCGTTTAGAGCTGAACATGAGATAGTTGTACACCTCGACAATCAACCTGTCCCAGTTCTCTGATTATCAGAAAATCGCCTGATAATCAGATCAAATATTGTCAAATTATCGTGACGATAGATCACAATAAACATGAATATTCTTCAAGTTTTAAATGATCCTCTTTTTCAAAATGGGATTTATATCTGGCGTATAAAATAATAGCTGTATGAAAGATCAAGATCATTTCCCGATAGTATTTTTGATGGGTAAAGATTTACCTTCTTATTAATCGATTAGTTAAAATCAAGTATGTAGACACATATCTTAACTCGATCTCCTAACGGACACCTTAGAGAACGTCTTTAAAAATTACCTACAAATATTTTTGTACAATTCATGCTTAAGTATTCATGAATTCTGTGTTTATTCATTGTACACTATGAAGATTAAATGCAAGTCACATCTTCTGCCACGTAAAGTGTTCGTTAAGGACAAGATAGTAATTATAAAGTATTATTTCTTTGTTCAATCAGAAATATACCAGAGCTAGAGTGTATATGGAAATTATTCGAAGGTCAGTTTTCCATCAAGGTCATGTGATATTGGGTTAACATTTTACTAATCTGTTATGACAAGATACCCCCAGACAATCCTAAAAAAGAAACACAAGTGAAGAAAAACACAAAAAAACATCCAGAAATAGATGACAAAAAAACAAAAATTGAAGAAAACCTTACATCAACCTATTAATAGCCTAGAAAATATAGGAATACTTAAAGTACTAATTTGAGGAATTTAGCTTGATTTGTCATGGAGATTCAATCATTACAAGGTCTAAGAATGTCCTTAAAGGCAACACCAAACATTTTTTACAAGGTCTATTTCTCAGCTCAATTCATCATACATGTACATGTATCATGAACTTTACAATAAGACCGTTTCACTGTGAAATATATACATGTATCGGTACATCACAATTTTAGATGTTGTCCTGCACATTTATGTCTCAGACTTTCTTTCTTGGTTAAATCAATGACTCCACAAATCAATTATGAAATTACTATGTAGCAAATCCCATGATAAAACTGCTATTTTGTTACAGTTTCTAGCCGTCGTAGACCCCTGTTTTCAGATATTAATCACTTGGTTCAGAGAATTTTATCACAATATTTTTTAGCTTGATTCAAAAGGCGCAAAAGTTTAAAAAAAAAAATTACAAAGATATATTCGTGGTTGCACATTATTAACTAAGGTAATAACAAAAGAATATCCATCGACAGGGCGCTATGGGGTTTGATACCCAAAATCTTAAACAGTGGTATTCCCTGCTCCTTGAATTCTTCGCTCCCAAGGACATGGTCATTTATGATTTAAAACGAGAGCTTTTTTACTGGTATGGTGGGAGTAGGAATCATGTTTCTGTGTGGGGTGAAATATTTGACCCAGGTCTGTCAAGAAAGTAGAACACAGAGTTTATGTATATTTCATTAGAGAGTTTATGTATATTTCATTAGCATGTTATCATCATGAATATGCATGTAATACATGTCACTGGACATTAAATAGCCATCAATCGATCAATCAGTTAAAATTATGACAGGGAAAACAAGCTAAGGAACACCATATATCAACCAGCTCACTGAAAGCATGCATGAACATTCTTGGTATTTCTGCTTTTCTCAGAAAACCTAAGATGACTAAATAATAAAAGAGCATGCACAGATTAATACAAAATTTATGTAATGCACATGCAACAAAATAAAACAGTATTATGAATTAAAAAAGGGTGCTTGAATTGCTACTCTTCATCATAACAAGCTTTCTAGTCACTCTTGAGGCCCTCATGGGGGGTCCTAGTAATCACATAATCACCATTTTTTTGCCAATATAATCACATAATCATTAAATATTTGCTTATCTTTAGTAATCAAATAATCATAAACTAAAAATACAGTCCTAGGTAATCAAATAATCATGAAATATTTGGCTTAATAATCAAATAATCATTAAAAAAACGGCCAAGTAATCACATAATCAAAAACCCCATGAGGGCCCTCACTCTTAAGAATAATGCAAAGATAAACTGAAGATTGATTTGTTTAGTGATAACCTTTTACACATGTAAATATAAAAGGAGATACATGATATTCAAAATTGAGACAGAAACTTGTCAACAGAACATGGTCAAAAATGACACTCAAAGGTCACCATACAATGACAAACAATACACACATGTCTATATTCAAAGGTGTTCAGTCGTGTGTTGGGTATTTGGAACCACAATTCACCTGATAAGACCCACAGCTATAGGAGCCTGGAAAAAAACAAAATGAGTGTAACCTTATACTAATAGACATTACTGGAAATATCCTTCATGTCCTGAGTAGAAGCAATTCTTCCAAGAGTTGATTGGGTTCTTTATTGATTCACAAGAAAAACAAATCATTATTTGAAAATAAAAAAAATATTTTCAGGTTTTTATTTCACCATTAATTTTGAAGAAACAGTAACATATATGATTACTAGGGTGAAAAGAAACTTGTTTAATTATTTATATTTAACCAGACTGAATGTAACGTGAATAATCTATACATCTTAGTTTGATTACACGCATTTCTTAAATTTTCCAAGCTATTTTCTATTTTTGCCGTTATCTTTATACATTGTAAAAGCTCTTAGTTCGTGACACGAAGAAAGTTCCTATTAACTCTAATTTTAATAGATCTAAAAACTTTTGCCATTTCAATGCACATTTAATGGAGAGGTACTAAGATTTTAACATTTAGACCGAATATATTTATTGATCCTCTTAAAATAATCTTGAATATAAAGAAGATGATAAGATTTTGTCTGACCTCCCACTGATAATTTATAGTATTTATAACAAATCAGCAGGATTTTGTCTTTGTAAATTAATTTTAATCTGATATTGCCTTCCTTTTTGATTGTAAAACACCAGAGATATAGAATAAGACAATCTTAAATCAATTAAAAATCGTTACGGAAAAAATAAAAAACATTTTAAAATTTTACTTGATTTAATTTACATAATTTTTCAATTAGGATCTTCTCCTTGATAGAATTTTTGGGAGGATATCCATAATAATACACATAGTACCCTAATTTTATTGTTTAATGATCTATATCTAAACAAAAATAAAAACCTGTCTATCGAGGATTTTCCTCTATATAGAACCGTACTTTTACAATGAACAATTCTTGTTAAGAATTGAGGCAGAAATATTAAGTTTCATGTTTGAGTAATTTGGCATTATGGCGAGGTAATTTGGGCTGAGTGCTCGTTGACATGACAGGATTCATGTCCCCAAAGTTAATTCATGTTTTACACCATTCGAAGACTTGCTGATTTGTAAGGGAAGGTCTGTTAGTTTTCTGACCATATTTTACCATCGAAGGTAATTAAGTCGAACCCAATACACCTAAGTCATCTATAGTTTCTGCAATAAGTCAAAGGAGATGAATTTTAACACGTAATGGGATATCAGATATGTTTTGATTAAGTTTTAAGGCCTTTGATTATGACCAGTTGAAAATGTACTTTAATATTTATCAAATTTAAATCTGTAGTTTAGACTGAACTTTATTTATAGACACATGGAAGTTATTTATGAGACATAAGAAACGTAAAAATAAAATTTCTTTCCCCTAAATAAAAGACACCCCAATTTATTTTATTATTATTATTGACCTTCAAGTTGCCAACTGTTTTAATTATTTGTACAAGTTGTCTACCCTATTTAAAGCAATCAAAGCATTTCATTGTCAATTTTAAAGCATGCCATAGAAACATGATTTAGATAATAGAATATTTTTTTATAAACATAACTGTATCAATTTTTTGCATGAAAATGTTAGTGCTACCACATGGAAGTACTAACAGCACATGTTCCCATTAAAAAGGGGTCAAGACCATGAATTTTTAGCAGTTTCATTACACTTTATGTAATATTTATACACTCTATTGTATAACAGAATGAGGGGTACTTGTTTTTATACACCATTTTAGTTTACACGAATATAATAATTGAAAACACTATAGAAATTCAAATGATTGCACCTGGTATCAAGTTTTTATTTTTTTATTTTTGGAGCACATGTTATGAAATATGAATATTTCATCAAGTATCCAACTCGGGGGTCATTATACCAGAAGAAGGCATTTGTAAGAGTTTTTAGTATATTTGAAGATCACACAGCTGCCGGTTAAAAAAAAAAGTTTCTATTTATTCGTCTTTTCTTTATGGGAGATATTTTTCAATTTATCTGTGACTGTGAAATTCACAGGTACGATTGTGTATATACGAAGTATGCACAGTCTGCAAATATTGGCCGTGAGTAAATGCTAATGAATTTATCGTTACAATAGCCAAGACTTGGTACTTCACCAGAAAGAAGAATTAATCTGAAAACATTAGCGACTTTTTGAATTGCAAATCACAAACATTTAAGAGTATCCCTTACAAAATCTGTTGACAGAAGAAAACTTCAAATCCGGCTATTCATCCAACGGCACACTACACATGAATACCTTATATTTATATGCATTCTTAACACTTGTTGGTATAAATTTGTTCATTGATCCCAGGTCTAACAGGCACAATTTGTGTCAAACCCCCCTCATTATCTTCGCTGTGCTGGTTTTATTTTTATTTTAGTTTAATATAAGATGTTATTAATAGGCTATGAATAGGTTGTGAAAACCTGAGGGCCCTAAACTGTTTAAATCAAACTACATATTAAAATGTAAGAGTCCTGGCTCACCTCACACATTTTAATAAAATGATAGGACTTTTTAAAATATTTACATTAAACAAACATTGATAGTCAATTTTATTTCATTATAACCGACAATTGAGCATAAAAGTCTGTCAGAGGCAAATAAGTCGTAGAATTTATGGCAGCTAAAATGCCTGGATGTGCAAGGTTGAAAAAGTCTATGTAAAAAATTATCAGAATTATAATTTGCATCATTACATCAACTTTAACGAGAATATGATAGTTTCTGATTATTTTTTTATGCATATCTTTTTTGTTCAAGCAACTACGTGATTCATCTGTGCTATAACTGAGAGAAATCAAGAAAAAATTATTGAATATGGATTTCAACCTGATATGATGAACATAAAACCACGCTTCATGAACTTAATTGATTAACGACCTTCATTTTGAATGCATTTTTCTAATTGATATTTTCATAGATATTTTTTTATTTCTGTTACAGCGACCTCCGTCAACGAATATGTTTAACCAAACAGATGATACCCAGTCCTCACGGTCGGGTGACACGCCCATAACCACTAGTCAGTCCAATACAAATTCCTCACAGATTGCAGATAATACAAGTGAGTTAGGTAAGTCAATTTAAACGAGCTAAGTTATCCCCTCCCCCGTTGAAATGAGGCTTTGAATATTTTTCCTACCTCCTACAGATTTTTTAAGAAATTTGGTCTGGTTATCTCAGAACTACCAGAAATTTTGTAACATAACTGCTTCGGCTCATTGAGCTCCACAAGTCTGTCATGTGTAATAGTTTTTCCCTGCTTGGTCCATGTTAACCTCAAACGAATGGGGTTTTGCTTTAGACCTTTGACCCTTAATTAACAAAATTAACGAAAAGGTGTCGAAAGTAACTTTGAGGATATCAACTCATGATTGGTTCCAACTTCTTTCTAGTGCAAGGTATGTGAAAAGTTCTTTAGTTCTGTGAGTTACATATATGGGTAACTCTTGTTTCAGCAATCTTGTAAAAGTGCATTTTGTGTTTTGGTCATAGCAAATAATTAAAATTGTTCACAAATACATGTCTGCTGTCTAGGACAGGTTGTGTATTGGTTTATATTGATTTTGATTGGTTAAACATCTGGCATGCTATGCAGCATGTTACTTAAAGACGTTGAATTTATTTTTACATTCATTAAATTTAATTTGAACCTGCAAGAACATAATTTGAGACCTTGATTAATATTTTTTTTTCAATTCTATCATGCAGAGTTGTTTTAACTGCTTCAATATTTTTATACGACCGCAAAATTTGAAAAATTTTTCGTCGTATATTGCTATCACGTTGGCGTCGGCGTCGTCGTCGTCGGCGTCGTCGTCGTCGTCGTCCTGCGTCCGAATACTTTTAGTTTTCGCACTCTAACTTTAGTAAAAGTGAATGGAAATCTATGAAATTTTAACACAAGGTTTATGACCACAAAAGGAAGGTTGGTATTGATTTTGGGAGTTTTGGTCCCAACATTTTAGGAATTAGGGGCCAAAAAGGGCCCAAATAAGCATTTTCTTGGTTTTCGCACTATAACTTTAGTTTAAGTTAATAGAAATCTATGAAATTTTGACACAAGGTTTATGACCACAAAAGAACGGTTGGGATTGATTTTGGGAGTTTTGGTTTCAACAGTTTAGGAATTAGGGGCCAAAAAAGGGCCCAAATAAGCATTATTCTTGGTTTTCGCACAATAACTTTAGTTTAAGTAAATAGAAATCAATGAAATTTAACCACAATGTTAATGACTACAAAAGAAAGGTTGGTATTGATTTTGGGAGTTTAGGTCCCAACAGTTTAGGAATTAGGGGCCAAAAAGGGACCCAAATAAGCATTTTTCTTGGTTTTCGCACCATAACGTTAGTATAAGTAAATAGAAATCTATGAAATTTAAACACAAGGTTTATGACCATAAAAGGAAGGTTGGTATTGATTTTGGGAGTTTTGGTCCCAACAGAAAAAGGGGCCCAAAGGGTCCAAAATTAAACTTTGTTTGATTTCATCAAAATTGAATAATTGGGGTTCTTTGATATGCCGAATCTAACTGTCATGACTGTGTATGTAGATTCTTAACCTTTGGTCCCGTTTTCAAATTGGTCTACATTAAGGTCCAAAGGGTCCAAAATTAAACTTAGTTTGATTTTGACAAAAAATGAATCAGTTAGGTTCTTTGATATGCTGAATCTAAAAATGTACTTAGATTCTTGATTATTGGCCCAGTTTTCAAGTTGGTCCAAATCGGGGTCCAAAATTAAACTTTGTTTGATTTCATCAAAAATTGAATAAATGGGGTTCTTTGATATACCAAATCTAACTGTGTATGTAGATTCTTCATTTTTGGTCCTGTTTTCAAATTGGTCTACACTAAAGTCCAAAGGGTCCAAAATTAAACTTAGTCTGATTTTAACAAAAATTGAAATCTTGGGGTTCTTTGATATGCTGAATCCAAAAATGTACTTAGATTTTTTATTATGGGCCCAGTTTTCAAGTTGGTCCAAATCAGGATCCAAAATTATTATATTAAGTATTGTGCAATAGCAAGTCTTTTCAATTGCACAGTATTGTGCAATGGCAAGAAATATCTAATTGCACAATATTGTGAAATAGCAATTTTTTTTTCAATTAGAGTTATCTTTCTTTGTCCAGAATAGTAAGCAAGAAATATCTAATTGCAAAATATTGTGCAATAGCAAGATTTTTTTTAATTGGAGTTATCTTTCTTTGTCCAGAATCAACTTAAATCTTTGTTATATACAATATACAATGTATATTCACTTTTTACTACCAACTGATAAATTAAAATAATCTTTACCATTCAGTGATAACAAGCAGTTTTTTTACATCTTAATATTTTATGATGTATTTAAATGAGTAGTTATTGTTGCAAACTCCATTAGAAATTTTAATTGAGATTAGTTTTGGAATAAGGGAAAGGGGAATGTGATTAAAAAAATTGGGTTCAATTTTTCTCATCTGAAATTTCATAAATAAAAAAGAAAATTTCTTCTAACATTTTTTTGAGAGGATTAATATTCAACAGCATAGTGAATTGCTCTAAGAGAAAACAAAAATTTTAAGTTCATTAGAACACATTCATTCTGTGTCAGAAACCTATGCTGTGTCAACTATTTAATCACAATCCAAATTTAGAGCTGAATCCAGCTTCAATGTTGTGTCCATACTTGCCCCAACTGTTCAGGGTTCAACCTCTGCGGTCGTATAAAGCTACGCCCTGCGGAGCATCTGGTAATTTTTGATAACGTTTTAAAATTATCAGTGTTAAATGAAGTATGGTTTGCAGTTTTAGCAATCCTGGTAGTCTAATTAATTAATAAAACCAAGTCAGCCTCGAGTTTTGTTTAGGTTTTTCGTTCTGACAGATCATACTAATGGCTTAGCATTCTCAATCGAACATCATATCCAAATAGCTTTGCACTCTGTTTGAGTGGGTCATATTGAAATTAATTTTCGTAACTTCCTAAAAACATTTGCAGTGCCATGAAATGGGGAGGAATTCAGAATCTTAATAATCTCAGTTAATAAGAAAAAAATCATTAACTTAATTGGTAAATAGTAATTGGCCGTGGAAAGAATTGAAGACGCTCTCAGTGACAGCCGTCTTTAGTTTTATCTAGTTGGTAATAGTAATTCTGCTTTTAGTTGGTAGACAGGTGCTAGAAATAGGTATTACCAAGGCACTTTTCCTCTCAAAACAATTTATATGTGGATCAAATTGAATCGGCCTCACATGTTTACAAGTAATATATAGTGCACATTCACTAAGTAATGTTATATAATATGTTACTAAATGTACCCACATGAAAAAGATAGCATTCTATTTCATCTTGCCACCCAAGATACTGGGTTAAAAGTCTTACTTGCTCATTTTCTCAATGGATTTTAAATGAAACACACAACATTTCATCTCCATTTTTTCGGTAATGGATAATTTTTTCATATAAATAATAAAAGGGTTGGGGAAAGGTGGTCTGTTTTGAGTTTTCAGTGTAAAATCGTAAAAACCTAAATTTTGATTCCAATTTCGAAGAAATGAAAAGTTTTTCTTCTGAGTTTCAACTTCCGGTTGTTTTTTTCTTTTCTTCGTAATATCTATCCAATCTATGAACAAGTGACCCGTTAGTCTGATACAACTGCAATCTGGTATCGACATAAGGAAATTGTGTCATTAACCCCCAGAAAAGGGTATAGAATTCATTGATTGTGCCGAGATTTTCCAAATGAGTTTGCCGGGTTAGAACATAATTTCTTAAGAGATAATTAGAGAGGAATTAATCCAGGAGCTAATTAAATTTTGTCTGTAAGCTGTTGACATTGATCTTCAATATTAGCTTTTTACATATTAGACGATAACAATAGCCATTGTTAGTTCTAATTTTATTTCACCACTCAGTGATTTAATTTTCTCATTTAACTCCCTAGTTCTTTGAAATTAGACTTTCTATATTACAATACTGTTTAGTGAATATAAGAAATTCAATAGACGTTTCCAATGAATGGTTACAGAATAGCGATTTCTCTATCCCCAACTGGTAACAATTGTTTCTATTACAACGTATTCTTACTACAGCAACCATTTATGACGATTACATTCAAATTGGTGTATTACAACTTAATTTTCCTTTCGCCAAACATAGAAATTTGTCATGGATATTTTTTTACATTGACTTGGTTAATGTCTTTATCGGTCCAGTTAGTCCGCAAATTGTGTTTTTTTGTTCCGATGTTTTCTGGAAGACTGACCACATAGCATTATTGACAGTACCTCCTTATGCTTGGAGTATGTCCTATACGAATTAAAGCTAATTTGGTATTGTGTGTAAATGCTTAATCTATAAACATTGAGATCGGCAGGCGGAAATGTAAGCTGCAGGTCCACATTAACAGGGGGAAGTGAGCTGAAGAATGCCAATAAGTAGCAAACACAGCAGAGAAAAAGTAAATGTGCTATTTAATACAATCGGCCGATTGGAAATAAACATAATGATTTCTTGGCGTGTGATTAGAAAATGTTCAATATCGTCTCAACAATTGTAATAACATTGTCTTTTCTTTTGCAATAATGAAGGCGGCATATCTTTAATCAAATCATTTGGAAAAGATCTAGATTTGTTAATTTGTTTGGTATTATAACAGGGGGCACATGTTTCATTCCAAGTTTAGAATCCTAATAATAGCCGACTATTAAACCTCTGTGTTAAGCCAGGGGTAGATATGAATGATATCAGATTGAATAGGCTACGATTTTTTGCTTTATTTAACTATTACATATTTGAAAAGGTTCATAAATTGAAGACCCTTACTTTGGTGACACTGCCCATCCTTCTTTTGACTTTATATGTATGGCGACATTGTTCGTGTGTAATCATCTACGTACTGAGCTTTATCTGATATCTATCTCTAAAAAATAATAAAGTATTTCCCGACCCAGAACCTAACACCGTTCTCAATTAATTGGAATATTTCTCAATAAGAGATCCGAGGTCTTTTCGGTGACGGAAAAATTTAATATTCCTTTTATAAATTAAGTGAAAATAACTTGCGTTCAATTAATTCTACCCCATTATGTTCAAATTATCCTTGAACCAGCTAAAAAAAGGGTATTTTGCTTTTATGGATATTTAAAAGAGTTCATTAAATATGGAGTCTGTTGGTCGTTTATCATTCATACTGAACCTTATTGTATTTCTTCAGAATTGTTTAACTATATCAATTAAGGTTATAACCATCCATATTATTATACTTTTTTGGAAAAATCTTTGTCCAATTTTTTTGAAGTTGTACCTCCCAAGTTGTGAGAATATGCAGGGTCTGTCATAAGAGATATATCTTTGTTCATCGAAGGCTTTAGACTACTCAAAATTTTGGCGAGCCTGTTAATAATTCCAGTATGAGATACCACAAGTGTCATTTAGATCTGAATTCCCTTTAAAATCGATTAGAGATTTGACAAAATCGGTTGTAATAGACATCTAAGAAAGTCCAAAAATTTAGTTTGTCAAAATGCCCATTTTATATGATAAAGCGCTTTTTATCTTTTTCTAAGGCTTAAATGGATTTATATTTAGATTACGCTTTTCTCGGCCGTAGGATTAAAGACTACATGATTGTTATTTCTTTGAGTTTTTGTCTTGTTTACTTTAGGTTTTGATTTCCATCGTCCTTTCCATAGATAAACGTCATCATATTTCTACCAGCTTTGAAGTTGTAGCCGTGGCAATGGAATTTCAGTCCCGTCCAATTGTTTTGTAGAAGGAAAAGATCATAATACCGTTTTTGTCTACGTTATTAAGGGTGGGGATATATCCATTGTGCATTAAATGCATAACAGCAAATAATTTCATATTTTGATAGCTAAGAAAATAAATATATCTGTCAACAAGAGCGATTATGTGATAATAAGGCTAATATTTGCATGCACTAGCCCACGGGACAGGGTTTATTCTATTATCAGACTCAAGATAACACTGTAAAGGCAGTAAACATTTAATTTCTACAAATAGTGTTATAATACATGACTATAAAGTAATAAACAAAAGTGATTAAAATACCCCTTACGTTTTCACATTTATGTTTTGTTTCACCTGTTTTGTTTGTTTGCTGACTTGCTGTTTCATGGATACTTTTAATTTATCTACAGTAGTCAGAAAACATTTAGCGTAAAATTTTCAAGTTATATGCCCTCCCCCTTCCTCAAGCATAAAATCAAGCCTGGACACTCATAGGTGCAGTTGCACCTATATATCTATGTCCCTTTCCTAATGTAAAGTATATTCTCTCACGCTTCTCATTCAGAAATAGGGGTATTCAGTTGTAAACTTGTAATTTCCATTCATGATTTTGTCTGCATATTTATGCATACTGATCATACAAAAACAGCTGTCATCTGGTTCCTGGGTCTGAAGGAATCTAATACTATTACTATGCTTTGTAGTAAAATTTACACCTTTATACAGTTGTTAAACCAACAGGACTATAAAACATTAATAATATTTAACTTTTATATTGAATAAAATGTTCAATTCATAATACTCCATTCACGACATTAAAAAATCTCACATTTATGTATAGAAATGGAAAATTTAATTTCTGGACTATTAAAGTGTCTTCAGTGGATGAGCCTTTTGTTTGTTTTCTGCTAATGTTTGACATTTTTATGCCATATTATCTCTTTTTGTCATCAAATCAGAAAATAATGTAAAAACATTTTAACCTTCCACCCTATGATTCTTAATCCAACTTTGACAAATAGCAAATATTTGAAAATGTAATTCTTTTGGCTATGGAAGTTAAATCCCCTCATTGTTATTCATGGCAGTCACACATTTTAAAGCCAGTTAAGGGATTTTTGTTAAGTTCGTCTTTTTTAGTATGCACACTTTCAACGCCATAAAAACAGGATTTAGTTGGCTATTCAATGAAATGTTTGTGTATAAAATAAAATTAATGCCCAAGTGAAAACTAACATCGCTTGTTACTCAATGGTAAATGGTTCTGAAATTGCCCAAGAGGAATTAATTATACCGCATCCGTAAGGGATTTACTTCCAACCCTCCAATGTATGCTTCATTTCACCATCTTTTAATGGCTGAATTATTTCGGTAAACAAAGTTTTTTAAGGAATGATTTATCGTCAATGAAAATGACAACTCGTAAAATTTTATTTCTTGTCCTATAAAATAAGTATTATTTTATTATGATGCTAGTTACATTTTCTCCGGACTTGCAGTTTCATGCAATGGATTTACTTCTTTATTATTTTTCATGTGTATTTTTTTGTAAATTTTTATATCTTATCGAATGGAAGTTTAAACAGCAGCTGTTGTTTGTTTCCAACCGCAGCTTCCATGTTTTTTGTTTCCAACTGGAGTGTCATGGAATTTAACACACTTGTTTACGTTACCTAAACAATTTGGTGATGTGTATAGGATCCTATAAAAATTATCCTTTTCCTAGAAATTAATATAGACTATGATTTCCTTGAAAGGTGAATTCTCTTAGGATTGTCCCTCATTAGCTAAGGAAGTAAAATGTTCAGAACAACGGACATGTTGGATTGTTGGGACCTTACAAGACTTTGTCATGGAAGAGCGTGCATCTCTGTTTTTTTATGTACTGAACATATCTTTTTGTAAATTTTCAAAAAAGAAAACATGAAACATATTGAAAGTCTTTGACCTTCATGTATAGAAAAACCCAAAGTTAGATAGAATGAAAACAAAATTATTCATAGGTTAATGTGGAAACATCATCAAGTGTATTTATTATTCACATCAGTTCTTTTACAAAACGTGTTTTAATGGTCTCATTTATTTTGAAATACTAATTTATAACTGGCTGATGTGAAACAGCCTTACCAAAAAATAGCCACAAAAGAAAAACATAGCCTCAAATTTCTAAAATTTAAACTTGTAAAAGTTTTCAACAGGCTGAGGTGAAACATCTTTTCCAAAAAAATAGCCAAGGTACAAAATTATAGCCTCAAATTTCTAAAATTTATACTTGTAAAAGTTTTCAACAGGCTGAGGTGAAACATCTTTTCCAAAAAAATAGCCAAGGTACAAAATTATAGCTTCAAATTTCAAAAAATTTATAATGGTAAAAGTTGTAACTGGGTGGTTTCAGTTGACATGATGTTATATGAAACAGCTAGGTTACTATTTTTGGTCCTGTCATATTTTTTTATTCATTGATGAGTCAACAATATTTTTGGGTGACCTATTATGTTACTGTGAAATATGATGAGTGAAATGTACACTGTGATTAAAACCTTACACAGCTACATTCAATTTGTGTGTTTATTGTCCATAGTGTATCCCATTAGTGTCCCACTGTGTTTATAACTGGATCGGCCACAGTCATAATTAAACCCTGGAATTTTACTTGTTTTCTCTTTAATAACAGCCAAAATTGCCCATTGATTTCTGCAAATTAAAGACATTTTAGCAAATTTAATAGGAAACTGAGCCGTTCAGATTTCCTACTTGGTTAAAGATAGGAATTTATCTAAAGTGTTCAAAATTCTAGAATAGTATAATTAGAAAAGTCTTGCCGAAATCAAATCAGTATGTTTCTGAAAATTATTGAACGGAGATTTATCAAAACTATGCACTTCAAGTAAAGTTCAGAAGTATGTGATAATGAACTCGAAGGAATAGTCAAGCCTAATTTATTTTGCAGAAATAAACCTCTTTGAATATAATGCAGCTAAAAGATAGGTGAATAGATAGGAAAAGTTCAGATATGTCATTAACTGGTATAGATTACTGCTTAATGGCATTGTTTGCAGTCTATGCATTACTCTGGCCAGATTTGCTCTCAACTGACCATGCATGTTTTTGTTATACACAGACCAATGATCTAGAAATCTGAGATATTTAATGACTTTATCAAAAAGTATGTTTGGGGGTATCCAGAATGCCAAAAATATAACATTTCCGTCTTCTGACAGAATATAATTATTCTTTTTTCGTTATTTATCTTTCAACGCAAAATTTAATCAGAGATCTATTTTCAACATTAAGGGGAGATAACTGTCTTGGACTTTGATAAGGTTATCCCCCAAACAAAACAGTTTTTGTAAAATTGTAAAATATGAAATTAAATATGTTTTATTAAATTTGTTTAACTGCAGATGGCAGTAATTGAATTTTGTCCAATTTATCATCGACTTTTCATTTAAGATAAAAGATGCGTTTTCCTACTTATAAGCTCAGCACGTTGGACTTGACTGAATTGAATTGCACTCAAGTTTTCTTCCATATTTTCAAGTATCATAATTTCCTCATAGCATAAAGCAAGGACCGTATATTGATTACATCTTAGCAACCCATGGTAGTTAGATATGGCATTTAGAATAGCCCTTGCCGTGGCGTGATTGGCACAAATCAATGCAATTGTTCATTTCAGGAACTGGGGAAAATTATTTTTGTTCAAGAATTGTTTATTCATAAAACAAAATGGTAGATTGTCAGAGATAAGAAAATTGGTTTATACAAGAAAAAAAATAATCAAATATTATTTTTTACAGAAAATTGTCTCCAAATTATTTTTTTTTCAATTGCAAATGATATTTTTTTTTAAAATAAAACACGAGATGAACACAGACTTCTTTTTTTACGAATATTAAAGTGGAAATAGCCCAAGATTTTCAAAAGGGCAATGTACTGAATAAGTTCTAATTCTGTTGATTTTTCACAAGTAATAAAGTTATAAAAATTAAAATAATAAAGCAAAGGTAAAAGTTGTAAACAATGCAATTTAGGTCAGGTATAATGTTTTATTGACATAGCAAAACACACCTCTTAAACTAAATATACATCCTGCATTCAAATGATGGAATGGAATGAACTGCATAATTATTCTGCCATCATAGTCTTAGAGAATAAGGAATTCTTCGCTGTCCCCATCCTAAAGTTTAAAAGCAGGTTAGCTGCATGAGTAAACAGCATTAAACTTAAAAGGTTTTGGAGCATGCCAAGTGTATTGAGAAGTGATTTGTTTAAATAAAAATAATGAAATTTGTTGAAAGCTTTTCTCATAAGGATTAACTTCTTGGTCTTTCAATAATTTCCGATGACAAACTTTTTTTGTCCTGTCACTTAATTATAAATTAGAATTTGCAAAAGGTTTTACATATATGGCTTTGTATGTTTGATATGACTTATGGTGTTTGGTTTACATGTTTGTAAAAATGGTAATTTATGGAAAGCCTCGTAAATCATATTTTTTCATCCATTCTATAAATAAAATTGTAACATATATAATTTGTATAATATATGTACTAAATCTTACAATTACATGAAACATTATACTAAAATTAACACAAATAATCATGCATTACTTGCATAAATAAAACTTTTTTGTATATACAAAAAATCGAAAAAAAAATAGCAAGCAAAATAAATTATTAGAGTTACAAAGGGTTTAGAACATTTGATAAAAAGAATGGATAAGAAAATTAATTATTAGGGTTAGAAAGGGTTTAGAAATAAATTTGAAAATAAAATTGGTTAAGAAAATTAATCATTAGGGTTAGAAAGGGTTTAGAACAATTTGTTGTATTGTTACACAATGTACGAATATGACAAGCCATGGCATAACAAGAACACAGTGTGAGACAAATGAAATGGACATCTGTTAGTGACAGCTCCAGTGATATATATTATTCTGTTAGTGACACATATCAAACTTATGATGAAATATTAGCATAATAAATAGCCTGGCTACATAAGTAACAGCACATAAATGGAAACCATTTATAACTGTTTAGTACATGGTCCGTGACACTACACCTTAAAAACAATGGATATTAATGGAAGGTCTCTTTATAATACAGGTCAGTTATATTTTGAGTGAAAAAATCTGTTTCACTATGTTTTATTTGGCCAGAGGAAAAATTGGACTATTTTTAAGGGTCAGAGGTTATTTTTTAGTAAAAGATCAGAGTTAGGGGATGAATGAATGAGGGAAGAGATATACAAGTGAAAGCTTTCTCTTTTCTCTCAAAATAAATATCCTGTTATTTATTAGAGAAAAAAATTCAGTAAATTACTACATACTCAGTTAAAATAAGTGACATTTATCATATAGCTAATTTTGATCAAGCAGAGACCTCTATCCAAACTAAAAACAAATTTGTCTAATAGCTTGACGGATTAGTTGGAGTATGCTAGCTCTCTGACAACTTTTGATTGATGGCAAAAGAAATCTACTCTGACAATCACTATATATTCTGCTGCTTTAAGAAATTACACATTCCCGATAACAAATTTTATCTTTGTGAAATCGCCTTCCCTACAGTTTGGAGGGTGTTATAGTTTCTCAGTCATATAATTTAATCTCAGGAATATTTTCTGCTATAATGCATTTCCTTTCTGGAGAGTTTTTTTCCCCTTCCCACATCATAGTCATTTCCGATGATCTTAAAGTTTTACATTAACAGTTCAGGCCGAGGAAACTGTTTGTCTTTTATTTTTCATTTCATGCCCATTGTTCTAATTATTGTCTTGTGTTGGTCTTAAGATGGTATCATTGTTTTTTTCTTTCATACCCATTGTCATAACTATTGTCTTGTGTTGGTCTTTAGATGGTATCAGTGTCGTCTGTATTTGCCAAGCTGTTCAAGCAATTCTTTATCATCGTTCTATCATTTTGTTGTAGAAAACTTTTATTTTGATTGGATTATTCTGAAAAATTGTAGCTAGACTTTGGAGAAGCCTCTATCCAATTTATTTTGATTAGAAATGGATTCCAATTAATTTGTGATCATTCATACACTGCTTGTGCTTATAATTAAATTGGCGGCCTGATGTGGAAAATATGATTATTGAATCTAAAACTTTCTGGCATTACTGTCATCTAATGTGCAAAATAGTCTCTTATCTAAATTTTCAGAACTATCTATTCTTCTCAAAATAAATTAAGCATCTATTGTTGAAAGCAGGTTGTACTTGTTATTTGAAATATTTAGTGTTTACATTCCTCTGTGAGTTTACAGATGTTTTGGAGTGATGTTGAAATATTTTCTCTTTAATTGTATATATATATATCTATAGCTTATAATAAATAAAAGGTTTTACGATTGGGGAAAAAAGAAAGTAGCAAGTGCCTAGGTTAAAAATAAAAAGCCTACTTCTCACTCAACCTTGTTTAATTGTTATGCAGGGCTATAATGCATTGTTACTAATGTGTGGTTTGCCTAATGAGTAATTAGTCCTTTTTAAAGAAAATGAATTTGCATATTTGTTTTGAGAAATAGCATGTTTTAAAAGCAAATATATGCTAAAAAAAAAGTGAGACATCTTGGGGCAATATTTTATAAACCTTCCTTACAAAAATTAATGAGTGATTGTACATTTTTTAATGTCCAGTTGCAAGAAGTTCATGCATATAAAGGAGAGTGAGAGTGAAACATTATAAGTAAATAGTCTCAATCAAAATCATTTGAAATTAAAGTAAACCAGTTAACCTTTTTAAAATGTGGGAATTTTAGAAGTAATGAAATTAAATTTGTGTGAAGGACCAGCAATTAAAACTGATCAAGAAATCAACACTTCTGGCATGGTTTATTTAATGGTGGCTTATTATATTTCATTCACTATGAAGTTTAAGGGAGTTATGTTTTATTTAAAGACAGATAGTGATCTTTTTTTTTAAACAGTTTGAGTGGTTTTATGTGGGCTTCCATTAATTTAATTCCAGTTATCTATGTTACAAACATTTTTGTAATTTTCATAGCTTATAATCGGTAGTAGTTAAGAGCATTTAATGAAGTAATTTAGGTATGGTTTTGTTGCTGAAATATCGGGTGTCGTTATCCTTGGATTTCATATCTGATGGTTTAATAAAAAAGCATAACAGGTGAGGTGTTGAAAAATACTTTTTTCTTTTCAAATATTTTTCATTAAAATAACCAAGGATGGTATATAATATGTGCGGTAGAGTACTTTATATGCAAATTCAAAGTGAAAATTATACCATGTTCTCTTTTGAATAAATGTTTTTTGTACTTTTTTCAAAATTATAATATTTTGTACTGATATTACTTCACTTATAAATGTGAGTTAATAGGTTGTCAAAATTAATGTTGTCATGCTAGAGTAATTTCCCCTGAATATCAATGACCACCCTGTATCAGCTTTTGATTTAGTGTTTTATGGCGTAAAATCAAAAATATTGATGGACAATTATAATTCACATTCCGTGAAAATTGAAAAAGATATTAGTTATATATCTACAATTAGCTGTAGTTATTTAACAGTATTATTTGTAGGGGAGATAACTCTTAATAATTTTGCATGAAGTAAAAACAATTCCAACCAGCTGGCTAGCCTAATTGACCCAATTAATTAATTGGTCATTGTTAATTTGTAGGTGATGGTTTAGACAATAGTGTAGGGTCAGGAGAGGGTACCGCAGATGAAGAATTAGAAGACAGAACGGGGTCAAAGCGACAGAAAAAAAGAGGAATATTCCCAAAAGCTGCTACAAATGTCATGAGAGCATGGTTATTTCATCATTTAACTGTAAGTAGTCTCCCTTTAGTGTACAGTTGACTTTAACTAGTTGATTAGTAGTAAATATAAGTAATTAATGTCAGTAGATTTCTTGTATACTTTAATTGCGGACTGCAAAGCTTTCCAGATACTATGGATTAATTACTATTCCTGGTGCACTTTATGAAATTTGGTAAAATAGTCCAAAACAGAGCCACCATTTTAGTACATTATTGCATTCAGTAAATTCGTAAAACTGTGGTTTTAGCAGATTTTGGGATAATTTCTGCTGCAGAAGTATTTAGTGGATGATAATAATAAGATAATCTGGAGTGTTATAGACTTAGTCATAGATAAAGTACAATAGAAAAGTACACGCAGTAACTGTCAGGCTTTATTAGAGGGGAAGTAATTAAATGGCGAAAAAATGTATAGATAAAAACAAATCCATTGTAGTGCATACTTGTGTGATTTGATCAGAATTTACCATCTATTGGCCAAGGCAAGAATGAGATGTACTAAAAAACATATCAAGTTATGATGTGTAATTAACATACTCAAGAATCGCAGCACGTTTTTGACATGTATTTCATAACATCATCGTAAAAAAGTGGTATCCTCCTTATCCGTTAGAAATGATGTTGGTTTTTTTGTTGTTTGAGTTTTGACAAATGAGCGAGTGAAATAAGGGGGTAATCTTTACCAGCTATCAAGTCTCAGATCTATCTGAGGAGGGCTTGCAGATATTTTGATGAAAGCAGAGGTATTTAACAATGATTAGAAGCCTTCATCCCCCAGATATTTACGCTAATGAATCTTGTCATAACTGTGATGAAAGGGAATGTATGTGTATTGATAGATGGATATACAGTTATAATTGAATGATATCATATCATATCATATGTAATCCCCCAATAACAAATTTCTCTTATTGGTTCCCATCTAAAAAATAACTTTCTGACATATGTTAATTTGGAGTTACTGATCCTCATCTTAGCATAGCTAAGGCTTCGTCAAAAAAAAAAACGAGGAAAAAATTAAACATTGGCAACTTATCTATCGGGATAATAGAGATTTCGACTAAGACCTAAACAAAAATGAGCTACCTAATCATATCTCAAAACTGTCATTGCCGATCGGAAGATTTGGACGTTTTCATCAACCCCCTAACAATCGACAAACAAAAGTATTAACCTTTTAATCTGGAAGAAAATTGATGCAAAATCAGACTTGAAATTGATGTATAATTTTCACTATTTATTCAAGAGTCAAAATGAATATTCTTGTTCGTTGTTTAAGGAGAAATCTTCATTTTCTAATAATTACCATTTTGAACAAAAGGAAGGCTATCTGATTTCTCATAGTATGGAGCATTTTACACTGAGACGAGAAACTATTCAATATGCATTGCTATGTCCGTATCAAAATTCACACATGAAATTCTGTCCTTTATGACTGTGTACCATTGGGTGACAGACCATATAAAGACGAACGATTTAAACCATTGTGTCCTAAATGATGATATCCCGTCCCCCAAAAGCGTGAGGGACAAAGGTTAATGAGAAACGGAGGTTTAATGTAGAATGGGTTAATAGTACTACATAAATTAATCGGTTATTTTGTAATGGTATCTGGCATACCCTGTAGGATCACTTTATTTTTACTGTGTTTTAATTGCTCTAAGTTATTTATATTACCACAAATCGTCATTCTTGTTGACAAAGACTAAAAAAATCGGGTGATGAAAAGTAGAACATTGGTTCTGGAATTGAAATTTGATTACAATTGAAATATGAATTTAATCAAACAATATTCACTAATTTTCAAATTCATTAATATAGTTTTTCGTCTAGATTGAAAGCCAGTGGAGATTTAATTTACCCACTTAACTAGTTTTCATACGAAATGGATATTTATTTATCAAGAAATAATTCAATCAGCGAATTTGTGGCTGATCTAAAACGATAGGTGACTCCGCAAGCATCCGATTCATCATATGATCAATTCTACATGGGTGATCTATAGAACTTAATAAAGCAAATTTCCAAATTTTCCAATTAAGTATGGTTATTTTGCAAACCAGCTGATTAGGTTAGCCTCAACAAAAATTGATTCAATATGATGTTTCTTATTTGACTTGATTTCAGATGTCATTTTTGTCTACTTTTTCAGAAAAGTTACTCTCTCGTTTCCTTTATTACATCAGTGGGAGGAAAATTGCTCTGATATTTCTGCAGCGTTATCAAGATGGGGGCAATAAAAACATTCTGCAAAAAATAAGATTTTTACCCTGAAATATTTATAAATTATTTTTTACCTCACTTTTGTATTCAAATTAATAAATATATTGGATATCAGTTTAAAAAATAATCTGAATTTTTCAGAATTCTATTTTTTTTTTTATAAATGCTTTATTTCCTGAAATTAAAACTAATTTCTCAAAAAAGACAAGTTAGACTGATAAATTGATTTTATTAAAAGTTCAATTGGAATTAGAATTTGATGGATCAGTTTTAATTTCATCTTGTTGGAAATGACCAGTTTTTAACAGTGAAATACCAGGTTTAATTTAATTTGTTGCTCTAATTAACTTCATTGAAGCATTTTGTACTGGGGACATTAGGAAGCAGGCGTGAATTCCCTTGCCTATCTTGATGGCTCTCTTTTGTAATGTCCTGTAAAATTGGTTACAAAACATCAGTCCTGACACTTGAATTAAAATCCACTGATCTTTAGAAATGTCCAAATCTGTTGGTTTCCACAAGTGTTGACCATTGTAACTGACCATTGTCTATGGTGATCATGGGTCATTTGACACCAGACCCACAGCTTTGTGTTGATAAATGATCAGACACTTGACCGTGACAGCTTAGGTATTGATATTAGATTAGCATAGCTCTTTGTTTATGGGCCAAAGAAAAACTCATTTATGGGACAGCATATGCGTTGAAGTAATGCACATGCTTTTACTTTCAAATAGGGACTACCTCAGAATGTAAATTAGTTCTAAATATGGAAATTTTCTTTAGATGTGTACGTAAACATTAATGTAAGCTCTGCTGTCTACTTTTATTGATGTAGAATTTTACTGACTTTCTCAAGATGATCTTTTGTTTGTTAGATTTTAGGTGATCAGTTACATGGGAAGAATTATCCATTTAACAATTGATTTACCTTCTAACGAAATTACAGAATGGGAAAATAATTGTATATTTTGTAAAATTCTTTTGGTAGTATTGATGAATTGCCTAATTACATAAGGTCCTGTTAAAATACAGCGTCTTATACCTAATGGAAGGGTCAGGGGGCTGAGCTTAGACACTGTAAATTAAGGTTTGACAAGGGGAAGTAAATCATGTCGGTCTGACAGGGGGTGTCATTAAACGAAGAATATGAGACATTCTCGTATTATTAACACCATTCTCAAGTCATTGGTGTCCAAATTGGCATGAAAATCGCAACAAAATTACATGTTTTTCTACCAAATTGTTTCCCTTTTGTGCTAGACTTTTACCAATTGGTCATAATTAGCAATAGATTCATCCAAACTTTTAAACATTCATTTATCAAACTGACATTTTAAACATTCTATTTTCTGAAGTCTGAAGTTCCAGAACTGCAATTTTCATTAAATAAGTATGGTTCACGTTAGAAACAAATATTGCTCGTCTAATTGAAAAATTTGCCGAATTCCAATTTCAGTATTGAAAGGCATCTTTCTACAAGCAACAAACAAGCTTATCAGAAAACTTAACAATAACGTTGGTATTGAAAGACATAAAAAATAGTTATGAATTTTTATCATTAGCCGATAAAAAATAAATCTTAAAAACAACTATTTTAAAACTTTCACCGATTGGAGACATAAAGTTAGTTATTCTAGGGAAGATCATAGTCTGATAAGAATTTTTAAGTTGAAGACTTGGGACCTTCCGACCTTCAGATCAACACATATAGATCAATTTCCATTTAAATAAGTGTAGTTAGATTTGAACATTGTCAAAGGTTTAATATAATTACCATTCATTTTAAAATGAGTCGGAGTGTATGTGCCGGGTAATGGTGTTTTGCTAACTTGGTGAAGAGCTCCCAAAGGACAAGTTCAGTCTAGTACAGAATTTATTTTGTTTCAATTGCAGTTGAATTGACATGTTTTGGAACAGTGATATTCCAGTGGGACAAACATTGGGGTCAGAGGTCACATGATGGGTACTCCATCATGCCTGCAGTCTATACTGCCATTAACCTGAATACATGTCGGTGTCATTAATCATATGTTGCAATATTGTGCCAATTAAACTGCTAAGTTTTGGGATATAACTGACATTTTTTCCACTTTTTACTGTCACGTTTTATGAGGGTTTCTGTACTATTTTTGATTGATAGGTGTATGCAATGAAAAATACTCTACATTTTATTTTTAATGAGTTTTTGTTTTGTTTATTTTTATCATGACAATTGCAATGTTTTCCATCATTTTAGGAATTGGTGTTGTGTTTCAACATGTTTTCTAGCACATTTAATCTGACATGGGTTTTAGGTTTATTAATTTATTTTATAAATGATAGCGCTTATTATGCTGTAATAATTTTTTTCAGAATTTATTTGAGAAATATATTACATTTCTTTTATTATTTTTTACAGCATCCCTACCCATCAGAAGAACAAAAGAAACAATTAGCTCAAGAAACAGGGCTGACAATTTTACAAGTAAATAATTGGTAAGTCAACTCATAAATCTTAATATGAAACAGAATTTAGGATCAAACTTCAAAACTCCCAAATGTCATAATTTCTGTTTAGAAAATAAATTGACAGCCGTTTAATTTTATTAGAAAAAAAAGGAAAAGATTTAAAAATAAAAAGTATTTCAAACAAATTCATGAAATTGAATTTTTTATAAAACAAAGTAAACAAAAAAAAATCAAAAGTTGATTAGTTGTCTCCCTTGATGTTTGTTTTTGTTTTGGAGTAGAGAATACTATTAATGAATTGAAATAGTAATGTGTAAATACTTCAGAGTTGTCTTGTACTTTTCATCATTCATTGTAGTTTTGACATTTTTTTTTGTCTCTGGAACATTTTACCCCCTGCAGTAGATTACCATTTGTTAATAGGTTATAGATTTATTACGAGGTATTTTGATATGTCTGTCAGTTGATGTGGTAAAGCATTTTATTTCTATTGGGCCTGTTATTTTGGCAGCAGTTGCATTACAAGTAGATCTCAAGCATGAAATTGCTGTTTTCTACCAGGTGACATCCTGATCGAAGCTCTGTTCACCCACGTTAACCTTGTGCTAAACATCAGCTTCATGATGGACTTTTAACATGTTGGCAAATGGCAGCAAATTACCTTGTAAAAAAGTATTTTGGAGGTGTTAAAGAATTGCCAACTTGAAGCTATCATGTCTCCTAAGCATGCTGTGAAAGACATAGCCGTCTGCCTTCTCAAAACATCTTCAAGTTTTCACCCTGTCAGTTAAGCCCCCTATCAATGGTATTTACAACATAAGTTGTCAAAACTTTTGTTGGTTAAATGTTTTCTTGTCAAATTTGAGGTGAATGAGACAATCTATTTGTTGTAAGGTATGATAGGGGGTATATATAATCCTATCAGAACTAATAAGATTAATCGTTACCGTGATGGGTGGTTTATCTCCCTTTAGTCAAGCGTACAAATTATGCTCATTTTCATTGAAAATTTAAATGAAAATCACAAGCTTGTACGATTTGTTGATTTTGGGGTTTGTAGCTATTTTCTACTAAATAGGATTATCTTGGCACAAAGACTTCATAAAAAAATGGCGAACGTGATTATAGAATTTTTTACCTGTATCGGATCATGTTCACTGGGTTTGCTTGATGGTGGTAACTGGTCACACATAGTGTGGGAGATAGCTATCACCTACTGAAAGCTATCTCGATCAGGATCTCTCAAGTTTTTCAATCTTGGCTGGGGCTGAATTTCTGTACCCCATTAACCTTACCATCGTGATACTATCTCTAAACTATTTATTTTTCATCTCCTTTTTTCAGCTGTCTATTTAAAGATCTAAATTTAACCCAAACAAAAATTTATAAACATGGGATATCAGAGTGAACATGTTCTCAAATATAAATGTACGAGATAGGTATTAAGACAGATTTACATATTATGTTTGGATGACTTGAAGTTGGAACGCTAATTTTATTTTTAAGATTTTTAACGATAAAATGAATGTGTTTAGATACAAATTTGGTGAAGGAGGCATTCAGAGTATTTCGAAAGGAAAGTTGAAAGTCATTGTTTGGAATTCTTGAAATGATTTATTAAATATAAGTAAAATGAGTGTAATATTTGAAAGGCAAAACGGCGATCGAATGACACTCCTATTGTATGTTACAATAAATTTCACTTTTTGACTTTTCAATAGAGGTGGGAATTGGAAGACATAAATATGACAATTCTTTTAGACACGTCCCATAGGTTTTGTATAGTATTAACAAAAAAATCCTAACCCTTGGCCCTCGATGTGGGTTGAATATCGTGTGAAAGCCCTGGCAGAGCATTCATTGTTTTCTTTACCAATGTAAGAAGTAAATGAAAGTTTGATCAGATTATAGCCAGTCGGATTGTACTAAAGCAGGTATAATATTACACGATAAAATCTCTGTATTAAACTCCGATTTTGATTATTGACTGACCCTAAAACTGACGCCACTATCACGATATTTAATCATTTGGCGGGACTCTATCACCCAAACAAATAATATGAGTTGCATAAATTCAATAATAATTGTTATTTTTAAATATTGATTATTACGAGAAAATGTTGATGATATCTGCCTATTTTTCAAATCCAAAGTGCATGAAAGTAATTGAATAATGTATAGAAAATTTAAGAGTTTTATTGGAAAATGGTACCGGGTAGAGAATAAAAGAGAAATAGGAAAAGTGAATGGGTTTTTGATACTGCTGTACATTATATAAGCACAATTCTCCGGGGTGATCTGATTTATAATTCACCAGACGAGATAAAAATCGGCAGAATAGGGTATCTTGGCACTTATCAATTTACAATCTCATCCATGTATGGCCATTTATGCAAGTTCTTTTGTCGCGGAAATCAATGAGCCATGCCTGTGATTATTCTAAAAATTCATGGCAGAAAATACTAACAAAGGCTAACTCCTTCACTCAGCAGTACCATAATAATGTAGTATAGTGTTTAAACATTCATAGCTAGACCCGATCTGAAGAAAGAATTCTTCGAGCTAACCTATTATGTGTATTTTGAATAAATGTTATGGTCTAGTAAACTAATTATAGAAATACTGCCTTGGGTTAAAAAAACAAGCTTTTTCGGAGTTTGTTAACTGGCTGACTTCCTTTTCATGTGGAGGCTATAGCGCTGGTTATGTTTAGGGTTATCATGATTAGCCGTAAAATGGATCTTTACCTTTCCTGTTCATTTCCTTTAAGAAATGTGTTCCGAATTAAAGTGTAATCAAGCACGAACCACCTCAAATCTCTTTTCTATTCATTTGTGTATCTATATTTTCCTCAGATTTTTTTAAATGCCGTGTATTTGGCTGTTACTTAAACATAACACAAAGACCAATGTTTACCAATTATACAAAACATATATACACAGCTCTGTAATTTCTGTAATAAGTAAAGGGATCTGTTTGAACAGTCTATTAAAGCAACCACACCCTCTCTGTGCACGACTCCTCCCCTCCAATTCTACTTTCTTTTGATAAAGGAGATTGATTTAAAGGTTTCCGCCTTTGTTCGTTTTAGATATGGATTTCAAATTTAAACTTTGTAAACTTTAATGAGATTAAATACGGATATTAGATGTTCAGATTTTAAATATTCATCAGTGTAGATTTTTTTTCTTTTCACTGACACTGGCTTTTATTTAGATCATATGAAAGGCAGGATTGAATTACTCACAACATAGAAATTGCATAATATCTGCTAAATAGTTATTTCCCTTGATCCTTTTCCTCTTTTTGACCTACCAGTAGAGGGCGGAATCGGATGACTCTGAATGTAAAATAGAATTAAGTTACTTGTTATTATTTACATTTCAATACATGTACTTTAAAAATAACACTGAATATTGAATTTATGCAATTTATATTATTTGTTTTGGTGACAGCTTTTCTAATCCCAGAACTTGTTCAGGTTTTCTGACATTTTGATTTTTGACCTACTTCCACATTTATGTAGTGGTAAATTAGGTCACTGAAACCAAATTTTAGTGTAATGAAATTGTTAGTGCTGGCCTGCATATTGTTTCATAGTCGTGATAAGGTCATGTCTGTTTAATGTTGTTTGTTGATAAATCTTTGTGGAACAAAAGGGGATATTGTACAGATGAATGTTTTCAATGGTTGTGGAGTAAACTAAATATTACATTACACAACACAGGGAGGGGAGATATAAAGCCATCCATCATAGGAACTGTATAAGTGGAACATCTGCAGCAACTAAATGTTTTGACAAATAGTATAGTTAATTAAGATAAGTTTGCTATGCCTACAGTTAATTTTACCTACAGGAAAACATCAAAACTAATTTTCTAGCACCGATAACGGTATAACTTGTATATAATAACTTAAGTATCCATTAATTTCGGGGATTTGATGTCTTTTATAACTGAAACATTTGATTTCCTTCTACATTTATCATGCCGTATTATATTTCAGATAAATTACTTATTTCTAAACAATTTCCTACATCTTAGTAGTTGCAGTATTTAATTTGTTTCAAGAGCCATCCCTAACTTAAGTAATTTATTTTGTCTAATCAGTTACTAGGTAATTATTTTTTTTGGTACCCCCTGTCTTTTGGTGCAAACAGCCATGAAATCAGAAGTAGGTAAATACTTTGCAGTATACATAAAACGTCCAGAAATACAATATTTATCAAAAAAGAATTCTTTACATTAAACAAGACCCAGATTGGGTCCCTGCCCAACTGGTACTTACTCTATAATTGCTTTGTCTATGTTCTGAACATGCTTAAACTTCGAGTTCCGCGGTTGATATAAGAATCTGGTACAAGTTTAATTTGGGTTTTTATAAATGACTATTTGATAGCATTTTGGTGTGCATAGATGTTATTCAAATTTCAATAAGTGAAAGACTTTAAAATCTTTTTTAACCCAACCTAGATTTACAGGGATATTAATAACCCTATAATTATCTACGTCAATTAAGTAATTTTCAGCTCGATTTTTTTTAGCTTGAAATTTGATTCATTGATAAAATAGTAAAATAATATCTCGACTAGGTTTATCAGATTGTACCGGGATCTCCAATGTAACATTTTAAATGTAAATTTGAGAAATGAAATCCATCACAACATGACATGCTGTCATAAGAAAACAAAGAAATCCTCTTCGCCTTTACCCGTTTAGAAACAGATAACTTTTTGTCAGAGTTACATAAGATTTGTGCAGTTTTGTTTTAAATGATGTAGTGTATACATGTATTAGACAATATACGCTCTTTCCGACAAGCCGAGGAAAAACATACGGCTTTACTGTGATTATTCAGTTCACGTTTTACGCTAGGCTAATTTGTAAAACAAATTTTATAAATATCTTTAAGTTGAGATGTTTTTCCCGAGGCCATTGATGCATACCTAACTGTTTGAATGTAAATTTTTATCTTTTACAAGATTTTCTAACCTTTTTGGTCAATACAGGAAAAAAAACAAATAGGAAAAGATCAACATGAAAATCCTATGAATATATTCTTTCACTAACAATTTGTTGTACGGTATAAATAATACTTGTCAGCAAATCTTTTGTCATACATGGCTATATATGTAATAATTTGTCTTTCAAATTTAATTTTTTGTGACAACATCATGCATTAGAAATATTTAAACAAATTTATTAAAAGAATAATTTCAAATTTCAGAAAGGTTTTATTAAAATTAAAGTAAAAACATTTTTAGAATATTTTTGGCAACTATAGTTACAAACAATCAGATTTTTAATATTAACCGATAGATCACTATATACAACCGTAGAGATATTTATTAAGTGATTCTTTGAACTGAGATATTACACACTTGTGGTCATAGATTTGGCCATAATCATGATCACTAAGAAATTTCTAGGGGACTACATAAATCGAAAATCCATAATCCGTCAAGATAGAGAGAAACAATGGCTACCTAACCTATACCAAGGATGTCTGAATGCGTTAAACTAAGCAGAAAATCTGTCATTTATCCCCACAAAAACACCAGAAAAGACATTATCGCTGTATTGTAATCTTCATATGGAGACGGAATATTATAAAATCTCCGAGAATGAAATTAGTGAGATTTAATCCACAGCAATAAGATTTTTCCAGTATAACTGAGTTTAAGAAGCAGGCCAATAATTGCCTTTGTTTGAAGCGAGAGGTAATCTGGATCCCAACGGACTCTAATAGGATTCACTAGCTATTTTCCACATATTTCTCATTTTAACAACATTTAATAGGACATTTTGTAAGAAAAAAGGTTGATAAGTTTTACACAGCAATGATTAATGTCCACTGGAGGAAGTTAAATCTAAGGACAGTAAAGATCGAGAATTGACATTCAGTTTAAACATGGCGGGTGGCGAGGTGTATACAAAGATGTAGATAGACTTTGCAGTTGTACACTATTGTTTCTCTCTCTGTAGTATTGTTATTCTACCTTGTGTCTTGACGATTTAAAAAGGCGTGTGGAGTTATGACGATCATGTATCAGTTATTGTATCCAGAGATGATCGTGATGATAGGGGAAATACACGAACAAAACCATGATTATCATATCAAATATAATTCTATTGTGTATATTCTTCTCAAGGTGTCTCTATTTGATGCCATGTCATTCATAAAATTGACGATTGAAATTCTCTACACCATGTGATCCTCTTAAATGTTGAAAAGACGGAATTGTCGTATGTATTCACAAGTATTAGCTGGATAGTCGGTGATTGTGCCACAGCACGCAATCGTCTCATTAAATAACACACGCATGTCTTGGAAATTCTCATCTAGTCAGATTAAGTATTTTCAAATCAGTTTAATAATCTTTTGGATCAAGCTCTCTGCTCCATATGGACTTATACTAATGTTTACACTCTCTCCCTACTACTGTATTCATCAGTAATAAACAGTTGTTTTTCTCCGCTCATTATTTTCCCATATTTCAAAAATGCTAAAAGGTTGAGTGGCTTTGTTACATATGATATTTTGACTTTTGTGATGGGGTTAAGACTGACAGGGTCTTTAATGAATAGGGGAGATGCTTGGCCTACTAACAAGCCAGCCATAAAATCATTATTTTCAATTTTTCTCTTCAACAGTTGTCAAATTAATACAGTTGAAGTCCCTTAATGTATATCACAAGTTTATTTAATTTCTAGGAGTTGATCAGTGTTTTGTAAAGTAAATGATTTAAAGAAAAGAAAAACATTTATTAACCAAGAAAACGCATTTTAAACAGGGTAGTGTTCAGTCAGCCGTTCTCTCGAAATTTGAAAGTAAGAATTTGATTGTGCTTGCTCCAGCCCTCTCGTTTATGAATTTATTCATGTTGTCAGTTATATTGAAGTTTTAAGATGATGAATTATTAAAATATATTTCATATTACCCTCAAGTGGAACCTATAGACTAAATGGAAATTAGGAAACCGCCATTGAAAAATACCTTTTCATATCATTGACCCATTATAAAACCATAAAAATTGCACCAAACAAAATTACAATATAGTTTTTTCCTAAATTACGACCTACTTAATTGCTAATATTTTGTGAAATTTAATCACAACTTGTATTGAATTGGTAATAGTATGAAAGACGTGATCGAAGAATTTTGATATTTGCGTCGGAAGACAGACATGAACAAATGAAGGTAATTTCCTTTTGTAACGTAACCCGATTGTATCGAAAAAGAAAATTATGGAGAAGGTGAGAAGAAAGAAGGAAACCTGCAGCTTTTTCAGAGATTGTAACTTTAAATGGCCAGCTATTGACTTTTCTTTAAACCGGAATGTTTTTAAGATGACCGAGTTAATTGTTAGTCTGATGCTTGTAGTTTTTGGGACAAAAAGTGGCTATTTGTCACTTGTCATTTTAATATATTTTGGCTGACCCTCCCCCTCTGCAAGAGATAATTAGGCCTCTTTTATCATTGTCCATTTTCCAGGCGTGATAATCACAGCTTTTGTAATACAAATGCTCATTTAAAGAAGACAATTTTGATATCAATACTAACAACAGGGTATTTTTCTTTAATGTTTAGCCTAAAGTCCTTTGCTGGCCAAGTCATTTGGATAACAAGCACACGGAAATTGTATTTTCTCAATAGCATACGATTTGGACAGCTGGAGAAAACGAGACTAGCTCTTGGATTAGATCTTGCTATTATTAGATAAAAATTCCTGTTATTTCTTGATGAAGTAATGAGAATTTAATGGCATCTTAGAGGGAAATTACACCCACTTTTTGAACTTATAAAAACCGACTACTTAATTGAAAAATTATATTAAATTCATTAATGTGTGCAAGCTTTTCCACTTAGATTGCAGGAGTTTGCTTTGCACGACAACCTGGATAGCGAGCTGAATTTCCATAGTAAAATACATAATAATTACAACAGAATTACTCCGACCATACTTTTTTTCTGTCTTCAGAAATAAGAAATTATATAATAAAAATTCAGGTAAAATTTAACAGCAAGTGCCATGATTTTAATGTGTTTTGTAAGAGCACTTTTCATTTCATAAACTAACAATTTAAATAATAAAAAAAATACAAAGCGCTATAAAATATCAATTTAAATGATAAAAAAATATAGAAGTAGCGCCATATAATAACAATTTAAATTCAATATAGTAAAAAAAATACAATGGTCCAGTTAAAAAAAAAAAAAATATAAAGTTCAATTTTTTCCTGTAAAAAGCGTTATTTTTTTTATTTTGAGAAGATTAATGTTTGAATGGAGAAGGCATATAGATTATGACATGCCTAAGACAAGTTTTCCAGAAATGTGTTATCTATGAAACTAATGGTTCAGAAAATATTGTGTTATGTTGATCTAGTCGACATGATGTTGATTATTTTACCAGAGCTTACAAATCTTGATACTTAGCACATTCCAACACACAATTTTATTTTCTTCAATCATTTCGGCAGTTGATGATGTGCCTGGCTCCAGGATATTTCAACAGGAAGTTGATAAAACACATTGAAACATGAATGTGTTATAGAAAGTCATCATAGTTCACTTAGGTGTTAATTCCCTAGTTCCAAATGACGAAAATGGCTGCGTACTAATTGAATCATATTTTTAAAAATGTTTTTTAACCTTAAAATTTCCTAAGAGTGAATAAAAGCTTGGCTTAATTTGCATCATGAATGCAGTCTTTTAATGATTGCCATCAAGTTTGATGGTAATGAAAATGTGTTTTAATACAGAACTTGAGACAATACTGTCAAGTTTGTAAAATTTAACCATCACTTTAATGTCGATTTTATTTTCTGAATCTACGTTAATCATGGAGGAGGAGGAAATTGTATTTTTAAGTTGAAATAAAAAAATGTTTTTGGTATATGAAGGGAAGTAACTCTGTTTGTCTTGCACTTAAATCAGGTTTTATCTGTTTGTTAGGAGATTTTATCATGACTTTTGTATGTAATAAAATTTATTTTTGGAAAATATCTAGATCTGAAAAACGTTTAATTGCCGCAGGTGAAGAGGGGCAGTGCGAAGAAAAAAAATACATCTTTTAAAAATTTATTTTTATAAATTTAAATAGGAGTATGATAAATGAGTCAACCATTTTGGGCCACCCCTAAAGTCAGAATATATATGTGAATTTGGAAGTGAATAAATCAAATCTGCCATCACTTATATGTCAGATATAATGGTTGAAGCAAAGTGCTGCTAGAAAGTGCAGTGAAGTCTTATCACTTTATAGATACAGTCAGGGCAGCAGGGGCCGTCTCCAGCTGTTAGCTATACCACTATGGCTTTTTTTTAAGCAATGTTACAATAGTATGAATCATATTGCTTCCATCTATGATATGAAGAGTCTGCCAGTATTTGATACAGATGTGGGGTTTGATAATCATCTTTATAAGACAAATATTAATGGTATGTCAGAATTATCTAGCAAAAAATGCATAATCCTGCCACAAGAACTGAAACACTCCAAATTGGCAGTTTAAAAACATATATTTGATAATTCATTTATCGCTTGTCACAGTATTGTATCAAGGGTGGGTAATTCTAAACAAAAGATAAAATTCTTCGCTTTAATTGCAAAATAATACATTAAAGGTCAAAGGTCAAATCTCCACCAATCATTATAGTAATTTGTTGGCCAATTATATATAATGAAATGTAAATATCTAAATGAGACAAGAAGTCTATTGAAAAGTAAAATTGTTGATTTAATGATAAAATGACTGCCTTGTTAATATATTGATGTCTTGATTTAAGTATCCAGTTTCAGGATCCAGGAAGCAGGACCCCTTATGTGGTTCTAAGGTCTACCTGTAGGAACTTGTTCTATTCCATTTCCGATAAAATCAAAGATAGAAAAAAAAATTCTGCAAATTAAAGGAAATCAAGATCTGACTGTGATAAACAAGAGAATTACATGTAACATACAAAGGCATTATACCATTAGTTACAATGTCCTCTAAGGGAGAAATCTGACAATCGATATTGTAGCCAGCGGAGAATCTTAACCCCAATTTTTGAATTATCAAGAAGATTAGATATGCATTAAGTTTGATTAAAAACACAATAGATAGAGGTAAATTGATAATGACATGGGTTATAGCATTAGGCCTAGTCTGTTGTCTTCTTCTCTAAATGGATAGCAGCATGCTGTAAGGGGAGAAAATCTGATATTAACACATGACTGGGCATTCTGACGAGATCTATTTAGACATTAGCTCCGTGTAGAATGAAGAGGAGAAAATCTTCTATCGAGCATTTATGGAGAAATGACCTTTTTGTTGTGGTAAATTGTCTTATTTGGTGATATGAACATGTGAAATTGACAGGGTATTCCCACCTTCTTTATTCATTAAGCGGTAATTGATTTCATCTGCTCATTAAGCCCATTAAATATTCCCTCCGTTATATTTTAGATTTATGGGTTTCTATTCTATGAAAAATTAATAAAATTTGATTTTTTTTCTCTTTTCGCTGTGCTCTGTAAAATGTACATTGCATTTTGAAAAGATTGATCAATTCATAATTTGTCAGCTATTATGTACTCAAATTATTTCAGGTAAATTAAACTGAGTTGTCACAAATTATGATTAATTGCTTTTGAATGATCACAAAAATTGCGATTATCTCCCCTACCTGGCCTAACAAAAAATATACATAAACTTTGTTATGGATCTGATTTCTAAACTTTTCACCTGTTAATTGAAATTGTTCAAAGAATAAATTCTGCCAGGTATTAATCATGTCTATCTTGATCGAGAACTGTACAGTTAGATATTTCATGTAGTGTCTTTTTTCAGAGGTCACCCTACCAAGTTTGATAACAATAGTATGAGTAACCCACTAGTGTATCTAAATTGTCCCCAAGTTAAAATATTGCTAGTATACACAACAAAATAAAAGGTTAACATTCTTTAGATAGGTAATTTAAACTTGTGCAAATGTAATGTAGTGTAAAACGGGTCATTGAAATATCTATAACAGAGCCATTGTATTCTGTTGATTATAATAGCCATTTACCTGCCCAAAAGTGTCACAAAAACAATCAAGTTCTTGGTTTCAGGTAATCTGTCACAGAAACTGATCATTTTGTCATTAACAAGATATTTCTACCATCAATCAGTCAAATAGCTGGTGTTAAATTTCTAAATAACACAAGTTTGTGGTGCAGGATACCAAGAAATGTCCGACAAAACAAGATTTGGATAAAGGTGTCGTATTATTGACATTTGTTATCCCCATCAATGGAGAAAGTGATCCCTAACTATTTAATAATATTAATCTATTTTGACTGTTTTACCACAAGTTTTAAAATATCTGTCTATTTTTAAGTGGTAGTTTTGATACTCTTGTGATGCAATGCAATCATCCTTTCGAAATAATTGCCAAAAATTGTTAGGTTTATTATTCTGTGTAAGTTAATCTGGCATGATTTGAACTAAATGACTTTTAAATTAGAAAATTACTTATCTGCTTCTTTTAATGGTGCAAAAAAGCTGCATTGTGTATGCAGATGTCTGACGTTAACCATAACATGGTCGATGATTGAAAGTCGGGTTCACACAACCATGGGTCATCTCCCTTTTGATATCCACGGTTTACAGTCTTATCATCCATCTGATTTAGATTTAAAACATTTTTTTCGTACTTTTGTAATTATGAAGAAAGTTTCTTGACTTGAGTAACAGACGTAGAGATAATGGATACTAATATGAGAAAGAAAAAGAAAAAAAAAACAGTTTCTTTTATTGGAAAACAAACATGGCTCTGATTAAACTATTAAAACAACAAACTCAAAACACTTATGAAAAAAAAACAAGTTCAATATTTTTCCATTATCTATTTGTGATAATGGAGGTATATATTTTTTAACAAACATTCTGTTCCCATAGTTACGCAATTAGTTTATTTGATTGGTGGAAACAAAGGTACTGTGATGATAATATCATTTGTCATTTGGTTCTTGTAGATGTTAAGTGAAGATCACACCAACACCGTCAGTCTAATCTGACATCAGACTTTAATAATTTAACAAAACACAAAAATAACTATTTTTCTGACTTTTCCATCAAAACCTTGCTCTGGTAATAAGTATGGAAGAAAATTCACAAGGGACAAACAGATACTGCTAATTTTGAAGAAAAGTTCTAATGGCAGGACCTGGTTGCAGGCTGGCAGCCATTTTATTAATTAAGACTCCATTAGTTGAAATGATTATTGGAATACAAGAAGTTACAAGTGTCTCAATGGCTAGCTGGTGTCCATTTTCTCCTAGTGAAGCCGTGAAGTAGCCCATTTTATCATAACTAACAATGTAAGCTTAAATGTCTAAATCTGATTTGAGTTCTGACAGAACACATTAAGAGAAATTGGTATCAAATTGGGGATCCAAGTTTACGCTAAGGATTGCCATTGCTTTTTCAGTGTTCTAAGGTGTCGTGTACCATGAATTAATAACATTATACGTATGACTCTATTAAATTTATATCTAAATTACATTTTAAAATTTTCTAAAGAAACCGAAGTAGATATTTTATATATGGTATAAAATAAACAAGATATTTAGTAGGAGGGCATTTTTTTTTTTAATCGGTACTCCGAAAGCTTTTATTCTTCTCAAATTATATACAGTATAAAATAAACAAGATATTTAGGAGGGCAATTTTTTTTAAGTCAGTACTCAGAAAGCTTTTACTCATCTCAAATATCAAATAAAGTGGAAATTCGTTAAGAAAACAAAGACCTAGAAGATTATATTGGGAGTTTGGACAAGATAATATTTAGATTTAATCAGCTTCCTCAAATTCATTAAGGCATTCTCCTACAAGTGTTGACTCTGAATCTGATTGTGTAAACACACAGTATTGACTTTGTTACAACCAGAAAGCAAGCAGTCTGTTTGCACATTAAGCAACGTTTAAATTGCCCTCTATGATACAATTAATCTGGAATGCAACATGCATAAGTTCAAAAGGCAAACTTTCACTGCTATTTGAGTAATTGCTTGATTTGTTTGATGTTATAGGTATGGGTTATTAAATGAAGAAGATTCAACTTGTATCTGTGTAAAAGTTTTGAAGATTTCAAATGGTTGTAGCTATTTAAGTAATTGGAGTATCTGTTTGAAGTCTTTGATATCTATCACATACAAATGAGCAGAGAATCAACTTGGGTGTGAAAAACTTCAAATCAACTTGGAAAATTTCAAAACATTTTGTAAACATGTGAGAAAGGTTTTTCTTCATAGTTAGACAAGATAGATAAAAATTTGTTAGCGGTTGGAAAAAATGAGGAAGTGTAGGGACAATTTTTTTATTTAACAATTTCATGTTTTTGTTGAAAAAGTTTTGGAATTTTCATGTGTTTGTTGTCTATTTGTTTTGAAATTTTAAGAATTTAGCATAAAAGTTTGGTGATTATTGAAAGTAGAACCATATGTGTAAATCAACCTTGCCTTATTACATATTAAAGTGACTAGTAGTGTTGGCTTTTGTATACAACATGTTACTTAGCAGTTTGTTCCCCATGAATTCTATATTTACATCTGGGAATTGGAATAATTAGCAAAAATAAATAAAAATGAGAAGAATAATATCATTAGGGTTGTCTGCAGGGTGATGAGGAATTTAATGGCATAGGAATCCGAAAGGCTCATCAACTTGTAACTTAATCTCATGAAAAACTTTTAATGGCTCTAAAGAAGTAATTTAGGGCAAAAGATGTTTTCACCAGCCTTCTCCTCTGATCCATTTCATTTCTCAACAAACATTTATCATGAATTAAATGCATTTTTGAATGGTTTAAAGACTTTTGTCAACAATTTGAAGATAAACTGTGAAATTTGGCTAAGTTTAGGTTGTAATTTAGAAGTAAATATCTGTACTGAGGTTGATAGGGGAGGTCAGAGGTCACCTTAGTAATGAGAATTTGTCTAAATCTTGGCAAATGATGATCTAGACTCTGGTTTTTGTGTGGCGCCTCACTTGTATATCAGTCATTAATCATTCCTTAGTGACAGTTTGTCCACAATTAGGCCAAAGTCAAATTATTTTGTTGATAATTAGAAAAGGCCAGTGCAAAAAAAATATTGGTTAAAAAGTTAATTTTTATTTTTTTTATTTTCAGGTTTATTAATGCAAGGCGAAGAATAGTGCAACCAATGATTGACCAATCAAATAGAGCAGGTAAGAATATGAATATTTTTGTAATATTTGCCACTGGACACTTCAGGGGACAGCAATTAGTATATATTAATTCCCTTATACAAAAAATTTGTTTGTTTTTGCCAAATTTTATACTAAGGCAGCAACCATTTGATTTTCTGGGGGGGGCTATGGTTTTTTTTTCTGTGCAAACTTTTTTTTTCGCCTTCGGCGAAGAACAATCTATTTTTTTAGCGACAAACCGAAAACAATTTTTTTCTTTCAATTTTAGCATTACATATAGTGGGAGCTGAGGGTGAAACAAACAATTTTTTTTTCTCAGGGTCCAAAACAAATTATTTTTTTCACCAAAACCTGGAAACAAACTTTTTTTTCCAAAAAAAACCATAGCCCCCCCCAGAAAATCAAATGGTTGCTGCCTAATAACCTAAAAAAAAATCAAATTTGAAAAATTAATTTAAATTAAAACATAAAACTTTCCATGTATTTTTTACTATGCAAATTTACACTCCTCCCCCTTTCTGGATTTAAACCTTCTGGTATGGAAATACATCAAGCATTTCAATCTCAATCCAAATGGCCATTTAATTGCCTAAGCTTTAAGGATTATAAATTATTGTGACTTGCAGAATGCCAACTTGACAATAGAATACGAACAAAAAAATAAACACAAAAATTATGATTTCCTTTTCTTAATTAAAATCTAATGTATATTGTTTAGTAGGTATAAAAATGACGGAAATAAAATGAAGACATTTGTCATTATAACCACATTACCATCGGTTTTTCTCTATAAAATTCATGACACGGTCATTTTGGCATGTTGCAAGTGAAACAATAAACCATTGTAGTCTTACATAATACCAAACCCATAAACTCATCAACTGTCAAAAATATGCAAATAAGAGAAAAGTATTAACTAAATTTACTTCCTTCTGCATGTTCCAGTTATATTTATTTAAAAACCTTAAAGATTTTATACATAATTCATAAAGCATTTAGTGCCTTCTAGTATAGTGCAAGTTGATGCCTTTTATTGAGAAACAAAGTTTTTTATGTCGTAATAAAAATATTAATTTTTGTCGTCTTTGTTTCTGGTCTTTGTTTCTGCGGAACTTCAACAGTAGTTTGCATAATAATTAGTACTTAAGTGCTTTATAAATATATGCAAACTTGCTTTTTATTTTCTTTTCTATCATTTTCTCACTTGTACGCTGATATTTTTTTTATCTACAAGGCTATTTTCGCCCTGGGTATCCTGATATTTTAAAAAGCTATTTAACACAAAATTGGCATATATCATCAGCAATTTAGTTTTCATCTGTGGGTTGTTGTTAATTAGCTCTCTGTAAGCAGTCTAAAGGTAAAACTCTGAGATGAAACTTTTATCTTTGGTGGCATGGCTCTTATGCAAATTGCATTTCTTTTAAGCTTGTTATTCTTGACAGAATCTCACATCTCCTGAGGAGCGAAAATCTTTCCAATTGAAATTCCTCTTCCCTCATAACGAGGGTCTGTAAGTGGGTACTAAATGGTTTAAATGTGATCTAGATGTACCTCTAAGTGTTCCCTATCTGTTTTCAGTTTATACAAGGCCGTTCTTTGTTTCACATGCTGTTAGGAGTAAGATATTCTCTCAAAAAAACTATGTATATAAGCACTATTGTTCGGCAATAAAAGTGTTTTTTTGTTAATAGCACTTTAGGTTCAAAACAGTAATATTAATTTTGTCGAAATTTCAAATGTCGAAAGTATTAATACAATCGGTGAAGTTTCTAACCACAAATATTTGATCTGAATACAAAATAATTATACTGCATGTAAAAACAGATGTTTCATAAAGATAAATACTAAGACAAACATAATCATTGTCTTAATCTTTTCAGCACCAGGAGGTCATGGATATAGTCCAGAGAGTATGGGTTGGGATAGCCAGGCCATGGCACATATGAGTCCTCACAGTAAGTAGTTTAAACACCCCTGTACATATTTTGTGTTCTGATAAATTGAAAGATCAGATTAAGATGAATCTGTTAATCTCAGATTAGGCTTAATAGTTCATCAAAGGTTGAGTAAATTTGTTCACAGTTTAAGTGTAATTTGTTCACAATTTAAAAGTTAATGTGAAGCTTAATTGGTTCAAAGGATAAGCTCATAGAAAACAAACAATGTACAAATTGTTAAAGCACATGAAATCTTTCTGAATTAATATTGAGATTGAATGTGAAGGAGATATTGGGTATATACAAATGAGACAGCTACCTAATAACATGTAGAAGAAAAAATAAGACATTTTTTGAAGTTCTGTGTCATATTGGGCTTAAATAAGCAAAGCAAAAGTATATAGCAATGCATACTTATAAAGTGACAATTTAAGTTTTGAAAGAATTAATTACATGATAAAAAATTTAATATTATTATTTTTTTTTAATTCCAGTGTTCCAAGGAAGACATGGTAGTGAAATGTATGATCAAATGAAGGGATATTCTCATATGGAAGGACAAAGATACGATATGCTTGGAGTTCAGGGTATGCATAGTAGTGACATGTTCGGAAGTACTGCTGTCACTGGCAGTAGTTCATACTCTCAGATGTCACAGTTACGACCACCAGTTCATTCGCAAGCAATGCTAATACCAGGGCATCCGCATCATATGATGATGGGACACGGAGCCCACGGCATGAGTCCCATGTCAATGGGATCTGCTCAAAGTCCTCCATTACATGGCAGCTTGGACAGTATGGGTGCACACATTCAGGATATTCATGCTGGATAAAAATCAGGAGTAAAACATTGTGCTTTAAAAAGAACAAGGACATTTGGCTTGGCCTGCGAACATAATTAAGCCAAGGAATAAAGCGTGACTTACAAGTATTTGTGGGTACGGTAGTTTAAAACTACGACCTATTTTATTACAATCACGGTGATCTCTCAATCATTTAGCAGTCACTCATTGTGTGGAATCTAATTCCTAACGGTTGCAGGCTAGCCAAGGGAAGTAACTGGTGTGCTAGTCAATCTAACAGAGTAAGGGAGTCGACAACTGACTGCAGTTTTAAAACTAGTCTTCACAACTTGTTATAATGGGATATGGGGAAAACTACGCAAAAGTATTATTAAAAAAAAAACGCAGTTCATGTTGACAATGAGTTGCCAAGTATTATATATGTATTTTGTTGTCTCTGGACAAGAAACACGTCTTGGTCACATATGTGCCGCATACCTCATGATGATCAAAATAAATGTACATTTGAATGGCCATGACTTTGTAAAGCATTCCACGTCAAAGTATGTTCTGTCAAACATCAACTCTTCAGTTGAAGGAATATGTTTTTGTGCCATGGAATATTTGAATTTTTTGTCACATGACATTGTTAAACCAATCAGAAGAGTTGCCCTGTAGTGGGGTGACCAATTAAATTAAAGCTTTAAGATTTACCTCATTATTATTCCTTTGTAATTATAGCCAGTTCCATTGTGTTGGAAGTGGACATTTTATTTAATGGTGCATGTTAAAAAAAGTATTTGGTGCAAATTATTTGTATAGTAAAGATGTTTGTTGAATGTATGTTTATATATGTTATTGTGTATGAAAGTGAAAAATCATTATTTGGAGAGTTTTTTCTTTGTGTGACATTTTTATACTTTCTGGCCAGGCTGTTTAGATCTACTTGCAGTTTAATTTGTAAATGTTTTGTTGTTTTTGTTGAAGTTTGTTTGAATATTTTTTTTAGATTGAACAAATTTTAAGCTTGATATTTATTCGATCTGCCAGATTTTATTTTTTTGATAATTAACCAATTTGTTTTTGGTTTGTGATTTGTTACAGAATGATTTTTTTTTTGTTTTTTTCTTTTATCTAAAAACAAGTACTAAGTTATTTCTAAGTGCTGACCATTTATTTATGATGTTTTTAAAAAAATGTTAAAGTGCAGATTTTAAACTGGCATGTAATTACTACATGTGTATTTAATTGTAAAGTAATATTAATGTCAGAGACTGCTGAAATCTTTCCTTTATCTTTTTGTACTGATTTTAACTAGAGAAAGACATATTTATATGTATATCTGTAGCAATTATTTTAGATTGTTTCAAGATGTCCGATATTACATTTCTTAACTATACTTCTTTTATGATTCCCCAATAAATATATATTTACATTTTTTATCATTTCAATGCCAGAATGAACAAAAAATAACTGAAAAAGATGTATCAAATTTTCAGAAAATCTTAGACAATCATGCACGAGGTTTACCAAAAATACACTGAAATTGATTATTGTCTGAATGTGTCTGACTATGAGGAAATGAAAGATTGCAATGATGTGTGTGGTGAAGTGTGGAGCTGAGCTTGATGCTTAGGGACTTGTGAAAAATTTTAGGGAATTTTAATACGAGATTGTCAAATATTTTGAGCAAAATTCCAGAGAAATAAAAATTGTTGTAATAAACTAATTGCTTGTGTTTTATTATATTTGTTTGTCCAATATGTACCTGTTATTAAATGAGGCTGACAATATCAAAGGGCCATTCATTCAAAACTTGTAAGTCAAAGGAAGGATTTGTATCTTACTATCAAATCCTTGGTAGAAGAAAAGCTGACAACACCATGGCAAAAAAAAAACACCAAGAAACAACTAGCTTAAATACAAACATGTCAATAAAAAACTGGATAGAAAAGTTCATTGGCCTTTAGTATCAAAATCATACTTGGTCAAAATACAAAAATGTCAACAACAAAAAATCATAGAAATATACATGGGCATTTAGTATCAAAATCATACTTTGTTAAAATACAAAAATGTCAACAACAAAAAATCATAGAAATATACATTGGCCTTTAGTATCAAAATCATACATTTGTTAAAATACAAAAATGTCAACAAAAAACTTCATAGAAATATACATTGGCCTTTAGTATCAAAATCATACTTGGTCAAAATACAAAAATGTCAACAACAAAAAATCATAGAAATATACATGGGCCTTTAGTATCAAAATCATATGTTTGTTAAAATACAAAAATGTCAACAAAAAACTTCATAGAAATATACATTGGCCTTTAGTATCAAAATCATACTTGGTCAAAATACAAAAATTTCAACAACAAAAATCATACAAAAATACATTGGCCATTAGTATCAAAATCATACTTTGATAAAATACAAAAATGTCAATAAAAAAAATCCTAGAAAAATACATTGGCCCTTAGTATCAAAAACATACTTTGTTAAAATACAAAAATGTCAACAAAAAACTTAATAGAAAAATTCATTAGACTGTAGAACCAAAATCATACTTGGTTAAAATACAAAAATGTCAACAAAAAACTTCATAGAAAAATACATTGGCCTTTAGTATCAAAATCATACTTTATTAAAATACAAAAACGCCTACAAAAAACTTCATAGAAAAATACATTGGCCTATAGTATCAAAATCATACTTTATTAAAATACAAAAACGCCAACAAAAAACTTCATAGAAAAATACATTGGCCTTTAGTATCAAAATCATACTTTATTAAAATACAAAAACGACAACAAAAAACTTCATAGAAAAATACATTGCCCTTTAGTATCAAAAACACTTGGTTGAAATGAAAAGGAAAAAGAATTCATATCTCAAATTTTCATTCAAAGATAAAATTTCAAATCATAAAAAAAAAAGATTTGCACTTGTTGAAACTGAAGATTGAAGATTTAAAAGATGATAAAAATGATCAGTCAAATATTTGATTTTTCCATGATTCATATGGTACCAAAACTAGTTCAGATAAAACCTTCTGATTAGATATAAGAAGATGTGTTATGAGACAAGTCTCCATCCAAGTCAAGGTCTTCAACAAGGAGCCATGGCTCACACCAAACAGCAAGCTATAAAGAGCCCCCAAAATAAAAAGTTCCATTTGTATGACCCACCTAAGATAGTAGAGGGGCATCATGTTTTTGGTCTGTGTGTCTGCCCACCTACAATAGTAGAGGGGCATTATGTTCTGGTCTGTGTGTCTGTTCATCTGTTCGTTTGTCTGTCCTGCTTCAGGTTAAAGTTTTTGGTCAAGGTAGTTTTGGATTAAGTTGAAGTCCAATCAACTTGAAACTTTGTATAGCCTATGATACGATCTTTCTAATTTTAATGCCAAATTTGATTTTTTGACCCAAATTGCACTGTCCATTGAACATAGAAAGGATAGTGCAAGTTTCAGGTTAAAGTTTTTGGTCTAAGTAGTTTTTGATTGAGTTGAGGTCCAATCAACTTGAAACTTAGTACACATGTTTCCTATGACTTGATCTTTCTAATTTTAATGCCAGATTAGATTTTCCACCCAAATTTCACAGTCCACTAAACATTGAAAATGATAATGCAAGTGGGGCATCCGTGTACTATGGACACATTCTTGTTCTTCATGTCTTTTATCATATAGATATATAAAGCAGAAAATATGAAATAAAGTGTCCAAAATTTTTCTCCTACTGATTTTCATAGTCCATTTTCAGAAATCTTTTGCCTGAAATGCATGACAAATTTATTAAGATCTATTTCTTTAACAGTCATTCATAAATAAAGTATGTAAATTTATATATTCAAATTTTTTAGAATATGTTGACATGAATTCACCTTCATTTTCATTTCAACTAAGTTAGGTTTGATTTTTTTATAATGAACAATTATACGTTGAGAAATTAAGATAGAAAAAGTACTGTGAAAGTTTTCTTATTTGTTTAGTATCAGTTTTTGTTGATTTAATTTTCCCTTCTATTAACGAAAATGAAATACATATTTTTATTGAGTCAAAAAGCGTTCATATTACATCTACAAATTTAAAACTTCACAAACCAACATTGATTACACATACCAAAAAATGTTATCAAAGAAGAAACGCCTCTACCTAGAAAGCTCCCAACAACAATTTTAAATAGAAGAATATCTGAAATGCAACAAAATGAAGGAAAAAATAATATATAAATAGAAAAATAACAAAAAATCTTGATTGACCATTATGAACCAGCCACTTACTATCTAAGGAGGAATAATCAAGAACAAGATTGCAAATATCAAATATGAATAGAAGATCAAAAGAGCATTTCCCCAAAACCAACTGACATCAAATGTAAAACTATTTAATAGGTAGTAACCTAGTGTTATCAGGCTGTCAGTATTAACTATAGTGTTGTCAGTATCCACGATATTAATATCAGAGTTGTCAGTATCCACTGTAATGTTATCAGAGTTGTCATTATCCACTGTAATGATATCAGAGTTGTCAGTTTCCACTGTAATGTTATCAGAGTTGTCAGTTTCCACTGTAATGTTATCAGAGTTGTCAGTATCCACTCTAATGTTATCAGAGTTGTCAGTATCCACTCTAATGTTATCAGAGTTGTCAGTATCCACTGTAATGTTATCAGAGTTGTCAGTATACACTGTAATGTATCAGAGTTGTCAATATCCATGGTAGTGGTCTCAGAGTTTTGAGTATCTACTTTTGTGTTATCATGGTTGTCAGTATCCACTATAGAGTTATCAGATTTGTCGGTATCAACTATAGTGTTATCAGAAATGTAAGTATCAACTTTCGTGTAATCAAAGTTGTCAGTATCCAGTAATATGTTATCAAAGTTGTCAGAATCCACTGTAGTGTTATCAAAGTTGTCAGAATCCACTAGTGTTATCAAAGTGGTCAGAATCCACTGTAGTGTTATCAAAGTTGTCAGAAATCCACTAGTGTTATCATAGTTGTCAGCATCCACTGTTGTGTTATAAGAGGTATCAGTATCTACTGCAGTATTAACAGAGTTGTCAATATCCACGGTAATGTTATCAAAGATGTTCGTATCTACTGTAGTGTTATCAGAGTTGTCAGTATCTAACGTCAGTTATCAAAGTTGTCCGTATCTACTGTAGTGTTATCAGAGTCGTTAGTATCTAACGTCATGATATCAAAGCTGTCCGTATTTACGGTACACAAAGTGTTATCAGAGTTGTTTGTATCTACTGTAGTGTTATCAGAGTCGTCAGTATCTATTGTAGTGTTATCAGAGTTGTTAGTATCTAACGTCATGATATCAAAGTTGTCCGTATCTACTGTAGTGTTATCAGAGTTGTTAGTATCTAACGTCATGATATCAAAGTTGTCCGTATCTACTGTAGTGTTATCAGAGTCGTTAGTATCCAACGTGATGATATCAAAGTTGTCCGTATCTACTGTACACAAAGCGTTATCAGAGTTGTTAGTATCTACTGTAGTGTTATCAAAGTCGTCAGTATCTACTGTAGTGTTATCATAGTTGTTAGTATCTAACGTCATGATATCAAAGTTATCCGTATCTACTGTAGTGTTATCAGAGCCGTTAGTATCTAACGTCATGATATCAAAGTTGTCCGTATCTACTGTAGTGTTATCAGAGTCGTTAGTATCTAACGTGATGATATCAAAGTTGTCCGTATCTACTGTACACAAAGCGTTATCAGAGTTGTTAGTATCTACTGTAGTGTTATCAAAGTCGTCAGTATCTACTGTAGTGTTATCATAGTTGTTAGTATCTAACGTCATGATATCAAAGTTATCCGTATCTACTGTAGTGTTATCAGAGTTGTTAGTATCTAACGTCATGATATCAAAGTTGTCCGTATCTACTGTAGTGTTATCAGAGTCGTTAGTATCTAACGTGATGATATCAAAGTTGTCCGTATCTACTGTACACAAATCGTTATCAGAGTTGTTAGTATCTACTGTAGTGTTATCAAAGTCGTCAGTATCTACTGTAGTGTTATCATAGTTGTTAGTATCTAACGTCATGATATCAAAGTTATCCGTATCTACTGTAGTGTTATCAGAGTTGTTAGTATCTAACGTCATGATATCAAAGTTATCCGTATCTACTGTAGTGTTATCATAGTTGTTAGTATCTAACGTCATGATATCAAAGTTATCCGTATCTACTGTAGTGTTATCAGAGCCGTTAGTATCTAACGTCATGATACCAAAGTTGTCCGTATCTACTGAACACAAAGTGTTATCAGAGTTGTAAGTATCTACTGTAGTGTTATCAGAGTCGTTAGTATCTAATGTCATGCCAAGAGAGTTGTCAGTATCTACAGTATTCACTGTATTGTAATAAGAGTTGTCAGTACCCACTGTAGTGTTACAAGAGTTGTCAGTATCCACTGTAGCGTTATCTTAGTTATCACTATATATTGTAGTGTTTTCAAGGTTGTCAGTATCTATTGAAGTGTTAACATAGTTGTCAGTATCCACTGTAGTGTTATCAGAGTTGTCAGTATCCACTGTAATGTTATCAGAGTTGTAAGTTTCCAATCTAATGTTATCAGAGTTGTCAGTATCCACTGTAATGTTATCAGAGTTGTCAGTTTCCACTCTAATGTTATCAGAGTTGTCAGTATACACTATAATGTATCAGAGTTGTCAGTATCCATGGTAGTGGTCTTAGAGTTTTGAGGATCTTCTGTAGTGTTATCATGGTTGTCAGTATCAACTACAGTGTTATCAGAAATGTAAGTATCAACTGTCGTATAATCAAAGTTGTCAGTATCCAGTAATATGTTATCAAAGTTATAAGAATCCACTGTGGTGTTATCAGAGTTGTCAGAATCCACTGTAGTGTTATCAAAGTTATCAGTGTCCACTGACTGTCGTATTATCAGAGTTGTCAGTTGTCTCTTAATTGATATCAGAGTTGTGTCCAGTCATATTATCAGATTTGTCACACGTTTAACCAACTTTTAAGTCTGAACGACTTTCTAATATGTATATATTTATATATCAAATATGAATAGCTACAAATAAACTCAAAGTGATAACCATAGAAAATAATAAATGTATCCACAGATAATATTCGTAGATAATAGTGTTCTTTTCTTTTATATTCAGCATTGTTTATTTTGTTATCACAATGAAATAAATCTTATATCTTTAATTATTGTATTGCTGCAATATTACATATTTGTAGGTATTAATTTTTGTCATACTAGTATCTTTATTTCGTCTTTTGTGTTATTTTCAGAAATAAAGTCGGTTGTATTTACTTTGTTAGCCAGATCTGTAATGAGTCAACCAGTTTTTGGTCAGATGTTTTGTTATCGTGTTATTGGGTTATTGTTATTACCTTGATATTTTGTTGAGTAAATGTTAAATCTTCCAAATCAGTGTTATTGGCATATTTATCGCTTTTCATCATGATTCGTCACAGTGCTATTATCAGATATCTCGTTCGTCAAAACGTTATTGTTAAAATCATGATTAGTCGGTTTATAATTGTTAGAATCAATGTGTTACTGACAAAAGTATGTTTGATTTTAAGTCATTGTTATAATCTTAATAACAATAATTTTAATAACAATAATGTGTTAAATATTAGTCAATGTGTTATTGTTTTAATCATAATATTAGTCAATGTATTATTGTTAGAATCATGATATTAGTCAATGTGTTATTGTTAGAATCATAATATAAGTCAATGTGTTATTGTTAGAATCATAATATTAGTCAATGTGTTATTGTTAGAATCATGATATTAGTCAATGTGTTATTGTTAGAATCATAATATTAGTCAATGTGTTATTGTTTTAATCATGATATTAGTCAATGTGTTATTGTTAGAATCATAATATTAGTCAATGTGTTATTGTTAGAATCATGATATTAGTCAATGTGTTATTGTTAGAATCATGATATTAGTCAATGTGTTATTGTTAGAATCATAATATTAGTCAATGTGTTATTGTTAGAATCATAATATTAGTCAATGTGTTATTGTTAGAATCATAATATTAGTCAATGTGTTATTGTTAGAATCATGATATTAGTCAATGTGTTATTGTTAGAATCATAATATTAGTCAATGTGTTATTGTTTTAATCATAATATTAGTCAATGGGTTATTGTTTTAATCATAATATTAGTCAATGTGTTATTGTTAGAATCATAATATTAGTCAATGTGTTATTGTTAGAATCATGATATTAGTCAATGTGTTATTGTTAGAATCATAATATAAGTCAATGGGTTATTGTTACAATTCTACTCGGATTTACAATAAGTCAATGTGTTATTGTTAAATCATGATATTATTAGTCAATATTTTATTGTTAGAATCATGATATTAGTCAATGTATTATTGTTAGAATCATAATATTAGTCAATGTGTTATTGTTAGAATCATAATATTAGTCAATGTGTTATTGTTAGAATCATGATATTAGTCAATGTGTTATTGTTAGAATCATAATATTAGTCAATGTATTATTGTTAGAATCATGATATTAGTCAATGTGTTATTGTTAGAATCATAATATTAGTCAATGTGTTATTGTTAGAATCATAATATTAGTCAATGGGTTATTGTTAGAATCATGATATTAGTCAATGTGTTATTGTTACAACCATGATATTAGTTTTTATCATATATTTAGTAGTAAATACAGTAGTTTTGAATATATGATAAATAGCCTGCTATTTAATCCATATCGCGCAACATTAATACGCACCCTTTATCGCATGGCTATCCTTTATCACACCCCTACTCGGATTTACAATAAGTCAATGTGTTATTGTTAAATCATGATATTATTAGTCAATATTTTATTGTTAGAACCATGATATTAGTCAATGTGTTATTGTTTTAATCATGATATTAGTCAAATGTTATTGAAAGATATGTTGTTCGCCATGATATTATTGCTAGACTCATTATTAGTTCATGTGTAATCGTTAAAAATCATTATTAGTAAATGTTTCATCGTTTTACTGTTAGATTTGTTGTTAAGTAATATATTATTTGTTATAACCATGATTCTAGTCAATGTGTTATTGTTACAATCATAATATTAGTCAATGTGTTATTGTTACAATCATAATATTAGTCAATGTGTTGTTGTTAGAATCATAATATTAGTCAATGTGTTATTGTTAGAATCATGATAGTAGTCAATGTGTTATTGTTACAATTATAATATTAGTCAATGTGTTATTGTTAGAATCATAACATTAGTCAATGTGTTATTGTTTTAATCATAATATTAGTCAATGTGTTATTGTTTTAATCATGATATCATTGACAGATATATTGTTCGACATCATATTATTGTTATACTCGTTATTGATCCACGTGTTATTAGTTACAGCGGATTCCATTGAGTGTGTAGCGAAAGGTAATATCTTTGGTTAGCTTGCTTGTTAGCTGAACTGTGAAGTCATTATTAGGTCAGGTATACTACCCTCCTTTCGAAGTAGCATAGTCCAACAGACAGATCGATTGGTTTTCTGTCGGACTAGTCTATTCTTCAAGTATGGTAGTTTACCTAACCTATCAATGAATTCACGGTTCAGCTAACAAGCAAGCTAACCAAAGATATTATCTTTGGCTACACACTCAATGGAATCCGCAGTAGTGTGTTATGGTTGAAATCATGATTAGTAATAGTTGTATCGTGTTATTGTCATATGTGTCATTAGTCATTATGTTATTGTTAAAATCGTGATATTAGTCGATGTGATATTGATAGAATGATGATGTTCTTCATAAAGTTTTTGTTAAAATCATGATAAGTCATTATGTTAGTATTTGAATCAAGATAAGGTTGTCATTTTGTCCCTGTCATAGTTATTGCTTCTCGATGTGCTTTCGTTAAAGTATTTGTTGTGTTACTTTATATATTATGAATTCGTATTCCATGTATCATTTGTCATTTTTTGTTGTTGCTTATAGTATTTCATTTCATAACATTATGTACTATGAATTAATATGATTATCAAATTTCAATTATTGGTAAACATTTTGTTCAAGTTAGTATCAGTGGTTATCGGATTTATCATTAGTCATTGGGTAACTGGAAGACAAAAAGATAGTTGTCGCGTTTTTGTGACTATTCTGTTGTTGTTAGTACATCGATTGTCATTACACTTTGTTGTTCGTACAAACATTGTCATTACATGTTGTTGTTAAATTGGTCATTTTGTTACTGTCAAATTAGTCGTTTTGTTATTGTCAAATTCGTCGTTTTGTTATTGTCAGATTTGTATCGCGCGGCAAAATGCAAGATGACTCGTTATAATATTCATGTTCTTATTAACAAATGTATATTGGTATAACCATATCATCGACCATTAAGTTGTTGTTAGATTATCGCCAGCCATTTTATATATCTATCAATTATTACACATTCAACACACTGGTCATAGCGTTATTTTAAAGTTATTAAAAAATTAGTTGACCATTATAGATGAGGAAAGATACATCGGTCATTGTCAGACTTGCTATTGATACTTATATATCAGATTTAGAATTAACGATGTGTGAACTACGGTAAATACAATGGTATTTTCATATTTTCGAATTTGTTATTGTTGTGTTTTGTAACGTTATAATCATTATCGGCTAGGTTAAGATGTTACTGTTAGATCTATCGTTGGCCATTCTGTTATTGTCATATTTATAACTGATTATAGCCCAAATGTCAGATTTGTAACTGATTATCGGGCCTTTTGTCAGATTTGTAACTGATTATCGTCCCTTTTGTCAGATTTGTAACTGGTTATCGTCTTATTGTCAGATTTATAAATTATCGTTGGTTAGTGTAATACTGTCAGGTATGTCGTTCGTCAATATACTAGTAAAATTGTCAGAATAATAACTGCTCATTGTGCGTTTGTCCAATTTATAGTCCCTCACTTTGTAAAGTTTACTCCGGTATGTCATTTCGTTTTGGTCATTGTGTTGTTGTCAGATATATCGCTGGCAAATATGTGCTATTGCCACCTTGGTAGCAGGTTATTGTACTTTTATAAGAATTATATCCACTGTTTATACTAATTGATTACTAGTATATATTCCTTTGTATTTTGATACGTCCTTTGTCAGTCGTGGGTTCGTACTTTTATTAAATATATCCAGATCATTGGCTATTTTAAAGTAGATCTAATATCAGTCATTATCGCATTGACATATTTAAGTTAGTCATTGTGTTAATGTCAGCTTTACGTTAGTCATTGTGTGAATTCTCTAGGTTTTTCATTGTGTTAATGTCAGAATTAAGTTGGTCATTGTGTTAATGTCAGATTTGAAATGATAATTGTATTAATGTTTTGAGGTGATCATGGCGGTATGGCAGCTTTAAGTTGTTCATTGTGTTAATGTTTTAAGTTTGTCATTGTGTTAATGATAAACTTTGCTGATTGACATATAGTTGCATTTTGTTTTTGGCTGCTTCCATTTACAACTGCACCATTGTGCTGTTTGCAACTGTTCAATTGCCCGTTGTTTAATAGCAGCTTTAATGTTGCTCATTGTGTTGTTTGAAGCTGTGTCAGTGCCCATTTTCTGTTTGCTGCATTATCATTGAACATTATATTGTCTGCAGCTTACTATTGCCAGCTGTGTAATGGCATCAATTGCATTCCTCGCTGTGTTGTTTGAAGCTGTGTCAATTGTTCATTTTATGTTTGCCGCATTATCATTGCTTATGGTGTTGTTTGCAGCTGTACCATTGCTCACTATGTGTCGGCAGATTGAATATTGCTCATGTTTTGTTTGTAGCTGTTCCATTGTTCATTATAAACATGAAGTTTTATCGTTCCTCATTGTGTTATGGACAGATCTACAATTGCTCATTATGTGTCGGCAGATTGATCATTGCTGAATATGTTGTTTGCAGCAGTTCAATTTCTCATTTTGTGTAGGCAACATTTTTGTTGTTCATTGTGTTGTTTGCAGCTGTACTATCGACTGTTGTTTAATGGCAGCTTTTACATTGCTCATTGTTTTTTGTAGCTATACCATTGTTCATGTTACGTTGAAAGAATTCTCATTGCTTTTTTTGTGTTTTGCAGCTGTGCCATTGCTCTTTATATGTTGGCAGATTTATTATTGCTTAAATGCAGTTTTTCCGTTGTAAATGTTGTGTTCACAGGTTCATCATTATTCTTTGTTTTAAGTGGAGCAGTGTCATTGCTCGTTTTGTATAGGCCGTTGTTACATTGTTCGTTTCGTGTTCGCAGATGTATCGTTGCTCTTTATGTAATTGCATCTTTATCATTGCTCATTTTATTGGTTGTTGCTATACCATTTTCTTCTTTGCTGGTGGTCTATATTATTGGTGATCGTACATTGTGTTGTTTGCAGCTGTATCATTGCTCATTTTGAATTGGCAGTTTTGTCATAGCTGATTGTATTTTTGCGGCTTTACCATTGCTCATGGTGTTTGTACTTTTTTTTTTATTGTTCGTTGTGTTGTATGCAGTTGTACAATTGCTCATTAAGTAATGGCAGATTAATCATTGCTCGTTGTATTGTGCCTAATCTTCCATCGGTCATTTTATGTTGGCAGTCTTATTATTGTGCAATGTGTTGTATGCAGCTGTGTCAATACTGTTTATGTAATGGCAGCTTTATGATTACTCAATGTGTTGTTTGCAGTTGTCAGCTGTTTCAAATCTCATCTTGTTGAGACATCAATATAATTGTGTTGTTGGTAACTACAACAATGTTAATTGCTTTATAGCTGATTATTGGTTCGTTTATCTGCTATAATATTGTTCGTTGTGCTTTTTTGCAATTTTTCATTGCAAATGATAAATAAAGGCAACAGTAGTATAACGCTGTTAAATAGTCATAAATCGATTGAGAGAAAACAAATCCGGGTTACAAACTAAACCAGAGGGAAACACATCAACTAAAAGAGGAAAACAACGAAACAACAGAAACATTGAAATGCAACAACAAACAAACGACAATGCAAAACACACAGAAACGAACTATAAGATAACAAATGTCATTTTCCTGACTTGGTACAGGACATTTTTATAACAAAATGGTGTGTTTAAACCTCGTTTTGTTGCTAGCCCAACCTGGCGCTTTTATGGCAATGTTAAATACACCACTAAAATGAAAGCAATACATGACAGGATTACAGTACAAATAAATGCAAAAACAATCAGGACAGAATAATACAAAAATAAACAATATAATAGAACATTTCGACATGGTCCACAGAATAATAACGAATACGTAAAACAACCTAGGACAGCACACAAAAAACGGAACCATGAACTGTCCGTCACACATCTGTATCAACACCACAAAAGTGACGTTATGCGATATTTAAAAAAAGGATATAAATCAAGATTAGGTTTGTAATTATGTTATTTGATGTATTTTATACCAAAAATTGCAATGTACAAGAATATTTAATATAGAATTGTATTAGTAATAAGTTAATTAACTGTATTAAATAGCTATGTTGGTATTTCTTCTAAATCAAACTGTAAAACAAATAACACCTTTATCATATATACAAGACTCGTTGTTTTACTTTTGTTAGTAGTTCTATGATTGGTCGTTGTGTTGAGTTTGCTGCATCATTGAAGTGTTATTACTGCTTACAATTTCTTTTGCGTGTTGTTCTATCCTTCTAGGTCGTTGAGTGTTGTAGGTGCAACATTTCGTAATAAAGTGTTGTCAGTTTTGTATTCACTGAAATCCTGCATTGTATATTCGGTTTTTATGGTACGGTGCATCTTTGGACGTTACTCGTCTGATATACAGATCTACTCCTTCTGTTTAAGAAGGTTAGTTATCATTCATCTTTTATTTTTCGACGTATCTTTGCTTATTGTATTGTTAGCAAATTTGTCAGATTCTGGTTTGTTCGCTGAGTAATTAGCAGATTTATCTTTCTTCAGTAAGTTGTTAGCAGATTAATTGCTGCTTAAATGATATTGGCAGAACTATGTGAGTTCATTGTTCATTGTGTTGCTTGTATGTTCACACATTAACCGTTGTTTTAAGGAGTTATCTATATAAAGATAGGAAGATGTTGTATGATAGTCCATATGACAACTATCCATTTGGACCATACAGTCGCTCTGAAAGAGAACAACACCACGCACTAACAGCCATTTTGACACAACTATCCACCATTTTGTTCCTTTCTTGCCGATTATTTTTTTTACGAAATAATGAAATGAATAAAAGGAAAATGTGTATGTTAAAGGGCCAGTTGAAGGCGCGGCATTTTCTCATTGGTGTCCTTCTGTCCTTGTGTTCTGTTCTTTGGTCGGGTTGTTATCTCTTTTATACATTCCCTGTTTCCGTCCTCGTTTTTATTGGACTGCAAATAGAATCGTATATTATATTAGAAGATTCGATAACTGTTTTGTTTTTGCCTTTGTAGAACCATTGTTTTCACGTTGCCATTTAAACATAATCTAAGCTTACGGATCCCGAGTAAATTTGCCATTTCTTGTGTTGCTATGCATATAAATCCGTTTTTTTTAACATTTTTCCTCTTGTCATAGGCGGAGTGTATTTCATTGCTTTCAAATAGTTGAAATGAATTTAGTTTGATTAAGTTATTTATACAATCATAAAAATTACTTTTATTTGAGGGATGGACGTAACTTAAAGCAAAACCTCTGTTATCCAGGGTTTTTGACAGCGTGCTGATCGTCATTGAATATTTTTGTAGACTTCAATGATTCATATATTTATCAACCAAAGTATACGGCATTGGAAGACTAGAATTCCTCAAACTAAATCAACAAATAAGACAAGAAATGCAAAAGCAAAATAATAAATAATGAACAGAAAGATTTCGAAATAAAAACCTCAGGCTCCGTTAATTGTGAGACAGACTTCGCTTACTGAGACCAATGCGTCCACTTTATTGAAACTTCCCTATCAAACTAAGAACTTTGTCATGAAAATTAATTGGAATTTATTATTGGTTATTTTGATTTTTCTATATTATTTAAGCGGCTTTGACTTGTTCTTTCGTATTTGCTGTTGTCCGCAGCTTTTCTGTAGCACTATATGTTGCTAGGTAGAGCTAATATGTATACTCAAAGTTTGTTTTCAACGGGCCAATTGTCCAACTGGGAGCTCTATATCTTGCTATCGGATTAAATCTTTAGATACGCACTTCCTTGTTCGTCTTTACCTAAGCTTTGGTTGATATGAGGTCAGACTTGTGCATCGGTCTAAAATGAGGTCGTCTACTAGAATTGGTTTAGTTTTTTATGGACCAACGTTTTCAGCTATAGTCAGTGATGCCGGTGATGTTGCTTCGCATCAGACACAAGTCAGCTCCTTCTGTTCTGAAATTCAAGTTTTAGCATAAGAAATAGATACATTTTGTGACCTGTTTTATTTATCTATTTAAGAAAATATTTATCTAATAAATTATTAATTTATTTATTGTCTTTTTTTCATTCTTTTTTTTCTTCTACTTTTTTTCAATTTTCTTGCTTTTTAACTAATTGTTTATATAATTATTCATTTAGTTATTTTTATTCATTTATTTCACTTTCTTTAACTAATTCTTTATATATCTATTTAGAAATTTATATATTTATTTACTTATTTTCATTTTGATGTTCAGTGGTTTGGTCCTAGACATTCTTGTATCATAAATTTTTGGACGTTAGCGTTAAACAATAAATTATCTTTGTTCAATATGTTGTAACCTCCGTTTAATTTAGACATCAAAGTGTCGTCTGTTCAATGGTGTTCAATTCTTAAACGTCAACAAATCTTTTTTTCAAATCTAAACCTTTTTTAATTTGATGACGTGTATCATAAGTATTTAATTTAATCAGATAACTTGGAGTGATAAAAGAAACAAGAAAAGGACCGATTCAAATCGGAAGTTTATAAATACTACTTTGAATTTTGATATTTGGTCGGTTATAGTGTACAGTGGGTGCAGACGGGCTATAAAAATACCTAGGCGTTTATAATTAGTTATGCTGCATGGCGATGACTGAATGTGCTTAGCACCATTTTTAATTTTCAATGCAAATGACCACTTTCATAAAGAGATGTTTATCATATAACGATATGCGATAAGGTGTATCATTTTCAAAGCTTCGATTTAAAAACGTTATTAACGAAAGGTTTTAATTTTCACTGCTTCGGGTCCTTTTTTTAATTATTTGATCAAATCTATAATGAGTTTTTGGGAAATAAAGTTTGTATATGATTTTGATAAGGGAGATCAATCATCGACGCTTGTTTTGTTTCTTTGAGATGGGTACCGAAAGTAAAGTAAATAAACATTCGGGACTGATCTACTCAGTAATCTAAGGCCAAACGTGTGGTTTTCTTTGTTGATCTACTCAGTAATCTAAGGCCAAACGTGTGGTTTTCTTTGTTGATCTACTCAGTAATCTAAGGCCAAACGTGTGGTTTTCTTAGTTTTGCATCAGGTTTTTAATGATCTCCAAAAAGGAAAAAAAGGAAATTGAGTAAAAGTAAAATGCAGGGTTTTTTAAGAACATATTTGAAATTTAGTGATATGTTTATGTCCTGGACTGATTTTAAAGTGCACGAAAAAGGAAAAATAACAAAAATACCGAACCTCAAGGAAATCCAAATCGGAAAGTCCCTTATCAAATGGTAAAATCCATAGCTCAAACAGTCAAACGAAATATGGAAAAAACCTCATATTCCTGACTTGATATGTCGAAACTTTTAAATTAAAACTGGTTTTATAGCTAGCTAAACCTCTCACTTCTATGACATTCGCTTAAGGTAGATCATAAGTATATACTTTTGGAGACCGATTTTTCTTATAATTATCAAAAAATGAAGATTTTAATAAAGGCTTTTTTTCAAAAATATGATAAAAAAGAATGAGTCGCCGCGCTATTTTTCAAGCTATGAGTCGTTAAAAATAGCCTTAATTTGGTTAGATTGTTCATTTCAAAAACCCATTTATGTGCATAACAAAATTGAATGATGTCGTCAGAACTGTTCGCTATAGACGTCAAAATATTACGGAATCGTCTGCAAAGTCCAGCAATGTCGGACATATATAAATAAGTTCTGTAAAACCCGTTTCTCGATCACGTCCAATTTTATTCAAATTGATTATAACATAACTTGTAAACAAAACAAAACAAAAAACTGGAAGTAATTCATATAGGTAAACACGTAGACCTGGGCCCAGTTTCACGAAGCTGTCTTAGGTTTCACAAAGTGGTCCTAAATTAGGACATCTCTTAAAGTTGGTCATAAAGTTAGGACAACGCGAGAGGTGTCTTATGATGGTCTTATGATAGTTATACGTTTATTTATATAAATTACACTCATTTTTTATATTAATTTTTAAAAAAATATCTTATTATCATCTAATTATCTATTCTCCTGTTCCTGCTTATAATGTTATCTTTCTAGATTGACGGATTATCATGATTTGTCAACAGATTGCACGATTTTATCCCTTAACCCTTTTATAACCAATAAAGTCGAAATTGAATTCACTCACTTGTACCAAAATAATGTCATCATTTTATATTCTTTTTTCTTAATTTTGCATTAAAAATTTCATAAGTATATTGATGTATTGTTTAAAGATAATTTATATATTAATTACTTTTATTTTTTTATATTTATTTTGAAAATTATGTCATTATATTAATCAAAACGTTTAGAATAATTCATGGTAATACATACTACATTTACATGATTTTTTTCCGTAAATCATATTTTTTTATATTTGAAAATTTAAAGAACTTGCGGCAGGTTTAGTGCTCTTCAACTTTGTATTTGTTTGGCTTTTTAACTATTTTGATCTGAGCGTCACTGATGAGTCTTATGTAGACGAAACGCGCGTCTGGCGTATAAAATTATAATCCTGGTACTTTTGATTCTATTTACACCACTGGGTCGATGCCACTGCTGGTGGACGTTTCGTCCCCGAGGGTATCACCAGCCCAGTAGTCAGCACTTCGGTGTTGACATGAATATCAATTATATGGTCATTTTTATAAATTTTCTGTTTACAAAACTTTGAATTATTCAAAAAACTAAGGATTTTCTTACCCCAGGAGTAGATTACCTTAGCCGTATTTGGCACAACTTTTTGGAATTTTGGGTCCTCAATGCTCTTCAACTTTGTATTTGTTTGGCTTTTTAACTATTTTGATCTGAGCGTCACTGATGAGTCTTATGTAGACGAAACGCGCGTCTGGCGTATAAAATTATAATCCTGGTACTTTTGATACTATTTACACCACTGGGTCGATGCCACTGCTGGTGGACGTTTCGTCCCCGAGGGTATCACCAGCCCAGTAGTCAGCACTTCGGTGTTGACATGAATATCAATTATATGGTCATTTTTATAAATTTTCTGTTTACAAAACTTTGAATTATTCAAAAAACTAAGGATTTTCTTACCCCAGGAGTAGATTACCTTAGCCGTATTTGGCACAACTTTTTGGAATTTTGGGTCCTCAATGCTCTTCAACTTTGTATTTGTTTGGCTTTTTAACTATTTTGATCTGAGCGTCACTGATGAGTCTTATGTAGACGAAACGCGCGTCTGGCGTATAAAATTATAATCCTGGTACTTTTGATACTATTTAGGATGTCGTAGCTAAGATCATCCTAAGACAGCTTCGAGACGAGGTCTGAGATCTGTCCTAGGATAGTCAGAAGAGGATCATAAGACATGTCCTAAGATATATCTTATGACATGTCTTAGGATAGCTTCGTGAAACCGGCCCCTGGTGTCTATATCACTTTCGTCTGTTTTAGTAAAGTTACTTACTAAAGAGTATATATTTTACTTATGTTAATACTCGCTGATCATTTATAGGGCTGGAAATGTACTATTGATAAAAGCAACAGTAGTAAACCGCGGTTCGAAAGTCATAAATCGATTGAAAGAAAAAACAAATCCGGGTTACAAACGGCTTAAACCGAGAGAAACACATCAAATATAAGATGAAAATAACGAAACAACAGAAACACTGAAGTGTACAAAAAACAAACGACAATGCAACATACAAAGAAACGAACTATAAGATAACAACTGCTCTTTTCCTGACTTGGTACATGACATTTTAAGAAAAAAATGTTGGGTTGAACCTTGTTTTGTGGCTAGCTCGCACTTTTATGAAAACTGATCAATTTATATAATGTTATTGATACATCATCAGTATAGGTCCATAGAAACAGAACAATATAGAAACAATTTCCAGTTTAACACAGATATTTCACTGATAGAGCTGTGATGAAGTGGAAGATATACATCATGTTTTTCTTCATTGTCATTTCAATGAACAATCAGCAGAACGAAAAGATATTTTTAGAGAACTTATAAATAGAATGATAATAATACATAATAATTTTGACGCAAGTTGTCCCGATATACAAATACATAAAACTCTTAACCCAAAATAAAACCCTTCTTAGGCTAGCTGTCTCTGATTTTATAAATCAATCAATTATTCACATCATTTGGACTTAGGTGGATATTTGTGTCATTGCAATTACTGTAAAATCAACGCGCATATAAATCGTCGAGAAAATGTCAAATCGCTGCTGTAGAAAGGTCTTAACGCAAAAAAAAGTAAACGCGAAAATAAGTTGGTTTACATGTATACCACATCTCCTTATTTTTTTTATGTTCATATCTGTGTACCAAAAGTTTATTTTTCTGATATATATCTTATAGTTTAGTTTGTTTTTTTGTTTGTTTGTGTGTTTTCTTGTTTATGTTACTATTTCGTTGTCTTCGTGTCTTTGTAGCCTTGGCCAATGTAGGGGTGAATGTAGGAGAATAAATAAATAGAATTGTTTTTCTTTTTTTTCTATATGCGTACATGATAATGAAGTGTAATGTATTGAATAAATAAAGAAATCTTATGTTTTAATACACATAAAAATAGTTCTATACAATGTTGAACGTTTTGCTCTATTGTCAGTAAGTTGGGCTTATACTATACATAGAAAAATATTAAAAAAAAACACTTTATAAATTTCATGCGTCCGAAGTGTCTTTTTTACATTTACCTTCAAAGCTGAATAGTTGAAAGCTCAGCTAAATAAATAAACATATATATACATGTAATAGAAATATATAATATGTATTTAGAATGAATTTTAGGCCGTTTATATTGATAATAAAAAAAATACAATTAAATATAATATATATTTTTGATCGCGCATGTTTCATAAAAATGTTTTATTTTATAATAAAAATTGTAAGCACGTTTCTGTCATGAACGTTAAATATATTAACTGATTTTAATTCAATAGAAGACAAAGTTACCTCAGGAACAAAGGAAAGAATTTACAATTTACATTTTTGGTATTTTATATTAAAATGAATATTTTATTGGGAACATTTGTATGCTTTAATCCTCCCAACAATATCCTGTTTGTTCGGTATTATTCTGTTACAAGAAAATTTACTTTGCGAATTGTCACTCATAATTATCTTCTAACCCTTCTCTTATTTTCATTCCTATGTGCGTGTGTGTTGCATCCTATTAGATTTTTTCCTTCAGAAATTCACTTTGTATTTTGTTTCCGATCTTGTTTCATTTTAAGGAACAAAAGTGATTACAGGTCCGTGGTTGGTGTTTAAAGTAATAAGAATACAGTAACATTTGTCATGGAAAAAATATGTTGACCAAAAACGGGTCATCGCTATATCAATTTTTTCGAATTTTTAAGAAACGAATTTCTGAGATATTTCTTCTGAATATCGTATTTTCTTGCTTTCTTTTTTTTTTTTTAGCAACAACAAAAAGTAACATATGCCATGAATTTTATTCCCCAAATTTGCTAATTAAATCTTCTAGGCTATATTTATTTTCAGTAATCTGTCAAATAGGCTCAAATCACTTAGAACAATTCGCAGACGCCTTTTTGCAGTTGGATTTGAAGGAACCAAATTTTTCGGTTTGATGAAGTTTAATTATCTCTCTATATTAGAAGCTATAATTTCCCAGCTTCAGCTTGTTACCGATACAATTAAATTATATCTTTGAATGTAAAACACATCAAAACTTGACAACATACATGTGAACATTTTTACAGTCGTGTGAGCTCGCTCGGAGATGGAATATTAACTTGACATGTCCTTGTCCAAGAGAACAAGACATACTTCTGCAAAATACTAGGTCCATTTTCTTCGTCTAAATTTGCAATTTTACAAATTGCTACGAAGAATAGATAAAAAATTAGCGCCCATGGTCAATATGTTAATTTTAAGCAAAAATTATAAGACTTGTCTGATGAAATTAACGACATTTTGAGGTACACGACAGCTGTATCGTCTTCAAATTTTCAATGCATTAAAATGTTGCGCTTTTTTTTTGTATTTTACAGATTTTTATTTATTTTTGAACATTTTTAAATTATTACTCCGTTATCGAAAATTAAATTAAAATTTTTTAAGTGTTGTGATTACCATCCCATTAAATAATTTAACTTATTGCAAACCTGTTACCAAAGTTCAAATCTGAGAATTAAAAAATGCCTGATATTCAACATAAAAGATAATTTAATTATAAAATGAGATAAAATATTTGGTCGCGGTCGCTTTTGACATGGGAGTCACCGATAATGTCCTCGTTAGAGGGATCTTTGCAGGAAATTACAGATATATCTCTGATAAGAACACGACTAAGTGTTGATAAGAATTTGAAGCAAGAAATTAAAGGGTCACAAAATGTCACCCTGCCTCAGAAAATTGCCTCCGTGTAATATTTATGTTGCACTGGCTGATAGCCATGGACATTATTTCTGTTGCATTACATATTAGTCATGGACAATATACAAAGGGAGATAACACACTTGTAATATCGTGGACGTTACTGTTGATAGATACGCTGGAGTTGTCTCTGATAGGCTTTAAAAATATCATTTCTTCTAAATATTAGAAAATACTATAGCTGATGTAGTCAGTACTTAGGTACTGAAAAGATTTTTTAACAAACCTTTCTGAAATTGTCCGTTAATAAATTTTGAATTTATAAGAAACTAAGGTAGAGAGATTTGGATATATTTTCTAGGTCCCTCTTTGTTCATATAGCTCTTCAAATGTTTATGTTATTATATAGTCATGGCTTTCAAATATTCGGCTTTCAGCATTCCTGATGAAAGTAAATCAACAGAAGCGCATGGATGTATTAGAAGCTTATATATGAATATACCATTATATGGAACATTTCAGTTTGATATTAGACAAGGGATGGTTTCCTTTAAAATAGTGTAAGATAATCTAAGGAAATAGAAGTTTCTCAGATACGGGGCTCAGATACTTCATAAAAATGAATTTAATGTATTTAGGTCCTATTTGGTTATATAGCTTCAACTGTTTATGCTTTATACATTCATGGCTTTCAAGTATTCGATTTTGAGCGTTCCTTGATGAAGGTAAATTCAGAAAAGCACTTTGGACGCATGCACTGTCTAACGTATTATTTAAAAAAGAAAGAAAAAGAAAAAAATGTTTATAAGATCTGAGAAAACTTGCAGTAACTAAGCATGTTTTATATTTGTACATTCTATATGTGCATTTCCAAAGTTACTCTTTAAATCAGTGGTTGTATTTGTTTCTGTCTCTTTAATATGTTTTTTGTTAACTGTTTCGGTTTCATACACGGGGACGACGTATTTTGTTGTTGTTTGAACTGTTTCGCATTTAACATATCGGTGTCTTTTATAGCTGACTACTCAGTTTTTGCTTTTGTTGAAGGCTTGATGGTGACCTATAATTAATTAAATTCACGTCAGTTTGGACTGTTGGTTAGTTGTCTCAATGGCAACCATACCGCATCTCCTTATTTTACATCAAATCCTTAGAAATTTTAAACATATAAATAAGAACAAGTGGTAGTATTGCAAATGCGACAAATTTTCGCCAGAAACCAAACTGATTGCATCGAAGTTAACAACTATATGCAACAATGAGCAAAACCCATATCGCATAGTCGACTATGAAAGGACCCAACATGACAAATGTAAAACAATTCAAACGAAAAAATGAACGAACTGATTTATGCACTAAATAATGCACGATGCACAAATATGATAGACATCGACTGACGACAATCATTTACTCCAAACTCCTGACTTGAAACAAGCACATACAAATGTGGCGCCTATATCCCCTGACCTTGGACAGTGATGTAACAGTTCAACATATGAACAAACTATTAAAATCAGTTAAAAAGGGTTTACCTTATAAGATCGAAACAAAGCAGACATACATCTATATATTACTATGCGGAATGGGCTTTGCTCATTGTTGAAGGCCGTACTGTGACCTATAGTTGTTAATTACTCTGCCATTTGGTCTCTTGTGGAGAGTTGTCTCCTTGGCAATATTAACGCATCTTCTCTTTTTTTATATATCAAAACATTTAATCCCGCTGCAAATGTTTGCACCTGTCCTAAGTCAGGAATCTGATGTACAGTAGTTGTCGTCTGTTTATGTAATTTATACGTGTTTCTCGTTTCTCTTTTTTTATATAGATTAGATCGTTGGTTTCTCGTTTGGATGGTTTCACACTAGTAATTTTGGGGCCCTTTATAGCTTGTTGTTCCGAGTGTGAGCCAAGGCTCCGTGTTGAATACGGTACATTGACCTATAATGGTTTACTGTTATAAATTGTTATTTGGACGGAGAGTTGTCTCATTGGCACTCACATCACATCTTCTTATATCTGTTACGCATGCTGTTCCTACAATTCCTATGATTTAAAACGGAGTCTTCGAAATTTCCTCCGCAAAACAAAACAAAAAATGTTATCAAACATTAATTACTTTATAAAAAAAATCAGTATATGTTTCATTTATGTTTCTATAGTTCTTGGTCGTGTGCTTAGTAATATCTAGTATATTTGAAGATTAAAACAACAAAGCTATTTGAACTTGAAAATACGCGGCTGTCCAACGTTACATAATTTTTGAAAAACTGTTTTATCTCTTATGTAAAGTTATCCTATTTCTTATACTCTGATCCAAGTTCCTAAAACTTGGTGGTAACAACAACGTGTGTCGGTTCTTTGTGACATTAAAGCCGTTATTTTGTCAAATTTCATTTAACTCGGTGGCTGCATGTTAAGTTGGAATAAGAAAAATGAACAATTACGTTTTCCGTTGACTCAACGGTGAAGTTTTATAAGTAGATATGGCAGAAAATGTCGAACAAAAAAGACAGACCGTGCGTGGCAGGGACATTGGTCATCCCAACAAAAAAAGAAACACACTAAGTACAGATCAATCTGAGTGTACCCGCAGTTACTGACCACTAGTTCAAAGCCAAACACAACTCTGACTGTTTATGACGTCTTACACTAAATCCACTGGATGTACTGATTGATAATTTTGTCTTAGATGCATGATTTTTTTATAAGTTGTTAGTGGGTCTGAATTAGCTGTCAGTAACTGCGACTGAGAACTCTCAGATCTGTATTTAGTGTCTTTTTGTTGTTTGGATGTACAAGTATCCGCGGCCACGTCCACTTATATTTGTAGTATTTGTATTTTTGTCTATCTGATGAGTAAAGTCCTTTTCAACTGATTTTTATAGTTCCGTCCTTGTGTTGTACTGTTACACCACTATTACAGGTTTAGGGAGAAAAGGGGCGTGTGGGCCTGCTATAACATGTTAAACCACCGCCACATTCTGTATGTATGTGCCTGTCCAAAATCAGGAGCCTGTAATTCAGTAGTTGTCGTTTGTTTATGTGTTACATATTTGTTTTTCGTTTATTTTTTGTACATAAATCAGGCCGCTAATTTTCTCGTTTGAATTGTTTTATATTGTTATTCCGATGCCTTTTATAGCTAATTATACGGTTTTGTTCATTGTTGAAGGCCGTACGGTGACCAATAGTTGTTAATTTCTGTGTCATTTGGTCTCTTGTGGAGAGTTGTCTCATTGGCAATCATACCACATCTTCTTTTTTTTTTAAATAAAAAGTAATGCACCTAAGAATAATATGTAGATGTATGTTTTTGTATCTTTCAATAAATACATGGTTTTGTCTTCATTATCTTTATACAGTACTAAAATAAAGAAAAGTCAGCGGATAGTCTATGATAACATTGAACCCTTTTGAACCCTGGAAAATCGTTTTTTTTTTAATTTTTAAAACAATATGAATGTTGTTGTTTGAACAATTATATGAATGTTGTTGTTTGAACAATATGAATGTTGTTGTTTGAACAATATGAAAGTTGTTGTTTGAACAATATGAATGTTGTTGTCTACTAAAAAAAGTTGGACCTTTAATGAAAAAGATGACAATAAGTTAATGCTAATAAAATTTATTTAATTTTATACTTAAATTTCTGGATGAAGAAAAAAATGAAACCAGATAGGCAAGTGAGAAATTGTCCTATGAAATCAGTTCAATATAACAGACTTTCATTTCAAAAGGATGTTTTTTTTTGTTCGTAAACAAATATGGCACCTTAGTTTTTGATAGTTTAACCTCTAAACTATCGGTTTTGGATATTTCTGTTGTACTCATGTCAAATGGTGCTTGGAAAATATTTTAAAACCAAACTGAAAAAGGTAATTTATTTAGAACAAGCCAAAATGAGATGCTCAGAGAGGCACCCAGTCATAGATCATGCAGTGCAATAAACATTTTTGCTTGCTTAACGAGTTGATAAAGGGATAAATTACTGTAATAAGACGCGACTTCGCCGTCTTTTTTTTTAATGAGGTAAGAGGTCGGGATTGGTTAGTAGTTTTTAGCTTCTCGTGTGGGTTTCCGGTTCCGATGAACTGATGATGAAACGTTAAAAATGTAAACAACTCATATTTCAGTGCTATCGTATCCTGTAAGATAAAATGCCGTTGAAAGCAGTAGTATGCGAGTATAATAGGAGTCCGTGCTATTTATGAAATGGCAGACGACTCTCTTCTTCAGCGACAAGAAGAGGAATGGCAAGTTTTGCAAGCGGTTTACATGGACGATGTTGTCGATCTTAGAAAGAAGGTCGCATGGAAGGTATATTGTACACGACATGGGCTAAGCCTATGCATTATAATTCATAAAAGTATTTACTTATTGCAATTTAAAGTAGTTTACTTACACACAAGCCTCTCCTGTGTCTGTCTAGGTAATATATGCCGTTAAAGTATTAAAACTCCAAATTATAGAAAAATGCATATTAGTTTAAAAAATTATTATTGTAATACATGTATTATGAAAAAGGAAATCACCAATTCACCAACATTCCAACTGACTCCATTTTCAGAAAACGAAATCTGTAACAAACATAAACTTTTAGGCACTGCTTTACAAGCAGAGCCAAATACAATGAAAGTCCCAATTAACTATGTATTGGCTTCCGAAGCTACACAAAACCCCTTACAAATATAGATTTATTTCGTCTTCAAGCCATTGTTCAACTACTAAATTGTCTATTCTTCTTACCAGCACACTTGGTACAATTAAAAACCTGATAATAAATTGTTCAAATAAGGCCTTTGAAAATAGTGGAATAAATTACTTTTGGAGTGTCAAGAACTCGTTGGAAGTACTTGATAAAATGCATGCTTATATTGGTGATTTTGAATCTGTTCAAAGTTTTGATTTTTCTACCCTGTATACCACATTGCCTCACATTCTCATTAAGAAAAAATCACACACCTAATTAAATGGGCATTCAAAAAATCAAAATGTGAATATATATGTTCAAACTCTTTTAGGTCATTTTTTAGTAGCAATAAACAAAAAAACTATGTTAATTGGACATGCTTTGATACTATATATGCCCTTGAATTTTTACTAGATAACATTTTTGTTCGCTTTGGGGATTCCGTATATCGTCAGATTATCGGAATTCCAATGGGGACTAACTGTGCACCACTTATTGCGGACCTGTTTTTGTATTGTTATGAGTTACAATTTATGACAAAAATAAGCAAAGACCCATCGAAACAACATCGGATAAACAAATTTAATAATACTTTTAGATATTTGGATGATATTTTGGCTCTCAATAATGACGACTTCAGTATGTATATTAATGACATTTATCCTGTTGAACTTACTTTAAATAAAGCTAATACTAACAATGACCACTGCCCTTTTCTCGATCTTGATATCTATATCACTAATGGAAAGCTGAATACTAATATTTATGATAAAAGGGATGATTTTTCATTTCCTATCGTTAATTATCCGTTTTTAGATGGTGACGTTCCCTTGTCACCATCTTACGGTGTTTATAAATCTCAACTTGTACGATTCGCTCGTGTATGTAACAATGTTTTAGATTTTAACGAGAGAAATTTATGTATTACTGAAAAATTATTACACCAGGGTTTTCGATATCACAAACTAGTCAAAACATTTACTAAATTTTATCATCGGTATAAAGACATCATTCGTAAATATAGCTCAACATGCAGACTTCTAATACGTTCAGGTATTTCACACCCAATTTTTTATGGTAATATTCTTTATAAAGCACAAAGGTGTCAGTATTCACCTCAGAAACTTACAAAACCTTTGAATAGACTTATTAAGAAGGGATATAATTACGATACTGTTGTCAAGTCATTAAAGATTGCATATTTTGGCATTAATATTGAGTCACTGATAAGGTCTTTGCATCGGAACTAAACACATTTATTTTAAAACAGTTGTTGGCATGACACGGGTTATGTTCTTCTCATATATGTTATGATGGTATGATACTAAACCTCTAACGGGAAGGATTGTGCCTGATGTTCATATGATGAAATCATAATCTTTCAGTCAGTTTAATTGAAGTCTGGAGCTGGCATGTCAGTTAACTGCTAGTAGTCTGTTGTTATTTATGTATTATTGTCATTTTGTTTATTTTCTTTGGTTACATCTTCTGACATCAGACTCGAATTTCTCTTGAACTGAATTTTAATGTGCGTATTGTTATGCGTTTACTTTACTACATTGGTTAGAGGTATAGGGGGAGGGTTGAGATCTCACAAACATGTTTAACCCCGCCGCATTTTTGCGCCTGTCCCAAGTCAGGAGCCTCTGGCCTTTGTTAGTCTTGTATTATTTTAATTTTAGTTTCTTGTGTACAATTTGGAAATTAGTATGGCGTTCATTATCACTGGACTAGTATATATTTGTTTAGGGGCCAGCTGAAGGACGCCTCCGGGTGCGGGAATTTCTCGCTACATTGAAGACCTGTTGGTGACCCTCTGCTGTTGTTTTTTATTTGGTCGGGTTGTTGTCTCTTTGACACATTCCCCATTTCCATTCTCAATTTTATCTCTATGTCATGATTGATAACTATGTAACTGTGACCTGTTGGTTATTATATAAGGCAATATGTGTCCTCAAGGTATTCTGTAATGTTTATCTTAACGCACAGGTTGCTGTGAATGGAATGGCTGAACAGGGTCTGCAGGCAAATCGTGTTGTCTTCTTTTTCCCGCAACAGATACTGGGGAAGAACCATCTATAAATAGCTTACTGAATCCCCAGATTAGTGTCCAATTTCACCACATTATGCACGATTCAGGATGACCACCAAACTGATTGAGTGAATACAATGTGAAGGATGGTTCAATGTATTTAAAGATTTCAGCCAAAATTAGCTATATACATTTTGTTGTCCAGTTTTGAATAAATATATTTATATGTTGTTCTGTATTTTAGGTTGAGAGACCTTTGCATATATGTTTGATACTGAAACAGCAGCAGTCAGAAAGTGTAGCTGGGACTACTGACAGTGATAGCATGATCCATATGGTTATAAAATGTCAAAATAAATATCCTGATTTGTAAGTTTAAAAAACAAAATGATACAGATAAATATATACATGTACATGTTTGTATTAGGACTATTAATTAAAACATGCATTTATATGATACAAATGTACCAAGGGGAAGACTTTTTCAAAATAGAGTGACCACACATACAAGCAATTTATGAGACTTTCACACATTTGATGGTGTACAAAATTATATTTCACACCTATCAATCTTTGTAAATTATAGTTTCCTTTCATGAAAACAGCTACAGATGTGACCATACCATCCTTTATACAGCAATGCAAAAAAACAAGCTAACCATTTTGTCAAGGAAGTGTTCAGTATTCAAAATCACAAAAATTAAAACAAGCGTACATTTATGATTTGATTCTGTGGGAATGCAACCCAACAAAGAAATTAAACAATACAAATTAATTTCTTAAATACGAATTAAATGACAAAAGTTAGCACAGCAGTTAAGGAAAGTCTTTAGCTCTACAGTTTTTACATTTCTAAAGGTTTGTTAATGATGTGTTTTTTTTGTTAGAGATTTTTTCATTTCATTTGTATACAAGGGAGATAATTGTTTGATTAATAAAATATCTTCAAAGATGTAATACTGTATAAGTCTTTTCTTTTTAAAGGGTACCAGAAATAAGTCTAGAAAATTCCAAAGGACTGTCTAATGAACAAATTGCTGTGTTGAATATAGAACTAATAGAACGTGCCAAATCAATGGTTGGAGAGGTAACTTATGTTTAATGTAGAATAACTTACATTTTGTACAATTATTAAAGCCTGGTCATGTGACTGTGCTATTATTGAAATTTTATTAACTGAAGAGATAGAATATTTTTTAGTTTATACTATACTTATATAATTAAACATACATTACAAGAAATCTACATTTAACATGATATACATTCTTTAAAAAATTAAAAAAAACATTCAAATGCAGAGGAGGAGCAAATCAGTACAAAGAGGGATAACTCTGTTTCTTCTCTTTAACTTTTACTTCTTTTACTCTTGTCTTGTCTTGATTGATTTTTTTTATTTAGATGCAGACTTAATACTGTCCTAAAGCCTAAACTTCATTTATTATGGTCCAGATATGTAGCTTTCATAAATTCATGTTTAGAATTATAATCTCAGTGAATTATAAAGACTGCACTCTTGGAAAAAATGCAGCACTTTTTTATTAAGTCATGTAAATAGTTGTGACAAAGCCTTTCACATCTGCGTAGGAGATCAAATTTTTCTCTAGTTCTTTTCCCTTTTTTTTTAAATGTCAAATTTACTCAAGGGGATATTTACATGATTTTATCTTATAGCGAAAATAAATCCTATATTAAAATATACCACTTTTTAACATAATACATGATTCTTTATTTATTTGTGTTTTTCAAATTAGTATTGTATGACATAGAATTAATGTTAATGTCATGGTAGCTCTTTTGTATACATACATTTATTGTAGATAAACCACAGGGAAATGTTGTTAATTTTCTTATATACTGTAGCTGTTAACCATCAGTTTAAAAAGATTATATGACCAACTGCAACAAATTCAAAACATCTCTTTACAATACTAAAATACTTCATATACATATACAAATGTTTAAAATGTTGCAGAATTTGCTTTTTATAGGTTTTCAGGTTATGGTTCTAGAACTAGCTCAACATGTACAGACATTTGTTTTTTATACCTTTTTCAGGTTATGGTTCTACAACTAGCTCAACATGTACAGACATTTCTTCGTGATAACTACAAAGGTCCACAAAAATCTTTTTATGAAGAAATGTTAAGTAACCAATTGAAACAACAGGAAAAACTAAAATTAGAACAACAGAAAAGACTTGATTTTCTGAAAAGAAAGGAAGAAAAAGAGGTATTCAGTGTTTTTGTTTGATTATTTCAGTGATTTGCCTTTGACCTTAAACCATATTATTTAAAACCATGAAGTTATTCTCAAATGAATTAGCACTATGATTGTCAGTTTTCCTATCGAAGCTCAGTGGTTTTTTCTGGGCACTCAGGCTTCCTTCACAAATAAAAACTGGCCGCCCTGAAATAGCCCAAAAGCAGTGCTTCAAAGTAGCGTTAAAACACATAAAATCAAAACAAATCAAATGAATTAGCAATTGAAAAAAAGATTAAGTGACCAATTGCAACAAATTATAACATCTCTCTACTTCATATCAAATTGTTTAAAATGATGTTACAAAATTGAGAACCACAGAAAAGACTTGATTTTCTGAAAAGAAAAGAAGAAAAAGATGTATTTGATGTTTTCGTTTGATTATAACATTGATTTACCCTTGGCCTTTGACCTTACATCATGTATTTCAAATCATGGAGTTATCCTCTTTTCAAAAGAATCAGAAATTAATAATATACCGATATTCTGGAAAGACAGTGTTATCAAATATCACAATGGTATCATGGAAATAGTGATATCACAATGGGATCATGGAAATAGCAATATTTCCCTTAAATCATAGTTGATTTTATTATTAATTTTGCTTTTAAATCTATACAGAAAACTGCATGGTACATGTATATGTACCATTTGAGTGATCTTTTAATTTCAACTATTATTATTACTTTATTTAGATAAATAAAGTATATAAAATTCAAGGGAAATAACTCTAGCACAAAACTACAATATTTGCATTGGTGAGATCTTTTCCCCACTGACAGCCTAGATAAGAGTTCCAAATGAACTAATTAATAAGTATTATCAAAACTCTAAATAATACTTACCGCTACAGCTTTAACTGTAAGGTACCCTGAAATTGTTAGTATCTATAAGATAAAATTAAGAACAGGGTTTCATATAGATAAGTATTATTTTCTTTTATTTCATGTTAGAATAGTATAATTAAATACAATGTTCAATAATAAAATAATACACTGATCTGAAATTAATTATATACTTTTTTTTTAATTAAATACAATGTTCAATGATACTTATTAACATAGATTTAAAATCCCTAAAAGCATTTTAATTTTTGCAATTTCTTCAACAACTGAGAATTTCATTATGACATTCAAAGAATTTTTTCAATAGCAACATTGTGCAAATCTTATAATTGTTGGATTGATTTATTTAAGGGTAGGCCTTTTATATCTGTTACTTCTTCTAATTCACTAAATAAATTCTGATATAGTTGCAGAAGAGATTATTTGTTTATTGTAAAATACTGAAGGCTCTACATTTTTAAAATAAATCATATGTCTTAATGATGTGTCATATATTTATTGAAAGTAAAAGAATGGTACTGTATAAAAATAAGAAGATGTGGTATGATTGCCAATGAGATGAATATCAAACAAAGTTCAAGTGAAATGGATGTAAGCCATTATAGGCAACTGTAAGACCTTCAACAATTAGAAAATCATACTGTACAGCTGGCTATAAAAAGCTTAAGAGATGAAAAATTCAATGGAGAAAGTTAACAGCCTAATTTATTTATAAGAAAACAGTTTACAAAAACAAATATTACAGACATGAACTAACAACAACCACTATTCTCTAAAATACAAGCTCCTGACATGGGACAGGTGCATAAAGCATGTGACAGGGTTAAAAAGGTTTGATGCACCAAATTCCATGTTCATTTTTTCTTTGAATTTAACTTCAGACACCAGACATGGGGTCAATTACATTTGAAAGTAATTAATTACATTCAATTACAATTACAAAATCTTCAATTAAATTACACATTACATTTGACTTTTTTTACCAATGTAATTAATTACATTCCAATTACTTGGCAAATGTAATTAATTACTTCAATTACATTTGAAAGGAAATTTAAGATAAAACATTGAAAACATGCATTTATTCTATGATATGTACATAAGTATTATACATTGCTCTATAGTTATAACAATTAGACAGTGTTCAACTAGTATATACATTTTTGTATTGTGTCATATAACTTATTTAAGCATTTTCCCATTACATTTGACCATCATCAGCTTTTCAAATGTTCCATCAGTTGTCAATGTTGGTTGAATTTCTTTATTCTCAGAATGCAGAATGTACAAATCTCTGTGTTTTCTCTGAAAATTACAAAAGGCCTTATTTAATATCTTGAAAATATTAAATTGTTTTAATTTACCTATTGAAATTTTACATTTATTTAAATTTATTTGATTGTAAATGATACAAAAAAAGAGCACTATTTTTTATTTTTTGAAATGATTTTCATTTTTATCCCAGCTTATTCAAATTATTTATCTTAAATAAGTGATTTAGAAATCTGACTTCTTAAAACAAAAATAAACTTTAGTTTTAATCACAACTAATTAATTTAATAAACAAAATATTTTCCAAATTTAAATGTAAGCTATTAGAGGATATAAGATAAATGAAATCTGATTAGAAATGAAAAAGAAGCATTATGAATTTGTTAATTTTTATAATTCTTGTATAGTATTACCTTCATATGTGTAACAAAGTTGGATGTAACTTTATAACTTCCACTAATGAGGGTGCCACAATGCATACATTTTCCTTTGAAAGTATTTCCATTTTGGAAGTCATCAGGAACAGTAAAATGTTCCAGTACACTCTTGGAGCTCATTTTTAAATCTGATAAAATGTTTTCTTTCAACATTCATATATATAGTGAACAAATTTTGCAAGTGAGATTTTGTCATATGCATTATCCCTTCAAGAATTTAAACATGTACCTATAGGCCCTAGGGGTATATTTATCTCTCTCTAATTAGCCTTATATCTGTTTAACATAACTGTTATAAAAACAGTCATTATATAGTTTGTAATAAAACAAATAGCCAGAGGTTATATTTATTGGTTATTTAAGTCCTTGAATAAAGTTAATTATGTTAAATCAATGTCTTAAAATATCTATCTAAATCTACTAATTAAGGTCAAGACAGTGACTTCCTAGTGGTTTCTTTTAAAATTATGGCATGTGTCTACATTTTTTTTATCATTCAATACAAAATGAAGAATCTACCATGGTTGTGTTAATACAGAAAGTATACTGTGAAGGCTTTTCTTTGTCAGCTTACAACATTTGTTAAGATTATTGCTTTTAATAATTTTTTGAGAAAACACAAGATTTAATCTTTTGATCCAAAATTTCAAATGTAATTGACTTGTAATTGAAAAGTAATTGTCAATTACAGGCAATTTTGGCTATGTAATTAATTACATTCAATTACATGTAATTGAAAAAATGCTCAATTACACATTACATTCAATTACATGATAAATTGTAATTAATTACAGTCAATTACAATTACACATTTCAATTACCCCATGTCTGTCAGACACACACATAATTTTATTCATTAACCTATAATCTTGTGCTTTGCCTGTTTCAGAGACAACTTCTAGAGGATGAAATACAGAAGAGACAACATGCTCTGAAAGAAGAAACAAAGAAAATAAAGGAGACCAAACAGGTACAATTCAAATGTTTATACTTTTCTAATATGTCTATCATAGAACTTCAGGGGCCGTTTTATGTTTTCTAATTTATGAATCTATCTGTTCTTCCCAATATGTTATCAAAGTACAAATAATATTCACCTGACAAAATTTTCATGTTAAATATTATTGAAATGTTTGCTGTTGGACATTCAGTATAACAGCCATTTAACCATCAATGTGTTTTACACTTTATATGCTTGACTGCAGAAAATGAATATCTTGTGAAATAAATAAATATAGCTACCCAATTGTATTTGCATTAATTTAAAATTATGGTACTGAAATAAATCGTTTAGTAGCACAATCTTCTTGATATGATCCCATATATTTATCTATTTATTTCTATAATTAGATATCTGATGAGAAACCAACAGAACAAGAGAAAGCTGTACCAGCTACTCCTATTACAGAAGTACCAACATGTTCCCCAATTGGTACCCCAAGTACTCCTAGAAGACCAAGAATGTCTCATTCACCCTCGCCATTAATTGTACTTCCAAGTAATGATAATAAATATAATCAGGATAAGAGAAGAAGGTATGTGGTTGTTATGTTTTTATTTTATGTCCTTTTAAAAAAGCAGTCATGGGAGTTAATCAATAAAATTTGCACCATTTTTCTTCCTGTGTACCAGCTTTAGTATAAACCATGTTACCTCAAGTTTCCAAAATATTCTATAGAAACACCAATTAAAAAAATTTTGGTGCTTTGAAACACAGCAATTTTTTTACTGAAATGTCAAATTTAAGGTAATATTTTTTTTCAACCCTTTTTCGTATGCAACCTGATGTGACACACTTTGATTTGGTGGTATTACACCTACATACACATACTTGATCCTATATTATCATATTTTATTTCTTAAATTTTCATTTGGTAGCTATAAACTAAACACACTTCATGGATGCAGATTCAAATATATTTGTTAGAAATATTCATATTTTTTCTATTTATGACAACTAGACTAGGAAAATATAGCTGCTTCACATACATGACGATGATGTAAGTGTCATGAACCTGGTGTTCAGAGGTTGTAGTTTGTTGATGTGGTTCATAAGTTTTTCTTGTTTCTAATTTTTGATATAGTTTAGACTGTTGGTTTTCCATTTCAATGATTTACACTAGTCATTTTTAGGGCCCTTTTTAGCCTGCTGTTCATTGTAAGCCAAGGCTCTGTGTTGAAGACTGTACACTGACCTATAATGGTTTACTTTTACAAATTATGACTTAGATGGAGAGTTGTGTCATTGGCACTCATACCACATCTTCTTATATCTATAAAAATCAATTTTATTAAATGCTCATTGCTTCCATTTAATAAGTATTAACAATGGAAGGTACACATATTTTTGTAAGGACATTATCTGAAACTATTTGCACAAGATTTGCATTTACACACTTAATTTGCTTCATATACATGTAAATAAAAAATACCAATCTTATTTACACATATATATACAATGGGAGATAACTGCTATATTTTAGAAAAGTTTTCTGTTGTACTATTTTATAAGATTATATACAGATTGCTTTTAAACTTTTTAAAAATGGTAATAAATATATGAAAAAAACCTTAAAAACAGATCGACTGATGCATGTATCACATGATAAGGTATGAAACTATTTTTAAACTTTGAGGAAGTGAAATCTTTTGGAATCACCGACATTGAACATAAAAAAAACATAAATGAGTCCTCAAAACCATTAGGGCTATTCCATTAAAATGTATATGGGAGGTTAGTAAGGGACTTTTAAAATATCCCTACAACCAAGAACCATTTTGTAGATAATTTTGAATAATAGTAATAGAAGCATACTGAAAAAAGACCTATGACCCACATTCAATAATTAAACTTCTCTTCCTACCGTCCCACTAACATTTTAATGGAATAGCCCTTAATGGATATTTTATATGATATGGCCTCTAGAAATCCAAGATTTTCAACAGTTTATCATTGATCCATATGAGGAATACATGTAGTATATTCTGCTTGCACTATTTCAGTAACCATGCTTCTATCCAAGTGAGTAATTTTGGAGCCTCAAGTTTATTTTATTTTACATTTTCTATTTTGATATATTCAGGAGGACCAGTACCCCATTGAGAGATACCGATGATTCTGATCACCAATGTAAAGACCATACTGGAGGGATAGTGGTAATAGCCTTCAATACTAAATCAGAGAGAACAATACATAGAGGCACATGTTTAGGTAATGTTTTATAATACATCCCCAATGTAAAGACCATACTGGAGGGATAGTGGTTATAGCCTTCAATACTAAATCAGAGAGAACAATACATAGAGGCACATGTTTAGGTAATGTTTTATAATACATCCCCAATGTAAAGTTCATACTGGAGGGATAGTAGTTATAGCCTTCAATACTAAATCAGAGAGAACAATACATAGAGGCGCATGTTTAGGTAATGTTTTATAATACATCCCCAATGTAAAGACCATACTGGAGGGATAGTAGTTATAGCCTTCAATACTAAATCAGAGAGAACAATACATAGAGGCACATGTTTAGGTAATGTTTTCACTTTGTGCATCTCATTGTTTAGAAGTGTAAAATGGGTAAATGCACAATTTTTCATAAACAAATGTACAGAATTTGTCCTTGAAATTTTTATGGGAAAATATAGTATATTTCTTTTCTCAAAAGTATGATTGGATATTTATGCAGGAAAGCGTCTGTATATCAGTTGGCAGAATTGATACCTAATAGAAGCCTTTGGTTTCACTGCTTCACTAGTTTAAACATATTTATTTATAGTGGATTGGGAAACAAGTGTTGCAACTTATATTAATCCCTTTCCACTTTGCAGGTGCGAGTGCTTCCTTGTAGTTACATTAGCCTGCTCTTTTTTGAAATCTACAAGGGTGTCTTTAACATGCAAGAGATATGTCTCTCTCTTAACACGGGTCACACATTATTTTATCATCCCCTTCTGACGGACTATCATCGTTTCCATGAGACCATACTCGCAAATGGTGTTAAGGGAGAGCCGAAATTCAGTCCCTGAAACTTTCATCTTGGAAAGGGAATGGAACCAGGGACCTTTGTGTTAGAAGTCCGCTGCACTAACCACTACACCATGGCTTCACTGTTTTTCTGCAAAGCACAGGACAGTAAGGAGTGTTTTGAAACTACAACACTTTTATTGTCTTTTGATGTTGAATGTCCATTCATCCATATTTATTTATTTTGTGTTAATGATTGGATTGTCAGTTTTCCTATCGAAGGTCAGTGTTTTCTCTGGGCACTAGGCTTCCTCCATCAATAAGAACTGGCCACTATGAAATAGCCTAAATGCGGTGCTTAAAAGTGGCGTTAAAACACCAAAAATCAAATAAAAATCCATATTTATTAGGGCCCCTATAGTGATCAGTCTGTCCGTCCGTCGTTCCATCCGTCCGTCCATCCGTCCGTCCGTCCGAATCTAGAGAACCATTTTGATTTCATACTTTATACTTTACATGTTTATTAACCACCACCAGAGGGCGTGTCATGATGTATGTACAACTTCCTAGGTCAAAGGTCAAGGTAAAAAAACTTTGGTTTCAGTTGACAACCCTGTGTCCTGTGGTGAAGATCGTGTCCGCTCTATATCTTGAGAACCGTTATGATTTCAAAGTTTATACTTGACATGTATATGAACCAACACCAGAGGGTGTGTCATAATTTATGAACGACTGCCTAGGTCAAAGTTAAAGGTCAAAAACTTTGGTTTCAGTTGTCAACCCCATGTCCTATGGTAAAGATCGTGTCCGCTCTATATCTTGAGAACCGTTATCATTTCAAAGTTTATACTTGACATGTATATAAACCAACACCAAACGGTGTGTTATAATTTATTTACAACTTCCTAGGTCAAAGGTCAAGGTCAAAAACTTTGATTTCAGTTGACAAACCCATGTCCTATGGTAAAGATACAATTTTTTAATGCACATTATTCACAGCGGGGCCCACAGAGATGGCTCCCATCTCAATGATATCTAGTTTATTTTGTGTTAATGATTGGATTGATAATTGGCTCCTTGACAGTTAATATGCAAATTTATTTTAAGAGAACATATGTTTTTTGTAGGTCATAGTGTCCTTGGTAGTACAGTGTATGCTGGGATAGATACAGCCAATGGAGAATAAGTAGCTTTATGCAAATGAATTTTAACAGAATATTTGTTTTTGTAGGTCATAGCGTCCATGGTAGTACAGTGTATGCTGGGATAGATACAGCCAATGGAGAATTAGTAGCTATATCAGAATGGGTTTTAAAGTGGCGCCATATAAAACAGAAGAGAACTCAAAGAGTTGATTATGAAGATAAGGAGGGTGCTACTTACTTAAAACAGGTAAATGAAAAAAATGCGTTCAAAACCTAGTTGGTTTACGTCAAAAAATGAAATAAATAAGAATTTAAACATTCTATCAGTGTCTAAGTAGTTTGATTCATTCTAGTTTTTTCCAAGCAGCTATTTTCGTGATCTTTCAAATAAAAAAAACTACATTAATCTTACAATTTAGATAATCAAACCAGCGGCGTATCCAGAACTTTTTGTAAAAGGGGGGGGGGGGCGCTCGCTCCTGTCACGCTTCAGTGATTCCCTATATAATCAACCAAATTTTTCCCACAGGGCCCACCTGGATCCACCTATGCAAACACTGATTATTATGAGGAAAGGTTTTGTCAATTTCTCTTTCCCAGTTACTCACTGACTATACATATACATATACTGTAGTGAAAGATCGTCATAAAAAAACATCGTCATAAAATATGTGAAAATTCAAAAATTTTGCATGCAAAAAATCATTTAAGATTTACCAAAAATGTCATCGTAATTTCCAACCTCAAAATCATCTGTCCACACACTGACAGTTTTATTTAAAGTTATGTAAAGAGAAATCTTATATATAAATATACAGTGTAACCTGTGTTATCCAACATAGAGGGGGGATAGGAGGGGTCATGATCCCAAAATCCCAGGCTTAAAAACACGAAATCCTGAGGTCCCGAATTTAAATAAATAAAAATACCGGATCCCGAAATTCGAAAAAAAGAATTCCCGGATCCCGAAGGGATATGTCCTGAAATCCTGAGCTTAAAAACACCCGATCCCAGAGTCCCGATAAAGGTCCTATCCCCCCTCAACATACTGGGGGACCAAAAAAAGTCTGATTAAGCATGGTGTCCCAATACTGTGTTTTTTTTCTGCAAAGATATCCCTATTTTGGGACCCGAAAAATGTTTTGGTTAAAGCAGGATGTTGGAATACTCAGGTGTCGGATTAGGCAGGTTTCTCTGTATTTGCAAACAAGGAAAGTGACAATGTCAGCTATAATTAACTGAGGTTGTAGTCTTCTATCAGGTACCATACTATGTACCGTAGGTTGTAGTCAGTTTAATGAGCATACACATTATACATGTCTCCCTTGTGGCTAATATACATTTAAAAGCTAGAGTTATTTCCCTTTGAATATAAAATTTTCGGTTTGCATATCTTCTTGTGTAGTTGCTATTCATTTTGTATGGATGAGATTTATACATGTGAAAAATAGAAATGTGGGTATGTGTAAATGAGACAGCAACCCAATGACATAAATAACTAAAAACCATCTAGAGGTCAGTTTACAATCTTCCTCAATTATGCAGATGTCTATACAACAATTAAAGCTCTAAATTGTGCTGAGGGTAGAACAGCTGACAATATAATAAACAAGAACCATCATAGATCTGCCAGTTACACCTAATTCTAATATCATACACAGTTTTCAGTTGGCTGTTCAGACTTTTTTGTAGAATTTATACTTGCATCTTAGTAGACAATCTTGCGTTCTTTCCCCAACGGTGGTTTATTGTATAAAATCTTAATAATATTAAAGAACTATTTATTTTTAACCTACTGTATATTCATTTAATTTCCTTGGTACCTATTTTCGTAGATTAAGAAAAACGTACATGTTGGTGGATAGTTGATTTCGTGAATTTGCAAAAGGCTGCATACAAGCCTATAGAAAATTTATCCTTCGTAGAAAATTTAATTTGGTGGTTCACCTTTTTCACCAAAATTGGTATCCACAATTGATAATGAATCCACAGTATTAAGAGTGTATATTTGTATATAAAAAAAGTACTATTTACATATTGAATTTCTTGCTTTCTTTATTCCAGATTACAAGCATTGAACAAGAAATACACAGCTTGATTCGATTACGACATAAAAATCTTATTCACTACTTAGCTATAAAGTATATACAGGAAGCTGGGAAATGTACAGTTTATGTAAGTTAATATTTTTATGGACATGATTTACATATTATCAAGATAGGAGAGAAATAAAGAATTAAGCAATTTTTTGATAAATGTCAGAATTTTGGTTGAAAATAAATTGTAACAGAACAATGTTAGAGATGGGACTCATTGGGGTCTAAGCGTGATGTGGGATTGGCTGATTTTTTTTAAGCATGACACATGAAAGTCAAATGATTAAGTGTGAAAACGGGAAACGAAGACAGGCGGGACATGGGTAATTACATGTGCTCTTATGGCAACGAGAAGTGGGATATAGAGTTCTCACTAAACAATAAGTGGGATCTGGGATTAGACCCCACAAGGAGACCTTGTTAGAGATCCTCGTTACTAGTGTAGATAAGAAGCAGATTCAATATTTTCATATGTGCCACAGGAAATCCTGATCTATATGATTAGAATTGCTGCATGTTAATCTCAATTATACTGCTAATAAGTATTTAGATGAACCTGTTATCAACTTGTAAAATCAGTTCAGCAGAATATGGAAAATATATAAATGGAATGTACATATGATACCCTTGAAATGCACTGTTCCTGTCAAATGCCAAACACAACAATTTTTATGCCCCATTTATTATTCCCCGATTATGGGCATTATGTTTTCTGATCTGTGGGTCTGTTTGTCTGTCCGTCCGTCCATTAGTTAGTTTGTCCTGCTTCAGGTGAAAGTTTTTGGCCTCAAGTCTGTGCGACAGCTCATTTTTGTTAGAATTTTAAGCACCTGGAGTCTGGGCCTCTGTTTCTTTTTCGTGTTTCATATTCATTTTTTGGAGCCTTGAGTCTGGGTGTCAGATAATTTTTCATGGATCATTTCAAAGCAAAGCTTTTTGAAATTGTCCAGTACAATACATCTCAATCTGATCATGTATGCCTACATTTTACAGTTGCCTCAATTGTTCAATGTAACATGCCCAAATAAACTACTTGAGACCATGAATATCATTTCATGTATCACAAACTCATTTTTCTTTTGATTGTCAAATTTTTAGAAACATTCAGGATGAGATCCATTATATTTGTATATTTGTTATTGTGTAGCCTGACATCAAATCTAGCAACCTATAGAAATGAACTGACATTTTCTCTTATGTTAGTTTGATATTTATCAGTTATACAGTATATGAAGACTCTAAGCATGTTAGTTATTATGAATGAATGATATACTGGTAAGACACTTTCATGCTCCTACACTTGATCATTCTGTTATACAGTAAGTTTAGAATGTAATGTTTACAATTATCAATGTAAATCTTTGTCAGTTAACTTTTTTCTCCTGCAATTTTTTATAGCTAGTTTTCAGTCTCAGTGGATGAGTTGTCTTAGTAGTTCATTTACACTAGCAAGTCAACATTGAGGTTGTGAGTTTCAACTCAATTTGGCAAGGTGCTTTTGACTCAGATTTCAATTGACTAGAATGGAGTTTGCCTGCTTTTAGTGGGTCTCTGTTGTTACTCATGTTTTCTTCACCAATAAAACTAATCACCGTAGTATAACCAATTGTCAGAAAAGTGGTTTTAGACACCAACAATCAATCAATTAATTAACAAGTAATTGGTCGTTAGGTTTGTTTAGCTGTATTAGTACTCCTACTTTCTCCACCAATAAACTGAACAGAGCAAAAGGTGAAAGTTGTGTTAAACCCCAACTATCAATCAATCAAGCAACCAGTAATTAAGTGGATATTTAGGGTCTCTGTTGGTACTCCTGCTCCCTCAAGTATTAAAACTGATTACTTAATATAGCCAAAGGTGAAAGTTGTGTTAAACCCCAACTATCAATCAATCAAGCAACCAGTAATTAAGTGGATATTTAGGGTCTCTGTTGGTACTCCTGCTCCCTCAAGTATTAAAACTGATTACTTAATATAGCCAAAGGTGAAAGTTGTGTTAAACCCTAACAATCAATCAATCAAAATTTGACGGATTTTTGGTTGGTCTCTGTTTGTGCTTTTTCACCAATAAAACTGATCACATAAAATAGCTAAGTGTGAAGGTGGTGTTAAACGCCAACAATTAATCAATCAAGCAACCAGTAATTGGGCATATTTTTCAGGGATATTTGTTGATACTCCTGCTTCCTCCACAAATAAAATCAATCTATTGATCAATATGAACTTTCATTTCTACCTGTGATAACTGATTAAGGGGGCTCGCGGGTATAAACCATTTTTTTTCCTTATATAGGATTTCCCTATGTTTTTCTATAAATGAACTTCATCTTATACTTAATAGAAATATAGAATAAAAACATGGGGTCACCGTTCATTTAATCTCACAATCTGCCTTCGAGAGAAGTATACATTTTTGTAAAATTACTTTTTTTCTGTTGAACTAATACGAGAAATAAAGATAATATTGAAATAAAAAAAGAACGTAATTACAGAAATCACCCAAATTTTACAATAGAGTTGTTTAAGTACAGCTTATTTAAAAAAAATAATAAAAAAATATAGGTCACCGATGAGTTAACAAAGCTATTTCAATTTTAATGTAAAAAAATGGCATTTTTGCACGAAAGGGAGATAATTTGGAGCTTTTTCGATGATAAATATATTTTGAAAGTCATCTGGCGTCAAAACGAATTAACTTTTTGGAATGATTTTTGCAGTTTAATAAAGTAACAACTAATAAAGTAAAAAAAAAATAGTAATGAAAAAAAAAATAAAAAATATTCTGAATTTTTTATAACCACGAGCCTCCTTAACCATGTTAACAAATAATTAACTCATCAATCAACAAATCAATCAATCAATTGATTGATTAATATGAACTTTCATTTCTACCTGTGATAACTGCTTAACAATTAATCCACTCATCAATCAACAAATCAATCAATCAATTGATTAATATAAACTTTCATTTCTAACTTTGATAACTGGGTAACGATAAACCAACCAACCAATATTTAGAAAATATCTTCAGATCTTGTTGGATGTTGAAACAACCAACAAAAATCAATCGCAAACAGATCAATCAACCAAAAATTTATGTTAGTAAAAGGGGAGACGTCCATTGACAATTATTTCGACAATTGATTTTATTTTTTGATAGGGTTAATAATAATAATTCTGGTATATTCACTTATCATTGAAGACTGTTTGTTGATGCATATATTTCTCTTGTTTAGATCTCTTTTTTTTGTTTTTAAGTTGCTGTCTTATTGTCAATACACTATGTCCCCCTTTTATACATATTTGTCAGATATCAAACTAAAAATAATTTCACTATCAATAAATGAATTAAGGTAATTTTTATTATGATCTTTGGCTTTAGTTGGGATCCATAGTATGCTTGAAAAGTAACATTTTGAATAAAAATGAAAATATCTGTTATACAAGATATTGGTCTAATCAGTTCTGGTAAGTTTACTCGTAAGCTGTAAGTCCAGTTGTCATATACATATGACATGAATATTGTTTGCCTTATACTATTTCACATATTTCTTTTTCATAAAAGTTTGAAAGTTTTAGAATCCTTCAATGTTTATTACATATAGCTTTGCTTCCTTAGTTTGACTACCTACAGCCTTACTGCATCCTATATATAGTTGTCCAGTTGTGTTGAAGGCAAGAGAATATGGACGTTTTATTCCTATGTTATTTGTATTGAAATATGAAATGAAATGACCATTGTCATTGAGGATGTGTAAGATTGGAATATTCAGATCTGTCACAACAACATTGTCACTTGGTGTTGTCACAATGTGTACTGGTTTGAATGGTTCACTCTTATTGATAGTTGGATGACCTGTATACTGGTTTATTATCTGTCCTTCTTGTCCTAAGATCACTACTTTACCTCTAGCATCATCTGAAATCCTATCCACTACATGTATATTTCCATTACATGTAGTGGTTATATACCCTGGGCCATTAAATATAGGTTGATTATGTTCATCATGTTCATACACAGTCTCCTTGTCTCCTTTCTTGTTCATAATGATCACAGCACTTCTTTTTAGTTTACCATTATAAGCTCCTACTATAAGTTTATTATCACTGATAACATGGATAGCATTGGGAAGTAAAGGTGATACATCATAAACAGAATCAGTCAGTTCACCACTACTGCTGATTTGTTGTAAACTTGTTTCCCCCAAAACACACAGAAGGAGTTGATTAGATGGAGTAACTGCCAGTCCACACACATAAATGTTAAATTCAGACATCACCTTTAGGTTGGTTCCTTCAGGTTTTACTCTCTGTAACACTTTATAAACACCTGAACTTATCCAAAATGACTGGTCAAGGCATGGACTTACAGATTCTATAACATCAAGTTCAGTCTGGTATTTATTATTGATGACTAGGGAGATGTTTATTTCTACTGCCAAGTTTCCATCATCTTGTAGTGATCCAATGTGAGATTGGTTCAAATTTCCTGGAACAAATTTTGGTGAAGAAGTATAGCTAGGCCTGGTTTGTGGTTCTTGAGTTTCAGTGAATTTCTCCATCTTCTTGACCTCTTTGAAAAACTCTGAGGCATTGGAAATGTCAATACAGTCCTGGACTTCATTGATTTTGTCTTCCTTCTGGTTTGTGAATAATGATATAGCATTCAGATCAGATTTAACTGATAATAAAACAGTTTCGTGATTCTTTTCCAATTTATTTTCGAGTTCTTTAAAATATTGTTCTACTTGTTCTTTTACAGTTTTCTTGTGACTAAGAATATTTTGATTTTCTTTGTGATACTTAACATTTTCAGCTGCCACTAATTTATTGAGCTCATCTTTCTTTTCACTCATGTTAGAATGACTCTTCTGCATTTGATTTTGTCTTTTTTTCAACATGTTTACTTTCAAGTTGTATGCATCTCTTATTTCGATTAAATCATGTGTCTTATGAACTTTGGCAAAACATCTTGGACACACAAGAATGTCACATGTATTACAATAAAGGCATGATGATTGTCCAGCATGTTCATCACACTTTATATTGGTAAAATCCAGTTCTTCAGTATGCAATCCAATCTCTTCTCTTTTGATAATCTTATGATCAAGTGCATTTTTAAATTTGGAATGAACCTTGTCCTTGCAATGACTACACATCAGAATACTGCAATCCATGCATTTCCATTGTATAGATCTATCTGTTTCACATAATCCACATTTAACAGGTACTTGACCACTTCCATGTGGTTGAGGACATGCCATATTAAGTTTGTCACAAGTTGTATGATATAGAAAAAAATATTCAGTTTAACTAATTTCTTGGTGTAATGTAAATGTGTCATATGATTGTACCATAGTATCTATTTTTTGATAATGCACAAGATAGGTAGTTATGTATATTCAGTGATATCATATTTGAAATTGAGGATACTGATAAATATATGATAAACTTTTGATAAGTATAAGTTTTTCATAAAGTAAAAAAACTGATGAAAACCATGTTAAAGCAAATTTGAAAATGTTTATACAGGTCCAGAGATTTTATTGTGAATAGATTGAATCAGAACAGTGTTAGAGATCCCCATTTTATGTAAATTAATACCAGCTTCAGCTGTTTCATATGAGAACACAAAATCCAAACAAGTTATTCCGACCTTTATCAATTTGCTGCATATTATTCCCAAGTTTACTGCTAATAGATATTAGGAGATGTGGTATGATTGCCAATGAGACAACACTTCATCCAAGTCACAATGTGTAAACAAACATTATAGGTTAAAGTAAGGTCTTCGACACAAATCTTTAGCTCTAATCGAACAGCAAGCTTTAAAAGCCCCCAAAATGACTAGTTTAAACAATTTAAACACGAAAACCAACAGTCTAATCTATAGTAAAACAAGATACAAGAAACACTTAAAATCCAGCCCAACAAACGACAACCACTGATTAACAGATTTCTGACTTTGAACAGGTGGAAATAAATGCAACAGGTTTTAACATTTCAACAGGCACCAACCTTTAACCTAACTTGAAATAGTACTGTAAAAATGAGTAATTGTTAGAGACTTGTAAAATAATTTCTTACGATCTTTGAGATTTAATCATAGAAAATGACATTATATAAAACTAAAGTAATGCACTTCTCTTTTAATACTAGCGCAAATATTAAAAACATTTTGGTCTTATATTGGTATCATGTCGTCGTCAGCGTCGATTGAAGACAGATGGTTTCCAGATAATAACATATACTGAGTGCCAATCAATACGCAACACTTTTGTTTTTCTAAAAAATCTTATCATTTTTATTTTATTTATATTAGAACTTTGTATCTTTTCTTATTCAAGCACACAGACTCAACTATTGATACAAATATATATTCTTTTTTTTATAAAATTTAAGAAAATGCATATCAAATTCATTGCATTTCATATGACAGGGGAAAATAAGAAAGGGGAACGTTACATGACTTATTGAGGTGAAAATTGAGTAGTAATACTGCTATGTGATGAGTTTTATGAAAATACTCATAAAAGTTGATTTGTATGTTCTATGAAACTTTTATATATCAGAACTTCTTAAGAATTGGTTGTTCCACTATTTTTTGTGAGCATTTACTATTGGTGATATGTATAAGAAATGTGATATACTTTGACAGACGATCAGATTGAAAAAAATGTTACATACATTTGAAAATCGTCCAATTTACTCAATTTATATGTTCACATGATATTAAAGTTTGATGTCAAATAAAAGCTTATACAATACTCTTTCATCTAATGCCAATTTTTGGATGATATCTTCATTCGTGAATTTATTATAAGCGTTTCCGTATTTGAAAATGAAAAAGAAAAAAATCCGAAAATCACACTTTAACGCGATTTCACAAAAAACTGCACCGTAGGAAAACTCTACGACATGGCTAAAATGAAAGTATGAAGTTTAATCTATCTTCATGTGAATTTTTAGCAGTGAGGTATTCCGGTCCATTAAACTCTTTAAATAAGCAACTTTTCCCGATTTGTCACTCCACTAATATGTCTTCTTTTATATTTGTTTGATATCAAAACTCAAAAAAGTTTCACTATCAAATTGTTTAGTTTGATCATTGACTGCTATTTGAAAAAATGTGATTAAAAATGTTATCTTTGAAAGATACTAGAAATTCAGGAATTATTGTGTTGTTTTGATTAATGGAAAAAAATCAATGAGTTAGGATCACAATAATAAGAACTCATATTCTGATATCTTAGACATATATCTTTTTTTCAGGTTTTGCTACAATCAAAATAATAAATATCACATCTCTGTCCATACTAAACAAATTGCAATAATAAATGCACACATAAATTTCTGGGTTTACGGTAATATTTTCCATGAAAAAAAAGATTATGTGACACTATGCAAAAGATTTTTCTTAACATTATAGTTTGATACAAGATATTGGTATAATCAGTTGTTGTATGTTTATCATTCACAGTCAGTCCAGTTGTCATATGACATAAATATTGGTTGCTTAATACTATTTCACACATTTCTGTTTCATAAAAGTTTGAATGTTTTAGAATCCTGCAAAGTTTATTTCATATAGCTTTAATTCTTCAGTTTGACCATCATTAGCCCTACCACATCCTATATACAGTTGTCCAGTTGTGTTGATTGCAAGAAAATATGGAAACTCTTTTCCTATATCCTTGGTATTGAAATATGAAGTTAAATGTCCATTTTCATTGAGAATGTGTAAGATGTCAGTATCTAGATCTGTCACAACAACATTGTCACTTGGTGTTGTCACAATGTCTACTGGTTTGAATGATTTACTCTTATTGATATTTGAATGACCTGTATACTCATTTATTATATGTCCATCTTGTCCTAAGACCACTACTTTACCACTGTAGTCACTGCAGAAATATGAAATCTGATCCACTACATGTATATTCCCATTACTGGTACTGGTTATACGCCAAGGTTTAGTAATTAAAGGTTGATTATGTTTATCATGTTCATATACAGTTTCCTTGTCTCCTTTCTTGTTCATAATGATCACAGCATTTCTTTTGAGTTCACAATTACTAGCTCCTACTATAATATAAAAAAGAAAATGTGGTATGATTGCCAATGAGACAACTATCCACAAAAGACCAAAATGACACAAACATTAACAACTATAGGTCACCTTCAACAATGAGCAAAGTCCATACCGCATAGTCAGCTATAAAAGGCCCAGATAAGACAATGTAAAACAATTCAAAAGAGAAAACTAACGGCCTTATTCATATAAAAAAATGAATAAGTTTATTTTCACTGACAAAATGGATGGAATGGGGATAGAAACAGAATCAGTCAGTTCACCAGTACTGCTGATGTCTTGTAACCTTGTTTTCCCTTGAACACACAGAAGGAGTTAATTAGATGTAGTAACTGTCATTCCATACACTGCAAAGTAAAATTTAGACATCACCTTCAGATTGGTTCCTTCAGGTTTCACTCTCTGTTTTACTCCAAAAGTACCAGAACTTAACCAAACTGACCGGTCAAGGCATGGACTTACAAATGCTATCATCTCAAGTTCAGTCTGAAATTTATTATTGATGACTAGGGAGATTTTTTTTCTGCTGACGATATTCCATCATCTTTTAATGATCCAATGTTTAATTGGTTAATATTCAATGGAACAAATTTGGGTGGAGAACTGTAGTTGGGCATGGTTCTTGGTTCATGGGTTTCAGTGGATTTCTCCATCTTCTTGACCTCTTTGAAGAATTCAGAAGCACTGGAAATGTCAATACAGTCCTGGACTTCAGAAATGTTTTCCTCCTTCTGGTTTGTGAATAATGACATAGCATTAACATCACATTTGACTGATGGTAAAACAGTTTCAGGATTCTGAAGAGGTCTATTCGTTTCACATAATCCACATTTAACAGTTGCTTGACCACTCCCATGTGATTAAGAGCATGCCATATTCAATTTGTCATTAGTTGTATGATTTAGAAAAACAATTTCAGTTGATTTATTTCTTGGTGTGATGAAAAGTTGTCATATGATTGTACCCAATATTTATTTTTTGATAATGCCAAAGATAGGTAGTTATATAAATTCAGTGATATCATGTCTGAAATTTAGGATACTGATAAATATATGATAAACTTTTGATATATAAGTATGAGTTATCCATCAGGTCAAAAACTAATGAAAACCATGTTTTTATCAATTTTAGAAATGTTCATACAGGTCGAAATATATTGCTGCATTTTTGTATCAAAACTATGTTAGAGAGCCCCATTTGTTTGTAGATGAATACCAGCTTCAACATTTTCAAATTAAGATCACAAAGTTATCCTGAACTATATCAAATTGCTGCATATTATTCTCAAGTTTACTGCTAATAGAAATAAGAACATGTGGCATGAGTGCCAATGAGACAACTCTCTATCTAAGTCACAATATGTAAAAGTAAACCGTAAAAGTAAACCGTTATTTGCTCACATCGAACAACAAACTATAAAGGACCCCCAAATGGTTTTCCCGTTTGAATGGTTTTACACTAGCAATTTTGGGGCCCTTTATAGCTTGTTGTTCGGTGTGAGCCAAGGCTTCATGTTGAAGGCCGTACATTGACCTATAATGGTTTACTTATATAAATTGTTATTTGGATGGAGAGTTGTCTCATTGGCACTCACACCACATCTTCCTATATCTAAGAACCACACCAACAAACAACAAACACTGAATAACAGATTCCTGACTTTGGACTGGTGCAATCAAATGCAATGCGTTTTATGTTTCAACAGGTGCCAACCTTCAGCCTAACCTGAAATAGTAGTGTAAAAAATAAGTATATACAAGTAATTGTTACAGACATGTAAAATCAGTTCTTAAGATCTTGTAGATTTTATCATAGGCATGGACATTATATAAAACCTAACTAATGGACTTCTCTTCCCTCCCTTTGAACTGTCAAACACAATACTTGTATTTTACATATGAAATAATACCAGTGATTTTATGTGACCTAGTTGACTAGAGCTAATTCAGTGGATCAGTTACTTTTTCTTGACCTATAATAGACTACTTTAGACCATGAATATCATTCTAATCAATTTGTGTTTCACTAACTCATTTTTCCTGTGATTGTCAAAGTTTAGTAACATTAAGAATGAGATCCATTATATTTTGTCTATTTGTTATTGTGTAGCCTGACAACAAAACTAGTAACCTATAGAAATATACTGACATTTTCTCTTATGTTTTTCTAATATCTATCATTTGAATAGTATCTGAAGACTCTAAGCATGTTATTTAATATAAATGAATGATATGCTGGTAGGACAATTTATATATATTTCCACTTTTCAACTGAAATTACAAAATGTAATGTGTACATTTATCACTGTCAATTGTTAATTTGTGTTTTTCTGCAGCATTTCTTTGGGCTTGTTTTTGTTAAGCAGAGGAGTGTGGTCTGATTAGTTCATATACATTTAACACTAGTCTATCAACACTGAGGTTGTGAGTTTGCACCAAATGTTTGTAATGTTAAAGATAGAGTAACATATGACAAGTTTTCTGGTTTCCTATTTCGTAGAATTTAAGATAAAATCTATGTTTTTGCCAAAAAATACTTATTTCTGGTCGAGAAAGTTTGTTAGTTTCCTTATTCTATCATGTTTATGATGTTTCAAATACAGTGACGCATGACATATTTTTTGGTTTCCAATTTTCAGTTTTATAGTGGGTTAAAATCATTGTTTTTAATGAAGACATTTTAATTTTTTTATTAAGGAGCACACTAAATTGACAATATATCTCCATTTAAAACATTGAAATCTGATAAAAGAGCTCTTAATCATATTAGTATATTTGTCTAATATATATCATTTGAACAGTTTATGAAGACACTTAGCATGATGTTATTTATTATGAAACAATGATATACTTGTAAGACACTTTTATACTCCCACACTTGTTGATTACTCTGTATGCAGTAAATTTAGAATGTAAAGTGTACAAAAAAAAATATCTTTGGACTCTTTTTTTAATTCAGTAATGAAGATAGTTGATATACGTATTCAACATTTTAAAGAACATTTTACTATTAACAATAACCAAAATAAACCTATTTCTCGTATCAAACATAAACTAAAAGAACTAGCCAAGAAATTTGTTTTTGTCCCAGCCGATAAAGCTGCTAATAATATTATTATTGTTTGACGTAAATTTTACATTGAGGTTCTGAAAAAAGAAATTACCAATTCACCAACATTCCAACTGACTCCATTTTCAGAAAACGACATCTGTAACAAACATAAACTTTTAGCTACCGCTTTACAAGCAGAGCCAAATACAATGAAAGTCCCAACTATGTATTCAGGCTTCCGAAGCTACACAAAACACCTTACAAATATAGATTTATTTTGTCTTCAAGCCATTGTTCCACTACTAAATTGTCTATTCTTCTTACCAGCACACTTGGTACAATTAAAAACCTGATAATAAATTGTTCAAATACGGCTTTCGAAAATAGTGGAATTAATTACTTTTGGAGTGTCAAGAACTCGTTGGAAGTACTTGATAAATTGCATGCTTATATTGGTGATTTTGAATCTGTTCAAAGTTTTGATTTTTCTACCCTGTATACCACATTGCCTCACATTCTCATTAAGAAAAAATTCACACACCTAATTAAATGGGCATTTAAAAAGTCAGAATGTGAATATATATGTTAAAACTCTTTTAGGTCATTTTTTAGTAGCAATAAACAAAAGAACTATGTCAATTGGACATGCTTTGATACTATATATGCCCTTGAATTTTTACTAGATAACATTTTTGTTCGCTTTGGGGATTCCGTATATCGTCAGATTATCGGAATTCCAATGGGGACTAACTGTGCGCCACTTATTGCGGACCTGTTTTTGTATTGCTATGAGTTACAATTTATGACAAAAATAAGCAAAGACCCATCGAAACAACATCTGATAAAAAAATTTAATAATACTTGTAGATATTTGGATGATATTGGCTCTCAATAATGACGACTTCAGTATGTATATTAAAGAAATTTATCTGTTGAACTTACTTTAAATAAAGCTAAAACTAACAATGACCACTGCCCTTTCCTCAATCTTGATATCTATATCACTAACGGAAAGCTGAATACTAAAATTTATGATAAAAGAGATGATTTTTCATTTCCTATTGTTAATTATCCATTTTTAGATGGTGACGTTCCCTTGTCACCATCTTACGGTGTTTATATATCTCAACTTGTACGATTCGCTCGTGTATGTAACAATGTTTTAGATTTTAACGAGAGAAATTTATGTATTACTGAAAAATTATTACACCAGGGTTTTCGATATCACAAACTAGTCAAAACATTTACTAAATGTTATCATCGGTATAAGGACATCATTCATAAATATAGCTAAACATGCAGACTTCTTATACGTTCAGGTATTTCACATCCAATTTTTTATGGAAAATTTTTGTATGAAGCACAAAGGTGTCAGTATTCACCTCAAAAACTAACAAAACCTTTGAATAGACTTATTAAGAAGGGATATAGTTACGATACTGTTGTCAGATCATTAAAGATTGCATATTTTGGCGTTAATATTGATTCACTTATAGGGTTAATGCATTGGAACTAAACACATTTATTCAAAAACCAGTTGTTGGCATGACACGGGTTATGTTTTCCTCATATATGTTATGATGGTATGATACTAAACCCCTAACGGGAAGGATTGTGCCTGATGTTCATATGATTAAATCATAATCTTTCAGTCAGTTTAATTGAAGTCTGGAGCTGGCATGTCAGTTAACTGCTAGTAGTCTGTTGTTATTTATGTATTATTGTCATTTTATTTATTTTCTTTGGTTACATCTTCTGACATCAGACTCGGACTTCTCTTGAACTGAATTTTAATGTGTGTATTGTTATGCGTTTACTTTTCTACATTGGCTAGAGGTATAGGGGAAGGGTTGAGATCTCACAAACATGTTTAACCCCGCCGCATTTTTGCGCCTGTCCCAAGTCACGAGCCTCTGGCCTTTGTTAGTCTTGTATTATTTTAATTTTAGTTTCTTGTGTACAATTTGGAAATTAGTATGGCGTTTATTATCACTGAACTAGTATATATTTGTTTAGGGGCCAGCTGAAGGACGCCTCCGGGTATGGGAATTTCTCGCTACATTGAAGACCTGTTGGTGACCTTCTGCTGTTGTTTTTTTTCTATGGTCGGGTTGTTGTCTCTTTTGCACATTCCCCATTTCCATTCTCAATTTTATTTATCTCTGTAAATTTGTCAAATTGTGTTTTTCTTTTCATTTTTCTTTTTTATTTATTTATGATTAATTCGTGTTGTTTATTCTTTAGTTTTCTATGTTGTGTCGTGTATGCTGTTGTTTGTTTGTCTTTTTCATTTTTAGCCATGGCGTTGTCAGTTTGTTTTAGATTTATGAGTTTGACTGTCCCTTTGGTATCTTTCGTCCCTCTTTTATATACAAATTGTGTTTTTCTACAGCATTTATTTGGTCTTGTTTTATTTTCAGCAGAGGAGTATGTGTTAGAGAGTGGTCTAATTAGTTCATTTATATTGAATACTAGTATGTCAACACTGTGGTTGTGAGTTTGCACCCACCATGGCAAGGTGTTTTTCACTGCAATCTTAATTAAGACTAGTACCATATTGAGTTTGCCTGCCAAAGACTGATTGTTCTCTCTAGGTACTCATGATTATTCCATCATTAAATCTGGTCAATATACATGTAATAAAGCCAAGTGTGAAAGTGGTGTTAAACACCAACAATCAATCAGTTAAACAACTAGTCATTGGACGGATTTTTGATGGGTCGCTTCCTCCACCAATAAAACTGATCACTAAAATCTAGCCAATTGTGAAGGTGGTGTTTAACTCCAACAATCAATTAATCAAACCATCTACCCTGCCACATCCACTTGTATTTTTGTCAATCTGATGAGTTAAGCCTTTTTCAACTGATTTTTATAGTTCGTTCTTATGTTTTACTGTTGTACCACTGTCCCAGGTTATGGGGAGGGTTGGGATCCTGCTAACATGTTTAACCCTGCCATATTATTTATGTATGTGCCTGCCCCAAGTCAGGAGCCTGTAATTCAGTGGTTGTCATTTGTTTATGTGTTACATATTTGTTTTTCATTCATTTTTTATATAAATTAGGCCATTACTTTTCTCGTTTGAATTGTTATACATTGTCATATCAGGGCCTTTTATAGCTGACTATGCGGTATGGGCTTTGCTCATTGTTGAAGGCCGTACGGTGACCTATAGTTGTTAATGTCTGTGTCATTTTGGTCTTTTGTGGATAGTTGTCTCATTGGCAATCATACCACATCTTCTTTTTTATATTTAACACCAACAATAAATCAGTTAAATAACCAGTAATTTGGTGGATTTTTGTTTGGTCTCTGTAGGTAATCTTGTTTTCCCTACAAAATAAAAACTGATCACTTTAATATAACCATATGTGAAAGTGGTGTTCAATTCAAACAAACAATCAATCTATCAAACAACCAGTAGTTGGGTGGATTGTCTTGGATCTCTGTTGATACTTCTGCTTCCTTCACAAATAAAAACTATCAATCAATTGATCAATATGAACTTTCATTTCTACCTGTGATTACTGCTAAATAATTAATCAACTTATCAATCAACAAATCAATCAATCAATTGATCAATATAAACTTTAATTTCTAACTGTAATTACTGGTTAATGATTAATCAAGTTATCAGTCATCAAATCAATCAATCAATTGATCAATATAAACTTTAATTTCTAACTGTAATTACTGGTTAATGATTAATCAAGTTATCAGTCATCAAATCAATCAATCAATTGATCAATATAAACTTTAATTTCTAACTGTAATTACTGGTTAATGATTAATCAAGTTATCAGTCATCAAATCAATCAATCAATTGATCACCCAACACACTTATCCAAACCAACCAACCAATATTTAAAATTGTTCCATGATCAGTTGGTTGGTGGTTAATACAACCAACAACAATCATAACCAATCAATCAACCAACCAAAAATTTTATGTTCGTAAAGGAAGAAATCACCAAATTGTAAACAGTTTATATTTTATTTTATCTTATAAAGTTATGGATAATAGTTCTGGTGTTTTCACTTAACATTGAAGACTGTATATTTCTATTGTCAAGATCTCCTTGAATACAAACAATCAATCTATCAAACAACCAGTAATAAGGTGGATTTTTCTGATAACTGCCTAAAGATAAATCAACTTATCAATCAACAAATCAATCAATCAATTATTCATCCACCATACATATTCTAAGTCAAAACCAACCAACCAATATTTAGAAAATATCCTTCGATCTTGTTGGATGATGGAGCATCCAACAAAATGCAATCACCAACGGATCAACCAACCAAAAAATTATGTTAGTAAAGGGGGAGACGTCCATTGACAATTATTTCAACAATTGATTTTATTTTTTGATAGGGTTAATAATAATAATTCTGGTATATTCACTTATCATTGAAGACTGTTTGTTGATGCATATATTTCTCTTGTTTAGATCTCTTTTTTTTTGTTTTTAAGTTGCTGTCTTATTGTCAATACACTATGTCCCCCTTTTATACATATTTGTCAGATATCAAACTAAAAATAATTTCACTATTAATTAAGGTAATTTTTATTATGATCTTTGGCTTTAGTTGGGATCCATGGTATGCTTGAAAAGTAACATTTTGAATAAAAAGGAAAATATCTGTTATACAAGATATTGGTCTAATCAGTTCTGGTAAGTTCACTCGTAAGCTGTAAGTCCAGTTGTCATATGCATATGACATGAAGATTGTTTGCCTTATACTATTTCACATATTTCTTTTTCATTAAAGTTTGAATGTTTTAGAATCCTTCAATGTTTATTACATATAGCTTTGCTTCTTTAGTTTGACTACCTGCAGCCTTAGCACATCCTATATAAAGTTGTCCAGTTGTGTTGAAGGCAAGAGAAAATGGACGTTTTATTCCTATATCCTTGGTATTGAAATATGAAATCAAATGACCATTGTCATTGAGGATGTGTAAGATTTGGGTACTCACATCTATCACAACAACATTGTCACTTGGTGTTGTCACAATGTGTACTGGTTTGAATGGTTCACTCTTATTGATAGTTGGATGACCTGTATACTGGTTTATTATATGTCCTTCTTGTCCTAAGACCACTACTTTTCTGTTGTCATCTGAAATCCTATCCACTACATGTATATTTCCATTACATGTAGTGGTTATATACCTTGCGTTATTGAATATAGGTTGATTATGTTTATCATGTTCATACACAGTCTCTTTGTCTCCTTTCTTGTTCATAATGATCACAGCTCTTCTATTTAGTTCACTATTATAAGCTCCTACTATAAGTTTATTGTCACTGATAACATGGATAGCATTGGGAAGTAAAGGTGATACATCATAAACAGAATCAGTCAGTTCACCACTACTGCTAATGTGTTGTAACCTTGTTTTACCTTTAGCACACAGAAGGAGTTGATTAGATGGAGTAACTGCCATTCCACACACAGTAATGTTAAATTCAGACATCACCTTTAGGTTGGTTCCTTCAGGTTTTACTCTCTGTAACACTTTAAAAACACCTGAACTTATCCAAAATGACTGGTCAAGGCATGGACTTACAGATTCTATAACATCAAGTTCAGTCTGGTATTTATTATTGATGACTAGGGAGATGTATATTTCTGCTGCCAAGTTTCCATCATCTTGTAGTGATCCAATGTGAGATTGGTTCAAATTTCCTGGAACAAATTTTGGTGAAGAAGTATAGCTAGGCCTGGTTTGTGGTTCTTGAGTTTCAGTGAATTTCTCCATCTTCTTGACCTCTTTGAAAAAGTCAGAGGCATTGGAAAGGTCAATACAGTCTTGGAATTCATTGATTTTGCCCACCTTCTGTTTTGTGAATAATGATATAGCTTTCAAATCAGATTTGACTGTTGATAAAACAGTTTCGTGATTATGTTCCAATTTAATTTTGAGTTCTTTAAAATATTGTTCTACTTGCTCTTTTACGGTTTCCTCATGACTTTGAATATTTCTTTTTTCCTTGTTATACTTTATATTTTCAGCGGACACTAGTTTATTGAGCTGGTCTTTCTTTGCATTGGTTGTATAATTACTCTTCTGCATTTTACTTTGTCCTTTTTTTATTATTTCTACTTTGATGTTGTATGCATCACTAATTTCGATTAAATCATGCTTCTTATGAATTTTAGCAACACAGGTTGGACACACTAGGATTTCACATGTATTACAGTAAAGACATGATGATTGTCCAGTGTGTTCATTACACTTAATATTGGTAAAATCCAGTTCTTCCTTATGCAGTCCAATCTCTTCTCTACTGATTATCTTATGATCAAGTGCATTTTTGAATTGAGAATGTACATTTTCCTTGCAATGAGCACACATCATAATACTGCAGTCCATGCATTTCCACTGAATTGGTCTGTCTGTTTTACATAATTTACAATTAACAGGAACTTGACCTCCTCCAAACGGCTGAGAGGAAGCCATATTTGTCAGGTGTGTCCCAGGTATTTCACTTCCTTGTTTGATCTATTTTTAAGTTGTTATGATCAATAAGTTAAATACCCTTGTACTTAGTGAATATACTGAAACATGATAGCAGTGGGCAAATAATTTATCGTTTGTGTAAATTTAAATACCATGATTGAGAAGACCATAAATATTATATTTCACATGCTTACAATAATTTACAACTAATTAGGTTACCTTAACTGATTGTCCCTTTTAAAGATAATCTACTTATTTTTAGCTCACCTGGCCCAAAGGGCCAAGTGAGCTTTTCCCATCACTTGGCGTCCGTCGTCCGTCGTCCGTCGTCTGTCGTCCGTCGTCGTCTTGCGTCGTTAACTTTTACAAAAATCTTCTCCTCTGAAACTACTGGGCCAAATTACACCAAACTTGGCCATAACCATCATTGGGGTATCTAGTTTAAAAAATGTGTTCGGTGACCCGGCCAACCATCCAAGATGGCCACCATGGCTAAAAATAGAACATAGGGGTAAAATGCAGTTTTTGGCTTATAACTCAAAAATCAAAGCATTTAGAGCAAATCTGACAAGGTGTTAAATTGTTAAACAGGTCAAAATCTATCTGCCTTGAAATTTTCAGATAAATCGGATATCCTGTTGTTGGGTTGCTGCCCCTGAATTAGTAATTTTAAGGAAATTTTGCTGTTTTTGGTTATTATCTTGAATATTATTATAGATAGAGATAAACTGTAAACAGCAATAATGTTCAGCAAAGTAAGATTTACAAATAAGTCAACATGACCGAAATGGTCAGTTGACCCCTTTAGGAGTTATTGCCCTTTATAGTCAATTTTTAACCATTTTTCGTAAATCTTAGTTATCTTTTACAAAAATCTTCTCCTCTGAAACTACTTGGCCAAATCAATCCAAACTTGGCCACAACCATCTTTGGGGTATGTAGTTTTAAAAATGTGTCCGGTGACCCGGCCATCCAATCAATATGGCTGCCATGGCTAAAAATAGAATCTGGGGTAAAATGCAGTTTTTGGCTTATAACTCAAAAACCAAAGCATTTATAGTAAATCTGACTGGGGTAAAATTGTTTATCAGGTCAGATCTACCTGCCCTGAAATTTTCTGATGAATCTGACATCCCAGTTTTGGGATGCCGCCCCAGAATTAGTAATTTTAATGAAATTTTGCTGTTTTTGGTTATTATCTTGAATATTATTATAGATAGAGATAAACTGTACACAGCAATAATGTTCAGCAAAATAAGATTTACAAATAAGTCAAAATGACCACAATGGTTAGTTGACCCGTTTAGGAGTTATTGCCCTTTATAGTAAATTTTTAACCATTTTTTCGTAAATCTTAGTAATTTTTTTTACAAAAATCTTCTCCTCTGAAACTGCTTGGCCAAATTAATCCAAACTTGGCCACAACCATCTTTGGGGTATGTAGTTTCAAAAATATGTGCGGTGACCTGGCCATCCAACCAAAATGAAAAAAAAAATCTGGAGTAAAGGTGTTTATCAGGTCAAGATTTATCTGCTCTGAAATTTTCGGATGAATCAGACAACCCGTTGTTGGGTTGCTGATCCTGAATTGTTAGTTTTAAGGAAATTCTGCTGTATTTGGTTATTATCTTGAATACTATTATAGATAGAGATAAACTGTAAACAGCAATAATGTTCAGCAAAGTAAGATTTACAAATAAGTCAACGTGACTGAAATGGTCAATTGACCCCCTATGGAGTTATTGTCCTTTATAGTCAATTTTTAACAATTTTCATAAAATTTGTAAATTTTTTCTAACATTTTACACTGAAACTATTGGGCCAAGTTCATCATAGATAGAGATAATTTTCAGCAGCAAGAATGATCAGTAAAGTAAGATGTACAAACACATCACCATCACCAAAACACAATTTTGTCATGAATCCATCCTCTTCCTTTGTTTAATGTTCATAAAGACCAAGGTGAGCGACACAGGCTCTTTAGAGCCTCTAGTTTAGTCTGTTTGACTGTTAGGCTTTCTGTTTATCAATGCATCCATCCATTCCAAATCAAGTTCAAAAATGATGTGAACTTTAAAAAAAAATTATGCTAAATAATGGTTTTCACCCATATATTACAGATCACTGATCAGGTTAAAGTTTTGTTTAGGGTAGTTTCCAATAAAGTTGTAGTCATATCAACTTGAAACGTAAGAAGTCAACACAAAATAAATTAGGGTTTTGAACCAGATTTCACGGTTTACTGAATATGGAAATGTGATAGTATGAGCAGGGCAATGAGACAGATGGACACATATTCTTGTTTAGATTACTTTCTTTTCTGTCCATTTTGTTTTGATCTGCCCTTCAATGTTTGAATTAGGTTTTAGACTTTAAAATTGTTTGGCTTACAACAGTACTGAAGAGACTCTTTTACGAGATGCAGTCAAAATTTGAACCATTAATGCTATTATGGTTGAAGATGCTAACAGAGCATCATAATTTTAGTGATATCAATGTCAAGTCATCATAAAGGACGTTTACCATTTGCAACAAATATTGATATGACATAAGTCATGTGACTTACAATGGGTCTCAGTCAATATTTTGAATAGAAATATATGTTGTTGCATTTGTATCAGTCATGCCGAAAAGTCATATTTACAACTAATTATATTTAAACATTACTGTTATCAATTGTGTTAAACATGAGAAATTCTTTTTTACATTTTCAATTTGATTCTAAGCATGAAGTCAGTAGCATACATGTATATAAATCCATTGTATAATTTTTATGCCCCACTAAAGGGCAGTATGTTTTTCGGTCTGTACGTCCGTTTGTTTGTTCATCCGTTTGTTTGTTTGTCTGTCCGTCTGTCCCGCTTCAAGTTAAAAAATGATAGTGCGGGTGTGGAATCCGTGTACAATGGACACATTCTTGTTTATCATATTTTCACCAGCGTCTTATTTTTAGGCAGATTGGCACTGAATTGCAAAATGTGCATCTGGTTAAGTAGAAAATGTACTGTTAATGTTATTACCAATTAAGATACAACTAATTCTATTTAACCGGTGTCATATGGTATTTTGAACCCCATGGTAAATTGACCCCGGGGTCAAAATACCGCTATGGTAAATTAAACCCCCCATGGTAAATTGAACCCCCCCTGTATGGAAAATTGAACCCCCATGGTAAATTGAACCCCCCTGTTTTTTTCTTCCTAGATGAATATTAGAACATTTTACATTATTCTAAAGCTTATCATAGATTAAAAAATCATTCATACAAGAAGGGGAGGTACATTTTCCATGCTCAATTAAAAGAAATATCTTTGCTTGGTATAAGTGCTCTGAAGTCTTTACCAACAAAATGTCATTCAAAATACTTATTGACACATTATAACTAGACCATATGTAGCTTGAATGCTTTAATTATTTGTAATTATAACATATGTATATATATATATAAGGGTAGTTTTGATTTTCCATGGTAAAAAAAGGGGGAGGGGGTCAAAATACCATGGCAAAGTAAAATTTAAAAAATATCTTTTCCAGCAAGTTAAATACATACAAACTACTTATTTGTGTATTCTAACTACATAAAAGAGTTCGAATTGCCAGAATTTCTGATATATTTCAATATACCGCAGGAGGGTCAAAATACCATGGCAAAGTAAAATTTTCAAAATATCTTTTCCATCAAAGTTAATACATACAAACTACTTGTGTGTGTAAATTAACTACATATAAGAGCTAAAATTGCCAGATTTTTTTGAATTGTCTATAGAAAGGGGTTCAATATACCGCATGGGGGGTCAAAATACCATGGCAAAGTAAAATTTTCAAAATATCTTTTCCATCAAAGTTAATACATACAAACTACTTGTGTGTGTATATTAACTACAAATAAGAGCTAAAATTGCCAGATTTTTTTGAATTGTCTATAGTAAGGGGTTCAATATACCGCAGGGGGGTCAAAATACCATGGCAAAGTAAAATTTTCAAAATATCTTTTCCATCAAAGTTAATACATACAAACTACTTGTGTGTGTATATTAACTACATAAAAGAGCTAAAATTGCCAGATTTTTTTGAATTGTCTATAGAAAGGGGTTCAATATACCGCAGGGGGGTCAAAATACCATGGCAAAGTAAAATTTTCAAAATATCTTTTCCAGCAATTTTAATACATAGAAACTACTTATTTGTGTATTCTAACTACATAAAAGAGTTTGAATTGCCAGAATTTCTGAAATTAAAGGCCTTGAGTAGGGGGTTCAATATACCGCAGAGGGGTCAAAATACCATGGCAAAGTAAAATTTTCAAAATAACTTTTCCAGCAAGTTTAATACATACAAACTGCTTATTTGTGTATTCTAACTACATTAAAAAGTTAGAAATGCCAGAACTTTTTAAATTAAATGTCTAGAGTGAGGGGTTCAATATACCGCAGGGGGGTCAAAATACCATGCCAAAGTAAAATTTTCAAAATATCTTTTCCATCAAAGTTAATACATACAAACTACTTGTGTGTGTATATTAACTACAAATAAGAGCTAAAATTGCCAGATTTTTTTTAATTGTCTATAGTAAGGGGTTCAATATACCGCAGGGGGGTCAAAATACCATGGCAAAGTAACATTTTCAAAATATCTTTTCCATCAAAGTTAATACATACAAACTACTTGTGTGTGTATATTAACTACATAAAAGAGCTAAAATTGCCAGATTTTTTTTAATTGTCTAGAGTAAGGGGTTCAATATACCGCAGGGGGGTCAAAATACCATGGCAAAGTAAAATTTTCAAAATATCTTTTCCATCAAAGTTAATACATACAAACTACTTGTGTGTGTACATTAATACCATATGTGAAAAATGACCCCGGGGTCAAAATACCATGCGGTATAATGACCCCGGGGTCATTTTACCGCATGGTATTTTGACCCCGGGTTCACTTTTTAGGGGGTTCAAAATACCATATGACACCGGTACTGTTATCAATTGTGTTAAACATGAGAAATTCTTTTTTACATTTTCAATTTGATTTCTTAGCATGAAATCAGTAGCATATATAAGACCATTATATAATTTTGTTCTATATCTTATAATTGTTTTTATTTATATTTTCCAAACAGATTTTAATGGATTACTCTGGAGGTGCTAGTCTCAACATACATATAACAGAATCACGTCCACTATCTGTAGATATCATCAAGGCTTACACAGAGGAAATTTTGTATGGATTAGAATATTTACACAAAAAAGATGTGGTACATAAGTACCTAAGGGTAGGTAACTGATGTTCAAATTATATTCAAAGTGGATGCTTTTTCAATTAAATAATGTATAATTAGGATGGTGATTAATTGTTGTCTATGTGACAGCAATCCACCAACACAATAGACAACAAAAGCAACATCTTCAACATTTGACTTGTGATTTTTGTCGCACCTTCGACTTTAGTTGAAAAAGCGAGACATAGCAATCCTACATTCTGTCGTTGTCGTCGGTTTTTGTAGTTTTTGAAATTTTAATATCTTTCTTTAACTATCCTAGATTTCTACCAAACTGGGACAGAAGCTTGTTTATCATCATAAGATAGTATCTAGAAGTAAATTTCGTAAAAATAAAATTCCTGTTATTCCTTATTTTACTTATAAATGGACTTAGTTTTTCTGCCGGGAAACATAACATTCACTCTGTGGTTAAAGTTTTTAAAATGTTGATAACTTTCTTAAACTATCCTGGATTTGTACCAAACTTGGACAGAAACTTGTTTATGATCATAAGAAAGTATCCAGAAGTAAATTTTTTCAAATCTGTTTTTGTCGAGCCTGCGACTTTTGTCGCAGAAAGCTCACCATAGGGATAGTGATCTGGCGGCAGCAGCGTTAGCTAACTTCTTAAAAGCTTTATATTTTAGAAAGTGGAAGATCTGGATGCTTAATACTTTGTATATAGATGCCTCATGTTACAAAATTTCCGTCAGTTACATGTCAAATGTCCTTGACCTCATTTTCATGGTTAAGTGACTACTTGAAAAAAAAGTTAAGATTTTTTGTAATGTTAAATTCTCACTTATTATAAGTAATAGGATAACTATATTTGGTATGTGCGTACCTTGCAAGGTCCTCATGCCTGTCATACAGTTTTCACATGACCTCGACCTCATTTGATGGATCAGTGAACAAGGTTAAGGTTTGGTGGTCAAGTCCATATCTCAGATACTATAAGCAATAGGTCTAGTATATTCGGTGTATGGAATGATTGTAAGGTGTATGTGTTCAACTGGCAGGTGTCATCTGACCTTGACCTCATTTTCATGGTTCAGTGGATATAGTGTTTTGGTCTGTTTTTCTTATACTGTATGGAAAAGGTCTACTATATTTGGTGTAAGGAATGATTGTAAGGTGTTCATGTCCAACTGGGAGGTGTCATCTGACCTGGGCCTCATTTTCATGGCTCAGAGGTCACAGTTAAGTTTTTGAGTTTTGTTCTTTTTTCTATTACCAGCAGTAGGTCAACTATATAATTTATGATCTATATGTCAGTCGCACAGGTTTTATTTGACCTTGACCTCATTTTCGCAGTTCATTGCTCAGTGTTAAGTTTTTGTGTTTTGGTCTTTTTTTTTATTAAACTATAAGCAATAGCTTATATATAAAAATATTTGTTGTATGGAAGAACTGTTAGCTGTACATGCCTGCCTGGCATGGTTCATCTGACCTTGACCTCATTTTCATGGTTCATTGGTCAAGGTTTAGTTTTCTTGGTTAATGTTAAGATTATGTGACAGTTGTAATAAAGCTTTATACTTAGGACTATCAACATAATATCAATGATTAGTAAAGAAGGTGAGACATTTCAACGTGTGCACTCTTGTTTCTGTAATTTACTTATAAATGGACTTAGTTTTTCTGCCTGGAAACATTACATTAACTCTGTGGTTAAAGTTTTTAAAATTTTAATAACTTTCTTAAACTATCCTGGATTTGTACCAAACTTAGAGGGAAGCTTGTTTATGACCATAAGATAGTATCCAGAAGTAAATTTGTTAAAAACAAAATTCCATTTTTTTCCGTATTTTACTTATAAATGGACTTAGTTTTTCTTTCAGTTAACATTACAGAGAGTCTGCAGTTAAAGTTTTTAAAAGATTTATGAGATGCATAAACTATCCTGGATTTTTACCAAACTTGGACAGAAGCTTCTTATAATTAAAAGATAGTATTGAGAGGAATATTTTTATTGATTTTTCCCTCAATTTTGTTGAGCCTGCCATTAACAGCAAAAGTAGCAAGACACTGGGTTCCGTGGAACTCTTACAAATATTTAGGTTGAAGTATTTTTTTTTTATCTGGATCAATATATATAATTAAACCATACAGAGATAAAACATCCAATTTAAATCAATTAAGATGCAAAACAATATAATTAAAGCTGTATGTAACAAAGAATGCTTGCTAATCCTGCAAGCAAGCTCAAAGTAAACTATCAGCTGACAGTGGCGTAGCCAGGGTTAATTGGATGTGGATGCCTGAACGCTGGGGGAAGCAAGAGAAAAAATTTTGGGACCTTTTTATGCAAAAAATTATATTTTTTCGGTCTTTTTCTTTGAATGAATTTGTACTAACCCCAGATTTCGACACCACTTAGATTTTTGCTTTAAATCAATAAATAATAGCCTTAAAAGTATTGAATAGGGTCACAATGATAATTTCATTATTAAAATATTTACAAAATTAACAATTCAGAATATTCACAACAAAAAATTCAGCTTTCTTCCCTTAACTGATGCAAATTTTGTTATAACATTTTGTCTATCGATTTCCACATCTCTATAGATGTACAGCGTAGCAAGCTCCGATAGACGGTCTGTTCCCATTGTGGATCGCAAGTATGTTTTTATTCTGTTCATTGCACTAAAAGATCTCTCTGCTGTGGCTGTTGAAGCTGGCATTGTTAGTAGGACAGATATTATAGTAGAAATGTTCGGATAGAGATTTTTGTTTGTTGTGACCAGTGTTTCATGGAGTGTCTTTGGTTTCGTGTCCAACATAGTCATGCTCCATCGGGTTTTCCAACGAGAAATTTCTTCTTAGAGTTGTTCCAGAGTGCCAATATCGTCGTTGTAAGCATTGTATATTTTTTCAATATTATCTGGTGTTAATCCCTGCAGCTTGACTGGCACCAAATACTGTGCAAGGAACCTGTCTTCTGACTGAATTAAACGTGATTCCAATTCCTGAACAAGATGGTCAAGAAATATGTAATACAGAGAAACCTTCCAGTACTCTTGTGGGTCTTGTATAGGGTGGTTTCCTCTGTGCATTTGGCGCCCAGCGCGACGCTGTGTACAAGGATTAAGTTCAAAATCAGCGGCAATTTCTACTGCCTTTCCATACAAGGCATCCCACACAGCCGGGTCATTTCTTTCATCACGCAATCTTTGGACGACTACTTTGCTTTCGCCAACTGCTTCAATCTTACTTTGTAAAAAATTGCTAAGAGCGACTGTCACGCTTAATATATGCTCCGCTACAACCAACGCTATCAAGAATTCAAATTTAAGTATAGCGGCTAAGTAAGCACCAGCTTTTTCATCTCGATTATCACGGATATATTCTAAGGCATGAACAACTACGGGGAAGGCCGACTTAAATGTGAACAAAGAATCTGCCTGAGCTGACCATCTAGTTTCACATAACGTTGTTAGCTTGGAGCGTTTTTCCATGGCTTCCTTGACGTTTTCATCACAATTACTAAGCTCTGTTGCAAAGGCATTGAGTCTCTTTGCCAAATAGTCAAACGCAAATGCAATATCCTGAACAGTCCCCATCATTTTGCGAACACATGGTTCTTTTGAAGAATGAATTAGAGCCAGGTTAAGTTGGTGGGCCTTGCAATGTACGTATGTTGCTGTAGACACTCGTTCCCTGACTATTGCCTGGACTCCTCGAAATTTGCCGGACATGTTAGCGGCACCATCGTAACCTTGTCATCTCATTCTGTCGATGACGACGCCTTCTTTTTCTAATGTGCCTAATAAGCATCTAGCGATTGTTTCGCCCTTTGTGTTTTCGGGTTCCACAAAACAAAGAAAATCTTTCCTAACATCTTTGGTCCCAGGATCTATAAATCTTAAACAAATAGACATTTGTTCTTTTGTTGACTTATCCGTACATTCATCGCCAAGTACAGAAAAGAAACCAGCTTCATTACAATCTTCGACTATTTTATCAGAAATCTGTTTCACGCATATTATCAAAAGTTCATTCTGAATGTCAGGGGAAGTATATTTGTACCTTGCAGTAGTACTCTGAATGTGTTCTTTTAACGATGGATCATCTTCCGCGAATTCACGTAGGATTGCCATGAAATTACTTCTTTCTTCGGTATGACCCCTAATGGCAATGTTCTGTTTACCACACAGTAGTAATGCTCGAAAAATTTTATCAAGGATATGACGATTTCTTAGAACTTGTTCTTTTTTGGATGAAGATAACATACTTATGACCGATTAAGTTTTTCCCGATTTCACACTCTTAAAATTTTCGGCCGCAACTTCCGACAAGGCATGGCACGATCCCTCTTTTTCGTGACGAGTAACATATCTAGAAAGATTAACCCAATCAGTAGCCGGATTAATGAACAGTTTATCTTTGGCACCTTTATCCGCGAAGACAGTACAACTTCCGCAATAAAGTGCGTCCATAGATATCGAATATCTTAGCCATGGATGCTCTTTAAACCAGGATGCATTCAGTTTTCTCTCCCGACCATAGATAACCCTACAATTTAACCAAATCTTTAAAACATGGATCATACCATTATTTATTTTATGCCTTGTTTTAAATACAAACACAAAGAAGACTGGAAATTAAAAAAAGCAAATCAATTTCAATATTACCAACAATTCATATATGTCCAGTTACATTTCTATTGTTTTCTCGAAACTACCATCATTCAATTCATAAATATATTTAATGTAAAAGTTTCTCTACCAAACCTATATTTGACAGCTCAAAAAATGTCCAATACAGTACACTAAGTTGCACTTCTGTTTACAGAATTTTGGAATAAAAGGCTGGGTGAACGATACCAGATAGACATTCAAACTTATAGATCGAAAAAAAACCTGACAATGGTCATGGCTAATAAACAGCAGCGCCACGAGCGCATGATACGACCGTCGCGTTTTCAATAAAACTCGAAAAGGGCTACCGGTAAAAGGGCTTACGTCAGTTCATATAAACAATTATCCAAAGTTTTATGCAAATTGGTTAATGCCAGACATGTTGACGACGGACAGACGGGCGAGGACGGACGGATGGACAGACAACGATACGCCATAATATGTACCGTTAACGGCCGTATAATACTTAATATAAACAAAAAAGACAAACAGACAAATAACAGTACAACAAGACACAACATGAAAAAAACTAAAGACTAAGCAACACGAACCCCACCAAAACTGCATGGGTGTGATCTCAGGTGCTACAGTAGAGTAAATAAATCCTGCTCCACATGTGGCACCCGTCGTTTTGCTCTTATTATCACATGAGAGCATCAAATGGTATGGCAATCAAGAATGCCGCGACAACATTGTTTGTGCGTAATTGTACAAAATTTATATATATATCTGGTAAAATTTAAGAGGCATATTTTATTGAAAGTAAAATTTAATAATTGTACCTAGATGGAAACGGGTATTTAAAAGCCCAGGAATGATCACACTCTGTCACATATTGAGTTTTAATCATTTCATCTTTCATATCGCAGGAAGCGATATCAGGATATGGTGGTTTATTTGATGGTAATATTGCTGCTGCGTCAGATGTAGAGGCCATCGCTCCGCTTAGCTCAATTTCAGATGAACCTTTTCCGCGGGTCTGTGAATCAGCATCCTCTGTTCTTGCCGTAACCGACGATGTAGGTTTTTTACGAAAAAAATCAAGAACACTTTTCTGCGACTTATCCATCTTGTTTACATAAACTAACTGAAGATCGAATACGGACCGACCATGCACATGCTTCGGATATTATTTTGCATTTTCCTTACATCATTACCTGTTACACTCGAAAAAATATGATCTTGTGCAATACCTTAAATTTGTATCAGAATCAAACAGAAAATTTAAATGAAATTGATGCTTAAAAAAAAAGACACAGTGATTTTACAGAAATCTTATGTAAATAATTCTACTTGAAATAGGTAAGTGATAAGCTATAGAAAACAGCACAGAGACTATCTTGGTAAATCAAATTTCATCCAGGAAACTAATTTAATTTTAACGTTATCAAAATTAGTATATTTATATTATTTCCTGAAACTTGAGTTACTGGTGAAAATTGGGTTAGTAATCACTTCCATCTTGGCAATATTGAATTAAGAACATAAAGAAAGTTTTATTGATAATAAGTCAGATTTTTTTAACAAACTGTTTGATAAGAATAACTAGTTAACACATCTGACAAATGCTGATGATAAAAGGAAGTGACCACAACACAATTACGAGTGAACTCATGCTGACCCAACATGATCATTGACCAATAAGAAAGAGGTAATCCAATCATGCACTGGTCATCAGTAAAATTTCTCTGCACATGAAACATGTTATTAATTTCAACAATTTTTGTTTGAATAAGTAGGACAACTCTGACCCTTTGACCAGAATAGAGACATCATTAATTTACAGTGTTAGTAAAAAAAACACTTAAAACAGAATTATCTTCTTTGCTGTCTTAAATTAATTTATTCGGCTTAATTTTCAATTAGCAAATAAAATTAGTTAAAAGACAGGTGTCAGCTAGATTTCTTGCGGCTGGTCTGTTCTTTCAATTTTATGTACCTACCTAATTTTGTATGTATTAAAATAAATATTGCTTTTGTGAAATATTCCTTCTCTCCATCACTGCATCAGTCTATCTGTTTTTCTTCATGTCATACAATAAAATATTGATCCAATGTCAAGATAAATGAGTGAATATTTGAATTTGTGAAGATAAAAATCCTCTGTATTCATATGGTAATGGCACCAATCATTATGCAGTTGTTTTTGTCGAGCCTGCAATTTTTGTCGCAGAAAGCTCGACATAGGGATTGTGATCCGGTTAGCTAACTTCTTAAACCTTTATATTTTTGAAGGTGGAAGACTTTGATGCCTCATGTTACGAAGTTTTAATCAGTCACATGTCTGATGTCCTTGACCTTATTTCATGGTTCAGTGATTACTTGGAAAAAAGATTTTTTGTAATGTTAAATTCTCTCTTATTTTAAGTAAATGGTAACTATATTTGGTATGTGCGTACCTTGCAAGGTCCTCATGCCCTTCAGACAGTTTTCACTTGACCTCCACATCATTTCATGGATCAGTGAACAAGGTTAAGTTTTGGTGGTCAAGTCCATATCTCAGATATTATAAGCAATAGGTCTAGTATATTCGGTGTATGGAAGGACTGTAAGGTGTACATGTCCAACTGGCAGGTGTCATCTGACCTTGACCTCATTTTCATGGTTCAGTGGTCAAAGTTAAGTTTTTGAGTTTTGGTCTTTTTTTCTAATACTTTATATAATAGGTCAAATACATTTGGTGTATGGAAATATTTTATGATCTATATGTCAGTCGTGCAGGTTTTATTTGACCTCATTTTCATGGGTCATTGATCAGTGTTAAGTTTTTATGTTTTGGTCTGTTTTTCTCAAACTATAAGCAATTGGTTAACTATATTTGTTGTATGGAAGAATTGTCTGTCTGGCATGGTTCATCTGACCTTGACCTTATTTTCATGGTTCATGGGTCAATGTTTAGTTTTCTTGGTTAATGTGTCGTTTATGTGACAGTTAACAGACTAATATTTGAACTGGAATTATTTTTATACGACCGGAAAATTTTTAATTTTTCGTCATATATTGCTATCACGTTGGCGTCGTCTTCGCCCTGCGTCGTCGTCCGAATACTTTTAGTTTTCGCACTCTAACTTTAGTAAATAGAAATCTATGAAATTTTAACACAAGGTTTATGACCACAAAAGGAAGGTTGGGATTGGTTTTGGGAGTTTTGATCCCAACATTTTAGGAATTAGGGGCCAAAAAGGGCCCAAATAAGCATTTTTTTGGTTTTCGCACTATAACTTTAGTTTAAGTAAATAGAAATTTATGAAATTTTGACACAAGGTTTATGACCACAAAAGGAAGGTTGGGATTGATTTTGGGAGTGTTGGTTCCAATAGTTTAGGAATTAGGGGCCAACAAAGGGCCCAAATAAGCATTATTCTTGGTTTTTGCACAATAACTTTAGTATAAGTAAATAGAAATCAATGAAATTTAAACACAAGGTTTATGACCATAAAATTTTTGGTTATGTTTTCAAATTGGTCTACATTAAGGTCCAAAGGGTCCAAAATTAAACTTTGTTGATTTTGACAAAAATTGATTCCTTGGGGTTCTTTGATATGCTGAATCTAAACATGTACTTAGATTTTTGATTATTGGCCCAGTTTTCAAGTTGGTCCAAATCGGGGTCCAAAATTAAACTTTGTTTGATTTCATCAAAAATTGAATAATTGGGGTTCTTTGATATGCCGATTCTAACTGTGTATGTAGATTCTTAATTTTTGGTCTAGTTTTCAAATTGGTCAACATAAAGGTCCAAAGGGTCCAAAATTAAACTTAGCTTGATTTTAACAAAAATTGAATTCTTGGGCTTCTTTGATATGCTGAATCTAAACATGTACTTAGATTTTTTATTATGGGCCCAGTTTTCAAGTTGGTCCAAATCAGGATCCAAAATTATTATATTAAGTATTGTGCAATAACAAGAAATTTTCAATTGCAGAGTATTCAGCAATAGCAAGAAATCTTCAATTGCACGGTATTGTGCAATAGCAAGAAATTTTCAATTACACAGTATTGAGCAATAGCAAGAAATCTTCAATTGCACAGTATTGTGCAATAGCAAATATTTTCAATTGCACAGTATTGCGCAATAGAAAGAAATATCTAATTGCACAATATTGTGCAATAGCAAGAAATTTTCAATTGATTGGAGTTATCTTTCTTTGTCAGAATAGTAGTTGAATCAACTTAAATCATTGTTTTATACAATATACAATGTGTATTCACTTTTACTACCAACTGATAAATTAAAACAATCTTTACCATTCAGTGATAACAAGCACTTTTTTTACATTTTGATATTTTATGATGTATTTAAATGAGTAGTTATTGCTATTTCTTCAATTTTTTTGAGAGGATTAATATTCAACAGCATAGTGAATTGCTCAAAGGCAAAACAAACATTTTAAGTTCATTAGACCACATTCATTCTGTGTCAGAAACCTATGCTGTGTCAACTATTTAATCACAGTCCAAATTTAGAGCTGAATCCAGCTTGAAAGTTGTGTCCATACTTGCCCCAACCGTTCAGGGTTCAACCTCTTTGGTCGTATAAAGCTGCGCCCTGCGGAGCATCTGGTTAATTATGGAATTTGCATAATTTCTTGTGTTTAAATTTTTAAATGAATTCCATGTTTATTTGGTATTATGATCATGTGAGTGGCTAATAACACTTTCCATACAATGTATTTTGGTTAGATAGTGTTGTGGGTGGCACAGTACATTCTATTGAAAATATACTATTTTCTTTGTAATAGAAAGTGTTGTGCACAGCACAGAACATTTCAGTACAGAATAAACATGAAATTATTAAATAAACATGAAATTTATTAAAAATTTCAATAACAAGAAATCAAGCAAATTCCATAATTAAAAATAATTCCAAGTTCAAATAATAGCCTGTTAGTTGTAATATAGCTTTATATTTAGGACTATCAACATAATATAAATGATTAGTAAAAAAGGCGAGACATTTCAGTGTGTGCACTCTTGTCTTTTAAAATTATTACGCTCATTTATATATTGCAGGCTTCCAGTATAGTTGTTGATAAGAATGGTAGAATAAGGATTGGTGATTATAGTATTGATAAGAGGTATGTATTTTATCTGATAGTAGATATACAAAATTCAGACATTGCTGCATGATTAAAGTAAGGTATGGGTTATTACTTGATATAAATAAGAAGATGTGGTATGAGTTCCAATGAGAGAACTCTCCATCCAAGTCTCAATGTTTAAAAAGTTAACAATTACAGGTAAAAGTACTGTTTTTATCTGAATAATTACATATGGCATGTTTGTATGCCCTTTTCACTAAACAGCAGGCTCTAAAGAGCCCCAAAATGACTAGTGTTAAACAATTCAAACAGGAAAAGTAAAGCTGATTTGTTATCAAAAATTACCAGTAGGGCTCGCTCTGCTTATCTGAAACTCCAAAAATGTGTGAAATGTCTCTAGAGCTATAATTGTATGATACAAATTCTGATTTGAAAATTTATGAAATAAACCTGAAGAAAAATATGTGTTTTGTACTTGTTTTATCAAGTAGGTCTGTGAAATGTTCTCAGATATATAGATATTAAACCACCGAGTTGAAGTACAAACAACAAAAGTTGTTACAAATTTAATTTGACATTTTGTTTGATTATACGTAATAAGGAGTTATTTGAGTTTTGAATGATTTTGAATTTTGGGGAATTGATGAGAAATGTATGATAGAAACTAACCAAACTAAATTTGTCAATTCAGGGACTTTTATAGCTGACTATGTGGTATAGGCTTAGTTCATTGTTGAAGACTGTATGGAACAGGGATGGGGTAATTGAAAATTAAATGGTAATTAAGTGTAATGCATTACAATTTTCCATGTAATTGAATGTAATGTGTAATTGAGCATTTTTTGAATTACATGTAATGGTAATTTAATTAATTACATTGAAAAAGGCATGTAATGCTCAATTACTTTTAAATTACATTTCAATTACATGTACTTCTATGGTGTTGTAAAAAGATAAGGATTTGTGTTTTATAATATAAATTGTAAAATTATATTTATTTTTCAAATATCGATATCAAATACTTTCTTTTAATATATAAAAGTCTGTAATTTATTCTGAAGTTTTTATATTATTTGTTTGACCTACAGATTTTTTAATAGTCTTATAATTTAGATCATATATTAGGGTTGTATAGTTTTTAAGAAAGAGACCTTTTAAGTAAATAAATTGATAAGTAATTAATCACCTTTAAACACAAACAAAACCAGGTGCTCCGCAGGGCGCAGCTTTATACGACCGCAGAGGTCGAACCCTGAACAGTTGGGGCAAGTATGGACAAAACATTCAAGCGTGATACAGCTCTGAATTTGGATTGTGATCAAATTTTTGACATTACATGGGGTTTTTTTTACACAAAACAAATGTCAAGATTTTACAAATCAATTAAAGATTTCTTCTTCAAACTTTTTAAATTTAAAATTAAATAGTTGACACATCATAGGTTTCTGACACAGAATGAATGTGGTCTAATGAACCTAAAAGTTTTTTTTTGCCTTTGAGCAATTCACTATGCTATTGAATATTAATCCTCTCAAAAAAATGTTTGAAGAAATTTTCTTTTTATTTATGAAATCTGAAATGAGAAAAATTTAACCCCCCCCCCCCTTTTTGTTTCACATCCCCGTTTCCCTTTTTCCAAAACTGATATCAATTCAAATTTCTAATGGAGTTTGCAACAATAACTACTCTTTTAAATACATCATAAAATATTAAAATGTAAAATAAAGTGCTTGTTATCACTGAATGGTAAAGATTGGTTGGTAGTAAAAGTGAATACACATTGTTTATTGTATAAAACAATAAAAAAAAACTTCTTCAGCAACATTTTATATTGGCAAATTTCCAATGAAGTTATTTACATAAAGTTATTGGCAAATAAAAATAGAAAATGACATCATAGTCATGTCTGGCAAATGTCCAACATACATTATCTAAAAACATTTTAGATAAGATAAGGAAAAAAAGCTTCATCAGCAACATTTTATATTGGCAAATTTCCAATGAAGTTATTTACATAAAGTTATTGGCAAATAAAAATAGAAAATGACATCATAGTCATGTCTGGCAAATTTCCAACATATATTATCAACTACTATTCTATACAAAGAATGATAACTCCAATTGAAAATTAATTGCTATTGCACAATATTGTGCAATTAGATATTTCTTGCTATTGTGCAATACTGTGCAATTGAAAATTTCTTGCTATTGCACAATACTTGATATGGAATACTGATTTGGACCAACTTGAAAACTGGGCCCATAATCAAAAATCAAAGTACATATTTAGATAAAGCATATCAAATAAGCCCAAGAATTTAATTTTTGTTAAAATCAAACTTAGTTTAATTTTGGACCCTTTGGACCTTAATGTAGACCAATTTGAAAACTGGACCAAAAATTAAGAATCTACATACACAGTTAGATTTGGCATATCAAAGAACCCATTTATTCAATTTTTGATGAAATCAAACAAAGTTTAATTTTGGACCCCCATTTGGACCAACTTGAAAACTCGGCCAATATTTAAAAGTCTAAGTACATTTTTAAATTCAGCATATCAAAGAACCCCAAGGATTCAATTTTTGTTAAAATCAAACTAAGTTTAATTTTGGACCCTTTGGACCTTAATGTAGACCAATTTGAAAACGGGACCAAAAATTAAGAATCTACATACATAGTTAGATTCGGCATATCAAAGAACCCCAATTATTTAATTTTTGATGAAATCACACAAAGTTCAATTTTGGACCCTTTGGGCCCCTTATCCCTAAACTGTTAGGACCAAAACTCCCAAAATCAAACCCAACCTTCCTTTTATGGTCATAAACCTTGTGTTTAAATTTCATAGATTTCTATTTACTTATACTAAAGCTATGGTGCAAAAACCAAAAATAATGCTTATTTGGGCCCCTTTATGGCCCCTTATTCATAAACTGTTGTGACCTCAACTCCAAAAATCAATCCCAACCTTCCTTTTGTGGTCATAAACCTTGTGTTAAAATTTCATTGATTTCTGTGTACTTATACTAAAGTTATTGTGCGAAAACCAAGAATAATGCTTATTTGGGCCCTTTTTTGGCCCTTAATTCCTAAACTGTTGGAACCAAAACTCCCAAAATCAATCCCAACCTTCCTTTTGTAGTCATTAACCTTGTGTTAAAATTTCATTGATTTCTATTCACTTTTACTAAAGTTAGAGTGAGAAAACTAAAAGTATTCGGACGACGACGACGACGCCAACGACGACGCCAACGTGAGAGCAATATACGACCAAAAAATTTAAATTTTTGCGGTCGTATAAAAATGTGTCACTGTGAAAAATCTTTCTTAGAAAGTTCTATTGTTGTTTTATTGATTTTGTCAAAGCTTTCGACAGTGTGTCACATTATGTTTTATGGCAAAAAATGTTAAAATGCGGTACATTGTATTAGTGGAAATTTACTAAATCTTATTAAATCAATGTATTCTAAGTTAAAAACTTGTGTTAAATTAGATGGTGAATTTTCAGATTTCTTTCATTGTAATGTTGGCCTAATGCAAGGCGAATCATTATCACCATTTTTATATGCAATTTATGTAAATGACATAGAAATTGAGTTAATTAAACAAGGAATAGAACCATATGAAGTAAAATTGTTAAATCTTTATCTGTTTATGTATGCTGATGATACAGTTCTCTTCAGCGAAAGTATTTCTGAATTACAAAAAAAATGATAGTCACTGTATATGATAGTTCCTACAAGAATGGTCTTGACATTAATTTAAGAAAAACCAAAATAGTTGTTTTTCGTAACAAAGGTGTACTGAAAGAGAACGAAAAATGGTATTTGAATGGTAAAATGATAGAAATGTGTGGTCAGTTTGTATATTTTGGTTTGTTATTAAACTATAACGGTACTTTTACTGTAACACAGAAAACACTATCCGAACAGGGTAGAAAGGCTACATTTTGTTTATTGAGTAAGATTTATGATGATTGTTATAACACTGAGAGTCTGAGACTTTGATATCCTTTGATACATATGTAACAAGTATTGTGAATTATGGTTGTGATAAATATGTAAATGTCAGAAGTAAATATATTAAGATATATTATTATAGAAACCCATCTACTTTCAAATTAGTTCAATTACTATCTGTAAGAAATATTAAAGAATTAAATAATCTGGGTAAATACCTGTATGAGGCAGAGAAAATTTGTAACACTTGATTTTTGTTGTGTACCTTTATTTCCAATGTAAATTGTATGCCAAACTCCGCTATATATTAATGCTGTATATGTTTATGTAAACTGTATTAAATTTGTGTATGTATTTAGTCCTATGAGCTGTATATTTGCTTACGGAATAAAGAATTATTAGAATTTAAAATCACTGCACACAAAATCATTTTTACAGAGGATGACCTTGAGGTCACTCCGATGTATTGTTATCGCTTAAATTTCCGTCATTCATAAATTCTAGTCAAATTAGTTTTGGGTTTTCAACACCAGTGAAAAAAGTGCATTTTCATACTTGCGATTTCTTTTTTCCGTTTGTATGATGTTTCAACAAAATATGGAATCATTTCAGTTGTTGATTTAGTGGTGAAAATTTGACTGAATTATATCTTAATAAATACGATTTTATATGTTTAATTGGTGTTTCAGAAAGAGGTCAGGTGCTCTTGTTCATTCATAAAATTATCGTTCATTCATAAATTTATCATAAAATAAAAATCACTACACAGGTTATGTACGTGTAGTGTAAATGACCACCTGTAATCTAAAAATAGCGGTCTCACTAATAACGACAAGAAGAACTTTTAGCGACAAGAAGCGTCAAGAACGGACAAGAAGAATAAATTAAGCGACAAGAAGACTATTTAGCGACATGAAAACTTCTCGTACCGCATGAGGATGACACATATCAAATGAACAATTATGTGTGGGACTTAGTTTTAAGAAATGATGTCAAAAGTAACACTATGAAAATATTTTAAGTAAGCTGAAATATATATTTATTTTTTACATGTTTATGTCTTGTAAGTTATTTTATTTCTGCCCCATTTTTCAACATTAGCGTCTCGAAAGGTGAAATGTTTTAACTGAATGGTTAATTTAAATTAATTATGAAAATAGTTAAAATTAAATAAATAAAAGTAATTATTGCCCAGTTACAAACACTACCAGGGGATAATCCATAATTACCCCCAACTTTAGCCTGGTAAACTTGTTGTCTCCTTGTGAAATATAAAACATATTAAAAATGATTTCCTGCTTAAGTCTTTTATTGATATAAAGTCAAAACCTTCTTGCTTTTCACTAGACAACCATGTCCTGTCAGGTTTAATTCTTATATATGTAGATGAAAAATAAAAGTGTCCCAAAACATTAATATGGCAGCAATTGCTTTTACAGCCTTTAAGGCTTTGATTTTTTTACAGAAGAGTGTCCACCATGCACTTGCACTGTACTATAATAATAGTAGAATAGAATTATCATATAAACAAATAGATGAAAATGATATTTATCGGTCGTCCAACTGTCTATATCAATCTGCTCAGCTCTTAATAAAACTCCATATCACGGCTTTGTGACGTCAAATACGTTGACCTGGCCTTAATAACTTTGACCTGGATATATCAGCGACGTCATAATGTTTGAACCGATGTTGATAAGTTTGACCCGAACTTATCGAGTCAACTTCCGGTTGCTGGTGAAACTAAGACAATACTTCCAAAAGACGCAAATGCAGCCCGATAAATCGATTATCAGGTTATCAGCATATTAATATTGTAAAATATCAGCTGCTCGACATAACATGAAGGCTTTTTGATCTCGTTCGCTGCGCTTACTCGACAAAAAGCTTAATATTATGTCTCGCAGCTGATATTTTACGATATCAACATGCAGACAACCTGATAATCGTACATACATGCAATCGTAATGTTAGTAATATATATAACAACAAACCAGTGTATTCTCTACGACTATCATTATACAAGTATAATAGTCCAAGGTATACTGATTTCTTGCACTACAATATAATAGTTATTACGGTGAGGTTGAATTTCCTGTCATTTAATCATCATCCAAGCACGAACTTGTATCAGAAAAAAATATCTCTGTAAATTAACCAAAGTTTCAGGTATAGAGATGTGATCTGTTTCTGTGACATGTGCTTTTGACCATCCACAAGAACCTGAGGTCATCCGATGTTCAGTACTTCAGTACTTTGATATTAAATTAGTATACACAAAAGGATTATAGAAATAAAAATTAACAGCTGTAAAAACAAACAGCAATTAATCAGATTAAAATGTCCAGGGGCAATGCCACTATTACATGTATTTTATCTAATTAGCAAAATATTGCTAATATTTAGACATAATATACATTGTTTGTACTAAAAATTATTTTCAATATTGTGACAAGCACACTTATTTATGTTTGTAAAGTAAAAAAAAAATATTTTTGATTTATTTATAATTGCTTTCTTTATATTATGTTTACTTTAAATGACTTCATTTCTGAGATGTCAAAATACCCCTTGATGTATTGACAAGTTAATAGGAACCAATTCCCTCTCCTATCAATATGATGATTTTTTGATCATGGAACTTCTATGTTCTGATCAAGCAACATCTGCCACATTAGCTAGAAAGACTATTTAGAATTGCTTTCAAAGTGTTCAGACCAGAGAGATTCAGACTAAATGACAAAACATTAAAATAACTAATGATTATCAAATGCAACGCTTAAACTATGCTTACATGAATATTTTACACATGTATGATATATATATTGTTAAAAAATATCATGATGCAATGTAATGTGTATTTAATTAAATTAATTTAATTAATTACATTTCCAAAACTGTGTAATGTGTAATTAGTGTAATTGATCATTTTTGCAATGTAATGTGTAATTTGATTAATTACATTCCAATGTAATTGACCCCAAGTCTGGTATATGGAAACATATAGTTGTTAATTTTTCTGTCATTTGGTCTCTTGTGGAGAGTTGTCTCAATCGGCAATCATAACACATCTTTTTTATATACAGATGGTTAGTTCTGTTTATTTTCACTGATATTGCAGTATGAACTAACTTACCCCTTAGCCATGCATCCATGCATGGTTAACCCTCCTAAATTAGTTTGCTTCCATCATACATTTCTTATCAATTCTCCAAAATTCAAAATTGTTCCGGTTCAAATAATTCCTTGTTTTAACAGTTATTACAATTTTACAAAATTTTCCTTTGATCTTACTGACTGATAATTTCCTTTCTCAGCACAGTAGAGTGATATGAAAAATTATCTTTAGAAACTAAGGGTCTACTGCCCATTGTCAATAAATTAAACAATGGAGTCATAGGTAAAATAGCAATAAACATGTACAGATTATCGTTGGTCATCTCAACTTGATTGCTTTTCTCACTTTCGTTGAGATGATCAACGATAATCTATAGTTATTACTGATTTTCAGGTTGTCAGATCTATACTATGCTGTGGAGTCCTCCCGACCTGGTGTACACTTTACAGGAGATAGAGAACTGATACCAGTTAGGGGAGGAAAGAAAGGAGATGTTTATCAATTGGTGAGGGTCTTGATTTATAAAAAAAAACCAACATTACTATGATTATTTTTTTTATACGCCCGTCGTCTTTTAGACTGGACGTATTATGGTATACCGTTGTCCATCCGTCCGTCTGTCCGTCCGTCAGTCTGTCCGACGTCCGTCCGTTGTCCACACTTCGGACAATAACTCAAAAACACTTTCACCAATTTCCATGAAACTTCAGTGGATTGTTTATATCTATTGACGTAAGCTCCCTTTCGTTTTTTTTAAATTTCAGATTTTAAGTTTTGGATTTATGGGGCTTTATTCATAAAAAAAAGGGGATTTTCAACACTTCGGACAATAACTCAAAAAGGCTTTCACCAATGTCCATGAAACTTTGATGAATTGTTTATATCTATTGATGTAAGCTCCCTTTCAATTTTTATAAATTTCAGATTTTAAGTTTTGGATTTATGGGGCTTTATTCATAAAAAAAGGGTGATTTTCAACACTTCGGACAATAACTCAAAAAGGCTTTCACCAATGTCCATGAAACTTTGGTGAATTGTTTATATCTATTGATGTAAGCTCCCTTTCAATTTTTATAAATTTCAGATTTTACATTTCCGTGTTATGAATTTTTATGCTTAAAAAAGGGGAGATTTTCCAATTTTGGGACAATAACTAACACTTTCACAAAATTTTATGCAACTTTGATAAATTGTTTATATCTATTGACATAAGCTCCCTTTCCATTTTTATAAATTTTAGATTTTACGTTTTCTTAAGTAATGAATTTTTATACTTAAAAAAGGGGGATTTTATGAAACTTTGGTGAATATATTAATGTAACATCCCTTTTGATTTGTATATATATTTCTAGTTGATCATATAAATTCATTTAAAGCATAAAAGACAAGTTAAAAGAGCAACGGGCGTATCATGCGCTCAAGCGCAGCCCTCTATTGTATTTTGACTTGATTGCCTCTGAATTTTCTGATGAAAACATAAAAATAACTTCATATGGTATGCTTGTACTTTGTAACCAAATTACATCTGTAAAATACCTATTTATGCCAAAACGGAAGGGGCATTAAGTTTTACCCTTGTCCATCTGTATGTATGTCCTACATACGTCCCAAAGTTGGTTTCCATTCTTTAACTTCAGTTTGTTTCAACCAAATGTTATGAAACTTATACAAAATGCTTTTTAGCTCACCTGGCCCAAAGGGCCAAGTGAGCTTTTCCCATCACTTCGCGTCCGGCGTCCGGCGGTGGCGTACGTCGTCATTAACTTTTACAAAAATATTCTCCTCTGAAACTACTGGGCCAAATTAAACCAAACTTGGCCACAATCATCATTGGGGTATCTTAAAAAATGTGTGGTGTGACCCGGCCAACCAACCAAGGTGGCCGCCATGGCTAAAAATAGAACATGGGGGTAAAATCCAGTTTTTGGCTTATAACTCAAAAACCAAAGCATTTAGAGCAAATCTGACATGGGGTAAAATTGTTTATCAGGTAAAGATCTATCTGCCCTCAAATTTTCAGATGAATCCGACAACCCGTTGTTGGCTTGCTGACCCTGAATTGGTAATTTTAGGGAATTTTTGCTGTTATTATAGATAGAGATAAACTGTAAACAGCAATAATGTTCAGCAAAGTAAGGTTTACAAATAAGTCAACATGATTAAAATGGTCAGTTGACCCCTTTAGGAGTTATTGCCCTTTATAGTCAATTTTTAACCATTTTTCGTAAATCTTAGTAATCTTCTACAAAAATCTTCTCCTCTTTGGTGTATCTAGTTTAAAAAATGTGTGGCCTGACCTGGCCAACCAACCAAGATGGCCGCCATGGCTAAACATAGAACATGGGGGTAAAATGCAGTTTTTGGCTTATAACTCAAAAAACCAAAGCATTTAGAGCAAATCTGACATGGGGTAAAAGTGTTTATCAGGTCAAGATCTATTTTCCCTGAAATTTTCAGACAAATCGGACAACCTGTTGTTGAGTTGCTGCCTCTAAATTAGTAATTTTAAGGAAATTTTGCAGTTTTTGCTTATTATCTTGAATATTATTATAGATAGAGATAAACTGTAAACAGCAATAATGTTCAGCAAAGTAAGATCTACAAATAAGTCATCATGACCAAAATTGTCAGTTCACCCATTAAGGAGTTATTGTTCTTTATAGTAAATTTTTAACCATTTTTCTAAAATTTTAGTATTCTTATAAAAAATCTTCTCCTCTGAAACTACTGGGCCAAATATAACCAAACTTGGCCACAATCATCATTGGGGTATCTAGTTTAAAAAATGTTTGGCATGACCCTGCCAACCAACCAAGATGGCCACCATGGCTAAAAATAGTACATAGGGGCGAAATGTAGATTTTGGTTTATATCTATGAAACCAAAGCATTTAGAGCAAATATGACATGGAATAAATTGTTTATCAGGTGAAGATCTATCTGCCCTGAAATTTTTAGACAAAACAGACAACCTGTTGTTGGGTTGCTGCCCCAGAATTAGTAATTTTAAGGAAATTTTGCAGTTTTTGGTTATTATCTTGAATATTATAATAGATAGAGATAAACTGTAAACAGCAATAATGTTCAGCAAAGTAAAATCTACAAATAAGTCAACATGGCCAATTTTTTTAGTTTACCCCTTTAGGAGTTATTGCCCTTTATAGTCATTATTTAACAATTTTCATAAATTTTTGTAAATTTTTGTAAATTTTTAGAAAATATTTTCCACTGTAATTACTGGGCCAAGTTCATTATAGATTGAGATAATTGTAGCAAGAAGAATGTCCAGTAAAGTAAGATCTACAATCACATCATGATCATCAAAACACAATTTTGTCATTTATCCGTGTCCATTGTTTAATATGCACTTAGACCAAAGGTGAGCGACACAGGCTCTGGAGAGCCTCTAGTTTTGTTTACCTCCCTTCCCATTTAAAGAAACACAAGCCATTAACCAAACCAAAAAAACGAGAACAGATTTGAGTCCTATATGCATGCTGAGTGTCCTTAAACTTAAGTTAAATAATAAAGATATGAAAATGAAAGAAAAAGTCTTCAAAGTCACTTTTAAGTAGAAATAAAAAAAAACGTAATGGAAGATAAATTGTTAAAGCCTTTTGGTGTTATTTTATCATTCAATGAATTGTTTTTTACAGGGTTTGATACTGTTATCTGTAGCTATTGGATTAGATGCTGATCCAGACAAGCCAGATATACCTCAAAATTTCCCTCCTGTGTTTCAAGACTTCTTAACTAAGTATGATTTGTGTTGTATGACTTATATTCATTAATCTGACTTTGATCTGAGATTTAAAAAAGAACATTATTTCAGTAGGTTATTATGTTTCCCCCTTATTTCAAGATTACTTGACTGCATAATTTGTATGAAAATGAGAGGTGGAAGATACCCTTAAAGGGATATTTAAACTCATGAGTAGAAAAGAGGAACTGAACATGTATGCTATGGCAAAATAAAATGGAAATGAGGAATGTGTCAAAGAGAACGAACAATTAAAGACCAGAAAACAGCCTAGGGGTCTTTAACACATTGAGAAAATCCTGCACCTGAGAGGCAGGCTTCTGTTAGTCCCTAAACAAAAATGTGTACTAGTTTAGCATAAAAGTCATACTTATGTATGAAGTATATTGAGTTGTATGAATAATTTCACTTTGCTTTTTCACTAATTAAAAATTATTAGTTTAAAAAGAATTCAAGTAAGTTTAATATCATTTTCAAAGATAGAAAATTTATTATATTTTATTTTTTTTAAATTGTTTTAGATGTTTGATGAAAGATGAGAGACATCGTTGGTCAGTCTATCAATTATTGGACCATAGTTTTATCAAGGAAGAATTACCACACACTATTCATTATGCTCCTCACAAACCGGCTGCTTCAGAAGAAAATGAGAAAAGTATGCCATGTATTTGTTATATAAAAAAGAAAATGTGGTATGATTGCCAGTCAGACAACACTCCACATGAGACCAAAATGATACAGAAGTTAACAACTATAGGTCACTGTATGGCCTTCAACAATGAGCAAAGCCCAAACCGCATAGTCAACTATAAAAGGCCCTGAAATGAGTATAGTTTAGTTGTACAATGAAGAGATAACTGTATTGTATTTCATGTATTTAAAGCTTGGACAGCATCAATTGGTGATTTGATGGTCACAAATTAAGTTTATTGGCAACACTTTAGTTAATGTTGTTTTCTATCAGTCTCATTAGAATGGAGATAACAGTACTGTATTTTAAGCTCAGACAGCATCAATTAGTGATTTGATGGTCACAAATTAAATTTACTGGCTACAGGTTAGTTAACATTGTTTTCTATCAGTCTCATTAGAATGGAGATAACAATACTATATTTTAAGCTCAGACGGCATCAATTGGTGATTTGATGGTCGCAAATTAAGTTTCCTGGGGATGCGTTAGTAAATGTGTATTTGCAATCATCAAATTACCCATTGATGTTGTCTGAGCTTAAAATACATATTGTTATCTCCATTCTAATGAAACTTATAGAAAACAACATTAAAACATGCACTTAGTTTAATTTCGTTTTTAAGTGCTTGTGGCCCAAAGGTATGTTTAGTTATGTTTTAATTGTTCAAAAACAAAATCAATTATACAGATTAAAACAATATTTTAAAGATTTCACTACTGTTTTAATTGATAACCATAAGTGTATTCAAAGGATCAATTAGATGAGTGTATATGGATTATATATAACTTTATTGGCTTTATAAACAATATCACCATAAAAGCCAACTATGACCAGCCTTTGAGCCAGAAATGGAATTTACATCAAAAAGAAAAATTAAAACATCAAATTAGGATTTAACTATGCATTTTTAAAAATCAATTATTTTTCAGACAAACGTCTTTCCAATATATGTACATTTCCCCAATGGCAAGCGAGATTACCCCAAAGTTTTATTTTTGACAAATTTTATCACATTCTGGAGCGTTCAATAAGATTTTAAATTGTCTGATGAAGAAGTTTGACACTGGAACAGGACATATGATATCATACTGGTATGTGCAAAAGACTTGATCAATGAGTCACAAACTTTCTATTCAACATTAATAGAATTTTAACCACTTAAGAGAAATGAATTCAACAACTTGTGAGAATTGGATATTGCTTGATATCAACTCAAGATTGTCTTTTCATTTGAATAGTAATAATAAACTCACCTAAGATTCTGATTGTTTATAATTATTTTGAAATTAAATAGTTGTTATCAAGCAGCTTCAAAATCTCAATACTTACGAAACCTAAAAATCATAATTTAAAAAAAAGGAAAAATAACAGGATGAGTAATAGTATTTTTCTAATTATAGAACAAGGCGTAAACAAAGACAATGATTCAGAAGACAATGACTTAGCTGATTTACCCTTCATCACGGCTTAAGAGGCCAGTGGACAGTCCCGTCTAACTAATGAATTTGAAGTCCTTAGGTCCCTAGGGAAAGGAGGATTTGGTGATGTCATTGAGGTAATTACATCCAGAATAGGCATTGTAATGTGTCCTAGACTCCATTTTCTTGCTTAATTGAACAGGTTTAATTAAACTCATCATAGATACCAGGATTGAAATTTTGTATTTGCACCAGACTCACGTTTTGTCTTCAATAGACTCGTCAGTAATGCTTGATTCAAAGAAGTTAAAAAAGTTGAATTAAGGGGAGGCTTATTTCTGTCAGGTCGGTGTACCAATCTGGTTTTTAGTCTGTCTGTCTGTTGTTAGTTTGTCTTTCCTGTTTCAGTCACAGTAATATTTGGTTAAAGAAAATTTACTTTAATTTGTGGTTACAACTACTATAAACTTAGCACACATGTTCATTATAATGTGAAATTTGGAAAAGATATGCCAAATAAGGGTGTTGATCCCAATTTTGTGATTTGTTGTTTTTTTGCATGAAGTCTGGTGTCTAATCATCTGATGGTTCATTATTCCTTTTTGAAATTCAGGTTTTGATGCATTCAGTACTGAAACTAGTTGTTTTGATTACCAATGAGTTTGCCATTTCAAAATCTAAAGCATTCTGGGTAATATTGTCATAGATTTTCATCACATGTTTTGATAGGTTAACAACATCTTAAACAATGAATATTCAACCAATGACATATCATATTAATATTTTTAATTGCTGTACAAACATTGAAATTACCCCTTATGTTCTTAGTGGTGATCTAAAATAAAAGGACTTTTACAGAACAGTTAAATTTCTGAAAATATAACACTGCATAAGCCAAAAACCTGTCTTAAATGAATTATCAATCAGAACTTTTAAGCTGATCACCTGTCTAATCCAAACTAAATCATCAGTTCCTGACAATTTAGGTTTAACAAATTTCACTGCATGTAGATTGCATTGCATAGTTGACAATTCTGTAGTCTAATCAGTCTAAGACATCTTTGTAATATATGTATATTCAGCCATCATGATTTTATTAACAATGTAAACAAACTTTTTTCTTCTTTTTCACAGTTTAGAAATAAACTAGATAGAAGAAAATATGCTATTAAGAGAATACCATTGAATCCTAAAATTAAATATTTCAACAAGAAAATTACCAGGGAGGTCAAATTACTGTCTCGTCTCAATCATGAAAATGTTGTCAGGTAACTATTTATGCCCTTCTTTTAGACTTGTGTTACTTACGTGGATTTATTTATTTTCATGTGGAACAACTTTCATGGATTGATATAAACTTGCAGTTTCATGGTTTGCTTGATATTACATACATTCCTAATAGGAATTTTCTTTACAAAGTTTGCAATTTGTTGAAAATTTTAATTTGTAGTTACCCTGAAATCAAGAATCCAGTAAAATCCATTGTTGAAAAAAATAATCATATTTCAAGATGAATTTTTCAATATTTGTATACAGAATAAAGAATGGTTGATTTAAAATTGTAATGACCTTAAATATATATAGATGTTGTCTGCAGTATGGCATAGATATCATATGATAAAACATTAAACTGAAGACTCATTTAAATTTGCAGTGGGGTGTGACCTTCACTTCATGTAGAAGGTTTCACTGTAACTTTGAGAAGGATAACAGCAGTAAAATGACTTTTGTTTTTAATATCAAGTGTGTGTAGGAGTTTTGTTTAATGAATTAATAAAACATTTTAGTTTCAAACACTACCACTTTTTTTTACGATAGGTATTATAATTCCTGGATTGAGACCAGTGATGATCCAGCGCACATTGACTCATCAACATCCTGCTCCACGACCACAGGTACTGGTACAACAGGTAAAACTCAATCAACCAGCGATAGCAGTTCCTTAATGAAGAACAGTCTGAATTTTATTAATTAAGACTCCATTAGTTGAAATGATTATTGGAATACAAGAAGTTACAAGTTTCTCAATGGCTAGCTGGTGTCCATTTTCTCCTAGTGAAGCCGTGAAGTAGCCCATTTTATCATAACTAACAATGTTAGCTTAAATGTCTAAATCTGATTTGAGTTGTGACAGAACATTTTAAGAGAAATTGGTATCAAATTGGGGATCCAAGTTTACGCTAAGGATTGCCATTGCTTTTTCAGTGTTCTAAGGTGTCGTGTACCATGAATTGATTACTTTATATGTATAACTCTATTAGATTTATATCTAAATTACAGTTTTCTAAAGAAACCGAAGTAGATATTTTATATACGGTGTAAAATAAACAAGATATTTAGTAGGAGGGCAATTTTTTAAATCGGTACTCGGAAAACTTTTACTCTTCTCAAATTATATACAGTATAAACAGTATAAAATAAACAAGATATTTAGGAGGGCAATTTTTTTTAAGTCAGTACTCAGAAAAGCTTTCACTCATCTCAAATATCAAATAAAGTGGAAATTCGTTAAGAAAACAAAGACCTAGAAGATTATGTTGGGAGTTTGGACAAGATAATATTTAGATTTAATCAGCTTCCTCAAATTCATTAAGGCGTTCTCCTACAAGTGTTGACTCTGAATCTGATTGTGTAAACACACAGTATTGACTTTGTTATAACCAGAAAGCAAGCAGTCTGTTTGCACATTAAGCAACGTTTAAATTGCCCTCTATGATACAATTAATCTGGAATGCAACATGCATAAGTTCAAAAGGCAAACTTTCACTGCTATTTGAGTAATTGCTTGATTTGTTTGATGTAATATGTATGGGTTATTAAATGAAGAAGATTCAACTTGTATCTGTGTAAAATTTTTGAAGATTTCAAATCGTTGTAGCTATTTAAGTAATTGGAGTATCTGTTTGAAGTCTTTGATATCTATCACATACAGACTTGGGGTAATTGTAATTGTAATCGTTAATCAGCTGTAATTGATTACAATTTTTCAAGTAATCAGTGTAATCATTAATCAGCCAAAAATCTGATTACATGTAATTTAATTTAATCAATTACTTTTCAAAATACCCTGTAATCATGATTACTTTTTGATTACATTCTGATTACAATGAAAAAAATCTAAAATTGTGTTTTTGGTCATTAAATGAACCTCTTTGTTCATATTTGATAAATTTTTAACATACTAAAATGGTTTGGTTACTTTAAGCTTGTCTACTTCAGTAAAGAATAAACTGTTACAGTATTGAAAAGTCATCATTAGCCTAAGCAGAGACATATAATACAATTATATACCTTTTATCTTGGTAAAAGATATTGTACATACATGTATATTCATCATTTTATAATGATCTTCATATTAATATTTGATTATAACTGTTATAGATATATATTCAAGTAATACTTTTCTTTAACCCTGAATTATAATCTTTTGTTAATTTTTGTGATTTTTGTCAACTTTAAATTGACAGGTAGGAGACTAATTAAGGTTTGTTTTTATTGCAATTACCAATTGAGTATAGCTGTAGGGAAATATATATGATAAAAGATAAATCAGACATGAAAATTTATCTAATTAGCACAAACTAAATTAAAAGTTGGACAAATATGTTTTTAAACTTTTTTTTGTATTTGGACTGGACGTGTAAAATGCAATGGTTTTTAATAAATACTTTAATACATATTGTTTACAATTTGATTACACATTTCTATTAAAATTTAACATAGTTTTAACTGGTAACTTTATTTCAGCCATATTTAAACTTCCATAAACTGCAACTTGGAATACATATAAATTATGAAAGAGGTCAAAAGACAAACAAAAAAACTCTTGATTATGATATATCTTTATAAAATTTAATTCAAAATAATTTAGAGATCATTGGTGATAAAGTGTAATGTATATATGTAGTGAAATTTGGTGTTTATTTAACTAGATGACGTTTAATTTGAAGTTATCATTTTATAATTGACTCAAATAAAATATGTTCTCAAAAATGCTATAGTTATATTAAATGTTTATTCATCCACATCATTCAAAATGTTTTGTTTTTAAATTCATTGTAATCAGATGTAATCATGATTACTTTGCCAATGTAATCATTAATTTAATCAGATACTTTCAGAAATGATGTAATCATTAATTTAATTTAATCGTACAAATGACAAAGTAATTGTAATTTAATCAATTACATTGAAAGTAATCGGACCCATCTCTGATCACATACAAATGAGCAGAGAATCAACTTGGGTGTGAAAAACTTCAAATCAACTTGGAAAATTTGAAAGTAGAACCATATGTGTAAATCAACCTTGCCTTATTACATATTAAAGTTACTAGTAGTGTTTGATTTTGTATACAACATGTTACTTAGCAGTTTGTTCCCCATGAATATTATATTTACATCTGGGAATTGGAATAATTAGCAAAAATAAATAAAAATGAGAAGAATAATATCAATAGGGTTGTCTGCAGGGTGATGAGGAATTCAATAGCATAGGAATCTGAAAGGCTCATCAACTTGTAACTTAATCTCATGAAAAACTTTTAATGGCTCTAAAGAAGTAATTTAGGGCAAAAGATGTTTTCACCAGCCTTCTCCTCTGATCCAATTCATTTCTCAACAAACATTTATCATGAATTAAATGCATTTTTGAATGGTTTAAAGACTTTTGTCAACAATTTGAAGATAAACTGTGAAATTTGGCTAAGTTTCGGTTGTAATTTAGAAGTAAATATCTGTACTGAGGTTGATAGGGGAGGTCAGAGGTCATCTTAGTAATGAGAATTTGTCTAAATCTTGGCAAATGATGATCTAGACTCTGGTTGTTGTGTGGCGCCTCACTTGTATATCAGTCATTAATCATTCCTTAGTGACAGTTTGTCCACAATTAGGCCAAAGTCAAATTATTTTGTTGATAATTAGAAAAGGCCAGTGCAAAAAAAATATTGGTTAAAAAGTTAATTTTTATTTTTTTTATTTTCAGGTTTATTAATGCAAGGCGGAGAATAGTGCAACCAATGATTGACCAATCAAATAGAGCAGGTAAGAATATGAATATTTTTGTAATATTTGCCACTGGACACTTCAGGGGACAGCAATTAGTATATATTAGATCCCTTATACAAAAAATTGGTTTGTTTTTGCCAAATTTTATACTAATAACCTAAAAAAAAAATTAAATTTGAAAAATTCATTTAAATTAAAGCATAAAACTTTCCATGTATTTTTAACTATGCAAATTTACACTCCTCCACCTTTCTGGATTTAAACCTTCTGGTATGGAAATACATCAAGCATTTCAATTTCAATCAAAATGGCCATTTAATTGCCTAAGCTTTAAGGATTATAAGTTATTGTGACTTGCAGAATGCCAACTTGACAATAGAATACGAACAAAAAAATAAACACAAAAATTATGATTTCCTTTTCTTAATTAAAATCTAATGTATATTGTTTAGTAGGTATAAAAATGATGGAAATAAAATGAAGACATTTGTCATTATAACCACATTACCATTGGTTTTTCTCTATAAGATTCATGACACGGTCATTTTGGCATGTTGCAAGTGAAACAATAAACCATTGTAGTCTTACATAATACCAAACCCATAAACCCATCAACTGTCAAAAATATGCAAATAAGAGAAAAGTATTAACTAAATTTACTTCCTTCTGCATGTTCCAGTTATATTTATTTAAAAACCTTAAAGATTTTATACATAATTCATAAAGCATTTAGTGCCTTCTAGTATAGTGCAAGTTGATGCCTTTTATTGAGGAACAAAGTTTTTTCATGTCGTAATAAAAATATTAATTTTTGTCGTCTTTGTTTCTGCGGAACTTCAACAATAAATTGCATAATAATTAGTAGCTAAGTGTTTTATAAATATATGCAAACTTGCTTTTTATTTTATTTTCTATCAATTTCTCACTTGTACGCTGATATTTTTTATCTACAAGGCTATTTTCGCCCTCAGTATCCTAATATTTTAAAAAGCTATTTAACACAAAATTGGCATATATCATCAGCAATTTAGTTTTCATCTGTGGGTTGTTGTTAATTAGCTCTCTGTAAGCAGTCTAAAGGTAAAACTCTGAGATGAAACTTTTATCTTTGGTGGCATGGCTCTTATGCAAATTGCATTTCTTTTAAGCTTGTTATTCTTGACAGAATCTCGCATCTCCTGAGGAGCGAAAATCTTTCCAATTGAAATTCCTCTTCCCTCATAACGAGGGTCTGTAAGTGGGTACTAAATGGTTTAAATGTGATCTAGATGTACCTCTAAGTGTTCCCTATCTGTTTTCAGTTTATACAAGGCCGTTCTTTGTTTCACATGCTGTTAGGAGTAAGATATTCTCTCAAAAAAACTATGTATATAAGCATTATTGTTCGGCAATAAAAGTGTTTTTTTTGTTAATAGCACTTTAGGTTCAAAACAGTAATATTAATTTTGTCGACATTTCAAATGTCGAAAAGTATTAATACAATCGGTGAAGTTTCTAACCACAAATATTTGATCTGAATACAAAATAATTATACTGCATGTAAAAACAGATGTTTTATAAAGATAAATACAAAGACAAACATAATCATTGTCTTAATCTTTTCAGCACCAGGAGGTCATGGATATAGTCCAGAGAGTATGGGTTGGGATAGCCAGGCCATGGCACATATGAGTCCTCACAGTAAGTAGTTTAAACACCCCTGTACATATTTTGTGTTCTGATAAATTGAAAGATCAGATTAAGATGAATCTGTTAATCTCAGATTAGGCTTAATGGTTCATCAAAGGTTGAATCAATTTGTTCACAGCTTAAGTGTAATTTGTTCACAATTTAAAAGTTAATGTGAAGCTTAATTGGTTCAAAAGATAAGCTCATAGAAAACAAACAATGTACAAATTGTTAAAGCACATGAAATCTTTCTGAATTAATATTGAGATTGAATGTGAAGGAGATATTGGGTATATACAAATGAGACAGCTACCTAATAACATGTAGAAGAAAAAATAAGACATTTTTTGAAGTTCTGTGTCATATTGGGCTTAAATAAGCAAAGCAAAAGTACATAGCAATGCATACTTATAAAGTGACAATTTTTATTTTTGAAAGAATTAATTACATGATAAAAAATTTAATATTTTTTTTTTTAATTCCAGTGTTCCAAGGAAGACATGGTAGTGAAATGTATGATCAAATGAAGGGATATTCTCATATGAAAGGACAAAGATACGATATGCTTGGAGTTCAGGGTATGCATAGTAGTGACATGTTCGGAAGTACTGCTGTCACTGGCAGTAGTTCATACTCTCAGATGTCACAGTTACGACCACCAGTTCATTCGCAAGCAATGCTAATACCAGGGCATCCACATCATATGATGATGGGACACAGAGCCCACGGCATGAGTCCCATGTCGATGGGATCTGCTCAAAGTCCTCCATTACATGGCAGCTTGGACAGTATGGGTGCACACATTCAGGATATTCATGCTGGATAAATATCAGGAGTAAAAACTTTGTGCTTTAAAAAGAACAGGGACATTTGGCTTGGCCTGCGAACATAATTAAGCCAAGGAATAAAGCGTGACTTACAAGTATTTGTGGGTACGGTAGTTTAAAACTACGACCTATTTTATTACAATCACGGTGATCTCTCAATCATTTAGCAGTCACTCATTGTGTAGAATCTAATTCCTAAAGGTTGCAGGCTAGCCAAGGGAATTAACTAGTGTGCTAGTCAATCTAACAGAGTAAGGGAGTCGACAACTGACTGCAGTTTTAAAACTAGTCTTCACAACTTGTTATAATGGGATATGGGGAAAACTACGCAAAAGTATTATTAAAAAAAAAACGCAGTTCATGTTGACAATGAGTTGCCAAGTATTATATATGTATTTTGTTGTCTCTGGACAAGAAACACGTCTTGGTCACATATGTGCCGCATACCTCATGATGATCAAAATAAATGTACATTTGAATGGCCATGACTTTGTAAAGCATTCCACGTCAAAGTATGTTCTGTCAAACAATAACTCTTCAGTTGAAGGAATATGTTTTTGTGCCATGGAATATTTGAATTTTTTGTCACATGACATTGTTAAACCAATCAGAAGAGTTGCCCTGTAGTGGGGTGACCAATTAAATTAAAGCTTTAAGATTTACCTCATTATTATTCCTTTGTAATTATAGCCAGTTCCATTGTGTTGGAAGTGGACATTTTATTTAATGGTGCATGTTAAAAAAAGTATTTGGTGCAAATTATTTGTATAGTAAAGATGTTTGTTGAATGTATGTTTATATATGTTATTGTGTATGAAAGTGAAAAATCATTATTTGGAGAGTTTTTTCTTTGTGTGACATTTTTATACTTTCTGGCCAGGCTGTTTAGATCTACTTGCAGTTTAATTTGTAAATGTTTTGTTGTTTTTGTTGAAGTTTGTTTGAATATTTTTTTTAGATTGAACAAATTTTAAGCTTGATATTTATTCGATCTGCCAGATTTTATTTTTTTGATAATTAACCAATTTGTTTTTGGTTTGTGATTTGTTACAGAATGATTTTTTTGTTTTTTTCTTTTATCTAAAAACAAGTACTAAGTTATTTCTAAGTGCTGACCATTTATTTATGATGTTTTTAAAAAAATGTTAAAGTGCAGATTTTAAACTGGCATGTAATTACTACATGTGTATTTAATTGTAAAGTAATATTAATGTCAGAGACTGCTGAAATCTTTCCTTTATCTTTTTGTACTGATTTTAACTAGAGAAAGACATATTTATATGTATATCTGTAGCAATTATTTTAGATTGTTTCAAGATGTCCGATATTACATTTCTTAACTATACTTCTTTTATGATTCCCCAATAAATATATATTTACATTTTTTATCATTTCAATGCCAGAATGAACAAAAAACAACTGAAAAAGATGTATCAAATTTTCAGAAAATCTTAGACAATCATGCACGAGGTTTACCAAAAATACACTGAAATTGATTATTGTCTGAATGTGTCTGACTATGAGGAAATGAAAGATTGCAATGATGTGTGTGGTGAAGTGTGGAGCTGAGCTTGATGCTTAGGGACTTGTGAAAAATTTTAGGGAATTTTAATACGAGATTGTCAAATATTTTGAGCAAAATTCCAGAGAAATAAAAATTGTTGTAATAAACTAATTGCTTGTGTTTTATTATATTTGTCTGTCCAATATGTACCTGTTATTAAATGAGGCTGACGATATCAAAGGGCCATTCATTCAAAACTTGTAAGTCAAAGGAAGGATTTGTATCTTACTATCAAATCCTTGGTAGAAGAAAAGCTGACAACATGGCAAAAAAAAAAAACAATAAGAAACAACTAGCTAAAATACAAACATGTCAATAAAAAACTTGATAGAAAAATTCACTGGCCTTTAGTATCAAAATCATACTTGGTCAAAATACAAAAGTGTCAACAAAAAACTTCATAGAAAAATACATTGGCCCTTAGTATCAAAATCATACTTTGTTAAAATACAAAAATGTCAACAAAAAACTTCATAGAAATATACATTGGCCTTTAGTATCAAAATTATACTTGATTGAAATACAAAAGTGTCAACAAAAAAAATCATAAAAAAATACATTGGCCTTTAGAATCAAAATCATACTTGGTTAAAATACAAAAATGTCAACAAAAAACTTAATTGAAAAATATATCTTTAGTATCAAAATCATACTGTACAAAATGTATTAAAATACAAAAATGACAACAAAAAACTTCATAGAAAAATACATTGCCCTTTAGTATCAAAAACACTTGGTTGAAATGAAAAGGAAAAAGAATTCATATCTCAAATTTTCATTCAAAGATAAAATTTCAAATCATAAAAAAAAGAAGATTTGCACTTGTTGAAACTGAAGATTGAAGATTTAAAAGATGATAAAAATGATCAGTCAAATATTTGATTTTTCCATGATTCATATGGTACCAAAACTAGTTCAGATAAAACCTTCTGATTAGATATAAGAAGATGTGTTATGAGACAAGTCTCCATCGAAGTCAAGGTCTTCAACAAGGAGCCCTGGCTCACACCATACAGCAAGCTATAAAGAGCCCCCAAAATGACTAGTAAGTTTCATTTTTATGCCCCATCTACGATAGTAGAGGGGCATCATGTTTTTTGGTCTGTGTGTCTGCCCACCTACAATAGTAGAGGGGCATTATGTTCTAGTCTGTGTGTCTGTTCGATTGTTCGTTTGTCTGTCCTGCTTCATGTTAAAATTTTTGGTCAAGGTAGTTTTGGATTAAGTTGAAGTCTAATCAACTTGAAACTTTGTATACCCTATGATACGATCTTTCTAATTTTAATGCCAATTTTGATTTTTTGACCCAAATTTCACTGTCCATTGAACATAGAAAATGATAGTGCAAGTTTCAGGTTAAAGTTTTTGGTCAAGGTAGTTTTTGATTAAGTTGAGGTCCAATCAACTTGACACTTAGTACACATGTTTCCTATGACTTGATCTTTCTAATTTTAATGCCAGATTAGATTTTTCACCCAAATTTCACAGTCCACTAAACATAGAAAATAATAATGCAAGTGGGGCATCGGTGTACTATGGACACATTCTTGTTCTTCATGTCTTTTATCATATAGATACATAAAGTACAACAATTGAGGGAAAGAAAATATGAAATAAAGTCTCCAAATTTTTCCCTACTGATTTTCATAGTCCATTTTCAGGAATCTTTTGCCTGAAATGCATGACAAATTTATTAAGATCAATTTATATTGTTTATTTCTTTAACAGTCATTCATAAAAATAAAGAATAAAGTATGTATATTTATATATTCAAATCTTTTAGAATATGTTGACATGGATTCACCTTCATTTTCATTTCAACTAATATAAAAAAGAAGATGTGGTATGATTGCCAATGAGACAGCTATCCACAAAAGACGACCAAAATAACACAGATATTAACAACTATAGGTCACTGTACGGCCTTCAACAATGAGCAAAGCTTACTGCATAGTGAGCTATTAAGTTAAGTTTGATTTTTTATACTGAACAATTATACGTTGAGAAATTAAGATAGAAAAAGTACTGTGAAGGTTTTCTTACTTGTTTGGTATCAGTTTTTGTTGATTTAATTTTCCCTTCTATCAACGAAAAATGAAATACATATTTTTATTGAGTTAAAAAGTGTTCATTTTACATCTACAAATTTAAAACATCACAAACCAACATTGATTACACATACCAAAAAATGTTACCAAAGAAGAAAAGCCTCTACCTAGGAAGCTCCCAACAACCATATGTTAAGTATATAACCTTTTATATAGGAGAATATGTGAAATACAACAAAATGAAGGAAAAAATAATATATAAATAGAAAAAGAACAAAAAATCTTGATTGACCATTATAAACCAGGCACTTACTATTTAAGGAGGAATAATCAAGAACAAGATTGCAAATATCAAATATGAATAGCAGATCAAAAGAGCATTTCCCAAAAACGAACTGACATCAAATATAATACTATTAAATATGTAGTAACCTAGTGTTATCAGGTTGTCAGTACCAACTATAGTGTTGTCAGTATCCACGATAATAATATCAGAGTTGTCAGTATCCACTGTTGTGTTATCAGAGTTGTCAGTATCCACTGTAGTGTTATCAGAGTTGTCATTATCCACTGTAATGTTATCAGAGTTGTCAGTATCCACTGTAGTGTTATCAGAGTTGTCAGTATTCACTGTAATGTTATCAGAGTTGTCAGTATCCACTGTAGTGTTATCAGAGTTGTCAGTATCCACTGCAGTGTTATCAGAGTTGTCATTATCCACTGCAATGTTATCAGAGTTGTCAGTATCCACTGTAGTGTTATCAGAGTTGTCAGTATCCACTGTAGTGTTATCAGAGTTGTCATTATCCACTGCAATGTTATCAGAGTTGTCAGTTTCCACTTTAATGTTATCAGAGTTGTCAGTTTCCACTCTAATGTTATCAGAGTGGTCAGCATCTACTGTAAGGTTTTCAAAGTTGTCAGTATCTACTGTAGGGTTATGAAAACTGTAGATACCTAGAATAGATATCAGAGTTGTTGGTACCTGTTATAGTGTTTTCTGTGGAGTTAATATCTACTATAGTGTTTCCAGAGCTATCAGTATCCACTTATTTTTTTCAGAGTTGTCAATCTCAACTGCAGTGTAATAAGAGTTGTCAGAATCGACTGTAGTGTTATCAGAGTTGTCAGTATCAACTGTAGTGTAATGTCCATTATAATATTATCAGAGTTGTCAGTATCGACTGTAGTGTTTTCCGAGTTGTTAGTATCGACTGTAGTGTTATCAGAGTTGTAAGTATCTACTGTAGTGGTACATAGTTGTCAGTATCGAATGTAGTGTTATCAGAGTTGTAAGTATCTACTGTAGTTTTATTAAAGTTATCACTATCTACTTGGTGTTTCCTAAGTTGTCAGTATCCACTGTAGTGTTTCCAGAGCTGTCAGTATCCACTCAGTGTTTTCAGAGTTGTCAGTCTCAACTGCAGTGTAATAAGAGTTGTCAGAACCTACTGTAGTGTAATGTTATCAGAGTTGTCAGTATCGACTGTAGTGTTATCAGAGTTGTCAGTATCGACTATGGTGTTATCAGAGTTGTTAGTATCAACTTAAATGTTATCAGAATTGTCAATATTCACTGTATTGTAATAAGAGTTGTCAGTACCCATTGTAGTGTTATCAGAGTTGTCAGTATCGACTGTAGTGTTATCAGAGTTGTTAGTATCCACTTAAATGTTATCAGAATTGTCAATATTCACTGTATTATAATAAGAGTTTTCAGTACCCACTGTAGTGTTATTAAAGTTGTCGGTATCCATTGTAGTGTTATCAGAGTTTTCAGTTTCCACTGTAATGTTATCAGAGTTGTCAGTTTCCACTCTTATCTTATCAGAGTTGTCAGTTTCCACTCTAATGTTATCAGAGTTGTCAGCATACACTCTAATGTTATCAGAGTTGTCAGTTTCCATGGTAGTGGTCCAAGAGTTTTGAGTATCTACTGTAGTGTTATCAGGGTTGTCAGTATTCACTATAGAGTTATCAGATTTGTCAGTATCAACTATAGTGTTATTAGGAATGTAAGTTTCAACTGTCGTGTAATCAAATTGTCAGTATCCAGTAATAGAATGAAATTCAAAACAGTGTGGCTGTGGCCATTGATTGACACATTAAATTCATCCATTGACTGGGACAATTTAGGTGAACGTTTGTGTGTAACGACCACTGCTCACTATGTACTTTTTAAAGACACTTAAACTATGGGGTCACAAAAGGTTCTCAACACCTTAATAAAGTAATTCGAAAAATTAATCAGAAATAACACGATGGTTTGATTTATATCAATTATATAAATAAAAACATATAGGTTATTCCTGATTAATTTTTCGAATTATTTTATAATTAAAGGCGTTAAGAAACCTTTGGTGACCCCACATTTTAAATGTCTATCGAGGTACGTCGTGAACAGTGGTCGTTACAGACAAACGTTCACGTAAATTGTCCCAGTCAATGGATGAATTTAATGTGTCAATCAATGGCCACAGCCACACTGTTTTGAATTTCATTCTATGTTATCAAAGTTGTCAGTATCCAGTAATATGTTATCAAAGTTGTCAGTATCCAGTAATATGTTATCAAAGTTGTCAGAATCCACTGTGGTGTTATGATCAGAGTTGTCAGAATCCACTGTAGTGTTATCAAAGTTGTCAGTATCCACTATAGTATTATCAGAGTTGTCAGTTGTCTCTTAATTGATATCAGAGTTGTGTCCAGTCATATTATCAGATTTGTCACACGTTTAACCAACTTTTAAGTCTGAACGACTTTCTAACATGTATATATTTATATATCAAATATGAATAGCTACAAATAAACTCAAAGTGATAACCATAAAAAATAATAAATGTATCCACAGACAATATTCGTAGATAATCGTGTTCTTTTCTTTTATATTCAGCATTATTTATCTTGTTATCACAATGAAATAAATCTTATATCTTTAATCATTGTGTTGATGTAATATTACATATTTGTAGGTATTAATTTTTGTCATACTAGTATCTTTATTTTGTCTTTTGTGTTATTTTCAGAAATAAAGTCGGTTGTATTTACTTTGTTAGCCAGATCTGTAATGAGTCAACCAGTTTTTAGTCAGATATTTTGTTATCGTGTTATTGGGTTATTGTTATTACCTTGATATTTTGTTGAGTAAATGTCAAATCTTCCAAACCAGTGTTATTGACATATTTATCGCTTTTCATCATGATTCGTCACAGTGCTATTATCAGATATCTCGTTCGTCAAAACGTTATTGTTAAAATCATGATTTGTCGGTTTATAATTGTAAGAATCAATGTGTTACTGACAAAAGTATGTTTGATTTTAAGTCATTGTTATAATCTTAATAACAATAATTTTAAAAACAATCATGTGTTAAATATTACTCTATGTGTTATTGTTAGAATCATGATATTAGTCAATGAGTTATTGTTAGAATCATGATATTAGTCAATGTGTTATTGTTAAAGTCATGATATTAGTCAATGAGTTATTGTTAAAGTCATGATATTAGTCAATGAGTAATTGTTTGAATCATAATATTAGTTTTTATCATATATTTAGGAGTAAATACAGTAGTTTTGAATATATGATAAATAGCCTGCTGTTTAATCCATATCGCGCAACATTAATACGCAACCTTTATCACATGGCTACCCTTTATCGCACCCCTACTCGGATTTACAATTAGTCAATGTGTTATTGTTAGAACCATGATATTATTCAATGTGTTATTGTTGCAACCATGATATATTAGTCAATGTGTTATTGCTGCAACCATGATATTAGTCAATGTGTTATTGTTTTAATCATGATATTAGTCAAATGTTATTGAAAGATATGTTGTTCGCCATGATATTATTGTTAGACTCATTATTAGTTCATGTGTAATCGTTATAAATCATGATTAGTAATTGTTTCATCGTTTAATGTTAGATATGTCGTTAAGTATTATATATTAAAACCATGATTCTAGTCAATGTGTTATTGTTAGAATCATAATATTAATCAATGTGTTATTGTTTTAATCATAATATTAGTCAATGTGTTATTGTTAGAATCATAATATTAGTCAATGTGTTATTGTTAGAATCATAATATTAGTCAATGTGTTATTGTTAGAATCATAATATTAGTCAATTTGTTATTGTTAGAATCATAATATTAGTCAATGTGGTGTTGTTAGAATCATAATATAAATCAATGTATTGTTGTTAGAATCATAATATTAGTCAATGTGTTATTGTTAGAATCATAATATTAGTCAATGTGTTATTGTTAGAATCATAATATTAGTCAATGTGTTATTGTTTTAATCATAATATTAGTCAATGTGTTATTGTTTTAATCATAATATTAGTCAATGTGTTATTGTTAGAATCATAATATTAGTCAATGTGTTATTGTTTTAATCATAATATTAGTCAATGTGTTATTGTTAGAATCATAATATTAGTCAATGTGTTATTATTTTAATCATAATATTAAAATAGAATGATGATGTTCTTTATAACGTTTTTGTTAAAATCATGATAAGTCAGTTTGTTAGTATTTGAATAGTTTTTGTGACTATTCTGTTGTTGTTAGTACATCGATTGTCATTACACTTTGTTGTTAGTACATCGATTGTCATTACACTTTGTTGTTAGTACATCGATTGTCATTACACTTTGTTGTCAAATTGGTCATTTTGTTATTGTCAAGTTAGTCGTTTTGTTATTGTCAAATTCGTCGTTTTGTTATTATCGGATTTGTATCGCGCGGCAAAATGCAAGATGACTCGTTATTCATGTTCTTATTAACAAATGTATATTGGTATAACCATATCATCGACCATTAAGTTGTTGTTAGAGTATCGTCAGCCATTTTATATATCTATCAATTATTACACATTCAACACACTGGTCATAGCGTTATTTTAAAAGTATTAAAAAATTAGTTGACCATTATAGATGAGGAAAGATTCATCGGTCATTGTCAGACTTGCTATTGATACTTATATATCAGATTTAGAATTAACGATGTGTGAACTACGGTAAATACAATGGTATTTTCATATTTTCGAATTTGTTATTATTGTGTTTTGTAACGTTATAATCATTATCGGCTAGGTTAAGTACCGTTAATTTTATTAAGATGTTACTGTTAGAGCTACCGTTGGCCATTTTGTTATTGTCATATTTATAACTGATTATCGCCATGTTGTCAGATTTGTAACTGATTATCGGCCCTTTTGTCAGATTAATAACTGATTATCGCCATGTTGTCAGATTTGTAACTGATTATCGTCCCTTTTGTCAGATTTGTAACTGGTTATCATCTTATTGTCAGATTTATAAATTATCGTTGGTTAGTGTAATACTGTCAGGTATGTCGTTCGTCAATATACTAGTAAAATTGTCAGAATAATAACTGCTCATTGTGCGTTTGTCCAATTTATAATCCCTCACTTTGTAAAGTTTACTCCGGTATGTCATTTCTTTTTAGTCATTGTGTTGTTGTCAGATATATCCCTGGCAAATATGTGCAATTGCCACCTTGGTAGCAGGTTATTGTACTTTTATAAGAATTATAACCACTGTTTATGCTAATTGATTACTAGTATATATTCCTTTGTATTTTGATACCTCCTTTGTCAGTCGTGGGTTCGTACTTTTATTAGATATATCGATCATTGGCTATTTTAAAGTATGTTTAATATCAGTCATTATCGCATTGACATATTTAAGTTAGTCATTGTGTTAATGTCAGCTTTACGTTAGTCATTGGGTGAATTCTCTGGGTTTGTCATTGTGTTAATGTCAGAATTAAGTTGGTCATTGTGTTAATGTCAGATTTGAAATGATAATTGTATTAATGTTTTGAGATGCTCATAGCGGTATGGCAGCTTTAAGTTGTTCATTGTGTTAATGTTTTAAGCTTGTCATTATGTTAACGATAAACTTTTCTGATTGACATATAGTTGCATTTTGTTTTTGACTGCTTCCATTTACAACTGCACCATTGTTCTGTTTGCAACTGTTCCATTGCCCGTTGTTTAATAGCAGCTTTAATGTTGCTCATTGTGTTGTTTGCAGCTGTGTCATTGCCCATTTTTTGTTGGCTGCATTATCATTTATCATAGTGCTTTTTGCATCTGTATCACTACTCATTGTGTGTCGGGAAATTGATCACTGCTTATTGGGTTGTTTGCAGCTGTTCCATTGCTCATTTTGTGTAGGCAACATTTTAGTTGTTCATTGTGTTGTTTGCAGCTGTACTGTTGTGTAATGGCAGCTTTTACGTTGCTCATTTTCTTTGCACCTTCACCATTGTTCATGTTACGTTGGCAGAATTATCTTTGCTTATGTTTTGCAGCTGTAGCATTGCTCTTGCTTATCATGTTAAATGCAGTTGTTCCGTTGTTTGTGTTCACAGCTTCATCATTATTCTTTGTTTTGTGTGCAGCAGTGCCATTGCTCGTTTTGTATAGGTCGTTAATTGTTTTATTGTTCGTTTCGTGTTCGCAGCTATACAATTGTTTATTGTTTTGTTTGCAATGCCCTATTGCTCATTTGGTGTTAGCAGCATAATCATTGTGTTGTTAACAGCTATATATATATCATTTCCCATTTGTTGGTGTCTATATTATTGATCGTCGTACATTGTGTTGTTTGCAGCTATATATATATATATATATATATACCATTGCTAATTTTGAATTGGCAGTATTGTCATAGCTAATTGTGTTGTTTCCAGCTTTACCATTACTCACTTTGTGTTGTTAGATTTTTTATTGTTCGTTTTGTTGTGCCTGATCTTCCATCGGTCATTTTTATGTTGGCATCCTTATCATTGCGCAATGTCTTGTATGCAGCTGTGCCAATTCTGATTATGTAATGGCAGCTTTATCATTGCTCAATGTGTTGTTTGCAGTTGTCAGCTATTTCAAATCTCATCTTGTTGGAGACATCAATATAATTGATCATTGTGTTGTTGGTAACTACAACAATGTTAATTGCTTTATAGCTGATTATTGGTTCGTTAATCTGCTATAATATTGTTCGTTGTGCTTTTATGCAATTTTTCATTGCAAATGATAAATAAAGGCAACAGTAGTATACCACTGTTAAATAGTCATAAATCGATTGAGAGAAAACAAATCCGGGTTTCAAACTAAAACAGAGGGAAACACATCAACTATAAGAGGAAAACAACGAAACAACAGAAACATTGAAATGCAACAAATAACAAACGACAATGCAAAACACACAGAACGAACTATAAGATATCAAATGTCATTTTCCTGACTTGGTACAGGACATTTTTATAACAAAATGGTGCGTTTAAACCTCGTTTTGTTGCTAGCCCAACCTGGCGCTTTTATGGCAATGTTAAATATACCACTAAAATGACAGCATTACATGACAGGATTACAGTACAAATAAATGCAAAAACAATCAGGACAGAATAATACACAAATAAACAATATAATAGAACATTTCGACATGGTCCACAGAATAATAACGAATACGCAAAACAACCTAGGACAGCACACAAAAAACTGAATCACGAACTGTCCGTCATACATCTGTATCAACACCACAAAAGTGACCTTACATGATATTTAAAAAAAAAAGGAAAGGATATAAATCAAGATTAGGTTTGTAATTATGTTATTTGATGTATTTTATAACAATTGCAATGTACAAGAATATTTAATATAGAATTGTGTTAGTAATAAGTTAATTAACTGTATTAAATAGCTATGTTGGTATTTCTTCTAAATCAAACTGTAAAACAAATAACACCTTTATCATATATGCATGGCTCGTTGTTCTTTTTTTTATATAATTATAGTCGTGCTCATTGAGACGTCATTATGTTTCTAGCAAATATAACAAACATATCAAACTAATTTTGCTGATTTAGTCTACCTTAGGAAATGTCTGTATCAAGCCAGAACTATGACAGTTGTTTTACATTAGTTTGATGAGTTTGAAAATTTGATTTTGCAATTTGATGAGGGTCTTTCATTTTTGAATTTTCCTTAGAGTTTGGTATTTTTGTTATTTACTTTTGTTAGTAGTTCTATGATTGGTCGTTGTGTTATTTTTGTTATCTACTTTTGTTAGTAGTTCTATGATTGGTCGTTGTGTTATTTTTGTTATCTACTTTTGTTAGTAGTTCTATGATTGGTCGTTGTGTTATTTTTGTTATTTACTTTGTTAGTAGTTCTATGATTGGTCGTTGTGTTATTTTTGTTATTTACTCTTGTTAGTAGTTCTATGATTGGTCGTTGTGTTATTTTTGTTCTTTACTCTTGTTAGTAGTTCTATGATTGGTTGTTGTGTTATTTTTGTTATCTACTTTTGTTAGTAGTTCTATGATTGATCGTTGTGTTGAGTTTGCTGCATCGTTGAAGTGTTATTACTGCTTACAATTTCTTTTGCGTGTTGTTCTATCCTTCTTGGTGCAACATTTCCTAATAAAGTGTTGTCAGTTTTGTATTCACTGAAATCATGCATTGTATATTCGGTTTTAAGGGTACGGTGCATCTTTGAACGTTACTCGCCTGATATACAAATCGACTCCTTCTGTTTTTGAAGGTTAGTTATCATTAATCTTTTATTTTTCGACGTATCTTTGCTTATTGTATTGTTAGCAAATTTGTCTTTGTTCGTTTGATATTTTGGCAGATTCTGTTTTGTTCGTTGAGTAATTAGCAGATTTATCTTTCTTCAGTAAGTTGTTAGCAGATTAATCACTGCTTCATTGATATTGGCAGAACTATGTGAGTTCATTGTTCATTGTGTTGCTTGTATGTTCACACATTAACCGTTGTTTTAAGGAGTTATCCATATAAAGATAGGATGATGTGGTATGATAGTCCATATGACAACTATCCACTTGGGTTATACAGTGCATTCTAAAAGATAACATCACCACGCACAAACAGCCATTTTGACACAACTATCCACCATTTTGTTCCTTTCTTGCCGATTATTTTTTTTTACGAAATAATGAAATGAATAAAAGGAAAATGTGTTTGTTAAAGGGCCAGTTGAAGGCGCGGCATTTTCTCATTGGTGTCCTTCTGTCCTTTTGTTCTGTTCTTTGGTCGGGTTGTTGTCTCTTTTATACATTCACTGTTTCCGTCCTCGTTTTTATTGGACTGCAAATAGAATCGTACATTATATTAGAAGATTCGATAACTGTTTTGTTTTTGTTTTTGTAGAACCATTGTTTTCACGTTGCCATAATCTAAGCTTACGGATCCCGAGCAAATTTGCCATTTCTTGTGTTGCTATGCATATAGATCCGTTTTCTTTACATTTTTCCTCTTGTCATAGGCGGAGTGTATTTCATTGCTTTCAAATAGTTGAAATGATTTTAGTTTGATTAAGTTATTTATACAATCATAAAAATTACTTTTATTTGAGGGATGGACGTAACTTAAAGCAAAACCTCTGTTATCCAGGGTTTTTGACAGCGTGCTGATCGTCATTGAATATTTTTGTAGACTTCAATGATTCATATATTTATCAACCAAAGTATACGGCATTGGAATACTAGAATTTCTCAAACTAAATCAACAAATAAGACAAGAAATGCAAAAGTAAAATAATAAATAATGAACAGAAAGATTTCGAAATAAAAACCTCAGGCTCTTGTGAGACAGATTTCGCTTACTGAGACGAATGCGTCCACTTTATTAAAACTTCCCTATCAAACTAAGAACTTTGTCATGGCAATTAATTGGAATTTATTATTGGTTATTTTGATTTTTCTATATTATTTAAGCGGATTTGACTTGTTCTTTTGCATTTGCTGTTGTCCGCAGCTTTTCTGTAGCACTATATGTTGCTAGGTAGAGCTAATATGTATACTCAAAGTTTGTTTTTAACGGGCCAATTGTCCAACTGGGAGCTCTATATCTTGCTATCGGATTAAATCTTTAGATACGCGCTTCCTTGTTCGTCTTTACCTAAGCTTTGGTTGATATGAGGTCAGACTTGTGCCTCGGTCTAAAATGAGGTCGTCTACTAGAATTGGTTTAGTTTTTTATGGACCAACGTTTTCAGCTATAGTCAGTGATGCCAGGGATGTTGCTTCGCATCACACACAAGTCAGCTCCTTCTGTTCTGAAATTCAAGTTTTTAGCATAAGAAATAGATACATTTTGTGACCTGTTTTATTTATCTATTTAAGAAAATATTTATCTAATAAATTATTTATTTATTTATTAGATATAGGAAGATGTGGTGTGAGTGCCAATGAGACAACTCTCCATATTGTCTTTTTTCCATTCTTTTTTTTCTTCTACTTTTTTTTCAATTTTCTTGCTTTTTAACTAATTGTTTATATAATTATTCATTTAGTTATTTTTATTCATTTATTTCACTTTCTTTAACTAATTCTTTATATATCTATTTAGAAATTTATATATTTATTTATTTATTTTCATTTTGATGTTCAGTGGTTTGGTCCTAGACATTCTTGTATCATAAATTTTTGGACGTTAGCGGTAAACAATAAATTATCTTTGTTCAATATGTTGTAACCTCCGTTTAATTTAGACATCAAAGTGTCGTCTGTTCAATGGTGTTCAATTCTTAAACGTCAACAAATCTTTTTTTCAAATCTAAACCTTTTTTAATTTGGTGACGTGTATCATAAGTATTTAATTTAATCAGATAACTTGGAGTGATAAAAGAAACAAGAAAAGGACCGATTCAAATCGGAAGTTTATAAATACTACTTTGAATTTTGATATTTGGTCGGTTTATAGTGTACAGTGGGTGCAGACCGGCTATAAAAATACCTAGGCGTTTATAATTAGTTATGCTGCATGGCGATGACTGAATGTGCTTAGCACCATTTTTTATTTTCAATGCAAATGACCACTTTCATAAAGAGATGTTTATCATATAACGATATGCGATAAGGTGTATCATTTTCAAAGCTTCGATTTAAAAACGTTATTAACGAAAGGTTTTAATTTTCACTGCTTCGGGTCCTTTTTTTTTAATTATTTGATCAAATCTATAATGAGTTTTTGGGAAATAAAGTTTGTATATGATTTTGATAAGGGAGATCAATCATCGACGCTTGTTTTGTTTCTATGAGATGGGTACCGAAAGTAAAGTAAATAAACATTCGGGACTGATCTACTCAGTAATCTAAGGCCAAACGTGTGGTTTTCTTTGTTTTACATCAGGTTTTTAATGATCTCCAAAAAGGAAAAAATTGAAATTGAGTAAAAGTAAAATGCAGTGTTTTTTAAGAACATATTTGAAATTTAGTGATATGTTTATGTCCTGGACTGATTTTAAAGTGCACGAAAAAGGAAAAATAACAAAAATACCGAACCTCAAGAAAATCCAAATCGGAAAGTCCCTTATCAAATGATAAAATCCATAGCTCAAACAGTCGAACGAAATATGGAAAAAAAACTCATATTCCTGACTTGATATGTAGAAACTTTTAGATTAAAACTGGTTTTATAGCTAGCTAAACCTCTCACTTCTATGACATTCGCTTAAGGTAGATCATAAGTATATTTTTGGAGACCGATTTTTCTTATAATTATCAAAAATGAAGATTTTGATAAAGGCTTTTTTTTTCTCAAAAATAAGATTAAAAAGAATGAGTCGCCGCGCTATTTTTCAGGCTATGAGTCGTTGAAAATTGCCTAAATTTGGTTAGATTGTTCATGGGTTTTTAACCCATTTATGTGCATAAAAAAAATTGAATGATGTCGTCAGAACTGTTCGCTATTGACGACAAAATATTACGGAATCGTCTGCAAAGTCCAGCAATGTCGGACATATATAAAAAAGTTCTGTAAAACCCGTTTCTCGATCACGTCCAATTTTATTCAAATTGATTTAACATAACTCGTAAACAAAACCAAACAAAAAACTGAAGTATTTCATATAAGGTAAACACGTAGACCTGGTGTCTACATCACTTTCATCCGTTTTAGTAAAGTTACTTACTAAAGAGTATATAATTTACTTATGTTAATACTCGCTGATCATTTATAGGGCTGGAAATGTACTATTAATAAAAGCAACAGTAGTATACCGCGGTTCGAAAGTCATAAATCGATTGAAAGAAAAAACAAATCCGGGTTACAAACGGCTTAAACCGAGAGAAACACATCAAATATAAGATGAAAATAACGAAACAACAGAAACCCTGAAGTGTACAAAAAACAAACGACAATGCAACATACACAGAAACGAACTATAAGATAACAACTGCTCTTTTCCTTGATATAGGACATTTTAAGAAAAAAATGTTGGGTTGAACCTAGTTTTGTGGCTAGCTCGCACTTTTATGAAAACTGGTCAATTTATTTAATGTTATTGATAGACATCATCAGTATAGGTCCATAGAAACAGAACAATATAGAAACAATTTCCAGTTTAACACAGATAGTTCACTGATAGAGCTGCGATGAGGTGGAAGATATACATCATGTTTTTCTTCATTGTCATTTCAATGAACAATCAGCAGATCGAAAAGATATTTTAAGAGAACTTATAAATAGAATGATAATAATAAATAATTTTGACGCAAGTTGTCCCGATACACAAAATCTAAAACTCTTAACCCGAAATAAAACCCTTCTTATAGGCTAGCTGTCTCTGATTTTATAAATCAATCATTCACGTCATTCGGACTTTGGTAGATATTTGTGTCATTGCAATTACTGTAAAATCAACCTTTTTTCGCGATTAGAAATATAACGCGCATATAAATCGTCGCTAAAATGTCAAATTGCTGCTGTAGAAAGGTCTTAACGCAAAATAAAGTAAACGCGAAAATAAGTTGGTTTAAATGTATACTACATCTCCTTATTTTTATTTATGTTCACATCTGTGTACCAAAAGTTTATTTTTTCTCATATATATCTTATAGTTTTGTTTGTTTTTTGTTTGTTTGTGTGTTTTCTTGTTTATGTTTCTATTTCGTTGTCTTCGTGTCTTTGTAGCCTTGGCCAATGTAGGGGTGAATGTAGGAGAATAAATAAATAGAATTGTTTTTCTTTTTTTCTATATGTGTACATAATTATGAAGTGTAATGTATTGAATAAATAAATAAATCTTATGTTTTAATACACATAAAAATAGTTCCACACAATGTTGAACGTTTTGCTCTATTGTCAGTAAGTTGGGCTTAGACTATACATAGAAAAATATGAAAAAAACACTTTATAAATTTCATGCGTCCGAAGTGCCTTTTTTACATGAATAGTTGAAAGCTCAGCTAAATAAAAAACATATATATATACATGTAATAGAAAAATAATATATATATTTAGAATAAATTTTAGGTTTATATTGATAATAAAAAAAAATACAATTAAATATAATATATATTTTTCATCGCGTATGTTTCATAAAAATGTTTTATTTTATAATAAAAATTGTAAGCACGTTTCTGTCATGAACTTTAAATATATTAACTGATTTTAATTCAATAGAAGACAAAGTTACCTCAGGAACAAAGGAAAGAATTTACAATTTACATTTTTGGTATTTTATATTAAAATAAATATTTTATTGGAAACATTTGTATGCTTTAATCCTCCCAACAATATCCTGTTTGTTCGGTATTATTCTGTTACAAGAAAATTTACTTTGCGAATTGTCACTCATAATTATCTTCTAACCCTTCTCTTATTTTCATTCCTATGTGCGTGTGTGTTGCATCCTATTAGATTTTTTCCCTCAGAAATTCACTTTGTATTTTGTTTCCGATCTTGTTTCATTTTAAGGAACAAAAGTGATTACAGGTCCGTGGTTGGTGTTTAAAGTAATAAGAATACATTTGTCATGGAAAAAATATGTTGACCAAAAACGGATCATCGCTATATTGATTCTTTCGAATTTTTAAGAAACGAATTTCTGAGATACTTCTGAATATCGTATTTTCTTGCCTTTTTTTTTTAGCAACAACAAAAAGTAACATATGCCATGAATTTTATTCCCCAAATTTGCTAATTAAATCTTCTAGGCTATATTTATTTTCAGTAATCTGTCAAATAGGCTCAAATCACTTAGAACAATTCGCAGACGCCTTTTTGCAGTTGGATTTGAAGGAACCAAATTTTTCGGTTTGATGAAGTTTAATTATCTCTCTATATTAGAAGCTATAATTTCCCAGCTTCAGCTTGTTACCGATACAATTAAATTATATCTTTGAATGTAAAACACATCAAAACTTGACAACATACATGTGAACATTTTTACAGTCGAGTGAGCTCGCTCGGAGATGGAATATTAACTTGACATGTCCTTGTCCAAGAGAACAAGACATACTTCTGCAAAATACTAGGTCCATTTTCTTCGTCTTAATTTGCAATTTTACAAATTGCTACGAAGAATAGATAAAAAATTAGCGCCCATGGTCAATATGTTAATTTTAAGCAAAAATTATAAGACTTGTCTGATGAAATTAACGACATTTTGAGGTACATGACAGCTGTATCGTCTTCAAATTTTCAATGCATTAAAATGTTGCGCTTTTTTGTATTTTACAGATTTTTATTTATTTTTGAACATTTATAAATTATTACTCCGTTATCGAAAATTAAATTAAATTTTTTTAAGTGTTGTCATTACCATCCCATTAAATAATTTAACTTATTGCAAACCTGTTACCAAAGTTCAAATCTGAGAATTAAAAAATGCCTGATATTCAACATAAAAGATAATTTAATTATAAAATGAGATAAAATATTTGGTCGCGGTCGCTTTTGACATGGGAGTCACCGATATTATCCCCGGCTTAGTATATATCTAGGATTTTGATTGGTTAACGCACGTCGTTACAAAACCCATAGCCCCTGGGTGTTGCTAACCCATATCCCCGGACGTTGCTAACCATTATCCCGGGGAACTTCACGCAAGTTTTCCTTAGTTCCATGATTGCTCCTAGTGAAATATTGAAATCTGTAGATTATCCATAATGCTTGTAATTAAATATTTAATTCATTAACGATTTGTCCTATTATGCCGATCATTTACACTCATTTCATTAAATGCATCACTTGACTCCCTCATTTTCGAGGAATGGGACTACTGACCTAGCTATGCAAATTACCAACGTTGACGTCACACCATCTATGGCGTAACGCTCACAACATTGAGCGCCAAATTTGACTCAATCCAGTTTCTCTGTCTCCGTATTAAAAACGTCTTATATTTGACTACCTGTAGGGTTCTACCAAAGGTAGTACCCTACACCCCGTAAAAAATATGTAAAATTTCCAAATTTCAATAAAACTTTTTTAGATAATGAAAAAAACGTCGTTTTCGCGTTACACTTTGTACCCGAATTTCCATAAAACTCGCCCGATTCGGACTAAGACCGGGGATAAATTCGTTATCTACGTTCATATCCGTAGATATGGATATTTTAACACCCTTCAGTACCCTGTACACCCTTCGGCTACGCCTCATGGTGTACTGGGGTACTTCAGGGTGTTAAAATATCCATATCTACGGATATGAACGTAGATAACTTATAATGTCCTCGTTAGAGGGATCTTTGCAGGAAATTATAGATATATCTCTGATAAGAACACGACAAAGTGTTGATAAGAATTTGAAGCAAGAAATTAAAGGGTCACAAAATGTCACCCTGCCTCAGAAAATTGCCTCCGTGTAATGTTTATGTTGCACTGGCTGATAGCCATGGACATTATTTCTGTTGCATTACATATTGGTCATGGACAATATACAAAGGGAGATAACACACTTGTAATATCGTGGACGTTACTGTTGATAGATACGCTGGAGTTGTCTCTGATAGGCTTTAAAAATATAATTTCTTCTATTAAAATGATAAAAGATACTATAGCTGAAGTAGTAAGTACTTCGGCACTGACATGATTTTAACAAACCTTTCTAAAATTGTCCATTAATGCAAAATTTTGAATTTATAAGAAACTAAGGTAGATAAATTTTGATATATTTTCTAGGTCCCTCTTTGGTCATATAGCTCTTCAGATGTTTATGTTATTATATATTCATGGCTTTCAAATATTCGGCTTTCAGCATTCCTGATGAAAGTAAATCAACAGAAGCGCATGGATGTATTAGAAGCTTATATATGAATATACCATTATATGGAACATTTCAGTTTGATATTAGACAAGGTATGGTTTCCTTTAAAATAGAGTAAGATAATCTAAGGAAATAGAAGTTTCTCATATACGGGGCTCAGATACTTCACAAAAATGAATTTAATGTATTTAGGTCCTATTTGGTTACATAGCTTCAACTGTTTATGCTTTATACATTCATGGCTTTCAAGTATTCCATTTTGAGCGTTCCTTGATGAAGGTAAATTCAGAAAAGCACTTTGGACGCATGCACTGTCTAACGTATTATTTAAAAAAAAAAAAAAAAAGAAAAAGAAAAAATGTTTATAAGATCTGAGAAAACTTGCAGTAACTAAGCATGTTTTATATTTGTACATTCTATATGTGTATTTCCAAAGTTACTCTTTAAATCAGTGGTTGTATTTGTTTCTGTCTCTTTTATCTGTTTTTCGTTAACTGTTTCCATGGTTTCGGTTTCATACACGGGGCCGACGTATTTTGTTGTTGTTTGAACTGTTTCGCATTTAACATATCGATGTCTTTTATAGATGACTACTCAGTTTTTGCTTTTTGTTGAAGGCTTGATGGTGACCTATAATTAATTAAATTCACGTCAGTTTGGACTGTTGGTTAGTTGTCTCAATGGCAACGATACCGCATCTCCTTATTTTACATCAAACCTTTAGAAATTTTAAACATATAAATAAGAACAAGTGGTAGTATTGCAAATGCGACAAATTTTCGCCAGAAACCAAACTGATTGCATCGAAGTTAACAACTATATGCAACAATGAGCAAAACCCATATCGCATAGTCGACTATGAAAGGACCCGAAATGACAAATGTAAAACAATTCAAACGAAAAAATGAACGAACTGATTTATGCATTAAATAATGCACGATGCACAAATATGATAGACATCGACTGACGACAATCATTAACTCCAAACTCCTGACTTGAATCAAGCACATACAAATGTGGCGCCTATATCCCCTGACCTTGGACAGTGATGTAACAGTTCAACATATGAACAAACTATTAAACTCAGTTAAAAAGGGTTTACCTTATAAGATCGAAACAAAGCAGACATACATCTATATATGACTATGCGGAATGGGCTTTGCTCATTGTTGAAGGCCGTACTGTGACCTTTAGTTGTTAATTACTCTGTCATTCGGTCTCTTATGGAGAGTTGTCTCATTGGCAATATTAACGCATCTTCTCTTTTTTTATATATCAAAACATTTAATCCCGCTGCAAATGTTTGCACCTGTCCTAAGTCAGGAATCTGATGTACAGTAGTTGTCGTTTGTTTCTGTAATTTATACGTGTTTCTCGTTTCTCTTTTTTTATATAGATTTGACCGTTGGTTTTCTCGTTTGAATGGTTTTACACTAGTAATTTTTGGGCCCTTTATAGCTTATTGTTCGGTGTGAGCCAATGTTCCGCGTTGAAGGCGGTACATTGACCTATAATGGTTTACTGTTTTAAATTGTTATTTGGATGGAGAGTTGTCTCATTGGCACTCATACCACATCTTCCTATATCTAGTTACGCATGCTGTTCCTACAATTCCTATGATTTAAAACTGATCTTCCTAACACTTGGCGGTAACAACAAAGTGTGTCGGTTCTTTGTGACATTAAAGCCGTTATTTTGTCAAATTCCATTTAACTCGGTGGCTGCATGTTATAAAAAAGAAGATGTGGTATGATTGCCAATGAGACAACTATCCACAAAAGACCAAAAACATTATCAACTATAGGTCACCGTACGGCCTTCAACAATGAGCAAAGCCCATACCGCATAGTCAGCTATAAAAGGCCCCGATAAGACAATGTAAAACAATTCAAACGAGAAAACTAACGGCCTTATTTATGTAAAAAAAAATGAACGAAAAACAAATATGTAACACATAAACAAACGACAACCACTGAATTACAGGCTCCTGACTTGGGACAGACACATACATAAATAATGTGGCGGGGTTAAACATGGAATAGTGGAATGTTAAGCTGGAATAAGAAAAATGTTCAATTACGTTTTCCGTTGACTCAACGACTAAAAGTAAACTTTTATAAGTAGATATCGTAGATATCTTGTCGAACAAAAAACACAGACCGGACGTGGCAGGGACATTGGTCATCCCCCCCCCCCCCAAAAAAAAAAGAAACACACTAAGTACAGATCAATCTGAGTGTACCCGCAGTTACTGACCACTAGTTCAAAGCCAAACACAACTCTGACTGTTTATGACGTCTTATACTAAATCCACTGGATGTTTGATGTGTACTGATTGATAATTTTGTCTTATAATATATATATATATAGATGCATGATTTTTTTTATAAGTTGTTAGTGGCTCTGAATTAGCTGTCAGTAACTGCAACTGAGTACTCTCAGATCTGTATTTAGTGTCTTTTTGTTGTTTGGATGTACAAGTATTCGCGGCCACGTCCACTTATATTTGTAGTATTTGTATTTTTGTCTATCTGATGAGTAAAGCCCTTTTCAACTGATTTTTATAGTTCCGTCGTTGTGTAGTACTGTTACACCACTATCCCAGGTTTAGGGAGAAAAAGGGTATAGTGTGTCCGCTATAACATGTTAAACCAACGCCACATTCTGTTTGTATGTGCCTGTCTAAAATCAGGAGCCTGTAATTCAGTAGTTGTCGTTTGTTTATGTGTTACATATTTGTTTTTCGTTCATTTTTTGTACATAAATAAGGCCGTTAGTTTTCTCGTTTGAACTGTTTTATATTGTCATTCCGATGCCTTTTATAGCTAATTATGCGGTATGGGCTTTGTTCATTGTTGAAGGCCGTACGGTGACCTATAGTTGTTTTAAAATTTCTGTGTCATTTGGTCTCTTGTGGATAGAGTTGTCTCATTGGCAATCATACCATATCTTTTTTTTTAAATAAAAAGTAATGCACCTAAGAATAATATGTAGATGTATGTTTTTGTATCTTTAAATGAATACATGGTTTTGTCTTCATTATGTTTATACAGTACTTAAATAAAGAAAAGTCAACGGATATTCTATGATAACATTTTTTTGAACCCTTTTGAACCTTGGAAAAATCGTTTTTTGAATTTTTTTGAACAATATGAATGTTGTTGTTTGAACAATGTGAATGTTTATTTGAACAATATGAATGTTGTTGTCTACTTAAAAAAGTTGGACCTTTAATGAAAAAGATGACAATAAGTAAATGCTAATAAAATTTATTTAATTTTATACTTAAATTTCTGGATGAAGAAAAAAAGGAAACCAGATATGCACGTGAGAAATTGTCCTATGAAATCAGTTCAATATAACAGACTTTCATTTCAAAAAGATGGGTTTTTTTCATAAATAAATCTGGCACCTTAGTTTTGGATAGTTTAACCTCTAAACTTTAAGTTTTGGATGTTTCTGTTGTACTTATGTATATCAAATGGTGCTTGAAAATATTTCAAACCAAACTGAAAAGGTAATTTATTTGGAACAAGCCAAAACGAGATGCTCAGAAAGGCACTCAGTCATAGATCATTCAGTGCAATAAGCACTTTTTGCTTGCTTAACGAGTTGATAACGGGATAAACTAGCTTAATAAGACGCGACTTCGCAGTCTTTTTGTTTAAATGAGGTGCGAGGTCGGGATTGGTTAGTAGTTTTTAGCTTCTCGCGTGGGTTTCCGGTTCCGTTGGACTGATGATGAAACGTTAAAAATGTAAACAACTCATATTTTCAGTGCTATCGTATCCTGTAAGATAAAATGCCATTGAAAGCAGTAGTATGCGAGTATAATAGGAGTCCGTGCTAATTATGAAATGGCAGACGACTCTCTTCTTCAGCGACAAGAAGAGGAATGGCAAGTTTTGCAAGCGGTTTACATGGACGATGTTGTCGATCTTAGAAAGAAGGTCGCATGGAAGGTATATAATTTGTACACGACATGGGCTATGCATTATAATTCATAAAAGTATTTACTTATTGCAATTTAAAGTAGTTTTACTTACACACAAGCCTCTCCTGTGTCTGTCTAGGATTATTAAAACTCCAATATAAAAATGCATATTAGTTCAAAAAATTATTATTGTAATATCTGTATGACATGATTGATAAGTATGTAACTGTGACCTGTTGGTTATTATACAAGGCAATATGTGTCCTCAAGGTATACTGTAAGGTTTATCTTAACGCACAGGCTGCTGTGAATGAAATGGCTGACCAGGGTCTGCCAGGAAAATCGTGTTGTCTTCTTTTTCCCGAAACATATACTGGGGAAGAACCATCTATAAATAGCTTACGGAATCCCCAGATAAGTTTCCAATTTCACCACATTATGCATGATTCAGGATGACCACCAAACTGATTGAGTGAATACAATGTGAAGGATGGTTCATACATGTATGTATTTAAAAAATTCAGCCAAAATCAGCTTTATAAATACCTGAAGGTTGTCATAGATCATGTAACTGCTGGTTGGGTATATGTACATTGTATGATACATGTATTGTAATGTATGACGTAAGGAATATACGAAGGGGTATTTCAGAGTGAATCATCACAAAAAGAGTAAATTTTAACCAAATCAATATGTACTGTAACAGCAAGTTCACTTTTGTTGTCCAGTTTTGAATAAATATATTTATATGTTGTTCTGTATTTTAGGTTGAGAGACCTTTGCATATATGTTTGATACTGAAACAGCAGCAGTCAGAAAGTGTAGCTGGGACTACTGACAGTGATAGCATGATCCATATGGTTATAAAATGTCCAAATAAATATCCTGATTTGTAAGTTTAAAAAACAAAATGATACAGATAAATATATACATGTCATGTATGTATTAGGACTATTAATTAAAACATGCATTAATATGATACAAATGTACCAAGGGGAAGACTTTTTCAAAATAGAGTGACCACACATGCAAATTATGAGACTTTCACACATTTGATGGTGTACAAAATTATATTTCACACCTATCAATCTTTGTAAGTTATAGTTTCCTTTCATGAAAACAGCTACAGATGTAACCATACCATCCTTTATACAGCAATGCAAAAAAACAAGCTAACCAATTTGTCCAGGAAGTGTTCAGTATTCAAAATCACAAAAATTAAAACAAGCGTACATTTATGATTTGATTCTGTGGGAATGCAACCCAACAAAGAAATTACATGTAAGGCTTAAATTAAAATATTGTTTGTTTGCCCTTTACCTACCGACCCTATAAATTCGTTCCGCCTGAAAATCTTTTATTTGTGTTTACCAGCAAGATTTTATTTTATTTTATTTTTCGTTCCTACCAAAAATTAATCTTATATTTGTATTTCCCGCTCAAAACTTTTTTACCAGAATTCTCGGGTTTTATCTTTCCCGTATAAGGTCTAGTCAGTTTTGTATCATGTGAGCGTTTGACATGAACCAACACTTGCGTTTGGAGTTTCAAAGCATAAATTTGTTTGAAATGGATGTTGTATTGAAAGCTATGAAATCATGATTTAACAAATGTTACTCTGTGTCTTTATACTTGAAGAGCTGGGTTCATTCAAAAAAAGTTCCTCCAATACTAAATTATCAATGTGTGTACACAATATTTTGTAAACAGACTTTGTATCCTATGTAGGGATGGCCTTTGGTCCGTAGATCAGGATGATTATGTTAACGATGCCTTTGACCAGCATTGATATATTCTGATTTATATCTAACATGAACCAAAGGTCTGTAAAGGGGAGAATATTTGGCAGTAAAATCGCCAAGTTTTTCCATACAGATCATATATAAATGCGATGTAAAAAACGTGACAATTGAGTTTCAAGTCTTGTAGCATTTTTATTGGAAACACAGACAAACACGAAAATTTAAACACTCTAGGGACTTTTTCTACTAGTAATGTACAAAGTATGCATGGTATGTCTACCCAGACATATTTTACCAGGACAAAGTTATCTCTTACAGAAAAACTTTAGGTCTAGGTAAGCGTACAAGGTACATGTACGTAGTACAGAATATTAGTAAGTTAAAATTCTTAAAAATTCTAGGTGTGTAAACGTTTGAATATGCCCTATATTTTGATATTTGAAAAAAATTGTTTTGCATATGAAATAACTTCACATTATAATATATGATATTTTTTTTCAAAAGTGAAAACTTGGGACTATTATACTAAAACTTATTAGCAAAAGCATACTTAAACAAAAGCAATACAGACAAAAATGACATCATGCCGATTTTGTATCTATAAAATAAAATATTATACCTACCTGCCTAAATGTACCCATGACAAAAAATGTACCGAGCTAAGATATTTTTTGGGAAAAAAAAATAAAATATTTTACCTACCTACCTACCCTGTTTCAAGACATAGGGTCGGAAAAGGGCAAACAAACAATATTTTAATTTAGGCCTAAACAATACAAATTAATTTCTTAAATACGAATTAAATGACAAAAGTTAGCACAGCAGTTAAGAAAAGTCTTTAGCTCTACAGTTTTTACATTTCTAAAGGTTTGTTAATGATGTGTTTTTTTGTGTTAGAGATTTTTTCATTTCATTTGTATACAAGGGAGATAATTGTTTGATTAATAAAATATCTTCAAAGATGTAATACTGTATAAGTCTTTTCTTTTTAAAGGGTACCAGAAATAAGTCTAGAAAATTCCAAAGGACTGTCTAATGAACAAATTGCTGTGTTGAATACAGAACTAATAGAACGAGCCAAATCAATGGTTGGAGAGGTAACTTATGTGTAATGTAGAATAACTTACATTTTGTACAATTATTAAAGCCTGGTCATGTGACTGTGCTATTATTGAAATTTTATTAACTGAAGAGATAGAATATTTTTTAGTTTATACTATACTTATATAATTAAACATACATTACAAGAAATCTACATTTAACATTATATACATTCTTTAAAAAATTGAAAACAAAATATATATACAAATGTAGAGGAGGAGCAAATCAGTACAAAGAGGGATAACTCTGTTTCTTCTCTTTAACTTTTACTTCTTTTACTCTTGTCTTGTCTTGATTGATTTTTTTTTATTTAGATGCAGACTTAATACTGTACTAAAGCCTAAACTTCATTTATCATGATCCAGATATGTAGCTTTCATAAATTCATGTTTGCACCGGGTTTGAAAAATATTGATTATTAATTTCTTAGAATTATAATCTCAGTGAATTATTAAGACTGCACTCTTGGAAAAAATGCAGCACTTTTTTATTAAGTCATGTAAATAGTTGTGACAAAGCCTTTCACATCTGCGTAGGAGATCAAATTTTTCTCTTGTTCTTGTCCCTTTTTTTTTTAAATGTCAAATTTACTCAAGGGGATATTTACATGATTTTATCTTATAGCGAAAATAAATCCAATATTAAAATATACCACTTTTTAACATAATACATGATTCTTTATTTATTTGTTTTTAACCGGATTTTTGTGACAAAAATGTCGGTTATTGATTTGGGGATGTACAGTGGGCGGCCTGGCGGTCGGCAATCAAATGTTGTCCGTGCATTAACTCATGAACCGTTCAACCAAAGCTTTTAAAATTTTAATATGTTGTTACTGACAACTAAATGAAGGTCAAGTTCAATAATGACTTTTACCGTTCAGGAGTTATGGTTCTTGAAAGATTGAAAAGTGGAGTTTCAAGTTGTGTCCGTGCATTTACGCATGAACTGTTCTACCAAAGCTTCCCATATTTTAATATGTTGTAACTGATGAGAAAATAGAGGTCAAGTTAAATAATGACGATTTTGTCTTTTACCGTTCAGGAGTTATGGTTCTTGAAAGATTGAAAAATGGTGTTTCCAGTCGTGTCCGTGCATTTTCTCATGAACCATTCAACCAAAGCTTTTGAAATTTTTATATGTTGTTACTGATGACAAAATAGAGGTCAAGTTCAATAATGGCGATTTTGACTTTTACTGCTCAGGCGTTATGGTTCTTGAAAGATTGTAAAATGGCGTTTCCATTCACGTTGTTGCATTTACTCATGAACCATTCAATTTAAGCTTTTCAAATTTTAATATGTTGATACTGATGACAAAATGGAGGTTAAATTTGATATTGACGATTTTCACTTTCACCATTCATCATGATCAGTAATGGTTCTTGTGATATTGCCTGGACACAAATAAATATTAATAAATCCGGTTTGCTGTCATTGTGACAGCCTCTTGTTTCAAATTAGTATTGTATGACATAGAATTAATGTTAATGTCATGGTAGCTCTTTTGGATACATACATTTATTGTAGATAAACCACAGGGAAATGTTGTTAATTTTCTTATATACTGTAGCTGTTAACCATCAGTTTAAAAAGATTATATGACCAACTGCAACAAATTCAAAACATCTCTTTACAATACTTCATATACATATACAAATGTTTAAAATGTTGCAGAATTTGTTTTTTATACCTTTTTCAGGTTATGGTTCTAGAACTAGCTCAACATGTACAGACATTTCTTTTTTATACCTTTTTCAGGTTATGGTTCTAGAACTAGCTCAACATGTACAGACATTTCTTATTTTATACCTTTTTCAGGTTATGGTTCTAGAACTAGCTCAACATGTACAGACATTTCTTATTTTATACCCTTTTCAGGTTATGGTTCTAGAACTAGCTCAACATGTACAGACATTTCTTATTTTATACCCTTTTCAGGTTATGGTTCCAGAACTAGCTCAACATGTACAGACATTTCTTTTTTATACCTTTTTCAGGTTATGGTTCTAGAACTAGCTCAACATGTACAGACATTTCTTATTTTATACCCTTTTCAGGTTATGGTTCCAGAACTAGCTCAACATGTACAGACATTTCTTTTTTATACCTTTTTCAGGTTATGGTTCTAGAACTAGCTCAACATGTACAAACATTTCTTTTTTATACCTTTTTCAGGTTATGGTTTTAGAACTAGCTCAACATGTACAGACATTTCTTCGTGATAACTACAAAGGTCCACAGAAATCTTTTTATGAAGAAATGTTAAGTAACCAATTGAAACAACAAGAAAAACTAAAACTAGAACAACAAAAAAGACTTGATTTTCTGAAACGAAAGGAAGAAAAAGAGGTATTCAGTGTTTTTGTTTGATTATTTCAGTGATTTGTCTTTGACCTAAAACCATATTTTTTAAAACCATGAAGTTATTCTTAAATAATTACATTAGATGTATGTTTCATTATAATACGTTATTCTGATTGGCTAACTGCACATCACATGTAATTCCTTAAGCAATTGCATTACACAATAAAACTTATCATTCATGATAACACGTGGTGCTACAATAAAGTGCACAGGTAAATTAAATAAAAAAATATAGTTTTGATAAAATTCGTGTTTCCATGATCTTAGCTAAAAAATGTAATCATAAGTATTGAATGTTTCTTTTTGTAACTTCATAGGATTGTAAAAGCGTTAACCGTGCGCACATTTTTAGATACAAAATGTACATCTTTCAACGCTTTTATACCCAATGAAGTTACAAAAAGAGGCATTCAATTCTTAAATGAATTAGCACTAGGATTGTCAGTTTTCCTATCAAAGGTTGGTGTTTTTGTCTTGGCACTCTGGCTTCCTCCACCAATAATAACTGGCTTCTAGAAAATAGCCCAAAAGCTTTGATGTTTTTGTTTGCTTATTACAGTGATTTGCCCTTATCCTTTAACCCTACACCATATACGTGTACTTTAAAACAATGATTTATATTCAAATGAATAAGCAATTCAAAAATGTCTAGACAGACAGTGATCTCTACAATATTTTCAAATAGCACTATATGATCATGGAAATAGTGATATTTCCCTGAAATCTTAGCAAAATTTTTTAATACATCCAATTCATAAAATATGCAGATAACACCATGGTGCCATTTTAAAGATTCAATTTAATATTTTTGTTGTCATATTAACTTAATAAGTTTGTGACTTATTCAAAAACCCTATACATATTTTATGACACACAGTAGAGATATCAATTCAATCAAACGTTTCATCAGTGTTATTGGGTCTTAAAGGTGGTACCCAACACTTTCACTAAAATTAATTTGGCTCGTTTAATTTTTATAAAATTTTGTCAAAGTATTTACTTTGACCCTTTAACAAAAATGTAAAAATTTCAAAAAATTTGAACCAACTGTTTTGTCAGAAAAATTACACTGGTTACCGGGTATATAGCAGTTTGACAGACACTGATATTGATAATTAAGAAGCTTAATATTCCTTTTACAACACAACGTAATTAAAACGTTTAGCTGACTTTACAGAGTTATCTTGCTGTAGTGTTAGGTACAACCTTAAAAACTATATTTTTTTTAAATTTTTGATAGATCATTAAAAACCAGGTTATAATTTCTTATTCCAAGAAAATAAACATTTCTAAATTTTTAATTAAATTTTGCAATTTAGTGAAAAGACTTTTTTCCCTCTAACAAATTAAAAAAAAAATCAAAACATTCAAGGGAAATAATATAGCATAAAACTTCTATATTTGCATTGGTGAGATCCCCTTCCTCTCCTTCTGACATTGCAGAAGCTTTTCAAATAAATTTATTCATGATTATTACCCAAGCTGGCAATCAAATGCTTTTTAGATTAAAAAAATTTGAATTCAGCAATTCCTGTTAAAAAACAGAGTGTTTCATAATGACATTTAAAAAAGTCAAGTTTACAACATTTTGCACCTCTTATAATACTTTTTTTGATTTCTTGTAGGATAGGCATTTTATATTTGTGAAATCTAAAGCTAGATTTTCATATATAGTTGTGGTAGAGATATGGGTCGGGGAAGTAATTTGTGAGATCTGCCCAATGTTTTTCTAAATTATATTTAAGAACATTAACAAATACAAATAAAGGATATTTAAGGTCTGTCAGACCACATTACAAAATTAATGAATGACTGTATATATAGATTTGAGCATGGCACTCACATTATTACCAAACAATCAATACTTATCTATTTAAAAAAAAAACTGTTCAGACATAATAGGTTTTCTCCTTTAAAGTTTTGTAAAAGGTTTTATATTCTTTGACTTTAAGTGAATGTAAACATAAAAATATTTTCGGTATCTTCTAGTATCTTCTGTTAATCATGAGAAAAAAAATGCTGTTAGTGTTGATTGAAGCAAAAAAATTGCGAACAATTTTGTACCTTATAAAATTAGTAACTAAAATATAAGAAGACACAAAGATGAAGTAACATTTTCTAAGGGAATACCATTGTTAATCCATTTCATCATTGCATTATGATGTGTAAAATACTGAAAGCTCTACATTTAAATAATTCAGATGTCTAAATGATGTGTAATATATTTATTGAAAGAAAAATGATGTGACTGGTTCATTAACCAGATTTTTGTGTCAAAAATGTCGGTTATTGATTTGGGGTCCTTGTAATATTGATAAATGCCAGAACACAAATAAATGTTAAAGAATCCGGTTTACTGTGATTTTGACAGCTCTTGTTTTATACTTTAATTGAATTTGACTTAATACATATGCATTTTATACATTCACTTGAAAATCTTGTTGTTTTATTTGTTTCAGAGACAGCTTCTAGAGGATGAAATACAGAAGAGACAACATGCTCTGAAAGAAGAAACAAAGAAAATAAAGGAGACTAAACAGGTACAATTCAAATTATATACTTTTTGAATATGTCTATCATAGAACTTCAGGGGCCGTATTATGTTTTCTGGTTTATGAATCCATCTTTTCTTCCAAAAGTGTTATCAAAGTACAAATAATATTCACCTGACAAATTTTTCATGTTAAATATTATTTAAAAATGTTTGCTGTTGGACATGCAGTATAACAGTCATTTAACCATCAATGCGTTTTACACTTTATATGCTTGACTGCAGAAAATAAATATCTTGTAAAATAAATAAATATTGCTACCCAATTTTATTTGCATAAATTAAAAAAAAGTATGGCACTGAAACAAATCTTTTAGTAGCACAATCTTCTTGATATGGTCTACATGTATATATTAAACTATTTATTTGTATAATTAGATATCTGATGAGAAACCAACAGAACCAGAGAAAGCTGTACCTGCTACTCCTAATACTGAAGTACCAACATGTTCCCCAATTGGTACCCCAAGTACTCCTAGAAGACCAAGAATGTCTCATTCACCCTCACCATTAATTGTACTTCCAAGTAATGAGAATAAATATAACCAGGATAAAAGAAGAAGGTATGTAATTGTTATGTTTTTATTTTATGTCCACTAAAAAAAGCAATCAAATTGAAATTTTATTAAGAAAAAGGTTTTTTTTAATGATAGTACATGTATAACATGTATAACTAATTGAAGAATTTAAATTCAGTTAGATTTAAAATCGTTAAAAATGAAAGTTCAAGTAGATATATGTCCATCAGATTGGGAAACTTCACTTTGCTTTACAGGTGTAATACCACCATTGATCTTCCCCTTTTAGTCTTTGTTAAATTTGCACTTTTCAAAAAATTTGGCAGAATTATATTTCTCTTTTAAATAAAGAAATACTTTGCATAAGTAAATTTTTATCCTGTCCAGTATTATAGACAAAATTCAAATAATGTTTCAGTGCATATAAGAAAATAGCCACAACTGGAAGTTAACCAATCAAATTTTCACCCTTTTTCTTCCTGTATACAAATTTTAGTAACCATATAACCTCAAGTTTCCAAAATAATCTATAGAAACCCCAAATAAAAAATAATTTTGCTTTAAAACACACAAGATATAATGTCGATGACACAGAAATTGTTTACTGCAATCTAAAGTAGTATTAATTTCCTACAACTGTCAAATTCAAGGGAATATTTGTTTTTCAACCCTTTTTCGTATGCAACCGGATGTGACATACTATGTTTTGGCGGTATTTCACCTACACACATATACTTGAACCTAAGTTGACATATTTTTTTTTCTTCTAATTTTCATTTGGCAAACCAAACACACTTAATGGATGCAGATTCAAAATAAACTTGTTCAAAAATATTTATATTTTTTCTATTTATGACAACTAGACTAAGAAAATATAGCTGCCTAACACACATGTAAGTCATGAACCTGATGTTCAGTGGTTGTCGTTTGTTGATGTGGTTCATAAGTTTATCTTGTTTCTAATTTTTAAAGCAATTGCTTTTATGCCGTCGCGTATGGCCATCTTTGTGACCCAGATCAGAGACTCCGCCCAGATCAAGCCATAGTATTTTGTTAAACAGGCTCCTGGTAAGTCATTCTTTAACACCTATGTATGTTTTCTAATGCAATAGATAGCTTGAAACTTTAAAAAAAAGTTAATGGATTTAAGAAGTTTCAGAATACGTTCTTGTAGATGTATTTTTGTATTTAAAGGGTCAACCGTTTGACTATCAAATAACATAGAAGTCCGAGTGAAAAAAAGTACATTTTTATAAATGCGATTCCGTTTATCGCCGTTCGTACGATGTTTCAACAAAATATGGATTCATTTCAGTTGTTGATTTATTATTGAAAATTTTACTGAATTATCTCCTAATAAATACGGTTTTATATGTTTAATTTGTGTTTTTTTAAGAGGTCAGGTGCTCTTGTTCATTCATAAAATTACCGTTTATTCATACATTTATCGTAAAATCAAAATCACTACACAGGTTAATGCGTAGTGTCAAATTATTACCTGTAATCTAAAAATAGACAAACTTTATTTGCGCAAATAATTTAGCGGAACGAAACCCTTGTTGAAAACACATAACAATAAGTTCGTTTTCCTTTTCTGTCAAAACTCCGTAATATTTATCGATCACCTTACTAATGAAATGAACCCGTCCAAACGTAGTAGATGCCAAGTCGGTCCAGATGAAGAGATATTTACAATTTGGAATTTTCTAGTTTATTAATACATAGATTGAAAAAAAGTACGTCTTTTTAAATATCATGATCAAAACTGGGTTTGCATAATAAATGTCAGATGAAACCATTATCCTCGTCTTTTCAGTGAACAAGTCTACTACGTTTGTTGACACTCGACGGTCCACCGTGTTAGCAATTTTATTTCACATGTTTTCGAAATATTTAAGATCATATTTCGCAATGTTTCCTGAAAATTGATAAATATCAAAGCAACGTAGAGCTGTTTGTTCTTGTTCGTATAATAAAATTGAGAATGGAAATGGGGAATGTGTCAAAGAGACAACAACCCGACCATAGAAAAACGTACAACAGCAGAATTAAGGTCGCCAACAGGTCTTCAATGCAGCGAAAAATTCCCGCACCCGGAGGCGTCCTTCAGCTGGCCCCTATACAATATATATACTAGTTCAGTGATAACGATTTAATGTCATGTTTGTCTGTGATGACCCCCCTTTTCGGGATTGCATGAGAATTGTAGTTATCTCGTACCCACATGCACTTGTTTCTATCCATAGGAAGGTCGACTATCCATATAAAACTATTTATATGGATAATGGATAATCCACCTTCCTATGGATAGAAACAAGTGCCTGTGCTCGTACCGCATCAGAAGGACACATATTAACTGAGCAATAATGTTTGGAACTTAGTTTTAAAAATGATGACAAAGTAACATTATGAAAATATTTTTATTAAGCTGAAATATACATTTATTCTTTACATGTTTATGTCTTGTAAGATATTTTATTTCTTTCCCGTTTTTTAACATTTGCGTCTGGAAAGTTGAAATGTTTTAACTTAATCATTTGTGTTAATGGTTAAATATAAATTAATAATGAAAATTGTTAAAATTAAATCAATAAAGGAAATTATTGCCAAGGAAGTTACAAACACTACCAGGGGATAATCCATGATGATTTCTTTTTGAGTTATATGTTTCAGCACATGTATATTTGACCCCAACTTTAGCCTGGTAAACGTGTTGTCTCCTTGTGAAATATAAAACATATTAAAAATGACTTTCTGCTAAAGTCTTTTATTTATATAAAGTTAAAACCTTCTTACTTTTAACTAGACAACACTCATGTCAGGTTTAATTCTTGTATATATGTGGATGAAAAATAAAAGTCCCCAAACATTAACATGGCAGCAATTGCTTTTACAGCCTTTAAGGCTTTGATTGATATAGTTTAGACTGTTGGTTTTCCATTTGAATGATTTACACTAGTCATGTGTGGGGCCCTTTATATCTTGCTGTTCAGTGTAAGTAAAAGCTCTGTGTTAAAGACTGTACTTTGACCTATAATAGTTTACTTTTATAAATTTTGAGTTGTATGGAGAGTTTTCTCAATGGCACTCATACCACATCTTCTAATCTCTATAAAAAGTAATTTTGTTAACTGCTCATTGTTTCCATTTAATAAATACTAAGTACAAAGATTTTGTAAGGAAATTATCTGAAACTATTTGCTCAAGATTTGCACTTACACATTAAAATTGCTTCATATACATGTAAATAAAAAGTACCAATCTTATTTTCACATATATACAATGGGAGATAACTGTTATATTTTAGAAAAATTCTGTTGTACTATTTTATCAGATTATTGCTTTTAAACTTTTTAAAAATGATAATAAATATATGAAAATATACATAACATACAGATGGACATATGTGTCACATGATAAGATATCTGTTTGAAGAATCAAAAACTTTTGAAATCACCGACTTTGAGCATGAAAAAAAACATAAATGAGTCCTCAAAATCACTAGGCTATTCCATTAAAATGTATATGGGAGGTTAGTAAGGGACTTTCAAAATATCCCTACAACCAAGAAACATTTTGAAGATAATTTTGAATAATAGTAATAGAAGCATACTGAAAAAAGACCCATGACCCACATTCAATAATTAAACTTCCCTTCCTACAGTCCCACAAACATTTTAATGGAATATCCCTTAATGGATATTTTATATGATATGGTCTGTACAAATCAAAGATTGTCAAAAGTTAATCATTGATCCATATGAAAAATACATGTAGTATGTCCCACTTGCACTATTTCAGTAATCATCCAAGTGAGTGATTTTTCAGTTAAAATTATTTTATTTTACATTTTCAATTTTGATATATTCAGGAGGACCAGTACCCCATTGAGCGATACCCATGATTCTGATCACCTATGTAAAGACCATACTGGAGGGATAGTGGTTATAGCCTTCAATACTAAATCAGAGAGAACAATACATAGAGGCACTTGTTTAGGTAATACTATGAGAAATATATGTGTGTTTATAGTTTATAGTTATTCTACAAACTTCAATAGAATAGTACATTGGCTATGTCCATCTTATTGTTGAGAAGTGTGCATTGGGTAAATGTACAATTTTCCATAAACAAATGTACAGAATATTTTATTAAAATTTTCATGAGAAAATATAGAATTTTTTTTCTCAGAAGTTTGAATGGACATTCATGCTTTGAAAGGTATCAGGAAAGGGGTCTGTTTATCAGTGTGCAGAATTTGGAGTGTAACGGGATACTTAAAAATTTGCTTCACTGTTTCCCTGCCAAGCACAGTGCAGTAAGAAATAAAAGAAAAGACTGTTTTGAAACTACACCACTATATATAGGTGTGATCACTTCTTCCTATGGACTGTTATCCTGTTAACTAGCATTGCAGCAGTCTAGTAGGGAACAGGTTTCAAACTCATATTGCTATAACACGTTCTTGTCCTGAATATGAATTTAACAATTGTCTTTTGATGTTTAATGTCCATTCATCCATATTAATTTATTTTGTGTTAATGATTGGATTGATAATTGGCTCCTTGACAGTTAATATGCAAATGGATTTTAAGAGAAAATATGTTTTTGTAGGTCATAGTGTCCATGGTAGTACAGTGTATGCTGGGATAGATACAGCAAGTGGAGAATTAGTAGCTATATCCGAATGGGTTTTAAAGTGGCGCCATATAAAACAGAAGAGAACTCAAAGAGTTGATTATGAAGATAAGGAGGGTGCTACTTACTTAAAACAGGTACATTAATGAAATGAGTTAAAAAATGGAATTGGTCAATGTCATTGAGAAGACAACTCAGAAATGGGAAGATACTTAGAGATTAATAAGAAAACTTATAGGACAACATGCCTTCAAGCTCTAGGTAGAATTTTTCTTATGCTGCAATTTTGTCATGGACATTCATCCGCGTTTCACCTATGTCAATTTGTTTTAAAATTATAGGCAATGATTTTGATTTAACCGACTAATGATCAAGTAGTGGGTGTTAGCTGCAGGATAAAATCAACGTATGTGCATTTTTGAAAATGTAAAATGTTCTCGCTACAAAACAGGAGAAAAGTTTTTATATTTTTATTTTTATATTGTCCAACAATAAACATGTATTGTATATATACCAGCTGAAGGATGCCTCCGGGTGTGGGAGTTTCTTGCTGCATTGAAGACCTATTAGTGACCTTCTGCTGTTGTCTGTTCTATCGTCTGGTTGTTGTCTCTTTGACACCTTCCCCATTTCCATTCTCAATTTTATGTCTCACTTATGACCAATTTACATTTAAAAATCAGAGTTATTTCCCTTTGAATATATTTTTTTTTGTCTTTGCATATCTTTTGTGTAGTTGTCAGTAACTTTGTATGAATGTAATTTTTTACATTTGAATAAAAAGAATTGTGGGTATATGTAAATGGGACAGCAACCCAATGACATAAATAACCAGAAAGAATAGAGAAAATGAAAACTAAAGAGACTTTAGAAAATTCATAGAATAAAGGCATAGAAACAAATAACTTTCCACAAGGCACCAGATAGAAGATTATAGATTAAGCAATGACAATGTCACCAAATTCATTAGTGGTGAACTCAGGAGCTGTGAAAGGGTAGGCAAGTTCTTGTTACAATAGTTACACCAGAAGTTGTGGAAAAGTTTGGTGTTTTATGTGATGTCATGTATTTTGTTGATAATAATACACCTTATCCCTCTTTTTACATTATAACAAGGCAGAAATGTCTGTAAAAATTGAATTTATGAGAGAAAATGGCTAATGATCTTATGAAAAGGTGAATGTTTTATGATGTACAAATGGCAATTAAAATTTGGTATTAAGTTATTGCTTTTTTTTCCAGATTACAAGCATTGAACAAGAAATACACAGCTTGATTCGATTACGACATAAAAATCTAATTCACTACTTGGCAATAAAGTATATACAGGAGGCTGGGAAATGTACAGTTTATGTAAGTAAATATTTTTATAAAAATGTCTTTCATCTTATCAAGATAGGAGAAATAAAGATTTTAGCAATTGTTTTGAGAAAAATTCATACATGTCAAAATTTGGTAAAATGAATTGTAACAGAACAATGTTAGAGATGGGACTCATTGGGGTCTAAGCGTGACACAGGATTGTCTGATTTTTTTTAAGCGTGACACATAAAAGTCGAATGATTAAGCGTGAAATCGGGAAACGAAGTCAGGCAGTACATGGGTAATTACATGTGCTATTGTGGCAACGAGAAGCGTGATACAAGATTCTCCATAAAACAATAAGTGGGATCAGGGATCAGACCCCCTCAATGAGACACCCTTAGAGATCCTCGTTACTAATGTAGATAGATAAGAACCAGCTTCAGTATTTTCATATGTGCCACAGGAAATCCTGACCTATTTGATCAAAATGCTTCATTTTAATCTCAATTATACTGCTGATAAGTATTTACATGTACCTGTTATTAAATTGTGATATCAGTTCAGAAAATCTTGGAAAATATATTAGTGGAATGTACATATGATACCCTTCAAATGCACTGTTCCTTTCAAATGTCAAACACAACACTTTTTTTCTTAATCTGTGAAAACAGTAGTAACTTTTTTTGTAAAATGAGTGATCATTACTATTTTGAGCCTTAAGTCTGTGGATCATCTCATTTCTGTTGGATATTTTGGCGCCTGGAGTCTGGGCCCCTGTTTCTTTTTTATGTCTCATATTCATTTTTTGGATCCTGGAGTCTGGGTGTCAGTTCATTTTTCATGAATCTTAATCAAAGCAAAGATTTTTGAATGTTCAGTACAATTCATCTCAATCTGATCACTTATGCCAACATTTTACAGTAGCCTCACTGTTCAATAAAACAATAAAACTGATCACTGTCAGAAAAGTGGTGTTAGACACCAACAATCAATCAATCAAACAACCAGTAATTTGGCAGATTTTTGATGGGTCGCTGTTGGCATTCCTGCTTCATCTACCAATAAAACTGATTGCTATAATATAGCAAAGTGTCAAAGTGGTGTTACACACTTACAATCAATCAATCAAACAACCATTAATTGTTTATATGTTTCGGATACTTCCGTTGATACTCCTGCTTCCTCCAAAAATAAAAAGCTTTCAATCAATTGATCAATATGAACTTTCATTTCTACATGTGATAACTGCTTTACGATTAATCAACTTATCAATCAACAAATCAATCAATCAGTTATTCATCCACCATACATATCCAAAGTCAAAACCAACCAACCAATATTTAGAAAATATCTTCAGATCATGTTGGATGTTGGAACAACCAACAAAAATCAATCACCAACGGATCAACCAACCAAAAATTTATGTTAGTAAAGGGGGAGACGTCCATTGACAATTATTTCAACAATTGATTTTATTTATTAAAATCTTTCACATAAACTAATTAATTTAAATGAAATAGACACTGAAGTGTTTAAAAAGTGGTCAAAATCTTTCTTAAGATGAACCTGAAATTTGAGGCCAAAATCGGTCCTTACCAGACCTACTCCTTTATGTTAGTAAAGGGGGAGACGTCCATTGACAATTATTTTCGACAATTGATTTTATTTTGATAGGGTTAATTATAATAATTCTGGTATATTCACTTATCATTGAAGACTGTTTGTTGATGCATATACTTTCTTGTTTAGATCTCTTTTTTTTGTTTTTAAGTTGCTGTCTTATTGTCAATACACTATGTTTACTTTTATACATATTTGTCAGATATCAAACTAAAAATAATTTCACTATCAATTAAGGTAATTTTTATTATGATCTTTGGCTTTAGTTGGGATCCATGGTATGCTTGAAAAGTAACATTTTGAATAAAAAGGAAAATAACTGTTATACAAGATATTGGTCTAATCAGTTCTGGTAAGTTCACTCGTAAGCTGTAAGTCCAGTTGTCATATGCATATGACATGAAGATTGTTTGCCTTATACTATTTCACATATTTCTTTTTCATTAAAGTTTGAAAGTTTTAGAATCCTTCAATGTTTATTACATATAGCTTTGCTTCTTTAGTTTGACTACTTGCAGCGTTAGTGCATCCTATATAAAGTTGTCCAGTTGTGTTGACGGCAACAGAATATGGAAACTCTATTCCTATATCCTTGGTATTGAAATATGAAATCAAATGTCCATTGTCATTGAGGATGTGTAAGATGTAAGTATCCAGATCCATCACAACAACATTGTCACTTGGTGTTGTCACAATGTGTACTGGTTTGAATGGTTCACTCTTATTGATAGTTGGATGACCTGTATACTGGTTTATAATATTTCCTCCTTGTCCTAGGATCACTACTTTACCACGGAAATCATCTGAAATCTTATCCACTACATGTATATTTCCATTACATGTAGTGGTTATATACATAGCGATATTAAATAAAGGTTGATTATGTTCATCATGTTCATATACAGCCTCTTTGTCTCCTTTCTTGTTCATAATAATCACAGCACTTCTTTTTAGTTTACCATTACCAGCTCCTACTATTAGTTTATTTTCACTGATAACATGGATGGCATTGGGATATAAAGGTGATACATCATAAACAGAATCAGTCAGTTCACTAGTACTGCTGATTTGTTGTAACCTTGTTTTCTCTTTAACTGTCAGAAGGAGTTGATTAGATGGAGTAACTGCCATTCCAAACACTCCAATGTTAAATTCAGACATCACCTTTAGGTTGGTTCCTTCAGGTTTGACTCTCTGTAACATTCCACAACTACCAGAACTTATCCAAATTGACTGATCAAGGCATGGACTTACATGGAATATTGCATCAAGTTCAGTCTGGTACTCACTATTGATGAGTAGGGAGATGTTTATTTCTGCTGATAAGTTCCCATCATCTTGTAATGATCCAATGTTTGATTGGTTAATATTCCCTGGAACAAATTTCTGTGAAGAAGCATAGCTAGGCCTGGTTCGTGGTTCTTGGGTTTCTGTGAATTTCTCCATCTTCTTGACCTCTTTGAAGAATTCAGAAGCATTGGAAAGGTCAATACAGTTCTGGACTTCAGTGATTTTATCCTCTTTCTGGGTTGTGAATAATGATATAGCATTAAGATCAGATTTGACTGATGTTAAAACAGTTTCATGACTCTGCTCCAGTTTATTTTTGAGTTCTTTAAAATATTGTTCTACTTGCTCTTTTACGGTTTCCTCATGACTTTGAATATTTCTTTTTTCTTTGTTATACTTTATATTTTCAGCTGACACTAGTTTATTAAGCTGGTCTTTCTTTGCGTTGATTTTATAATTACTCTTCTGCATTTTACTTTGTCCTTTTTTTAATATGTTAACTTTGATATTGTATGCATCACTAATTTTGATTAAATCGTGCTTCTTATGAACTTTCATAATACAGGTTGGACACACAAGGATTTGACATTTACTGCAGTAAAGACATGAGACTTGTTCAGTGTGTTCTGCACATTTAATGTTAGTAAAATCCATCTCTTCTCTATACATGCCAACGTCTTTTAAACTGATGATCTTGTGATCCTTTGCATTTTTGAATTTTGAATGTACATTGTCAGTGCAATAACCACACATCAGCATACTGCAGTCCATGCATTTCCACTGAATTGTTCTATTTGTTTCACATAATTTACAATTAACAGGAACTTGACCTTTTCTAACCGACTGGTAGGACGCCATTTTTGTTAGATGTGTCTCTGATATTTCTTTTCCTTCTATGATTTTTTTTTCAACATGTTAAATGTTAAATACAAATGTTTACTTCCTTTAATAAGAAACTGAAACAAGATAACAGGAGTCATTAGATTTACTGATTGTGTGAAAGTAATTTCTATGATTGAGAAAAATATAATATTTTAAAAATTCTTATCAGGCTTATGATTTGGAAAGCCAGATGTATGATATATATCGGTAAAATAAAGAGGATGTGATATGATTGCGAATGAGACAACTCTCCATAAGAGACCAACTGACACATAAATTTAACAACTATAGGTCACCGTACGGCCTTCAACAATCAGTGAAACCCATACTCTATAGTCGGATATAATAGGCCCTTGAAATGACAAATGTAAACAACTTCAAACGAGAAAACCAATGGCCTCATTTATGTACAAAATAATGAATGAAAAACATAAGCGATATACAGCAACAAACTACAACCTCTGAATAACCTCATTTTCATGGTTCAGTGGTTATAGTCAAGTTTTTGTGTTTTTGTCTATTTTTCTTATACTGTATGCAAAAGGTCTACTATATTTGGTGTATGGAATAATTGTATGTCTTACTGGCAGGTGTCATCTGACCTTGACCTCATTTTCATGGTTCAGTGGTCAAAGTTAAGTTTTTGGGTTTTGGTCTTTTTATCTAATACTATATGCAATAAGTCATCTATATTTGGTGTATGGAAATATTTTATGATCTATATATCAGTTGCTCAGGTTTTATTTTACCTTGTCTCATTTACACGGTTCATTGCTCAGTATTAAGTTTTTGTGTTTTGGTCTGTTTTTCTTAAACTATAAGCAATAGGTCAACTATATTTGTTGTATGGAAGAATTGTAAACTGTTCATGTCTGCCAAGCATGGTTTATCTGACCTTGATCTCATTTTCATGGTTCATTGGTCAATTTTTACTTTTCTTGGTTAATGTTAAGTTTATGTGACAGTGTAATAAGACTTTATATTTAGGACTATCAACATCATGACATGATATCAATGATTAGTAAAGAAGGCGAGACATTTCAGCGTGTCCAATCTTGTTTACTGATAAATGGACTTCTAGTTAACATTAAATACAGTCTGCATTTAAAGTTTTTAAAACATTTGTAAGGTTCATAAATTTGCCTAGATTTTAACAAAACTTGGACTGAAGCTTCTAACAATCAAAAGATAGTATTGAGAGGAATATTTTTTATTTTTTTTTCCTTATTTTTGTTGAGCTTACGATTAACAGCAAAAGAAGGCGAGACACTGGATTCTGCGGAACCCCTACAATTTTTTTTATTTGTATGCAACCAGATGTGATGTACTTTGATTTGGTGGTATTACACCTGATAGGCTAACTTATAAAGTACAAATAACTGAACTTTAAAATAAGTATCAACAATCTTTTCTTTCTGCTACTTGCCAGGCTCTGGAACAATTTAAACATAATAGCTATACTGAATTTATATTCTATCCATACTTTTGCAAAAGAGGTTTTGATAGAATCATGATATACATATTGTTAACTTTTTTGATGCCCATCATGGCATGTGACTAAATGTTGTGGGGCATATAAATTTAACCCTGTCCATCCGTCTGTCTGTTCGCACCTGTGTCCTTTCATCTGGATTTGGATACATTGTTTGTCTGGTATATCTCCTCATACAGTTTTGGAGGTACAACTTCAATATTTTGTAGGATGTTCATACACATACATTTTTTTTGGTATTTGAGATGTGCATTGCTACAGGATTTTGATTTCTTTTAAATATTCTGAAAATTACAGGTAGTTATGGACTTAATAGAGAGAGCACAAAGAGATCATAGTTTCTCCGCCTATCTCCTCCTACAGTTTTGGAGACACAGCTTTAATATTTTGTTGGATGTTTAAAAACATATTGGAGCAGTGCATTTGCCACAGGATCTTGATTTCTTTTTTTATATGCCAAAAATGACAGGTAGTTGGACTTGGACATTTTTTTGGTACAAGCTGCATATATAAAGAGTAACATTTTGTTGGATGTTTAAACACAAAATGCAGGTGAACATGGCTTTAGTATTTTGATTTTTTCCCCAAAAATTCTGAAAATGACAGTTAGTTGGACTTAGGCGTATTTTTGGTACAAGCTGCATAAAGAGATCATGGTTTGTCCTCCTACACTTTGAGAGACACAGCTTTAATATTTTGTTGGATGTTCAAACACATAATGGATGTGTGCATGGCCATAGAATTTTGATTTATAGATAGCTTAACAATTTTAAGTTGTATGTATTCTCAAATCTAAAATATGTAAACTATACTCATGCATATGGGTGAGCAGTAAAAGGGGATAGGGGGAGGGGGAGGGGGTAGCATGGTCCATATCTATTATTTTTTTTAGTTTTGGAAGATTTTTGATTTAAAAGGAAGAATTTCAGTAAGATATATATCATAAATATAATTTGTCTTTCGTTATATTATTTGAAAAATATTAACAAAAATCTTAATTTGCTTACGTTTGAAAATTTTCCTCTTTCCTGTTTTCAGAAATTTCTTGATAGAAATCTAAATTTTTGACTGCAGATAGTAATTTGTGTACATGAAAATTTTTCCGGTTTCCTGTTTTCAGAAATTTCTTGATAGAAATCTAAATTTTTCACTGTAGATAGTATAAATTTCTGTACATGAAATTTTGTCAGTATCCGTATATTATGATAACTATCATCTTTGTGATGTTCCAAATATAGTTACATCTGACAAATTTTCCGGTTTCCTTTTTCGAGGGATTTATGATATTAAAATCTTTGTTTTTGCTTAAATATACTAATTTCTGGTAAAGAAAATTGTTAGTTTCCGTATTCTATCATGTATGTGATGTTTCAAATAGAGTTACTTATGACAGATTTTTTGGTTTCCTATTTTCTGTTTTATAGTGGGTTACAGTCATTGTTTTTAATGAAGATATTTTTATATTTTGCTATTACAGGAGCACCTAAAATTGACAATATAACTCCATTTAAAACATCACAAATCTGATTAAGGATCTGACAAAATTTCACAACCCATAATAAGAATTTTGAGGCAAAGACTAAGATTTTATCCAATATTCTTGTTTAGACTTCTTTCTTTATTGTACATTTTAGTTTCATCTGCCTATCTGGTTTTAGACCTTCATATTTTTTGGCTTTGAGCATCTTTGAAGTGTTGAGATATTTAAAAGTGCCAATCTTTGTAAGAATCAGGCATTTCAGTAGAATTTCAAAACATAGCCGAAAAAACACAACAGGAAAATAAACAAATGTTATATTCATCCCTCATTACAAATTTTAAACTAAAATCAATTCAAACTTCAGCGGGATTTTGTTTGTAATGTTTTCACCATGGTCTTATTCTTAGGCAGATTGGCCCTGAATTTCAAAATGTGCCTCTGGTGCAGTAAAATTTGCACTGTTTTTGTTGTTACCAATTAAGATGGCAACAGAGCATTATAATTTTAGTGATGTCAGTGTCAACTCATCATAAAAGACATTTACCATTGCAACAAATATTTGTCATGTAACTCATAATGGTCCCAGTCAATATTTTGAGTTACTTAAAAATATATATGTTGATGCATTTTTATCAGTTATACATATTAAAGTTTTTGGTTGAGGTAGTTTTTTATACAATTTTCTTTCTATATCTTACAATTGTTTTTATTTATATTTTCCAAACAGATTTTAATGGATTACTCTGGAGGTGCAAGTCTCAACATACATATAACAGAATCACGTCCATTGTCAGTAGATATCATCAAGGCTTACACAGAGGAGATTTTGTATGGATTAGAATATTTACACAAAAAAGATGTGGTACATAAGTATCTAAGGGTAGGTAACTGATGTTTTTCAAATTCTATTTAAAGTGTATGCTTTTTCAATTAAATATGATTAATGGGGGGATGGGGTGGGGTTAATTATCGTCTATTTGACAGCAATCTAACAGCACAATAGACAACAAAAGCAATATCTTTATGTTTGACAAGTGATTTTTAGGTGGAAATCAATGTGGAAAGGGATAAATATAAGTTGCAAAACTTGTTTCCCAATCCACTATGAATAAATATGTTTAAATTTACCAATTAGTTTTTATCTGGATCAATAAATGGTTAAATCATATTGAGACAAAACATACATTTTAGATCCTTTCAGAGGCAATACGAAATAGATTAATGCTGTATGTATAGCAAACAATGCTGAACTCTGAGGAAAATTCAATAGGAAAGTCCCTAATCACATGGCAAAATCAAATGACAAAACACATAAAACGAATGGACAACAACTGTCATATTCCTGACTTGGTACATGCATTTTCAAATGTTTATGGTGGATTGAACCTGGTTTTATAGCGCTAAACCTCTGACTTTTACAAAAAGAGGGACGAAAGATACCAAAGGGACAGTCAAACTCATAAATCTAAAACAAACTGACAACACCATGGCTAAAAATGAAAAAGACAAACAAAAACAATAGTACACATGACACAACATAGAAAACTAAAGAATAAACAACACGAACCCCAGTTACAATAGTCTCATTAAATTCCGTTATGTTTACAAGGATGCGTGAACAAAACAGACATAATAAATAAAATAGTAAAAAAATATGGGTACAGCAAGCAATCTCAAAGTATGCTATTAGCTATCAGCTGATATACTCAGAAAGCATACCTTTTTCATACTTCTGCAACTTTAAGAAAACATGATTTTGTGCCATACCTTAAATTTGTATCATTGAGAAAATTAGAATGAAACTGATGCTTAAAAAAAAGACGCAGTGATTTTACAGCAATCTTATGTAAATAATTCTACTTGAAATAAATAAGTGATAAGCTATAAAACAACACAGAGACTATCTTAATTTGGTAAATCAAATTTCATCCAGGAAACTAATTTAATTTTAATGTCATCAAAATGAGTATATTTATATTATTTCCTGAAACTTGAGTTGCTGGTGAAAATTGGGTTAGTAATCACTTTCATCTTGGCAATATTGAATTAAGAACATAATGCTGATGATAAAAGGAAGTGACCACAACATAATTACATGTGAACTCATGCTGACCCAACATGATCATTGACCAATAAGAAAGAGGTAATCCAATCATACACTGGTCATAAGTAAAATTTCTCTGCACATGAAACATGTTATTAATTTCAACATTTTTTCATTTAAGTACAGAACACCTAAGAAAAGATAACTCTTACTCATGGTCTGATTCATTGCTACGTTTTAAGAAAAATTAAACGACAGGATTTTTTTGGGGTATAGTGTTGGGTACCCCCTTAAATAGGTAGGACAACTCTGACCCTTTGACCAGAATAGAGACATCATTAATTGACAGTGTAAATATCTTACTCTTTATTTAAGTCTTAGTAATAAACAATTAAAACAGAATTATCTTCTCTGCTGTCTTTAATTATTTTATTCTGCTTAATTTTCAATTAGCAAATAAAATTGGTTTTAAGACAGGTGTCAGCTAGATTTCTTGTGACTGGTAGAGTGTTTACTTTCAATTTTATGTAACCACCTAATTTTGTATGTATTAAAATAAATATTGCTTAGGTGAAATATTCCTTCCCTCCATCACTCACTCACTCACTGTCTATCTGTCTTTCTTTATGTCATACATTAACTTAGCCTAAAATTACTCCAAGTTTGTCTGGCAAAACAACCATTGGACATCAAGAGTATTCATGGATTAAAAATTACTATATCAAACCTAGATCCAATTTCAAAATATTTGAGTGAATATTTGAATTTGTTGAAGAAAAAAATCCTCTGTAATCTGTAATGGCACCAATCATTATGCTGTAGTTTTCTTTTAAAAGTATTACTCTCATTCATCTTTTACAGGCTTCCAGTATAGTTGTTGATAAGAATGGTAGAATAAGGATTGGTGATTATAGTATAGATAAGAGGTAAGTGTTTATCTGATAGTAGAGATACAAAATTCAGACATTGTTGCATGATTAAAGTAAGGTGTGGGTTATTACTTAATATAAATAAGAAGATGTGGTATGAGTGTCAATGATAGAACTCTCTATCCAAGTCAAAATGTATAAAAAGTTAAAGTAAGACCATCATCAGAATTATTATATATGGCATGTTTCTATGCCCTTTTCACTGAACAGCAAGCTATAAAGGGCCTCAAAATATCTAGTGTAAAACAATTCAAACAGGAACATTTAAGCGGATTTGTTATCAAACATGGCCAATATGGCTCTTCTTACCTGAAACTCCGAAAAATGTGTGAAGCACATGTTCATTTCTCTAGAGCTATAATTGTATAATACAAAATTCTGATTTAAAAAAATTTTGAGAAAAATTATAAAATGAGCTTAAATAAAAGCGTATATTGTGTACTAATTTCTTTTAAGTAGTTATGTGCAATTACCCCAGTTATGAACCTGAAACCACAAAGTTGAAGTATACACAACAAAAGTTGTTGCAAATTTTCCACTTTTTCCATTTCTGTTTTTCAGGCTGTCTGATCTATATTATGCTGTGGAGTCCTCCCGACCTGGTGTCCATTTTTCAGGAGATAGAGAACTGATACCAGTTAGGGGAGGAAAGAAAGGAGACGTTTATCAATTGGTGAGGATCTTGATTTAAAGAGAAAAAAGGCCTTTTTTATGTTTAATTTGTATACGGCCGCAAAAATTATAAAATTTCAATGGTATATATTTTAAAACTTTTATGATGCATTAAGTTGCAAACTCCATTAGAAATTTGAATTGAGATACTGACAATATCTTGAGGAAAGAATTTTTTTTTTAAAAAGGAGGGGGAGGTTAAAAAAATTGGAAGGGAGACAATTTTTCTTATTTCAGATTCCAGAAATTTAAAGAAAATTTGTTCAACTTTTTTTTTAGGGGGTGGGGAATGGGGGGTCAATTAGCAATAGCATAGTGTATTGCACAATAGCAAAAAAATGAATATAAATTCAATTCATATAACCAACTTGAAGTTCTTTAGCTACAGTTATTCTGTGTCAGAAATTTGATTACAATCCAATTTGGCCATTTGTCCATTTTGGCCCAAACTTTTCAGAGTTGGACATCTGCGGTCGTATCCAGCTGCGATCAGCAGTCAAATTTATTTTATTTATTTGAATTAATAGATGAAAACAAATGATTGTATATGGCATGTTTATATGACCTTTTCTTTTGTACTTTGTAGCTCAATGATATTTGTAAAATACCCCCTAATAATAAAAAAGTTCAAAAACCAAACAACCTAGAAAAAATCCAAGAAAACAGAAAATGGAAAATAGAAAAATTAAATTCCAAACAGAAATAGTTATATATAGGTGCTAAGTGTCCTTCAACTTAGGTAAGATAATGAAGACCTGTAAAAAAAAGGTTAAATAATGAAGACCTGTAAAAAAATATAAAAGATAAAGTCTCCTAAGTCATTTTTTTGAAAGTAGAAAATTAAAAAAAGATAAATTGTTAAAGCCTTTTATCATTCACTCTCTTGTTTTTTCCAGGGTTTGATCCTGTTATCTGTAGCTATTGGATTGGATGCTGATCCAGACAAGCCAGAAATACCACAAAATTTCCCTCCTGTGTTTCAAGATTTCTTAACTAAGTATGATTTGTGTTGTATGACCTAATATATTCATTAGTCTGACTAAGAAGTTATATAATACTTAAAAAAAAAAGAAAATTGTCTAAGCAGGTGATTATGTTTCCCCCTTTTTTGTAGAAGAGGCATAACATACCAAAAAAAGGGGTATTCAAACCCATAAGTCAAAAAGGGAATGAAAATGCTATGGCAAAATAAATGTACAACTTAAATTTAGTTTAAATAATTTAATTTTGCCTTTTCACCATATCAGAATTATTGGCTTGAAAGGAAATCAAGATTGTATAAGTGTGAGCCAAGGCTCCATGTTGAAGACTGTACCTTCACCTATAATGGTTTACTTTTTAAATTGTGACTCGTATGAAGAATTGTCTCATTGGCACTCATACCACATCTTTCTATATTTATATAAGTGTAAAGCTTTTGACAGATGAAATTTAAAATCAATTTTCTTAAATAATGTCATTTGCAAAAGAAAACATTCTTAAATAATGTCATTTGCAATAGAAAACATTCTTAAATAATGTCATTTGCAATAGTAAACATTCTTAAATAATGTCATTTGCAATAGTAAACATTCTTAAATAATGTCATTTGCAATAGAAAACATTCTTAAATAATGTCATTTGCAATAGAAAACATTCTTAAATAATGTCACTTGCAATAGAAAACATTCTTAAATAATGTCATTTGCAATAGAAAACATTCTTAAATAATGTCATTTGCAATAGAAAACATTCTTAAATAATGTCATTTGCAATAGAAAACATTCTTAAATAATGTCATTTGCAATAGAAAACATGAAAACATTCTTAAATAATGTCATTTGCAATAGTAAACATTCTTAGATAATGTCATTTGCAATAGAAAACATTCTTAAATAATGTCATTTGCAATAGGAAACATTCTTAAATAATGTCATTTGCAATAGAAAACATGAAAACATTCTTCAATAATGTCATTTTCAATAGAAAATTTATCATCTATAATTTTTTTTTTTATATTTTAGATGTTTAATGAAAGATGAGAGACATCGCTGGTCAGTGTATCAATTATTGGACCATAGTTTTATCAAAGAAGAATTACCACACACTATTCATTATGCTCCTCACAAACCTGCTGCTACAGAAGAAAACGAGAAAAGTATGTTGTGGATTTGTTATATAAAAAGAAGATGTGAGACAATTCTCCACAAGAGACCAAAATGACACAGAAATTAACAACTATAGGTCACCGTATGGCCTTCAACAATGAGCAATGCTCAAACCACATAGTCAGCTATAAAAGGCCTAAATGAGTATAGTTTAGTTGTACAATGAAGAGATAACTGTAGTGTATTTTAAGCTCTGACAGCATCAATTGGTGATTTGATGGTCGCAAATTGAATTAAAGGCAACACGTTACTTAATGTTGTTTTCTATCAGTTTCATACGAATGGAGATAACAATACTGTATTTAAGCTCAGATTGCATCAGTTGGTGATTTGATGGTCGCAAATTAAGTTTACTGGGGACAAGTTACTGAACAGGTATTTGCAACCATCAAATTACCAATTGATGCTGTCTGAGCCTAAAATACAATATTGTTATCTCCATTCTTATGAAACTAGTAGAAAACAACATTTAAATTTATGATGTTATCAAATCAAAATGAACGTTACAAGCATTATTGCATTAGAATGTATAATGTTTCCTTCCAACCTTTTCAAGGATAATAAAAGTTTGAGAAATAGATTATGTCTTAGTTCAATGTGGCCCAACATCTTTCCAATATAATTATGTACATTTCCTCAATGGCAAGGGAGATAACTCCAAAGTTTTATTTTTGTCAAATTTTATCACAGTCTGGAGCATTCAAAAAGATTTAGATAGTCAGATGATGAATTTCGACACAGGAACAGGACATATGATGTCAAACTGGCATGTGCAAAAAAAAGTGAAATCACAAAAATACTGAATTCCGGAGAAAATTCAATTGGATAGTCCCTAATCACATGGCAAAACACATCAAACGAATGGACAAGAACTGTCATATTCCTGACTTGGTACAGACATTTTCAAATGTAGAAAATGGTTGATTGAATCTGATTTTATAACGCTTAATCTCTCACATTTTTACGACAGTCTCATTCAATTCCAAAGACTAGATCAACGAGTCAAAATCTTTTCTATTCAACATAAAAAGAATTTTTACCAATTAAGAGAAGTAGGTTCAACAACTTGTGAGAATTGGATATGGCTTGATATCAACTGTCGTCTTTTCATTTGAATAGTAATAATAAACTCACCTAAGATTGTTTATAATTTATTTGAAATTAGATAGTTGTTAACAAGCAGTATCAAATTCTCAATCATTATGAAACCTAAAAATCCCAATCCAAAAAAAGGAATGATAACTGGATGAGTAATAGTATTATTCTAATTATAGAACAAGACGTAAACAAAGACAATGATTCAGAAGATGATGACTTAGCAGATTTACCCTTCATCACAGCTTTAGAGGCCAGTGGACAGTCCCGTCTAACTAATGAATTTGAAGTCCTTAGGTCCCTAGGGAAAGGAGGATTTGGTGATGTCATTGAGGTAATTACATCCAGAATAGGCATTGTCATGTGACTTTGACTCTATTTTCTTGCTTCATTGAGAAGGTTTAAGGGGAGGCATATTGCTGTCTGACTGTCTTTTGGTCTGTCCTGTGTCAGTCATTATCAGGTTTAACCAGTCTGTGCCAAACTGATCTAAGGTTTGTCTGACCAAAAAAGACGTTTTTCTACTATATTTTCTAGTGTTGTCAACGGTTAACCGGTTAATCGGTCGAACGACCGAATACCGAATACCAAAAACGCTAACCGGTTAACCGGACTTTTTTCAATTTCGATAGATTTGATATAAATTTGTGTTGAAAATCAAATCATTAAATAGTTATGTTTTATTTAAAAATTGTCGTCGTGGTAATTAGTTTAACAGATCAATTGTCCAGTATATTGATTGATATTGTTAATCCTAAAAACATAAAATTAATTAGAGTTCGGGGCAGGATCTTTAAGAAACATAATTAGTAAACATGTTTTTTTAGCAGTAACTTTAAATCAGTAATGAGATTTAATTTCACTAATTACTTCATTATTTCGTTTTCGATCTAATATTGTGTAAACCTACATTTAAATGTGCAACCTCCGTAGTTAGTCTAACTTTCAATTCAAAAAATTGTGAAATGCATACCAATGTGAATGTACTCAATGTATACGTGAAAGTACGAGTAACATTCTTTAAGAAAAAAGCAAACACAGTGAAGAAACAGATCGTACAGCATGTACAATGACCCATAGTTGTTAATTTCTGTGTCATTTTGGTCTCTTGTGAAGAATTATCTCATTGGCAATCATACCACATCTTCTTTTTTTATAATTAATCATTTCAAATTGAAACACACCCCATTATTTTCGGAGACAACAAGAGAAAAGGAAATAATAATATGTTTCAGACATTTCACATATAACAGGCTATTATTTGAACTTGGAATTATTTTTAATTATGGAATTTGCATAATTTCTTGTGCTGGAATTTTTTGATAAATTTCAAGTTTATTTGGTAAAAAAATGTATTATTATGTTTTAAGCAGATCATAACACTTGCCATACAATGTATTTTGTATAGATAGTGTTGTGCGCGGCACAGTACATTCTATTGAAAATGTACTATCTTCTTTGTAATCGAAAGTGTTGTGCACAGCACAGAACATTTGAGTACAGAATAAACATGGAATTTATTAAAAATTTTCAGCACAAGAAATTATACAAATTCCATAATTAAAAATAATTCCAAGTTCAAATAATAGCCTGCTATATTCAATTCTACGAGATTAAGATTTTTTGGGGGATTTTTAATCTGAAGTTGGTACAAACGCTTTTGATACGGTGTATTTGATTATTAAAAGTCAAACTTCTCCAGGAATCCTCACAGACAAGCCTTATAATTCTAAAGGAAAAACTTCAATTCTAACAGCGTATTTATGACTTTGATGAAAGGTTGTCAAATTGACACTCATATCACATCTAATATCTATGTGTAGGGTTCTATTGATAAGGCTTTCAAACACCAACTTATATTACCGGTTAACCGGTTAATCGGTCGAACGATTATCCGAGTAACCGGTTAGGCAAAAGTGTACGATTTGACAACACTAATATTTTCAAAGAAAAAATCTTAAAATTTCTGTCTGACCGAATAGTTTTTTTTGTCTAACTTTTTGTCATCAGACATAGTTTTGGATACACTGAGGTTTTAGTATAAGGAATTTAGTGATTTAACCACAAAGTTGTGGTTGAAACAAATAAGAACTTAGCACACATGTTCATTATGATGTGAACTTTAGAAAATATATGCCACATAAGGGTTTTGATCCAGGTTTGTGTTTTTTCTCCAAGCATGGTGTCTGATGGTTTATTTTTCCTTTAAAATTAAAATTTCAGATTTTGTTGTATGACAATTTGTTGCATTTCGTACTGAAACTGGTGGTTTTGATTACCAATGAGTTTGCTATTTGAAATTCTTAAGCATTCTGGGTAATATTATCATAGATTTTCACCAAATGTTGTGATTGGTTAACAACATCTTAAACAATGGATATTCAACCAATGAAATATCATTTTGTTAAACTGCTGTACAAACATTTAGATTACCCTTTAGGTTCTTAGGTGGTGAATTTTAATAATAAAAGTATTTTCACAAAACATTTAATTTGTTGAAACTATAACGCTGCATAAACAAAAAACCTGTCTTAAGTGAAATTCATCAATCAGAACTTAACATTGATATTCTATAAAAGTGTAAACTGTGTAAGCTGATCCCCTGTCTAATCCGAACTAAATTATCAGTTTGAACATATTTCATTGTATTTATATTGTATAGTACAGTTGATTATTTTGTAGTTAGTATGTAGAGACATCTACTTATATAAGTTTTGGTATCATGATTGTATTGTCATTTTGTTCTCTATTACAGGTTAGAAATAAACTAGATAGAAGAAAGTATGCTATTAAAAGAATACCATTGAATCCTAAAAGTAAATACTTCAACAAGAAAATCACCAGGGAGGTCAAATTACTGTCTCGTCTCAATCATGAAAATGTTGTCAGGTAACTATTTATGCATTTTTTTTAGACTTGTGTGACTGTATTTATTTATTTTCATGGGAAACAACGTTCATCGATTTGATAAAAACTTGCGGTTTCATGGTTTGCTTGATATCACATACACAGGAATTTCCTTTACAAAATTGCAATTTGTGGTTTACCTGAAATAAAGAATCCACGAAAATTGGTAACCAAAGAAATTTAACACACATATTTAAGATGAATTATTGGATATTTGTATACAGAATAGAGAATAATTGATTTAAAATTGATCTGCAATGACCTAAAAAAAATATGAAAATGTAATGCACTAACTGAAATATGGCACAGATATGATAAAACGTTTAACTGAAGACTCATTTAAATTTGCAGTGAGGTGTGATCTTCACTTCATGGAGATGGCTTTGTGACTTTGAGAAGAATAACAGCAATACAATATAAAAAAGACAATGTGGTATGATTGCCAATCAGACAACTCTTCACAAGAGACCAAAATGTCACAGAAATTAACAAAGTACTTTTGTATTACATTTGCTTTTAATATCAAGTGTTTGTAGGAGTTTTGTTTAATGAATTAATAAAACATTTTAGTTTCAAACACTACCACTTATTTTTACGACAGGTATTATAATTCCTGGATCGAGACCAGTGAGGATCCAGCACACAGTGACTCATCAACATCCTGCTCCACGACCACAGGCACAGGTACCACAGGTAAAACTCAAACGACCAGTGACAGCAGTTCCTTAATGAAGAACAGTCTGAATTTTACTGATGACATTGAGAAGTTTGCTCCACAAGCTCGAGATGTGTCCGTCGAGTGGAGTATGTCGTATAATACGACGGGAATACAGAAAATACATGATGATTCAGAAGATTCAGAAGATGAAGCTGAAGTATTTGGGACATCTTTCTTGTAAGAATCTTTATATCTTTAATTAAATGTAAAAAAAAAAATTCAACATCTTTTTTAAATATTGAAAAAAGTTGATATGAATGGTATGAACATACAGTTTGAAAATTCAGAATTCATTATGTTGAGGTTTTGAAGGTGTGAATATTGTGACTAGGTGAGTAACGCAATCTTACATTCTTGTATCTGATACATATATCTGTAACAGATTTTCTTGAAATCACAAAAATCATACTTGTTTTTTTGTCAAAAATTGCAATAAGAAATGTACAAAATAATTTCTGAATTTACAGAAATTGATAAATGATGTAGAATCTACTTTCTGTCAATCATGAAAGCTATCTATTAACATGTTAATTAAAATATGTACCCTATCTTCTATTTCTTATATCCGCATACTCATACCATCATTTAAGAAAATTGTTTTTGAGTTTCGTCTGTTTGGAAACAGTACATTACAAAAGAGAAAAAGGTAATATATATATATCAATGAATGCAGTATATTTTCTCTTCCAGAAAATGGCTTAAAATTAATAAATTATCCAATCAATGTACTATATATCACTTGATTATAATCTGTTTATGAATTTTTTGAATGTAGGTATTTTATTTATTACAGTGGGAAGATGGATACTTCAGATGATGTACTGTTTGAACATGATAGTTCTGACAAGTCTGAGGATGAGGTACGTAGGTCATACCAGTTCTAACATTCTTAAAATCTTAAATTATTTAAAATTTTAAATTTAAAAAATTTTAAAAATGTACATGCAAAGGGACATAATGTAAATTTAAAATGCAAAGATGTTTTTTTTTTAATCAAATCTCTTTGTAAAAATTAAAACATTGTAAACATTTTTGAATTACTGTATATACTTTTGTTGTGGATTATGAAATAGAAACTTTTACAACAGTACACAAAAATTGAAATTAGTTCTGAAGCATTATAAACCTAAAACAAAACTAATAGTTTTTGTGGTCTCTTCGAACAAGTGGTAAGATATGATCTGAAAATTTAGATTATATTGTAAACCAACTTATTTTAGCTAAATAGATAAATTTTAAGAGTTAAAATGATAATAAATCCTCAGGAATATATGTGTAACAATTAGTTTACATGATCAAAGATCAAACATTGGGAAAATGAATTGCATCTAAGAGATATAAAGGGGTCAATAAAAAAAAAGGTATCCCCATGAAAATGAATTGTTTTATGGTTTACCATATTTAAATCTGGACACATTTCTGGTCATAATTATCAAGTTATTGCTATGCATCATGGTACAAATCTATTAGCTTCATTTGATATTCAGGCCATCTTGAAATTTGTACTTGATAAATATGGCTTCTGATTGGTTCTTTTATGAGATGGCTATAGTTTCATTAAATGAAATGAAATATATACAAGTGGGAACTTGTCTCAGACAGTTATAGAATAAAATACCAGTATTGGATTCAAGAAAAGATCTGCTATTATTACTTTATATTGAAGTAATTTATGATACTGCCAACCACTCCATAAACTTTAGAGAAAGCTTTGACTTGTATAATGTTAAGTATTTTTAATTTAGTTTTAAACCAAACACAAATAATCATTTATATCAGATGTACAAATTTCATCGAGTATAAAAAGAAAATATTAAATGGATCTTTTTTATGCATATTATCAAATTTTACATGCCTTCATCAGACAAAGGGTTCAACAACACTATGTGTAGGTATTATAGTTAACGGCTAACAGGTTATGCATGTTATAAACTAGCTGTCATTCCCAAATACACATTGTTAGATAACAGTCATCTCTTGTAAGTCGAAGAGCTAGGTTTTTTTACAAATTGGAAAAGTTAAGACATATTCAAAATTTCAAAGAAAATCGTAGAATTCCATTACCTTTGGGAAAGCTTACTGCATATGGTGATAGATGGAGCTTTTAGTCTGTGCTTTACACTAAACAACTAATTGAGATTTTTTTTTAACTATCTATTTTTAAGGTTGTATAATACATGGAACAAACATATTCTTTGTGTGCATCTATGTATCTTTGTCATGAAAATGGGAATAAAAAAGTATGGAATAAATAGCATGTATATTTAAAAATTAATTAAACTAGCCTGTGGCCGAGATTATGAGAGTTGACTGTATTTTTGTATTTTCATGTTACATTAACACACTAGTAGCAAATTAATTATCCAGGTTCTAGGTGACGTTAAGGATTCAGGTTTTTAAATTCAACTGCATGACTTAAGTAATAAGTTTACAATTCACAGTTTTCACAAATAGTAATGCATTGTATTTTCAAATGTGTATTCCAAACTAATGTGATTTATTTTTAATATACTCAACAGTAGATGTTTAAACAATTTCATATATTTTTTATTTTGGTGTACCAAATTTTGAATTAACAACAATTCTATTTATTTATGAAATTTAAAAGTTCTAAATGCTTTTGTTGGAAAGAGCAATTCTCTTCTGGTTGTGGCCTGTTTCGATTCCTTGCATGAAAAGATATTTTTTGTATTATACTCTTTACGAATAAGTAATATAAAAACTGAGTTAATTTGATTTGCTTATCAAGCACTATGAAAATATATTAGGTCATTTCCATTTTGTTAGGTCATTAATGACTTTTAAAGATTTTAGAAGATGTACATTTCGTCCATGGCAATGAAATATAGGTTTCTTCAATGAAGAACAAAATAAACACACTTTTATCCTGAATATCTTTTTATTGTCAAATTTTATTACTTTATTTTAAAAGTGTACAAAAGTTTTAAAATGTCTGAAAAGGACATTTTACATCATACAGATATGTAAAATGTATTTGTCACTGTTCTTTGTACATTTGATCATATGTTCAATTGTTATGCCAAACTGTTCAGTTTAAGGTGGTACCCAACACTTTCACTAAAATTAATTTGGCTCGTTTAATTTTCATTAAGTTTTGTCTAATTATTTACTTTGACCCTTTAACAAAAATATAAAAAATTAAAAATTTTTGAACCAACCGTTTTGTCAGAAAAATTACACTGGTTATATAGCAGTTTGACAAACACCAATTTTTATCATTGAGAAGCTTAATATTCCCTTTACAACACAACGTAATTAAAACGTTTAGCTGACTTTACAGAGTTATCTCCCTGTAGTGTTAGGTACCACCTTAAGTGCATTAGAATCACAAGATGGTGTATCCAAGTCAATATCTCGTTTAAAAAAGGGGGGGTATACTGTTTTACCTCTGTCTGTCAGTCCGTCCGTCTATACCCCCGCTTTAAAAAAGGGGGGGTATACTGTTTTACCTCTGTCTGTCAGTCCGTCCGTCCGTCCGTCCGTCCATCAGTCCGTCCGTCAGTCCGTCCGTCAGTCAGTCAGTCCGTCCCATGAAACTTTCGTCACATTTTTCTCAGGAACTACACATCCACCCTTTCTGTAATTTGGTATCAACATTTATATATGTCAGCCATACCGTGTGATGCGTGATGATTTTACACATGATAGCCAAGTTGAAAATTTTCGTCACATTTTTCTCAGGAACTACAATACAAGGATTTCTGAAATTTGGTTTCAGGATTTATATAAGTCAGCTATACCGTGTGATGCGTTTTCAGATTCATCACTCGACAACTTCCTGTTTACCGAACACTTGTATGATTTTACACATGATAACCAAGTTAAAAATTTTCGTCACATTTTTCTCAGGAACTACAATACAATTATTTCTGAAATTTGGTTTCAGGATTTTTATAAGTCAGCTATACCGTGTGATGCGTTCTCAGATTCATCACTCGACAACTTCCTGTTTACCGAACACTTGCATATTTTTACACTATTAATATTATCCACTTGCGGCGGGGGTATCATCAGTGAGCAGTAGCTCGCAGTTTCACTTGTTTGTATTGATAATTAAAGTTGTGACTAGTTTACAATGAAGCTTTAAGAACACACTAGAATTGCCAGGAAAATTCATTAAACTCTCACAGAAATTCTGTCACCAACGTATTTCACCAGAAAAAGAAAAATATTTAGATAGTATTTTATGGTATATTTCAGGAAGCTGGTATAAACAAAAGTAATAAGAACATAGAACCAGAACAAGTAGCCAAGTTACAGTATCTATATATACAGGTAAGCTTAAGTAACTTACATTCTTATATCGTTGGAGAAGTATACAAATAATTATTTCATGAAGATTGTGGGGCACACAAAACATCAATAAAAGATCTAGTTGAAACCTATGAATAATTTTTTAATTCGTTTAAGAAAAACATGTCAAAGTGATGTATCTGAATAGCAAGGACTCTGTAGTCTAATATGATGTTAGTGGCACACATATACCATACATATAAAGGATCCCATATTTGCAAGACATGTCTGATTTAAAATAAAAATGATTGAAAAAATAACTATAACTGTTTAAAAAAATTTACCAAGACATTTTTAAATTCCCGTTTTTGGTGTCAGAAATCACATTTTGGTGTAATCAGTTATATTCATTATTCTGATTGCAATTTTATCTGCCACTTAGTATATACAAACTTTGTTTAGTGGTTTGGTCCTTGAAAAGGGCAATTAAATCTTCATCACATTCATTGTTCACATTTCAGGACCATGCCAAGTACATTTCAATAGACAGTGTAATGATTTCATAGGGTAAATATCATGGTACCACCACTGCTTCGAACATAACAAATTTTAGACAAATGCCAAAATTTCCTTATAAGATCTTATAATGTGAATTCATTAGTATTCATTAGATACTACTTTTTTGGGGATTTCATGAGTAAGGGAGGTCCTCAAATATCAGTTTAAAAAAATAATATGTCAAATAAGCATGTATACAGAATTTCTGAGAATGAAGACCCAATTAAGAATCAATGAATTTGCAGGTTTTTTTTCCATCCACAAAGTTGGTTAATAGTAATAATAATAATACCATGAAATTAAATGAATCCACAGTATATGGTATGAGCATTGCAGTAGCTAGATACTTAATACCTATAAACTAGATTAATTGCTAAAAACTGTAAATAAAACTCTGACTATAAAATTATGAAATTATCTAGCATGGAAAATGAGATGTGATATAATTACTTAACATTGTATCATTTGTGTTGTTTTCTGTTGTTAGTCATTGCCTCACGTTTGTAATATATGTTTTGATTGCTAAAGCATGTATATGCTTTTTGCAAAAACCCTCATTCATTCAAAATATAGCTTCTTTCAGCCTCTAGTTTCATTATTAATATTCCTATGTTTATTTTATTAATAGATGGAGTTTTGTGAAAGAAGTACATTACGAAACTGTATTGATGCTGGGTTATACTTAGATATCAATCGTCTGTGGAGGTTTTTTAGGGAAATTGTTGAAGGTCTGGTCCATATACATGAACAGGTATGGTATGGCATGTTTTAATGTCAGTATTTAAAAATCATGTTCTTTCAGGGAACTGTTTAAGGTTTGACTGAAAAGCCAAAAAAAGAGTTGTGTACAATGCATCACAAAGTACCAAAGAAGTTCAATTAATATCAAAATACTGCTTAAAAACCATTAAATGAAAAAGGGAAGTAAGAGCAATTACCTGCAATTGAAATATTACAAAATGATGAATTTTAAGATATTTTATATGTATTGATTGATTGATTGATGTTTAACACCACTTTCAACACTATTTAGCTATTTTGTGGTGGTTAGAGCCAGAGTGCCCAGATAACCACATACCTTTGGTAGGAAAACTTACAACATAGTCAATTAAGGTTTTAGTGGAATGCACATTCCATGAACTGGATTCAAACTCACAACCTTAGTGTTAATTTATATGTATATGCATTAAATAATCACAGAGATTTTGTATACATTTATTGGTTTTCTTTACAGTGTTTTATATAATCCAAACTATCATGTTGTTATTTCAGGGTATGATTCACAGAGATCTCAAACCTGTGAACATATTCTTAGATTCTAATGATCATGTAAAGATTGGAGACTTTGGTTTAGCTACAACTAGTGTCCTAGCATCTGTAAGTCTTTATCCATTATTTGCATTTCCAAATTTAAGTTATGTATTATTTCAATGATAATGATAAAAGTTCTGTGACTCCTATTACAAAAAATCTTTGGAACAAGCAAATACTTTTCATAAGTCTGAAATATTTTATAATTTTGATTCAATAGACAACTTTCGAGTTCGATGCATTTCCGTCAAAAACTCTGGTTTTAGTGAACGTCATTTGTGCGTTTAGGGGCGTCGTCACTTCCATTCCAATGTTGAGCGAGTGGTTGGAAAACTATAATTCTATATTGTACGAATTATACGACAAATTGAATTATCAAAATTGACAATCAGCATTGATGTCATTAGGGAATTGTCATTAAGTACCTACAGAACCACCATTATTTCTAGTTTATTCTGCACAATGACGATCACCAAGACGCTTGATGAACGTAAATAGTGCAGGGATACAGGCGACCCCCTCTATCTGGTAAATGACGTCATAAAGGCGCGTATAATTGACGAGTTTTTTCCGGTGACGGATGAACTCGAAAGTGGTCTATTGATAAGTAAGGTTTTTTATGAGAAAAGTTCCAGTTGCAAATTGCAAATTTGGTTTCAATTGGTCTGTTCTTAAAATTTTGTAACTAATGCTATTTTAGATTTTCAAGATATTTGAAGTCTATTTTAATTCAATGAAACAGTTTAAGTCAGTTATTTATGAGCAATTTTGATTTGATCACCAGCAATATTATAATTTGCAATGGTTATCCGAATTAATTTTTTTTTGTCAGAAAAAGACATAAATAAAAGTTTTTTAATCCTCTTGTCTTGTGTATTGTATTAAATCCAGGAAAAATGGTGTCCACGGATACACTATGATAAATTAATTATATAAATGAAATAACACATTGAGATCCTTTTAAGTATATTTGTTTGTATGTTTAACAGTAATCAGGTTGAAATAAAATTTTATACTTAACGTACAGTAGCTTTATAGTATATATTCTTTTATATTGCAGCAACCCAACATAGATGCCACAATGTTCAGTTTAAGTGCATTAGAATCACGGGAAGGTGTATCAAAGTCAATGTCAAGGTCAGATGGAGCAGGGGACTTAACTGGGAAGGTCGGAACTGCTCTATATGTCAGTCCAGAGATGATGACAAAAATGTCATATAGTCAGGTAAGGTCAAGGTCATAGTTAATTAAGATTTGAGTGAATATTTTGCCCAAAGCAGGATTTGAGCTTACAACCTCAGTGATGATAGGTTATAAGAGTAGAAAAAAATAATGTTACTACACTCAGTAGTTTACAATTTAAAAGGAACAACAATTTAAATCAACAAATATCAACTTAAAAAAACAGAACTTTAATTCAACTTTAGATGAAAATAAACCAGGGAATTATACACTTTTTGGATTTGGGATATAGGCAGTAAAAACATTGGGAACTTGGAAATAGAATGAAAAAAGGGGAAAGTGGAAAATTATTACAAAACAAAACCCCTGGTATTTGGGAAATAAGCAACCCATGTCAACCTCCTTAAAAATGGAAAGAATACCCAAGTATGAAAAAGATGAAAATCAGAATAATAATAAATATACAGGTTAAAACAAGATAACTGAAATCAAAACAGGAGACTCCAAAGACAGAAACTGCCTTTAAAACTAAAATAAGAACAGTAGAAACTGAGAGAAAAATCAGAATGATGAAAGAAAGGCAAAATCAGGATAATATGATATATTATTGGCTCAAAAGTATGTGCAACAATTTTCTATATGTATCTTTAAAATTCCTCATACCTTTTTTGGATACTTTGGTGTACATAAATTGCAGAAAAAGCATTCTAAAATTTTGAATTCACTGTACTGTAAAATTTTCAATAGACTGTTGTTTAAAAAAAAATGCAAAGGGCAGACAATTTTCATTTTCAAACATTTGATTTGTGTTCCTAGAAAAACAACCATTATTTAATTTTTTATTTACAGAAAGTAGACATGTACAGTTTAGGGGTGATATTCTTTGAGATGTGTTACAGACCCTTGACTACTGGTATGGAGAGAGTTCAGATTTTGGCTAACCTAAGAAGCATGGATATTGTTTTTCCTGAAGACTTTGACCAGCTAGAAATGAAAAACCAGGTATATTTATAGAAGAAGTCTGAATTTACTATAAGAGAAATGCTTAAATGCCTAATCAAAATGATATGAAATATTTATGTTGTACATGCTTGTTGAAGGAAATTTAATTTATCTTGCAGTACATCTGACTTGTATAATCATGTTATTACAAACAAGTTTAAAATTCTAAATAACCAGACCTGCCAACTACCCCGATTTTCGCGGTATCATCCCGATTTTTATCCCTCAACCCGAATCCCGATATCGGGATCGTAAAACTAGTCAAAATCCCGATTTTCACCAAATATACCCGAAAAAATTATTGTTTACCTATTTTGAAGTTTTTCTGATTCTATAATTTTACCTGGGGACATATAATGACAAGTTCACGACCCTACGCTAATCAACAGTCACAACAGATGTCATAATTAGTGGTTGTATGTAATCAGATTACCTAATGGGTGGTAACAGTCCTCAAAATTAATTTGTACTCACAAATTTGATCAGAAAGCCTTTCAATTCTAATCAATTTATCATACAAGCACAATTAATCGAAAGATGAGAACTGTAATGAACTCTCATGAAAACATCGTTTATCTTGAAATCAGTTTAATTTTGAAACCAGACGTCGTGCGTCTGTTGATTTAAAATCGACGCCATGTTGTATTCACTTCTAATGTGTTACTGTATAAGCCTCCGCCGGTAAGAGCACCTCTGAATACAAAGAAAGATAACTCAAATTTTGTTCATTTTCTCTTTGATACTGATAAGACTAAATCAAAGTCTGTCTTCATCCTTCTAACTTTAGGACATGTAGTTTTACATCTTTTGAGTCTTGGTTCATAGAAAAGAAGGTCTTTGGAGGGGGAAAAGGGGGGGGGGGTCTCTACTTTGAATCCGTTATTTTTAATGCCATTTTTCTCTATTCTTCAGTTATTTTGTAAATTTTAAAATTTAATAGTAAAAGAATCATGCAAATAAAAGAAACCAAGACCTACAAGCTTATCATTAGTATACCAAAAGAAAAAAGAAAAGAACTGAGACTATTTTAGGAGTAAAAAACAATGCACAAAGAAAAGTTGCTAAAATTGTAACCCTTAAAAATCTGGTCGCGCGCTAAATCCCCCATGGAGGTTTTCAAAAGTTGGCAGGTCTGAATAACAGATTGCGGATATGTAAATATATGTTATTTTTTGTTGATTGATTGGTGTTTAATGCTATTTTCAGCACTATACACTATTTCATGGCAGTCAGTTTTATTGATTTAGGAAGTGGTAGTGTGGAAACTGGAAGTGAATCAAGAAAACATACAATCCTAGTCAATTAATAGTGGACTTGTGTGCACCGGCCACAATTCACAACCTTAGTATTGACAGGCTAGGGGTACAGTAGTTGGACTATGTAGACTACTCAGCCACCTAAGCCCTGTTTTCAAATATGATATTCTATTGGAAATAGATAACATCTGTTACAGGCTGACGTTACTAGATTTTTAACCAGAATTGCAATTATTTATTTAGATTTGTTGTTTAATTATACAATGCAAAGTTCTCATAATGACCTTTTTATTTTGAGTAATTTCTATACTAAACTACAGCTTTGCATAGAGATTTTCCTGAAATGTTTTTTATAATCTATTTTTCAGACAGGTATATTAAAAATGTTGATGAACCATGACCCCTCGCAAAGACCAACATCAGCAGAATTACTTAAATCGGAATACATGCCACCTCCACAACTAGAGGAGGCGGAACAGAATGAGATTTTACGATCTACTATATCTGATCCTCATAGTAAAGCATACAAACGTCTCATCAATGAGTTGTTCTCACAGAATATTACCTCAGCAGACGACCATCTATATGATAGTGATTTTCATAAGGTAATAACATAAAAAATTTCACTTTTAAAAGAGAGGAGGATTAGCTAAAAATTGCTAAATAACCAAATGGGTATAAGAATATGTGGTATGAGTGCCAAGGAGACAACTCTCTAACTATTTTTGCATATTTTATTGTACTAAAGAGTTCTTGGCTATTGTATTTTTAAAAACTGACATAATAATGAAATAATATACTGTAAAGTTACTAATTTTGGCCATCAGTTCAAAACTTAAATGTAAATCTGCCCAAATGTAAATCTCCCATAAATTTACATCAAGAACTTAAGAAAATTGTGAAAAATGAATTGCCATAAATATGAAAATTAAATGAGATGTACAATTGCTAATGAGACAACAGTTCCCTAGAGTCTGAATGATGTAGATTTTAACAATTATAGGTCAACTTATGGCTTTCAACAATGAGCAAGACTAATATCGTATAGTAAGCCATGACAGGAACAAGCATGACAAAATGTTAACGATTTATAAAAGAGCACCAATGGCCTGATGTTTGACAATACAATTAACAAATAATGTGACAAACACTGAATTACTGGTGCCTGAAATGGAACTGGCATTTCAAAATCTATGTCAAACAGGCACATGATTTCTGCATGAAAGAGCTATATCTCAATAAAAAGGGTCTACAACAAAGAGTTAGTTTACTGTACCATAAAAAACAACTACTATAAATTCAAAAATTTTTGCATGCTTTTATTATTGCAATTTTTGAAGAATTAACAAAAAAGTTAGTTAAATTAGGAATTTATTGTATACATTGCAATACTCAAGCAGTCTTATTATTCAATTTTACAGGAAGACAAGAGAAAGAGATTTATTCTTCCAGTATTAATGATTTAGTTCTGAATGTAACATCAAGAAATAAGTATTTTTTTACAGCATGTAGACTGTTGTAAAACGTTTGGATACATTAATTTTTTCCCCACATAATCAATGATTACATAACATTTATCAACAGTTCATATCTCTCTTTTACAGGGTGGTATTACAATCAAAACAGCTTTGACCAATGAACTAGTGTATGAAAACCTGATCAGAATATTTCAAAAACATGGTGCTATCCCGGTGTTATCTCCCTTTTTCATGCCTAAATCATCAGTATATGACAAATCAGAGTATTATCCCTGTTTTATGGACCACAGTGGACTGCTTGTTGGATTACCATTTGATCTCAGGGTATGCCATCTATGTTATATCTTAGTCCTTTTGATCTTTTTAAGACTGAAAGCCTGCAAAAACAATGAAGCTTATAACTATTGTTTCACCTATATATCAGCTGTGATTACTGCTTGCTTATTCTATCTAAATAGGAAACAATTGATGAAAATCAATGTGTATCATTGTCCACACTTTGTTACTTGACAGATTACAAGGTGAACTCACAATATAACAATATATGTAATACAATGTACTTGAACCCCTTGAGACACAAATTTGTAATATGTTTTATTCCCCACTTGGTTTGAACCAACAACTTAAAATGGTATCTTTCTCCACATAAGCATACAACATTAAGTGGCTATCTCATTGTCAAATACTGTGTCTTGGTGGATAAAAATCTCTTTCTACAACAGTTATTTTTTTAGGAGGCATGTTAATCATTTGACTAAATGTGTCCATTTGCCTAAATAAAGCTTGGTGTTGAGGAATGAAACATTGAAATAGATGCTGGGATATGAAGCCAACTTCACTTCATTTATTTATTTCAGGCACCATTTGCTAGATACATTGCTAGAAATAATATCACAAATCTAAAGAGATATTGTATTGGGAAAGTATTTAGAACAAAGAAACTTCATAAACTACATCCCAGAGAACTGACGGAGTGTGCTTTTGATATAGTTACTTCTTCTCAAGGGAGGTAAGTAAGACATAAACTACATCCCAGAGAACTGACGGAGTGTGCTTTTGATAGTTACCTCTTCTCAAGGGAGATAAGTAAGACATAAACTACATCCCAGAGAACTGACAGAGTGTGCTTTTGATATAGTTACCTCTTCACAGGGGAGGTAAGTAAGACATAAACTACATCCCAGAGAACTGACGGAGTGTGCTTTTGATATAGTTACCTCTTCTCAAGGGAGGTAAGTAAGACATAAACTACATCCCAGAGAACTGACGGAGTGTGCTTTTGATATAGTAACTTCTTCTCAAGGCAGGTTAGTAAAATAGAATAGCAACAAGATTTTATAGACAGATCTTCTTATGGGAAGTAATATACATACAAACTACATCTTCAAGTATGATAATTTCCAAAGAAAGTATTGGTTATTAATTTGATGATTTTGGATGGCTGCCAAAGTGAATGTTCAACAACTTGAAAGCGCTTTAATGAAATCTTTCAAATTAAAACGTGTTGTTTCCTGTGACTAAATGAAGGTCAAGTTCAATTTTCATAACATTGTTAAGTTTTAGGCCTTTGAGTAGTGAAATGTGATGCTTAGAATGATTTTGGCCTTTCAACTTCTAAACCCTACAAAATTTATTTATTATAATTTAACTTGAACCTGTTTGGGAGGCCAGATTTGCAAATATCATTTTCATGCAGTAAAATCTGGTTTGCTGTCAATCGTACAGCCTCTAATGCTCTATCTCACAGCATCTTGTTAAATGTAAGATGCTTTCAAGAGTACAAGTATGAACTTCATTCAAATATTCAAGAAAAAATAAGGCTAAAAATTAACATTTGACTGAAATAGATGCTTATTTTGGTATTTTATTTCCAGCTTGATACCAGATGCAGAGATACTGATCATTGTACAGGAAATTATTAATGAGTTCCCAGCATTACAGGTATGAAATAACATACTAGTCAGGATAGATACCCTGTTGTTTCTAAAAAAACAGTTGATGTAAAATCATTGAGAGAAAAAGAATTTGGGGTAGATTCTTATTATTAGTTTATAGGTAGGCATAATTTAAAAGATAACTAGGTAAGGGTTTGATTCTTAGATGGATTAATTGATTGAATTATGATGATTTTATGATTTGTCTGCACAAATATACTTCAATGCTAAATAAAATTTGGTCAAAGTAGCACAACTTAAAGTAAGACCAAATGGCCTATCACATAGAACATGTAGAAATATGCAATAACATACCTTTTATAAATTGTACTAATCTTACCATCACAGATGCATATTTTGGCTTTTAACGTCTCTTTAGTGGTGTTTGGACTGCATTTTTTGAAGAAAAATATCTAATACAAAGTTTTTAAAGCTGATATATTAAAATGTAAAAGACCAAAAATTATAGCCAAAATCACAGACAAAGGGATCTGATCAATGTCTGAGATGAAAATTTTTTATAATTCAAAATGAATTATAACAGAAAGTTATAAACCATTTTTGTCAAGCCTTCAACTCGAAAAAGCAAGACATAGCGATCCTACATCCAGTTGCCGTCGTAGGCTTCCACAAATATTCACTTTGTGGTTAAAGTTTTTGAAATTTTAATAACTTTCTTAAACTATCCTGGATCTCTACCAGCTTGTTTATGATCATAAGATAATATCCAGAAATAAATTTAAAACAAAAAAAATCCTGTTTATTAGTATTTTACTCATAAATGGACTTATTCTGCCAGTTATTAACAATACATTCACTCTGATGTTAAAGTTTTAAAAATTTAAATGACTTTCAAAAACTATCCTGGATTTCTACCAAACTTGGACAAAAGCTTGTTTGATTATAAGAGAGTATCCAGAAATGAATTAAAAGAAAAAAAAACCTGTTTTTTCGTATTAAACTTATAAATGGACTTAGTTTTTCTGCCAGTTAACATTACATTCACTCTGTGGTTAAAAATTAAAAAATTTTGATAACTTTTTTAAACTATCCTGGATTTCTATCAAACTTGGACAAAAGCTTGTTTATGATCAAAAGGTATTATTTAGAAGGAAATTTTGTAAAAATATTTTTCCAGTTTTTCTGTATGTTACTTATATATGGACTTAGTTTTTTCTTCCAGTTAACATTACATACAGTCTGCAGTGAAAGTTCCTAAAACATTTATCAGATTAAAAAAGTAGGTGAGACATTTGGTTCCATGGAACCCTTACAAATTTTGAATTAATGATAACCCAACATACAGTGAATTACACTTTAATTTCAGTCAAGAAGTTACTATGTAAAGATTAACCATGTGACTATATTGCGAGCAGTACTGATGCATTCTGGTATAGAAGATCATTTATTTGATGATATTATGACTGCATTGAGTGGACCAAAGGTATGTCATACCAAGTAAGGTTTTCTTTATTTGAATTCCAAGGACTTAAATACATGAATACTCAAAATATATGGTGATGATAAGAACATTTGATTTAACAGGTATTAATGCTTTGAGCATAATGCAAGTTCATATTGCTTTTCGTTTATGAAAGGGCACATGCTCTTATCTTTGATTTTTGTCGAGCCTGCAACTTTTGTTGCAGAAAGCTCGACATAGGGATAGTGATCCGGCGGCGGCGGCTACAGCGGCTAAGGCGGCGGCGTTAGCTAACTTCTTAAAAGCTTTATATTTTAGAAGTTAGAAGACCTGTATGCTTCATACTTTGTATATAGATGCCTCATGTTACGAACTTTCCGTCAGTCACATGTCCAATGTCCTTGATCTCATTTTCATGGTTCAGTGACTACTTGAAAAAAAAGTTAAGATTTTTTGTAATGTTAATTTCTCTCTTATTATAAGTAATTGGATAACTATATTTGGTATGTGCGTACCTTGCAAGGTCCTCATGCCCGTCAGATTGTTTTCACTTGACCTCGACCTCATTTCATGGATCAGTGAACAAGGTTAAGTTTTGGTGGTCAAGTCCATATCTCAGATACTATAAGCAATAGGGCTAGTATATTCGATGTATGGAAGGACTGTAAGGTGTACATGTCCAACTGGCAGGTGTCATTTGACCTTGATCTCATTTTCATGGTTCAGTGGTTATAGTTAAGTTTTTGTGTTTTGGTCTGTTTTTCTTATACTTTATGCAATAGGTCTTCTATATTTGGTGTATGGAATGATTGTAAGGTGTACATGTCTAACTGACAGGTGTCATCTGACCTTGACCTCATTTTCATGGTTCAGTGGTCAAAGTTAAGTTTTTGAGTTTTGGTCTATTTTTCAAATACTTTATGCATTAGGTCAACTATATTTGGTGTATGGAAATATTTTATGATCTATATGTCTGTTACACAGGTTTTATTTGACCATGACCTCATTTTCACGGTCCATTGCTAAGTGTTAAGTGTTTGTGTTTTGGTCTGTTTTTCTTAATTTATAAGCAATAAGTCAACTATATTTGTTGTATTGAAGAATTGTTAGCTGTACATGTCTGCCTGGCATGGTTCATCTGACCTTGACCTCATTTTCATGGTTCATTGATCAATGTTTTGTTTTCTTGGTTAATGTTGAGTTTATGTGACAGTTGTAATAAAGCTTTATATTTAGGTCTATCAACATAATATCAAAGATTAGTAAAGAAGGCGAGACATTTCAGCGTGTGCACTTTTGTAAGACTATTCGTAGGATATAAGGGTATATATGAATATTATAAGTGTATAATTAATGTTGTATAATGACAGGAGCAGGAGTGGCATACCCATCTAGATACTTTGTATACCCTCAATTTTCATGTTGCATAGTCAATATTTTTCTTTTTGTGGACTGTTGTTTGTCTACTTTTATTAATTTCTCTGGTTATCCAACTAATGCTATTGATCTATCTTATTTATAATTTGTTCATATTGGATTTGTCCCAATCTAATTTCTGATTGATAACTAGAGGCTCTTAATTTGTTTACCTTTATAATTTGTTTTTATTTATTTCATAGGTAGACAGTAAAACACATACCAAATCTTTAAACTCCTTAGGACTTTCAGAACAAGTCATATCATCTTTACTTAATATTTTGGAAATGGAAGGACCATTTTCTAAGATTTCAAGCTTTTTAAGATGTATCACAAAAACAAAAGGGGAGGTAAGTCATTTTAATACAATAGCCTTAAAAAAAATCGTGTAAACTATTGAATTTTTTGTGCCATTAAGAAAAAAAGTTAGAATGTTATATTATTATTTGACATTGAACAGTTTTTTTTCATGACCAAAATCTAGCCATTGAATGATTTCCGTATATTAATATTAACTAAACAAATTCTCAAATTTAACCCTTGCACAATTGGGAATTAAAGTGAATGAAAACAAAGAGGCATTTCATCATTAAAATGATAAACATGGTTTCTTTTATTTTTGTTGGTACATGTACCAATATTTGTGTATTGAGGAACAACTGTATTTTTATGGTTATTTATTTCATGGTTTTTTGTCGAGCCTGCAACTTTTGTTGCAGAAAGCTCGACATAGGGATAGTGATCCGGCGGCGGCGGCGGCTACGGCGGCTACGGCGGCGGCTACGGCGGCTACGGCGGCGGCGTTAGCTAACTTCTTTAAAGGTTTATATTTTAGAAGGTGAAAGACCTGGATGCTTCATACTTTGTATATAGATGCCTCATGTTACGAAGTTTCCGTCAGTCACATGTCCAATGTCCTTGACCTCATTTTCATGGTTCAGTGACCACTTGAAAAAAAAGTTCAGAATTTTTGTAATGTTGAATTCTCTCTTATTATAAGTAATAGGATAACTATATTTGGTATGTGCGTACCTTGCAAGGTCCTCATGCCCGTCAGACAGTTTTCACTTAAAATTGAGAAAGGAAATGGTGAATATGTCAAAGCGACAACCACCCGACCATAGAGTAAACAACAGCCGAAGGCAACCAATGGGTCTTCAATGTAGCGAGAATTCCCGCACCCGTAGGTGTCCTTCAGCTGGCCCCTAAAATATGCATAATAGTACAGTGATAATGGACGTCATACTAAACTCCGAATTATACACAAGAAACTAAAATTTAAAATCATACAAGACTAACAAAGGCCAGAGGCTCCTGACTTGGGACAGGCGCAAAATTGACCTCGACCTCATTTCATGGATCAGTGAACAAGGTTAAGTTTTGGTGGTCAAGTCCATATCTCAGATACTATAAGCAATAGGGCTAGTATATTTGGTGTATGGAAGGACTGGAAGGTGTACATGTCCAACTGGCAGGTGTCATCTGACCTTGACCTCATTTTCATGGTTCAGTGGTTATAGTTAAGTTTTTGTGTTTTGGTCTGTTTTTCTCATACTTTATGCAATAGGTCTACTATATTTGTTGTATGGAATGATTGTAAGGTGTACATGTCTAGCGGGCAGATGTCATCTGACCTTGACCTCATTTTCATGGTTCAGTGGTCAAAGTTAAGTTTTTAAGTTTTGGTCTTTTTATGTAATTTTATATGCCAAAGGTCAGCTATATTTGGTTTATGGAAATATATTATGATCTATATGTCAGTCCCGCAGATTTATTTGACCATGACCTCAATTGCACGGTTCATTGCACAGTGTTAAGTTTTTGTGTTTTGGTCTATTTTTCTTAAACTATAATAAGTAATAGGTCAACTATATTTGTTGTATGGAAGCTTTGTTAGCTGTACATGTCTGCCTGGCATGGTTCATCTGACCTTGACCTCATTTTCATGGTTCATTGGTCTTTGTTTAGCTACTTGGCTAAAGATAAGTTTATGTGACAGTTGTAATAAAGCTTTATACTTAGGACTATCAACATAATATCAATGATTAGTAAAGAAGGCGAGACATTTCAGTATGTGCACTCTTGTCTAAGGTTTACATACAAACCTTTAGAAAATTTGCTCTTCTTTGAAAATTTTAACATGGTTCACTTTTATCCACGAAATCAACAAAAAATGGTATCCCACAAATGATAATGAATCTACAGTATGTAGAAGTGGTTGGCTACTTGAGAATTTAACTTCTTCAAATGTTATTTTTTAAATGCAAAACATGAAATTCAAAGGATGTTCCAACTGGAATTAGTCTCTTTTATTTGTTTATGGTTAAGAATAACCTTATTTGAATAAGTCTATGAAATAATTTTGATATGTATCTGTTTGTTCTATATTTCAGGCAGCATCATTAGCTAAACAAGGATTACATGAATTAGAAACTGTTATTAACCATGCCATGTCTATGGGGTGTAAACTTCAGGTAAAGAATAAATTACTGTAAAACGTGTGTAAAAATGGCTTCAGAACTGCAGATTTTGTTTTAATTCACTTGTTGGCATTTTAAAGAGAATTATTAATATTCAACATTTGTATTATCATACCCTTAGCCAGGGAGGTTCGGGGGGTTTGGACAAACCCCCCCCCCCCTCCCCCCCCCCTGAAATCAAATAAACACTGTTAAAGTCAACGCTTTGTTCAAATTGTGACTGTTAAAGTCGAGTTCATGAGTCCAACGACCCCCCCCCCTTGGAAATTCCTGGCTACGGGCCTGATTATACAATCAAAATTACAAAAAAGATGAGACATATCTCTGTTTTCAACAGTTAATTGAATGTTGGAGTAGCTTTGTTGGGCTTGATTTGTTTCTTGATTTGACAAAGTGTATTGAATCTAATGTCATGCTTTGCTTTGCAATGATTTTTTTCTGCTTTAGTTTCTATGAATAACTTTGTAATGATAGACCATGGGTTTTTTCACCTGATGCATCCACATCTGAATATTGCATTAAAAACAAACATTTTGAAGACCTTGACTCCAAGTCAAATAATCCTGCAGTTGTTAAATTATTCAATTTGTCCTTGAAGTTCTTGTAAGTGTTATCCGCTATAATAAACCATATGATTACATGATATAAAATAATCTATATAAATGCTTTACATTTTGCTTCAAGGGAAATGATAAATACATGTATGTTGAGTTTACTTTTTAAAAACATTTAAAATAAGTAGAGTCAGTCTCAAAGAAGTCATTTGAACATAGGAAACATAAATAGATGCAGTTTGAATAAAACAGATAAATGCTCATGTATATAGCAAGCTCCGATTTGTTAAGATGTAAATGAAATAAACAATTATGAGCAACAGAAAATAGCAAGTAAATACAAAATATTTTATGTTCAACCCTTTCCCTCCTCCTTATAAAAGAAACCAAAACTGTATATGGTATATAAAAGTAGATGAAGGCATGCCATGTGTTAAAATAACATATTTCTATTCATTTTGATTTAACTTATTTCAGATGATTGTTTCCTTAGGATTTTTGTACAGTGTTCATCAGTATTCCGGAGTCATCTTTCAAGTTATGTGTGACCATAGGAAAAAAAATCGTAACATTCCAGATGTGTTAGCTGTAGGCGGCAGATTTGATGACTTGGTATGAAAAGAGTGCTTTATATGAAAATAGAAAGATGTGGTATAATTGCCAATGAGACAATTCTTTACAAGAGACCAAATGACAAAAGACATTAACAGCCATAGGTCCTTGTATGGTCTTAAAAAAAACAGCAATCATTGAATTACAAGCTCCTGACTTGTGAGGTTAACATACATTGATGATGCCAAACCCTCCTCCTTACCTAGGTGTTCAGTGTCAAATAACAAAAATATATTGTATTTTGAATATTTTGGTACTTAGGTCATTGCATTTTGTGATCAGTCTATTCAAACTAAAATCTAAGACTTTCAATGATACCTTGAAATATTATAAGGATCCTGATTTTTTAAGTACAATTTAGATGTAATTTTTTATTGCAGATCTCAAAGTTTCATTCACCCATCACTCATTCATTATCACAACAATACAGTATTACCCAGCATGCAGTTGGAGTTAGCATTCATTTTGAAAAAATTGTCTCAGCATTAGTGGATTATCCAGAGGTAATTATTATATTCACACAAGAAATTGGTATATTTGCTAATAATTCCTTGCATTTTGTCATGTAACCTTTGATTTGGTATTTAAGAACTTTTATAGAAAAAGAAATGACAAATTGTAGACCTTTTTTACTGTTTGAGTTCCTGAATGCTAATACCAGGTTTACAGACACTGGTTTTATTTTGAATATTAATTATGTAATAAATTCAATTCAATAAATATTAAAATTGAAAATGATATCAAAATTAAATAACACTAAAAAGAACATATTGTTCTATATACACGTTGACCAGATAGGTCTTTGGCCTAACTCCTTTATGGCAGACTTGGCAGAGATGTGGCAAATATAAATTTTGATGTTTCTAATTTAACCAAAAACATGCTACAACGAAAAAAATGAAGCATTTGTTCACCAATTTATAATGTTATTTGAAAAATTAACTTTAGGAAACATTAATCTACTTAGGAGGTAGCCATATTGTAATTTGAGTATGGCTTATTTAAAGGAGTAGGTCCGGTAAGGACCGATTTTGGCCTAAAATTTCAGGTTCATCTGACGAAAGATGTTGACCACTTTTTAAACACTTAAGTGTCTATTTTATTTGATTTAATTAATTTATGTGAAAGATTTTAACTAATTTAGCTTTTAAAAACGCTCCGATTCAAGCTCAAATATGAAAAATCTACCAAATATGCTAAAAAATGTCACTTTTGAGATGGTTTTTGTCAAAAATGAAAGTGGCCACATCCGTGTTCATCCTCAACCTTTATATATGTTATGTATTATCATCAAATACAACTTACATTTAAATATTTTGGATGAACACGAATGCGGCCACTTTCGTTTTACGCGGAAACCGTCTAAAATTTAACCAAAATGTTACAATTGTGAAGATTTCAGTAATTTAGCATGACTTAATGGTGCTAGTAGTCTATATATGAACATTGTATTGTCAAAAACAGCCCATATTTATGTAGCAGAAGCATTCTACTGTCCAATAAATCACTAAAAGTATACATTTTAACAATTTTGTAAAACTGCTATATTTTGGGGCCAAAAAGGGGTCTTACTGAACCTACTCCTTTAGTATTTACTTTCATGACACGTAATGGAGCAAGGTAGACATTTATTAGCAACAGTAAGTTTTATAAAAATTATATGCATCGACCAATGAAAATCTTTGTTACAATCGAATTGTTTATATATTTTTTACCATGCTGCTTTTTTTTCAGTACCAGCCAAGTACTCGATGTGATGTATTAGTATGTGCCATAGGACATAAACCAATGTTAAAAGATAGAATGACCATCATCAAAGATTTATGGGCTGCTGGTCTGAAGGCAGAATTACTACTGGAAACTATTCAGGTATTGGTCCTATTCTTTTTAATTAATGAAATGAGATTTTAATAGGATGTACGGGAAACAAGAGTCTAACAGTTAAAAAATCATCAAAAAATAGTGTAGACATCAACATGTGTTTTTCAACCATGTGCAAGAACTCATACACACTGTGTGGCAAGTTCTAAATTACTTTTTTTTTAAATGTAGTGGAACTAGTCTAAACCAACACCTTAAGGATAGAGGAATGTGTGTGGTTTTTAAACGTTCAAAATATATAGATATTTATATATGTAGATAAAGGGACTTTGAAACCAGACTGGATTTGATAGGTTAACGGTTAAGTCATTGTGTGATTTACACAGGTTTCACTGTACCGTCATTTATTCAACAAATATCATGAAGAGTATATTTACTGTAGACAAATGATACATAACAAACACATGTACTTCTGATATTAGCAACAAGGAAGTATGCTTTTCTACTTCAATTTCATAGTGGCTCTATACTTTAAGAAAGAGCACACTCAAATTATAAAAATGGTGGTCTTTGGACTTTTACATTTTTTGATTGATTTACAGGCACAAGAAGATATACAAGATATTTGTAGATCAGCTGGCATATCTCATATGGTGGTCATCAAAGACGGAGATAGTATAAAGGTATGTGGAATTGTACTATACTAAAGTGAAATATCTTGGCCTATCATACAATTTGGTTGGTTACTTAATTTGTCAGGGGATATCAGCCAATTCCCTTTGAGAACAAAAAAACGAAGATTGAAATTTTAATGAAGGATGAAATAAGGATACTCCAGTACATGAATGATTTATTTTGATCTTTGGCGTTGTTCAAAATTTAACTGACATTGACTGATTGTAATTATACCCCCGCTTTAAAAAAGGGGGGTATACTGTTTTACCTCTGTCTGTCCTTCCGTCAGTCCGTCAGTCAGACCGTCCGTCCCATGAATATTTTTCGTCGCATTTTTCTCAGGAACTACAATACAAGGATTTCTGAAATTTGGTTTCAGGGTTTATCTAAGTCAGCTATACCGTGTGATGCGTTTTCAGATTGATCACTTGACAACTTCCTGTTTACCGAACACTTGTATGATTTTACACATGATAGCCAAGTTGAAAATTTTCGTCACATTTTTCTCAGGAACTACAATACAAGGATTTCTGAAATTTTGTTTCAGGATTTATATAAGTCAGCTATACCGTGTGATGCGTTTTCAGATTCATCACTCGACAACTTCCTGTTTACCGAACACTTGCATATTTTTACACTATTAATTAATATTATCCACTTGCGGCGGGGTATCATCAGTGAGCAGTAGCTCGCAGTTTCACTTGTTTCAATTGTGACATCAATCATGTAAAACCCATGTTTTATTGGAATTAGAACATACTTTTGTTTCCAAGCAAAAGAAGAATGTCATATTATAATAGTTTACAAAATTTATATTACCATTGTTTTAATATGTTTTTAGGTCAGATCAATTGATAAAGACAAGATAGCAGAGAAGAAGCTGACACCGAATGATCCATCACTGACTGAATTCTTACTGCAAAAAATACAATCAAATAAAATGTAAGTTTTACTAATTTAACAAGAAATTTAACCTGATATAATCTGTGACCAACCAAATATTAAATAAAGATCCAAATTTATACTTTTGTCCTTCAGTTAATCTGAATTTACATGAATTTAAAGTAAAGTTTTTTAAATGGCTAATATCATAACAAAAATCAAGAATGTGTCCATAGTACACAGATGCATTACTCGCACTATCATTTTCTATGTTCAGTGGACCATGAAATTGGGGTAAAAACTCTTAATTTGGCATTTAAATTAGGAAGGTCATATCATAGGGAGTATGTGTACTAAGTTTTAAGTTGATTTACCTTGACCAAAATCTATAACTTAAAACCTTAACCTGAACCCTTACAGTGGGTCTCATTGGGGTCTAAGCGTGAGGCAGGATTGTCGACTTTTTGTAAACGTGACACGTGAAAGTCAAATTATTGTGCCGCAACAACGGGAAATGAAGTTTAGCGGGACACAGGAATTTACAAAAAAATGAGAATTGCTTACATATATAGTGTAAGCAGGATTCAGAAATCTGACAAAACAGTACAAAAGAACAGATGCACAGATTTAAAATCATAATGCCCATAAATGGGGCATAAAAATGTTATCTTGCAAAAATATCTTAAAGAGATGTTTCCCCTTTGCAGGTTTGAACCAGCTGATACCTATATGGTATATATGTATCTATATGATATAAACATTGAAGATAGTTTCTTTTTCCTGCAATGATGCAATAAATTTACCAATATTCCTTTTTGTACTGTGCAGAAAAAAGTTTTAAATGAGCTCAGGTCCTGGTCAGGATACTTAATACTTTGCATATATACTTATTATTTTGTAGTGAACAAAATGACACAAAGAGCCAGTTGGGTGTGTGCAATATTACATTTTCTCAGCCTCATTCTGAAACTGTCCAATCACAATCAAACTCTTCAAACATGACCTTGAACTTCATATTCATCATGATGGAGGGAAAACTTGCTCTCAATACCAGAAAGAAGTATGAACTCCAGGTAAATCTTTATATTTAAGGATGTTGGCTACTCTGTTAGAAAATAACAAGCTTTTTAAAAGACTGTTATGAATTGACAGTATATAAATAAAGAAACTAAAAAAGAAGAAAAAAATGAAGGGTCCGTGTGCTTGTTTTTGAGATATAAGCCATTGAAAATTTGGCGGGAAATAAATCTCTCTAGATTTTTCATATATTTAACATTGGCACCTTATCTGTTTCAAAAACTATGAAAAAATAACAAGAATTTTATAAAATTTTGAAATATGGCTTTTCAAGCTTTATGTAATAAAATTATGAAATAAAAAGTAGGGGTTAGTGGGCAAATTTTTTTTAATGACAATACATGGATAAAACCAGAGGATTCTGAAGCTTTAAACTAAAATGATTAGAAATGTTCATCGGCAAATATTGTGTATGAAGTCTAAAAAGTCCTCAGGCATTTATTGTGAAAAATTTTAATCGTCCAGTTGCATATATTGTACATATATGAATTCTTAATTGTCCAGTGCTTTAATTGCAAAGGAAGCATATAAGGGATATTTTTCAGTGACAGATATTGTAGACCAAGTCTAAAATGTAAAGTGGCAAAATTTATAGATAAAGTCTAAAATATCAAGTGGACTTGATTGTTGATGAATGCAAATACCTTCCAGCTTTCGATTATTTTACAGAAAGGATTGAATTTTATTAAATAAAATTAAATATAGATTAAAATACTTTATATTCCATATTGATGTATATATTGATAACTTGGAATTATACCTGATGTCGATTAAGGGTTTGTGACTAGGTTTTGCATTTCACTGTACATTGATTTTTCAAATAGGATATTGTGTCTAATGGGCAGGTATTTTTTTTCAAGGATTTCCTTTAAATATTTAATAAAATTTATTGAAAACAGTTTTTTTTAATGATGAGACAAAAGAGGACCTCTTTTGTCACTTAGATACTCTATTTCAATATTGGTTACATATTGTTATTTCTCTTCAAATACTTGAAATAATGTAAACTTTAAAACACCATTGCAGATTCATGGGAAGGTGACAACCAGTTTGTCATGGTTACCAGGGAAGACATGTGATGTGGTGGCAGTAGAACTTAATGCTTCAGTCATAAAAACAGTTGCTGCATATCTTGAGGTACTGTATATAAAAAAAAAGTCTAAAAATTATAATAAACAGCTTTTAGGGGTTAAACCGCTAGTTGCAATGCATTTGAAATTATTAATTATCATTATTTAACACTGTGAGTTTGAAATTTCGAATTGAAAATCTTATAAATATCACCCAATGATTTACAATATTGCTAAAAAATTTTGCAATATCTTTTTAGTGTTGAAGACAAATTTATAAAAAAATAAACCCAACCACATTCTTAATCCACTGGTCACAACTCAGCAGTTTGTAAATTTCAGTTCTGCCAACTTTTTATGAAGCAAATGCTTGAGAATTGTTCAAAATTGTAAAGATCAAAGAGAAAAACAATAGATCAAAGGTAAATGCTGTCAAATAATGATTAAAATGCATGAGTTTCACACTAAAAGCGTCGGTGCATTACGTTTGCACACATTACCATTACATTTGCATGCAAAAATCAATACGTTAGCGCCAACTTTTGATTACACTTTGGCGCATTTTTATGACAGGTAAACTCAGGTAATATACAGTGAAATAATTGCAAATGTAAAAACATTTTAATCCCCAAATGGGCACAAACGTAGCCCTGTAATTTGGTAGATGTTGTTATTGGTTTGTCATAAATGGCTGTTGGGTTTCTTGGTAAAATTGTTTTCACATTTTGTCAGTTTCATGTATAATGGTGTGAAAATATGTGAATAAAGCATACACAAACTGTGTATATGGATACAATGAAATGGATCGAAAGCAGAAACTTTTAACTGTTAAAGGCTAATATCTAGATAAATAAGTTATACATTTGTACTGAAATTTTAATGACATATAAGTAGGTTTTTTTCATTGGTATGAGCATCCTTCTATACCAAATCAGGTTTGAATTTTGGTTTAAGGCAGATGCAAGATTGGAATTAATGTAGGTTGTGGTCTCATCAACTTGAAAATTAGTACACTTTAAAATGTGATAGTACAAGCAGGGCATGGTGTTCAATGGACACCTATTTTTATGCAGTTAAGCTGCATTATGCGAGCACCCTAGATTTGTGTTCTACCCAATAAATCCTGAAATATTTGCCATTGTTATTATCTAGCTTGCTACTATATTATATATAACTAATTGAACACTTTTTTAATACTTTTTATTCTGGATTACAAAAAAAATTACCAGAAAAACCTTAAATGATCGTCGATTTATCCAAAAGTTTTAAAGTTACACTTAGGAAGTAGTGCTTTTTAAGAATCCTTGTGTAGTTCATTAGGACTTGTGCTTTTAGCTAAGATGTCAAAGAACAATTGTATGAAATATTTAATCGCCGAAAATCTCTTAAGACAAGTAGTTTAGATTTCCCAAATGACGAAAGTCGTAGGAATATTGTTTGTCATCAATACGTAGTACAACTACGTCAGTAGTCTATTATATAATAAGTTCAACTGTTCATGCTGTTGGCGGCAATTTCAAATTAGAAAAAGACATTTTCGTAGCTTTTCAATTTGGAGGCAGGTGTTCAAATTAGCGGTGGTCCGAGGTCCGCGACCTTCCACTTTTGCAAGCGGAATTTCGACTAGGATAGTTGGTTTCTACATTTAGCTACGACCGACGTACGTAGTCACCTTCCATTTGAAAGAAAATAAGAAATTACTTTGCAAACCTTTTCACCATGTTCACCAAAGTCTCCAATTAAACGAGCTAAAACTTATTTTTATCATTATTATTCATGACGGCGATGTTCATTTTGTTCAACCGCTAGCTTTATATAGAAAATCGCCGACAAATATTGTATAAATTCGAGTAAAATCGTATCTGATTGACAAAAACAACATTGTAAACACATAACAATGGCGGCAGTGAAGACAAAATTTTACAAAATCGGATCTGATTCCGGAAGCGGATAAGGGTAATTCCGGGTTTGGCGATCATTTTCAAAATAAATCCAAGCAGGTGTAAAAAATACATCTATACATGGTAAATGAATATAAACACTAGTATTGTAAACCAAAAGATATATGTAAAAGAAAGAAAAAGCAGAAAAATATTTTATTCAGAAACTCAAAATTACTTTTTGACAAATTTTGATTTAAAAATCCAATACAACGTGACAGCATGGAACAGTATATCTAACAATATACATGGTCACAGTCTAAATTTTCTTTATAAATGATAAATGATGATAATGCATGAGAGATGCTTTTAAAGTGTAAACATATTACTGCAATTTCGAGGGTTATTTGTTTTTTCTCAATTTTGAAGGGTCAATTAAAGTAGCTGAAAGTTTCTTTCTTTATTTTCACAAATAATGCAACTATATTATATATACCTTAATGTAAGTAAATCATATGATATATAGGTGGCATTCTTTGGGCCACTCTACCCCCTCCTGTTTGATAACTTGGAAACGGTCCAGCTCCCCACCCCTAAACCATATGAGGGGCAGATCTAGGATTTTAGGTTAAGAGGGGCGCAAACTTAAATTTTCGACGAGCAGAGCGAGGCTAAAAAAAATTTAGGTAAAATTATCGGAATATTCTTTATCAAGCTGAGAACAACCCATGCTTTGCAAATTTAAGGGGGTGCAAGCCTGCAACCCTCCCCCGTCTGAATCCGCCCCTGCATATATTCAAGTATAGGACAATATAATAAATAAAAAATGAAATATAGGGGGAGTCCCTGGAGTTACCCCACCCCTCCTGTTTGAGAACTTGGAAACGGTCGAGATCCACACCCCTTAACCATATATATTCATGTTTTTGACAATATAAAAAATCAAATGAAATATAGGAAGAGTCGCTAGGGGTCACCCCACCCCTCCAGTTTTAGAATTTAAAAATGGTCGAGATCCCCATCCCTAAACCATATATATTCATGTATGACAATATAACAAATCAGATGATATATAGGGGGAGTCCCTTGGGTCACCCCACCCCCCTCCTGTTTGAGAATTTGAAACCCATTGAGATCGCCACCCCTTAACCATATATATTCATGTACGGGACAATATAACAATTCAAATGAAAGATAGGGGGAGTCCCTGAGGTCACTGTTCACCCTCCTGTTTGAGAACTTGGAAATGGTCAAGATCCTTACCCCTAAACCATATATACTCATGTATGGGACAATCTAACAAATCAAATGAAATATAGGGGAAGTCCCTGTGGTCATCCCAACCCTCCTGTTTGAAAACTTGGAAACGGTCGAGATCCCCACACCAAAACAATATATATTCATGTATGGGACAATATAACTAATTAAATGAAATATAGGGGGAGTCCCTGGGGTCACCCTACCCCTCCTGTTTGAGAACTTGAAAACCAATGAGATCCCCACCCTAAACCATATATATTCATGTATGGGACAATATAACAAATAAAATGAAATGTAGGGGAAGTCCCTAGGGTCACCCTACCCCCAGTGGCGGATCCAGAAATTTTCATAAGTGGGGCCCACTGACTGACCTAAGAGGAGCCCGCTCCAGTCACGCTTCAGTGATTCCCTATATAAGCAACCGATTTTTTTCCCAAAAAAGGGGGGCCGGGCCCCCTGCCCCCCTAAATCCTCTGCCTACCCCTACCTGTTTGAGAACTTGAAAACCGTTGAGATCCCCGCCCCTAAATTATATATACTCATAAGTATGGGACAAAATAACAAATCATTTACATTTACTATGGGCAGGTCAGTCAGACCTCACCTTTGATCCCTGTTGTAGTGAACATTTGTCTGATTCGTGTCTCATAACTTTTGTACTATAGAACACAAACTCAGTTTTCTTTCCAGGGAAACCAGTCCATTCATACTATTACATGTTCATACTAAGTCAAATTGAACTTCTAGCAGTCAAATAAAACCAAGGTTAACTACCAAGTAGAACAACTGCAATCATTGGGAACTTGTACCACTGCAGACTCACCATAAAAAATATACATTGATATATGCATTGCTTTTGAAACCTTGATAACATATAAATTATTTGCCTTAATAAATAAATCATAAGATAAACATGAATGTACTCATATATGAATGTTTAATGTTGAGGCAACATTGCAACAGTTTTCATAATAACGGTTGCCTTGGTTTTTGGTTAACTGCCTTCAGCGCTTACAGCACTTTGATTAACTTTGGTTAACATGTGAAAAAAAAGTAAAATCACAAAAATACTGAACTCTGTCAGAGGAAATATACTGAACGATGTGAAAAATACATGTATTGTAGTATATCCTTTGTTTTACAGTTAAATGGTAACCAAAAGGATTTTAACTTAAGTATCAGCAGTATTATAGAAAAGTTAGTATATCTCTAATGTTATTTTCAATTAGTGTAGTTCTCTCGCTTGTCATCTGAGAATTTTTATGCCCCACCTACGATAGTAGAGGGGCATTATGTTTTCTGGTCTGTGCGTCCGTCCATCCGTCTGTCCCCCTTCAGGTGAAAGTTTTTGGTCAAGGTAGTTTTTGATGAAGTTGAAGTCCAATCGACTTCAAACTTAGTATACATGTTCCCTATGATATGATCTTTTTAATTTTAATGCCAAATTAGAGGGTTTACCCCAATTTCACGGTCCACTGAACATAGAAAATGATAGTACGAGTGGGGCATCTGTGTACTGGGGACACATTCTTGTTAAATTATATTTCATTTCAGGATAATTGTAGTCAGTCACCTTCATACTGTTATTAGAGTCGTTCTTGCTAATTAGAAATTCTCCACTTCATACTTTATAGTTTGTAAATTTTAATGGAAAATATAAAAAAGAAGATGTGGTTTGATTGCAAATGAGACAACTATCCACAAAAGACCAAAATGACACAGACATTAACAACTATAGGTCATTGTATGGCCTTAAACAATGAGCAAAGCCCATACCGCATAGTCAGCTATAATAGGCCCCGATAAGACAATATTCATTTCATATCCAGATTTGACACGTCGTTGTTTCCTTTTAAAAATAAGAAGTAGGATTGCAAATGTGACAGATACCCAACAGAAAACATTATGTAAAATTGTAAATGTAAGTAACTATAGATCTTTGTAGGGCCTTTAATAATGAGCAACATCCATACTGTATAGGCAGCTATAAAAAAAAATTACTTATAAATAGCTTTAGTTTTTCTTCCAGTTAATATTACATGCAATCTGCAGTTACAGTTTTTAAAATATTAATTAGATTCATAAACTATCCTGGATTTTTACCAAACTTGGACAGAAGCTTCCTTACAATCAAAAGATAGTATTGAGAGAATATTTTTATTGATTTTTTTCCTCATTTTTGTTGAGCCTGCGATTAACAGCATAAGAAGGCGAGACACTGGGTTCCACGGAACCCTTACAATCTTTTTATTTTCATTGGTATCAATTTTCGTTGATTGAGCAATATTGATTTCTAGGTTTTGCTAAAGTTTGTAAAGTTTGTACAAACTCATCATAGATACCAGGACTAAATTTGGTATATGCCCCATACACGCGTTTCGTCTACAAAAGACTCATCAGTGACGCTCGAATCCAAAAAAAGTTAAAAATGCCAAATAAAGTACGAAGTTGAAGAGCATTGAGAACCAAAATTCCTAAAAGTTTTGCCAAATACAGCTAAGGTAATCTATGCCTGAGGTAGAAAAGTCTTAGTATTTCAAAAAGTTCCAAATTTTGTAAACAGTAAATTTATAAACATAACCATATCAATGACAATTCATGTCAGCACAAAAAGTGCTGACTACTGGGCTTGTAAAAGTCTTTACAAAAATGATACTTTAATGATTTTCAATTCTGTTGTTTACATATTCCCACTAAATCAACAAAATTTGGTACTACTAGAACAATGAAGAATCCACAGCATACAAATATTTTCTGATTCTGTTGTGAGCATAATGTAATATTCAAATTACTGTCATTGTTTTCATGGCCTGCATCCAAGCAATGAAAATTTCTATTAAAAGATAATGACACAGGTTACGTGTATGTGTATGATTTAATTATATTCATGAAGCCCAGAAATGATAACAGATCCCAAGTTTCTTCTATCTATAATTTACCAGTTAGACATGTATCTATAGGTTTTAAAAGATTTTACTGTTTTCTTTTCATTTTAGACATCCAAAACATCGTAAATATCTGAGTAATGTATTTGATCAGATATTTGAGTTAAAGTTTGAAAGGAAGACTGGTAATGATAAAGGGTAGGTAATCTACTTTTAATTAAGAATTGAATGCTTCTTTTTCTAACTTCATTGGGGTTTAAAAGCGTTGACCGAAGTTCATTTTGTATGATGCACGGAAGCACTTCATTCTTAAAATGTGCGCATGGTCAACACTTTTACAACCCTATGAAGTTATTAAAAGAAGCATTCAATACTTATAATTACATTTTTTAGCTAGGATAATGAAAACACGATTTTTATCAAGTTTTTATTTAATTTACCTGATTTACCTGTGCACTTTATTGTGGGGCCTCGTGTCATCATGAATGATAAATTTTATTGTGTAATGAAGTTGATTAAGGAATAACGTGAGATCATGAGATGTGCAGTTAGCCATTCAGAATAAAGTATTATAATGAAACATACATCTAATGTAATTATATAATAAAAAAAACTTTAACTAATACACTACTGTTAAGGTGTCTATTGATTCCCAAGCATTGACTGAGGTATAGACATACAGTCATCCTGGTTTTTTTCAATGTGGCAGTAAAACCCTTGCTAAGTGGACTGTTTGACAATTATAAACAATTATTACTACATATCCCTGGTTGGAACAGGGAAGTGAAATCTTAATTCTCATTTATAGTGAGTGCTACATTCTCTGCATAATACAGAACCTTGTAATAGCTAAGTGATTTGTAAGTGGTCAGATGCAGTGCAAAATTTATGTCCCTATGCAACTACCAGCACTTTCTAGTGACAGTCCATATTTCCTCCTTCATCCAGATATATTCACCTTCTAGGTAGGACTTCCAGTTACATTGTGGTCATGAAATCTGCTGCTGTATCTCTCTATGCATGTTACAGAACCTATAGAATAACTCACAGAAGGGTTTGTACGTAGCCAGTTGAGAGCAAAATGTCTACCCCATATCCAATATGCTCTTCTAAATTTCATGCCATTCATCCCTGTTAAACTAATTTGTAGAGAATTTCTTTTGTTTTAGTTGCTATTTTGTTCTCTTCATAAATATGCATAAACTACTAGCAACTAGACATTAAGAAAGCGACAATCAATCAGGTCAATTCAAACCATTCACAATCACTAATAAACTAGTTTTAGTCTTAAAGTGTCATTTGATCTTAACATAATCTGAAAAGTGTGAACAATAAACTATTCAGCCACAGTCAGTCTTTCAGTCAATTTTCAGACTTTTTCTTAGAAGTTCCCCTTTGCCAAACACATATCTTGGACTTGCCAATTTATTTATATCAAAAAGTTGACTTTTGACACTTGACTATTAAGACCATTGTTGTGCTCATTATTCTGGTAAGAAAATTGCCAACGCAATACAGTTCTGTAATCATTTCATGTATTATAAGTTTTATTGGTAAATAAAGATGTTTATCAAGTCTGTGCACTTTAATGCAAAAATGTCATTTGATGTTATGATAGGTGACATCAATTGATCTATAGGATTGTAGAAAAGATACTCTATTGAGGTGTTTTTAAATGATTTTCACCTTTAATCAAGATAACACACCATTGGTAATTGTCAATCACCCAATAATAATTGGAGTGACAGATTTATTTGTTTGGACCATAAATTATATAAGATTGTGATCTGAAAATAAATATAAAAATATAAATATTTGTTCATGGAAATAAAGTTATTTTGCTCTAAACAGAAATGGTTAAACTTAGAAGTATTTCATCAGAAATTAAATTATAAGGGTTCTTTGATATGCTGATTATAGCAAGGTACATAGATTTGGATATTGGACCATCATCTATAGGTAAATGTCCAATTTCAAATTTTTCAGTGTTGAGCACATTCATTTTGTGTCACAAACATATGCTGTATCAATCACAACTTTAATGTTTTGTCCATATGGTATGATTGCCAATGAGACAACTCTCAACTAGAAACCAAAATGACACAGAAATTAACAACTGTTCAGGTTTTGACTTCTGCAGAAGAATTGAATTTGCTGTCTCTCTGACAGCATCTTGTTTGTTACCTACATTTGGTTTTGTTTAATGGAATTATGACTATTGAACAGTGGTTTACTGCAGTTGATTTTACTTACATTAAAATACATTGTTTATTTATAATTTTAGGTGTGACTTTATAGTATTATATGGACTAAAGGATGATAGTGTCAAACTTTTGTCATGACCAAGGGACAGGGGCTCTCATATTTAGTCTGTGATAAATTTATGTATATGATGTACTAGAAAATGTATAAAAAAATGATCATTTAGGGTCAATAAGGGTATTATATTATGTGAATATTATATTTATGCAAAATTTTATTTAAGTTTTTATGAAATATATCAATTGTCACATACTGTCAAGATATCAAGAAAAAAACTAAAATTTGAGTGAAAGAAGTAAACCAGTCATTGTTATGCCCCACCTACGATAGTAGAGGGGCATTATGTTTTCTGGTCTGTGCGTCCGTTCGTCCGTTCGTTCGTCCGTTCGTTCGTCCGTCTGTCCCGCTTCAGGTTAAAGTTTTTGGTCGAGGTAGTTTTTGATGAAGTTGAAGTCCAATCGACTTCAAACTTGGTACACATGTTCCCTATGATATGATCTTTCTAATTTTAATGCCAAATTAGAGTTTTGACCCCAATTTTACGGTTCACTGATAGAAAATGATAGTGCAAATTTCAGGTTAAAGTTTTTGGCTTCAGGTTAAAGTTTTTGGTCAAGGTAGTTTTTGATGAAGTTGAAGTCCAATCAACTTGAAACTTAGTATACATGTGCCCTATGATATGATCTTTCTAATTTAAATGCCAAATTAGAGTTTTGACCCCAATTTTACGGTTCACTGAACATAGAAAATGATAGTGCAAATTTCAGGTTAAAGTTTTTGGCTTCAGGTTAAAGTTTTTGGTCAAGGTAGTTTTTGATGAAGTTGAAGTCCAATCAACTTGAAACTTTGTATACATGTGCCCTATGATATGATCTTTCTAATTTAAATGCCAAATTAGAGTTTTGACCCCAATTTTACGGTTCACTGAACATAGAAAATGATAGTGCAGATTTCAGGTTAAAGTTTTTGGCTTCAGGTTAAAGTTTTTGGTCAAGGTAGTTTTTGATGAAGTTGAAGTCCAATCAACTTGAAACTTAGTATACATGTGCCCTATGATATGATCTTTCTAATTTAAATGCCAAATTAGAGTTTTGACCCCAATTTTACGGTTCACTGAACATAGAAAATGATAGTGCAAATTTCAGGTTAAAGTTTTTGGTCAAGGTAGTTTTTGATAAAGTAGAAGTCCAATCAACTTGAAACTTAGTATACATGTTCCCTTTGATAAGATCATTCTAATTTTAATGCCAAATTAGAGAATTTATTCCAATTTCACAGTCCTTTAAACATAGAAAATGATAGTGTGAGTGGGGCATCCGTGTACTGTGGACACATTCTTGTTTTTATTTGATATTTGCTGAAATAAGATTTTTTTTAAAAGTTATTGTCCTTTGTAAATTAGAAAATTCTACCATATAAAAATACCATATCTGTGTTCAAACTGTACTTAAATCTTCTTTGAAATCAAGAACAATGAAAGTAATTTGGTAATTTAAGGAAGAAAACAGTTTTATTATTTTTAGATTCAGGTAATATGTTAGAGTTCAGTTTTTATCTTAGTGTTAGTTAATTTTACTGTTACTTGATTGTCAATGTTGCTTTCCACTTATTGTAGTTCATTCACATTTTAAACTGAGCCAACTTCATAGCATGTTATGTACCAGTATGCCTTAATCAATGGTAACTTACACTTCTACACTTGCCACATGTGGATCAGGATCTGCTTACCCTTCTGGAGCACCTGAGATCACCCCTAGTTTTTGGTGGGGTTCGTGTTGTTTTTTCTTTAGTTTTCTATGTTGTGTCATGTGTACTATTGTTTGTCTGTAAGTCAAATAGTGGAACAAATTGATCACAATTTTGATACTGTAGTTTTCACAGAGGTTCTAACGCTTTTATGCCTGTATACAAAATCATACCATGTGAAGGCATATCAATTTCTTTCTGACCTGCCCTTTATTGTAGGTTACAGGGTCTAGAAGTTAAGATGATCATATTAAGAGTTGAATGTCTGTATCAATCTGCTCAGCTCTTCATAAAATTGCATATTTTGACTTTGTGATGTCAAATACTTTAACTTGGCCTAATTAACTTTGACCCGCTGTATCACTGATGTCATCATGAACAAATCAACTTTGATAAGTTAGACTGTAACTTATTATGATGTTGAAACAACGAAAAACTTGTTTCAATCATGCAAAATACACAAATACAATCCTATAAATAGATTCTGAGATTTAACATATCTATATATTTTAAAATATCATCTGTAGCAACAACATGAAGCTTTTAGAACTCATAATCTCATTCACTGCGCTCACTTTACAAAATGCTTCATATTGTGACTTGCTGCTAATATTTTACCATATCAGTATGCAGACTACCTGATAATCAGTCCTTACCTTGCCATTTTTATCAACCCCTAAAAAACGTTGATTCTAGTGCTTACTTAAATTTCACATTCTTTACAATAAAATAAGTTTTCACAAAACCATTTATAAACTCATCATAGATACCAGAATTAAAATTGGGTATGCCAGACAAACGTTATGTCTTAGACAGAGCATTGAGAACCCACAGTTCACAAAGGTTTTGACAAATACAGCTATGGTAGTCTATTCCTGCATGGGGTAGAAAATCATTAGTTATAAAAAGAGTCCAAAAACTTGTTAACAGTTAACTGATATTATTATGACCATATCAATGATAATTTATGTCAAAACAGAAGTGCTAACTACTGGGCTGGTCTTAAAATTGATATTTTTTTTAAAAGCAGAAACCAATTCACTGTAAACCAATTTTCTTGCAACAATAAGATTTGAATTATCCAAATCTATTTTAACGATTATCAGGTGTTGAAATCAATATTATTCTTGTGAAACAAATTCATTTTTGGGACTTTATCTTTATAGATGAACTTGAAAACCATCTTAGAAATTTGAGTTTCAAGACCTGGCATTTTTTCAAATACAGTAAAACTCGCCTTAAGGTATAAAACATGTATAAAGAAACACTTGCCTTATAAAACCATTAAATTTAGATCCCTCTGTAGTAAATTTTATGTTAATTGAACCTGTCTTATGAAACCAGTTTTTGCTCTCCCTTAATTGGTTTAAAAAAATGTGTTTCACTACAGTTGAATATTACGTTATTCAAATCCATTGAGCAAGAAGATTGGTAAACAATTCTAATGTTTATGTTGTAATTGGAAATCATTGTAAAGTGGAGCATGCTATTAAATAGAGGCAACTACTGATATTGGGGGAGACCATATATGTTTATCTTTTAATTTTCTTTTTTGAAAAGGTTTTAATTGTTTGGTTGAAGTCTCTTTTCAAATGTTACAAATGTTATATTACAAGTTACGTAAGCCTCTTGTTTATTTTCCCTGTTAGCATGTATTCATAATCTTTTTATAAATTCTGTTAATGCTAATATTTGTTATTTCCTTGATTTATTAAAATTATTGGACCATAAAAAGATTATATTAATATTCATATAACATCCTGATTATGATATAATATATAAGATTGCACGAGATTTAAATTATCCAAGCGTAAATCTTTTACGTTAAGAAATTCTTAAAGGTAAATATTACAGATTTCTTATTTATATACATCATAATATTCTATATTTAGATATAAATTACAAGCAATGATATTTAGATTACGTGCATTTTCAAATAGATTTTTCATTATACTGCAATTTTCAACACAATTTCGAAATTGGATGATTATGCAATTTTCTCCGGAACAGCTGGTGTACTTTTGCAAAAAGAGTTCAGCAGTTGGGTAAATCAAGTATATTTTACAAATCAGTCAACTGAAAAATTGCTTAAGGATGTCAAGGTTCTTAAGAAATGTAACATTTTTCAGTGAAGTTTTTCTTCTGATTATGGATAAAAAAAAAATTAAAAAATCAGAAATGACCATTGCCCATTCATGCTTAGCAATAATATATTATGTTTAGATTTAAGGACATTATCCTTGAAGATCTTCTTTTTTTCTTTTTTTCTTTAAAAATATATATTGTGTAAAATAAATCAAATAATTTTAAACTTTATAAATTTTATGAAAAATAAAACAAAACCTTTGATTAGTAATAGAAGAAAAGTTAAACCCTTTTTTCCATACTGTATCAAAGTAATTAAAAAAAAAATCCAATTGCAGTCAGAATTTGCATTGGAGGATTGCTGTTTTAATGATGTCACAATTATCGGTACTGGCATGAAAATACGGATTTTTTGTTTTATCAAAATTAACTGTTACAAAATGATAGAAATTATTATAAATTAAGGAATGTATCTCCCTCATGCAAAGCTCTGATTCCTTTCACGGATTTGGCTATACTTTTTGGACCTTTTGGCTCTTCATCTTTTATATAAGCTTTGGATTTCAAATGTTTTGGCCACGAGCATCACTGAAGAGACATGTATTGTCGAAATGCGCATCTGGTGCAAGAACATTGGTACCGTTAATTCAACTTAATTGTATTATCTTTTAAATGAATCAATTTAGAAAATTTACATATAGGAAGTGTTAGAAATAGGTTTTTTTAATTACTTTATTTTGACTGTAAAAACTGATTTTTACTGTAAATGAGATCCACTGGGTCAAGGTACTTATAATTACATTTATAGCTGAACTCTTTCAAATGGTAGAGATACCCCACTATTTATACATGTATAGGTAAAAGTCATAATATTATTGTCATGTTCTACAAATAAATGTATTGTTACAGTTAAAATTTAAAAAATGTAAAAATTGAAAATACAGAAATAAAAATATTTAAAAACATTATCAATTGTACTTAGATACTGTATACAGTTTTATTCCTAATGTGTATTTTGCTGTAGGTCTTTTTGTTTATGTTGATGTTGACGTTGAATTATATTTGTGCTAGTCTGGTTTTTTTTGTTGTTATGATAACAGCTGATTTGTTCTCTTTAGTAATTCTGAGAATTGGGTTGTTTTCGTTCCTTTCTTGTTTTATGCCCCATTTATGGGCATTATGTTTTCTGGTCTGTGCGTCCGTCCGTTCGTTCGTTCGTTCGTTCGTCCGTTCATTTGTTCGTCTCACTTCAGGTTAAAGTTTTTGGTCAAGGTAGTTTTTGATGAAGTTGAAGTCCAATCAACTTGAAACTTAGTAAACATGTTCCCTATGATATTCTTTCTAATTTGAATGCCAAATTAGAGATTTTATCTCATTTTCACGGTCCACTGAACATAGAAAATGATAGTGCGGATGGGGCATCCGTGTACTTGGTACACATTCTTGTTTAAAAAGTTATTTCGTTCTCTGAATATGAAGGTGACTGTCTAATTTCAGTGATATTCTTACTCTCAAGTTCATTTGGGATATTTGAGATGTAAGAAGTCACTAAAATGTGGGTTAATGAGTGAAAGGGGATCATCAACATATCTGAAAGTGAAATAAAAGATCTTTGTCAGATGCTTAACCAGTTCGGTTCGGAATGACATATCATCTGAGCGTCACTGATGAGTCTTATGTAGACGAAACGCGCGTCTGGCGTATAAAATTATAATCCTGGTACTTTTGATAACTATCAAGATCGAATATATCATATTGTATTTGTTCGAGTTTCCTTCATGATTAACCTTAATCATCTTCCAATCCTAGTTTGTGATATCAGTGAATACAGTCTATCGCCGGAATTTAACATGAGCAAGATGATAAGTTTCAATGCAGAGCAGAAACTGCTTTCCCTTTGTGACAATTCATTTTGTAGCATACGATGGTCGTGCCAACTTCCTCCTTTTACCTTAAGAGTTTGAACAGATTAACAAAACTTAAAAAATAAACTTATTGATCAAATTCTAAATATTTTAAAAGGAACCAGAGGTGTTGTTTGAATACCTTTTTTAAAAGCAAACAGACAACCTTAGAAAATAGACAAAACAAAATTATCATTACTTATCTTCTAAAGTTAAAATAAAAAATAGTAGTGATTGTTAGATGCTATCAATTATACAAAATCATTAAAGCAACATGTAGAAGACAGATAATTTTGTCTGAATTGTTTGATATATCGTGTATAAATAACCGAAACACAGAAATTACAGAGTTCAAAATCATCAAGTTTGTATGTGTTACACTTCAGCATTACAATAGGAGTTAGTATTTGAACTATGGTGTTTTTACATTTATATGAGACTTTTTAAGAGATGAAGATAGGTAACGATAGTAAAAAAAGATTGGAAGTTTTTAAGATTATGGTATCTGTTACTTTGTAGGGGACGATGCTTTTTTAATACAATATGAAATGTGTGTTCAATATGAAGAAAAGCTTAGCTTGAATCAGAGCCATGTATTATATGTCTGCTTGAACATTACAACATTATCATTTTTGGTATAGTGCTTAAAAGAAAAAGCACTTTCTCAAGTAATTACATTGCGAAGAGTGTTTTCAAAATACGTTTTATGCTCTCCCTTTTCAGCAAAATTATTTAATATGACGATGACCATCACTCAAAGTGCCGTTCGGGGAAAATAAAAAAGACTTGCCAACTTTTCCTTTAACATTCCTGAAATTCGGACACGTGTTTTCAGATATCGAAATTAAGTACTGATCTTACACCCCTCACCAAGCATTGCCTTTGATAATGTGTAAAAAAAAACACCATAAAGAACTAATATGATCCGTCATTTTATCACTTCTGGTATTGGTTTTTTTCTTCACCAAATGTGTTGCTTAGATACCATTTTAAATCAAACAAATAAAACAGAAAGGCACTAACAAAAACATCATGACTGACTCTCATGAAGTCACGTGATAAAATTAACAAAAATGGACAGTATTTATAAGATATCAGTATTTATTTTTCCATCATCAAAGCATCAGAAGACAGAGAAATATGTCTGAATTGTTTTAATTATCACGTGTAAAGAAAGACGGATTTCCCGAGTTCAAAAAGATCAAGATTTGTCAATGTTGTAGTAACAACATTACAGTAGAAGGTAGGATTTGAAATATTGTCCGTTTACATTTACAAATGAGACATATTTATTCATTGTATTCAATTGTAACGACTGTTAAAACTCTTTTTTTTGTTTGTACTTTTGCAATTCGGTGTTGACAATGAATATCAATTGTATGGTCATTTTTATAAATTTTCTGTTTACAAAACTTAGAATTTTTCGAAAAATTAAGGATGGTCTTATCCCAGGAGTGAATAACCTAACGGTATTTGGCACAACGTTTTGGAATTTTGGGTCATCAATGCTCTTCAACTTTGTACTTGTTTGCCTTTTTAACTATTTTGTTATGAGCGTCACTGATGAGTCTTATGTAGACGAAACGCGCGTCTGGCGTATTAAATTATAATCCTGATACCTTTGATAACTATTCAAGATTGTGGTTCTTAGTACTCTTGAGGGGACACTTTTTGTTTACGTTATGTAACATTTGTTATCAATAGGAGAAAATTCGCTTTTAAAGATGGCATCATTATCATGAAATCAGAGAATGTCTCTAATTAGATTCACAATTTTTATTAATGCTTAAGGGATCTTATCAAGATAGTGCTTTGCAAAAGGCATACAAACTACGTTTTATACTCTCCTATTTTCTCACCACTTGGCGTCCGTCGTCCGTCGTCGTCGTCCGGCGTCGTCCGGCGTCGTCCGTCGTCGTCGTCGTTAACAATTTACATTTTGAACTTCTTCTAGAGAACCACTGAATGGAATGGAACCAAACATGGCATGAATGTTCCTTATGGGGTGCTGACCAAGTGTTGTTACTTTGTAGCCGATCCATCATCCAAGATGGCCGCCAGCGGGGGACTTAGTTTAACATAGGACCCTATGGGAAATGCATACAAATGACTTCTTTTAGAGAACCACTGAATGGAATGAAACCAAACATGGCATGAATGTTCCTTATAAGGTGCTGACCAAGTGTTGTTACTTTGTTGCCGATCCATCATCCAAGATGGCCGCCAGCCGGGGACTTAGTTTAACATAGGACCCTATGGGAAATGCATACAAATGACTTCTTTTAGAGAACCACTGAATGGAATAAAACCAAACATAGCATGAATTATCCTTATGGGGTGCTGACCAAGTGTTGTTACTTTGTAGCCGATCCATCATCCAAGATGGCCGCCAGCGGGGGACTTAGTTTAACATAGGACCCTATGGGAAATGCATACAAATGACTTCTTCTAGAGAACCACTAAATGGAATAAAACCAAACATTGCATGAATGTTCCTTATGGAGTGCTGACCAATTGTTGTTACTTTGTAGCCGATCCATTATCCAAGATGGCCGCCAGCGGGGACTTAGTTTAACATAGGACCCTATTGGAAATGCATACAAATGACTTCTTCTAGTGAACCACTGAATGGAATGAAACCAAACATGGCATAAATGTTCCTTATGTGGTGCTGACCAAGTGTTGTTACTTTGTAGCCCATCCATCATCAAAGATGGCCCCCAGCAGGGGACTTAGTTTAACATAGGACCCTATGGGAAATGCAAACAAATGACTTCTTTTAGAGAACCACTGAATGGAATAAAACCAAACATAGCATGAATGTTCCTTATGGGGTGCTGACCAAGTGTTGTTACTTTGTAGCCGATCCATCATCCAAGATGGCCGTCAGCGGGGGACTTAGTTTAACATAGGACCCTATGGGAAATGCATACAAATGACTTCTTTTAGAGAACCACTGAATGGAATAAAACCAAACATAGCATGAATGTTCCTTATGGGGTGCTGACCAAGTGTTGTTACTTTGTAGCCGATCCATCATCCAAGATGGCCGCCAGCGGGGGACTTAGTTTAACATAGGACCCTATGGGAAATGCATACAAATGACTTCTTCTAGAGAACCACTAAATGGAATTAAACCAAACATAGCATGAATGTTCCTTATGGAGTGCTGACCAAGTGTTGTTACTTTGTAGCTGATCCATTATCCAAGATGGCCGCCAGCGGGGGACTTAGTTTAACATAGGACCCTATTGGAAATGCATACAAATCACTTCTTCTAGTGAACCACTGAATGGAATGAAACCAAACATGGCATGAATGTTCCTTATGTGGTGCTGACCAAGTGTTGTTACTTTGTAGCCGATCCATCATCCAAGATGGCCGCCAGCGTGGGACTTAGTTTAACATAGGACCCTATGGGAAATGCATACAAATGACTTCTTTTAGAGAACCACTGAATGGAATGAAATCAAACATGGCATGAATGTTCCTAATGTGGTGCTGACCAAGTGTTGTTACTTTGTAGCCGATCCATTATCCAAGATTGCCGCCAGCGGGGGACTTAGTTTAACATAGGACCCTATTGGAAATGCATACAAATGACTTCTTTTAGAGAACCACTGAATGGAATAAAACCAAACATTGCATGAATGTTCCTTATGAGATGCTGACCAAGTGTTGTTACTTTGTAGCCGATCCATCATCCAAGATGGCCGCCAGCAGGGGACTTAGTTTAACATAGGACCCTATGGGAAATGCATACAAATGACTTCTTTTAGAGAACCACTGAATGGAATAAAACCAAACATGGCATGAATGTTCCTTATGAGGTGCTGACCAAGTGTTGTTACTTTGTAGCCGATCCGTCATCCAAGATGGCCGCCAGTGGGGGACTTTTGAATGAAATTAAACATGTTCCTTTCCTTATAAATGAGGTTGTGTTGTCACTTTTAGACAAATTTTATATTTTTTTATATGATTTCAAAAACCCAAGTAGAATCAGGTGAGCGATACAGGCTCTTGAGAGCCTCTAGTTATTGATAGGAGATAACTTTTCTTTCAGATAGAATGTATGATAGAAAAGTCACCGGAAAAGAAATCACAATTCACTTTTTTCCTTAAAGACATCGAAATTACTTAGTATGACAGGAAACATTCTTCAAAATGCATTTTTGGGAATATAAGATGGCATTGTCACATTTAATAGTTTTTTTCGTTAAAATGCAAACAATTCCAAATTTGCCACTATAGTAATGTATCAAAGCCATGAAGGACTAAGAAACATGATATCTGTTCAACTCTAGGATAATAATATTTAAAAAGTCAGAGACCTTGTTTGCACAACTTTGTAATAAACAAGCACACACCACAAACAAAACAATCGAAAACACACAAAACAAAAGTATCACCACAAAACAAACACAAACCAAACGACAAAAAACAACGCAGGACAAAAGTATTGTATTGGTAAGAGTCTTAGCACCAATATTTTTGATATTTTTACCTTTTATGTCTGTTTGTTATGTTTGATACATTGTTTTCAAAATAATGTATATATACGACTGTAATACAAGTATGAGGTTAAGCTAGCTATAAAAACAAGGTTAAATCCAAAATTTCTACATAAGGAAATGCCTATACCAAGTCAGTAATATATAATTTCTTTTCCTTTCGTTTTGTATTTTTGAGCTTTCTATTTTTGTTCAATTTGATAAGGGAATTTCCGATTTGAATTTCCCTTGGAGTTTAGTATTTTGTTATTTTACTTTTAAGTAGGTATTTACAACATAAAAGCATCAGATGGTTACCTGTATAATCTTGATTCTGAAAAAAGGATTTCCCGAGTTCAAAAAGATCAAAACTTGGCAATGTTAAAGTTACATTTTTACAAGAGAAAGTAATTTGAAATATTTTGTCTATTCATATTTGTAATGACAGGCAGGTAAAATGTTAGCAACGACAATTAACTTTTTTCTAAGTTTCCAAAGATTGTGATACCTATTACCTCTGTAGGGGGTGATTATATTTCATACAATCATGACTAGAGTGTCTGAATGAGGTTAAAACAAGAATGTGTCCATCGAACACAGATGCCCCACTCACACTTTGTTCAGTAGACCTTAAACTGGGGTCAAAACTCTGATTTGGCATTAAAACTAGTTAGAGCATATCATAAGAAAAATGTGTTTAAAGTTGATCGGACTTCAACTTCATTAAAAACTGCCTTGACCAAAAACTATAACCTTAAGCGGGACAGACGGACAAACGAACGAATAAACGCACAGACTGAAATACATAACGGCCCGAAGTGGGCTATAAAAAAATAGAAAAATGGAATTATACTACAGAAAAATGGACCAAAACAATAAAGAATAGAGAAATTAGGTCCACTAGTCACCCACTACCAATGCCCTCATATTAAAGTTACTGTTGTGCTAGTGAGGTTTAGCTAGCTATAAAACCAAGTTTAATCCACCATTTTCATTATGAAGAATGAAAATTGTGTAAATGTTGAATGCGTCAAAGAGACCATCCGACAAAGAGCAGAAAACAGTCCAAGAACACCAATGGGTATTTAACACAGCGAGAAAATCCCGCATTCGCAGGCGGGCTTAAGCTGGCCCATCAACGAAAATGTGAAAGTGGTTCAGTGAAAATGGACGCCACACAAAAATCCTAAACAAAAAATCTTCAAGACTAACACAGGCCAGAGGCTCCTGACTTGGGACAGGTGTTTCTGAATTTACTGAGTGACAATACACTGTGATTCATAACAGTACAAGAACAAGTCTGCTAATACAGGGGCGCAATTGGTGACCACAGAAAAGCATACAACCTTTTTAAACATGTTTTGTGAGATCTCAAATGCCTGTGTCGATTGAGGAATATGACAAATGTTTTTCATTCGTTGAATGTGTATGGGCTTTTGATTTTGCCGTTTGGTTATGGACTTTCCGTTTTGAATTTTCATAGAATTTCGGCATTTTTTATATACTTTTTACCATGACCTTTTTCATCAAAATTATTTAGTAGGACTAGAACTTTGCTTCAAAGTTCAGATTTTCGAAAATATAATTTCCTTACTTTTTTTTTGTACAAATACTAGTATTGAAAATAAATACTGAGCTACATGTAACTCTAATATACATAAAAATTTTAAAAAAATACGCTAGAAAAAAAAGCACAAGTCAGACAAGATAAACGTATCGTTTTTCGTGTGAAGTTGATAATTAAAATGTATAGCATTCGTAAGAGTCAAGTAATATATATAAGTACTTAAAAATCATCAAAGCATCAGAAGACAGTTTCGTCTAAATTGTTTGATGCATCACGTGTATATAACCCTTACTACTTGAAGACGGATTTCCCCGGGTTCAAAAAGATCAAAACTTGTCAATGTTATAGTTACAACATTACAATAGAAGGTAGGATTTGAATTATTGTCTGTCCACATTAACACGAGACATTATAATGACACTGAGGTAAGATGTGGGAAAAGACTTTTTTTTAGGAATTTTCAAGATTGTGGTATCGCTTTTTCATGGCAAAAAGGGGGATAGATTTTTTGTCATTTTATTATCAGGAATAAATTCTTAGCTTGAAATAACATCATTGTCATCAAATGTACCATTTTGTAAAGTCATTCAATAGGAACAAATAAATACTGATAAAGATATAGTGTGCTTCGAAAAACATATATTATACGATATGATATTTACTTCAAGTACATTTTTTTTTATTATAAGAGATCATTTATTGAAGTCGTGCGTGGAAAAACTATCTGATCTTCTGGTATATTTCCCCTTTCATTATCAGACCTTGATTTTGTGTCTATAATTGAAACATAAATTTGTTTTCCGTCTTTTGTCTTTGATGCATTGATTAGTCATTTTCTTAACTCGTCAGTGCTCATCATAGATACCAGGATTGAATTTTGTATTTACGATTTACGCCAGACTCATCAGTTACGCTTGAATCCAAAAAAGTTAAAAAGGCAAAATAGAAGACAAAGTTGAAGAGCATTGAGGACCAAAATTCCAAAAGGTTTTGCAAAATACAGCTGAGGTTATCTATTCCTGAAGTAGAAAAGGTATTTCAAAAATTCAATAGTTTTGTAAACAGTAAGTTAATTTATAAATATGACCATATTTATGAAAAATCATGTCAGCACAGCACAGAATTGTGACTACTGGGCTGGTGATACTCTCGGGGAATTTCAACTCCACCAGCAGTGGCATCGACCCAAATAAACTCTTCATAGATACCAGGATTAAATTTTGTATTTATGCCAGACGAGCAATTCGTCTACAAAAGACTCATCGGTGATACCTTTACAAGAGAAGTGTTTTCCCTTATCGTTTGCCTAAGACAGATATAACTGCTATCGTTTAATGAGATTGCATATTATCCCCAGCAGTAGAGTAAGGGCTCAGCCCCTAACTAACAAGCAGAATTTCTTTGTTTTGGGAGACGATTAGCTTATTTCTTCGACAACAAATGTATATGTATTAACTATTAAAAGTTTAAGAAAAAATTGGACAGACTTTGGTAGCCTTAAGAAATAGAATAAGACAGATGAAAAAAGAAAAATAGAAATGTTGATGGCTTTAAGAAATGATATTAGGCAGAAGAAAAGGAAAACAAATTCGATTCGAATTGATTAAATTAGAATAATTTACGACCAAAAAATAATGGCAAACATTTTTGAAGAAGAAAAAACAATCACACAAAAAAGCGTATGTTGAATTTTTCAAGGTATATTCAAGAAATCTTGGTTTGCTTCCAGGACGGGAAACAGAACAACAGCAATGCCAATTAAATTTGCGTTCTTCAACCGAGAAATCCGGTAAACAAATAAACATTTCCTAATTAGAATGTTTCTCCGAATTTTAAGCTAAATGAAACGTACACTAAAGCAGATATTTGTCGATTGAAATATCTATAGCTATGTCTGAGCTGGCTATACATACGAAATACAAGTACAGATATTAAAAATAAGTAGAAACAATCATTGTAAGAATTATAAATGCAATGTATATATTAAATGACATGTACAATCATAATGCATTATTGCATATATAGTAGGAACATGACTTGCAGTTTTTAATCCATAATTTTGAGAAAATATCGATGTTAAAGACATAGGATTTTAGAGGTGACACCTTTGCAAGGGAACTGTCAATTCCAAAGTCCCGTAACCAGTACTTCAGTAATTGTATGAAAATAAGGATATTATTTATAGAAACTTGTGAAACAATTTCTAACACAAAATGAAATTTCCATCAAGATGAAACATACGCTATTGTATCCGTTTGAAGTGCCTTCGCTGATTAAAATTCGTCCTTCGTTCCCTGTTTGTCATGTCACTGAATACGACGTATTCCAAGGTTTTTTTTACCGTCCATTAGCAGCACGACGAGTGCCACACTGTGTGTGGTAGGAACTACCTTCTCTTCCGGAGAACCTGAGGATTTAGTTTTTAAGCACGGTTCATTGGATTTTTTTGTGATGGTGTTTCTTCCACTTCAGATTTGTGATGGGCACTCGGTGTATTCTTTCTGTTTTGCTATCGACATAAAGAGTCAGGGATCTATGAGGGGGTCTGCATAAGGGATCATTTTTTATTTTTTTAATTTTTAATGCGTCTGTATATTTTCATCTTTTTTTTCTCTACCCCCCCTTTTTTCTGCACCTTTTGTCCATTCATGATTCTCTATTCTGTAAACCCCACTCTGACCCTCGATTATAAAACCCTTTTTATCTTCTCAGTGCCTTATGTAACAAAGTTATATCACAGGATTTTCGTACTTTTCGCATTGTTAAGCCATACGCATGCACCAGCACCGACTGACTTCGTCTGATGCTATTTGAGATCTTTCTGTAATTAACAAACTTGTTTCTGTCAATACCCTGATCTCAACTTTGCCTGCTGTCTTATTTGAAAATAGATAGATGTACAATAATTGAAGTTATTTGTGTTGATGCCTATGGGAAAATATTTATGTTTTCCAAAGCAGTATGTAATAAAAAATGTTATTGTTGTTTTGAGGCTGCCGACTTTCCGGTAACAAGCAAGTCGAACATAAATTTGTTTGATTATTTCTTTTCATATATATTGTATACATTGAAATACCGGTTAATTGATTATGCATATATAGTCTCCTATTTTTTACATTTGAACATCAGCTTGAAGCAATGGCAATTATTCCATATGGTGCTAAACGAGTTACATTTCCTTATTTAATACGGACTTGCGTAAAATTTGTCAGACATTGTCTCTCTCATGCATACACATTCGTTTTTGCATAAAATAATTACTTCGATATACACAACAGCTTGTTGTCACAAACAGAACGACCTTCCGGATAAAACATCATAGTGGTGCATGCACTTGTAACAGGTAAGATATTGTATGCACAATGCAGTTTAGCTTGAATTTTTAAATGATTTTTTTACTATTGCACATTATCAAAAAGGCTTGTTCTCCACGATATTTGCTGCAAATGGAACACAATATAGGCGTCTGGGCTAATAGTCATGCCACCTTATGGATATCGTTCCTCTTCATTAGAGGATTTAAAACGAAAGATTATTTTCATAATCAATGACGAATCGGTTTCAAACTTGGAAAAAAGGGGGATGCTCAAATGCACTGTCTTAAACAAGATCCTATCCACAAAGCTTAGCTAAGCATGTCGGTTTGTACAGTAGCTAACAGGTAACAGTGATGTGTATGGGTTATCTTCATTAATTCTGCATGCAACTAGAACATTATTGCACAGGCACTCGTCTCAGAATTTATTTCCCTATATACCTTTATGTTATATTAAGGTATATAGGAAATTTTTTTCTGAGACAAATGCCTGAGCATAATTGAACGGCACATATGACTATTGAATGTTTGTTATTGTAACCTTTTACCGAGACTGTTAAAAAAATAATTATTGGATTTGAAATTGCTTCCTCATATCACTTTGCAACCGGGGAGACAGGAGGCAGGGTTTGAGGTTAGAATTATTTTCTTAATAATGATGCTTAGATTTCCATGAATTTAGAATTAACATATAATAGCATATAATAGAGGGGGAGGACAGGGGGTACCCTTCTCCCTTCTCCCTTCTCCCACCCTCTTCTCCTTTCTCCTACCCCTCTTCGCCTTATTTTTTTTTTAATTTACCGGAAAAAAGGGAGGTATTTTATTTTTTCATATTTTATTTTTTTCTCCAACTTTTTCTCCTTTCTCCCAGCCTTCCTCTCCTTTCTCCTACCCCCTTTTTCCTTTCTCCCACCCCCTTTCTCCTACCCCCTTTCTCCCTGTCTCCCTTACCCCTGTCCCCCCTCATAATAAGGGTAATCGAATTCGTTTTTATTCTTCTTCAGTATAAATCATCATACACGTGGGTCGTTTAAATCAACCATAAAAAAATAGATGCACGATGTACCATCACGAAAACATGAAAATCTAAAAAACTTGTTTATAATTATAACGAAAATTTCCGTAGGTATAACGTTTCAATTTGAAACTAAAATTTTGTACGACTATTCGGCTCCGAAAATAAACAATTTAAATTCAATTAATTGAATTTTAATATGTATTTATATCTGAAAAATATTGAACTTGGTATGACTTTATATGTTTTCGATATTGATTTTAATATGCAATTCCACAAGTCAAACGATTTACTAGTAGATGCTTGTATACAAATCTTTGAAGTAGCCCTGTAATGTACTTTACCGGCTTACAAATTTCTCGTTGTATAAAAATTCTTGATCAGAGCAGATGTACAAATTTTAACCGACATTCTTGTCTGAGTTTTGTGGATAAAATCTTGTTTAAGACAACTTGCATTTGAGCATCCCCCTTTTTTCCTATATTGAAACTGATTCGTAATTGGGCTTACTTTAACTTTTTTTTTACTTTTACTGGAGAAGTTTACGAAAATTATAATAGAAGAATGTACAATTGCTTGCCTGGGTAAATCCCCAATAACAAAACGTTTTTCAAAATGTAAAGTGTTGTAGATTTTATCCTTTAAGTACTTTTTCTGTGTACGTGATTGAAAATACGTTCAGATATGTAGATGATTTTTTTTGCATAAAGGCATGTTAATATATTCTATGAAGAAGTTTGTAGAATGACTTTGATGGTAATAATTCAATATTAGTTATAGATAAATATAACTTGAATAGATATCCCGAACAAGGAAGGGCAGAATCATTAATATAAAATTAAAATCGCAATAAGCATAAAAGTATTAAATTTATATATTTTACGAATTCCTCCTCGTTTCCATAAGACAAATCAAAATGCACATTAAGGCGCGTTCAAGTCAGCATGACTGTGCAAAACAAGAAATGACGATGCACTATTTCTTGTGTCAAAATTCCCGGAAGAAATTGTTTTACACATTAGCTGACAACATGCGGTTTACCGCAAATCCATTAAATATGTTAAGACAACTGCGCTTGTTTTACATGTCGTTGACATCGCCGACGTCACATCTACAGTAACTGTCATTTTTCATCAACTTTATCGAAATAGCGTTTTTGCAGAAGTGCTTCTCATAGCCGTACTCTGTCTAACGAACCATACACAACCAGATTTACCCTAGATCGGAATTGTGCAATGCTCTCAAAAAAGAGGCGAACGATACCAAAGGAATTCAAACATATTGTCGAAAACAAACTAACAAACGCCTCGAAAAAAAGGAGAAGAAAAAAATACCAATAAAAAACAAGTCTACATACCAACAGCATAGAAAACTTAAAGACTGGGCAACACGAACCCCTCCAAAAAACCTTGGGGTGATTTTATTTTGTCCGGAAGAATAAGCAGATAATGTTCCACATCTGTCACTCGCTAAAAATTGAATTAAAAAGTGAGATGATAAAAATGTTACTACACCAATAATTCAATTGCACATATTGTCAATTACACAGGTTTACTCCACTATTTTCAGCATTAGGAAATGTTTGTACGAAGTTGTGATTATGACTGTTGTTTTCCATTCGTTTGATGTTTGCCATTTTATAAAAAAAAATGTTCGTTTTGAATTTACCATGGAGTGTAGTGTTTTTGTTATCTTACCTTTATGTATGTTTTTCCCCCATGCCAATAGCAATAAAGAAAAGATAGTCTAATTTATATGTCCCGGACGATATATCAGTATTTGAACCGTACGCGTACGGTTTGGACCGTATGTGTCAGTGGTATGTGTACTTTTTCAAGATACTCATAATTAAGGTCGAACCGTGTACGCGTTCGGTTTGACTTTTAAGAAGTTGTTCAACTTTACTGACTAGATTCGAATATATATTGCAGAACAAGATAACTGAAATCTTGATATAATTTTCAAAGTTAAATTGTGAATTAAATAAAAACTCAATATTTTAACTATTTAAAGACAAGCTATACTAACATGTTTAACCCCGCCACATTATTTATGTATGTGCCTGTCCCAAGTCAGGAGTCTGTAATTCAGTGGTTGTCGTTTGTTTATGTGTTACATATTTGTTTTTCGTTTTTTGTTTTATACAAATAAGGCCGTTAGTTTTCTCGTTTGAATTGTTTTACATTGTCATATCGGGGCCTTTTATAGCTGACTATGCAGTATTGGCTTTGCTAATTGTTGAAGGCCGTACGGTGACTTATAGTTGTTAATTTCTGTGTCATTTTGGTCTCTTATGGATAGTTTCTCATTGGCAATCATACCACATCTTCTTTTTATATATATTAATCTGTTAATCTCCTGTGTTTAGCAAATTACACGGAATTAACTTTCACTCATTGAAATGGAAGTTCTTGGAAGTAATCATAATGTTGAAGAAAAAAAATTGAGAATATTTAGGAACTTCACTTCAAAAACTTACAAAAATACTGGACAGAAATCATTAAAAAAAATCTATGGAAATAAAATAAGTAAAAAAATAATAAAAACTTGTCAAAAACAATTGCAAAGATTTAGAAAAGTAGAGTTCTTTGTTACTCTAATAATCGGATCTTCCCCGATTGTTATAGGGTTGATGATTGTATTGGTAAAGATGCATGTTTGTACAGACCGTCATGCAAATTTTTTGCATATTTTAAGCATCTGACGTTCCTTGTGGCAGCAATTCTCACCCTGGGTAAGGGTGCCAACATAGGATTCATATAGACAATTAGATATAGATCCAGCTCGAACTAGACCGTACGAGTATACACATACGGTTCGACCGTACACGTATGGTCGGACCGTACGAGCATACACATACGGTCCGGACCGTACACGTACGGTCTAAATAATCATATATGGTCTGGAACATGCATACAAAATTAATTAGCATGTGGTTAGTTTCACTGTTTTCTCTTCATATTTGGCAAATCTTCACTGTTTTCTTATTGAATTTGGCAAGTTAATTATATTGGATTGGAGTTTGAATTAGATTGTAACAAAAAATGTTTAACTCCGCCTCATGTTTGCACCTGTCCCAAGTCAGGAACTTCTAGCCATTGTGTTTAATTAGTGTGGAGTCCATTTCGCTTCAACTAGTATACATTATTATTTTAATATGGGAGAGTTGACGCTTGCATTCGAGTGCAGGAATTTATCGCTCCGTTCAGACCCATTTGAAGCCTTGGGCTATTTTCTGCTCTTTGTTCGTGTTGTTGTTTCTTTTTTGACAGATTCTCCTATTCCATTTTCAATTTGAATTCTATCTTGTTATTCTGCATACCAGTGCTATTTGGATTGGTCTTACATGTACCTATTATGTCTGTTTGGATTGGTCTAACCTATTATGTCTGTTTCGATTAGTCTTACCTGTTATGTCTGTTTGGTTTGGATTGGTCTTACTGGCCTATTATGTCTGTTTGGATTGGTTCTTTTCGGGGCCTTTTATAGCTGACTATGCGGTATGGGCTTTGCTCATTGTTGAAGGCCGTACGGTGACCTATAGTTGTTAATGTTTGTGTCATTTTGGTCTCTTGTGGACAGTCGTCTCATTGGCAATCATACCACATCTTCTTTTTTATATCTTACCTATTATGTTTGTTTGGATTGGTCTTACCTATTATGTCTGTTTGGATTGGATCTTACCTATTATGTCTGTTTGGATTGGTCTTACCTATTATGTCTGTTTGTTTTGTTCATATACCGTTGTCAATTTAATGGGATTTTGTGCGACTGTCATGCAAGTTAGAGGTTTAGTTAAAACCAGGTTTCTACATAAGAAAATGCCTGTACCAAGTCAGGAGTATGACAGTTGTTATCAATTCGTTTGATGTTTTTGAGCTTTCGATTTTGCCATTTGATAAGGGAATTTCCTTGTGGAATTTTCCTCGGAGTTCAGTATTTTGTAATTTTTTACTTTTTAACCATGTATCGATCGTTAACAGACCTTTTAGTAAACCAAGTATTCAAATACATAAATAAATTATAATGTCAACTGACTACATTTGTTCTTGTAAAATAAAAATAAAAAACATGCACCTTTCAAATTCATTACTTTACAATTTTACCTTACGTCATGCATTTCCCGCATGCATATAGCTTTGTACATTTTATTCCATGTCTTTGACACGCATGTATATATACGATTGTTGGGGGTCTTGCGAAAATCTGCAGAATCCCGTCTTTTTGTCTTTTTGTCTTTGCTTGATGTGATTTGTTCATCGTCAAGTCAATCATGAATCTCAATCTAATACCCTCCGCTGAAGAAACAGAGTTGTTCATTGGTCGGTGTGTCTGTTTCGCCGTCTGTTTCGCCGTCTGTTATGCTTATGTTTACTTGTTATGTAACATGCCGACTCATAAATAAAGCTTTGAATTGAATGAATTGAATATGCATCCGTTTGTAAGTTGATTCCGTTTGTAAGTTGATGAAGTAGAACTATCGGCACACTTTGCTTCCACAATTGTCCCAATACTTATAAGTGAAATAAGGTTTTTCATTGGTAGAATAGGGAATCTATAGAATATAGATTGAGAACGTGCTGAAGACCGTACTTTGACCTATAATGGTGTACTATTACAAATTGTGACTTGGATGGATTACAAACCAAATTGAATCCTGTCTAAAATATCAATAAGTAAGTATAGAAATAAGATGTAGGATATATGATTGTCAATGCGACATCTCTTCACAAGAGACCAAAATAAAGGTCACCGTAACGTAGCGTTTTTCCCGCCACACCAGGTAAATTTTCAATAAGTTTAACTATTTCCATCTAAATTTCACGGTTTTACAGCTTAGAGATATAAGAAGGCGTGGTTTGAGTGCCGCAATGAGATCACTCTCCTGTATTTTACATAACCGCGAACTTGATTAGGGACAGTCAATTGGGATAATAATTATGTCCGTTCAGAATAGTCATAGAAAGGTTATATCTGAAAACGGCCGTTTAAGATTGCATGTGACAGCCTCCGTTGAGAGTAATTATATCATGCCAGAATATATGATTCTTGAATATTGACTTCACACGGCCTGATAGTTTTTTTATAATTCATATTCAAAAATTTTAAAAGTTACATTCTTAACAAACTAATTGTAAAAAGTGTTGTATTTTCCTTTCCTCCCCATAACACTTTTAGACGACTTTAAAAAAAAAATGAAAATATAACAATTATAGAGGAAACTATAAACTATATACTAGACTCAGAGACCTCATCAGACTACAATAACATGTTTTGGGGCTACTCACTTTCAGAAGTTTGCCGCCCACAATTCAGTCTACTCCTGCGCCACTGCTATTATAACTTCTTGGTAGTGAAGCAAGTTTCTTGGTTAATAAATTTTGTATCTACGTCATCTAAATTTATATTGCTGTTATTGTTGCTTCTTTTATGCAGAGACACATACTTTTATTTATTTTATATGTCTGATTTTAGTAATATCTTTCTTAAACAATGATGTTTTGTGTAAACTTAAGCGTTTACCTTTGGCCGCACTGCAATAAGCCGTGATCAGAGATATACGACCAATACACGACAACCGCGCACCTGTCGTTAGTGAAACGTTTCAGTGAGACTGTACTGTAATTGTGTATTACCTGTCCTACGACAAAGTTCCGTTTCCGCAAACACTCAAGTGATTGAGATATTTTCTCAACGAAATTAGGACAGAATGAACGGATCGAAAATGGGTCGTCTAAAATATGATATTTCAACCGTTTATATTGACTCTAATGAAAGATAAATACTGTTAATAATAGGGCACAGGTTATTTTAACAAAATGCCTACCTGTAAAAGGTAAGCAATACACTAGTCCGAGATTACTCTGACGTCCAACGGCTGTTCTTCCAGACAAGCTGGGGCCGTGGGACGTCAGAGCTCGTCCCATATCAAAAAGTGGATATTTGCCCACCCAAAATAGATGCGCTGCTTCGTCGCTTCTGGTGCCGACTGACGGCCTTGGAATTATATAAATCGGGCATCAATCTGTTCATTTTTCATTTATCTTTTCATTTATGTAAGTTTCACCTACCTGCCAACCTTTATTTTTCCATATTTTAACAGTTTTCATAGAGACCCATCGATTTTTGCATTTTGCCTTTCATTTTCAAAGATTATCACGTGACCACGAGAAAACAGTGATGATTTATGCAAATGACCATAATGTAACACCTCGTTCATTTACGATGCAAGTTATCTAAATGCCCGAGAGCTTCCGATTGTTCTCGTGGTCGGAACTAAATGCTTAATACCGATCTCCTGTAAAGGAGGGGAAAAATCGTGGTTGGCTACTAAATGTTAAACATCGATCTCCTACAAAATTTGCATTTTTGAGTCTCGAGGCCACGAACTCTCTCGTAACTTGACGTCCATTTGAAAGTGAAAGTCAAAATGCAGAAATCGATGGGTCTCTGTGAAAACTGTTAAAATATGGAAAAATAAAAGTTGGCAGGTAGGTGAAACTTACATAAATGAAAAGATAAATGAGAAATAAACAGATTGATGCCCGATTTATATAATTCCAAGGCCGTCAGTCGGCACCAGAAGCGACGAAGCAGCGAATCTACTTTGGGTGGGCAAATATCCACTTTTTGATATGGGAAGAGCTCTGACGTCCCACGGCCCCAGCTTGTCTGGCAAAACAGCCGTTGGACGTCAGAGTAATCTCGGACTAGCAATACACAAACAATTAGTTGTGTACATGAAAAGATAGTAAACAAACCCCCCTTTTTATTTTGTCACAAGTTTACGAAAAATGTAATGATTTCTGACCATCATTTCATTGTTTACTATGTACATTGATAAATTGCAAGAGTATTGTGTCGTACTGTACATAAGGGGGGAAGTCAAAGAAAGTTTGTCGACCTCGGATGTCATAGTACACAGTCAAGTACATTGTACTTTTACTTGTAAGTGTTATTATTGTCACAACAAAACTTTCTCTGATATTTTATTAACAGTAAGATTTCTGTGCATTCAGATGGCAGATGCCAATCGAGAAAGGTAATTTGTGATATTCCAAAAATATACATGTAAAACCCTTGATATTATAGACAAGTTAGCATGATGTTATTATTAATTGGTATGGAAAAAAACTAGATACAATTATTAGTCACTTCAACCAGTCATGGAATGAATTAGGAAAAATCAAATATTTTAGTTAAATGCCATATAAGATTTGTTGTGTCTGCTAACCCTACATACCCTTATTTTTACAGTGCCATACCCTTATTTTTTTTGTGGCATTGAACAATCACTTTTCTTATTTTAAACCAAATGAGGTAAAGTTATGATGTCTTAGACCCCCATTCAAACTAGCATTTTTTTGGTGATCTCGCTTAAACCAGTTAGTGTTCACATTATCTTTAATCCTGATGATCTCTATCGTTTTAATCTGTGCCACTGCGTTCACACTACAATTAAAGATGCAATCAATACGAGCTAATCCTGTGAAATTGTAAACACTGTGTATAAATAGAAATATTTAATCAAAATAATGTGTTGGTACACACACTTGTACAAAAATAACTGGATGAATTTCTTGCTTCACTTAAAAATCAGAAATACATGTTCAAATGCTATCATACAGCTGTTTTATGTAGTTTTCGTTAATTTTGCTGCCATTCATGGACACAAATTCTCGATTCAATTATATGAGATCAATCTCTCTATTCAATGCGTTCACATCGGGCTTAAATCAAGGATCCAGTATTTTTTTCACCCAATTTTGGTCATTTTTTGATAACTTTAAAGTTGGTGCCCTTTTTCCAAAATAGGTTATAAAAATCACATAATTTTTTACCAGCTAATTATTGCATTCTCATAGCATCAACGATCTTCTTTTAACTGTTGCATCACATTTACATGTACTTAGCGAATTTTCTTACCATTTTTCTTAAAATCGTTCAAGAGTAGTTAAGGGAAGGCAATGTTCAGTATGAAAATGAAATGATTTTAATGACTCAAAATGATCAATCTATCAGACATCACTAACGTTTCCTTCGATTTTGAAGACAAACTAATAACCAGATGTTTTGAGACAGTAATAAAAGGAATAATTCCGGACTCATTTCCGGGATTAGATTTGTTTATCAAATTGACAGGGAATCATCAGCTTTTTAATTTTTTACCTTTGATTGTGTTTGAATATTAATAATAATAGTTGTACTTGTTTTATTTAGCATGAAATCATTTTGAATTTACGATTTCGTGTCTTATCTGCGGAAGAAAATTGCACGCATGCGTACATGTATTACATAGTAAACAAAAAATAAGCCCGTTAGTTTTCTCGTTTGAATTGTTTTACATTGTCTTATCAGGGCCTATTATAGCTGACTATGCAGTATGGGCTTTGCTCATTGTTGAAGGCCGTACGGTGACCTATAGTTGTTAATGTCTGTGTCATTTTGGTCTTTTATGGATAGTTGTCTCATTGGCAATCATACCACATCTTCTTTTTTATATATAAAGCATGTGTGTTAGAATTTTTTCTACGTTTGATTTAATTTTAAATCAGAATTAACATTGCCTTAGCTTAAAGTAATTAAATAATGAAGACAGTTGTTATGGAATTTTAATTTATTTACAATTTAGTTCTGAGCTTATGATTAATAGCCAGGTGCGAATTAAAAACACAGGTAAAGAGATTTGGGATCATTAGCCAATATTTCCTTCCCAGAGGCATTACAAAAGTTATTAGAAGGGCCATCCGGATTGTAACACTATACTGCAGTTGCAGTTTTATTACAGGAAAGGGATAACAAAATGGCGATTATGAAAACCGATCTCAACGAAATGACCGAAATTATTTCTGTCAAAAAAAAAAAAAAAAAAGACCGAAATCCAAACAAATCATTTAGGACTTTTGAGTTTCCAAATCAGTCATGACTGGCATATATGACCGTTTCCCGACCCTTGGCTTCAATTGATCTAAAGTGAATGGACCTAGATTAAATCGATTTAAATGTCCAAGCATGAACAGGGTCTTACATGTAGATCTCACCAATTGTTGAATTGTCTTTGGTGGTGTAATAATGGAAATTATATTTTTTTTTCTTCAACTACATGTTATAGCTAGCATTGAATGAAATGAATGAGTAAAAACAAAGCGTGTACAAAATGTAAGGGAAATTATTTTGGCAGCTTGACTCTCTTTTGATCTCAAGTGTGTTTTCAGTGACAAATTTGTTATATGCAGTCCTGCACCATTTTGTCCACACAGCCCTCAAAATGGTTATACCTTCATTATTTGTATTCCAAATTTCATTCTGGTCCACATGGTCCAGAGTGAGACTCCAGCAAAAGTTGGCCAGATTGGATTGATCACTTTCATCATGTTCATTGATTAAGAATTTTTCAAGATTGATGTCTTTTCACTACTGACTAATTACTGAACAAAGCACAAACAATGAACATATTAAGCTTGCTGATGAAAACAAAATATTTATAGTGCCACTATTGGTTTTCATTTATGGATTTTAGTTTTTATTGGTACATCTCCATGAAAAGTCTTTCTCTTTTCTGTTTAAAACATTTTATTTAGATCAATTGTGACACATACACATTTTTGTGTTAAGATGTCTTTTAACTCTGTATAAACTAAAAAATGTTTTTGGCTGCATTAATGTGCATTACATTGTACTTATCATTCTTATTAACAACAAACACAAGCAGGGTTTCCCCTGGGTCAATTATTTTTTCGCCACCTCTTTCGCCAAAGCAATATATTTTTTCACCACTTTATCATTTTTTTCGCCAAATAACATAAATATATTTTTCATTTAAAATTTACTTTTTTTTCTAACCCCCCTCCCTTAAAAAAGATGATTTTGCCCCATTGTGTCTATGATTATTCTCGCCACAATTATTATTTTTTCGCAAATTGCGGAAATGGCGACCGCCAGCGGAAACCCTGAACACAAGATGAGTTCTACTTGTGAAACAATTATAACTCTGTAAAATTATAGATTGTCATTTAGTCATAAGACTCATTGCAGGAGTCCTCAGTTAAAGTTTTTGTATCAGTTATCTATTATATAAACTAATTATTATATTATGATCTGTTAGCATGGTTAGACAAACAGATTTTTATCCGATAACCATTTTCTGTTTCATACATTTCAACCCTCAGCAGTTACAAATGTATAGAGCTGACTATTTGTATGTTATTTCATAATTATTGATTTCAGCATCAGTTTCATTAAAGAGGCCCCTCATGGGGGGGGTCCTAGATATCACATAATCACCATTTTTTTGCCAATATAATCACATAATCATTAAATATTTGCTTATCTTTAGTAATCAAATAATCATAAACTAAAAATACAGTCCTAGGTAATCAAATAATCATGAAATATTTGGCTTAATAATCAAGTAATCATTAAAAAAACAGCCAAGTAATCACATAATCAAAAACCCCATGAGGGCCCTCATTAAAGTTGACATTTTTTCTACCAAATTCCAAGTACGTGTAGTCCTCATGAGTAATATGGAATGCCTCTTCCCTGTCCCAATTTATTTCAGAAAAAGATTTAATTGTGTTATTTGCAGCTGGTTATTTGGGCTATTTTATGGAATTACAATATGAAAATCATTGCAATGCTGTCCAGTTGTCGTGCATAAGCTTTTTAGTACATGAAATAAACTTGAGGATTTGAGTTTAACTCCTGCATGTAGCAGGTGTGCTTCACTCTTAATTGACTAGGATTGACAGTTTTCCTGTCAAACATCCATTAGTTCTATCCAGGCACACTTTCCTACTTCACCAAGTAAAAACTGACGGCTACAAAATAGCACAATTCAGTTGCAAATTACATTTATTATTGAAAAAAATAGGAAAAAAACCTTAACCTTTACATTATTTCATAACAGAAAATATGATAATAAACATAGTATGTATGGTTATTGCTTCTCACTTAGGAACAAAAAACAGTCGGATAATTTAAAAAGGAAGCTTTAGAAAGGAAATGTTTAAATATATACATAATCATCTGAACCATCATGACCATTAGATGTACGAATGATATTGATTTCAGTATCTAAATGTATGGCTTCATGTCAAATCCTACTGATATTTCCTAATGATCTACTAGGAAATAACAAATAAAGATAATATGGAAGGATGTTTGTTTATATTTTGTTGTAAAAATTGTAATTAAAGGGGATGAAAAACTGATTTTTCACAATTTAAGGTAGCGGAAAGCTTTATATGGGTACTAATTGCTGTTTGATTTTTTGGTCAAAAGTGACTGTTTAATTAGGAATGTTATATAAAATATATATGAAATATATATTTTTTAACGAGAGTGCATTGACTCTTAAAAAACCAAGATAAATTATTGTTATATAAACAGTCATGGCAGTAATCATCGTAATGAACTGAATTATAATACATGTCAGCCTTCACTATAAACTTTTGAGTCCACAAGCAGGAAGCTAAAATTCTTGAAAATTTTAGTTGGATTCTATTGGCTTGTAGAAATGATTTTACAAGCTGAAAAGCAACTTTACAAGCCAATGCCGTAGGACTTGTGGTTAAGCTTGACGACTGTGGCATCTTTTCAGTTGTCAAAGAAGGAAGTGTATTTATAGAACTTATCAAGTTGACCCTTTTCTGTTTCAGGTTAAAGCCGTTACTGGATGAGGATAGTAGTCCAGATATCGTTGATGATGATGACGATGAAATGATGGAAACTCAAGGAGGAACGAAGCACAGAAAACTTACAAGGTAAAATCTATTTTAGCAATTTATAATGTTGATACACTTGCCACCATACAAAATGGAGTAATCCTCCGGATGTGAGAGTTTCTCACTGCATAGAAGACCCATTGGTGGCCTTCAGCTGTTGTCTGCTCTTTGGTCAGGTTTTTGTCTCTTTGACACGTCCCCCATTTCCATTCTCAATTTTAATACATATGTGTAGCACTCAACTGTCTATCCAAGAGCAGTAGCATTTAGGCAGGACTAAGTTATTTATGAAGGTCCACACGGTCACCTACATGTAAATTTATGGGCCAGCTAATTTTAAATCTCGTCTCTGGATGAAGAATTTTTTGGCTTTGTTGAAGACCCTTTGGTTGTTTTCTGCTTTGTTTAGGTTGTTGTCTCCTTGACACAATTTCCATTCTGAAATTTATCAGGTAATTTGGTAGGATTTTTTTATGATTAAATTTTGCATTACATTTTCTGTGACAATGTCTTTGAACTCGAACCAAGGCAATCTGGCAGTAATTTGTTTAGTACTAAATTTTTACGATCCAATGCACAATTTAATTTCCTCTTCCAGAAAAACTATCATATCTTAATTGTAAAATGCACAGGGGTCGAAATTGGCAATGGTCCGGTGGTCTGAGACCAGTAGAATTTGCGTAGGACCAGTCGATTTTGTCAGCTGGTTGTCCGGCGGACCAGTAGAAATTTGTCGATAACAATCACTGATTGCATTGTAATCTCGGTTTGTTTACAAAACAAAATTACTTGCAAAATCTAGTCTTCAATAAATAGGGATAAACTGTATGGTAAAAAATGCAGTCTTTCAAATTCTACGGTACTGGGGGTACTAAGTATTACAATTGATCAAGTTAATTAATATCTCGAGTGAGCGTCCATCATAACAACAAAAAATGTGAAAATTTTTAAAAGGAGTTAAACCGCCGGACAAAAAAAATGTTATGACTTGTATAACATTGCAGTGACAGACATAGATCAGAAATGTAAGTTAGATTCTCAATCTGTACTTGCTCATGAACAATCAGAACAGCACAAAAAATCTACAGGAATAAAGGGGAGGAAAGCACTTTCTTGTCTAACATATGTAAAAGAAAGCATTGTCCATGAAAACGTCTATCACTTATATAAATAAGTGTTTGCCAAATTACTGTAATTTTTGCAGGACCAGTAGATTTGCAGCCGGACCAGTATATTTTCAGTCCACTGGTCTGGCTGGCCAGTACACAAAAAAGCTTAAATTCGACCCCTGAAAATGCATTTGTTTTTGTAGGGCTGAAAAGTCTAAGAATGCTGCTAAAAACAGGAGAGACAAAGAAGCTGTGGAATTTAACAATATAATAGAGGCATTACCATTTCCTAATGAAGATCTAGAGAAAATGGATAAAAGTTCTGTTGTCAAGTTAACCACATCATACTTGAAAATGTTGGAATTAATAGATAAAGGTAGGTTCATCTTCTTGTCCATTACTTTTTGTAATTTGTACTCTCTACTTAAGTGTAATTGACTCAGTTCAATGTCAAAATACCAGTAATGGCTGTTTTAAGCTAGATCTTGACTGAACTTTCTGCAGATACAGTTTTTCCGTACTCAGTCTATATATAGTTTTATCATGCTTCTTTAAAAGCATGATTAAATCCCTTTTATTGTTGTTAAACCACAGGTTATTCAAAATTATTTTTTTGAGGTTTTGATAATGAAAGGAAAACTCATAACTATTTGAAAAGACAAAAAATCTGCAGGTGAATATATGAAATAAAATTTTAGAAAATAACTGATTTTAAAATTCTTGAGTAATTAATAAGAAGAAAAAACTAGCCTAGTATCCCTTGTGGGATAGATGAGAAGCACAATTTTTTGAAAACTTTTATTTTCTGTGACTGGTTCAATAAGTTGAGTAGTAATCCTATCAGAGACTGCTGTGCTAATTATAGCTTGAAATATAAGTATATGAACTCAAGATTACCATTAATTCTTGTATTAGAACATTTATGATTTCGAGAAAGAAAGGAGAGATTATCTCCCTTTGAACAGGACTGGTTTATTTGAACCAAAGTTCAAAGATTTCTATCATCATATGAAATCTGAGTTACAGGTATTAATTTATGAATAAAAGGATATGTTGGATGATAAGGGTCAGGAAACTGATATTTTTCAAGACATATTTTGGGATTTCAGTAAAAAAAAATGTTTATAAAAATTTAATCGAAAGGTCATTTTATGATGTAAAAAATTTGATTTTCCTCTTGAAAATGCATGAAATATTTGCCACTGGACATAAAGTAAACAACAATCATTTAATCAAGACTAGATTCTCGTCCTAAACATGCATGACATATTTGCCACTGGATATTAAACAAACAACAATCATTCAATCAAGACTATCAAGATTCTTGTCCTGAACATACATGACATATTTTCCACTAGACACACAAGAAACATTCCTAGATTCTGACCCTGAACATGCATTAAATATTGACCACTTGGCATAAAGGAAACAACAACAATCAATCATGGCTAGATATTGGCCCTGAAAGTGCATTACATATTCACCACTTGGCATAAAGGAAACAACAACAATCAATCAGGGCTAGATATTGACCCTGAAAGTGCATTAAATATTCACCACTTGGCATAAAGGAAACAACACCAATCAATCAGAGCTAGATTCTGGCCCTGAACATGCATTAATTATTCACCACTTGGCATAAAGGAAACAACACCAATCAATCAGAGCTAGATTCTGGCCCTGAACATGCATTAAATATTCACCACTTGGCATAAAGGAAACAACACCAATCAATCAGAGCTAGATTCTGGCCCTGAACATGCATTAAATATTCACCACTTGGCATAAAGGAAACAACACCAATCAATTAGAGCTAGATTCTGGCCCTGAACATGCATTAAATATTCACCACTTGGCATAAAGGAAACAACAACAATCAATCAGGGCTAGATTGTGGCCCTGAACATGCACTTAATAATCACCACTTGGCATAAAGGAAACAAATACAATCAATCAGGGCTAGATTCTGGCCCTGAACATGCACTCAATATTCACCACTTGGCATAAAGGAAACAACAACAATCAATCAGGACTAGATTCCTTAATGGACTTCAAACTCTTAGATATAAAACAAAAACTTCTGGTAATTAACTATGAAATCTTTCTCTGTTTATAATCACTTAATATTTTTATGCCCCATTTGAGGGCATTATGTTTTCTGGTCTGTGCGTCCGTCTGTTCATTCATTGGTCCGTTCGTTCGTCCGTCCGTCTGTTCCGCTTCAGGTTAAAGTTTTTGGTCAAGGTAGTTTTTGATGAAGTTGAAGTTCAATCAAATTGAAACTTAGTACACATGTTCCCTATGATATGATCTTTCTAATTTTAATGCCAAATTAGAGATTTTAACCCATTTTCACGGTCCACTGAACATAGAAAATGATAGTGTGGATGGGGCATCCGTGTACTGGGGACACATTCTTGTTATGGCATGTTTGTAAATCACTAGAAATCACCCTGTTTCATAGTGATTCAGGCAACACCAGGAAGAGTGTTTTTTTTTTAATTAAATCACCTTGCATGTACTCACAACTGTACCTAGATGAATGTACAATAAAAAAAAATGGTTTGTCTTTTACCACAGTGATCAAATAGCACATTAATCCGTGTCAAATAACTTTTATTATTATTATAGTTTATTGATCAATTATTAATGTCACTTCGGTAAGCTCTCTTGATAGCTATAATAATGTTATAATCATTTCATTTTTCACTACAAAAGAATTAATATAAATATAACCTATAGCAGAATTGAACTGCCATAGTCTCTAGAATGTCACATGACAGATCAGATTGACACATTTTTGTCTGGGTATTACTGCAAGTTTTTATGTAAAAAAATCTATTTATTGTTATTTATTGCTTGTACATGTATATTTAAGTTTAAGTCAAAATGAAAGTTATTATACCCCCGCTTTAAAAAAGGGGGGTATACTGTTTTTTATACCCCCGCTTTAAAAAAGGGGGGTATACTGTTTTACCTCTGTCTGTCAGTCCGTCCGTCAGTCAGTCAGTCCGTCCCATGAAACTTTCGTCACATTTTTCTCAGGAACTACACATCCACCCTTTCTGTAATTTGGTATCAACATTTATATATGTCAGCCACACCGTGTGATGCGTTTTCAGATTCATCACTTGACAACATCCTGTTTACCGAACACTTGTCTGATTTTACACATGATAGCCAAGTTGAAAATTTTCGTCACATTTTTCTCAGGAACTACAATACAAGGATTTCTGAAATTTGGTTTCAGGATTTATATAAGTCAGCTATACCGTGTGATGCGTTTTCAGATTCATCACTCGACAACTTCCTGTTTACCGAACACTTGTATGATTTTACACATGATAGCCAAGTTGAAAATTTTCGTCACATTTTTCTCAGGAACTACAATACAAGGATTTCTGAAATTTGGTTTCAGGATTTATATAAGTCAGCTATACCGTGTGATGCGTTTTCAGATTCATCACTCGACTACTTCCTGTTTACCGAACACTTGTATGATTTTACACATGATAACCAAGTTAAAAATTTTCGTCACATTTTTCTCAGGAACTACAATACAAGGATTTCTGAAATTTGGTTTCAGGATTTTTATAAGTCAGCTATACCGTGTGATGCGTTTTCAGATTCATCACTCGACAACTTCCTGTTTACCGAACACTTGCATATTTTTACACTATTAATATTATCCACTTGCGGCGGGGGTATCATCAGTGAGCAGTAGCTCGCAGTTTCACTTGTTAAGTTTATTGTGAAATATTTTACGGCACTAGTTTTCTTATCACTTAATGGTTTTCTGCTTAGCACTAAATTTTCATGAGTTAGATTTATAAATGAACAGGTCAGCTTCAGAATCGTGTATAAAGAATAGTGACATATCTTTCTGGGGACTGTCCTCTTCAACTAACATGTTAAAAATCCTTTTCAGTATCGGACTGTCCCCTTGTCAACTAACATGTTAAGAATCCTTTTCAGTATCGGACTGTCCCCTTGTCAACTAACACGTTAAGAATCCTTTTCAGTATCGGACTGTCCCCTTGTCAACTAAAATGTTAAGAATCCTTTTCAGCCTCTCAGTGTACTGCAGAGCAGAGTCAATGTTGATTCACATTAGTATGTTCTCGTCCTGAAAATGCATGTGATATTTGCCACTGGACATTTAACAGTCATCCATTTGCTGTCCACTATGGACTCCTTTATTTTTTAAGGTACCAATTTTCGTGGATCAAGGAAAACTTGTATTTTCGTGTATATTTGTTTCCATGGTTTTGTAAAAGTCTGCATATATATTTCTATAGAATAATTCTAATTCGTTGAACATTTAAATTTGTGGTTCCCCTGTACCGAGGAAATCCCCTTAAATTGGTGTCCAATGAATTGAAAATGAATCCACAGTATATGAAAAGATAAAAAACAAACAGCAAATTCATATGTTTTAAGAAGAGATAGTAAAATTAGCCATTTTATGTGTTAAGAAAAAATTAAGTAATTTCATTGGTTTTTAGAACAGATGGAAAATTTCAACAAATTTAATATGTTTTAAACAGAGATGGCAAAATGTGAGGTATAGCAAATTCATGAAAAACTATACTAAGAAACTAAGTCATTGATACTTTGAAAAGTACATTTTACATGTACTGAAGTACTTTTTAAGCTTTTGTCATATAAAACTTGTAAAAGTTAAAATACTATAATTTGAATAACCTTATGAAAACTTATGCAAAAAACCATCAAGGAAGATCTAAATAATTAAATCATAATCCGTCATGTCACTGTAACATACGAATCAATAAATCTTACGAAGGATAAATAACGCAACTTATTACGAAAAAACATCTACAAAAGATGCACTTGATGTCTTCCTTTAGGTATTACACATCATTTAAAGTTATATAATAAATTTGAACATAATCCAACTCTTGCACAATGTAATTAGAAATTAGTGGTTATTTATTACTTGCTTTCATTCATAATGTCAAAGTTAACGGGAAACTGCGTGAAAATTGGTCAAGTGTGACCATTGGATTTTGAATTACTTCTATTTTAAGAGTTTTATTTTATTTCCAATAACTGTAAGAATTTTTTGCAAAGTTTTTATTAATATGAAAATGTGACAAGGTGTATTTGCAGTATTAGATAAGATTGATTGTTGTTTGTGAATGTTCAGTGGCAAATGTTTCATGCATATTCAAGCAATAATAGAAATTCCTTTTAACAGTTGTGATAGCCATTACCATACCTTGTGTGTGAAAGATAGATGTAAATAATACTAAATCGTTGTGCAAATTTCTGCTAATCAGAGCAATTTTTTCAAAGACAGTTAAGTTGGTTAACTATGTCAAACTGGTATCATCTAAATATATGTCATTAGAAAAACATCATTGTGTCATTTTATTTTACACTCTTTTTTAAAAAGATGTGATCAGTACAAGAGTAAATATATTCATTTAATGTCCAAAAAAATTATTAAATTTAAGTTATATATAAATTTTTTACTAATGAAAGTGAACCAACACCTGGTGAGTCTGTAGTACGGTAGAGTCCATAAAGTGGATACCTCGGGTATGCAGGGTCGTTATGATAAAAAACATAAAATGTAGAGAGTCTTATAACAACAACAACTTTAGGGACTGCTGCAGAAATTTATTGATCGACTTGTTTCTGTGCCTAGGGCACGGTCATCAGTATGAAAACAATACATAAAATCATGCTGAAGTACAAAATTGGGTTTTAAAATTTAAACGTCACAATCTTACAATGGTAAGTAACGTTTTTTAATAGCAACTGAAAGTGAAAGTGAAAGTTCAAACATGTCGATCAATGTCGATAAATTTCTGCAGCAGTCCCTTAAGTGTTGTTGTTATAAGACTCTCTACATAATATAAATTATTGTACTATACAATTTTCAGTAATGTTTAACTGTATAATAATGATTTATTGTACTTGATCTAGCAATAGCATCCATCTGTCACATAGACAAATAATGAAACAATGTTTGCAGAAATCTGTTCAGCAACGTCTGTCTGAATAATTAATGAATAGAACAATATAACGGAAAATTAATTTTTATTATTTTGTTGTATTGACATTTTCTGGACAAAACCTTTTAAGGTGGTACTTAACACTACAGGGAGATAACTCTGTAAAGTCAGCTAAACGTTTTAATTACGTTGTGTTGCAAAAGGAATATTAAGCTTCTCAATGATCAAACTGCTATATAACCAGTGTAATTTTTCTGACAAAACGGTTGGTTCAATTTTTTTTAAATTTCTATATTTTTGTTAAAGGGTCAAAGTAAATAATTTGACAAAATTTAATGAAAATTAAACGAGCCAAATTAATTTTAGTAAAAGTGTTGGGTACCACCTTAAGTAAAAAAAAATGACAAATGTACTGTGGCTTCATCTATATTCGTGGTTGTTCATCTATTGTGGATTGAGGAGAAGTCACTTTATTTGGAAATTTGATTTCGTGGTTTTGCCGATCTCTGCATTAAAAGTCAATAGAAAATTTGTAATTAGTGGAATATTTGAATTCATGATTATCCTGTACCCAATTCAGCATGTTCAAGAAACCAACAAAAGTTGGTTAATTCAACGAAAAATAATAAATCCACATACAGTACTAATTTAATTTGCAAAGTTGTGTATGTGTTCAGAGAATATTTTTTTGTTATAATTTACACTACAAACATTTTTTAGTCACACACCATGGTGGATTTTTACAGAGATGAATTTTATTATGTTTGTGTCGTTGGGTTGTTGTCTCATTGATGTTTATACAACACCTTCTTTTATTCATAAACATTCACCACTACATTAATTGTGCATACAAATTGTCTGTCAGCAAATTATTCCAATACTTCCTAACATTTGAAAATTGAGGAGAATTCAATATTCTTTAATCTAAAGAATTGAAGCATAGCATACATGGCATACCAAACCACCTTTAGCCTTTATTTATTGATTTTAGAAAGACCATAAACTAGCCATTCTCTTTCATCAAAGTTCAGGTTCTCACTATCTAAGAGAGAAAATCTGTCGATGGAAATACTGGTTGGTTCATTATAGATATACTTTGCCGACAGGTATCTATTGACTTCCGTAATGATTTGTCTAGTGTGGGGAATTGTTGTCAATCAGGAAATGCAGAGACAATTTACCCTTGTGGTTATATGCAGTCTTTAGAACTATTTATTTTATGATTTTATATTGTTTAATGTTAGAGTTATATCAATGCTGTCGACTAATGGTCTTGGACAGAAATATCTGTGTATTGCATATACATGTAGATGCTTGTTTCACAATCTCTCTTGGTTCAATATGCTTTTTAAAATGCTTGAAGAATCGAGAAAAATGCGGAATAAATTATTGTGATTTCAGGAAAAATTAAAACCTGAATTGATATTTACCAAGTTTCATTATTCGCATATGCATAATTAAGTAAATCCCTTACAATAATTTATGAATTTACAGTAACAGCAGCTACATGTATTTTCCCCAAAAAATCTTATGATTGAAAATAGAGTTGCATGTTCATGACTTACAAGTGTTAATTTGGCCATGGAAAAATAATTGATGGTTTCCCCTAACCCGACCAGGTTTTTTTTTTACCACCGGGTCATTTAATTTTTTGTAAAAAAAAAAAAAAAATCACTGCTAAATGTATGAAATATGAATTGTCATCACATTTTTTTTTATGAAACTACAAATAGTATTTTAGTAGCACTCTTGTAGCTCATGCAATATGAAACTTAGAATTGTACTCTGGACTAATTTGTGCAATTTCATTACAATATTGAGTATGTTTCACTAGGTGTACATTTCTTAAAACTTGTGCTAGGTATATTCTGTCAGCATTCTTTTCTTAGTGTATACATGTATATAAAACTAGTTATGATAATGTTTTTATGTACATGTACCTATGAAAAGTCATTTATAGTACAGTATAAGCATATTCTGCAGTGATTTCTCAGTATGATGTAGGTCTGATTAGACATTTTATTATACTTCTATTACTATCAGACTTACGTTAATAGACAGGAATGATTAACAAACATGATAGTAATTCTATATTACTTTCCTATCAGGAATAGATTTATCGATATGCAATATATTCAATCGCATTTAAACGCATCAATGATTTAACCATAGCATAGTCGTATCTGTTCTATAATTGCCTGACAAAATACCCTATGTTTTATATAGGTGACAGTGGTTATTGGGTTTATATATTTGTGCTGATCATTGTTTTATTAATGCATATTTCTAAGGAAATGGGGTTTTATGATATTCTCTGATGCCGTGATGGATAGGTCGCTTCCTTAGTAATTCACAGCATAGCATTGAGTGACAATAAAATAGTGGGAATTTGTATAGAGTGAAAACAATTGGGTCTTGATTGCCGTGGAATATTTATAGATCATCTAGTCAATAAGTTAAGGTCTATTGATGGAATTTGGCTTTTAATTGGAATATTATCTGTTTATACCAAAGATGCGAATTTCAAAGAAAAGGAAATGTACATTTTTAAGGACATCATTGACAAAGAAAGCAAAAGGTAAAATTTATTTTAGTATTTAATTTTAAATTTAAATTTGGTTTTAGATTAAAATTTGGTTTTACTATAGGAACAGCTGATAAAGTGTTAACTTGTTATTAGAAATATTCTGTCAAAAATAGTTTTATGAATGTCAGCTTATAAAAACGAAGCTTACATATTTCACTTTGAATTAAATATTTACAAAAATAATTTTGTAACATTGTTTGATCATATAATTATAAAGTGAGAGAAAGCTTTATTTTATTGATCATATTGATTATGCTATCTCAATTGTTGTATCAGGTTTTTTTCAGAAGATATTAGAAAAAAAAGTAGTAGGTTATAGAACTTCTATTCATAAAAATTATTGCCATGAATTTGCAGGAGTTATCTCCCTTTTCTTGAATTTACTTCAGTTATCTTTCCTTTTGGAAGAACTTTTTAAGAATTTTATATAGATGATATATTGAACAGTGGTATTTCCTGCACATTGAAATCATGGTGCTCTCTGAATCTATTTTTAATAGAATGTATTGCAGATGCAGTGCTGTAATTTTAAATTCTATTTTAGCCCTCAAAGGGGAAAACACTTCACAGACCTTTAATTTGGTTGTTGAATATCATTAAAGTAAAAGATTATTCCTGGTGTGATAGAAGAGTCAAATTTTGAGAATTATTTAGCAAAATAGAATATAAGAAATTGCATATAAAAAATTGGCCTTATTTTACTATGAACCGATCTAGAGGTAATCATAAATTTCTAGTTTGGAAATGTCTCATTCCCTTTAGGTAATTCATGTTATTTCTTGATATCCTTTCTTATTTATATATGAATAAGTTTGAATCAATTCCTTTTGATATTTATAGATTATCGTTGATCATCTCAAAGAGATTGATTTTCTTGCTTGAGCTGGTACAGCGAAAGTGAGAAAAGCAATCGAGTTGAGATGACCAATGATAATCTGTTTATCGCTATTTTACCTATGACGACGTTGTCAATTTCATGTCAATTTCGTTAGCAACGCCACGTGGCCTCCTTAGTTTCTAGCGATATTTTTTCCATCTCAAGCAAGAAGCATGATATGAAAATTATCACAAAAAAAGATCAAAAGAAAAATGCACAAAATAGCGATAATACATTGTATTCATTATCAAAATATTGGACAGTACAAGAACAGACCAAACCTGCAACCACCAACACCTGCAGATATTGATGAGTAAAAAAGAAAAGTTGTGGTATGATTGCCAATGAGACAACTCTCCCATAATGCATATATATATGCAAGAATTTGTAAAAAGTATTTTAATAATTTAATAATCTGATACATTATCTTGCTTTTCCTGCTGTTTGAAGATCCCTCCTAAGCATGTTATATAATTCTAATCCAATAGCACAAGTGAAAGAGGAAATACATGTACTTTAATCCGTGTAAGATATACTATGGCATGACACTACTAACTGAGAGAAGTCAGTCTCAGTGTCAGACAAATTATATTATATATAGTACTGGAATGTAAAACGTATGCATTAGCAGAATGTTCTTAATCAGTTTGATTTATATGTAGTAATCGATTGAATAATTGTATGCCTACATGTAGAGAGTTGTCTCATTGGCACTCATACCACATCTTCTTATTTCTATATGCTACAGTTAGATGTTATATAATATACATATGAGTTGGTGGTGTTACATCATACAGTCTTAATGTTGTTAATGGGTTTGATTTTTATGGAGTTATGGATTGAATGACTCCTAAGAGGGTCAATTGATCATTTTTGTCATGTTGACGTACTTTTAGGTCTTACTTTGCTGTACATTATCATGATTATTGCTGTTTACAGTTTATCTCTATCTATAATAATATTCAAGATAATAACAAAAAACAGCAAAATTTCCTTAAAATTACCAATTCTAACTACATGTATGCCTACATTTAGTTACTACAGTTAGATGCTAGGCCATAAAAAAGAATAGGTTTGTTTGCCCAAACCCTACCTACCCAGAAAAAAGCTGCCTATTCAAATTCTTTTATTGTCCTGATTTAAAGAAGTTATTTTTTAATCAAATAGGCATGAAGACTAATAAACATCCAATACGTAAATTTCTTTAAAATATGCCTACCTACCTACCCACTGTCTCAACCTTGGGTAGGGTTTGAGCAAACTAAAATATTTTTAATTGTGGCCCTATGTAATGTACATGTGAGTTGACGGTGTTACGTAATCGGTCTAATGATTGTAAGTCTACATGTAGAGAGTTGTCTCATTGGCACTCATACCACATCTTCTTAATTCTATTTACTACAGTTAGATGTTATATAATATACATATGAGTTGGTGGTGTTACATCATACAGTCTTAATGTTCTTAATGGGTTGATTTTTATGGAGTTATGGATTGAATGATTATATGCCTACATGTAGAGAGATGTCTCATTGGCACTTATACCACATCTTCTTATTTCTATATACTACAGTTAGATGCTATATAATATACATTTGAGTTAGTGGTGTTACATCATACAGTCTTTATGTGGACAGTTGTCTCATTGGCAATCATACCACATCTTCTTTTTTATATTTATGTTCTTAATGGGTTTGATTTATATGAAGTTATGGACTGAAGGATTGTATACCTACATGTACTTACTAGTAGACAGTAACATCGCTATATAATGTACATACAAGTTGGTGGTATTACATCATACAGTCTATATAAGAAAGAAGATGTGGTATGATTGCCAATGAGACAACTATCCACAAAAGACCAAACTGACACAGACATTAACAACTATAGGTCACCGTACGGCCTTCAACAATGAGCAAAACCCATACCGCATAGTCAGCTATAAAAGGCCCCGATAAGACAATGTAAAACAATTCAAACGAGAAAACTAACGTCCTTATTTATGTAAAAAAATGAAGGAAAAACAAATATGTAACACATAAACAAACGACAACCACTGAATTACAGGCTCCTGACTTGGGATAGGCACATACATAAATTATGTGGCGGGGTTAAACATGTTAGCGGGATCCCAACCTCCCCCTAACCTGGGACAGTGGTATAACAGTACAACATAAGAACGAACTAAAAAAATACCCTATCATATGGCCTATATATATGCTTGACATGCTTTATATTTCCTGCCACGTTATCTAAAATATATCTTGATGTGCCCATGGTTGTCTTTTATGGTTTTTGCACGGATCAGTGTGATTGTCAGGCTAAATTATGACAGTAAATGTCTGATTTCTTTGCTAGATTTTTTTCTATTTCTATTACTTCATGGTTTTATTCTTCAATTCCTAGTTGTGGCATGATTGTTGGTTTGCAAAGAATTTCCACTAAAAGTGGTGCTAAAGGCCATTTTAAACTTGCAGTGAGGTGGGAGGTTTTTGCTCAATCTTTAAGGCCTCACTGTGACTTGGAGATGAAGAACAACTTTACATTCCCCCCACAAAGAGGTGTTGTCATAAATGACCTTAACAGATTTTTACAATTGATTAAGTTCAATTTTGTATGAGAGTTTTCATCTCAATTAACATATAAATTGTGCCAATAGCCAATACAAATTTTGAAAACATAAACTGAGAAGTCCATCATTAACCATTATTAGACCATGATTAACAGAACTATGGACAAAAGAAAAGACAGCTGAAGGAACAAATATAAAAAAAGAAGATGTGGTATGATTGCCAATGTGACAATTGTCCACAAGAGACCAAAATGAATCTGAAATAAACAACTACAGGTCACCGTATGGCCTTCAAAGCATCTTTCACCGTACACACTAGAGACACTAAGACCACCTGGAGGACACTAAGGGCACTTTTAGTGCCACTCAGTGCTCAATTTGAAAACCAGTACAAAGATTTGCTAAAGGCTTAGTATCTCATAAGTAAGAGCAGTGTTTTGCCAGTTGCAAGAAGTGTTTGTTCCATTTTATGGACATGTAAATCATTCGAAAGTTGCTGAGAAATGATTTGATTTAGTCTAGGGTTCTGAAGAGAAAATCTAAAATTGAATTGATGGTTCAGTTTACTAGAATTCAATAAAGATGGAGACAGTGGCTTTGGAATTTAATGTTAATATCATGGCATTTAATTTTTGATGTAAATTGAAGATGGGATAACATTACACATGCCAGGCATTCATTTATTCAATCAAATTAATGTTTTCCTATTGTGAGGTAGAAATTTCGTCTCAAACAATTTGATTAAAAGGCAAATTCATTTTAAATTTCTACTGCACATGTTTATTACATGGGTTCCTAATGTACAGAATAATTGAGACACTTATATTGAATGAGAAATAAGCATACATATTAGGAAAGCTCGTAAGAAAATTTTGCTTTTCTATTTGGTAAAAATCCATCGATGTATATTTTTTACATCATAAACTGGTTATAGTTTTAAACATGTGTTATTGCCATTTGTCTGAGATGTTGTCTTGTCTGAGAGAAAGTCACAGATGTGAAACTTAAACATGCTGTTTCAGATATTATCATCAGTTGTGTCAACAGTTGTTTAAGTTTGTGTGATTAAGAAAGTATGCTTAAGAGAAACCATCAATAAATAAAAAAAATAACTTGGTATGTGTCTGATAATCATCTTTTTCTCATTTACTTTTAATCCTCATTGTGATCAGGTAGTCACCAACCATCTTTGTCTCAATTACTTTTGATCCTCATAGTGATCAGGTGGTCACCAACCATCTTTGTCTCAATTACTTTTAATCCTCATAGTGATCATAAAGTCACCAACCATCTTTGTCTCAATTACTTTTAATCCTCATAGTGATCAGATAGTCACCAACCATCTTTGTCTCAATTACTTTTGATCCTCATAGTGATCAGGAAGTCACCAACCATCTTTGTCTCAATTACTTTTAATCCTCACAGTGATCAGATAGTCACCAACCATCTTTGTCTCAATTACTTTCCATCCTCACAGTGATCAGGTAGTCACCAACCATCTTTGTCTCAATTACCTTTAATTCCCACAGTGATCAGGTAGCCACCAACCATCTTTGTCTCAATTTTTTTTAATCCTCATAGTGATCAAATAGTCACCAACCATCTTTGTCTAAATTACTTTCGATCCTCATAGTGGTCAGGTAGTCACCAACCATCTTTGTCTCAATTACTTTTAATTCCCACAGTGATCAGGTAGCCACCAACCATCTTTGTCTCAATTACTTTTAATCCTCATAGTGATCAGATAGTCACCAACCATCTTTGTCTCAATTACTTTCCATCCTCACAGTGATCAGGTAGTCACCAACCATCTTTGTCTCAATTACTTTTAATTCCCACAGTGATCAGGTAGCCACCAACCATCTTTGTCTCAATTACTTTTAATCCTCATAGTGATCAAATAGTCACCAACCATCTTTGTCTCAATTACTTTCGATCCTCATAGTGATCAGGTAGTCACCAACCATCTTTGTCTCAATTACTTTCGATCCTCACAGTGATCAGATAGTCACCAACCATCTTTGTTTCAATTACTTTCAATCCTCACAGTGATCAGGTAGCCACTAACCATCTTTGTCTCAATCACTTACGATCCTCACAGTGATGAGGTAGCCACCAACCATCTTTGTCTCAATTACTTTTGATCCTCATAGTGGTCAGGTAGCCACCAACCATCTTTGTCTCAATTACTTTCGATCCTCATAGTGATCAGGTAGTCACCAACCATCTTTGTCTCAATTACTTTCGATCCTCACAGTGATCAAGTTGTCACCAACCATCTTTGTCTCAATTACTTTCGATCCTCACAGTGATCAGGTAGTTACCAACCATCTTTGTCTCAATTACTTTTGATCCTCACAGTTATCAGGTTGTCACCAACCATTTTTGTCTCAATTACTTTTAATCCTCATAGTGATCATGTAGTCATCAACCATCTTTGTCTCAATTACTTTTATCCTCATAGTGATCAGGTAGTCACCAACCATCTTTGTCTCAATTACTTTTGATCCTCACAGTGATAAGGTAGTCACCAACCATCTTTGTCTCAATTACTTTTAATCCTCACAGTGATCAGGTAGTCACCAACCATCTTTGTCTCAATTACTTTTATCCTCATAGTGATCAGGTAGTCACCAACCATTTTTGTCTCAATTGCTTTTAATCCTCATAGTGATCAGATAGTCACCAACCATCTTTGTCTCAATTACTTTTAATCCTCATAGTGATCAGGTAGTCACCAACCATCTTTGTCTCAATTACTTTTCGATCCTCAGTGTCAGGTTGTCACCATCAATCTTTGAATCATCATGGTGTCTCAATTCAGGTTCATTGTTAAGTTTCAGGAAGTCACCAGTCATTTTCATCTCAATTACTTGCAATCCTCATGGTGAAAAGGTTATGGCAACCTGTCATCATCTTTATTACCGTTATGCTAGTCACCATCTAAGAGAATACATAATATTTAGGAACATTGTGAGGTGTTGTGGTCTAAAAAGAGGGACGAAAGATACAAAGGGACAGTCAAACTCATAAATCTAAAACAAACTGACAACGCCATGGCTAAAAATGAAAAATACATTTATTAAATGAGGTTTTTAAAGTGGATTTCTAGGAAATAAAATAGACAACATTTGAGAGAACCATTTTTATCATGTGTCTTTTTCGATTAGAATAAAAAATAATTGTTTGCAGGAAGTCTTATGTTTTTGTTTTAATCAACTATCTACCATCAAATCCCCAACACTGGTACCCTTTGACCAACAAGTTGTCTTACTTAATCACTGATATTGGTGTCCAAATTACATCAATAGTCCCTGGGGTTATTGAGATCTAAAGAGGAAACAATTTGCAATTAAGGAATTCTTTCTTGGATTGAATTGAATATGACAGGTCTGTTATCTAGATTGTGAAAAGGCATTATTAAATCAAAATGTACTTTTAAGGACATTCAAGTGTAAAGTTACGTATCTGTAAAATAACAAAAGGAAAATGATGACTCCAGGTGCACTTCACTTGATTTATTGATTGGTTATTTGGTGTTTAACACTGCTTTCAGCATTATTGGCTATTTCATGGCAGCCAATTTTATTAATGAAGAGAGAACAACTGAACTTTCACAGGAGAACTGGCAGTCCAAGTAATATTTGAATGGAATGTGCCTGCCACATGTGCCAATAATCTCAGTGTTGGCAGGCTTTAGTGATACAGTGAATGAACAGCCATACATTTCAGCACTGTTCCTTAGCTCATTGTGTGTTTTTTTGGTACTGATTTGTGTCAGGAATAGATACTCCATATCTCTTGTTTTTCTATTAGAAGGGAAATGGGGAATATGTCAGAGACAACAACCCAACTATAAATCACATAACAGCTGAAGTTCACCAATGGGTCTTCAATGCAGCGAGAAAATTCCTTGCCTGGAGGTGGGCCTCAACTAAATACCGCTTTTCCACTAAGGCCTAACTTCTCTTGAAAAGCAAGTTGTAAACTTTCTATAAGCAGAACTGCAATTATATCAAATGTAGCTCATAGTCTTCAGGCATTCTTTCTTACTTTGTCTAATAGAATAGATTAATTACTGTGGTGTAGTAGTACTCAGTATAGATTATCATTAATAACATGCAGGTATCCAGGTCATGACCCCAATCAATGTCCATCAAATGATTTTAGCAGTTATCTTGTTAGTATTCAATTGATTTATATATAGAGTTCTTAGTTATCATTTTTTACCCATTTCTATAATCGGGTGATGATTGGTTTATTGTTAATGTTTTATGCCCCATCAGCACAATAAGATTATATTGAAGGGATAAATATGAAATGGATGATATAAAAAAGTTGATAAAACTTTGACTGCCACAGGAAATTGATTTTTTGTCCAGCCTGCGACTTTTGTCGCAGAAAACTTGACATAGGGATAGTCATCCAGCGGCGGCTATGGCAGCTATGGCTGTGGTGGCTACGACAGCAGTGTTATCTCACTTCTTATAGGCTTTATATTTTAGAAGGTGGATGACCTTGATGCTTTATACTTTGTATATAGATGCCTCATGTTAGGAAGTTTCCGTCAGTCACATGTCCAATGTCCTTGACCTCATTTTCATGGTTCACTGACTACTTGAAAAAAAGGTTTTTAGTTTTGGTCTTTTTTTCTAATACTTTATGAAACAGGTCAACTATTTTTAGTGAATGGAAATATTTTAATATCTTAATGTCTGTTGCACAGGTTTTATTTGACTGTGACCCCATTTTCACAGTTCATTGCTCTGTTAAGTTTTTTTGTGTTGTGGTCTGTTTACCTCAACTGATGAGTAATGATGCTTAAAAGGTCTTTTTTCATTCAAGGAAATGTCCTGCTCTTCAACATTGGCTGTTGTTTTGATGCAAACAAAGAACCCCATTGAGGGGTTTGCAATAAGAAGTTAATAATATGTTGTAAATCTTACCATACCATGTTAGACATATATTTGCCCCCCACCCGACAGGTTACATGGGACATAGAAGTACTATGGGTTTTTCTATGTAAATGTCAAAAATGTATAAAACTTATATCAAAGTCTTATAACAGCACTGTTTCAGACAAGTTTGAAAATGGGTGTGGATCAGTTAATTTTTTAGAGACTTATGTCCCTTGTATTAACACAGAATTATTTTTAACTGGATTACATTTTTGAGAACATTTTGAAAAATTACTTTACCTTTATTCTTATCCTATATATTGAACTAGATTAAAAGATACTTTTTGTTTGGTTTGCGACTATTAAGTCATGAAAGTGAGTCACTCAGATATGTGTGTATACAGGATCATCTGAGTCAATAATTGTTAAATTTTGTTATTCACCGATTTTGGTAAGTCAGTGCATGAAAACATTTACTTAAATTATTTCTTTTTCATAAGGATCTGATTATTAGACTCTATCCTAGAAATTTTGGTAAAGTTTGCATTTTGAAGTTTGTAACAGGGTCAATTTATCTATTATACACATATACTGTCTCAAGCACATGAAGCACTTAGATAACTTTTTTTGCCAAGACAGTTTTTAACTTAGTTTTCTTTATTGGACTGTTTTCAGTATTTCCTAGGTTTACAGACATTGTTCTGTGTCCACAGTTTATTTTATCCTGTTGATCTGACATTTTTTATAGATACTCTCCTCTAAAATTAAAACAAAAGCAACATTTTCATATTAATCATTAATAACAATAATTCTGTTCTAATAGATGATGTGTTAGACAAGAAAGTTATGAAAAAATAGATAAATCTAATTTTATGAAAGAACTAGATTTCTGCTTATTGACATAACTCCCTTAGGCTGAATAATTTTGTTAACATTGGTGGCAGCAGCCTTCAGATTTGGTTAAGGATATTTCTTTTGTTTTTGAATTTTTGCCGCGTATTTTGAATCCTCTGATTTTATCCATGTAGTGCCATAAAAAAAAACCCTGCTAACCCCTTCTTTTCAAGTCATAATTTTATTACTATAATTAGTTTAAAAATCCACATTTGAAAATCCTATGAAATCAATGTTATTTTTCATAACTAATTTAAAAAGAAAAAGGTGCTAATGTTAAATGTATGAAAAGTCTAGAGGGAAACATTTCCCACCAAAAGTCTAGAGGGAAACATTTCCGACCAAATTAAATTTTAAATGGCCTATATCTTGAAAATTAAGCACATCATGTTTTTCTACTTTTATAGTTCCTTTATTCATATGCTATCAATTTATAAAATTCTAAGAAAAAGCTTGTTATTTTGAAACACAGTAGAGAACTTCCTTAAGGCAGGAAGGATGTCACATCAAGATAAAGAATTGTATCTTTTCGGAAACAATTAGGATTGATTGCGGAAAAACAAGAGTTCCTCTTTTATTTTTTCCAACTTATCCTAATATGATAAATTGAATTGTTGTGCCTATTATTAGATAATAATGGAATTTTGGGTTAAAAGAGATGTAGCTGCATGATTTTGAAAAAAAATTGTATAGTAATATAAAATCTTCTTGAAATAATAAGAATTTCAAATTATCTTGCCAGAGGTGTATATTTTATAAAAGTTTTTAGAAATACAAAATAGAAGTAGAATTTTTTTTATTGCACCAAGACTAAAAAAAGCCAGAGGAGTTCTGAAATATTAATGAAAAGTTTGAAAACATGAGAATCACAATCCTTAACAATTCTTTGCTGGAGGTTGCATTTTTTGTTCTTAAGAAATGTAGGTATTGATTTGAACATATTGATTATCTTGTTATTTGAGTATTATAAGTTCTCTCTTGGAATATTCAAGCTGTCATGCAGTGGTCAAATGAAGACAGAAGTGTTAGGCAGCAGTATTAACAAAAATCATAATAATAATCTAGTGGTACCGTAAAATAAAGACATTAATTATAATACATATTATGTAATGGTATAAAAAAAAATGAAAAAAAACAACCATCTTTTGAATATCATATGTAAGGTCTGTTTTTTAAATTTTCCAAATAACATATGTGATAAGACTAGATAAGATAAGTTTCCATATTGTTAAGTCTAGACTAAACTATAGAAAATCTATGTATATTGTATCAAAAGCACTTTTTGAGGTGTACTTTTCGAGTCAATGCATGGGTGTGTTATTTTTATTGAAAGTTTCTCATCCAAATAAATTATTAATTGCAATAACACAGGAAACAATAACATGTACATTTGTAAATTTTAAAAATCAATTTACGTACATCTGTGCTTTTATTGTGAAATTTGACACATCCCTCAATCAGTTTCATATTAATTTATGGTACTAAATAAAATATAGATAGTTTTGTCAATTTCAGAAGAATTGTCTAAAGTTCGGAAATAGACATGTTGTTATTTATTTATAATTATGATGTAAAGTGCTTTTCAATATTGAGCCAAACATAACATGGTTGTTTATTTTATTTTATGTAAAATCTAATTGATCAAACAAACAAACCATGATGAATTTTAGAAGAAATCTTTTAAAAAGATGCTTAATTTACAAGAAATAACAGAAAGCTTTGATTATCTGTTGTTACCAGTGTTTATTTAATTATTACCCATCTTGAAAAAGATTGTGCACCCAAGCTGACATTTTGAATTCTGTAAATTTCATTAAAGCTTTGAAGTGCCGTTGACTTTTGTGGCTAAAACAATAATTAGTTAGTTTACAAAGTGACATCGATCTACGAGTTCCTTTGTAGACATCAGCTCAATTGTGAAAGTACTTCTTTGCGTTACGTAATATTATCCAAATCTCATTTAGCAAGCTGTTACTTTATTACTCGGAAATGGCAAAATTCTTGCGAGGCAATGGAGTGGTACAAAAATTAAATGAAGATTGCTTTTTGCAGATGTTTTTACTTAAAAATGGCAAACTCTGCAGTAAAAGAATCCCAATAGTACCAAAATAAAAAGCAATTTAGTTCCTATATATAGATTTGCTGACCATATGGAAAAAGTTTATCTTGACTAAAATGTTTACCACTTATTTATAGCTAATTATCAATGATGTCCTTTTATAGATGCCCAAATTAAAGATGGCATTTTTGGGGAAGACGGCTTCAAGCCGTCAATCCCCAATGGGGTTGACCAGAGTGACATTCCCTCACATCATTCATTTTGTTTTTATAGTGTGAAAAACCCCCCAACAAATCTTACTGAGAATGATGAGATGGGGAGACACAAATGAATAAATTGACTTTAAACACTTTTTTACACATTTCCCTTCTGTTTCTCTCAAAATTATCGTATATTGAGCTCTCCTTTACACTATTTACGTTTCTTTTACAATCCGGAAAAATCAGTATGACGAGATATTCTAAATATATCCAACCTACATTATATTTTATAGTGACGTCATTGTTGGAATGCCTCACTACGCATAAGCAGGAATATCCTTCACTGCATGGTTATTAACATTCTCAAAGATTGTGCACTTATTAAAAATAGTATTTGTTAAATTTAAACATAATGATGTTTGCTGTAGATGATTCAAACATCAACATGCATTACTTTTATTTGTAGGTCAACAACTTTCAAAGGAAACAGGTAGTCCGAGGGGCTACATGAGATCGGGGAGAGAAACGATCTTTTCAATTTTTTTCTGTAAAACTCTGTTTTTAGAATCTTCCTCCAATTCAGGAGCACCTCAATTTTGAGCTAATTATCCATTAAAATAAACACTTAAAATGTGACATTTAGTATATGATAAGTAGTCTTCCAATAAAACTAAATTTTGTGTACCAACATAATCATTGTAATAGTTACAAAAAAAATTACAAATGTTGCATTTTGTAGTTTAAACCTATTTATTCATGAAATTTTACAAATATTTCAAAATGTAGGATTTGGAAAAAAGCTTCACACAGTTTACATCAATCATATTGCTATTTTTATTAGTACCTGTATCCCTGTGATGAGAGATGTAACTGGGAACTTTATCAATGGAAATTTAAAACTGAATAGATTTTTCAGTCCTAACTTTCTTAAGAAATAAATTAAAAATCTGTACTGTCACAAAAAAAGGAAAATGGCCCTAGCCTGCAGTTCAGTCATACACTATTAAGATTTCAAAAATAATTGTAGTTGTTGTTAAATGACAGAATTTTAGATAATTAACTATCAACTTTAATTGAATGTTTAGATTTAGAAGATGCAGATCTCTTCCATTGGTCTAAATTGAATCCTAAACTAAAGAAACGAAATTACATTAAACAACAATTGATTCCAATAGTGTCAACCTTCCACATGTTCTAGCTGTTGTTTTTTTTCATTCTTTATATGAAGACTATCAAAAGATAACCCCCCCCTTCCCCCCCAAAAAAAACATAAATAGAAACAAGGGCCGTCTTTCCCCTCAGAGCTTTTCAGCTCTTTGATTAGCATTCCATAAATGGTTGTGATGGTAGAAATTCTTATCTGCAAATTTCCAAATTTGATCAGTTAATTCATAATCAATTCTGTACATTTTTTCTGGGACTATTCAGTCTATTGCATTTTTTTCCTGCAGATTCAGAAAAATTATAAAATTTTTGTGAATAATTTTCAAATGCATATCGGAAAAAAAGAGAAACACCTAAATCTGCTAATTTAACATCTGTTTGTTTTGCACCTGTACGTTATTAGATAATAAATAAACCATCATGCACTTATTGACTTGATTGATTTTAGTTTGTTTTTCTATAATAAGGGAGAATTAAAATAGCTCATTTGTTTATATATTGATGAAGACATTTTATCTCTGCAAGAAATCTAAAATTTCATAGCAGAAAATAAGGCATGTTTTTCAAGTAAATATATAGGTTGGAACCCCCTTTTTTTTTGGCAGATCAATGCATTTGAATGGGGACATATAGTTGGACCCCCCCTCCCCCTGTCCTGGGTTGGGAACCCCCCTTTTTAAAATGGCTGGATCTGCCCCTGAATTTATTCCTCATCTTTGTTGCCTTTTCATAAGATGTTGGTTTTGGTACAATTTCATCTTAAAAATATCAGGTTTTTTTTAAAACTGGCTTTCAGACATTGTCTACCTAATATATCAAATTCTCAATCACCCCTAGTCTAGAAAAGTTGTGAGAGGATTAAGGAGAGACTTAATAATGAGGATAATCCATCAACATAAAATTCCTGAAAGGAAAAATCAACATTTTAATAGATATTACTTCTGACAACAATTAACATATCATTCTTGACTTTCTAAAATTGGAGTTGAAGCAATTTACTTCCTGTCATATAAGGTGGCTATTTCAGTGTAAATCTAGATCTGAGTTGGAGGCCATCTTTGATTTCAGATCAGATTAATATTACTTAAATCAAAAGAAAAATGGAAAATCTTAATTTCTTACAATAGAATTTAATGCCATCAGATTCTGATTCTAAAGATTTGAAGACATGTTAGTTTTATATAACAAAATTCCCATAAAATTAAAAATTTAAAGCTTGAATGAGAATTTATTAAACAATGTGGTCTCTTAATTAGACTGTGAAGCTGTCCTGCTGTGAGGACTTTGCTGATATAACTTGATGCCAATAAGGATCTTAAACAGATTTAAGGTAAAATCATAAGTCTCTTGTAAGGAGTGAAAACTGCATGTTAAAGAGAACTTTTTCAACAATAATTTTTAGGAGTCTGTAGGTGGCTGGTTGCAAGGCCAAAATTTTCTCTTTTTTTCCGCTTGCACTTAAAATTTCCAAACCTTCATCCTGATTGATCAACTTTGCAGAACCTTAACATATTGGATTTATCTTTGATTTGTTTTCATCCAGAATTGTGCATGAAAAACAACAATCAATTAGACAAACTCTTAATGAATCTAATTCTGCTGTTGAAATACCTTCTTGTCTTATAAGTGATCCTTTGTTTAGAGAACACTTTGTATTGAGAATGTTTTATTACTAGTAATCACTTAAAAAAAAACCAAACAAACTTGTGATGATTAGAACTGTTGTGTGGGCCAATGACGCTGTATAGTTGCTTTGTACAAATACATCAGAAGAAATTTTGTGACGGAAGGTGTTTTAATGCACTTGAAATAAATGCGCCTATTTCATTTCTGTTCATAGTACATGCACATCATAGCAAGCAATTAGCCTTTATTAATAAAGTTATATATAACTTTGAACTGTCTTTAATTAATTTCGCAATTTTCTTCTCAGCTTCTTTAAATGTCAAATGTTGATCATGATGTTTAAGATAACACTAAATGTTTGGAGTGTGATATTTCTAGCTTATAGCTGGTAAGCATCCAGTAGATATGTAATTGCACATGTAACAAAAAGCATTTACATGTATGAGGCTCCAGTAGGGTAATTTAACCCCCTTGGGAAACAAAGTTACATTTAAAAATTTCCTTAGATCACCTGCAGGTCACTTTTAAGCAAACGTAGAGTTTTTAATTGATTTGATTCTTGGTTTTAAAATTTTTTAAATTCACAGATCGGTTTTAATGAGATTTTTTAAAAGGATGCAAGGTGGCAAGGAGCAGGGTCTGGAAATGGTCATATTTGCCAGTCATGACACAAACTTTAAGCTATTTGTCCTAAACAGCAGTTTGGAATAAAGGACATTTTGTTACAGAAAAAATTCAATCATTTCATTTTAAATAGGTTTCTTAATCATTATTTTGCTTTAGTTTTTGTACTGGAATTCCTTTCCTGTAATAAAAGTACCAAATTTGGAGTCACTTGATGTGACCATATGTTGATTCATATTGGTTTGAGGTTAAAGCTACTTTGGGTTTGAAGTCTTTGTGGTCACTTTGGTTGAAACAAAAACAGACCTTTTTTGGGTAACTGTATACTATAGGACTAAGACACTTTATACAGAAATTGGCTTCAAAACATTATAACAGCATGTTTTAAAATTACTTCAATTTTATTTCTTTTTCAATAAATAGTATACAAATAAGACTATAACACTGTAAAATTAAAATAAAACATCTCTTAATTCCTATTTTTCTCAGGAAATATCCATGATATTATAATAATATGGATTATGATGTCAAACATATTTTTAAAAGACTAAGAAAAATCTGATACCCTAGAGAACCATGAATTGGAAATCTCCATACAGATCTAGAGAGATTAAAGGACTTTTTTGAAAAAAAATAAACATCATGGGCAAACACATTTAATGATGTTCACTAAAAAAAACTCATTGTCCATATGAATTTGCTACTTTTGGGTAAATCTCACCAAAGCATCATATGGAAACAATTGGTAGTTGACTCTAGCTAGTACTGATTTTGTACAGGAAATCTTTTAGGTATAAAACCAGTGGGATGAATCTGTTAACAGCATGCCAAGTTTCAATTATTGCAATGTTAACTAATGTTTCATTTTCACATAGATGAAACAAATCACATTAGTTGACTATAATTATAATGGATTCTGTCATTGCACATAATGTCAGAGAATATTATATGTTATTAATATTAATCTTAGGATGTGATTTACATAGAAATATATGGTATACTGTAAATTTATAATTTTTTTTTATCAGCTATGGTTTCCTTTCTCAAATTTGTATTTTTGTATTTGTAATCACACACCAGATTAGCCCAAATCAAAACTGCGGAGGGATCCGAATCCCTAAAAACAATTAATGAAAAGTAACATTTGTTACAACAATGGGCAACTTAGAGTAAAATCTGGATCCAATACCTACAGAGAAATCATGCACCATTTATAATAAATATACATGCACCAGGTTTTCTTCAAGTAACCAATATATCTTAATTTTTTTCAGAAATGAAATCATTGAAAATCGACAATAAAGTTAAAGAAAAGGAAACTGCTGTTTGTAAATCTGTCTCAAGTAATGAAATTGTTTTACCTAATGGTAAGTATAACATTTCATGTGGTGAAAATATCTTTATTATGGTTGTCTATAAGTTTAGTTCTTTGATAAGGAGGGGGAGGACCTTTTTCGGGACATCGGAATTTCCGGAATTTATCCTTTCAGGTTCCAGGAATTCTTTCTTTCGAATTTCGAGATGTCAGGATTTAAATTTCTTTTTTAAGCCCAGGATTTTGGGATCAGGACCCTTCCGACCCTCCTTCTTTGATATTGACGTTCAAAGAGTGCATTTGTTTTTAACCTAAAATTTTGTCATCAATGCCTTATTTGGTAAACGCTAAGCTGCTTGAAACAAACAACTACAACCTAATGGTTTACATAGTTAGGTTAGAAACAAATGCGCTCATGATCATATAGCATGTACAGAAAACACAGAAAAATGGAAAAGAATATCAGGAAATGATTATTTATGAAAAGATAATTTAGTCTCTTCATGGATTTATTTTCATGGATTTTATTTAGTACTACAAGGGGTAGTCTGTACTTCAGTATTATCTGTCTGTCACATAATTATCAGTTGACAAATTAGCTGCATGACCAAAAGTTTAAACATACAGATTAGTTAATTACGCAAGTGATTGTTTATATATCTTGTTAAGAAACAAATGTGCTTATATCATGTCAGAAAACACAGAAAAATAGAAAACAATTTCAGGAAATGGTTATGAACGGAAAGAAAATTTTGTTTTTAAGTGTATTTTTAACAAGTTCTCAAAGGAGTATACTGTACTTTAGTATTGTCAGTCACATAATCACTAGTTGACAAATTAGCTGCATTATTGATTGTGAATTCAAATTGTCACAATTATTGCAAGATGTTTCTTGGGGAAATATCTATAAGTACAAAGTGATCATCGTGCAACAGTCATGTGATAATTGTATGATGTTCTTAGAAAAGTCATTGAAATACATATTGGTATATCTTAAACTCTCTCATTTTGATAGAATTCCTGGTTTTGGTTTAAATAGAAAAAAATTAAGAAGAGAAAAATTGGCATTAAATTTTTAGAAATTTACAAAAAAGTCACAAGAAAATTAAGATAGATTAATACACATTTTTGTTTAGGGGCCAGCTGAAGTTTTTTCCAGGGGCAGGATGTTCTCGCTGTGTTGAAGACCCATAGGTGGCCTTTGGCTGTTTTTTTCCTCTTTGGTCAGATTGTTGTCTCTTTGACACAATCCCCCCCCCCCCCCATTTCCATTCTCTATTTCATAATCTGTATAAGAAAATTTTCTTATACATTTACGTCTAAACAAAATATTTTATTTAAAAAAATAAAATAACAAAATAAAATAAAAATAGAAATGTCTTTATTTTTGAAGACAGAATTAAGCTATCAGTACGTAAGACTTATTAAGTCTAGAAGATGAACAGTTATAGATATTTATGGCCTGTAAATAGCTTAAACCATTGATTTTACAACATAACAGTTGACATTTTGGTAAAAACATATTAGATGTACATCACATTCCTACTAATGCTGTAATAATTATGGTATTTCTGTGGGATACCAGCCGACCATCAGTCAATACATTTCAGAAAAAGGTGCATATGACGTGTTTAAAACTTTTGAATAGTTGCAGTTTACTAGCAGTAATCACGCCATTCATAGACCAATAAAATATCAATTTACACTTCTTTTGACAAATGATGACATGTTCTGTAAGAACTATTTTCTGTAGAAATCTTGGGAATATTATTAATATTACAAAATCGGAAAACTGTCATGAAATATAGAAAAAATAAATATTTTGAAAAGATGCTGGGATGTGTTTTAAGACTTAGTGTGGTTATTAAGTTGTAATTTTCTTGATCAAATTTGGATCATGCCAGGCTCCAGAATGTTGTGTATTTTCCTGTGTTCAACGTTTTAAGCAACAATATTTTTTGTATCCTGAATATTACTCTTTTTGTGTACAATAGATTTTATATTGGGGCCGAATATGGCCTTCAGAACTCATTCCTTATTAAAAAATGAAATGAAAATGAATTGAAATTTATATCTTTTTACTTTCAGGTACCCCTATGGGAGAAAGTCAGTTAATGTTAGAAGCATTGAATGGATTCCTAATTCTCTTAGATAGGAAACGGAAGATTTTATTTGTATCCAAGAATGTTGAAGACCACTTAGGAATATCCCAGGTAAAAGACGATACTGTAGATTCACTTATTTTTTTGTGGGTACCAGTTTTCATGGTTTGAGGAAAACTTTCATTTTTGTAAATACAACTGTACTTAGTTTCATAGTTTTTGCCAATGTCTATTTGCATACAAGCCTACATTGTATATAGGACATTGATATTTAGGTGAATATTATTTTAATTCATGGTTTACATAATACTAATACCTACTAAATCCATGAAAATTGGTATCCAATGAATAATAATGAATCTACAGTATGTGCCAGTGAAAGTACATCAGTACTTTTATATTTATGTAATGATCAATGTTTATCAAGGTTGATAAACGGAAGGAAAAAGTCATAATTCTTTGATACAAAGGGTACATTAGATGCATAATCCTTAAACATGGGAAAGTGCATCTTAAAATGTGTTTCCTAGTGTATTTAAGTGGCTTTACATCCTCTTAACACTTGTGTCCAATTTATGATAGGACATTAAAATTTTGTTATTTTCCATGTTACATAATTACTTTTTAAATAGTTGTAAAATCACATGTATTTTAAGGATGTTTGCAACTCTTGTTCAAAATAACATGCTTTTTAAAAGCCTGCAATAGATTGATAGTATAGAAGTACAATAAAAAAATATGAAAGGTTCATTGTCCTTGATTTTGAGATATATAAGTCATGGACAAGTTGTAGGAAAATTCTTTTTTTTTACATTTTTCCTGCATTTTTTTTGGTTTCAAAATACATGGAAAAAAATCAAGGATTTCATTAGATTTAAAAAAAAAAAAAAAAGCTTTTAAGGTAGTTCGCTTATCAGTTTCAAAGTAATAAACTTTTCAAAACACTAGTTTATATTGATAGGGGATTAATAAAGGAATTCAAAGAGCAAATTATATAGGTCACCGTGCTCGTTTTCGAAATACATTGTATTAGCCATTGAAATTTTGGCAGGAAAATGTTCTCTCGACTTTTCATAGCTTTATCATTGACAAGTAAAAGTCCTCAAAAACTATTAAAAAGTAATTAAAATTTTAATAGACTTTAACAGACAACTCATCATTATACATGTATATGAATTATAAAAAGAAAAAAGTGGGTCACCGGGCAAAATTTGTTAATGCATTCAAATGGATAAAACCAGAGGATTCTGAAAATCTGACCAAAATTCCAAAACATGACAAGCCAGCTACCTTAAAACTTTATATGTGCTAAAATATTAAAAATAAGTAGGGATTAGCAGGCAATTTTTTTTAAAGGCAATACATAAAGGTAAAACTAGATTGTAATATATACTCTATGTTTTTAGTGGGAGTCTTTCCTGTCATTCTTCAAGTAGGACCAACTAAGTATTTAAAGCAGTGTCTACCAGGCTACCTATTTGATTTTTTTGTTAATTGATTCACAAATTCTTAATATACATGAAATATTTGCCACTGGACATTAAATAATGAAAATAAGATAAATGAGTCTCTACTGATCTTTTTATATCTTATTCTATTGCATTTCCAGCCAATTCTCTTTTAAGAATTTTCAGAAATTCTATTTATAAACTGACTTTCATTTTAGACAAGGGAGATAACTTTTGATATTCATGATCAGAACAAGAAAAGAATTTCTGACATCAGTATACATTACTTATTGATTGTGTCCTTTTATCCTAATACACTTCTACATTAACTTCAGATGGACATAGATATGAGTAAACTTCCATGCAATAATATAAAGGATAAAAGAATGATAAACAAAATGGAGAATAAATATTTATAAATCAGTCTTGTCTGATGTATGTTTGATAACTTAAAGTAACTGATGTGCTTTCAAAAAAAGCCAAGAGGATATCATTTATATACAATGTATTATTTGGATCAATTGATGCAGATATGTCTGTTTTGTTCTTTATACTGCAATCAGGGCTTTGTTACAAATATTTACATTCAATGGTTTAAATATAAAATCTGTTTTTTTTAAGTTTGTGATTATTGTTTGTTGTACCCAATTTTTCTGTTGTTGACTGCTTGCCTGAGTGGAGGTGGTCATGGTTTTGATCCCTAGTTGGTTCAAACCAGACTTGAAAATTTTACACTGCTTTTCAAAAGATCACCCAAACATTTTGCTGTTGCAGTTTTAAATTTGTACCTCACAGCTCTTTTTATACATATTTGTTATTTTAAATGAGAAGAAATGTAAAAGTAGTTTCTTTAATTAAACAACAGTTCATGTAATGAGTTTGTTTGCATTTAAGGTGCAGCTGATTGGGAAAACAGTTGAAGACTTTATTGAAGAGAAAGACATACCAGAATTACGGAAACAATTCAATTTAAAGTTTATGTCCCAGAGCCACAGATGTGAATCTATGGAAGCTGATGGTATGTTTACAGTCATTCAACAGAAAAATCTTCTGCAAAATTAATTATAATATTTCTATTTATTTGATGACTTGTAGATTTTCTATCCTGGGGGTTTTAGGTTGATTATTCTGGAATTAAAACAAACATACAATCATCCAAAATAACAATAAAAGACCCCCACAAAAAAGAAAGAAAAAAAATAATGTATTATGTATCTTAACAGTTGATTGTTGAAACAACCAATCCTACTGAAACATCTTCCATTCATATTATGCAAGCATTTTTCAGCATTATGGAATATTTTCATAAATGTCATAAAAGTTCATTTTACCTATGATAAATTCTGGCATTGAATGTTTTTTTCTAAGTTCATCCTACATTTAGATTCTGATAGTTTGTTTGCTTTTTAAAACTTTGAACAAGAAGTGTATAAATGGCATCACAATGTAGGACTTGTTTTAGATTATGAATATGCTTTTAAATTTGTATTCCTAATTATTGGTCAATATCAAAGTGGTCTTTGTTATTCATCTACAGTGCTCAATAGTCAGTCTGCAGTGAGGTCCTAAGCTTGATCCCTGCAGTCTGCACTGAGGTCCTAAGCTTGATCCCTACAGTCTGCAGTGAGGTCCTAAGCTTGATCCCTGCAGTCTGCAGTGAGGTCCTAAGCTTGATCCCTGCAGTCTGCAGTGAGGTCCTAAGCTTGATCCCTGCAGTCTGCACTGAGGTCCTAAGCTTGATCCCTGCAGTCTGCACTGAGGTCCTAAGCTTGATCCCTGCAGTCTGCACTGAGGTCCTCAGCTTGATCCCTGCTCATGCCTGTTCGACTTTCCAATCTTAGTTTACTAGGAATGCCATTTTTCGTACCAAAGGTTCACTGTTCTCTCAAAGTTATTTGGCTTCCTCCGCCAATAAAAACTTACCAGTCCTGATATAGCCAAGAGTGTTGAAAGTGGCATTAAAAACCAAAAACCAGTCAATCAATTGATTAATTTTCCTAGATGGATCATGTTTTGTTGTTGGTTTTGATATTAAATTTCAATTAATGCAAACAAGTAAAACAACATGTATGGCCTACATGAAAACGAATAAAACAACATGTATGGCCTACATGAAAACGAATAAAACAACATGTATGGCCTACATGAAAACGAATAAAACAACATGTATGGCCTACATGAAATAAATAAAACAACATGTATGACCTACATGAAAACGAATAAAACAGCATGTATGGCCTACATAAAAACAAATAAAACAAGAGACATGGCCTAATTAATCAAAACATTTTATTTTGGTATTTATAAGATATCAACATTTAATTCAGTGGCATACCTCTGTAGGAGATCAGAAATACCAAAGGTGCATGTAAACATTTCTGACAAAAATTGATATAAATGTATTACTATAATTGTACCAATTAATGAATATTTCTGTAATGTTAGTAATGGGAATGTGCACTCAGTAAATGTCTTTAAGAAAACAACCTGAGCAAATTTAATACCACTGCATATTTCTACAATAATAGGGTGGTGAAGATGTCATAAAATAATATATGTTTAGAACTGTGAGAGACTTATGGATTATTCCTCATACAACAAGTTGTGGGGGTATATGGTTATCACCTTGTCTGTTTGTCTGTCTGTCTGTTCTTGTAAAAGCGACTTTTCCATAAAAAAAGGCTTGACCATTATTGATAAAGCTTAACAAAGTTGTCTATAAATCTAGCTTATATCTTCTTCAACTCAAAACTAAGATTTTCAGTTTTCCTATGGAAGGCTTGTTGTTTTCACTGGGCACTTCGACTTCCTCCACCAATAAAAACTGTCAGCCATGAAATGACTCAAAAGTGGCACTTGAAAGTGGCATTAAAACAACAACAATCAATTATTCATTCATTCTATCTTGAATTCACATCACCAAATAGATTGAAAATTTTGGTATCTAATAATTTTGTAGTATATGAGTTCAGTAGATTTGCTAAACAGTTGCCTGTAATTCAGTGGTTGTCGTTTGTTTATGTGTTACATATTTGTTTTTCGTTCATTTTTATTTACATAAATAAGGCCGTTAGTTTTCTCTTTTGAATTGTTTTACATTGTCTTATTGGGGCCTTTTATAGCTGACTATGCGGTATGGGCTTTGCTCATTGTTGAAGGCCATACGGTGACCTGTAGTTGTTAATGTCTGTGTCATTTTGGTCTTTTGTGGATAGTTGTCTCATTGGCAATCATACAACATCTTCTTTTTTATATTACCAACAAACTGTCCCCCGCCTCACCATTTAACCCCTTCAGTAGAAAATTTTCCTCCAATGAAAAACTTATAGAAGAATATTATTTATAAAACAACATCTTTTCATTAAACGTGTTAATAATAAATTACTTAGGAATAAAAGGTAGAAAAAAAAGTAAATATTAAATTTTGTTATAAAAAAACAAATGTATTTATTATTTACAATACAAATATCTTTCTATTCATTTTGTTCTACTGACGCAGAAAATATTTGTAATCATCTGCAAATTTATAACACAATTCTCTGGAGAAAGTATTGTGATGGAAAATGATAATCGAATAGTATTTCATCAGAGTATTGTGTGAAGTATAATAACCCAAGGGACATAACAAATACTCACTTATTTTTTAAGCTGTAATAAAAAAGCTGCAAGAAAGGATTTAAATGAAAAAACATTTTTTTTTTTAATATATGTTGTTATTTATTTCTCACATTGGTCGTATGAAATGTTTAATGACATTTTATTAAACATTGATAAAAATAACGTTATTCTAAAATTCTTAAAGTAATTTTGATTTTGATGAAAAACACCCCCACATCAATGGTATGAAATTGTTTTGCAGATTTTTCTTTTTTCTATAATATAATGAAAAAGAAACAGGACTTGAATCTAACATCATTTGAATAATAAGACATTGTTAAAAACTGTTTTTCTTATAATTGAAATAATTTCATGTTTTTCAATCACATATCAATTTAAAACACATTCTTAAAGAAATAATAACAGTTCTTGAATCAAATATCATTTAAAACACATTATTTTACAAATCCGTTGTAACCAAAAATAATTACCGATAGGGAAATCAAGCATCATCTGAAACGACTTTATTTTACAAATTTGTTGAAATAAAAAATAATAATGCATCTGGAATTAAGCAACATCTATGGTTTAGAAATGTGTTGCATCAAGACATAATTACAAGTCTGGAATCAAGCCTCATTTAAAAGACACAGTTTTACAAATCTGTTGCAACAAGAAATTATAACGAGTCTGGAATTTAGAGTAATTTAAAAGACATTGTTTTACAAACCTGCTGTAATTTGATATTAGTATAGACTGCTGTCAACTAAATCACTAGAAAAGCATGAAATCGATACTGCAGCTTTGTCAAAGAAAGCTTTAGAGATTTATGCCTGCAGTGAATCTTATGTGCAGTTATTCACACTGACATTTTAGGACAAAATCAACTGTTTGTGCTTTTAAGATTTATATTTCTTTTAAGTAAATATTTGAAAAATAAATAACAGTATTGAAAAATAATGATATAGATTACAATGATATTTCAAAAAAGTCTTAAATAATATCAATGAACTAAAATTGAAATAATTTAGGAAAAAAAAAACAAGAGTGCCTGGGGTAACTAAAGGGGGGCCAGGACCTTATTAGGGACATCAAGATCGGGTGTTTTTAAGCTCAGGATTTCTGGATTGATCCTTTTCGGATCCAGGAATTCTTTTTTAGAATTTCGGGATGTCAGGATTTAAATTTCTTTAAATTCGGAATCTCAGGATTTCATGTTTTTAAGCCAGGATTTTGGGATCAGGACACCTCCGACCCCTCCTCTAACTTTAAATTGGACACCTTATACTTTGCTTGTTCTCTGGCATAATATTTTGACAACAGAAATGTGCCTGCTGATTAAGAATACCAACAAAATAAGCATTAAAAGCTAAGTTATCTACCTTACACCATATGTAGTACTCTGAACTACATGTGAAGTGTATTTTAATTTGTTTAGATTTAGCCCTAAAGGAACAGACTGTTACGCCTTTCTTCAAATTTGGGCTGCACACAACACTTAGGGATTCTGAGGAAGAGTGGTCTAAGTTCAGTTCAACTAAGAGTGATTACTTCTTGTCAACTCTGAGATTGTGAGTTCTGAATCCCAGGCAATGGAAGTTTTTAACGACCTTGACTGGCTGTACTACAGCCTTTGCATGGTCGGTAATCTCTAAATCCCCCAAAAGTCTCAAGATATTTTAACAGAAAATATGCTCGAGGTTTTAGATAAAGTTTATATTGTTCCTTTCATATTTGACACAAATTGAGAAAAAAAAGAAGAAATAAAACAGTGATTTAGATTATACCTTAATTTTTATATATCTCTAATCATATTCTAAGTATAATTTATTTTTCTTTGGAAGATAGCCATCCAGAAGTTAAGGGTAAGAGTTATGTTTCTTTGATTGTGATATATTTTGATATGATTATGCAGTTTTTATTACGGCAACCAGTGTTTGATGGAAACCAGTACAAGTGCATGTAATGCCTAAGAGAAATGCATGCTTTCTGAATTTTTCTCTGATTCGTTATGCATGCCATTTAAGCCAGGCCAGATCAGTTGGATAATTTTGAAAAAAAAACCAGTAATTTGATGATATTGTCTCATCCCATCATTATTTTAGGCCAAATCATTTTGAAGATTTTTATATTTAATTATTTAAGAAACTGATACTGTTGATACTACCACTCTGTCCTTACTTTAATTGTGTCATCTAACAGCAGGACTGTACTTCTGTAGACGAATATCATTATCAATTGGGTATTGTGGTTGAATCTATTTTTAGCATGCAACATAAGTGTCTATACATTGACATGCAGATACTGAAATTACCAATACATGTACTAGAAAAAGAAAGATATGATATAATTTGTTTGGGGTATATAGCATTAGTCATGTCAGGCATGCCCTTTTTCTTCCAATTTCATTTATTTATAGGCTTATTATCACAAAACACAGATCAAATTTGAGTTGCCTTGGTGGCATCACTTTAACTGTTCTAGAGTTGCCCCTTTACAAATAGAAAAACTGTTGATTTTAGTTCTCCATTCGATAACTTTAGTTTTCCCTCAACAAAATGTTATGAAACTTTACTAAATACTTATTATCACATTATTCAGATTAAGTATACTAATTAGGGTAGCACTACTTTAATCACCATTCTTCAGTTATGTCCCTTTATAACATTATATGATATGCAAGCAGGGGTATCATCTTTGTCCCATGGACACATTCCCCATTTATTTTTCAATATGCTGAGAAATTGTACATATACATATACACGAATCTCCCACTTTAAAAATAACAGTTTGGCATTGTGGTATGAGACTTAATTTTGTGTTCACAGTTGAACACTTTAGAATTTGTAATTATAACTATTGTTTATGCATTTTAAAGTATAAGTTGCTATGTATTAAACCTGTGCTTGCATGTGAGGCTAGCTGCATGTTATTTTTAGATTTATTATAAATAACAGACCATATAAGAATGAATAAAAGTGCATTTCTAATATGTTTACTGTAGATTTTTTTTTATGTGTAAAAATAAGTCTTGAAAAATAATTATAGGTACACCCCACACAATCCAATGTTTTCTAAAGTTCATGTAATCAGAGTATATTATTCATTAAAATGTATATTTTTTCTGGCAGAACTTTTAATTTCCTCTTGTTTCACAATATATATGACCCCATCAGAAAAATAGAAAGAAAGAAGAAAAACAGGATTGGAGGAATTAATCGAAAAGCTAATTTTTAGCTAGGACTGCAGACTGATATGTTTTTCCATCTAATTTTGTCTTTATTAGTAATAGAGGTCTATATTACCTTACATTATTGACCTGAAATGGTGTTGAAATCTTCCGTGTTGAAGAAACATTATAAAGGACGACATACGATACAGAAAAGATCTACAATTGTATTGTTTATTTTTCCTTACAAGTTTGACACAAAGTTTTAGATATGTACTATTGAAACATGCAGTAAAATATTAAAAAAAATTCCATGAATACTTATGAATATATTTCAGTTTGAAATTTACATGTTTCACGTAAAATCACAAATTAAGTTTTTAATTCTTTAAATTAATTTTTTTAGGGGAAAGTGATTATTTCATCCCAGTTTTTGGCAAAGTTTTCCTTAATTTATTGACCTCAAAGGCAAATGCCAATTTCAGATGATATTTATTTCAAACTTATGTACTGACTTTTTTTACGATGTGAAATTCAAATGATTTTTGTATGCATATCATAAGCGTGTTATGAAATCAGCACTTTAAATTTGAATCATTTTCATCTGCCCTTGCTTTTGTACGGTATGCCCTTAAATGGTCTACATTTGGTGTACTTATTTGTACTAAACCGAAATAAAAAAAAAAGAAATTGGAAAAGGCGTTTTGATTCACTTTATCTGATTTCATTTACAAAAGATTTAATGATGCTGCAAATGGCCTTGCAATTAAATATATGATAGTCTTGTCACAATTTAATTCTATACATCTTTTTTTCAGATATCTATCATCAACTCGATGAACATAGGATGTTTTACGTTCGCATGCTGTGCCAATATAAAAACAACAAAACAAAGTACAAAGGCCATACAGTAAGACATTAATTTGATTTAAATACACAGTAGAAATTTCATGCTGAATCTTCATTTCCCATACATGGAGAAATATTATATTTCATTCATTAACAGTAGTTAAAAGAAGATCGTTCTATTTTGTTTAAGCCATAAACAGATATACAATCTTGCTAGATTAATTTACATTTAATTGTAGGTCTTTGTTTTTGTAGGATTTCATTTCTGTTGAAAGCGTGGTTATAAAAAATTTAACTGTTAAGGATGTTTGCTCCTCTATTTTTTAAATTTTTGTCAGATTTTCGGAATCCTCTGGTTTTATCCATGTATTGTCATTAAAAAAATTTGCCCACTAACCTCTACTTTACTTTTCATAATTTTATTACATAAAGTTTCAAAAGCCATATTTCAAAATTTTATAAAACTCTTGTTATTTTTTCATTGTTTTTAAAACAAATAAAGTGCCAATGTTAAATATATGAAAAATCTAGAAAGAATTATTTCCCGCCAAATTTTCAATGGCTTCTATCTCAGAAACAAGCACACGGACCCTCCATTTTTTTCTACTATTTTAGTTTCTTTACTTATATACTATCAATTCATAACAGTCTTTTAAAAAGCTTGTTATTTTTTAACAGAGTAGCGAACATCCTTAAAACATGATATGTAATATATATAACTTTACATTCTAATTTTGAAATTGTGTAATACTTTGTTTTCATCTGTATCAGTCTTTCTACAGCTTCGAAATAAATTTGAAAGGATTTCTTACGAAGTCAACAAGTGGATTTATTTAACAAGCAGAATTAATGGAGTTTCTTTTTACCCCGAGGGAAATTAGATGAAGGCTTGTGAGATAACCTTTTAATGTTATTTTCAACAAACAAGAAACCTTTTATGTAAATAAGATTTGGCCATTTTCAACCTGGACAAAAACAAAAAAACTAAATGTTAACTAAGATAAATATGCTTAATTGTCGTCATTCGTGGTAAACATGCTAATTAAATTACCAATTGTCGTCAATGCAATGCGCCCTGAAGAAGTAAGACTCTATACTTGTCAAAATATTATATGATAAAATTACTGATATCTTTTATAGTGGCCGTTTTGATTGGAAGTTGAAATTTCTGACCTAACCATCATAATAATAATACATGGGTGGCAGGAGTGCAGCAGTCCTTAAAATCGTCCTCAAATCTGTTGTCCATGAAAAAGTTTTTGATCATAAGCCTCTAACATTTTGACCTGTAATTGACATATTGTCCTAGATAAAGGACAGGCAGGAATGAAATTTGATGATTTTTCGTTTTTTTATTATGATTCAGATCAAATGAAATTGCATTTTGAAGACCCAGTATCTTTTAATTGGGCCACTTTTACCGTTATTAAAATTGAGATCAAATGTCAGAAATTGCATGTTTGGAAGACCTATTATCTTTTAAGTAGGCCACTATGACAAGACAAAATGCAGAACACTCAAGTAGCCAATGTGACTTCTGGTTCTAATTATAGAAAATTTTACCTGGCAAAGCAATTTTTTTAGTAGCTATGGGCTATACTACTGATCACTTGCTATTTTCCATCCCTTTCGTAAAGGTTTTCTTGTCCTGAACACACATAAAATATGTGCCACTGTGCATTATCATGGTTTGATCAGTGTACAATGGTTAGATAGGAGTTTTGTTTAGCAATTTGTAATCTTTCTGTAATTTTTGAGGGGTTGCTGTTGGCCTGAAGTGTGATCAGATTTCTGGTCCTACAAAGCAGGCGTCAGTTTCACAAAAATACTTATGACTAAGATTATGGTTGTAAGTCATGAACAATTCAGTATACTTGAGATCAATTGTAGTTGTAAGTTGTTTTGTGAAACCGTCTCATGTTATTAGACATAATTAATTTACTGTTTTTATGCCCAATTTATGGGCATTATGTTTTCTCAGGTCTGTGTGTCCATCCGTCTGTTTGTTCGTTCGTTCGTTCTTTCTTTCGTTTGTTTGTTCGTACGTCCGTCCGTCCGTCCATTCGTCCGTCTGTCTCGCTTCAGGTTAAAGTTTTTGGTCAAGGTAGTTTTTGATGAAGTTGAAGTTCAATTAACTTGAAACTTGTTCCTTATGATATGATCTTTTTAATTTTCATGTCAAGTTAGAGTTTTTACCCAATTTTCATGGTCCAATGAACATAGAAAATGATAGTGTGAATGGGGCATCTTTAACCCTGAATAAGGAAAACACTGTTATTATAGATATTCTTATGTTTTTGCACTGGTAATTGTTTAAAAAAAACACAACATTTTCCTGTACTGGATGTTATTTAGGAGGCCCCTCATGGGGGGGTCCTAGTAATCACATAATCACCATTTTTTTGCCAATATAATCACATAATCATTAAATATTTGCTTATCTTTAGTAATCAAATAATCATAAACTAAAAATACAGTCCTAGGTAATCAAATAATCATGAAATATTTGGCTTAATAATCAAATAATCATTAAAAAAACGGCCAAGTAATCACATAATCAAAAACCCCATGAGGGCCCTCATGAAGGCACTCTGACTAATGTTTTCAACTTCCAATCTGATAGCAATCTAGAAAAGAAAAATGCATATGTCTCATAATTATTTTAATTTGATAAAGACATACAACAAAATAAGAGATGTTCAGGTGTGGTGTGCCATCTTTACAATTTATTACACATATTACAACTAAATAAAATGTCTACAATTACATCACTGTCAATAATATTACATAATATATAAAAAGTCTGAACAGAATAAAAGTAAATCATAAATTTTACATATATAAAACACAATTAACCTATTTCACTGAGAACTAATCTTCTTAGAATATGCAAATACATGTGCACACTAGATTTTACATATAAAACACAAACTCTCGTAGTCAGAATTAATCTTCTTTGGAAACACCAAACCATGTGCTTGCTAGTCTCAGGATTGCCGCCCTTGTAAAGTATTGTCTTATCATGCAGGAACCTACTGTATAAACTCTAATATAGACTTAAGCCTGAAGGATCTGTGTTGAAAACTGTGTTTTGATCTATAAGGGTTTACTCTTACAAATTGTGACTTGGACTGAGAGTTGTCTTATTGGCACTCATACCACATTTTCTTACTATTATTTCAAATAACAATTGACCTGTGTTTTTTAAATGCGTAAATTCATTTGACTTACCTGTAAATAGATATATAATTAGAAGCTGCGATAACGATTCACAGCTAAAAACAGAATCAAGTGTTACTTCTATTAAGATTTGTATTTTAAGGGGTTAAATTTTTTTTGTTTGCATTTCCTGGAAAATAAACCATTAAGGTCAAGGACAGTGTTTGGGCTATTTTGCAGACTTGGGTTAAATTTTAAATTCAACTATGGCTTGTTGAACTAATTGTAATAAGAATTGAAAAACTAATGAATTTGTCTCTTTTATTGTCTTAAATATAACTGATTGAATTCTTTTGAAAAACAGGTGAACATTTGTATAGAAAGCATATCAAATTGGTGAAAAATGTTAACAAAGTTGTCTAAAAATCATCAAATCTATAATTTCTAATACATTACTTAAAAACTATATGATGTTGATTCATAAATGTTCATGTAAAATAATGAGAGAGTCACTGACTTCGTTTTTATGGTATACAAAATTCAGTATGTTATTTTTTGTGAAAAATACTACAAATGTCAAATAATCGTAACGTCATCACGTTGCAGGCTGTAAAATGTTATTTTTTTTATGTTTTTTCGTTTTTGCTACAAAGTAGGTAACAGATTGATTATTAGACAAGAAACAAAATTGATGACCATATTATATTTTATATCTTTAAAACGGAAGTTTATGTGTCAACAACATGGCTTTAAAACATTTTTTTTTTCTGACATGAAAAAAATTTAAACAACACTTTATAAATAGCATGCGTAGGATGAACGAAACCATATGGCCTACTTAATTTGTTTTCAAATCTTTGCATTTCCATATATATATATCAGTTGAGGGAGGTTTTTGTACGTATATAAATCTATGCATGCCTTCCGGCAGAATTATGAGAGAGAGAGATGAGTGCAGTTACTTAATATTCACTTCATGTTACTATTATTCAAATAAATGCACTTATTTTTACAAATCTAAATAGAAACCTTTGCTTCAGGTGAAGTACATCTATATTCATATATTTCTCAGTCAATTTTTTTTTAATGATTTCAACATGTCTACGATTATGAAAAAAACATGTTTTGAACAATGGTTTCTTTGTTTTTCTAGCTAGTACAGTGGACTGGAAGATTGAAAATGAGAAAAACAAACAAGGCCAATAACTTTGCTACAACGGGACTTTTATGCATATGTAAAGTGATGCAGACGAACTCAATTCTAGAAATAAAAATGGATGGCAACATGTTTATGAGCAGACATGACCTTGGAATGACCTTTACCTTCTGTGATCCTAGGTAATTGACATAAAAAAAGGTTTATGGACCAAGATAATATTATGTAATTCATTTTGAAATGTGTAGGCAAACCTCCTTTTCCTTAACATGCAGCCTATTGACAGGATGGTCCATCTAGAACTTGGACTGTATGGATTTCAGATTCAGACATATTAGATCAGACAAGTGTATGCATCATGACAGCATGTTAACAAAGCTCAATTATTAATTTTTTCTTAGCAATAATGTCCCGACCATAGGCGAAAGGGACATTAAGTGTTACCAAAACTGGTTTCCCTTCTCTAACTTTAGTGTGCCTCAACCAGAAGTTATGAGACTTTTACACTTATATTCATAAAACACAAATCAATTTCAATCTTTGATGGTGTCCCTTTTACTATTCTCGAGTTATGTCCCTTTATAACATTATATGCAAGAAGGGGGGAATCTTCTGTGTCCAATGTTTTTCTTTGTCTCATTAGAAATCATACTATATTTAATTATTTTTATATGGAGATGAATGGAGAAACTCTGGTTTGAATTACTTCCCTTGAATTTCAAATGTTCATTTACTATGCAAGAGTATATGAATTAAGAACCATGGTCACATTAAATTTGGTATATGAATGGAACCAAGATGAACCATACATTATTATGTATCTGGTGGTTTTATATATTAAACTAGAGTTACTTCCCTTGAATTTCAAATGTTCATTTACTATACAACAGTGTATGAATTAAGAACCCTGGTCACATATATTACCTATATGAATGGAACTAGGATGTACCATGCATGATTATGTATCTACTGTCTTTATTATGTAATAACTTTGCATATAAATGAAGTCAGGAACCCTGTCAATTGAGAATTATTGCTCATTCAATGACCTCTTTATTGCATGTTGACGAGATCTGATATATCTTTATTCATGTCTCATTTTGGTCTTTCCAGAATAAATACATCATGATCTGTAATTTAGTTGTAAGCTAGGTAAACAAGGTGTAAAAAGATGAAAGACTTTGTAAAATAGGGGTGAAAAACTTAAATTTAGATATATTCTATGTCTATATTTAACTAGACTAAATGTAAACAAAGATAACACTTTAAACAATGCTGCACTTGAATTCACCTCCTTTTTTTAGGTGGTTCATGATGTTTTATCTTACGTTTTCTTTTTAGTGTTTTGTGGACTTTTGTTTTCTTTTTATCCCCCATTATTTTTGTAGAGGGTGGTATATTGTTGTTTTGGGTTTCATTCAAATTCATGTCTGGCTGTCTGTTAGTCTTTCAGTCGATCTTTTTGTTTCTCCTTCCATTCCACTTGACAAGTCCTCCAAAACCAGAATTTTGGAAAACTTCCACAGAATCTTAACTAACAATATGTACTTTATGCCCTACTTTGTAATTTTTAAATTCCGACGCAGCTTATATGTTGAGTTTTGCTAAAAACAACTAAGTTTAGGCATATTTTATTTCGTTCATTCCAAATAAATATCTTCCCCCTTTTTCAGACAAGTTCCTGGTAAATCCCCTTGACATTAATTCATTAATTAAATGTAATTATACATTTGTCATACAACTTTTGTATACAAGTCATAAATATCTTTGGACTAATTTTATCTAATTAAAAGTGCGGTCAGTACTGTAAAGTATATGATTCCTTGCACATTTCAATAGAATAAATTACATAATATATTTCAATTAAAAAAAATTCCTCAAATGACATCTAAATTTATCCGAAACTTGTCTTGTTCCGTGCTATAAATTCTATCTCTTTGTAAGATGTCTTGTAAAAGTTTCCATTTTGTCTGTAATTTACATATTGAAAACTTGTTTGCATGCATTGATTGTCTTTGACAAGTTCAAGGTTCAAGGTGCAAGCTAATTCAGTAATGCAGTTAAATGCATGTTTTATTCATAACAAATTTTGCCTAGGGGTATATGATTGAATTAAATTTAGGTTATAACTTGTTCATTTTTGATACCTAATTTTTAGGGGAAGAAATTCATGTCTCATAAATTTGATCTTGATTTGATAACAACAAACACAGTTTCCATATTTTCAAGATTGGCATTTATGATATTATAGACTGGATTTTATGCCTAAAAATTCATATTTAAAGGCAATTGTGCTGATAAATAATATTTAGAATGGAAACAGGGAATGTGTCAAAGAGACAACAACTCATCCATAGAGCAGACAACACCCAAAGGCCACAAATGGGCTTCAATGCAGCGAGAAACTCCTGCACCCAGAGGAGTCCTTCAGCTGGCTCCTAATTAAATGCTAAGAGCAAAAACTCACAGACACTTTCAAATTTTGGAAGTGAGTCATTTACTGTCCTAGAGTTATGCCTATTTTTTAACTATGTAAATTGCAAAGCTTCAGCAAGAGGCATAGGTGTTCTCATTTTTTTTAGCTCACCTGGCCTGAAGGGCCAAGTGAGCTTTTCTCATCACTTGGCGTCCGCCGTCCGTTGTCTTTAACTTTTGACATTTTGAAGAACTTCTTCTAGAGAATCACTGAATGGAATGAAAACAAACATGGCATGAATGTTCCTTATGAGGTGCTGACCAAGTGTTGTTACTTTGTCATGTGATTCCTCCGGCGGGAGTGAAAATCTCCCACTTTTCAGACCCTCTTCTGTCCCTCCGTTAAAATTTGAAATCTTCCGCTTTTTGAAAATGTCAATCTCGAAAAAATTTTAGTAGACATTTCTGTTTACAAAATAGATACGGACAGAGAAGAAGTCTGAGAACCTCTAAATTGATATGGGAAAAGTCCGCGAAAAACAAAAATTTCCTGTAATGGAATATGTGTCAAAAAGGAAAATAGCCTAGAGTAATCAGTGAAGGTGTTAAGGATTAGACTGTATATACAACAATGAAAGATGATTGGCATTTACCTAGTAATCAACTAGCCAGTTAAATACACATGTCTGGATGATTAAAAGTGATACTGACAATGGAACAGTTGTATAAACATTGACTTTAATAAATTTTGATGCTGTTGAAAACATGGAACAGACTTAGTTTATACTGAACCTCAAAGACAATAAAATCAACTCAAATATGATATTTATGGCTTGTCTTCTATCTAGAATACCTATATAAGTGTGTTTGTCCTATGATTTGACAAAATACAAACTGTATCATGTTATCACCAAATACATGTACCCCAGCATAATATTAAAGAAGACACAGTATTTAGCCAAATTTAAAAATGGTGCAAGTCCAGTGCCAAGCGTCAAGACCATGCTTACTACGATTCATGCAAAGCTGACTATGGGGCCCTAATTACTTGACCAAAAATATGGAGACTGCTACCCACCAGAAAGCCCACACTCTATCAATTCAACACCTTCTGTTACAAACATGTTCAGTAGTGGTACTAAAGTTGACAATGTGGCTAAAGCAGAGGTACTTTTTGCCAACTATGTATGATGGCTGATCACTTTATCTTTGAACTATATATGATGAATAAATATTTGACCCCCTCCTTATCTTCTATTTTACTAAGTAAAAATGGCTATGTAGGTGCTTGAAGGTATAGAATCATTGGTTTTTTTTTAACAAAAAAGGAAGATATGCAGTTTAAACACGCACAAAAAAATCTTGCGTTTGTCCATAAAAAAGTCTTAAAAAATCTCCAGTAATGAGGCCCAAACTCCAGCTGAAAATTTCCAAATCTCCAGTTGTGGCTTGACAACTCTGTCACATGTATGCTTTGTAGCCGATCCATCATCCAAGATGGCCGCCAGTGGGGAACTTAGTTTAATATAGGATCGTATGGTAAATGCATACAAATGACTTCTCTTAGAGAACCACTGAATGGAATGAAACCAAACATGGCATGAATGTTCCTTATGAAGTGCTGACCATGTGATCTTACTTTGTAGCCAATCCATCATCCAAGATGGCGGCCAGCGGGGGACTTAGTTTAACATAGGACCCTATGGGAAATGCATACAAATGACTTCTTTTAGAGAACCGCTGAATGGAATGAAACCAAACATAGCATGAATGTTCCTTATGAGATGATGACCAAGTGTTGTTACTTTGTAGCCAATCCATCATCCAAGATGGCAGCCAGCGGGGGACTTAGTTTAATATAGGGCCGTATGGTAAATGCATACAAATGACTTCTCTTGGAGAACCACAGAATAGAATGAAACCAAACATGGCATGATTGTTCCTTACGAGTTGCTTACCAAGTGTTGTTACTTTGTAGCCGATCCATCATCCAAGATGGCCGCTAGAGGGGTACTTAGTTTAATATAGGACCGTATGGTAAATGCATACAAATGACTTCTCTTAGAGAACGACTGAATGGAATGAAACCAAACATGGCATGAATGTTCCTTATGAGGTGCTGACCATGTGATCTTACTTTGTAGCCGATCCATCATCCAAGATGGCGGCCAGCGGGGAACTTAGTTTAACATAGGACCCTATAGGAAATGCATACAAATGACTTCTTCTAGAGAACCACTGAATTGAATGAAATAAAACATAGCATAAATGTCCCTTTCCTAATGAGGTGGTGGCCAAGTGTTGTTACTTTGTAGCCAAATTTTATCTTTTTTTATATGATTTCAAAAACCCAAGTAGAGTCAGGTGAGTGATACAGGCTTTACATTGTCTTATCGGGGCCTTTTATAGCTGACTATGCAGTATGGGCTTTGCTCATTGTGGAAGGCCGTACGGTGACCTATAGTTGTTAATGTCCGTGTCATTTTGGTCTTTTGTGGATAGTTGTCTCATTGGCAATCATAGATATAGGAAGATGTGGTGTGAGTGCCAATGAGACAACTCTCCATACAAATAACAATTTAAAAAGTAAACCATTATAGGTTAAAGTACGGCCTTCAACACGGAGCCTTGGCTCACACCGAACAACAAGCTATAAAGGGCCCCAAAATTACTAGTGTAAAACCATTCAAACGGGAAAACCAACGGTCTAATCTATATAAACAAGACGAGAAACGAGAAACACGTATATATTACATAAACAAACGACAACTACTGTACATCAGATTCCTGACTTAGGACAGGTGCAAACATTTGCAGCGGGATTAAACGTTTTAATGGATCCAAACCTTCTCCCTTTTTCTGAAACAATAGCACACAATACCACATCTTCTTTTTTTATATGTTCATAGCCTCTAATTTCATTACCATATGATTGTTCTTTCTTCCATAACAAAGTCTATTCTCAACCTTGCTGTGGAACGGCAGCTAGGTCCTTATGATATTTTATGGGGTCTGCAAAATTGTCAAAAACATTATATGACCTTAAAGCTACAATTCCAGAGGTATTCTCAACCCTGCTTAACTTTTCAAGCAAGAAATAGCAATATGGATTTTAGTGCTGAGATTTCCTTAGGCAGCACAAACTGCAAATGTTCAACTCTGATTTAGTTTATTATCTTATTAATGTCACATTCTTTTAATTGTTATATTATGCGGTGACACAGTTCAGAAATTTATATTGGCAACACAAATTGTGGTTTTCTGCATAGCAAAAACTGAACTCAGAAGTTTTAATAAATAAGGGCACTGTAATTTAACTACTATATGCCTTATGTGAAACAAGAGCTTGCAATAATTGATACTAATTAATTTCCTTCTTTTCTTTGAAATTTGTAATACTTTATATAGATACCAATGAAATTGGATATTAGTAATTTTTATATGGATATCAATGAAATATTTTTTTCCTTCTTTTATATTTTTACATATATATATATATATACATATATATATATATATAGGATATCTAAGAACTTTCAGAATTTTTCTTTCAAAGCAATTAAGCTAGGATGTTCCAGCTGTCAAATAAATTATAAAAATAATTTATTTGATTTTGTAATGTTGTATAAAATGACAATTTATAATAACATTGTTGACCAAGAACCTCAAAAGTATGATGAACTCCCTGTGACATTATTATCCTTTAATGATACCGTCAAAATTGAACACGGAATAATACAGACACCTTTATATTATACACTTCTAATATTTTGAAGTTTTTTATTGCCAAAATTAGTTTCTAAATTGTGTCACCACATGATAAAACAATAAACTATACATGTGACAAGAAAAACTCACCTGTAATTTTTTCCCTTTTTACCTGTCCAGGAATTACCTGAGCTGTGTCATCTAGTCTAGATATGTAAAGTTTAACATATACAACTGTCAGTTGTTTAAATCAGAGGAATAGAGAAACCGTATTCAGTAACTTTTATTTTCACCGAGAGAAGATATATAATGATGCTAATTAGGGTAACATTTGATGTTAATTAGTTTGTGTATTGCAGGATTATTACCTTAATTGGATATGAGCCCAGTGAAGTTATAGGACGGACAGCTTATCAATTCCACAATCCATTGGATGCTGAAAGAGTCAGGAACTGTCATTCTAACTGTAAATATAATTAAAACATATGTTATGTATACATTCTTATGTTATATACACAAAATTATCTGGTCTTTTTTAATTGAAATTTAAAGTTTTTTTTACAAAATCAAGAGATTCTAAAGAGTTAGTATCTGAAGTCAGTTTTAGTTTCTTCTTGTCTCTTAACTTTCAGAGCTTTAATTAATTTGAATAAAAGATTTAGGACTTTTGGTAACTCTAAGCTCACTAAAATGCTGTTCTAAAAGCTATTGGATAGACTTTGAGCTTAGTGTTGTTTCACTTTGCTAATAAACATGATTCTATGAGCTTTTTGTGGCATTATGCTGATATTAACATTTAGCTCAGAGCCTAGTTGTTATGTGAAGCTCAAAACAATTTTAAAAAGTCAGAGCTCTTTGCTGCATTAAGAGCCTGTTGTATGAAGCTCAAAAACATTTAGATTTGTTTTTTGCTACATTACAAATGTAAGCTACTGTAATTTTGATGGGTGCCACATGTGGAGCAGGATCTGCTAACCCTTCCGGAGCACCTGAGATCACTCCTAGTTTTTTGGTGGGGTTCGTGTTGTTTATTCTTTAGTTTTCTATGTTTTCTCATGTGTACTATATTGTTTGTCTGTTTGTCTTTTTCATTTTTCGCAATAGAGTTGTCTGTTTTAGATTTATGAGTTTGACTGTCCCTTTGGTATCTTTCGTCCCTCTTTTACATTCATCACTTACATTCAATAGTAGCATTTTAATATTCAAGCTTCATAGAATATGCAATTCTTCTTGAAAAGTAGAAATTATTAACAGGTAAAAGCTACAGACTAGACAGCAAGGATCCAATGAATAATGAATATTTGATGTTAATTCTAAAACAAATTCATGGGTTGTTAGGAGGATAAGGGTGTAGAAGGGGTTGGATGCTGAGTCCAAGTTAAGGGGAGTAGGTTTATAACCTTAGAATATTATTTTCTTAATGACTAAAGCTCCAATACCCTTTGAAATAGAAAGAAATAAACAGACATGCCTGTGATGCTTAATTTGATTATTGAGTGTCATTACCAACCTTTTTAATACTACACATACTTTTTGAACATTTAAAAGATGTAATGATGTATAAAACTGTAGACATGTTTGAAGCTAAATGACTAAAAGTAACCAAAAAATATAACAACATACATTCATCTAAGGTCAACTGTGCCAGGGGAAGTTGGAACCTTAATTTCATATTAATTTGTCAATTTATCGACATGTAAAACTTCATTTTAACAACTCCGTAATTTAAATTCACAGTAATAGATTTTATGTTGATTACTTCCCTGTAATTTGTACTTTAATTTGGCATGAAAAGTACGATGATTCAGTGTATATACATATATTTTATACATATATAAGCTTTGATAGACAGGCTATGACCAACATTTGAATACTTTGGCTTATTTCTTCGAATGCAGGTCAGGATTATTGGTACTTGTTTTATACATTTATTACTTTCTGTTTATCTTACCAATGGAAGAACTATAAATTACGATTAAAAGCCTATTCTTCTTTTAATTTTATGGTGGGAACGTTACAGGACATCAAAAAAAAAAATGAAATGAAATTTTTCATAGTTTGTTTACAATTTGAAATGACAGTTATAAAATTTTAATGTATCATTGACTTATTTTTCTCTTGTTTGTTCCTGAAAATTTTACATTTTAAGATTTGGAAAAGGATATACATGTTCTGTAAATTCAGAAATTATTGTGATGTTTTTATTAATGTGCAAAAATGTGCATTACAGTCTCGGGTTTACAATAATTAAAGCTTTCATTCATAATTTAAGTAGTAAATTTCCTTCACAAAATATTGCAATTTTATTAAATTTATAGATCTCACATTATAACCATTAATCAGTGTTTCTGAATTTTCAAAAGTCGATTTTCGCTTTAAGTTTGAATATTTACGAAGACTTGACAATTGTACCATACTTGGGAGAGTTAAGGCTTTAGAAGAATTTTCTAGATTTTTTTTTTGCTTAACTCTATCCATTTTGCTATGAAATGTGTTTTATTGAATTTTTAGAGAATGTTTAATCTGAACAAACTGAAAGCTCTTATCCTGTACTTTACAACCAAAGTCATTCATGTGTCAGGAAATTCTCTTTCAACTTGTCACTTCACTTTGAGTTTTATCTAGAAATATTAAGTACATTTTGTGCTTTTACAGTAAATAAAAAGGTTTATCCTGGTATCTTGTCAAAATCTTTGGTTGATAAGTGTATTGGAAATTATTTTAACTGTACATATTTCTTTTGGCTTGGAAGCACATAAAAGTATACTGATAAAATAAATCTGGTTTGTTCTGCAGATAGTGTTTGCACAATATGTCTATGAACAGGTGTTGTAAGTTTCAAAATTTTGGTCAAAGCAATTTCTATTTTGTTTTGTTTCAGTCAAAACTGTATCAAAATTTGTGTATTTTTTTGTGTAAAATGATGTTAGGGTATTTGGTCCTAGCTATATATAGGTACCATTGAATTTTAAATTAACCTCAATCTTCTGTGTTTTAAGGCCTACCTCATGAGAGAGTCCAACTTTCTTTGGACTCTCTCATATTCAGATCTAGGTGTGTGGGGGGGGGGGGGGGGGGGGCTGAATGGCCCAGGTCCCCCCCTCCCCTTTTGTGGGAAAAATTATGAATTGATAATATAGGGAATCACAGAGCCATGACTGGATCCCCACCTTTAGGTCAGTCAGCTGCCCCCTCTCCCTAATGAAAACTTCTGGAACCACTACTGTCTTGGATTCATCAGTAACTTTCTCTAAAGGGATTAGTTGCTTACCCTTAAAGGCCTCTTGTAAAGAAAGGCGTTCATTTTATAAACATGTTAAATTGAATTATGCATAAGATGAGTGTTTGTTAGTAATTTGACCTCTTGCACATGCCACCTGTTTTATAAAACATTGTTCCCTAGCTCCCCTTTTGTCAGTTGTAAAGGAGTCTGCTAGAAATTAAACTATAAATATAAATACACACCAAATAAAATTTAGGAGGAACGCTTCTACTGTATACTTTTTCTTGGTGAAAGTAATAGGTTTAATAAAACTATAAATTAGTTTTGTTGAGTATTGTTTGGCAATTTAACAGCTTTGTAAACATTTGTTATTTTATTATGTAATGTTATAAATGAAAAATAGGTAAGAGAAAAGTAGGACTTGTTTTGAATACCATGTAATATTTTTAAATGGAATTAAGGAATCAGGTTTGTCTAATTGTTTATTTTTGGGTATAATTCAGTGAACTTCATATGTTTAAAATGTTGTCTTGTTGATCTTATCATATTTAAATGTAAACATCCTATCTTAGAATAAGCATCTCATTTAACTTTTACGGTTAACCTCAAGTTTTGACTTGAGTCTTATCTTATGTGGTTATGATTAAGTTTATTTCCTTATTTACCAGGATGCGCAATAATATTTTATTCAGAATAAATTTAAAGTTTGCGGTTTGAATACTAGATTTTCTATGTGAAATGCACTTTTGATTGTTTTTTGGTCCATTGGTTTCACAGTAGTACATGTATGTAGGCTCTTGTAGGCCGAAGTTCCAAATATTGATGTCGCAATTCATGTTCCTTGGCAGTATGTTATTGTTCATAAAATTAACAGCTTTTCATGTCAATGACAAAGTCCAAATGTTAAGGAGATGGTAACAATAGGTTAGGGACCCTTTTCAGCATAAAATAATTAAGTCTGTTATTTCTAGATGAAAAGCTGTAAGCACTTGCCAGTCAACAAGGAGGTTGTGAATTCAAACCACCCTCCTCTTGTTGCACTCTACTCCAATATTCATTAACTAGGATTGATAGTTTTCCTATTGATGGTCAGTGGTTTTTCTTCGGGCACTCTGGCTTCCTCCACCAATAAAAATTAGCCCAAGAGAAATGTTTAAAAGTTCCGTTAAATCACAAAAAAATCAATTCAAATCTAGATGAAAAGTGTTTCCAATTAATAATGATAGAGCATATATATATGTGTGAAAAATTTAAAAAATTGATTTTTGTCAAGTTTTTCGTACAAAGTTTAGCCAGCTACACCCCACTTAATTTTGCAAAATTCCTGATTTCAACTACAATTCTGCCAGGAATATATAGAGCGCAGAGTTCTAGAAATGACTAAGTAATCAAGTCAGATTGGTCATTTGTTATAACAATCACACTGTAAAAGCATGCACTATTTGTTTCTTTTCCCCAAAACTGTACGGTATCATTGAAGTTGATGGAAAATTTTAAATATATGCTAACTTTGACATCATTAAAAGAATGCTGATATAAAATTTTGAAACAAAACTACCAATTTTCTTAGTGTTCATTGTTAAAGCAGTGATACATTGTAATATTATGGCCAATAAATTCTAATTTGCACATAAAGCTAGAAAACCTCAGCAGGAGCGTCACCCGATACCTTCGTTTGAACGATTCAGGTGACGTATATTTTATCTTCATCTATTGTCATCATTTAAAATCAAATTGGCTTTCAGTTTTTTTAGTACATTATATGTCTTAATTCTCAAATGTTGTTAAAGCATTTAAAAAAATATTTAAAAGCATTAGGAGCAAATTGGATGCAATGAAGGTATTGTCATTTTATGCATTAGGACCAATTATTTTGGATTATTTATTTTTTTCACATGTAATTTTTGACAGAAGTTTAATGCCACTTTTTTACTGCAAAATAAAAGTTGAAATTATTTTTGAATTAAATTTAAAATCAAACTCTTTAAAAAAAAAAAAATCTGGATTCTAATGGCTTTTTTAGGGACTTGATTTGGCTGTGAACAGAAAATCTCCAAATTGAGGGTCTAGAATTCAGAACAACCTCAGAGGTCTTTTTTGCAGAGGACCAAAATTGAAGAACCGAGAATCAGCTTTATATTTTTTGTATGAATTTATATTTTTTTGAAGAGAAATGTACTTCCCAGGTTTAAAAACACTGGAAGAACAAAAACATTGAAAAAAAGCCCCTGACTGATTTTGTGTCTTTTGTCTGTTGACATTTATATGTTAAAGTACCATTTACTTTACCATTAAGTATGATGTTGTATTTAATATGATATACCTTTATACATTGTAAATACCTTGACAAAATGGTGGTACTTCACCCACTAAATAGTTTGAAGTAAATTAGAAACAGACAACCATAACAAGCCCTTCAGGCAATTCATTTTCACACCTATTGTTTTTACGAGAGACAAGTGTTGCGGCACAAAACGTTATATCAAATTATTATTAATTTGATTCATGTTTTTTACGTTTTATATGTACGTTTCATAGTTATGTCTATAACATTTCCTCTTGGCTAAAAATATAAGTTTCGTTGTTTTTATAAGTGTTGAAATTTAAACAAAAAGTGTCTCATCAGGCTTCAGGATTCAAATGTGCATACTGATGTGAGAGATGGATTATAGAAATATGGATCAAGACCTTAGGGTTGAGGTCATTAGTATCGCTGTACTTACTAATACTATGAACAAAAAATGCTATTTTAGGTTTAAGGTTACATGAATATTATATGTGTAGAGGTTATATGAATATATAATGAACTTGTTCAAATTTGAAAGTTGTATCATGAAAAAGATGTTTGAATAAAACTGAGCCGGTAAGGTGGTTCTGATTGCCAATGAGACAACAAAAAAATAGGATGTAAACTATAGGTCATAATGGTGCCTTCAACAGTGAGCACATCCATATATGGTAGGCTACAAAAGGACCTGGGATAAAATGTAAAACAAACAAAATGTCTGCGAAAAATAATGAACGAAAAACAGTTAATGGCTGACATCAAGTGACAGCAACTATAGACTAAAGGCTCCTTGCTCGGTATAGGCCTATTTTGTTTAATAATATTTGTTAGGTGATAACTTTAAAAACAGGCTTTGTGAAAAATGGGAACTGTATTATGAATGTGTTGAGATATGAAGTATGGTGGCTGAACATCTGAAACAAATTACTGTCAATGACAACAATAATGTTATGTGTTTTTATTGGAATTTCAAAACAAATATTTTTTTTTTATCATTTTTTAAAAATTTATTTTGAAACAAGGGAGGGTACTGGTAGAGATCATTGTGTCTATTCTGTCTATCCAAGAGCAGTTGCATGTTAGTTGTCTCAATTTGCCAATATTTGCCACTGGGCATTAAGCAATCAACAATCAATCAATTTGGCAATCTATACCACATCTCCTTATGGTATATAGTTATGTAATTTCCTGTTCCATGATTTAGTGAATTTGAATTAAACTTTACACCTTGATAGTTTACCAGAAGAAGATAACAAGATGTCTCTGAAAGAAGATGATTCATTTACTATTTAATAAAATGTTTTAATTGTTTAAAGGGACAGGTTATTGCACCTTGATTCACACTACTATAATCTGATCTATATCCCCTTGTCTTGAGAAGAAAAATGGTTTGAATACATGATGAGACAACTAATATAGTAATGTACAATTTTTAGTAAATAATAACTCTGTTGCCTACAGCTATAGGTTAATATAGGTCATGGCTAGAACTTTATCATTTAATTAAATAGCTTGAAGTATCAGTCGTCAGCCATATTTGAAATTAAAAATTATGTTAAATGAGTCATTTAAATTCCAAATATAGAAATTTTAAAGTTGAACTTTCTATTTTTGTCCACTATGTTACTATTTTTATCAGATAGTAACAGGAATTCCCCTAGAGGTATTGGAATGATTTATCAGGTGTATAATAAAATTGAAGGGTTTGATGGACATTTAGTACATGTAGATTATATCAATCTAAACAAAAAATCAAATTGTCCTCAATTGTCCTTTCATTGGCCTGTCCTTAGATCCAGACTTGTCCTGAGTTAAGGTTAAGATTCAGCTGGACAAGTCAGAAGTCATCCAGTTTTATTTCCACTTTTCATTTCTAAATTAGCGGTAGATATCAATTTAAAACATAATTCATTTTTTTCATCGCTTTTTCATGATTAAGCATTCTCCCTTGATCCATCTCTCTCTTTTCCTTTCTTTAATAAAAACAGATAATTATGCCCCACCTACGATAGTAGAGGGCATTATGTTTTCTGGTCTGTACCTCCGTTCGTCAGTCCGTCCGTCTGTGCCTCCGTTTGTCCGTCCGGTTCAAGTTTTTGGTCGAGGTAGTTTTTGATGAAGCTGAAGTCCAATCAACTTGAAACTTAATACACATGTTCCCCATGATATGATCTTTCTAATTTTAATGCCAAATTATAGTTTTGATCCCAATTTCATGGTCCACTGAACATAGAAAATGATAGTGCAAAGTTCAGGTTAAAGATTTTGGTCAAGGTAGTTTTTGATTAAGTTAAAGTTACATCAACTTGAAACTTAGTACACATGTTCCCTATGATATGATCTTCCTAATTTTAATTCCAAATTAAAGTTTTGACCCCAATTTCACGGTCCACTGAACATAGAAAATGATAGTGGGAGTGGAGCATCCGTGTACTATGGACACATTCTTGTTTTTTTATTGCTTTACTTTTTTACTGAAGATAAGAACAAAATTCAGAAATATTTTCATAGTTATTATATATTATTCCATTCAGCCTCAAGTTTCAGAAACTAATGAACTTAAAGAATTTTTTTTGGTCTAACAAATTTTAATTAAAAACTAAAAAGTCTTTTATGAGTGTAACTTTGTTGTTGGTTTGTTGTTATATTGACTTCAATTATAGCTTGCAGTTTCAACAATAAAAGCAGACAGGGTTACTAAATTGGACAATTAATTATTTAAAAAAGTGAATGTTGAAACAGTATGGTGTTATAGAAAAAGGATTTGGAATAGATGTACAAATCTGAAAAAAGACTTTCAAACATTGCTTTATTTAGCAGTTTATCTTCATAAATCAAAGATCAGTAAAAAGGTCAATCTTCAGGTATGAAATCTATAGTGAAAGATCAAGACATATTAATTAGGCCGTTAGTTTTCTTGTTTGAATAGTTTTACATTGTCTTTTCGGGGGCCTTTTATAGCTGACTATGCGGTATGGGCTTTTGCTCATTGTTGAAGGCCATATGGCGACCTATAGTTGTTAATTTCTGTGTTATTTTGGTCTCTTGTGGAGAGTTGTCTCATTGACAATCATACCACATCTTCTTTTTTGATATTTATGTTATTACAAACTTGTTGATATTTTTTGATAAGCACTACATTTATTTATAAATTGTTTTTTAAGGTCACCAACTTCCTGTGCAAAATGTAGAAATTTGTTGTAACGATTCTTTAGTGTTTCTATCATCATTAAGATACTTGCTTTCAATTTACAGACCAAGTTGGCGACTGATAATGTCACATGTTAGACAAAAATTAAATACAAATCATTTATTCGACTATTTCTACTAATGTACGGTTTCCTAAATGTCAAACTTCAAAATAGTTGCCAATCTATATTGTTCAATGTACCAAAAATAGAAAAGATAGATAAAACTACAAACATAAATTAATGGTGTGATGTTAGGTATTTCGTAATCGTGTAATCGTCATGCATTTGTTTACAATTTATTCAGTGAAAGTGTATTACATATGGTCGATTTGAATTTTAAGTTTACGACTGATAAATATTTATAAGGGATGATATAACTGACACAAGCTTGAGGTTAAGTTGCATAAAATGACATAAGTTTTACTTATATACTAATTACTTAGCAATACACAGGTTATAAATTTGTTTTTTATTTCTTAATCTGCAATTGCCTCATTTGTCAACATACATCTTGGTTTAAATGGATCTATTGTTATTTTAGGTAATGTATTCAAAACAAAACACTTCAAATTTGTATACATAAAATTCCAATTCTTCGGTAAATTATTCGGTAAATTTAAATGAGTTTTTTATGGTATGTCATAAATAACATGTTTAATGGTGACATGCTGGTGTCTATGCAAAAAGTTTGAATCTTTTTATGCCCCACCTACAATAGTAGAGGGGCATTATGTGTTTTCTGGTCTGTGGGTCAGTTTGTCTGTTTGTCAGGTTGTCCATCCATTTGTTTGCCCCTCCGTTCATCCGTCTGTTCCGCTTCAGGTTAAAGTTTTTGGTCAAGGGGGTTTTTGATGAAGTTGAAGTCCAATCAACTTAAACTTAGTTCACATGTTCCCTATGATATGAACTTTTTAATTTTTATTCCAAATTAAAATTCTGACCCCAATTTCATGGTCCACTGAACATAGAAAATGATAGTGAGAGTGGGGCATCCATGTTTTTGGGACACGTTCTTGTTTTGAATCAGTTTGAAAGCAGCGATCGTGATGCTTATTTGTATTTTACATCTATTAAAAATTTAATATGAGCCCCTCATTTAATTAAGAAAGGTTTCCAACTAAGCTGAATTTGTTTATATTCCTTGTTTGGACAAATTCTACATACATTTAGGAAATTTTAATTTTAGACATTATGTTCTTGGAAGCCCAAAAAACTGCTGTTTATTTTCTTTCAGTCTAACCTGCAAAATAAAGAACTAAAATGATCTTGAAGGTCGCTTCAAACATCTCATACAATTTTCACAAAAATCTTAATCAAAATCTTCAAAGTTTTATAATTGTAGTAATGAAACGTCCTTCAAAATTTGAAATTTTCTTTTAAATCCAAGAAATTATTTTTGAAGTTTCATTTACACTTTATGTACAAACTCCAGCTAAATTTCTGGTTATTGTACAATTTGCTGTATGATCAAATAATGTGTTGGTTCTATTTACAGTAGACTTGCTGCAATTCTCTTTCTTTTATTTCTTTCTTACTAAATAATATGTCTACTGAAAACTGCTAGTATACTGATTGCTGAATGGCAATCTCATAGTTATGCATGTATCAGTAAAACTGTTAAAGGAGCAAAATTGAAAGAAAAAAAAGTACTGATAAGAAAAGGACATGTAACAAGTCTATTTTTACTGTTACAGACATGCATCGTCTTACAACACTATAGTATTGTTAATGGTATTATAACTACCTGTAAGGAAATAGCTAATTTGAAATGAAATTTGAGAAATTGATGATCCTCTTCAGAAGTTATACAATATTTAATTGTTACTAAAAATTATATAATTAATTAACATTTTAAATTTAAGGGTTGATGGCGTTTATAAGATTGAAATTCATAATAGCACATTGCAATTCTCTGTGACACTACTGAATCATATGTAGATTTTTGTTTGTGAAATTCCATGGTTTCTAGCTTTTTTAATGGGATTATCTCGCTCATTATTCCTTATATTGAAATAAACAGCTTTTCATGTATTTGGTAAAATAATACTTGCTAAAAATGTTTTCAGGCACATAGTACCTAATTAGACATTGCTGGTAAATATGAACCTGACATATAAGCAGACAGAGTATTAATTAGCCATCAAGGTCTGATAAAAAAGATAAAAAAAAAAAAAAAAAAAAGCGCAATCACAGTTTTTTGTTATCAAACTTTTTTTTTTTGATAACTTGTAAAAACAAACATCTACAAGAACTAACAAAGTATATATGTACTCATTTGTCAATTGCCCGGAGGATTAAGTTTCATTATAATTATAATGGTATAACAAAGACAATTGTTTGATGTGTGTTGTTTTCTTATTTTTCAGTAATAGTTCAAGGTTCGTCAGTCAGCAAATATTACAGATTCGTTGGCAAGAATTGTGATTGGGTGTGGATGCAGACACGTGCTACGATAATTTATAATACAAACAACGTTCCACAGTACATTGTCTGTATGAATTACATTATAAGGTATGAGTTATATTTATGTGGGACAGATCTAATAAGTGTCACATAGTTGTTCTGGTACAACAGTGTCCCCCGTTAGGGAAATGGCTTTTTCTTTATTTCTTTATAATTTATAAAGGACATTGATGGACTGGTGATACTGTCTTAGCCAGGTGTTAATTAGGATATTGAAAATGTGTACATTTTAGTTAAATTCGTAAAAGTGGAGTTGATTGAAATTGCTCCTTGGCAGAGCTGTGGATTTTTCCGTAACAAATCGTTTCAAAATACAAAACATAAACTAATGTTTTTGTACGTCATTCAAAAAGAAAGTATGCTTACAATATGCATCAAAGTACGCCCAATGTTTATTGAGACGTAAAAACATTTGCCACAAAAAATCAGCCTAGGGGTTATGTGTTTTTCCTGTTTTCACACCTTGTACATTTTCAAATTCTAAACTTTTGGCATTGATTATGCATTAAAGTTATTGACATAAAAACATCTACAAAAGCATGAAAAGTTTTGTTCTTTTCCTATTTTACACACACAAGTCAAGGGATAAGTAAGAAATTTATGCAGTATTGTGATCAACAATGTTGTTTGCACGAAAATTTGCCTCACAGTGATGTCACTTTATTTAATATTTTTTTGCCTCACAGTAATGTCACCTTATTATAGATTTTCAATTTGGTGAGGAAGTCAAAAGGGAAAGTGTGGTGAAAAAATTAAAGGTGACAGATCCAAAAGGATAACTAAACTTATAAGTTGAAAACAAAATGACAATGTCATCCCAGAAACCAAAAGACAAACAACTGTACACAAACCACATAGAATTGAAAAGCTGTTGAAGTCCTTCCATTTTCTAATGTCTCTGTGTTAAAATATAGACAGATGCATTAGATTATTTCTGGTGAAATGACTTTCTACCTCCAAGTAATGAAAGAAAATATCTTAGAATTCTCTTAAGATTGATTAATGGTTTGTTGCGTATGTCACCTCTATTATGAGAATGGCTAGAAATGCTGATATAAAAAATTACGCTTTGGCTTAATTTGACATGAAAAAACCAACATTGTCATAAAAAGTCGTGATGAAATTTTAAAAAGAAATTGATTAAGGTAAGGAATAGATAATATTGCCACTGCTGTGTTTAAGAAACACATTTTAAGCCAATGCTTATAGTTTGAAAAAAAAGTGCTTATAGTTTGAAAAAAAAAGAAAACATCACTGTATACAATATTATGTGTCTGGAGCGCTTTTCTGGATTAAGTTTTATCATGAACTCTCAAATGTTGAATGCCAAGATTATATAAGAAATAAGCAGTTGAGACTTATAATCCAAAAAGGCCCAAAAGTTCAAATTATTCAAAAAATTAAAAAAAAAAAATAGAAATTAACTCAAAGTTCAAAGCATATTAAAAAACAGAATAGAAACACAAAGTTCAAATCATTTTGAAAAACAAGACCCATAGCATTTGGTGGCCTTCAGCTGTTTTCTGCTCTTCGATCGTTGTTGTCTCCTTGACACATGCCCCATTTCCATTCTCAATTTTAATCATAGAAAATAAAAAAAAAATTCTTCTGTATACAATGTGAAAGTCAATTACCCACCATCCAAGAACCTCATGGGTAGTCAAGGTCGTTAAAACACCCCTTAGTAGTAAATGTCAGATACATCACATGACTGTTTCACCAACCAATCAGAATCCTTCAATGAAGTGAAATTAACACCTACTATAAATTTAACTTCTTGAGTTATAATTACTTAATATATTGTTTACATAATCATAATATACATTGCACTCCATTTCATGTCAGTGAACTGCATGACAAGTTCAGTACAGGTGTTTGACATTATGGCATAAAGTAGCAAATTAAATGGATTTGGCCTTGACATTAGTGACTTCTGCCATTTTTTTTTAGCCCATGTTTAACTCCCATCATTATTATTCATAAGACTTACTTTTGAGATGAAAGTGTGCCTATCTAGAAGTCATTGAAATGATTTGTTAAGGTCGTGAGCTTAGGTCTTGTCAGGTATCATTTTTTAAAGTCAGAAATTTGAACTTCTTGACTTATGGGTAAAAGTTGTTTAAATTAGAAACTGCAGAAATTATAAACTTAAAAAACGTAGAACTTTGACCCAGATTATATGACTGATCTTATATCATCTATTTTATGTTTATGTCTTTGATATAGCTGTGTATGTTCTGCTGAAGTGTAAAATTGCAACAATCAATCAATTAATTAACAGTTGAAAAATTTTAAACTTAGAATTGCGGTTTTAATGATAAATAGCTACAATACACAAATTTACAAAACAGAACTAGAGTATATAATTAGTTGAGTTAGTGCAGAAAGTGTAACCAGTAAATTTTTATTTTTTAAATGTTAGGTGACTTTGTCACTATAAATTGATACTTTTTTGTATCATTTCATAACAACACATGAATGAAAGTATGAATAAAAAATAAATGGGGCTATTATACCATTATATAACAATGATTCAGTAAGGAAACAACACAAACAAAACATTAAACATCTAAAAATCAGCAAGGCATCATCAAGGCATCAGCACAAAAAACAAGAAACATATAAAAGACGACAAGGTAACATCACTAAAACTAAAAACATCTATAGTCAGCATGCACTTTTTTGCTGTAAATTTTTTTGTATTCTGTTAAATTGTTCTTTTTAAAATATTTACACTATGATGACTGCTTTACCCATATTTTGACTATTTTATTTATTATGTCTGTTCAGTTCACGCATCATTATAAATATAACGGATTTGATGAGACTGTCATCAAAGTGAGAGGTCTAGCACTTTAAAACCAAGTTTAATCCACCATTTTCTACATTTGAAAATGCCTGTACCAAGTCAGGAATATGACAGTTTGTGTCCATTCGTTTTTGATGTGTTTTGTCATTTGATTTTGCCATGTGATTATGGACTTTCCGATTGGATTCTCCTCTGAGTGAGTTCAGTATTTTTGTGATTTTACTTTTTGCTTTATAGTCTAACAAAAAGTTAGGAATAATTTTAACAAAAGCTTTAAAATATTATCAATGAACACCAAATTCCCCAAAAGAAAAAAAAAAATATGATGAGTAACAAAAAGTTATTGACTGATGAAGAGGTGTTGCAGTGTCTAGCAAAATTAAGAAAATATTGGTTCTTTGGTGTCAATGGAACCTTTCATGACTCAACTATGCTGTTAAGGGAGGGAGTTGTAGAAATTTTAGGTTTTTTTTTAACATGGATTATGGTCATTTATGTTTGTATGTTGTTAAGGTTTTTTTGCTCCATATTGAAGGCCTGACTGACTTTGAAATAAAGAACATCAATGTATGTGTGTGTGTATTTTAATGTGCATGTGCTGACTTTGTGTCATGTAGTATGGATACTGCATATCCTTTTTTCCTATGAAATTATATTTTGTATTTCTGTAGATACTAGATTTCATAATTTGACAAAGTCTGCATACAAGCCTATTGAACATTTTTAATGGACAGTTAACAGGGTCAATAAACCCAAGAAAATCACATGAATTTAATATACCCAATGAATGATAATAAATCCATAGCAAGTCATAAAGGCATATTTTAAAAACTGCATCAAGAGAATTTACGATATTTATGCCTGAAGTAAACATTTTATACAAAATTTTATAGAAAGTGAAAGATTTTATGATAATATCTAGGTTAATTATATGCAAATATATTCCTAATAGAAGGTCTGTTAAATCTATTTCAAGTGTCAAAGAGCATTGTCTTAGACATTAATAAACAAAACAGATTTTGCAGGTACAATGCGGTGAGAGAGCTTAAAATGTCATTAAGTTGAAAAAAGTTTTGGGTTGGAATATTTTCTAATATAAATTAGTGCATTTTCATCAATCATTGCAATTTGCACTTGTGACTTTAATGGTATGAAGTATAGTAATTAGCCCACTTAAATAAAAAAAGTTAATTCTTTATTTGGCTTGTGTTTTAACTGCAGAAAACCTATTTACTCCAACATGCTCTTATAGAACTGATCAGTTTCTAAAGGAAGGGGTATGATAGAATATCAATTCTAATTATTACCAGATTTCAAAATTAGTCTATTTTTGCAGTTTTTATTAGTTTGAAGGCACCTACCTATACTTATAGTTTGATAGAACTACAGTACTGAAGCCTTACAGACTAAAAACATCAAAAGTATGTTATTTGGAAGAAAAAAGTAAAATCACTAAAATACTGAACTCCAAGGAAAATTCAAAACAGAAAGTCCCTTATCAACTAGCAAAATCAAAGGATAAAACACATCAAACGAATGGACAACAACTGTCATATTCCTGACTTGGTATAGGCATTTTCAAATGTAGAAAATGGTGGATTGAACCTGATGTTTATAGATTATATTGAATTTTTTTATGTTTTGAATTCAGGGCCTCAAACAAATTTCTGTACTTTCTTTAAATTCATGTTTTTTGCTCAAATGCTTCATTCTATTTTTCAGTGAAGAAGAGGGTGTTAGAGTATTAATGGAGGAGGACAAAGAATGTCTAAGCTGTACAGGAGTAATGGAAATATCCAGTAAACCGGTCAAGGTCAAAGATTCTTCAAAGGGAGATAACCCCGATCACCATAGTGACAATGGATATCATAGTAGTTATAGCCCTTATTCTAGTATCAATCCCAGTCCTTTGTCAGAAAGTTCAATGAGTCATAAACAATTTGAATCTGATGATTGTGGCGGAGGTGATGCAAATGATGACTTTCCCATGAGTGTTGTTCAGGAATGTGCAAGTTCGTTAGACCCAGATGGCGCTGATGATGAAGAAATGATAAAATTCATTGAAAGTTTGGATAGTGAAAGTGACATGGCCAAAAATATTCAACAGTTAGCTGATAATGTTCAGTGGAATAGGGGACATTCTTCGCAGATGGATTCCTCAAAAAAGAGATCTCTTCAAAGAATTAAATCCTGTCCACAAGTTTTGTCTCTACTTCCGATAAACGATAGTGACGTAGACGATCAACCAATTCAATTCACCTGTAGACCATCAGGGACTGCTTTTTTTCAAGACCCTGCGAATCAATTGGAGAGTAGCAATAACCTTGGCAATAACTTTGAAATTCCAAAACCAGGACTTTTAAACATTCAAATTGGCTCATTTAATGATGGCAATCTTGGCGGCTCGTCAACTTTAACTGAAGCATTACCAAAAGAGATCTCAGACTTCTGCATGCAATATGCCGAATCAATGGCTGACATTCAGTCACAGGATGTCATGATGCAGTATGGACATGACAGTTTATTTCCAGACTTGGAGGGTCTAAACGATCATTCTAGTCGGATCGGTTGTCAATCAATGAATGGTAGTGGCATTGCATCACCTGGTAGTCAGCATTCCTATGGAAGTCCACAACCACTTCAAAATAATACACAAACAGTGATACCTAATTCACAAACTGTCATACCAAATACACAAACAGTGATTCAGAATTCACAAACAGTTATTCCTAATTCACAAATAGTGATGATGAATGGACAAACAGTGATGCCCAGTACTCAAATCGTAATATCTAATACACAGACAGTAATGCCGAATACCCAACCAGTTCTCATCTCCCAATCTATGCTTCAGAATCCAAATTCAGTACTAAATACACAGTCAGTTTTACTGAACTCACAACCAGTGTTGTCAAATACATCACCACTGATGTTCCCAACTAGTCCACAATATTTCACTCGTAATTCAGACACTCCAAACTCGTATCTTTCAGGCTCAAGCGTTATGAGCCCGCCTCAAAGCTATTCAAATCTGAATAGTCCAATGTCAGTCGAATCAAACATTTCTAGCCCACAGGGGGAGTTTTCAAACATACAAAGTCCAAATCCGCAAGCACATGCTTGTACAATTGGCCTTAATAACTTGACAATGAATTCTGGCCGATCCCCATCGCATAATTACATGCCCCGTGTAAATCCTTCTCAAAACCAACAGAATTTTGTGGGCCATAGAATGAATGGCAATATGGATAGAAATATGTTGGCAAAAATGAACAGTGGAAATAATATGTCTCAAGGAAATATTGGGAATCACATAGTGAACAATCATGTGAAAACAAATGGCCATTCTTTGCTTCATAATGGCGCCAGTCAACAGGTGTTGTCTAGAATGGCGCCACCTCTAAATCAGCAGAGCTATCAGCAAAATAAAGCACAAATTAATACTACTCAGATGGCTAGTGGCAGAAGTAGTAGTACTTGTGTTGCACCTAATTTTGCTGCTAATAATCCTTCAAAGGGTTTACGTAACGTTAAGTCAATGTCTGAACTTGAAAAAATGCTTAGAGGTTATTCTCCACCATTTTTATCGGACAAACAATCTGGTTCTACAGAATCCAGTTGTACACTCCTACAGCAGATGTTAACTGGAAAGTTATCAGGGGAAAAATACATTGCAATGGAAAAACAAAGACAATTAAACGGTGTGATTAGAACTTCCCATAAATGAAGTGAAATAATGAAAACCTTTGTAAATACACATATCATATAGATATATTTATATACACATTATATTCATATACATGAAATGTTTATCATATGTATGTATACCCATATAAAACCATTCCATATTCTGAAATTATTTTTATTAATTTGTTCATATTTTTTCTATATTGTTTGATAAGCTTCAGGGAATTATGATATGGTTATCTGGTCAAATTCTGATGTTATGTATAAGAAATATTACGAACCTTTGTTAGACCCTTATGGATAGTCAAGGTCGTCAAAAAAACATTGTCATAGGAATTTTTCATAGATAAGAATTTTTATTTAAGGAAATATCTGCAATAGTAAAACTATAATTTTCTCTAACTTTATTTCCAAGGGCAGATAATAAAATAGCCTCTTTGGTCTGAAGAGCCAAAGGGAGTAAATTTAAATTATCTCCCCTGATAACATTTTTAAAAATGAAGTTAGCAGACTTGTTTGTCTTCAGCACCTTCGCAATATGTTTAGCAGAGTGGCACATTCCACAAGGGAGAAAACCATATCATCTCATTTAAAAATAAAAACCATGAGAAAACAAATTTTATTCTATTTGATTAAAAATGTTTCTGTGGATGCATATGAATACAAAGTAACTATTTCTCAGACACACATTATTTTTAAAATGTTAACATGTGTGTAAATGTATCTGTTCTCAGTTTGACTTTTTTTGAATTTTCCAAAGACTTTAAGAATAAAAAATTGTAAATCTTTTTCAAATTACAGAAAGAGTTTTTATGTATTTAGAAAACATTCAAAATACAGAAATATTGTAAAATGCATGCTTTCATCACTGATATAGTTATATTTGTTTGTTATTCCTTTTGTTAATTAAATTCTATATGTTGGTGAGATAAAAAAAACAACAACTTATCAATCAGTGAAATTTAAAGTGAGTTGTCTTTTTATGTTACAAAAGCATGGTAAATCTGGTCACAACTGAACCTTGCTAAATTTGTAACTTATGTAGACTTAGACAAACTGCTCTTTTTACCATAAATCTTTACATGTAAAATTTCTTATAAGTCATGAAAATATCAGTATAAATTACGAATTCATGATCAATTTAAATCGTAAGATTTTTTGTTAAAAAGGTATCAGAGCATAAAAATTGTTCAGGAAATTAACCTTTCTAAACGAAATACCTGTTTAATCTGAAAAAAAATCTTAAGTGCTGATGGGGTTCAATTTAAATGTGTTTTAGATCCATATTAAATTATCTTTTACCCTATAGAAATATGTGTGCCACACTAACCTCTTGCGAGTCATTTTTGGTGAACACTGTAATGAATATATTATGCTGTTACAAATTAAAAAAGACATGATATACATTTATATTAATTGTTATGCCTTTTCATCTAAATTTGAAAGTCAATCATGTTGTTAGAAAATACACAAACCTTGAAAATTTTGATATAAATTTATGTTGTTGATATCATCTGCCAGACAGGCCATATTTGTTTCCAAAAATTGTTTAAATAAATGTATACATGTAACTCTATGCGAATGAAAATTGTGTCTGAACATTTTTCAAACATGTTTGTGCTATCACAGTGGATAGATATTTTATTTGATAATAATTTTTTGGCACATTTGGGAGCATACTCAGTTGAACATCTATGTTATAGAGTCGGGTGCTCATTTTGCCACAACTGTCCATGTTTTCTGCAGTTCAGGTCTTTATTTTTTTGAAGTATACTGATATATGACAATAACATCAAAAACAAAAGTTAGATAGACTATTTGAAATTTCCTGATGTTTTGTCAATGGGAGACACATATTTGCCGTTCAAATACATCTATTTAAAACCAAATAACTGCATTTTTAAACAATTTTTATCAAATCAATTTCACTATAGATGAATAGCAGACATTTCAAAGGTGTAAAGAACTGTAATTTAAAGCAATTGGTCAAATAACTACTAAGAAATCCTTCTTTGAAATCATTTTTTCATTCAGAAAATTGGCTAAAAATCGTTGTCTGTTTTTCGGTCCTTTGCGGTAAGTGCTGAAATTTTGTCTAAGTTTAAAAAATAATCATATTTGTTATAACAATATAATTTACCAGCATATTTCTTCCATTTCACCCATCCTTTGAAACTTTTACACCTCAAAATCATGAAACAGGGTAATTGTGTCCCCGGCTAATATGGGCGCCCCACTCTATATAAATGCAGTTTTGTTCCAAAAAAAATCACTGCAATATTCGTTTAAAATATGATACTTTCTTCCAAATTTATACACAGTACATTGAAAATACAATGTAACTTTTAACTATACTATTTCATATCGAATATCATAAAGTTTATGTCTGTATTAAATATATAGGTAGTAGATTTTATTATGAACAGTCATGATATTAAAAGCATTTTTATGCCAATCAAAAATCTAAGATGACTGCTATCTTAACATAAATACTTAAAGAACTTTTTGAGTAGTTTGTATGTTTGTAACATTTTACTGTTCAATGGTATGTCATATAAACACATACTGGTTTGAAACAGACTCCATTCCTCAATGTACAGAACATGCATTATTTTTCTGTGAACCTAATATATTTCAATTTATTTTTGTGTAAGAACTTTGGCAGATTTTTTTTGATTGTATGAAGAGGGCATAAAATTCAATATTTTCATGCTTCATCTGCATAAATAGTAACATTCTTCACATCCTTGAATATAACTTTAGGTTCATTTCCTCTGAAGCTCTTTTGTTTCAGCTAAAAGAATGGCATTTTTTCATACTGATATTGATTCAAGTAATGTAATGATCTTGCCTGGAACATGATATATATTTTGCTTTGTTTTAACTTTGACTGTGATATTGTTTATCGAAAGTTGTATATACATTTTTAACATTTTATGCATTGGCTATTTCCAGGACATGTTAGTACTATTTACATTCTATATTTGATATGTTTATCAAGTATCGGCAAGTGCTTTTCCTAGAACAAGAGAGAGAATTATTTTTCAAAAGAGCAAACATTTTTTGTAAATTGTTGAAACTATCTCCTCACTGAATTTTCTTTATTTTTTACTTCTATTTTTGAGAGGACACATTAGGGAATGAACATTTTGGTGAAAAAGCATGAAAGGATATTCCTCCCCTGTAGTTCTTTTCTTGTAAAAAATATCATTCAGTTCAATTTATTATGGGGTTTACTGATGTGTTAACAGAGGGTAAAGAATCACTGTTATTACTTTATGAACTTTTAAGGGGACATAATTCTATCTGTCAGAGTAATCATATAAATGGTATACAGAGGTTTCCTCCATTTGGATATTTCAGTTTTATGGTACAACTTTTTCAGTCATAAAGTTGAACATCTGCTATCTTGCTCTGTCAAGTTTTTTTTCTGATTTTCTTTAATCAATTATTATGCAGTTTTTTTTTTTTCGCTTTATTTATTCAAAGTTGATCATTATTTTTTATCAGTTGTATCTGATGAGAAAGCAGCTCTCTAAATTTGGTTTATATCAATTTTCTTAATGTCAAGCGGTGATCACATTTTGGAATTGACATTCTTTAAATATAGTTAAACGTTGAAATATACCATATAAGTATACAAATCTGCTCATTTTTTGTCATTTTAGTTCACATATATACATTAATGTGAGCAATTGTCATTTTACGATGACTTCTTTATCCTAAAATAAACTTCTTTTAAGAAAGGTAATCTCAGTTGTGAAATTGAAAGAATTTATTAGTATGATAAAGAAGACAAATCTTGTCTATTTGTAAACAATTTTCATACATGTACATATGAAACTAAATGCTTACATGTAATGTTGGCAACAATCAGTTATTTATCACATAATTTTAAATACTAATATTTCTGAAGCTTTCTTTAATTTTCTCTTTTACAGCAGTAAAAGAAGTTTTCATAGTTGAGTTTCACCTTTGCATGTTTTCCATATGAATTCCTGTCTTCTGTTATCATTAAAAGGATCACATGGTAGTTATTTCGTTTTGTAGGTATCAGCTGATTTGATGTAAAAAGCAAACTATGTCCTCTGTACATGTTTTCAATTTAGGCTCAAAAAGTTTGCACATTAAAATAGTTAAAATACCAATATGTGAACATCATTCATGCTAATGGTCTTTATTCCTAATATACTCTTTGCAATAGATGTTTTGACATTTATGTAGGAATGCAAAGCTGAAAAGTATGCAAGAATTTTAAACTATGGATAAGAAATCAGTTATATGAAGGTGATTTGTAACAAATCTTCTGTCCATGACATTGATTTCAATAATTTTGACTTTATGGTGGTAACCATTGCTTTCATGAAATTATAACACGTTTGTGACTTGTTTGATATTTATTAATCAAGTATTGAAATTTGTAGGCATAATAGATATTACACCATAAAGACTATAAGACCAGAAGGTTGAAGGTAACTTTATTACTGAAAATTCAGAAATAAGTGTGTACAATTATTATTTGATTTTTGGAGAAAAGACGAAAATGGGAGATAAATTATTGTGGTTTCTCTAAAATCTGCATACAGTTTTATGTATCAGAATTGGAGGTCTAATTATTGCAATACTCAACCAGTCACGTTTTCTGCATAACCAAATTTTAACTCTTAATGATTTCTGAATTAAAAGTATTATTGTACTTAATTCCCAAAAAGATATATTATTTGTACCCTAAGAGTGCATGGTCATGATTTACCTTGTAGGATAAATAATTACTTTATTCAAATTCCAATTGCTGCTGATCATGCCGACAAGCTGCTTCTACTAAAACATTTTCATAATTTTGTTTACACATCAAAACCTTCATTTGCATATTATAATGATCATTATGTCTCTCATTTTTATTTTTACATGAATTGCTGTGTACTTCTGAATGATGAACATGGTATATTTGTTAATTTTGTTATTTTAAGTTATATTCACAATAAATAAAAAATACCACCAAGATCTGCAGACCCAAAACCATTTGTAAAAAGATATATCTTCAAGATTTATATGTCATATTTAACTACATATTTGTTAATTAAATATAATAATTTTTATGTCAGATCACTAAAGTATTATTTGACATTATGATACTTCCATGGTCAGAATATTGTATATTTTAAACCACCTTGTTATGTGTGATAATGAATCATTTAATGATATTAAAAAGATCAAAAGTTAGTTTTGTTTTTTTAAGAAAAGAGAGGTGAAAGCCAAACAAAAAAAGATAATCTGCAACAGTTTACAAAAAACAATATACAGAAAAGTGAAAGTCTTAGACACATGAACCCATCCAAAAACTGTAAGACTGGGTGATCTCATGTTGGGTTAAAATCGCTGTCAAATTTCATTGCTAAATGATGGCTTATTGCTTGCCTTAAAAATTGGGAAATATCCAATGCACTTTGAAGCCAAGAGGAAATTAACAGTTAAACAACAAGAAGAATATGCAAAGCAGGTTAACTGGAAGTAAGGACAGGGAAATTGGAATGCCACTACTAAAAAAGGGGTATCTAGGACAGAGTTCAAAATTTGGTCTTGAAAACAATCCATATATTGATTAAACAATTTGTTCGATTCATAGATGGTCATGCATGCTTAAAACTAATTTCGAGTGTGATATGGCGATACATTAAAGTAATCGTATGAAATATTTAGAAACTTATTGTTTTCAATGTATTCTTTTTTTAGCTCACCTGACCTGAAAGGTCACGTGAGCTTTTCTCATCACTTGGCGTCCGTCGTCCGTCGTCTGTCGTCCGTCGTCTGTCGTCCGTCGTCTGTAAACTTTTACAAAAATCTTCTCCTCTGAAACTGCTGGGCAAAATTTAACCAAACTTGGTCAAAAACCTCCTTGGGGTATCTAGTTTTAAAAATGTGTCCGATGACCTGGCCATCCAACCAAGATGGCTGCCATGGCTAAAAATAGAACAAAGGGGTAAAATATATATATTGGCTTATATCTTTGAAACCAAAGCATTTAGAGCAAATCTGACATGGAGTAAAATTGTTGATCGGGTCAAGATCTATCGGCCCTTTAATTTTCAGACGAATCGGACAACCTTTTGTGGGTTGCTGCCCCTGAATTTGTTATTTTAAGGAAATTTTGCAGTTTTGGTTATTTTTTTGAATACTATTATAGATAGAGATAAACTGTACACAGCAATAATGTTCAGCAAAGTAAGACCTACAAATAAGTCGACATGACCAAAATTGTCAGTCAACCCCTTAAGGAGTTATTGCCCTTTATAGTCAATTTTTAACAACTTTTCGGTTTTTTTTGCAAAAATCTTCTTCTCTGAAACTGCTTGGCCAAATTTAACCAAACTTGGCCATAATTATCCTTGTGGTATATAGATTAAAAAATGTGTTTGATGACCCCGCCTACCAAACAAAATGGCCAACATGACTAAAATTATAACATAGTGGTAAAATGCAGTTTTTGCTTTATATCTTTGAAACTAAGACATTTAGGGAAAATCTATAAGATTTTAATGTCCATCAGAATAAGATCTACCCCCTCACAAATTTTCAGATGAATCCGACAACCCGTTGTTGGGTTGCTGCCCTAAAATTGGTAATTTTAAGGAAATTTTGCAGTTTTTGGTTATTATCTTGAATACTATAATAGATAGAGATAAACTGTAAACAGCAATAATGTTCAGCAAAGTAAGATCTACAAATAAGTCAACAAAATCAAAATTGTTAGAGGACCCCTTAAGGAGTTATTGCCCTTTATAGTCAATTTGGACAACTTTTCGTCATTTTTGTAACTTGTACAAAAATCTTCTTTTCTAAAACTATGGGCCAAAATTAACCAAACTTGGCCACAATAATTACTAGTGTATCTATTTAAAAAAAGTGTCTAATGACCCCGCCTACCAACCAAGATGCCCGACATCAGTAAATACAGTAACAGGTGAGCGACACAGGCTCTTGAGAGCCTCTAGTTTTGATAACCAGGTATGTTGAGATAAATGGCTTCATTTATACCGTGTGGACCTTGTTGACACGATGGGAACACACGGAATGCAGAAAAATGGTGCACGGATTAGAACGAAGGGTTTTGTAATTCCCGTGAGAAAGCACATAAGTCACTGAGAATAACAAAAGACCACAATTTGGTCCTAATCGAAGACTACCGATAAAATTAAAAATATGAATGTGTCTATTCAGTGCGAGGAGTACGGATCTAAACTGGAATTCTATTGCAAAGCACACGAAAAAGCTATTAGTATTGCATGCCTTTCAACAAAACATACACATTGATCCGACTCCATAATTCCTGTTGCAGAAGCAGCGCAAAATGCGAGGACATCAACTGCTGTGGCGGACTTGGAACATACAATTAACGATACATTAGTTAACATACGAACATGTCTTAATGAACGCGAGGCTGTAACCGAAAGAATCGAAATACAGGAAAAGATCATCAAGAAGCGTATTTTTGATACGAGGGAAACTATAAACAGGCATTTAGATGATCTGGAAAGAAAATTATTGAACGAGTTGACAACAACACATACTTCTTGTAAATCAAAATATGGGAAAATACAGAAACAACTGAATGAATTGGAAAAAGAAATTAAACGCCTCCAGGAAAAACATCTCAACTAAAACGTTTTGCTCCGAACATACATATATTTCTTAGTACACATCAGATGAATAAAGAAATACACGACGAAGTAAAGTCCATTACAAAAGCCTTATCTTCCGTTAGGGATTACGACATAGAAATAGAGATACACCAGGGTATTACTTCACTGCAGAAAGATGTTGGTTACTTTGCTAGTGTAAAAGTCGATGAGTAAAAGTCAACTGCCCATTTAAGGATTCTAAAATCGACCAAGCCCAAATAAAAGTACCAACTAGAAGATCCGTTTAAAATACAAAGCTACAACTGCGAAAAAATATCACAATTAAGCAAAGAGGAAGGGAAATGCACATTTCAGGATGTGGAATATTGGCCAATGGTAACTTATTGTTTGCTGACAACGCTGGGACGAATGTTCTAATGGAGAATAGTGAAGCCGGTCTTTTTATCCGTGATGTACCCGTCTCTGGAAAGCCATGGAATCTGACAGTAATAGATACCAACCAAAACGCTGTTTGCTATAACAATCTGAAATACATCGAGATTAGAGATTTAAATGATATGATAGTTCTGAAAACAGTGACATTCAAAAATAACTGTTCTGGGATATCAAACAGCGATGGAAAGATTTATGTTATGGTGAAAAATGAAGGAATCGTGGTATTGACTATGAAAGGAACTATACTTAATACAATCAAGTGTGACATAAATGCGTCTCATATCGCGACGATCGATGACAAAATCTACTACACAGCGCCTATTTCAAATATTGTTAAGTGTTGTACTACAGCTGGAAACAGTACATTGAATCTTAATGGTGGATAACCTACTACACCGTGTGGCGTTGCCACTGACAGTGGCAAACATGCTTTTGTTGTGGGTATAAGATCTAATAACCTTATAATATTGCAAGATGATGGAACTGTCAGCAAAACATTACTTACTAAAGCAGACGGATTAGACAAACTCGCACGTGTTAATTACAATAAGAAAGCGAACATTTTAGTGGTGTGCAACCTACTCAACGGAATTGCTTTTTTATACAATGTTAAGTTTAATTAAATGCGGGATTTTGTTGCAATTCATCGCTTGACATCAGACAAACCTGGACCAAAACCAGTGATTGTAAGACTATTCAATAGTGATGTTAAAAGAAAAGTGATGGTAGATAGAAAAAGCTTGAATAACAAGGTACACATTAGTGACGACGTTACCTGAAGAAACATGTAGCTTATCAGTAAAATGAGAGATATGAACTGTTTTGAATCTGTATGGTTTAATAACTCTGTAGTATATGGTAGATTGGAAGATGGTTTACAACTTAAGTTTAACTTATTTGATAATATAAGGACAAGGTTACAACACAGAAAATAGAAAAAATGTATTGAAATTCTTGGTTTTAACCGAAATTATTAGAAAATGCTTTTACAAGTGCTCATTTTGACATCTTAACTAGTAACTATAAAATTATACAAATTTCTATCAAGAAATAAGAAATAATTTAACTACTTATATTGAAAGTGACTAATTTTTTTTTTAAATTTTGTATTATCTCTCTTGATTCAATATGTTGAATTTCTGCCATTGAATATGTTTATACATTACTATTTTATAATAATAAGAAATATTGATGATAAATTATATAACATATTAAAATTATGGTAAAATTAGTATACTTAGAACTATACAATCATGACATTTATGATGTTTAAAATGACTTAACTTGTATTTTTTTTGTTTATAGAAAGTTGTATTTATACTTTTAACGTTTCATGCATTAGCTATTTCCAGGACATGTTTGTACTATTTACATTCTATATTTGATATGTTTATCAAGTTCGGCAAGTGCATTTCCTAGAACAAGAGAGAGAATTATTTTTTAAAAGATCAAAATTTTTCGTAAATTGTTGAAACTATCTCCTCACTGAATTTTCTTTATTTTTATGCCCCATTTATGGGCATTATGTTTTCTGGTCTGTGCGTCCGTTCATTTGTCCGTTCGTCCATCTGTTCGTTCCTCCGTCTGTCCCGCCTCAGGTTTAAGTTTTTGGTCGAGGTAGTTTTTGATGGAAGTTGAAGTCTAATCAACTTGAAACTTTGTAAACATGTTCCCTATGATATGATCTTTCTAATTTTAATGCCCAATTAGAGATTTCCCCCCATTTTCATGGTCTACTGAACATAGAAAATGATAGTGCGGATGGGGCATCCGTGTACTGGGGACACATTCTTGTTGACTTCTTATTTTTGAGAGAACACATTAGGGAATGAACATTTTGGTGAAAATTCATCAAACGATAATCCTCTTCTGTAGTTCTATGTCTGTAAAATTTGTTCAATCAGTTAAATTTATTATGGGGTTAACAAAGGGTCAAGAATCACTGTTATTACTTTACTTTATCAACTTTTAAGGCGACACAACTCTATCCGTCAGAATAATCAAATAAATAGTATATGCATTGTATATGTTTCCTCCATTTGGATATATCAGTACAACGTTTTCATTCATAAAGTTGAACATCTGCTATCTTGCTCTGTCAACTTTTTTTCTGGTTTTCTTTCATCAATTATTATGCAGTTTTTTTTCGCTTTATTTTTTCAAAGTTGATCATTATTTTTTATCAGTGAGATTGTATCTGACAATAAAGCAGCTCTCTAAATTTGGTTTATATTAATTGTCTAAATGTCAAGGTGTGATCACATTTTGGAATAGACATTCTTTAAATATAGTTAAACATTGAAATATACTATAAGTATACAAATCTGCCCACTTTTTGTCATTTTAGCCCACATATATATATATAAATTCATGTGAGCAATTGTCACTTTATGATATCATAGACTTCTTTGTCCTAGAATAAACTTCTTTTATTAAAGGTAATCTCAGTTGTGAAATTCAAAGATTTCATTTATATAAGGAATAAGAGAAGTCTTGTTCATTTGAATCAAATCATACATGTACATTTGAAACTTAATGCTTGCATGTAATGTTGGCAACCTTGAGTTATTCATCCCATACTTTTAAATCATATTTCTGATTTAACTTTTCTCTTTCACAGCAGTAGAGAAAGTTATCATAGTTGAGGTTCCTCAGCATTCTGTCATCATTGAAATTTTCACATGGGAGTTATTTTCACTCATTATGAAATCATGCTATGTGCACAGAAATATCTCCTAACAGGATTTTGTTGGTAGGAATCAGCTGATTTGATGTGACGGGCAAACTATTTCCTGTATACATGTTTTGATTCTAGGCTCAAAATATTTGTGCATTAAATTCGTGAAAATACCAATATGTGAATTTTTTTCATGCTAATGGTATTTATTTGCAATATACTTTTTGCAATAGATGTTTTTACCTATAGATGTGAATGCAAAGCTGAAAAGTATTTTAAGGCATTGTTTAGGTTATTAGTTAATCATATGAAAGTGATTCATAACAAATTCTCGGTCAATGATATTGATTTCAATTATTTCGATTTTTTTGCTTTCATGCAATTAAAACACATTTGTGACTTGCTAAAATTTATCAATTAACCAAACAAGTGTTGAAATTTGCAGGCATGATAGATAATACACCTGTAGACAATAGGACTAATTAGCTTTTACAGTTTGAGAGTAACTTTGTTACTGAACAAATCTGAAATTATTGTGTGCATTAATTTTGAAGAATAGACAAAAAATGGGAGATAAATTGATGTGGTTTTTTCTAAAATCTTCACACAGTTGTATGTTTCAGAATTGGAGTTCATAACATTTCAAAACTCATCCAGCCACCTTATTTTCATTACAAAAAAAAACCATTGAGCTGTTTTCTGCTCTTTGATTGGGTTTTCTCTTTGATACCTTCCCAATTTCCATCAACTTTTATCTTAATGATTTATGAATTGACAGTATTGGTGTACCTTAAAATTCAAAAACATATATTATTTATACCTTAAAGGTGCATGGTAATGATTTACCTTATACAAAATATTTGTTATTTTTGTTATTTTAAGTTATATTCACAATAAATAAAAAATACCACCAAGATCTGCAAACCCTAACCCATTTGTAAAAAGATATATCTTAAGATTAATATGTCATATTTAACTGCATATTTGTTAATTAAGTATAATAATTTTTATGTCAGGTCACAAGAATTAAGTTGACAATATGATACTTTCATGGTCAGAATATTGTATATTTTAAACCACCCTGTTATGTGTGATAATGAATCATTAAATGATATTAAAAAGATCAAAAGTTAGTTTTTTTTTTTAAAGAGTGTTGAAAGCCAAAATAAAAATAAACCAATAACAAAAGATCACATCAGCAGTATACAAAACACAATATAGAAAATCAAAAGACTGAGCGACATGAACCACTCTAAAAACTGTGGATGAAGAGTAAAAGACTTAGCGACATGAACGTGGTGATCTCAGATTAATATTACAGACTTTTATTTTGGCTAAATGATTGATAATTTTTTGCCTAAACCAAGTGGGAAATATTCCATGCATTTTGAAGCCAAGAAGAATTTAACAGTTAAAAAATAAGAAGAATATGCAAAGTGGGTCAACTGGAATAAAGGGCAGGAAAATTTGACTTCCACTACCGTAAAAGGATGTCTAGGGAAAAGCTCGAAATGGGATCTAGCAGACAATCCTCAAATGTGACTAATAGTGATTTCGACCGTGCCAAATGTTAACTGATCATAGTTAATACACCCTCAATATAAAACGCAGTTGGGAATTTCCACAAGACTTCAGCAAAGGATGCAGGGACTCTTGCATTTTCAATTGTGGAAACATTAAAAAAATGAACATGAGAACAATTTTATGGTTACCCAGGCCTACCTCCTTAAAGACTTATTGTTGGGGTATCCTAACATACAAAAAGAATTGAACACACAACAAGCCACATATAAGAAGTACCTATTCTTACCAGACATGGCGATATACTTTAAAATGCAGGTATCCTGTGAAATACTATCAGACTTATTGTTGGGGTATCCTAACCTACAAAAAGAATTGAATACACAACAAGCCACATATAAGAATAACAGGGATCTCCATGGCCTATTTTACGATGGCGGCCCGCCATCGTTCAAATGTCTTGCGCCATCGTCAAATGACTCGCGCCATCGTTAAATTTTCTTGCGCCATCGTTAAATTGTCTTCCGCCATCGTTCAAAACTTCATCGTTTTTTGTAGCCCGACGCCATTTTTTTATCAATTATAATCAAATGCTTGTAATTGCATAACCCTTAGGCTTTTTATGTTATAATCCAATACAGTTCTAACGCCTGAGGGATATCTGGATTAAGATCGCTAATCACTTGTACCTGAGCTTGTACAGGTAGATCAACAAACCAGACAGAATACTATCTGAGGATAGACGATCCATTTGTCGAATTAATCAACTAAGTTTCAGCAAATGATTATGATAATTTAGATTAAATAAATAATTAAAAAGTCCAGTTACAAAGAAAACAGTTTAACAAGTCGCACTCGTGCTTTATTTTGTCTTACGCAATCAGCATTTCCCTTTTTTAAGAAGTACAAAATAAGACGCAAAACAGTAAATATTATTTCATCGCAAATAACTCGAGTACTGCTGTAACGATAATTTAGAATTACTTTAAAAGTTTAAAAGTGTAAAGAAATATCGTATCGTAATTCCGAATTCATTTCGTATATTACAATCAAATTGATACATCCGCGTTTCCGGTTTCTGTTCAGACTCGAAAGTTGCATGTTGCACAGCATCAATTTGCCAGATAAAGTCATTAAAAACCTTTTCATTTGTCAACGTTTGCTTTACAAATCTCTTTAACCTTTTACATAACCCGTAGGACGAGGATATCAATGCCATGCTGGACTTTTTAATTGACAACATTTTAAAAGCATGTTTATCTATTGTAATAAAAATTCATAATATCTAATAAAATTTGTAGATTTAGCTATCTAAGTCCTTATATTTGTATAAAGTAACATTCGTTTATCGTGAAAAATTGTTTTAACGTTAAAGTCATATGAAACGAGTAATTGGTGGAAAATAATGTTTATCCAATTCTTGAACCAATGCATGTATATATCATAAACTTAGTTCTCTATGCAGGATTTTATAATTTTTTACGCAAAATATATCGTATAATCGTCATCTTTTTCTCTCCGTCTGTTATGATTTAACAAATATGGCTGCTCATTAAATGTCGTGTTTTGAAGCCGAAGTATACCGATTGTCACCTTGTAGTAAACAAATAACAAAAAGCATGGGTATTGAGCACGTGTTTAACATGTACAATCAGATAATTGTTTATTTTAATGACAGATACATGCGTATTGCGATCACCGGATTTTTACGAGGAGGGTTACGCTCAGGTCACTATGCATACGGAAAATATGTCGGCGAATTGCTTCCCGGAGGCAAGCTATTAAAACTAAGTAAACTTTTTCTAAATGTGGACAAATTAAAGAATTTTCCTCAGAAAAAAAGTATATGTACATAAGTTGTATAATGAAAACTATTCATTTAGTAATGAAAAAACATATGCATACTTATACCCCACGCAACGAAGTTGCGGAGGGTATAATGTTTTTGACCCGTCCGTCCGTCCGTCCGTCAGTCCTGTTTCTTGTCATCGCAACTCCTCTCAAATCACATAACAGAATTTCACAAAACCTTTTCAGATAATAAGGACATACTATGTAGTTGTGCATATCGACCGGAAATTGCGATTCAATTTTTTTTCTAGGAGTTACGCCCCTTTGAACTTATACTTTAATGTACTACTGCAACAGTTTGTCATCGCAACTCCTCTCAAACCACACAACAGAATTTCACGAAACCTTTTCAGATAATAAGGACATACTATGTAGTTGTGCATATCGACAGGAAATTGCGATTCAATTTTTTTTCTAGGAGTTACGCCCCTTTGAACTTATTTACTTTAATGTACTACTGCAACAGTTTGTCATCGCAACTCCTCTGAAAACACACAACAGAATTTCATGAAATTTTGTAGATAATAAGGACATACTATGTATATTGACAGGAAATTATTATTCAATATTTTTTCTTATACCATTTTTTTTTCTTATACTTATTTAATTTCTCAAATGACAATGTGGGGACGTGGGGTATGTGAGCGTGCTCACTAAGGTTCTTTAATTTTTTTTAATTTGAGGTTTCATATGACTTTAAATAAGGTGCAATTAAAAATTGCTTGCTAGTCACTCTCTGATTAATATTAGATAAGTCTGATTAATTTCCCAATCTGTTTTTTCTCTCAATCAATCTATCTCATATTTTATTTATAGTCTTTTTCAATAATGATGAACGGTTCTTTATATTGGTATGTAATCATTTTAAACGTTACAAATTTATGAAATTATATTCGTACATCAATCTCTTTGTTACGTACACCAATTACAAAAACTGAAATCTATTCAATTGATACATTTTGTAATTATTCAGAATTAAATCAGAAACCTATACTTAATTATAAATTAATGAACCTGTTAAAGGGAGACAAGCCCACATTGACTTTCTCGAATCTAAGCATAATACAAAGGAATGTCACTCTTGCATACAAATGGCACAAAAATATAATTAATTAACTTTGCATTCGTGCTCCACCTTCTATGAAGATTCTTAATTATTAATATAACCAAAAGTTGTTAATCTATACTATGTGAAGACTAAATAAGCTAACCCAATGTAAAATATATTTCTTTGAAATTTTTAAAACTTACTCAGAAAAATGCTCGAGCCACTTGACTTTAATAGCTCATAATTAAGTTAAACGTGTTTACACAATATTTTAATAAAGTAGTTAAAGATTATTTGCTTCTCAAAGTGTAAGACGCAATAAAAATCGTATGCTTGCATCCACTTACCCACATACACATTTAATTAAGTCCTGAACATTTCGACATAGTTTGTTTATCCTTATCAATACCGGTTATAAACAAATCACAATTACATGTTAAGATCCGACTAAATACCTATATTCCAATACCGTCAGGGAAATACGCTACATATTAGTTGATTTTGAGGTTTGATCATCCAACAGACTATTGTAATCCCAATGGGTACCAATTGCGCCGCTCCTCTACTTGCCGATTTGTTTTTATATTCATATGAAGCAGAATTTATCAAAGGGTTTGTACAGAAAGGAGAAAAGATATTATTCCAGTCTTTTAATTTCACCTTTCCGTATACTGATGATGTACTGTCTCTTAATAATAATAGATTCAGTGATCGCTTACATTTAATATATCCAAGTGAACTTGAAATTAAAGATACTACCGACACAGATAAATCTGCTTCATATCTAGACCTTTTCCTCGAAATGACTACTGATGGTAGGTTAAATACCAAAATTTTTGTCAAACGCGATGATTTTAATTTTCCTATAGTCAACTTTCCATTTCTGTGTAGCAGCATCCCAGCGGCACCAGCATATGGAGTATATGTGTCTCAACTGATACGTTACTCTAGAGCTAGCTCAAAGTACGTTGATTTTGATGAACGAGGAATACTGCTTTCTCAAAATTTACTAAGACAGGGCTATGAACCTTCAAATTATGGTCATCACTGAAGATATTTTACTGACGCCATCATGAGCTGATTGGCCCTTATGACAAAAGTGTGTCAGAAACCATATCTGATATTCTTCCCCAGTCATAATAACATGCTATCATTACCGGACTGAACAAAAAAATTACACGACGGGTGCCGTATACGGTGAAGGAAATGCTTACCCTTCCGGAGCACCTGATTTCAATCCCCGTTTTTAGTGGAGTTCGTGTTGTTTCTTAATTATTATTTATAACTGTTGATGTAAATGTCCTTTGGTTTTGTGAGTCTTTGTTTACTCCTTGGTTTTGATTGTTATTGTCTTGGTAAAGTCAAAATTTAGGATATACTTTTTATTTCGTTTGCAATTTTATTTTTGCACATCAATATGGATACGTCTAAATGTTTGGTTGCACTGAATATCCTGAAATATTTCCCACTGGAAGTAAGAACACAACTTATGTATGTGGGTAAGATAATAGTCTCTTTTACGCTTCAAAAATTTGAAAATGTATTAATGATTTTTTTTTTGCTTTCGTAATACAGTTTTTCGCAACTTTAGAACTTCATCTGAACGAACAACACCAGTCATCGGATTTTTATTCTTATTTATTGTCCTCTTGCATGATACTATGGAAGAATGTCCAATATGATACAGCCACGGGTGCTCAGAACACCAAAAACACTAAACATACAAACAACATGATTTTGAAAGAAATAAAATGCGTCTAGAATCGTAAACACTTAAAACGAAAATCATCAAGTGAACAAACTTGCTAGATATTGGATTTGTTTTAAAACGAAGCCGTTTTGGCTACGCATATCATCAAAAAGTATGCAACTGTTTTGTAGAGTTAAAGTACAATTACAGAATAATGCCATGGGGAAATTCTTATTCGATTACTAAACTTCTCTATAAAAAATTAAACGGATAATAATTCACCAAGTTTTAGAATTTGAATTTTTCCATTTGAATGTTACTTTTCGTTTACTAAGAATCAAAGGTAAAATTTCAAGATTTTTAAAACTAAAGCTGACGTTATGTTTAGTTTGAAAAAAAAGAACTTACTGTTCTGTGTGCCTATTAACATATGTGTGCATTGTATTAGTAGATATTGCCACAGTAGGATACCGCTATTCGAAAGTCATAGATCGATCGAGACAAAACAAATCCGGATTACAAACTTAAATTATTATAAATTAAGGAATGTATCTCCCTCATGCAAAGCTCTGATTCCTTTCACGGATTTGGCTATACTTTTTGGACCTTTTGGATTATAGCTCTTCATCTTTTATATAAGCTTTGGATTTCAAATATTTTGGCCACGAGCATCACTGAAGAGACATGTATTGTCGAAATGCGCATCTGGTGCAAGAAAATTGATACCGTTAATTTTATTAAACCGAAGGAGCACACAAACTAGAAGAGGAAAACAACGAAACAACAGAAACACTAAAGTGAACAAAAAACAAACGACAATGCAACACACACAGAAATGAACTATAAGATAAATAGACCCAAAAAACACACTTTTACAGGTATATAAGTTTTTTCTTGCTGGTAAACATACTATAATTGCAGCCATGTGATCATTTGTTGGTAAGCATATTTATCATAGCTATTCTATTTCATTTACATATAGGAAATGTTAAAAAATTACGTTTTTTTTTAGTAATAATTTGTTTCTTATTTTACAATATTATTATAACCCTAAGTTTTGTATTCTACTTCCCTGTTTAGGGTAATTTATGTCCAAATAGAGGTAAAACACCCATTTATCCTGTGATATTTTTGACGAATGTCCTTCTAAATACCGCCATACACTATCTCGTAGGTTTTGCACGTGATACATTAAAACAGTAACAAAACGAAAGGAAACAGCAAATATAAACCTGTATAAACACACTCGATCCAAAATAAATGTCATACTTTGAATTTTAATGGTTTCCGTTTAAAATCGAGACTTGGATGGAGAGTATCATTGACACTCATACCACATCTTCTTATATCTATTTATTAAATCTGCAATTAGCGAACAAGGAGGAACAAGGAAGGGCAATTTGTAATTTATTTTCCACATAAAAAGATTATAGTTTGATTAAACAATTTGGTCGATAAAAAACCATATGCATAGATGGTCATGCATGCTTCAAAACTAATTTTGATTCTGATATGGCAATATAGCAGAGAACCTGTGTCAGTTACCAGCCTTCTGAATGAACTGAACTACCATCATTAGAGACTAGCCGACAAATAAAAAGGCTTTCCTTGTTTCACAAAGCTTTACATAAATAATATCCATAAATACACCAGATTATGAAGAACAACAAGGCAGGACAACACGGCAATACCACCAAAGTAAATTCAAAGTTTAAAATTAAAACACCTACAAATATAGTTTCGTTCATCGTTCCATCAAAGACTGGACTACCCTACCAATAGAGGTCGGTCATTTAGGGAACAGTCATTATTTATCAGCTGAGGGGTCGGTGCATTTTAGGGGGGTGGGGTCATTGCCAAAAATGTCATGACTAGTATATAAATTGTTGACAAAATTGAAATGAGTGTGCGATCTGTGAAATAATGTATGTTTATTAAATCTTTGATAGTGTAAACTGTAAAGCACCAGCAGGATATGCCTAATTTCTCAAGGGCAGTGCATCTGATCACTCCTTATCACAGTTGTGTAAATTTACAATCAATAGATTAACAAGTGTATGAGACATTTCTCCCTAGTTTTTACCACAGGAAATAGTGAGGTATAAACTTCAAGGTTTCTGGACATGCATAATTAACTTTCTATAGTCATGATGGTGTTTAAATCATTTTGATGTGATTCTTGAGATGAAATGGGTGTGTATATTTAATTATTTCGATGAAAGCAAGGATGCATGTTAGTTATATGTCTGTCACGTGGTTACAAAAATAGGTATACTTATTTTATGAAATTATTACAATGATATTAAATAGGAATAAAAGATGATCTCGATATTAGGTATTTCCCTTCTGTATTCTTTAATTTTTAAGGTAATATTTCTCTATTCTTTAGTATTTTTTTGCTCTTTTCTCCTTTTCTTTATATTTGAACACCAGTGTCCTCTGTTCTTTTTTTTAATCTTTTTTTTTGGGTCCATTTTTATGTAAATTTTACCCATTCTCCGATATTCTTTCCTATCCAAATTTCAGACCTTACTAAAAAAAATACTTAATGGGCACCATGGCATTCAAACACACTAAACAAAACACTATATGATTTGGAAAAAGAACAAATATATTCAGCTTGGGCCCCTAAACAAAAATGTGTACTTGTTCAGAGAAAATTGATAACACACTTAGCACTTAAAACATACATCTGTACAAAACAAAGAAAGGTTCCTGGCTTGTTTATATATTTCTTTATCTCAAATAAATCATGTACATATTTAATCAAGAAAGAACAAGAACCATATAATCAGTGTTTTTTATTTGCACTTCCTAAATCAATTGTAAAGTGGAATCCTGACCCCCCATTCATAACTAGTTATTTTAAGGCACAAAGGTTAAAAAAAATAAGATACAAAGGCCTGTGATTGGGATTAAAATAACCGTCAGTATTAAAAGTTTATCTACCGGTATACTAATAAAATTTGTAGAATTATAGGTTGCAGCAAAATAAAATTAATAAATTGGAACATACAATTTTCTGTAATTTTTTTTTTATTTTTCTTCATGCATGTGTCAAATATTCCTTTTTGAGAAACAAAAAACAAGAAGAAAAGCTGTTTGTTATACTTAGAGTTTCTCAAAGCATGTTATTATGTAGCTGGTAATCATTACCTTAACACAACTTGGTATTTTTTTTTGGGGGGGGGGGTCAAACTTTTGAAATTATGTTCTTAGGGGGGTCATAATGTGGTTTTATAAAATAATAGGGGGGGGGGGGTTCCCAACATAAAATTTTATATTAAAAATTTGAACCGACCCCCTCAGCTGATAAATAATGACCATTCCCTTAAAAGACGTATCAACCGTATCATATACGTTGACGTATCCGCATCTGCAGATATACCAAAAACACAGTATGTGATCTCTAGCTTTAATTTTATGTACTTTCAATAATGCAAACGATAAATGATTAATTTCTAATGCAAAAAGAAAAAAAAACGAATTAGGAAATATCAAGTTTTTGTGGACATGGTGGAACATGTAATCCGAATTTTAAAGATAATCCGGATAGTTTGAACAAATACAGTTACAGGCATGATAGGAGTGAATACGCTAAAATCGTTTATTTGTTTATTAACTTAATTGTGCTCCCGTAGAACAAATTGTTATTTGACAAATAGAGTGATACTCAGTACATTTTTTTAAATGTATTTGTATGAAATGTGAAGACAACTCGTGTTCTATAAACTTTTGTGATATAATCGCAAGTGAACAATATTCAGAGTTCCTTACATGTATATAAGTAGTACATTTGAATGTTCTTTTTTGTGTTTATTCATGTAAGATCTTGAAATATTTTTAAGTAGATTATTAAAGGATTGTGAACGATATTCCTGTATCTGCCCGACATTGGCTTCCTTTTAAGGGCATGTAAAAGTAGTTGATAGACCCCCTTATTTTTTTTTTACAAAGCACCACTATCGCAAATGTTGAAAGTGATTGTTTGATTGTTTCGAAGAGATTCCAATTAGTTTTTAAAAAAATTGAGCAAAGCGTATAATGGTCTTAAGCTCGGGATCACATAATATTTTTTGATATATCTGCAGATGCGGATACGTCAACGAATACGATACGGTTGATACGTTTTTAAATGTCCGACCTCTAATAAGACTGTTAAATATAGAAGATGCAGAGGAATTAAAGAACAACCTCACATCTTATTTAACAGAGTAGTCACGCAAAAAACATTTGATTTTAATTTCAAATATAAGTATGATTTTATTGTACACCATATTGAATGAAGTAATTAGTACATGCATGATTGCTCTTAGACCCTTTGTATTTCAACGATGTAGATATAGATAAATTTCCTTTCTCAATTTTATACATCAACGTAATTGTATGAAATATTTAGTAACTTATTGTTTTCAATTTATTCTTTTTTTTTATGACCAGATGTGTTGAGATATATGGCTTCATTTATACCGTGTGGACCTTGTGGTCACGACGGGAACACACGAAATGCAGAGAAATGGTGCACGGATTGCAACGAAGGTTTTTGTAATGTTTGTGAGAAGGCACATAAGTCACTGAGAATAACAAGAGAACACAATTTGATCCTAATCGAAGACTACCGTAAAATTGAAAATGTGAATGTGTCTATTAAATGGGCTCAAACTGGAAATGTATTGCAAAGCACACGAAACGGCTATTTGTATTGCATGCCTTCCAACAAGGCATAAAGTGTGCTCCGAATCCATAATTCCTCTTGCAGTAGCAGCGAAAAATGCAAAGACATCAACTGCTCTGGCAGACTTGGATCACACAATTAACGAAACGTTAGTAAACATACAAACATGTCGTAATGATCGCGAGGCTGCAACCGACAGAATTGAAAAACAAGAAAAGATCATCAAGAAGCGTATTTTTGATACGAGGGAAAACATAAATAAGCATTTAGATGATCTAGAAAGAAAATTATTAAATGAGTTGACAACAGTGTATACTTCTTGTAAATCAAAAAATGGGAAAATGCATAAACAACTGAATGAAATGGAAAAAGAAATTAAACGTCTCCAGGAACAAATATCTCAACTAAAACGTTTTGCTCCGGACATACATGTATTTCTAAGTACAAATCACATGAATAAAGAAATACACGACGAGGTTAAGTCCATAACAAAAGCCCTAGCTTCCGTTGGAGATTACGAAATACAAATAGAGATACACAAGGGTATTACTTTATTGTTGAACGATGTGGACTACTTTGCTAGAGTAAAAGTCGACGAAAGTACCATCAAATGTTTATTTACGGATATAAAAATCGATCAAGCCCAGATACAAGTACAAACTAGAAAATCTGTTCATAACACAAAGCTACTGCTGCGAAAACAGTTCAGAATTGAGCAAAAAGGAAAGACCATGAATATTTCAGGATGTGCAATATTGGCAAATGGTAACTCATTGTTTGCTGTCAAGAATGTACTTATGGAGTATAATAAAGACGGAATTTTTGTCCGTGATATACCCGTCTCTGGAGAGCCATGGGATCTGACAGTAATAGATACCGACCAAATAGCGGTTTCTTATAAACATCTGAATTACATCGAGGTTATAGATTTAAAGAAAATGGCCGTTCTGAATACTATGACATTAAAAAACAACTGTCGGGGAATATCATACAGTGATGGAAAAATTTATGTTGTAGTTGATGGTTCAAAAATCGAAGTGTTGGATATGGAAGGAACTATACTTAACACAATCAAGTGTGACAATAATGCGTTTCATATCGCGACAATCGATGACATAATCTACTACACAGCGCCTATTTCAAATACTGTTCATTGTTGCAATACAGCTGGTAACAGGATATGGAATTTTGAGGATAGATCACTTACTACACCAGGCGGTATTGCCTCTGACAGTGCCAAAAATGTTTTTCTTGTTGGTATACATTCTGATAACCTTATGATATTGCAAGATGATGGAAAAGTCTTCAAAACCTTACTTACCAAAGAAGACGGACTAGACAAACCCGCACGTTTATATTACAACAAGGAAACGAACATTTTACTGGTGTGCAACCAAACTAACGGATTTGCTTTTTTATACAGTGTTAAGTTTGATTAAATGCGTATTGCTGATGTTGAATGTAGTATAGTGTATGCATCTGTAAACTTGTACAATACAGTATATATTCACCAAAATCGTATGAATCATGAATTTAATATCAATATTAATAATGAGACTTTTTTGTTATCATGGTTATCAGAACGAAACAGTTGTTCAGAAAATTAACCTTTATAAACTAAATACCTGTTTAATCTGAAAAAAAAATGTCTTAAATGCTGAAGGGGTTCAATTTAAATGTGTTTTGAAACAATATTACCTATAGAAACATATATGTCCCACTTTACTCTAGCAAGTCATTTTTGATGACAATTGTAATGAATTTATTATGCTGTTACAATTAAAAATAGAAATGATATACATTTTTTATGCCTTGATGACTAAATTTGGAATTGAATCACGTTGTTAGAAAATACACAAAGTTTTTTTTTTATATATATATATATACATTTATGTTTATGATATGATCTGTCAGACAGGCCTTATTTGTTTCCAAAAAATATATTACTGTATGTGAATGAAAATTGTGTCTTAACATTTTTCAAAGATTTTTGTTCTATCGAAGAGGATTAATTTTTTATTTAATTTTTTCTAATTTATAAAAAATATTTCATTTATTTTTATTGTACATTTTTGTTTACAAAGTTGAACCCACAAGTAATTGAATGTGTCATTGGTAATTTTCTGTTTGAATTAGGCTATATTTTTACATAAAATCCATGTTATGCTTATTTTGGAGCATGCTCAGTTGGAGATCAATGTGATAAATGCATTTTTGTTCCCCAATAAATCACTGTATTAATAAATCAAGATATGGTATCTTCATCATGGGAATTCTGTTTTGAAAAATTTGATATTGATAAGGAAAAGGGAAAGGTCAATTGTAAACGTTATAATAATCTATCATTTCAAGACGTATGAGGTGATTTTGTACATTGTACATTGAAAATACAATTCAGCTTTGACAGCACTGCTTCATTTTGAATACCATGCAGTTGATGTGTCTATATCAAATATATACAAAGTATATTGTATCATGAACCTACATGGTATTAAAATCATTTAGACCAATCTAAAATCCAAGACGGCTGCTTTTAAGCATAAATTTCAAAAGAACTTTTTGAGGACTTTGTCTGTTTGTTACATTTTACTGGTTGATGGTATACCATACACAAACATAGAATTATAGCAGATATTAAGTTTGGTTGTATAAAAAATGGTATAAAATTCACTATCTGCATATTTAGTAAAATTCTTCACAGCCTTGAAGGTTCATTGCATCAGAAGTTCTTTTGTTTCAGCTAAAAGTTTACATTTTTTCATAATGATATTGATTCAAGTGATGGAATAATATCAATCTTGCCTGGAACATGATATATATTCGTTTTGTTTTAACTTTGATAGTTCTCAAAGGTACCAGGATTATAATCTAGTACGCCAGACGCGCGTTTCGTCTACATAAAACTCATCAGTGACGCTCAAATCAAAATATTTATAAAGCCAAACAAGTACAAAGTTGAAGAGCATTGAAGACCAAAATTCCAAAAAGTTTTGCCAAATATGACCAAGGTAATCTACTCCTCGGATAAGAAAATCCTTAGTTTTTCAAAAAAAATATCTAAGTTTTGTAACAGGAAATTTATAAAAATGACCATATTATTGATATTCATGTCAGTACTGACAACTGGGCTGGTAACTGCTCCATTTCAGTCATTGGAATTTAAAAGATAAAATCAAAACATTATTAAGTTCAAGCGTCGAACGCTTTTTTTCTGGATTTGCCTTCGTCAGGACTAATACTCTGTATTTGAAAGCCAATGCTGTTTAATAACCATAACGCATATAGCTTTATGATAAAAAAAAAAAAAACTCGAAAGCAATATTAGCCAAATTTATATAATCATTCTTACCTGTAAGTGTTTCAGTTATACGTTACAATCTTTAAACTTCTCAATTGGTAACGTCAAACATTGACGTTTTACGCCGATTATTGAGGATATATTTTTTATTTCGTTGGCAATTTTTTTTTGCACATAAATATTGATACTTCTTAATGTTTGGTTGCACTGAATATTCATGAAATATTTCCCACTGGAAGTAACGTCACAATTTCTGTATTTTTTCCCCATTTCAAAGGAAGAAGATATCCATCTTGCTTTGATAAAAACAGAATTTGGGAATTACAAGTTAAACCGGTCTTATGCCTGCGTCACACATTGGAGTATAAACCGACGTGCATCAGACGTACATAGAAAATTGACTTAGTCCGTATACGTTAGGTGCATGCAAGAGGAACGCTAAACAATCGTTAGACGCGCGTTGCACGAGTATAAAGTACGTCGACATGCAAAGGTATACACTTTATGCAGCATAGAAATTTTCATCTAGCGTTAGCGTTTGTCAAGTGTATAACTGTTTGTTCGCTACACGCACGTCATGCTACAGATAAATTTGAGACACGTTTAAGGCACGTTGTAAACGCTTCAAGATCGTTCGACTTTTACTTTGAGGTATGCGGGGCATGTTTGTATCAGACGCCTGGTGTAGTCTGGTTTATGCTCGTATAAAATGCAACCTTGACGTACCAAAAACGTGTTTTGACATTCAACGAAACTTGCACTGGCATTTATATTGGCATAAATATCCGTGAATTTACAAGACCATGTCTATCCAGAAGAAGTACAAGATTCTACAATGTAGCTCTCCACAGTTACAAAATAAAGTTAGAATTGAACTACCAAATGTTTAATCATCATCTATTTCTAGCTTTCTAATACATTAACCCAACTGTATGTGCACATATATGTAATCAATATCTTCCATAGATTTTCAATGGGATTGGAGAAAAAAAATTCCTTGTTGATGTATCCATGGCAACATTCTGCTTTTATTTACCATGAAATATTGCAAAGAGGGGCATGAAAATGTCACATATTCCCACCAAATTTGTTAAAACTAGAAATTGAATGCCCTTGAGTGATACCTTTTCTGAAAATGTTCTATCTACAAAATGATCAAATACAAATTAGATGTCTTTCGTTTCATTTTTTCTTACAATTTAATACCAAAGTTCGTGCGTCAAAATGTTGGAAAGAAACTTTACAATGATTGCCGGACCGATGTCTTGTATGGACTTAATAATACAGAGTGTCTTACAGAAAACAGCGCATAATACATGAAAAACACAATCTTGATGTTCCTTTAAACGCTCTTGGAAGGCAAATTAATCCTCAATTTAAAAGAATCAATTTTATTGTACACTAGCTCTCATATTTGAAAAATCGACAGGTGCCAAAAAGCGAAACCACACACCTATCTGTGGAGTGCTACCTAAACAGCCACTAATTAATATACATTTGTATGTCCAAGACACACCAAAAGCATAGATAAAAGAGGGACGAAAGATACCAAAGGGACAGTCAAAGGGATAATCGTCCCAGGTTGACAGGGACGCATCTCAAACACATTCAAGGGACGTTTTTCCTTTGTAGCGTGCATTTAATCTACGTTAGACAAACATCATATATACGCCATCATACGTTACTTGAACGCCCAGTAAACGCTTATATACGCGTCTCGTACGCCACAGACACGCCCAAAGCTCGTTATGCACACGATACAGATGTGATTGACAAGTTGAATACGTCCAAAATTATAAGTGTATTGGCAGCGTACATTGTTTTTGACCACGTACACGTCTGGCGTACGTCGGTGCTATACGCTGATGTCTGGCGCCGGTATTACTTATAAAGTATACTTTACTTGTTTTAAATAACGGAACTATTAAATTAAGAAAGGCAATGATTGTCACACACAAATAGTAATATTCATCTCATATATGTTTACAAGCTTTGTATGATTTTTTTTAAAAAATATACGCGCTTGAAACACTGTATCTTATACCACGTGACAGTCTTTGTTAATCACATGACACAGTAGAATGACACTTCTAAACGGCTGTATTCATATGTGATCATTTGTTGGTAAGTATATTTCTCATAGTTATTATGTTTTATTTTTTATGTAGGAAATGTTATCAAATAATGCTTTTTAATGATAGTTTGTTTCTTATTTTACAATATTATTATAACCCCAAGTTTTTATTCGACCTCCTTGTTAAGGGTGTCGGCTATCTGGTAATGAAGGGTCCAACTAGAGGTAAAACACCCTTTTATTTTGTTATATTTTTATATGTATTTGGGTAAGATAATGGTCTATAAAAAATAATCAGATATGGTATAAGTGCAAATAAGACAACTCTCTACCAGAAACCAAATGACGTAGAAAGTTCTTAAATTTTTCCCCATTTCAATCCGAAAAGGTAGAAAATATCCATCAAAAGGTTGTGGGGATATACAAATACACTTTATTTTTTTAAATAACGGAACAACTAAATTAAAAAAGGCAATGATTGTCACACAAAAATAGTAATACTCATCTCATATATGTTAACAAGATTTGTATGATTTATCAGAATATAAAAACACTCTTCAGGCGCAACAATTTCATTTTCACTTTCAAGTTCCATACATATGGATCTTATTGTAGAGAAATAACAAATCGCAGTTTTTTGCTTCAAAAATTTGAAAATGAATTAATGATTGTTTTTTTGCTTTCATAATACAGCCTTTTCACGACTTTGGAACTTCATATAAACTAACAACCCCAGCCATCAGATTTTTTTTCCTAATTTTTTTTTGGTCTTCTTGCATGATACTATGGAATAATGTCCGATATGATACAACCACTGGTGTTAAGAACACCAAAAATATAAAACAAACAAACAATATTATTTTGAAAGACATAAAATGCGTTCAGAATCGTAAACGTTGAAAACGTAAGAAAATCGTCAAGTGGACAAACATGCTAGACATTGGATTTGTTTTAAAAGGAAGTCGTTTTTGCTACGCAAATTATCAAAAAGTATGCAACTGTTTGTAGAGATACAAGTAAGTACAATTACGGAATAATGTCATTGAGAAATTCCTATTCGATTACTGTACTTATCTATAAAAATTTGCCTGAACGGATGATAATTTACCAAGTTTTAGAATTTGGATTTTCCCATTTGAATGTTAGTTTTCGTTTATTAAGGATCAAAGGCAAAATTTCAAGATTTTAAACAAAAGCTGACGTTGTGTTTAGAGTTTTTACAAAAAGAAGTAAATGTTCTGTTTGCCTATTTAAATATGTGTACACTGTATTAGTAGATATTGCCACAGTTATATACCGTCATTAGTTGAAATGTAAAACTTTTTGGTTAAAGACAACAAAACAACATATATCTGAACAATTGTTGCACTCTCCTGGGGTGCAAAACTGAATAGTTTATAATCCAAATAAAAAAAAAAAGATCAGAATAAAAATCGACTGAAATATGTTTATTATTTGCTCTTCTTTTTAAACAGTACAATTTTTGTTGATATTTAAAAGTTTTATTTTTTTTTAGAAATAAGAATGAATCTGATAATCCTATCTGATATACTTTTTATAAAAAAAAATATAATTATCAACTTTTTAAAAACTAAGTTCCCTATTTCGTGTCGAGTAATACTGTTTGTACATAAGGATTGTTTACGTTTTTTTTTTAAATATACGCGATTGAAACACTGTATCTTATACCACGTGACAGTCATTGTTAATCACACGACGCAGTAGAATGACACTTCTAAACGGCTGTATTCATATGTGATCATTTGTTGGTAAGTATATTTCTCATAGTTATTCTATTTTATTTTATATGTAGGAAATGTTATCAAATAATCATTTTTAACAATAGTTTGTTTCTGATTTTACAATATTATTATAACCCCAAGTTTTGTATTCAACCTCCTTGTTTAGGGTGTCGGCTATCTGGTAATGAAGGATCCAACTAGAGGTAAAACACCCTTTTATCGATTGTCCTTCTAAATACCATCATACAACATCTCGAAGTTTTTGCATCTGATACATTACTGTGCTTATCCAATAACCTTTGCGGTAGGGAATTACCTACTGCCTGACTAGTTTAAAAAAATGTCAATACAATTTGTCCATTTAAATTGTACAATAGGTATTGTGAGAACTATTATCAACAGGTGGTCATTTAGCTACCTGTAAATTTACCTGGTTTGTTTTTGACAGAGCTAATTACAATGAATGATAGCTAGCTTGCTTTCCTCATGTCCAATGTCCTGAATGGACTATTCTATTTAGGTATGGGACATTTTACATTTAATACACTATTTAATCTTTCTAATAAAGATATTTGTTGTAAATTTATTTATTTTGCTTACAATCACAAATAAATCATTGCTGGTAAATCCCACTTTCATAATGAAGAATAAAGCACTGAAATTTCTATTCACTAAGCCATTTTTACTTTTTTTGATATATTGAAAATAATTTTTAACAGTAATTCCAATTGAAGTAGATCCTAAATATTAAATGAAACTTAGCATCACTGCTATTCCATTTCAGGAATCGTAATATAAAATGAAAATATATCCCATTAGAAAACACCAAGCCACACATAATTCATCTTGTAGAATTATTCACAATTAGATGGGCTATCCAAAAAAATCCATTTCACAAACACTTTAATTGCATATCAGGAATCAGAAACTTAAAATACATCCCAAATTAAAAACACCATGAAGCAAACATATATCTACTTTTTTTATAAACTAAATTCACTGATTGGCATTTCTATCTTGACTATTAAGAGACACAAAAAGAAATGGCTTAAAATGTCCCATATCTGAATAGAATAGTCTATTCAGGACATTGGTCATGATACATGAGGAAAGCAAGCTAGCTATCAGTCATTTAAATTTTACCTTTAAGGAATAGTGAAGATTGTTTACTGTGTAGTTAAATGACCACCTGTTGATGAGTTCTCACATAAACTATTGTACAATTGAAATGGACAAATTGTGTTGACAATTTTTTATACTGGTCAGACAATAGGTATTTAAATACCACAAAGGTGATTGGATAATGACAGTAAAACAGTAATAAAACATGGAAATAGCAAGTATTGAAACCGGTATAAACATACTAGATCCAAAATAAAGGCCGTACTTTGAACTATAATGGTTTCCGATTACAAGTTGGGACTTGGATGGAGAGCTGATTCATTGACAATCATTCCACATCTTCTTATATCTATATATTAATTCTGCAATTAGTGATCAAGGAGGAACAAGATAGGACAATTTGTTATTTATTTTCCACATAAGAACATTATAGTTTCATTGAACAATTTGATCGATCAAAAACCATATGCATAGATGATGATCGATGATAAGGCCTCTGAGGGTAATGCATGCTTAAAAACTGATTTTAATTGTAATATGGCAAAACATCAATGTAATCGTATAACATATAATAACTTATTATTTTTAATGCATTCGTTTTTTTGATAACCAGATGTGTTGAGATATATGGCTTCATTTATACCATGTGTACCATGTGGTCACGACGGGAACACACGGAATACAGAGAAATGGTGCACGGATTGCAACGAAGGGTTTTGTAATGTATGTGAAAAGGCACATAAGTCATTGCGAATAACTAGAGATCACAATTTGATCTTAATCGAAGACTACCGAAAAATTGAAAATAGGAATGTTTGTATTCAGTGCGAGGAGCACGGGTCAAAACTGGAATTGTATTGCAAAGTTCACGAAAATACTATTTGCATTGCATGCTTTACAGCAAAGCATAAAGAATGCTCCGACGCCATAATTCCACTTGCAGAAGCAGCGAAAAATGCGAAGACATCAACTGCTCTGACGGACTTGGAACACACAATTAACGAAACATTAGTAAACATACAAAAATGTCGTAAGGATCGCGAGACTGCATCCGTAAGAATCGAAATACAGGAAAAAATCATCAAGAAGCGTATTTTTGATACGATGGAAACTATAAATAAGCATTTAGATGATCTGGAAAGAAAACTATTAGATGAGTTGACAACAACACATACTTCTTGTTAATCAAAATATGGGACAATACAGAACAAGCTAAATGCATAAAATGAAAATAGAAATTAAACGCCTTCAAGAACATACATCTCAACTAAAACGTTTTGCACCAGACATACAGGTGTTTTTGAGGACACATCAGACGAATAAAGAAATTCACGACGAGGTAAAGTCCATAACAAAAGCCTTAGCTTCCGGTAGAAATTACGACATAGAAATAGAGATACACCATGGTATTACGTCATTGCTGAAAGATGTTGATTACTTTGCTAGAGTAAAAGTCGATGAAAGTACCATCAATTGTCCATTTACGGATTCAAAAATGGACCAAGCCCAAATACATGTACCAGTTAGACAGCAAGTACCAACTAGAAGATCAGTTAATAATACAAAGCTACGACTGCAAAAGAAGTTCACAATTAAGAGAAAAGAAAAAGAAATGTACATTTCAGGATGTGCAATATTGGCAAATGGTAACGTATTGATTGCAGACAACGCTGGGAACAATGTAATAATCGAGTATAATGAAGACGGACTTTTTATCCGTGATATATCAGTTTCTAAAAACCCATGGGATCTGACAGTAATAGATACCGATCAAATAGCTGTTTCTTATAACACTTATAAATACATCGAAATTATAGATTTAAACAAAATAACCGTTCTCAAAAATTTGAGATTAAAAAACAGCTGTCGGGGGATATCATACAGCTATGAAAAAAATTATGTTGTAGTGTTTGGTGCAGGAATCGTAGTGTTGGATATGGAAGGAACTATACTTAATACAATCCAGTGTGAAATGTGTATAATATCACGACGATCAAAGACAGAATCTACTACACAGTGCCATTTGCGGATACAATTAACTGTTGTAGTATAACGGGAAACAATATATGGAATTTTAAGAATACATCACTATCCACACCGGGCGGCATTGCCACTGACGGTGCCCAAAATCTGTTTGTTGTGGGTATAAGATCTAACAACCTTATGATATTGCAAGATGATGGAACTGTCAGCAAAACATTACTTACCAACGCAGACGGACCAGACAAACCCATACGTCTATATTACAATAAGAAAACGAACATATTATTGGTGTGCAACAAACACGACGGAATTGTTTTTCTATACAGTGTTTTGTTTGATTAAATGCGTAATCCTGATGTTGAATATAGTTAATGTATGCATCTGTAAACTTGTACAATACAGTTTAGATTCACCATAATCGTATGAATTATGAATTTATTATCAATATTAATAATGAGATTTTTAGTTGTTAAAACAAAACAGTTGTTCAGAAAATTAACCTTTATAAACTGAATACCTGTTTAATCTGAAAAAAATTGTCTTTAGTGCTGAAAGGGTTCAATTTAAATGTGTTTTGAAACAATATTACCTATAGAAACATATATGTCCCACTTTAATCTTGCAAGTAATTTTTGATGAAAACTGTAATGAATTTATTATGCTGTTACAACTAAATGTAGAAATGATATATATTTTTTTATGCTTTGATGGCTACATTTGGTAGTGAATCACGTTGTTAGAAAATACACAAAGCTTGAAAATTTTATATACATTTATGTTTATGATATCATCTGCCAGACAGGCCTTATTTGTTTCCAAAAAATATATTACTGTATGTGAATGAAAATTGTGTTTTTACGGAAGCCGTAAGGGGACACTCAAAAAATTTGATTTCTTTTTAATTCGAGATCACGATAAAACATTGCCGTTTTACCGAGATCTCGATAAAATATATATCGTGATCTCGATAAAACGAAACTGTTATATCGAGATCTCGGATTATTATATCGTTATCTCTATTTATTATATCGAGATCTTGGATTATTACATCGTTATCTCAATTTATATTATCGTAATCTCGAAAAAACGAAACTGTTATATAGATCTCGGATTATTATATCGTTATCTCGATTTATTAAATGAAAATCTCGGATTATTATATCGTTATCTCGATTTATTATATTGAGATCTCGGATAATTATATCGTTATCTCGATTTATTATATCGTTATCTCGGGTTATTATATCGTTATCTCGATTTATTATATCAATATCTCGGATTATTAAATCGTTATCTCTGTTAAATATATCGAGATATCGATATAATAAATCGAGATAACGATATAATAATCCGAGTTAACGATATAATAAATCGAGAATAAATCGAAATAACGATATAAATTGGCTATTTTCTAATTTTCAGGCGTATTTTGGCATTTAGGTCCTCCATAACCCCTTCAATGGTCATTGCGACACAATGGACATGTTATATCTTTAAATATGGGGTGAAAAACAGCAAAGGTAACGTGAAAATAAAAAAAAAATACGTTGAGTATTTTAATATTTATGCTTTGGTATTCAGGTCGTCCATACATTGAACAAAGGAATTTCGGTTAAAAATAGTTGGGGAAATCCACTAATTTATTCTTCGAAACTATATAAATGAATGAATTAAGTTAAAAAATTCAAAGAGTGCTATGAACTTTTTTTTCTCATATTAATTTGAATATTTGTTAGATAACATCAAAATGACGAATTAAAAAATACAGTTTCATTTTGTCGAGATAACTATATATTCTTATCGAGATCTCGATATATTGAACAGAGATAACGATTTAATTATCCGAGATCTCGTTATTATTAATCGAGATCACGATATAATAATCCGAGATCTCGATATAACAGTTTCGTTTATCGAGAAAACGATACAATAAATCGAGATAACGATGAAATAATCCGATATCGCGATATAATAAATCGATATAACGATGTAATAATCCGACATCTTCATTTAACAAATCGAGATCACGATATAATAATCCGAGATCTGGATATAACAGTTTCGTTTTTTTCGAGATAACGATAGAATAAATTGAGATAACGATGTAATAAATTGAGATAACGATGTAATAAATTGAGATAACGATGTAATAATCCGAGATCTCGATATAATAAATCGAGATAACGATATAATTATCCGAGATCTCGATATAACAATTTCGTTTTATCGAGATAACGATATATTTTGTATCGAGATTTCGGTAAAACGGTAATGGTTTATCGTCATCTCGAATTAAAAAAAATATTTTCTAATTCTTTGTTTGTCTTCTTGCGGCTTCCGTATGTTTTAACATCGAATAAAAATTTTTGTTCTATCGAAGAGGATTAATTTCTAATTTTTTTTCTCATTTTAAAAAATATTTAAATTTAATTTTATTGTACATTTTTTTTTACAAAGTTGAACCTACAAGTAAGTAAATGTATCATTGGTAATTTTCTGTTTGAGTTAGGCTATATTTTTACATACAATCCATGTTATGCTTAATTTGGAGCATGCTCAGTTGGAGATCTATTTGATAAATGCATTTTTGTTCCCCAATAAATCATTGTATTAATAATTAAAGATAGGGTATCTTTATCATGGGAATTCCGTTTTGAAAAATTTGATATTGATAAGGAAAAGGAAAAGGCCGATTGTAAACGTTACAATAATCTATAATTTCAAGACGTATGAGTTGATTTTGAACATTGTACATTGAAAATACTATTCAGGTTTGACTGCACTGCTTCATTTTGAATACCATAAAGTTGATGTGTCTATATCAAATATATACAAAGGATATTGTATCATGAACCTACATGGTATTAAAAGCATTTATACCAATCTAAAATCCAAGACGGCTGCTTTTAAGCATAAATTTCAAACGCACTTTTGGAGGACTTTGTGTGTTTGTAACATTTTACTGGTTGATGGTATACCATACAAAAAATACTGGTTTGAAACAAACTGTATTACTTAATCTACTTACGTATTTTTTTCCGTGAACCTATAATATTTCAAATTTTTGTGTTAGAATTATAGCAGAAATCAATTTTTAATTGTATGAAAAAGGACATAAAATTCACTATTTGGATGCTTAATCTGCCTAAATACTAAAATTATTTACAGGCGTGAATATTACTCTAGGTTTATTACATCAGAAGCGCTTTTGTTTCAGCTAGAAGAATTTAATTTTTCATATTGATATTGATTCAAGTGATGTAATAATCTTGCCTGGAACATGATAAATATTTGTTTTGTTTTGTTTAGCATTGACAGTGTTAATTAAGTATACTAATTTTTATGTCAGATCACTAAAGTATTATGTTGAAAATATGATACTTCCATGATCAAAAGATTGTATATTTAAAACCACCTTGTTCTGTGTGATAATGAATCATTTAATGATACTAAAAAGATCAAAAGTTAGTTGTTTGTTTTTTAAATAGAGAGGTTAATGCAAAAACCGAAAAAAACATAAAAAACAACAAAAGATCACATCAACAGTATACAAAACACAATATAGAAAAGCAAAATACTGAGCGACATGAACCACTCTAAAAATGGTAGGTGAAAAGTAAAAGACTAAGCAACTTGAACGTCAACGTGGAGATCTCAGATTGAGTTAAGATTGCAGACCTTTATTTTGGCTAAAAGATTGATTATTGCTTCCTAAAATCTAGTGGGAAATATTCAATGCATTTTGAAGCCACGAGGAATTTAACAGTTAAAGAATAAATAGAATATGCAAAGTGGGTCAATTGGAATAAAGGGCAGGGAAATTGGACTTCCACTACCATAAAAGGATGTCTAGGAAAAAGCTCTAAATTTGGTCTAGCATACAGTCCTCATATGTGACTAATAGTGATTAAGGCCGTGCTAAAGGTTAACTGATCATATTTAATACACCCTTAATATAAAATGGAATTTCCACAAGACTTCAGCAAATGATACAGAGGCCCTTACATTTTCAATTGTGTAAACATAAGACAAATGAATTAGAGAACAATTTCATAGTTACCTAGGCCTTCCTCCTTAAAGACTAATTGCTGGGGTACCCTTACCTACAACAAGAATTGAATATACAGCAAGCCACATATATGAAGTACATATTCTAACCAGACATGAAGATATATTTAAAGATGCAGATAACCAAGGAAGTACTATGAAACTTATTGTTGGGGTACCCTAACCTACAAAAAGAATTGAATATACAACAAGCCACATATATGAAGTACACATTCTAATCAGATATGACGATATACTTAAAGATACAGATAACCAATGTAGTACTATGAAACGGTAATAGTTATCAAAGGTACCAGGATTATAATTTAATACGCCAGACGCGCGTTTCGTCTACATAAGACTCATCAGTGACGCTCAGATCAAAATAGTTGTAAAGCCAAACAAGTAAAAAGTTGAAGAGCATTGTTGACCAAAAACTCCTAAAAGTTATGCCAAATACGGCCAAGGCAATCTATTCCTGTGATAAGAAAATTCTTAGTTTTTCGAAAAATTTAAACTTTGTAAACAGGAAGTTTATAAACATGACCATATCATTGATATTTATGTCAACACCGAAGTGCTGACTTCTGGGCTGGTGATACCCTAGGGACGAAACGTCCACACGCATTGGCACCAACCCAGTGGTGTTTATATCTATCAAAGGTACCAGGATTATAATTTAATACGCCAGACGCGAGTTTCGTCAACATAAGACTCATCAGTGACGCTCAGATCAAAGTAGTTGTAAAGCCAAACAAGTACAAAGTTGGAGAACATTGAGGATCAACAATTCCTAAAAGCTGTGCGAAATACGGCCAAGGTTATCTTCTCCTGGGAAAAGAAAATCCTTAGTTTTTCAAAAAATTCAAAGTTTTTTAACAGGAAATTTATCAAAATGACCGTATCATTGATATTTATGTCAACACCGAAGTGCTGTCTACTGGGCTGGTAATACCCTCGGGGACGATAGGTCCACCAGCAGTGACATCGACCCAGTGTTGTTAATATCTATCAAAGGTACCAGGATTATAATTTAATACGCCAAACGGGTGTTTTGTAATAGGAGTAGGTCCGGTAAGACCCCTTTTTGACCCCAAAATATAGCAGTTTTACAAAATTGTTAAAATGTAAACTTTTAGTTTTTTATTGGACAGTAGAATGCTTCTTCTACATAAATATGGGCTATTTTTGACAATACAATGCACATATATCGGGTACTAGCACCATTAAGTCATTCTAAATCACTGAAATCTTCACAATTCTAGCATTTTAGGTAAATTTTAGACTGTTTTCGTGTAAAACGAAAGTGACCGCATTCGTGTTCATCCTTAATATTAAAATGTAAGTTGTATTTGATGATAATACATAACATATATAAAGGTTGAGGATGAACACGGATGCGGCCACTTTCATTTTCGACAAAAACCATCTGAAAAGTGACATTTTCCGGCATATTTGGTAGATTTTTCATATTTCAGCTTGAATTGGATCGTTTTTAATGACAAAATCAGTTAAAATCTTTCACATAAACTAATAGAATCAAATAAAATAGACAGTTAAGTGTTTAAAAAGTGGTCAAAATCTTTCGTCAGATGAACCTGAAATTTGAAGCCAAAATCGGTCCTTACCGGACCTACTCCTTTATAAAAAAATGACCATATCATTGATACTCATGTCAACACCGAAGTGCTGACTACTTGGCTGGTAACTACTTCATTTCAGCCATTGAAATTTAAAAGATAAAAACAAGACATTATAAATTTCATGCGTCAAAAGCGTTTTTTCTGGATTTGCCTTTTTCAGGAATACTTTGTATTTGAAAGCCAATGATGTTAACAACCATAACACATAAAGCGTTATGATAAAAAAAAAAAAAACTCGAAAGCAATAGAAGCCAAATTTACATTACCATTATTACCTGTTAGTGTTTCAGTTATACTTTTCAATCTTTAGACTTCTCAATTGGTAACATTGACGTTTTACGCCGATTATTGAGGATACATTTTTTATTTCGTTGGCAATTTTATTTTTGCACATCAATATGGATACTTCTAAATGTTTGGTTGCACTGAATATTCATGAAATATTTTCCACCGGAAGTTGTAACGACACAATTTATGTATTTGGGTAAGATAAAAGATAAGAAAAAAAAATAAGCAGATATGGTATTAGTGCAAATAAGACTCTCTACCAGAAACCAAATGACATAGAAAGTACTTTTAAAATTTTCCCCCATTTCAATCCGAAAACGAAGAAGATATCCATTTTGCTGTAATAAAAAAAGTTGTAGGGAATTACAAGTTAACCCGGTCTTATGCCGGCGTCACACATTGGCGTATAAACCGACGATGGAGGTATGTGGGGCATGTTTGTAACATACGCCTGGCGTAGTTTCAGCGCTCAGTGAACGTATAAAATGCAACCCTGATGTACCAAAAACGTGTTTCGGCATTCAACGAAACGTGCTCTGGCATTTATATTGTCATATTTGTCCGTGAATTTACAAGACCATGTCTATCCAGATGTAGTACAAGGTACAACAATTTAGCACTCCACAGTTACAAAATAAAATTAAAATTGAACTACCAAAATGTTTAATCATCTTCTATGCCTAGCTTTCTAATATATTAACCCAACTGTATCTGTCATACATGTGCACATGTATGTAATCAATATCTTCAATAGATTTTCCATGGGATGGGGAAAATAATTCCTTGTTAATGTATCCATGGCAACATTCTGCTTTTATTTACCATGAAATATTGCAAAAAGGGACATGAAAATATACCCACAAATTTGGTTTAAACTAGAAATTCAATGCCTTGAGTGATACCATTTCTGAAACTGTAACATTTATCTACCAAATGATCAAATAAAAAGTAGATTTCTTTGAATTCGCTTCATTTTTTCGTACAATTTAATACCAAAGTTCGTGCGAAAAAAAGTTGGAAAGAAACTTTACAATAATTGCTGGACCGATGTGGATTTAAGAATACGGAGTGTCATACAGACAGTCTTGATCGCCCTGAAGATCATAAAAAACATTTTATTAAAATTAAGTATGTCAATAAAGGCTTTGATTTTGTAAATATTGCCGGTATATTTAACGACCATTCTGTTAAAGAACAAATTCCTGGACATTTTGACAATACTGAGCTACCTCTTATTTGTTATATTTACAAGAAATCTACCCGGACATTTGTGTTTAATTATGGTCAATTGTGTAAAGATGTTAATATCAGTGAAAATACACCTACTTCATGTAATTGCAGTAATTCCGAATATATTTATGGCCCCATTTCCCATGTTATAACAGGAGATCTTAACATCGTTCAAGACCGAGAGTTAAAATCATTCCTCAGTAAAGGACCTAAATATCGTCCCCCGTCAATTATTAATTTGAATGAGTGTCGTAATATCATCCACGACTCACTCCATACTTACTGTATGAAATGGATAAAACGGGAAAAAGCTGACAAAAAATCTTTGGACTCTTTTTTTAATTCAGTAATGAAGATAGTTGATATACGTATTCAACATTTTAAAGAACATTTTACTATAAACCATTACAACAATAAACCTATTTCTCGTATCAAACATAAACTAAAAGAACTAGCCAAGGAATTTGTTTTTGTCCCGGCAGATAAAGCTGCTAATAATATTATTATTGTTTGACGTAAATTTTACATTGAGGTTCTGAAAAAGGAAATCACCAATTCACCAACATTCCAACTGACTCCATTTTCAGAAAACGAAATCTGTAACAAACATAAACTTTTAGGCACCGCTTTACAAGCAGAGCCAAATACAATGAAAGTCCCAACTATGTATTGGCTTCCGAAGCTACACAAAACCCCTTACAAATATAGATTTATTTCGTCTTCAAGCCATTGTTCAACTACTAAATTGTCTATTCTTCTTACCAGCACACTTGGTACAATTAAAAACCTGATAATAAATTGTTCAAATAAGGCCTTCGAAAATAGTGGAATAAATTACTTTTGGAGTGTCAAGAACTCGTTGGAAGTACTTGATAAATTGCATGCTTATATTGGTGATTTTGAATCTGTTCAAAGTTTTGATTTTTCTACCCTGTATACCACATTACCTCACCTTCTCATTAAGAAAAAATTCACACACCTAATTAAATGGGCATTCAAAAAATCAGAATGTGAATATATATGTACAAACTCTTTTAGGTCATTTTTTAGTAGCAATAAACAAAAAAACTATGTTAATTGGACATGCTTTGATACTATATATGCCCTTGAATTTTTACTAGATAACATTTTTGTATTGTTATGAGTTACAATTTATGACAAAAATAAGCAAAGACCCATCGAAACAACATCTGATAAACAAATTTAATAATACTTTTAGATATTTGGATGATATTTTGGCTCTCAATAATGACGACTTCAGTATGTATATTAATGAAATTTATCCTGTTGAACTTACTTTAAATAAAGCTAATACTAACAATGACCACTGCCCTTTTCTCGATCTTGATATCTATATCACTAATGGAAAGCTGAATACTAAAATTTATGATAAAAGGGATGATTTTTCATTTCCTATCGTTAATTATCCGTTTTTAGATGGTGACGTTCCCTTGTCACCATCTTACAGTGTTTATATATCTCAACTTGTACGATTCGCTCGTGTATGTAACAATGTTTTAGATTTTAACGAGAGAAATTTATGTATTACTGAAAAATTATTACACCAGGGTCTTCGATATCACAAACTAGTCAAAACATTTACTAAATTTTATCATCGGTATAAAGACATTATTCGTAAATATAGCTCAACATGCAGACTTTTAATACGTTCAGGTATTTCACATCCATTTTTTTATGGTAATATTCTTTATAAAGCACAAAGGTGTCAGTATTCACCTCAGAAACTTACAAAACCTTTGAATAGACTTATTAAGAAGGGATATAATTACGATACTGTTGTCAAGTCATTAAAGATTGCATATTTTGGCGTTAATATTGAGTCACTGATAAGGTCTTTGCATCGGAACTAAACACATATATTCTAAAAACAGTTGTTGGCATGACACGGGTTATGTTCTTTTCATATATGTTATGATGGTATGATACTAAACCCCTAACGGGAAGGATTGTGCCTGATGTTCATATGATGAAATCATAATCTTTAGTCAGTTTAGTTGAAGTCTGGAGCTGGCATGTCAGTTAACTGCTAGTAGTCTGTTGTTATTTATGTATTATTGTCATTTTGTTTATTTTCTTTGGTTACATCTTCTGACATCAGACTCGGATTTCTCTTGAACTGAATTTTAATGTGCGTATTGTTATGCGTTTACTTTACTACATTGGTTAGAGGTATAGGGGGAGGGTTGAGATCTCACAAACATGTTTAACCCCGCCGCATTTTTGCGCCTGTCCCAAGTCAGGAGCCTCTGGCCTTTGTTAGTCTTGTATTATTTTAATTTTAGTTTCTTGTGTACAATTTGGAAGAGGGACGAAAGATACCAAAGGGACAGTCAAACTCATAAATCTAAAACAAACTGACAACGCCATGGCTAAAAATGAAAAAGACAAACAGAAAAACAATAGTACACATGACACAACATAGAAAACTAAAGAATAAACAACACGAACCCCACCAAAAACTAGGGGTGATCTCAGGTGCTCCGGAAGGGTAAGCAGATCCTGCTCCACATGTGGCACCCGTCGTGTTGCTTATGTGATTACAAATCCGGTAAATAGTCTAATTCGGTAGGTCACATTCATGAAAGGGAAGGGGATTGTAGTTACGACGTTAGGAACATATCCGATATCATTTGTGAAACGGTTATTCCATAACGGTCAACCAACTCGTGATGGCGTCCGTAAAATTTACGAAGGGATGATTTCAACTTCACCATTTGGAACTCTTGGTTTAATAGCTTCCTTGTGAGCAGTAACCCTCTATCAAGAAAATCATGATAGGAAACGCAAGCACGGGAATATCGTATCAATTGGGAGATATATACCCCGTATGCAGGTGCTGCTGGAATGTTGCTACTTAAAAATGGAAAGTTCACAATTGGAAAGCTGAAATCATCTCTTTTGTCGTAAAGTTTTGTTTTCAACCGACCCTCATTGTCAATTTCTAGATGTAAGTCAAGATATGAAGCCGACTTAACTGTATCTGTAGTATCCTTTATCTCCAATTCGATGGGATAGATGCGTTCCACATAGTCACCAAATTTTGAATTGTTTAGTGAAAGAACGTCATCTATATAGCGGAAAGTAGAGTTAAAGGATATTGCTAACTTCTTATCTTTCTTCCTAAGAAGTTCCTGCATGAAGTCAGCCTCATAATAATAAAGAAACAAGTCGGCAAGTAGAGGGGCACAGTTTGTTCCCATTGGGATGCCGACAGTCTGTTGAAAAACACGTCCTCCGAACGTTACAAATATGTTGTCAATCAAGAAATCAAGCATCTTGATAATATCGGTTTCAGAGAATTTTTTGTTTGAATCAGAGTGATTCTTTACAAAGTATGATTTATCCTTCCCTAAGACAAGATACTTGTATCTACGTTGGCCATTCTTTTTTATGAAGCAAAGTAATACCAACTCTTTCAATTTGTCTTTTAGTTTGGAATGTGGAATACTTGTATAAAGAGTAGAAAAGTCAAATGTTTTAATACTGTTACAAGATGAAAGAGAGTTAGATTGTATGTACTCTAAAAGATTTTTGGAATTTTTAAGTATCCACATCTGATTCACGCCACCTCTAGAATAGGCAGTTTGGAAATTAGTATGGCGTTCATTATCACTGGACTAGTATATATTTGTTTAGGGGCCAGCTGAAGGACGCCTCCGGGTGCGGGAATTTCTCGCTACATTGAAGACCTGTTGGTGACCCTCTGCTGTTTTTTTTTTATTTGGGCGGGTTGTTGTCTCTTTGACACATTCCCCATTTCCATTCTCAATTTTATTGATGTTCCTTTAAACGCACTTTGAAGGCTATTTTAATCCTCAATTTCAAAAAGCGTACATTGTTTTTGACCACGTCCGGCGTATGTCGGTGGTATTCGCTGATGTGTGACGCCGGTATTACTTATAAAGTACACTTTACTTTTTTGATAACGGAACAAGTAAACTAAGACAGGCAATGATTGTCACACAAACATAGTAATATTCATTTCATATATGTTTACAAGCTTTGTATTATATATGATATATCTTCAGGCACAACAATTTCATTTGTCACTTTCAAGTTCCATACATATGAATCTGATTGTAAAGAAATAACAAATCGCTGTTTTACGCTTGAAGAATTTGAAAATAAATTAATATTTTTTTTTGCTTTCGCAATACAGCCTTTTCGCGACTTTAGAACCTCATCTAAACGAACAACCCCAGCTACGGATTTTTTTCTTATTTTTGGTCTTCTTGCGTTATATTATGGAAGAATGTTCGATATGATACAACCACGGGTGCTAAGAACACCATAAAACACAAAACAAACAAACAAACAATTTGATTTTGAAAGACATGAAAAGCGTCCAGAATCGTAAACGTTGAAAACGTAAGAAAATCGTCAGTGGACTACTTGCTAGACATTGGATTGGTATGAAAACGAAGTCGTTTTGGCTACGCAAATTCTCAAAAAGTATGTAACTGTTTTATAGAGATAAAGTACAGTTACAGAATAATGTCATTGAGAAACTCCTATCCGATTAATGTACTTATCTATAAAAATTTGCATGAACGTTTGATAATTTACCAAGTTTTAGAATTTGGATTTTCCCATTTCATTGTTAGTTTTCCTTTTCTAAGGATCAAAGGTAAAATTTTAAAGCTGACGATATGTTTAGTTTTATTTACAAAAAGAACTAACTGTTCTAATTGCCTATTTAAATATGTGTGCATTGTATAAGTAGATAATTCCACAGCAGTATACCGCTGTTGGGTCATAAATCGATTGAGACAAAAACAAATCCGGATTACAAACTAAGACCGAGGGAGCACATCAACTATAAGAGGAAAACAACGAAACAACAGAAACACTGAAGTGAAGAAAAAAAAAACGACTATGCAAAAAGTAAAATCACAAAAATACCGAACTCAGAGGAAAATTTAATTGGAAAGTACATAATCACATGGCAAGATTCAAATGACAAAACACATAAAAACGAATGGACAAGAACTGTCATATTCCTGACTTGGTACACTTGGCAACATACACAGAAACGAACTATAAGATACATTGACTCAAAATATGTTTTTTTCTTTCTGGTAAGCATGATATATTTGCAGCCAAATATATCTTCTGTCAAATGTTTCTTTTCCATAATAATTCCGTGTCATTCATATCAAATGTTAAATTTCTTGATTAAAATAGATCGTACAAAGATACAACATATATCTGAACAATTGTTGCCCTCTCCTGGAGTGCAAAACTGAAAAGTGTATAATCCCAATTATAAAAAAAGATCAGAATAAAAACAGAAAGCACTATGTTTATTATTTGCTCTTCTTTATAAACAGATAAACAGAACTAAATAAAAGTGTATGATATTGGTAAGTGATTTTCATTTCACGTATTTTTACGCTAAATTTGCTTTTTATTTTAAGTTCATTTCTTCGTGCATGTTTATAAGAAATGTATTTCCTTTACGTAATACGTTTTACTGTTTTGAATTTTAGAATAACATAAACGAGTCCAATTTGAATGCATCTGATGCGTATTTCGAACATCCATGTCTCTTTAATGATTCTCGAGGCCAAACTATTTTTATATCCAAAATGTTATACAAATGCCAAAAAGCGGATCAAACCAAAAATATATGTGTTTTAATAAACTTTTACGAGATTATTATTAACATTCATCGAATAATCTTCCCATTTGAGTCAATATTATATATACTAGTATTTTTTCTTTCTTTAAAAGTAAAAAAAAGTAGAAGTGTGTCCGGAGGACCCAATGGCTGTACTACTATTGGTGTCTGTTATTCGACTGACGTCAACTTAGTTAGTATCCGATTTCAATACCGTTTAACCGTGTCCGATTTGATTTACACACATGAGTCACGTGATGTTGTTAGAAATATATATCAAAACAGAAAATATTTAATCAAATTGTTTGAATAGAATTCTTTTTAAATTGTGCCATTTTGGTAAATTTTGCCTCTATGAGGAGGATGCATAAAAATGTCATGTGATATTACCTATTTCCGATCTCTTCGCTGAAACAATTGTAACCAGAGACATATATACGTATCTATGTCTCTGTTATTATTTTCACAGAATCTCCTTTTGTTGGCATTTAAAAGTTTTATTCTTTTTTTAGAAATTATCCTGTATCTGATATTCCTATTTAATACACTTCTTATTAAAATTTTATAATTATAAACTTTTTAATTTAAGTTCCCTATTTTGTGTGGAGTAATTATGTGTGTACTTAAACAGTATTTTTTTTAATATAGTTGACATAGTTACACGCTGTAAACACTGTATCTTATACAACGTGACAGTGTTGGTCTTTGATTAATCACATGACGCAGTAGAATGACACTTCGGAATGGTTGTATTCACATGTAATCCTTTGTTGGTAAGTGTATTTCTCATAGCTATTCTATTTCATTTATATGTATAGGAAATGTGATCAAACAACGCTATTTTAATTAAATGTTTTGTTTGTTATTTAAATATAACAATATTATAAACCCCCGAAGATTTGTATTCTATTTCCTTATTTTTGGTGTCTGATATCTGGTATAGAAGGTACAAAAAAAAAGTCAAACATTCTCTTGTCCTGTGTTTTTCTTTGGGACGAATGTCGCTCTAAATTTAATCTCGCAGTGTTTACATCTGATAGATTAAAACAGTAACAAAACGAAAGGAATTAGTAAAGATCACAGTAGCAGGGTCGGATCCAGTCATTTAAAAAAAGGGGGGGTTCATAACCCAAGAAAAAAAGGGGGGTTTCCAACTAAACGTCTCCATTTAAATGCATTTATCGTAAAAAAAGGGGGTTCCCACCTCAGGAACCCCCCCCCCCCCCGGGATCCGCCAATGGGTAGGTATAGTGTCTGGCTAGGATCGTGGTTTTTCGAGTGATTTGATCGGGCTTTTTCGAGTGTGACCACATTTTTTCGAGTGATTATGATAAAAAATGTAAACAAACAGACTTCCTTTCTTTCAAGATGCGATATAAACGCTTGAGTTTAACATACACGGATATACAAGGTGTGTCAGTATTTAAAATAAAAATTTCTTTTCAATCCGATATTATTTTTTGTTAAAAAAGTTGAATTTAGCCGTCCAAAAAACAGAATAAAGGCAATTTTATACACATACCAATTCAAATTTCGATGACAATGCATACATACAATCCTTATATTCTTAGATATACAGACATTATACAAAAACAAGAAAACGACACTTTGACACTAAATTCATTTCTGTGTTCGGGTTTTTTCGAGAGCAGTCCGGGCTTTTTCGAGTGCGTCCGTGTTTAATCAAGTGATTATACAAATTTTCTATGGCTTAAAATGTTAAATGTCAGTGTATTTACATTTAAAAACAATAAAAAAGAGTTTAAGCAATGTACTTTTTAAGGCACAAAACCAAAGCATTCATTAGTTTGATTATGGTGTACAACGATTAAACTTTATAAACAAGTATCGTACATTTTTATATATTGTTGTTTGTCACTTCTTATAAAATACATGTTCATTATATATTCATGGTGCCAAACAAATGTACGTACATATAGTGTGTTGAGCTGATGAACTATTCATTTTATTGTTAACTGTCTATATAATTAATTTTATTTTAAAAGGGAATTTCACAACTGTCTATATAAATAATTTAATTTAATAGGGAATTACATAACTGTCTATATAATTAATTTTGTTTTAAAAGGGAATAAAAAGTGGTCGGATTTAGTGTGTATTTTTTTGTTTTTGTTTCTTATGATTTTATTTTGACTCGGCAGGGAGCAGACCTCTTTCATTAGAATACTTTTATTACATAGCATTTTTCTGATTCTTCTCTGCTGTCCAGATTTCTTACTACGTTTTTGGTAAACAGCTGCGCCATGAGCGAATACTACGCCCGTAGCGATTTCAAAGAATAAAGTTCATTCTCTTATGTTGTGGCTTATTGCGTGAACCCCTGAGGGTTCACGCAATATTTATAAGTTATAAATATGGTCTATGGAGGAATATTCGGAAACTTTCTTTTTCTTCATCGGAACATTTGTTCTTCTTATCTGTATTAGCTTCCTGCAATTAAGAGCACCTCCATTCGGAGTTTTCGATATATTTAAAACATGGCATTAAAGTACTTTACACTGATCGCTAACTCACTTATTTGGTATATGATGATAAAATATATAGTTGAAAATCTATAGAGAAAAAAAAAACGAAATAGCTATCCATACGTATAGTTTTTAAAGAATGATACTGATTCAAAACATGGACACATGTACCTCAGTCTTCCAAAAATTGATAAAATTGATTTAGAAATAATTAATCAGGCATTGCGAACTGGTCAACTAGTATGATACAATAAACATTAATTAATGTTTCTTACGACCGCTCATCAATAGGTGAAACTATCCCACGAGATGGATTGAGATTGAGAAATTAATTGACCTAATATAAAACCATTATTGAAGAGGCATAACTTTTGAATTCTAGATACAACATATTTCATTAATAAAATAGAGTCACCTATGATGTAACGTACATGTGCACAGATATGATCACGGTTAATTTAAAAGAAACGGTTATCAATGCAGTAGAATTAATTGATACACAAGAATATCCCTTAAAGATTCCCAACAAAAAGGTTTAACTGCATTTGTTAAACTATTTCTTAGAAACAATGAATCTGGGTTTAATGGACAGTTATACAAACCAGTTATAAGAGCGCCCATTGGTGGTATATTTTCACCATTATGAACATATCTGTATCAAATTAATGGCAATTTTTTTTTATATTAAACAACGAAAAACAGACACGATAATAAGCCAAAAAAAGAAGAAAAAACAGTCTCCTGATTTTGGACAGTTATGTTAAGTATACATGTATAAGCAGCAAATTGAATGTATTAGCTGGCTCCAAACCCATTTCTAATGTGGAACGGTTTTTCGGCATTCACAAAACAAATGATTAGCAAGTAGCTTTGGTCTTACTGGTAGAAAAAAACATTCCACATTCTATGAAACAAAATAATCGTACTTTAACGATTAATCCCGCTGCAAATTTTTGCACCTATCCTTAGTCAGGAATCTGATGTAATGTAGTTGTCGTCTGTTGATGTAGTTCATAAGTGTTTCTCGTTTCTCGTTTTTATATAGATTAGACCGTTAGTTTTCCAATTCGAATGGTTTTATACTAGTAATTTTTGGGGTCCTTTATAGCTTGCTGTTCGGTGTGAGCCAATGCTCTGTGTTAAACGCCGTACCTTGATCTATAAGGGTTTACTTTTATAACATAGCCAGAAATTAGTAGTGGTTTTGCTAATTAATATTCATAATATGTAAATAAGAATTGTACCACGTGATAGTAGTTTGAACTGGACTGGCTTGATATCATTAAAATCATTAAAATCTTTAAAACACGGATATTATAAGTTGCCCGTCACAGAGTCCTTATTTACAATCACTTTGATATTTCCGTAAAGTTGTCAGGCGGTCAAAATCAAAACAATGAACGCGAATTTAGTGAATTTTTCGTGCTTTCGAGAGTTTATTCTTCTTGAAATAGTGACATTTTAACTTTACGTGGGAACCTAGAGTTCAACGACTACACATACAAGGTTTGGACTTGCTTATTCTTTGGAAATTCAAGTTTCAAATTTCAACCCGGCAACCTGTTTTTGTAATGACCTTAGAAGCCAATTTTCAACACGAAGTCTGCAAATTTGACGTTTCAGCCATTTTAGCCTGTATTTTACACTGCAATATTTAAACCCTCTCGCTTCGATTTTTAAAATAGCTCAGGAACCTGTATTTTTGCAACAACAGTCATTATGTTTCGTTTAAATGGTGTACATATTGTTGTGTAGATTTATTTTTTGCCCCGGCAACCTGTCTATCACTTAAATTAAAATTAAAACCGACATTTTTTCAAAATTCCCTATCATTTTAATGTAATTTCCGTGAACGTATCCGATTTCTTTAGTATAATATTCAAATAAGCAAAGTGGCGTTGATTTCTGGATATGAATTGTTACTTGGATGGAGAGTTGTCTCATTGACACTCATACCACATCTTTCTATATCTATTTAATATGGCATTTTTTAACAGAAAAGTAAATAAAATGACTGAGGGACTTAGGTGAAATATTACCTCTATCAATAGGAACCCTAGAACTGTCATCCATTGTTAGTAGTTTGACCTTTCACGTTGGTAAAAATTAATATCGAAATAAAAACATTATTTATCTCCTCACTTTATATTTAACACAACTCTCAATATACCCAAATTGTCCTGATTTACAATAAAATGAAAATATTATCTTCCACACACATGATAATGAAAACAATGAGATATAGCATAAAAAAAGTTCTAAAGTTCACGTATTGACTTTTTTTTAAATCTCAAAAGATTTATAAAGCCAAACAAGTATAAAGTTGAAAAGCATTGAGGATCCAAAATTCCAGAAAGTTGTGCCAAATACGGCTAAGGTAACCTATGTCTGGGATAAGAAAATCCTTAGTTTTTCGAAAAATTCAACGTTTTGTAAACAAGATTTTAAAAAAAATATCACAAAAAAAACCCAACCCCTGACCACACAGTAAAAGTTATATTTATAAAGACAAATAAAAGAATACTATAACACGTTATTAAGATGAAACAACATCAGTACCCATAATCTATACTTCAAGACCATCGTGTATTATTTTTGAAGTTGATACCGAATAAATGTCAACAAGATCTTGGTACCTTCCGACGAACTTAATTAGGTAAAGGACAAGACGTTCTTTGATATACCCCTGGTTCATCAACTTTCTACGTAGACATTCGTCACGAATGTCTACGTAGAAAGTTGATGTTTTACAAAGTCTGAGTAGAAGTTGCAAGCTCTTGAATATTGAATAAGTTTGGGAATGTATATCCCACATGCAGTCGAAGTTGGTATATTGCTACTAAGGTGGGAGAAATTGATCATTGCAAAATTAAAATCGTCTCATTTGCCATAGATTATGGTACATAGATGATCGTAGTAAATGCAGTGTTTTATACTACCTAAATTTGTCTTCTTCAGAATTTAGATCTGCATAGATAGTAATGCATGATAAAAAGCTAATTTTGACTGTAATATGGCAATATATGGACGAAATCGTATACATTTATTTAGTAATTTATTGTTTTCAATGTATTGTTTTTCTTTATGACCAGATGTGTTGAGATATATGGCTTCATTTATACCATGTGGACCATGTGGTCACGACGGGAACACACAAAATGCAGAGAAATGGTGCACGGATTGCAACGAAGGGTTTTGTAATGTATGTGAAAAGGCACACATGTCACTGAGAATTACGAGAGACCACAATTTGATCTTAATCGAAGACTACCGTAAAATTGAAAATGTGAATGTTTGTGTTCAGTGCGAGGAGCACGGGTCTAACCTGGAGATGTATTGCAAAAGACATGAAAAGGCTATTTGTATTGCATGCCTTACTACAAACCATAAAGATTGCTCCGACGCAATAATTCCTCTTGCAGAAGCAGCGAAAAATGTGAAGACATCAACTGCTCTGGCGGACTTGGAACACACAATTAGCGAAACATTAGTAAACATACAAAAATGCCGTAATGATCGCGAGGCTGCAACCGAACGTATCGAAATACAGGAAAAGATTATCAAAAAGCGTATTTTTGATACGAGGGAAAGTATAAATAAGCATTTAGATGATCTGGAAAGAAAATTATTAAATGAGTTGACAACAGTACATACTTCTTGTAAATCAAAATATAGGACAATACAGAATCAGCTAAATGAAAAAGAGGAAGAAATTAAACGCCTCCAAGAACAAACCTCTCAGCTAAAACGTTTTGCTCCCGACATACAGGTATTTTTGAGAACACATCAGATAAATAAAGAAATACACGACGAGGTTAAGTCTATAACAAACGCCTTACTTTTCTTCAGCAATTACAACATAGAAATAGAAATACACCAGGGTATTACTTCACTGCTGAAAGATGTTGATTACTTTGCTAGAGTTAAAATCGACAAAAGTACCATCAAATGTCCATTTAAGGATGCAAAAATTGATCAGGCCCAAATACAAGTACAAACTAGAAGATCTGTTCATAATACAAAGCTACTGCTGCGAAAAAAATTAAGAATTGAGCAAAAAGGAAAGACCATGGATATTACAGGATGTGCAATATTGGCAAATAGTAACTTATTGTTTGCTGTTAAAACATGCAAGAATGTACTTATGGAGTATAATAAAGACGGACTTTTTGTCCGTGATATACCCGTCTCTGGAGAGCCATGGGATCTGACAGTAATAGATACCGACCAAATAGCGGTTTCTTATAACGATCTGAACTACATCGAGGTTATAGATATAAAGAAAATGGTCGTTCTGAATACAATGACATTAAAATACAACTGTCGGGGGATATCATACAGTGACGGAAAAATTTATGTTGTAGTTAATGGTCGAAGAATCGTAGTGTTGGATATGGAAGGAACTAAACTTAATAAAATCAAGTGTGACATGAATGCGTTTCATATCGCGACGATCGATGATAGAATCTACTACACAGCGCCTATTTCAAATACTGTTAAATGTTGTACTTCAGGTGGAAACAGGATATGGAATTTTAAGGATAAATCACTTACTACACCAGGCGGTATTGCCACTGACGGTGCCCAAAAATGTGTTTGTTGTGGGTATAAGATCTAATAACCTTATGATATTGCAAGATGATGGAACTGTCAGCAAAACATTACTTACCAAAGCAGACGGATTAGACAAACCCGCACGTCTATATTACAACACGGAAACGAACATATTATTGGTGTGCAACAAATGCGATGGAACTGTTTTTTTATACAGTGTTATGTTTGATTAAATGCTTATTACTGATTTTGAATGTAGTAAGTGTTTGTATCTGTAAACTAGAACAATGGTATATATTCACCTGATATAGAAACAGAAAGATGTGGCATAATTGCCAATGAGACCATTCTGCACCAGAGACACAAATGACTTTTGACCAGATGAGTCATTAATGACATTTATTGTTTATATTTGATTTAAATAATTTTATTTAGGCTGTATGCTTAGAGAACTTTTGATTATTTAGGGAAAAGGGCTTTTACTGAATTAGGTCATTCACTGGGATCCATTACAGTACAGGAAAAATCTGATATCAAAGGGACACATTTAGTGTTCATATGAGTATATTTACCTGTCAATAAACTGTATTGTCGATGATAAAAATACAGTCTTATCACTTCATAACAGCTCCAGTAAGTATATAACATATTTGCCTTTTTAAATGTATATCCAGTTTTTTGTTGAACCAAACATTTAGGCCGGTGACCAAAGTCGAAATTATGAAATTTTAATCGTCAAAAATGGTAGACGGCTATATCATATATCATTGGATTCGGAAATATATATACTCAGATTCCAGTGGCGGATCCTCCTTTTAAGGGGGGGGGGGGGGTGGGGCGCTGACTGACCTAAGCGGGCCCCGCTCCAGTCATGCTTCAATGAATCCCTATATAATCGACCAAATTTTCCCCCTGGATCCACCTATGGATTCTTTTGGTCGTCAAAAGAAAATATGGTGCAGAAAATCTTGATTAAAGGTCACATGTCGTTTTCAATGAAAAACAAAATTGAATATATAACTCCAATTTAAATACCCTTTTTAATAGTAGAATGATTGAAAACTTAAAACTATTTTCTTCCTTATTCAATTTTTCATCAAAAGAGTGGAAATCCATCATTAAATGAGATTTCCGAATACACGTATACGACTTTACAAAAAGGGGGTTAGTTTTCAGTTTTAAATGATGTATTTTTTTAAGTAATTAGAACAAAGTCCGTTAAAACTTAACAAAGTTTACAGAAAATTATGAACAAATATGTATTTATTAATATAACCACCTAGTATACCTCAATGAAAGTGAAAACTTAAGTTTTGGCCATATACGTTAAACTCGGTACATGCAAAACAGTCAACAAAAATATTTCTAAACATACTTATAATTGAGTTTTTACAATGTCATGACGACTTCTTTGAAATAAATTTGTATTAATAGGAATATAAATCATTTTAAGATAAACCAACAACTTTAAAGAGATATATTTTATGATAGAACAGCTTTTTATTCGTTTAAAAGTGGAGAAAGTTTTGGTTATTCAATTCCAGACTAAGTGACGCAAGATAATTTTTTTTCTATGCAGGATAGTTTATCATAGCACTAAATATACGTAACTTTAATCAGTAATTCAGACCTCAACTGACTTGTAATGTGGGAACGTTATTACGACGTTCTGACCCTTGGCCAAAAAACATATGTTCGTAAGTGGAAAGTTTAGCAAATCTTAAATGTCAGTATTGGTCCATAGTGTTTAAAGAACACGACAAAATTCTTAAGCCACGAATTCTATAATAATATTGCGAATATGAATGTTAAACTTCGGACATTTAACGTGTTGTGTATTGCAATAGAGGGGTAATCAAATGTTTGTGTACCACATATAACGAGTTTTTATCCAGCATCAGTGGACATCAATTTCAAACATTTCGTTATTGCAAAATACACTTTGGCCATATCAATCTATAAATGGGGGACAAAAAACAACTGAAACATCAGTGCACCTCTAGGACACATGTCAAAAGAACCCTGTATTGAAAGAAACGTCTTGTCCTGCTGCTTGCAACTCCAAATATCAAACAAAAGTCAAGAAAAAAACCATCCCTGATCCGCATCGAAATATACACTAGCCATGATCACTTGACTGTAGTCTGCGGAATGTTTCCGATTGTAGTGGTCGTTATGCCCTACAGTCTGGTCTGTATAATTGATTTGATATCTGAACTAGGGATAGCATTTATATCGCACTGCTGATGGTAAAAAACTTTATTCTGTGAATCTTCTTGCAATTCAGAATACAGTTTGACATCCAGTAAAGATGTATAGTGGCTGTATGACAAATTAGCATTAAACAGCCTTTACATAAATGTTCTGTTTTAGAGATTAAAATTCCTTATCTTGGTTGTAGTTTTTCTTACAATAGATGCAAGCATATGAAAGAGAGACGAAAGATACCAGAGGGACATTACAAGTAATCAATAGAAAATAATCTGACAACACCATGGCCAAAAAAAGGAAAAAACCAACAGACAAACAAAAGTACACATAGCATAACCTTTGATAGCCCGTGGCTTCGATTTCTTGACTTAAGCCGGCTGCTATTTTATCTGTATGTCTCGAAGAAACATTAGAGGCAACAGTAGTTTACCGATGTTTTAATGTTTTTAAACAAAGCTAGGGGAATTCCAAAAATTTCAAAAAGAGTTTATTTCGGTTGGGTCAACAACATGTAACCCGTGTCATATGCGAATCAAAAGTAGCAATATATGTTACAAATAAGAATGAAACACAAATTAATTGCAAATTTTGAGGTCTGATCTGATACTCAGTATCTAAATATCTTAAACCGCAAAAAGATGTTGCTAGTGAGTTGGGACACGACAGAGCTTAAAAGTAACTTTATTCGTGATACGGTGATATAAAAACTTATTTTGTGTCTATTTCAGTCGCCAGCTCTTTTTCACAATTAAGTAAATGTCGCCAAATTTAAATTTCCACGTTCGACATTCAGGTGTCACAATTGATACAGAATCTGCTTTACCTTCCGGGCGCACACGAGATAACCCCTGGTTTCCAGTACGTTTCGTGTTATCGTTGGTAGTCTATGTAGAATTTTGCAGAATTTTGTTTGCCATTTACCTCTTTCTTCGTCTTTTACCATACCGTTTTGATATTATCGTCGACTATTATGTTTAAATATCCCTTTAAAATATGCAGCCTGTTTTAAGTAGTCAGGGGTACGCCACTGTTCATGTAGTCTGTAATGACTCAACATGCACAAGCGTGAGGTGTCATTTGGGATATGTGCACATTATACGATGGCACAGAGGAGTGAAGTACATTGAGACATGGGGAAATTGACAATTGGAAAGTTAAAATCTACAAAATTTGTCATAGATTTTTATTTGTAGTCGTCAATCTGTCTCAATATTGAAGAAAAGGTCAAGATATGAAGCGAACAGTCTAGTTACTGTAGTATCCTTTATCACAAGCTAACTGGAAATGTAAGTACTCACTGACTGGTGTGTGGGTAAAAGAGATACAGGAAATCTTCAATATATCTGATTTTGAAATCAAAGAACTAAGCACAATGGTTTTCTTTAGGTCTTTGAAAAGGTTCTGCATTTCAAATTGCAGTGCGAACTGTAAATCACTATATTAATATGTAGACTTATGTATCATTCGTATCCACTTACATATAAACAACTTTCAAGCGAATAGAATGAACCATAGATGTACATCTATGAATGAACTAAAGTCACAATCATCCGTAAATGTCATCATTACACCAATCAACTGTGTCAAAATACCCCAATTTAATGTTTTTGAAAAAAATCAATTATTCCACTTCCGCATTGAAGAAAATAACACTATTTAAGTGATAAATGTGAATGTTTGCTTCTTTGAAATGTTAAAGCCAAATTTCAAAGGACTTTCTAGGTTTTTTATCATTTTGGGTTTTTGTCATATCCCTATTTCTTAAATAAACTACTGAAAAACTTATGTTGCCTCTTATATACATAAAATCATATTAACACAACCTTAAAAAAGAATTACGGACACCCAAATAATTCAACGAAACAATAAAAGATCAACAAAAACAAGAAATATCAAGTCCAAAATATTACAGGAAAACAATGTATTCAGCCCAATCATCGACGGGACACAACTATCCGGAATTTGTTAAAGTGAATGATCGAACAGTAGAGATTTTTGAAAGTTTAAAAAATATCGTTTTAAACAATCTTACCTCTCTAAAACATGTGTACATGAAAAGAAAAATTGCAGTTTTATTCCCTTATAGTAGATACGATATAATCCATTCATCAGCGCTTTATTGTATGATGTTGGAATCAGGTAAAACACAAAATGTCCCCGTTAACAGTAGCTTTTAGCTTCATAATTAATCATCAAAAGGCTTTTAGCATGATCTTTTTCGCCTAATGCATAGAGCATTATGTCTGATGTTTGAATAAAACAAAAAAAAAAAAAGAAACATATTCGAGGGCAGCTTTTGAATAAAAAACCAAACTGCATGCCACTAATGATCTGCATTTGAAGCTGACTAAAAGCTAAAAAAAAAAAAAAAAAAAAAAAAAAATGCACCATACGACTTTTTGACGACCAATCTTAAATTCAAGTAAAATCATTTTTCTATGACTGTGCCAATTTTTAGCCGTATACCATGAAGTGAAATTAAACTCTTTAAATAATCGACTTTTTCCTATTCTGTCACCGCACTAATTTAAGTTACATTCTTAAAAATATCATTAGGTATTTATTAAAAAAACAACCTTAAATAGATGAATATACACACGAATGATTACACCTATATTGTTCTCTTATTTAGTTATAACCACTTTTGAATGAAACATTATACTATTTAAATGTGAAATTAAGTATGTGAACCGTGATATGTTGTGGCATAAATTAATAAGTATAGGCATATATGGGTTATTTTTAAAGGCTATGCAATCTTTATATGATGCTACTAAAAGCGCAGTGAAGCTAGGACATTATTTGACTGATATTTGTCCTGTTAATTTTTGTGTGAAACAAGGCTGTTAAATGTCGCCTTCATTATTCTCTATTTATGTGAATGACCTAGCTGAAGACATACGTGTTCTAAATATTGGTGTTGACATTGATGATTTGATTGTTTCAATTTTGCTATATGCTGATGATATTGCACTTATCGTGCCAGACGAAAAGAGTCTTCAAAATATGTTAATCTGTATTCATTCTTGGTGTATGAAATGGAGAATGAATTTAAATGAGACCAAGACCAAAATTATACATTTTCGTAACAAAAAGGCTCCGAGATCAGACTTCAATTTTAAATGCGGTGATATGCCTATTAGCTTTGACAATGCGTACAGATATTTAGGATTACATATAAACGAATTTATGGAACACAAATATACGATCCGAGAGATAACAAAATCTGCAAGCCGGGTGCTTTCTGCAGTATACACTAACTTTTTATCATGTGGAGGGATGTCATTTGATGTTTATACAAAGCTTTATAAAACTCTTATTGAACCCGTGTTATTACATGGAGCCGGATTATGGGAACACAACAATTGGAGGGAAGTTCAAACAATTCAGAACAAGGCATGTAGACTCTTTATGGGAAGTTCATCAAATGCTTCAAATATAGCGGTTTTAGGTGATATGGGTTTTAAAACAACATAATCAGCCGAACTGTTAGAAACGTACCGTCTATTTTTGAGAGTGCGATATACGTACGTCTATAGAATTACACTCAAGGTCCATATGTGGGGTATGAATATTTCTCGATCGTGGGACAAGAAATGTTGTGAAATAGCTCATAAACTTGGTATATATGATATGATATATGATAGCCAATATTCCAACAGACATAAAATGTATGATATTAAAACAAAATTGTATGAAATTGAAAAACAAGAATGGGTTGAAAAATTGTATCAAGATCGAAATGAACCAAATGGTAACAAGTTACGTACTTATAGACTTCATAAAAATGAATTAGAAACAAGTTCATATCTCAAAAATGAAATGATAGACAACATAGACGTATTTTATCTAATTTTAGAAGTGGGTCTCTACCTTTAGCTATAGAGACAGGTCGTTACACCAAGCCAAAAACTCTTCTTAATGACAGAAAATGTAAATATTATACAGTTGATTGTGTAGAAGACGAAAAACATTTTTTAATGCATTGTGAATTTTATTAAGATCTGCGATATGATCTATTTTTGAAAGCAAGTGCAACTAACCCTATTTTGTACGATTTTAATCATGACGACAAATTTATCTTTCTGATGTCACATGACTGTATACAACCCTTTTTAGCAAAATCCTTATATTTTATGTTTAACCGCAGAAATTATTGTGTGTAACCGAATGTTTTGTTTTTTTAATGTAATGTAAATTTGTAAATTAATGTTAGAATAAGTTTTAAAGCAAAAGTGTCTCATAAGTCATACATGGCTGGATACCGATATTTTAACTTCGATCTATGTTCTTATTTGTATTTTTATACTTATATTATGATGGATGATATTGTTCAGTATTGGTATGTGACACTTTAATAAAATATTCTGTCTGTTTGTCTGTCTTTAAAGAAAAAGTTAATGATTATCAGTAACCCTTAAACCCAATGTTTTGCGTCCTCATATACACAATAGAGGCGGAAGAAACCAAGTGGACATTCAAAAGACATAAGTGGGCAGAAAGAACAATGCAATGACTTAAAACGGTGGATTATGAAAATATGAACATTAACAATACACTACATAGGAAACTAAAAACTGATCAACAAGACCCCAACCAAAACAGAAAACAATATTAGATTTTAATCATAAAATTGAGAATGAAATGGGGAATGTGTCAAAGAGACAACAATCATGCATTGTTATATTTCTTGGCACCATGAATACATTTAAGTAATAAGTTACTTTGACAACTTGTTTTCATAACAATTATTGATCTTTACTGATATGTAGTGAATCAATTTTAATAACAAAGTTGTTGTATATATATATTAGTTAGAAAAAAATAAAATAATTAGTGTTTTCTTGTTTAAAAATAATCTCAAAACTGAATTGTGATTTTTATTTGTCCTGTGGCTTTTTATCTGTGACTTTTTATCTGTTACGTTTTGTCCTGTGACTTTCTGTCCTACATTCGTCAAAGGACTGGGTTGCTTAAAACTTTGGCTAGTTAGCCATCAATAATTTATTTCCTCATAGGCGACAGTTATAGCCTTTTTCGAGATACATACTTTAGAAAATTCATTTTTTATGAAACCTTGCTAGAATTAAAAAACAAATCGGACAGTATTTTTTCGGTCCAAAAACATAGGTTTGTGTTGCTTTTCTTAACGTTATTTGTACTTATCTCCCTCGCCCATCAATTATGCACTTAAAACACGTGTCCCATCCTAGCATTAGAAAGACATCTCAGTTCCTTTAGGGCTAAGGGAAATATGTTATTTTATAATGCAGAGCGCACGAAGTCTCTAATAGTCAAACATAACGGGTGCACATATATCGACCAATCAGAATTGGCCGTTCTCTTTATTCTGAACACCATGCATCTTCATAAAATAACTGCGCCCATCAAAATCTGATAACTTCCATTCTCAAATTTATTATTGTAACTTGCAAGTGTTCTGTACAATCTTTGAGATAACGTCAGGATATTTGCCTAGTACCCAAAACAACAGTATATAATATCAAGGTTGATAATCTTTTAATTAAATTTAATTAAGCCATGTTTTGATGATTTTTTCACACGTTAAGGCAAATGTGTTCACACTAACAAATCATAACATGAGCTTTTGTGAGCTCTCCGACAGATCACATAAAAAACAACAATTTTATGCAAAAGAAATTAATTACAAAATGGCATGCAGATGATACGAAATCAAAATAAAGCATATCAATCATTTATTCAGACCCTACAAAAACCAATCCCCATGAAGGAAACGCCTCTCTTTGTTCTTACTAAGGGGATTTGCGGTCACTTTTGTATACGATACTAGAAAAAAACTTACAAAAACACTTCAAAAGGTTTACGCCATAAACATTTCTTTTAACAATTGCTTTCCAAATATAGGTATGTCAAAATGCAGAGAACGAGGACAGAAAAAAACCCCAAATATATACTGCATTTACATTTTCTTGCCTCGGCTCGTTGAATTTAAATATTTTCTAAATTGATCGAAAGAGGTGATACTTTGGGTCTCATTGAAAAAGGAAATTTAAAAATTAATGCCTTGAGGTAGATGGGGTTTCTAAATTACAATTCATAGAATTTCATAATAAATTGCCAAAATGTAGTCTATATCATACTTTTTTAATAAAAAGAATAAAAACGAATGGGTCAGAGGGCTTATTTTTACGCTACAGGTTGTGCAACATTGACAGATTTGTATGAAAAACCCAATTTTCTGCATTAAAACGAAAACTACACATAGAATTTGGAGATAAAATATTAGAAGATAGCTCTAAAATTATGCTTGTATATAAAAACAGAAAAAATGGGGTCATGGGACTCGTTTTCTTGCTAGATAATAAAATAGGTAAATTCCAAACACATTCTATTGAAAAATTAACTTTAATATCTGCCCTTATATTCGAGTTACCTCCCCTTATGTGGCAGAGATGAAGGAAGATACCCTCTCTACCTTAAACATGAAAAAGCGTATACAATAAGTTGGAGTTCGAGTTATGGGTACATCGGTAGTGTTAATATTGATATAAAAAGATGTGGTATGAGTGCCAATGAGACCACTCTCTATTTAAGTCACAATTTTCGAAGGTAAACTATTATAGGTTAAAGTACGGTCTTCAACACGAAGCCTTGGTTCACACCGAACAGAGAGTTATTAAGGGCGCCACAAATAACTAGAGGAAAACCATTCAAACGGGGAAACTAACGGTCTATAAAAAAAAGAGAAACGAGAAACACCTATGAACCAAATTATCTAACGACAACTAATGTACATCAGATTCCTAACTTAGGACATGTGAAAACAAATGCAACGGGTTTAAACGTTTTATCAGGTACCAACCTTCACCCTTACTGAAACAATAGTGCAACATCACAACATAGAAAGACACAGTATAAAATATCAATTGAAATGTCTTAACTTAATCAAAAGACATTTTAACACAACATACTATAAATTGTATTATTGTTTTTTCCTTCTTCAAACAACCAAGCTTTGAATAAACAACGGATGCTTTTCTTATCTGTTTACTATCTAATTTGATTGTTTCCTATTTCATTTTAACTGAATTTGGATTCCAGCGAGGGTGATGCATTAGCAACATGAGCTAATTACCATTGCCGACTCATCCTGTCTGTTTCCTTGTAGAGTTCACGAGCTTGCACCTTTTTTCGTATCTCGATTTTGTAAAATGAAGGATTTGTATAGTAAGATTCTCTACACTCGAATAATCAGTTGTCCACAATTTTCTCGTCATGCTTGAAGCTAATGATTATAAAATTGATATATAGTTTTATCATAGACTTAGAAAATTCACCATAATAATCAGTTGTCCATACTTTTCTCGTCATGCTTGAAGAGAATGATAATAAAATTGATGTATAGTTTTATCATGGACTTAGAAAATTCACTTAAATAATCAGATGTACACACTTTTCTCGTCATTTTTGAAGATAATGATTATAAAATTAATATATAGTTTTATCATGACAAGTTGCAGATCAAGTTCAAGTTTTGTTCACGTCTGTAGATAATGTGCAGAGTTATGCTCCTTGTTTATATAGTCGTTTTATCAAACACTGATTCGAACACGACCTAAGACTTTCTTAAGCTAAATGTGTTTTTGGAGAATTATTAAACAGTAAACTGTGCTTATATAACTTGTCAGTTCCATCCGAACGAATGAATGTCAGTTAGTTGGAAATTACAGGCTAGAACTACTTTTTAATTAATTTTCGTTTAATAAGATTTAGATTGCAACTCCCTTAGTCAAAGTAAATTATTGTGTCGTTTAGCTCATTTGGTTCTTAGCTCACACAGATATGATAAATAATCATTTATATAATTGTTACCCCCTCCCCCCCCCAAAAAATAAACCAAACAAAAAAACACAACCCATTAACGGTACCATTTTACTGAAATAGATGCACATTTCGGATATTCAATTCTCTTCAGTGTTGTATGAGGCCAAACTATCAGAACATCCAAAACAAATTTGACAAATAATAGAGCTGATAAAACCTGAAGGAAGAAAATCTATAACCAAAGCCGTGCAAGGAATCCGAGCTTTACTGGGTCGTTGCCACTGCTGGTTAAGTTTCTTTACGATTGCATCACTAGCCAAGTAGGCAGCATTTTTTTTTTTAAATATCACTGATATGGTCATAGTTATGAAATAATTGTAATTTTGTTTTCGAAATAGTTAAGTTTTCCTTCCACAGAAATAAAAAACCTTAGCTGTATTTGGCAAAACTTTAGAAATTTTGAGCCTTCTATGCCTTTCAACTTGGTATTCTTTTTGGCCTTTTAAACATTTTACTGGTGCGTCACTGGTCAGTCTTTAGTATACGAAAAGAGCGTTTGTCTTACAAAAAAATGTTCCTTGTAGATATGACGAATTTATTTACACGAGAGAGATATATTCCTGAATTCAAAATAATTTCCGAACATTTGTTACAGGAAATTTCAATAACTCAATATCCGTATTTCCACGGAAGTACCGAAGTACTGGCTACTGAGCTAGTGATGAATGAACCCTTTTTTTCTAAATCATTTTGAAGATAACAATACTCATACCGCATTCTTTATATTGAGAAAATTGTTAATACCATTTGTAATTGTCATTTTTCGCAGAAATAGTACCTAGTTGTAAGTCAAGAAATTGAACTAGATAAAGTACTGATCGTAAGGGCTGAGTCATTAATAAAATCATCCAAACATTTTACTTCAGTGAGTTTTTGAATTCATTTAAGGTTATTTTGTCAACTAGCCCTTAATGTTTCTACGTTTTTATATCTCGCTTTCAAATGGTTGGGTTTGAGTTTTCCTGATCAATCTAAATCCAAAAAAAGCGCTTACAATATTTATTAAATTTTATCGTTAGGTAGCAAACATGAATACTGTCACTGAATAATTCCTATCCGGTTCCTTTACTAATCTATCAAAATCTGCTTAAACGGATGGCAATTCACCAAGTTTTTGTATTTGAATTTTTGCTTTCAAATGCTAGTTTTCGTTTACTAAGGATCAATGGTAACATTTTAAGATTTTAAAACTAAATCTGACGTATTGTTGAGATTTTCAAAAAAACAACGCCATATTGTTCTGTTTGCCTAATTAAGAATGGAAAATAGACATAAAAAAACTTATACAGAAATATAATTTTTTTCTTTCTGGCAAACATTATATCATTGCAGCAAAATATGTCCTACTTTCAAGTGTTTCTTTTCAATTTTTTTTTATCGTAACAAACAATTACGTGTCGTTACTTTTAAATTTAAAACTTCTTTATAACAATAGAACGCACTAAGATACTATATGAACAACTGCTGCACTCTCCTGAAGTGCAAAACTGAATAGTTTATTAGTCACAATTATAAAAAAAGATCACAATAAAAACCGACTGAACTATTTTTATCACTTGTTGTTATTTATAAACAGGACATTTTCATGTTTTATATTTTAACTTTGAATTTGCATTGTATTTCGAAACAAGCATTTCGTACATACTTTCAAGCAACGTATTTTTCATTTACGTAATACATTTTTTTTTTGAATTTCTGAATAACATAAACCGTACCAATTTTAAAGCACTAGATGCATGCTCGACAATCTTAAGTGATGCTCGAGACCAAAATGTGTGTGTATACAAAATGTAATACAAATGCTAGAGAGCGGAACAAACCAACAAATGTATATCTTTTTCGAGATAATCTTTAACATGCATCGAATATTCTTCCCATTTTAGTTCAAGGTTATATATACTGGTATCTAAATGTTTAGTTCTTCTTTCTGTGAAATTATAAAAAATAGATATATTGTGTAAAGCAGCGTGTAGTTCCGATGTAGCTTGTACACTGAATTATATGTAAACATCAAATTATTAATATATATCATGATTATCAAGCGCTAACATGCTTCAATATAAATTGTCGTTTTTCTGTTTTCATGTCAATGAATATATGATTATGCATGAACGTTTTCAATTTTGTATATTTTAAAAGTCTAGAACAAAGCAAAGAATTTCAATGATTAATATATATATGGACAATATTATTTCAATAAAATCCAGCTGCTAAAACACATTTTAAGTATGAACAATTATTTCCCTGTAATTAATTTCGTACACATTTACCTTAGATGTATTTGGCGACACTTTTAAGAATTGTCCTTAATGCTCTTGATCTTGGTACTTTATTTCGCCTTTTTTACCTATTGTGATTCGAGCTTCACTGATGAGTATTTTATAGACAAAACGTGCGTCTGACACAAATACAAAATTCAATCCTGGTATCTACGAGTTAACGGCAGTACTACTTTTGGTGTCTGTTATTCGACTGACGTCAACTCAAATCAGAAAAAAATGGTGATATTGTTTGAATAAAATTTTATTCAAATTGTTTCATTTGTTAAATTTTGCCTCTATGAGGTTAATGCATAAAAACTGACATGTGATATAACCTTTCTAATCGCCCCTTTGAAACAATTATTACTAGATACATTTATACGTATATAAGTCTTTGTTCTTTTTTTCCAGAAAATCTCCTTTCTTTGACATTTTAATGTTTTATTGTTGAGAAATTATCATGTATCTAGTACACTTCTTATCAAAAATTTTATAATTATCGTCTTTTAAAATTTATGTTCCATTTTGTGTGTCAAGTAATGATGTTGGTACACAAAACTTTTAAAGTTTTTTAAAATATACGCGCTTGAAACACTGTATATGATACCACCTGACAGTGTTGTTGGTCTTTAATCTAATTCTGTTATCTAAATGACACAATAGAAAGATACTGCTAAGAGTGGTGTATTCACATGTGATCATTTGTTGGTAAGTATATTTTTCATAGCTTCATTTATATAGGAAATGTTATCAACTTATCCTTTTTTAATAATAGTTTGTTTGTAATTTTACAATATTATCATATCCCCAAGTTTTTTAGGATACTTCCTTATTTTTGGTGTCGGCTATCTGGTAAAAGAAGGTCCAACTAGAGACTATGGAACGCCATGACTGTCTTCTGATGTTGATTGTTCAATATGTTCAGTACTTTCGACGTTCTGTTCAGAAGATTCAATATAATTTGCAATACATTATGTATTACCTTCAGTGGTCTCAGTTTCTTTATATTCGGTGGATTAATCATTATGTTCAGTAAAATCATCAGTATACTATACTCGGTTCAATGAACTATATGTCATGTATGTTAAGTGGTTATATCATTATAATGATGCAGTAAAAGTCGGGAAATCAATCACGGAAATTGTCCAAAAAAAACGAACGCGGATATTTTTGACGGACAATTTCTTCATGGACACCTTTACCATTTTACGGGCTGGAATGAAAATGGAAGAAATGGAAGCAGCAATAAATCGGTTTGGTTTACGTTCCCTCGTTGGCAATTTTCACAAGAAAAATTAACTTCCGACTTAATTTGTAAGATGTCATGATTGATTGTTTGTTGTTTTTTGAACTTACAGTGGGAAATATTTCATGCATATTTATGGCGGAGAGAAGAATTTGTATTCCAGAAACAAGAAGTTGCATGCGTTGTTGGAGATACACAATGACCATAGAGAGACGACAAATTAATAGTGTCCATCATTGTGTCAGAAATTATTACAAAAATGATAAAACAATGTAATAATTTATGAAACAATTGCAGAAGATTGAAAGGTAATCTTTGTCTGCAATAGTGGAAGAAATGGTACGTCAAGATTTGTTAACTCGTGCAAGATCGTCATTTCCGAAGAAAATATCGATTGTACATAATTTGCATGGTAACATCAATGAACCAGTTCTTAAACGACCAGTTCAACATTCCATTCCATATCAATAATAAATTCGGTATTCAGAAAAAGTTTAGTTTTTCTTTTTATCATTTAAGGTGGTATAGGAGTCTGAATTAAAAATGATAGAATTTGTTCATACTTTGTCAAAACGTAGTATATATTGATACATGTTAAAAAATATAATAAAAATGATAGATTACCGCGCATTTCCTTAAGCTACAGGTTGTGACAAAATCACACATTTTATATGGATTATACAGGAAAAAACCCCATTATGTGATTAGCAACTAAAATAAATGATAGAATTTTTAAATGAAATACGAGAAGATAGCTTTTAAAAGTGCTTTGAGAATATCAAAAGATATTGAACCTAGGGCTGATAATTCATGCGATATGAAAAATGCCATGTAATAATCTGATAATATAATATTGTGTAGATAAAAGATGTTGACATTTTATAGGTCAATTACAAATCTATTATGTTCCCAATTACCATTCTCAGTTTTTGTTTAGGACAAATGGACGAAAAAATATTTGGAACTATTAAATATATTTGATTATAATTTGAAAATAGTATTACATTATATCTAAATTTAGTGAACTATTTATCATATGTAATGTTAGAGTGTTTTCCATACTTTTTTTCATCATGCTTAAAGATAGTGGTTGATAATCTGTATATAGTTTTATCATGACAAGTTACAAATTAAGATTTTCGTTTCAGTCTGATAATTTTGTTCAGAGCTATGGTCAATGGACTAGAAAATTCACTCATATAATCAGTTTTCTACACTGCTTTTAGACATGCTTGAAGATATTGACTTGATATTTTCTCTATGTTTACACCATGATAAGTTATAAAACAAGTTAGTATTTTGTTCCATTATAATGAATTTTTACCCGGTAGGCGACTATGTATTGCCATGCAATACTCGCAGAATGCTTGTTATATTATATTTTTTGCTGTTTGTCTTTTTGTCGCCTATCTATGGTCATGGTGTATCAACGACAACGCATGCAACTTATAATGTCTTGCTTAAATTTTTTTTTCTCCGTCATAAATATGCGTGAAATATTTGCCACTGTACGTTCAGAAAACACTGAAAAATCAATCAATCATGATATATTACAAATTAAGTCAGGAGTCAATTTTTCCTTGTGAAAATTGCTAACGTGGGAACGTAAACAAAACCGATTTATTACTGCTTCCATTTCTTCCATTTCCATTCCATCATGTATATAAAAGATGAAAAGCTATAATCCAAAAGGTCAAAAAGTATAGCTAAAGGTAAAGGTGTCCACGAAGAAAACGTCCCTCAAAAATGTCGAAAATGAGTTTATATGAAATAACAAACAAACCTGCCACAAAATTCTTCAGACAATTTACCAAAGAATGTCATTGAAAAAATGAGTTATCTCCCTTTTGACAGAAATATGGTTTAACAATAGATATGAACCATAACTCTGGAGTAAATCATCAGACCGGGAAAACATCGAACTTGATCTATAGCTTTTCATGATAAAACTATATACCAAATATCAAATCAAAATCTTCAAGAATGAAGAAAAAAAAATTTGGAAACTGATTTGCCGGACTGACTGATTGACAGACAGTCAGACAGACGGACAGATTGACGAAGTGCAAACCTAACACATATTATTTAATTTTAGTATTACTAGTAGTTAACACTTTTTGTTGGTTGGTTGTAGCATATAAACTTCACACACCGACTTTTAAGAGACCATCTTAAATCTCTTTGTAGATATACTTATACTTTTCTGCATCCTACACCTGCTAATAGACGCTTGGATGTCAGGCATTTATTTGAAATAATCCAAGATATATGAGGTTGTTGATGAGGTTTACAGAATAGAGAATAATGCCCCTCCCCCAAAAAGAAAAGAAAAGTTGGTAAAAAAGAATAGAGAATAAAGGGGTGCATAAATGTAAAAAAAAACCAACATGTTTAAACTTTGGAAAAATGAAGTGATTACAGAATTAAATGATTAAGAGAATACCTAAACTGAATACCGAATCTATTATTGATATGGAATGGAATGTTGAACTGGTCGTTTCAGAACTGGTTCATTGATGTTACCATGCAAATTATGTACAATCGATATTTTCTTCGAAAATGACGATCTTGCACGAGTTAGCAAATCTTGACGTACGATTTCGTACAATATTACAAACAAAGATAACCTTGCAATCTTCTGCAATTGTTTCAGAAATTATTATTATTGTTTTATCATTTTTGTAATAGTTTCTGACGCAATGATGGTCAAAATTGATTTGTCGTCTCTCTATGGTCATTGTGTATCACCGACAACGCATGCAACTTCTTGTTTCTTGAATAAAAACTCTTCTCTCCGTCCTAAATATGCGTGAAATATTTGCCACTGTACGTTTAGAAAACAACAATCGACCAATCATGACATCTTACAAATTTAGTCGGGAGTTAAATTTTCCTAGTTAAAATTGCCTCGTGGAACGTAAACTAAATCGATTTATTGTTGCTTCCATCTCTTCCATTTTCATTGAAAACCGTAAAATGGAAAAGGTGTCTTTGAAAAAAAATGTCCGTCAAAAATATCCGCGTTCTTTTTTTTGACAATTTCCGTGATTGATTTCTCGACTTTTACTGCATCATTACAATGATACAACCACTGAACATATAGTTCATTGAGCCGAGTATACTGCTGATGCTTTTACTGAACATAATAATTAATCCACCGAAAATAAAGAAACTGAGACTACTGAAGGTAATACATAATGTATTGCAAGTAATGTTGAATCTACTGAACAGAACGTCGAAAGTACTGAACATTATGAAGAAGTCACTGAATATAACGTCAGAAGTACAGAACATAATTTAAATACCACTTCATATAATAAAGAAACTGAACATTATAACCTAAGTACCGATTATAATGTCAAAACTACTGAACATAATGTCAAAACTACTGAACATAATGTCAAAACTACTGAACATAATGTAAAAACTACTGAACATAATATGAAAACTACTGAACATAATATAAAAACTACTGAACATAATATAAATACTACTGAACATAAGGCATAAAGCACCGAACACATTAAACAATCAACACCAGAAGACAGTCCTGGCGTTCCATAAGAGACTAAACATTCTTTTGTCAAATGGTAATTATGACGAAGGTTGATCTTAATGCAATCATACATCATCTCATAGTGTTTTCCCCACCTAAAACATATTAACAGTAGCAATACGAAAGGATTAAGTTAGTATAAACTGGAACATATATTTTGTTAGATAAACTATTCACAGGGTTACACATATTCAAAATCAAAATGAATGCATAATTGAAGTTGCGATTAGAATGATAAGTGAACAAGGAAAACACATGTGCTATTTTTTTTCCATAAATACATTATTGTTTGATTACACAATTTTGTCGTTCAAAAAAATATGCATAGAGAGTCGCGCATGCTAAAATCTAATTTTTATTTTTGAATTCCGATACGCATGCTTAATCATAAACAATATTTAGTTGTTCATAATTGTAACTCCGAATTCTTTTTAATAACCAGATGTGGTGAAATATATGGCTTCATTCTTTCCATGTGGACCCTGTGGTCACGAAGGAAACACACAAAATGCAGAGAAATGGTGCACGGATTGCAACGAAGGGTTTTGTTATGTATGTGAGAAGGCACATAAGTCAATGGGAATAACGAGAGACCACAATTTGATCCTAATCGAAGACTACCGTAAAATTGAAAATGTGAATGTTTGTGTTCAGTGCGAGGAACATGGATCCAAGCTGGACATGTATTGCAAAGTACATGAAAAGGCAATTTGTATTGCATGCTTTCCTACAAAGCATAAAGATTGCTCTGACTCCATAATTCCTCTTGCAGAAGCAGCGAAAAATGCGAAAAAAATCCACTGCACTAGCGGACTTTGAACACACAATAAACGAAACATTAGTAAACATACTAAAATGTCGTAATGATCGCAAGGCTGCAACCGAAAGAATCGAAATACAAGAAAAAATCATTAAGAAGCGTATTTTTGATACGAGGGAAACTCTAAATAAACATTTAGATGATCTGGAAAGAAAATTATTAAATGAGTTGACAACAACACATACTTGTTGTAAATCAAAATATGGAACAATACAGATCAAACTAAATGAAATGGAAAAAGAAATTAAACGCCTCCAAGAACAAACATCCAAACTGAAACGTTTTGCCCCAGACATACAGGTATTTTTGAGTACATATCAGATGAATAAAAAAATACACGACGAGGTAAAGTCCATAACAAAAGCCTTACTTTCTGTTAGGGATTACAACATAGAAATAGAGATACACCAGGGTATTTCTACACTGCTGAAAGATGTCGACTACTTTGCTAGAGTAAAAATCGACGAAAGAACCATCAACTGTCCATTTAAGGATGCGAAAATCGATCAAGCCCAAATACAAGTACCAACCAGACAGCAAGTACCAACTAGAAGATCTGTTCATAATACAAAGCTGCATCTTCGAAAGAAGATCAAAATTGAACAGAAAGGAAGGGAAATGTGCATCACAGGATGTGCAATATTGGCAAATGGTAACTTATTAATTGACGACAACGCTGGAGAGAATGTTATAATGGAGTATAATAAAGACGGACGTTTAATCCGTGATATACCCGTATCAGCAAAGCCATCAAATCTGACAGTAATAACTACCGACCAAATTGCTGTTTCTTATAACACTCTGAAGTACATTGAGATTATAGATTTAAAGAAAATGATAGTGCTAAAAACTGTGACATTAAAAAATAATTGTTGGGGGATATCATACAGGGATGGAAAGATTTACGTTGTGGTGTTCTGTGAAGGAATCGTGGTGTTGGATATTGAGGGAACTATACTTAAAACAATCCAGTGTGATATATATGTGAATGATATCGCGACGATCGGTGACAGAATCTACTACACAGAGCTTAATTCGAGTACTGTTAAATGTTGTACTACAGCTGGAAACAGTATATGGAATTTTAAGGATAAATCACTTACTACACCGGGCGGCATTGCCACGGACTGTGCCAAAAATGTGTTTGTTGTGGGTATATATTCTAATAACCTTATGATATTGCAAGATGATGGAACAGTCAGCAAAACATTACTTACCGAAGCAGACGGGCTTAACAGATCAACAAGTCTATATTACAGTAAGGAAACGAACAGTTTACTGGTGTGCAACAAATGCGATCGAACTGCTTTTTTATACCATGTTAAATTTGATTAAATGCGTATTGCTGATGCTGAATGTAGTTAGTGTATGTATATGTAAACTATTACTAATGGTAAAGATCCACCTGATTCAAGAAAAAGAAGATGTGCCAATAATCTCCACAAAGGCCAAATGACGTATATCTTTAGATACTTTACGAACTTCAGCAATGAGCACAACCCATACAGCAATGCCACCAGCTATAAAAGGCCCCAAAATGACAAATGCACAACAATTCTAATAAAACTGCTTAATAGTTATCAAAAGTACCAGGATTATAATTTTATACGCCGACGCGCGTTTCGTCTACATAAGACTCATCAGTGACGCTCACATCAAAATAGTTAAAAAGCCAAACAAATACAAAGTTGAAGAGCATTGAGGACCCAAAATTCCAAAAAGTTGTGCCAAATACGGCTAAGGTAATCTACTCCTGGGGTAAGAAAATCCTTAGTTTTTCGAATAATTCAAAGTTTTGTAAACAGAAAATTTATAAAAATGACCATATAATTGATATTCATGTCAACACCGAAGTGTTGACTACTGGGCTGGTGATACCCTCGGGGACGAAACGTCCACCAGCACTTAAACTACAGGCACCTGATTTGTATACAGAAGATTGCAAGGTTTAACATGTTTGCTAGGTTCAAACCCTCCCTCATTTCGGGCAGTGTTGTGAATTTAAAAAAAATTGTATATCTATGGAAAAATGCAAGTACAGTTTTAGGGAATTTGTGTTAACCAAATCATAGACTGAATCATTTAACAGACTACGATAATTTTAACCCCAACACGTCACTACAGGCAAGGGAATAGAGACTAGTTGTGATATTTTAAACACCGTTCGATGGTGACAAAGGAAAATCACCCTCCATTAAAGGAAAATAAACATCATGGAACAAAAAATCGTGCCTTTTGTCGTTAATATTTGTAAGTAATTTTCTTTGTAACTGAAATAACTTACTTAAGGAAAGAACATTGCTTGTTTTTTTATAGTTTTATTTTATTTCGACTGTTTGTTAAGGGAATTCTTGATTCTGCAACGGAAAATGTCATTAAGATGACGGCAAGTGTTGTTGTTGATTTTATCCATTAATAGGGTCATTACTGAGTTTTGTAATGAAATGTGATGCATTACTGTATAAGAACAAGTTTTATATCAAAGGGGCACATTTGGTGCTCATTTGATTATATTTATATGTCGATAAACTTGATTGCGGACACATACATTCCTTTGCCAAGAAGAAAAAATATTTCATCACACCATCAGTAAGAATATATAACATATTTGCCTTTCTGAATACCTATTCGGTTTTTGAGTTTACGTAATAGTAAAAGCTCAATGATAAGTTAATATTGATATTAAAAGACCTCCGAACAAAAAGGGATCTTCAGATCAACGAGCCCGAAGGGCGAGGGGATCTGAACAGCCCTTTTTGTGAGGAGGTCTTTTTATGTCAATATTAACTTAATCATTGAACTTTTACTGACTCACAAACCGTCAAAAACATAAGAAAAGTACGAAAGAAAACACTTGCAGAAGCCTTAATACCCTGAATTGGACCAGTCTAAATATATCTAACTTAAATAGTACTCACACTGGTATATACAAATAACCGTTACCAAAGTGCATTTGAAACGGACCGATTAAATGGTAGTACATGATTATATGTCTATTGATTATCATGTTTTAGCATTTAAATAACACCATAGGATAGTTTTATAAAGAATTAAGGGGTAAATTTATATTTTTGAATTCCAACATTTCTAAATAACGATTTTTCTTTTTATAAATGAACAAATCAAATACAGATCTCATTCACAACTGACCAATGAATGTTCTGTACAAAAATATCTTGTTATATATATATTTGAAGTTTTTAATTTGTGATTAATCATGAAACAGATTCTTAAAGACCAGACCAAATAAAAACAGTAAGTTAACTCTTCCAACAATAAGTTATTAAACAGCTTGTTTCTCAACTTCTAATCGAACAGACCTAGATGCATAAGGTCCTGCACAATAGTAGGGTAAATTTTTATTTTGGTTTTGATTCTGTTATTTTCCTTCACTACGTTGATTTAAATTGATATTACAGAATTTTACAAGATCGTGTCTTCGTGTACTAAGTTGATTCATTGTTGTTTGCCTCACATCCAGTGGCAAATATTTCATTCATGTTCATGACGAGAACACATTAACTTTAAATAATATAGGTAGGACTTGCAATAGTCGGTCGACAGTAAGGTTGGACGTAAACTTGAAATACCACTGGAAAATGAGGGTAGATTAAAATGGATAGAAATTTAACCTTGCAACAGCTCGCAACAGTGGGGCCACTAAAATAATTGAAGCAATAGTTTTTTATTTGCAGAGATCCTCTAAATCTTCTCTGATGTCGGCCATCGTTATATACGTGTAGTTTCCAATATCATTTAACGCATCTAATTTAAGTTAAATACTTTAAGCTCGCATAAGTAACGGTGGGAATTTTGTGAAACTGTATTGTTTATTACTTTGGTCCGAATCCCGACCGGGTTAAACGAAGGGTGACTTGTTTTCATCCAAACTGATAGCTTGTGAACTTACACGTTACAAATCCGTCATACTTTGTCGGTCTAGTACAAAGCAGTATTAATTTTCATATTATATTTACATTCCTTGTTTTTGTCCTGAATATTCGACATTTTGTTCGCCACTGGACGTCAACCATAATCATTAAGTATTTTAACCGTTACTTTACAGTGAAGTGTTTTTCTTCTACTGATTTATATTACACCTTCTATAATTTCCAATGGTCGAAATTAAAAAAGGGCATGTGAAAGTTTTCAACCAAACAATTGTCTAAAAACTCAACTCCGTATTATTTAGTCATGATGCAGTTTGGGGCTTTTTATTCTGTACAGGCTTCTTGCTATTACAAAAGTTTGTATTTTGACTCTTAATGTTTTGATTTATGCGTGTCGTTGGGTTGCTGTCGTATTGGTGTATACCTTTATATTCGCCGATGCTTTTTGTAGTGAGAGTTTCACGCTATCTATTATACGTTAAAGAACCATTTGAATCGTTGAGAGGGAAATATGAACTTTTTGCATGGACAACTGTAGATGAAAAAAAACAACACTTTAGACACTGGCGGATCTAGAAATTTTCATAAGTGGGGGCCCACTGACTGTCTAAGAATAGGCACGCTCCTGTCACGCTTCAGTGATTCCCTATATAAGCAACCGAATTTTTTCCCAAAAGGGGGGCGGCGGGCCCCCTGCCCCCCTAAATTCGCCTCTGTTAAATAACAGAACCGATCAGTAAGACAATTACTATAGAATAAACGAAACGGTCAAAATATGTTGAATCTTAGTATAAATTGTTGCCAACCTTTTTTCATCCGATTTTGCTTTTATGACAACTACAGTACTAGTCTACCAGATATATATCTATACTATTAAACGAAAAGACCTCGTTTTGTGTGTCGCTTCTCTTCCTTCCACAATAAATCAATCATCATGCCTCTGTGTCCTATAGGTAACATGCATAGTCGCATTTGTCATCCATTCTTATTATTATTCAGATTGAGTTATTTTGGGAGAAAAACGACAAAAAAGGAGTCCGGATATGATTCCGTCATCGGACTGACTTTTAGTCATAGAAAAGACTTCCGGTTTGAAAGATGCACAAATACAACCAATCGTATGATAGATAACAAAAATGAAAAATAAATAAGCCAATCAGAGCGTTCTCCATATCATGGTGTTTAGATCGCAAGAACCACAACTATTGTACCTCCTTATAGAGGACAATTATTTTTCGCGTTTATCTACATATAAATTACGATTATACTTCTTTAATATATAGAGACTCTCTGTATTCTGTCTACTGTTTTCTTTGAAATGTTTACTATTTAAGGGGTCATACCAGTTGTATATACATGTATATTAAAATAAGTAAAACATTTGACACAAGTACAACCAACCGTATGATGGATAACAAAAATGGAAAAAAATAAGCCATTCAGAGCGTTCTCTATATCATGGCGTTTAGATCGCAAGAATCACAACTATTATATCTCCTTAGAGAGGACAATTATTTTTCGCGTTTCATATCATGGTGTTTAGATCGCAAGAACCACAACTATTATACCTCCTTAGAGAAGACAATTATTTTTCGCGTTTATCTACATGTAAACTACGATTATACTACTTTAATATATAGAGACTGTCTGTATTCTGTCAGGGACTTTCTATGTTAGTATGTTAGTATGCTAGTATAGAAAGTCGGCCCTGATTCTGACTACTGTTTTCTTTGAAATTTTTACTATTTAAGGGGTCATACCACTTGCATATATATTAAAATAAGTAAAACATGCTCAACTTCATCTAAAACTACCTCGACCAAAAACTTTAACCTGAAGCGGGACAGACACGGACGGACGAACCAACGGATGTACAGACTAGAAACATAATGCCCATAAATGGAGCATAACAATTTATTGTTGAAAGGGAAAATAGTGATTTGGCAAAAATGAAAGTAAGGTAGAGATTAGAAGTAGCAGGACCTTTTTCGGGGCGTCGGGATCGGGTGTTTTTAAGCTCGGGATTTGGGGATTGATCCTTACGGGATCCGGAAATATATTTTTCGATTTCGGGATTTCGGGATATGCATTTCTTTTAATTCTGGATCTCGGGATTTCATGGTTTTAAGCCCGAGATTTCGGGATCAGGACCCCTCCGACCACCCCTCAAATTAGCCATAGTCATTTATACATGATTCATATCCTACCATTGGCATGTTAATAAGGCTCTCAAAAAAAAAAAAAAAAAACACTGATGGATTGTCCTTGAAGAATATTTTATTAGACTAATAATGGTCTATATATAAGCAGTTACATTTATTTCATGTTTTAAATGGTGCATATTGTTAATTGGATTTGACTTTTACCAAAAGAAGCATTGTAGCAAAGGAGACGAATAATTGTGGTCTGAGGCCAGACACACGAAAATAATTGAATTTAACAGAAGGGAAACAAATATCGGACTTTGGAAAAAGGGAGAGGGCTTTTGATACCTTTTATGAAATTCTCCATACATAATATCTTTTACAAAAAATCATCCACAAGCTGTATATGCCCACGATTTCACGGGTGTGTTCTAGTAATATATAAAAATTGTTTAGCAATTATGGACCCCTGATTTTATGAGGGCGTGTCTAATTAGTCATGCACGATTAACTTTTAGTAAATTGAACTTGCAATTTAAAGACCTACACCGGGTTAATAAGTTCGAGGTACAATAAGTAAACAAAAGAGATCCTTTGTTAAATGGGATCGTCCCAGGTATCTTAAATAATTATTTTGTGTCGAATAACAATGAAAAATGCACGAACAGGTTTGTAACAAGCGTTAAGTTATGATCTTGAAAATATCATGATGCCAGTTATGGTAAAAAAAACCTAAAATAAAATAAAATACACACATGAATGATTACAACTCTTTTCCTCTATAATTCGATCATGATTACTTTCTGAATGGATCAATATGTTAGTTTAAGAAAAGCAAACTGAATAATATTGATGTTTCTCAGTCCTCATTATTATAAATACACGTATTACTGTACGTGAATGAAAATTGTGTCTGAACATTTTACAAACATGTAATTATAAGAGCTATCAAAGTGGATCAAGGTTTTTGTTTCTAACTAAATATTCAGTTGAATTTTTTTTTATTGTACAATTTTTTTTTACAAAAATTACATTGTTTGACCCTCAATAATTAATTGTTTTATTGGTCACTACATGTATCTGTTGAATTAGGCTATACCCATACATGCAATCCATTTCATGCACATGGTCAGTTGGACATCTATGTGGTATATACTTCTTTGTTCCTAAAAAAATCACTACAATATTCATTCTACATGATCAAGATATGATATTTTACACATACAAGTTCAATTTTGTGTGATTTTAAATTTAGTATAAAAAGGCTTGTTGCAAACTTTGCAATAATCTCTCATTTCAAAACTGCTGAGCCAACTTTCTACACAGTACATTGAAAATACTATGTAACTTTAACTACACTGTTTCATATTGAATTCCAGAAAGATGATGTGTCTGTATTAAATATATAGGAAGTAGATTTTATCATGAACCTACATGATATTAAAAGCATTTTTATGCCAATCTAAAATCAAAGAAGGCTGCTATTTTAACATAGATTTTCAAAAGAACTTTATGAGTAGTGTTCTTGTTTTGTAAAATTTTACTGGTCAATGGTAAATATTATATTTCAAGTCTTTTTGTGTTAGAATTATTTCAAAAAATGTTTTGGAATGTGTGAAATAGGACATACAATCTACTATTTGGATGCTGAAACTCCATAAATAGTTAAATTTTTCACAGCCATCATTAAGTTTATAATAAATTTGTTACATCTGAAGCTCTTTTGTTTCTGCTAAAATTATGGCATTTTCTCATACCGATATTGATTCAAATAATGTAATGATCTTGCCTGAAACATGATATATATTTTGCTTTGTTTTAAAAATGGGACGAAAGATACCAAAGAAACAGTCAAACTCATAAATCTAAAACAAACTGACAACGCCATGGCTAAAAATGAAAAAGACAAACAAACAACGGCACACATGATCCAATATAGAAAACTAAAGAATAAACAACACGAACCCCACCAAAAAACTAGGGGTGATCTCAGGTGTTCCGGAAGGGTAAGCAGATCCTGCTGCACATGTGGCACCCGTCGTGTTGCTTATGTGATAACACATCCGGTAAATAGTCTAATTCGGTAGGTCACATTCATGATAGGTAAGGGGAATGTAGTTACGACGTAAGGAACATAACTGTGATATTGATTATGGAAAGTTGTATATATATTTTAACGTTTTATGCATTGGCTATTTTCAGGAAATGTTAGTACTACAATGTATTTACATTCTAAATTTGATTTTTATCAAGAATCGGCAAGTGCTTTTCTTAGAACTAGAGAGAAGTTGAATTATATTTAAAAAGAGAAAACATGTTGAGTAAATTGATTAAACTATCCTCTCACTGAATTTTCTTTATTTTTTACTACTTTTTTTTAGAAGGTGTGTTAGGGATTGAATATTTTGGGGAATCTTAAAATCTTGGAAGAAAATGTCTTCCTTTAAAAAAATTTCTTCCAAATGTTTCAGCAGGAGACAATACAATATAGTACAATTTATAATGGGTTTACTGACTTATCAGAGGATGAAGAAACATTGAAATAACTTTATGAACTTAAAAAAAGGACTTAATTCTATCAGTCAGAAAAGTAATTTAACCGAAATTATAAAGAGTTACCTAATTTTAAGTATAACACTTTCATTTTAAAGTTGAAAATCTGCCGGCTTGCCCTGTCATTTTTTTTTATCAATGTTCCTTTAATCCATAATTATGCTTTTATTTTTGTTCAAGTTGGTCATTATTTCCCGTTCTGTTAGATTGTTTCTGACAATAAAGTAGCTCTCTCCTATTTTTTTTTGGTTTATATTAATTGTCCTAATGTCTAGGCATGATCACATTTTAGAATTTACATTCTATAAGTATAGTTTAACATTGATATATACTATATACATATGCAAATCTGCTCACTTCTCACTATTTTGGTTCATATATATATACATTTATGTGAGAAATGGTCTCTTCATAATGGTTTCTTTGTCCTGAAGAAAGAATCAGACATCTGAAACCTAATGCCTACATGTAATGAATTGGCAACAATCATTTATTCATCGCATAATTTTAATTAATATTTCTGATGCTTAAATCATTCTTTTTTACAGCAGTAAAGAGAGTTTTCGTTGTTGAGTCTTCTCTTTTTATGTTTTTTTTTATATATGTCTCCCTATCTTCTGTTATCATTTAAATTTTCACATAGGAGTTATTTTTACTAATGAAATCATATAAGGGGCACAGAAATATCTCCCCATTCAAACAGATGTAGAAATCAACTAATTTGATGTGAAGTGCAAACTATTTCCCTAATACATGTTTTAAATCTACGCTCAAAATATTTATGCATTAAAATCGTGAAAATTCCAAAATCGATAATCATTCATGATAATGGTATTTATTCACAACATATTCTTTGCAATGGATGTTTTTAATGTATAAATATGAATGCAAATCTGAAAAATATGCAACTATTTTAAGGCATGATATTGGTAATCAGTTATATGAAAGTGAATGTAACAATTATTCATTTTCTGCACTATTGAAGCAAGATTTTTTATTTTGATTAAAGCAAGGGACTGATTATTCATTTTCACAACTGTATTTATGATATTAGAAAACATGGAATTTTTAAATGATTTGTTTATCATAAATAATACATGTATAGCCAAGTCATTATGTAAGTATACCATTTAATCAGAATTAATCATCATCCTCTGCAGAAATGAATTTATTTATATGCCCAAGTGCATATACACATAGTATTAAAGTTTGGTTGTAACTAGCCTCTTTTAAAAGTATTGATTAACATATTTTGCCGAGCGAAGCGAGAACATTTTTGTTTTGAAGGGTTTTGGAGTCACTGAAGGCCCAAGAAGCTATAGAACAAATGATGCAAAATCATGCTTTCTGGGTGTTCCGAAGACCCTTTTATAATCTGAAAATGCCAGTTTTGTTTTAATAGTTTTTTGACAATATTTTGGTCTCAAAGCAAAATGTATAAATTCAGTATAAGACTTAAGTTTCTAGGGACAACATCAAAATACCAATGTGCATGATAAAGCAAAAATGGAATTCACATAGTTAAGTATGTGGCTACTGTTTTTTTTAAAACTCATGATCAAGAACATAACAAAATTACTAGATTACAAAAGGAATGCAACACTTACAAAATACAGATGGGCAATCGATGAAAAAAAGACAAATAAATAAGAAACATTGATCCCGAAAAATCAGGGCTACGTCTGAGGGAAAACAGAATTGGCTTCTTGCAAGGCACACGCCGTGAACACAATTTGATATGGAGACAAGCGTTTGGTTTTAAAATTTCCTATATGAGGCATTTGCCTCAATGTAGTTACGGTCCTGTTAAAATAAAAGTGATGTAAGGTTTCCTGAGACAATATACCTCAAGTTAAATGAAACCTATTTTCAGACATTTCAAGTATATTTAAATAATATTTATACTTTTATTATTAAAAAAATTGGGAAGTGTTTCCCGATTTTTTTTGGGAAAAAGATGAATTTATGAAGAATCTGGTGCCATCTCATACTTTCGATTAGACCTGCTGAGTTATTTATTTTCAATACATTGCAAGTCAGGTAATTTATTTTCAAACTACCACAGAACAAACCATTTATTTTTGTGATTATCAAGGCTGAGTTATTCATTTTCGAAATCCTCCTGCCACCCCCCCCCCCCCCCCAGAATATCAAATGGTCGTCCCCTTAGTTGAAATATAAAACTTCTTGATAAAAAAAGACAGCACAAAGATACAACATATAGTATATGAATAGTTTATAATCCCAATAAAAAAAAGATCAGAATGCAAAACCGACTGAAATATATTTATTATTTGCGCTTCTTTTTAAAAAGGACAATTTTTGTTTGTATTTAAAAAAAAATTTTTTCCAGAAATTAGCATGAATCTGATAATCCTATCTGATACACTTTTTATAAAAAAGTTATAATTATCAACTTTTAAAAATTAAGTTCCCTATTTTATGTCGAGTAATAATGTTTGTACATAAAGATTGTTTACGTTTTTTTTAAATATACGTGCTAGAAACACTGTATATTATACCACATGACAGTCTTTGTTAATCACATGACGCAGTAGAATGACACTTCTAAACTGCTGTATTCATATGTGATCATTGTTGGTAAGTATATTTCTCATAGTTATTCTATTTTATTTTATATGTAGGAAATGTTATCAAATAATGCTTTTTAATAATAGTTTGTTTCTTATTTTACAATATTATTATAACTCCAAGTTTTGTATTCGACTTCCTTGTATAGGGTGTCGTCTATCTGGTAATGAAGGGTTCAACTAGAGGTAAAACACCCTTTAGTCCTGTTATATTTTGACGAATGTCCTTCTAAATACCATCATACAACATCTCGTAGTTTTTTGTCTGATACATTACTGTGCTTATCCAATAACCTTTGCGGTAGTGAATTACCTATTGCCTGACCAGTTTAAAAAAATGTCAATACAATTTGTCCATTTAAATTGTACAATAGGTATTGTGAGAGCTATTATCAACAGGTGTTCATTTAACTACCTGTAGATTTAGGTTTTGGACATTTTACATTTAATACAGTATTTGTTCTTTCTAATAAAGATATTTATTGTAAATTCATTTATTTTGCTTACAATCACAAATAAATCATTGCTGGTAAATCCCTCTTTCATAATGAAGAACAAAGCACTGAAATTTCTATTCACTAAGCCATTTGTACTTTTTTTGATATATTGAAAATAAATTTTAAACAGTAATCCCAATTGAAGATGATCCTGAATATCAAATGAAACTTAGCATCACTACTATTCCATTTCAGGAATCGTTATATAACATGAAAATATATCCCATTAGAAAACACAAAGCCACAGATAATTCATCTTGTAGAATTATTCACAATTAGATGGGCTATCCAAAAAAATCCATTTCACAAATACTATAATTTTATATCAGGAATCAGAAACTTAAAATACATCCTACATTAAAAACACCATGAAGCAAACATATATCTACTTTTTTTTTTATAAACTAAATTCACTAATTGAAATTGCCATCTTGACTATTTAGAAACACAAAAAGAAATGGCTTAAAATGTCCCATATCTAAATAGAATAGTCTATTCAGGACATTGGTCATGATACATGAGGAAAGCAAGCTAGCTATCAGTCATTTAAATTTCATCTTTTATGAATAGTGAAGATTTTTTACTGGGTAGTGAAATGACCACCTGTTGATGAGCTCTCACTATACCTATTGTACAATTTAAATGGACAAATTGTGTTGACAATTTTTTATACTGGTCAGCTGGCAATAGGTATTTAAATACCACAAAGGTGATTGGATAATGACAGTAAAACAGTAATTAAACATGGACATAGCAAGTGTATAAACCGGTATAAACACACTCGATCCAATATAAAGGCCGTACGTTGAACTTTAATGGTTTCCGTTTACAAATTTGGACTTGGATGGAGAGTTGTATCATTGACACCCATTCCACATCTTCTTATATCTATATAATAATTCTGCAATTAGCGATCAAGGAGGAACAAGATAGGACCTTTTTTTATTTATTTTCCACATAAGAATATTATAGTTTGATTAAACAATTTGATCGATCAAAAACCATATGCATAGATGATGATCGATGATCAGGCCTCTGAGGGTAATGCATGCTTAAAAGTTTATTTTAATTGTAATATGGCAAAACATATGTAATCGTATAACATATTATAACTTATTATTTTCAATGCATTCTCTTTTTTGATAACTAGATGTGTTGAGATATATGGCTTCATTTATACCATGTGGACCCTGTGGTCACGACGGGAACACACGGAATACAGAGAATTGGTGCACGGATTGCAACAAAGGATTTTGTAGGCACATACGTCATTGAGAATAACAAGAGATCACAATTTCATGTATTTGGTTTTGATGTTATATTTGTGGGATTTTGTCTGATGCTTGGTCCGTTTCTGTGTGTGTTACATTTTAGTGTTGTGTCGTTGTTCTCCTCTTATATTTAATGTGTTATGATATTGTAATTATTGTATTTATTTATGTTGGCCTGATTTGTATTGTGTGGCCTGATAGTTGTTTACAGAATAATTTTAGAATTGTGCAGTTTAGAAATCTCTGGAACAATTACAGAATGATTGGAACTTTCCAGAATGATCCTAATAAAAGATGCATTATATAAACTTCTACATTTTACTAGAAACTTCTGTTGTAACTTTCTAGGATGTTCCATTATAGACTGTTCTAGAATCTTCCATGACAAATATATATATACAGACACTAAAGTTAAACTCACTCTTGGACTTACTCTTGGACTTAGACTTAGACATCGATAGACATTAGTATTCACCGCATTTGGATTGACACTTTAATTCTACAAACAACATCATACTGGATTGTGACCGTAGTAGTGAACGTAATATTCAGATTGGATTCCGAAAGATATCCGGATACAGACAAAGATAAAAGATTGGACTCATATTTTGACAGTTAAGTTGACAGTAATATTTGTGTAATACTTCTTGTAAAAATTTTGTATAATAAATATTGTTAAATTTTACTATTAATTTGTGTCTTTTGTTGGCTACAATTTAAAGGCGATTTCTGGCCATAACAAATGCGTTTCCCTCGGTTTTACTTTGTTACCCCGATTTGTTTTTTGTCCATGGATTTATGAGTTTTGAACATCGGTATACTACTGTTGCCTTTATTTGATCTTAATCGAAGACTACCGAAAATTGAAAATAGGAATGTTTGTATTCAGTGCGAGGAGCACGGGTCAAAACTGGAATTGTATTGCAAAGTTCACGAAAATGCTATTTGTATTGCATGCTTTACAGCAAAGCATAAAGAATGCTCCGACGTCATAATTCCTCTTGCAGAAGCAGCGAAAAATGCGAAGACATCAACTGCTGTGGCGGACTTGGAACATACAATTAACGATACATTAGTTAACATACGAACATGTCTTAATGAACGCGAGGCTGCAACCGAAATGTACCGGGTATTCCTATCTAATACTTCTCTTTTTGAATTTTTAAATTTAAGTTCCCTATTTTGGGTCAAGTTATGATGTTGGTACATAAAGATTGTTTAAGTTTTTTTTAAATATACGAGCATGAAACGCTGTATGTTATACCACTGCTCTGACGGACTTGGAACACACAATTAACGAAACATTAGTAAACATACAAAAATATCGTAAGGATCGCGAGACTGCATTCAAAAGAATCGAAATACAGGAAAAGATCATCAAGAAGCGTATTTTTGATACGAGGGCAACTATAAATAAGCATTTAGATGATCTGGAAAGAAAACTATTAGATGAGTTGACAACAACACATACTTCTTGTAAATCAAAATATGGGACAATACAGAACAAGCTAAATGAAATGGAAATAGAAATTAAACGCCTTCAAGAACAAACATCTCAACTAAAACGTTTTGCACCGGACATACAGGTGTTTTTGAGGACACATCAGACGAATAAAGAAATTCACGACGAGGTAAAGTCCATAACAAAATCCTTCGCTTCCGTTAGAAATTACAACATAGAAATAGAGATACACCAGGGTATTACTTCACTGCTGAAAGATGTTGATGAAAGTCGATGAAAGTACCATCAACTGTCCTTTTAAGGATTCAAAAATCGATCAAGCCCAAATACAAGTACCAGTTATACAGCAAGTACCAACTAGAAGATCCGTTGATAATACAAAGCTACGACTGCAAAAGTAGATCACAATTAAGAGAAAAGAAAATGTACATTTCAGGATGTGCAATATTGGCAAATGGTAACGTATTGATTGCAGACAACGCTGGAAACAATGTACTAATTGAGTATAATGAAGACGGACTTTTTATCCGTAATATATCAGTCTCTAGAAAACCATGGGATCTGACAGTAATAGATACCGATCAAATAGCTGTTTCTTATAACACTTATAAATACATCGAAATTATAGATTTAAAGAAAATAACCGTTCTCAAAAAGTTGAGATTAAAAAACAGCTGTTGGGGGATATCATACAGCGACGCAAAAATTTATGTTGTAGTGTTTGGTGCAGGAATCGTAGTGTTGGATATGGAAGGAACTATACTTAATACAATCCAGTGTGAAATGCATTTGTATAATATCACGACGATCAAAGACAGAATCTACTACACAGTGCCATTTGCGGATACAATTAACTGTTGTAGTACAACTGGAAACAATATATGGAATTTTAAGAATACATCACTAACCACACCGGGCGGCATTGCCACTGACGGTGCCCAAAATCTGTTTGTTGTGGGTATAAGAGCTAATAACCTTATGATTTTGCAAGATGATGGAACGGTCAGCAAAACATTACTTACCAAAGCAGTCGGACTAGACATACCCAAAAGTCTATACTACAACAAGGAAACGAACATATTACTGGTGTGCAACAAACACGACGGAATTGCTTTTTTATACAGTGTTATGTTTGATTAAATGTATTTTGGTGATATTGAATGCAGTTAATGTATGCATCGTTGAACTATAAAACTAGTATAGATTCACCTGATATAATGGAGATGAGGTATGATTGCCAATGAGACAATTCTCCACCAGAGACCAAATGACATAGAACTATATCTAACGTACAGCCATCAACAATAAGCAAAAGCCCAACCTCACACCAAGTTATAAAAGGCTCAAAAATGAGAAATGCAAAATAATTCAAAAGAGAATGTATGCATTAAACAATAAATAAATAACAAATACAGATATATTCTGAAAGAAACGATAACCACTAATAACAGGCTCCTTATTTGAGATAGGCACAAACAGAAGGTTGCGGGGTCTACATGTTTGTTGGTTCCAAAACAATCCCCTAATATGGGACATTGGTGTAACAGTTCAAAAGAAGAACAAAATGCAGAAATCTGTTAAAAAGGACTTAACTCATCAGATACCAAAAACCTAGCAAAAACACAAAAGAAACAATGTACAGATATGAGAGTACTCGCAATTACTGAAAAAGAGTTCAAAAACCAATAATAAAAAAGTCATTGGTATAAGATATGAATAGCTATCAGTTCACATCCACAAATAAAGGAGTATAGTGGCGAGACGTCATTAACACTCAAATAAACATGTAATTGTTCAATGCAAATATATAGGTTTCGACAGATTGCAGGGCCGTGAATGTATAACATATTTTGTTTGGTTTCAATATACTGATAAGAAAATCAATTTTATACGAATGATAGCATTATTCAAAGATCTAACTACAGTGTTGAATTGGTAACCGTCCAACAAAAGAATATTCTAAAAAGGGAACGTAACATTGCCCTTTTGTCGAACATTTTTGTATAGAGTTTTTCCGTGTTTCTGTTTGATTTATTTAAGTTTATTTTGATGGTATGTGTCTAGAATTATTGATTTGATTATTTAACGAAAAATGTCACCAAGATAATGACACGATTGGTGCTCAAAGTACATTTTCTGCACCTATGATTGAACTATCGATAATTTAAACTTAATAACCGAAACTTTATATATATCGTCAAGGAGAAAAAAACCGCCTGTAACTATATAAAACATATTTGCCTTTCTGAATAGCTGTCCGGTTTTGTTTTAGTTTACCAAGCGTTAAGGTTACATGAAATAAAATGAAATACACAAATGAATGACCACAATTCGTTTTCTCTATAATTTGAGCCTACTCACATTCCGAATGAATAATTAAGTTATTTAGAGAAAAGTTAATATAATATCATTGACACATAAGCCGCATGTTTTTGCGTCCTCATATACAACATACAAAACACATAAGTGGGAAGAAATTAATATTGACTTGACAAAAAAAAAAACCAGATGTAGATGAAAAAAATGAACAATTTAACAAAAACTAAAAACTGAACAACAAAAATCCCACCAAAAATGAAATAAACATATGTGCTTTCGAAAGGTATACATTTCCTACACTGTAAGTTGCAACCATCGTATTGCTCACGGTTAGTACAAATTCGATAATCAATCACATTCAGTGATGTCCCATTCGACAAAAGGGGACCCGATAGCGGTTACGACACTTACGAACTTTTCGTGATAATCTATGATACAGATGTTATGCAGCAACCTCCATCAGAACAATCGAAAAGGGAAATGCAAGCTATGGTATTTTGCATTTACTAGGATGTGTATACACCAACATTAGTTAAGCACCACCCATACTTATTTATTTATAAAATCGGATCAAAACATTTAGTATTTGGAATATAAGTCAATCATGTTGGCATTGTTTAAATAAAATGTAAAGCATGTGCGATATAAAAAATCTAAAAAAAGAAAAGAGTAGAATATGCAAGGAGGCTCGAGGGTACATACATTTAAGCAAAAATTTTAAACTTTTTTTTTCATAACAAATTGTATACACTACGCTATAAACATGATTAGTTGTTATAATATGGTACAAAATTCAACAACAAAAATTGATTCGTTTTGGGCCCAGATGACTTAATTTGTTTTAATATTATTGAAAAAGCTCCAAATCATCTGCCTTTGGTGCACAACTGCCATTCTTTTTGCATTCAAATTGACAAACTTTTTTTTAACTGACCTCTATTTCTTATATTTTTTTCAATTAAAATGTACTTTAACTGAACAATTGTAAAATTTAAGCGATTTCTGTAATTTAGTTTTTTTCTTTCGATATTACTTCTTTTTCTCCTATAAGTTCAACAGATAATTCAACAAAATGCATGTTCTTTCGAAGGCAGATAGTGAGCTTAAATGAACGGTGACCCCATTTTAAAATTTTATTTTTCTATTACAAAAAATGTTAGTCTATGATAATGTTCATTTTTAGAGAAAAATAAAAAGCGAAATCCTATATTTAAAAACAAAATGGATTGATACCCTCGAGCCCATTTATGCTTTCTGCTTTGTTGAGGGAATTTTAGTTTTACGTTAAAAAGAACAATTTTAAAGCACTGTACAAAGTTTTGATGTGTCTACATTTAATTAATTTTAGATAACGTTTACAATTTTGAACTTTTTCTATATGCCTTTTAGTGTTTCTTTCATATGACATTGCTCTCAGTCTGTATTTTAACATCCTGTCGTGCTATGGTAAATGTTGGTTGATATATTTGTTTGTTTTTGTGATTAGGTAATAACACAATGTTGACTACTGTCAACCCTATTTTTTTTTACATTTTTACCATTTATGTTTGTTTGTTTTGATCACACATCGTTGTCAATATAATGGAATTTTATGCAAATGTCATACAAGTTAGAGGTTTAGCTAGCCTTAAAAACAGGTTTGGATAGAGTGTCACATGGTTTGTGAAAACTATATGATAAAATTTACGAATGAGGATTTAATTATTTCGTTTTTAAGATGAGAATGATCCTTTTGTCGCATCACTTGGCGTGTCCATTTTCTACCACGTATGGTTTTCATGAGTATGCAACTAAAACTATCGGCAACCTTAATTTAATTTCTATAGCAAAGCACACATTTTTTAAAAGCGTTCTAATGTATGTCCCAAGATAGGGGCCAACATGCTGGTAAATGGACTTTTTAGTTTTTTCATTACATGTTTTACTTCCATCACGTCAGGTCCTGAAACTATTCCCCTTACGTCAGTCTATCTAAACCATTATGTTTACAGCTGTTGTTTGTATGTTTGATATTTCAAATAAATATGGATTTCATGGTTGGTGGTTGTCTCGTATTGCCAAAAAATCGACATCTGTTATCGTTTTAATATTATATTGTAACGCTTAAAAGAAATAATTTTCAGGAAGCAGTAAAAATATTTCTATTAAGAACAATTTCTGTGTTACTACTTCTGATAAAAATAATCCATCGTATATGTGAGTTAAGAATGATTTTGTACTATAAAATGATAAGAACATATCAGCCCAAAAACAGATAATTTATCATATGCAATCGCCTTGTTGATTTAAATGCAACCTGAACCAATGCTATTTTGAAATTTGGTTATAAAGCTGACCAACTCGGTTTGTTGAGTTGTTGGTTAACTTATATAAGGTTTGTTAAAATAGTGTTCTGTTTAAGGTTTGCTATAGTTGGTGTTTGACTTTGTCGAATGAAGTTTTGTTATAAAAGATTGTTTTTAAGGCTGGTATGGCTGAATAGTATACATTATGAAAACTTGGTTGGTGGTCCTGCTTAACCTTTAAATCGGTATCACTGGCCGCATGCTGTGCGAAATACGACTGTTTTTCGTCATAAAACATCGAGACCTGATTTTAAGGACGATCGACTTGATCTTCAAGTTCGTATTCAAAATGGTGCACGTGTGGACTGAAACCGGTGACCGATAGCTGTGACAAACATTTTCTGACTGAAGATGTTGGCTGTGAATGAATTTATCATAAACAATATAACATATGTCCATCTATACATTTGGCGTCATATATCTCCATATCACATGTCTCACTACTGTTTATATTTCCCTGTTCGTGTTTGATAGAAGTCATATTTTCTTTCACCACAAACGCTATTGATACGATTGAGAGATATCATAGATATTTTTAGACAGTCATGTCATCTGGTTCCAAACCGCCCCTGCACAACATGTGTTGAATCAATTAAGATTTGCAGTGTCTGCAAAGATAACCCTGAATGATCCAAATTGTGACTAACATACTCCATGAACCGGTCCAATGGTAGTTATTCTATCTTCTTTCGTGTTTTAGCAGCAAATTTTTGTAAACAACAAATTTCCTGTCTGGCTGCTTTAGTGGTTTAGAGTGTTGATGAAAACTGATGTTCAGGAAGACATTACTCGCATTATGATTTAAAACATGTGTGTTTGGCCTAACTTCTTGCTTTATTGTAAAGTCTGACACTGGCACTAGCAATGGTACCTGATATCAACATTGTTCATGACTTTAGTTTCACGCAGGATATCTATAAAATTCAACAAAACCCTGGACATATCGATTCTTATTTATGGAATCTCTGACAGAATTTCTGGAGTATAAGTAAACTCATTTTTTTTAAAGCCAAAATTAAGTACCAATGAATATGAACATAACATGACACCTTATAATTCAAACAATTATTAAATAGTAGCATATATTCAACTTTGTGTAATGCTAACCATAATATAAATGAATTACAATACATATAACTTGGAAACTGCAAGTCTTATTATTTATCAACAGAAAGTCCAGTTCAACAAAAACACTATTCTGGAATCGGCTATGTAAAATAGTCACATAAATCAATTCTAGAACTGATCTCAACTTGTTAGAATTGGAACGTAGTTAAGGTTGTTTGAGTGATAGGTTCCTTTTGAAAAAGAAACATACACACAGTTTGAATTTTAATATGACTATCTACTGTCCTATAAGATTTTCTATTTCGACATTTGTTCTTAAACTAACAAACGCATGTCATAGTTATTGATTCTATAATTTTAATGTTAAACATATTAACGGTTCAAATGATAAAGTCATAATAAACCTCTTGATTGCAAGACTGAGTATGGAAAAAATCTATCAAAAATGTTATTTGTTCACATGTCAGTCGGATATGTTTGGTCAACTAAAGTAAATGTTATTGCTTCTTCTAAATAACTAACGAACCCATAATGCAGTGTATGGAATCAGAGAGTGATTTTATAATTCTTATAATCATAAAAGGCCAAGTAAGCTTTTCTCGTCACTTGACGTCCGTCGTCCGTCGTCGTCGTCCTTCCTCATCTTATGTTTTTCCTCTTCTACAATTAACAGAATCATTATTGGGATATTAAGTTAAAACAATTTTCCGATGACCCCGCCTGCCAATCAAGATGTCAGACATTGCTAAAAAAAAGACATACGGGTAAACTGCAAGTCTTGTCTAGTATCTTGCTAACCGTTATTGAAAGGAAAAATTTGACGGGAACAAAAATGTTATTAATGTCGAGTTTTACCTATTTTCCATATACGTCAAACTGTCAGACGACGATTTACAGGAGTTATTGCCCTGAAATGACAAATTTTACCATTTTGTTTCTTTTTTACTTCTATGTTGAAAACTGTAATAAATAAAATGAAACCCAAAATTGATAAGCAAACTTGATTAGTCTTAATAGGATAGTTGAAATCGTCAGTCGACTTCTTATTGTTACCCTAATTGACGATATTTATATATAAAACATATGATAGATAGATAGAAATTTAAATGAGCAAAAATGATCAGCAAATCAAGATCTACAATTAAGACTCTTGGATGACGATTTTTATCATTTTTGGAGCATTTTGCCTTATATTATAGAACATGTAACTTTAAATCACAAAAAGTATCAGCATGTCTTCTAACATGTCAAATGTTGTCGGTATAGTTAGTAGACTGTCACTCTTTATAGAAATGATTGCCCTTAAATAAGTATTTTGTTTACCTTCTTCTGTTGTTTGAGCAAAAAATAATGTAGATAGAGAATACGAATCAGATTAAATGATCAGCAATACAAAATCAATAAGACAGAGATTTTTATCATGAATTCTATTTTCGTTTTCGTGTGCGAGTGTCGTTTTTGCAATGCAGACACACCAAGCTTAAGGTAAGCAACACATGCTCTTTAGAGCCTCTTGGTTATTTTTTTCTTTTACCTCTCTTGACCTATCTTCCGGTGGGAATATTGCACAAATCCTTAGCTATGGTAGTAGAAAAGTATTTTAGTGAGGTTTTAAATTCCAATAAACATAAATATATAACGTGAAATTATTAAATGAGGGATTTCAATTACATAAATTACTTCAAAACTTTACAAAATTAAAAAATAGACGCAAAGTTTTAGTTCCGAAGTTTGGCTGTACATATACAAATCTTATACCAAGCAGGATATCTGTACTTGATTTTTATAGTGAGGCCCGTAAGATAAGTTACACCCTATGTACATATATTGATCCTTTGAATAACATTATTTATAACAAGCAAATATATAAATGAGGCCGTTAGTTTTCTAAATTGAATTGTTTCATATGTTTCGTGTTGGTGCATCTAATATCTAACTACACAGTATGGGTTTTTCTCATTATCGAACGATTTACGGATGCCTATAACTGCTTAAATCTACTTCATATGCACTTTTGTGTATTTTTATCTCATTGGCACTCGTAACACATCTCCTTATTTTTATATATAAATATAAGATGACGTGGTTTGAGTGCCGATGAGACAACTCTTTATTTAAGTTACAATTTGGGAAGTTCCCTAAATTTTCAATATATTTTTGTTTTGTTGCTCAACTAAAGCTGTGATAATTTAAAGTATCAATTTTAAATTCCATATTTAAAACAAATGTTCACTTGACATCCTTTAGCATAACAGTTAGGTTAATATACATCCTTCACATAGCTATTGTAATTCGTCCGAAAGGATGGAAATTTACCACAAGTTAAAATTTGAAATTTCTAGTTGATTCCAGATGGATGTAATACCCCTGATAGTTTCTTTTGAATAAGAATCAATTACGTAAACTAAAGATTTAAAAAAGTAGGCCTCCCTATGTTTAAAATAAAAAAATCCAATACATGTTACTTTTGCACTATATTTATTTATTATATAATTTCTAAATTGTACAATTTACTGATCACGTCTGTGTCATAAATATATGTTTCCTTTGCAGACAACAACAATTAATTTGAAACCAAGTATTACCCGAGTTAAAAAAAAATCTTTTTTTGTTAGTGATTTTAAAGGCAAACAAATTATTGTCATACTTTTCGATTTTTTAATTGCATGGTTAGAATTGTCTATGTAAAGGATACGTTAAAAAGTCTTTATAAGCTCATTGCATCTAAGAAACAACCGGACTAAGTGCGCATTTAAGGTCTGTGTCTTACATATATGACAGTTATGTACGGTGGACTGAAGTATATCTTATTACTGTTTCTATTTCATCAACGAGACAAAATCACAGTGTATGGCATCAGTGAGTATTTTTCTAATTTGCTAGATTATGCACTATATCTAATTTTTTTGCGGCTTTCTTCAATTTTTTTTTATTTTTTTCTGACAGCACCTGTATTTGTCTTTATTATGAGATTATTAATAAGATCATTATTACAACCTCTACAAAAAAGTGAAAATATTTTTTTCGGAATTTTTGTCATTTATTCCTAATCCTTTTCTGATTTATTTCGATGCAAATCATGTGTGAACTATGTTGTTACCATACATGAACATGATTATACTTTCTTTTGAATAGTTTTGAAATAATCTCAAGTAAAAAAAGTAAAATAAAAAAAGGCTTTTATTGTATATTTATTTGTCTCGTTTATTATTTTTATAGAGATTAGACCGTTGGTTTTCCTGTTTGATGGATTTTACACTAGTAATTTCTATGCCCTTCATAGCTTGTTGTTCGGTGTGAGACAAGGCTCCGTGTTGAATTTCATATTTTGACCGATAATGGTTTACATTTACAAAATACGACTTCGATGGAAAGTTGTCTCATTGGCACTTATACCACATCTTCTTATATCAATTAGTTTAATCATTAATAATAATATAAATATGAGTGTACAGACATCTATAAATGTGATATACATTTGTACTGTCATTGTTTTTTCATCAATGACAATATCATGTAAAAGGTCATCATCTATAGCGGAAAATGAAGTTGATAGATGATGTTGCATTCCTCACGTTTTGAAGTATATTTTATCGATAAAGTCTGTCTAATTAGAATAAAGCAGAAAGACACATATACATGATGATTTATCCTTTTATGGTTTTCAGCTTAAATCAGACTTTTTTTTAAAATATGGTTTGTATCTTTAAAAAAGAATCTGTCTTAATGCACCATTTCAACTAGCATATATTTAAATAAAGAAATTTAGATTAAAGATATATTATCTTTCAAGCGTTCAACTGTAATCGTTTATAATAATGCACATGATTTCTGATCTAAAATTCAAAAATTTACTTTATCCTTTCATCTGTAAATTTAGAGAATGGAAAGTACAGGCTAAAGAGAAGAAGATATATCAAATGTTTTATAAAGTTGTATGAAGAGAGTGACTTATATTATATAAACTATTTAGTTAATTTTATTTGTTAAGTACCCACACCTAATCCATTTCACCCTGACTGTAGATTTGGTTTTTTCTTTGTTTTAAAAACATCAGTAAACAGACCTATACTTATTTACGACTTGCAATTTTGTAAGTATGTGTTTGGTTTACATGCCAATTGTCAAATAGCAATTTCTTTAATCAATGAACACATTTTTAGATATGTTGATTTAGTTTTTAAGTTTTATGTTCTTGTTCTGTATTAATATCTTGTTGTGTTCCTCAGTGTGAGCATTATTCATAGTATAAGAATTATTTAAATTGTAAATACATATTTTAACCTGTTCTGATTAAAAACCAATTCATCGAACGAGAAAAAAGTCTCAATAGTAGGGAAATCGAATACAAAATGCGATATATAAATATATTCACTCATAACATTTTCAGATATACAAATGTACTTTATTGATGTGAAAAATTAAAAATTTTAAAGATTCACTTCAAAATCTCCGTTTATAATTTTTATAATATAACAATCTTTGGTTTGTTTTTTTACGCTTTACACCCAATTCTCCGAGCTAGATTCAAAATCGACTACATCATCTAATTAACCAGAGTTTTTTTTCAACAAGAGTAAGACAAGTAGATACTTGTTTTGGTCATGACAATCTGACCCAGACTGATTCATAAAAACAAATATAACTAAGATGATATGATAAAAAACTGGACGCTTTGTTCAACATCAAATTTTATTTGAGTTTATGGATTGATATCTCAGCATTCAGTCCGTATTCCAATGGGTCTACGACCTCTAGATACCAGTATAGTTGTTGATCGATTGTGTCCTATTGCCGATTATGTTATCTTAATTTAGTGTGAAATTGAATCTAGGGTTATGCATAGAAGATCAGGAGCTTAACTTGTAAACGCACACGATCTCGACTCTTTTGAAGTTCATACTATTCCCTAGGGTTTCGCTTATAACCTTGAAATATCTTTCCTTTTGAACATCGGTGAAACTACTGTCGCCCTGATAATCCTTTAATGAAGCAAAATGTATCATAGAAATATCAAAGTGAGACAAATTTAAAAAAGAGGTATACTTTTCTGAACAGGCATCCGATGTATTTTTTTTTAATTATTGACCAAATATCACAAATTTGATTATTTGACGTATTACTAGAAATTCGCAGAAGGTTCGATAAGGTTCTAAAATGGTCTCTACTTCTAGTCTTAATTCCAAAATCAATTAAGATCTATTTACCAAACTTACAATGAATGATCTTTAAAACATTGACTAGGTAGATCAAAAATATTTTTTGTTCATTTCATGACGTCACAAACAGCACACATAATCACTTAGCAATTTTCCATGAAACATGAAAAAACCCAGATTATTGGTATTGCTTTTTTGGACTTATAGAGTCCATACGTCGACAAGTTTATCAAAGCCTGCTCTCTATGTTTTATAGGCCACTGTTGATAGAAATCCTGACAATTTGGTCAAGTTTCATCAAATCTCTTATTTCAAAAGATCTATTTCGGTTAAAAATATTAAAGGGGCACTAGCTTCGAGATATATAAAAAATCTTAAATAGGATTTTTTTCTAGCATTAATGAAAGTGAAATAGTGAAAACAATATTTGCTTTTAGCATCCAGTATGGTTCAATTTTGTCAAAATAAGCTAAGAAACATTGATAATGAATTATTCATTTGCAAATGAATAATTCAACATTTGAATCCGTTTTCATGTGAACTTCATTTTAGCCTTATAGCTAGAGATGGATTAAGCATGCATTGTGCGTGTTAAGTTATTTAAAGGGAAAGAATGTCAATATTGAACGTGAAACAGAGGTTCATCAATGACTGATTGGATCCACAAAAAAACCCATTCTTATACAGGTAAAAACGCTAATTAGCATATATTTGAAACTATAATATGAAATTAAACAGACCTATAAAAAATCTAATTGCACGAGTTGCTGACTCTGTTTATATCTATATTTATGTTTACATCGCTTGTCTTAGTCATCAGAGGTCAACTCGTTAGTTAATTCTAGACTTAAATACACACGAAACGAAGCTACATATTATCGTGCTCATGTTCTGTAAATTGTTTATTTTCGATTTTTGATAGTTTGAATAAATGTTTACATTGTTAAATATCAAACATGAGAATATAAGTCAAATCAGTGAACATGAATTTGACAGCTAGTGCCCTTTGAAAGATTTATGAAAAAGATACACTAAAAAAGAATAATGTACTTTCTTGTGATTTTTTACGATACATTTTTATACTTTAAAATCTAACCGAAATTAAACTTACTTTATTTTCCTATACGGTCCATTACGTTTTGTTTTATTAGCACGTGAAAAATGTAAAGTTATTGGTAATGAGAGACAGAATATACCGAGAGATATTCAAACTCATGGCAAAAAGGAAAACGAAGAAAAGAAAAACAACGGTACACGAAACAAAACGAAAAAATAAAGACTGAGCACCACGAACTCCACCAAAAAAACGAGGGATGATATCAGGTGCTCTGGATGGGTATGCATATCATACTCCACATGTGACACCACGCGTGGTGCCCATGTAGTCACAAGGCTGCTGATTAGTCTAATTCGGAAGGTTTCTTTCAAATAAAAGTGGACGTGATAGTGGTTACGACACCTGGAAGATATTTTTCGTCATCTGTGAAACAGTAATTTCATAAGGTTCAATCTACTTGGAATGGATTAAATGAATCATTGATAATGTAACGGTTAAAGGTATAAGCTGTAGGTTTGGACTGTTTCAGGCTACTAAGTAAACACTCTATTCTATTTTCGCGTTCGTCGTTTACTATTAGCCAACACGTATAAAAAAATATTTAATGAACAGTGTGTATAGTTAATTATATTTGTTATTGTATGTAAAAGTTGTTAGCAAGGTCTCTGTGAATAATAATATAGTGTTCGTCTTAAAAAACTGACTGAACGACTGTTCCCACCTTCTGTTTACCCTTATTTCATACGTTTCCGCTTTATTACCTAGTTATTGTATTAGCGTAAGGCATGCATATTGTAATCGGGGCCCATGCATGCTAAGAACAAGCTAAGATAAGTCCCATTTGTCCATTTCCGGACTCGACAGAATGTAAACATACCGATTGCCGCCATTTGCATCACTATGTTTATTGACGTCAGTGACCTAATGACCTGAGATCAGCATCCAATTACCATACCATAATTAGCCCACCATCCCTATCGGGACATGAGACGTTGGTGGGACGGATGTATAAAAGCGAGTGCACAGCAGTCTTCAGGCAGACTACGATTCGCTACGAGGGCAGTCACTCCTTATACCAAGGAAACTTACAAAAGCCAAAGCAAACCAAAAGTGCCGCAGTCGATGCAATACATGTACCTATGCCATTTTTTGCATCCCCATTGAATAAACGGACCAAACCATCATTGACCTAGATATTTTACTTCGTTTACTACGCTGTTGACAAACCATTAACGTACCAAAAAGAGTGGTCTCTGCTTATTTTATTACTCAATTACTCTGTTGGGTTTTCCATCTGATTGATAATTCTATTAGTGTTGAATGATTTGTATATAATAAATTGTAAAGTGTAATTAGTCTTGTTGTCTGTTGTACATGTAATTAGTAAGGCAATGTTAATGAGTTTCTGAGCTACCATATTTAGACCAGTGCCTTAGCTGTTTTGCCTGCTACACTACCTAATGGCTTGACCATTTTGCCATCTCCGCTACCAGTATTACTTAGTTTCTATATTAGAATTTTTCCAAGAATATTGTAACCAGTGTTTGTTAACCTTGTCAAAATACCTTTACTTATGGGACTACCCCGTCCCGTAACAATATGAAATCAACTTATAAACTATAAGTAGCAGGCAATGGGCAGTGACATACATATTGCGAATTCATTAGATTCAGTCTGAGAATGGATGATTACAAAGCATTCCCATCCATTATATAAATCAACAAAGATACAAAGATTGATAAAGCAATTTGTCGAATTTCACGTTTCACTGTTTCCTTTATAATAATAAAAAATCATTTTATAACAGGAAAACAGTACATTGGGTGTTATGTTGACCAATCAGCAGATAGAACCTTACCATACGGAAGACATGAAAGCGACGCTATGACCAATGATATGTGTGCATCACATTGCTGTTCATTTCTGAATGATGCTACTTTTATGGGAACTGAGGTACTTATAAAACAAATAAGTGTTGTACATTATTCGTGATTTTCGTATTATAAGTGTTTGTTAGTTGCATTTTATTTATTTATTGATTTGCATTGATCTTTTTATCAACTTACATTGATTTATATACCTATACATATAAAGAAGATGTTGTATAATTACCAATGAGACAACTCTCCACAAGAGACATAATGACATGGAAATTAACAACTATAGGTCACCGTACGGCCTTCAACAATGAGCAAAACCCATACCGCATAGTCAGCTATCAGAGGCCTTTTAGATGACAAATGTAAATCAATGCAAACGGGAATACTAACGGAATAATGTATGTAACACATAACAAACGACAAACGTTGAATTACAGGCTATTAACTTGGTACAGGCAAATACATACAGAATGAGGTGGGGTTAAACATGTAAGCGGGATCCCAACCCCCTGATTGGGGGGGGGGGGGGCAGTGGTGTAACAGTACAACATAAGAACAAACTACAAAATCAGTTCGAAAGGCTTATAAGTATATGCATTTAAAAATAATACATGATTTCTAGAGCGATCATTCACTATATTTTGCGAAAAATACCCCATCTACTGATTACCAGACATACTGTTGCACAGAAAGATGCGACAAGATAAACATGACAGGTGTCACGAGAGGAGCAGGAGTGATATTCTTATACTTCTGCAGAATCTAAGTTTAAAACCATGTAGCGTTCGTGTTGCGTAATCATTGGTTGTCTGAGAAAAAAAAGTTAACAGTCTTTTGCTGCTGCCCCAACCCATATTGGCCATGCGAGTGTATAATTTGTTTGTAATTTTGTGGTTTACTTAATATATTCTAACTAATAACATAATACATAACTTATTATGTACTGCATTTTTATATCGCTATCCACTTCACAAGAAAACAATGTGTTTAGGTCAGTTAAGTCACTACTCCGCCCTACCGTCAGATTTCTTGATATGACAATTTTATAAGGTATAAACTATACACAATTCAATAACGAAAATAATCACTGACACCAAGTTAATACTCGTTTCATTTGATACTATGAAAACATCAATGCAAATTCTAAACGACAGAGATTGAAACAAGAATGTAAAACGAAAGTCACGATTAAAGGAAAGATAAGATCGTGTTCATGTGAATTTCAGTTAAACCCCTTAGCTTGAGATGGATAACACGTGAAATGTATAGGTATAGTTATTTGAAGGAATACAATGTCAATATTTAAAGTGAAATAAAGGTAAATCATATGATTGACTGATTCGATCCACAAAAAAATCCCCATTCTTATACAGATAAAAAATCGATGATAAACATTTAATTTTATCTTAAAAATGAAATGAAATAGACCTAGAACAATTCAACAGCACGAGTTTGCTTAATCTATTTATATCTAAATTTATGTTTACATCAGTTGTATGGTTATCGGATGACTTTAGATGTTAACTCGATAATTGATTAGATGGCGTTTAGACTAAAAATCACACGAGAAGAAGCTACGTATTTTCATACTCGTGCCTGTTAATTGTTTTATTGAGACTTTTGATAGTTTGGTTAAATGTTTAACATTGTTATAAATCAAAGATGAGAATTTGATCAAACTCGGTGAACCTGAATTTGACAGCTAGTGTCCATTTACTGTTATTATAAAGTGAGAAACATTTATTATATCTAAAAACATCATGCACAAAAGATTCAACAATATGCAAAAACTGTTTCATATACATATTAAATTTAAAGTTTATGTAATACAACTATTAGTAGTAGGTTCAGTAAGATCCCTTTTTTGGCCCCAAAATATGGCAGTTCTAGATAATTGTAAAAATGTAATCTTGAAGCTATATTTTGGAAAGTAAAATGCTTCTGCTGCATAAATATGAGCCGTTTTTGACAATACAATGCACAAATATCGCGTTCTAGCATCATTAAGTCATGCTTAATTACTGAAATATCAAAATTTTAGCATTTAGGTCAATTTTTGGGCGGTTTCCGTCTAAAATAAAATGGCCGCATTCGTGTTCATTCATAATATTGAAATGATAGTGGTATTTGATGATAATTCAACACATACATAAAGGTTGAGGAGGACTACGGATGCGACCACTTTCATCTTTAACGAAAAACCATCTGAAAAGTGACGTATTTTGGCATATTTGATAGATCTTTAACGGACCTATTCCTTTTTACATTCTAAGGGATTCAATGTGTACATATCTGTGCTCTCTAAAAAGAAATTACAGAGATACATTTTTATATTGATTTTAACTAATGTTAACTTTACTTTTATTTATTCTATTTGTTTGAATTTCGTAAATAGATTAATCAAAGTCAAATCATGGTAATAAACTAAAAATTGATGGACTTTATGACCTACATTGCGTAGACAAGGCAATAGTCTCTTACTTTGCATTAATTAAAAGCGGCATCAATTGAAGTTACAGCTTATTCTAACGTTGTACTGTTACACCACTGCCTAAGGTTAGGGGGAGGTTAACATGATTAACCCCGCCAAATTCTGTGTGAATATGCCCGTCTCAAGTCAGACACCTGTTAATAGATGGCTGTCGTTGTTACTGTGTTACATATATGTTTTTTGTTCTTTTTGTACATTAATAAGGCCGTTAATTTTTCGTTTGAATTGTTTTACATAGGTTGTTTCGGGGCCTTTTAAGTCAGACAATGCAGTAAAGTCTTTGCTCATTGTTGAAGGCCGTACAGTGACCTATAGCTATTAATTTATGTATTATTTGGTCTTTTATGGAGAGTTGTCTCATTAGTAATCATATCAATCTTCTTTTTTAGACCTCATTGAACTAGATCAGGTTTTCAGTTTAAAAGTAAAATAAAAATACAGATGTAATACTACTTTTCAAATTCTCCCACCTTACCGTATACAAGTTAACTAGCAAGTTGGATTTCATTACGTTTGGGACAAATGAGGAATAGTTCTAAACTAAAATTGTAGCTATCCCACAAACGAGGGATACTTTTTAAAGATAAAAACGATTGTTTCAATATGCATTCTATTGAAATAGCACATATCTATGACAGTATATCTTTAAAATGAACAATAGCCTTAACAAGATTTATAAAGAAGTTACAAGATTTTAAAAACTTTGTAAACTTCGACAGTTTTTAATGCTGCATTTACTTTCATTATAAAACTCATTTAATGAAATAAGTTGTTCCATTTTAAATAAATTTGTGCCATTTAAAGTAAATGTCCCGACTTTTATTTTACAGTTATGTAAGATTTCAAATTATAACTTAATCAAAAAATTGATATCATTAGGCATATGGCTGACCAAATCTGTTTTTTATCTATAAGGTAAAGAAAGGAAAAAAGTTCTTGGATATGCCTTTCTTATTGATACAAATATGTAAAATGAAGATATCACTTGGATATACACAATCATAAATATGTAAAATGAAGATATCACTTGGATATACACAATCATAAATATGTAAAATGAAGATATCACTTGGATATACACAATCATAAATATGCAAACGTAGTACTTGGACTGACCGAAAATGCAAAGTGTTCTAATAGGGTACTAGTATGTGTTTAACGACCCTGATTACCCATGGAGGTTTTATACAGTCGGTAATAACATGAAACAATGAACCTAACCATGATATTGATGGTCGTTTTTTATGTTTTTGTCTTTCATTTTCATTTGCTTTTTCGAGTGTTAATTTGTCATAATTTTCTTAGATGACATAGTTCTTTGTTTTTTAAAGTCTTAACATCGTTGACTTATATGTTGCATCGAAAAAAAAGCTAAATACCCCATTCCTACTGTAATGCAAAATCCCTCTACCTGGAAAAACACTGCCAAGATTATTAAAGGAACAGGAGTGATTCTACTTATCCTTTCTTTTAAACAGGTAATGTTTAAATGTTTTAAATACTTAGTCGTTTACTTTGGGTTTTTGTTTCTGTTTGGTCTTCTGACGTTATCAACCTTGGTTCATTCAATCCAGAATTTATATTTACGGCATTTTTATTTGGATACTTCACAAGACGTTAATTATTGTGTTTCTTTTCGTAAACTACAGATGGGTGCGGTCCTAACCTTGACAAAAGTTAACTTAGAGTTAACTTGTTGACTGCTTTTTAAGTTAACTTGAGAATTTTTAAGCAGACCAGCAAGTTAACTTCGTCTACGGTGGACCAGACCTACGGTCCGCTTTTTTATGACTGCTGCAGACCTATCGACGGGTCTGTTCCAGACCAGACCTGTGGACAAGTCTGCTTTTGACCAGTCCTGAGGACAGGTCTGCCCCAGACCAGACCTGTGGACAGGTCTGCTCCTGACCAGACCTGTGGACAGGTCTGCTTCTGACCAGACCTTGTGGACAGGTCTGCTTCTGACCAGACCTGTGGACAGGTCTGCTTCTGACCAGACCTGTGGACAAGTCTGCTATTGACCAGACCTGGGGACATGTCTGCTTATGAAATGTTATCGTTTTTGCGACTTTTCATATCAGACTTGAGCTTTATTAAAATATGTATAAACAACATTCGCATTGTTCTTCCCAAGAAGGCCTCTGATAGCAAATTTCTTTACTCGCTATACTCTACTATAGACATTATTAATAACAACACAATTCTTTCTTTTTTTATTTTTATATATTCTTATAAACATTAGTCAATTACATAGAGCTATCATATTTTTTTAATTTGAAGGCGGATAGAAATTAGGGTTATCCAACGCATCGGAACAACATTCATATATCATGGGATATCAACATCTTTGTCGACGTTACTTCGTTCCCCGTGTTTTACCTGACCCTTCATAATTTTTAATTTACGCATTTATACATGCATGGATATTTCATTGTTATTCTACTTATTTGGATTGGATATACTATTCTTTTTCCGCAGAATATTCTAACGAAAATTGTACAGTTGTACAGTGTCCGGATATGTACGAATGTGGTAAAACTACCAACAATCTCGCCAAATTCGTCAGATTTGTCGAGAGATTTGTACACATGAATGAAATAGTTGTCACTTGACGTTTAACTACAAACAAAATCAATCAACCGACATAATAGATTAACAGTATACTATTACCAGAAGAAAACCTCAAATACATTTTTTATTAAATATCACAAATGAATTCAGTCATGTCAGTGTTGGTACATGTACTTGGATGATGCGGCCTAATAGTTTCGTTTTACACACCCTATTGACTGTTCAATATTATGAATACAAAGATGAAACGCTGACATTCTCAATGTATGCGGAAAAAAAATTGCATTAATTGTTTTCCTTATTGCTTACATTTGCCGTCCTACTAACATGTTCAAAGGAGTGCCAGGAGAAGACATAATTAGGCACCATCCCAACAGCGGTCATTTATTTTATACATTGAATCCAGACATCAAAAATATGGCTGATTTACTATGCGGATATATATAGATTTTTAAATTAAAGTGCACATATGCAGGTCAGTTTTTGGTCGATGCAGTCAAATAATTTTGTTGTATAAGCATGATAAGTCAGCATGAGGTATCAAATCTACTGTTTGTTACGTATCAATATTTTGAATAAAAGCAGGACATGCTGACATCCAAAAAATGCGAACAAAAATTTGTTGTTATTATATTGCAATATTACTGTCTATTGTATTATACATTGAATCCTGGCATAAAAAATATGGCTTATTTACTATGCGGGTATACATGGTATATAGATTTACAAATTAAAGTGCACATATGGTCAGTTTTGGTCAATGCGGTCAAATCATTTTGTTGTACAAGTCAGCATGAGGTATCAAAACTACTGACATTTTGTGACGTATCAATATTTTGTATTGTTTGTTGTTATTGTATAACAATATTGCTGTCCATTGTATTATACATTGAATCCTGACATAAAAAATATGGCTGAATAACTATGCTGGTATATAGATTTAGAAATTAAAGTGCACAAATTGTTAGTTTTAGTTGATGCAGTCAAATAATTTTGTTGTACAAGTCAGCATGAGGTATCAAAACTACTGACATTTTGTGACGTATCAATATTTTGAATAAAAGGAGGACATGCTGGCACCCTAAATTTATGCGAACAAAAATTTGTTGTTCATGTTGTTATTGTATTGCAATATAGCTGTGCGTTGTATTATACATTGAATCGTGACATAAAAAATTATGGCTGATTTACTATGCTGGCATATAGATTTACAAATTAGAGTGCACTTATGGTCAGTTTTGGTCTTGGTCAATGCGGTCAAATTATTTCATTGTACAAGTCAGCATGAGGTATCAAAACTATTGAAATTTTGTTACGTATCAATATTTTGAATATAAGGAGAACATGCTGGCACTCAAATTTATGCGAAACAAAAATTTGTTGTTATCAGCTGGTTATTGTATTGCAATATTGCAATCCATTGTATTATACATTGATTCCTGACATAAAAAATATGGCTGAATTACTATGCGGGTATATATGGTATATAGATTTACAAATTTAAGTGCACATATGGTCAGTTTTGGTGGAAGCGCTCAAAATATTTTGCTGTACAAGTCAGCATGAGGTATCAAAACACTGTAATTTTGATATGTATCAATATTTTGAATAAAAAGAGGTCATTCTAGCACCCTAAATGTATGCGAACACAAATTTGTTGTTATTGTATTGCAATATTGCTGTCCATTGTATTGTACATTGAATCCTAACACAAAAAATATGGCTGATTTACTATACAGGTATATAACTTTACAAATTAAAGTGTACATATGGTCAGTTTTAGTTGATGCGGTCAAATAATTTTGTTGTACAAGTCAGCATGGTCAGCATATGGTATCAAAACTACTGACATTTTGTTACGTATCAATATTTTGAGTTAAAGGAGGACATGCTGGCACCCTAAATTTATGCGAACACAAATTTGTTGTTATTGTATTGTAATATTGCTGTCCATTGTCATGATTGTATTATACATTGAATCCTGACATAAAAAATATGGCTGATTTACTATGCGGGTATATAAATTTACAAATTAAAGTGCACATATGGTCAGTTTAAGTTGATGCGGTCAAATAATTTTGCCGAACAAGTCAGCATGAGGTATCAAAACTACTGTAATTTTGTTACGTATTAATATTTTGAATAAAAGGATGACATGCTGTCACCCTTAATTTATGCGACAAAAAATTGGTGTTATTGTATAACAATATTGCTTTCCTTTGTATAATACATTGAATCCTGACATAAACAATATGGCTTAATAACTATGCTGGTATATAGATTTAGAAATTAAAGTGCACAAATTGTTAGTTTTAGTTGATGCAGTCAAATAATTTTGTTGTACAAGTCAGCATGAGGTATCAAAACTACTGAAATTTTGTTACGTATCAAAATTTTGAATAAAAGGAGGACATGCTGGCACCCTAAATTTATGCGAACAAAAATTTGAAAAAATATGGCTGATTTACTATGCGGGTATATAGATTTTAAAAAAAAAGTGCACACATGGTCAGTTTTGGTCAACACGGTCAAATAATTTTGTTTCACAAGTCAGCAAGAGGTATCAAAACTACTGAAATATTGTTACGTATCAAAATTTTGAATAAAAGGAGGACATATGCTGGCACCCTAAATTTATGCAAACAAAAAATTGTTGTTATTGTATAGCAATATTGCTGTCCATTGTAATATACATTGAAACCTGACATAACAAATATGGCTGATTTACTATGCTGGTATATAGATTTACAAATTAAAGTGCACATATGGTCAGTTTTAGTTGATGCAGTCAAATAATTTTGTCGTACAAGTCAGTATGAGGTATCAAAACTACTGAAATTTTGTCACGTATCAAAATTTTGAATAAAAGGAGGACATGCTGGTACCCTAAATTTATGCGAACAAAATTTTGAAAAAAAATGGCTGATTTACTATGCGGGTATATAGATTTACAAATTAAAGTGCACATATGGTCAGTTTAAGTTGATGCGGTCAAATAATTTTGACGGACAAGTCAGCATGAGGTATCAAAACTAATGTAATTTTGTTACGTATTAATATTTTGAATAAAAGGATGACATACTGTCACCCTTAATTTATGCGAACAAAAATTTGTTGTTATTGTATTACAATATTGCTGTCCATTGTATTATACATTGAATCCTGACATAAAAAATATGGCTGAATAACTATGCTGGTATATAGATTTAGAAATTAAAGTGCACAAATTGTTAGTTTTAGTTGATGCAGTCAAATAATTTTGTTGTACAAGTCAGCATGAGGTATCAAAACTACTGAAATTTTGTTACGTATCAAAATTTTGAATAAAAGGAGGACATGCTGGCACCCTAAATTTATGCGAACAAAAATTTGAAAAAATATGGCTGATTTACTATGTGGGTATATAGATTTATAAAAAAAAGTGCACACATGGTCAGTTTTGGTCAACACGGTCAAATAATTTTGTTGCACAAGTCAGCAAGAGGTATCAAAACTACTGAAATTTTGTTACGTATCAAAATTTTGAATAAAAGGAGGACATATGCTGGCACCCTAAATTTATGCAAACAAAAAATTGATGTTATTGTATAGCAATATTGCTGTCCATTGTAATATACATTGAATCCTGACATAAAAAATATGGCTGATTTACTATGCTGGTATATAGATTTACAAATTAAAGTGCACATATGGTCAGTTTTAGTTGATGCAGTCAAATAATTTTGTTGTACAAGTCAGTATGAGGTATCAAAACTACTGAAATTTTTTTACGTATCAAAATTTTGAATAAAAGGAGGACATGCTGGTACCCTAAATTTATGCGAACAAAAATTTGAAAAAATATGGCTGATTTACTATGCGGGTATATAGATTTATAAAAAAAAGTGCACACATGGTCAGTTTTGGTCAACACGGTCAAATAATTTTGTTTCACAAGTCAGCAAGAGGTATCAAAACTACTGAAATTTTGTTACGTATCAAAATTTTGAATAAAAGGAGGACATATGCTGGCACCCTAAATTTATGCAAACAAAAAATTGTTGTTATTGTATAGCAATATTGCTGTCCATTGTAATATACATTGAATCCTGACATAACAAATATGGCTGATTTACTATGCTGGTATATAGATTTACAAATTAAAGTGCACATATGGTCAGTTTTAGTTGATGCAGTCAAATAATTTTGTCGTACAAGTCAGTATGAGGTATCAAAACTACTGAAATTTTGTCACGTATCAAAATTTTGAATAAAAGGAGGACATGCTGGTACCCTAAATTTATGCGAACAAAAATTTGAAAAAAAATGGCTGATTTACTATGCGGGTATATAGATTTACAAATTAAAGTGCACACATGGTCAGTTTTGGTCAACGCGGTCAAATAATTGTGTTGTACAAGTCAGCATGAGGTATCAAAACGTAACTAAATTTTTTTATGCATCAATATTTTGAATAAAAGGAGGACATGCTGGCACCCTAAATTTATGCGAACAAAAATTTGTAGTCATGTGTTAAAATGATGCTTTCCTCTAAAATACGTCCTTTCATAGATATACATATAAATAAAGTGCAAATATGGTTGAATTTGATAGGTATTGGAATATATATTCAGTGCCCGTTATCATTGTAACCAAGATCGTTTTTTAATTTATAGATTGGCAGATCACAGATAAATTTGTGTTTCAAGCAACGTTTTATGCGAACTTTATTTTCAAATATTTGTATTAAATCCTGTTTATATAACGGAAGTATTAGTTTTACTTTATTTTCGATGTTTATACTACGAAACAAAGATATTAAAAAATATTTTTAAAAAATCGACGTAGAGCGGTCCTGGTTACAAGTTAACTTAGTGTTGAGCAGACCAGGGCAAAAGTTAACTTGGGAACAGGTCTGGTTTCGATAGGATTTGTAAAAGCAAAAGTTAACTTTGTGGCAGGACTGGTCTCGAAGTTAACTTATGTTAACTTTATGGCAGGACAGGTTTCGAAGTTAACTTATGTTAACTTTACGGCAGGACTGGTTAGAAGTTAACTTATATCAATAGCGGACCTGTTTCGAAGTTAACTTTTTGGCAGACATAAAAAAAGTCCTAGGACCAAGTCCGCTTTTCAAGTTAACTAGATTTTGGTCCTAGGACTGGTCAGAGCAGTCCTAAATTTGGTCACAGGTTAACTTTGACCAGTCCAAATGACTGGTTATCAAGTTAACTTGCTGTACAGGTTAGGACTGCACCCATCTGTATATACAGCCCGTAACAGAGAAGTGATCGAATTGTTGTTTCTTTACCGTCAAAATTAGCTACGTTATCGACAAACTTAATTGAGTAGTGACCAAACTATTGGTACTTCAACGTTAAAAAGATTGACAATGCTGACAAACTTTCATGTGTCGATAATCAAGTTTAATACCGATAATATTGAAAATAAATCTAATAATATGAAACAAAATATGTCCATGCACCATTTCGATTGGGCGAAAAGTAGTCAGAACAGAAAAAAAATATATGGAAGGACGTCTTGATAGTATTTTTCCTTTACAATTTTACCCAAAACTAAAAGAAATATACTGGTAAATAATTAAAAAGGTGTTTGATAGGAATGAAGTCCTTTTTTTTCGGACTACAATATGTATCGTATGCGTGATGGATTTGAATTCAATCAATAACTTTGAAATGTTTTCTCATATGTATACACAAAAGGGAGGACTGATATTTGTACTTCTGTTAGAATATGTCTTCGTCCGTTTCACATGCCAAACTTTTTTCTAGTACAGTTAATACAGGAAAACTTTGTTTAGGTCAAATCAAGGTCAGAATATTGTTTTCTAAAAACTACCAGGCCCTTTCCTCAATGAAAATTAAATGGTCCGTGGCAAAAAAAAAATTCCCACATGTTCAACTTCAAAATTTGACCAAATTTTATTCTTAACTGTCGGATAATATTCTAGGATAACATAGAAAATGTCCTGTATGGGACGATTCTGTACTCATACTTCACTACCCAACTGTCCTTGTAGTGAACGCACCAGACTATGCGTGCAGTAAAAAGTGTACTCTTACGTCGGATACCGGGCAGTTTCTTTGTTATATCTGTACTTTATCAAATACATGTACATGTTAATATTTACTTAATATTTAATAGTTAAAAATTATTGCTGAAAGCCTGTTCATGGTTTCTTTTTTGTGTATGATTATATAACTTTTCACATGCCTGAACTCATTGACGATAATGTAAGGTGCTCTATTAGAAAAAAAAATGGATTTCTAGTTTGGGTTTGAAAAAGAAATTTCGCCTTTTCTTGAGCCTGTTTTGTACATTTAGTTTAACAGATATGATCCAATGGAACATTTCACATGGAACCTTCGGTAAATACGAAAATGAAAAGATGTGGGGTAATTTACAGAGAGACCACACTCCATCCTTGAGAAAAACGGAGGAAATTTAAAAATCTAGAGGTCTCCACAAGGCTTTCAACAAGCGTGGAATCTCACTCCTTCTGAAAAGCTCTAAATCGCCCCAACGTGTACATACGTTTGGTCATCAACAGATTCTGATTTCTCTTTCTGTGTGTCATAAACATTCAATTCGGATTTGAATTTAATTTACCGACACATTTCCGTACATTAAATCTTAGGACGGTCAGAACATTTTAAGGACGCAACAGATTGAAGTACAATTTTAAGTAGTACATAAATGTGCAATAATTCAGCTTCCTGTACATGTTCATGAAGTTCTAAATTTTGAATGTTCTTTAAAAAACACCATTTGTTTACAATAAAAAATCTCATAATGAAAAAGTTTAACCATGAAAAATCACATATCTAAGAAAAGCAGTTGTTAAATTGATTATAAGAAAGTTTCAGTATATCATGTCAAATTTCTTTAATTTGAGAGTTTTCCTTTAGTTACAAATGTAGTTCCATGTCTGATGGTGAAATAAAAATGAATGTCTCAGAAAGTGGTGAATGAGTTTCCATAAATGACAGATGAATCGGGCCAAGCTTAGTAACTTACAGTAAACAGACTACTGTAACATCGACGCACTCGTCGAACTGTTTAAAAGATTTGTATTAATCACCAAAAATTTATATACAACTTCATTTATAAATTAATCTGAATTTCATAGTGCGTCGTCACAATAATGAAAGTTATAAAAAAAATCTATAACCAGCAGATCTATACTTCTATAAAGAAAGTATTCTTGTACAAAAGGGTATTTATTATAAAATGGTCCTAACTATAGAATAGATAGTTTACCACAGAAATCTTAAACGAAAGTTTCGACAATTTTAAACTGAAGAGATTTGAAAATAAATTTAACTTTAAATAATCACTGAAATAATTTTAATACCCCGAAGGTGTAAAGAATAAACCAACAATCTCAATCTTTAAGAGTGTCTTCATTGCACTGGCCGACGAGTTCATGTTTACAGTAGAAACAGTGGATGTGACTCCAATAAATTCATTATCATTGTAGTCATGAATATTTATCGCTTATAATAAATTGATAAAGATTTTATCGAGGTCGCACCAACTGTACGTTTCTACAGCTAAGATCCGTTACATATAACATGATCTCGTCGATTCGCACGATGAAGCCTTTGTTTATGACAGAACACACATTCTAGATTATGTATTTTTGTTTCCGTCAGTTCGGAAGTATTTGATCATTTCAACTCCTTTGTATTTCATAATATGTGTCATGAACAAAGACTTATGTTCGATTGAATAATGATTTCCTCGTAACAAATGATAGAAATTTCGGAGATCCCGTATTTGATCCTTTACCGTTAAAATAAAAATGCCAATGACAGAGGTTGATTATGAAAAATGTTTTACTGTGTTAAAAAAAAACTTCGACTTAAACAATGAAAACTTACACGTTGGACATGAAATATTTTGTCGATGAAGAAAATTAAATTATGTCACTTCTGAAATAAGTTAGTCGATAACGTAACTTATTCTGACGGTAAAGAAACGCGAATTCCATCACTTCTTTGTTACGGGCTGTATTTCGTCTTTTCGTCAAATTCAATCAGTACATACAAATGTATTGTTTGATTTTTGATTGCCTATGAGACAATTATCCACCAGTCACTAACAGACGTAGAAGTGAGCAATTATACATAATCCAATAACGAAATTAATCACCGGTACCGATCTCAGATAGATTTCAAGAAAATGAACAACAACTATATGAGATATGCAACAGAAACTTCCACAATAAAATAAAAGAGTCGATTGAGGATTGAATAGTAATGTAACACATGAAATACAAAATTATTAAATGAAAAATTGTAAAAATGATGACTTGCGTAGATTTTGAAATTTTAAATTCACATCAGCTTGACACCGACGGTTGAATATACGTATACATGACCAGACACAAGTTGTTTCCTTATTTCTTTTTCAAATGAAAATCGAATAAGAAAACAGAAACCGAATAAGGAAATGAAAATCGAATAAGGAAATGAAAATCGAATAAGGAAATGAAAATCGAATAAGGAAATAGAAACCAAATAAGGAAACGGAAAACAAAATTTGAAGAAAAAAAAATTTTGAGGAAAAAAAAATTTTGGTGTTTCAGTTTGGACTTATTATATTTTTCAAAATTTGAATATCGAAAAAGGAAAAGGGAAACAACTTGTGTCTGGTGTATACAACATGAAAATATCTTAAACTGTCTTTTACGGTTGACAGAATATGGTAAAAACTTAAGATTTACTCTTTAGACTTATCTGACATGTTAACAAATATATCAATATAACAATCTATTACAGTATTCGTGGCTGTGCTTTTGTAGCAATGTATCTAACTCCGACAATTTTGTACCATGTGGAACAAGTGCATGTGAATGTATTAGGCAATGTGAAGGAAATTCAAATGCGATTTGTGGAGGTCTCTGGAGTTTGAGCGTATATAAGATAGGTAAGAAAAAAGTGATACCAAGTTTCGATAGCCAGACACATATGTTGTATATAAATGACAAAAATTCTAGATTTTATACTTTTTTTATTAATGAATGAAAAATTAAAATTGTGTTTCAGAAAAAAACACAAACAAACAAAGACACAGATATTAGGACGGAACAAATCCTAGTTTAATTAAAAATAATGATTCAAATGTTCTCGAAAACTGATACAATTAAAACGCATGCATTGTTTTTCATAAAAACAAATTTATAACGCGTATAAGGTTGTTTTTTCAAAACACGATAGGAATGTTAAACAACTATTAATATGATGCAGACGTTGTACATGACGTTACCAAAAAGAATTAGACGTTCCCAAAAAGAATTAGACGTTCCCAAAAACGTTTATATTGTGTTTATCATGTAGTAGGTTAAAAAATATATATATTATATAATTATTACCCCAATGTTTGTAAAGTTTACTTTATCTAAGAATTGTGAATAGGCACAGCAAGATAATACAGTTTGTTCTTTAATATGGAATTTATCTTTAGGACACTCTAAACATAAATTTGATGACACTCAGCGAAGTCCAGAAATATTTGCTTCAACGTTATATAAGATTTTTTTCTGAAACCTTAAAAAACAAAGGAATAAGTAACAAGGGAACTACATGTATTTATATATTATGCCAAATAGTAATCAAATTAAAGAATACTGTCCTTTCATTTAAATGAAAAAAAAGTAATGAATATGTTAATACATTTCTGTTGTGTAATGTATTATCTAACATGTAAAACTTATTATATGCAACAAAAAAAATGTGGTATGGTTGCCAATGAGACAACTTTTCACAAGAGACGAAATGACACAGCAATTAAAATTGTAGGTCAAAATACGGCATTCAACGATGAGCAAATCTCATATCGCATAGTCAGCTACAAATGGCTCGGATATGACAAATGTAAAATATTTCTAACGAGAAAACTAAATGCATAATTAATTTACAAAAAAATGAACGAAAAACAAATATGTAACAAGGCAACAAACGACAACCACTGAGTTACAGGCTCCTGAATTATGACAGTTACATACAGAATATGGCAGGGTTAAACATGTTAACCCTCTCCTGACCTTGAATAGTAGTGTAAAAGGGGGACGAAAGATACCAAAGGGACAGTCAAATTCATAAATCTACAACAAACTGACAAAGCCATGGCTAAAAATGAAAAAGACAAACAGACAAACAATAGTACACATGACACAACATAGAAAAATAAGAATTAACAACACGAACCCAACCAAAAAACTAGGGGTGATCTCAAGTTCTCCGGAAGGGTAAGCAGATCCTGCTCCACATGTGGAACCCGTCGTGTTGCTTATGTGATAACTAATCCGGTAAATAGTCTAATTCGGTAGGTCACATTCATAAAAGGGAAGGGGATTGTAGTTACGACGTAAGGAACATATCCGATATCATTTGTGAAACGGTTTTCCGTAACGGTCAACCAACTGTACATTACAGCATGAGAACGAACTATAAAAACAGTTTAACCTGATCGTTTTGCAATTAAAAAAGTCAGATAAAAGAGAAATTGTTTTAAATATAAGTTAAATCGTCTTTTTTACTGTTAATACATGCTTGATTTGTTGATGCTTTTGGTCCCTCATAAAGTAAGTAAACACAACGTGTAGCATTAAAACGCTAAAAATTGTTACAATTCTTTGAACACAGCAGCACCAATGGCACTATTAAACAGCGTTTTTTTTCTGACACAAAAACTGCAACAGGTTACACATTATTATATGTATCTCACTTACTTTCAGAATGTTCACCCGACACAACAGTCACAACTTACCCACAAACCACAAGCGACAGATCCACAGTTATTCCAGAAATAACTACTCAAACCACATTAGCAGCTAATTCACCTTCAACTACCAGCTTAGAACAATTTACCCTAATATCATCAGTTGGAAATAACAACTCCGTCTGCTCCTGTGCAAACAGTATGAAAACGAATAACACTATCTGGACGACGGAAGAACTAACAGAGAAATTGTCTGTGTTAAGGGATGCAATTTCTATTAACAAGAAGGAAACGAATTTGTACAAAGCCACGAAAATGTCTGCATATGATCCGCGGAAGTCTTCAAGAAATATTGGCATAGTCGGCGTTATTGTACTGGTTGTTCCTGTCATATTCGTACTAATCATAGATGCTCAAAGGATCTGTCAATGAAAACATTGTTTGAAATAACTACAAAAACTATTCTTGGTTGAGGAAAATATAGGTTGTAGTGTACTATTTGTATATATAAGAATTATTTACTCACCATTGAAATATAGAATACAGTGAATTAAGCAACTTCGTAAAACATATATAAATATTTTTTTTTAATAATTATTGCTAAACAATTATTGTAAATCAGAGATTTACCTAAAAATGATGCACAATTCCGGATGTATTTTGTAGAACGGAGCTCAAAATGGCGGAGTAAATAAATTTATCATCACTTAGACTAAAAAACAACCAAAGAAGTATACATACTAATGTTCCTCAGATACCTGTAATTCAAATTGTTGAACTTTTTACAAAAAAACTGAGAACTGTACAAGTTGGATTTTATGAAACTTTTATTGTCAACGCTTAAACATTCAATATAAGTGGATGTTAACTCTGAGACGTACAGACCAATGTGATTGTTAACAACCAAATCGTTGTACAGTAAAACAAAATTATAAATCAAAACAACAAAAATACTGGACCGCCCTTCTATTTTAATTCCAAATATTCATATGACCTGTAGAAGAATTTCATTAGAATTAATTAACTTTTAGAATTTTCCTTCGAGTTTTTTTTTATTATTTTACTTTTTCCTCAATTGTCATATGTTCTAAAATAATTTATTATAAAGTTTGAAATTTATATTTAGGTAATTTGAAATACTCTGAAACGAATAGCCTACTTGTTAAATGTCTGCTTGGATTGTATTTTTATTATATACTGATGTTTTCTCATTATGATTTGAATTCCAACTGACTTCATTGTAAAGTCTGTATAGATGTTTAATTTATTTAATAAAATCTTCTATAAAAAGTATTTTGATTTTGTATCCAATCTGAGTATATATAGCAGTGTATATTTTTGGAAGAATTACTAGTATATCACACTTATAAATGTGTGTCTGTTTTACCTTCATAAGGAATGCTACAACCCAAACATTTGAATTCTAGACATACATAAATACGTAGAATTGTGAAGAGTAAATGACCAAGAAGAGACATACATAATATCTATATTCATCTTAAGTTAGATTTGCCGGTTGGAGTTGAAATCTTAGTTTCTGAGGAATATTTTAATTTATCAACGTGGAATTTTACAAACAAATGTGATAGATCATGTCATTACCCACTATCTCATCCTGTGTTCTTCGATTGTGACATAATCAGTTCTGACGTACCATCACATTTAATAAAACAGTAAACAACATGAATGCAACAAGTGGAACAGGAACATCTTACCTTTCCGATGCTCATTTGTGATACTATATCTCTATAATTGTGGATGTAGTATTTTCTTCACTCTTTTTCTTTTTGACATGGTTGTTGTTTTTGGTTTTGCACACTTGTTGTCTTACCCTTCCTAATACTTTATTAAAGAGGAGAGGCGAATCTTACATTATCCGTGTTTGTGTCTGTTGCCGACCGCGCGAAAGCTGAAAAGCCATTTAAGGTAATTAAACACTTTTATCGTCGTGTGTCAAATATTTTGGCCTCTAGCTTCACTGAAGAAACATTAATTCCGTACACTTATTTCAGTTATAAAATGCTAATTTCTGATAGCTTACTCAATTAAGTCTCCACAAGTCTTCCGTTTTCCAACAATCCTTCCTGTATCTCTTTCCTTATAATTCGTTCTTTATTATACAGTCTATCTTATACATGCGTTACACCTAACGTCAGTACAGACGGTGTATAATAAACACATGAAGAGAATATGAGTTCCTGTGGTATTCGTATTTGTTTCCAAAGTACACGAAAGACAAGCTTTTGAAAACAAAATGGCTAATGCTGGCGATAAATTACTGAAAACCAACTTATTTACTTCGAATCTCTATTTCACCTTTTGCCTTTTGTTGTCCACTGGTGATTTAAGATTTTTTACATGCAGAAGTCACGAAAATAAATCGCTCTCAAAATGAGTTTGTTGACAGTATTGATTTTATCGGTGATAACACTGATATATTATTATGTACCCTGTTTACACACATGGTCGTGCTGCTTTTCGATTTCATGCAAATTTGTTTTTGTTACTCTTTGTTGATCAAATTGATTCTAGAGGTAAAAACATCTGTAAAATACTGTCGCTCCTATTTTAGAATTAACTATGAAATCCATAGATGGACATTAGTTTTTGGCGGGGTTCGTGTTGCTTATTCTAGATTTCTGTATTGTGTCATGTGTACTATTGTTTGTCTGTTTGTCTTTTCTTTTCATTTTTAGCCATGGCGTTGTCAGTTTATTTTCAATTTATGAGTTTGACTGTCCCTTTGGTATCTTTCGTCCCCCCTTTACGGCAAATAACTATATATAAAAATCTTCATAGATTATTTTTTTAAACAAAATCACATAAAGATATTTATTACTTCAATGGATATTTGCCACATCCTTTTCATGTTATTAAAAGGGCTTTTGTTGGTCAATTGTTTAAAAGTTGCAAAATTCATTCAACCAGAGACATATACATTATATGGCGCTTCTTCTACATAAATATTTTTTTTTCAAATACCTTATTAAAACTAACCAAATAAAGTTAAACAGTTATGAGGAATAACAAAAATATTGACACTTGTTTCAAGTTTTACAGTCATCATCACGAATTCGTTGTGTCTGTATCTAAACTAATTTAAGAATTGTATACACAGCACAGTCCTACCATATTGCCTCACCTGATATTTAACCTCTTGGAGTTTGTTACTTGAATGTTATCTTCTTAATTGCTTTATGACATAGGAACATGTATAAACTACTGCTGCCTAAAGTTCAATAGAAAAGTTATAAAGCAAGTTACGTTTTTGCTAATTTGAACATTATAACAAATCACAAAATGTTCTCTGATGTATTTGTTAACCGATTATAACCGAATTAACCAGTTCATTAAAAAAATTAATAAAAAGGGCCTGCAAATCAGCAAAGAATTTCAAACTCTGAATTTGAACGCCTACAATCAATGCACCAGAAATCACTCTACAATGTTCAAAAATAGGCATGCACATTATTCAGCAATATCATTCAGAAATTAGTAATATAAGCAAACATATATATTATATTTAATGAGAGAAATAATTGTAAGTAAGCTAAAACATCGCCAGTTGTCTTGCAGGTTTTATCCACCTGAAGTGACTTTTCAAGACTAAGACATTGTTGATGATAGTGTTGGTCGTTCACGTTGTTGATCCTGATTATAAACTTCGGAAATGGAAACTGGCAGAACTTAAGATATACCTTACTCAAGTGAATAAATATAATTCATGATCGGCAAAACATTTGTCCAAACATGAAATTAGAACCCCAAAGAAAAAAACCACGAAAATAAAACGATTCCTTCTGTATGCACACACGACAGCAACTTACCGAACGCATTTAATTTCATGCCACATAAATGCGAAAAAATGATATGTCATGATATGATATATCACCACAGAGGATTTGGAGCTAGTGACAAATAAGTGCATTGATATAGCCATGCATTTTGATTTTATATTTATTATTTTTTTCCCATATGATAATTTAACTTTTCCTTAACAATTGTTATTTTTTTTTTTAACCATTTGCAAACCATATCTGACAGCATAAAGTGAGACATTCACGAGAAAAAGAACAGATTACAATTCTTTTTAAGCAGTCACTGAACCATGCAGATAAAGTAAAAGGACAATGCTGATATCAGAGACTGACACTTCACAAGATAAGGTTTCTGCATATGGGGTATAGCGCATCTATATCGTTTAGCGTAGGCAATCTACAGCGTTTTACAAAGAGCTAACGCCATCATCGCCACCGTTTCCCGATTAACATTTCTACAATTTGCATTCAGAAACTTGAAGTTCATTTCAAACATTAACTTAAGGATCATAATTAGATTTTCGTCTTTCTTTGTCTGATTATGAATCTTTTATACACATGACAGAATAGAATTGAAGTTAAGTTTTTTTACACTAGAGGCTCTAAGCAGTCTGTGTCGCTAACTTATGTGCATAGTCAACATTGGACTCTCTCCAACATTGCGGGCTGGAATAGAACTCATGAACAAATTTCTTTTTTATTGACTTTGTATTTGGTCAAATAAAACTAATTTGGAAAATCCTCATTTAATTTCGATCAATTCTATAAAGAGCGACAATCTACTAAGCGTCTGTTAACTTTAACTTGTTTGTTGATTGTACCTTGGTTGTCATTGTTATTTCAAGTTTCATTTCATCTATTATAATTTGTTTAATATAAGGCAAATCACAAACCTATGTTAAAAGTTGACATTAAAGGGCAATAACTCCAATACGGAAGCTTTACTATTTTTACTAAATAGGCCAGGTGAGCTAAAAAGGAATTTTTTTTTCGCTCATTTTCCTAGAAGAAAGACTTCAAAAACGATATTTGTTGATAAAAAGGGCATTTTCAGAATGAAACAGACGACAGGAGAATCTTTCTCATTAATCCAGTCTGAAAATGAGACTTTCTAAAAGGCAGGTTAAAAAGAGTAATATCAGAAAATTATCTATATTATTGATGTTAGCAAGTAAAAAACAGTTACTTAATTCTACAACACTAAAGAATTTTCAGATGTTTATTTAATAAAAATCTAGGTTCCTTAAATAAAACTTTAAATATATGAAATGCCTGTTTTGGAAGAACTAAGGCGGCCTTATTTTCGGAAGTATTTACTAGAACATGATTACAGGGGAAATTTAAAAGTAAAGAATTTGATTGTTTCCTTCCTCATGCATGTAAACGTTTTAATGTCATATGAAACTTCAAATTAAAAAAAGATCATTATATTTTACATACATGTATTGAAAGGCTAAGTTTTACAATGAAACAAGTACATGCGACCTTTCTTGTATAATAAATCTTTGACTTTATTCAAATGTTCAGAAATGTACTGCTATTATTGTCTTTTTGTATATTAATTCACCAACATTTTGCTGTATGCTGTGACCCGAAACACAAGAACTCTTAATAGTAGTTCGGGCACCACATTGCACAAGTACAAGGGGGAAACCGGGATGAAAAAATGTAAACACACTTCCAATAGACGGTAAATACTATTATAACTTATTCTAAAAGAACACATTTATTACAACAAATGATATAACAAATTTTACAAAAAAGTTTAATTAATTGATGTAACACGTATTCTGATTGACTGACGTTATTTTGTTTTAAGCCCATATACATAATTTATTCATGTGACCGTGACGTCATCAACGTTTTTAATGGTTTTCTAGGGTTTAAAATGGAATTTAGAATTAAATTATAAGAAATGACTGTAAAATTTTGTCTGTCTATTCAAAATAACATAAAAAAAGAGGGACGAAAGATACCAAAGGGACAGTCAAACTCATAAATCTAAAACAAACTGACAACGCCATGGCTAAAAATGAAAAAGACAAACAGAAAAACAATAGCACACACACGACACAACATAGAAAACTAAAGAATAAACAACACGAACCCCACCAAAAACTAGGGGTGTTCTCAGGTTCTCCGGAAGGGTAAGCAGATCCTGCTTCACATGTGGCACCCGTCGTGTTGCTTATGTGATTACAAATCCGGTAAATAGTCTAATTCGGTAGGTCACATTCATGAAAGGGAAGGGGATTGTAATTACGACGTAAGGAACATATCCGATATCATTTGTGAAACGGTTATTCCATAACGGTCAACCAACTCGTGATGGCGTCCGTAAAATTTACGAAGGGATGATTTCAACTTCACAATTTGGAACTCTTGGTTTAATAGCTTCCTTGTGAGCAGTAACCCTCTATCAAGAAAATCATGATAGGAAATGCAAGCACGGGAATATCGTATCAATTGGGAGATATATACCCCGTATGCAGGTGCTGCTGGAATGTTGCTACTTAGAAATGGAAAGTTCACAATTGGAAAGCTGAAATCATCTATTTTGTCGTAAAGTTTTGATTTCAACCGACCCTCATTGTCAATTTCTAGATGTAAGTCAAGATATGAAGCCGACTTAACTGTATCTGTAGTATCCTTTATCTCCAATTCGATGGGATAGATGCGTTCCACATAGTCACCAAATTTTGAATTGTTAAGTGAAAGAACGTCATCTATATAGCGAAAAGTAGAGTTAAAGGATATTGCTAACTTCTTATCTTTCTTCCTAAGAAGTTCCTGCATGAAGTCAGCCTCATAATAATAAAGAAACAAGTCGGCAAGTAGAGGGGCACAGTTTGTTCCCATTGGGTTGCCGACAGTCTGTTGAAAAACACGTCCTCCGAACGTTACAAATATGTTGTCAATCAAGAAATCAAGCATCTTGATAATATCGGTTTCAGAGAATTTTTTGTTTGAATCAGAGTGATTCTTTACAAAGTATGATTTATGAGTGGTGCACACTGTAAAATAACCCGCTACGCGCATTATTCAGTGTGCACCACATTTTTTATGTCATTTCTTCATGGACAGAAAAAATATTACAGTCTTTCTTTTAATAAAATTGGAGGCAGATATTAACAAATAAGAAACCTGTGGGTTTTAGCCTGTGCATATATCATGTGATGGATCTTTCGAGATAGAACAATCTGTTTTCGATTTGTTGATGAAATACAAAGCTAGCATAAACAAACGAATGATTGATGGTTTAACTCCAATACTCGTTGCTGTATTCAAGTAAAAATGAGAAAAGTAAAGATGCTTCTATCTCATTATACTGATAGTACTATTGGTTTATATGACTGCCAGGTAATTAAAGATCGAACAAAAATCCAAAACTTTATATAAATGAAGGAAATGAGTACAACCAGCCGTAATCTTTCGTTGTCGATTATGTTAACAAAGAACAAATCAAAGTAATATCAGTTGTAGGTGGTGCAACGCCGCTGCATCTGTTTTTTTTTTACAAATTATATTGGTATGGTATAAGACTATTATTAAAGAGAAACCTCGTCATCAACATACGTTAATAAGACGATTCAACGCCTCTTTTTGTAAGCTGTCAGTTTGGTTTCATTGTTATTTCAACTATCATTCTTGAACACGAAGCTTATAATGAATATAAGGTAGAAGCCAGAATCAGCCTTTTCCACCATTGTAGAGAATACATATTAAGGAAAATAAGTTTCATAACTAAACCCTGTCACTATTTTCAGATTTTTCTGTGTTCCGTATCTAATGATCTTCGGATTTACATTTTCAATTTTATGTTCCATTTTTTTTTAAATTTTCAACTGACCTCATCCTTTAGCATATCAGTTAGATCAATACTCATTCTTGACATAGCTATCATAAACCATCCGAAAAGATGTAAATAAACCATATGGTGAAATTGGAATTTTCTAGTTAATTCTAGTTGGATGTTCATATCAATGCTAGTTTCTTTTGAGTAAGAAACAATATTTATTTACTTAAACCTAAGATTTAAAAAAAACCAATACATTGTTACCTTTGTGCTATATTTATCTACTGTATAATATCTGATTTGCACAATTTACTAAACATATTTGTGTTAGAAATATACGTTTTCCTTGGCAAACAAGAAGAATAAATTTATAATTAGATATTAACCGATTTATATATATAGTGGTTTTGTAATTGTTTTTTAAGCAAACAAATAAATGTAATACTTTTCGATTTCAAAATTTCACGGCTACATTACCCTGTCAAAGGATACTTTAAAAGTCTTTATAAGCGCATTACATGCAAGACTCAACAGGGTATGCAGCACATGTTTGTGCATGTGTCTTACCAAACAAATATGTTCGGTCGAATAAACTACATCTTATTGCTTTTTTTCTTCATCAGCGAGACAAGATTACAGTGTATGCGTGATATATTTTCTTGTTTTTTGTAATACTTATTTTAGCGATACACTGTAAATAATTTATGAACTTTGATATGTTGCAGGTAAATCTTCTTGATTTTGATGGATTTCTTTACAATTTTAACATCATCATCTTTTGTTGGATGCAAACTAAAAATCATTTCATCTGTGTCAAATTATGCCATTAACCTCAATATTGGGTTGTAAACATATTTTACGACCACTTCCGTTGTTCAGTTGAACATTTATACCACATCCACATATTGACAAATTGGTCAATTATTCACCTTGGTACTTTGTATCAAATTTCATTATATATGGAAAAGATATTGCATTGTATCGTTTCTTTTGACTGGTATACGGTGCAGTCCGGTGTATCCGCGCACCTATGCCTTATGCCTTTACTTCATTCAACTGATAAAACCAATAATTGGATAATTTTGTGTGAACACATTCATAATATACTTTTATTTTATAAAATCTTCTGTTTGTATGGTTTCATCCTCTGGATTTTGTGTAATGTGTGTCTAAAATTAGGGAAGCCCCTGTTCTGAGAGTTCCTCCAATGTCCGGTAATTTCGCGCATGCCTTCCAAAAATAGCTTATTTGGAATAAAGGAAAGATTTTATATTAAGAAATATAGCTCAGTTTGTACCAAACACACTTCCAAGGATGCAAAGCAAAAATTATTTCAATCTCATATTAATTTGACGTAAATAAAACTAATTTTATCTGATGATGTAATTTTTTTAATGGAAATTAGCCAAATATGGTAAATCACGGGATTTCAATTATTAATTAATTCTTGAACTTATTAATTTTATTCTTTTTTATTCCTTCGGAAGGATAAAACAATAACAAGAACGATTTTGTATGTGTTACTGCGTTGATATGACGAAATCAGCTAATGCGCGATAACAAGGGCCGCGCGGACACCGGGGACTCAACTGTATATCAATTGTATTGAATTATTGATTTCTGAATACTACGTCTGGTCCGGCGCGGGACATTTGAGTGGTTCAAAAAAATGTTTTGTTTTCATAAATTGAAACAAGTTAGGATCAACTATGCTGTTGCAGTTCCTCTGAATATGCATCAAACAGAATGGATACAAGAGGAACATATATTTCAATTTTGAATTCACTAATTAAAACAACTAACTGAAGAATTTGGTCATGTTCCATCCATAAGTGGTTCGTTTTCTCTTTCTTTTATATAAAAACGTACACTATATTTCTTATAAAACGTCTAGTTTACATACAAACAAATCCTGATTTTGTCAATAATTCGGCAAATTCTTTCAAAACAAATATGTACATCTCTCCATGAATATTGTAAAAACGCAATTGTCATGTCAATTTTGTGCAGGTATTCCAAAGTTTAAAGCGCAAATGTCCGTAGTGTTTCAAGTCTTTTAGTGTTACAGGTTAAAAAGCGCAAACGTCCTGCGCCAGTCTAGTCATAAATTGTCATACAGAAAAAATCATATCTAGATTTTTAATATATCTCGTAGCTTGTGCCACTTTAATTCTCCTTATTATTTTTAGTGTAACGGTTATCCTGAAGGATACATTAATTTATTCAATAAATTTATAGATATGCGATTAATTTTTTGTCGAAAGGATATATGAGCAATCTAATTGTATGGGTTTATCAATATGTAGGAATTTAATATAGTTAAATGAATAAAAGCTAAACTTTCATGAATATTTGGTAACAATACTCTACCTTTATGATACGTTTTTTATAATTATATTTATATAATGAATGCACTGAGAAATTCATGAATAAACAGTAGAAATTATCTTTTATATAGTTAGACTTTTTGCCATAAGATATATTGTACTTTCTTAAAGAGTAATTTGTGACTCAAAGATAAGCAAGGCAACACAATACACAGAATATAAGAATATGAAAGAATCATTTACTATCATAAATGACAATAGACTATTTTCATATAACCGACTTTTAAGTCCGAATTTATTTTTTTCCCACAGGACATCCTGGTACCAAGTCAAGTTAGAGTAACGCAAAGAAGTGACATCAAGCTTTTAATCTGTACAATACTTGGGGAAAATATACTGCTTCATATTTTTTTTATACGACAAACTCACCGGAAAATAGTAAAAATTCCCTTCAAATTATACTGATTAAATGTTTGATTTTACTTATTATGACTGCTCTTAATTGACCGAGTACCAACCTGTCGAAAAATAAAATAAACCGGAGTCAAAGGTTGGTAATATGAAAATAGCCTATCACTATATTTTAATGCATGGAGTAGTAAAACATATACTGCGGTTTAATTTGATACCGCCTAAAAGTTCATGGTTATATATCACTCCCATCTATCAATTCAACAAAGAACAATTTGGGAAATATCACATTGCATACTTTTTGTAAAATAAATGACTTATGTTTTTTTACAGGAAAACAGTACCTTGGATGTTATCAAGACGACGAAGAAAGAACCCTACCATACGGAGAACTTAAGGACAACACTATGACTAATGATTTGTGTGTGTCACATTGCTGCTCATTTTTGAATGACGCTACTTACATGGGAACTGAGGTGCTTATAGGTGTTTCTCATTTTACGTTTATCTATTTATGAATCTGTTTTGACTACATCATCTACTAGTTATTAACATGTTCGCATTTGGTATAGTATATTACTTCTTTTTATCACAGATTAATTTGTTTGATGATCAATTTCGGTAGTTTCCGAGTTGTTCTAGTGTCCAATGTGTTGGTTGCCAATCTAAGACCGTCGTCAATGTTCTATCCCATTTTGTCCATTTCTGGGCATTCTTTTTTCTCGTATGCTTTTACCATGATATCGTGGTAACTGTTTTTTTCTTTGGTGATTTGTGTTAAAGTATGAAGGAGTTTGGGAGTTAAACCAACATTTTGTATCATATTTCATATTTTTTAAAATTGTAGTATTTTCAAAAAAATACTTAATGAGGCTGGCTTCTTCCATCTTTTAATTTGAAGTAGCAGAAATCGTTGGCCTAGATCTTTGATGAAATGTGCAAATTTTGAGAGAAGTAAATAATTTAAGTGTAAGACTTTTGATGTAAATATAAAAGAAATGTGTGTTTTATCATAATAACGGCTGATATTTTAAAAAAAACCACCATATTTCTGTTGAATAACAAAATTTAACTTTGCAAAGTAAGATGAGATAACTCAGATAAAGTATTTTTACAATAGAAAGTGTTGTGGATTTACATATTTTAATATGTAGCAAGAAAACAAGTTTGGTGACCCCATTTTTTCTTTTTCGTATCTGAAAGCATGTTACAAGAGCTACATTCTCACATATCATCTTAAAATTCTATCGGGTAGTTTTCTTTTTATCACACTAAATTTGATTTTCCATGCATAATCTATACAAAATCTGACTATTTTGCACAACCTGTAGCTTCTTAAAAAGTCCGGTGACCAATACTTTTTATTCTATTTTTGAAAAAAACATGATGAAAACTTCATTGTGACAAATTATCAAAAAAGTCTATCAGTTTTAATTAAGACGCCCCAGCCACCTTAAACGTTTCTTTAACTGTGAAAATAAGGAGATGTGGTAGGATTGCAAATGATACAATTAACAACCAGAGTTCAAATGACGCGGATGTAAACAATTTATACCTCAATATTTACTTCAAAGTACAATGTACGAAAAGCAAACATGACAAAAACGAACCAACGACACAAAAAACAAAATCAATCTCTAGCACCAAATTCCTTGAATTCTACGAAAACGATAAATGACAAATTCGAAAAGTATATAGGATATGCGACTGAGATTAGAAAAAGAATGTGAAAAAGAGTTATGTTACAGGAAAGAGTCGATCATTCACTTGATCATCTGGAAAAGTAGTGCCAAGCGTAGAAAAAGTTTGCAGACTAACCATTCGTGTGATAATATTTAGTGTAATTACGAATATAATTTGTTTTTAGACGTGTATCACCTTAACTGGTGATCTAATGGACTGATCCGTCGTACCATCGCAATATTTCGAAAACTGTCTTTGACTGTTTAGAGAATGATCATAATATTTACAGAAAGATATTTAGTTGAATTTCTTGACAAACCAGACATATAAACGTACCAAGTACAAAAGCGAGAAATTGCAATTATTCTGTTTATTTTAATTCAAAGGGGGAAAACAGATTTGTGATTTTATCAAATATCCTATTTCGATGATGATTATAGGATTTCCCAGTTTAGTTGTCCTTTTCTTAGATATTTTTATTAAAATTTCTTGCATATGAAAAAATATTGTTAAAGGTATTTTGCCGCTGAAACAAGAACACATGTATCATAAAAAAATCCTCCTACTTTGGACGTCTTGAAAGGGTAAGAAGACAAAGTGCAAATTAAACCAATAGAGTGACATTTTTGTTTCTCTCTGACAACCATGAAACGTTCCGAAGTGATGATGGATGCAACCAGTAATTATTAAACAGTCTTTGATGAATGTTGCATAAGTTAAACAACCCAGGACTACCAAACAATAAAATAAACCACGAAAAAACCTCAATGCTACGCTTAAGATACATTTATCACTAATATTTCCCTAAAATACTTTTATAAATACTGTTGAAGAATTTGTGATAGATTGAGATCCGAATATTTATAAACAGCATTTCATTCTTTACGTTAATAAATAGTGGTATATTAGTGGGACGATTTATTACAGGCATATAGCTACTACTTTTGCAGCAATGTTCCTAACTCTGACAATTTTGTACAAAGAAAACCAGATGAATGTCATATGCGCTGTACAGGAAATGCAAGTGAAAATTGTGGAGGTGGATATATATTAAGCATATTTAAGATAGGTAAGATAAAAGTTATATCACGTATTGATTGTCAGACACATATGTTTCTCATTGACGAAATTGCAGGTGATCATTTTTTTTGACGTAGTGACTAAAACATTTACAGGTAGCATGTGCTCGATCAAAACACATGATAAAAACAAAATAATTTCATCAGATAGGTCCTTGAAACTGAATCTAAAGATTTTGATATGTGATTAAGGCTGGTTTATTTTTCTTTATAAAACAGAGGTTATGACTATGTTTGCAGAGAAATTAATGGATCATCCACAATGGTTTGTCCTGACCCCAAAAAACAAAACAAAATGCATTAAAAGAGTTAAACAAATGCTTTTAACAACAAAACAGTAATGTACAATCTATAATTAAATTCGAAATAAGGGATATATACCTCGTGCTTAGGATACAATAATGAAATACTAAACTCATAAAACTTGATTCTAGTAGAAGAAGTAGTTAAACAATTAGAAAAAAAAAATCTTTTGTTTCGAAATACTTCAATTCAATTTGTTATCGTTTTCTTTTCGTTTATTTTAGACAGGTTTCATCTCAACTTTCAGAATGTTCATACGACACAGCACGAACAAGACGCCCACAAACCACAAGCGATAGATCCACTGTTATTCAAGGAGGGACTTCGTTAGCAAATAAATCACAATCAACTACCAGCTTAGCGCAAATAACCCTAATATCCTGCGTTGAAAGTAATATTTCTGTGTGCTCCTGTGCAAACTGTTCGCAAATAAATAACACGGTCTGGACGGAGGAAGAACTAACCGATAAATTGTCTTTGTTAAGGAATGCAATTTCTATAAACAAGAAAGAAATAAACTTGTACAAAGCCACTAAAACATCTGCATATGATCCGAGGAAGTCTTCGAGAAATATTGGCATAGTCGGTGTCGCTCTACTGATTGTTCCTGTTCTATTTGTACTGGTTATAGATATTCAAAGGATCTGTCAATGAAAACATTGTTTGCGATATAATTGTATATTTTACAATATTTCCCTTATAATGGAAATGTAAATACAATGAAATCAATGTATAAAAAAAAATCTGCGTAATCCATATATTTTCTTTTTATAATTTTTATAAAACAATTATTGTAAATCGAAGAATTACCTAGAATTACGTATCCATTTTGTAGATCGGAGGTCAAAATGTCAGAGAGTAAAAAAAAAATACCATCACTTATACTTAATAACAACCAAAGTAGTATACATACGTATGTAACCCGGTTTTTTTTCTCAACCGATTTATGAATTTCGAACAGCGGTATACTACTGTTGCCTTTATTTATGTCCCTCAGATACATGCAACAAGTTTTTTGTTTACAAAAACAGATCACTGTTCAAATTTAATTATAATAAATCGTGGTCTACGCTTTAACATTCATTGTAGGTGGATTTAAAATCTGCGAAATACAGACCAGTATGATTAGTATCAACCAAATTGTTGTACAAAAGAAAAATAATAATAAAAAGTACTTGAACGGTGCACCTCTCTAAATGTCATACATGTATGCTACAAAAATTTCGAAATTGGAAAGTGTGAACTGTATTTTTATCAGATTTATCTTTTCTTACAATGTTTTTAATAATGTATGGATGTTTAATTTATTGAATTAAATTTTCTATAACAAGTATGTTGTTTTGTATCAAATCTAAGTATAACAGTACATATATTTGAAAGAATAATAACACACCTATCAATATTTTTGTCACATTATGTATATATTATGTATTGCCATAGCATGTTCTATATGTTTTTGAAAATAAAATATTCATTCATTCATTCATTCATTCAATATCGTGTGTCAAATCTTACCTTCCGAAGTAACGCACAAACCTAAACATTTGAAAGCTAAATATGTATAAATACGTATACACATAAAGAGTAAATATTCAAAAAGAGATACACAGAATGTTCATAATCATTTAAAGTTAGATTGGCATGTTGGTGTTGAAACCTTAGTTTCTGAGGTTTTTTTTTTTAACCGAAAAATATGTTGTACATCATGTCATTTCTCACAATCTCATCCTGTGTTCGAAGAAGACTGGTCATCGAATTTATCAGATAATTAATTCCACGGGAGCCAGATTTGATTTGAATTTATATTTGGTGTTTTAACGCCACTTTTAAGCACCGCGTTTAGGCTATTTTGTGGCGATCAATTTTTATAAGTGGATGAAGACGGAGTGTCCAGAGAAAACCACCGACCTTCGATAGGAAAACTGAAAATCCTAGTTAATTAAGATTGAAATCTTGTGGACCGTTTTCTTTTGAACATATGTTTTTCTTCGGCTTGAGATTTCTGCTTTTGCACACTTGTTGTCTTTTTGCCATCTTATCGCCTTATTGAAGACGCAAGTTAAATGATAGGATAAAGCTGCCTTTATCTATGTTAGGGTGTGTGTCTGACATTGGATTTTCAAATATTTTGTCATCTAGTTTCACTGAAGAAACATCAATTTCATACAATTATTTTAGTAATGAAAGGACAAAAACTACTGGGTTGTTCTGTTTAGTCTGTAACTTCTTTAACTTTCAGTCATCAATATATCTGTAAAACACAATTGACAATTGTTTCTTGTTAAGTCAGATTGAGTCTGACCTTTCTAAGAACCTTAAATTTATTCATATCATGTCTTATATATTTTTTTCCGAATTATTCACTCTTTACTACGTTGACTTTCTGTCAATCTTATACAAGTATATTGCAACGCTGAGACTATAATTTAGTCAACAGTGCCAGAAAATACCCTCAACATGATTTACTGTTTTCGAACAGCATTTACAGGGGAGGTTTTTTTGGGTGGATTTTTCACAGTAGACGCCGATGATTGTTGGTTATAGTACAAAGAAACCACTTTTTCAAAAGGTTTAAGGAAAAATTGCATTAATTTATCCCTTTGCATAAGCAACTACAGTCAGCAGCGTTCACTGATTAAAAATGATTTTTTACTGCATAAGTCACATTTTGTTATCTCATAAGCAACACGATGGGTGCTTCATGTGGAGCAGGATCTGCTTACCCTTTCCACAGCACCTGAGATCACCCCTAGTATTAGGTGGGGTTCGTGTTGTTTATTCTTTAGTTTTCTATGTTGTGTCATGTGTACTACTGTTTGTCTGTTTGTCCTTTCATTTTTAGCAATGGGGTTGTCAGTTTGTTTTCGATTTATGAGTTTAACTGTCCCTCTGGTGTCAAGCAAGATACACCCAAAACAAGTTTTAGAAAGACAAAATTTGTAATGTTGGCGATTAGTTAATGTAAACCGAATTATTTTCGCTCTTACATTGTTTGGACTTTCGCCCCATTATGGCTAACTTCGCGGCTACTGAGTGACATTTTCGATTCTTAAATTTTCTTGATTTAGTAGTTGAATAAGAAAATATCCATGTTCACATATTCGCTACAATTTAACAAAATTTATTTCCTCTAAGAGGGTTACGCAACAAAAGTATTACATTGTCAAAAACAGAACGATATTGACTCAAAGGCAGTTTTAACTTCAACGGATATATGCCACACCCTTTTATATTATTAGAAGGCAATTTTATGGTCTATTGTTTGAAAGTAGCAAAATACATTATTCCAGAGACTTTTCAATCACATGTCTCTAATTCTACATACTATATATTTATGTTTTACAAATACATTTCTAAAATTGCTCCAACCCAATTAAATAGTCAAGAGTAAGAACGAAAACCACCAAACTTCCTACAATTACTCATACAATCACTAACATGCTTCAATGCAGAAAAAATAAGCATAAACTTTATTTAGCAATTTCATTCAAAACATAGAAACATAGGCAGACACATATATATTATATTTCACGAAGAAACCCCATAAAAAGTAAGTTTAAACATTGACAGTTGTCTTGCGGCTTTCATCCATCTAAAAGGGCTTTTCAAGACTAAGACGTTGTTTTTTGTGACCTTGATAGATAACTTTGTTTTACCTGATGATACACTTTAGACACTGAGACTAGAAAAATCAAAATATACCGGACTCAAAAGTGCTACCCAATCAATCATAATTGATAAAAAATGTAAACATTTGTCTATACATGAACCCCGGAAGATGAACAACAGGAAAATAAAAGAAAATCCCGTTGTATGCACACACGACCTCAAATTATTGAACGCATTTATTTTTATGCGATCAAATCTTCAGTCATGTCGCCAAAACTAAAGAATGAAGCAGCTGGCTTGGCAGGAAACCTTAATATATTATCACCTGTAACATAAAAATCTAAAAATAAAAATCATCACTAGACTATACATAATTTCGACTGAATGCAGGATAAATATTCAGTAAAAGAATGTGGGGATACTAGATGTGGTACGTGCTCAATAGAAGACAATTATAAAGGGACCGGCTATCAAACGCTTCTAAATGAAAAAAATCGTAAGGATTCCATGGAACCAAGTGTCTTGCCTAATTTTGCTGTTAGTTATAGTCTCAACAAAAATAGGGAAAAATCTTTTAAAAAACTTTCCTCTAGAAATTATCTTTTGATATTAGAAAAAGCTTTTGTCTAATTCTGGTAAAAATCCAGGATGGTTTAGGAATGTAATAAATGTTTTTTCGGAAATAGTAAACGTCTAATACATTTGTTTTTTTTACTATTTTTTTTAAAGAATTTTACATATTCATACTTAAACTGAGATTACAACTCCTTCACCTAATGGAATTTATTTTTCTATTGAACCCAAATGTTAAAATCTTAACACTTTTTAAATATATTTATTGTACTATTGAAAAACCTTTTCTTAAGGATGTACTTAGGTGAGGTTTTGGAATTTGCGTCAAATGTTCAGACTCCTTGGTGTTTTTCCATACAATACAATGTAAAATATTTTGCCCCATAACACCCATTTATTTTTTCATATAAGACTTAATAGCTCATGAAATGTCATTTACCAAAATTTTAGAAGATTCTTGATTTTCTTTCTTTTGTTTGAGACCCAATTGATACCAATGCAAATATAAGGTAAAAGTCCGCGTCAGCCTTTTCCCGCCATATTTTAAATCTCAAATATCTCGAAAAGGAGGTCCATGACATATCAATATTTTTAGCTAATCTTTATCCTTAATTGATGCTCTACCAGCTTATAGTATCAATTTTAATTTCTTAATTTAATCATTTTTACCTAACCTTACCTAAGTACATCCTTAAGCATTTTGGATGTATATTTTATTGGGTGTTCAAATTGTATATGAACCGTTAGTTTTTAATTATATTTATCGCACATTTCAAAATTTAAAGACTTCCATATAATGGATACTCATACAACAGCTCTTTATCATTTCATTAAGAAACTAATACATAAATCTTTATCATTTTAAATTCTATTGAAAATTGTCTTATTTAGAAAGCTTAAGAAATGCACTAGATACAATGATAACTACTTCAATGAGAGCATATGCAAATACGAACACTGTAAAACTCTCACCCAATTCCTTAAAATAGCTATCGAATTGGTTGGCTATTTACAAAGTTTCTTTTTTAGGTATTCCAATTGATCGCAATGAGAGGATTAAACTTTTTTTTTGGTGTGATGATTAAATTGTAAAGTCTCAAGATTTTCCAAACAGCAGGTTACGTTTTGTTTAAAATTTTAACAATGCAATAAGTAGTTACATTGTGGAATTAAATATTTGTATTCGTACAATCAACTGGATAGGTCCGTACAGAAAACTATGTTTCTCTTTGCATATACCAATTAAAAGATTTAAAACTGTATATTTAATCATCTTAAAAGCATTTCTTTTTCAAAATTATAACTTAAACAAACAAATAAATGTCATTATTATTGAATGCACTAACTCAAGATAGAAAAGAGTTCGTGCAAATATACTATGTGCACACTGGTGATGTACTCCTTGCGTGCAAGAATTATTTGATCACAACTCATCAACATTGCAAATCTCTTCATGTTTAAGGATTATGTTATCGAATTGAGATGTTTATACGACTGAAATATATGTTAATATTTTTTCTTCTTCGTCAACATGACCAAAAGGCAGTGTATGGTATTGGTAAGTGATATTTATAGGTTTTATAACGAGTGAGAATTGGCTGTCGGTTGATACTAGTTCGAGATATTTAACTTGTATATAATACTTATTATGACTATCTAAATTAAATAACGTGAGTTGATATCGAGCGATACCGAATTTATACCGAGTTGTTAATTGAAGTTTCTTACCGAGTGAAAATTGGAAATCGCTTGATATCAATTGGAGTTATTTAATTTCAATATAATAGATACCAACCGAATTTAAGCTATTTCTCTTATGGTAAACACTCTAATGTGTTGATTTGAAATCTCATGAATCGTATATCTAGTCTTTTGCACAAATCATGAGTAACGTATTAAAAAATAAATCGCACCGTGGGTAAATTATGACGCTGAGATTGGTTAAACGTCGTCAAGTGTTGACCCCTTATGATTAGTTAATTTCATATGGTAGTTCATGACGTCACGTCCACTGTTAATGATGACATCATCTATTGAGTTGTTGTATTCCATTGTTTTTTGTTATACCAAGCAGGAAAGGAAAAGTCCCATGTGCAACAAATTTGTTATAACGGTTTACTGCTGACTTCCTACGAAATATTGAGGGTGAGTAAAATCCATATGAAATTGGGCCATCGGCCTCACTCTCTATGAATTTTACTAACCCTCTATGGACCCATAAGGAATCAGTAGCGAACCATATAACTTATAATATCAAACTTGTCCTTTTCTACTTCAAAATTTGACACAAAAAGACTTTCAGGATAACAATTTGAGTGTTTTGTATTATATTGGAAAACCACATATGTTCGTTGCTACATGTATGTACACTACCACATTTTCCAATCCATATGTCGCAATATCGTCTCTTGGTGGTGAATAGGCAAATCAAACTAACGCTGTTTTCTTATCACTATTTCGTGCAGTGTAACACGAGACATATATATTATAATATGGTATTTTTCATATAAGCCATAGCTCATGATATCAGCCCAGAGCCGACAGTTTGGAGGGATGATTTTTATCATGGGTTGATAACGGGTCTGATATGACAAATTACATGTTATATAGATATAGGAGGATGTGGTATGAGTGCCAATGAGACAAGTCTCCTTCTAAATAACAATTTATAAAAGTAAACCATTATAGGTCAATGTAAGGCCTTCAACACGGAGTCTTGGCTTTTACCGAACAACAAGCTATAATGGGCCCTAAAACTGCTAGCGTAAAACCATCCAAACAGTAAAACCAACGGTCTAATCTATATAAAAAACGAGAAACGAGAAATACGTATAAATTACATAAACAAACGACAACAGCTGTACATCAGATTCCTGACTTAGGACAAAAGCGAACATTTGCAGCGGGATTAAACGTTTTAATGGTACCAAACCTTCTTCCTTTTTCACAACATAGGAAAATACACGATAAAATATCAATTGGAAGGCTTAATTCAATCAAAAAATGTAAATTAATGTTTTTTTTATCATATACTTCAGCAGAAGCCATACAGACAAAAAATATTTTTAAAACTTTATAAAATTCATTTATTATATCATTTATTTTGCATTTTTTAATAAAATATTTTCCTGTATCCTAATATTCGTTTTTTTTTAACTAAGTTATGTTTGTCACTAAAATGTACCACTGAGGTGTATTCTCTGACGTCGAAATTCTTTGCAATAACGTTAAAGAAAGGCATACGATAATAACCGGAAACAATATGCTCTGTGCAATATACTTTTTGCTATTCGAAAATATAGTTTAAAATGTGACTACATGTATCCCTTAACGAATCAAATTTGTTAACATATACGAATTAATAATATTGGGGAATATTGTCCCGAGTATGGTGAGTGCGAGGGACAATATTCCCTTATATTAATGCAATAACCCTTTTATTCTATAGCAATATAATATTTACAAAGTAAAACTTAAGATTTTGTCGTTGATGACTTCATGAATTTTGAAGATTTATTGCACTAGTGCAATATTGGAATTTATCAGACGCTAACTTTTGGTTACTTTTTGTGGGAAATATTATATTGCTATGCAATAATAAAGTATACCAACTATCACGTCGATGAAATGTTTTGTTAATCACCTTTCACAACAATGTACATATATTCCCAATATACATTTTTTTATAACTTGTATCAGAAATTTTCTTTAGATTTGATTGAAGATTGATATATTTCATTGTCTCAATTATTTCATTTTCTTTTTATTGTATGGAAAATTATTTATTATGAACTACAATATTTTAATATCGCGGCGAAACAAAGATAATGAAATATATATCTCAGTTAAATTTTCTATAATCAGACCTATGGGTCCTCAATGCTCTTCAACTTGGTACTTTGTTTGACCGTTTTAACTTAATTAATCCAAGCGTCGTTGATAAGTTTTTTTGTTAAAGTTTCGCGCATAACATTATAACACTTTTATCTATCATGAGTTAATTTAACAAGAAAAATCTATTAATTTAAGTGCATGATTGTACATGTATCACTGTACATATTTTTGACCGAAGTCGAATTTCATCCACATCTATCAGTTACCATCTAATCGATTTTAGATGATGATTGTTTTTTACGCCACAAGGCTATATTCCATTCAGAGAAATTTCAAATACTGAAACATATTTGGCATTTGTTTATATGTAAAAATCAGACAGGAGGTCTCTCAATATAACTTAACTCAAGGTCAAGGTTAAACTACTTATTTACAAATGTAATTGAATAATAAGATTACGTGTTGTAAAATACAGCTTATTTTAAAATACCTGCATATAAGTAAGCTCGGAAATATATCAAGATAATTTATTGATGGCCTAACGTGAGAATAAAAGTGTACATAACTATGTTACATATTCAAACAAAGAGAGATTTTAAAACCATGCAATATCTCCCCTCTATACCAACAGCAACAAGAATGAACACAATTTGGCACATAGTAAGTTCTTCTTTTGACTCAATTATTTAACAAATTTTCTTTCAGGAAAGCAATACATTGGATGTTTTGTTGACGCACCAGAAAGGATAATGCCATACAAAAGACTTAACTCAAACAGTTTGACTAATGATATGTGTGTATCACACTGCTGTTCAAATCTGGATAACGCTACTTATATTGGAACTGAGGTAAATGTATAACGTATAAATTGTTTTGGGCATAATCAAGCCGTTAGTTTTGTCGTTAAAACTGTATTAAAAAAAATTATTTCTGGTGCTTTCGTATTTTTTCATCATTGTAGAAATTCATACAGTGACCTTAAGTTGTTAACTCCTACGTAATCTGGTATCTAGCTTAAACCTGTCTCATTTGACAATCATACCACATATTTTTGTTTTTAATACCAGTCATTGAGGAAACAATTCAAGTGAAAGCCAGTGCTTTTGGTTTTGAAACAATATAACCATATGCTTTAAGTGTAAATGACCTCTCGGTTTATATGAATGTAGGAACTCGAAATCTTTGAAAATCTTCTGAAACCACCACAGGAACAATTTTCTGTGACAGAATTCAAGTTTTTCTAGAAGCAAACCAAAGTCATACTTTTACATTTGGTACATGAATTTTCTGGATACACTAAATTAGCATATCAATAACCTATGTTACCCCAATAACGAAAGAAGTATGACGTATCTCTTAAATTATCAGTCGTTTAAAATTTTTAAATATAATCATTGTAAAAGTATGTATTCTCGACTTCGAACCTTTAAAAGTTGCTGTCGAAGAAATAAAGAACGCCGACAGTTGTTTACCGTTGTTTGAATTTCGTAAATATATTAATTAAAACTAAACCATGGTGATAAAAAAATATGATGGACTGCATGACCTACCTTGCGTAGACATTGGAATAGTCTCTTACTTTGCATTAATTCAAAGCGGCATCAATTAAACTTACATCTTCTTACGTTGTACTGTTACATCCCTGTCCAAGGTTAGAGGGAAGTCAGGCACTGTAAATAAAATGGTTGTCGTTTATTACGGTGTTGCATTTATGTTTCTTGTTCTTTTTGTACATTAATTAGGCCGTTATTTTTTTCGTTTTAATTGTTTAACATTTGTTGTGGCCTTTTATGTCAAACAATACGGTAGAGGCTTTGCTCATTGTTGTAGGTCGTACAGTGACCTATAGCTGTTAATGTATGTATCATTTGGTCTTTTATGGAGAGTTGTCTCATTAGTAATCATACCAATCTTCTTTTTTATACCTCATTAAATTAGATCAGGTTTCCAGTTTAAAAGTACAATAAAAATAAAGATGCATTACTACTTTTCAAATTCTCACACCTTACCATATACAAGTCGTAAGTTAACTAGCAAGTTGGATTTCATCACTTTTGGGACAAAGGAGGAAGAGTTCTAAACTAAAATTGTATGTAGTTATCCAACAAATGAGGGATACTTTTTCAAGATAAAAACTATTTTTTCAATATGCATTGTATAATTGTATAATTGAAATAGCACATATTTATGACAAATGCAGTAGATTTATAGAGAAGTTACAAGACTTTAAAAACTTTGTAAACTTCGACAATTTTCAATGCTGAACTTACTCATGTTACTTTCATTAAACTCATTTTATGGAATAAGTTGTTCCATTTTAAATAAATTTGTGCCATTTAAAGTAAGATGTCTCGACTAAAATAGTTATGTAAGCACTTTCAAATAATAACTCAATTAAGAAATTGATATCATTTGGCAAATGGTTCCCCGTTGGAATATTGACAAAGCCTATTTGTTATCTATGAGGTAAATAAAGGAAAAAAGTTCTTGGATATGCCTTCCGTATGGATACTAATATGTAAAATAAAGACATCATTTGGATATACACAATAATAAATATGCAAACGTAGAACTTGGACTGACCGAACATGCAAAGTGTTCTACTAGGGTGTGTGTTAAACGACCCTGATTACCCATGAAGGTTTTATACAAATGGTAATAACGGGAAACAATGAACCTAACCATGATATTGATGATCGTTTTTTTTTATATTTTTGTCTTTCATTTTCATGTGCTTTTTTCGATAGAGTGTTAATATGCCATAATTTTCTTAGATGGCATAGTTCTTTGTTTTTAAAGTGATTAAGATTATATATCATCGTTGACTACTAGACCACAATTTTTAACAACTTTGTCTATTAAAAGTTTTTAATTTAAGATAATGGAACTTTATGCGACTGTCGTACAAGTTTAATCAGTAAGTAATATGACAGTTGTGTACCATTCGTTTGATGTTTTTAAGCTTTGACATTAAGGACTTTTCATTTTGAATATTCCCTAGAGATCTGTATTTTTACTATTTTGATCTTCACAGGCATCTTACGTGTGTTTTTGTAGCAACGTAACGAGCACAGATAATTTTGAAACAAGGGACCCAGTTACCGGGAAAGACTGCGATATGCCATGTTATGGAAATGGGAATGAAATGTGTGGAGGTTCTTGGAGTTTGAGTGTATATAGAATAGGTGAGACATTATAGCGCAACAAATATATACCATGCTTATAATGTTTAATTTTTGATACCAGACATGATTTAAGTCTGCATATGACTCACCAGTGGAGCTCGAATTAAAATTTAAGTGGTTTATTACCACACATTCTGAAAGCTGTGACAAATAGCATAGGTAAGGCAAGGTCTAACCGAGGTTTGAAACCCGAAATGGTTCGAATATTTCAACATTTACAAATTTGAAAACAGATATATATACATTGATCTATAATGGTTTACTTTTATAAATTGTTATTTTGATGGAGTGTTGTCTTATTGGCACTCACACCACATCTTCCTATCTATATCAATGATAGTTATCTTAAAGGTTATCTACACTACACAAGTATATATAAATATAACAGAAATTTCTTATGAATATGCTGTCATTTATGATTTGAAGAGAACAAAAATCAAAAGCAAACATGATGAAAATAGTAAAGTCAAAGTAATATTGCATCATTAATAACATTTCAAGTGTCTTTGGTAAATATGTTATGGGTTCCGTTAGCCATAATTTTAAGTACCGTATTTCACGTTATACATAGAAAAACCGTGATCAATGGCATAATTAAGGATAATTCTTTAATTTGTTTTTTAAAATATAAAATATAAAACCCATGTATGTGTTAACTACATGAATAAAGAACACATTTAATGTTTAAGTAAAAAGCTACATGCTTGGTTTGATTTTGACAGATTGAGTATTAAATGTCTTTACTTTGTAGACTGTTCAACAGAAACAACGGTGGTTTCTATTACACAAAACAATAGCGACATATCTACATTGACATCAAAATTGACAACTGAATTAACTGAAGTAGACAATTCCCCACCAGCTGACACACAGTTTACAACAAAAACACCAACAACAAGCGACATATCTACACAGACAACAAAAGTGACACATGAATCAACTGCAGTAGACAATTCCTCATCATCTGACACAAAGTTGACAACAAAAATACCAACCACAAGCGACATGTCAACATTGACATTAAAAGTGACATCTCAATCAACTGAAGTAGACAATTCCCCATCAACTAATACACAGTTGACAACAAATACACAAACCACAAGCGACATTTCTACGTTGACATCGAAAGTGTCTTCTGAAACAATTGAAGTTGACGATTCACCAACAACGGACGCACAGTTGATACCAAATACACCAACCACAAGCGACATATCTACATTAACATCTGAAACAACTGAAGTAGAAAATTTCCCAACAGCTGACACACCGTTGACAACAAATACACCAACCACAAGCGACCTTACTACATTGACATCGAAAGTGACATCTGAATCAACTGAAGAAGACTATTCCCCTCCAGCTGACGCACAGTTGACAACAAATACACCAACCAAAAGCGACATATCTACATTAACATCTGAATCAACTGAAGTAGACAATTTCCCAACAGCTGACACAGAGTTGATAACAAATACACCAATCACAAGCGACCTTACTACATTGACATCGAAAGTGACATCTGAATCAAATGAAGAAGGTTATTCTCCATCAGCCAACATACAGTTGACAAGAAAAACACCAACCGCAAGCGATGTGTTAACATTTACATTAAAAGTGACATCTAAATCAACTGAAGTAGATGATTCACCGTCAATTGACACACAGGTGACGACAAATACACCATCCACAAGCGACATGTCTGTTTTAACATCAAAAGTGACAGCGGAATCAACTGTAGAAGACAACTACACATCAACAGACACATTGATGACAACAAATACACCAACCACAAGCGACATGACTACATTGACATCAAAAGTGACATATGAATCAATTAGAGTAAACAATTCCTCATCAACGGACGCACAGTTGACATCCACAAGCAACTTATTATCATCAACAACAGATCTGATAACTGAGGCAAATATTGCAACCAACTCACTATCAACTTCCACGACAGTGACAACTAATACACCAACCATAAATGAAACATCAACATCACAAACAAAACTGACAACTGAAGCAACTATGGCAGCTAGCACATCATCAGCTCATACAACGGTGATAACCAATGCAAAAACCACAGGCGACATATCAACTTCAACTAAAAAACTGTCAACTGAAGTAACTATTGCAGCTAACTCATCATCAACTGATACAAAGGCGACAAGTAATATACCAACATCAAGCGACATACCATCATTGACCAAAGAAGTGACAACAAAAGCAACTATGACAGCTACCTTACTATCTTTTACAACGGTAAAAACTAATACCCCAACCAAAAATGACAAACCAACTTCAGCAAAAGAACAGACAACTGGAGTAAGTATGGCAGATAACCAATTACCACCTGACAAAAGAGTGACAACGTATAAACCGACAACAAGTAGTATTTCAACATCAACAACAGAACTTACAACTGGAGTCACTAAGACAAATAATATATCATTAACTGGCATAACGGTGAAACCTAAAATACCAACAACAAATGACATTTCAACATCAACAAAAGAACAGACAACTGACGTAAATATGGCAGCTAACTCACCATCAACTGGTTCAATGTTGACAACAAATACACAAGCACCAATTGACATATCGACATTGACAGCAGAACGAACATCTGGAGCAATTATGACAGCTTACTCTCCAACAACAAACACAACGTTGACAAATAATACACAAACCGCAAGCACCATGTCAACATTAGGAACAGAGCTGACAACTAAAACAACTTTATCCGATACCTCATTATCAACGGACACAACTAATACACCCACAACAAGCGATATATCAAGATCAGCAACAAAACAAACAACTGAAACAACTAAAGCAACATTTTCACTATCAACTGACACAATATTGACAACTTATACACCAATTAAAAGCAACATATCAACATCGATATCAAAAGTGATAACTGAATCAACTGTAGCACATACTTCAATACCAAGTGACACGACAATTCATACAGCATCCACAACCGACGTACCAGTGTCAACAACAGAACTGACAACTAAAACAACTATATCATCCTTAACTGACACAACAAGCGACATATCAACATCAACAACAAAAGACACAAGTAAAGCAACTATTGAAGCTAGCTCAGTATCAACTGGCATCACGCGGCTGTTGACAACTAATAACCTCCCAACAAGCAACATATTTACATCAACAACAGAAATTGCAACGGAGGTAACGATTGCAACTAAATCAAAATCAATCGTTACAACTAATACACACACACTAAGTGACATATTGACATCCACAACAGAACTGACAACCAAAGCAACTGCAAACCCGAACCCGCCGTCATCTGAGATAACCGCAACAACTAGTACACCAACAACAAACAACATATCAACACCAACAATAGAACATCCATCTGAAGCAACTTTATCAGGCTACTACCGATCAACTGGCACAACGGTGACAGCTATTTCACCAATCACAAACAACATATCTACAATGAAATCACAAACGACAACTGAATCAACGGTCGGAGCATTTTCAACTTCGACTGTCACATCAGTGACAAATAAAACACCAACTACAAACAGCGTATATACAAAATCAGACGTGACAACTGATTCAAATGTAGCCGCTAACTCCCCATCATCTACCTACACACAAGAATTTACCGGTGATGCATCAAAAGGAAATATCAATTGCATGTGCCCTTGTGCAAATGTTTTGTCCTTTGATATCAATCTCTGGAAGGAAGAGGAACTAGTTAAAAGACTGAAACTGTTGGAGAGTATAATTTCTGTAAATAAGAAAGAGACTAACAGGTACAAAGGAACTAAAAAGTCTGCATATGATCCCCGGAAATCTTCAAGAAATATTGGCCTATTTGGCGTCCTTGTATTGGTATTTCCTGTTATACTTGTTGTAGTTATTGATATTCAACGGATTTTTAAGTAATCATGATAATTGCCAAAGTGTGTTTCTTTGTAATTTTTCAAATCTATAAACCCACAATTTAAGGTTTGTTGTATATCATGTCAATACCGAATTACTGACTACTCAATGAATGATTCACTAGTGGAGTGATAGTCTTACAGCAAAGGTATCAACCAGGTGCTGTATAAAATGAAAAAAAAAATGAAAACATGTCAAATAATTCTATGCGTCCGAAGCGCTTTTCTGTATATACTTTCATCATGTACGCTAAAAGCCAAATATTAGAAATCCGAGAATACATGAAGCCGAAACAGTTTAAGAGCTATACGACAAAAAATAACCACAAAATAGCCAATTGAACATTGATCATTTTTTGGCTTGACAAATGAAAATATAGATAGTACTGATTATATCAGTCATTGTTAATATTTATTTACTGACAATCTTCATTTATAGGTATGCATAATCTTCAAAACCATCGATTTTTAACTCTTTTTATTAACATTACAAAATTGCAAATATTATAATCCGTATAATATTTGTAATATTTCTGGGAATTTTTATGGTTTTAACTCCCCATTGTTTGATGCATTAATTGTGATTTCTAAATATTGTTTTAAAATGTGTTTTGTATCAGTTAAAAAATAGATATGCTTATTCGTCGTGTTTAATCCTGCATTCAAAAGTTGAATGTGAGAAGGCAGATAATTGTATATTCATTTTCAGCTCCAAAGTACTATTTAGTATTATTTCATATCGGTTGAGAATAAGATTCTCTTATTGGATAAAAAGGGGTCACATGGCATTCATTATTCCTCAGTAATAAATTCCATCGGTCATTAACAGAAAAAACGGATCAGAAAACCGGTCGTTAACGAACTTTTACATGATAATGACCGGTGGGGCGTGGTTTCCGTCTGATAATGACCGTTGGGGCGTGGTTTCCGTCTGATAATGACCGTTGGGGCGTGGTGTCCGTCTGATAATGACCGCTGGGGCATGGCTTCTCTGTTTTGAGAGATTTACCTTTTATGAAGTAGTTCCTGATTTTAATATTGTATTTAAGTTGTTGAATTGTTTATTATATGTTTTCGTTAAATATAAAATTAAAGATAACTTGATTAAGTATTTATATACTGAAAAATTGCACTAAAATGAATGGCAGTATTACTACGACTGGTCTTCACTCTTTGTCATAGAAATCGTACAACTACCCGAGTTCGCTTAAGGCATTTTGAATTTACGAGAATTTTCCAAAACATGGTTTCTCAATGAAATACACATAATAGTTCTTGAAAAACTGGTCATTATCGTGATGCATGGACTGCCCGTAGGACAGTGGTATTGACTGCGACAGCGATAATGACCTCGCCGTTGGTTCAGTCATTATCACTATCTTAGTCAATACCACTGTCCTGTGGGCAGTCCATATATCACGATAATGACCAGTTTTTCAAGAACTATTATATAATTCTTACGATGTATCATATACTGTATAACTAGTAAAACGTGTTAGTCGCATAATAACGATAATAACAATGTTATTAACTTTATTTACTTATGTATTGTAACAATGTATGTATGTATGCACTGTAGTTTGAACACAAAAAAAGTTCAAGAAATTTTTTAGAAAATTGTATGTCCGAAATCGAGGATCAGACAAATCAATATTTTTTCTCAAAGTATTTCTTTGGTATGATATTCAAATACTCCTTCAATAATGAATGAAATTGCAGTTTTTATCACTGAGAATGAGAGTGATCTACAACAAATATTAGATGTTTTGAATATATGGTGTACTAATGACCTTACTGTTTATTTAGAAAAATCTAAAATAGTACATTTGAGAACACAGTCTGTATCAAGATCAAATTTTTCATTTTTATTTAATGGTAACAATATTGATATTGTTTCCCAATACACATATTTAGGTTTATTGTTTACTGAGCATTTTAGCTATGATAATATGTCAAAAGCCGTTGATAAAGCAGCCAGTAGATCGCTTGGTCTGTTAATATATAAATGTAAAGCTAATGGTAGATTTCAATATTGTACATTTACAAAATTATTTAATACACTTGTATGGTCTGTAATAGATTATGGTGCCTCTATATGGGGAACACTTGATTTTTCATGTATAAATAGTATTAAAAATAGAGCAATGCGTTTTTTCATGGGTGTTGGAAAATACACGCCTAATATGTCTTTGTATGGTGACATGGGCTGGATGCCATGTAAAATCAATCAGGTTTTAATAAAATGAATGATGATAGAGTAAATAAAAAAGTGTTTATATGGGGTAACTCATGTAAAAAAGTTAAAAATTGGCATTTTAGCGTAAAAAATAAGTTTAAAGAACTTGATAGGGAATATTTGTGCAATGGTGCTATTTTGAACAAGGATTTTATTAAGAATATTGAAAATGTATGTTTTGAAAAATTTAAGGGAGAATGGTATGACAAGATTATGTCAGATGATAAAAATAAATTACGTACATATAGAATGTTCAAAAATATATATGGCGAAGAAAATTATTTAATTTTTAATATACCAGGTAGATACAGGAGTGTTTTAGCAAAATTTAGATGTGGCGTAGCAGTCATCAGAATTGAAACGGGTCGTTATGAAAATATTGATATTGAAAATAGATTATGTTTTAACTGTACTGATGACGTTGAAGACGAAAAACATGTTTTGTTAAAATGTATATTCAGATATTCGTAATTTATTTTTAAACATGCTAGTATTGTTGATGAGAATTTTTTACATATGTCTGATAATGAAAAAATTATCTTTCTTTTTACAAATGAAAATATGGTATTTTATACTGCCAAAATCTGCTATGAAATTATAATAAAGCGAAAATGTATTTTATTTTTATGATAGTTGACTTAAGTTGTATTTGTATTATAATTTAAGAAAAATTATTTTATAGTCTCTCATAACACTTTATAAAGTGGCTCTTGTTGTTAATTTTGGTTTTAAAAAGCTGTATATTTTATATGTAACAAGTGGTGAGACTTTAATAAAGTATTTGTCTTTGTCTTGTCTTGTCTTGCATAAATTATAAACCTTATAGCAGTGTACTACTTATTTTATTCTAATTAGAAAATCACGTATGAATAAACTGTTTAAACACTTATAAAGTTGTGCAGTAAATTTTCATTAACAAGCTAACATATATTTCGATGTTACCTGTAATCGTTTAAGTAGACCAATGAACAATAATAATGAAAATAGTCGTTAATTAACGAAAGAATACACAAAAGGTACTATGAACTAAATCATTGAGTTATTGGATATCATAGCAACTTGGAACTATCCTGCCAACACCCATTCCATTGATTATTTACTTACAAGCCGCATGATAGAAAATGTATATTATATGAAAATCAATGTTATAACGAACAGACTAAAAACACAATCAAACACTACAAACATTCTTGTATTGAATTGGAAACTCATAAATCAAATTTTTTTTTATAGCAAAGATTTTTTTTATCATTGCTAAGAATTGAAAATATTCATTGTTATTTCCATTTCCTTTATATAGCATGTATGAATAAAAAATAACTGGTAGTTATCAGTAAAACATTCAAATCTACTGGTGTCCGGAATTTTGTGTTTTTTTCCACATGTCTTTATATGTGACGAATCTGGTGTCTGTGCTGTTTTCCCTCATATTGATTGGTGTATGTTAGTTTATCTATTGAAAATCTAATCTTATCAAAATATGAGTCTTTTCATTTTTCATTGTTGAATAATGCAGTAAACTGGCAACATACGTTTTCTTTGAGCTAAAATCTCAAACTAAGGAAAATAGAAGAAGAATTTATAAATATACAAATATAAGTAACAAAAGAATCAACAACACTAACTGACACAGAGGTAAATCCAAAAAGGTAGAAATCTAAAAACCCGACAAAATTGAACGATCAACTATACCAACCCACGGAATGGATAGAAAAAATAGCCTTGTATTATTACGACAGAGGTTGAAGAGATGAGACCAGGTTACTGCTCTCGAGCTTTTATGTCTTCTTAATCTTCAAAATAAGCGATAAACAATAGGTCCCAGTCGTCTGTCGCTATTAAGATAGTTTCTAATTCAAATCGCCAAATCATGTATGTATTTATAAATTAGCGTTATACCTACAAGAGAAATACAAGGCAAAAATTCAAACTTTCATGAAATTTAGATATCTACTATTGTGTAAATATGAAACTGTATATATCAAGTCAGGAATATGACAGTTGTTTTCCATTCATTCGATGTGTTTGATCTATTGTATTTACCATTTGATGAGATACTTTACGAATTAATTTTTCTTTGGAGTTGACAGGTTCATTCTATTAGGCTCTATTTAATATGGTTTTTCTCCAAATTGTGTTATTAGTACTTCGTCTCCCAAAGTTTCGAATCAATTACTCGACATGCTTTTTTATCAACTAAGCATACACTTGTTTGTTTTTACTGCAATCGGTACCATACATTAAATTAACTCGTAGAACAAAATTACCGTCTCTAATCTACCTAGTAAAATAGTTTGTTATAGTAATAGAAAATAACATTAGAGTTTAACAACTTTTTACATCTTTTTGTCAATGAAAAAATCTATACTATCATTATCAAATCAACACGATGTCAAAAGAATTATACAAAGTGGTGGAAATACATAATTTTAAGGAAACGATTTTGTTTATGATTGATAGATTGATGTCTCGTTAGTAATCAAACCATCGCTTTATTTTTTATCATGATGATATAGATATTTTTGTGTGAGACGGGCATTGCCGTTGAAAATACCACAATATGAAGTATTTAAATCTTTTACTGAACTTTTAATCAGAGGAACTAATCATTACATTTTTCAAAACCAGTATATAATGGTTAATTACCTACCTGGTTGAAATTGATAATGAGGTTATTAAATATTTTATTTCAAAGAAATCAAGAAAACAATGGGCAGTTCTGACACACTGCTATTTATTTACTTTTAATTGAAACGCAGTATGCTTATGTTTAGAAGCCTACGAATATGTGTTGTCTAAAATTCAATGGTTTCATTGAAAATATATCAAATTTTAACAACTTGAACATATTATTAATTCATAGGGTAGGACAATAATAATGCTTGATTAGAATAAATATGTAATGTAAATGCAACATCACTTGAACCCATTGAGAAAAATCTTGTTAATTTTGTATTAATTAATAAATCAATAATATCTTCTTTTCAATTTCTTCAAATATTATATATACATTCCTACAATTAAAAAAGAGGAATGGAAACAAAAATGGCTAAGTTGATATTGTTGCAATAGTTCATGTCTTGTATAACCATCCATTGTTGACAGGATATTATAATAAACATTTTGCGTCAAATCAATTTGAGATGTTAAAGATACGATGGACAAATATTTGTTCGAGTTTGCTTTTTGTCACCCATAACATAATGCAAGTTTGTTTAATGAGTTAACATAGACTGATTACTTTAAAAAAAATCTTAATTGTGCCAATGACCTTACAGAGCTATTGAATGAATATCCACACCAGTTTTCACTATCTTGAATAGTTCCTTGGTCATTTTGATCAATCGAAATTAAAGATGCATTGTTTAAAGTGATGTTGATTACTACTAGTATAACTAATTAAACAGAAATCAAAGAAAGGAAAGGAAGTTAGGTTTTGGTGAGATTTCGTGTTGCTCAGTCTTCAGTTTTCTTTATTGTGTTTTGTACTCTGATGCTTGCCTTCTTTTTGTTTTTTCGTTTTAGTCAAAAGCTTCTTCCCTTTATATTATTTAGAAATATTTTTTTTCAATAGCAATGATGATAAACGTATCAACACTCCCAACCTTAAATTATAGAACGCCAAACGAGCTTTTAATTAGAATTTATCACTAAAAAACATAACTGATGCAAATCCATACGCATTTGAAAATATATATTGAAAACATACTTCTATCTGGCTTACATCATCTATACCTTGGATAGAAAAGCCATAGTGTTTTTCATGGTGGAACAATTAATCCAACTTTTATAAACAGAAGATCTATGTAGAGGACTATATCAATTGCACTTTAAGTCAGTACAGAAAATCCGAAATTTCGGAAAAAGTTCAACTCAGAGAACTTTACGGAACATCTTTTAAAATCATAACCTCTTCGTTAAAATTTGATGAAATATAAACAGAATAAAGACAGAAGCAATTTTTATTTCATAGAAGTTATAACAATTACTGCTAATCGAATTGTATTCTTCTAAGCATTTCTGACGAATCGATTTTTCGCGAGACTTCCAATTCTTTTATTAATCTGTAACAATGCTTATGAGGAAAGAAAGTTGGGATGAATAAAAAACACCATCTACACATAAATTGTGTAGATGGTGTTTTAAAACAAAAACTTAAAAAAAAAACAACAACAAAAAACCTCGCAGCTAACAACTTTAAGGAATCCTTTCAAGTAAATTGCTTGCATAAAATGTAATATTCGTTTGAATTTCCAATATTTATTTCCACAGAATGTTCAACTGATCCGATAACTTTTTCACCAACCACAAATGAAATATCCACAGTAACAAAAAAGCAGACAACTAAGTCAGCATTAACAATCATTTTCACATCAACCATAAACACGTCTCCATCAACAGATAACAAAAACGCAGCCGCAAACAACTATGCCAGGAACATCATCAGTTTTCCCTCCAGTCATAACAACAATAGTTTTGCCTCCAGTTACTACAACATCAGTTTTGTCTTCAGTAACACCAACAACCTCACAGTTAACAATAGGAAGCAGTATTTCCGCAGTTCTTGCGCAAACTGTTAATGTCTGCCAATGAACAGAACTTTGTTGACAGAATTAGAACTCTCCGAAAAGCTGCTAATTTTGACGAAGGAGATTGCTGTTAACAGGAAAGAAACTAGTTTGTACAAAAGCACTAAGAGGTCTGCATACGATTCCCGAAAGTCTTCAACATATCTTGGCATAGGTGGCATAATTATTATTTTGCTTCCTTTTATATTAATTGTTTTAATTGATATTCTAAGGTTCAACAGAAATAAGCATATATTATATTTTTTACTGATATACGTTTTCGGTTTCGCTGGCCAATTGATTTTATTTGTTTATCAGCACAAATTTCTAGCCTGGTAACACAGATTATGAGATTTCGAGGCAAATACATTCTCTTATTTTGATTGACGATGCTGGTCATCTATCCTGATGAATGTTGGTGGTTCTCACAGAGTATTCTACTTTGCACCACCAGGCACAACTGACCAACACAATATAGCTAAAAGTGCTTAAAGTTACATTAAATAAAAACAATATACATTTTGTGTATCAATTAAAGTCATTAAAGTTTTATTTTATATATATTATTTAGATTATTCAAAATATTTCAATTTTATGCAATTGTATAATATGTTGATACATATATTTATAAATAATTTGAATAAACAATAAACAATAAATCTCAATTAAAAAACGTAAGCAACTGATATCCCTATATCTGGATTATATTAAGTATACATTATCAAGACAAAAAGTGTTAAAATCCACAAATAAAAAAGTGAAAACAAATGCCTGAAAAATGCCCAACGACCGATAACATAACTATTTCATGAGAGAGTTTCACGGATTTGGCTATACTTTTTGGACCTTTTGGATTATAGCTCTTCATCTTTTATATTAGCTTTGGATTTCAAATATTTTGGCCACGAGCATCACTGAAGAGACATGTATTGTCGAAATGCGCATCTGGTGCAAGAAAATTGGTACCGTTAATTTTATTGTTATCTTTATTTAAGCCCATTTTCATAACTTGTAAATGAATTATTGTAATGTTAATAGAAAATATATATTATTGTAATGTTAATAGAAAATATATATTATCGTAATGTTAATAGAAAATATATATTATTGTAATGTAAATAGAAAATATATATTATTGTAATGTTTATAGAAAATATATATGTGAACTTGAATTTACAATCTCACAAAAGGAAAAACGATATTTTCAAATTTTTCGCCATTACGTGGTGACGTTATATTCCATTTCATGGAAAATGAGTGATACCAAATACATAAAACAAAAAGGAAACAAAAATTTGAGAGACAACATTAACATAAAGGTAAAAAAAAACCCATCTGTATAAAAAAGCAAAAATACCTAACTCCAAGAATAATTCATAACGGAAAGCTCCCTAATCAAATGACAAAACAAAAAGCTCAAACACATACAACAAATGGAAAACAACTGTAATTATTCTGACTTGACAGACGTTTTGCGTAGAAAATGATGATGGATTTAACATGGTTTTATAGGGAGCCTAACCTCTCACGACAGTTACATAAAATTGCATTACTTTGACAACATTTTGGGAGCTAAACAAGCAAACATATTATGTAGAATTGTTAAAAATTAGGATACAGTAGTCATCATGATGTTTTAATCTTAATCATTTAAAAAAAACTATTTCAAAAAAAAAATCTAGACAAGGTAACGTAAGGTTACCCTTGGTATTTCTGAGCACAATTATAAATATTTTGAGGCAATAATTGTATACCGATGTTCAAGCATCATAAATCGAATATAAAGACTATACAGACTCACCAAGGTAACAAGCAAACATTTAAGGAATCGTGTAAACACAAAAGTATAAGAGATCGGATGAGTCGACAAGGTAAGCATATCGTGCGATGCGTGTATCGATCACCATGCGAATAAACAGATAAGTGAACAAACATATCGACAAGATAAGCATTGCATGCTATACGTATATCGGTCACTATGCAAATCAAATGATGAGAGACCGGACACGTCGACGAGGTAAGTTAGTCGTCCTGCTTTAAATATATTGGTCACCAAAAGAATCCATATTGTATTTCAAAATGTGACAATCAGAAACAGGACGCAGTCGATAAATTCACAGTTAAGATATGAATACTGGTTAATAAAATCTAAGTCGGCGACAGATGTCGTTGGTGATTTAAATCAGTGACATACCGTATCGGTCATTCTTGATGAAGACCATAACATTCATGTAGTTCTCTGTTGGGATAGTTTTAAATAAAAAGCACTACTTCAACAGATATTCCTATAGGCGAGTAATTTGGAAATGATGGATATATAAAGGTACTGAAGTACTATAAATTAGAAAGTGCAGGCGGCTCATTGTGTATGATAGCCAATACTGTTATATCCAAATACATCTATTTTCATTTTGTGGCTTGGCATGTTTTTGTGACCGATAATGAAAAACAATTTCATAATTTTATAAAGGAGTATGCCCACGATCGCGAAGGCCTCAAATAAAAGTAACAGTAGTATACTGCTATTGAATAGTCATAACTCGCTAACACAAACCAAAACTGAGGGAAACACATCTATAAGAGGAAAAAAAAGCAACAACAAAGGCACTGAACGACATCAAAGCAAACATCAAAATACATAGACACGGACTGTAGATAACAACTGACATATTCCTGACTTGTTAAAAGACTAGCCCCAAGTTGTAAACAAAAAAATCAAGTTTAATGAACAACATGTAAAACCTTATAGTCAAGATCAAAGATACTTATTTTTTTATAAACTTGACATGGGTGTTGAGTGGGGGTATGGACGTTCCCGATGAAATAAGATATAGAAAAGCCTAAAGGATGCATCACAATTTTACAGTATTATTCAAATCAATAAAATTGTATGAACTTCAAAATTTATAAATGTCTTTTTTAAACAAAAATTGCAGATTCTAAGTTAAGTTAGATATTTCCAATGGGAACACATTGTGCCCCTCTACTTGCCGATTTGTTTCTTTATTATTATAAGGCTGACTTCATACAGGAACTTGTTCGGAAGAAAGATAAGAAGTAAGCGATATCCTTTAACTCTACTTTCCGCTATATAGATGATGTCTTTCACTAAATAATTCAAAATTTGGTGACTATGTGGAACGCATCTATCCCATCGAACTAGAGATAAAGGATACTACAGATACAGTTAGTCAGCCTCATATCTTGACTTGCATCTGGAAATTGACAATGAGAGTCGGTTGAAAACAAAACTTTACGACAAAAGAGATGATTTCATCTTTCCAATTGTGAACTTTCCATTTCTAAATAGCAACTTCCCAGCAGCACCTGCATACGGGGTATATATCTCCCAATTGATACGATATTCCCGTGCTTGCATTTCCTATCATGATATCCTTCATAGAGAATTGCTGCTCACAAGGAAGCTATTAAACCAAGAGTTCCAAATGGTGAAGTTAAAATCATCCCTTCGTAAATTTTATGGACGCTATCACGAGTTGGTTGACCGTTATGGAATAACCGTTTCACAAATGATCCCGGATATGTTCCTTACGTCGTAACTACAATCCCCTTCCCTTTAATGAATGTGACCTACCGAATCAGACTATTTACCAGATTTGTTATCACACAATCAACACTACGGGTTCCACATGTGGAGCAGGATCTGCTTACCTTTCCGGAGCACCTGAGATCACCCCTAGTTTTTGGTGGAGTTCGTGTTGCTTATTCTTTAGTTTTCTATGTTGTGTCATGTCTACTATGGTTTGTCTGTTTGTCTTTTTCATTTTTAGCAATGGCGTTGTCAGTTTATTTTCGATTTGTGAGTTTGACTGTCCCTTTGATATATTTCGTCTCTCTTTTCCGGATGTTCGCTTGACATGTTTTGTATTTTTTGTCAGATTTTTGGAATAATCTGGTTTTATCCATTTGAATGCCTTAAAAAAAAATTGCCCTTTGACCCCCATTTTAATTTTCATATTTGTTTACGTGTATAAGTATAAGCAATCTGTCAAAATCTAATATAATCTTAGTTATTTTTTAATAGTGTTTGAAAACTTGACAATGATAAAGCAATGAAAAGTCAAGAGAGAACATTTTACCGCCAAATTTTCAATTGCTAATATCTCGAAAACCAGCACATTGACCTATATTTTATTTTCGCTCTTGTGTTAAAATATGCTTATAATCTGAATCATTTTACGGTTTGTTTATTCTTTTGGTCACTTTTATCAGCTCTTTAAAGAATGTATAAGGTGTTAGATTTCTAAACAGAAGATACTTATTTTGTCAAAATGCACAGGAGAAATAATTTGATTTGATTTGTGTGATTTTCTATGATTTAACGCCACCTTTAAGCACCAATAGTTTTTGGCGGTCAAATTTTATTGATGGTGGAAGCCGAAGTTACATGAGAAAAACCACCGACCTTCAATAGGAAACTGACAATCCTAGTTAATTGAGATAAGAGTCGAGTGCACCGGCACGAACACGGTTCGAAATCACGATCTCAGTGTTGATTTGCTAGTGATTGCTATTTACTACTTTGACAATTCGGTCAACGAAGGCACCACAGGTGAAAATACGATTTGCATCATTACTTGAATTATAAATTTGACGAATCCGGCGATGCTGTCTGTTTAATCTTGTCCTGTATACTCTTCAACTTCGTGTTTAATTTCCCTTTTCCAATTTTTTTGATTTTTGATTATTGAGGTTTTTTTTTATAAACGATACGCGTGTCTGGTGTACACAATAATACGTTTTTCATAAAGTCATTTGATATGTGCTCTTATTATTCACATATATCTTATAGAAACTAATGCTTGTTTTCTCCGGAAGGCGAAATTGAAATACACATATTTTTCTTCATGTTTCTTCTTTTGTAATGACTACTCTTGAAATATTGCATCTTTATTCTTTATATAATTTTGTTGTTCCTAGTTCAGGTTATGAATTATCAGAACACATGGTTAGAATAAAAATGATATGTTGATGAAGGTTAGATACGTTTAGGACCATTCATTACTAATGTTAAACGAAACTTTAATGCCGTAAAACATGTAAAAGTTATGGAAATTATTGACAATCGTATTATAGTGGCTGTTTATCATTTTTCAACGATAACCTTGTTTTAGGACGACAAACATGACAAAGAGCCAGTACACCGTGCCCGATCTGATTCGAGATTGCACAAAGAAACAAATCTTACAACTTTGAACTAGCGAGCAAAGCGTCCTGAAATCAGTTGCATGTTGTTCAGTAAATGCCGATTAAATAGGGAAATGCAAAAGCCAACTTATAACGTACAAAAATTACAAAAACTTGGAACTCCAGGTTTGAAAAAAATCGGACAATTTAAATGAAGTATTGAAAATCGTTGTGTAACATCATTCCATGAAAGACGTTGCGAATAAGGAGGAACAAGGGAAATATTACAAAGTATCACCATATGATTTGTTTTAATTTCGTTAGTTCATTAATTGTCAACATTGACTGTCGGCTATTTTGTTCTTCAGCATTAAAGGCGTACAAATAAGAATGAATATACTTCATTATTAAAGTATAAAGTAATTTGATGCATTAGAATAAAGCATTCATGTGTGTTCCAATCATGTGCTAATTTCCTTTGGCGAAGCAAAAATAGAAAATGGTTTCAAATTCACTTCTGTCCACTAAGGTTTTGGAAAAATTGATTCAAATTAAAAGTGGACCAATGAATGAACTGTATTGTGAATAACAATAAATATTTAAACAAAAGGCGTTTTGAAAGAATTCGGTATAGTGTAATACCTTACTCCGTGTAGGTTTCTTTTACAAAATGTTTGATACAATTATGTTCCGAACAATGATGTAAAAATATCTATAAAATTTTATATGATATTAGCTACTTTAAATGAACAGTTTTCTAAAAGTGTTGAAAAGTTTTATGCCGTTCTTCCTCTAAGAGACACGGATAAATATTTGTATAGTTATTTCAACATGCAAATGTATGTAAGAGCTTCCGCTCATGCAAACTCTTCAAAAATCTGACTACATATCGAAAACAGCAGTAAAGAACTTAAATCTACAAATATACTTCATTAACTTCATTCTATTATTTTCATTTTTCTAATGCAAAACCTTCAAGTAGCTTTTATTGTTTAAATTTCTGTGGAATCAAAATTTAATCTGCATCAAATCGAGCTATAAATGTTCTATTGTAATTTCAAACTCAAACTTCAAATATCAAGCGGAAAAATAATAAATAATTAGATTGATATGTCGTGTTTGAGAAAGTTATTCAAAAGAGTTTCCATCTTCAAAGGGTCGTTATTCAGCATATTTGTGAATGATTCTTAAAATTTGACAGACAAAGAAAGTGCTATTATAGTACAGAAAATAGCAGCACTCCACCAACAATCCAATGAAAACGATGAAAATCGACATTGAAAAGTCCCATTTTAATTGTTTTTAAATACAAATGTGTTTGCTTTACAGTTTATTTTAATGAATGTTATTTCAAAACTATTTCCTAGATTTTGGACATTTCTATTAACTTTTCAAATATGAATTATTTTTCAAAATATTTTGATGGCAAGTATCTAAACACATTTATTCTCAGAAGTTTTAAAATTAGGCACATGTTTTCTTAAAGAAGGAGAAAATATCAAGTCAATTTTTATAAAAGGAAATGATTTATTTTTACATCGCCCACAAATGTGTACATTTAGACATAGAGATGAAACTAACAATGATTCCCTCATATGTCAACATTATTACTTCTTGAAAATCTTTATGTAAAAGAATGATAAGCATAAACCTGATTCGGCAGCATTGGTGTACATGGTTCCCCCTCCATAAGAATAATTTGGTGCGAAGTAATGTACCAATAGAAGAGGAGTCAAACAAATACTTGTCATGCATATCCAAATATATCTTAGTCATTATAAGAATATTTTTGATTTTTTTAAATTATAAACGAAGACACATATATCTACAGAATATTGAGAGCGAGCAACAAACAATATATTTGCGATAAAATGGTCATATTAAAAACAGTGTGGCATCATACAACTACGCAGATTGATATGTTTGATTTAACTTTTTTTCAACAACAGTTATGACTTGCTGTGTTCTTAGGTTAAAGATTATAAACACTTCTTAACATGATATGCTTTTAATTTGACGTAAACGGATAATAGATAATAGTATGCACAATAGGCGATGCATCACTGTGGGGTAGATCAAAGATGACCGAGCATATTTGTACAACAATCAACTTTAAAATATCTAACGAAAATTGATTGTGGTTGTAGTGATTTATATTTTCTAGGAAAAAGAAACAATTAGTACAGTCGACAACTTGAAAAGTTTGAATAAAGTGAACAGCAGTATCATTCAAAATTTAAAGTGAAAAATTAATACAAAAAAAACCTGATCATTGATACTTTGCTTATAATTTTGTATGTCACACGCAGATCTTGTCTAAAAAACACTCATCAGCTCGAATTAAATAGGTTAAGAGAAAGAACATCTAAAATTTATGTTAATAAAATATACGTAGCAGAAAACGATAGTATCGTGATTGAAGTTCAAAGGGAGATGTCTTATTTACAACTGAGATATATAATTATTCTTTTCTTATATTATCAAAAAGGGAACCTGGAAGTATTTTGCATACTAGGTAAGCTATAATCAGTAATGTTCTTTAAATCTATAGTTAGTTGCCATTTATTTCAAATTCTTGTTTCTTTTCAACATTTTCTTTATAAATCAACTTTATTTTGCTGCTGAACTATTAATGTTTAGCTATTATGATTTCAAAAACTCTAATATTTTCTTTATAGCTTGGACAATTTTAGCTTCCTTCAAAGTTTTTTTTTCCCAGAAATTTCAAGAAATACATTTGTAGATTATGATTTTTTCTTAATTTCCTAATTCAAGTCATTATCAACCGAATTATACAACTGGTAGGGGAGGAACTGATCACGCCTCCTAATCAACGATTTGTTGTTTGTGTTTTTATATCCTTAATTTTTTGGTGATTCTTCTTCAGTTTCCTCTTGTCAATTGTGTTTAATTTCTTCTTCAATTAATGGTTTGAATAGACCAATTAGTTTCGTTTCTCCCCCTTTTTTAAGAGCTATTGGTCATATATCTTGTTACATTTTTACATATTATAAAATATTTTTCTGCAAAAGTGGTTATATAACTATCATATTTAATGATGATACTAGTATTATAAGGTATACTATTGACCCTTTTTCTTAATCTTTCTCTGGGACTAAAATTCGAGAATTCAAATATCTCGATTGGTTATACTGATAATCCACTGGTTCCAATGTAAGAATCTATATTGGTCAATATTTTTGAGACCAAAAACTATTATTTTACATTGTCATCGAAACAACGATAACATCAGGTATATAGTAATCGTTGGTCTATGATGTTCATATTTTATTATTATAATGTGGTATGATTGCCAATCAATTGGCAGTTCACATCAAAACAAGCATGTACGTTAATACAAATGTTTTTAATATACAGTACAAGAATTAAAATATAAAAAAAGAGGATGTCAGTGAAGGCCGTGTTTTTTTTTTATAAAACTAAAACGCTTATAAACTATGTGCGTACTTCTAGGGTCAAATCGTTTGAAAGTAAATGTCAAAAAAAAAAGAAATGTAGTGACAAAATATCAGAAAAACGAAGATAATAAGATATAAATAGGACCCCTAAAACACTATGCAGATAGCATAACTTTACTTCTAGCTTGAAAACGATAAAAGACGTTGAAACCCGCTGTCAGGAATCTGACGTTCAGACGTTGTCGTTTGTTGATTTGGTTTACGAGTGTTTTTCGTTTCTCGTTTTTTTTTTGTATAGATTAGACCATGTAGACCATTGGTTTCCATTTGAATGGTTTTACACTAGTCTTGTAATTTTGTTGGAGCCCTTTATACATTCAGCTTGCTTTTTGATATGACCCATGGCTCCGTGTTGAAGACCGTACCTTTATCTATAATGGTTTACTTTTATATATTGTGACTTGGATGATGAGTTATCTCATTGGCAATCATGCCACAACTTCCTATATATATGGTATAACTTTAAGAAATACAAAATATACCATATTAACAATTACTAGATTATAATTTTGACAGAAAACAAAGGCGATTATTACCTCGAGTACCGGGCAACTCTTCATTGCTGACACTTGTTGTGAATCTTGAAAACAAATAAAGCACAATTCGGAAAACTGTACCGTTTCTTTTATTAAATCTAGACTTATGTATCTTTTCTTACAGAAAAAGAGTACATTGGATGTTATGCTGACCAATTCAACAGAACATTACCATACGGTAAACTTGCACTGTTAGTCAGTATGACCAATGGTAAATGTGCATCACATTGCTGCTCATTTCTGATGGATGCTACTTACATGGGAACTGAGGTTCATGTATAAATTAACGTTGTGATGTGCATTAATTGTCACTGTACATGTAAGGATTTCCCCAAATTGTAATTCTCGATATGAAGTAATGTGGAATGCTTGCCAATGAGACACAGATCTAACATCGTCAAAATTAAGTAGATATACTCACCTTAATGTCATCGTACTACTTTAAACAATCAGCAAACCCAAATTAATCATTTCGCGTCTGTTTTATTTATCGGGGTACCGTTATTATAATACCAGAATTCCATACTGTTAAGAAAATCATACATGTTTATCATTTCATGTTTACTAGACGGTTATATTTTTTTTCTACTTTGATTTATAATTTTTGATTCATCTTTTCAAAAGTCAACTTTTAAAACGTTTTCCAAATTTCAATTATTTTATAAATGTTATAAATTAAAAGCAAATTCCCATCAGAAAAGTTTAATTTTCATGTAAAAGACAGTAGCACCTAAGATCACCCCAGTTTTTGGTGGGGACGTGTTGCTTAGTCTTGAGTTATCTATGTTGTGTCTTTTGTTCATTTATTTGTCTCTTTTTCTTTTATTTTTTATCCATGTCGTTGTCAGTTTATTTTCAATCTATGAGGTTGACTGTCCCTCTGGTATCTTTTGCCTCTCTTTTGTAACTGATGGAACAATATATTTTTTTATTTCATGGAGAGTGTTTTATAGCTGTTCACCTTCGTACTTGACTTAGCTTTCTATCTGTTTTGATTCGGTCATTACTAATGAATCTCATGTAGACGACAAAGATCGACAAACACATCTGGTGGTCTTTTCGTCTTCGAAGGTTATAACCTTGTGATTCAGCGTTTTTGCGTTTAGATATGATAATATTAAAATGTTCGTTTTATAGTTAAAATATTTCTTTCTTTGATTATTTTGAATTCTTCGAACACGTATATAAAAATTAGTAAAACGGTCCTTTTAAAACAAAATAATTTACGAAAAACAAATATGTCTGATATGAACCCATGGCAACTAACAAGCTACAGGCTTGTGACAAGAGAAAGACACATACAGAATGTGACGGGACTAAACATGTTTGTAACTATTTGATACATGATTTGATCCTGGACACTGGAAACAATCAATCAGTTCCGAAACAATTATGCCTTTATGATTTGATTATTATTTATGTAACATGGGAAACATCACAACCCGATTCAGGCCTTCTGTCATCTTTCAAATTTTTATTAACATATATTATAAAAATATAACACAATTACCGACTTCCAATGCAAATCCAAAAAGAGAAAATCCATAAAAGCTGACAAAATCAAACGCTATCAGTTGACGGAGCAAGTGAAAAAAGCATGTCGTATTCCAAACTTAGTACATATTTTAAATTGCAATAGTGATATATACTTTGTTTTATAGCTAGCAAAACATCAAACTTGTATGCCAGCTGTGTATAGTTTATAGTGTATATTTATGGTTTGATTTTTAAATTAAAGTTACACATCATGCACGCGTTATCCGTGTCTGTTGTGTCATTTTTGCTTTTTAGTTCATGTCCTGAACGCTGAAATACTCGGTAATTCGAACATTTATCAAAAACAACCGTAAAATTAGATCCCAACAATTAATGAATTCCAAAAGGACTACATATGAGTACAATGAACTTTCTTACTAGCAACATATATATTATCGATATACAAATCTGCATCGTGAGTATGCAGCACCTCCTTATAGTACACTTGATAACAATTATAACAACGATCTATTACAGGCAGGGCACATTTGCTTTTGTAGCAATGTAACTGACACCAATAGTTTCTTGCCAAGGAATCCTGATTATTGCCGTATGTCATGTGATGGAAATATTTTTGAAATCTGTGGAGGTTCCTGGAGTTTGAGTGTATACAAGATAGGTTAGATATAGAAAAACAGTGCTTGTTAAACGTATTTTCTTATATCCACCAGACAAAAAATATATTGGTGTATCAAACTAGACCTAAATGATATTCATAATTGATTACAATTGGTGAATGAAAAACTATGGATGTATTACAAAATTCCTCACGCATTTACATGTTATGTAATCAAATGATTTGCCTATGTCTATAGTGATATGAATATCATAGTTGACTCCCGTACACCACACATTTGTTAGACTATTTTAGGATTAAAACATTATAAATGTTAGTAGATGTCAACAGCCTCACATGAATAACAATTTGTAACAAAAAGTTTTTAAAACTAATACCACTCTCCCTTTATCTAATGACGACAATATCATTATCCGTTAAACAGTTTCATGCCAACGTTTCTTTAAATTGCATTGATATAACGTACACTCATTATTAAAATTCCTTATAAGAGAAGAAAGATACTGCAAGGATATTAAAACTTATGAGTCGATATCAAACTGACAATGCCATGACAAAAAAAAACAACAATAAAAACCAAAAACGACAAAATGACTAATAGTACACAAAATACACCATAGAAAACTAAATATTGAGCATCACGAATCCAAGCAAAAACCAATGAAATAACTTTTCATAAATTCATGTATCCGACGGGCTTTTCATGATTAACTTGCAGAACGCTCAAACATTAAAACTTTAAATGATAAATAAGTAAATGAATAGGCGAAGTGTTATGATAGCGATCTAACAATAATAAATAAATTCATCTTAGGTCAATTTTTTATAAAGCATGAAACTGACGAAACATATTATCAAAGATGGTACCCAACACTTTGACTCAAATTAATTTGGCTCGATTTATTCTCATGAAATTTTTACAAAATGTATACTTTGAACTTTTGACAAAAATATAGAAATTTCATAAAACTTGAATCAATCAATTTCACGGAAAGATTTTATTTGATATATAGCAGTTTGACAATACTAATTTTGATCATTGAGAAGCTTATTATTTCCATAACAATAGAACTTGATGGAAATGTTTAGCTAATTTTACAGAGTTATCTCCCTGTAGTGTTCGGTACCCCCTTAAAATGTAATACTTAGACCTGTAATGGAGTACAATTTGCATTGATATAAGGGCACTCATTAAACACTGTAATCTTATAAATGAAGATAATTACTTCGATACGATTTTCAAATTTAGTTTTCCGTTTTTAAAACAGCATTATGATGATAAAAGAAGCACATTTTTACTTTGAGAACCTTGAATTAGTCATTATCACTTTATTAGTTTGTAAGATGCTACTATTAAAAATCTAATTATTGAAATACAATTTGAATGATATAGTTCAGAGAGTAAGGATATATATATATAAAAAAAGATGTGATATGATTGCCAATGAGACAACTCGAGAGATCAAATGACTCAGAAATTACCAACTTTAGGTTACGTACGGCCTTCTACAATTTGAAAAGCCCAAGAAAACTAACGGCATATCTTACAGAATAACTTAGGTGCAAACATTTAATGTAAGGGACATTTGTCAGGATATTTTTGTAACCTCTTAGATACATTTTCACTAAAAAGTGAATATAGATAACGAAATATTCTCCCATAAAACACAAAAGTAAAGAACTATTTTCATTATGGTTCATAAAATATAGACCAGAAGGATACTTATATATATATATATATTTGTTTGAATCTTTTAACCTGCTGTGGAACTATAATTTCAGAATAGACACTGTGTCAACACCTCAATCTTTATTACTCGTATTTTGATGTTTGGTAGATATATGTATATCCAGCTTTATCTCGAAATCGCAATAAATAATTTCGCATTTTTGTCAACTATTTAAAACTTAATAATAAATTTACGTAATAATTTCTGATTAACTAATATCTACATATAGGCTGTGAATGTTAATTATCAGGCTTCCTTAAGATTTTTTTTGGGTTAAATTGAATTCATTTCTGGAATGTAAAAACAAAAAATCTATACATCGTCTTTAAACGTAAATATCAAATTGAGTATTTTCACTGAGAATTTAGTTGATTATCTATCTTTACAAATCAGTTTTATAATATAAAGTTCTGTAAAGAAATTTGCTAGGCAACACTGAATAAAATTCTACCAGATACCTCAACATTCAAACTATAACTGATATATGAATAGGAAACATGTATCCAAAACTTAAGACAAAATGAAATATTATATAAAAAAAGTGTAACTTGTACAACCTTAACTCTTGCTGAATCACATGATTGTTATTGCATAACACAGTGGTTCGAATCCAGGTTGATTGGATATGTTAACTATCAAAAGATCAACTTGAAAGGATTGCTTTCAGTTTTGTTCGCAGGATTGGCGTAGAAAGATTAAGAATTGATCATCTTGTCTCAATTTTCAGATTGTTCAATCTACACAGAAGTGAAAAGTATTTCACCAAAACCAAGCGACATTTCAACTGTATTTGAAAATACAAGTAACTCACCGTCAATCTACGACAAACAAACAGATACATCCACAGCAACAGTTGCACGTAACAATTCGGGATGCTCCTGCCAGCATTGTTTGCAAATAAATGACACTGGCTGGACTAAAGAAGAAATAGATGAAAGACTGACTTTGTTGAGGAAGGCAATATCTGTGAATAAGAAAGAGACTAATTTGTACAAAGCTACTAAAAGGTCTGCATCTGATCACCGGAAGTCGTCAAGAAATATAGGAATATGTGGTGTTATTGTATTGGTACTGCCTGTTATATTTGTACTAGCTATTGATATATCAAAGAATCTTCAAAGTTAATTAAAAGTTAAGTAGAGCTTTTCCTGTTTACCATTCCGTAACACCTGAGATCACTCCCACGCTTTTTTAATATATTTATTAATAGTAACGGAAGCACATTCTGTGTGTGTTTATGTTCAACACGTGTCAATGAGCACATGATTGCATGCCTGGTTTGTTATTATATGATTTGATTGGCTATTGTATGTCGCAATGCAGGTATCCTACCCGTGTACATGAGGGTAAGATCGTGATTCTCGTGCAGAATCTTACTATAAATAATAGATATTTTTATAACCAGTTATTCGACGTTCTGCCTTTCCGAGTAGCATATATACCTTTCGTTTCGTTATACATATTCCCGCACACACCCCAACCATTTAATAGATTTTAGTTAGACAGTTTAATGATGTGACATGATAATTTGTAATAATGATGTATATATTGTGTTTTGTTGATTGTTGCCGACTAGTAGATTTTGATTTTTTGTTGAATGGAGTTCCGGTACGGACTTTCTATTGATGAAATTTGTGTGATTTGTTTAGATTAGTTATTAGAATGTAGAAGGACATTTAAAAGAATATTGGAATATGAATATATGAAATGGTTTTGATGTTTGAGAAAAAATAAAATATCAAAGTGTACTGCTCACAAGGAGAGCTCAATTATATAGTATACATGTGTTGAGTTTTATTGACTTAATAATTTATGTTTGGTTAAGCTTGACGAATAAGAACATAAGTGTTCATGTTAATGATGTTGTTCAGTCTTAAGTTTTTCTATGTTGTATTTTGTAGACTGTTGATGGTCCCTAGCTTGGATAGGTTTTCGGTTTTTGATTTTTTTGTAACGACGTTTTGAGTTTGTTTTCGACTAATGAGTTTTAATATCGTTATTATCCCCTGATACTTTTTTTATAATTGCTCAATAATTATAAGACTACATATTTTGAAAATTAAGTAAACGGTAAAATAACAATAATATCAAACTCCAAGTTAAATCTATAACTGAAAGTCTGTAATCACATGGCAAAATCAAAAGCTCAAACACATCAAACGAATGGATAATACCCACATTTGTCATTAAATTCCATCCATCATTATTGATTAATAAATCAAAAGAAGAAAAACATGTTTACATAATTATGTTTAATACAAAATAAATGAGAAGACGTTATGTTTAGTGTTACTTCGTCCATGTCAAATAAAAGTGGCTTTCTATCCTAAAGATAATGCAAAAATGGAATTGAAGTCTCACGAATTCAGTACACACGAATAGTATTTTTACCTTTCAACTGTTTTTGGAAACAGAAAACCATTATGCTGTGCTGTTATGTTTGGTGTACAGAAACAGCCAACTTTACCGTTGATGTGTAATTTGACATACACGTAAGAAATTTCGGTCTCTGTAGGCAAACATTTCCATATCGGTTAATCTTGAAGACCGTTGTATCTTGATATTTGAATCAAACAAATTATACTTTTTTTTCACTAATTCAGGGCAATGTAATGTTTATAATTTGAATTGGGCAACACGTCCTATTCGCAAATTGTGTAAATCGTGTGATAGAGTAAATTACAATAAACAAGGAGATTCGGTAAAATAGTCCAAAATGGTGTGTTTTGAAGCATCTATAGTTCAGAGCATGGTTTTCAACCATGAATTGCACATTTCGTTTTATTAAGCTATGAATGTCCTGGACGTGACAAAATGTAAACCAATTCAACATGTTCAAATGTGAAAAGCAACGTCCTAAATTTATGTTGAAAACAAACAATAACCGAAAAACAATTATAAAAGACAGCAACCAACACCAATTACCGTCAGCTAGATATGGTTATGCAACCTTACACCAATTTTTCCGAAAAAAGGCTCATTTTGCTCGGTGGTTGATTGGGATGTACAGAAACGGGCAATTTAATTGTGAACGTTTATTTTTGTATACGAGTCAGATAATTCAGCTTTTGTAGGTATAAAATTTAGAATGGAAACGGGGAATGTGTCAAAGAGACAACAACCCGACCATAGAAAAAACAACAGCAGGTCTTCAATGTAGCGAGAAATTTCCGCACCCAGAGGCGTCTTTCAGCTGGCCCCTAAACAAATATATACTAGTTCAGTGATAATGAACGCCATACTAATTTCCAAATTGTACACAAGAAACTAAAATTAAAATAATACAAGACTAACAAAGGCCAGAGGCTCCTGACTTGGGACAGGCGCAAAAAAGCGGCGGGTTAAACATGTTTATGAGATCTCAACCCTCCCCCTATACCTCTAGCCAATGTAGAAAAGTAAACGCATAACAATACGCACATTTAAAATTCAGTTCAAGAGAAGTCCGAGTCGTCTGATGTCAGAAGATGTAATCAAAGAAAATAAACAAAATGACAATAATACATAAATAACAACAGACTACTAGCAGTTAACTGACATGCCAGCTCCAGACTTCAATTAAACTGATTGAAAGATTATGATTTCATCATATGAATATCAGGCACAATCCTTCCCGTTAGGGGTTTAGTATCATACAATCATAACATATATGAGAAGAACGTAACCCGTGGCATGCCAATAACTGGTTTTTGAATAACGTGTTTAGTTCCGATGCAAGGACCCTATAAGTGAATCAATATTGATTATCTTTAATGACCTGACAACAGTATCGTAACTATATCCCTTCTTGATAAGTCTATTTAAAGGTTTTGTTAGTTCTGAGGTGAATACTGATATTTTTGTGCTTTATAAGGAATATTTCCATAAAAAAGTGGATGTGAAATACCTGAACATATAAGAAGTCTGCATGTTGAGCTATATTTACGAATGATATCCTTATCCCGATGATAAAATTTAGTAAATGTTTTGACTAGTTTGTGATACACATTTTTCATATAAAAGCTCAAAATTAATTGATGAAACTTTCTATATAACAAATGCATTTCTGCTTTTTAAAGTACTTTTCCTTAACCCTATTTCTCCTTACAATTATAAATTAATTTAGAAAAGAGTCAACATATATTTTTTACAGTAATGACAGAAACTACTCGAAAATTGAACTTTATATAAAGTTACACATTATTGTCATCAAACTTATGATGCGACATTCCTATAGGTATGTGTATCTCGTGAAAATTCTCGTGAAAACTTACTTTCCGCTATACAGATGATCTTCTCTCACTAAACAATTCCAATTTTGGTGACCTACCAAACAAGAATATTTACCGGGTTTACAATAACATGAGCAACACGATGGGTGTCCAAAGTGGAGCAGGATCTGCCTACGTTCCAAAGCAAATGAGATCATCCCAAGTTGTTGCTTAGTCTTTATTTGCATATGTCGTGTCTTGTGTACTATGTTTTGTCTGTTTGTCTTTTTCCTTTTTAGCGATGGCTTTTTCAGTTTGTTTTCGATCTATCAGGTTGAATATCCCTCTGGTATCTTTCGTCCCTCTTTTGTTATTATTTTAAGCTTTTTCAAAAAACTTTGTTAAAATTTTATTTTCGATGTTGAAACTTTGAATTAAAAGAAGTGTACGAGTTAAGAGCATCGGTTAATTATTGTTAAATCCACATGTAGGTTACTAAGTGAACTGTGTCAGAGTGATATTGTATTTTTTCTATTTGCTCCTTATACAAAAACGGTTCAAAAAGCATTCAGGGAACGACTGAAAAAAGTAAAATCACAAAAATACTGAACTCAGAGGAAAATTAAATCGGGAAGTCTCTAATCATCGCAAAATTAAAATGACAAATTACATGATGTATTTTTGTCTAATCAATTTACCAGGTTAAAACATCAGTTAACTTATGTAGCTGATCATGTTTGTCAAGCTAAGACGATATGGTATCATTCATTTCAACAAAAGACCAACCGAAAAGTTGAAATATCGATACTTTCATATTGAATTGCCTATATTTATCAACTGATAGACATGGAAATAACAGTAATATTATTAACTTGGTACAGGCATTTTCCAAAGGAAATGTGAGGTTTAAACGGGTTAAATAGCTGAACCTCCCAATTGTCTGACGATTGTTTATAACTCCGTTAAATTGACAAACCCAAACAGACTTATGTGGTAATGATTGGGACCCACCAGTCAAAACTGTGTAAAAGAGATGCGAAAGATACCAGAGGGACAGTAAAACTTAGATATCGGAAATACACTGACAATGCCATGGCTACAAAGAAAAAGTAAACCAGACACAACATCGAAAACTAAAGACTACGCAACACAAACCCCTCCAAAACTGGTTGGTGATCGCAGGTGCTCCGGAAAGGTAAGCGTGTAAACATACATCACATCTGACTAACCACCAACAACACGTTATTGAAGTTCTTTTGATTTTATAAACGGATTTATATGCCCTGTTGTTAAGATCAAAGTGCCCTTTTTTATACTGACAAAAGATTTGGGAACCAGTGTGCGTTAATATGCAATTAAACGAAACGTATGTTGATTTTTCAGCAAAAGTCAGAATAATATATTGTTTTGACACAAAATTACTTCAGACAAAGTAGCCATTAATGGTTAAAATTACAGAATTCAACATAGAAAGCAATGGTGCTATGCATTATTTAATTCCGTTATCCAATTTACACCTTACAGTTAACAATAAATTCAGAAACTGACACTACGTGTGGATGTCTCAACTTACTAGTTGCAAGTTTTCCTGATATCAAGAGAGCAGTATCTGTAATGTAACCGATTGTGTGTTTCTTTTTGCCGATTGTGCATTTTTGACTAAGTTTGCATTTGTATGGCACGTGATAACAAATAACAGGATACGAAAATCCTGTTGATGAACTCGATCTTGCTCCTGGCGGATTTCAGACGTTTCCCTCAACCTGATTTGGTTAATAACATTAATGTATTTCTTTCTAATCGATTGACGATTTTACAGTTGTTAATTCATTTCAATGATCAATAAATTTGAGGAGATATCTTGTAATTATAAATGAGACAATAATCTACAAAACACCAACGGACTAGGACAAACAATTGATAACTGTATAGTATTTTGTTATCTATAAATTGTGTATTTGTTTTTAAATCTTTGACTTCTGATGACTTTTACTAAAACCTTCCATACCTTTATTCATTATTGATTACGATTTATGCACGTTAGAAACCCTTGTAACAACTCTTTTAGGGATACGTGGTTTGCCTGTTTCAAGGCAAATTGTCTTTATTCTCATATATACCTTCATTTTCCAGTGGCAGTTAATTATCACGTCCTTCATCTCGGACGACCTCTATAACAGTCCTACCTATTGATTAATTGTTTATTCGATCTCGTCTTGAACATGCATGCAATATTTTCCACTGAACGCTTTTCAAACAACAATAAATCAATCAATCATTAATGTTTGAATGTCCAAACATTCGGTTGATAAGTACTTCACGAATCGACATTGAAGAAAATATATACCCCTCACCCTAAAAATTGAAATTTAATATATCACATATATAAGCTGAGTATCAAAACAACTTTTGCTGCGTTATTAATCCTAAAGGATATCACAATCTATAATCTAATTAGTTCACTGGCTCGCAAGACACACCAAACACATATGCCAAGACTGACCAATACAGACACATTTTGCTCTGTAGTTTTTTTTTCACACATTCTAAATCTTACAAAACTTAAAGCCTAGGGTGATAGTTATTAATCCCAAAGGATATCACAATCTATAATCTAATTAGTTCACTGGCTCGCAAGACACACCAAACACATATGCCAAGACTGACCAATACAGACACATTTTGCTCTGTATTTTTTTTTTCACACGTTCTAAATCTTACAAAACTTAAAGCCTAGGGTGATAGTTATTGTGGGTAAAGAAGAATTGTACTTTTATAAAGCCTTTATTTGTTTGAGTACAAGGTATCCTGATTTCGTATTATTGATTCATTTCTTGCACAATTTAAAAAAAAGAAATACTCGATGCACCAACTGGTATTTTTTTTTTAATTTGAAGATTCATATTTCTTGTTTTTCTAGAATGTAGGCAAACTCCAGCTTGAGTGTAGAAAGGGAGTTAATCAAGATAAATATTACTACAAAAACAATCCATTTTTGAACTTGAAAAACAAACGTTGTAAAAAAATTCAAAGTACAAGAATAACATGTTTGCTTGAATTTCGATAAGGGTCTAGAAACATTGATTATTTCATTGTATTTAGTTGCATGCTGCTATAATTAAAAATGATGTTAAGTTGAGGCAACAATAGTTTACAGATGATTAAATGCATTTACTCGATTAATGTCATACGATACATTACATTATCATATACTAAATAACATATGATTTTTAATGCATTAAATTTACGTAAATTCCATATTTTTCGAATTGGTGCTTAGCGAGCTAAAGTTTATAACATGCTTCGACTTTTATCACGTGCCTTTCCGTAACGTTATCGCATGGCATTCCGGTGATACTTGTCAAATTCCGGAAAATACACCTCAATGAAAAATATAACACAGTAGGGTACGGAACCGGACTATTATTTGGATACTGGAAAGTTAATTGTGTAAAATGAAGAAAAACAACAATAAACAAATGATAAAATAAATGCATTCTTTAACATAATTTAGAAATTTACTTTAAAAATATTGACTTTTCCAAACAGTGTTCATTATGTATATTGTTGAATTATTTTTTATCGTCCAGATTAAAATATATCATGCTGCTTTTTTTCTTCATTGTTGAGGCGTATGATAGAAAGATTTCATATCGAATGTACTCCATTTTGGGGTCCGACGTCCGTGAACTTTTCACTATTTGAACTTCTATTTGAGAACCACGTAAAAGGATCGATATATATTGATGTGTTATTTTCCTCCATTGTTAAAGCATATGATAAAATGATCATTACGGCTCTTGGGCTGATATTGAACCAAGGGCTGATAATACATGCGATATGCAAAATGCCATGTAATAATCTGATAATATTAAAGTATGTTTTAAGCTGGGGTCACATATTCACGATTTTTACTGCCGTCCTTGACAGGACCATTCCCGATTAAAATTTGTCAAAAGTCTGATCAAGATCCTGTGAATTATGGATGGAAATTCAAACTTTAATTAAAATTTGTAAAACAAATAATTTAATCACGACAACAATCAGATATTGTTCAGGAAGCGTCGACATTCAACCGTTTCCATGCGAATTTATCACGATAAGCCCGTTCTCAATCCGTTTCTAATCTAATTTGTATCTTTCGCCTGGTAAAATTCGACCGAGTCTGTCACGACTGCGTCCCGATACTACCGAATGTAATCCGACAGAGATTAGACAGTGACCAGACACTGAACCGACGCTGACGGAAGTTATCCGTTCGAAAACTGTCGGCACACTCGGGATGATCGGGTACTGTCGGAACGTATTCCTATCACGGTCCTCTCTATCGCATTGCAAACGGCTTTGTCTGGTCTCAGTCGTATTGTATTCTGTAATTGTCGGGACTCTGACGTGGGTATCATTGACTAATTTCGTATTAATAACGGGACTGTTCCGGAACGGTTTCGGCAAAGACGGATCGCAATCGACAAGATCTTGATGCAATCTGGACTCAATCGGCAGAAAAACAGCAATGAAAATTTCTCCAGATCATTCCCGTTCGACAAGACACCGTCCAGAATACACAGAACATTGTTAGGATTTTGATCCGATACAGCAGAATCTGTCACGAAATAGACACGATTGTAATCCGACTAGACAAAATCGGTTGAGTTTCCCCGAATGTTACGGGACACACCTAAGAGTCGGGGTACTAATCCGAACTATTCGGACCCTTCCCGACCCGTACGAATATGTTACGAATTAGAACGACTGCGTTCAGACAATTATAGGGAATTCCAGATAATTGAGGCTAGTAATCCGACTTTTTCACTTTTCGTGTCGTATCGCTGTCTGATCTCAAACGGGAGCAATAATCGGCTATGTGTGAACCCCGCATTCAAGAGGAGCGAAAGATACCAGAGTGACAGTCAAAGTCATAGATCGAAATTTAAAATAAACTGACAACACCATGGCTAAAATTGAAAAAGACAAACGGACAAATAATAGTACACAAGACACAACATATAAAACTAAAGCCCAAGCAACACGAACCCCACCAAAAACGGAGATGATCTCAGGTGCTCCGGAAGGGTTAGCAGATCCTGCTCCACATGTGGCACCCGTCTTTTAAGCTAGACGTAACTCAATTGTGAGTATTGAATGTTAAAAAAAGAATTATAAAATAAAACGGAGATAATTTTACTAAGGTAACACTACAAAAGTCTAAAAGTCTGAAAAGACCAGTTTTTGTCTTAATTTGCATGAACTTTTACTCGACATTCTCCAAAAGTATGACTTGTGTCTAATTTTTCTTGACAAATTCTCATTCATATCAAATTTGTATGAAATTTATTTGACATATTCTCGACATTTTGAATATTGTCTTAAAATTTCTTGACAAATTCTTGACATTTGAATACTGTCTTGAAATTTCTCGACATGTTCTCGACATTCTTTTTTTTTCTCAATATGGCTTGACATATTCTGAACATTTTGAATTGTGTCTTAAATTTACTTGACAGTTCTGAGTTTTACAAATCAAGACCAATATTCATGATATAACTTTAATATTTATTTCTCTTTATATAATATACTGTTGTTTCAAGTTAAACTTCAATAATAAAAGTTGGGCATGTAAAATAATTGAAAATTTGGGTATATAAATATCTTTACAAATGCAAATATGGCTATGAAATCTAATGTATAAAATGATTTAAATGTGGGTGTGTTGATATAAAACAATTTAAAATTGGGTTTTTAAATAATTACAAATTTTGATTACTTAATCTTATAAATTAAATGATTAAAACCAATCATACTGTAGACAATATTTCGTTCTACATTCATAATATTCAATGTTTATATTGTAAATAATTATTGTACCAAAATGTGGTTTATTTAAATAGCAAATTATGATGATACATGTATACAAATGATTCATTTAACAGATTTGTGTAATGTCATCTGTTGGAATATATATTAAGTATTACACATGGACAGGATGTTCTCAATACAATTAAGGTATTCCACACCCCAGATTACACGTAACTGTCAAATAAAAATTACTGCTTTACCTGTAATAAGCTAATATCAGTTGACCGACCATGCCACTATAATTTAAAAAGTTTGTTCATAGGTGAAAATGAAAATCATCATTTTGATGAAAAAAAAAAGAATGAATTAAAATTGATTTTCTTCATCAAAATTATGAAGTTAATTATTTTAAAATAAAAAAAATTGAATATTTCCCAAAGATTAAAAGAAAAATATTATCTACTCCAGGAATAACAAGTGAAACTGCGAGCTACTGCTCACTGATGATACCCCCGCCGCAAGTGGATAATATTAATAGTGTAAAAATATGCAGGTGTTCGGTAAACAGGAAGTTATTGAGTGACGACTCTGAAAACACATTACACGGTATAGCTGACTTATATAAACCTTGAAACCAAATTTCAGAAATCCTTGTATTGTTGTTCCTGAGAAAATTGTGACGAAAATTTTTAACTTGGCTATTTTGGGTAAAATCATACAAGTGTTCGGTAAACAGGAAGTTGTCAAGTGATGAATCTGAAAACGCATCACACGGTATAGCTGACTTATATAAACCCTGAACCCAAATTTCAGAAATCCTTGTATTGTAGTTCCTGAGAAAATTGTGACGAAAATTTTCAACTTGGCTATCATGTGTAAAATCATACAAGTGTTCGATAAACAGGAAGTTGTCAAGTGATGAATCTGAAAACGCATCACACGGTAAAGCTGACTTATATAAACCCTGAAACCAAATTTCAGAAATCCTTGTATTGTAGTTCCAGACAAAAATGTGACGAAAATTTTCAACTTGGCTATCATGTGTAAAATCATACAAGTGTTCGGTAAACAGAAAGTTGTCAAGTGATGAATCTGAAAACGCATCACACGGTATAGCTGACTTAGATAAACCCTGAAACCAAATTTCAGAAATCCTTATTTGTAGTTCCTGAGAAAAATGTGACGAAAATTTTCAACTTGGCTATCATGTGTAAAATCATACAAGTGTTCGGTAAACAGGAAGTTGTCAAGTGATGAATCTGAAAACGCATCACACAGTATAGCTGACTTATATCAAACCTGAAACCAAATTTCAGAAATCCTGGTAGTGTAGTTCCTGAGAAAAATGTGACGAAAAATATTCATTGGACGGACGGACGAACGGACTGACGGACTGACGGAAGGACAAACAGAGGTAAAACAGTATACCCCCTTTTTTTCAAAGCGGGGGTATAATAAAAAAAATGTATTTATAATTGGTCAATTTTAACTGCCTACGAGACACCCATTTTTAGTAAAGCAAATTTGACTGGCAGTTTTGGGAACGGTAAATATCTAAATACTGTTTGTCAGTAACTTCAACTTATATTCCAAGTGAAAACAATGAATTAAACTTTTAATAAAAATAAATAAAAATTAGACTACATTGGGGATTATTCAGGGTATTCCAATTTAGTTGAACCAAAAGGGTATCTTACTATACCAAATTAATCCTTGATTCTTCAAAGTCTAGTTTAGCTATAATAAGTATATAACAGCAATAGAATGTCATAAACAGTGCAGAATAAGTTTGTTCACATTTGAAATAGTGTCAAGACATATTCAAGACTGTAAAGAATGTGTCGAGACATATTCAGACATTTTTTAGAATGTCAAGAATATGTCAAGACATATTCAGACATTATTAAGAATGTCAAGAATATGTCAAGACAAATCGAGACATTATCAAGAATGTCAACAATATGTCAAGACAGATCGAGACAAATTTAAGACAGTCAAGAATTGGTCGAGACTAATCCAGACTCTTATCAGATGATACAGGAAGTGTCGAGAAAGTTTAAGACAATGTTCATACTGTCAAGACACTTGTCAAGAAAAATCAAGAACCTTATTAGACAAATTCATACTATGTCAAGAACTTTTAAAAAGGATTTAGACAAATTAAGAATGTCGAGTAAAAATTCATGCAAATTCAGGCAAAAACTGGTCTTTTCAGACTTTTTGACTTTTGTAGTGTAAGTTAAGTATGTACACCTCTGAGGAGCCAAAAATTTCTAGAATTAAACTTTTTTCTTAACCTGATTTTTGGGTTTAAAAGACTGTAACAAAATAATTGGTGAAGAAAACATCATATGGTGGTGCACTCTTTTTTTCGCTACGGCCCTTTGAAAATGATGATTTTCCCATTTTTCATCGATTTTTATCTATTTTTAGGCTATTAGCGTGAAAAAAATCACAGTTCCACAATTAAACTTTTTTCCTACTCTCTATAAAGATGAAGTGGACCAATCTGAATAAATTTTACTTACAAAAACTATAGGTAGATGTTAATATAAGAAAGTTTTAACATATTTTGAAGCTTTTTTGTGTAAAATTTACCATGCTGTCAATTTTGGATTTTTGTGAATTTTCTCAGTTTTAAGAACAAAATGCGTATTATTTCAATTTTTTGGTTATAAATGATTGAAAAAAATACATATCTAAGAAATTTGAAAAGACCGAAATGAAATGGGATGTGCATGATTCTTGTAAAATAATTTTTTGTATCCCTCACCCATTTTCTCAAAATTTTGGCTAAAAATACTGACTTGATTGGTCTTAAAATTTGAAAACTGGATTACTCAAAAACCATTCATTGTAAATACACAATTTTTTCACAGATTTATGTTTGATTATAATATTTTTAAAATTTATTGATATTTTTCACCTCTATCACATGTTTTGGAAATAATTCAAGAAAGAGATTTCAACGAGGCTGAACGAGACTGAAAAGTAAGAAGAATACATCCTTAAATAAGAGAGAAGTTCATAAACATGAAAACATCAATATAATACTGATTACATTCTTTTCGGTATTCATTTTCACATAATATGTCAAATTGTTTTCCTTAACAATAAATTAAAAGCGTATGGTAGACTTTTTATTTTCAATCCTTCCCGTTTAAGGTTTAAAATGAAAAAAAGTATACCATAATTTCTTTACCTAACTTATATAGCTATCGTGGAAATGGATTACCACTACAGCTATTTTATGCTTACTTCCCTCACGTTGTTAAGTGAAAGCAAAATACTTAATTTCGAACTAAGTATTAAAAAAGCTTCTAACTTGAGACCTTTATCAAGAACTAAAATCATTATATCATATTTTGTTATATTCATCATTGTTCATTAGATACATTGTCATGTAAGAATAGATATTTACACAAATACACATTGAAGATGGTCAATATTGTATATATTATCCTGATAAATATAAACCCTTTTACTTTACACTTTGCATAAAAAAGTTAGGTTTTACTAAAATCAAATCTTTTATATTTTACCAAAAAATAGCAATTCATACTAATGGCTTCATTACGATTTTTCTCTTTATACAAAGATACGTTTGAGGGGATACATCAATAACTACATTAAAAATTATAAACATTCAAATATGTCTGATAATGTAAAGGTTAACCTCACTGCCAGAGAGTGATAACTAGAGGCTCTTTAGAGCCTGTGTCGCTCACCTTGGTCTTGTGCATATTAAACAATGGACACGGATAAATTCATGACATAATTGTGTTTTGGTGATAGTGATGTGTTTGTAGATCTTACTTTACTGACATTCCTGTTGCTACAATTATCTCTATCTATAATGAACTTGGCCCAGTAATAACAGTGGAAAATATTTTCTAAAAATTTACAAAAATTTATGAAAAATGTTAAAAATTAAATATAAAGGGCAATAACTCCTTCAGGGGTCAATTGACTATTTTGGTCATGAAAACTTATTTGTAGATCTTATTTTGCTGAACGTTATTGCTGTATACAGTTTATCTCTATCTATTATAATATTCAAGATAATAACAAAAAACGGCAAAATTTCCTTAAATTACCAATTCAGGACAGTAACCTAACAACGGGTTGTCCAATCCATGTGAAAACATCAGGGCAGATAGATCTTGACCTGATAAACAATTAAACCCTGTCAGATTTTCTCTTAATGCTTCGGTTTTTGAGTTATAAGCCAAAAACTGCATTTTACCCCTATGTTCTATTATTAGCCGTGGCAGCCATTTTGGTTGATTGGCCAGGTCACGCCACACATTTTTTAAACAAGTTACCCCAATGATGATTGTGGCCAGGTTTAGTTTAATTTGGCCCAGTAGTTTCAGAGAAGAAGATTTTTGTAAAAGATAACTAAGATTTACAAAAAATGGTTAAAAATTGACTATAAAGGGCAATAACTCCTAAAGGGGTCAACTGACCATTTTGGTCATGCCGACTTATTTGTAAATCTTACTTTGCTGAATATTATTGCTGTTTACAGTTTATCTCTATCTATAATAATATTCAAGATAATAACCACAAACAGCAAAATTTCCTTAAAATTACCAATTCAGGGGCAGCAACCCAACAACAGGTTGTCCGATTCATCTGAAAATTTCAGGACAGATAGATCTTGACCTGATAAACACTTTTACTGCATGTCAGATTTGCTCTAAATGCTTTGGTTTTTGAGTTATAAGCCAAAAACTGCATTTTACCCCTATGTTCTATTTTTAGCCATGGCGGCCATCTTGGTTGGTTGGCCGGGTCACGCCACACATTTTTTAAACTAGATATCCCAAAGATGATTGTGGCCAAGTTTGGATTAATTTGGCCCAGTAGTTTCAGAGGAGGAGATTTTTGTAAAAGATAATTAAGATTTACGAAAAATGGTTAAAAATTGACTATAAAGGTCAATAACTCCTAAAGGGGTCAACTGACCATTTTGGTCATGTTGACTTGTTTGTAAATCTTACTTTGCTGAACATTATTATTGTTTACAGTTTATCTCTATCTATAATAATATTCAAGATAATAGCCAAAAACAGCAAAAATTCCCTAAAATTACCAGTTCAAGGGCAGCAACCCAATAACGGGTTGTCGGATTCATCTGAAAATTTCAGAGCAGATAGATCTTGACCTGTTAAACAATTTTACCCCCATGTCAGATTTGCTCTAAATGCTTTGGTTTTTGAGTTATAAGCCAAAAACTGCATTTTACCCCTATGTTCTATTTTTAGCCATGGCGGCCATCTTGGTTGGTTGGCCGGGTCACGCCACACATTTTTTAAACTAGATACCCCAATGATGATTGTGGCCAAGTTTGGTTTAATTTGGCCCAGTAGTTTCAGAGGAGAAGATTTTTGTAAAAGTTAACGACGACGGACGACGGACGACGACGGACGACGACGGACGACGGACGACAAGTGATGGGAAAAGCTCACTTGGCCCTTTGGGCCAGGTGAGCTAAAAATGTGTTAATTTCCAACAGTTATTTTACAAAAATTACGATAAACATCAAGTAATGAATATAAAAAGAATTTTCTCTTTTGGTTTTGCATTTTCCAATCATTAACCAGGAATCTCGTTTAACACTTATTTTATAAGATGGATAACTTGCACACATGATTAAAGGATTTTTGAAAGATCGAAATGCTTACTTTCTTAGCGGATATTCAATTTGAACCGACTGATATAACATGAGAAATTCTATAACTTTAAGAGCGAATGTATCAATAAAGAGTTGACGAAAAATACACAGAACTATTTTTTCTGTAGTGAATTGTTTATGAGACATATAAGACTTTGTTCATTGCTTAGACTTAAATCGATTTTTTTCAGTCTGATCGCATTTCAGTTTCAGAAACCACTGTTTTTAACCGATTCTGAATCGGTCTTTCTCGAAAATATAACGGGTGAAAAATACTCATCATTAAGATGCCGTGAAGGGTGACAGACATTCTGATCAGAAAAAAAAGTTTGCAATGTCATTCTTCATTTCAGTTCTGTTATCTATATATCATGTATGTACATATAACCGAACAAACATTAAAAGCTAGTGCGAAGGACTCATGCTTTTTCAATTGGTTTACAGCAACTTTATCCCATTAATAGATGAAAGGAAATGATAAGTGAAAATACAATCAATAGGTCTTTTTATCTATACCTTTTAGTTTGTTAGGAAATTTTAACAGCATGAATAGGATACACTTTGGTTTTTTTCCGTTTTCTATTTCTTTAAATGACTTTGACCTAGTACAAATATACAAGAGCCTTTGCACTTGCCATAACAGTAAACACATTATTCATTAAACAAAAGATGCTACTTCAATGCAGTGTAGAAAAAAATATAATTATCAAAAAGTACCGTTAAAATCACAGTCTCGTATTGATTCCGGTATTATACATAGAAAAAAAACCCGATTGGTATTGTCAATAGTTTACAATTATTACTATGGTTATAATAAACCGTATAACCATATAAACACTGTTTTGACAATGTAGAAATCATATTTAAGTATATTTTGGTGCAAAGTAGTTAATATCTAAATGGGGATATATAATAAACAGTTGGGATTTATTTTAGTTCTTGTGTTAATCGAGCACCAACAGTTATCAGTTTTTTGTAATAGTAAGTAATGTATAAAATAAATATGTGAAGGTCTTAGAAATTTTTATTTCATTCGATGAAAACTCATTTTGCATTTCCCCAAACCAGGGATATTTTTCAAAACCAGTATAGTTTGTCTTTACACTTTTTCGTACAGGAGAGTTATGCTCTTTTCGTACATTCTACTATTATTTGAACCATGAAAATAGCATTTTTGTAAATCTATAAAACTTATGATTTAGTTTGTAACTTAAAATATCAAATTCAAATCAGCAATGCATTTCTTCTGCAGGAGTATACAATTTTCTGTATTTATGTATACCAAATTAAATACAATTTATATAAGTACGTCCAAACAAGTGACATTTCTACGAAAGATCCACTATATTGGATCGTCAGTTAAGGTGATACACGGCTAAAAAGACATACTGTATTCATAACCACTCTTAATATCAGCACAAAATGTTAAAATTGCTTCGGAAACAAATCATTTCTGAATATTTTCTTTGTTTGAAAAATTAATAGAAGAACATAAGCTTACTTCTTGATTAAACTTTCAATTACGGGACATTTGTAGAGATGATTGCCTTTTAAAAATGTCAAAACTAATATATTGTTATTAACAGTTGTAATCAGATGTAAAGAAGTTGTAATGCAATTTTCTTTTATTGCAAACTTAATAGTAACAAGCTGTGGATTTTCTGAATTTTTAGTCTTTCAGGTTTTTTTAATCATTGATCTACCTGTCGAAATGTAGAAATTTGGATTGTTATAAAATATCTTTATTTTGTAGCTCAAAATTTAATAATCTACATTTAAAAGACTACCCAACATTTCTTTTGAATGTTACATTAAAATTTATTTATCTTGTATTTAGAACTTAAAAAGAAATTTATATAATTGCATTAAACCTTCTCCATACTTTTTTAGCCTTATTTCACTCCATATAATCTGGATATTATCCCATGTGACACAGCATCAATAGTTTTTTTTTAAGTCAGAAGATATGCTGGATGTTTTGCTGACCAACAAGATGAAAGGACCTTACCCTACTACTTACGAAATGACCAAGAAAAAATGACCAACGATTTATGTCTATCGCATTGTTGTGCATTTATGAAAGATTCAATATTCATGGGAACGGAGGTAGGTATTTATCAATTATGGACTTTAACGAGGTAAATACGTTATATATGGACCTGTTCAGATTATATTGACCGAGAAGAAAGTCCGAGTGTCGATACAATCTAACAGGTCCATATAGAGTGTTGACTGAGTGAAAGTCCTTAATTTATTAATTACATAATATACAAATCCTGAATTAGGAAAATGACATTCAATGTTCTTTCTGTGTATTTTTAAATTGTATTTTGCAAGAATTTTAACATGTTATTGAAAATATCAACTTAATTTTAACAAGTTTGTTGTATTAGCTTTCTTGTATTATGATCGTCTGCATTTGACATAAAGTTCTTGAAATACCTGATAAACTTCCTAATGTTATTTTGTCTGCAGCGGCGCTTCCTCTATTGTTGTAATGTATGACGTCATGACATTATAAATCAAAATTGAGCCAATTTTTGTTATATATTGACCAGCAATATACATATGAGTATAGCGTCGATATAAATTAAAAACCGAAACAAGGCAACATACAGATCTGTATACGTAAAATTACAGATGATGTTTGATATGTTACTTATGTCGTAACTACAATACCCATTCCTTTAGACGACTATGACCTACCGATTTAGATTTATAACAGCATAAGCAACACGACGGGTGCCACATGTGGAGGAGGCTCTGCTTACCCTTCTGGAGCACCTAAGATCGCCCCAGTGTTTGGTGGGGTTCATGTTGCTTAGTCTTTAGTATATATGTTGTGTCTTGTGTACTTGTATGTGTATTTTAGCCTTTTTATTTTTAACCATGGCGTTGTCAGTTTATTTTCAATCTATTAGTGTAACTGTCCTTCTGGTATCTTTCGTCCCTCTTCTATACTTGTATCATCAGTTTATCTTTTGAAATTTGCGTATCAAAAAGTGAACATTTAAAACTACTATGAAAACTTTGAATTCATAATATTTGAAGGAACAACCTTTTAAATATATAACGGTGAAATATGACAAGATCTAGAATATACATGTATATGAGTTATCATGTTCAGAGTCTGTTTCTAAAATTTGAATGTTTTTAATAGTTTAATTTTGGCTTAAAGATATATTTAGTTGTAGAAAGCGATAAAGTAGTAAATATGTGGACAAAGAAACACGTTCACTTTCAGTTTTATTTAACATAAGTTACTGTTTATAAAGTGATGATTTATTTGAAACGCTGTAATTTGACTACTTTAGCCTAGACACATATGATCTCGGTCTGTGGGTTGTTTTGATTTTATGCTCTTCAATCTTATTCAGTTTGGATTTCAAATAGTTTTGATTTTAGGGTCACTGATAATTGGATATAAGAAGACAAAACACTCGTCTGAGGATTCCAACTGGTGTATACGCAGTCATATTTTAAAGGACACGAAAGATCTCTTTAAAACATCATATAACTGTTATCTTACAATATCAAAAAAAATCGTATCCTTATGAACATCTTCGTACACGCAATGTTGTTGTCATTCGGGCTGATGTTTAACAACTACAAATGGCCTTGTATATAAAAATATTCTACAGACTTCGTGGTTTAGTAAAATCATTGAGCATTTGTAATTCACTGTCGCCGTAATTGACGGGGTACCATTGAATTATCTTATATATATGTTTGTAGCTCAAACAATGTTTTTTTTATACTACTACTCTCACTCTTTTGGCCTGCACAACCCCTTATAAAGATTTATATTCTGGAAAAATAACCAGTAACATGAGTAAGTTTTTTGTTTAGATCATTTAAAAGGAAAATGTGAATAATATATCAATACTTTTTTTAAAGGAAGGATTCCAGTGTCATTGTAGCAACAATTCGGCTAACTCACAAACGTTTGTACAAGAAAATGAGGAGTCCTGTGATATGCCTTGTGTTGGAAATAAATTTCAAAAGTGTGGAGGTGTATGGAGTTTAAGTATATATAGAATAGGTCAATACATAATAATACTAGTACTAATTATATGATATAAGAAGACTAACACATAAATCAAACAATCACGGTTAATAATAGAAGGATGAATGAGTTCTTAATTTGACCGGAAATGAATTGATGAAAGTTTACTATGTTATAATATGAATCAAAACATTATCCAACAAATATAAATTCAAAAAATAAATTGTAAACAATTCACCTTAGATTTATAAAAAGATTTAAGGGAGTACAACTATATGTTATTATTATTAGAGCGTGGAAAACAGGGTAAGCATTTTTTATATGCTTGTCGCAGTCATACAGACCAGACCATCATATGAATGGAATAAAAAGAAAGAAAGAACTTTTGAAGAAATGATATTTGACAAATCAATTTTCATTTACACAAACTTATCATAGATACCAGAATTAAAATTTGCATTACTAAATTCTGAGATTTAATGCTAAACAGCAAAATATTAAGGCCTTCTTTTAAGATATTTTGATGAATATTAAGCTATAAAGACGCGCTTAAACCTGAAATATATTCGAAGCAATGTTCAAATTTTTACTTCCACCAATGAATTACTTTGATCAAAACTGCCATTTGACACCAAGTACGTCAATTTCGTGAGATCTTTTGATGAATATTAAGCTATGTCAACGCACTTAAACCTGAAAAATATTCGAAGCAATGTTCATATTTTTACTTTAAGTGACTGTCTCTGAACAAGAAACCAAAATGACACAGACATTAACAACTATGGATTACCGTATGCCTTCAACAATGATCAAAACCAATACCGAATAGTCAGCTATATATTGCACTTTGAAAATATTTCTCAAACGACGCCTCTTTTGGGGAGATCAAGAATATTCATAGAAAATTAATGTTGTTGACATACTGGTTCCCAGTTATTCTCTCTGTGTTCCATCTCATAGAGACATTACTTGGGACTGTTACCAGTAAAAATACATGTGCATATGTTTACATTGAAATGTGGTAACCCTTCATTCCAGGTAGGGGTAGTAAAGAAAAGTTGTGTTAGTTTAAACTTTGAAATGTTCAGGGCATATACACGTTGAAAATATGCCGCACAGCCCTATATTTTGACCTTTGAAAAAAATTGTAGTGCATATGAACTTTCAGTTCTAGAAAAAAATTAAAAACTTCTTAGTAAAAGTGGTACAGTTTTAGCCATAAAAGAAGTTCCTATGGGAAATTGCATTGTCAATATTTACAGAAATGCAACCTATAAAAGGCTCCGAAATGACATTGTAAAATATTTTAAACGAGAACACTAACGGCCTAATTTATTTACAAAAAAATGAACCAAAAACAAATATGTAACACATAAACAAACGGCAACCACTGAACTACATGCTCTTGACTTGGGACAGGCACATACATACAGACTGTGGCGGGATTAAACATGTTAGCGGGATCCCAACCCTCTTTTAACTTGGAAGTAGTGTAATGTTAAATGGACGATATTACGAAATAATCGTTCGGGTTGAATGTCAATGAAACAGCAACATAACAAGTAAAATAACTACCAACACACGATACTGTCTTAACAAAATTGACAAGCTCTCAATTTTTATAACAGAGTTAATAAATAAAAACTTACGGGATAACAAATCAACTAAAATCAGATATTTTCAACAAAATGTTATTTAACTAATACAAACAAGTCATATGATGTATAAACATATTATTCTTGATTGCTAAAAAATCAAATTGCACACGTTACACTTGGATGACAAGGGTTATACATCTCCTGTTTTCGTACCTCATTGATCGAAGGTCTTTTTTATAACTTATATACGTTTGTGATAAATATTCCATTGACAACAAGTTTTTCCTTACTGATGATAATTTTAAATAAAAAGCCCTTGACATGATCCAAAGAAAACGTATATAATTTTGGCAAATATATTAATGCATTTAAATAGAAAAAGCAACGAGCCACTCCAATATATGTATATAAATTAGTAATATAAATTTTAATTTGAAATGTGATATTAATATTCGTTTTTTGATTTTTAGGATGTTCTGATACAACAAAGGCAATATACTCATCTAATGACATTAAAATATACACAGAGACACCATATGTACAATCAGATGCAGATCTAACAACTCATCCAGAAAATACAGGAAGCACACCATCAGTAACTCCTGAAATTGCAACTGGTTCATTGAACACTTCCAATGAACACACGAACAATCCTGGGAGAACATCTACGTCATCCATATCAACTTTTTCATCGACCACAGCCGACATCAAAACGACAATATATCCATCAAATACAAAAACAATATTCACAATGTCCTCACGTAAACAAACAGATACAACACTAACAACGTACCAGGAAAACGCAGATAGTACATCACCAGGGACCCCTGAAATTACAACTTCGTCTGCTTTTGGAACTGATTCCTTAACCACTAATAAAGAAAAACAGAAACAACCAGTAATGATATTTACATCTACATATTCTGAATCAACTCGTTCACCAACCACAGGCGACATAACATCAAAAGCTGAGGAAAATGCACCTTACTGCTCTTGTATAAAATGTGTTTCAAAAAATCAGACGTTTTTAACCAAATCAGACTCGGGAAACACCGTCAATTTGTTGAATTTGAGGATAAACAAGAAAGACACGAACAAGTACAAAAGAACAAAACAATCCGCATTTGATTCCCGAAAATCTTCAAGATATCTTGGCATAGGAGGCATCATTGTCATTTTACTCCCTGTTTTGTTTATTATTAGTATTGATGTTTTGAAGTTTATTAGTGTTGCTTAAACAAGCTGAGAATTTAGTTTTCGATGGATGTTTTTTGTTCATTAGTGATTGTTGACTTTTTACTAGGTGTTAGATACTGCGAGTCCCCTTAGATCTGTATGAAGTGTCTTTTAGTTGTTGGAACGTACCAGTACGAATCTGATTAGTTTATTCAACTGATTTTTATAGTTCGTTCATATGCTGTAGTGTTACATCACTGTTCCGGGTCATGGGAGGGTTCAAATCCCGCAAACATTTTAACCCCGACACATTCTGTGGTGAAGTGCAGAATGAGGCCGTTCGTTTGACTATTAATTAGGGACTTTCCGTTTTGATTTTTTTTTGGAGTTCAGTATTTTTGTGAATTTACTTTTTTCTAGTTTGCATCGATTACAATTTGTGATTTCGGGGCCTTTTTTTTTACTGACTACGCGGTATGGGCTTTGTTTATTGTTGAAGGTCTTACGATGACCGATATCTGTTAATTTATGTGTCATTTTGGTCTTTTTTGGAGAGTTGTCATATTGACGATCATACCACATCTTCTTTTTTCAAACAGCTTACGAGCAGCCAATTTCCATAATCTTGAATCAATTTAAGTTTGTTAATTTGGTTTTTAGGAAAACGGTAAAACATATACTATACTTGATTTTTGTTTTACCAAGTACTTGTACATGTATGGAATTTGTTGAGCAAATGTTCTTCTTCTCCATTCTCAAGGCGATAATGCAATACGACAAAAGAAAAATAGAGTTTAATAATTTAGCTTTTAATTTTAAATGTTGATGCAAATAGATTAAAAAAGTCGTTTCTGGAGTTTTTAATATTATTTCAACTACCGTATCAAAAAAGAATTTGTATATAGGTCTTTAAAATCAAACTTCTCATTTCAAGTTTAAATCTATTTTAAAGGTACTCACGGGCTGATACATATATTGTTTAGAAATAACTTTTCGGTTGAAAACTCTTACTTACCTAGAACGTATTGATAAGCAAAACCTTAAAACCAATTCGACATTTTGTACATGTAAAATTTAAAACGAAAATTGGGAATATGTCAAAGAAGCAACAACACGACCAAAGAGCAGATATACATATATATATATATTATATATGTTTTTTTTTCTTTTTTTTCATGCTTTATTTGGTCACATGTTTTCCAATATATATTATGTTTTTACCGTAAGTGAAAAGCGTTACATGCAAATAACCATTTAATTTATTTGATTGATTTGCTGCTTGTGCTTGTTTGAAAGTTGGTTGATGTAGATAAAATTGAAGCCATATCGGTTGGCTCAAGAAAAAATGGTTAAAAAATAAGACACAATCAAGAAATACAGCATGAAACCTTAAACTGTAAGGGATTCGTATCAATCTCTTAAATGAGGATACAAAATTTGAAAACTAAACAGAACGTATTGATAGTTTGAAAAACCGTACTTTGATCTTAATGGTTTATTTTTACAAATTGTGAGACTTGTCACTCTTATCACATATATATCTATAAAAAGCCTTTTAAATACTAACATAAAGGAATTAGAAATTATTTGTTATCAAAACTCTCCCCTTTTTGATACAGGTCGTGACATTTCTTCCAATCAACCATTTCCATTAAGGTTAAGCAAGAAAAAAAAAGGAATTCTTTCTTTTTGTGGGACGGAAAGACATGATATTATGAATAACTATGAAGAAGGAGATTATAAATCTTTCATATGAATCCATTCCAGTAAAACTCTAAAATGTTTTTGCTTAATAAATTGCTAGATCTTGAATCTGTGGTCTCATAATAATTTTATTATCAAATAATTCCGAAAAAATAGCAGTTATAAAATATTGCACTTGGGGAAAGAGGTTTCGTCCTTTTTAGCGAGAATTTTCTCCTAATCTGTTTAAATAAAGGCCATACAAAAAGGAAATATGAAAACAATGCCACACAAATCTTGAGTCAACCAATTTGGATCGATATTGATGTTAAGCTATATGGAAAGCTATTTACCAATGAAAATTACTGTAATAAGAGTATATGAATTTTTTAAATAAATGTTTTTTCTTGTTTTGTTTTCTTGTTTTTTTATTTGTTTGTTCGTTAATTTTTGTGTTTTTTTTGTGTTTTTTTTTTTTTTTATCTCAGATGAATAGGAAAACTTACATTTGAACAGCTTACATCTCATAATACAGTTAATACCAATACCAATTTTGTTAAATGTTATGGTCTTAATAATGCGATCCAAAGTAATTGGAATTTTTTTATTTTGGAGCCGAGTAGACATGGTAGAGATCCATTAATTCAGTCCAGTCTGAGAGAACATACAAGAAGTAGAACATATTTAAACAAACAAAGTTCTAACGCATAGCTGTTACTTTGTCACTTTGTCAATAGATTAAATATATTTCTTGCAAACAAAATTACATTGATTTTATAAAACTGTTTATTAGCAAATTTTAATGACTTCGTTTCGTAGTGGACATTTTGTCAGGGACACACCTTCTGAAATTAAAATCCTAAGTTAAAAGCTGTTTATTAAAATAAGTTGGCTCTAAACATACTTTTAATTTTTAAGGAACTTATATTAAGTAAAAATAAAATATATTTCTACATTTTTTTACTATATTTTAGAGTATGAATGTTGAACAGGCATTCTAGGGACATGCCATTTTGGTTGTTTTGGACCATTCAGGAATCAATATCGTATCAATCCCTCTAACAGATAGACTGTTTCTTTGCTTAAAAATGTTAAATCTAATTCAATGTACTGACTGCACAACAAATTACTTGTAAAGATCAAACACATTTTTTTTTAAAAGTGGCTAGGACAAGAAATCACGTTTTTATTGAAAAACGCCCTTATACAGAAAAGTCTTCTCTCGTTTTTATATTCCTTAGATGCAGTTGTTCACTATTTGTTAATCAGGATGGTGCGATATTTTCTCGTGGATGATTTAATAGATTTTCTAAACGGATGTTAAAAAGGTGTGCGTGCTTGCGTACACATCCGAAATAAAATATATCCGAACTCAACTTGAAAACCGCGAAAATTCAAAAACTTCTCAATTATTATGATTACATTGTACATCGATGATATTTTAAGTTTATATATTTAATATCAATTGGTAAAAATAATTAAAATGATATACCGAAAAAAATTCTCTTCTTTATTTTAATGAAAGAAAGCCACTAAAAAAATCGATTTGATTTTAATTAAAAAAAAACTAAGAATATTTAGACAGATTATACATATAATTGAAATAGCATGAACAGGTTTTGAGATCTCCCAAAATATAGAGAATCATCAAACCCAAACTACTTAATAATTGGTAAGAATATTTTTTTTCAAGATACTTAACAAATAAACACAAATTAATTGGAAAAAAGCCGATTTGTTATTTGTAATGTCTCCTGACCCCTTTTGCCCCAAACTCCTTTCCATGCATAAACAATGCAATCCGTTCTACAGTCAGGAGCCTGTAATTCAGTGGTTGTCGTTTGTTTATGTGTTACATATTTGTTTTTCGTTCATTTTTTTTACATAAATAAGCCGTTAGTTTTCTCGTTTGAATTGTTTTACATTGTCTTATCGGGGCCTATTATAGCTGACTATGCAGTATGGGCTTTGCTCATTATTGAAGGCCGTACGGTGACCTATAGTTGTTAATGTCTGTTACATTTTGGTCTTTTGTGGATAGTTGTCTCATTGGCAATCATACTACATCTTCTTTTTTATGTACCCCCTTTTTTGTGGAGAAAAATAATGATTATATATGTATAGGGATCATGGAAGCATGACAAGAGGAAGCTCCCCTCACACTTATATGCCAGTCAGTGGACCGGACCCCCTTATAAGTATTATAAAACGTTCTGGATTAGCCACTTATTATTCATTCGTTTATAATACTGCATCACTGCTTCTTGTCCGATCATCATCTGCTCATCAAATATATCTGTACCCTTCAATTTTGACAATGAGATTTTTCTGTCGCAATTGACTGACATTAAGTCAACGTTGAATACCATGACATTAGACCAACGTTGAATTTAGATAGATCAACGTCACGACCAAATTTCAACCAAATGTCAACGTTGTTACAACGTTGAGTGTCCACTGGGACGCTATTTATGGTGTATAGTGTAAGACATAATGAATCGAACACTGTTAAAGACCCAAAATTAATCATTAAATGTGTAATTAAAATATATTTTCAACAATCTGTTAACAAATCTAATAAAAGGTAAACATGTCAAAAATAAGGGTACAGCAGTCAATATTGTGTATAATTTTAATCAAAATAAACATTCGATAAATATGCAAACTTCTATTATAACGCATAGTAACTTTTGGTTGCTATTCTACTCAAATTCATCAGAACTCACGGGAATTTGATAATCTTAAAAATAGAATTAAGATGACGACAAAAAATACATTATATCGCTAAGAACAATGAGTTCCGATAATTTCAATGTTGTTTGCTTTTGTTTCAATCAGGTCGAAAAATTCATCTGTTTCTTCTGGGGTGTATTGAAATGAAAATGATCAGCGATGGCAGAAAAGTAAAAATAAAAAGATAGGTTCACATAAGTGTTATCCAATTGAACGATGACAACAGTTAATAATTGAAAGAATACTAACAGCTATATGTATCAACAGTTCGAATTGACAATAGAGTCAGTTAAAATACATTATTTACTAACCCTGTATATTTGTCTCCATTTGTTTTTGTTTGTTTCGAGATTGCAAAAGGAAGAATCGAATACACCTTCGTTTGGTTTTACGTTGCTGATTTCCATAATAGAAATATAATTGGTGCAAATATCCAAGAGTCTGCATACTTGCCGTAACATTAAACACATTATCCCTTAACCGCTCGACGATACTCCAGTGCAGTTTATAAATGTAATTCTGTAAAATCAACGTTTACATTACAGCCACGAATTGATTCAGTTGCAAACACAAAGAAAAAGAAACAATTGTTATCATCAAGAATAAAGAACTATTAATATGGTTATAATTCACGGCGTGGTTCTATAATCAGAGTTCGGTGCATGTAGAAACCTAAATTTGCTTTGGCCCAACGTGCCTAATGAACAAATAAAGACGTTTAAAGTACAGCTGGTACATATTCTAGTCGTTTGGTAATCGATCGACTAAAACTATCAGTATTTTGTGATGGTAAGTAATTAAGATAATTGAATAAAGGACTATACTTTTTTCCATTCGATGACATCTCGACTTTCATTTAACAAACCAGGGACTGTTCTTCTAATATGTTCTATTTTTTTACCTTTCGTACAACTGAGTTTTACTTTATTTTCATGCATTTGAATATAGTTTGTTAGTTGAAAAAACTTTTAATTGAGCTAATACAGCTTAAAATACTGAGCTCAAGAAAAAATAGTTTTCTCTACAGAAGAGTACAGACTTGTCTCATTTTTTACATTATTTATTCAAATGTAAGATATATATGGCTATTCTAAATATTTTTCTTTGTTTTAAATAAAATGAAGATAAGCTTTAATATACAACAGAACAAATGGTTTGAGTGACAATGAGACAACTCTCTTTCCAAGTCCCAATGTATAAAAAACCTAAGTAAATTTTCCATCTAGGGACAGTTGTAACAAAATGTTAGTTTTTGTCACAAATTATCGTACTTTTAAATCACCAAGAATATATATTCAAAACAGTTAAAACATATTTTATTGTAATGAAAAGTTAAAATTATATCCAAAGAAGTGAAACTGATCTTATTTATTGCAAAAGCAAAAGTAACTGATACTTTTAAAGTCGGCGTCTCTCAATGAATTTAACCATTTCGTCTGTTTATCGAATTGTTATTTTCTATCTACATTTTTTTTTATCTATAACACCTATCCGTATTTGGTACAACTTTTTGGAATTTGGATCCTCAATGCTCTTCAACTTTGTACTTGGTTGGTTTTACAAATATTTTGATTTGAGCATCATTGAGTCTTATGAAGACGAAACGCGCGTCTGGCGTACTAAATTATAATCCTGGTACCTTTGATAACTAACTATACCTTTACAGTACAAACCAAATTAGTTTTGTATTTAACGATAAAATTCATCGAATATTTAATTTGAATTTAAATTTTCGACGAAACTAATATTTGTGCATCACACCATAATTAACATCAATCTTTAACTCAATTTACACATAAGTATTATGATATTGCCCCTTGTGACACAGAATAAACAGTTTACTGGTTTTTTTTAAAGAAAAACTTTATACTGGATGTTTTATGGACCAACCAGATAGAGCTTTACCATACGGCAAGGCAGATTACAAAGGACAATTGACCAACGATATATGTGTATCACATTGTTGTTCATTTCTTGATGACGCTACATTCATGAGAACAGAGGTACATCTTGACGCAAAAAAGTAAATAATTTGAGCATTAATTTATCTTTTGTGATTTGTATAGAAAGAAAATAAAAACGTTTCAAAATGACTATGCAAACTAGGTAATCATCATAATTGACAATTTGATCTTTTGTATCTATAACGATGAAATATGAATTAAATATTTGAGTTATCTTTCATATATCTACACTACAAATATGACTTTCAACTCATATATATTTCAAAATAACTTTTACACCAGTTGATTTGGTTATCATTACAATTAAAAAAACTCAGTATTCCGTATTATTATTGCAGTGTGTAATGCAAAACTAATGGTTCTGACTTGCTCCATATCCTCTTTAACTTTAATATTTAAGCCGGTGTTACTATGACTTCGTCGTTAGTGATGCATGCTATTTATTGCTGTTCAATTCAAAATCGAAGTGTGCAACTGTTCAGAAATCTTAATTAATCGTTAAAAACAACAGTCAATTAATGTAAATCGAATAAGATAAGACTCAGTTAAAATTGTAGGTTCGCCTCTTAAATCAGAAAAGACATTTTAAATGTTTATGATAAGCCGATCTACATCTTTTTATATAATGTTCAAGAAAAAAGATCATGTATTCAGGCTATAAGACTGAATTATAATGCATGTATTTGGAATCAAAAGTTGTATTTATTTTTTATTTGTGCTTGAAGTCGCAAACCATTGGAAATGATGAAGTTGGACTTATCCCTTCATACATTTTACGGACGTCATCACGAGTTGGTAGACCGTTACTGAATATCCGTTTCACAGATAATATCGGATATGTTCCTTATGTCGTAACTACAATCCCGTTCCCTTTTCACGAATATGGACTTTCGATTTAACTATTACTGGGTTAGTGATAACATGAGCAGCACGACGGATCCACATGTGGAGCAGGATCTGTTTACCCTTCCGGAGAAAACCTCTTTGAATAAAACAATAAAGTTATATACATATGAGCAAAGTCACGCTTTTACTATCTGCCTATATAAAATGTAATTTGTATTCGAAACAATATGGTGTGTTTCCCCAGGCATATATGTTTTTGCTCTTCAATTTCGTATTTGATCTTGCTTTCAATGTGTGTCAAATCAAGAGCCAATGAATAGTCTTATGTTGACACAATACACGTCGTCTGGCATTCACAATTGGCATTGTGTCTTTGATACATTAACATATTAGAAAAAAAGAATTCAAATAGTATTACCATAACGAAATTCGGAACAAACTGAACGGTACCAATTTTACGGCCTGTTATTCGCATTTCGAAACTATTTGGATTTTTAGTTGAATTTCGAATTCATTATGTTATTTTATCATAACATTTCATTCGTTTAAGATAAACGTACTAACTGTGTCAATTTTTTTGTTAATAAAATAAAAAAAAAAAAAAAAAAAAACGCGCAGTCTTGTTTGAAGAGAAACAAAATTCCCATTTGTATGCTATTGTTAAGTTTGTGATCGCTTTTCATTTTTTACCTTGCCTTTGTCAATTTTTTTATATAAGATAATGAATCTTTTGGAATCGTCTCTCGTTTTAGACGCAGAATTTAATTGTTATTTAGAGTTTGAGAATTTCGCTAGCCGTAGAAATATGTTTATGAAAAACATATCAGTACAACATGTTTTAAACATGATTAACGAGGGAACAAAAGGTGAATGATAAATCACCTAATGTTATTCCTATAAGCAGGATTTCAGTGTTATTGTAGCAATGTCACTAATGCAGTAGCATTTGTTGTGCCGAGATTTGAAGATACGTGTGATAGTCCCTGTGATGGAAATTACAGTGAAATGTGTGGAGGTGGATGGCGGTTGAGTATATATAGAATAGGTCATTTTATATAACCAATTATTCAAGATTAAAAAAGTCCACAAATAAATAAACAAATCAATCAAGAAAATAATTCAGACAAATATAAATTGGTATATGTACACTATTTACCTTCTATATTATATGAGAGGAGAATATTATTTCCAAACGATTTCATCTATATAAGTGAAACATCTAAAATTACACGAACTGTAAACTGCAAAAGTGACGCTCGAATCAATAGATTTAGAAAGACCAAATAAAGAACGAAATTGAAAGGCATTAAAGACCCAATATTCCAACAAAAAAATTAGGTTTACCAAATACAGACGTTCCAGCACATCAATTAGTTATATAGAATTAAGTAAATATTTTTAGTCATGACATAACTTATCAATATAAAAAAGATATTCTATGTATGAAATAACGAGCACATATACTATTAATGCTATGTGATGTATCGCCTATCTGCATGCAGTTTGAGTTTTTGACACATTTTATTGAACTTTTTATAAATGACTTAAGGTGGTACCAAACACATTAGAAACTATTTTGACCCTTTGACAAACATATAAAAAGATCAAAAAGCTTTGACCTTTAAACAAGATAAACAAAAACCAAAAAGAAAAAACACCTTTAATTGGGTTTTAAGAAATTTGACAAACACTTTTCTACTTTGCGAGTTTTCAAGATGATAAAAACTTTAAATAGCAAACCAAGACATGTTATGAAGCTGAACTTATCATGTTCATGAAAACAAATGTATTTATCAAAGTTAGATAAAAACAACGAATTACTTGTTAATACATTTTGTATATCAATCTGACAATAAAGGAACTAAAAATAATGTCCGTTCTTTTATTATAAAGGATGTTCTGATACAACGGAGGCAATACATCCGCCAACTGCAAACGAAATTTATACAGTGACCAAAGTAAATCCACATACAGAAATAACAACGTATTCAGAAAATGTGGATAGCACACTAGCATTGACTTCTGTAATGACTTCTACGTCCTCTATCCTCTATTGGAACAAATTTAAAATCAACTGTTTTGATATCTATGGCGACAAAAAAGAAAGACACGAATAAGTCTAAAAGAACAAAACAATCCGCATATGATTCCCGAAAATCTTCAAGATATCTTGGTATAGGAGGCGTCATGTTCATTTTACTCCCTATTATGTTGATTGTTAGTATTGATCTTTTGAACTATTTGAATGTTACTTAAAAATCGATAGCGTACGAAATACCATATAGTCATCGACCTGAAATCAATACCAGTTTGTTCACAAAAACTGTGGTACACAACAATAACCCATACTGTACTCCAGTTGTTTATGTATTTATTTAGTTAAGAACTAGTACAAGTATCAGATTTCTTCTTTTTATTTCATAAATAAAATGATACCATACGACGAAGCATTAAATATGTAGTATACAGAACTACAATGCATCTTAAATAGGATGAGCAAATCTCGGAAATATCAGATTTGGTAGCTATTATTAAGTGGTTCATGTTTAAGGAATAAAATACGTTGCCACAACCTGTAGTCTCCATATGATATGTCAAGACATGTCTCTTTTGCATTTGTTTCAATAAAAGTGATGAAATCGCTAATAATTAAAATCACTATTGATAAACAGAGACTTTTGGTTTTTTTTAGGACTGTTGTTTGCCACATCAAACATTTCTTTTAGTATGAGCCATCCAATTGCAGATCAGCCCCTACAAATATCGGTACTAACAAAAAAAGGCTAAACCAAAAGTAGTTTGGTTGATAACAGAAGCACGTGTTAACCTCCATGTTTTTTCCTAGCTCATTAACCTAGCATTTTGCGGTACTGCACAAGATAAAGATATCGACAAATAATGTCTTTCAGTCATGATCATGTACAAAATATTTGCAAATAGAAAAAAAATATATACCACTTCGTAAAATTTTATTTAACAAAAAGACACACAAGGGAACTCAAACCGGGCGAAATCAAATCGCGGCATTATAATAAACCATTCTTTTAACATGCTCATTAGATGTTAGCCAAGAAAACTTGCGTTCACAAGAATTCAACTTGAAAGAATAATAAAATATACCCCACAATTCACATAAAACAGGAGCAACCATCGTCAAATTAAACAAATGTCCCAGAAAGACGAATACTATAATGTAGTCAGAAGAAGAAAAAAAGAAGATAACAAATAAAACGTTCCCAAACGCACTTATATAAACTGAAATGGAAATGAGCAATTCTACTGGGGTGAATTAAAGTGATCCGGAGTGATTAGCGTTTAGAGTCAAAATATATTTCATCTTCTGCTTTTACAATGCTCTTGTCCAGGTGTATATGACGAAATGGATCGATCTGGTGCAGTAAAAATCGCGTGCACAGTGTAGTTATAAGAAAAACGACCATACCTTAAATAGGTATTTCCAAAAGGACGTTATATGATTGCCAAGAGACAACTCCCCAAAAGAGACCAAATGACACAGATATTAATAACTATAGATTACTGTGCATGCCTCAACAATGGGGAAAAGCCATCCCACATTGTCAGCTATAAAAGGCCCCGAAATGACAAATGTACAACAATTTAAACGAAAAAAACTAAAAGCCAAATTAAATAACAAAATAATGAGCAAAAAATAAATATGATATGTCGCAACAAACGACAACCATTGAATTGCAGGTTCCTGAATTGGGACAGATAAATGCAGAATGTATCGGGGAATGTAGTGTAAGGAGATCAAACCCAATATGAACCTGGGACATTGGTACAACACACGAACAAACCATAAATATCAGTTGAAAAGGGTTTTAACTCTAGTACGGTTTACAACAAATGGAAGTTTTTAAAGACCTTGACTGGCTATATAGCCATTGCACGGTTCAATTTCTTTAATCTAATGTTACTTTTTGCGAGAAAACTATCTTGATCCTCTCACGTTTGCTAACCAGAGTATACCTGTTGTGTTGCTCTTGTATAAATGTAATATGATTAGGAAGTAAAAAGATTTATATAAATTTGAGTTTCATGATAATCATAATCATGATTATTATTAGTCATTGATACATGATATTGAGTAATTTATGATGTTACATGATTGTATAAAAATTGATTCATTTTAAACAAGGAATTTGCCATTGATTTTCAAGCCTGATATCTTTGTTTAAATCAACAATTAGATCTGACCAAGTCATCATAATTTTGTCCGTGAACATCGCATTTTACAAAAATCTCACATTTGTTTGATTAGAAAAAAAGTGATACAAAATAATATAAAAATGCATCAATAAAAAGTAATCCTATTATGGAAATACATAATAGTAATAAAACCAAACAAGAATTACATGGATTACCCTCTTTGAAATAGAAATCGTCGGCAATACGATGTACACTAGTTGACTTACAGTCTGATGAACTTGCACACTATGTACGACGGTTTTTCACTAATTGTTAACTAAACATATTTTACTTTGAAGATCTATGGGCATATACATACAATACATGCATACAATTAGGGGTCCATAAGAAATACAGAATACCCGATGATTATCAAATCTACATATCACATTCATCATGAAATTGAATGCTAATTTTTTTTTATTTTCTTTAATTGCAAAATTTAAAATACCCCCCCCCCCCAAAAAAAAAAAACCAGCAGTTTCATATTGAATATTTTAGGTTGATTTATTAATCCCAATAGATCTTCAGCATTTCTATTGAACTATTATTACAGGCCTTTCTTCTCCCTAATAAACCTACATTCGTATGATGTTGACTTTATGAAGTGTTCATCGAAAGTAAAAAGGAAATATTGTCTGCTAATTGCAACGTTAAGAATATAGCTACTGTTCTTTTACTGAATAATGCAAATGTTATTGACTTTGCGCATTTACAACATTCTAGGACAGTTATGCATGACTCACACAAATATTCCCAAAAGATACAAATAATACATCCTTATCTCAGTTTAAAGAACGCTGTCGTGACTTATTCATATTTATAATAAAATCTGTGTCAAAGACGACTCACGATATGCTATTTATGAAGTTTTGCTAATTCGTTTCTGTGTGTGTTGCATTGTCGTTTTCTTTTTCTTTTTTGCACTTCCGTGTTTCCGTTGATTCTTTTTTTTTTTTATCTTTTATTTGTTTTTCAATAGTCAGGATTTTACACACCCCATTACACTACCACCAGACAATGGTATCAAGGGGTAAATACAGAAGAAGAAAAAAATAGCAATATACAAAATGACTCTCTGACTAATTAATTACTAACAATATTTTAGGTTACATATAAATTGTATTTGATTTATCTCTCCTCTCTCTCTCTCTGACTTACTCAGCATACAACACTAATACTTTCACTCATCTGTTTTTCTACAATATGTATCATGACTTACTTTTTAATACAATTTTTTTTAAAGAAATAAATTTGCTCATAATTTATAAATTATTTCTTTTCTCTGAACTAAACATAGATAATATGAAAACAACACTTAGTTAAATACTACATGTAAAGGAGACCAAAATTTTTCACAAACTTGGACTTTATCATTTTTCTTTGCAATATGGTTTTCAAGAAATTGGTATTTCTTTATTTTATTCTTCAACTCAATGATATTTGGTTTTGTTTCATTTAATTTACATTTGTATATATAATTCTTTGTAATTATGATTAGCAGATTCAATAATAAACTTTCTTGTTTGCAACCAAGAAACACATTCTCTTTGTTGAGATCAAAATTTACAAAAAAAAATTTCACAATATTGGAAAAAGACTGCCACAATTGAAAAGTTATTAGGCATTCAAAAAACAGGTGATCAATGGTTTCTTCTCCATGTTTACAAAAAGTACATAACTTGGTATCTTTTAATTTGATTTTGTACAAAAAGGTATTAGTTGCTATAATTCTATGCAAAAATTTATATTGAAAGCTTAAGGTTCTTAAATAAGCATCTCTACAAGACTTTTTTGTTATCATGAAATACTCTGACCATTCTGTAGTATCAATAACTTACAGTTCTTCCCATTTCAAAAATTTGATTGTTGGTAGTTGAATAACTTCATATTCTAAGTTTTTATATACAATTTTTTCCGTTGATTCTTTGTTTTCCTCTTATAGTTGATATATATCATTTTATTCAGGTATCACCTTAGTTGAAAAACGATGTAGAGAGATACGTGGTGTAGTCGTTTCTGCATCGGACTACTAACACAAAGTTTCCAGGTTCGATTCCGGTTCCGGGATGAAAATTTCAGTGACAGAATTTTTGGCTCTCCCTTGACACTATTTGTAAGTATGGTCTTGAGGAAACGATGATAGTCCGTCGGAGGGGACGATAATGGGTGACCCGTGTTAAGAGAGAGCCATATCTTTTGCACGTAAAAGACACTTTTGTAGATTTCGAAAAAGAGCAGGCTTAAGCCGCTACAAGGCAGCACTCGCACTCACAAAGTGAAAAGGGATTAATATAAGTTGCTATTAACTTGTTTTCTAATCCACTATAAATGAATATGTTTAAACTAAAGTTGATGTGCTTACCTCAGTTGATGTGCTTACCTCAGTTGTAGTTTGTAACTCTGATTACTTTTTTCTCAATCGATTTATGCTTTTTTCCGAACAGCGGTTTACTACTGTTGCCTTAATAGAATATCACTTAAATTTAATGCAAAATTACAAAGGTTCGTAAAAGTCTTGTATAAATAAAAGACTTTAAATAATAAAAAAACTTATCAAATGAACAATACTGAATACTAAATTCCTCCATTTATTTACTAATCTAGATAAACAGTCTTTAATCATATTTCACGGAAAACAGTACATTGGTTGTTTTTCTGAATACGTTTAGAGAACTATTCCACACACTATACTTGTTCTTGATAGAAATTTATCAAATATATATTTCTTTTGCATAATTATTAAGCTCTAAGTGATGCTTCTTTATACAGCAACAGATTTACAACACCATAAATCAAAATATAGATATTAATTAATTGACATCAAACAGCTATATACATGTAGCTATTCACATTATTCTTCAATTGCATCAACTTATATCTGTTTATTCAGATAGTTTTCGTTCCGCAATTTTGTAAATATTTATAGAAGTTCATTATAATTTACAATGGAGAGCCAAAAAGACTACACAGCGTATTAATCATCATGCATCTTAGACTAAATTATCAATCAACACAAATCAATAAAATTGAGAATGGAAATGGGGAATGTGCCAAAGATACAACAATCCGACCATAGAAAAAAAAAAACAAAAACAAAAAAACAAACAAAAAAACAACAGCAGAAGGTCACCAACAGGTCTTCAATGTAGCGAGAAATTCCCGCACCCGGAGGTGTCCTTGAGCTGGCCCCTAAACAAATAAATACTAGTTCAGTGATAATGAAAACATCCAATGGATTCAGTTTTTTAAAAAAAGTCATAAACTTAGTCAGTGAAAAACATGATCTTGAGCAATGCCAACAATGCAGGAGTCGTCAGATCTTAGATCTACGAAAGTGCATATGTAAATAACAATAATATTTAGTTTTCGTTTAATTAACTGATAACAAAACTTTGTAAACATGCATAGCACATACAATACAACTGACTATAAGATTCATACAAACAAACGAAAATACAAATAAATCTGATACAGACGCCAAAAAAGAGTTAATGTTCTTGATCATTTGGTAGTACATTCATTTTATCAAATACATCGGCCTGACAGATACGCCAGCAACAGATTTTTTGGTATACTTGCAATAAAACAAAACATATACCATACTAATATGTATTTTTCGATAACTTACAAATTAAGTAATTCATCAGAACAAGGGTGAACTAAACAAAAACAAAAAGCACTTTAAAAAAATCCAAGCGTCTAAATAGCACCTTTGATTACCTATACACGGAAGGCCAAAGACAAAATCTCAAAAGATGAATGTACATACGACCAAAAAGGACATAAAAGCACAAAGACACATACAGGGAAAACTTTGAAATAAATAAAATGGTACACAATTTCAGCTCTTACAAAACCTATAACTCAAGACCATGCATCTTATATTTTTTGTAAAGTAGACACGTCAGTAACTGCTATTAGTCGGTTGCTATTAATGTATTATTGTCATTTTGTTTATTTTCTTTAAATTGTTTCCTTTTCTGACATCGGACTCGGACTTCTCTTAAACTGAGTTTTACTGTGCGTACTGTTGTGCGTTTGTTTTTGTCTACATTGGCTAGAGTTATAGGGGAGGATTGAGATCTCAAAAAACATGTTTAAACCCGCCACATTTTTGCACCTGTCCCAAGTCATGGGCTTCTGACCTTTGGTAGTCTTGTACGATTTTAAATTTTAGGTTCTTGTGTATATTTCGGAGTTTAGTAACTGCCATTATCACTGAGCTAGTATATATATTTGTTTAGGGCACAGCTGAAGAACGCCTCCGAGTGCGAGAATTTCTTGCTGCATTGATGGCCCATTGATCGGCTGATGTTTTTTCTATTGTCGGGTTGTTGTCTATTTGACACATTTCCCATTTACATGCTCAATTTTATACTGTACATTTATGTTTGATGTCTTTGTACTTTCCAATGAACTATTTCATTATTTTGGATTGTTCACGGAGAGAACATTGAGTATACTGATACTTTATTTTCGGTGTGGCATATTCTTTTGTGTTAATTTCACACAAAATATTTCGAATCATATATCAAAAACTACAAATTTATAGCGTATGGTTACATTTTTAAGGAACAAAAGCAAAGGTGTAGAACAATCCGTTCTGTAAACGATTGAAAGTAAGTATTCAACCAATGAAACAAGGTACATATTTTGACAAGCTATGATGGAAATTGATTACGACAAAAGCTATGTACTGCTGTTGTTTCTTATTTGGTCGGGTTGTTGTCTCTTTGACACATTCCCCATTTCCATTCTCAATTTTATTTCGTGCTTTATAAAATTAAAATCATTAATTCCAAACTCAGTATTTAAGAAGGCCAATTGGGTTCTTTAACCGAGAATAAAAATCACTACTTACTGAATTTTTATATTCATTTGATATTATGTCATGTTATAATAGGTATTTATACAACATGTGAATTGGGTATAATCAATATTGTACATAATATCCTGACTGAAATAAGTCTTTTTATATAATACTTGCATAAAGATAAATATTAGTATACTTCAAATAAATTACATTTTACACAATTGTAGCAATTCTTATGTAATGGTTTCATTATGTTTATTTCCGGTATAAACAAAGGGACCATATTAATAACTACATTCATAACTATGAACTGCAAAAAGGTTTCCGCTGATTAAAAGGTTTTTAAATCACTGCCACAAATCGAGTTGGCTGCCAACGCACTAGTACTGTTTGTTTACTGAAATCAATTTGAGAATCCAGTGGTTTATGTAAAGAAAAGATTGTAATATTGGATTGTCATCTACCAATCTTGGAAGGAGCTTTGGTGTCTGAGTAGTCTCAGCAGTCCTATTACTGTATTACTAACTTGTCAACACTGAGGTTGTGAGTTCGAATCGGGCACGAGAAAGCTGGTGCGCTTGACTGCAACTTTAATTGACGAGATATCACAATAATGCTACAAGTGGCGTTTAGCACAAATCAATCAATCAATCAATCAATCAATCAATCAAAATAATATATTGATACATCGCTTTTGACAGCAACTAAAAAAAGAGTTTCCTTTTTTCTAAAGGGTATTATATTTAGCTTCACTAGCGATATTGACATGTCCAGATATATTTCCATAGAAAATGCCGAATTCATTTACTGCTTCCTGTAAATATTGCATAACTTCCTTTCATAGTGTTTATATCAAGTACTTTGCAAGGACATTGGGTTAGCTATTTGTGATTTGTAAACAGAGTAAATGAATTCCGACACGCCAAGAAATCTAAGGACAGAATATAACGAAACCTTTAAAAATTTCTCGGATACATCATTTGTACATGTCATTTTGAAAACAGCAATGCATCTTACCTTAAAATAGATTGGTTAACAAGAAAATGGTTTTTAAAATCAATTTTGGCTTTCATTTTTCCAACGTTAAATCTGAAGCAACAATTGATTGAGTCTACATTTCAAGTGCTATAGATTTAATTGTTTCTTAATAAAGGAGCCATTTTGTATCGTCGACAGTTGAAAACTCAGGATTAAGTAAATCGCAGCATACATTTTAAACATTTTAAAAAATATTAAGTGTAGCCATTATAAAATACACGACGGGAAACAGATGTTAACACTATTAATGATCAAAGGAAGATGTATAATATACAAATGCGAATTATTATTATCTTTGTTTTATATTTTCATCAAGAGAAACTGGAAGTATTTGGAATTGGTAAGTGATTTTATCATGTTCATCAGGTTTATAAAATCAAGGATGTTGACTACGTCATCTTTTCACCGGAAGTCTTCTGAAGTAAACCAGTCATAATTTGTCATATGTTAGATAAGTTATAATATGTATTTGTTTTTTGAATAGATGGAACTGCTCACATTTTCGAAGCAATGATTTTTATTTGATTCTTAAGTTTAGATGGGTTAAACTCAAGCAACAGTAAATGGGCTATGTCACAGATTTTTGTATAATTTTGCATATAACTTGGGCTTGTTAAATCATATCTAAAAATAGAAAAAATAATACGTGTACCTTTATCACTTTTATTTTCCAAAATATTACTGATTGTATTCTTTCAAAATAAGTGAACTTTTGTTGAGGGAGCATATGAAATCGCCGAAAAACGTTCTTAAATTTACCTTAAAAAGGTTCAGTTTTTCTCAATAAATTTTTCTTAATACCTGAGCTGAGAAGTAGATAGGAAGATAGTAAACAGCTTAGTTCAAATCAAAAGCTTGTGTTTGAAGCAAGCAGTTGAGACGTCTCTAAGATAGTTTCAAACGGGCTGTTCTGAAACTGTAATTTCCAACTGGAATGGTCGCATTCCCCAGAAGAAGTGACTTCCATGTTTCGGAAACTTTTTATCTCGCAGGAATATCCAAATCGCGGAGTAGTTAGAGAATTATAGATATATTGAAGTTAAAGTTGAGACTTGGAATTAACAAGTTAATTGTGTATAAGTTTGTTTAGATTCAAAGTTATACAATTGTCTCATAATTTATAGTATAATTTCGAAGTTGAAGTAAGGTTATGGGTAAATATAGATATCGATATTGAAGCAATTCAGATTCCATGAACAGGGATACGAAAAGATAGTTCATATATACGTTCAACATGCTAATAAAACTCTTTTAAGGATTTCCTATCATGATTTTCTTGATAGAGGGTTGCTGCTCACAAGGAAGCTATTAAACGAAGAGTTCCAAATGGTGAAGTTGAAATCATATCTCTGTAAATTTTATGGTGCTATCACGAGTTGGTTGACTGTTATGGAATAACCGTTTCAAAATTGATATCGGATATGTTCCTTACGTCGTAACTACAATCCCATTCCCTTTCACGAATGAGACCTACCGAATTAGATTATTCACCGGATTTGTTATCACCTAAGCAACACGACGGGTGCCACATGTGGAGCAGGATCTGCTTACCCTTCCGGAGCACCTGAAAACACCCCTAGTTTTTGGTCGTGTTCGTGTTGCTAATTAATAAGTTTTCTATGTTGTGTCATGTGTACTAATGTTTGTATGTTTGTCTTTTTCATTTTTAGCCATGGCGTTGTCAGTTTATTTTCGATTTATGAGTTAGACTGTCCCTCTGGTATCTTTTGTCCATCTTGTAAAAACATTTGCCCTGCAATAAATCTTTAAAAATTGTGCTTAAGTTAAGAAATGTAAAGGTAAATTGTCCAACACAGTCAAAATTACTACATGCACTTTAATAATGAGACTAAGCCTCTCCCCGAACATAATCAACAAAATTAAGCCCGACTTTGTATATCTCAAATTCCATTGTCGACTCAATTACTGTATCTAACAGAAAAAGAATACATTGGATGTTATGAAGACCAAAGAGAAAGAACCCTACCATACGAGAGAAATGACCTCGAAGGGACTATGAACAATGATATATGTGCATCACATTGCTGTTCTGCTCTGGATGGCGCTACTGTTAGCGGAACTGAGGTAAACTTATACAATATAAATCGCATCAAGTAACTTACCAAACTACAAGCAGATACTTGTGAACTTTTTTATTTACAATTGATGCAAGAAATATTGCAACCGTTATACTTTTGCTTTAGTTTCAATGTTAATGTTTTAAGTCAAAAACTGCATTTCCCCCCTGTGATGTATTTTTAGCCATGTCTGACATATTGGTTGGCAGGCTGGGTCATCGGACACATTTCTTTCAACTTCATATCCTAATGCTTATTGTTGCCAAGTTTGGTTTAATTAGTTTCAGTAAATTTAGGAGAAGGCTTTTGTAAAAGATTACAAAAATTTAGAATTTTTGTGGTTAAATTTGACTTTAAAGGGGTCAATTGACCTTTATGATCATGTTGACTCATGTGTAGATCTTACTTTTACTGAACATTATTGCTGTTTACAGTTAATCTTAATTTATAATATTATTCACGATAATAACCAAAAACTGCAAAATGTCCTTAAAATTACCAATCTAAAAATTGAAATCCAACAACAGGTTGCTCGATTTGGATGAAAATTTTTTGACCTGATAAACAATTTTACCCCAGGTCAGATTTGCTCTAAATCCTATTGTGTCAGCGATAGAGCCAACATCTACATTTCACTCCTATGTTCTATTGGGGTCAAACTATATACCCCAATGATGATTGTGGCCAATTTTGTTGAAATTTGGCCCAGTAGTTTCAGAGGAGAAGATTTTTGTAAAAGTTAACAACGACGGACGTCAAGTGATGAGAAAAGCTCATGTGAACTAACAAAACAACCTTAAACATTAAATCTGATGAATTTCATCAATTTGATTAAATACTTTTAAACAAATTGAATTAATGCATGCAAATTTCATTTAAACTTCGTTTTTGTAAAGCCACTATATGCTAATACTTCATTTGTCCGTCATTCTTTAAATGCTTCAATATGTTTATAAGATATTTGTTATAAAGCTGCGGTCAATACCTTCAAATATAGCTAATAACTTTAACCTAGCTTTTCGAACTTAGTTTAGCGAAGTCAGAATCAATTGATTAGTAAAATATAACATACTCATATCACAAGGATTAACAGATTTAGTTTAATTTTTTTCTGGCTGCACTTTTTTTTGAAAGTTTAACGTTTAGACAAAAAACATATAGAGGAATTTTAGAAGTCCAGTGAATTGGAAGTTCGGTGGTCGAAAATATTTGAATCCTTCAAACACATATAAGAATATTATCAAAAAAATGGTAAATCAAAGGTATATCATTTGTTACGATTCTTTCATACAAGTAATTTCATTTCAAAATTCCCTGAACAGTGAATGCCTGTCTCAAATACTTGTAAATATATCAAATCGTATTATAGGAGTAGGACATGGTATTAGACGTGCAATAGCCTCAAATTGCTTACTGATCATATAAAACTAACCGAAACAAACTGATTTTTCTGAACCAAATACGCATTTTGACAATAAATGGAACACACTATTGGGAAAAATAAACTTATACAAGTTACAAGTAAAAACACAAAAATACTGAACTCCGAGAAAAATTCAAAAAGTAAATTCCCGAATCAAAAGGCCAAAAAAAAAAAAAAAAAGAAGAAGATTAAACACAGCAAACGATTATTTTTTGATATATATAATTAATATACTTGACGCAACCAAAGTAATTTAAAAATTAACATAATATTTTTCATTCCATGCTTCTGGGGCGCTTTTCTGAATTTACCTTCACCGAGAACGCTCATCGTACATTATTATATAAAAGCCAAGAATATATAACACATAAACCGACGGTGGGCTAAATTGTGATTGCAAATATTGTTAGGCCATTTTCGTTTCTAAAATCTTTTTATATTTTAGTATACCAAATGTTAAGTTGTCAATATATTTGAAGAAGTTTTGACAGAAACACGTATCTTTCCGAGAAAATTGGCATCTTTTGTTTAATTTTGCAATGTTGAATCCCACTTGAGTATGACAACACTGTCGGAAGTTCTATAATGTACATGTAATAACAAAATATTTCATTTATTTTCTTTAAACTACACAATTAATTGCAATACTCATATATGAAGACCCTATTTCAATACTGAACGAATAACAATGAGATGAAAAACAACGATCCAGAGTTGTTGACGTATTTTCTAAACATATTAAAACTAAATCAAGAGTTGTCTCCCTTTTTCTGTTGTGAATTATAATTCACAAATACCAAATACTAACTCAAGACTTTCTGTATATTATACTCATTTGTGTAGAGGTTCCATCCTCTGTAATTCATAAACAACTTATACAAAAACAATCCTTTGAATTAAACATACATTTTATTACACCAACTTGTATTTACATTTTCATGACTAGAATATACATTTTTTACTTTTTGGCAATACTTTGGCTACAGAGTATTCTATGATATTTTGTTGAGGCGCCAGGGTGACTACTGATTACCTACACACAATGGCTATCAGCTGACCTATGTTGACATAGTGTCATAAAACCCCTGGTAGTTAAACACGGTTACACCACCACCTACCATGGGGAGTGACCGGGGAAAACACTCGTATTACCAATGCTCCAGTTAGCGCCCCACCTGTTGGCAGGTGTAGGCCTCCCCTCTATGAGATGAGGTGGAGGAGGTCCCAGAGTCACCCATCTGTAGACCACACCGTTACCACTAACCACATTTTCCAAACCTGCAAATTTTATAACTTGTCAGGCCCAGAGCAAGGGCCGAGTGAAATAATCCCCCAATCACTACCAGTCTCCCTGGACCGCCACATGAGAGCCCAAGTCAGCTTCCAAATCTGACATGGGTTCTCACCTCCACAAAATTTTCTTTATTGACTCTAAGGAAAAGTTGATTATGTTGTGCGTAGGACCGACTCCCCCCTACACAAACCCTTGTATATTATTCAAGAAAACCTGATTTCCAGTTTGTGACAAATAAGTTCCATTTGTTTTGTATAAAGACACTTCACTTGCCCTAATGTTCTCATGTAATATAGCTTTACCCCTCTTTTCCGTAACAAAGAGTTTTGGCCACTAAATCACTCTTTTTCTGTTCTGTTCTATTATTGCACCCACATTCAAGGGTGCAACATGCCAAACGTACTGTAGCAATAAAGGCCATATTATAATAACCTTTTTAAATAAAGCCTGGTTACGTAGGGTAGACCATTTTTTCATTTTCAATTAAACCATTTGATGTCAATTCTAAATATGTCAAATCAATAGCTCCACAGAGAATAATAATAAAATGGGGAGATGGTAAAAACAAATATTCTTTTTGCATCCAGTAGGGAGTTCAAATCTTAAAGAGACTATAGAGACAATAACAAGTGGAAACAAGGAGCTATCGTTCATAAACGCGGAACAGTAACTTATCTAGAAGTGACATATTTTTCAGATTCGTAACTTCATACCGCAGGAAAATAAAAACATACCAAACATACTTGAAATTACCATATCTGATATTTACACTGAATTAATAACCTAACCAACATGTAATTCACTTGCGATACCGAAAAATCTGAAAATAACAATGAATCCGAACAAACTGAAATAACCGAAAATAGAACAATTGAAGATGCTTATGATACTATAGTTATGCACCGCACATAAAGAGTAAGACAGGCACCAGACTGAGAGAGACTTATTGAAAACATATATGACTGTAAATAATTGTGGTTAATTAAGTTAGTGCAGTGATATAACTGTAGGTTTAGGATTTCATAATTGAACATTAAAACTTGTAGCTATTTAGTTCAATTGAGTGCAAATTGAATTTATTGCTTTCATTCACTGGAGATTAATCTTGTTTATCTTGATCATCTTAATTAAAAGGGGGAGGATTGTTATGTTAACAACAAACAAATGGAAGTGTTTAACGACCTTGTCTGGTTATGTTTACATTATACGTTATCACTAATTTATAGTTGAATCGGCTTATAATTAATACTGACAGTTAGGAATTTATAATCATCAGATTAGCGGATGTTGTGTATTTGTCCTTTAACCCTGTGATTGCACTGACACGCTGTTTTGTACTATGGGAGATGTGATGTGTAATAGCCAATATTCACCGTGTATATTTCCCCAAGATAAATTTGGATTCTTCTCTATTTTTAGCCTAAATTGCTCGTCATAGGTGGCCCAGTTTTCTGACCTCGTTGCCGTTAGTCTTATATCGCGCATATATTTTAACAATTCCTGTGCCCGTGTGCCGTATTTCTCAATGTAGACACTCATAAAAACCATGAATGCTGAAGTCCATTCATTTATGGACAAATTAACACTCGACGATCTTTTTTCAATGCAAATTTTTCCCTTTTTTAATTTCAAATCGCCCTCGTCCACCTCTTCCATTGCTTTTTGCGTTCTCAAAAGAGAATGCAGCTCAATAAACTTTCCCTCCCAAAATTTTTCCTTAATTTTAAAAGGCACGTGTCATGAATGCTAGATTCTTGTGAAGGAGTGAAATCAATGGAATTATTTGCAATTTCAAATTTTTTGTGTAACGGGTCGTGCCTTAAAGAGGTGAACGCTCGTGCATCCTCCTCCGACTCATTACCTGATGAAAAATCAGTAGTTTCCACCGGTCCTTCTGCCACCACGTGTCCGACCCCTTGTGTTTTCTTTGCAATTCTTCTCCGGCCAGCTCCGTCCTTCTTTTGAGTTATTTCCTCGTTCTGCATTATCTGTCCGCCTGTCCTGTTAGCCGTTCTTCTCTTCTTTCCCATGGCCCTTGATGGCGATCCTACGGCATCTTTTCTTTTTCTTTTAAAAGTTTAACTAATTTGTGTAACACCTGCTTTCTAGTCGACAGCAAATTAACAAGTGCCCGATTCGGGAATTCCAAAATTCTAATTCAAGCTGATACGGGAATTCCAAAATTCTGATTCAAGCTGCGAGCGCCCTCTATGGCCATGCCGAATATGGCAATGAGCTACAGGCTGCAACACCCACACACCCACACAAATATTTGATTGAATTAAACCAGATTATTGAAAATATGAAATTTTTATAATCTCTATTAATTTTGATCACTATATTTAAATTCTTCAATGTTTTTTAATACAGAATTATGCCCTATCGAATCAAGGCTGTAAAAAGCAGACAATGTACCTCTTTTATTGAACAGAATGATTTTTATAGCATCCTAACTATTTTTACAGGCTTGGTTTGTGTGCTTTTGTAGCAATGTAACTAACACAGACAACTTTGTATTACGAGATCCAGCCACTGGAAAGGACTGCGATATGGTATGCGATGGAAATCAAAATGAAATGTGTGGAGGGGAATGGAGTTTGAGTGTTTATAGAATAGGTACAACCTATAATTAATATCAAGTATTAATATGAAAGCTTACTGATCAGATTTATTTAAAAGGAAATGAAATTTTGAGAAGAGACAAAACATTCATTTGTAGCAAAGAATATCTGAAAAATATTTGTTTAATGTCTTATGTTCTCAAGTATTATGGACAGTCAGCTTTAAACATGAATTGCACTGTACTTTTAGATTGTTCTACTGACACAACAGTGACAAGTAAAACATTAACCCTTAGCGACAAATCCACTCTGACTATAGATTATACACCGACCAATAGCGACAAATCCAAAGTGGCAACAACAAATTCACCAATCATAAGCGACAAATCCACAGTGACAACAACTAGTTCGCCAACAACCAGTGACGTATCCACAGTAACAACGAATGCTTTGCAAACCACACGATACATATCCACAGTGATTACAGAAATAACAACAGAATCACCGAAACCTGTTAATTCACAATCTACCTCCGAAAAAACACTATTTAACCAAAAATCAACATTGGAAAGTAACGATTCTGTGTGCTCCTGTACAGATTGTTTGCTTTTAAATAAAACTGTCTGGACGGAGGAAGAAATAGCTAACAGAGTGATATTGTTAAAGAATGCAATTTCGATAAACAAGAAAGAAACACACTTGTACAAAAACGCTAAAAGGTCTGCTTATGATTCTAGAAAGTCTGCGAGAAATATTGGTATAGTCGGCATCATTGCAATGATGCTACCTTTTATATTTATAATTGCTATTGATATTCTTAGCATCTTAGCAGTGACTTAATTCGGCACTTGACGACTCTATTACAAAATGAATGGTTGTGTAGATTACTTACAGTAATCAATTTGAGAGATCTTGAAATAATTTCATTTCAATTAATGTATCGCGTGTATGACAGTTATGGTAAATTATTAAAATGCATGCTGCAGCATTTCAGATTAATTCAACACATACTTTTTCACTTTTGAAAATGTTGTTTTTGCTGTATTGAGACGCCACTACCAATTAATTTGTTTTGCATGCACACTTTTAGAAATTGATGGTTTTATCCGATGTAATCATAGGATTGAACGTTGTTTTTAATTTAGACTTGAATATATAAAAAAAGAAAATGCGGTATGATTGCCAATGAGACAACTCTCAACAACAGACCAACATGACACAGAAATTAACAACTATAGGTCACCGTACGGCCTTGAACAATGAGCAAAGACCTTACCGTATAGTTAGCTATTAAAAGCCCCGAAATGACAATGTAAAACAATATATATATTTGTATACGTGTGCATGCAAAACAAATTTCTAAATAAAAATGTACAACACTCATGTTAATGTCTAAAAATATTTCGTTCCTTTTCTTAAAAAGTTCAGCAAAAAGTACCATTCACTTCATATATAATACAAGACGGTCTTGAGTTATAATTTTTATATGTTGAAGTTATATGGTTTCATTTTACTATAGTTTCCACGTTATTCGTCTTCGTACTTATTGGCTCAGCCATTATACATCCTAAAATTGGGTATTAATCTTTGAGCCTTACTGGAACAGTTGGGTCCTGAGGTGCAATCGGATAAAAAGGGTTTTGATAGTGTTGTTTCGATTATGTTTACCCTTGTTGTTATAACTTCTTAATTGTTACTTCATCTAGAATGTTTAAAAAAGTGTTTAAGTCATTGTCAAATGAATTAGATTTGGTACATCTTTTTTGTTTGCGTCTTTTTTAGATTAATTTATATATATGAATCTGCTTAACCTTCCGGAGCACCTGAGATCACCCCATGTTTTGGTGGGAGTCGTGTTGCTTAGTCTTTAGTCTTCTATGTTGTGTCTTGTATACTATTATTTGTCTGTTTGTCTGTTTCCTTTTTAGCCATGGCATTGTCAGTTTATGTTCGATCTATGAGTTTGACTGTCCCTCTGTTATTTTTTGCCCTCTTTTCGTAGTATACTATACCAAACATGTAAATTGTATCACCAACTAATTCATTTAAAGAGAACAAACTTAGTCTATATCAATAAATAATTTTGGGAGAAAATTAAGGCATTTTAGAACACAAAGATTTTTACCACGTACAATTTATTGAAGAGGGACGAAAGATACCGAAGAGACATTCAAACTCATTAATCGAAAATAAACCCCCCACCCTGTTTTTGTTTTACAAATATCACTAAAATAAAATTTTGAATCAAACCAAAAAGTATACAGATCTTTAGATTAATATGACAAAGAAGTGTGTACAGTTTCAATCAATAATCATAAATTGTTTTTGAGATACGGCGCGACATGTAAAAAAACCCTCCCCTTTTTTACAAAACACCTGGTGTGCATGCCAATGAGAAAACCATCAACCAAAAACGTAAGGAAAAGGTTGTAAAGAACGATAGGTAACTTCTCAACAGTCTTCGAGATTCAAACGGCCATTAACTATGATATTGAGTTCCTATAAGTAGGATTGAACGATCCTAATTATTATCATAATGGGAAATGAGGTGGACAAGTCCCGTTTTTTATTAATTGAGAATTGCCATGAGAAGTTGTTATATCAAGGGGAAAATATGTCAAACATGTACATACTTCTTGATATTAAAGAATAATGATTAAGGTATAAATCAAGTAATGTTTAGTTTATAAAATGTTGCCGTAATTTAATTCATAACAGTGTATGATTTAAGACAAAAACATCGTAAGTTTTCAAAGACATACCAATCATTTGACAACATAATTCATTTTAAAACCTAACATGACTACTTCCACATAATCAACATCTAATAATCAAACTCACACAGAACCATACCACCAGGTAAATAAAATAACGGTCCGTTAATATAAAATTTTGATATTAGAATTACTTAAAAAAAATGTTACAATCTAAAAGGTACATTTGCAACTACAGTACATACCAGAATTGATATTCATCTACATTATTTGCTTATTCGTATTCAATGTCCTGTCATTACGTGATAAAGTATTAAAAATCGACATGATTGGCACACTCAGTCTGCCTTTTTCATATACGATGTAACACAATGTCAACTTATTGGTCTGAATGCCTTTTAAGCTGCTCTAAAGATGCTTTTACATCAAAATTGGAAATATAAAATGAATTACATTTATATTAGAATTATTTCCTAATTGTTTTATTGTTTAATCCATCATTCATAAAAATGCCCGTGTCTAGTCAGGAATATGACAGTTGCTCTCCTTTCGTTTGATGAGCATTTGAGTTTGCCATTTGTGGAGGAACGTTTCGTTTGAATTTTCCTTGGAGGTCGGTTTTTTGGTTGTTACTTTGTTTGTTGCATAAGTCTGTGAACTTCGTCTGGAGAAGCATTTACCAATTCATGAACTTGACAGCTTTATTCCCAGTCGCTCCGTTAGTTGATAAACATGATTATTTTTACGCTTTGTCAGTTTTAATAAACTACCCATTTTTTAATAAACCAAGGAGTTTGGCATTCTAGTTACTACATTTATTTCATTTCTTAACATGCTGAATAAGAATATCGTGTTACAACATATTACAAACTTATACGTTCAGTTTAAATTTGAAGATTTGCCAAACATCGTGTTTAAGTTTTACAAAAATCTCAATTTCGTATTTTTCTTTACAAATCAAAAAAATAAGTGGATGTCAAAAACATATTCAAGTAATAATTTGTGTGCTCGTTCGACTGTTTTTAATTTACATTTTTTATAATTTCCAATATTATTATACTTCATATTTCTCATATTTTTTTGTCAAAAGAATTATTTGAATAGTGTAAATCTAATTGAAATTTATGAACTTACCTCTCCAAATGTGACTACAAAAATGCATTTAGAATTCGGTAAATTTTCCATCTGATATGAGGTTTTAGAGCATGTAAATGCCTATAGCTATATTCTAAATGTTCTTTTTCCTGATATATTTCTTTCTTTGCAGTAATACTTATCAATAACAATTTATATTTGTTTCTAAGGCTACACCAATTTAATTTCTTGTTCTACGGATTTTTGGACTCCAAAATGTGGGGCGAGCGAGCGATTTGAAAATTTTAATAAAAAAATATTTGATTTGCAAATTTTTGAAACGAACCTTGAAAAGTAAAGGCGAGCGATTATAATTTTTTTTTTATAAACATAAAATAGTAGGTTTTGACAATATTAAAGCTTGATTTATCACTTGTACTTTGACATTTCTTTAATTTCTGAAGTATTTTTTCCCTGTTCACCAAGAAATAATTAAATCTGGTCTATGTATGTGTGACTGACAATGAGACAATTCTCCTTCCAAGTCATAATCAGTTTGGGGACAACCCCTTAATGTTATAAATGTTCCTTTTACATGTTTTATGAGGAATCAATATAAGTTATAATATATTTGTTTGTCCAAAAGGCTCATATTTTCTCAAAGAACTATATATCTATCTGGTATTATTAAATGGTCAAAACATGTCCAAGAATTTTGTAATATTCCTGGACTTAAACCATGTTAACACATTTACTTTAACAGTTCAATATTCCTCGACGTCAAACATCTTTTGTTCTAAATAATTCAGAACAAAATTCCCTTTAGCATGTTTAGGTCTGAACATTTTTCAAACTCAATAAATTTCAGCACTTCTATAGGCCATTCTTAATAAAGCTCAATCGGACTTAAAATCGTCGGGTCCGTCGAACAAGTAATCAAATTGGTGTGGCCTAACCTTTCTCAATATTCCTCGAAGTCAAACATCTTTTGTTCTAAATATTTCAGAACAAAATTCCCTTTAGGTCTGAACATTTTTCAAACTCAAAAAATTTCAGCACTTCTATAGGCCATTCTTAATAAAGCTCAATCGGACTTAAAATCGTTATATACAGGTTAGACTGTGATTTCAAAAACAAATGTTGATATCTTTTTATAATATTTACAAAAAACAACGGTGCGGGAAATGGACATGATTACATTTACGGATGCGGGAAGCGGGAATATAAAAAAAATAAAAAATTATGTTTTGAAAAAAATAGGTGCGGGCGGGTCCGTCGAACAAGTAATCAAATTGGTGTGGCCTAACCTTTCTCAATATTCCTCGAAGTCAAACATCTTTTGTTCTAAATAATTCAGAACAAAATTCCCTTTAGGTCTGAACATTTTTCAAACTCAATAAATTTCAGCACTTCTATAGGCCATTCTTAATAAAGCCCAATCGGACTTTTACGACTGTTTCACTCTGGTTCCCTATAAACTATAAACTATGAGTTTAAAGGTCCGTTTCAGTTTTCTTATGATTGATAATATCGATTTGCATCAACATTAAGACATTTTAAATGCTCATGCATGCTATTGCAACCGGCAAGCACATGTAAACAAAACAAATGTTCTTGCTAAAACCAATAATAACAAAAAAATCTGAATCTTCACATCACCGGATAGTACGAACGGACACCTAACGAATGAAAATAAAAGTTGTCCTTTGACAAAATTGTTATCCGTTGGGAGACCGTTGGTGTACTGACAAAAAACGGACGCGTAACGAAGCACAACGGACAGACACCTGATATGCAATGAGAAACGCAAACGTACCGGACAGAACGGATGTCGAATGTACATTCAACGGACGAATACCGTATAAAATGGACGCTTAACGGAAGCGTACCAGATAAAACGGATGAACAAGATATACGGAAAAAATAAAGGCGACAATAATAATACATTGTGAATCGAATAAATATATTCAAACATTTCCGTGTAACTGGTTTTAGTTTGTTCTTCAAAATGCAGCCAAAGGACAGTGTCTAGCCTGAATAAGAGCTGCTTGATATTAAAGACATGTCCTTACTCTAAGATCGATTATAAATACCAAGAATTCTGGACACTCAAGAAATCTGACAAACCAATAACATGAATGATTGGCAATTCTAACGCGAAATTTTCATTCGGTATTTATCTGTTTCAGATCCGCTCATCGTCAGTTTAATCCGTTATACGTCCGGTAGAGGTCCGTTTCACATTCGTTCAACATTCGTTTCTCCGTAAAACGTTTGGTAGAAGTCCGTTAGTGAATTTGTCTATCAGACCTCCAACTGATGTATAACGGACAATTAACAGATACAAAACGGAAACGAGACAGACGAGTACCGTACAAAACGGACGACTACCGGACGTTCAATGGACACTTCATCCGTTGGACGTCTGTCAAAGTTTTGAACATGCACAAAGTTTTCCACCGGACATAACGAACGTCGACGGATAAAACGTACTATAAACGGACATGAAACAGATATGGACGGACGTCTAACGGATAAGAACGGACGTCTAACGGACATGAACAGATTGAAAAAAGTTAAACGTTCGACATCCGTTCAAGCTATACGTTAAAGTGTGACCGAGGCTTAGCACATGTAAATTTGCAAAACGATAAATAATTTGGTCTGTATGTGCAATCTCATTATAGTTTAGACATCTTATTCTAACTCCAATACATTTTTAGGAATATGATTGGTTAAAAGCATCCGCGTTGAGACCGTGTATATTTCAGATGGGGTTAGTTGCCGTGGTTTTGTTTAAATATACGATTAGTTTTAGTGTTACGTACCTTTGTAAAAAACAACACGGTGTTGACGAAAAATCTGAAAGGGTTAAACAGACCAGAAAATTGATGATGAACAGTTGCAAACGATTTATATACTATATTAATATAAATAAAATTGAGAATGGAAATGGGGAATGTGTCAAAGAGACAACAACCCGACCAAATAAAAAACAACAGCAGAAGGTCACCAACAGATTTTCAATGTAGCGAGAATTTCCCGCACCCGGAGGCGTCCTTCAGCTGACCCCTAAACAAATATATACTAGTGATAATGAAAGCTTGCAATTGGTTATTGTTGGTATTTGTTTTTTGTATAGACCAATGCAAGAAGATTATTAATATTGAATTAGTCTTAATATCACAATAATTGTCATGTCATGTTAAGAAAGTCGGTAGGATAATTTTGTTACCCAGTTTACATGTCCTATTGACCGAATACATGTGGTCAGTAAATTCATTATATATCGTATTATGTCACTACAACACTATGTAACTAATAGTGCAAACAGCAATAAACAAACACAACATAGAACATGATGTAGAAAACTAAAGACGACTTTAGAATTGACCGCAGACGAACTATCGGAGCAAAATTGAATTTACCGTAGTGTGAAAATTTAATGGAACGGCTAACTTATTTATAGGTTAGATATTTAAGATGATGCTAAGATTACGACGAACGTTTAAGACTATTTAATTTATTTACTTTTGTATTCGTATTTTCTTTTTTATACTTGATACATTTTCTTCTTTAAACAGGTTTCTGGAATAACCGTCACAGCAATCATAAAACTATCCTGTATTTAATAACATAGAATGCTAATTTAAAAAAGACACTGACCAATTCCTCAAAACAAGACTGTAATGAATAAATGTGAAATTTATCCATTTTACATAACTACGTTTTTCTTTTTGGAATTGAGGATTTAAACAAATTCCTGTATCGTCAAAATGATCTTACGAGAAAACAACCGGACAAATGTACAAAAAATTACAAAAAGATTAATATTTGCGAACTATTACAAATATCTAACACTTTGTAGTTTAAGCGATTTATGAGTTGTTCGTTTAATGTCTAAAATATATACCTTAGCTCGCTTTAGTACCTTTTAATACCTAACTAAAACCAGTCGTCAGCTTCCTATTTGTTTCTGTTGTTCTATTCACGATTTTGTTCCTCTGTTCCGTTTTTGCGTTCATGCATTTGATTTGCCAACTGTTTTACACCAATTATTAACAAGTAATCGAGATTTTCAATATTTTATATTTAACGTAAGGGTATTTTGTATAAAGCTATATTACATCTGTTAAATGTAGGATATAAATACCGTTAACATAGTTATCGAAGGTGCCAGGATTATAATTTGATACGCCAGACGCGCGTTTCCTCTACATAAGACTCATCAGTGACGCTCAGATCAAAACTGTTAAAAAGCCAACCAAATACAAGGTTGAAGAGCATTGAGGACCCAAAATTAAAAAAAATTGAGCCAAATACGGCTAAGGTTATCTACTCATGTGGGGTAAGAAAATCCTTAATTTGTAAACAAGAAATTTATAAAAATGACCATATAATTGATATTCATGTCAACACCGAAGTGCTGATAACTGGGCTGGTGAAACCCTCTTGGACGAAACGTCCACCAGAAGTGGCATCGACCCAGTGGTGTAAATAGTTATCAAAGGTACCAGAATTATAATTATAATTTACTACGCCAGACGCGCGTTTCGTCTACATAAGACTCATCAGTGACGCTCAGATCAAAACAGTTAAAAATCCAAACAAATACAAAGTTGAAAAGCATTAAGGACTTGAAATTCAAAAAAAAGTTGTGCCAAATACGGCTAAGGTAATCTACTCCTGGGGTAAGAAAATCCTTAGTTTTTCGAAAAATTCAAAGTTTTGTAAATAATACCATATAATTGATATAAATGTCAACACCGAAGTGCTGACTACTAGGCTAGCAATACCCTCGGGGACGAAACGTCTACCAGCCTAGAGTAGGAGTAGGTCCGGTAAGGGCCAATTTTGGACTGAAATTTCAGGTTCATCTAACGAAATATTTTGAACACTTTTTAAACACTTAAGTTTCTATTTTAATTGATCCAATTAGTTAATGTGAACTATTTCAACTGATTTAGTAATTGAAAACGCTCCGAATCAGGCTTAAATATGAATAATCTATCAAATATGCAAACAAATCGTCACTTTTCAGATGTTTTTTGTCAGAAATGAAAGTGGCCGCATCCGTGTTCATCCTCAACCTTTTTATATGGTATGTATTATTATCAAATACAACTTACATTTTTAATATCATGAATAAACACGATGGCGGCCACTTTCATTTAAGACGGAAACCGTCTAAAATTTAACTAAAATGCTAAAATTGTAAAGATTTCAGTAATTTAGCATATATGTGCATTGTATTGTCAAAAACAGCCCATATTTGTGTAGAAGACGTATTCTACTTTCCAATAAATAGCTAAAAGATTACATTTTCACAATTTTGTAAAACTGCTATATTTTGGGGCCTAAAAGGGGTCTTACTGAACCTACGCCTTTGATTTAACTGTTGCTTCATGCATGTAGAATAACAATTGGTTTTGTAGATCTAAATGTAAAGACTACAATATATGAAGTTTGCATTGCAAACGTGTACATGATATGTGTTTTGGATCTGTGCATACCACTAGAAATTAAAGACAATTTAATCATCACCTATAAATATATTAACTTACCTGCAATCATATACACACGATTCTTGCGTAGGTACCTTGGATAATATTACAACTGAAACTTTGTTTGATTATATAATATACTGTTTTTCATTGTGGTCACGTTGTTTAGTCAGAATATATAATTAGCTTTTTAAATTTTCCTTTTTTACATACATTAATAAAAAACAATGAATATATGCAGGTACTTGTCAGTGTATTTTAAATACTGATATGTATGTTGTTACTTATTATTGAATTAAAGTAAAACAATATGCACTTAAAATAAAACGGTTTAAGTTATCAAAACATGGTACATGACTATACAAAATGCGGCTTTTCCAACGCAACTAATCCTATATACACTAGCTTTACACAGATAATCATCTATTTCGTTTTTGTAGTAATTTTTATATCATTTTCTTAGGATTATCTTCGTACCACAATTATGAACGGGAAAATATTAAAATCTTCATGGTACATTTTCCGTTCCGTCATCGATGGCAATGTTCTGGTGGCTTTATATTATTGGGGATAAATTTTTCAATTGGTTTAATGTGATCATGTTTGCAGTGACCTCTTGGTTTGAAACTATATTTTCAAATGACGTTCTCCTGAAGTAGCAACATGAAGTAAACTGATTTTGATCTTAAACGGTCGTTTTGATCTGAACAGCTCTTTATATACTGAGTAATACATTATTTAGTTTTTTAAAACTAATCTATTGCTGTAAATTACGTGATGTTCAGACAATTATCTTGAAATAATTCCCAGTAACTTTTTAGACAATTCAGTATGATGTGTATGTATACAGGTTAACAGCAACTTTTGAACATTTTGAACATTATTAACGGCAAGCTAAAAAAAATGATTTTTGGTTTAGTTGGAGATGTATTAAACGATCTCTTATAAATATAAACTTCCATTTCCAAAATCCAATGTTATGTAAAAATATATGATACCATATACTTTTGAATAATTAAAAGATCTGATAAAGATATTTTCCTCTAGATTAACAAATTTTTGTAAAACATCACAATAAACGGAAGGGTGTGAAATGCTGTCGAAAATTTTCATTTTACTAAAAATTTCAAATTTACAGATTTACAAAGTACCAAAAACACTTTAAAATTATTCGAAAGTATATGGTTTTATATATTTTTACATCACATTGGATTTTGGAAATAATGTGCCTTTGAGCAATTATCAAGGAGCTTTAACTAATATCGTATTCACTTAGCATCCTTCTTTTTTGAAAATGATTTTTATACTCTCGGACTAGACGTTTCTAAATAAAAACTCCTTAAATCACTTTTCTCTATATATTTTAGAAACATGTCTCTTTTTAAAACACAACTGTTCATATATCTTTTTCGTAGTGAGCCGAGTGAGAGAAAAAAGATATATAAAACATGTACCAACTCATCAAAATGATCCTAAGTTTTGAGTCCAGAGAGAAGTTGTAAATGGTGCAAAAGACATTTTATAACAACATAGTATTTTCCGCAAAATATTACCAAGAGTTAGCAAGACATATTCATATTGCATCATGGCAAATATAGCATCAAATAATTTTCATAATCAGTGAAAAAAGTACGCTGTGATGTAAACAGTTTTTCGATCATTGCTGTACGATATAAAGATCAATGGAAGGGCATTGGTTGTTGGAAAATTTAGGGACGATTACTTATAATCTAACTTTAATAAAATAAACAACAGCTTTGCAGCTTGACGTTCACTATTTACTAACAAAAAATAAGGTGACGTCACCGTTGTGACGTCAACCTTGGATACATTGTTACTTCCGAGATGTTGCCGGACCCGCGGTCTTCACGACATTATCGGCACCTCACAAAAAAACTTGATGTAGAAAAGAAAATTGAAATACAATATATAAATTATATTCAATTAAGATTATAGTCTCTCAAATTTAAAAACAATCACAGTTGAACTAACGTAGTTCATAAAACAAAATCGCATAACACTAACAGTTCATAATCATGGCGCAACACATTTGTAAACAAATATGCTCGATGACTTTACTTCGAAAGTCCTTGAAATATTTTAATGTTCTCTTTCGCACGTTAAGATGCTTCTCTGGTGGACAACTGTCGTTCTATAACATCGTCTTTCTTCGTCGGATATGTTGTTTCTTGTTCCGTGTCCGTATTTTCATTCTCTATACGAATTTCGAGCGTATATAACTTTCCAATTGGTCTATTTTTAAATCCGTTCTAAGTTCTCACAACTGCTGAACGAATGTGTCCGTCATTTTCTAAAATCTAAAACTAAATCTTCAACAATTACGGGTTTCCATTTAATTCTAGGTTTTTCGTCGTGAATTTACACTAAGTCTCCAAGTTCAATCAATATTTATTTTTTTTCCTTTTTTATTGGTGAAATTCTCTGAGGGAAGATAGGTACTCTGGTTTCCATCGATTCAAAAATTGTTGTATTATTAACGATTGTCTCTTTGCACGTTTATCTAAATTCGTAGTATTCATGAAACCGTATTTTAAATACCAATATCTTTGCCACGAGAAAATGGCAGTATATTAATGCGTCGTGCTTATAAAAGATGAGCTGGAGTAAGAGGTTCCGAATCCATTAAATTTGAAGAAATGTAAGTTAAGGGTCGATCATTGAGAATAGCTTCAATCTCCGTTGTTCCTGTTTGAAGTGTTTCTAAATCAAGTATCGATTTTCCAAGAACCTTTCGTCTGCTAGTTTTTGTTAAACATGTTAAACTGACGTGGCGTTCCAAACAGCCTCCAAACCATGTTGCGCCTTTCGGTATAAATCACCATTTTATTCCTTGTAAAAAAATGATTCCTGTAATTTTTTAGATTTACATAGTCGTGTTATGTCATCTGACTCAGAAACTTAGATAAATGCATTTTCAGATAGAATTAATCGTGGTAAAGATTTCCTGCAAATGCCTAAACGTTTGTAAAAACGTGTCCACAGTTTGTTACCACTTTTAAATGTATTACTCTAGTTGAAGCACACGTAAATTGGCAAATATATGCTTTAATTAACGACATGTCTGTGTGTTTTACATGTAGTGCTCCTGTAAAATCTATTCCTGTAGTCGTAAACAGTGGTGCTTCTTAGATACTTATCTTCGGTAAATAGTTATCAAAGGTACCAGGATTATATTTTAGTACGCCAGACGCGCGTTAAGGGAGGGGGTCGGGTGCTGAATATGGCTTTCCGATTATTTTACGGCATGTAACACATCTTCTCAGCATTTTCCTAACACCATGTCGAATTGCAGGTATCCAAAATGTCTATCTTATATGAGTTATTGTCATACATGTATAACAACCTAAATGTAAAAATGTGTCATGAAATTGCTTGACCAGTACAGATATGGCAATATCTGTCCATTTAAAATCTCCACATTTAAAATATATAAGCTAATTAAATGCAAATATAACTAGTTACCTTATATTTCTAGCTGTGTTAAATATCTTTCTTTATCATATCTTTGCATACATATTCAAAGTAACATATGCCCAATATAATTACATATACATTTCTAGCTATCTGAAATATCTTTCTTTACCATATCTTTGCATATGTATTCAAAGTTACATATGCCCATTATATTTACACATGCCATTGATATTATCATTTGATCACATTTCTTCATTAAACAAATTGTCTGCAAAATCTATGTTTTTACCATACATTTAGGAATATGTTCAAAGGCTTTCGATATGTGTTGATTTGTCATGCATTTCAGCCGGAGATATTTTAAAAGACAAACAAGAATATTCCTTTACAATTCATTTGGCAGGTCTCCGCATATTAAAGGAAATGATGCTTTATACCCTTTTATAACGTTCTTGCTTTGAATTGGTTACATACCAGGCAAATGTAGATGCACCTTATTCTTTATAACCCCAATAAAATTATTTGAATGATGCTGCTTTGCTACCTAGACAAAGATACACATTTGCGGATAAAATCATAGAAAAATACATTACAAAGATTTCCAATTGCAGAGGTATACAAATACATAAGTCTGTGAAGTTTTGAATTGGTCATAAATGTATATAAATTTTAAACTTTAGAATGGTTTAATGGGATAAGTTTATTGTCATCCAAAATTAACGTAGTTGTCTTATTCTAGGCAAATATGTTTAAGTTTTCGATTTCAGCGCCTCATATTTTGCGGAAAAGCCGTCTCCTGGCAGGTCTTTGTCCATAATTCTTGGTTCTTGGCGTTGTCTTCTTTTTATGCTTTTTGTGCTTTTCTTTGTTACATCATAGATTTACGGTAACTTATCGAGTATAAAAAAGAGGATGTGGTATGATTGCCAATGAGAAAACTCACCACAATATACCAAAATGACACAGACATTAACAACTATAGGTCACCGTACGGCCTTCAACAATGAGCATACCGCATAGTCAGCTATAAAAGGCCCCGATATGACAATGTAAAACAATTCAAACGAGGAAACTAACGGCCTTATTTAAATAACAAAAATGAACAAAAAACAAATATGTAACACATAAACAAACGACAACCACTGAATTACAGGCTCCTGGCTTGGGACAGACACATACATAAATAATGTGGCGGGATTAAACATGTTAGCGGGATCCCAACCTTTCCCTAACCTGGGACAGTGGTATATCAGTACAACACAAGAAATAACTATAAAAATCAGTTGAAAAAGGCTTAACTCATCAGATGGACAAAAAATCAAACGGACAAAAATACAAGAGTTTCCAGGGTAATTTTGCGTACTTTATGTGGTTTCGAAATCTATCGAACATACTTGGTTATTTCATATGTAATCATTCTATTTTTCGTGCACTTCCGAAAATTCAATTCCTTTACCCTCGATCTTCCAAAACGCTTCTAAGTCGTGTTGTCTATATCCTTCTGTTTCCGATGCGTTCACAATTGATTCACTCAGTGTGTCGAGTAACTTCTTCTTCTGTTGTAATTGTCGTAGGTGGCTAACATCTCCTTTCTGTCGAATTCAGAACTTTCTTTTGCGTCCGCAAATTTTCGTGAAAGTCTGGTAACGGTACTTCGATTGCCCGTTCTTATTGATTGCAGCTTTGTTAAATCCATAAGTCACGGCATCAAAAATGTGGGGACGATTACTTATAGTCTTACTAACAACTTACAACTCCCGTTAGCGCCATGTGTCGCATAGGGCGCGAATGGAAGCCTTCCATCTGAGTCTGTCTGCTGCTGCTTGTTGTGCTTCTCCCCATGTTCTCCATCCAAACTCTGTTCTTTCCTTATCTACCATTCGTCTCCAAGTTTCTTTTGGTCTTCCTACATTTCTCTTTCCTGGTGGTGTCCATGTCAAGGCGATTCTACAATCATTCCATGGGTCCATCCTCAGGATGTGACCTATCAAACTCCATCTCCTGATCTTAATAGTGTTGGTTATGCTGCACATGTTGGCTTTTTGTAGCAGTTCTGCGTTGGATATCGTAGTTGGCCAAAATATCTTAAAGATTCTACGCAAGTTCCTGATGTTGAAGGTGTTAAGTCTATCTCCATCTCTCTTGCTTATCTTCCAACATTCTGCCCCATATAGCAACACTGATATAACATTGCTTTTATAAATTTTCATTTTGGTGTTTCTACTGTATTGGTTTGATGTCCATATTTTTCTTAGCTTATAGTATGCTGCTCTTGCTTTTTTAATTCTATTCCTTATGTCGGCTGTTGCATTGTCGTTGGTATCTATGACCGATCCAAGGTATGTGAAGCTGTCTACTATCTCTATTTCTTCGTTGTTCAATGTAATAGGCTGGATGTTGTTTGCCTTTACACACATTATTTTACTCTTTTTCTTGTTTATTTCTAAGCCAGTTGTTTTAGCTATCTTTTGTATATCATCTGTTTTAGCTTGCAGCTGTGTTCTTGTTGCTGATAGGAGAGCAATATCATCTGCAAAATCAAGATCTTCTAATACCTGTAGTCTTCCCCAGTTGATACCACGCTTTTTCTGTGTTGTTTGCTTCATTGTCCAATCTATAACCAGTAAGAAAAGGAATCCAGATATTATACAACCTTGTCTGACTCCTGATTTAATGTGGAACCATTCCGAATGTTTACCCTCATGTTCTACTACACAACTGAAGTTATCATAAAATGCTTGTACCATCTTGATTATTTTACCTGGGATTCCATAGTTTTCCATGATCTTTTTTAAGGTTTCTCGATGGATAGTGTCAAATGCTCTTCTGAAGTCGATGAAGTTGATAAATAGGGGGCTGTTCCATTCAATGCATTGTTCTATAATATTTCTAAGGATGAATATTTGGTTGATACAGCCTCGACCTCTTCGGAACCCAGCTTGTTCTTTACGTAGTATGTTGTCAATAGCATCTTTAATTCTGTTGATGATGATTCTGCAGAGGACCTTCCCAGGTACAGATAGTAAGGTTATTCCTCTCCAGTTTTCACACTCTTCTAAATTTCCTTTTTTTGAGAGTTTGATTATAATTCCCTTTTGCCGGTCTGTTGGTATTTCTTCCCTGTTCCAAATTTTGGTAAATAAATGGCAAAAGACTTTTGCTATTGTGCCTACATCAGTTTTCAATAGTTAAGCTTGTATGTTGTCAATACCTGGAGCCTTACCATTACTGAGTGCCTTTATGCTCTTTATTATCTCTTCTATGGTTGGTGGTTCAATATTCATATCGACAACATCTGAAGGATGAATATCGGCTAGTACTGGTAGATCTTTCGCATTTAAAATCTCTTCAAAGTGTTCTTTCCATCTCTCTAACTGTTCCTTCTCGTTGGTTATAACATGTCCCTCTTTTGACTTTACAGGTCTGTTCCCTCTCATGCTGCTGTTGGAAATTTTCTTACTCAGCATATATAGCTTGTTCTGCTCTCCTCTATTTGCTGCCTCTTCTGCACTTTTTGCAATATTATCAATATATTTTCTCTTATCATCTCTGGTACTAAATTTTACCTCCTTGTTCTTATCCTTATAATCTTTCTCAAGATTTTCTTTCTGTCTTTGTGATCTTGTAGCATTGATTTTTTGTTTTATCTGTTTACGTTCTTGTATTTTGTGGATACTGTTGGTAGCAATCCATTCTGGTTGTTTTCTGTCTTTAAATCCCAATGTTTGCTCACCAACCTCACATATTGCTTGTTTAATATCTATCCACTGTTCTTCTATGCCTTCTGTTTCTCCCAATACCTGGAATCTGTTCCTTAACTCAAGTTTGAACTCTTGTGCAACTTTTGGTATCTTTAGCTTATCTGTGTCATATCTTTTCTTCTGTCCCTGATTTACTCTCTGTCTACAAAGTTTAAGCTTTACTCTGGATATAAGTAGTTCATGGTCACTACCAACATCAGCACCTCTATATGACCGTACATCTTCCATAGATCCTCTATACCTTTTGTCAATCGTGATGTGATCAATCTGATTCTTGATGTTTCCGTCTGGTGACGTCCATGTATATTTATGAATATCTTTATGTTGGAATATGCTGGAGCAAATCTTATTGATTGCAGCTTTGTTAAATCCATAAGTCACGGCATCAAAAATGTGGGGACGATTACTTTTATACTCTTATAAAATAAACAACAGCTTTGCAGTTTGAAGTTTACAAGTTACTTATAAAAGATAAGGTGGCGTCGCCGTTTTGACGTCGACCTTGAATACAATGTTACTTCCGAGACGTTGCCGACCCCGCGGTCTTCTCGACATTGGTTAACATTATCCCTCATATATTGCATATACTACTCACAAGCGCGTACAGTACAAAAATTACTTGCGACAATATTTACCAATATTGATGAAATAATAATATTTAATGAGATACTTATAAACGAAAAATATGATGTAATATCGTGCTGATAAATATTTCAACTGAAGAAATGGTTTCCGTCAGTGGCATAACATTTATTTTCATCCTTTAAGTAATATTTCCGACGATTTTTTTTCTAATGATTACATCCACCAAAAAGTTCAAAATATAAGCAAAAAGATAAATCGATATTTTTACAATGTGAGTTGCGTTTAAGAACAAATGTTGCTGCAATGATGGAAAAGATAATTTAACTCATTACAATTCATTTTAATGAGAAGTCAACGCAATTGTAATAGATGTGCCTATGTTAATTTCCCTTAATTTTTACAGATTAATTATTTAGTATTTAGATGTTTGCTTTTAAGTTTAATTTGATTTAATATATCAAGATACACGTAAGGATTGGTAATTCAACTGTTTTGATATGTCATTTTGATTTTTATAATGTTTTAAGAATAATAATTTATTCAACTTATCTTAAAAACCTTTCATGTTAAAAAAAGAGGGACGAAAAATACCGAAGGGACAGTCAAACTCATAAATCTAAAATAAACTGACAACGCCATGGCTAAAAATGAAAAAGAAAAACATACAAACAATAGTACACATGACACAACATAGAAAACTAAAGAATAAACAACACGAACCCCACTAAAAACTAGGAGTGATTTCAGATGCTCTGGAAAGGTAAGCAGATCCTGCTCCACATGTGGCACCCATCGTGTTGCTTATGTGATAACAAATCCAGTAAATAGTCTAATTCGATAGGATACATTCATGAAATAGAAGGGGATTGTAGTTACTACGTAAGGAACATATCCGATATCATTTATGAAACCGTCCATAACGGTCAACTAACTCGTGATGGCGTCCGTAAAATTTACGAAGGGATGATTTCAACTTCACCATTTGGAACTCTTGGTTTAATAGCTTCCTTGTGAGCAGCAAGTTATCACGATCAATGACAAGTTTAGGATTTTAATTGATAATCAGTCGGAGTCGGACGGGCACAGGCCTCCAATTACTATCCCGGATGTGTCATCCCACTTGAGGCTAGAGTCATACACCATTTCAAATGCAGCTCCCAGAGTAAGTCACCCCATTTAGGTGCAAATTTTACTACTTTAATAACACAACGCGAAGTAAATTTAATATTATACTTATGACTAATATCTACTCCGACTGATCATCAATTAAAAATCTAAACTTGTCATGGTGTTCTTGAAGCAGTGAACTCGTTATTGAATAAAAGATTATGGTTTTTATCGCTGATATGCTTTTCGATTTGTGAATTTCATCATGGTGAATACAATAATCTCATGCATGATACCACCAAAACAGCACCAACGGTTTTGTTACGTACCAAACGTACCTCATACATATCAAATCGGAGAAGCTCTATTGTGTTTTTGATTGTGTTTTATGGACGTTTCATTGTTAAGGGGATTACTACAAAAAGTTGTTATCCAACATATTTTCACATGAAATATCAACTTTTTGTAATTTTACTGTTTTTTTTTAAATTGTAATTACAACAAGACATTACCAAACGCAAACATAAATGGTCTTAACCGTATTTTGTACAACTTTGAAATCCGTTTGATCCGTGCTCCACTGATGAGTTTTACGCAAGTTCAGGTATCATTGAGGATATTTTCTGCATGTGTATCTGAATTTTCGGTACACTATAATTGATATCAAAAGATGTGTATGTCGGTTAGAAGCTTTTTTGTTTGTTGTATGAAATCACAAATTAAAACAAATGAATATTTAATATTTAAAGCCTGCTCTTGAATAATTTTCAATAATTGTAATACAGGCAGTACTTTAAAAGAATCATAGATTAACTAATTTCAAGAACTCTTCAATTGAAATTAAAACTACTATTTCTGTAAATTATCAACATGGTGTAATTTCTACAACCCTTCATTTGGTAATACAGTCAATTGCTTGATTGAGTCACTGTTAAGAGGCTTATTATATCAATGACTATTACAAATATAACAGGAAGCATCATTACAATGATGCCGAATATGCCAAGATTTCTCGCAGACGTCCTAGAATCATAAGCAGATCTTTTAGTGTTTTTATACAAACTTGTTTCTTTCTTGTTTATCAAAAGCTTATTCTTCAACAATATCACTCTGTCAGTTATTTCATCTTTCGTCCAAAGAGTTTTATTTGAAGGCAAACAATCAGCACAGGAGCACACTGAATAGTTACTTGCAACTGCCGCTTCCAGGTCCAATTGTGGTTTGTCGGTAGTAGATTCTAAACTAGCTGGTTTAGTTGTTTCAATTGTGATATCTGTAATCAATGTTGATATGTGTCTTGTGTCTGGCAAAGTAGTTGTGGTACTTGAACATTCTACAAATACAGATATTCAAAATGCCTATGAAACCATGATTCTTTACCAAACAAAAACGAACGTCTTTCCGTTTAAAATACCAAATTTTGTCCTAGGAGAATACCAAACAAGTTAAACCGTAGATGTTGATCATATGAACTGCTACAATATTGATCTAACATCCCTCTCACTGATGATAAAATTATCATTTTGAGCATGTGAAGACAAGATATAATTTGCCCGAATGCCCTTTATTATAAACACTTTTAAACCGTGAAAGAGCAGCGAATAAATAAATCTAAACTTCTTTTATACAATTTATCTCAAAATCAGAGTTACAATAAAAATGAAGATGTAGTATGATGGCCAATGAGACAACTGTCCACAAGAGACCAAAATAACAAAGAAATTAACAACTCTAGGTATTACGTTGCCTAAAGGGAGTTCGCTTTTCACTGTCAAAATAATAAGCTTTTCAAAACACTAGTGTATATTGATAGGGGATTACTAAATGAATCAAAAGAGCAAAAAATATAAAGGTCAATGTACTTATTTTCGAGATATTAGCCATCGGAATTTCGGCGGGGAAATATAATATTTAAAATTATATAAGACTTTTACCGAAGGCTTATCATTATACTTGTAAAATATCTATAAAAAGAAAAATTGGGGTCAATGGGCATTTTTTTAAAGACATTTAAATGAATGAAACCAGGGGATTCCCAAAATATGACAAGCGAACATCCTTAACACCATACTTAAGTTAGTGTAATGAAGGTGTTTCGTAAGTTTCCTAATTTGTGTGTTGTATAGAGAACACGCTTATTCACTCAGTTTAATGATAATTTTTTTTTAATATTAAACAATGAACTAATTTCTTATTGTAACTTCGAATATTATTCTATACCATGTAATTGATTTTTTGATAGGATGCCTTGATATAAATGTGGACTAATTATATTAAAGAGCAAAATGTCGGTAAATGGAAAGGAGTGAGCACTGCACTAACGCTTCCTTATAAGGTAGATCGAAGGTATATGTTTCCCGAGATAGAATTTTCTTATACTTTCTTATATTTCTTATCCTGCAAATATGAGGATTTGACTATGCTCTTTTCAAAAATAAAATAAAAAGAATGGGTCACCGTGCTATTTTTCAGGCTATGAGTCGTTGAAAATTGTCTAAATTTTCTTAGATTGATCATGAAAAAAAAAATTTAAGTGCAAAGAAATCTAAGAGAGAGAATTTTAAATAAATTGAGAGATGGGTTTTGTAATATGTTTTAAGAAAATAAAAAGAAAAAATGGTGTCACTAAACTTGTTTTCTTGCTACAAGAAAATATTTAAAAAATCATATCAGTCCAGTTTATATTTTGTACTAAAAGAGTTATCTCCCCTTAAATTCCTTAGTTGAAAAAAGAATGATTCCAAAACACAAATGTTTGGTATTTGTTGAAATAATTTTAATTTTATATGATTTTTCTTCATATAAATATAATTTAACGTGGCCATGCATGTATGGGGTGTCGAATAATCGTCTACATGACAACAGTCCAACCCAACAATATTGACGTAAAATATATGAATGGACAGTGATTTGTGTGATTTATAAAATTGCTATCTATGATCCTTTTTTGATACTTATATACTTGTTTTTGTTTGATTGTATTTGAATTATCTGCCCTTGACTTATTGTCATTTACTGTTATCTATTTAGTGATTCTGTCCAACATGTTCTGTCTGACCCTTATCTGTTAATGATCTATGGTGGCATCTCTTGGTACCTCCTATATTCAACATCATATTATTGACTGTGATGCGTGTGACTAGTGGAGAAGGCTGAAGCCGTCATTAACCTTATTAAATTATATATTCATTGTAATATAACCTAGAGTGATAAGTGACAAAAGTGTGAAAGACACTTTAACATTTGATATGATTAACAGTTCTCTTAAATGAGATAAGATGCAATACATTGTATTTCTATTTTCAAATTATAATCAAACATAATAATTAATAGTTCCAAATACTTTTTCTTTCATTTGTCAGAAACTAATTTAGATTTGTAACTTTCAATGAATTAATTATAAAATGTAAACACCTTTTATCTACACAATGTAATGTGATATTTACCTTAATAAAAATAGATTATTGTCTAAATAAAGGATTTCACTTCATAAGATTTGTTTTTACATATATATATATATATATATATATATATATATAAAGCATTCGAAAATAAAAAATAGTTTATACAAAATAACAAACAAACTAGCCACAAAATTTTTCAAACAATTTATCGAATAATGTCTTTAAAAAATCTTTAAAAAAATATGTTATCTCGCTTTGTACAGAAACATTGTTTAATTTTAGTACCCTTAAATTAGATATTAGATATGGACCATAACTCTTGACTAAATCATCAGACCGGAACAAAATTCAAACAAAAATGTGGGAAACTGATTTATCGGTCTGACGGATGAACAGACATACAGTCAGATAGACGGACAGATAGACAGACAAACGGACAGAGTGCAAACATAAAGTCCCCTTTTACTACGTCAGTAGGGGACTAGTAAGCTTTAAAATATTTTTAATGTTCTTATAATCATCTAGAATGAAAAAAATGTCGTTAATTAATCATGGGGGTCAATTTTCCATACAAGGGGGTTCAATTTACCTTAGCGGTATTTTGTCCCCGGAGTCAATTTTCCATGGTGTTCAAAATACCATATGACTCCGGATATTAAATTATTTCTAGGGTCGGTAACTAGAAATTCAGAAATGCGTAAATTATTATTGAATACATAAATATATCCAATAATAAATGTACGCTGTACGTTTGGTTAAAAAGAAAATCTATTTAATGCATTTGCAATAAAATTTATGAAGGAACATAACTACTGAAATAATGAATGCTAATTTTCATTATTGAAAAACTCCTGTTGCATTTATAAAACTTCGAAAACCATCCCTGCATTTATAGTATAAACCGATAGTTTAAACCCGGTAAAAATTCCAAAGATAACGGTAATGTGTTTTTAATCTAAAATAAAGTTTATAAAGCATAGAGCAGAGCAAAAATTATAACGTTTATTTATAACTCACTTGTGTGATTTCACACGGATATTTGTAAATTATCTTTTTCAAATCAAACAGAATATAAAACCGACTTTCTTATGATCAGAACTTCTCCTCAGTAAGTCAGTAAAACATAACTATTGAATTCTCAGTTGAATTATTCAACAAATAGTGTCCTGTCAAAGAATTTATGCAAAGTAAATTAGCCAAATCAAAGATACTGATAGTTTGCGGGACAATTACATCATTAAAGTAAAGTCCGTGTCTTTCCAGAGGGATGTAGCATGACTTCTTTATTCTAATCTTTATCAACAATCACAAAGTATTTGCTACTTTGGTATGGTAGTCTTGAACATATTTTATGGTTTGCTTTGTCATGTATAATACCGGAAACATTCCACTGTTATTGCAAATCACTTTTTTCTAAAGAACGTCACGCATTTCAACAGGATCTTTCGAACAATTTATTGGTACCAATGTTATGTTTTTGAGTTAGAACGTTGCCATCAGTACAAACACATTATTTGTAGTAAGTATATAAGTAACAGAAAAGTTGAGTATACATTAAAGCTATTCAAAAGATATCTAGCGAGGCACAAACATATCTAAGTAAATTTAAAATTAACTAAACACAACCATTAAAATATCTGTTATTAAAAGCATAAATACATGGGGCAGCTTTCAAACATTCAAATAATGCATAAAATGTTGATGATTTCCGACTTTGATATTACTCGATATAAATGTGTATAACATCTCTTCCAGCTTACCTCTGAGAAGTTTTATCATACAAGATTGTTCTCTTATGCTTTTTGTCTTACCTATGCTATAAACACTCAACCTCCATGAACCACCACAAATATCACTGGGATGTCCAGCACAGGGCATATCACACTCACTTGAATATGTTCGTACAAAGTTGTCAGTATGAGTTACATTGCTACAAAAGCACTGACGCCATTGCTGTAATATACAATTTACACCGCAATATTTAAATTTGATCTTTTTAATACGAAAATGCGCTATATATTACTTTTAATCACTAACTAATTATATTCTTCCAAGAGAAATAAACTCATATAACCGCAATTGTCAAATAACAAAGCTACAGTACTTCCATTCGAGCATAGCTCGAATTTATTAACCTTTTTGCTTTCTTTTTCGATTATACCAGATCTACGGCTTTTGCTAAAAAATATATAAGAAGATATGGTATGAGTGCCAATGCAACAACTCTCCATCCAAGTCACAATTTATAAAAGTAAACAATTATACGTCCAAATACGGTCTTCAACACAGAACATTGGCTCACACCGAACAGCAAGCTATAAAAGGCCTAAAAATACTAGTGTAAAATCATTGAAACAGGAAAACCAACAGTCTAATCTATTTAAAAAATGGTAAACGAGAAATAGTTATGAACCACTCCAACAAACGACAACTACTGAACATCAGATTCCGTATGTCTGCTAATTGCGAAACGAAGTAGTGGATTTAAAGAATTTAATACTGGTTCTTTGTAACTCTTACATAGGTATGGTCATGGATTTCCTTCAAACTTCACACACTTACTATTCTTTATCAAGTAAACAAAAAACGGCAAAATTTTGGTTGCTACCATAGCAAACAATGACCGGTTTTACCATCTTCTGAATATTTTGATTTTAAACAGGAAAAGGCTGTTTTAAACATAATTTTTCATAATAAATGATAAAGAGAAAGAATAATTTGTTATGGTTTTATCCAATATATGCATTTTATTAATTTAATTTAATAACTGATATTTTCATATTCTTTTTCAATCATAATCACATATACCCCACTTTTAATGTGGTTTACATTAGGAAAAAAATACCCTTTTGAGGTCATTTTTGAATGCTCACCTGAATTAAAGTCAACCATGAATTAGAAAAAAAGTCTTATGTTATCAATAATGCAAAAAAGTAATGGGGAATTGTGTCTCATTATTTTGTTACCATGGATACAAAATGCTTAGTTTTCATTTTTTCAGAATTGTTTTTTTTTAATTATAAAAAAAATGTTTTCAAAATTAATCTGCATTAAAAAAAAAAAACAACCAAAATAAACAATATGTAGAAATAATTGTAATCATCAAAATTTTAAATATAGTAATTAATAAGTGTTTAGTTTCAACTGTTTTTCAATGGAAACAATTTCTTATTAAGTTTCACAGTATACACACATGTATTTATATAAATATTTTTTTCGAATATAGTATATCGATAGTGGTGAAACCACTTAAAAGAAACAAACACAATTTCTCTAATGTAAATGAATAAAGGCAACAGTAGTATACCGCTGTTCAAAACTCGTAAATCGATGGACAAAAAAAACAAAATCGGGGTAACAAACTAAAACTGAGGGAAACGCATTAAATATAAGCGGAGAACAACGACACAACATTAACGGACTAAGCATTAGACAAAATCCGATGAAATATAAAATCAAAACCAAATACATGAATTTGGGATAGAAAAGTACTATGACACGTCTTATAGTAATGTAAATTCAAACTCAAATATGAGTGTTGATTATGAAGAAATTTCAGTCTGTTTTCAAGATCATGAAAAATATACAAGAAAAACAATTACTCAATCTGGAAAAAAACACTAAAAAAATCATTTAAAAAAATATGCATTCATTTGTGCAATATTTGCCATTGAATGTGTTGCAAGTGAAACAAGCTGTCCTTTTGCAATTATTTACTAAGTGCTAATTTAAAAATAAAATAATTGAAAATTCGTTTTAATGACTTTCAAGACTAGATCCCTCGTATAAAAATTCTCTTCTTTAAGTTTTCAATTAAATTCAGTGTCAAAGAATGATGATTTTTACAAGTCATTCCATCAACTATTATGCAATTGCTGTAGTGAAGATCAAAGTTCAAAGTGCCACTTGGCTTTGACAGTTTGAAGTTCAAGCTACTAGCTCCTAACTATTTACACATAATATTAAGAAGATACATTCAGAAAAGATTTAAAAAAAAGAAATGATCGTTTAGTTGTGATTTGCTTTATGTCAAGGGTCAAACATCTCATGCATATTTCAGAAAATAACAAAATCAATGCTAAGAACATTGTAGGTCCTGTGCTAGTCTACTGACCAAAAATTAATTAAAGGTAAACACTTGATACAATTCAACACAATACAAACTAGAACAAAAAGAGTCAGACGTTGATCCTCTAAAAAAAAAGGCGAAAAAAATGATAACACAGAAACTGTAAATTTCATGAATTAGGTCATTGCTGTTGTTGGTCAGATCATTGTCAACGTTTGAAAGGTCACGTTGTTAGAATTTTTCGGAATATACTATTTTTTTTCTCTATCTTTTTTAACATATATTTATATATTAAATAATCAAATTGTATTCTATTTCATATTTAAAATAAATCTCTAAATTAATAAAACAGTTATTAGCATTTTCATTTGATCCTGTCATTGTCAGCGTTGGTCATGTCACTTTTTATGTATTGATTGGTCTAAATTTACGACAATTCAAATTTAACATAAATCCTTTGAGAAATTAAAAAGTTATTAGCTCTTTTAGTTTTGGTCAGTTCATAAGGGTAAACCACCAAAGGGAGATGAGGAATATTATACAATAATCATGTTTAATAAATTAATTTCACATGTTTCTATGTAGATTCCCCATAACTTTTTTTGATTTTTGATAAAAAGAAGACGAAAATTAATTGTTTTTGTGTTAGATGTAGGCGCATAGTTTCACACCACTTCACCAAATGTGGTATTTTTCTAAACGATCCACACTTTTTTCGCTGTTCCATGGTAACCAAGCAAAATATATCGGTTGACCTTATTTTTCTGACTAGGCTTATAGGATCTTCATATCTGCCCATTTTCGGAAAGATCGGTGACTATGTGTGCTGAAAAAGTTTAAGTGGTTACAGAGAATGAGTACTAATACGTAATGTTGATATTTATACGAATAATCTTGTAAAAATATTTAGAGTAGGAAACTATGACAAACAGACGGATGTGATGATCGATTGTAAGCATTTATGGGCGATTCGGTTCCGAAGGGCTTCAGATTTTAATTTATTAGAAATACAAAAACAATTTTTATAGATTTAAATATTTAAAGCCTTAGTTTATAAGGAGAGATGCCATAGAAACGTTTCGCATTTTCAAAGATTGTCCGATAATGACTGCATGTCAGAACAATCTGAAAAAAAATCTTGAAGGTTTGTTCTTCTATGTCACCTTTTGCATAATTTCAATCATCTGAATACAAATGAATATGATTTCGTTTGGCCGTCAATTTTTTTAAGTTAAGAATTGAAATACAAAAAGTTGACAAAACAGAAGAGACAAAGGTCAAACACTATAAGACAGAATGCAGATGAATGAATAATCAGTTGCAATTTTTTGTTTAACGTGATGCATATAAATACACAAATGGTTATTTATAAATATTTTTAAATTAGATGAATATAAACATGTACATTGGTCATTAACTTTCAGGGTCTTTATATACATGTCATATATTAACCTCAGTTCCACTGAAAGTAGCGTCAGCCAAAAACGAACAGCAATGTGACGCACACATGTCATTGGTCATATTGTTGACATCAAGTTTCCCGTATGGTAGGGCTCTTTCTTCATTGTCACGATAACATCCAATGTATAGTTTTTCTGTTAAAACAAATATCAGTCTATAGCGTAATGTGCGATATATATAAATTCGTATTTTATTCGTGTCAATTTAGCTTGGCAGTGTAAATAACATTTGATTGCAAACTCATGGACTTTGCTAATTTTTGAAGGTCGTACGATGAATTATAGTTGTTAATTTCTGTGTAATTGTGGACAGTTGTCTCACTTCGAATCATACCACATTTTCATTTTTTTTTATTATATCATAACTTCAAATTGTCTTTTTTAAACAGAAGTGAAAGATACCAAAGTCGAAGTCGAAAATATAATGACAATTCATTGGCCATGTGACTTTACTGAGACTTTATTCAGTGGTTTGATATTGACTTTCTATCAATAATTTGTCATTTCATTGTTTGAAAATGAAGTACATTAATGAATTTCTCGATACCTCTAAGATGTTGGACTTGTATTTTGTTGGCTGTTTGTCAATTGTAAGAGGTCCTAAGTACGATAATTTTGTCTCACCTTAGCTAGTTTTCAAATTGAGTACATGGTTTGAAATTTGTAATCATCTCTAACGTGTTATATATATAAAACAAAAATAAAAAAAGTTGGTGAAAGTGTTTCAATACTTTTTAATCCTGTTTTGTTAATAATATCAATTAAATATGCTGTATATTGAAACATTAAGAAACCCTCATTCAGATAGCAAGACCAAACATATTCAATATGCAAAAACAAATGTTTTCACTAGATTCTTTACATTATATAGGGAACAAAATGTTTATTGGATGTTTTTTCTATTCATTTATCACCCACTATAACTCTTAAAATAAATAAAGCAGGAATACAACAAGTGTTTATTATTTATTTGATGTGTTAGATATTTTTATTTTGCCATTTAATAAAGGACTTGCCGTTTTGAAATTCCTGGTGTTCGGTATTGTCTTAATTTGTTTTGGAAGATTAGCTAATTCAAACTTATAGTTATATAACAATTTAATCATAATTGATTCACGTATATAAAACATGTTTAACCCAAAACCATAAGATGAAGACCGTCACCATCCTGGTCAAGATACATATGAGAGAAACAACAAAGAAAAGTAATAAAATATGTCACAGAAAAACAGAAGTTTCAGCAACAAATACCAAACGAAAATTATTCATACGTGTGCGCAATACCTGATTCATTAGTTTAACGATTTACCTGTTGCAATAAAAACAATAATTTATTAGTTCCTTCAGCATGTTCAGAGTTTTTCCTCAAATTGTTTAGAATAAATCACCATTTCAAGTAAAACGATAGTTAGAAAAGTTTAATTTTGGAGACCTAGAGAGACAAATGAGCAAAGAAGCAATGTTCCATGTAAAATGAAAATGTATAGTTAGGAAAAGCAACAAGACTAGCTAGCTATCAAATACAATAACTATTCGAAGAAGTTGAGAACATATTATAATTATTTGATATCACTTACCTATTCCGTACGCTTCCAATTTTTCTTTTTGAAAAAGTAAGAAATTTATAAGAATACAGCTCAATTGTAAATACACCATTTTCCTATGATAATAACTTTACGATTATATTAATACAAAAACATTTATTTGGTAAATTATACGTTCCATGTGGTTAAAAAAAAGCTGGACGTATGTTGATGATTTTATAGTTGTTCATATTCGTCACACTATCATCAATACACATTGTTTCTATCACTATCTAAAATAGCATATAACACCTGAATCAAATATTGGTTAAAACCTTAACCTACATTGTAAAACAAATATGTACAATAATCTTTTTGTAGAAACCGCACAAAAGCTTCACCTATTGTGCTGATAATCGGAAATTTTGATAATGGATTTCATTTGAACATACCAGGTTCCTGTGAAATAAATCATGAAGAAGCATGTAATCAGGTTGATTAGAAAGTTACAATATTGAAGCAGTTTAATGTAAAGTAAGTTTCGACCTTGGGTTGCACGAACAAATGATAGTTTGAAAAGATATATCCACTAAATCTACTTATTGAGGTTTGACGGAATAGATTTACTGTAAACTGTCAGATCATTCTTCTTCAGAGTAACTTCAATCTGATAAAACAGCAAACTGCTACTAAAGGTTTTAAGAATTCACGAAAAGCTGACCAATAGAGTTATAAGAATGAACCAGGGAAAATGGGAAAGCGAAAACACTTTTACTGCTACTATTGTCAATTTGATGGATTTGAGTTTTTTTACGTGTCAACTCTTTTTCAGCGACATGTTTTGCAATCTAAGGGTAATTTTTTTTATAGATTTACTCTTTTCAAAAGTTTGAATTATTCAAAATACTAGGGATTTTCTTATCCCAGGCATATATTGCCTTAGCCGTATTTGGCACAACTAATTGGAATTTTCGGTCCTCAATGCTCTTCATCTTCACAATTGATTGGTTTTTATATATTTTGATCTGAGTGTCACAAATGAGTCTTATGTAGACGAAACGTGCGTCTGGCGTAATAAGTTAATAGCCTGGTACAATTATAGACGTATAATGTGTAATTGTATTGATTGATTCCCTTCGCAATGGATAGCAGGAAGAGCTTACTATGACGCCTCATATAGTCTCACATCTTTTAGAAATCCACCCAAATCCATCCGTTGTAATGGTTACCTTGTTAAATAATTTATGAGATTTGAAGACGGATAACTTACTAACCATATATTTAACAGGTTATCTTGATGATGTATTCTTCTGACATTTCAGTCTCATTCAGTTTCATTGAAATCTCGTTCTAAAATCATTTCCAAAACATGGGTCAACAAAGTAAAATAGCAATGAATTTGATAAATATCATAATCAAACTTGACTCTGTACAAAAATTGTGTATGTCAATTAATAATTTGTTTTGAGTAATAAAATTTTCAAAAAAACATTCAATAATTTTAAATACGTATCGATTTTTTTTTGTTTTTTTCAGTTTCTAGTTTCGATTTTTTTCATGAATATGTGTTTTAGAACATGGATGATTAATTATCAATTAGCGACCATAGATTGAAATAGAATTGCTGGCAGATAACACATAATGAAAACCATTCTGTATGGAAAAAATAAAGATACGACGATAATACTTAGTTTGGCCAGATTGTTCACTTTCTGTAAAAATAGAAAGATACCAAAGTGACATTAAAATTAAAACAAAACTGACAACGTCATTGCAAAAATGAATAGTATACACAACTTAACATAGAAAACTGAACACTTCACTCCAATCATTGCATTGTCGACGGCTGTCAAATTATATATAAAAAAAAAAACATTCAACAAATAAAATGACTAATTGCCTTTTTGAAAGAGGAAACTATTTATGTAGCTTTCAAATATGATAAATCAATGTTTTGTTTAGTCTTTTACTGGTGTTAATTTTAATGTTAAAGTTAAAACAGCCATTGTTTATTGATCGATTGTTTGACAGATTATGTTGTGCAAAGTTTTGTTTAAGTTGTTATAACAATGTAAGACACTTTATATTTTTGAATTGCAAATTGAAAATACAGTTCTTAGTAGAATAGTTTCATACTTATACCTTTTATTGCTTTTGTTGGTTTGCGGCCGTTATCAAAAATTGTTGTTATTATCCGGAAGCACTTTTATGTGAAAAATCATTTTTGTTTTGTGATATTTCTTTATATATCAATTTGATTTTTTTGCAGGATGTTATGCATATATACATATCTTCTAACATGAAGGACATTTGTAGTTAGCATCGTGTAAAATCTAATAAATTTTTAACGAGTGTTTTTTCAGAGAAGATCGTTTAAGTAAACTAATAGAGATTTTCAATACAATACATTAAACCGACGAAACCAACATATACGACTTCAACCTCAGTTTATATAACATGTTTCACACGTAAATAGCACAATGAAATCTAGCGTCTAGGCAAAACATAGATTTTATTGAAAATCTTCATAGTAGATCAAAATTAAGGTGGTATGGGTGTCTTCCTCCATCTTGGATTGTAAAAAACAGAGAATCAAAGGTCCAGATTTTCCATCAAGTAAGCAAAATTTGATGCAGGAATGCAGATGTTTAATGTACATTTTCATTTAAAAGTACCAATTTATAGGAATATAACTTCTAAATATTGATATTTTTGCAAATGTTAATTATTTGTGGTTGTTTTTATATTTTTTTTAAATTGGCATTTTAAGGGGAGGTAACTCTAAAAAAGTGCATTTTCTGAAAGATTCTGTATGGAATTTTCCTATTTTGTATTTTAGCCGGAAAAAACGTACGGTGACCCTATCTTTTCTTTTGATATTCTCAAAGCAGTGTCTGAAAGCTATCTTTTCCTGAAGTATTTAACAATTCTATCATTTTGTTTAGTTTCTAATCACAAAATGGTGTTTTTTCCTGTATAATCCATACAAAATGTGTCATTTTGTCCCGTCCTGTAGATTGAAAAAATGAGCGGTGACCTATCATTTTTATTATATTTTTCAACATGTATCAATAGATACAACGTTTTGGCAAAGTATCAACAAATTCTATCATTTTTATTTTAGACTCCCATACCACCTTAAAATACAAAAATGACCTCAGTTTATGTATAGTATACATATTAGATAATCGAGTATACTTTGACCGCAGATCAGTTTAATAATAACCATAGAAAACATGTACTGATTATCTGTAGAGTTAAAGACACCTTACTAATTAAAGGTCTAAGATTTAAAGATGGCTGGTAATGTCCACTGGTACATATAATAACTTATATATATAAATAGTTGTGGCTATTTGCCGTCAACATCATTCCAATCACTATATAAATTTACCTTTAGTTCTTAAATATCTTGAATTAGCAGTTGATGATGAACAGAATGTTGACGACGATAGCCTTATGTAAGTAACATTTCAATAGAACAATTTTTTTATCACTTTAAAAATCTGATGTCTAAAGATGACAATGATGCAAGTACTGAGGATCAGATAGAAGGAGATGACGTGTCTATTTTCGAAGAATTAGACCGAAATTTCACAGAAAAGGAAGTTGAAGACAATGTAAGAAAATTAAACAAGAATAAATCTCCAGGAGTGGAAAATATTGTGAACGAATATATAATTGAAAGCAAGCCAGTTTTATTACCTTTATTTTGTAAACTCTTTAATGTAATTTTATGTACTGGATTCTTCCTATAACTTTGGGTGAAAAGTATAATAGTGCCGTTACTTAAAAAAGGTCCGGTTAATGACCCTGGAAATTACCGAGGTATATCATTAGTGTGTCCTATAGGAAAACATTTTACAGCCACCATCAGTACGAGACTGTTGAAATGGAGCGAGGAAGACAGTATCATCACAGACGCACAGTTCGGATTCAGACCTGGCCACGGAACTCATGATGCCATATTTGCTCTTCATTCCATCATATCAAAATCTTTGAGCAACGGAAAAAGGTTATAATGTTGTTTTATTGATTATAAAAAAGGTTTTGACAGTGTTAAGCATTTTAAACTATGGATTAAATTAGCTAAATGTGGTATCACCGGAAAATTCTTTAACTGTGATATTTGTCTAATGCAAGGGGAAACCTTGTCACCTTGTTGTATATGCTATGTATGTCAATGATATTGAAATAGAATTAATAAAACAGGGTTGTCAATCATATGACATGAGAATGCTCAATCTTTACTTATTAATGTATGCTGACGATACTGTTATTTTCAGCGAAAATATAAACGATCTTCAAAAAATGATAGATGTTGTACAAATATGTTCTGAAGGGTATAATTTACATATAAATATGTTAAAAGCTTAGATTGTTGTATTTAGAAACAGAGGTGTTATCAAACCAGATGAACAATGGTTCATTCATGGAGAGAATACTGAGTTATGTGATGAGTTAATATATCTACATTTAGGTATGCTGTTAAATTATAATGGTCTTTTTACAAATGTTGTCAAATAAAGGTAAAAAAGCTGACTTTTTTAATACAGAAACACTACTGTCTTTATTTGATACATGTGTGTCAAGCATAGTGAATTATGGTAGCGAAGTTTGGGGATATCATAAAGCAATAGATATTGAAACTCTTCACTAGTACTACAAATTACATGGTGTATTTTGAACTAGATAGAGTCCCTATGTCTGTACATAGATACTGTAAAAAGATGAAATATTGGTGTAAATTGGTAAAAACTGACAATTGTATTCTGAAAAATTGTTATGCAGAAATGCTGGAGGCTAGCAATGTAAAAAGTAAAAATAAATTGAATTATGTAATTATGGCTTAAATCATGTCTGGTTGAGACAATATGTTTTAAATGTAGATGTTTTTATAGCTGATTTCAAACAGCGTGTTACTGATAGGTTTATATCTGAAGCAATGTCATTTTTTAAAAATCTTCTAAATGTATGTTTTACAAATACATATATTACAGTCATGGTTTGCAGTTTTATTTTAGTAGACCTGTTAATTTGAGATATAAATCATTACTAAGCAAGTATCGTATACATGCACATAATTTAAATATTGAAACTGGAAGGTTTTTTTTAAATATAAACAGAAACGATAGGATATGTAATGTTTGCAACTGTGATTCTGTTGAGGATGAATATCATTTTATTTTGGAATCATTATGTATTGGATACAAAGATATTTATATGAAGAATATCAAACCTTATTATTGGAGAAATCCATCAGTATTTAAACTTATACAATTGTTATCTTTTCGTAATTTAAAGAACTTAATAATTTTGGAAAGTATTTATGAATTGCCGAAAAAATTCATAATCGTTGAATGTGTATATCATACTTTAATTAAGATTGTTGAATAATGCTAATTATTATCATGCTCCTACATTTGTTTTTAATTGTATTAATTGCATATTAATAAAATACCTTATTGTAATATTTGTTGCTTACTATATTTAATATAATATTTATTGTACTTGATACCTATAAGCTGTATTGCTTTTGGAATAAAGAATATATAATAATATATAATAAATAGTTGTGGCCTTTTGCCGTCAACATCATTCAAATCACTATATGAATTTATCTTTAGTTCTTAAATATCTGGAATTAGCAGTTGACGATGGACAGAATGTTGACGATATAGCCTTATGCACGGAAGGATTTTTAATCATGACAGTTTTGCGCTGCAAAATTTTCCATTCAAAGTAGGTTGAATTTGAATCCATTCTACAGTTATTTGCATAATTCATTGCTTTACAACATATAAGGTTATTTGGTCATTTGGTTATTGGCTGTAAAATTTAGATATTTAAATTATAGGTATCTATCTGAATCTATTTTTTTTTACCTATTAACCAAACAACCTGGCTTTCTGTAAGATGAATAAATAATAAATATAGCTTGAAAGGTTCATGAAAATCCAAGTTGATTTGAAAAAAGGTTACCATCTGAATTTAGTCTGAACTGAAAATTCTAGCTTTTTTTCAGTTAGATCCTTAAATTTGACAGCAATACACCAAACTACAAAACAACCTACCATTCTGTAAGATAAAAAAATAACTGAGATAGCTGAATAGTTTTAAAAAAATCCAAGTTGATTTGATAGAGAAATAACAAAATTTAAAGGCGACTATCTGAATTCAGTCCGAACTGACATTTCTAGCTTTTTTATTTAGCTTTAATTTTAATCTTAAATGTGACAGCAACGGACTAAACTATCCAAATAACCTGTAATTGTGTAAGATCAAAATATAGTTCAGTTAGATGGGCTGTTTCAGACCAGTTTAGACTAATCTAAATGTGAAGACTTTGTCTAGACAGGTCAAGTCAGGTTGAGACTGGTCGACACTAAGTCAAGACTGTTCGGGACAGGTGGAGATTGGTCGAGCCTTTATCGAGACCATTTTAGACTATACTAATATTGTCAAGTACTGAATCAGACTTATGAAGTAAAGTCGCTACCACAGTCGAGTACAGCTGACATTATTTCGAGTTTTGTTAATGAAAATATATTTTCGTCCTTACTAGTCGAGCACGAAATATTGAGTATTTGGTATGAAGTATGAAGAGTTTCTAGTGATAATTATATTGTATCGTATTCAATTATTAGAATTTATTCTATGAAGTAGACTTTTTTGGTCAAATGATGTTTCCGTTTCTATTGGTTCGTACCCACCAAATCCACTATATATTTATATATGTGAATGGTTGTTCGTACCAAATCTTTTATGATTTAATATATGTAAATCATTGACGGTTTAAATTCATTCATTTAAAGTTCTTAATGATTTTGTCCGAATCACTATTATTATGTTTACTTGTATCGCTGAAGACGACTTTTATGTTGAGTTTACATGTCATTATTTACACATTTTACGGGCTATTTCTTAGCAGCCAGTTTTTATTGGTGGAGTGCTCAGAGAAAACCACCAATCTTCGATAGGATAATTGACAATTTTTGTCAATTAAAATTAGAGTCGAGTGCACCCGCACGAGCGTGAATCCAACTCGCAACCTCAAAGCTGACTGGCTACTGATTTCAGTAGTAACTATAGTCAGACCCCACGAAACCGAGGCCCCATTTTTATCATGAAACAGAATCATAGATTTATTATTAACACTTTACTTTCCAAAAATGAAAAAAAAACAGATATATTATATATACCAAACGACAACAGCGCGGCCTCCATATAGGCTTCCGACCTGGGATAGACACACATACAAAGAAACGACGTGGCAAACGACTTAGATTACATAAATCACAAGCTCCCCACCTAAATTTGTTTCAGGAGAGAACAAAAAAAGTACATAATATTTTTTTATTATTTACACTGGTAGAGAAAAAAAAAGCTCGTTGATAACCAATATCATAGAAAAATCATAAAATAAATCAATATTGATACCAAACCGCATTAATTACAAAGTTCTCTTCATCGTATGTATATGTTACAGGCATTTTCTAAATTTAGGCATTTTGTAAAATGACTGAAGTTTTAGGCATTTTGTAAAATGCCTAAAGTTGACAGGCATTTTGTAAAACAACCTAGTCATTTTGTAAAATGCCTGAAACTTTTAATGAACATTTCACAAAATGCCTGATCTGTTTCAGGCAAATTGTGTAAATATGCAATACATGAATTAGATGATAAAAATATATTGTTAGCTACAAAAAAGTGTTGATGAAAATAAATTTAAGATTATTTTTTAAAAATTTATCCTGCAGGTTAAGTTTTTATGTTTTACTAGTATAATTAGAAACTCCATAAAGCAACTCACTCTGTATTTCATTAATGATCTTCTTTTCATCATGGCAAAAGGTTATGTTGTTCTTGCACCAGAATAAAGATTTACAAACCAATTAATTGAAAACTCTGATTCTAATCAGAAAAGTATTATATGGAACAGAGAAAAATACGAAACTATTTTGAACAAAATTAAGAATGTATTAAAAGGACATTCTTTGGATTATTATCATATTTTAGAAAATGCCTAAAAATTTCAGTCATTTTACAAAATGCCTGTAACATATATATACTACGAGTAAAATATATTTTAATGATATCTGCTATCATTTTCAAGTTTACTATCCACGGCGGTCACAGAGTTTATTAAATAGAGGGTCTGTATACTATACCAATGACCACCATGGATCGATTAGTAAAAGTAGAATTGAAAGTAAATACACTTTATTTATATAGTAATGAATGTTCATAATATACAGATAAGCGCTAAAATTATTCATGTGAACTTTTGATACCTTTTCTGAAATTCTCTAGTCATTAAATCTTTTACAAAATTCATTGATTACAAACAAAAAAGAAGATGTGGTGTGATGTTGAGACAACTCTCCACAAGAGACCAAAATGACACAGAAATTAACAACTATAGGTCACCGATCGGCCTTCAACAACGAGCAGAGCCCATACCGCATACTCAGCTTTAAATGCCCCGAAATGACGATGAAAAAGAATTCAAACGAGAAAACTAGCGGCCTTATTTATGTACAAAAAATGAACGAAAAACAAATATGTAACACATAAACAAACGACAACCACTGAATTACAGGCTCCTTACTTAAATATTCATAACATACTAAAGGTATGTTCATATTGAAATTGATAGAAAACCAAAAATTGGCAATTTTGGAAAAAAAAGAGGAGGAGGGATAAAAAGAAAACATGTTCCAGTCCCCAATAACCTATGACTTATGATAATTACTTTTGCTGAAATTCTCCAGTCATTCAATATTTTACAAAATTCTTCCAACAAGACTTTACATACTTAAAACTACGCTCTGAATGCCCGCGATTTCGCGGGTGTGTTCTAGTAATATTTAAAAGTTGACTGCAATTAAACAGAGCAGTGAAAACAATCAATATTTCAGGTAAAAGAAGTATCGTAAACTATGAAATTAAATCTTATTGCTAGTTAAATACAAATTTCATATTCCTGATCCACATTCAGTGGAGCGGTTACAAAAAAGAGAGCAATACCTGCAGTGAACGTTCAAAACAAATTGTCAATCACGTTTGAAAAAAACACTTTTTGAATAACAGCTTAACGCAAATGATTCAAATATTTATTCTTACTTATCTAACATATGAATTTCTATTAGGATTTCATACATATTATGTTGAAGGTAAGTTTAATATTTTTTAGAATTTGTTTATTCAACTTGATAAATTTTGAGAATAAAAAAACAATTTTGTATGATTTTCAGTAATATTTTTGTACATTGTCCCTTCTGTCTAGTTTACTTTTTTCGATACGATTCGATTTTTACATTTAGATCGAAAGTGTGACCAATTGACGGATATTTCGTGTTAAAACAAAACATGAAATCGTAATTATTTCAACTGAGATTATTTCTTCCATTACTTTTTTCAATGTTCGATGTTTTGAGTCAGATTAATTTGATGATCGTATTTTCTTTTAATCACTTTTTTGGTACTTACAAATGTAACACTTCAAGTTAATGAATAATTTTAGTTTTTGAATTGTGTTTGATAATCTTTAAAAAATTGTTTTTCACAATGCGACAACATCCTTGTCACTTCAATTTGATTTAAAGAATTATTTTTGAATTCCCTGAAATATTTCAGGGACTATCAATAAAACAAAAATGCTTTGTTTGACAAATCAAACTGAATCAAATACAAATAAATCATCTGCCTTACCCCTTTATGATTTAAAGTGGATATAAAAGAGGAACAAAAGGTACCAGAGGGACAGTCAAACTCATAAATCGAAAATAAACAGACAACGCCATGGCTAAAAATGAAAAAAGACAAACAGACAAACAATAGTACACCTGACACAACATAGAAAACTAAAGAATAAGCAACACAAACCCCACCAAAAACCAGGGGTGATCTCAGGTGCTCCGGAAGGGTAAGCAGATCCTGCTCCACATGTGGCTTATATGATAACAAATCCGGTGAATAGTCTAATATTCATTCCCTGTCCACTTATCAAATCTTATTGAAATGATAAGTTTTTCAATTGCTATTCTATTTTTACTGTATTAAACAGCAAAGCCCAAAAACAAAATATTAAAATTAATTATTCATGATACCAGTATAAATGTGCACAAATAATGTAATTTGCTGTAAAATAAAGTGGATATAAGTAAAAGAATGCCTGTTTAATGTTTATGTAATGATACCGATTCTGCATCATGATCGTGTAATGGAGAGAAGACATATACCAAAGGGACATTAAAACTCACCAAGCGAAAATAAAATGACGACATGGCTAAAAAAAGACAATTAGACAAACAACAGTACACAAAACACAACAAAAAACTTAAAAAATGTGTAACACGAACCCTATCAAAACAGGGGGTGATCAAAGGTGCACCGGAAGGGTAAGTAGATCCTGTTTCATATGAGGCACATTTCGTGTTGCTTGTGTGGTGAGTGCAAACCTGTTGATAAATCATATAAAATAAAATTAAAAAAAATGTAATAGCCATCGTTCATTATAGAACAGAAATGATAATAAAATTGAGAATGGAAATCGGGAATGTGTCAAAGACACAACAACCCGACCATAGAGAAGACAACGGCAGACTGTCACCAACAGGTCTTCAATGCAGCGAGAAATTCCCGCACCCGGAGGCGTGTCGTTTTGTCCAGATAATACACAAAGGAATCCATTACATGTGTCCAAATGACCTTACAATCACCTTTAAATGTTTTTGATGACCACCTTAGATATCTTCAATCCGTAGTTAGTCAGATACTATACTTATATGTAACCATTAGGTTTATTTTAAACTTTTTTTATTGTTGCAAAAAAAACCTCAGGAATAAGAACACATGTTCAATACAACATGATTTAAATGTTTTTAATTTCTAATTATACAAATGTATTGTACCCTATCCACGTATTGAAAAGAGACTTTTAATAATGATGTTACAACAAAGTTATGATGACAAAAACACCGTTTTCATCATAAATCATATTCACCATTCCTTATAAAACCTTAATGAAATTTAAAACATTAAACACTGATTAGTCCTTTTTTTTATAGCTGAGATTATACTTGATAATCGTCTTAACTGACAATGTTCACTCTATTATTTTTACGGTTTTGCTGTCCACATCTGTTTTGATTCTGGCTATACAACTTTTAAATTACATCTATCCGACTAGAACTGCTAAAAGTGTAGTCATAACAAAAAACAGAAGCTTATTTTCTTTGAATGAATTTCGAGTATGAATCACTTGCTTACATATGTTTTATTTCTACAACATTTTTCATACGAGCCTTGTATTCGTGATACAACATTTCAAAACGTTTGCGTAGTATTTCATCTGTATATTGGACTGGAAGCAGTATTTATTTTTGGAATTTTGGGTCCTCAATTCTCTGACGGCGTGCACAAAGTTGACGGCAACTGTTAAATGCGCTTTTAAAAGTAGCTTTATAGAATCGTGGTAGACATATGTTTTAAAAGGGTAGTTTTTTATGATGAAATGATTAAAGATAGCCATTAAAATCCACATAATTAAACAGGTTATCAAAATTAAACCTATAAAGTATGAAACGAACATGGAGAAAACGGCAAAAATGTATGAAACTTGTAACATTAAATAAGCATAAAATATTGTTTTATACCTGAAATTTGTACAAATGAAACTTATTGTCCTGCATTTTCGTACAATAGAATTTTTCGAATTCGGACTGTGGCGTCATACGAACTTCACCAAAAACAAAATAAAAAACGGCCGTGGCTGATGCGTTTGGAATGTAGTTATGTGTAAGAAGTAGCAATTTGGAAGGATGAATATCAGAAAATGGAAGAATCGTTAAAAAAAAATTGTATTTGCTATTTTCTTATTTCGAAATAGACTTGATGTTCAAAATGTGCATTTAAAGGGGTTTAAAAAAATCTGCAAATTATGAATGATTCGATAGTCCAGGCTGATCCCCTGAATTTTTTAAATGTCCAGCTATTATGTTACAGTTTAAAGAAATGACGTTTTAACGCTATTTTCTGAATAGGGTCCACGGCATAGTCGCTTATTATTTCCATTACAATGCTCTTAGCATATATTTTTTAGAGTTCCAGAATGTGCATTTGCTGTGCTTTGTTGTACGAAAAAAAGGAATATGTTGAACGTTTATGTTTATAATTATGTTATAAACTAAGTGTCCAGTGTTTTTGTTACGCTTTCGTTTTCTGGGGGTAAATGGCGACGTCGTCAATGATTTTAGTAATTTGAAGACGTTACGTTTGTGGACACAGCTTTATGCACGCCGTCTCTATAATTTTGTACTTGTTTGGTTTTACAAAAAATTTCATCTGAGCGTCACTGATGAATCTACCGGGGTCACACATCAGCGTATAGCTCTGAAAAATCATGTACGCTTTTAATACGCTAGTAATTTTGGATGTATTCAACCTGTCAATCATATCTTTATCGTGTGCACAACGAGCTTTAAGCGTAACTAAGCGATTATCGGACGTTCAAGGAACGCATTTTGGCGTACGTCTGACGTTTGTCTAACGTAGATGGAATGCACGCTACGAAGGAACAAAGTCTCTTGAACGTATTTGAGACGGGTCCCGGTCGTATCTGGGACGATAATCCGTTCTTTCGGCGTGTGTAGGAGGGTTAATTATGTGGTGTTTGTTAAAAAAAAACGACCCGCATACGTTTTAGTTAAAGTCGAACGAGCTTGAAGCGTATACAAGGTGCCCTAAACGTATCTGAAACTTATCTGTAGCGTTTTCAACGCACTTGTAGCGCATGTATTACACTACGGTGTTGACATAAATATCAATTAATTAAAGATTAAAATAATTCAAGAAATATTGTGTGGAATACAACAGGCCGCATATGGTAACGGTTTTGCTCATTGTTGAAGGTTGTACGGTTACATTCCGCAACTCCTAATACTAAATATTTCAAGAAATCTTATGTGGAATCATATCGGCCGCAGGGAAAAAAATGGTAAACGAGGCCTGGCAAGACGATACAAACCGCCGGCATTTTTAATATTGGCAAGTAGGTGTTCTTCTAGTAACAGAAGTAACAAAAGTTCCTCTAAGGAAAATTAGAGTGAACGAGGAGCATGACCCCACACTAACTCTAGGCCATAACTTGAATAACGCTCGGAGGATAAAATTCAAAACTGGTAACAGTGATGAAGCGGCCACCCTTGTAAACAAGAGAAAGCCGTTTATAAAAAAACACAACTTCCCTGTGGTACCACAGTAGAATATTTTAACATATGGTCTAACGTAGACTTATAGGGTCATGACCCCCCCCTGTCATCTTGCCAGATCCCGCCCAATGAAAAGGTCTCTACACTCTCATCCCCAACGAAACGAGTTTAATACACCGTACTGAAATATAATTTATAGACTCATCAATTAGTAAATACTCGACGGTCCGAACTTGGAAACAACTATAAAGCTCCCTGAACATTATTCAAGAAAACATCATTACCTTCATCTGACAAGTGCACTCCGTCAAGCCTGAAATAAACCTCTATCTTGAGCTTTTATATTTGGATGGCAAATTACAAGGCCATGATTTAATTCTTCTTGAATATATTGAACAAGTGCCAGTATCTACGAGGCAAAATTTCAATCCACACTAAGGAGAAATTTTGCAATAACACATGTAATCGCATAATGTCCAACTTTATCTGCTCAATAAGACGTTTTTCTTTGATTAAACCTAAAACTTAGAACCCAAATGGATGATCAAAATTTGTGGAGGTGGATCACATCTAACATTCTCTTCAACTGAAGGAAACATTTTTGTTTCTTTCCATTTCATCCCTCGCTGACCATACCAATGAAAATTATAACCTTTTGACTGTAATCCCAAGTTTTGACCTCCTGGTCTTCTTTTAACATTTCTGACCACCCAATATACAAAAGATGATCCCATGACCATAACTTGACGGGGTTTTACAATGACAAAATTGTTACTGTTCTGTTTAAACCTTTACAAAATATATTAAAATACAGCTTCGAAGATCTTCGTATCTATAAATCTATCAAATCTGAATGTAACTATTGTATGCATAGAAAACCAAACGTTCCGTCCCCACTTCTTAATTTCTGAATATGAAGCCTCCATTCTGCTATAATGGGATGCTCCGCCTATTCTAAACAATTGTGATCGAATGTGGTCTTTAACGCCACAAAATAAAGGGGGTTTCTTAAGTATAGAAATAAACTGAAAACGAGTCAATGGAGAACAATTAAAATGTTAATACAAGGGTTTGTCAGAAACAGGGTATCTTATTCCGAAAAAGTCATGCAACAGCTCACAGGACAAAGATTTGCTTCCCTTTGAAGAATAATCAAAGTCGTTGAAGTAGCTCGAATTGCAAATCTTCAAATGCAATTCATATTTATTATTTGAACATTTCAATGACAGATTATTAAAGAAAATTGGTGGGCTCTGATATATGTACTCGTATCGGCCGTGATCTCACCTATTCTAAATAAAGCAAAAAATGCAAGATTAAATGCAGAAGCGAACAGACAAAATTCATAAAAGGAGCAAACAGATGGTAGTGATCGTATAATTTTGTGCAAAATTTCTAAAGTAACAGGAGCGCGAATACCTGATAATTTGGGACTCTTCCTTCGAACTCCCTCTGACATTTAGAAACTATAAAAGTACATGTAATGTCAGTTATACCTAAAAAATTATGATTTATGGCTAATCCCGGATAAGTATCATGTATGTATTGATTGTAGATGATGTTAATCCAGAATACGATAAGTAAGCTATAAAACATGTGAACACATCAATTTGTATAGGCCATGATATATTAAAGTCATATTCCTTGCTGATTGATAATTCTAGGAGGGATGAGAATTATTGCTGATGACTACAGACGATGACAGATTGACATTCCCTGTCACCACGCACAAAACCCACAATTCCTGATCAATGACGCCCCAGGAAGATGATGGAAAGCGCTCTTTTGTTAGTCGGTAGTGACATCGTACACGGCCCAACCATTGTTAGTACCTCTAGACGAAGCTAATCGAATGCTTTGCATATATTTCAAATACTCTTGAGCTTTCATAGGCCATTTTCTAATAGAATTGCCATATAAATCATAAAGACCGAAGTCCAAATTTCTATATTGTTCAAAGAATCTGGTTTCTTATTAACCACAGTCAGGGCACCTCCTTTCAAAACAAAATCGCCATCCAAAGTTGAATCAGACCCCAAAACTGCAGCAGATTTTAGCAAAAAACCTAAATAAATAAACTCACCTCGCCAAATTTTCTCCTTAATCTTTAATGGAATAGCTCCAATCGGATCAAATATGCTAGGGATGCTTTCCGGAATGTGATTTACTAGGGATATTTCATTACTGGCCGAGTGGGAGCCTGTAATTGGCGACTGGGACCTTCTTCTATGATAAAAGGGTGTTGAATTTTGGTCCCCTGTATGCGTATACATACCATGACTATCCTGAATCGATGGGACCATCTCGACTTGGGAAACTATACTAGAAACATTATCGGCTGCTCTTCTGTTGATTGTTGTGGTGACATCGTACAATTCAGGTTGCTGAGAATCTGTACTCGACATCGGAACTCTCGAAGATGACGGTCCAGGAATTGCTACTGTCACAGGGTCCAACTCCGCACGGTCACTTCTTTGGTTGGAGGCAATAATCTCGTCTTCGCTTGCATTTACCATAACTTGAGTTGAATGACTACCCGCCGCAATAATGTTTTGATTCCCACGAGGAGCCATAAGTCTTTTTGGATCAGAATGCACATGACTTTTTCTAACATTTGGTCTTTTACGCTTAGAAGTAGCATTTTTCTCTGCACCAGATCGTAAACTATTAGGCGGTTGCCTATTATTTTCTGAGGTTTCATCCGTGTTAAGGATGGAACTGGATTTTTCAAAAACATTTTTGAACAAGCTTCCCATTCAAACGTTAGAAAATTGAGAAGTGACGTCACAATACGGTAACGTCACGTGACAGACACGGTCAAAGTTCAGAATGCAAAGACAAAAGGGGGGACTCGAAAATAAATGCGGAATTTTAACTTTTATTAAACCTGTACTTTTCTACATTGGTTAGAGGTATAGGGGGAGGGTTGAGATCTCACAAACATGTTTAACCCCGCCGCATTTTTGCGCCTGTCCCAAGTCAGGAGCCTCTGGCCTTTATTAGTCTTGTATTATTTTAATTTTAGTTTCTTGTGTACAATTTGTAAATTAGTATGGCGTTCATTATCACTGAACTAGTATATATTTGTTTAGGGGCAAGTTGAAGGACGCCTCCGGTGCGGGAATTTCTCGCTACATTGAAGACCTGTTGGTGACCTTCTGCTGTTGTGTTTTTCTATGGTCGGGTTGTTGTCTCTTTGGCACATTCCCCATTTCCATTCTCAATTTTATTATCAGTAAACCGATAAACATTACTATATGGTCTTTTTTTTTTAATAAATTTCCTATTTACAAAACTTTTTTTCGAAAAACTTAGGATTTTCTTATCCCAGATATAGTTTACCTAAGCTTCATTTGGCACAACTTTTCGGAATTTTGGGTCCTCAATGCTCTTCAACTTTGTGTTTGTTTGGCTCTATAACTATTTTGATCTGAGTGTCACTGATGAGTCTTATGTAGACGAAACGCGCGTGTGACGTATTAAATTATAATCCTGGTACCTTTGATAACTTTTGACGCAAAGAAAAACCTTATTGCGTAAATGAAATACATTTTTTTAATGTCTGGTGCATTTAAATGTGTCCATCCCTTGGTAGTTTTTAATGAATTATTGTCAGAAAAAAACACATAATAATGACCCATTTTCAAATTTTGATTCGACCCATTCTGGCTATACTTATCATGTTCAGAAATGTTAACTTTTACCGTCTAGTATGTACAAGATCAAATGCCATGTCACGCATAAAAACAAAAATCAATTCGCATTAACCTGATAAAAAAAAAAATAGAAAAAAAAAAAATATATGTTTTGTTTACTGTTGTTTTTTTTATGTAGGGAATATGAAACATTGAATAAGAGGAATATGTTCAATTGATAAATAATAAAGGTAGCACAATACAAAGATTTTTCATCCCCAACCAGACATCTTTAAACTGATGTAATTCCACTCATCTTTCTTTAAATTTTATAAATGAGATACCAAAAGAAAGAAGAAGGATTAATCTTCCAAATTGTGATAATTTCATTATGACATAATTATTACATAATTAATTGCTATGTAATTAGTTGCCATATTGTGATGTCCATACTTGAATGAATTTAGCTTCTTTATTATTTATAGTATCCCAAAATATTTTATAGATTCTTGCTCAACACAGTTTGACCTCCAAAACTGTGTCTCAGATTTTTCCTATTGTATTTCATTCTCTCATAAATCTACAATGAAATTTGCAACAATAATTCATAAGAGACCACTAAATTCAATTGGGTATAAAATTTGTTCTATTGATGTTTTTGGAAATCTGAGACACGGTTTTGGAGGTCAAGCTGTGTTGTACAAGAATCTATTAAATATTTTGGAATGCTATGAAGAACAAAGACGCTAAATTCATTCAAGTGTGGACATCACAATATAGCAACTTATTACATAATAATTAATTATGTAATGATTATGTCATAATGAAATTATCACAATTTGAAAGATGAATCTTTCTTCTTTCTTTTGGTACCTCATTTATAATATATAAAGAAGGATTAAATGAATTACATCAGTTTAAAGTTGTCTGATTGGGAGTGAACAAATCTTATTGTGCTACCTTAAATGTGAAAATGATAGTCAATATGAAAGATAACAAGACGGCAAAGACAACTGGCGCTTGATATTTATTAAACAGTTTAAAGTATACAAAAAAGAAAAGAAACACAAACTCTTGGTCGATTATAGAAATTATAACAGTCTTGCAATCATCGATTAAATTAGTTTAGCTATTTAATTAACACTTTAAAGTAAGATTTATCAACATGATCAATGAAAAAAAAATATAGCTTGGACAGTCTCAAGGTGTTTCGTTTTTATTTGAGTTCACGTGTACGTGCTTATCAGTAACGTAGACGACATTTTTCGCACTTTATATATTAAAGTTCTAGTTCTTATAATAGGACATAAGAAGTATTTTCGGAGTTCATTGTCTCGTGAGTTTAATCAGATTTAGTCGATTTGAAAAGCTCACTAGAGCTTGTGTTATATAGTTTATTGAATATCGACTCTAAATAAAACTTTGAATCTTGAATCTTGAATCTTGAATCTATTTAGTTAACATTCCATACCAATATATTTTTGAAGATCGTGGGTGGACATATATATTAAGAATATTTATTTATTTGTACATTAATCTTGACGATTGCCTATTACCAAACAGTTTTTTTTTACTTATATGATAATGATGATGTGGTTATGGTTACAAGACATCGTTTCAATTGTGTTTAATCTGTTGAAATAAAAAAAAGCTAGGTGTTGCTATCTAAAGAATGGAAATGTAATAAAAAACGAAAGTTTGATTAAATGACTATCTCTTAAAGTAGCAAATGAAGGTATATGTTTTATTACATATTTGAATTGCTATGGTGAAAAATAGCTTGTATGCAAATTTTCGAAAAAAATCATCATAGTATCGAAACTGTTTTGCATGCCTTCAATCGATTTATGACTTTGGAACAGCGGTATACTGCTGTTGCCTTTATTTCTAACAATCTAATGTTTGTAAAGTATCATTTATACATCGATACGACTCCAAATGAAGCTTTTAATTCAAGCCTTTCGTTTGTTTTCCTACACTCTGTAACATTGTCATAAAGATTATTGACAGTTATAGCTGTTGTTATTTATTGGGAAATAACACGTTATATCGGAATGGCTTACGAAATTGTTCTGCCTCTACAAACTACGGAATCGCATGATCTATCTATGTAATACAAACTTCCTCGTATAGATATGTTACTAGATCACAAATACAGTCCATGATTTTGTTTCATTTTTGATGTGACAATTTCCAACAATTGTTTAGAATAATTGTTGAAGTATGCGACAACTATTTACTATCGACAAAGTGACGTAGGTGTGAGCAGTCTTCAAAATTGAGTCAAACTCATACCGTATAGTAAATTAAATAATAATCAAAACTAAACCCAGACATGACAAAATGTAAAACAATTCAACGAGTAAACTTAACTTTACTTTTTTATAAACAAAACAATGATCGAAACAAAACATACAACATAATGTGGCAGTGTTAAACATTTTGCGAGCTTTGACCTTTCCCTAACCTTAGACACTGGTTTAACAGCACAACATAAGAAATTTGTTGCAAACGGATAAAATACGATCTAACAGTACACTCAGTTACTAAAAGATAGTTTAAAGCATGTAACAACTTATAAATAGATCAATTTAAAAGCCTATTTTTTTAATTATCAGTACACATCCAATTGATTTTATGTAAATACGAGAAAAAATATGACCTTATGCTATGTCATAATACAAGTATTGCAATGATATAGGACCGCAAGTGTTCATGACTGTAAAGGAATACATATTTAGCTATGTTTTTATTTAATAATGAAAAACAAATCGTTGTTAGCACCGTTAAAACAAAAATTTAAGATCTTATTACAGTAAGTTTACCAACCAAGCTTGTAAACCAACTCTTTATATCGATGAAAGAATTTAGTAAAGTTTGAAATAATATGTTGTAACAAAATACCGGACAAAGTAATAACCAGTTAGATATCTATATCGTAACTATAGCAAATGTCAAAGCGAACGAGTTGGGATATAAAATCTTCGTAAGATTGGCAACAGCAACATCATCATCAGTGTCCATCTTAAGTGTAAATATTTTATAAATAAGCCAAAGTCAAAATATCAGCATCGACTAGATGTAGGAAAATAAGTGAATTTCACAACTATAATTTGGTTTCAAGACAATAACAATCAAAACCAAGGAGTTAACAAAGATTCACAAAACCAAAGGACATTTACATCAACAGTTATAAATAATAAATAAGAAACAACACGAAGTCCACTAAAAACCGCGAGTGAACATACCATTATATTGTTTCCAAATCAGTCTGATGTCTTGGCAGACCAACTTTGCAGAGAGGCAGTTTGTATTGAGTTGCCCGTACCGACTCCATATAGATGACGTCTCGTATTAAGAAAGAGGTGTTAATATGCAGCCTATGATGCATAATTTAGACACAAAAAAGTTAAATGTAGGTTTAGCTTTTCTAAAAGTGTAAGTTAGTTTTATTTTATGGTTACATTGCTTAAATTATTCTGATCAACAATTAGTATCAATTATCTCGCAAAGAGTCAGAACAATATTGGTCAAGTTACACAGGTATTTCGACTTGATAATATCGGGCATTACAAATAAAGTCGAAAACCGACGCCAACTCAACATCACAACCAGTAACCGGTCGAATCCTTACAAAAAGAATGTCGATAGAAGAAATAACCAGTATATGACGACAACTAATTAATTTTTATGTTACAGACAAAAACGCTTTCTCCATCCAAATTTAGACGATTATTTAATCGAATGTATTAAAACAAAAATCTCGTATGACGCCTTGACGTAGAAAAGTACACTAAGTATTTTTCTTTTCCTCAAAATGTCACAAACCAATAACTTGCAAGTAAACTGGAAATCACCAGATTTTATTCATATTCATAAGAAATAATTTAGCGCAAATCATGTGAATGGTTTTTCAAATGGTTCCCTTCCGTTAAAATGAAAAATCTTTTTTAAGCTACATTTATGATCGGAATTATAAAATTTAATGACAAAGTTGTGCCTAAAACAAACGAGAGGTGAAAAATACAAGGGGATTTTCGAGCTCATAAGTCGAAAACATAACTGACAATTGCAGGACAAAACAAACGAAAGATGACGAAAAGACGAACAAAGTACACAAAAACCAACATAGAAAACTAAAGACTGAACATCAAAAACCCCACCGGCAACCGGGGAGGATCTCATGTGTTTCCAAAAAAAACCCCCAAAAAACGGAAAGGTAACAAAAGATTTGCCATTATTTTGCATTAAATTACTCTGTAAGTATGTATGAATGCTTAGCTACATGTATGCTACATATATGTAGCTACAGTGATTGGAATTAATCACACATCTACACTGGTTGTTTTACTATGTTGTATATCTTATTAGAAGTAAGTGTGCATGCTCGCAAGGCATCACGGTATTTCAGGTAAGTTTGATATCTGTATAACGGTATCATAGATATAGCGGATTTATTTCATGAAACGGATTTATTCCATGAAAACGGATTTATTCAATGAAAACAGATTTATTCCATGAAAACAGATTTATTCCATAATTGTAACTATGGTATTAATGAACGTAAGAGAGATAAAACATAACGTTATAGTCGTATGCAATCTGATCAAAATCTGTGGCTTTACCTATCACTATCATTTTCTTTTGTTTATTGAAAAGGCTTTACAGTTTCGGGATGTTGGGCAGATGATAACAATGGTATGACAGCCTTTCAAAGTTTAGCTAGTACTGAACCAACGACTGTTTCCTGCTTGGAAAGATGCAGGAATTGGGATTACAACTTTGCTGCATCAAAACTTGATGCATTGGTAAGTATTGATCTTGAAGGGCAGAACCGGACTCCTCACACGAATGCAATTATCCTTACACGTGTACTCTCACTTCAAAATTCAAAATATTGTTTATTTTGTTCACCACATGTATCGAATTGCATTAATAATTAAGAATACGAGATAGTGTTATAGCTTTGATTTATACCAATAATTGACAACGATAACTTAATTTTATGTCAAGGCAGATGTCATGATTTTCTAAATGTGATCTATCCATTTTTATGTAGCAACATCAGAACATGGCAATTAAAATTGGTATTTAATGAAAAGTGTTACCTCTTATACATATATTGACGAGTACAACAATATAAATATGTAAAAGGCTTTAAGAGTATATATATCTTATTAGTTGTAAGATCGTTACATACAATGTAAAAGAAGTCTTAGTCCTAGGAGCATGACATGTCGACAATTGTTTATAATATTTCGATAAATAAAGTTCCATAACTTTGTAAATAATTAATCTAAAATACCTGGAGGGACCCCGTGATCCACGAATGGATAACGACTTTCATATTCCTGACTTGCTTTAGGCATTTTCTTATGTAGAAAATGATGAGTTAAACCTGGTTTTATACATGTTATGGCTAGCTAAACTTGTATGACAGTCGCATCAAATTCGATTATATTGAAAACGATGTGTGAACAAAACAAACAGACATAATATGTTTTAATGTCACAAATAGAGAAAGGTGCGTATAAGAAGATGTAATCTGATGCCTCATGTTAGAAAAGTGACAATCCCTTATGCAAACTAGAGAAACATCGCAACTGTCCTTTGGAGATGACCTGGTTGATACATTACAATATTTCTTTCTCTATCCAAAATTACCCTTTTATCCAGGCACTGTTTAAGTTCCATTGTATACTCCAATTTTTCATCCCGGTCTTGTTGTTTTGCAGAGTTGATTTGTTCTTGTCATAAATATGGTTTTGGATTTTTCAAATATGTTGGCCCAACTTTAGAGACATTGGTTTTAGATACCGTTTAAGTTATTTCAATTACGTTTAAATGAGAAGTGATCTAGTCGACATTAAGGCAAACAATTTACAGTTATACGCCCCTTAATTCAGAGGTTATGATAACATATATAAACATTCATAATTGACAAAACAAAAATAAGAGTAATGTTTTGTTTTAGGGTACATTTGAGTGCTACTGTGGAAATTATATACAGTTTACAACAAAAGTTCCTGGCTTGGCATGTGGATTTCCATGTCCAATTACCGTGACGGATGCATGTGGACGAATTAAAAGAATAGCTGTTTATAATATACGTAAGTTGAAATTAATATTAAGGTTGCACGAAACTGTAATTTTTATACTTTATATATTTAGTTCAAGATACCTAATGAGAATTCTACAATTCTACAAATAATTATCTTTTGATCTGTTGTTGTTAAGATATGGTTGGTGCACGTATTAATTAATCAAGATATGTTTGGTGAGAGCACTAATTTGTCGAAATATGTTTAGTGTTGGTACTTTCTGGTAGACAAATGTTCAGTCAGATTACTTATTGGTGGAAATTAAAAATAACTAAAGAAAGTTTCCAAACATTTTATGCGGGATGGACTATGGTATACGTTGCTAGTGAATATATCGAATGGTAACATATATTTCAATTAAGATTATTGTAAATATGTATAACGATACAAAATTTTATATACCCTATAATGATTTTAAGTAAGAATTTTCCCACTAAGCAGAGATATATGTCAAGGGAGGTGGCATATATCTCCTCTGTGATTCTGCTGTGTTAATGAACAGTCCCGAATCAAGTATATCTGCAAACTGCTAATTAAATCGATTTTCAACGATTACTGATGAGATTTAAAGAGGGCTCTAGTTATGAGATATAAAAAAAAACCAATTACTAACTAAAGTGAAATAGTGAAATAATAATTCGATTTCAGCAGCCAGTATTGATAAATTTTGTCAAAATAAGTTAAAAAAAAATCGATGATGCATTATTCGCTTGAGAGTGAATAGTTCGACAACATGGACTCCGTAGTCATGTGAACTTCAATTTAATCCTTTAGTTAGAGAAAGATAACGCAGGCATTGTGCGTGTTCAGTTGTTGAAATAAAAAGAATGTCGACATTGAAAGTGAAACAAAGGTCAATAATTTTATTGAGTGATGCAATCTACAAAAACTCATTGTTATATAGGTAAAAACGATGTTTAAAATATATTGTCAAGCTATAATATGGAATTGAAAAAATTGGAAAAATCCAAGTGCACAAGTTCGATATCTATTTTAATCTTTATTTCTGTTTTAATTATATCGAATATATTACCATCGGCAGTATTCGGAGGTTAACTCGATAGTTAATTAGATGGCGTCTAGATTTAAATTGACACGAAACGATGACACAAATTATCAAGCCCATGTCTTGTAAATTGTTCATTTTACACTTTTATAATTTGAATCAATGTTTTAATATGTTAAAAATCAAATATGAAATTTTGAGTCAAAACGGAGAACATGAATTTGACAGCAAGTGCCTGTTTTACTCCAACTTGATACACATATTAGACTATTTGTAATGAAATTTGCATAATAATTACATAAAATTCACATACCTTTTTTTTTTAAAGAGGGACGAAAGATCCAAGAGGGACAGTCAAACTCATAAATCGAAAATAAACTGACAACGCCATGGCTAAAAATGAAAAAGACAAGCAGAGACACAATAGTACACATGACACAACATGGAAACTAAAGAATAAGTAACATGAACCCACTAAAATGTAGGTGTGATCTCATGTGCTCCGGAAGGGTAAGCGTATCCTGCTCGACATGTGGCACCCGTGTTCCGACTTAATCGGTATTCAAGAGCATGCAACAACTACACATGACTTTATAAATCGTCTCCAGTGTTTGAGCACAAAGTTGATAAACAAGGAGTATTTTAGAGAACATCTCGTCCTTTTTCTAAAAAAAAAGTTTATCGGAAGGTATCGATACCTTGTTGATAAATATTCCGTATCAACTTCATAAATAATACACGATGGTCTTGAAGTATATATTCTCGGTACTGACGTTGTTTTTTTTGGTGTATGCCTTTTTGTGTTTCTTGGTTACATATGACATGCATCCCGTCATTGTGTTATTGTTCTATGATATATTTTGTGTTCTTGCCTTTCATTTTTGCTAATGTGCTGTTTTTTTCTTTTTTAATGATAAACATAATACCTATATCAAGTCAGGAATATGATAGTTGTTTTCCATTTGTTTGATATGTGTGATGTGTACATTCGTGTGATGTGTTTGGACTAATAATTTACTTATGAGCTACGCGCATTCGTGGATTAATGTGTTGTTCGATCACTCGTTGAACATTTTTCTATATTTGAGATATAATTATTATTCTATAGATAATCAACGTGTTGTTGTTTTGATGCTGTTCATTAGTCAAATCTCCAGTAAAGCGTCAATTTTCATGTTTTTCCTTAAATTTGCTATTTTGCATTACGGATCTTTTAAGTAAAATCAATAGAAAGAACACATTTTTTTTTGGCAAATAATTAAAATACATTCAAAATATAAGTGTTGACTTGCTGAAATTAAAAGATGCTATATTGATACTTTAACAAGATAATGTTCCCCAACATATCGTTTAAAATTCGAACGAGCAGCATATTCGCCAAACGAACCTTATGCAATACGAGATATCTACACTTTGGCCATTTGTGTTTTGACCATCTAAATCCCTAGACAAGCCAGGCCCTATGAAGTTTAACTGGCACACTTGATGCACTAGTAGAGTTTATATTTTAAGAACTTTGCCCCGATGCACGAAGTAGAACGTTGGCAAAAGTGTTCACCCAAAATGTATCAGACAAACAGGAATTAAACCTCATTTTTTTAAAATTGTATCACCTGAAGATTGTAAGTTAGTATGTATTTAAAATTTCCTTACAATTGCAGAAGGCGAATCTTTGCCCATAGTTCTTACTGTGCTAGAAACCGCAACTGAAGTGTCTACATCTCAAGAAAAACATACAACAGAAGTGTCTACATCTTCAGCTGTACAACGTACAACAGAAGTGTCTACATCTCAAGTAAAACCCACAACAGAAGTGTCAACATCTACACTAGACCCCATACCAGAAGTATTTAAATCTACAGTACAACCCACAACAAGACTATCTACATCTACAGTAGAACCCACAACATTCGTGGCTACATCCACAATTGAAAAGCTATCCACTACCAGTGCCGTGATTGATTTGACGAGTATAGATGACGATAAAACAACTACTGTTTCAATAGGAAGTGAAAAAACGTCACCCACAACTACATTTGTACAGTTAACTGAAATTAGTACAAAAGTAGCTGATCATGAACTGCCAGTTTCTACCTCGGCTAAGTCTACTTCATTAAAAGAAACTATATCTACGCACATTACTAAGTCAAGCTCGTCAATTTCTACAACAGCAGTAGAAATGGTATCTTTTTCTTCAAATTTTAAAAATCCAAGTATTTCTAATCAGATGCAATGTATGTGCCCATGTGAATCAGTTAGTTCTAAGTGGAACTTTCTTGCTAATATGAATATGTCAACTGCTGAATTGAAAATATATCTGAATGATTACTTAGATGAACTTAAACAAAATCTTACTATCGATAAGACGAAGACATCAGACTATATTAACACAAAAATATCCGCCCCAGATGATCGAAAGTCGTCAGTGTCGATTGGATTATTTGGCCTTTTTTTAGTTGGTATCCCAATAGCATTCATACTTTACAGTGATGCAATGAGATTTGCAATGCAGATTCAAAAACGCAAACTCTAAGATGAAATCAGCTAGATTTTTTATGAACAAATGAATACACATTTTATTTTCTGATTTTGTTGTCTGTGCACTTTTTAGTATTTTTGTTGTCAGTCGAAATTTATTTGTCAGTTTTTCAGATTCTCCAGAAATAGCAACATTTACATGTGTGAACTGATAACTTTTTAGTCAACAAAAATATGAGATAAATACTTTTCATGTATTCTAATAATAAAACACAAATTGATTCAATACAAATATACTTTTTTTTCTGTACTGTTACTGTCAGGTCAACATACTTAGTACAAATAACGAGAATAAAATTGAGAATGGAAATGGGGAATGTGTCAAAGAGACAACAACCCGACCAAATAAAAAACAACAACAGCAGAGGGTCACCAACAGGTCTTCAATGTAGCGAGAAATTCCCGCACCCGGAGGCGTCCTTCAGCTGGCCCCTAAACAAATATATACTAGTCCAGTGATAATGAACGCCATACTAATTTCCAAATTGTACACAAGAAACTAAAATTAAAATAATACAAGACTAACAAAGGCCAGAGGCTCCTGACTTGGGACAGGCGCAAAAATGCGGCGGGGTTAAACATGTTTGTGAGATCTCAACCCTCCCCCTATACCTCTAACCAATGTAATAAAGTAAACGCATAACAATACGCACATTAAAATTCAGTTCAAGAGAAATCCGAGTCTGATGTCAGAAGATGTAACCAAAGAAAATAAACAAAATGACAATAATACATAAATAACAACAGACTACTAGCAGTTAACTGACATGCCAGCTCCAGACTTCAATTAAACTGACTGAAAGATTATGATTTCATCATATGAACATCAGGCACAATCCTTCCCGTTAGGGGTTTAGTATCATACCATCATAACATGTATGAGAAGAACATAACCCGTGTCATGCCAACAACTGTATTTTAGAATAAATGTGTTTAGTTCCGATGCAAAGACCTTATCAGTGACAAATAATAATATCAGTGACAGAAATAAACTTTCGAAAACATATTCATAGCTATATCATGTATCACGTTCTGCATGTACGTAGTAGTGAACAGGTTGATTAGGAATATGTCGTCTTTTAAAATTTCAGTGAAACAATCAAGCACATACAGTCATTTTCAAACATACAAACACACATACATACATATATGCATACATACAAGTTTATATATTGTTTATTGTTCTAAAATTGAGAAAGGAAATGGTGAATATGTCAAAGCGACAACCACCCGACCATAGAGCAAACAACAGCCGAAGGCAACCAATGGGTCTTCAATGTAGCGAGAATTCCCGCACCCGTAGGTGTCCTTCAGCTGGCCCCTAAAATATGCATAATAGTACAGTGATAATGGACGTCATACTAAACTCCGAATTATACACAAGAAACTAAAATTTAAAATCATACAAGACTAAGAAAGGCCAGAGGCTCCTGACTTGGGACAGGCGCAAAATTGCGGCGGGGTTAAACATGTTTATGAGATCTCAACCCTCCCCCTATACCTCTAGCCAATGTAGAAAAGTAAAAGAATAACAATACGCACATTAAAATTCAGTTCAAGAGAAGTCCGAGTCTGATGTCAAAAGATGTAACAAAAGAAAATAAATAAAATGACAATAATACATAAATAACAACAGACTACTGGCAGTTAACTGACATGCCAGCTCCAGACCTCAATTAAACTGATTGAAAGATTATGTCTTCATCATATGAATATCAGGTACAATCCCTCCCGTTAGGGGTTTAGTATCATACTATCATAAAATATATGAGAAGAACATAACCCGTGTCATGCCAACAACTGTTTTTTTAGAAATAAATGTGTTTAGTTCCGATGCAAAGACCCTATCAGTGAATCAATGTTAAAGCCAAAATATGCAATCTTTAATGACCTGACAACAGTATCGTAACTATATCCCCTTTTAATAAGTCTATTTAAAGGTTTTGTTAGTTTCTGAGGAGAATACTGACACCTTTGTGCTTTATAAAGAATATTTCCATAAAATTTTGGATGTGAAATACCTGAACGTATAAGATGTCTGCATGTTGAGTTATATTTACGAATTATTTCCTTATACCGGTGATAAAATTTAGTAAATGTTTTGACCAGTTTGTGATATCGAAAACCCTGGTGTAATAATTTTTCAGTAATACATAAATTTCTCTCGCTAAAATCTAATACATTGTTACATACACGAGCGAATCGTACAAGTTGAGATATATAAACACCATAAGATGGTGACAAGGGAACGTCACCATCTAAAAATGGATAATTAACAATAGGAAATGAAAAATCATCTCTTTTATCATAAATTTTTGTATTAAGTTTGAGATGTATAAATACGCAGCCTTAGTCAGGTTGAATGACGATACTAAATACATTTGAACCATCTCTATGAGGATCCATAGGTAGTCTGTTGCAAGCAAACAGTTTTGATCAGTGTCCTGTTTCAATGGAAGTCTAATACACGCCCGTAAAAAGCCAAAGATTAAATGACAACGCCATGGCAGAAAAGAAAAGACCAAAAAGACAAACATCAGTATAGAAAACAAAACATAGAAAACAAATATTAAACACTGAGCAACACAAGGTTGATATCGGGTGATCCACAGTAGAAAGCATAACCTACTCCATATGTTGCTACCGTCTTGTTGGCAGAAAAAGAGAGAAAACGTCAAAATTTGGTAAATAGACATAACTCAAAAAGTAAAAAATATTCTACAATGCCGTAACATGAGATGTATTCTATCGAGATAAGGAGGGGTTGCAGAAAATAATTGACGGTGAACAGAGATAGAGATTGCTGTATAAACCCGTCACAACTGAAGATATATAAAATAACATCGAATAGTAAGTTATGCTTCAATCTGACACACCAGTCTCGCTGTCAACGGTAAAAGTATAAAAAAGAATCAATTTAGAAAAGAAAGGGTTCATACGGATATTCAGATATTGCAAGAATAGAATACCTTAAATAAATATGTAATTTTGTCAGATGACATAAGGATACTAAAAGTCATGAATAAAAAGAAACTTACTAATTTGATTCATTATATGACCAGTTTTGAAAAAGTAAAAGATTAAGTCACTTCTAGTTTCCCTGAGATACATAAATTTCCAGTCTGCTATATTCTTTTCACATTTTATCATTTTTTGGTCTTAATCAAGTTTTTGACAAACAGTTTTATTATATAATCAGATATAGTCTCACACCTTTTAGATATCCACCCGAATCCATCAGTTGTAAAATTTACCTTGGTTTGTATCATTTTTATAGACTTATGAGATTTGAAGATGGATAAGGTACTTACCATACATTTAACAGGTTAAGTGAAAATATGTGATTTGACCGGTATCTCAGGTATTTCAGATTTGATCTGCTTACTTTAAATCTTTCAGCTTGAAAAAAAATTCATTTAACTATTAATATATACATGTTTTGAACCTTATCCCTGAACAGTACTTAGTGCAAAATTGAACATAATAATTGAAATAGTTTTGCAATATTCTGAAGAAATCGAAAACAAATATTGTATGTGTCCTAAAAATAATCAGAAGATTCAAAGTTACTTGTCGAGCAAGATTATCTTCCTAGGGATACTAAAATTAAAAAAAACCCTTACAACGTCATTGTAAAAATGAATAGTATACACATCTTTACATAGAAAACTAAACATTTCACTCCAATCATTGCATTGCCGACGGCTGACAAATTGTTAAAAAAAACATCCAACAAATAAAATTACTGCCTTTTAGAAAAAAGGAAACTATTAAAGTAGCTTTCAAATTTGATAAATCAATGTTTTGTTTATTCTTTTACTGCTGTTTATGTTAATGTTAAAAGTTAAAACGGCCATTGTTTTTTTATCGATTTTTTTGCAGATTATGTTGTGCAAAGTTTTGTTTAAGTTGTTATAACAATGTAAGACACTTTATATTTTTGAATTGCAAATTGGAAATTCAGAGTACAGTTCTTAGTAGAATAGTTTCATACTTATACTCTTTATTGCTTTTGTTGGTTTGCGGCCGTTATAAAAAAACGTTGTTATTATCCGGAAGCACTTTAATGTGAAAAATCATTTTTGTTTTGTAATATTTCTTTAAATATCAATTTGATTGTTTGTGCAGGATGTTATGCATATTTACATATCTTCTAACATAAAGTACAGAGATTTTCAATACAATACATTAAACCGACGGAACCAACATATACGACTTTAACCTCACTTTATATAACATGTTTCAAACGTAAATAACACAATGAAATCTAGCGTCTAGGCAAAACATGATTTTATTGAAAATCTTCATAGCAGATCAAAATTAAAATGAAAAAATGACCTCAGTTTATATATAGTAAACATATTAGATAATCAAGTAAGCTTTGACATCAGATCAGTTTAATAATAACCATAGAAAACATATACTAATTATCTGTAGAGTTAAAGGCACCTTACTAATTAAAGGTCTCAGATTAAAAAATGACTGGTACATATGATAACTATAATATATAAATAGTTGTGGATGCTATGCAGGCATGGAAATGCTAGAACAGCATGAAAAGAAGTATTTTATGTCAAATAAACTCTTCAAACAATCATTTCTAAAACTTATCAGACCAGGTTATTTGAATAAAATCCACGGTCCATGTCTATCAGATGCTAATGATATATATGATATTGCAAACTGTCTCAAATGTGACAAATGGATATCCCAAGCAGTACCATGGATCAATAGACCACGCTCGTCATGGCTGTCACCCGAAATTATTTCTAAAATAACAAAGAGTGGTGTTTTATTTGTTCCAATTGGTTTTAAGGGTTCAAAACATGAGGATTTGGAATGGCGAATATCATTTTCCGTAGCAGAAAAAATGCTAATATTGTTCTATAATCATACTCAATTGCTCTGTTACGCTTTACTTAAAATAGTACTGAAAGAAATTTTATATGTGGATGAAGGATTGAAGGGTTTACTGTCTTCATACTACATAAAGACATTGATGTTTTGGATTTCTGATGACTCAGGTCCAACAATTTGGAAACCAGACAATATGATACGATGTTTCAAAGCATGTTTGCAGAGACTTATATACTGCGTAGAATATTCAACATTGTTACATTATTTCATTCCTGACTTTAATTTTTTTGAAGTGTGTGTAAGGACAGAGTTGGAAAAAAAGGAAAAAATGATCAACCTGCTGACGAACTTATATCAACAAGGAATTGAGTTATTTTCAGCCTCCAAAACGCTCGATGATTTTACCAGATTTTCAACAGCAACCAAAACGCAATGGACTCTGAATTATAGAATAATTCGTGATGTATTAGACATTTCTAATTCTAGCCCTTTTCCATTTCCGGAAATTAGCTCTAGTACCCCTACACTTCTAAATCGTTTGCTTTATAATTGTAAATCAGATGTGTCCAACATTTTTCTACACTATTTGTCAACAGAAAACCAGTATTTTTTTTACACAATTTACACTTACTCAGGACAAATGGAGCAACGAAAAAAAATACTTGAAGTACAAATATGACATCAGTCATCTATTGATAGGTGTACACTCAGATGCGGTAGCAGGATGGTTGAAATTGGCTTCTTTCTTTTATGTCCATGAAAGTTACATAATAGCACAAGACCTAATAAATTTTGTTTTGTCAAAGATTAAAGATAAAAAGTGTGCAATTTAAGTCAGCGGTAAATTTGATGTCGAAGGTCATATTAACTCTTAAACAAGAATCTGCATATGATATCATAGAAAAAGAAAAGCTTACAACAGCTTTAAAAGCATTATCAATCAGAAGTCTAAGGTTTGAATGCAAGTCTCAATTCATTCCAAAAGAACTACACCACGATGTTAAAACATCTAGTGTTTATTTTCTTCCATTTACATATGCACATTTCCTCCGATTTTTGTGCTGTTACCATTTACATGATATAATGTCATGTAAAGATGCAATGAAACCGTTGCTTGAGACATTTCATGAGCTGCTGTCTTCTCCGGAGTCATTTCCCGCAATATTTGTGCATTCATCTATGTTTGTTGGAATTGCAGGACAGATGATTGGTGAAACATATTTAGCAAATGAATGTTTTAAGTTTGCTAAGCAATATGACAATCGCAATCTTACCAGTGTTTCAAAAAGATGGATGGACTGAGATTGAACTTTTGATTAAAGTTTTATGTATTTGTACATGAGTATTTTAAAATAACACATAACTGTACTAAATAATTATATGAAGAGAAGACTGTGGAGCAATACAATATATTAAGGTTGCAATTAATTAAACATTATTGAAGTTTGCTTCAAAAGAATTTGAATCATCATTCATTGGAAAAACAAGGGATCACTAAAAAATCAAAGTTTCCACGATATCTGCTTCATACTGTTATATTCTTTCGGTCGATAGACTTTTGACTCGACTTAGCATTTATACTGCAATCAGCTATTTTACTATACAGATAAAGCTATACGTATAAACGTTAGCTTTATACGTCAATGACTTCAACTCACCTATAAGCCCCGCCTACTTACAACGTCACGTCACAACCATGACAACGTGTAGTAACAATGGTCAAACTTTTATGAATTTAAACTTGTTATGTCTTCAAATTGGTAATTTATATACCATGATTTATCAAATGATATTAATTAAAGTTCATTTTCCCTGTCTTATTCCTTAAAATGTCAATTTTGTACCGCCTGGACTACGCTCAAAGGGAAATACCCCAAAATGGTACCCCAAGAGGGAAATTCCAAACACTTTTTTTAACAATATTTGTTTCATGTTTTTATTATTTTTTTAAATTTTTTATCGATTTCAGTATAAAAACAATATACGTATAGTGTCTTGAAATATAAAAATTATTTGTATTCGGCAGGAAACGGGAAAATGCTCGGTAGAACCTCGCATTTCCCCCGTTTCTAAGCCTCATACAAATAAATTTCATATTTCAAGACACTATACATATATTGTCTAATTATACATCCTACCACGGCTGTATACGTATTAACTATAGGGCATTTCTGGTACAGTTAGGTATTGAGGTACGATCGGATACAATGGGTTTTGAAAGTATTGTTTCTATTTTGTATTTATTATATTTATTTTTTTACTTTATCTAGAAAGTGTAAATACTCTATAGCATCGAAGACAAAAATGTTTTTCATTGAAGTCATTGTCAAATTGATAAAATGGACTACACCTTTTTTGTTTGCGTCTTTGTTAGATTAGTTTGTATGTTTGCATGAATATTTTAGTTAGTTGTGCTGTATTTCGGTAATGCATGTGTACACAGTTTTGACTGCTTTATCCCGATTAGTATCACATGACACATTTATATCCTTTCGATATGATAAAAATATTCTGTCGGCGTGATGGAACAATAAATAACTGTCATACAAGTGGATAGTATAAAATAGGACTAAACCAAGACCAGTCAGGTGAAACAAAGTATGTCAAGTGTGTGAAAGACGGAATAAAGATTGTTGTACGCAAATATACCAGTAAACATATTGTTGTAATAAACTATGCTAAATATGTAAATTAAATCTTTAACTTATTCATGTCAACAGAACAAACTCATCAATCTATATCAATCAAATGATTTTGGGAGAAAATTATGCCATTTTAGAACAAAAAGATGTTTTCCATGTAAATTTGTTGAAGGTTTATACTAGTAATCAACCAATATGACCAAGATATGCTAAAGTTATTTCTTTTTTGTAAATAAACTAGACTTTGACACTACACCTATCGCAAAAAGAAAGTAAAAAATTGACCTGAATAGAGATTAAACAAACGGTATTTGATTAGGCAATCTGAATAGTGGTAGTGATAAATAGAAAAATATGAACTGGTCAAGAAGTCCAATAAAATGATTACAGGTATTATACCTTTGATATAATAAGATTAAATTCGATTAGCCCACCATAGAAAAATAGTTAACTAAATCATAGAAATTATAAAGATTAATCTAAAAGAGGGACAAAAGATACCAGAGGGACAGTCAAACTCATACATCGAAAACAAACTGACAACGCCATGGCTAAGAATAAAAAGGACAAACAGACAAACAATAGCATACATGACACAACATTGAAAACTAAAGAATAAACAACACGAACCCCACCACAAACTAGGGGTGATCTCAGGTGCTCCGGAAGGGTAAGCAGATCCTGCTCCACATGTGGCACTCGTCGTGTTGCTTATTAGATAACAAATTTGGTGAATAGTCTAATTCGGTAGGTCACATTCATGAAAGAGAAGGGGATTGTAGTTACGACGTAAGGAACATATCCGATATCATTAGTGAAACGGTTATTCCATACCGGTCAACCAACTCGTGATGGCGTCCGTGAAATTTACGAACAGATGATTTCAACTTCACCATTTGGAACTCTTGATTTAATAGCTTCCTTGTGAGCAACAACCCTCATTTAAGAAAATCATGATAGGAAATGCAAGCACGGGAATATCGTATCAATTGGGAGATATAAACACCGTATGCAGGTGCTGCTGAAATGTTGCTACTTAGAAATGGAAAGTTCACAATTGGAAAGCTGAAATCATCTCTTTTGCTGTAAAGTTATCTTTTCAATCCACCCTCATTGTCAATTTCTAGATGTACGTCAAGATATGAGGCCGACTTAACTGTATCTGTTGTATCCTTTATCTCCAGTTCAATGGGATAGATGCGTTCGACATAGTCACCAAATGTTTAATTATTTAGTGAAAGAACATCATCTATATAGCGGAAAGTAGAGTTAAAGGATATTACTAACTTCTTATCTTTCTTCCTAAGAAGTTCCTGTATGAAGTCAGCCTCACAATAATAAAGAAACAAGTCCGCAAGAAGAGGGGCACAAATTGTTCCCATTGGAATGCCGATAGTCTGTTAAAAACACGTCCTCCGAACGTAACAAATATGTTGTCAATCAAGGAATCAAGCATCTTGATAATGTCAGTTTCAGAGAATTTTTTGTTTGAATTAGAGTGATCCTTTACAAAGTAAGATTTATCCCTTCCTAAGACAAGTTACTTGTATCTTCATTGGCCATTCTTTTGTATGAAACAAAGCAATGCCAACTCTTTCAATTTATCTTTTAGTTTGGAATGTTGAATACTTGTATAAAGTGTAGAAAAGTCAAATGTTTTAATACTGTTACAAGATAAAAAAGAGTTAAATTTTATGTTCTCTAAAAGATCTTTGGAATTTTTAAGTATCCACATCTGATTCACGCCACCTATAGAATAGACAGTTTCACAATATCTTTGAAGCCCGTCTTTGATTGCTGATAAAATAGATGTTAATAATTTAGAAAGAGGGTTCATGGAGCACTTGGAAGACCCAGTAATATACCATTGTTTGTAAGGACACTTATGCAGTTAAGGTATCCAATACAGTAATGGAAGATCCAGTTCATCATCTTTGGTTGGAATTCCAAAGGAACATAGAACAGACCTATGATTATCCAGAATTTCCTCTTTGGTAAGTGTCGTGAGGGTATATGTTGGGTTTCCAAGTGAATTGTCAATACCTAATTCGTTTATCAAGCAGTTAATGTAATTCGTTTTACACACAAAACCGATGTTGTTTGGGGCATTATCTGCGTTATTTTAAAGACAATATCCTTCATTGAATCCTAGGCAGTATAAAAGAGGGACGAAATATACCAAAGGGACAGTCAAACTCATAAATCTAAAACAAACTGACAACGCCATGGCTACAAATGAAAAAGACAAACAAACAACAGCACACATGACACAACATAGAAAACTAAAGAATAAACAACAGGAACCCCACGAAAAAACTAGGGGTGATCTCAGGTGCTCCGGATGGATAAGCAGATCCTGCTCCACATGTGGCACCCGTCGTGTTGCTTATGTGATAACAAATCCGGTAAATAGTCTAATTCGGTAGGACACATTCATGAAAGGGAAGGGGATTGTGGTTACGACGTAAGGAACATATCCGATATCATTTGTAAGTGTTGCAAAGTCTTTAATAGTTCTTAAATGTTTTACTTTATCTGCGATAATAAACGATACTACTGAACATAAAAGGTCTGACACAGAAAGGTCACGTCAAACAATATAAAGGGGATAAGGTGTTTTAGTAGTCTAACAACTGTATAATTGACCTGTTAACACTGCGTTTCGACTCCTGCTCGTGTTTAATCGTGACAGGTAACGTTTGACTCCAATCCTACGAGAAAAAAAAATGGTTGTCTCCAGGCATTCCGATTCCCTCCACTCATAAAACCTATTTGTCATGAAAAGGGCAATATTCTGAAAGTGGTATAAACCATCAACCAAACAATCAATCAATAAATAAATCAATCAATACCGAGAAAAATAAATTTATATGAAAAATGTAATGATTCGTAATGCCAACTTCCATTTCATGGCTGAATTATAACCTCTAACCAATCGTTGGTTTTTACATTCCTCAATATAAAATGTTCCATTTCGACGTGTATGTACACACTACACGGCCTTGCTAAAATGTTCATAAATTTAACGGTCACCAATATGAAAGGTTTAACCAATACGAAAAAATCAAGTAACACATATAAAAAGGTTGGAATAGACCAAAACACGACCCGAAATTCAAAGAAAAACCGACAACATCATTGCAAAAATACCAACAACAAAAAAACGCCAATAAAAATAACAACAGTCTACAAATCAATCCAACAAATGACAAAGTTACGCAACCAAAAAGTGGATGTGATTTTAAAATAATTATGAAGCAAATGCAACTTAAAAGATAAGATCAGATTGTGAATTTCTACTTTATTAAAGTTAAATTGTCAAATCAGGAAGTACAACAATCTTTTCAATATGTACAACATAAATTTTAAATTCCTTGATAAACATAAGTCATGTACATAATAGTTACGTAACATTGGCAAATCTCCTTATGTAATTATTTTTAAATATGGTCAATATGAGTATGTAAACATTCATAATATACATTTAGGTTATTGGTAAAAACAATAACGGCATAAGTCCTACTAAAGCTAAATAAGAGTTTGATATGATACGATATCGTTAAAGATGCAAGATAATTGTTATAGAATAACAAATTCAGAGTGACTTTTGTACACCAGTCAGAACATTAATTGAACTAAACGAACAACACATTCAACCATGCAACAACTATCTGGAAACTATCTAAATCGAAATGGTTGAATACGTTTAAATATCAATATAGATTATATTTGTAAAAAGCCAAACTATCTGAATTTAGAAATTATATCGATTCTCTTTCTGTCTATCATATTTTCTAGGTAATATCCAAATTCAAGAAACCAATTAAAATCTAGATTTTATCAGTAGCCATTGCACACGTCAAGGGATATTGCAAATTCATGTGGAAGACTGTAGGTATTGATTTAGATATAAAAATGAATATATAGATTTCAGTTGTCGACATTTACATTTAGGAATATGTGCATGTATGCCATCCTCATTCAATCTACAACAACCGATTCTTGAAAGCAAAAATGAATAATATTTTTTAAAACATCATTATGCGTAGGTACATTTAGTGTCCATTAATTAGAAGGATAAGGAGCCAAATTCATAAGGAATATATTTTTTATTGTCCCAAAAGCACAATGACAGTATGACAGAACATCTATAGCAATAGCATGTTTTGTTTATACTTGATCTCTCCTTGCATATTCACGTAACATTTATAACATTGTTAAAAGGCATTTCTTAACAAAGGAATTGTTATTATAAATAATTCGTAAAATTTTAAATCGAAGGACGTCTTTGAACAAAACTTTAATTTCGCCCAAATGCCAATGCACAGCTTTTCATTCAATTGAATTCCGAATAAGGTATTTATATACTCCTTTTACATTTTAAATTAAAATAAAACTAACAAATATTTGTCAAAATCCTTCAGATGTCAGCTTTTTACGTAATCATTTAGTATTTAAATAAATAAGTACAAATCGACACGCATGCGACTATGCTCATAGGAAAGAAACAAATTATTTAAAAAAAGAAGTTTTTGTATGAAACCATGTTGTAAATTGAACCTACCTGTGTCGAAATACTGAGTATAAATGGTATGCAATGAAAGTATTTGATCATCGGTTACAGTTAGAAAGTGTCTAAAATTATATCTTCGACAGTAATCGTAGATTTCATTAAAACAATTTACCAATGTATGTTTATCCTTTATATGTTCACTGGGTTACGAAAACAATATTCAATATGTATTATAATGTCCTTAGATTTACTTAATTTGTAAAAACGACCCTGTTTACAGCATTTAAAATTACTTCTTTTGGAACATATACATTGTATATTTTCGTGTCATGAAGGAATATAATTTCTTTTAAATGTTTTAAATTACTTGACTGTATAAATCATTGATTGTATAATACATGTTAAGTGTAAAACAGTTGCGAATGCAACCACGGAAGACAAATCTGATTATTTGAAACTAAATCATTTTGTGACAAAAAAAAACTTGTGTTAAATCTGTAAAAGTAAAAACAATTCGAGCTTGTGATTTACTTACTCATAATTAATATAATGTTGATAAGTAATAAACATTCATCCGATTTTTGAAATACTTACAACGTTTGATCTATATTAACCTTTTAGGGGTTATGAAAAGTTTATAATAAGTAGGTGTCTAACTGTATAAGCACGACAACCAAATCGATCCAAAATAAATGATTGTGATGAACTTATCGTAACACCTTTTAGCGCTTATATATGAAGTAAATAGTTATCAAATATTCCAGGATCATAATTTAACAGTCACCAGACGCGCGTTTTGTGTACATAATATTCATCAGTGACGCTCATATCAAAATATTTATAAAGCCAAACAAGTACGAAATTAAAGAGCAATTTAAAAAAAATAATGATTATTTAGGTGCCAGCTGAACCACGCTTCCGGTACAGGATCTTCACACTGTGTTGAAGACCAATTGAAGATATTGTCCTGTGTTCTTCTCTTTTGGTCGGGCTGTTGTTTTTTGACACGTTCTTCGTTTACCCTCTCTATTCTGGACATTACAGCAAACAAAATAAAGGCATCAAATTACAAATAACGGTGAAATGATATTGGTCATATTTTCATATAGAATCTTTTAAACAGTAAAAATCTTTACTTTCCATAATTGTTGTTTCTATTTCCTTTCCTTTTATATCTTATCACGCGTCCTGTGTCAAGGAATGGAGAGTCATAAATAACAATCGAAACATTATTTTATTTTATGCAAAGCTCTTATAATTAGCCTTGCAATACTGACAATTTGGCAATACTTAACAAGAATGTGTCCATTGTACACGGATGCCACTCCCACTATCATTTTCTATGTTCACTGGACCCTAAAATTGGGGTTAAAACTTTAATATGGAATTAAAATTAGAAAGATCATATCATAGGGAACATGTGTACTAAGTTTCAAGTTGATGTAACTTTAACTTCATCAAAAACTACCTTGACCAAAACCTTTAACCTGAACTTCGCACTATCATTTTGTATGTTCAGTGGACCATAAAATTCGGGTCAAAACTATAATTTGGCATTAAAATTAGAAAGATCATATCATGGGGAACATGTTTACTAAGTTTCAAATTGATTGGACTTCAAATTCTTCAAAACCTACCTTGAACAAAAACTATAACCTGAAGCGAACGAACGCACAGACGGACGAACGGACGCACAGACTGACGAACGGACGCATAGACGGACGAACGGGCACACAGACAGACAGACCAACGGAGGCACAGACCAGAAAACATAATGCCCATCTACTATCGTAGGTGGGGCATAAAAACAAATATCTAGGGGTATTTGTGCTATACCAAACTAAACACAGTTCACGTGAAACACAAATCAAGCTCGCATGTAATAAAAATATATATATTGGTTCGTTGCCAAGATAAAAACAAAAATATAAATCACTATGTAAAATGAATAAAATTGTGTAAGGTACATAAAAAATGTACTGTGGATTCATTATTATTCGTTGGATATCAATTTTCGTAGATTTCGTGGGAACAGATAAACCACGAAATTTAATGTTCAACGAATATCAAATATTCTGCGGACTTGTATGCATATTTCGGGAATACCACGAAATCCAATTTCTACGAACTTTTTCCTCAATCCACGAAAATTGATACCCACGAAAATAAATGAATCCACAGTATGCGAAATGTGTTAATGTCATCAATTGTACTTACAAATTTTACAAAGTATATCATGTTAAACATTCCTCTCCATTGACAAATACTTTTAAAACTCATTAGTTTTGATAGCATTCGAATTTGACACTATTTACATCATTGTTTTTAATCAAATGTGGAAGTATGAGTTTGGAAAAGTGATAACATAATGAGTAAAGATAATCTGAACTTGTTTTTGTTTTTAATTCTAGCCACAACACCCAGCACATGATAAAAAATCCTTGATGATAAAGAGTAAATCTAAAAATAGATCAACACACTTTATCAGGAAGATAATACTAACGACTGTTTTCGATATAGAGGATGCAGAAATTTCAATAAGATCACCCCCATAAAACAATGTTAGTAATAAACAAAACAAAAACATTGTCACATCCGATATGAACATTGGGATTTTAAAGAAATAAACCATTCTCCAATATCCAGTAGAATTTTTGCAAAATTTGGAACATTTCGAGCATAAAAGCAGCATAGCCCAAAATATAAGACCATTTATAACTATGAATAAAATATAACAATGATAAAGATGTGCAGAAATTATTCCGTCATGATAGGCATCAGGCACTGTTTGATTTGTTTCATTGCGGAATGTTATAAGTTCTACTAAGAATTCTGCTGTACTCATCACTAAACCGATAAATACTCTGAAAAGAAATATACCTCCGAGGCGACCGAAATCGTTTTCTGTCACGCGATATTTTGTACAATATAATAAAAGTGCTAATAAATATGATGTTACATCAGCAACATCAAATATTGAACAGTCACTCATTCTTTCTCCTTTCTTTTTCTTTAAATCAACGAATTATGATGTCAAACTTAAACGCAGTTTAGGCGAAATTCATGCTGCAGCACAGTTCTAGGAATATTTTCATTAAATTACATCAATTTCATTTTTCGTTCTGAAAAAAAAAAAAGAATAATAAAAACTAAAACTTACGGATTCTGTCATCAGGTGTTCAATTACAGATTTGTTTTTAGTAAATTGAGATATATATTAGTGTGACGTCCATTTTCTATGAACTAGTACACCTTTTTGTTTAGAGGTCAGCTGAAGCCCGCCTCCTTGGCAAGATTTCATCCTTGACATTGGTCAGGTCAGGTTGTTGTCTCTTTGACACATTTCCCGTTTTGATTTTCGATTTCATGTTATGTCGGTCAGCGGGAAACCAAAATACTTCGTACTTTCTGATAGTGTTGTATTTCATCAAATATTGTTGCACTTCATATGAATATGAAAAAAAAAATTAAAGGTCATACTTTTGAAGATACAACCAGCTTAAGATTTAAAGGTATAACATCAGGCTACAGTATTGTATCGATGTTCAAATATGGCACTCAAAAAGGAGCAAGACTTGTCGCGTCAACATGGTAATAGTCTACCGCATTTAGTAAGTCAAAATGTTTCGATTGGGAATATAACACAATCGGTTATATAATAGCTACGGCGACACTTTGTGCATCCTAAGATCTATCATAAATGGGAATAACACTCAATTAATAAACAAAATAGATAAGACAAATATGTATGAACCTTAATAAAGAAAGGCAAGAGTAGTTCATAGTTATAACTTAGTCATAAATCGCTTTAATGGAAACGAATCCGGGTCACAAACGAAAACCGAGGGAGACACATCCACTATAAGAGGAAAACAGCGGAACAACAGAAACACAGCAAAAGAAAACACAGGAAACATTCACAGAAACAGACTATTTGATAACAACTGCCATATTCCTTACTTGGTACAGAACATTTTAAGTAAAAGTGGTGGTTTGAACCTGGTTTTATGGCTAGCCAAACCTCGCGCTTACATGGCTATGTTAAAAAAACTACAAAAATGATAACATTACATGACAGGAATCATGTATAAATAATCACAAAAACACTCAAGACGGAGAAATGCGTAAACAAATATTGTAAAAGTACATCACCACATGTGATCAAGTTTGTAATGGTGTAATTATTCGTATTTTCTAAAAGTTTTGGTTTTTCTTTTAAACAGAACTCAAAACAAATTATTCATGATCATATAGTTGCATTTAACTAAAAATCACATAAACAAACTAGCTGATTAATTATCTTAATTATCTTAACTTCTTCACCCATATAGATTATAAAAAAAAAATGATTTCGAACCACAAACGATAAAACATAACAATATCTAACCAGAATAACAAACGAAACATCATAACTAAATACATGAACGTCTAGTAGCAATGGAAATTGAAGTCGGCAAAACAGTCATATTCGGGAATACTAATTGGTCATGTTCGGTACTTAGCTGACCAAACGATGTTGACGGCGAACCACTATCTAAGACGAAGTAAAAAATTCGTTAGTTCGTTTAGACACAAACTTTCTCATTGGCGAAAACATTTTATTTTGTATTATACGCGGGGATATCATGAGAGGTTAACATAAGATTTGGAACAGCTAACTTGTACCTAAATAGCTATGTGACCTAAACAACGTGAATGACGTTGATTTATAATGTCACATAAAGTGTCGTTTTTCCTCGTTTTTTCGGTGTCCATTTTTCTTTGTGAATTTTAATGAATATAACAACTTATGAAAGTTACCGACTTTTGATATCAATTTTTACAATTATTTATCGAACGAAGTAATATTACAATTATCCTCGACATTAGGTCTCAGTTAATACCATATCTCTTTTGCTGATTAATCAAGTTTGCCAGTAATTGGTTGTGTTGTTACGTTATCAGACAGAATCATACAAAACGTCTTGTTAACTTTTGAATACAATCTTGCTAGTATATCTTAAACTAGCTTACCACTGCTGATAATATTTCTTGCATTAAGGCCTTTCTTTTGAATTTTGCAAATTTTGTTTATTGTTAACCTTTTTGATGTTATTATGAACATATTAAGTGTGTCTAAATCGCGATGATTTATATCGAATCTTTTTTCTACTAAATATGCATTAAAATTCGATTTCTGCATATAAATCAATATACTATTTATTAATGATGTCGTTATTATCATGATAATGTCTTGGACATCAATCATTACTCTGTAGAGTATTGTGCCTTCGTCTGCTGCTAAGACGAATAAAAATACTCCTATATATCACGATTATGTCAAGTTCATATGTAACTATTGTGTGAATAGAAAATAGTGTTTTTAAAAGTACGCGAAATACGTTTGATATATCCTTTTTATAGGTTGAATGTAGACTGCAAGCTTTCAAACAGATTTTTTAGTCGGCAGAATATGTGTCTGAAAGGGACTTTTCCAACCTGTTGCCATAATAACAAACAAAGCAAAACCTTTACAATAAAAATTACGAGAAGAGGTAAATTTCTTCATTGAGTTAAAATACAATAGTAATGATAATGAAATTGAAAGAAGACATATGAATTACTTATCTCTATACATTCATCGTGAAACAGACGGGAGTTAACATCAACGAGGCAGCACCGAATCTACACAAACAAAACAGACATTTATAAGGATAACAATACAATCTTCAACGATAAACAGGTGATTTTATACAATTGTTTTATTTTTATTTTAGGATATCTATTTTTGTGAATATCTGTATCCCTACTATAAACGGTCGTTAGATTTAATATTTCTATATAAAAAATAAGGAGACATGGTATGCATGCCAATGAGAAAACCATCAACCAAAAAAGTAGGGAAAAGGTTTTAAAGAACTATAGGTCACTTCTTAACAGTCTTCGAAATTCAAACGGCCACTATAAACACATCGAAATAGAATTAACTATGACATTGAGTTTTCATAAGGAGGACTGAACGATCTTAATTATTATCATAATGGGAAATGAGTTGGACAAGTCCCGTTTTTAATGAAATGAGATTGCCATGAGAAGTTGCTATATCAAGGGAAAAATATGTCAAACATGTACATACTTCTTGATATTAAAGAGTAATGATTAAGGTATCAATCAAGTAATCTTTAGTTTATAATGTTTTTAGAGTGTTGCCATAATTTAATTCATAATAGTATATAATTTAACGACAAGAAAATCGTACGTTAACAAATAAATACTAATCATTTGGCAATATTATTCATCTAAAAAAAACCTTACATGAATACTTCCATACAAACACAATCCAATAATCAAATTCACACAGACCCATACCACCAGGTAAATACAATAACGGTCCGTTTATATAGAATTTTGATATTAGAATTACTAAAAAATGTTCTAATCCAAAAAGTACATTTGTAACTACAGTACACATGGTACATACTATAATTGATTGTCATCTACATTATTTGCTTCTTCGTATTCAATTTCCTTTTATTACGTAATAAAGTATGAAAAATCAACCCGATTGACACACTCAGGCTGTCTTTATCATGATAATATACGATGTACCACAATGTCAACTTATTGTTTAAATGCCTTTAAAGCTGCTTTACAGATGCTTTTACAGAAAAATTAGAAATATTAAAGGAATGGCATTTATATTAGAATTATTTCATATTCAAACTATTTGCTTTATTCTAATTATTTTATTGTTTAATTCACTATTTGCAACATAAAAAAATGCCCGGGCCTAGTCAGAAATTTGATAGTTGGTCGCCTTTCGTTTGATGATCATTTGAGTTTGCCATTTGTGGAGGAACTTTTCGTTTGATTATTCCTTGGAGGTCGTTTTTTTTCTTTGTTACTTTGTTGTTTCATAAGTCTGTGAACTTCGTCGGGAGAAGCCTGTACCAAGTCATGAATATACCAGCTTTTTCACAAGTTGCGTTGTTATATTTTGTAGTTCATAAACATGATTTTTACGCTTTTTCAGCTCTTATGAACTTCCCTATTTATAATTGACCAAGGAGTTCGGCATTCTGATTACAAGAATATCGTGTAACAAAATACTACAAGTTTATACATTCAGTTTAAACTTGAATATTTGCCAAACATCGTGTTGAAGTTTGACATAATGTCAATATCGTTTTTTTCTTTACAAATCAACAAAAAAGTGGATGTCAACAACACAAGTAATGGTATGCTGACGTTCGACTATTTCTAATTTCAATTTTTCCAATTTCAAATATAATTATACTCCATATTTATCAATTTCTTCTTTGCAACAATTATTTGAATATTGTAAATAAATATAGGAAGGTGTGGTGTGAGTGTCAATGAGACAACTCTCCGTCCAAATAACAATTTATAAAAGTAAACCATTATGGGTCAATGTACGGCCTTGCCATTTATGAATTGTGTCATTTCGTGTAAATCTTCATTCTATTTGAATTGAACAAATTTTTTAGTATCAATGTGAAGATTTAGTTTTTCTAGTAACTTACTACTCCAAATGTGAGTACAATAATGTATTAAAAACTCGGTGAATTTTCCATCTGATATGAGGTTTTAGAGCATATAAATGCCTACATGTATAGATATATTCTAAATATAAAAAAGAAGATGTGGTATTATTGCCAATGAGACATTTGTACACAAGAGACCAAAATGACAAAGACATCAAAAAGTAGAGGTCACCATACGGCTTTCAACAATGACCACAGCCCATACCGCATAGTCAACTATAAAAGGCCCCGATATGACAATGTAAAACAATTCAATCGAAAAAACTAACGGCCTTACTAATATAAAAAAAATGAACGAAAAACAAATATGTTACACATAAACAAACGACAACGTCTGAATTACAGGTTCCTACTTGGGACAGGCAAATACATAAATAATGTGTCGGGGTTAAACATGTTAGCGGGAACCCAAACCTCTCCTAACATTGGACAGTGGTATTTAACAGTACAGCATAAGAACGAACTATAAATATCAGTTGAAAAAGTCTTAACTCATCAGATGGACAAAATATAAATGTTCTTTTTACTGATATGTTTCTTTCTGTGCAGAAATACTTATCAATAACAATTTATGATTGTTTCAAACCTTTCTCAATACTCTTTGACGCCGAATTTCTTTTGTTTTAAATAATTCAGAACAAAATTCCCTGAACTAAAACGAACTATCGGAGCAATATTGAATTTACTGCAGTGCATGAGTATGACAATTAATGGAACGGCTTATTCATTGATCAGACTTTCAGATGATGCTCAGAACTTGATGAATGTTTGAAACTATTAAATTCATTTACTTTTGTATTCATATTTTCTTTTTTAAAATTGATCCATTTTTTTCTTTAAAAAGGTTTCTGAAATAACCATCACAACAATCTAGTATTAAATGTAAAACAAGAATGTTAATTTACAAAAAAATACTGATCAACTCCTCAAGCCAAGACTGTACTTTAACTACATAAATAATACCTATCTTTAACTTCCTTATTTTTTTTTGTTGTTCTATTCACGATTTTGTCCCTTTTTTACGTTTGATTTGCCAACTGTTTTACACCAATTTTTAAAAAAGTTATCAAGTTTTCAATACTTTATATTGAACACAGGGGTATTTTCTATAAAGCTATATTACATCAGATCTGTAAAATGTAGGATATAACTACTGTTATAAGAAAGGCTAGAAATGCTATGGTATGATTAACTGTTCTTCGTTCTTGTAAAATAGCAACCGTTATTGTAGATTTAAGTATAAAGACTGCAATATGAAGTAAGCATTGCAAACGTGTACATAATATGTGTTTTGGATCAGTATATACCACTTGAAATTAAAGAAATTTCTATCATCGCCTATATCTATTAACTTACCTGCAATCATATACACACGATTCCTGTGTAGGTACCTTGGATAATGTTACAACTGAAATTATGGTTTATTATATAATATACTTTTTTCATTGTGGTCACGTTGTTAAGTAAGAATATATAATTAGCTTTTTAAATTTTCCTCTTGTACATACATTAATAAAAAACAATGAATATCTGCAGGTACTTGTCGGTGTATTTTAAATTCTGATATGCATATTGCTTCTCATTATTGAATTAAAGTAAAAAGATATGCAATTAAAATAAAACGATTTAAGTTATTAAAACATGTAACATAACTTTATAAAATGCGTTTTTTCCAACGCAACTACTCCTATGTTCACTAGAATTTTACAGATAATCATCAATTTCGTTTTTTTAGAAATTTTTATAGCATTTTCTTAGAATTATCTTCGTACCACAATCTTGAACTGGAAAATGTTAAATTTTTCATGGTACATTTCCGATCCGTCAAAGATGGTAATGTTTTGTTAGCTTCTTCTTAATGAGTGTACACTTTTTAATTGGTTTAATGATCATGTTTGCAGTACCCTCTTGGTTTGAAACTATATTTTCAAATGACGTTCTCTTGAAGTAGCAACAAAAAGTAAACCGATTTTGATCTTAAACGGTCGTTTTGATCTGAACATTTCTTAGTTATATAAAATACTGAGCAATACATTATTTAGTCTTTTCAGACTTATCCATTGCTGCAAATTACGTGCTGTTCAGACAATTCTCATGCAATAATGTTTAGTAGTTTTTAGACAAGTCAGTATGATTTGTATGTATACACGTTAACAACAACTTTTGTACAGTCTGAACATAATTTACGGCAAGCTAAATTTCGGAATAAGACTGAATTTACAGCAATGGATAAGATTAAAATGAATTTTGGTTTAACTGTAGATGTATTTAACGATCTCTTATAAATATATGCTTTCATTTTCAAAATCCAATGTTATCTAAAAATATATAATACCATATACTTATGAATAATTTAAAGATCTGATAAAGAGATTTTTCTCTAGACTAACAAATTTTTGTCACTATTGAAGTGCTACTTTCAACATCAAAATAAACGGAAGGGTGTAAAATTGCTGTCGAAAATTGTCATTTTACCAGAATATCTAAATTTACAGATTCACAAAGCACCCAAAAACTTTTAAAAATTATTCGAAAGTATATGGTTTAATATATTTTTACATCACATTGGATTTTGGAAATGGAAGTTTTTATTTATAAAAGATCGTTTAATACATCTCCAACTAAACCATAACCACTGTGTAATTTACATAATATAATGATGCGACTTTAATCCCATTACCATTTAAAACATGAACTTTGTAATAGCATAATTAAAATTTTGTATCGATTATTGCACTTCCAACTTTTAATTTTGTAACAATATATTTATATATTTTAAAACATAAAATCTGCGATGTTATAATAAATGCATTCAGAATTTTTAATTAGTTCGGTGTTGTCAACAGAAGTACACCATCACGGTAATTATTTGACAAGGTAATTATGTCGAGAAATCAGTCACTAATCATATTTTATAGTATCTGTGCGTTTTTATATATTATAAATTATAATCCTGGTACCTTTGATAACTATTTATAGCTTAGTAAACCTCTCACTTGTATGACAGTCGCTTAAAACTCCATCATGACAGTCATTCATATGGATTTCATTATATTTATGATAATGTGTGAGCAGAACAAAGACATAATAGGTATAAATGTAAAGAAATGGGGATACAGCAGTCAACATTGTGTTATTATCTTAATCTCTATGAAAACAAATAAATATGTCAACAAAGAAAAAAATGTAAAAGACAAAGCATATTAACAAAAATGAAAGACAAGAATACAAAAATGACCAAAGAACAATAACACCATGGTCGTATAGGTATATTCGCATCATTTCGTATGTTAAGAAATTTCCTCTAATACATGTATTTTCTGGTTCGACAACAAAGCAGGCAAACACTTACACATATTTATTATGACAAATGTTCTTTCGCTAATGTATTGTATATCATTGTTCATAAATATTTTTTTATTGCATAGTCTATTGTATTTGTATTAAATATTGTTATCTTTAATTATTAGCAAAATGTCTAATAACAAGCTTTTGAAAAATAAATATGCTTCTAATATATACCAGTCTATGTCAGATACACCTATATATGATTTGATACTTTCATTAGTTTCAAATAATAAAACTGAAAATGGGAATGGGAAATATGTCAAAGAGACAACAACCCGACCAAAGATCAGTTAGCAGTCGAAGGCCAACAATGGGTCTTCAATGCAGCGAAAAAAATCCAGCACATGGAGGTGGCCATTAGCTGGACCCTAAATGAACATATAAATTAGGTCAGTTAAAATGAAAATTAATTTGTCATGGTTACATGTATCTAAATATGTTAACACTTCAGTTTATTCGGTGACAAAAACGACCATATGTCAAAGTCAAATAATTTCAAAAGACAAATTTGAACGTAAAAAAGACAGTCCTATTCGAACTGCACAAAAGATTTAGGAAAATGATAAACCATTTGTGACCAGTTGTTTCTAGCATGTTCATCACATGCATCAATGTAACGCGTATATAAGAAATACACGTGGTAGGGGACAAATTTGTGACTTACACAAAAGAGCCATACATTGTATCTGTGGTTTACAAATATTCCTCGTGATTAAATTTAAGAGATGAACTATTGATTATTGACTTAATCCGACAAAAAAAAAATGTAGACGACTTTACACAGCCGTATTATGCGCTTGAACACTTAACCAAATGTTTGGTTCATAACATGGACCGACACATAGCCAATGTTTAAAGATTTCACCTGTTTGTGAGCGCAAAATCAATCCTACCCTGGGACAGTGGTATTGCAGCAAAATAAAAGAAAATTAAATATAATATATATGATTACTCTGGGAAAGTACCACACAGACATTCGGGATATTAACGTACTACGTAACTTCGCTACAGCGATACAAATTGTATTTTGTTAGTCATTATCAAAAATTCATCAGCATAATCAAGTCTTGATCGGATCTTTCGATATGTGTAATAGCAATGAACATAGCGTGTCTCAAAAAAAAACAATGAACAAGCTATCATATATGTAAGACCCAAATCTATGGCTGGTTCTAAATCTATGGCAAATGTGAGATTACAAACGTAAAACAAATCAAATCTATGGCACTCTTTTGTTTTCTCCAAATCTATGGCACGTTTTTGTTTTCTCCAAATTTATAGCAGATCTTTTTCATAACGTCTCAATTGAATAACGCCAAATAACATCGTTGCAGCCGATTACGATGGCGAAACTTTTTTCAAACTGAAGGTATTACCCTAGACAACGATTTGCGGATGGCTTAAAGAAAGATGTTTTATCCGAAAGAGGGACAAAATGTACTGAATAAAGACACCGATATTTTACAAAAGGATTTATATTTAATATTTTAAGGCTGGCAAAGTTTATAAAGTGAAAGATCAAATTACCAGATACTTATCTGATTTAAATTGTCACCAAGTAAAAAACAAGTATTAACAATGAAATAACATTATATGAAAATTTACACTGTTCTTTTTTATTTGTCTTTTTTATATAAAAACCTGCCTTCTTGTTTCAATACGGTACTTACTGGTTAGTTTAATGAATGGACTAAAGAGGTACCATGCACAGATGTAAAAAAAAAAAAATTTAAAGGGCGCATTTTTTTAAGTCTATTTTAAGTTCTATGAATTCATCAGTTTCAAAATGTTCTAATTAACCACTATGGAATGTTTATTTCACAAAGTTTATAGACATAATCCCGTTGTCGTACATATATATAGGAAGATGTGGTATGAGTGCCAATGAGACAACTCCCCATCCAAGTAAAAGTTTATAAAAGTAAACCATTATAGGTCAGGGTACGGCCTTCAATGTGGAGTATTGACTCACAGCTAATATGAAGCTATAAAGGGCCTCAAAAAGTACAAGTGTAAAACCATTCGAACGAAAAAACAACGTTCTAATCTATATCAAAACGAGAAACGAGAAGTCCACTTGTTAAAGAAAAGTCATTGGTCGTATATGTACTGCATTGTTTTCCATTTGCACAAAATTTGCCATAGATTTATAAACAACAAAAATCCGCCATATATTAGGAAATTACAAAACTTGCCAAAGATGAGGATTGTAAAACAATTATCATATATTTGGGATGACATGACGTCACATTTGCCATATATTTTGAATATGCCATAGATTTGGAACCCACCATAGATTTAAGTGCTACAAATATAGACAGCAAAAGCGACAGAATATCGACCAAGAACTTGTTGTTACTAAAATACATGTTCAAATTTTAAAAGCTAGTAGCAACTTATATATACATCAAGTTTATCCAGACTTATATTTTGACCAGTAAGTACGAATAAGCAGCAATACAGAGACATATAGAAAAACTAAAGATTGTCTCGAAATATCAATGGTATTTGAACATGGCTTAAAAACAGTTAGAAAGCGAGGTTGTGTCGAGCCTAACTATCTGTTATGAGCCGAATACAAATGACATTGATGTTTCGAGACAATGCATGGTTATTCTTTATACACTGCGTCTTTTATAACTGTTTTAAATAAATCTAGGGTAATAACAATAATTCTTCATTTTGAGCGGAAGACGTTAACTTTCCGCGAATATGTATGTTGTATAAACGTCGTTAATAAAACTCTACGAAGATGCATTGTCAACGTAATAAACAAGGCGATATACGGTCAGTGACTGTATATCACATATGAATATACGGTCAATTAGGAGATAACTGAATTGTAATTTAAGCTCCGACGACATCGATTGGTGATTTGATGGTCGTCAATTTAGTTTACTGTGCGACGATATCAAATCGGATGGAAAATCGAAAGGAAAATCGTATCGTGAAAACACACCTAAATGAAACTGAACAGAAAACGACGTTAAAATATGTATTTAAAAATCTGTCATATATCACCTGCGCTTGTGCGTATTTTACATATATATAACATCAATTGTCAATTGATGCCATGAAAATTAGTGACGTTATCAAATCAAAATGAACGTTACATACGCTGTTGCATAAGAATGCAATTTGACTGCTCAAATGTCACAGCTGCAGTATATACAAACTTATGTAACCCTTATTGTTAACTTAAATTATTGTCACGTCACATCATAAGTACACTTTGTATGCATAGCGTCTCTAGTCACACACAGCCTAGCTTTTTACCTATTTATAAGCCTTGTACAAATAACATTGATATTTCGAGACAATGCATGGTTAATCTTTATATACTAGAACTCTTATAACTGTTCTACATGAAGTATTTACTATACGATAAAAACGATCGTTTCTTAATTTTAAGCGGAAGACGTTATATTTCCGGGAACCTGTTTGTTTTATGAGTGTCATAAATAAAACACTACGGAAACACATTTTCAACGTCATAAACAAGGCGATATACGGTCAGTGACTGTATATCACATATCCATATGCTGTCAATGCAATTGGACTTCTCAAATAGCACAGTTACAGTATATAGTATAGTAATCAAAGTGTGAAATATACACACATCTTTCTATAAAAGGCGAAGTACTTCCTCTAACCCAAGACATTGTTCCAGTGATCAATAGAGAAGACAAAAGCTATAAGGCGGACAAAAAAAGCGCCGTCACCAGACTTATCAAGAACAGATGGAAAAATTGCCAAAAATGTCAAAAGGATATGCTATTAGACTCAAAGGCTAGTTTATCGCAACAAATGGCGAGTGATTATACACACTCTTCTTCGCATCGCACTTCTAATAATATACTCAATCAGAATTGTTATCAAACTCATGAAGAATTCGAAACAATCATGTCACAACATGTTACCGTAATCCCGTCAAACTTCTATCACAGCCTACCTAAACTTGATTTACTGACATTTTCAGGTGATATCTTATCATCTCAAATCTTCATGTATTCTTTTCAAACAACAGTGCACACAGACCCGTCTCTCACGAATGTCTAGAAATTTAGCTACACTTAAAATCCCAAATCGTTCAGGAAGCGGAGCAATGTATTTCAGGATTTGTTCTAACTAGTGCCAACTATGAACAAGCAATTCAAAGTCACAAAATTTCAGAGTGTATGTCTAAATATACATGTCGTAAATGCAACAGAAAGCATCACACTAGCTTGTGTCAAAACAAACAATACATAGAGAAAACCAAATAACAAGACAAACAAGCGCAGGTGTAAATTCTATGAATGGTAAAGTAGAAACACACACAGCTACAGTTTACACCCTGTATGAAAATCCTGTAAAACAGAAAACCGATGTACTCTTGAAAACACATGTATCACTAGTTTCAGTAGGTAATTAATTCCACTGTTATAAATATTCTTTAAGACGAAAGTCACAACAATCCTTTATCACGAAGGATCTATCAAAATAGTTACAATTGAAACCCTGTGGAATAAGCCCACCCAGTCTTGCTGCCTTTGGAAAAAACTAATCGTAATTTTAGAAACTAAAAACTGCCGTTGTTCATTCGGAAACTATACATGAAGGTAAATTATTAATGGAAGTACTCATTGTACCAACAATCGCAGCACCCCTATCAAGTCGTACCCATTAGGGAGCGTCACAGTTGTCTTATTTTCAAGGTATAGAATTGGCCCATCCTATGAGTAAGGATTAACATTTTGAAATAGCTATGTTGATTGGAGCAGATTACTACTTGGACCGCGCCGAAAACAATACACTACGAGGAATCGGTCCCACTACAGTAAAGTCAAAATTGTGATATTGGAATATTAATTGTCTGGATCTATGCAAACAATAGAATAATCAACAGTACCAGCTTCTACGTTGAATGTATTGGTACACCACAAGAAGTAAGAGGCAGATCTGGAGCTATTTTGGAAAGTGAAATCTACAGAAGTAATGCCTGTTGAATCTACAAAAAAAGACAAACACTACTAGGAAACAGACGAGTTAACTCTATCCCATCGTGACAACCACTATATAACAAAATAACCATGGCAAGAGAATTTGTCTAAGCTACCGTAAAAACTATAATGTAACCAAGAAAAAAACATCGAGAATAATCAGTACACTGAACAGGGAACCAGAAATACAGACATTATCCAGTAACCGATCAAGGAAAAAACGGATTTACTAACCGTCCGATTGATCAAATATACTCATTAACTTGAAGTTTCTAATGATTATTTGCAAATCGAAAAAGGCTACCAACTTTCGTCTATCAAAGGAAGACAAATGGACATTGTAATTTGATGAGTTGAACGTCATTCCTCGTTTGAAGATACCTTATCATACGAAGTGGCAGTCCCTTTGTCCTTTTCCTTATCTTCACGGCTCAGTGACTGCTAAAAAGATTGTCGACTGTTGTTGTTTCGAGAATGTCTCACTTATGATGAGTTTGCGATATTTATGTTTGGCATTATATTATATCGTTGGAACCTCTATATACAAATGTATATGCTGTCAGATATGGTTTGCAAATGGTTGAAATTAGCTATATAACAACTGTTAAGGAAAGGTTTAATTATCAAAAATGGATGCATGGAAAATATAAAAAAAATCATGTATGGCTTTATCAATTCAACTATTTGTCACTAGCTCTACATATCATGCCATACCAATTTTTTGCTTTGATGTGGCATGAAATGAAAGCGTTTGGTAACTGGAGGTTGTGTGTGTGACATATTAAGCAATATTAGATAAACATCACATTTACCGACTCTTAATAAAAATTGCTTACTTTACAACATTTCTGGTCGCAAAATATTCAAATTTAGGCAAGAGTAGTTTATTTATGTTCATATCTTCTAAATCAGTTAAGGTGATATAATTAAAGTCGATAGGTTATGACTGTCGACCCATGCCTTTCATGAGTTTAGATACAGACAACCAAATCGTGGTGATGACCGTAAAACATGTGTCGATAATTTTGCTCTTCCTTATACATCTGTTAATTTGTTTGAGCAGTTTTAGAGAGGCATTTTAAAAATTAAACATTCTTGTAGAAGAAGAGACATATAATTTGTGTGTCTCTGGTAGATTGGATTTTGTAACTTTCAAACAATTGACCAACAAAAACCCTTTTAATAATATGAAAAGGGTGTGGCAAATATCCATTTAAGTAATGTCTAGATGTGCGTCTATGTTGTTTTGTTTAAACACCAATTTTGATGATGATTTCTATATAAAGTGATTTACTGTAATTATCTATTTGTGTATTCCATAGTTAATTCAAAATAGAGGCGACAGTAGTTTCCAGATGTTCTAAACACTAGAATCAATTTGGAACATATCAACAAAGTGCAAAATAAAAACAAATTCGCATGAAATCGAAAAGAAGCAACACGTGTTGTGTCAACACGGTACACTATCATATACATGTATCAGTGTTGTCACACATAATATGAATACTGTCAACAAACTAATTTTCGCGAGCGAATAATTTTTCGTGACTTCTGCTAGTAAAAAAACTTTAATCGCCGCGAAATGGACAACAAAAAACGAAAGGTGAAATAAAGGTTCGAAGTAGATAATTTTGTTTCAGAAGCTAATCGTCGGTATTAGCAATTTTGTTTTCAAAAGCTTGCCTTTTGTGTACTTTGCCGACAAATACGAATAACCCGAAACCTATATTCTCTTCATGCACTTATCATAAACCGTCTGTACTATATGTTTAACCCCGTCGCAATTTTGCGCCTGTCCCAAGTCAGAAGCCTCTGGCCTTTGTTAGTATTGTATGATTTTTAATTTCAGTTTCTTGTGTACAATTTGGAGTTTAGTATGGCGTTCATTATCACTGAACTAGTATATATATTTGTTTGAAGGCCAGCTGAAGGACGCCTCCAGGTGCGGGAATTTCTCGCTGCATTGAAGACCTGTTGGTGACCTTCTGCTGTTGTTTGCTATATGGTTGTTGTCTCTTTGACACATTCCCCATTTCCATTCTCAATTTTTATGTTAAGTGTTATACATTTCTGGTGAAGGTCAATTACAAAAAGTTCATCTAATGCAGTAAAATCTGCATCTTAATTTGAACTGCAAGTATAGTATTAACAGCTCGATTCAGTTAGCATCACTCTTGTTAGGGTAGGTAGAATAATTTAGAAACAGTTTAAAAGTTGCTTACTGAAGGTCAACTTGCGAAAGGCTAATGCAATAATTGCTTTAAACCTATCAATATGGTGATTTTTCTGTGTTACGACCAACAATAAACGGCTTCTCCTAGGTCTGTTATTTTGAAATGAGAGAGTATAACCCTAACCTTTAAATAAACATGCTTACAGTAAAAGAAAGAAAAAAATGAATTATTAGGGAAAAGGCAACTATCATAATTGGTACACTAAGGCAACTAAAATAAAGCTTGAAAAATCTATGTGACTTAACCAGAAACAATCATCTTAACATCAACATGATAAATAGTGCAAAATTTGAACGGAAAACGTATTACTTAACAGAGCAAGCCAGCAGATTTTTCATTGCATTGATGAAAGAATTGTACAGAATTAACGATTCGTCGGTGACTCTAGTAGAAAAATCTTTTAAAATCCAAAGCCTGATGTACACGTAAAAATAGATAAAGACAGATGTATCCTATCATTAAACTTGAATATTTTTTTAAAGTGTAAGAATAGAAAGAACATGTGAGCAACCAAAATCCTCAAGCCGAAGAGTAAGAATAATAATCCATGTCAAAGAGAAAGAAAAAAAAAATCAAAATACTACAATAGAAATCTTAAAGATAAGGTATCACAAATGGACAACGTAACGGTAACAAGTTCCTGCTCCACTTGTGGCATCCAGGATGTTAATTGTGTTATAAACGTGATAATACGTCAATTTCGATAATGTCACAATCGAATAACACAGGATGAGATTGTAGGTATTGGCATAGTCAATAACATATTCTTTCAAACATATGTACTGTTAAACTCAGATTGGATACAAAACTAAATACTTTTGATAATAGATTTAATGAAATAGATTAAACATCTGTACAGAATTCAAAATGAGGTTAGGTTCAAAACATAATGAGGAAAGATTAGTCAAAACAAAAGTACAATTCAGGCAGATATTTAACAAGTAGGCTTACCGTTTGAGAGTATTTTATATTAATGAAAGAAAAATTTCAGAATTTCTAGTAAGTTATTATTCAAATATGACAATTTGAAAAGAAGTACAATAACAAAAATACCAAACTCCGAGAAAATTTCAAAACGGAAATATTAAATTACACCACAGGTCGATATTTCGAAATAAACCAATGGAGTGTTCAAGTTTATTTTTGTTGTTTTGATTTTTAATATTTTTACTCTATTAAATGTTTAATCGTTGACCACGATAAATTATTATCTAATTTGTACAGTGCTTAGTTTTTTGTTTTTTTTTTTTTAAGTCTAAGTGATTAAACATGTTAAAGTAACGGTATTTACTCTATAAAATTCTGAACTCAGATCTACAAATTAGATCCGGAATTGTGCATAAATTTTGGGTAATTCTTTGACTTACAAAATTTGTTTTACAAAAATAACAAAGTTCCGAAGTCCATTGTATTTCTACATTTCAATGGGTGGTAAATAATTCTAATATATACAGAAAGTAATCTATAATTTATATTTTTTTCTACTAAGAACAAGTTTGTTTTAATATTTTCAAACAGTGTTATCATTGACAGATCCTATGAACATCCATAATTACTACAAATATAACAGGAACAACCAATACAATAACGCCGACTATGCCAATATTTCTTGAAGACTTCCTTGAATCATATGCAGACATTTTAGTGGCTTTGTACGAGTTTGTTTTTTTCTTATCTATAGAAATTGCATCTTTTAACATTGACAATTTCTCTGTTAGTTTTTCCTCCGTCCAGACAGTGTTATTTATTTGCATACAGTTTGCACAGGAGCAGACGGAACTGGTACCTCCAACTGATGATATTAGGGTAAATTGTGCTAAGCTGGTAGTTAAAGGTGAATGAGCTGCAACAGTGGATTTAGTAGTCACTTCTGGAATAACTGAGGATCTGTCGCTTGTGGTTGATGGGTAACTTCCGACTGATGTGTCGGGTGAACAATCTGAAAATATATACAATGATAAATCATAATGTATAAAATAAAACGAAAAGAAAAGGAAATAATTGCAAATTGAATTTAGATATTTTTACATTATTTGTTTAACTTCTACTGACTTGTGTACAGAACTTTAGAATTAAGCCAGAATCAAGTGTTATGGGCTTATTATTTCGTTATTGTATCTGAAGCACTAGGTTTATATTTTTTTCTTCTTTTGAATTTAATTGTAGATTTTATATGACGTTGTCCTGTCCTAAACTTTTTATAATGAGAGTTAATAGTTTAGAGCAAGCAAAAGGCTACTTCAAAAATGTGTATAATATCTGTTTTGACTGGAAAGCGTTTTTTCTGTTTACCAAAAAATGAATTTAAAGAATCAATACTTTAATAGTACATACACTTCTCAAAAATGTAAATCTATTGTTTCCAAATAAATTATATAGTTTTGTATGGAGATGTATTTGTCGGTTTACTTTACTGGTTTTGATTAGTTTGGTTAAATTCAATGTTTTCGTTTTAGATGGCTAGCTTGATATTTGTTCAACGACTACGTGAAACTATTAGAGGCATATCAGGACTAGTTAAAATTACACGATTACACGTACGAGCCTACTGTACTACACTGACACGAAGGCTGAAAAGAGAACACGTTATGAGACATATAACCCCTCCAAGATCAACTATGTTTACATAAAGTTGGGAGTATTCTTTTCACCTGGAAAATGTCTCTTGCTTGGCAAAGAAGAAACAAATGCCAATAATCAAGTTATTGGTTTGAACTGGACAGAGGAATTGAATACAATATCTTACGATACAGAGACAACTGGCCCCCAAAGTTCATCTGAAATGCATGTTACCAGTTATAAGCAATTTTCGTCCTCATTAATGAGAAAACTCAACACCTTTGTTTGTCTTTCTTTTTATGAATCAAAATTCATTGTGTTTAAAAGTTGAAAATCTGGAACAAAAAGCATTATAAATGTGTGACATCATTTATACCTTACCTATACTATATAAGCTCAATTTGTACAAGCCTCCACAAAATTCATTTAAATTTCCACCACAGATCATATCACACCTTCCATTTTGTGTTTCTACAAAATGTCACTGCTGGTCGCATTGCTACAATAGCACTCTTCGTGTAACTGTAATAGATTGAAACATTGTTGAACCGTTATATATCAACATTTTAAAGTAATAAATATACAGCTTTTGATTGATCTGGTATTGAATCTTTTTTTAAAAAAAAACTTTACGTGGTTTTCCTTTACTTTTTGATAGTGATTGGTTTTTTTTCTTACTATACATATAATAATTAAAGAAGTTTGACGTGTCAATATTTCCTTTAAGAGATTTTATTTAAAACGAAATCACCAAAGATACCAATCAGAAATGTGTACACTAGACGTGTATTTCGACTTCAATAGACTTAACAGTGACACTAAAAAAAAAGTAAAAAGACCAACTAAAACATGTTTCTAATCTGAAAACATTACACTCATCATCATCTGCGGTTGGAAAAAGCTACAACAATAGCATAAATTCAGGTTAAAGGCTCTAAATTGACAATATGTGACTTTTTGCCAAAATAAAAAAGTTTTTCTGAGTTTTTGTTTTACCTCGCTTTTCGCTTTTAAGGTCTCAAACCATCATTTAAAAATTCCTATCTGTTCAACCAAATTTTGTAATTTTTCGCACATTTCTAAGTACTTTACCTTACCAAATCATAAACTAGTAAATTTGGGCACACTATGGTCTAAACATTTTCTCTTTCATTAACAGTTTCAGATTAACTAGAGTTCTGACACTTACTATAGAGATATAATTTGTCATTTACTCGTATAATGAGCACTTAAGGTTTTAAACATTTACAAAAACCCGAGGTTGAAGATCACAACCTCTCTTAACGGCTGTTTTTGTTACAGCAAACAAAGCTTCAAACAACATTGTTTTTTTTTTATAAATAAGAATCAATTATAAACAAGAAACAATAATGGGAGTGGATATTGTCTATCTAAAGAACAGTTAAACAGGGAATTCAAAAATGTCTGCTGCATTACGAAAGAAGAGTTTTGATAAAGTTTAAACTTCACCTCGCTAAAACTATACGTAGATGAGATATACATATTTGACTAAAAATTTGTCTAACGTGCTAACCACCATTCTAGCACTAGTAAATTATAGTACTATATACTAGTTAAGTAATCTAAATATTGTGTTGATATTTATATATATATATATATATATATATATATTCATTTTTTTGCGCCTGTCCCAAGTCGAAAGCCTCTGACCATTGTTAGTCTTGCATTATTTTCAGTTTTTGTTTCTTGTGTATAATTTGGAGTTTAGTATTGCTTTTATTATCACTGAACTAGTATATATATATTTTTTAAGGGGCAAGCTGAAGGACGACCCCGGGTGCGGGAATTTCTCGCTGCATTGAAGCCCTATTGGTGACCGTCTGCTGTTGTCTGTTCTATGGTAGGGTTGTTGTCTCTTTGACACATTCCCCAATTCTATTTTCAATTTTATTAAGCGTTATCAAGTTGATCTGAGCTTGAAATATTCAGGTACCAATCTGGTATTACAACTCCAGTTCCCGATGCATGTCAAAACATGGAGGGAAACAAAATAGTGCATTTTTTCTGATTTTTGTTCTGAACTCGATGGTTTCTGTTTGATTATAGGTTTATGCTGAATTGAAACATATATATAGACTTTAAAAAAATCTTGCATCTTTTGGGGGATATCAATCAAGGAAAGTGGAAGGATATCATGTTTACTGGAAGTGGTGCGGCCTAGTCAAAACAGCCAACAGAAAGTAGAATAAAAATGTTTTGACTTCAGGATTACTAAACTTTTTATTCTTCGTGGCATGACCCACTTTTTTTTTTAGAATAAATCACAATTTCACATAATTTAGTACATACATGATATGAACATGATATATTTTTTCTATGTAGCATTTTTTGTTTTTTTATTTTCAAAGATCAGCTGTTTAGCATGTAAATCTATGGAGCAGTCATTTACAAGACTGCAACCTTCAGAGTTTTCCCTCAGCACAATACTTCCAATTTACAATTTTAACTTCTATATATTACGCTGCTATTCACAATGATTAATTGATAGATCTACTTTTGCATGGAATCGTGACTTTTGTCTAACATTCTTGTTTAAATATTTAATGCGTTTCCCTCAGTTTTATATTAGTTTGTTACCCCGATTTTGTTTTTATCCATGAGTTTTGAACAGCGGTATGCTACTGTTGCCTTTATTTAAATCTCTGTCGTTTCGAATTTTCATTGGTGTTTTCATAATATCAAATGAACAAATATTAACTTGGTGTCAGTGATTATTTGTGTTATTCAACTGTGTATAGTTTATACTTATGAAACAATTGGTCATATCAAGACAATTTGTCGGTAGGACGGAGTAGTGAATGATTTGAACGAAATACATTGTTTTCTAGTGAAGTGGATAGCGATATGAAAATGCAGTAAACAATAATTCTAGATTAAAAACGTACAAGTTGTGTATTTTGTTATTAATCAGAATATATTAAGTAAACCACAAACGTACAAACAAATTAAGCACTCGTATGGTCAACATAGGGGAGGGGGGGGGGGGGTAACAGCAACAAACGACTGTTGAATATATTTCACAGACAACCAAAGATTACGCACCACGAACGCTGACTGGTTTAAAACTTAGATTCTACGGAAGTATAAGCATAATCACTCCTGCTCCTCTCGTGGCACCTGTCATGTTTATCCTGTCACAGCTTTCTGTGCAATAGGAGGTCTAGTAATCAGTAGGATGGGGTATTAAAATTTCTTTTTTCGCAAAAAAATTGTGAATTATCTCTCTAGAAAACGTGTTCTTATATCAGATTATTTTTTAAATACATAAACTATATAAAAAGGAAGATGTGGTATGATTGCCAAATCATAAGGCTTTTTCAAATGATTTTTGTAGTTTGTTCTTATGTTGTCCAGTTACACAATTAACCCCGGTTAGAAGGGATTGGGATCCCGTTAACATGTTTAAAACTGCCACATTCTGTTTGTATTTGCCTGTCCCAAGTCAAGAGCCTGTAATTGAGCGGTTTCCGTTTGTTATGTGTTACATATTTGTTTTTCATTCATTTTTGTACATAAATTATACCGTTAGTATTCCCGTTTGCATTGATTTACATTTGTTATTTTTTTTGCCTTTTATAGCTGACTATGCGGTATGGGCTTTGCTTGAAAGCCGTACGGTGACCTATAGTTGATAAGTTCTATGTTATTAGGTCTCTTGTGGAGAGTTGTCTCATTGGTAATTATACCACATCTTCTTTTTTTGTATATAAGTATATAATGCAAAGTAAGTTGATAAATAGGTCAATGCATATCGATAAATGAATATTGTTTTTGTCTGCTCTATGATCAGGTTGTTGTCTCTTTGACACATTCCCCTTTTCTATTCTCGATTTTAAATGCAAATAACAAACACTTATAATACTGAAATCACGAATATCACCATGTACAACACTAAGTTGTTTTAAAGTACCTGAGTTCCCATGAAGTTGCATCATTCAGAAATGAACAGCAATGTGATGCACACATATCATTGGTCATAGCATAGCTATCAAGTCTCCCGTATGGCAAGGTTCTTGGTTCCTGGTCAACATAACATCCAATGAATTGTTTTCCTGTTATGAAATGAGTTTTTTTTTTTTATCATAAAGCAAACAACGAAACGTAAGGACCGATTTTGGCCTCAAATTTCAGGTTCATCTGACGAAAGATGTTGACCACTTTTTAAACACTTAAGTGTCTATTTCATTTGAATCAATTAATTGTTTGAAAGATTTTAACTAATTTAGTCATTAAAAACGCTCCGATTCAAGCTCAAATATGAAAATCTACCAAATATGCCGAAAAATGTCACTTTTAAGATGGTTTTTGTTAAAAATGAAAGTGGCCGCATCCGTGTTCATCCTAAACCTTTATATAAGTTATGTATTTCATCAAATACAACTTACATTTCAATATTTTGGATGAACACGAATGCGGCCACTTTCGTTTTACACGGACACCGTCTAAAACTTAATCAAAATGCTAGAATTGTGAACATTTCAGTAATTTAGCATGACTTAATGGTGCTAGTACCCGATATATGTACATCGTTTTGTCAAAACAACAGCCCATATTTATGTAGCAGAAGCATTCTACTGTCCAATAAATAACTAAAAGTATGCATTTTAACAATTTTGTAAAACAGCTATATTTTGGAGCCAAAAAGGGGTCTTACTGGACCTACTCCTTTGACGAATTGTTTTTATTAATCCTTGATGATTTAGATAATGGATGGAAATGCTTTGTAAATATGCATTCTCAGACTGAATCAAATGGATTCGCGATATGTTTCTCATTACCCATTGCCTGTTACTTATAGTTTAGTAGGTGTTATTGATTTCATATCAATGATTCACTTAATCCATTCCAAGTGGGTCGAACCTTATGAAATTACTGTTTAACAGATGACGACATATATCTTCCAGGTGTCGTAACCACTATCAGGTCCCCTTTTCCTCGACTGAAACCTACCGAATTAGACTAATCAGCATCCTTCAAATAACATGGGCAACACGCGTGAAGCCACATGTGGAGTATGATATGCTTACCCATCCAGAGCCCCTGATATCATCCCTCGTTTATTTGATTGAGTTTATGTTGCTCAGTCTTTATTTTTCGCTGTGTTTTGTGTACTGTTGTTTGTCTTTTCTTCGTTTCCTCGTGTTTTGCCATGAGTTTGAATATTTCTTTTGATATATACAGTCTCCAATTATTAATGACCAAGACATGTCTCATGTGCTAATAAAACAAACGTCATCGACCGTATAAGATAATAAAGTAAGTTCAATTTCGGTTAGGTTTCAAATTATAAAAGATTAATGTGAAAAAACACGCAAGAAAGTGCAATTGTTTCTTTTTTGGTGTATCTTTTCTCATAAATCTTGCAAGGGGCACTAGCTGTCAAATTCATGTTGTCATATTTGACTTATATTCTCATATTTGATTTATAACAATGTAAACATGTATCCAAAATATCAAAAATCTATAAAAAAAAACAATTTACAGAGCATAGACACGATAATATATAGCTTCATTTCGTGTTTTCTTCGTCTAGACACCATCGAATTAACTATCGAGTTGACCTCTGATGACCATATAAGCGATGTAAGCATAAATATAAATATATATAAACTAAGCGACTCGTGCAATTAGATTTTTTTAAGGTCTGTATAATTTCATATTCTTGTTTTAAATATATGTTTATCATCGTTTTTACCTGTATAAGACGGAATTTTTGTGGATCAAATCAGTCAATTGAATGATGAACCTCAGTTTCACTTTCAGTATTGACATTCTTTCCCTTTAAATAACTTTACACGCACAATGCATGTATCTCTAGCTATGGGACTACATTGAAGGTCACATGAATATAAAACATATAGAGCAGGCTTCGATACACTAATCGACGGCTCTATGTTTCAAGTAAAAAAATCAATATTAGTAATCTGTTTTCTTTCATGTTCGTGGAAAATCGCAACTGTGACGTCATGAAATGAATGTAAATATTCAACAAAAACAACAATTAGTTTTTTTTTCTACCTAGTCCAATTTTTAAAGATCTTTCATTGCAAGTTTGGTTAATAGATCATAATTTGGAATGTAGACTAGAAGTAGAGACCATTTTAAAACCTTATCGAACCTTTTAGATACACAATAGTTCTGTACCCTTGGGGGACTTTGTATATAAAGGACACAATCAAATACATACAAAATAGATTAGTTGTTATATTTTACTTTCAATAATAAAATTACGTCTGCCACCCGCACGCAGTAACAAGAAAAAGAGAGAGCTAATATCAGTCCGGATACGGAATAACCCTTTCCGATTCCGGAGTGATACAGATACCAGACTGTGAACTAGCAACCATTATTTATAACGAAATATGTATATATAACATCCCCGCCCCGAAAGAAAGAAATTTTTGAAATTTCTAAATGGTTGCTAGTTTCACAGACAGAATACAATATTGTTATAATCAACATACATATACTCATATAATTAAGCAATATCAAAACAACTAATTAAACAACTCAAACCTAAAACTTTCTCAAACATTCGCCACTGCACCCAAACATTCATGTGTAACTATCATATAGAGTCAATTAGAAAATATTGCAAATAATGCACCAAATATAAAGTATAGTGTAATAGAGATACAGTATTTAAATATTCCATCGATTAAATAATAAATATTACGATTTCTCAGTGGAGACCATAAACTCCTCGTTCGCTTGTTTAAACACATACGACAGCATTAAAAATGAAAGGTTTTCGTTCTAAGCAAATCATTACATCTCCTACACCACTTTCTGACTCGTTCTTACTCATAGTGATAAATATACACAATTGCATGTACTTATAAAAAGTGCATAAATGAAATGGGTAGCAGACGCACAATCATATAAACACATAATCATAAAACTTTATCATTAGGTACACAACGTATAAAAGCAAATGTTCATTAAATGTTATTCAAGTCAAAAACTGTAAATGTACCATCCTAATCACAAGAACACCATTCTGTAATTCACTTTGGCGAAACAGTTTTTACCAAATCCGTTTTATGAAACACCATTAACTTCATTTCAAACTTTGCAGAATACCACACACGGGCCATTCTAGTATGATAATATTCGCAATTTATTGAACTTTAATTCTAATTCGAATACGTATTTAAAAAAAACACTGGGTATTAGCGATACAGTTATCACCAAACCCTTTAAATCCAATTTGAAGAAACAGAACCATTCAAAAGAATTACCACGCACCTTGACTATATATATATATATATATATATGCACTTATAATTGAACGCTAACGACACTGTTGCAATTTAAAATTCGGAATATTTAAGGTAATTGGCGATACAGTTATCACCAAGATAATACATAATGTAGATACAATAAATTATTTCACTAGCGGCGGCGGCCGTGAAATTAACAAATCTTGCGCTTTTGTTGATAATTGAGATAACGTCCTCCATTGCGCATTTTGTGACGGTTCACCGACTAATTGCACTAAATATAGGAATGATTGATTTCCGGTTTTTTTCTTTGCCAAAATTCGTTTAACCTTTTCGGATTTGGCATCAGTTGAACTTTCAATGTCATTAGCACTTACGAAATTGTCGTCTCTGAAACGCAATGGTTTGTTAACTATTCTTGTAGACCTCCTAACAGGAGGCTGAACACTGTCAGTACTATCGGACGGTTGGTTTTCAATATCGTCATTCTTGTCAGAACTGAGAGTTTCATTTTCATCGGACGCGTTACTCTCAATATGTGCAGGCGCTAAACAATGCGCAGGGTCGGGTGCTCGGATATGCGCTATTTTCAGCCTGTTTATATGAACGGGGTCGGACAGCTTTCTTTTCCTTGTTGGGTCGCGGAGTTTGATAAGATGTGAACTCGGAATGTTTATAACAACATACGGACCATCAAAAATTGGTTGAAATTTTCGTCCTACACCAGTAGGTTCACGTTGTAAATAAACATAGTCACCAATTGATAATTTTAAGTTATTAGTTTTCAAATTCTCCTTTTCCTCCATTTGTAAGCCGGATGCGATAGCATTGTTGGATACTATTTCATGTATTGTATTTAATTTACAAGTGAGTTCCTGAAAATACGTACGCATATCTACGGGTATGTCTTTGAAAGATGCGCTATTATATTGAATGAGCGGAAAATTTGGGCGTTTCCCATAGAGTATTTCAAATGGAGAAAAATCAATGCTGTTGTTTACAGACGAGTTCATTGAAAATGTAACGGAATGTAGTTCGTTTTCCCATGATTTTCCTTTCAGAACATGAGTTGTTAAACGTTCTGCTAACGTTCGATGTTGGCGTTCACAAGCCCCTAAGCAAAGATGGGCAAATGCTGGCGTGAACTCCTGTGCAACTTCAAGCAATTTACATAATTCGGCTGTACATTTATTTGTAAATTCACTACCACGATCCGATATTAAAGTTTGGCAAACTCCATAAGTAGTAAACATCCTGTATATTGCTTCACATACGGTTATGGCATCCTTATTTCGCAACGGGTACGCAAATAATAATTTGGTGAACATATCAACCGCTGTAAACACATATGTATTTCCATTAACGGAAAGTGGATAGGGCCACATAGGTCCATCTGCCACACCTGAAATGGTTCAGCCGGCGTTGGGAAAGACACTATTTCCTGTTTTGTTTTCTTATTTGTAACCTTGCGAATTTGGCAAAGGTGACATGCTTGCACATAGTCTGGAATAATTGTTCCCATTCTGGGAAAGAAAACGTGTTCTTTTGCCCTGTCCAAAGTATTGTTAATCCCGCAATGTCCGCCAAGAGGTGAATCATGAACAACTTTAAGCACAGTATTAATTAACGCCTCGGGTATAACAATTTGATAATGATCCATCATGTTGATGATTTTAAAAGAACTCGCCTAGCCTCCTTTTGAGATTCGGGTAAAGTGTCATTTTCGAGATAGTCTATAATTTTTGTCAATGTGATATCCTGACGTTGCAGTTGTTTTATTTTTTCGGTAGAAATTGATAAATGTTCAAAAACAGATGTTGTTAAAGTTTTGTCAACTATTTCGGTATCTGACTTGTTCATTGTTCGACGCTGTTTCGAAATTTTTCTCACCGATTTTTTTCTAACATTATTGTCACTTTCATCTGTATCGGAATCATACGGGTCATTAATCAATGTGTCTGCGTCATACGCATTGTCAGTTAAATGGACTGCTTGTACATCGGCACCTTTTGAAGCAATCAGTTCGGAAAAATTTTGACCGTTTGGTAATTTCACTTTACCGCAAACGTCTTCGACGAACGGAAAAAACGGATCATCTTCAACAAGGCTCTCTACAACTTTCGCTTTGCTATTTTCGCATCTAGATAAGGCATCGGGAACTTGCATGTCGTCTGCCTTTTTGTATACGATTTCAAACGAGAATTGCTGAAGTATTGACATCCAACGTTCGTAAATTGCCCCTTTAAATTGTTTTTGGTACAAAGGTTTCAATGCTTGGTGGTCACATTTGGCTATAAAGGAATTCCCACGCAAATAATCCGCACAATCAAGTATGCTCACGACCATTCCTAGAAGTTCTAATTTTGTTGGTCCGTAAGATTGTTGCCACGGACTCAACGATTTAGAGCCAAACCTAATAATACGTGGTTTTTGTGTCTCGTCATCTGGGTTAAGCTGATATAACATATATCCAATACCTCGTGCTGATGTATCTACACTTAAGCGAAAAGTCAGATCGAACTTCGGAAAACTAAGTATGTCGGAATTCACCAATTTATGTTTCAAATCGTTAAATGCTGTTTCCTGTTCACTCCGCCATGTGAATATCTGCTCTTTTTTCAAAAGTCGAGTTAATGGAAATACAAGTGCACTATAGTTCGGTATGAATTTTCTGAACCAGTTAAATAAACCCAACAATCGTCTTAGTTCCTTGATATTCTTTGGTCGTGGGTAATCTGAAATCGCCTTTACACGGTCTGGTGGCGGGCGGATTCCGTCTTTCGAGATAAGATGTCCAAGAAAAGCACAAGATGATGCTGCAAATGAACACTTTTTTGGTCCTAATTTTAATCCTGCAGCACGGAATCGTTGAAATACTTCCTTTAAATCGGATAAATGTTTTTCGAATGTGTCGGAAAAAATCAAGACGTCGTCCAAATAGCATAGACAAGATTTAAATTTCAATCCGTGCAAGACCTTATCCATAAGCATTTGAAATGTATTTGGAGCAGTTTTTAAACCCATTGGTAATCGACTGAATTTATAAGTACCAAAACATGTGTTAAAAGCTGTATATTGGCTAGAGTCGTTTGAAAGTCCCATTTGGAAAAAACCTGAAGAAAGATCAATTGACGATATAAAATTCGGTATGACTTCGCTGAACGATTCGGTCAATTCTTGTAAGTTTGGTATTGCATATTTGAACTCCCTAGTTTGTGAATTTAAGAAACGAAAATCGCAACAAAATCGGAAGTCTTGGGCGCAAGGTTTTGCAGAATTCTTGGATCGCTTAGTGACTAGTACAATAGGACTTGTAATTAATAAATCTTCTGTTTCACTCACAGGAGCAATAATACCTTGTTTTAATAAATTGTCAAGATGTTCTCTCAAAATTTCCCTCTTAAAAGGGGGGAGGCGATATGGCTTTTGGTGTTTGCCAACGGCGTCCTGTTTTAGTAAAATCTTATGTTCCACAACACGAGTAAAGCCTAAATTTGGGTTATCTTCCGTGACAAAAAGATCTAAATTGTCATGCAACAAACACGCTAGTTTATCTGATTCAGTTTCTTGCAAATTTTCGGGTAAGGTAAACAGGGACTTCACTTTTGAATAGTCGGGTTTCGAACAAGTAAATTTTGAATGAGGTGAGTCAATAGTTTCGGAAACGTCTACATGCTGTACTTCCGGTATAGTATCTGAAAATGATGCACATTCATATTCGTTATTTAGTACACTAAATTCTGCTATTGTACGGCCTTTCGGAATAACGACATTCTCACTTGTTGGATTTAAAAGTTTAACCGGAACTTTCCTATTGTACGGTACGGTAACAACAGCTTTAGCTACAAGTAAACCTTTACTACTCGAAAACTTGCTTTTGGAGCACACACCTTGTAGTCCCAATGGAATGTAATTCGGAACCCTAGCCCAAACAATAGTTTCTGTATTTGGTTCAAGGCTAAGTCGCTTTTGAGTTTGAACATTTGCGGTATTCAATTGACAAGACATTTTGCTAAAATCTAACACAACATTGTTTTTCATCAAATAATCCGTCCCTAGAATAAATGGATGTGAAGTTACTGGGAGAATATATACATCAATATCAATTTCCCCTCGTGTCTCTATGTACATTTTAATTTTGGCCGTTCCCGTTACTTTAATTGTGTCATTATTGGCTAGCCTAATTTCGGAACAATCCAACTGTTCAAATGATAATTTTTGCTTGTCGGAAACAGAATCAAATAAAGATTTTGACATGATATTTATTGAACTGCCAGAGTCAACTAATGCAGCCACTTTCAACTGATCGAAAAAAACATTTATGTACAAAAATTGATGCTTCTTTTGTGAACTGAAGTCTATGAAGGCACTTTCATAATCTATCCCGGACGACCGTGCCTGTCTCCCGGGTTCTGTCGGTTTCCCGAATCAAACTGTGCGCAGAAATTCGCTGTATGCCCCTCCTGCTGGCATAACTGACATTTTTCAGTCGACGAACTTTGACCCATACCGTTCCAATAACATTCACGCTGTCGGTGACCTCTACCTTGACATTTGAAACACGGTCCGGAAAAATTATTGCGGTCATTGTTGACTTGACGGTCATTCGCTGGATAATTATAATTGCGGTAATGTGTATTTTGTCGGTTATTTGTAGCTTGTGGTTTATTCTGCACATTCATGCTTGATAACAGAGACGTTAATGTCTGTATCTGATCCTTCATTTCGGATATTTCAGATGAAGCCGCTGTAGTAGCCTCCGGAAAACTTTTGTCGGATTTCATTTCCTTTTGCGTTTTTACAAGCTCGCGTAACTCCTGAATTTGTTGTTGCAAATCGTGCACTTCAGTATTTTGACCAGCGGCGGTTCTTCTATTATCATGAAATTTGTTTTTGAACAATCCCGCGGCATTAACAGACTCGTCATGTTTCCTATAACCATAGGCTTCTGCCATTTTTGCGGAAGCGAGGGCATTTTGCATGTCTTGAGGCATCCCTGCGCGGACAAAAAATGACATTTGCTCTGGTAAGCCACTGATGAATTTTGAGAGCATTTCGTGTTCCGGCTTGGCGAGTAATTTACCCTTTTCATAAATTAAACAATAAAAATCCTCCACGCTTTGACCAGACGACAGAGACAAGTTCTGGAAAATTTCACTATGCATAAGTGCGTTAGCCCCATGCCCACAGAAATTTACATATTTCTCCTTAAAAAGAATTCGGACACTTTTCCAGTCGGATTTGCTTTCATCGCTTAATGAGTTGTACCATGTTAAAGCCGGACCTTTGAGGTGTAAATGAAAAGCAGCTAGCATGCGCTTGTCAGTCAGGTTAAATTCAGATAAACCATGCAATGTGGAGAAAGATTCAAATTCAGTCAAAAACGTATGTCCATTATCTTGAGGATATCCGTGAAACTTAGAGCACGTAGCCAAATTTTCCATTTTATTAGTAAATGTGTGTGGAAGCGACACGCCGACGCTAGGTTCTGGTTGAAATGATATTTGTGTAGGGGGGAGTTCTTCTTGAATAGAATAAGGTTCAGAAAACGGAAGTTTAACTGTTGGTCTAACTGCTGTTGAATGAGTTATTGGCGCATGTAATGAATCATGTGGTGGAGTTTGAGCCTTCAAAAATGAGTCGTTTAAAAAAAATTGTGACACCGATTCATTTTGTTTCGAGTCTGGTCTATTTTCAATTGATTCTTAAGCTTCCATAAATAAAGACGATGTGGTTGGTATCTTATATCATACTAGTAAATCGAGTTATAATATTATAATTTGGCAAGACAGTTCTCACCGAAAAAATATTTGGATGAACATGGCAAGACTGTTCTCACCAAGCATGTAAAATCTACACCCATACATTCACTTTATATATAGATCAAGGACCAAAATTCTCTTTATTTACAGTTTTATTATTAACACATAGTATATATACACAAAAAAAAAATAATTATGCACAGTCGGTCACTATTCGTCGACAAATCCTCAACAGCCAAAGTCTAGCAAGAGCTGGAATAGGATGAATACCATCATTATAAAATGTTGTAAATCGGAAAGAGTATCTAGCATGATTATTCCTAGCTTTTCTCGTATTTTCAATATCAAGATAAAATTTTGGCGATTCTTTCCTATATATGAGATTTGTTTCTCTTACAAAGGTATTAACGACTCCTATTTGCTCATTCAACTTTTTGTCATCCTCTTTATATTTAGGATCTTCACAACCTTTGTATTTGTTGTTTTCAAAAATTGAATACGGGGGTAGCTCTAATAATACAAGTTCTACGGTAGGAAAACCTCTAACAAAAGCATAAATTTCTCTGAATTTTGTGATCAGCTGATTTGCAGACGAATTATTTGTTGATTTTAATTGTATTAGACCACCGTCTTTTACAGTCAAATTACATGTACCCAGCCATAAATACAGTACAATACGAGGATGACGATGCAACTCAATTTCAAGGTTCTCTTGCAAAAATCTAAATTGTTTTTCTACAGTAGCACCTCCTTCAAACCACCAGACAATATCCCTTTCAACGCCTCGGATAACCTCGTCACGGAGATATCTGGCCTTGCTGTCAGATAAAACAATAGGGGTTTTACGTAGTCTGATATTAGTGTCCAAGGCGTTTGTATTATACTCAATCTGACTCCGTAATCTGCTTAGAGTCATACCAACAGACAAATATATTGAAAAGTTGTTTTTTTTTTGTTTTTTTTCAGTACCACGTGTCACGGAACAAAAAATGTACAGATCACAGCACTGTACTAGTTTAAGGGACCTCCACCATTCTGTATCCTTGGAGAACTTTGTATATAAAGGACACAATCAAATACGTACAAAATAGATTAGTTGTTTTATTTTACTCTCAATAATAAAATTACGTCTGCCACCCGCACGCAGTAACAAGAAAAAGAGAGAGCTAATATCAGTCCGGATACGGAATAACCCTTTCCGATTCCGGAGTGATACAGATACCAGACTGTGAACTAGAAACCATTATTTATAACGAAATATGTATATATAACAATAGTTAATACGTCAAATAAACAATTTTGTGATATTTGGTCAATAATAAAGTATACCTCTTTTTTCAATTTTGTCTCACTTTGATATTTCTTTGATGCCATTTCCTGACATTTTTCTTCATTTAAGAATTATCAAGGCGGCAGTAGTTTTACCAATGTTCAAATGAAGTAAATTAATTAGATATTTCAAAGTGATAAGCGAAAACTGAGGGAAAAAGAATGAACTCCAAAATAATCGAGATCGGGTGCGCTGACAGGTTAAGCTCCTGCTCTGCTGTGCTGTGCATCAACCGCCCTAATATTTCACATTAAATTAAGATGACATAATTTGCAATAGGACACAATTGCTCAACAACTATACTGGTAACTAAAGGTCTTAGACTCATTAGAATATGGACTGAATGCTGAGATATCCATCATCAAAATCAAATAAAATATAATACAGTGTTGATCAAACCGTCTTAGAAGTAGGAGTTCGAATCCTGGTAAGTGAAGAACAAAAACACATTATTTAGTCATTTACCATGTTTAACCCCGCCGCATTTTTGCGCCTGTCCCAAAGTCAGGAGCCTCTGGCCTTTGTTAGTCTTGTATTATTTTAATTTTAGTTTTTTGTGTACAATTTGGAAATTAGTATGGCGTTCATTATCACTGAACTAGTATATATTTGTTTAGGGGCCAGTTGAAGGACGCCTCCGGGTGCGGGAATTTCTCGCTACATTGAAGACCTGTTGGTGACCTTCTGCTGTTGTTTTTTTCTATGGTCGGGTTGTTGTCTCTTTGGCACATTCCCTATTTCCATTCTCAATTTTATAAACAAGTCTAAATTAAAAACTACGTTCAAATATATGATTGCGTTGAATAAAAAAACTGGGGTTCTTAAACTCTGCTGACTGCCATTGACGATTGCCAAATAAATTGATCACAAGATGTAACAAAGTGGATCTTAAAATCAATTTAATACTAAACAGAAAACAATAAACTTGCGGCAAAGATGTTATACCACAAACATGAGGTGCAAACAAATTTTGTAAACCAGATCCTGATTTCGACAATAAATGTCTCTTCAGTGATGTTAGGGATCGAAACGACATTTGGAAGGCCATAAAATGAACCTCAATTTAGGATATATATATATATATAAGAAGTCCCGGTTTGTATATAATGTCAACGAAATATAGTTTACATTGAAACATTAAGTGAAAATAATTCAGATAGCAAGACCAAACTTATGCAAATCAAAAGTGTTCACTATTATATAGACATTATGAAGCAACAACATATTTGTTAGATGTTTGTTCTTTTCACTTAGCACAAACTCTAACTGTAAAAAAAAAGCCAGGATTAAAACAAGTATTTGTTATTCATTTGATGTGTTTTGAAATTTTTATATGACCATTTGATAAAGGACTTTCCGCTTCGAAATTCCTGGTGTTCGGTATAGTAATTTTCCTTTTTAAAAATAATAAGCTAATTCAAACTTATAGTTATATAACAATTTTAACAAACAAACATTTGGAAAAATACTTTTAATAAGCATATTTGATTCACGTTTTTTTTTCCGTAGATGAAAAATATGTAAACCACAGCCTTAAGTTGCAGACCGACATCGTCCTGGTAAAAAAACATGTGAGGGCAATCTTAGCACCAAAAACAAAACGAAAATAATATAAATGTGTGCGCAGTACCTGCTTTACTAGTTGCAAAGTCTTTAACGACTTACCTGTTGCAACTAAAACAGTATTATCAGTTTCGTCAGAATTTTGCCTCAAATTGTACTGAATAAATCACCATTTCAAGTATCATGAAAGGTAGAAAAAAAAATTGGTGACCTCTAAAGGTATGGATGAACAGATACTTATATCAGTGAAAATACATAGATAGAAAAAAGAAAAATAGTTGCTAGCTTTTCAATACAATAATCATTCGACGAAGTTGAGAATAATTTATAATTATTTGATATCACTTACTTATTCCGTATGCTCCCAATTTCTCTTCTTGAAAAAGTAAGAAATTTATAAGAATATATCTCAACTGTAAATACACCATTTTCCTATAATAATAAGATGACAATTATATTTGGTAAATTATACGTTCCATGTGTTTAAAAAAAAAACCGGGACGTATGATGATGATGTTATCGGTGTTCATATTCTTCACACTATCATCATTACAGTTTGTTTCTATCACTATCTAAAACATTATATAACACAGGAATCAAATATTGGTTAAAACCTAAACCTACATTCTAGAACAAATATGTACAATCATCTTTCTGTGGAACCGCACAGAAGCTTCACCTATTGTGCTGATAATTGGAAATTTTGATAATGGATTTCAAAGTAACAATATTGAGGCAGTTAAATATAATGTTAGTTTCGACCTTGGGTTCCTCAAATAAAGGATAGTTTGAAAAGTTATATACGCCAGATTTACTTATCGAGGCTCGACTGAATAGATTTACTGTAAGCTGTCAGATTATTGTTTTTTTCAGAGTAACTTCAATCTGATGAAACAGCAAACTGCTACTGAAGGTTTTAAGAATTATTAGGTCTATAATTACATAGGATGTGTCCCCTTTCACGAAAAGCTGACCAATCGAGTTATTAGAATGAACAAGGGAATGCAAAAAGACTTTTAATACTACTATTGTCAATTCAATGGATAGGAGTTTTTTAACGTCTCAAATCTTTTTAAGCGACATGTTTTGCAATCTTATGGTCATTTTTTTTAAATAGATTTACTGTTTTCAGATGTTTGAATTATTCGAAATACTAGGGATTTGCTTATCCCAAGCATAGAATACCTTAGCCGTATTTGGCACAAATTTTTAGAATTTTCGGTCGTCAATACTCTTCAACTTTATAATTGTTTAGCTTTTTAACTTTTTTGAGCTAAGCGTCACGGATGAGTCTTTTGTATACGAAACGTGCGTCTGGCGTAATAAGTTATTAGCCTGGTACTATAGACGTATAATGTGTAATTGTATTGCTTGATTCCCTTCGCAATGGATAGCAGGAGGAGCTTACCATGACGCCGCATATAGTCCCACACCTTTTAGATATCCACCCAAATCCTTCAGTTGTCATGTTTACCTTGGTTGGTATCTTGTGAATCCATTTAGGAGATTTGAGGATGGATTAGGTACTAACCATATATTTAACAGTTAAAGTGAAAAGATGTGATTTGCCCGGTACTCAGATATTCTAGATTTCGGTCTGCTTACTTTAAATCTTTCAGTTCGAAAAGAAATTCATTTAACTATTGATATACACATGTTTTGAACCCTCTCCTTGCAACAGTACTTAATAAAAAATTTAACGTAATAATTGGAATATTTATGCAATATTCTAAAGAAATTGTAAAAAATACTCCATTGTGTCCTAAAAATAATTAGAAGATTCAAAGTTACTTGTCGAGCAAAAATTAACTCTTCCTAGGGATGAGTAATTTAAAACAAATATTAAATGTACTGCAATATAAAAGATTTTAGAATGATCTCAACAACACCAAAGATACCAAAGTGACACTAAAATTGAAAAAAAAACCTGACAACGTTATTGTATGAATGAATAGTATACACAACGTTACATAGAAAACTAAACATTTCACTCCAATCATTGCATTGTCGACATCTGTCAAATTGTTAAAAAGATATCCAAGGAATAAAATTACTGCCTTTTTGAAAAAAGGAAACTATTAATATAGCTTTCAGAGTACAGTTCTTTGTAAAAATAGTTTCATACTTATATTCTTTATTGCTTTTGTTGGTTTTCGGCCGTTATCAATATCGTTGTTGTTATCCGGAAGCACTTTATGTGAAAATTCATTTTTGTTTTGTAATATTTCTTTAAATATCAATTTGATTTTTTGTGCAGGAAGTTATAAAATTGAGAAAGGAAATGGGGAATGTGTCAAAGCGACAACAACCCGGTCATAGAGCAAGCATATAGACATCTCTTCTAACTTAAAGTACATTTGTAGCACTCATTGTGTAAAATATAATAGATTTGTAACGAGTGTTTTTCAGAGAAGATCGTTTAAAACTAATCGAGATTTTCAATACAATACATTAAACCGACAAAACCAATATATATGACTTCAACCTCACTTTATATAACATGTTTCAAACGTAAATAACACAATGAAATCGAGCGTCTATGCAAAACATGAGTTTATTGAAAATCTTCATAACAGATCAAAATTAAAATAAAAAAATGACCTCAGAAAAGTAATCATGACCTATGTATTTCAAAATAATTGTGTGATTTAATATATTAGACAATCAATTAAGCCTTGACCGCAGATCATTTTAATAATAACCATAGACAACATGCATTGATTATCTGTATTGAAGGCACTGTACTAAGTAAAGGTCCTAGATTGAAAGATTTCTGAATTTTGGAATTTTGGATCCTTTTACTCTACAATATTGTACTTGTTTGGCTTTATAAATATTTTTGATATGAGCGTCACTGATGAGTCTTATGTAGATGAAACGCGCGTCTGGCGTACGAAGTTATAATCCTGGTACCTTTGATAACTATTATCCATTGGTCCTTTAAAATTTACAATATATTAGTAGCTGTGGCAACTTGCGGTCAACATTATTCAAATCACTATTTGAATTTATCTTCCGTGCGTAAATATTTGGGATAAACATTGGATAAGCAAAGTTTTCTTTGTTGGCATATTTGTTTGTTTGCAAAATGATAAGAATTAGAGCACAATGTAGACTGTTGTACACCTGTTTTTGACATTTTTGTCTTCTATGTTTGTTCGTTTTGTTCACACATTATTGTCAATATAAATAAAATGTAAGTAACTGCCATACAAATAACAGGTTAAGCTAGCTATACAACCGGGTTGAATCCACAATTTAATATGTAAGAAAATGCATGTACCAGGATTTTGACAGTTGTTTACCAGTCGGTTGGTGTGTTAGAGCCTTTGATTTTGCCATTTGGTACAAGGCATGTAAGGGATTTTTCGTTTTGAATTTTCTTCGGAACTCTGTAGTTTTGATATATACCTATTTACTTTTTGTTATATATTCAACAATATTTGATGGATTTCATAATCTATATACATATATCAATTTATTTAAAGTTCTGAAGCATTGTGTTCGAGTCACTATTATCATGGGTAAATTCATCACCGATTATTTATTGAGTTTTTTATGTTTTAACGTAACTTTTAAGCACCATTTTTTGACTATTTCCTGGCGGCCAGTGTTTATTAGTGGAAGAAGCCGGAGTGCCAAGAGAAAACCACAAACTTTTGATAAGGAAAGTGACAATCCTAATCAATTAAGACTGGAATCGAATGTACGCTCACGAGCGAGATTCTGGCTCAAGACCTCGGTATTGCCTTGTTAGTGATTTCATTAGTTACTATTAAGACAACTCGAGTTTCCTCCTTTATCATGAAACAGAATCATAGATGTTATCAACACTATACTATCCAAATATAAAAAATCAATATCTGACAAACGACAACGGTGGCCTACGTGTAGACTGCCGACCCGGGATAGGCACACAATAAACAAGAAGTGGCTCAAAGATAAACATGATCTTAAGCTCCCCTCTTAAATCAGTCTCAGGTGAGAACAGGATAAAGTACATAAAAGAACATATAAGTCATACCCGTACAGTAAAAGAAATCAGCTCGCAGGTAACAATACATTAGAAAAAGAAGAAAACAAATTAAAAAAAAAACGAATTTACATCGTATGTTGATATGTTTCTTTAGTGAACTTAAGATGCACACTGTTTTTTATCCTAATTGGGGTGGATCACTTACGTATATCACAAAATATGCATACTAAGAAGCCCATTCGTTATCGTTTTGAGAGTTAAATCACGCAAAGTGCCTTATGAATAAATGATTTTTTTATTTTAGAATCTCTCTGATGTCATGATAGAATATTGGTCGCATTAATTGTATGCCAATTTGTGAATTAAGAGGTGATTGTAAATATTTAACCCGTCATGTTTCCTGCTTTTGCTTACATTTCGTCAATTGGAGCATTTTTAAGCTTATAAGGACTATACGAGAAAGGTTTTTATTCATAGTCGTAGGTCATACGGTGACTTATAGTTGCTTACAACTAAGTTTATTGGATAATGTTGTGTCAATGGAAATTCTACCACATCTTTTTTTCGTTCGATGCTCAGAAGCAAACAGATTTGGAGGAACGCAGTTTTAAAACGAGACAAACTTGTGCATCTTTTGTCCTTGCAATTTTCTAATTGAAACGGAGATCGAACCAGTAACCTTTGTGTAAGTTGTCCGATGCGCTAACCACTTCACCACTGCTGTCTTTGTGCATCTTACAAAATGTAACATTGATTTTCGACGATTTCATCCAAATCTAAATCTTAAAGTATTCGATACATTGGCTAGACAGATTCGTCGACTTCAAGTTTCAGCCAATCACGTCGTACTTCAAGAACAGCAGCTGAGTGGTCACACTATTAAATTAGAAATCAGTGTCAATAATCAGCAAATGAATTCAAAGGAAGGATATTGGTAAGGATTAATAGGTTTGTTTTTTTTTACTTTTAAGTCTATATTTTCATTTGATTTTGCGATTTGATTAGGGACTTTCCGTTTTGAATTTTCCTCGGAGTTCAGTACTTTTGTTATTTTACTTTGTATAAGTCTCTTCAAATATTCCACCATTGTGTGACCACTTGGAAAAGTAATTAGTATTTTTATCCCCTTTATCTTTGGTTTGTTGCTATAAGGAAGCACTAGATTCAAATTATTGTAGTTGACTTCAATTCTTTACGTTCTTTGACAGAAGGAAAGTTTTATGATGTATCTTTTTTTGGGGAGATCATGGACTATACATGTATCCTAGAAGACAACGAATGACAACGAATATGTGTTTCTTTAAATATTGAATCAGATTGAACCTATCATAGATTTGTTTTGATTCCAGTTACACCGAGAAGGATAGATAAGAAGCGCGGCTTTTGTTATTTTTACATTGTACTTGTAGATGGGTCATTATGCGCAATTCATTTCTTATAGAACACAACTATTAAAGGTTTCTGTCTCAAACGGAAAAACATCCTTTGTTGGCTACTGCATGAAGTCATCACATATCAATAGTCGTGTTTTATTTTAGATTTAAAGCACACACAATTGTTTAGGTAGTTGCATAGATCAACTGTTTTATTAACAAAAAATATAACAAAATATCACAGTTACAGTAAGTAATGTATATAAAAATCATGCTTTTAAAAATGCATTCGTCACATACGTAAATTAAAAAAAATATCTACTCTACAAGTACCCACGTAATTCTTTATAAATGTAATAAAAAGACATGTGTAAAAAAGTATGCATCATAATTTCAAGCATGTCAATGTTTTTATATACTTAACAACTCAAATAACGCACCACATGTTACCATGAATAGTAGTTTCATAATACCTTGTATTTGCTACAAATTTAAAGAAAACAATTTTTTTTCAAGTATTTTCAAGTAAAGATAATAGCAGATGTTACCAAAAAATATTTAGTTTTGACAAAGGAGATTTGAACCACAAATTCAAAAATCAAATGTCTGAGACTTGTAAATTCCATTGATGATTAACCAAAATTCGATTGAAAAACTGAAAATCAAAGTCATTTGAGCTTTTTTTGTTCTTTAGGTAGAAAAATACTCTCTACTCTTGATTCCACAAATTTTGGCAACATTATCTATTTGGAGGGAGGAGGGGAGGGGATATTTAACACGTACTTTTGAGTTGTCACACTTTCATCAAGAATTTCCTATTTTTAAAGAATTTGGTCTTAATGACTTCAAAAAATGTATGGAATATTTTTGACTCATTTGCAAAAATTATTTAATTTTGTGTGTTTCTTTGGTTGAAAAGAATCAATGTTCAGTCAAGAGTTTTTGATTAATTTGAGAATTGTGCATACTAAATCTTACTTACAATTGAAATTGGTGTTGGATGAAGAGATTGTAATTATATATGCATCTGCATAATAGTGATGTTACTTTAACGTTCAGCTGCGAATAGTTCAAGCAAATGTATAACACTGATGCTTTTGCTCATCTATGAATATACATCGTACCATGAAAATGTGAAACAAAACTAAAAAATTTTCATGTTGCATGATAATTACATTTAGGTTAGAGTATTATGTAATACATGTAATAATCAAGAGGGCAAATCACCGTACTTGGACATAGTTTTGTATTTCCAAGCTAACCAGTCTTTTCCTCAATCCTCTTTGTCATGTACAAAAAAGCTGTAAATCTTAACTAGATCAGGTTATATTTGTTTCGACAATAGTAAAGATTGAATATATTCTTGAAGACACACGAGTTTCGCTGCTTCGCATTACACATGTATCACTTGAACGGTTAAACTCCTCTTATAAATGTGTATGTGTTGCATTTACATAATATATTTTGTATACCTAAAATACGCATTTTCCCTGTTTCCCATATAAAAAAAAAACAACTTATATAAATGAAATTCCAGCAAATGTAATAATATATGTACACTTTTGTCACCATAAAAAATATTAGAAACAACACAGATTGAAATTATATCCACATAACATGATTTGAAAATTATAAATGATAATACTAAGTGAATATCACCAGATATTATAAACTACAAAAATACCACAGAAGTGTAATGCATAACAAAATATGGAATCATGTTTTTCAAACGTCTTATCAAAAGCAAATTCGTGGAAATGTTTGAGCATAGGATGAAACTGACAGAGTAGTGTTAACACAAATTTGAAACATTATTTAGATGTGTACAATATCTAAAACGAAGCGAACAAAACAGTGAATTTCTCAGATAGATCGTTTGCAGAAGACTGAGTATGATTCTTGCATGTTAGGACACATTGACATTCTCCGATAAATCATTTTAAAAGGACCAATTGTGACGACGGATGGTAAGGTAAAGGTAAGTTAAATTATGCATATGTAATACAAAATATTTCAATGTGAATTTTTTTTATTTCCCCTTGTTAAAGCTGGTTAGGGAATTCTCAATTCAAAGGGGATCAGAGTCTGTGATTTATTTTTCAGTTATCGCTCAATAAAAATTTGAATTTTCCATTTCTAAAAAACAAAATATAAGCTTAAAATGTAGGAACATATAGTTATGAATAAATTGAGTAAGCTCGTAAACCTTAACATTTGAAAAATTAACATGGTTTACACGTTTAATCTAATTTCAAATAAATCAAACAAAAGTAAACAAATTACATTTCCAATATAAAAACAAGGAAATCAGATAAATGGTTATAAAGAGAGACATGAGAATACCACAAAATCTATAAAACAAGGCTTAAAACAAGTCATAACTTAGTATGTATCCTTATTTTCTCAGCACAATATCAAACACAGTAGCAACAATTTCACGTCTTATTGGAAAACAAAACTTAATAACAACATTTCTATTTGTAACAGCAAATATATCACTTAAAATTATGTTTACATGTACTTTGCATGCACGTTTGTTCACATTTTAGGTCTACCAAAGTAAAAACAAATATATAAGAACTTGTAACATTAGTTTTTAGACAAAACATAACAATCATTTGTTGCTCCAGGTCAAAAGCATGATAACGATTTTAACTGTTAAACTAAAACATTGAACATTTCGTATTGTTAGGTCAATGTAAATATACAGTTACGATTTTTTTTTAATTAAGAAACGACTATCTGTTAAAAATTGTCCGGATGTCAGTGTTTTTGATTATGTGTAAACTGATACCATTGTCAAGTGTCAGCTTCTTCCTATATTGCCGGATGTACGGCAGGTGTTCCAGCAGCAGCAGCACCACCACAAACCTGAATTAAAGAAAAAAGAAAGATGACGCCCACGAAGGTTTGTTGTGAATTTGTTACAAAGAGCTTGGTTTAGGGCATCCGATACAGTTTTTCGATATAATGTCATTTCTATAGTTTTGAAATATGTTGTAGGCCTTCGCGAGTTATAAAATAAAACACAAAATAAAACAAAGGTCTCCGTGCTCGTTTTTCGAAAAAAATGACGCTAAAAATTAGGGATTTGAGCAATTTCGCAAAAAAAGGTAGGCAATGTTATAAGATTTTTGGAGCACACATTCTTCGTCGTAAATTATTAAGATCGGGTTCAATTTGAAGCTGTGAGAAGTGACAATAAGGAAACAAAATAAAGTCATACACGAATGACTATACAATTATTCAATCCTTGATTGACATTGCGGACAAAATGCTCAAAGTGGTTTTTTTTAATCGAGTAAATATCGAAATAAAGTGTTTCTGAAAATGGAATTTTTATCATTTTTCTGCATAAACTGTATCTTGTCATACTTTCTCCAAATTTCAAATAAAAAATATATGTCACCGTGCTAGATTCTATGATAAAAGTGATTTATCATAAAAATTTCGTCCCCCAACTGTAACCTCAACGTTAGCGCTTAAGTGCACGACGTCGCTAGCAGACTGTTTCGACGTTATCGCTGCAAATTACCGGCGACGTTTTTTAGATGTATGAATATTGCTTGTAAAGAGCGATCCAAAAATTGGTTATATTGTTTTCGGAAATCATGTAGATCATAAATACATCTCTTTGTTTGTGGTCTAAGTTAGAAACATCTCAAGAAAAGTGATTACGGACTGTTGATAACTTTTACGGCATTTAAAATTAAAGACTCGGCAATTTAGAACTTCACATACAGGTACATGTACTGTACACACTCATGTATTAACTAATGTATTGAATTATACCATATGTTGACCTCTAGATGTTGTTTTTTTTTTGTTTTGTTTTTTTTTTGTTTGGTGTGCTACTGTTTTATTACAATACTCCTTTAAATGCATCTATTCACGCTTTAATCACTTTTTAGAATTTCACATTAATTCTTTAAATTAAACTTTTATTCTGGACAATGATTACGATTGAATAAAATGTGGAGGCTCCAAAACAGTTTTAAAATTAACAGTTTTTATAGCTGAATATGTGGTATGGGCTTTGCCATTGTTGAAGACCGTACGGTGACCTATAGTTGTAATTTCTTTGTCATGTTTGTGTCTTGTGGAGAGTTGTCTCATTGGCGATTATACCAAATCTCCTTTTTTATGTTGTCAAAAAAAACAAAACAAAATCTTGTAAACGAAAATCTTCTATATGCTAAAGGATATTTTTGTCCAGATAGAGAACCATACCATAATTTTAAAATTTTTGATTTGGCAAAAACGATTGAATCAATAGCGAGAGTACTGGTCATATTATCTATGCGTAATTTCATTGGTAAATAACCATACGATTTTTTCACTACAGCGCGACGCATTGCGGGGTACATAAAATATCGCACACCCATTCCTCTGTCTGTACTTCCGGTCCTTATGGTTAACTAGATTTTTTAAGTGTACAACTCTTGCCAAACTATAAAACTGATATCGTATGGACACGTTCGAAAATCAGTGCATATCAACTATTCTTTAAAAGAGTTATGCCATTCGGAAATATTAATTATATTTGAAATTGCATTGCATTTGCTGTCATTCCGTCTTTTCTCTTATATATTTGTAAAAAAATGAAAGAACAGTATATCCTGACTCATTCCTTGTTCATGCTCAAAACGAAGTTTGTATATCACAACATGTTTTCTATGATATCAAATTGAAGCTCAATAAAAATTCACTGAGAACTTAAAAATGAATTAAAGAATCATCATGAAAAAATATACATATATCAAGACTGATTTAACTAACAAGTATGTGACATTTTATTATGCAATAATTATCAAAAGTCTTTGAGATAGGGCGCAACATGTGAAAACCCACTCTTTTTTCATAAACTCAATAACCCTAAAAAAAAATGAATCATCATTAAAAAAATACAGATCCTCAGATTCATATAACTAAGAAGTGTGTAAAGTTTTAAGTAATTATCATTAATCGTTTTGAGATACAGCGCTGACTGTGAAAAAACACCCCTGTGTTAGTTACTCATAAAGTTCACCAAAAAGAAAACAGATCGTTTGATCATCAAGAAAAAACAACCATGTTCAGTTTATTGACATACGAATAATATGCTGTACCATGTCTACGACGGACAGACGGACCCCGGACATTTGTAAACTATAATACGTTCCCTCAAATTTTTAAAATATTGTTGTCTATTGCCTTTAGAATTTTCCTCGGAGTTTAGTATTTTTGTGATTTTACTTATGTTAGATAAAATACGTGCTACGTGGAGGTAAAAGTCACTTTGTTCTTTTATTAAAGTCGTTCCATCGTTGATATTAGCGGGATACCATTATTTATCTAACATTAATAAATTGAATAAATTATTCAGTAAGGAACTTTACTACTTCGTATACCCTAATTTTCGGTATTAGTTTTAAAATATCATTGCTGGTTTTCTGTGTTGTAATTAAATGACAGAAATTCGGATCCTGACTTAATCATTGATGATGAATGAAAATAAAAATATCCTCTGCTTGAACAGAATATGTTTTCACACCAATTTGAGAATCAGAATATGTTTTTAAGACAAATACTACTTATAGTTTAAATAATTATGATAGTAAGGAAGGGTATATTAAATTTTTGCTTTGGCGGCCCGCCTTCCTGAGACGCGTTAAAGAAACAAAAAAATATAATAGCCTTTCAAGAAGTTTAAAGTAGAAAGATACCATAACCCCTCCAGCCTATTAAATGTTCAATGATCGTTCCATAAACATTTTCCATCTGAATTTATCATTTTATTTTAGACAAAAACTATATCATAGGTAGGGCATTCGTCCTGAACATGCATGAACTATTTGCCACTGGACGTTAAGCAACCAACAATCAATCAATGTATAGGACATAGTCTTGGCATTCAATGAAGCGCGTTTCTAATATCAAAAATGATAATTGACATGCATTATATTAGAAACACCAAAAGGGTCAGTCATCTTGAGAGATTGCTGACTGTGCGATATTTTGTTGAAGATCTCACAAAAACAGTAATGTGTTTTATTTTTTATGATTTTTATTAGACTGTTATCATGCTAGAATCAAATGCACTATTATTAATGGTTTAGAAATTAGATGCGGGAGAAACAGAAATAAGAGCATTGACAAATCCACATTAAGTTTCTTATTACGGGAAATTACACGCATGTACGTCCCTGAAAAAGTGACGCTTTGCGGGAATTCAAACGCTTAACGTCGCGCCAAGAATTAACTTCCTTGAAACTGTATCGGATGCCATTAAGTTATGCAGTAAGAGATATTCTTTACGTCTTTCTATAAAATTATGTTACTACTAATTCCTTGATGGGAATTGATATATTTAAAACAAAGAACGATAATTATAAAGATTGCAGTTTAAATTTCGAGTTATAAAATAGATACAAACGTGAGTAGTAATAAATAAAGGCAACAGTAGTATATAAATTCATGGACAAAAAACAAAATCGGGGTAACAAACTAAAAATGAGAGAAACGCATCAAATATAAGAGGAGAAGAACGACACAACATTAAAATGTAACTCACACAGAAATGGACTAAGCCAATGTTTACATATAATAAATGTACACATAAAGTGAACTTTACGTCTATTCTATTTCACTGGTTTCTATAATTTACTTGTTAATTACTACCACACGTCTTTGTAACTCTAAAACAAAATTTATTGCATGAACACAGACCTTGCTCATTGTTTTCAATGGTATAACAGTATCACAAGATAAGTGATAATTGATATCGTTAATAGGTACCATGATTATAATTTAATACGCCGGGCGCGCGTTTCATCTTCATAAGACTCATCAGTTACACTCAGATCTAGCATCTGTGAATTATCACTGATTTCCTTTTGTAAATAAGTTATTTATGTTTTGTTTTGTAAATTTTCAAAAAGAAGCTGCTAGAATTATTACAGGATTACGGCGTAATTCGTCAAGACAATTTTTTTTATATTAAATAAGAATTAGAAGAATAGCAATAATAAACATAAGCTTATACTATTATATAAAATATCATATTAGATGACACCTGCAAACTTATATGAGTTAGTCCATCCATATCTTTCCAGACAAACCCCTTAAATTTTCAGGCTGATTATATATCAAAAACTTTCAACTATGGGATAAGGAAACTTCAAATAAGTCATTGTCAACTCAGAAATTATGTTTGCAACCACAATTCTCAATCCTTTTCATATCTTAATGAATGAATAACAAATGTTTAAAATCAAACCTTAAGTATTATAAAGAATGCGACAACGGCAACCACTACAGCAGCACTTGTCACTGCCCCCGCTATAACAGCTGAATCCTCGTTCACTAAAAAAGAACATTACAATTAGATAACGTACATAAGAAAATGCCTGTACCAAGTCAGGAATATGACAACTGTTATCCATTCGTTTGATGTGTTTGAGCTTTTGCATTTGCCATTTAATTAAAGCTTTCCTTTTTGAATTTTCCTCAGAGTTCAGTATTTTTGTGATCTTACTTAGTCTATGTATAAGTAAAATAAAAAAAATACTGAACATATAGGAAAATCAATTCGGAAAGTCCATAATCACATGGCAAATAACAAAACGCATCAAAAACGAATGGACAAGAACTTTTATATTCCTGACTTGGTACAGGCATTTTCAAAGGTAGAAAATGGTGGATTAAACCTGGTTTTATAGCGCTAACCCTCTCACTTCAATGACAGTCTCATCAAATTCCGTTAAATTTACAATGATGCGTGAACTAAACATCTCATTGTCGGTGTTTTGGTTTTTTTGGAATTCAGAATTGCTGTGTTTCTTGTTTTTCTGTTTTGATTGATGAGTTTCCCTCGGTTTCAGTTTGTTGCCCGGATTTGTTTTTTCTCAATCAATTTATGACTTTTATTGAATTCCACTGTTTAATCATCATTTGATTTTTACTAACCACACCTAAAGCTCGAAATATGCTTCGAAGGGTATCCAAAAAAAATTGGTTTGCTGGTGGTTAGACATAAGCAGAGTAATTACCAGAACGACCTGATACCAGTTTCTAGTCCCGAGGGTTTCATCTTTTCAGCTCATTATTCAGAACCTCTTTAGAAATGAAAACAAAAAATCCCAATATTTTGTCAATACATATTTTGCACAATTATCTTTTTCTCTAATTGTTAATGATGTCTTGGATGTTGGATGTAAACTGATATAAACTTGAGTCATTAATACATGAAAATATTATTCGATGCAACGAGCTTTGCACTAGCTTTCAGTAACTATGAGAGCTCTAAGATAAGTACTTAGTGTCTTTATATAGTGGTTTTGTGATTTGTATCGACCTTTTAAGCTAATTTCGCCCTTTCAACTGATTTTTACAGTTTGTTTTATGTCATGCTGTAACACTACTTTTCAAGGTAAGGTAAGGGTTTAGCGCCCATGATTTACATGCCACATAATGTATATACCTGTCCCAAGTCAAGAGACTGTTACTAAGTGGTTGTCCTTTTAAACAGTATATCATATTTGTTTATGTTCATTAGTTTGTACATACATCAAACCATTAGTTTTTGTCGTATGAGCCAAGCTCATACCGCAAATTAACGGAGAAAAAGCCGCAAAATGACAAGTGTAAAACAATTCAAACGGGAAAAAAAACTACCTAATGTATGTACAAAATAATAAACGAAAAACAAATATGTAGCACGGAAACAAACGACAACCACGGATCTTAAAGCTCGTATATGACATTTTCCAACTAATTTGTACAGTTTTTTTCAATCATTTCCAAAAGGAGGGTTATCTGTAAAACATTATAAATGCGAATAAACTGTTTTCACAGAGATGTCTCAAAGATATATTATTGAGCTTGTATAATAAAAATGTTATCGAAGGTACCAGGCTTATAATTTAATACGCCAGACGCGCGTTTTGTCTACATAAGACTCACTAGTAACACTCAGATCAAAATAGTTATAAGCCAAATTAGTACAAAGTAGAGGAGCATTGAGGACGCAAAATTCTAAAAATCTTGTGCCAAATACGGTTTTATAATCTATGCCTGGGATAAGAAAATTCATAGTATTTCAAAAAATTCTTACTTTTGTAAGCAGGAAAGTTATAAAAATGTTGAAATTTGAATGTTAACACTATACATAAATGTCAAATTCAATGAAAATTTCAATACTACTGACCTGATTGCAAATTTAACATATCAACTATATAAACGTTTGGACCATGGCCAACTACGTACATATAGAAAAAAGACTTTGAAGTTTCATAAATGGTTCCCCATAAACCTACATATTCAAGATGTTAACAACAGATTTTATCAATTTGTTGACGCTTCCAGGAATTCATTACAATCGGAGGGAAATTATCCATAATTTTGCTATTACATATATATGTTAATTAGAATATGTTTTGAAAAAAAGGACATACCATTATTTAAGAAATAATTCATGGAGGCTTGAGTATATCGTTATTTTTCCACAGGTTGGTCCATTATGACAAATGTTTTACCCTGGGCGATAGTGAGGGGTAAAATATCGGCATAAAGGGACAACCCGTGGTAAAATCACGATATATTCAAGCCCCCATGAACTATTTCGATTCTAATAGGACAAATTGTTTTGGATTGAAGCGCTCTAGGTGATGGCAAGTTTCGCCGTTCCCGCAAATAAACGCACTTTTGGATTGATGTAAAATAACGGGGCAAACTGAATAAATGATGATGCATAAACTAGTTCGATAACATATTTAGATAAGTTTGGATGAATATAAATGATTATTGTACTTATATGTCTGATATGTATACATACATGGCTAATATAGCACATTTTAGCATCATTTTTTTTCGTTTCCTTGTTGTGATGATTTTCGGTTTCACAAATGTGTATTTTCCCGTAAAATGCTTATATTCTGACGTCATTGTTTTATGACGTTGGGTAGCTCATTCATACAAAAACATTTGACGTGGGAGTACAAGCGGAATCGCCCAAACAATATATTCATATTTTACCACGGATGTGTACTCAAAGTGTTTGAAGAACGTCATGTTAGAATATAACTTTGTTAACTGAATTCCGATATGTACAAAGTATACTCACCAGAACTTGATCTGACATTGCTCTTGCTATTAGTTGTATTTATAGTGTTTGTTTCTGTTGTAAATAAAATGTGTTATATAAATTATATAAGGTAAAAGAATGCAATCGATGAAATAAATATATATATATATATATTTAGGAATATATTTTGGAACACATGTTAATAAATATGATAAATAAGAATAACAAAAAAAATTAACTCCAAGGCATCTCAAAATGTGGAAGTCAATAAAAACTAACATTATCCAACAGACCCTATGAAAAACAAATGCTGTTATTTCTGACATGGTGTAAGTATTTTCCAAAGAAAATGGTTAATTAAACCAGCGTTTATAGCTAGCTAAATTCCCTCTTGTAAGACAGTTGTTTATAATTCTGTTATACTGACAAGATTTGTTGGGCAACCCAAGGTAATCTAACAAAGAAGACAAACGAAAAAGTATAGCAGATAGTACATTTGACTTTGACATCAACAAACATTCCTTGTCCTTGATTGAACATAACAAAAGTATTATACACTCTCTCGATCAGGTAAAATTTAAGATTATACGAATACAGTGTAACAAAGTAGAAACAATACTGTTAAAACTCTTTGTTTCCAAATCGCACCTCAAGACCAACCTGACCAGGAATTTCAAATGTAATAATGAGACAGACAGCGACAAACATGAAAAACATAATCAAAAACATATCGATAGAACTATTAACTATGTTTTTATTTATAAATAATACACAACATGTATCTATAGAACTTATAAATCTGTTTTCATGTCATGAAAAACATCGATAGAACTAACTAGACATGAATCTTTTTTTTAAGAAATGCATGCTTCTTTTTGTTATTCAATTTGAGATTACAAGTGGTCACTCAAACACGTTTTTTTATGATGTGAGGATGTGCGACATTCTAAAAAGGCTTCCACAATCACCACTGTGACACCCCATTTGTGATTTTTGTGGACTTTTATATAAGTCTCTTTGATGGGAAATTTAAAAATTCAATATTATTCTTAGATTAAAAATCTTAAGAGTTGGAACTACAAGAAAACCATTCTTCACATATTCGAGATAAATAACAGCAGTAAAAAACTCATTTAACTATCTTTGTCGGTACCTCTCATAGTGAAATGTGAGTACCCGAGGAAATTTGACTATAGACTGGCAAGTCTTTTATGCAGTTAATTAATAATATTATTGCATCAAAAACTAAAGGTAAAGTCTTTTATGCAGAATATGCGTTTGATAGTTATTTACGTTTATTTTTGGTCTTTATGTTTACAGGTCAATTTTTCTTTTTTTTGTAAAATTTTGGTGCCAATTGTACGTGTTGTAGGTAGATCCCAAGTCACGTGATGCCATTCTAACAAAATTATGATACACACTTCACAACTTACCCAGAGTACTGGATGTAACTGAAGATAATAAAGAATTAGTTTGTGTTGTTATAACTGTAATTTCCACATTATTTTGGGATGTAATTTTAGTATTAGATGTAGTTTTTGTTGTTGGTACGGTGTCTGTAGTTGTTTTTGTTGTTGGTACATCATCAGGAGTTGTTGCCTTTGTTGTTTTGGTGTCAAGAGTTATTTTTGGTGGTGTTACATCGGCAGTAGTTGTTTTTGTTGTTGGTGCGTCAGTAGGAGTTGTTGCCTTTGTTGTTTTGGTGTCAGTAGTTGTTTTTGGTGGTGTTACATTGGCAGTAGTTGTTTTTGTTGTTGGTGCGTCAGCAGGAGTTGTTGCCTTTGTTGTTTTGGTGTCAGTAGTTGTTTTTAGTGGTGTTACATCGGCAGTATTTGGCTCTGCTGTTACGACGTTACTTCCTTGTGCTGTAAATATAATAACAACAGATTGAAGACTGATGATTGCTTAACATATACTAATACGTTATAAGATAGCCAACATTTAGATATTCTACATAATATCCCTTTTTAAGAGCCAGTATTAGAAGTTTATATTAACACTTAACTATTAGTCAATACATTTGTTAAATACTTTTTGTTCAAGCGTATATAAACATTTCACTGGTGATGGATCTGTCATAGAGTTGTCACTTGTTTAGACGTATTATAGAATAATTATTTATGTGACTGCATCTTATGATATTTTACTACAGTTAATTTCACTTATCTGCAATCAATTACATCTTTATGCTGTATATCTCATATAATGTTCAAAACTAAATATTCTACTGACGCGGAAATGTAACAGTAGGCCACCGAAAGGTTATTATTTTTAATAAGTGCATTTTATTTGACCGATCGGTGAAACAGTACAGGCGGTGTTTTCACGATACCCCAATATCATAAGTTCAAATCCCGTCGAAGGAAGAACAAAAATATGCTTCCACAAATTTGCAGATTCAACATTGCTGTGCTAATATTAAAGGTAATTATATATGTGTATAAAAATATCACATATAGTTATATGTCTTTCAAACTGTACGTAAATATTGTCACTATTGAAAAAGTAGATTTTGTTAAGGTAAACAAAATTAAAACGATATTATGTATTAGCGTAGAGCAGGTTGCTGGTTAGAGCTTGAACTACCGGTAATTTGGAATCCAGTAATACTCACCTGGCCAGGGATCTGTTGTAGTTCCGTAAAATGTAAGGGTCCAGCTGTCTAAGGTTACTGGAAAATAATGTTAATCCACTAAAACATATATTTCATATTTTTATGCGTAATTCATATTCAAATTCAGTCATATGAAAAAGATAAACATTACCAAACACAGTAAGATAACTTGTATAAAAGACAGTATGTTTACTATAATAAAATGAACGAAAATCTAAAATCTAAAATGTAACACGACAACCACTAAATTTCAAGTCAAGATATTGGAACTTGATGCAACTGTAATACAAATGAGAGGTTTAGCCAGTTTAAAAACCAAGTAAAGAATAAGACAGTTCTTATCCATTTGTTTGTTGTGTTGGAGCTTTTGAATTTGCCATTTGATTAGGAACTTGTCTTTTATAATTTCTCCTCCAACTCCAACCAAAATGGCATATTTTAAACAGTTGTCAACTGAATGTTTAACTGTATGAGGCATCAACTTGTTTTACTCTTGAGTAGGCGTATCTTCTGCTATATTGCCTTGGGATGCATATGAATTATACCTACTCTAAGAAACAAGCCCTTTCGGTAATAAATTTAATACTTTTAAATTGATTATATTGGTCCACTTCGATAAAAAAAAATCGATCATAAAAAAGCTTAAATCGATTTTTTAAAGTTTGTGGAAAATAAAATTACAAATTATTTAATATCATATTCACAAAATGTCTAAGCAGGATATCAGTTTCACTTTATTTGCAATGAATTATTGTGGCTTTTAATACCCTTTTTTAATTTCGTATTTTGTTTGACCTTCCAATTCTTTTGTTTCGAGAGCTATTGATGAGTCTTATGTAGACAAAAACGCGCATCTGGCGTATCAAATTTTAACCTATTTGTCATTCGTATGAGAATATTTTATTACGCTTTGATATCAAATCTACAAAAGTTAAAATTATATTGTGTTACCAGTTACTTGCGGAAGTTCGGAACTTATTTCCAGGGTCCAGCTTCCAATCGGATTTTCTTTCCAAAAATGAACTGACATAAAATCCCAGGTTTGACTCCCTTCTGCAACATTATCTGCAGCGTCCTGATATCTGTAGTGCAACAAATGACTTTTGGTACCAGATGGAGATACCAAATACAACTTCGTTACACCTCTGAGTCCTGTGTAGGAGAATGTTATATCAGCGACCACGTGCTCAAGATAGTTTATCGACGAACAGTCACCAGATGTTACAATAATAAAATCTGAGGCCGAAGTAGTGGTGCTCCTGTAAGGTACACATGATACTTTTCATAAATTTTAAATGAACGCCTTACGCGTACGGTGACTTATAGTTGTTTACATCTACATTAGGTGGTCTCTTGTGGATATTTGTCTCACTGACAATCATACCATATCTCCTTATTTCAATGTGAATTTCAAAATGTTTTAATCTTTATTTACATACGTCTGATAATTTCTCTTACATCAAACAAGAAAAACGTTCGTCGACATATATCTTAGGCTATTTGGATACTATTTTATTACTTTGAAATCATTGTCTGGACAAATGATTCGCATATTTGTCATTTGAAATTCATTTGTTTGCCTTGGCTTCAAAGACAGCATACGTATGCAAGTTTGCCTGGTCTAATCTTTAATCAATAACCAAGATAACGAATGCAGCAATGCGTAAATGGTCTATACTTCAACATTTTAAAGTGGAAATACAAATATTCCGCATTACCACAGTTGTGATTTTCTTAATGGTTTGGTAACAACTTCTGAACACAACATTTAGACAATGACTCTGGATGTGCGATGAGGGTTTATGCGATTCCGATAATTCTCACTTTGAATTATTTTAAGCATCTGTGTATACACATTTTAAAAAGCTTACAGACTTTTTATATAATTTGTTAGGCTTATTTATCAATATAATTTAATATAAATACTTACAAGGCTGAAGATCTTGTAGATGTGGTGCACGTTTGTTGTGTTGGTACTGTTACCCAGTTTTTACCATAGCTCACCATTGCATAAGCGTCCATTAAACCAAAACCAAGAACCTGACTGACTTAACATACAAAATATAATGCTATAAGTATGCATCATTTAACTTCCCCCTTTTTCAGACTCAAATACTGATATTGCGAATGTGGAAAATTTGAAGTTGACATTCCTGTTATACAATAATGTTTCGATGCTCTCGATTTGTTCCTCTTTGTGGCACATTCAAAACATATTGTTTTGAAGAATCATAATATCTATTACTTTTTGCAGTTTAAGAGCGAAGCACGACATCACGGCACATTACAAACTCGGCACATGTCAACTCGGCATAGTGCAAACTCTGCACATTATAAACTCGGCATATTACAAACTCGGCCCATTCATAGTATTACGTGTATCAGATTGTTATAGTACGTCTTTATGTTGTACTGTTATCTCACTGCCCCAGGTCAAAGGAAGGGTTGGAACCCCGCTTACATGTTTATACCCGCAAGATTCTATATGTATGTGTCTGTCCCAAATCAGGAGCCTGTATTTCAGTTGTTGTCATTTGTTGATGTGTAACACATTTGTTTTTCGTTAATGTTTTTGTGCATAAATTGGACCGTTAGTTTTTTCGTTTGAAATATTTTACGGTTGTCATTTCAAGGCCTCCTATAGCTGACTATGTGGTATGGGCTTAGCTTATTTGTTGAAGGCTGTACTGTAACCTGCAGTTGTTAATTTATGTGTCTTTTGGTCTCATGTAGAGAGTTGTTTCATTTTTGTTCTTGTTTACATATTTTCAAAGATCACAAGAACCAGTCAGGACCAAATCGCCAGAACAGAACGTTTCTCGCAGGACAACCCTACCCACCGTGTGGTAACTAAATGTTTTTATTGTCTGCATTAGTTTTACGACATACGATCTAGATAAGTAAAAACGGGTGCAAAAATTTTGGCTAGGACTGCATCACCTTAAATACACATAACATATATCAATGACCAGAAAAAAAGAATGTAGGACAGCTAGAAAGTCACAGGACAATAAGTCAAAAATAATTTGTTGATACTTGTTTGAACATATAAAAGAAAGATCTAGCAATGTTTTCTTTGTATTGTATTAACATGTGTTCATTTCTAAATTGTTTAGAAAATTGTTTTTTAGCCTTGTTTAATGAACATTTATTAAATTTTAGGCATGCAATGGATATATTTCTTGGCACCATGAAGTACTATTTGATCACTATTGATATTTATTAAATAAAATTTAATTAAAAAGTTGTCGTATTTATAACATTTTTTTAATACGTCTTTCTGTCCTATATTCTTAATATGATAACCAAAAAAAAACAGTTTCCTTATTTTTGTGACCAGAGACATATATACACAAAACATATTTGATCATATATGTCTCTGTATCTGGTGTAAAATAATATTTTATTTTGAAAATTTGGATTAAATTCTGACGTCAAAAACGTTTATCATAATGAATCTAGAAAATTCGTTATACATGTATAAAGGGGAAGGTAATGGAAACATTAATTAATAATGTGTACCGTTTTTCACTTATGATAAAAGTATAATGAATAATTTTCTCATCGTTATTACTATATCAAATTGCTTTTTGTGAACCATTTCCATAACATTAAACCAGTGTTGTGACGTCAGCCTATTCATTTGCCGTGGATTCTTTTTCTAGAATCAACACTTCCTAAATCAGTCGCTGAAATGAGCTCACCATGTTATATTCTTTGTTTCCTTTGTGTGCCTAATTTCATTATGTTTGAATTGACTAATTTGCTGATTCCTGTTCACTAATGGAATTGTTTTAAAAACTTACCTTTAATTTTTGAAATTTCTATATGCCTACACTAGGAATCGAACCCGTCCATGAATTCTGTTACGTGTTACTGACATCAACATATCGACGAAACCTCTGGTCTACCAATCGGTTACGGTTTAAATGTCTATTATATATATATAAATGAATATATGATACATTGTATACATCGGTACAACAGACACACAGGGCTTGTATCTTTATATATACATAATAGACAACCGTTTAGTATAAATTGGTAGCCACGAGGTTCGAATCCCTGAATTCTCTTTGTTGTTCCTTTTCAATTGTTTTACAGTTTTTGTTCTTGTTTTGTATGATAATGTAGATTTTTTGCGTAATAAAAGCGAGTTTGGTCGTTTATTTTTGTATTATTGTTGGCTATTTCACATGTTTGAAACAAAAATATTACATTCTATTTGTCCATTTTTGTTTTATGAATTAATATAATCTGTTTTACTACATTATTTTACAACTGTTAATTCGCAAATTCCTATGCTAGAAAATTGTGATATGACTAGAATTAGGCTTTTGTTAGAAATTTCGGAAACATACTTATTATATGCACTATATATGTTTTCTTTGTCGGGTGGTTTTCCCCTTGATACATTCTCCATTTCCATTTTCAATTTGAATAGAAATAAGTTCAAATATATCTTACTATGTAAAAACAGTAAACATTTACTAAATTTTATCGGTATAAAGACATCATTCGTAAATATAGCTCAACATGCAGACTTCTAATACGTACAGGTATTTCACATCCAATTTTTTATGGAAATATTCTTTATAAAGCACAAAGGTGTCAGTATTCACCTCAGAAACTTACAAAACCTTTGAATAGACTTATTAAGAAGGGATATAATTACGATACTGTTGTCAAGTCATTTTTGCATCGGAACTAAACACATTTATTCTAAAAACAGTTGTTGGCATGACACGGGTTATGTTCTTCTCATATATGTTATGATGGTATGATACTAAACCCCTAACGGGAAGGATTGTGCCTGATGTTCATATGATGAAATCATAATCTTTCAGTCAGTTTAATTGAAGTCTGGAGCTGGCATGTCAGTTAACTGCTAGTAGTCTGTTGTTATTTATGTATTATTGTCATTTTGTTTATTTTGTTTTTTGTTTATTTTCTTTGGTTACATCTTCTGACATCAGACTCGGACTTCTCTTAAACTGAATTTTAATGTGCGTAGTGTTATGCGTTTACTTTTCTACATTGGTTAGAGGTATAGGGGGAGGGTTGAGATCTCACAAACATGTTTAACCCCGCCGCATTTTTGCGCCTGTCCCAAGTCAGGAGCCTCTGGCCTTTGTTAGTCTTGTATTATTTTAATTTTAGTTTCTTGTGTACAATTTGGAAATTAGTATGGCGTTCATTATCACTGGACTAGTAAATATTTGTTTAGGGGCCAGCTGAAGGACGCCTCCGGGTGCGGGAATTCCTCGCTACATTGAAAACCTGTTGGTGACCCTCTGCTGTTGTTTTTCATTTGGTCGGGTTGTTGTCTCTTTGACACATTCCCCATTTCCATTCTCAATTTTATTTTTTACAGAGTTTGTCTTTAGTGCCGTGTGCTTCAGTTTTATGCTCTTATAATATACTAGATTATGGAGTGTGTGTCCGAGCGAGAACTGCTCTAGTTCATTACTTTAGGAATATTTATCAAAAAGTAGTATTTCAATATTCAGCCCCATTCTACTATTTAGTCAGCCATCAGTCCTACCCTGATATACCCTATCTTTTTCGGGTAATTGATACTGACAGCGTTTAACATTTTCAGCCGAACAAATTTATCCATTTTATATCACTTAAATTATTGTATGCTGGTTCATATTCTGGACGCCAATCTTTGCTCCTTTATTATATAATTCACTAACAAAACAATTATGAAGCTTAGAAATGGAAAATTACTAAATACTAAACTTGTTCAAAGGGTATCTACATGTCTCAATCTTCAAAATCGGTTATCTAAAAATACTACCATCGCTAACATTTTTAACAATAAAAATCGTGGTAACCCTTCTATCGATAAGTGTCATGCCAAAAAATGACTTACATGTCCCCGTCTTTCCACTAACAATACGGTAAGGTCCACGTTTAATGGTCGCACATTTTCTTTAAATTTTGAAACTGATATAACTTGAAAAACAAACAGTATTATGTATTTACTCACATGAAACAAACCGGGGTGTGGTATTCAGTACGTAGGAGAAACTGGACGATATTTATCTAAACGCACTCATGAACATCTGTATCGTTTTAAAAGACCCAATAAATTCAAAAGTATCATTTACCAACACCTTAAGAAGCACAACCATCCTTTTAAATATTTAGCAGTTCAACCTTTAGAAGTAGTAAATAAGCAGCCTGGTGAATCGCATTCAAAGTTTGTACGATCAAGGAAAATAATTGAATTAAATTGGATTAAAAAATTACAGACAGTTTACCCTCTCGGTCTAAATGATAATATCATGGGAATTGGTAATATATCTAGAACCAATTCCGTTAACATTTTGGATTTAGTTTCTAAAACTGTTCGTAAAAAAACGTTCTCACGGTCGTAGAACAAATTGCAATCAAAGAAAATTTCGGGCCAATCATACCAATATTTCGGACCTAATTTCTATTTCAAAAAACAACGGCAGACATTATCTGTTAACAAAACTCTGTTCGTTACCGGTTAATAAGTTAAATAAAATTTTGGAGGATTGCAACACAATTTCATATAGCAGTCCTAAGTATGAAATTGTTCAAATTATTAAAGCATATTGTTATTCTAAATTATTTCCCAAAATTGATCGCCCTGAAGATCATAAAAAACATTTTATTAAAACTAAGTATGTCAATAAAGGCTTTGATTTTGCAAATATTGACGGTATATTTAACGACCATTCTGTTAAAGAACAAATTCCTGGATATTTTGACAATACTGAGCTACCTCTTATTTGTTATATTTACAAGAAATCTACCCGGAAATTTGTGTTTAATTATAGTCAATTGTGTAAAGATGTTAATATCAGTGAAAATACACCTACTTCATGTAATTGCAGTAATTCCGAATATATTTATGGACCCATTTCCCATGTTATAACAGGAGATCTTAACATCGTTCAAGACCGAGAGTTAAAATCATTCCTCAGTAAAGGACCTAAATATCGTCCCCCGTCAATTATTAATTGGAATGAGTGTCGTAATAACATCCACGACTCACTCCATACTTACTGTATGAAATGGATAAAACGGGAAAAAGCTGACAAAAAATCTTTGGACTCTTTTTTTAATTCAGTAATGAAGATAGTTGATATACGTATTCAACATTTTAAAGAACATTTTACTATTAACAATAACCACAATAAACCTATTTCTCGTATCAAACATAAACTAAAAGAACTAGCCAAGGTATTTGTTTTTGTCCCGGCCGATAAAGCTGCTAATAATATTATTATTGTTTGACGTAAATTTTACATTGAGGTTCTGAAAAAGGAAATCACCAATTCTCCAACATTCCAACTGACTCCATTTTCAGAAAACGAAATCTGTAACAAACATAAACTTTTAGCCACCGCTTTACAAGCAGAGCCAAATACAATGAAAGTCCCAACTATGTATTGGCTCCCGAAGCTACACAAAACCCCTTACAAATATAGATTTATTTCGTCTTCAAGCCATTGTTCAACTACTAAATTGTCTATTCTTCTTACCAGCACACTTGGTACAATTAAAAACCTGATAATAAATTGTTCAAATAAGGCCTTCGAAAATAGTGGAATAAATTACTTTTGGAGTGTCAAGAACTCGTTGGAAGTACTTGATAAATTGCATGCTTATATTGGTGATTTTGAATCTGTTCAAAGTTTTGATTTTTCTACCCTGTATACCACATTGCCTCACATTCTCATTAAGAAAAAATTCACACACCTAATTAAATGGGCATTCAAAAAATTAGAATGTGAATATATATGTTCAAACTCTTTTAGGTCATTTTTTAGTAGCAATAAACAAAAAAACTATGTTAATTGGACATGCTTTGATACTATATATGCCCTTGAATTTTTACTAGATAACATTTTTGTTCGCTTTGGGGATTCCGTATATCGTCAGATTATCGGAATTCCAATGGGGACTAACTGTGCACCACTTATTGCGGACCTGTTTTGTATTGTTATGAGTTACAATTTATGACAAAAATAAGCAAAGACCCATCCAAACAACATCTGATAAACAAATTTAATAATACTTTTAGATATTTGGATGATATTTTGGCTCTCAATAATGACGACTTCAGTATGTATATTAAAGAAATTTATCCTGTTGAACTTACTTTAAATAAAGCTAATACTAACAATGACCACTGCCCTTTTCTCGATCTTGATATCTATATCACTAATGGAAAGCTGAATACTAAAATTTATGATAAAAGGGATGATTTTTCATTTCCTATCGTTAATTATCCGTTTTTAGATGGTGACGTTCCCTTGTCACCATCTTACGGTGTTTATATATCTCAACTTGTACGATTCGCTCGTGTATGTAACAATGTTTTAGATTTTAACGAGAGAAATTTATGTATTACTGAAAAATTATTACACCAGGGTTTTCGATATCACAAACTAGTCAAAACATTTACTAAATTTTATCATCGGTATAAAGACATCATTCGTAAATATAGCTCAACATGCAGACTTCTAATACGTTCAGGTATTTCACATCCAATTTTTTATGGAAATATTCTTTATAAAGCACAAAGGTGTCAGTATTCATCTCAGAAACTTATTGAATAGACTTATTAAGAAGGGATATAATTACGATACTGTTGTCAAGTCATTAAAGATTGCATATTTTGGCGTTAATATTGAGTCACTGATAAGGTCTTTGCATCGGAACTAAACACCTTTATTCTAAAAACAGTTGTTGGCATGACACGGGTTATGTTCTTCTCATATATGTTATGATGGTATGATACTAAACCCCTAACGGGAAGGATTGTGCCTGATGTTCATATGATGAAATCATAATCTTTCAGTTAGTTTAATTGAAGTCTGGAGTTGGCATGTCAGTTAACTGCTAGTAGTCTGTTGTTATTTATGTATTATTGTCATTTTGTTTATTTTCTTTGGTTACATCTTCTGACATCAGACTCGGACTTCTCTTAAACAGAATTTTAATGTGCGTATTGTTATACGTTTACTTTTCTACATTGGTTAGAGGTATAGGGGGAGGGTTGAGATCTCACAAACATGTTTAACCCCGCCGCATTTTTGCGCCTTTCCCAAGTCAGGAGCCTCTGGCCTTTGTTAGTCTTGTATTATTTTAATTTTAGTTTCTTGTGTACAATTTGGAAATTAGTATGGCGTTCATTATCACTGGAATAGTATATATTTGTTAAGGGGCCAGCTGAAGGACGCCTCCGGGTGCGGGAATTTCTCGCTACATTGAAGACCTGTTGGTGACCCTCTGCTGTTGTTTTTTATTTGGTCGGGTTGTTGTCTCTTTGACACATTCCCCATTTCCATTCTCAATTTTATTAGACAATATTCAGATGCCTGATCGTATGAAGATCATTAAGGGCAGACGTGTTCTGCTATACTATATTAGTATTTTTTTTAACCATGTAATTGTGATATTTAATTTATTGTGATGGATCGTTTAACACGATTACAGGGTTATTTTAACTCACTTGCAATACCTTCTAATTAAGAAAAGGCGTTAATTTCTAAAAGGCATTATCACAAAAGTTTAAGTTATAGATACAATGGACAAGCGTTGATTCATGAAAAACAAATTATTCGCCCTCCGGGCTCATGGTTTCTTTTTCAAGAATCTACGCTTCTCCATGGTATCTATATCACATATTCATTAATGGGCCGAGTATGTATAGCTTATGTGACGAGTTTGTATAGGCTGAGTTTTTACTATGCCGAGTTCGACATGTCCCGAGTTTGCCTTGTACATTTCACAACATAATTTCTGTAACACCTGTTATCATCGCCTTTTTATTCATCCAGTGTGCTTATACAGGTTATGACCCTTTAACTCCGGCTAAAGATTTTCCATTAACACACGCACAGTGTTGTTGATGATGTGAACTACCATGAATGCAACTCTGGTGCGTTAATGACAAAATATTATTTACCAACAATCAACAACGTGTTAATGTAAGTATTTATAGAATAAAAGGTGAATGCTAAAAAATGGTTATGTAGATTTGTTCGAGTGCATAGATGTCCTCGTGTAGATCATCCAAGATCCGTTTTTGATATCCTTCTAACTCAAAAACTCACATTCTTTATTTGCTCCGTTCATTGTCCAATTAGAGTAGGTGTCACTCAAACCATTCCTATTTGATGTGAAAACAATCAGATGCTGGATGTCTCTCCAAGTAAGGTCAGAACTTTAATGGGGGAAAAATGAAAGAGAAAATAAAATATATCATTGACAAAAAATACTCTAAACATGCAATGTAAACGTTTTTAAAAAATTTATTACCAAGAACCTAGCATTATCATGATTATGATATAAAAATATTCAGTGGCAGTCATTATTCCTTGTTTCTTTTTCGTTCAATATTTGTTACATAAATTATAAGAATAGTTTTCATGTTTGATATGGTTTACATTTATCATTTCTGGGCTTCTTGCGCTCAGTATAATATTGCCTCTGCTCATTGTTGAAGGCCATACGGTGACCTATATTGTTAATTTCTGTGTATTGTTTCTTGTGAAACGTTGGCATATTGGCAATCAAACCACATCCTTTTTAATATTTACTTTGCCATCAGAGTTAGATAAATACAAAAAAACGAGTTAAAAAGAACTCACGTTGTTGCTAAAAAAACTTATTGTGCCCCCCAGTGTTAGAGAAATAAACAGATGTGACCAAAATGACTTACTCTATCTCCAGTGATAGAAAAATCAGTAGAAGTAACTTTAAGAACCTACTTTATCTCCAGTGTAAAAGGAATCAATAGAAGTGACTTAAAAAAAGTTACTGTGCCTCCAGTGTTTGGGAAATCAATAGAAGTGACTTAAAAAACTAAATTTGCCTCCAGTGTTAGAGAAATCGGTAGAAGTGACTTAAAGAACTTACTTTATATCTAGTGTTGGAGATATCAGTAGAAATAGCTAAAACAATTTAATTTTTCTCCAGTGTTAAATAAATCAAAAGAAGTGACTAAAAGAACAAACTTTATCTCCAGTGAGAAATCAAAAGAAGTGACTAAAAGAACTTACTTTGCCTCCAGTTTTAAAGAAATCAACAGAAGTGACTAAAACAACCTACTTTATCTTCAGTTTTATAGAAACCAATAGTAGTGACAAAAAGAAATTAATAATGTTGCCTCTAGTGTGACGGAAATCAGTAGAAGTGGCTTACTTTATCCCCAGTGATCAAGAAACCAATAGAAGTTACTTAAAGAACTTAGTTTGCCTCCAGTGTTAGGGAAATCAATAGTAGTGACTAAAAGAACTTACTTTGCCTCTAGTGTTAGAGAAATCAATAGAAGTGACTAAAAGAACTTACTTTGCCTCAAGTGTAGGAGGCACGGAAAGCAGTGACTAACATAACTCACTGTGTCTCCAGTAAAAGAAAAATATTTACATTGTCTCCTGTGTAAGAGACATGAGTAAAATGAACTGAAAGAACTAAAAAAACTATTTTTGCCTCCAGTGTTACGAGAAATCCAAAGAAGTGACTGAATCTGCCTCCACATTTAGAAAAATCAACAGAGGTGACTAAAACACTTACTTTGCCTCCAGTGTTAGAGCAACTATACCAGACACCAAAGGTGCTGAGTACGACGTCCCCTGTATACCACTACTTTTACATCCTGATCCTGTTGTAGTAGTTGTCTGAAATAATATATTTTGATTTGAATTTCCTTCGATAATTTTGTTACAAAATCCAATTTCATTGTTTATATATCATTAGACATCTTAATATATATATATATAGATTGCCTAACAATGTAATTTTAACACACTATTTAGTATTGGCCAATGGACGTTGCTAACTTCAAGTACCAATTATGTATTTTTAAGAAAGCTAAATCCAAGTGCAACATGTACATTGATCTGCAAAATTTTCTTATTTTCAAAGCAGCTAAATGCAAGAGGTCATAGACATTGAGCTGCAAAATTTTCTTATTTTAAAGGCAGTTCAGTACAACATAGACGTTGAGCTGCAAAAGTGTCTTATCATCTACATCCGATTTCACCTGGATAGATGCACGCTTGATAAAGCTAGTTGGTCTAGCGAAATATTGCGTTTATTTTCATCATTTTGTAAATATTTTAAACATTCTTATATTTACATACTAAATAGTGTGTTAAAATTACATTGTTAGGCAATCTATAATTTTATTTGTGTAATTGAATTAATCTCTGTACTGATTAATCCACACTCCCATAGATTTGTATGTCATGTGCTGCTATTTATAGGCACTTATATATATATATATATATGTGTATTATTAGTTACATGGTGTGTTAGTGACCTAATATGAGATGTATGGGGTCAGTCAATTCCATATGGGGTTAATGCAAAGCTCGAATTCCCATATGGAATTTACTGACATCATTTATGTCATATCAGGTCACTAGCGCACCGTGTAACAAATATATCCCACCGACTATCTATACATGTTATATTTTGACTAGCGGCATATCAAAGTGATCAAGTCTTCCATATCAAGTTACTATACTTCCATTTGTCTATAGAGAAAATAAATGAGTAAAGGTTGCCCAGTGTATAGAAATTCTTAAACGCATTATAAAGGGAGAGGCCATGCAAAAGTACTATTAGTCTCGTTGAAATAAGAACGTTAGCGTGTCGGTCAACACAGATCAGTACTGAGTTTGCAATTGGATATAGTCATTGTAATGAATATCAAAATCAATTGAAAATTGGAAAGTCTCATCAAGAGTACTGATAAATCCCTGAAATCAAATACCTAACATATATATATAATTTAATTTTGGATGTAACGCGCCTTCTGATTGGCTGACGTTATTTTGTTATGAGCCCATAGACATAATTTAGTCATGTGACCGTGACGTCATCGACGTTTTTTCATGGTTTTCTACGGTTTAAAATGGAATTTAAAATTAAATTATAAGAAATAACTGTAATATTTGTTTCTGTCTATTCGAAATAGCATAAAAAATGTGGTGTACACTGTTAAATAACCCGCAACGCGCGTTATTCAGTGTGCACCAAATTTTTTATGTTATTTCTTAATAGACAGAAAAAATATTACTGTCATTCCTTAAATAAAAAAAAATATACGCACATAATAGATGACTTGCAAAATATTAATAACCGACTCTGCATCTCCCTCCAAAGGTTTTATCAAGAAAAAATATTAGCCTTACCAAGTATTTGTCATCCTGGCTACCACCATATGCTACAGCTAAGGCAGGAGCACATACTTCTGAGTACCATGCATTTTGACCAATCTGTGCACTAGAAATGGCTACAGTATATATACTATTAACATATCCGTCACCATTACAGTTGTCATTAATTTGTCCATTGCCTACTGACCATATGTAAATAGCACCTTTGCCATTCCTTCCCTGCAATGTGTTAAGTGCAATACATGTAGATATGTAAACAAAACTCTAAAAGTTTTGCATTGCTCAACAACTATCCCGATTCTGACGGTAAACGACGACCCCTCTCAAACTTTATAAAATATGTTTAATCAGCTTAAACTGTCGAGTATATAGTCGGTCTAAAACATTGCATTGCATTTAGAGATGACCAGAAGTACGATTAGCTAGCATTCTTGGGTGTTACGAGGGCATGATTTAGGAAAGATCTAAAGATGGAGTCAGCTATCTTTCTCCTATTTAGATAGATTTGCAATTCAAAAATAATGTAAAATGTAGTGAGTTTTTATACTAAACATGCACGTTTTAAATTACTAAAAATGCAGACCGTTGGTTTTCGCGTTTAAATTGTTTTAAACTAATCTTTGTTGAGCCCTTTATAGATTGCTGTTCGATGTGAGCCAAGGCGCCTCCGCGTTAATGGTCATACTTTGACCTATAATTGTTTACTTGCACATTGTGACTTGGAGGTATAGTTGTCTCATTGGCATTCATACCACATCTAAAGCTTCTTATCTATATACCTCAATCAGACAAGCAATGAAACAATATAATATGACATCAGTACGAACATACATAAATTTAAACGTCGACACCTATTATTTTCAGTATGTTTTATGTAGATGAATATTATGTTATGACTATAAAATGTCAATTTGTATTCAACATGATAATCGGTATTTTCAATTGACTGAATGCATCTTCCTTCAATGTTTCATAATCATACGTCTAAGGAATGGTTTATAACTAGTATATCAAACCAAATAAGTGTTACACAAATTAAAAACACATACTAGTATTGCGAAAAAATGACAGATGTTTTTTTTCCAAAAGTATGCCTGCCTTTATTTTTTGAAACCAAAACGTTAGGTATGCCTCTCTAAAGTTATGTGTAGATCCCTATTACTTGTTTATCTATTTCATAGAGTTTATAGTAAATATTTATCTATCACAGTTTTCAGGATAATGCCCCAAAACACAAAATTTCATGACATTTTTCCTCAAGGACAATAACTGCATAAGGATTTTAAAATTCTATTGGATAAACCGACAATCCTTTCGAGTATCTTCCATATTCCAAAAAGTTGTCAATTATAGTATCACCTGTTTGCACTTTATCTTTTTAGTTGATACAGGTTATGCCTTTATCTTATCAAACCATCTACTGAAATCATCGACAACCACTTGTTTATCATATGTTGTTTAAACTATTGGTCTAGAAAGGGTTAAATTGCAAAAACATACACAACCTTAATTCACCTTTTTCATTCAACTGACACTATAATTATTTTGACGTTTTTTTCGGTATTCATTTAATTATGAAATGGAAACTAGAATAAATATATGTTAAAATTTTAGATGAATTAAACTGAGTTATACATTTTTCACGACATAGATACGTGTAGAACATAATCTTTAAAGAAATTACTAGCAATGTGCAACTTCACAAACGTCAGGACACTTTATATTTTTGACAAACTAGATGTAAATATAAAAATAAGACATTCACCCAACGATACAAACAAAAAAGATCAAAATAATTACTTACATTAGTCACTCCATTTAACAATGCGTTTTTTGTCATTGAACCAGGACCTTTAAAATCAGTGCCATCAGGAGGTCCCCAGCTATTGCTGAATATATCAACATTTGATGAATAGTGAGAAAGAGCTTGAGCTTCTTCTGAATCGGTAATAGCATATTGGCCTAGCATTCGAACTCCTTTGAAAGAATTAAATGATGTCTCAAAGATTTGATAGTGTCTACAAAGCATCACACAGTATGTTGTGTAAATATGAATAAGGAGATAAATGTGTATTGTATTTTGACGGCACCAATTGGTGATTTCCTGGTCGCACATTAAGTTTACACGCGACGCGTTAGCGGAGATGAAATCACAAAATGATGCCATCGGAGCTAAAATACTAAATCGTTATCTCTATTTTAATGAAACTGACAGAATATAACGTTAAAACATATATTTAAAATCTGTCATATATCGTCTGCGCTTGAGCGTACGTTCCATAGAATCAATTGTCAATTGTCAATTGATGCCATGAAAATTAGTGATGTTATCCAATTAAAATGAACGTTACAAACGTTGTTGAATTAGAGAATGCAATGACAGCGAAAAAATACTTTAAATTCAGGGAAATTGGAAGTGCTATCGATATATCTTATCACTTATAATGGTATCTTTAATTTGGTTGGGTATCTTTTCAATGCGATATTTTGATTTTGTTAGACGTGAAAACAATTTTTTATAAACTTTTGAATTATTGATGATATGATGCTATGTTATGTTACTGGCATCAATAAATGAAGGCCAACGTTTCTGGTTATCAATATAACAAGAAGCGGTATAACAGCCATTGAGACAAATATCCACCAAAGTTCAAAACATGTGTATCTAAATATAAGTCATTATTGGCAACGGTACAGCTTTCAACAATGAGTAAAACATATCATATGGTCGGCTATTTAAGGCCCCGACCTGAAAAATATACGAAAACAAAACAAAATGTCAGACATGAACCAACAACAACCACTGAACTACAGGATCCTGACTTTGGACAGGAACATAAGAGAATATGGCCGCGTTAATCATGTTTGTGAGCGCTCAACAAAGACCACTTTCCACTGAAATGTCAGAGATCACTGTCATTAACAACTTACTTGTGTGAACCCATAATGGTATGCTCTTAAGCTAGAATGGTGATTTACCGGCATCATCAAAGACTTATGAAGCATTTCCAATAATGAGGAAGACACTACTTGACGTTTAAAGGGGTCTAAGAAGAAAATTTAATCTTTAACCATGCATTTCGTTTGCTTCACCTATGGACTTATCTTTTCTTATTCAAACTGATACTGGTGTATTTTTGCATATCATCAACAAACAAAAAAAAAAAAAAGAAAAAAAGACATATTTGTGTGTAAAATAGAATTTACGAAAATACTGAACTAATGAATAAGACAAAGAAATAAAAGCATGAACAAATAGGCACACAGACGGACAAATAAAGGAACAGTTGGGCTTACCCTTCCGGAATACCTGAGATTATCCCTAGTTTTTGGTAGGGTTCGTGTTGTTTATTCTTTAGTTTTCTATGTTATGTCATGTGTGCTACTGTTTTTCTGTTTATCTTTTTCTTTTTTAGCCATGGCGTTGTCAGTTTATTTTCGATTTATGAGTTTGACTGTCCCTTTGGTATCTCTCGTCTCTCTTTTTGGACAGCTCGTCAAACTCACCATTACTATATGAAGGCAACGGTAGTATATTTGTGATCAAAAGTCATAAATTGATGAGAAAAAACAATACGGGTAACAATCTTAAACCGCTTTAACACATCAACTTAATTCAAAGAGGAACACAAAGAAACAACAGTAAAACCGAAGAAAAGAAACTTTAAAAACACCAATACACACAGAAACTATTTGGTTTATAAGAACTGCAATATCCTTGACTTGATAAGGACAAAACTAACGGCCGTATTTATATAAAAAATAAATGAACGAAAAACAAATATGTAACACATTAACAAACGACAACCACTGAATTACCGGCTCCTGACTTGGGACAGGCACATACATAAATAATGTTGCGGGATTAAACATGTTAGCGGGATTCCAACCCTCCCGTAACCTGGGACCATGGTATAACAGTACAACATAAGAACGAACTATAAACATCAGTTAAAAAAGGCTCAACTTTTTAAGTATATCTCCAAAATGGTGAAAGAAAATCCCAATAACTAGACTGACTAGATACATTATGCTTATATTACAGCGTTAATAAGTGTTGACATCGCAATCCATTACTGTACTGTACTATTCATCGCAATCCATGACACAAAATTAATACATGCACAACAACAAAAAACAAGCAAAAAGCAAATGTAAAGCATTTTAATTGTTGTTTTTCATCTCATAGTCACAGTATGGCCTTCAGCACGGTCCACCCAAAAGTCTCACATCAATGTAAATAAACGGTTGTTTTGATAATTATATATCGGCTCTACCTGAAAAATGCTTTTAATTATTTATGAATTAAACCGAAATTTTAATTGTATATTATTGTATTACAATATTTTGTACTCTACCATTTAATATTTCTTCCTTATCTGTCCAATGCAATATTTGTTGAAATTGATGTTATAACCTGTATTGTAACACTCACCTATGAGAGTGGAATTAAATGCGACGCCCACTACACAAAAGTTGTTATCTTTCACCGCTGCAATTAATCCACTTACTTGTGTACCATGACTGAAATAGAATGTATCATAACTTGTGTGTCAGGACTGAAATAGTATATGTCATGATAAATTGTGTATCAGGACTGAAATAGTATATGTCATGATAATAAGTGTACCTATACCATGACTGTGATTATTAATATGTCATGATGACGTGTGTACCATGACTGAAATACAATATGTCATGATAACTCATGCACCATGACTGAAACATATAATATGTCATGATAACTGGTGTACCATGACTGAAATATAATATGTCATGACTGAAATACAATATGTCATGATAACTCATGCACCATGACTGAAATATATAATTTGTCATTATAACTTGTGTACCATGACTGAAATATAATATGTCATGATAATTTGTGTACCGGTACCATGACTGAAATACAACATGTCATGATAACTTGTGTACCTTGACTGAAATATAATATGTCATGATAATTTGTATACCGGTACCATGAATAAAATACAATATGTCATGATAACTTGTGTACCTTGACTGAAATATATCATATGTCACGGCAACTTGTGTACCATGACTTAAATATAATTATAAAAATTATAAAAGTTTTATATGTCATAAAGTATTTGCACTGACTGAAATATGATAAATAAAATAACTTGTGTACCATGACTGAAATATGATTATATTTTGATTGTCCTTTGGTACATTTTTGTATTCTTGTCCTTTTTTATGTTTCTGTTGCTTAGTTTATACGTCTTTTTGTTTATCCCTGTTGACATATTTTTTTGGCTTACAAAGATTAAGACTACAACACTTTGTTGACTGCTGTATCCAAATTTGTTTACCTATTATGTCTTTTTGTTCTGTTCAGTATAATGGTATCATTTGGGATTCCATGCAATTGAATGATTTAGTTTGCTAAAAACCAGGTCCAATCAACCGTTTCTACATTAGAAAATGCCTGTACCAAGTCAGGAAAATTACGGTTGTTTTCCTACCGTTTTAATCTTTTCAGACAATACGTTCCATTAAGAATTTTCCATTGAAGTTTGTATTTTCGCTATTTTCAATAAAAAAATATAGCAAATTTAGATTTCATGTTTTGTTGTTGGTAATTGTATGTATACTAGTAGCATAGATTCACTTGGCTATTCCTGAAATGATTAAAACAAGTTCATACAAAAATGTCATCAATGCATTTATACTCATTCTCTGTAACCACTTAAATTTTTTCGGCACACTTAGTCAACAATCTTTCTGAAAATTGGCTGATATGTAGATCCTACTAGACTCAGAAACAAATGCCAACCGATATACATATTGGTTGGTTACCATGGTAACAGCAGAGAAAGTTCGGATTTTTGAGAAAAATGCAATATGTGGTGTATAGTGTTTTACAATTATGCAGCTACAGCTATTATAGAGAAGCACATAATTAATTAATTTCAGTCTTGTTTTATTCAAAAATAAAAAAAAAAGTTATGGGTTATCTACCTAGAAACATGCGAAATTAATTTGAATTTAGTATTAATCCATAAGGAATGACTTCAGTATTTTTTTTTTGTCAAATCGAAATAACCCATAAAAAAAGTGGTGCACACTTTAATATAACCTTCTTAGTGGGTTATTTGGTGTGCATCACATTTTGTATGTATTGTTTCATAGACAGAAAAAATATTACAGTAATTGATTAATAATTCATTTTGATATTTTTGACTTTTGACCCGGATTTTGATATTTTTTCGACAGGTTAATAGTAGGATATCCTGGTTCTCAATTAATTACGAGCAACCAAAAGTAATAAATCAAATATATAATCGGTGCATTTTGGGGGATAAGTTAACTGTTTTTCGATTACCATGATGAGTTATGTATATAAAGCATTAAACAGTTAACTTTCCTTAAAAATGGTTCCAATTAAAATTTTGAATTTTCTAATTTGTGTTTCTCTTGCTTGACCATAAGGATGTTACACCACACAGAAGGTTACCTGTCGCAAAAAATATAAATTCCGGAGTCAAAAGTTGGTAATATGAAAATGGTCGATTGGAATGATAAAATACACGGGTCATTTGAATTTCTTAACAGACATACACACACTCTTATTAATTGATGTTGTAGTAATCTGCAGTATTCATAAATGTTCAACAGAGTACTGTGACGTCAAATATAGAAATTAATACTTTAGCAATTTGGTACATTCGAAGTGGCCTTTTGTATATATTGTTTAGTATATATATAGAAACCTTAATTCTTACCCGGCGCCTGCAGGTGGTGAAGGATCATTATCGCTACCATAAATATCTATGTCATTAACAGTATCCTGAAACACAAAAGTATGCATAAATGAATATCACATGATAAATTTAAGACTCTCAATGATATATCTGAAACACATCTCATGTGTAACAAAGTAGAAATTTGACATAATCATACAAATGGTGATACAAGCATATAATTTGACACAAACGTTCTTTATTGTGTCCTTAAGCATATTAGAGCGGTAGCCAACAAATGTTTGCACGGTGGCCATCTTATATTTAGAAAGGACATCATTTTACTCAATAGTAGTGATTGAAAAAAGATTCACAACTTGTTTAACGTGGTGGCAACTATTGAAATACAACTAAAAATGACTTTAAAATATGTTAAACAGACAGGAATTTTTGAAATAAATTAACACTTTCGGTTACGGTGGTAAAAATTGATGAAATTGAGTGATATAATGGGGATGAAGATTTGTGATGAAAAGGTCCTTTTAATAGATAGATTATTTTTAAAGATAAACAGAGAGGTCGAATGATGTATTCCTCTTCCATATTTTTCGATGTATTTCGTTTACAACTACAGGAACACAATGTTTTACAGTTAGGGTCAGCTCTATAACACTTGCATATTCAAGAATACGTTTTCATCAACGTTGTATTCCTCATATTGCAGCAAAGTCTGCTTATTGTGTCAATTTGGTGTCCAAAGCCCATATGATGTGTTTCCTTAACACATCTCCAATCAATCGGAATAAGTACTGTAGATGTTGTTTATGTGTGAATACCTGTCCACACACATGACCAACTTGAAATGCATCTCGTTTATTGTGCGGAAACAGTTAAGCTCTGTTAGTTGGAATAGAGGTTGTTAAAATATCGTACAAAATAATAACAAAAATACTATATAAGCTTAACTAACCAAATGCAAGTTCGTGATCAATTGTCTATACCCCTCGGTTACGTCATCAATTATTCTCCACGTGTATCATGCTGACTGCTTTCCATTTTTCTCTTCCAAGTAATGACAGTGTAATATCCGATGAACGTATGAAAAGGGCAAAGTCAATGAGTTCAGGCCATCAGAATGATCAATTTTGCGAATCTGAAGTCATTGCCATCCTTTTCCAAATGCAACCAAAACTGTTTTTACTTGTAGTGTTTTGAATAGAGATATAACAAAAACAACTACATCAGTTTCTGAGCTGATGTCAGAATTGACGTACATCCCTGTCAAGCTGCACATCTGTATGAAAAACATAATTGCGATTGCTTCCTAGTGGTTACATGGACGGAGATTCATTATAAGAATTTGTCTAATCATCTTTGCCTTTTGTCACAAAAATAGTTTTGTCAGATTGAGCTGAGCGAATTATTTAGTCAAAGAAATGAAGCAATTCTTGTTTGTTTTCGTCCACTCAAGGCAAGTTTGCCAAATTGTTTTGATTCTTTTTGATGCCCATTATTTTACCCTGGATCCATCAACCCTGATTCTACGGGTTTATGTTTTTAGGCTTAAGACCAATAACTATTTTATAATGTGATATCTGTACCTGTCAACCTAACTTATACCCATTCTGTCAACTCATCAATAGATATTCATGGTTTTTGAATGCGAGTTACATCTCTGAGCAAAATAAGAGGTTCTGTTTTGTTTTTGTAAGCTATAGCTATTCAGGTTTCATGTTCATGTAAGCATCAGGAAGTCAAGGCTACTTTTAAAATTTTTGTAAACTTGTAGATAATATTAATTGATCCTTTCTTACGCTAACATGTTCTTACATTTGATATTGAGAAATAGAAAGTATATATGGTCCAATGAAAGGTGATGTCGGTGTTATTTAGCTAAGGTTGTGGTTTTGAACCGCAGCTGTGGTAAACACTTTGTCTTGAAATAGATAAGAACAAACCACAACATTCATTTAACGTTTAACTACAGCTTCTTCCAGTTGAATAACGAGTAAATATTTCAAGTTTCTGATGTTAAGATATGCATAACCTATGTTTAATAATGCATCATTAAACTTTCTCTTCTAGTTTTAATTTTCAAAGAATAATAGTCCAAGATGCACACCAAGTGGTGTATCAAAATCAGCGGGGATGTCTGTGTTGTATGGTCACGTTCTAGGTTTATGGATGGTAATTAGACATTTATAGTTGTTCAGCTGAGATAAGAGTCGCGACTGAATGTCATGTTTATGCTCTATCATTTTCATCAACTGCAAAAACAAGATAATTTCAGAGACCATGGAACAATAAAATGTTGTCTTTCAGTAGCTTTCTTGCAGCAAATCATATCAGCGGTTGTTGTCGTTTGCACAGTGTCATTGTCATCACAAGCAAACACGATAGATGGTCATATACGTTTGTTTAAATATCAGAAAGACATATCTGCCTTTGTATTTGCTTCCAGTTCTTACATTTTTGTAGAAGCTTGTCAGGTGCATACTCTGTACCTGTGCAGAGGTAAAACATAGTAGTGTAAAACAAAACTCAATCTTTCGTCATATAGGTTTGCTGGATAAGCTCATCAAAACACTACTGACTATTCTGATTTTTTTAGCTTCAAAGATGAATGTTACCTGCTCAGCTAATGTATCCTGAGTTAAACTGTTTTCAACATCTGTTTTTTTTTTCTCTTCTATGGTCTCTCTCTGTTGTATACAACGGCAAGCCACGAAGGGTTATACTTAATGCATTGTGTTATGACATCACCATTACTTTATTTTGTCAACAGCTGTTTATTTTGCAGTACTGTTACACAGCCAATTAATCGTTGTTTCATTTTCATTGTCATTTCAAAGCACTATGATTTCAAAAGAGGGACGAAAGATACCAGAGGGACAGTCAAACTCATAAATCAAAAAAAAAACTGACAACGTCATGGCTGTAAATGAAAAGGAGAAACAGACAAACAATAGTACACATGACACAACATAGAAAACTAAAGAATAAACAACACGAACCCAACCCAATAGTAGTGATTTCAGGTGCTCCGGAAGGGTAAGCAGAAACTGCTCCATATGTGGCACCCGTCGTGTTGCTTATGAGATAACAAATCCGGTAAAAAGTCTAATTCGGTAGTTCACATTTATGAAAGCGAAAGGGATTGTAGTTACGACGTAAGGAACATGTCCGATATCATTTGTGAAACGGTTATTCCATAACGGTCAACCAACTCGTGATGGCGTCCGCAAAAATTTACGAAGAGATGATCTCATCTATAAAAAAAAAATGATAGGAAATGCAAGCACGGGAATGTCGTATCAATTGGGAGATATATACATCGTATGCAGGTGCTGCTGGAATGTTGCTAAATAGAAATGGAAAGGTTCACAATTAGGAAACTTAAATCATCTCTCTTTGTTCAATTGTTATTGTTTTCAATCGATTGCTAGATGTAATTCAAGATATGAGATAGACTTAACTGTATCTGTTTTTTCAAAAACACCCCGTATCAGATTTCGACCAATATAGTGCCTAGAACTTATCTCTAGTGAATAAATTGCGGTTTCAGCTTAGCACGAATAGGATATAGATGAAAACATAAGTTTATATTTTTTGCAGTTTGTCTAACCTTATTATATATCATTATCACAATGTCAAATTTGATACTTACAACATTTTCATCAAGATCAGGATGGTTTGTTTGTAATCCGTCGTCCAATACTGCAATGACGATACCAGAACCGGAGTAACCTGCTGACCAGGCGGCATCAACTGTCATTGATGGGGTAACATCACCATTCTGAAAATGAAATTTATTCGTGCATTTAATCAATTCGTGACAATTTTGGTTTTTTTCAAGAACGCACGTTCATTACATTTGAGATATGATTTTCCTTAAAATAATTACGGAATAATGTAACAGGGGTCTTTCAATAAATCATTAGATAAGAATATAATCATAAAGATGAACGTCAAGAGATTAAAATGCTCACTTGAACCTTTGTGTCTGGTGAACTAAACTGACATATAACCCTAAATACAAAAAATACAAGAAAACAGAAAGTTAAAGACCACTTGGTGCTGGTATACAAACCAAAGAAACATTGCATTGTCGAGTGTATAACTAAATTTTTCCAATTCTTAACCGATTTATTCTTTTCCTTACTTGTTGATTTTTTTTTGTATTTAAGGTCAAACGATACATATTTTTATCACACACGGAATACTTTAATTAACTTAATTTGCATACAAGCTAACCATAGGTGGAGCCTATATATAAAAGAAGATGTGGTTTCACTGCCAATGAAAAACTCTCCACAAGAGACCAAATGACACAGAAATTAGGTCACCGGCCTTCAACTATGAGTTTATGCCGTAGACTTTCATTATAATTTAGAAAAAAAAAACATTTTATGACATTTAAGTATTTAATTGCATTTGATCATTCAATACTTCGTATTTCGCGAGATATAGTGACAATTTGATTTTTGTCTACAATACAATAAGGAAAATTTGAAACGAAGGATGATCATTATCGATAAATAAAGGTAACAGTAGTATACCGCTGTTCAAAGCTCACAAATCGTTAGAAAAAACATATCGACTTCAAAAATGTTGATCACTAAGCTTGTCATTAAAAGTAAAAGATATAAGAATGTAAGATATAGATACAAGAAGATTTGGTATGAGTGTCAATGAGACAATTCTCCTTCCAAGTCCAAATTTGTAAAAAAAAAACATTAAAGGTCAAAGTATGGTCTTCAACACGAAGCCTGAGCTAAAACCGAATAGCAAGCTAAAAAGGGCACAAAACAAGCATTCTAACCGGAAAACCTACGGTCTTGTCTATATAAAAAAGATAAACACTTATGATCCACATCAACAGCCGACAACTACTGAACATCAGATTCCTGGCTAACATTAGACTGAACAAATAAATTTAATCTATGACATAATGTAAAAACAAAAGCAATAAAACAAATGTTTAATAAATAAAGGCAAGAGTAATATACCTCTGTGAAATATTAAAGAAGCCATCAGTGGCGGATCCAGAAATTTTCATAAGTGGGGGCCCACTGACTGACCTAAGAGGGGGCCCGATCCAGTCACGCTTCAGTGATTTCCTATATAAGCAACCAATTTTTTTCCCAAAAAGGGGGCCCGGGCCCCCTGGGCCCCCCTAAATCCGCCTATGGCCATTACCATGAACAAATAACTGTATCGCCAAATATAATAATGTGCACAGGTAAATCACATAAATTATGTTGTAAGGTATACGGTATAAATGGAGATAGAAATAAATATTTATGTTGTTTATAGTAGTACGAGACACAGAAGTGAAAGTTTATAATCATACTAAACACAATTGAGCTGGTATATATTGAAAATAGAGAGATGTGATATAACCCTAAATAAGTAAACATTAAATAACAAAAAAAAACAACATTAAAATTAAATCAACTGATCAAATTAACACGAAAGTACGATTTGCGAGAACTCGCAGGTACTGAGACGTTGTTGCAAGCCAAAGATATGAATTTATCACAATTAATAAAAGATTTATATTCAAAGGGAGATAATCATGATAATAAATTAAATAAAATCAATCAAATTTAGCAAAATAGCACAGAAACTTGAATAAGTCAAACTTACCCAAATGTTTTCTGAATTATGAATTGATCTGCACATTTCTCGAAAATAAGGAAATATGTTTTACATTGGACTTCATTTTTTTTTATATACATAAGGCCGTTAGTTTTCTCGTTTGAACTGTTTTACATTGTTTTATCGGGGCCTTTTATAGCTGACTATATGGTATGGGATTTGTTCATTGTTGAATGTCGTACGGTGACATATAGTTGTTAATGTCTGTGTCATTTTGCTATCTTGTGGACAGTTGTCTCATTGCAATCATACCACATCTTCTTTTTTATATTCGAATGAACTTCCATTTCAAAAAAATTAAATTGACCTAACATGTATCCTAAATGACAATGTTTTCATTTTGCAAAAAAACTTATACAAAAGTAAATTCTTAAATGTAAATGCATTGATTCATAATTTGTTAAATATCCAATTTTGTTTTTAATCAAAATCAAAGAAATCATTTACAATATGCATAGCACTAAGTACGAAATGACGATAATATTTATATATGACATTGTCTTGACTATTTGGCCTTTGTACTTTTTTTCCATAAGACATCATTAAAAGCTTATATTATTAAAAATTACTTTTAAACGAATAGTTTGCTTGTGACATTTGTAATTGATAAACCTACCAAATGCCAAAGATTGTTCCATTCTGTGTCCAAAGTTCTTGTTACTCTGACATGGCCTATTTCTTGTTGAACCCATATGATCTACAATTGAATATTAACCAACGTTAAAATACGAATGTAGTCATTTCGGTGTGCCAGTTTCAATACATTAAACTCATCATTCATATCATTATCAGCATTAATCAAATTACTTAGTATAAAGATCGAACATTCAAACTTTTCTGTGCTCTAGAATCGAATGGTACTGTTCTGTCATTCTCGCCGATTAGTTGATATCGTTCTGATAATACTTACCACTGATTTTAATTTGATTGAAATACATACCATGTGTCCACGCATTTGTAAATACAGCTATCTAACAACACTTCGATCTAAATTAAGTTTTAAACACATTTTGAGAGAATCTGGTTTTGTCCAAATGATACACACATTCAAAATCTCAGCGGTAAACATCTTCGGAGCGTTGTAAATAATGTGTAAATAAAGCGTGTAATTTAATCCGATTAAAACAAAACATCAATTGAAGGCAGCAACGTTGTGCTATACCTATGATTCTTAATCTTTAAAGGTTCATTGTTTGTTTTATACCTGAACGTGGAACTCGGGATAACAGACGTGAGTTAAAAGAAACGCGAGATGAGTGTAACAGGCGTTTTACTAACGAAACAAGATCGAACATTCACAGTAACAAGAAGTAATATTCGCAGAAACTATTGACTTTAATTCACGTTTAAACAACACAGTCTATTTTGCTGGGAAAAAAAATGTATTCAACCAATGAACGAAATATAAACCATACCTTTACATGAATAGATTTGTTTATTTGTTGTTGTATATCATATCATATAGTGTTATCCAAATGAATATAATGATTCAAAGGCTTCTTTTAATTTGTTTTATTCAATTGCCATTAATTCTAGAGAAAGGGTGAATAGCTTTACGATTTCTAGTTGAACTAGTTTTTGGCCTCAGTAAGATATTAACCCCAACATTGATGCTCTAAATAGTATCAAAGAAAGCCTAACAGAGCGTGAATACCTAATGAAAGTAGTTCGTGATAAGAGTAGTCCGTACCTTTTATTCAAGAGACCATGACATACACTTTTTCTAAGTTTCTTTTCACCTCATGAGATAAACTAATTATTGATACCGTTATATGTAGAGATAGACTGAAAAAAATATAGAAACATAGTCAATGAAATTAAATTTTATCAGAAAACAGGGCGAAATTTGGTTATTCAACAATTCAATCCATCAACCTACAATTGTATGGAGTAATATAGGAGAAAGGTTCGATGATTAGAGTCGTTTGGTTCAGTTGATAAAGATTTATAATTGAAGATACGTTTCAGTGTCAAAACCCTTTTTTATATAGGATTGAACTCATCTTTTCTAGAGGTTATTACAAATGTAATGTGTAAATGGACGATTAACTCACAAATTGAATAAAAGTCCGAAGATGGAGGAAGACACCAGATCTACTTTAAAAGACGTAATTGTGAATTGTATAAATTAATGGCAGCATAAAAAGGCGTCCTCTTGAAAGTGCAACACCATTATTACAACTCACTGTTTAACGATTCTTTAACCATGAAAATTAAAAACCCTATTAAACGCGTACTAAATAAGAAAGTTGTTTTGTGCTTCATATTCATCGAAATGTCCTCTATTGGTCCATATTTTTGATGAAAAAAATACTTGTATCAACTAGAAAAATAATCAATCTTTTTTTGTGTTTGAAGTCAGTAAATAATCATATGGCTTATTATTTGATCTTATGCAAATGAGTATTATCTTTGATTCATTATAGTTGTGAAATACTAATATTCGTGAATTATAGTAGCTGTGTATTATGAATAGCTGTTAATCACTGTAATGATCAGAGATGTGGATTACCTATAGCTGGGAAATATTTTGTCGCTTTCACAAATGTCAGAAAAAGTTAGTACAGATAAGTAGTAATTATGTTAAGGGTACCAGATATGGAACTGCAACATCATGGGTGGTAAATGTAATTAGGTGATAAAGGAAATAGCAGCACTATAATACATCAATCGGCAATCCTCGTGTAGATCCGGTAGTCTCTGTGTACGGAATCGAACGCGTTGTGGCGAATGAAGGTACGGAATCGGCCTAGTTGTGACAAATGTATTATACATAAAATGTCTTACCCCTGGACTTCGTCTCAATAAATTTACATCAGTGTCTTCTCCAAGAGTACTTAGTTTTTCCTTTGTTCTAGTCTGTCGAATCTGCGCTTTGATATATACTTCTTTTCCTATCCGAAACTGAAATAATTCAAAAAAAGGGTTAACATTCATTCGACATTCGTCCATTCTGAAATGATATCAATTTCATTTTTTTATAAAACTTATTACTTTGCAACGATTTGATAAATGTAAAACGCACACAAGTGAAATTGCAGATACGTGTTCTTCGTTGAACAGTTTAATCAAAATGAAATTAAAATATTCATTGAATTATGTCTGACGACCTGTTTTTAATGTGATCAACTCATATGCTATAAATTCATAATTGATACCAGGGTTAACACAACTGTCCAAAACAAACACCTTACAGAAAACTATAGTGCAAATAGATCCTAGGTGGTGCTGTTTCTGGCCCGGATGTATCAGCATTTCCTGCTCCATCGGTATCACATTTCATGACAAATCGCTTCTATGGTAGAAGGTATCCAAACCGTATATACATCGAAATGTAAAGGTAGCGGTATTTTGCCTCACATAAAAAATGCATGCACTTTTTATATTTACCAATTAATTTAAAGGATACGTATTAGCAAGATGAGTATAAAAACTTTGGCTTACTTTATCATAATGATTTTTATACTTTTCTTTAATCTTGTCAAATTTAAAATAAATTATGATTCAATATTCAATACTAAACACCCACACAGTCTTTTATGATAGATCTTTGAATACAGAATTATAAGTTTTTCATGAATGAAATACAAAACACTTAAAAGGTATGCGGTGATACACATGATTGAACAGCACTTACAAAAACGTGTAGTTTTATAGTTCACGTTGAATCAAAGTATATTATAACGTTGAACATGTACCTTTAATGTACAATTAATTCATCAGAACAAGTCCATATGTGACCTAGACATAGTAATAAATAATCTTGTATGGTACCTGATGCTTTATTGTAATGCAAGTGAAAGGTGTAGAACCAGGATTCAATCCACCATTTTCGACATAACGAAATGCCTTTACCGAGTCAGGAACATGACAGATGTGCTTGACCTTTTGATTTTTCCATTTGATAAGGGTCTCTCAATTTGAATAAGCCATATTTCTTATGTATAAAACAAATATAATACGGGAAAAACAAAGCTATGTAACAAAATGATGGTTAAGATTTGAAAATAACCTTAACATTCTGTATCTAGACCCCGAAAGATTGATTAGAAAAATAACCTCTACATGTTTTATTTAGACGCAGTAAAATTTGTTTCAGCAGTATCTCAGCTCATGAAAACCACATTCCACAGTCGTTGGCATTTGATGCGACTGTCATACAAATGAGAGGTTTAGCGTTATAATACAAATGAGAGGTTTAGAGTTATCATACAAATGAGAGGTGTAGCGTTATCACACAAGGTTCAATTCACCATGTTCTACATTGGAAAATGTTTGTACCAAGTCAGAAATATAACAATTGTTGTCCATTCCATTGATGTGTTTTATCATTTGATTAGGGACTTTTTGTTTTGAATTTTCCTCGAAGTATTTTTGTAATTTAACTTTTTTCTATGATACAAGGTATCGAAACCGTACATCAAGCGAACAGCAAAGGTATATGTTACGATAATAGTCTTCACATAAAAAAAATATGTCGGGTCATAATCTTTTAATAGTTTACAATTAATGTTATACATACGTATACCAGTTACATATTAGTATTAAAACCTTGGCTTCCTTTATGATTATGACTATATTTATCTTTTCTTTGATCTTGTCGAATTTCAAATAATTATGGGTTCTAGGTCAAAACAAACGAATGAAAATACACGGCAATCATGAATTGCAGTAACCACAAAGTCGATTAAATAAAAATAATTTTAACATTAAAAAAATCAAAAAAAGTACTTTTGAATGCATGTAGAATATCACAATGCGTTTTATTTGTTTCTAATGAAAACTCATTTCGCTTATCGCCTCTTTTCATAACTCTCTTTTAGTATCCGAAGTAGCTTTAATGCTCTACAAAAGAACAGAGGTATCCCAGGAATCTCATAATGAAAAGGTCAACAGTTTTACTAAATAACTTCATGAAACTACACAGTTTAAATAATTGCTATATAGGATGTGTGTAGTTTTATTTGGAGCTTAGGACAGATTAGACATTTAAAACAAAAATCTCCTAAAAATCGTTGAAACCCATAACAATTACTCTTTGCGATTAAATGTCGATTAAATATCAAGGGAAATAAAAAAAATCGTAATGAAAGAAAAACAGACGATATCATTGCCAAATGGAGAAAACAACGACAAACAACTACACGGAAGCAGTCAAACTATGACTACATAACACAATACACACAAAAAAAGGGAAACAAACCCCGGATGGTGCACGTATATGCCTCGGAAGGGTCAACAGTTCATGCTCCACTGTCATCGCACTTATGCAGCTTCTTGACAAGCAACATTATGATGATACATCGCGTGTGAGGGTACGAGGTATGCATATAGCCTTTATAGAAATATCAAAAGTAAAGGTAACAGAAAATAGCGTTGTAGTACTTGTTACGATGAACCTAGTATAAAAATATGTTATACTGTAACTAGTTGTCTTTATCTCCTAAATGTATTTACACAGCTATATTTTGTGCATTGTCAATTTCATTATAGAACACTTTCTCTACAATTAGGGGTTCAATAAGGGATGAACATAAGTTAAAAAATTGTGTTACGATTTAAAAAAAAGTATTTATTTATTAATTTAATTTGCAGTATGAAAACAATATTTGGTTAATGCAAAAATAAATAAACCTTTTTTGTAAATGATATTGGACAGTTACCATTTAATTACTTTGGAATTTATCCGAAAAGCCTCATCATGAGTTATGATTTTGATTGAATTGTGCGGTCAAATGTGAGATGAAAAGAAATACCCCTACAGAAAAAAAAGTTGAGGGCCAGTTGAAGGTCATGTAGCGGACAGTTGAGGGCTAGCTGTTTTAAGCAAAATAGTTGAAGGCTAGGTGTTGAGCATCTTAGCTCAGCTCAAATCTGACCAAGCACTGTATGTTTGATAGATGTCGCTCAACTGGCCCTCAACTGAAGATGGCCATTAAGTTGAGGAAAAGTTGAGCAATTGATCTTTGGTTTTGATATTGTTGAGCAAAGATGAGCATTCAGTCTTTGAAATTTTTGTAGTTGAGCAATAGTTGAACAATTAGAAATCTGACCTGGTGATATAAATGTTATGTGCCATCTATTTTTTCTGTGTATAGTGCAAATGAACTGGAAGTATTATCATATGTACACAAAGTTTGGAGCAAATTTAAGGGAAGCACATGTTTTTATACGTTTATCTGCATTTAAACTTAACTAAATCTTTGACATAAAGATAAGAAACAAACAGTATTTCTTTTATTATAAGATATATCAAATATTTAAGATTTATGTAACTAACAGTTATTTTTAGGGGCAAATCACAAAGGGATCACACTAACACAATTCCCTAAAGATCCTCAAACATATCAAATTTGAACTGGGTTTCAGCATGCATATGGCAAGCAAAGATGCCTTCTACCTATCATGAATAAAATATGAATTTTACAATGGATGTATATAAAAAAAGTTACAAATAACTGTATTGACATTTAGTAGTGCAGTGTATTCTTCTGATGACATGACTCTTGGATTTAGGAAGATTGATGTGTTAACACATATTTCTGGAAACATCTTTTGGTAAGTACATTGAATTAAATTTGATTTCCACCATTTTGGATAACTGTATATGCTCTTTTAGTTCAAAATAGTGATATAAAGTGTCTTCTTAACTTTTAAGGTGAAGAAAAAATTGAGACAATACATTTATGCATTAATCTATATATTGTCAAAATGTGTAAGACAGGAGACATATTTATTTTATTATTAAGACAATTTGTATTAGAAAGTATTACTAATAAAATAAGAATATTCTAATATAATGAATTTGGTATAAAACTACAGATCTATTCTTATTAACTAGATAACTTTTAAAAAGCAAGGATAAAGCATTCATGTAGTTTGTTGTGAGTTGAGATCTTTCAGCAGTATTTTGGCTATAAAAGTGCACAATTTAAATTTATTTTTTCTACAATGTGCAGTCATCAATTTGCAATTACAACATAATGCTCAAATTTTAAAGACATAGCCCTCAACTTTTAATGACCTGACCCTTAACCATTGACCACCTAGTTCTCAATTTGTAATGATCTGGTTCTCAACTGTTGGCCAGGTAGCCCTCAACTCTAATTGCTCAACTGTTGGACACCTAGCCCTCAACTATGATATTTTCTCAACGTTGCTTAACTAATTTGCATAAAGTTGAACATTGATAGTTGAGGGCTACCTAATTTGCATGGCTTAAATCTAGATAACCATCAACTGGCCCTCAATTATTTGCTCAACTGATGGCCAGCTAGCCCTCAACTTGCCCTTAACTGGCCCTCAACTGCTAGCTCATCTGGCGGCAAGTTGAGTAATGCAGTTGGTCTAGTGATCATTGTTTCTGTATGGGTACGAAGATGAAAAAATAGAAAGAAATGAAAACATATATCAAAAAGGAAAATTAAACACCCACCACAGTCTTTTATGATAGATCATTGAATAAAGAATTATAAGTTTTTTCATGAAGGAAATACAAAACACTTAAAAAGTATGCGGTGATAAACATGCTTGAACAACACTTACAAAAACTTGTAGGTTTATAGTTCACGTTGAATTGAAATATAGTATAACGTTATTCATATACCTTTATTGTGCAATGAACTCATCAGATGAAATACATATGTGACATAAACATAGTAATAAACAATTTTGTATGGTTTGAAAATCACATCTATATATTGTATTTAGACGCAGTCACATTTACATTGTTCATTGTACAATACAGGTACATGAATAACTCTCAAAAGCTTTAACATGTTTTATCTAGACGCAGTAAGATTTGAAAATAGTCTCAACATGTTGTATCTAGACGCAGCAACATAGATAGAAAATCAACTTCAACATGGTCTTTCTAAACGCAGTACGATTTAAAAATTACCCTTATCATGTTGTATCTAAACGCAGAAAGATTTGATAAATCAAACTCAACCATGTCAAAAGGTTGATCTAGAGAAAGTTAGGTTTTAAAACACTCTCAACATGTATCGAGACGCAATAAGACTTGAAAATAGATTTGACATGTTGTATCTCAACGCTGTACGACTTGAAAAATCATACTCAACAGATTATATCTAGATGAAGTTATCTTTGATAAATAACAATTTAAAGTCAATCACAAATTATCCTTTACACTTCGTTAGGTTCAAGTAAAATTGTTTGTCCTTTTATTATTCAACAATAATTAACAATTTATTGTGATATTGGTCAACATAATAAGTGTTAGAATTATGTCCAGTCTTGTATGATAATTTGATAATCATGTGTTCATATTGTCGATGAAAATAGCTGTACATAGGTCCATGGTAATTCGATAATTATGAGTGATTTTCGTCACGTCGCAAATAAATTTATTCTATTGATAAGATTGACAAGCGACATAATCAAAAAACAGAGATGACAACCATTTCTACAGTTAAAAAGAAGATTAGTCGTGCTCTAAAAAAAATTACTTACACGTCTGAGAGCAATATGTTCAGGTTTTGGGATTAAAAAAGAAAAAAAAATAGTACAGCGATTCATAAAAACAGTGATAATAGGAATACATTTTGTAACAGAAAAAGAAACACTTAAGATGTTGTTTGAAATCCGAAACAATAAAGATATTCTAAAAATGTGACTTTTCTTGTTTATCAAAAAAGTTCTTTTTTTAAATTTTTAATAGAAAAGCAATAAAGTAATCATGTACATGTATTACTGCTATGTTATTTTCATACAGTCATTATAGAGTAGCATCATATCAATATACCTGTCGACGGATCCGTATTTTGAGTGTATCACCCGTAAATTTACTACAAAAAAAATGCACGCAACAATTTATGATTTATAAAAATCATGAAAAATACCCGTTTTTTGTTAGTTCAAGGAAAATGATGTTAAAAATTTATCCTGGTATCAATGTGAATCTTAATTCACGTGAAATTCACATAATCATTTTCACGTGAGTTTTATGTATAAACTCGTTATAGGGTAATTTCGCGTGCAATTTTCCATATAAATTTCAGGTGAGATTCAAATGAAATTCACATGAAAAACATTCTGCCTGTGTATAGGGACAATACAATTTTGTATTTTAACTCAATGTTGGTTTTATCAATTTCCATTAATTTTCAATGGAAACAAATTGATTGAACATTTTTTTAATTTTAACTCGAATAAATGCTTAAACAATTTAGAATCAAATAACGTAACGAAAATAATACATGCCTCCTCGCTTGCAACAACCTGGATTTCTACCAAACTTTGACAGAAGCTTGTTTACGATTAAAAGCTAGTTTCTAGAGTGAGGGAAATTTTGTAAATATGTGTTTCCTATTTTTTGGAATATTTCTTATAAATTAATTTAGTTTTTCTTCCAGTTAACATTACATAGTCTGCAGTTGAAGTTTTTAAAACATTTATTAGATTCATAACCCATCCTAAATTTTTACCAAATTTGAACATAAGCTACTATCTAGAGGAATTTGTTTAATAAGTATCTCCCCATTTAAGTTGAGCCTGCGACTAACAACATAAGTACGCGAGACATTGGTTACCAAGGACCCTTATGATTTTTTTTATATGAGCGCTCTTTACAGCTAATATTAGAGTTCGTTAAAACAAACGAATATTTCTTTTCCTCTAACTTTTCGTTGAATTTGTATAACCTACGATGAAAATTAAACTTTATTAATCATTTATTTCATCAAAATTCCTTCCTATCATAAAAGTCCTACTACAATATCTTTACAAAACTCCCAAAGGAACTCTAAATTCTTTTATTGATGTTCTCCGTCTAACAGCTAATGTATCCTACCTGATCAATATACTCAAATCCTGGATGTTCCTTATTAAACCATAGATTTGGATCGTCTTCTCTTGATGTTGTGAATACTATCCTGTTAGTGAATTCTCCATCTCTATAATCTAATCTTCTAAAACCAAGCACCGAATGAAAGAAATATACACTAAGAAGCGAAATATATGTTTTCATTTTTTTAATTCAAAAGGCTAGTGTTGAAATAAATCAAATATTTTTTCGGAATATGTCACGTTAATAATATGAATATAATCGTGTTATTGACCCAAGGACTTTTTTATCGTATCAATAGTTCAATATATCTATCTATCTATACATATATATATATTATTGTTACACTTCAGAAACTTTTTACGATGTCATTGGCTAGGTGAATTTGTAAACTTTTTTTGATACCCATAGATGTGTATGATGTATCTACATGAAATTCAATCAATAAAGCACATTTATAATTTGATGTAATTTCAAAACGTGAATTAACAAAATACCGAACTTGCAGAAAAATTTAAAACGGAAAATCCATAATCAGATGGCAAAATTGAAAAGCTCAAACACATCAAACTAAAGGAAAAACAGTTTTCATATTCATTACTTGATATAATCATTTTCTTATGTACAAAATTGCGGATATAACCTGGTGTTATAGATAGACCTATCACCTATGTGAGAGTCGAATAAAATTCCATCATATTGACACTAATGTGTTAACAAAACAAACATACATGATAGGTTAAAGTGTCATAAATACGCTTCTTTTTTTTTGCCTTTTTGTTTATGACAATTGATATATTCATTGCACTAGAAGATGTTATTTTCTGTTTATGGTGTTGCTATATGGCAATACATGTACGTGAAAATACAGCCAAAAGAATACGCAGGGCAATACATATTGTATATCAATGAGAAGGTTAAATTATGCTATCTTCTTATAAGAAACTGCGAGTTTTCAGACTTATGGATGGCAGTATTTTATATAAGCACTGCCAAGTTAATTCATTTAGTCCTTCTTTCAGTAGTTGCGAGTGTCAGGAAGGCATGCTTTCGAATGAGCAGGTTAACAATTTAGTCTTTTTTTCAATACACGTAGCTGCTAGAGTCATGAGTGTTTGACGGCGATATTTCAAATGAGCAGGTTAAGAACTTTGGTATTTTTTTCAATACACGTAGCTGCGAGAGTTATGAGTGTTTGACGGCGATATACTTCAAATGAGCAGGTTAACAATGTTGGTATTTTTCAATATACGTAGCTGACATTGTTATGAGTGTTTGACGGCGATATTCTAAATGAGCAGGTTCTGTGCTGTCAAATTGTATTTTTTGTAGGAGCTTTGTGACTGCGCAACTGTCCGATGGTAGAACGGCAATATTTCAAATAAATGGGATAAGTTCTTGTAAATTAGTCTATTTTCAGTACCGGTGAATGATCAGACTGTAGGTCGCAATTTTGCACATGAACATGTTCAGTACTTTAATCTGTTTTTCAGAATTTGCGAGTGTTCAGAGTGTATATAAGAAGGCAATATTTCAATTGACAGGTTAAGTACTTTTTTTCTCAGTAACTGCGAGTGTTTAGAGTGTAAGACGACAAGATTTTAAATGAAAGGTTAAGTACTTTGTTCTTTTGTCAGTAACTGCGAGTGTTTAGGGTGTAAGAAGGTAAGATTTCAAATGAAAGGTTAAGTACTTTTTTTCTTTTTTCAGTAACTGCGAGTGTTTAGACTGTAGGAAGGCAAGATTACAAATTACAGGTTAAGTAGTTTGTTCATTTGTCAGTAACTGCGAATGTTTAGGGTGTAAGGAGACAAGATTTCAAACGACAGGTTAAGTACTTTGTTCTTTTTTCAGTAACTGCGAGTGTTTAGGGTGTAATAAGACAAGATTACAAATGACAGGTTAAGTACTTTGTTCTTTTGTCAGTAACTGCGAATGTTTAGGGTGTAAGACGACAAGATTTCAAATGACAGGTTGAGTACTTGTTTTTTTTTCTTTTTTTCGGTAACTGCGAGTGTTTAGGGTGTAAGAAGGCAAGATTTCAAATGAATCAAATTTCAGTAGCAGTGAAAGTTCAGAGTTAAAAACGGCAAGATTCTGAATATGAGCAGGTTAAAAGAAATTGCCCTTTTCAATAGCTACGGGAGTCTAAGAAGAACGGCTATATTTCAAATCAGCAGGTTAAATCAAGATTTATACCGAACGGACGGATTTTCTACATGTTCTGCGATAGATTGATACCAGGATTTGATATCTTAACTTAAGTGACTTTTGCATATCCGACCTGTTATTTAATAGGAGTGTTTTTCGTATCGAAATAATAATGTATGTTTACTTCAAAAGGGAAACATATCGTATAGCGGGTTATTTTTCGCGGATGTACAATTTTGCATTGTTCATTGATAAGAGTTATATAATATTTTGATTTTTGCGCTGACAAATTCTTATTGATTTTTGTTCTTTTTATCATTTTCAGACATTATTGCAAATGTGACATAACAGATCCGAATAAGTTTTCGTAAAATATATGTTCAATTAGTCAAAAATGAACAAATGGCAAAATGACTTTCTGATATAATCAAATTTGTTTTAAAGGTAACTATTTATAATTTATCTGATTTGTTCTCTTCTATTTTAAAGCCGCTTTCAATTATCATATTCACATTATTACTGACAAAAGTTATAAAAATGTAATAGTTGGTCATAAATTGTTCACTAACCGTAAGGAATTATCTATATTATTTTGTAAAGTTCCGCCCCGCGGTTCCTTAATAGTTATCCCACAAGGACGCGGTGTGTCAGTGTAAGATCACCCAGCTGTTTTAGATTAGACAAAAAAACATTTACAATTCATAAAATCTAGTTTAGAACGCCACACAACCGTTGCAATATACTTTATATATAGTACTATATGATGTATACCTTTTATGACTCCAAACACAATGAGTAGATATCAAACAATGTCAACTCGCCCCACTTGCCAATCGGCCCCTACTGTATCGCCACTTTATAAAAAAATCGCCCCACTTTTGTTTACCGACTCGCCTCACTTTTGGAAAAGAGTAAAATCAACTTGAACAATCAGTCTGAAAACTCACTTATTAACGAAAAAGGTTTAAACCCACTGAATAAAGTCTGACAACTCGCCCCACATATATGAAGATCTTTCTTCCTTCAACTATGTCAAATTACTGCCAGTTCGTATCCAGTCTTCCTGGCGTAGTTGTATGTGTCGTGGCTTGATATGCTAAAGGTCTCAAGTTCGAATCCCCGCTGGATTTTTTTTACGTGAATTTTGATAGATAGTCTTTTCCGTATAATTGATTATAAGTTTTATAATGGATTTGACATTCCCGCCAAAATGTTACAGAACAAAAGAAAGCATGCATAACTCAAACTGGGGTGATCTGGTAGGGTGGTCCAGCTCAGATCACCCCTGTTAGAACAAAGGAGCTGGGATGTAATCTCTATGAAGTGTTTCGATATTATAATTAAAAAAAATCCCCCATAGACAGAATGGAATGAAAGTCGCTTTTAACATTAATTTGACTTAATTTTAAATGTTGCTTTGATACAAGTTATATGTCTCCTTGACACAGAAATGTGGATATCTTAAATACAAATAAGAGGAGAAAACTGTTATAAGGAGTACGACTTCCAATGTTTTACAAACTTATTTAAACCCCGTTAAATACTTGAAACACTGTAACTGATTTCGTAAATAAATGTGTATATATATAATTCATTGATCTTTTAGATATTCAGTTAATTTGTTTTTCTTCTGAATGTCGCTAATAGTAAAAACTGTCGGCTTCTAAAATTGAACAAAATTGATGCGTTCCTAAACGCTATATAAAATTACTACACTAGTTCTTTTTTATTTTTCCTGGTCAAGTGCAGCTGCTAAAATAAAAGGGTATGCGACCTGGGCTAATTGGTTATTTATTTGTCAGGAAATAATTGAATAAAGTTATTTGTTATCGTTAAAAAAAAAAGTAAGTAAAAACTGTCGGCATTTTAAGTTGTTTAACAAAAATGATGCGTTCTTTAGTGTAATTGTGATATAAAATTACTACACTACTTTAGTTCTTTTTACTACATATGCTGTTTATAGCTCTGGGTTGGAATAAATATAAGGTTCTTTAGAAATTTATTATAATTAACAGTATAAAAAATATATTGTGGATTCTACTTCAAGAATTCGCTACGAAATACATTCGATGCTTTTTGTTTTGTTGGATTGCTGTTTCATAAGCTTATTCTCTTGGCACCCTAATTTGTTAAGTTAAAATCACTATAGCACAATTGCATTAAGCCTTTTTTTTTATTATTTTAAACAAATCAAAAACTCTACATTACAAGGGGGAATACAGCAGAACAATACATATTCCTTTACTTGTTAGAACATTTAAAATTAAATCACTTATAATATTTATAATGAGTAAGTCGATCCGTATTAATCTTTACTATCCGCCTTATAGAGACATACTAAAACCAATACAGTTATATCTATTAAGAATATTCACTAAATTGACTTGTATATGACATTAAAACCAATGGCGTGGCACGGGTTTTTAAATCGCATAGAGTATTCATATCCTTACATGTGGGCGCAGGTTTATAGAAATGGAAAGAGATCATGCTTATGACGTACAAATCTAGCTGAGTAACCAAAAAGATCCTCGTGCTTAAAGGTTAAGACTAATGATTTTTAAATCACTTAATAACCTTACAAAATTATCTACGTGTTTAGTCTTTTTCATCGTTAATTCACAATTGTATGGAGTATACAGATATCCGCCGATATGTATCAAAGTGTAGTAATAAGGTGTGTTAATTTATTTGGACATGAGAGAAATATTATAAAAATACCTTTTCATAATAAGCCTACATAAAAATTTGGAATGACCTGCATTACGATGCACTTACAATGTCCCTTAATCAATTGAATGGAACTACTGGAGCACCTGAGATCACCCCTACTTTGTGGTGGGGTTCATGTTGCCTATTCTTTAGCTTTCTATGTTGTGTCATGTGTACTATTGTATGTCTGTTTGTCTTTTTTATTTTTAACCATGGCACTGTCAGTTTATTTTCGATTTATGAGTTTGACTGTCCCTTTGATATCTTTTGTCCCTCTTTTAGATCTATTTGCATCCTTTAATAATCATAAAAAGAAGATGATCCCTGCTTATTTGTTTTAGTATTTTTTCGGGGGATGGTGGAGGGAAATGGGTGTATGACATTGGCAAATTTATGAATCGAATTAGGACAGCAATACATAGAAAAATGGAATAGACAAACAAAAGTCCATGCCCACGCTATACACAAACAAAGTTAAGATAGATTAGGCAAAATCTGAGAATTATACCAGGTACGCAGAAACGTTTGAAGATCCTGTTAAAAAATTGACACCAGTCGTTTTTATCAGGTTTTCAAAATAATCGTCAGTTGATAAAATTGAACCTCACTAGAAACATAATAACAAGTCTCATTATAAAAATAAACCTTATGAAAAAGCTTGTTAATGAAACAACAAATAAGAAATGCACCGGACGAAGATACAAACATCTATTATATGTCACCGTCCTCCGACAAATGTTTCACTATCGCTCGGGAAAAAATAATGACAAATATAATGCTAACCCATGTTAAAACTACAATAAGGTATAGCTTCCATTAATTATTTCTTAAATATGCCGAATCAAAATAAACGTTTCACTTACTTACTTAGACCGTTATTTACATGTGAATACGAGCATAATTACGTTTATAAAGAATTATTAAAACATCAAAAGAAAAACAAAATCACAAACAATTAATAAATTTCTTCAAACAACCCCGTTTGATCCTCACAAGATAGACCGTTTGTTAAAAGTATGCATATACAAATGAAACGAATAGTTAGCTCCCATACTCCCGTACTTAAAAGCTTAATGAATTGCATGACCAATTCTAAAACCTTTTTCATTATGCTGCCAATATTTCATCAATCATTTCCAATTTAAAACATTCAAATTTATCATCAAAGTATAAAGATATTTATTTGCGAAATCAACATGGGCGGCTTGTTTGAGTGTGTCAATTTACGGGAAGTTCCTAATATAAACATCAAAAATCTATTTACGAAACATACTGTTATTTAATTAATCGTCAATACAAAATATTATATTAGATTATGAGTGTAGGTAGATTTGAATGTTAATCTATACAAATATAGAATTCTAGATACCTACGCGAAAAGTTAATCATTTATCCATGTATTTGAAGATGACTGTACTATTATATATATGCCGAAGGTCTATCTGACCAAATACTAGTTTGATTCTCATATGTAAATTGTTGGTATCTAATTAGAATTTTCTTTATAAGCGCTATCTGGAAAGAAGAATATATCTTTTCGAATATACGTCGTTGCATCAGGGAACAAGCAATAAAAATCAGTTGAAAAGGCTCAACTCATCAGATGTATACACATATAAATACATCTGAACATCTAACAAAACAAAGAGTGGCCGGATACATTTATATTCAAAAAAAGAAAAAAAAACACTTAGTACAGATCTGAGAGTGCTTATATGAACTGGCAGCTAGTTAAAGCCAGGACTAAAATATCAATCAGTGCACATTCAACATAGAATTTATTTAATGTATCCCCGTCACTAGCAGTCAGAGAAAAACATGATATTTTGTAATTTCAAATTTTAATAGGTATCGACAGTTTGTAGGACCGTGAAAGTATATATGTGTTATATTTAGTATGTATTTTGGCAAAAACAGTTAACAACACCTTGAAAAAAAAAGGTTAACAGAAAAGGTATTTGCATAAGTTTACCTGTATCGTACTTTAATTCCAGACCCGGTTTACAACATCAGCGAAACATTTAAGAAATGCTATTTTGTTTTGAATAAGTTTTTTACTTGCAGACTACCTCTATGTACCAAATCGAGAATTCATTTACGGTTTTAAGTAATGTGTGGTAACGAAATCCCTGATTTAATAATTTACTAGGAATACATAGATAACGTTCATTGAAATCTCATACTTCAATACAGGTATGTGCATAGCGAACGAAATTGGCATACAAACACCGTAAGACGGTGCAATGGGAACATCATCGTCCGAAAAGGGAAAATTAACAACAGGGAAAGAAAAATCATCCCCTTTGTCGTAAATTTTTATAAAGAATTTCTGTTGTAACACTAGTACTGCAATAACTTGATTTATTAAAAGGAAGTTACTTTTAGTAAATTTCAGCAGTAAGATAATCCTTGATTATTAACCGCAAACAAATATCATCAAGATAACGGTAAGTGTTGTTGAACTTTACCACGTTTGGTTATAAACCGTGATTCATAACAATAAGGAAAAAGTCTGCTAATAAAAGGGCGCAATTGGTGCCGACAGGAATACCAACAATCTGTTGCCAAGGAGAACATTCGTGCTTTCATGATCTAATCACACATCCAGTCAGTTAATCTAGCATATATTCGAAAACAAACGCTTTATAAGAATTGCAGGAAATACATGTAAAATTGCAACCAGATTTATCAAACGACCGTTACGTTAGTTAGGATTGTTTTGGATAAGATTGTCATGATTGTGTTACAAGTGAAGCAAAAAGAGAGGAAAAGACAAAACTGTCAACCGAATCAAATAAACCATCAAAAGTACGTAATTTATCTTAATCTAAAAAAATTGGTTAATTCAACTTTTTTCATGTATTTCATTACATACTTACACCTTATATAAGAAAGCCAGATTTTGATTGGTTGATAGCCAGTGTATTTTTCGCGTATTTTAATTTTTTTTTCCTCGTTTCAAAAAATTTTGCCTGTTTTTCACCACTGCCGGTGAATTTGTCGCAAATACCATGGTATTTGCAATTTTGGATATTCCTTTTAACCCTCTCATGCATCTTCGCGCAATTTTTTTCAGTTATCAGATATGACGTTATATAAAAAAGCGAGCTAACGCGAATCAGTACACGTATAATTTCCGCGGTTCTATGATTGTATCCTCTTATCCTCAAAATATGCATAAACATGTTCATGAATTACATGTTTCAAGTTAAAACAAATAATATCCACCTGTACAGAGAGTTTCAATCCAAATCTATTGTGTTCAATTAAACAGATATATCGTGTTATGAAGGGGTATTGGCGAAAAATACGAGTCTTGGGACCGAATTTCCCTCGCCTAGCGCCTTGACTGGTATTTTTCGCAAATACCCCTCCGTAACATGATACATCTGTTCAAAAGTTAACGATAAGTTCTTTCATCATAGTAGTGTTATTTTAAAATTTTGTCTTTGGTAATTCATTATTTTACTACAGCAATTGACACATTTTCAATATAACAGGTACTGTAGTTCAGGGACTCTTTAGAAGCACCGAAAGATTATGAGTACATTTACATTTGCACTAGAGGTCGAAATGAAACAATATATTTTAAGGTTTTTATGTGTAGTTTACTCGGTAACCGTTGCATAGTTCGGAATAACAATTGTGACATGGTTATTAACTATATTAATTTCTATGGAGAAATCCGCCAATGTTAACCTTCCCCTAATGGCTACCCATTATATGATGCATTGCTTCTTGAGCTCAAGCGAAGTTACCAACAAAGTACCAGTTCTGCAACTCTACATACCCTTCCTGTTTACTTTAAACATTAATCTTCACTTGTTGGGTTAAACACAGTTAAAGACTTGAAAACTTCGATATATTAGAATAAACTAATTTTACCTACTACGCCATGTGCCTTTCCCAAGTCAGAAGCCTGGAATTCCGTGGTTGATGATTTTGATAGTTTTTCAAAAAAAAAATTGTAAATTTAATAGGTTTTTTTTTCGGTTTTTTGACCACTGTTTTAAATTTTATGTCTGTTTTCGTTTTTAAAGTCTGATTTTAATTTTTACGTCCTTCTCGTTTTTTTTTAAAGTTTGTTCAATTTTGCACGAAAGTCTACCAATAGTTTTCGATTTGTAAAACATCAAAAACTAATTACAGTCATCTCCAATGAAGTTTTATTTCACCAATCATGTGGTTCTAATTTCTACGTCACACCTACAAAAGATCGATCATGACATCTTAAAAAGTATTGACGGATATATTAAAATAAACTTATTAAAGTCGTCGTTCTCCCTTCGGTGACATTTAAACTTTTAATATTGAAAACCAAATACCATAAAAAGAGAAGACAAAGAGCTTGCGCCTTTGAAGGTCGTATTTCAAAAAATTTACTAAGTACATTTCATCAATTGCACAGAATTTGACATACATTATGGGGTTCTGAACGAGATTTGCTTTAAAAAAAGAATTAAGTACATTTCTGTAATTGCAAAGAATGTAAAAATTATATTATAAAAAAGTTTCAAACATCAAGTTCATATTAAACAAATCTCACTTTATCATTTCATAACCTGTCCTTTGAAATTAACTATAATAAAATTGTTGATTTAGTTTTTTTACGATTGTTTTGAAGACAGAGGGAAGCAGGAATAACAATGTCAAATCAGTACAGCCAGGCATGTCCAGTAAACAATTAAAACATCATGGTCCAGAAAACAATTAAAACATCATAATTTTGCAATCGCATGTTTGTTGAATACGAATATTGATTTTAAGAAAAGTAATTGGTTATTACGTTGTGTTTTTGTTTTGTTTACGAGTACAGACGGTTTTTGTTTGACCCTATTTATAGATATAGTTCTATTTTGGTCGCCATAAACGCTTTCGGCCTCTGTCAGCTATACAGTATAAATTCGTTTAAGAATACAAATAGCCTCAACCCAATTAAAAAATGAAGCAATACTCAGAAACTTGCACCGTTTCTTGTTTAGATAGGACTTGAAATGTTGTACCTACTTCTACAGCTTTGTGTCTCATTTTGTATATTATTATGACAAAGGGGTTTCACAAACAACATAAAATATCAAGTGTCTATCATCATAGATACACACTCTTGCAAAACATAATCCATGAAGTCATTGTTTAACTTAAATTACAAGTTCAAATGTTTATAATGCTGTTCATCTTGTTTTTCAGTCCTCTTATACAAGTCATACATTTTGTAATAAAACACACGTATAATTCTTCCTAATACATGCACACAAATTATTTTCGATTCTAACGTACTAGTTAAGATCTATTTGTGCGTTCAATTTTAAAAGTAAGATAGGTTTACTTTAGATGGATTCAAACTGAACTATAAGTACCTCTTTTTGTGTTGTAGATGACTAGACCGAATGATTTAAGATCAGCGTTTTTATTGGGTTTCAATCGATCTAAAGTGCACCGCTCTAGTTTAAATCGATCAGAGTGTCCAAGTGTGAACGGGATCTGACCTTGACTTCATTATTCAGCTAACAGTAATTTATCACTAAGTTCAACCATGAAGTTATCATATTTTATATGTAAATATTACTTTGAATGCACGGTTCACGGTGAAATAGGCACGTCCGTATATGGTGCGTGAATGTGTTTATAGGGACGATTCTCTCTATTGTATCAAAGTAATTGAAAATTGTTTTTTTTTAATAAATTCGTTGAATACTGATGTTAATTTAAACCCATTAAACGTTAATATATTTGACATTTAAATTATTATGATTTTTGTAATTCAAAGATTCGTACTTAAACGTACTGTATTATAAACGATTCAAGTTATTCACTGAGTGGAACATGACTTCAAAAAAGGTCAGGGACCTTTATGATAGTTATGACATGGTAGTTACAAATGTTGGCCGGATAAAGAAAAACCGACATAATACCTTTTAAATTGATTGATTGTTGGTTGCTTAACGTCCAGTGGCAAATATTTCATGCATATTCAGGACGAGAACAAGTTAACAATAAATACAACAGGTAGGTTGTTGTAATAGAGGCCATCTAGGATGATGGTCGGGGAAATTTGGAGTGCCACTGGAAAATGAGGGTATATTGGATAGGGATACTTTAAAAAAAAGACATTATGTACACTTAAGAGATTTATCCTGCCGAACGGACTTTCAATACAGCTAAAACTAACACATTGAACATTGCCCTTTCCTAGATCCTGGTAACTATAACTTTAACGAGAAGCTTACTACCAAAATGTATGACAAAAAGAGACGATTTTTCATTTCCTTTTGTTAATCATTCATTTTAAGATGGTGACGTTCTCTGCCTTGTCACCATCTTTAGGTGTTTATATATCTCAACATGTATACAATCCGTTGGTGTATGTAACAAAGTATTTGATTTCAACGAAAGCAATCTCTGTATTACTAAAAAAAAATATTACACCAGGGGATCGTCATCAAGGGCCATTGGAAAGAAGAGAAGGACGACCAGTAGGAAAGAAGGACAGGGAGTGCGGAACGAAGAAATCACACAAAAGAAAGACGGAGTTGAAGGGGAAAGTATGGTTAATAAAACACAGGAAGTGGGACACAAAAATCATACAATTTGGCTGTGTCAAAACTTTATAATTTTAGATCATCTTACAAATTGAAACAGCATTGGCCAGTGCCAGTCAATGATTTGCTATATTTTATAGCTTTTTTTTCAGTACAAAGTCTTTCTGGTGATACAATACCATCTTATATATCCGGAGTTTCATACCATCATAAAATACAAGGCATACAGAATACTACCAAATTCTTTATAATTGACAAGTCATTAGAAGGAATAAAAAGAGTTCAAAGAGGGAAACGAAATGACATTAGAGCACCAATTACAGTGCAATTGTTATCAAATATGATAGGTTGTTTTGGATAAAGTATTTTTAATTTTAGTTTCTTGTGTATAATTCGGAATTTAGTATGACGTCCATTATCACTGTACTAGTATACATATTTTTTAAGGGGCAAGCTGAAGGACGCTTACAGGTGCGGGAGTTTCTCGCTACATTGAAGACCAATTGGTTGCATTCGGCTGTTGTCTGTTCTATGGTCTGATTGTGGTCGCAATTTTAAGAATAAATATGAAGCTACTTTATCATCAGCAGTTTTTTCAGTTTTCTTTGGTTTGCCAAGGGTAGGGGAAATCACTACTTCAAAAACTAAGTCTGTTAAAAATGGCTTCAACTTAACAATTTCGGATATTTTAGTTAAGAAAAAGTCCTGGAGCTAAGAGTAAGGTGGTCAAAAACTGACCAAAAGGGAAAGTCCGTTACTTTATTGATACACGAGAACAGAAAAAAACTACTGTCCGATACGACTCACTAACGAATACTTAAAGGTAGGCCTTCCTGTAACAAAACAGATGTGTGTATTCAATATAATGGTATGCCTTGAACAAGATACCAATTCAGTAGTATACTGGAAAAGGCTTCACATTTTCTCCATATGAGTAAAGGTCATTTTAGGTCACATAGTTTTTGAATTGGCGGAGCCACGAAACTATGCAGACAGGGGGTCTCAGAGGAGGTAATTGTGAAATTAGGCAAATGGAAATCGAATGCTTTTTCTCGCTATATTAGGTTGCAATTTTTCTAGTTTCAAAAGACTAACAAGTTTTCAAAGTTCCAAAGTTTTTATGGATTGTTGGAAGTTCCCTTGTTCATTGGGACAATATAGAGGCGACGAAATATGGTATGACCAACCTGGCATTTGAGTCCAACTGTGTAACAACATACTGAATTTGGCAACCTGCTTTACGGATTAAAGATTTGGACTCCCTACTGGATGAAAAAAAAACATTTTTTACCTTCTCTTAATTTTATTATTATTCACTGTGAAGCTAATGATTTGACAGCTTTAGAATTGACAGGGAAGGGTTTAATTAAAATGTAAAATGTTCTATCCTCAGTTACTAGGCTTTATCTAAAAGTGTTATTATAACATGTATAATATGGTCTTCATGCTACAGCGCAGATACTGGCATTTTGCATCTAATGCAATACCCGAACAGAAGAGAAAAAGAGTGAAATCAGTGGTCAAAAACTTTGTAATGGAAAGCTATTTTACATGAAAACATTAGTACAAGTGAAGTGTCTTTATACAGAACAGATGGAACTGATTTATCACAAACTGGAAGAGGGAAAGGGGGGTGAGTCTTTCCTACGCACCACCAAAAAAAATCAACTTTTCCAATGCTTCAATAATGAAAATTTTGTGGAGGTGAGACCCAAATCAAATTTGGTAGCTGACGGGCTTTCGTGTAGCGGTCCAGGCAGACTGGTAGTGATTGATGGATTATTTCACTCGGCCCTTGCTCTAGGCCTGACATTACAACTTGCAGGTTTTGAAAATGTGGGTAGTGGTAACGGTGGGGTCTTCAGATGGGTAAATCTGGGACCTACTCCACCGTATCTTATAGAGGGAAGGCCTACATATGCCAACACGTGGTGCACTATTAACTGGAGCATTGGTAAAACGAGTGTTACCCCAGGTCACTAACCATGGTAGGTGATGGTGTAACCGTGTTTAACTACCAGGGGTTTAATGACACTATGTCAACATAGGTCAGCTGATAGCCTTTGTGTATAGGTAATTGGTGGTCACCCTAGCGTCTCAACAAAATATTTTAGAATACTCTGTAGCCTAAGTAATGCCACAAAGTCAAAATGTACAAAATGTATATTCTAGTCATGAAAATGTAAATACAAGTTGTTGTAATAAAATGTATGTGTAATAAGAATGATAGTTGTAAAAGTTATAAATGAAAAACATAGGATGGAATTTCTACACAAATGAGTATAATATACAGAAAGTCTGTAGTATTTTAAATTTGGTACTTGTGAATTACAATTAACAACCGACAAAGAGAGACAACTCTAAATAAATTTTGAATCACTTTGTCTCTGTTTTTTACCCCTACTTGTGACATATTTACCTACTGTGTATGTTTGTTTTGTTCACGCAGCATTATCAATATTAATACATTTGATGCGACTGGCGTACAAGTGAGAAGTAAGAGCTATAAAACCAGGTTCAATCCACCATTTCCTACATTTGATAATGCCTGTACCAAGTCAGGAATATGACAGTTGTTTTCCATTCATTTGATGTTATTTGTCATTTGATTTTGCCATTTTGTTAGGGACTTTCCGATTGAATTTTCCTCGGAGTCCAGTTATTTTTGTGATTTTTAGTTTTTTGGACACATTTCCCATTTCCATTCTCAATTGTATTATATACTTTTGAATTATGAATTAATACAGATATACAAAGGAAAACAATTGCAAGTTTGTTGCCCTGATTACGCTTCATGTTACGCATTAAAGATACAAAATAAAATTATTTTTGCATTTGATAATATAAAATTTATATACATTTTTCATTCCTTTATCTATCTTTTCAAACGGTAATGACGACAAAACAGGTGCTTGTTTAGATAAGACAATTTAACACTATAAGGTATTGGTAAAATTTGCATTAAGAATACAGAACATTTTGTTTTGTCACATGTTGACCAGAAAATTTTTTTCATCAAATTGGGGTTCAGGATATTTTTGAGAGAAAAAACATAATCCCCTTCCCCCTGGAAGTTAAATGGTCGTTCCGTAATGACTCAACAAACTACAATAACTGAGAGAGATTTTGACCAGGTAATATAAAAAAACGTTATCAAAGAATGTTCGCAGTTACTCAAATCAAGCTACCCGTAAGTATCAAACCTGCTTACATCAATATATGTTGATGAATGATATACTCTTGTCTTTTGAAACGTTCTATAGTTTTACTTAAAACAATAAACGTATACTAGTAGTATGGTATGGAGAAGGAACTTACTCTTGTCTTTTGATACGTTTTCTTGTTTTACTTAAAACAATAAACGTATACTAGTAGTATGGTATGGAGAAGGAACTTATTCTCGTCTTTTGATACGTTCCCTTGTTTTACTTAGAACAATAAACGTCTACTAGTAGTATGGTATGGAGAAGGAACTTACTCTTGTCTTTTGATACGTTCTCTTATTTTACTTAGAACAATAAACGTATAATAGTAGTATGGTATGGAGAAGGAACTTACTCTCGTCTTTTGATACGTTTTCTTGTTTTACTTAGAACAATAAACGTATACGAGTAAAATTGTATGGAGGAGGAACTTACTCTTGTTTATTGGTACGTTCTCGTGTTTAAGTAAGAACTGAAATATCTGAAATATTTGTGACTGCGACTAACAAAAAGAACCCTGATGCGGGTTTAATGATTTCGTATTATGACGTCGTAAAGTTCTAAAATTTAAACGCGCACCTGTTTTGTCGCAATTACCGTTTGAAAAGATAGATAAAAGAATGAAAATTGAAATGCGTAATAAGAAGCGAAATCCAGTCACAAAACTTGCAATTGTTCCCCTTTGTATACTTTTATGTATATTATTCCATTTTTTCAAAAGCAATTATTCTTATTTTTATTTTTTTTTATATCGAATTACTACATGACTTTACTAACTACAGGTACATGTAGTACACATACAATACTTTATAGTATATCGGGCTTAGAATTACTCGAGCTTTCTTTCATGTTTTATATGTGTTATGTGTTAGGTGTTGTGATGAGGTAGATTTCACAGCAGAACTGTGGTTTTAACCTTACCATAGGCGCATCCAGGGGAGGGGGTCGGTTGCCCGCTCAACTGATTATTTGTGTGATTTAATATTAATATCGACTGATTTCTGAAGAACATATTTAATTTGGCAAACAAAAACTGTCTTTATTATCAAGTCCTTTTTTGGTAATATGTTTAATACTATTTACTTAATATATTGACCTTTTTTTGCGCAATTGAAATAGGGGTTGAGGCGCAAATGAAAAATTTGTTTTTTGCAAATGGAATGCCAATTTGCGCAAAAGCAAAGCTGCAGTTTTTTTTTTAACCTGTTTTACATTTGTAACTACAATGTCATTACTATCATACAGGTCGCTGACCACTTTTCCAGTCAATGAAAAAAATCGTGACTAATACAGCATAATTAAGTATTTTATAGCGGACTCTATGAAACGTTAATCATGAAAGAAATTAAATGATCAATATATAACGGAACGTTTAGGGACGACATCAAAAGATCGATGTAGGATAAAAAACTTAAATCGAATAGTTTGGGGATGGGGGGGGGGGGTCAACATTGCTGCAAGTTTTGTTAATCTAAAATCGATTTTACATATATCCATATAGGTAAATTAATTTTTCCCAAATTAAGTTAAGAAGGGGGGTAGGGGGGTCAGCGAAAAAACTATGTGAATTAAGTTTTTTATCCTACATTGAACTTTTGATGTCGTCCCTTAGGATAAGTCTAAATTAACCTTAGCGTTTTAATAATTTATATCAAAAAAAAAAATTTTCAATTACTTTCAAATTTGGTGAAATAGAAAAAAAATCGTCACTAAATACTCATTCATACAAATTTAAACATGACTATTTACCGTGAACCATGACATTACACCCAATTTACAATAACCTTGACAAATCTCACTACTAGCCTTGTTAATAGACTGCTCGACTACCTTCTCTACTACTTGATTGTCTATTATTGTCATTTGTGTCCCAATGAGTTCTTTAGAAAACTGTTTAGTAACGCTTCGAATACCAGATAATTAGTTGGCTTGGTGTTTCAAGTTTTTCAATTACTTGATTACTCTTTGTTTTCTAATCTAGTTTGCTAATGAATAACACGTAACTCAAAGGGCATGTTTGTTTCGTGTTGATCTTTTCGTTTGAACTAGTCTACACGGTATCGGAATAACTTGTTAAGTTGACGGTTGTATGAAACGGTATGATTATCTATAGTTTTTATCTATAGTAAACAGCTTTATTTTGACTCGGTTTGTCTTTGGACGACCACTTTATATTCAGGTGGGGCGGGAGGGGGGAATTTGGCTATCTATTTAAGGTTTTTTTTGACATATAGCTCTTCAACGGTTTCGGTACATATACATCTTCGGATTTCAAATGTTTGGATATGAGCGTTCCTGATGAAGGTAAATCCAGAAACATTTACCTATAATTCAAATTTCCTTGTGGTGGTGGTTCTTCTATAGGCATGTCCAGTTGTCCAAGACGCCGTTTACACCGACGTTACGCACGGTAATGCGTTCGGATTAAAATTACGTTATTATATGATTTTAAAACAGCAACCATTTACCTATAAAAAAAATAAAATCACCAACATCCATATATCTACAGAAAGGCCCGGACATTTTTTTCTTATTTTAAGTTAATTCTATAAATTTTTGCACCATACATTTATTTTATTGAACTCACAAATCTTACTTTTGCGTTAAAAATTGCATGTCCGGCGTAACATTTCAGATTAAATTAAATACATTTCTCTATGTTCCGTTGTAATTTTGCACATGGAATCTGCGAAATTTAGTATATCAGCTTCCTACTAGATTTATATTATAACATCATACCATACCCGTTTTTTGGTATTGGCTGAACTTTGAACCAAGCCTTCAACGAAATATTCAGCAGAGGAACCTGTCTTAATGAGTTTTGAGGAAAGTTTATCAAAATTTCAGTTTTATTATTATCCCTATAAAATAATCAAATCATATTAAAACTATACTCAATAGAAAGTTCAGAAAAAGATAAACATTTTCAAAGTTTCAAATATTAAAAAAACTTTTCTTGAAGCAGATTTTTAAAAATCGAATGTCTAGCCACTATGTCCAAACGTTATTTGTGTCCATTCCTTAGGTGAAACATGTTGTATAAATACTAAATGTGCATTTATAATACAAAACTAACATATTTATAAGATACAAACTATAAGTTCATACAAATGGTTAAATGAGTCGGGTGTTTTCACTAACATTATGACCTTACATTTTTTTTCGATTTGGAAATTATTGCTTACGTCCCGGGGACACTGTTGTTATGGACAATTGTGGCTTCCACCACGGTAGATTCGCCGAAAATACACTTAGATTTATTTTGGACACCGTCACACATATTATATCAATCTCCATATCACCCAGACTTGAATACGTGTGAAGTATGCTTTAAAGTAATGAAAGACTATTTGCGTAAACATACGATTTACGCACGTGAATTGACTGAGATGGCTATATGTGACGGTCTAGGACAAGTATACGCTTCAAAGTCTATTTCTATATTTCGTGGATGTGGTTATTTGTAAAAACACTTATTTAGTATATCATATAAATATCTTTATAATAATTCATTAAAATTCGTTCATGTTATTCTTTTGTGCTATGTTAACTTTGAGGGGGGAGTTAAACAGATATATTGAAAGTATAATACTGAAAAAGAACATTTTTCTACTGATTATAGCTGACTATGCGGTATAGAAATTGTTCATTGTTGAGGGCCGTATGGTGACCTATAGTTGTTAATTTCTGTGTCATTTTGTCTCTTGTGAAGAGTTATCTCGTTAGCAATCATACCACATCTTCTTCATTTTATTCAAATGATTGTTTATTTATAATTCGGACATACGATGAATAACAATATCATGCCCTGTCCAGTTGGACAAATGGAATTTAGCTGTAGGCTTTTTATGATATAACAATGACTTATCAACTTAATGACAAGTTTATACGACCAAGCCAACTAATTATCTGGTATTCGAAGCGTTACTAAATAGTTTCAAAAAGAACTCATTGGGACACAAAGGACAATGATAGACTATCAAGTAGTAGAGAAGATAGTCGAACAGTCTATTAACAAGGCTAGTAGTGAGATTTGTCAAGGTTATTGTAAATTGGGTGTAACATTGAAATATAAGATATGATAACTTAATGGTTGAACTTAGTGGTAAATTAATGTTAGCTGAATTAATGTAGTCAAAATTTAACTATGAACTCAAATGTTAAACTACGAGTTGAGGCTTATGTAATCATAAACGAATTTAGAGTGTCTATTTGACAGAGCCCTATAGCGTTTCGGCGACCAAAATAAAACGATGTCATAACAAATAAGGAAAAATGTTTGTATTCATAAAAAAAATAGCATAACTATTTAAGAAACAAATTATTTCTCTTAAATCAATATCCATATTTAACGAACAGGCGATTGCAATAAAAAACAACAACCAAAACATGATATTTCCATTGTTTACTGTAAAATTAAAATTGAGAATGGAAATGGGGAATGTGTCAAAGAGTATATGAGTTTTACTAATGTGGCACTGTTATTCCTGCTTCCCTCTGACTGCCTAAAATACAATCGTTAAAAAAATCAACAATTTCATTATAGCTAAGTAGATGAAGGACAGGTTTTGAATTGAAAAAGTTGTTTAATTTTAAAATACACATGAGGTTTGAAACTTTTCTACAATATAATTGTTTATATTATTTAGAGTATAATAAAATATGTTAGAAATTGCAATGAAGAAGAAGGACAATTTTAGAATACAAAAAAATCCATCCAACAAAATCCCGTTCAAAACCCTATAATATAAGTCACATTCTTTGCAATTGCCAATTGCTGAAATGTACTTAGTCTCTTTTTAAAGCAAATCCCGTTCAGAACCCCATAATGTAAGTCCTATTCTTTGCAATTACAGAAATGTACTTAGTTTATTTTTAAAAGCAAATCCTATTCAGAACCCCATGATGTAAGTCCCATTTTAGTTTTAAAAATACTTTTAAAGGTGCAGGCACTTTTTTCTTCTCTCTTTTTATGGTATTTGGTTTTCAATGAAATGTTTAAATGCCAACGAAGGGAGAATAATGACTTTATAAAGTTCATTATATACTTAAACGATCTTGTTTAGGAATTAGAACCGCATGATTAGTAAAATAAACCTATAAAGGAGATGTCTATAATTTATTTTTATGTTTTATAAAATGAAAACTATTGGCAGCCTTTAGGGCAAAATTGAACAAAGTTATAAAAAAAGCCAAGAGTGACGTTAACATTGAAATGAGACTTTGGAAACAAAAACCAACATTTCCTTTCGGGGAATTAAATAGCTGATTATGCGGTATGGTTTTTGCTAATTGTTGAAGCCCGTACGGTGACTAAAGTTGTTTATACATGTATCTGTGTAATTTGGTCTCGTGTAGAGAGTAGTCTCATTTGAAATCATACAACATCTTGTTTTTTATATAAAAATTTAAAACAGAGGTCAAAAAAGAAAAATACGTCAACAAGGACATCATACATCAAATTTTAAAACATTTTTTGATTTAATTTTTGGAAACGCTACAAAAAAAAATAACGACAAGTGGTATGATTGCAAATGAGACAACTATTCAATGAAATTCAAATGTAGTGGATGTGGGCAATTTTGGGCAACCGTAAGGCTTTCAGTAATTAAAAAGAAAAACATTACCGTTTAGTAGGCTTTAAAATGACCCCAACATGGAATATAAGAAGCAATTCGGTGCTTTTAACCAGTTTCTAAACTACTATCAAGGAACTTATCGTCAATTTATTTCAAATAACATATGAAAACATTTAGATTAACTATTTTTGAAGATAACAAAAATCATTGGATGATGTAGATGAATTACGTTATTTTGGTGTTCTTTTTGATTCGGTTGACAGGTTTGTCTTTTCCACTCTTTATGCTTGACTTCAACACAATCTTATCAAACCCAAGTTTTCCTAACTAATTATATGGTCGTTTGATAAATCTGGTAGCAAATTTATTCCCTGCAATTCTTGTGAAGCCTTTGTTCTCGAATAAGAAATATGCTAGAAATACTTACTGGAGGTGTGTAATGCAAGCACTTAATTTTCCTTGATAACAGATTGTTGGTATTACTGTGGGCACCAGTTGTGCCCCTTGATTAGCAGCCTTATTTATTTGCTGCTTTGAATTACAATTTATGACCAAACTCAGTAAAGAACCAACAAATTCCATTTAGTTTATAAATTTGATAACACTTACTATTATCTTGATGATACTTTCATTACGTTAAATAATCAAGAATTCTCTAACTATACTGCAGAAATTTACTCAAAGGCATTTTCTTTTAATAAATCAAATACTTACAGAAATAATATTCCTTTTCTAGATTTAGAAAAATTCTAGATTGACAAAAAATTACGACAAAGGGGATGATTTTTTCCTATTTTATTTACCCTTTTTAGACGTTGATGTTCCCTTTGCACCGTCTTACAGTGTTTTTATGACCTTACTAGTTCGCTATGCTTATGTCCAATATGTTTGTAGTGACGTTATAGATTTCAATGAACGCTATCTATGTATTTCTTGTAAATTGTAAAGTCAGAGATTTCGTTATCACAAATTAGGTAAAACCTTTAGTGAATTCTTACGTAGATACAAAGATGTTGTCTGCATGTTTGTCTGTACCGGTAAAAAAACCTATTAAAAACGAAATATCTTAAATTTTGCGTTGATGTTGTACACCAAGCCCGGGATTAATATACGATACATGTAAATTTATCCATTCTTTTTTAAAATAACCCATTGACGACCTTCGATGTTGTTTGCTCCTTTGTCGGGTTGTTGTCTCTTTGACGCATGCCTCATTTCCATTTTTAATTCTATTTTAATTAAGTTTAACTTATTCTAAAAGGAATTACATAGTATGCAACACTGTCATTAAATCTTTCAATATTGTTTTTTTTTTGTGTATTAATATTGAACCAGTTATAAGTAAATAGAACCATACTAAATATTATACATATATACCCTCACGGTACTACAAACTGTCGATACCTATAATAGTTTAAAATTGCAAAAGGTCGTGTTTTAGTGACGTCTGTACACTAAATCCATTGGATGTTGAATGTGTACTGATTGATATTTAGTCCTAGATCAATGATTTTTTATATTAGTTGTTATTGTCTTTAACTAACTGTCAGTATCTATGAGCACTCTCATATCTGTACTAAGTGTCGTTTTGTTTTTGGAACAATAAGTAACAGGCCACTCTGTGCTTTTGTTAGATTTGCTAATGTATTTCTATGCGTATCCATCTGGTGTATCCCTCTGGTGCATCCATCTGATAAGTTAGGCATTTTCGACTGAGTTTTATAGTTTGTTCTTATGTTTAACTGTCACACCATATTCAAGGTTAAGGATACGTTCTAGAATGATGCCAGATCTATCAGATCTCCATGTTCGTTGTCAATACCATAATATAACATTAATGCTGTGGTGTAGTGTAGTACTGGACTACTAACACAAAGGTTCGTGCTTCGATCCCCGTACCGGTGAGTAAATTTCAGGGACTGAATTTTCGGCTCTCCCTCGACACCATTTGCGAGTATGGTCTTGAGAAACGATGATAGTCGTCGGAAGGAGACGATAAATGGCTGACTCATGTTAAGAGAGAGTCATATCTCTTGCACGTCAAAAGGTAAAGGAAAACAAGTCCACAAGACACTATACAGAAAACTAGACATTTAACAAGAACTCCTCAACCCCCTGAAACATGGACAGGAGGTTTTATGAAAAGGTGAACGATATCTGCTCAACCAGAAACACCTGTCGTGTTATGCAACATGACCAAATTGATTTTCTTCCTTTATACAGACTTTAACCGTTGTATATGTTGCTATTTTTTTTTATTTTCAGACTTTTTTTACTAATATATTACAATACCATTATTTCCAATTATATTGCGTTTGTCATATGTGTGTTATAGTTTTCAAACTCATTTATCGTTCAGTTTCCGTTTAACTAGATGCAGATAGTACAAAGTACACTGAATGGAACGTGTCAACACGCAGCCTGTGTGACGTATGCCCCTTTTGCAGCCACATATATTCGAAAAGGTATCTTCTTTTACAGATAGGGCGTATAAAGATAATTTGATTTAGATACTGACAACTTAGATAAGAACCATTATCACTATTTAAAAAAATTGTCCTTTGGTCTTGCTGACTGATAGTTTCCTAACTCATCGGAGTCGAGTGGTATGAAAAATTATCAATGAAAGTAACAACGTCGTCATAGGTACAATAGCGATAAATTATCATGGGTCATCTCAACTCAATTGCTTTTCTCACTCTCAAAATTGGCATGGGGGGAAATGGCTATAAGACACCGGTTCGAGCGCGAAAATCAATCTCGTTTAGATGATCAACGATAATTTATTAAAAAAAAAACCTAGTGTATGCTCAAATAGGTCATCAGAATACTTGTAATAGCACAGTCATATCCCGATACATGGATAAATGATTAACTTTTCTTTTACTCGGTTGTTACTTTCGCGTAGGTATCTAGAATTATTTATCTGTATAAATTAACATGCAAATCTACCTACGCTCAAACTCTAATGTTATGTTTTGTATTGACGATAAATTAAATAAAAGTATTTTTCGTAAATAGACTTGTTATGGTTATATTAGGAACTTCTCGTAAATGGACGCAATTAAATCTTGATTTCACATATATATCTTTATATGTTGATGATCAATAATTGAAAATGACTGATGAAATAATGACAGCATAATGAAAAAAGTTTTAAAATTGGTCATGCAATTCATAAAGCTTTTTAAGTAATTTTGTGATTTGAAGCCTACTATTTGTTTCATTCACGTATGCATACTTTTGGCAATAGGTCTATTTTGTAAGGATCAAAATGGGTTGTTAAAGAAATGTATGACTTTTTTGTGTTTTTTGTTTTGTTTTCATGTTTTAATAATTACATCAGATGTATGTTTCATTATAATACGTTATTCTGATTGGCTAACTAGCAATCTCATGATATTCCTTAATCAATTGCATTACACAATGCAACTTTTCATTCATGATGACACGAGGTCCCACAATAAAGTGCACAGAAAAAAAAAACTTGATAAAAGGCGTGTTTTCATGATCCTATAGGTAAAAATGTAATTATAAGTATTGAATGCTTTTTTTTGTAACTTTATACGGTTGTAAAGGCGTTGACCGTGCGCACATTTTTAGTATGAAGCGCTTCCGTATAATAGCGGTATTGTAATATATTAGTAGAAAAAGTCTGAAAATAAAACAAAATAGCAACATATACAACGGTTAAAGTCTGTATAAAGGAAGAAAATCAATTTGGTCATGTTGCATAACACAACAGGTGTTTCTGGTTGAGCCCGTAAGAAAATATACGCCTTGCTTATTTCAATTTACGCAAGGTTTACTGCTTTTTTTCTACGCCCGTAAGGACTACAAATTTACGTTTCCTGCTCCCTTCCGCCTGGATCTACTAGACACGTTACTACCACTTACGCCTGGTTAACGCCTTATTTCAAGGCGTAATACGCGCCTTATAATTTCGTACGGGTCCTTCCGTTTAGAATACCAAGAAATTTCTTGAATCTATACTATTAAACGAGAAGACCTCATTTTGTGTGTCGCTTCTCTTCCTTCCCCAATAAATTAATCATCATACCTCTGTGTACTATTAGGTACCATGTATCTATAGTCGCATTTGTCAACCATTCTTATGATTATTCAGTTTGGGTTATTTTGGGAGAAAAAGGGGGAAAAATGCGTCCGGATATTTTTCCGTCATTGGACGAAATTTTAAGTCAGACTAGACTTCCGGTTTGCATTTTTCTGTACTTTGAACATACAAAGACTATGAATGAAGTGTATTTGCTATCTGCTATTTTTTTCAAGTTTACTATCCATGGCGGACACAGAGTTTATTAAATAGAGAGGGTATATATAATATGTCAATGACCGTGTGCATCGATTTGTAAACTGAGGATTGATAGTTAAAAGCAAATTTATACATATAAAAAAGAAGATGTGGTATGATTGCCAATGAGACAACTGTCCACAACAGACTAAAATGACACAGACATTAACAACTATAGGTCACCGTACGGCCTTCAACAATGAACAAAGCCCTCCCGCATAGTCAGCTACATTTTATAACAGGACCCGATATGACAATGTAAAATAATTCAAACGAGAAAACTAACGGCCTTATTTATATATAAAAAAAAAATGAACGAAAAACAAATATGTAACATATAAATAAATGACAAACACGTGCACTGAATTACAGGCAGGCACATACATTAATAGCGGGATCCCCCCCCCTAACCTGGGACACTCTATTTATAATTGAATGTTCATAATATACAGATAAACACTAACATTATTGAAATTAATAGAAACAAAAAATGGAATTTTGGAGACAAAAAATGAGGAGCCGGGTTGGAATAACAATTGTCATGTCCCATATAGTACCTATGACTGTTGATATCTTTTCTGGAATTCTCCAGTCATAAAATCTTTTACAAAAATTCATTGGTTCACTAAGTATATTAAATAGAGAGGGTCTATATGATATATCAATGACTGCCGTGGATTCTCCAGTCATTAAATCTTTTACAAAAATTCATCCTACAACACTTTAAATTACATACTTTCAACCACGCTTTGAATGCCCGCGATTTAACGGGTGTGTTCTAGCATTTATCATCCTTGCTTAACGTATTTCAGTTTGGGTTATTTTGCATGTTTTGGGAGGAATATGAAAATAAATGCGTTCAGATATTGTTTCCGTCATCGGACTGACTTTTTGAGAAATATAAAAGACTTCCGCTGCCCTTAAGGCCTGTTTTAAAATTAAACATAATTTGCATATATAATAAGTACTTGTGACAGGACACTAATTATTATTTATGCGTTTTTCTGTATACTATGATCATACATATACTATAAATAAAGTGTATTTGCTATTTACTATTAATTCCAATAGTTAACTTTCCACCGCGGTCACTGATATAATTCTGTATACTACATACTACTACATGCATATACAATGAATAAATTGTATTTGCTATGATTTACTGTCAATTCCAATGGTTTACTGGATGGATGGGTGGGTTGGGGGGAACTCTTTACTATTCACGGCGGTCACTGATATATTTTATATAATCTATCAGTGACCGTTTATAGTAATTATAGTATATATGTATGTTCATAGTATACAGAAAAACAGAAGGAATAAAAATCGGTATTTGGAAAAAAGGGGGAGGGCAAAAAAAATGTGCCCAATCCGCAAGTTCCTTTAACTTTTGATACCTCTCCTGAAATTCTCCAGTTATGATATTTGTTTACAGTTAACATACGCTCTGTTCTAGTATCAATAAAATCTGTATATATAGTTGTCACGGAAACTTTTGGAACACTGTAGAAGGGAAACTTCTAGTACATTGTAGAAGTTAAACTACACATCGTTGATTATGATCATTCTGGAATTATTACGCTAGTCAAATAGAAAGTTTTAATCATTCCATCAGTATCTACGATTGTTCCAGTGATTTCTAAACTACACAATAACATTATTTAGCTGATAATTTGACAAGTCTAACTCGATTGTTTGCTGATGATACATCTCTTTCTTATTCCAGCAATAACCCTTACACTATAGAGGAAGTCTTAAACAGCGATTTAGAACAAATTTCAGTATGGTCTAAAGATTGGCTTATTAATTTTAACCCTAATAAGACAAAGGCTATGATATTCTTCTGCCATACTTCCCCAGATGATATTGAAATAGAATTTCAAAACCAATTAGTAGAATTTGTCTCCTGTAATAAACACTTAGGGATTACTTTTGATTCCAATGGTAAATTCCATACACATATAGAACATATTTTAAAGTGTGCAAGCACACGATTAAATGTTCTTAAAAAATTGAAATATGTATTGAATAGAAATTATCTTGCTCGTATATATTTAACTTTTATAAGACCCGTTATGGAATATGCATGTGAGTTATGGGATGGTGTACTCAACAAGAAGCCGACAATTTAGAACATGTTCAGTTAGAAGCAGGGAGGTTAGTAACTGGGTTGCCCGTGTTTGCTAGTCGGGAAGCTATGTATTTTGAAACTGGCTGGCAATTGCTTGTGGACAGAAGAAAATCCAGAAAGCTCAATATGTTCTATTCTTTACATAATGAAACTGTCCCTGATTATCTCTGTGATTTAATGTCCCCGCTTGTTGGTCAAGTATCTAACTACGATTTGCGAAACAGTAATAATTATGTAGTACCCGGTTATAGACTAGACATAACTAGAAAATCCTTTTTCCCATCCACTACTATTGAATGGAATAGACTTACCCCCGACATACGTACGTCCAAAAATATAAATATTTTTAAACGAAAGATGAAGTCCAAATTGATACAACCACCTTCTTATTTTAGTTGTGGGGATAGAAAACTTAATATCATTCATACACGTTTGAGAAATATGTGCAGTTCTTTAAATTCAGATTTACATCGTGTTAATGTTAAAGCAAATCCGGCATGCAGCTGTGGCCACCCTGTTGAGGATAGTATACACTATTTTTTAGAGTGCGCTTTTCACAACGAAGCAAGAGAAATACTGTTTTCTAAATAAGAACGTTATGCTATATCCATTGAGCTTCTGTTAGCTGGTGACGGTGACCTTTCTTTTCAGCAAAACAAAGACATTTTTGAGTCCGTACAATCTTATATCAGAATAACACAAAGATTTAAAACAATCAATTAACGTTCTAAATTTCTACTTTACAACCTTTCACTCCAGTCCAGTTGTTTCATTATTATTCCTTATTATATTGTTTTGTTTTTTCTTTTTATTTCTAATTTTTATTTGAAGTATGTATTACATGCATTACTACTATGTTTTTTTCCCTTTTTTTCGCCATTATCTAATGTACTTTGTGTTTATATTTATATTGTGAGAGGACGTCTCTAATGTTGTTATAACTTGTGTCCAATCCCTTTTGATATTTATGCAAATAAAATATGTTTAAACTAAACTAATAACATTATTTTGTAAACAACTATAAACTAGTCACTGACAACCTAATTATGTAAACATTTTATAAGGCCACCCAAAACTTTAGGCCAAGATAAATAATCATAATAATTACGATCTCATGATACAATAGTAAGTTAAACCCTATTCTATTCAGTTCCTTATTATATATTCTATCTAATAGAAAATAAAAGGATATGGAAGAAATGTACATTGGACAAAATCGCACACAGTACATAGAAAAAATAAAAAAAATATCACGAACAGGGCTTTTATTCCTGTTCTTCATTTTGACAGTTGATGTAGGGTCTTAAACCATAAATGAATCAATCATACCCTACAACAAGGTCAAGACGGCCCCTAGCGTCGACTTAAGCGGTACTATCGATAAAAAAAATACAGTTCACTTTCTTGCTTCCCGCCCGCCTCGGAGCGCCAACTTTTTCGATGCTTGCGTACGACGGTTCTCCAGGTATACAAGAAAATTGCATTAATTTTGAAAGACATTAATCGCAGCTAAAATAAAATACTTTGAAGTTACACATGACGGAAGCGGTCAATGAATTACATAATTTATAGTTACGAGCGTGTTTTTCAACATATATTTTTCATACATTGCCCATGTATGTATTTTATACCTTAAAGCTTCAGTGGAGACAGATGTGTCTTTCGGTTAGTTATCAACCATACAAAGGAGTATATGTAAGTTCGGTTAATACCATAGTTGTCTCCGAATATTAAGTCAATTTTTTCAAGTTAATAAAAGTTTGATGTTGATAACAAAACAAGTAAGGGAAACAGAACTATTGTTTTTTTTCTTCAAGCTTTTGTTTTATTGACTAAGTACCGCAACAAGAATTAACGATAAAAGAGGGACGCAAGATACCAAAGGGACAGTCAAACTCATAAATCTAAAACAAACTGACAACGCCATGGCTAAAAATGAAAAAGACAAACAAACAACAGCACACATGACACAACATAGAAAACTTAAGAATAAACAACACGAACCCCACAACCTGTAAGAGTCACAAAATGATTGCATGCATCTCTTTTTATTCCTTTTAATTATCATGGCTCATATTTTTTTTTAAGTTATCGATTTTTTTTAATCTTTCGACATTGAAAATTTGGATAAAAACACGTCGTGAGATGTTTAATGGGGCGACCATTTGATACGGTGGAAGGGGCTGGATAATTTTTGATGGATTAAATATTTATTTTTATTTGTTGGTACGAATGTTTAATTTTTTTTTTCGCTGCTTAGCATGTCACTTTTATACACTATTATGACCTTCATTTTGTGTTGCGGAATATTAACTTTCGTCCTGTCTTGTTTCAACTCTAGGCCAGGTTATTTATTTTCAAAATCCTCCTACTCCCCTCTCCCTCCTTAATCCGTAATCTCCCCTTATATAGGATTACCTCTTTAAATGTGTATGACATGGCGTTTGTCAGAAAGGGGAGATTGGAAATGGTACCAACACCAATAGAACAAGAGTGAAACACCCCCTGCTTAAAGACATACTAGTACAAATTAAATTGATAACAAAGATATTCATAAAAATGTTCACAGCAGACGATATAAAGTTTGAATAGGTCACACTTCTAAAACTTTAGTGTCCATAGAATGGCATGACAAAAAGCCGTTCGTATACTTAGTTGTCGTATGTACATGTATCCAATCTCTTTTCTTGTAGCTACATTGTACAACTCCAGATCAAACTTGTGATATAGCAAGAAAGCAATTATTTTCTTATGCTTTTTACATTTGTATTATGACATTTTCTTCTCTTTATATTTCTTTTTTTGTAGGAGGGGTGGATATTATTTGTGAGTTTGTGTTAACCATTGTTTTTCTTTTTGCTTTTAGGTAACATACTTGGAATGTCGACGACCTGTATACATACGTGCGTAATCAACAGAAACGATATATTATCTATCCTCTTTGATATTTGGTACATTTCCAAAAGTCCTTTTTAGATTTTTTTGTAATCAATTTCATTATGAAATTTTATTTAAAATATACTGTGTTGGTGTTTTCATTGCGTGATTACTGTGTGTTTTTATGCATTTCTTTTGATCTTGAACCCGATTTTAATCTTAATTGAATAAGTCAAAGGAACGAATTTTTTTAATCATTAGCATAACGGATGCAATGTTTTTTTATACTAGTATGTAACTGGTATAAATGCCCTTTAAATTATCTGTACACTTTTAAAAGTGCATAATATGTGCTTTTTTTCTGTACTTCGCAATTTATTTGTGAACTGCACTTTTAGATATATGTAGGACTCTAAAGTGCGATGGTACTCTAAAGTGCGATGGTCACGCTAAAGTACAATGGTCTACGCTAAAGTACGACGGTGTCTCACACTAAAGTGCGATGGTTGTTTGTTCGCTAAAGTATGATGGTCCAAATGGTAAAATTCTAAGTATTAAAACATCGAGGTTTAAAAAGTCTATTTGTAAAAGCTAATATGCAATAAAGGTTTAACATATGTGATAGGCTTTACAACTTACCGGTAGACTGAAGTGATTGTTTCTAAATTAACAAGTCCGATCATGTTCTTATTGCTATTAAAGTAATTTATGTTTTGCAAAATATTATTTTTCATGTAAAATGAATTTTTAACAATTTGAAGCGTATTGAATATTTGGATGATTGGTGTAGATTGCCGTTCACACTAATGTTACAACTATCTTACATTTGTCATTGAAAATTAAAAATACAAAACTCGCACGTTCATTGTCAGAATATGCAACATTTATTTGTATAAGTGAAGCTTAAATCAGGCTAAATGCGAGAGAAATGCAATGTTCGCCAAGCTTTCTCCTTTTTTCGTAGCGAGTACAAATACATGTTTTATTTTCCTACAATGTACAGTACGAACTAATGTCTTAGCAGACAATTTATAATTCACGCATGAAAACATGTATTTTTATTTTATCTTAATCTATCTTCCGGCATGTTCATTTTTAGTATGTATAAACGACTGTTAACGTCATAATCCAACTACGTTTCTAACATCTACACTTTTGCGGACCATCGCACTTTAAATAGCGTATGGAAGCATCGTACTAAAGCGTATACGCCATACTATGGCAAGCCGTTCTCGTCAAAACTATGTTTAAACCATTTTTCGAAAAATTTACACACTGAGAATTACAACAAAGCACACTGAGATTTAAAAACTTCAAAACGCACACTGAGAACTGAAAATTACACAATGAGAATTGAAAATTACACACTGAGAATTAAAAATTACACACTGAGATTTCATAAAGACGCACTGAGATTACAAAAATGAAAAACGCACACTGAGAATTGAAAATTACACACTGAGAATTGAAAACTACACACTGAGAATTGAAAATTACACACTGAGAATTGAAAATTACACACTGAGAATTTAAAATTACACACTGAGATTTCATAAAGACGCACTGAGATTACAAAAATGAAAAACGCACACTGAGAATTGAAAATTACACACTGAAAATTGAAAATTACACACTGAGAATTGAAAATTACACACTGAGATTTCAAAAAGACACACTGAGAATAAATAAACTGAAAACACACACTGAGAATTTGAAATTACACACTGAGAATTTAAAATTACACCATAGCCAGAAATTAGTAGTGGTTTTGCTAATTAATATTCATAATATGTAAATGAGAATTGTACCACGTGATAGTACTTTGAACTGGACTTGCTTGATAGGCTTGATATCATTAAAATCTTTAAAACACGGATATTATATGTTGCCCGTCACAGAGTCCTTATTTACAATCACTTTGATATTTCCGTAAAGTTGTCAGGCGGTCAAAATCAAAACAATGAACGCGAATTTAGTGAATTTTTCGTGCTTTCGTGAGTTTATTCTTCTTGAAATAGTGACATTTTAATTTTACGTGGGAACCTAGAGTTCAACGACTACACATACAAGGTTTGGACTTGCTTATTCTTTTGAAATTCAAGTTCCCCGGCAACCTGCTTGTAAGCTAATTTTCAACACGAAGTTTGCAAATTTGACGTTTCAGCCATTTTAGCCTGTATTTTACACTGCAATGTTAAAAGCCTCTCGCTTCGATTTTTAAAATAGCTCAGGAACCTGTATTTTTGCAACAACAGTCATTATGTTTCGTTTAAATGGTGTATATTATTGTGTATATTCATTTTCTGCCCCGGCAACCTGTCTATCACTTAAATTAAAATTAGAACAGACATTTTTTCAAATTCCCTGTCATTTTAATGTAATTTCCGTGACCCGTATCCGATTTCTTTAGTATAATATTCAAATAAGCAAAGTGGCGTTGATTTCTGGATATGCACTGAGAATCTGAAATTACACACTGAGATTTGTGCGCACTTTTTATGCGCACATATCTAATTAGCATACTTAATCTGAATCTATTACAAGCTTAAAACAACAAGGGGACATAACTCGTTAGTCCTTCGATTTGGTTCCAAATTATTAATAAAAAAACCTTTAGAAATACAAGAACAAGAAAAATACTCTTAATCCAAAATATAACCAAATGGTGAAAAACTTTATTAAAATTATAAGAAAACATTGGAACAATCAGCAAAAGAATGCAGTGAATTTTTTTACTCAAGTGTCTATTATAGCATATAAATGTAACAAACATATAAAAGATTAACTAGCGAAATCAGGGAAACAGTTGGAAGACTTTTGAAAAGAGACACATGTTTAATTACTGGTAGTAATGATCTGAATTATAGGCAACAAACTTATGAATATGAGCGATGTTAAGTCTTGAAATTTATTACGAATGTTGGTTGAAGGAATCGCATTTCATTATAATGACAAGAGTTCTTGAGATCAAGATATTAATCTGTTGAATTATTCATCTCATGAATATTCATTAGTAATTTGCATATTAATCTCAGTGTGTATTTTTGAAATTTCAGTGTGTAATTAACAATTCTCATTGTGTGTTTTTCAATTTATTTCATCTCAGTGTGTCTTTTTAAAATCTCAGTGTGTAATTTTGAATTCTCAGTGTGTGTGTTTTGTTTTTTTTTTTAAATCTCAGTGTGTAATTTCGATTTCTCAGTGTATTATTTTAGGTTTTTAAATCTCAGTGTGTATCTTTTTCGAAAAAAAGGTTTAAACATAGTTTTGACGAGAACGGCTTGCCATAGTATACCATCGCACTTTTGTGAAACCATCGTACTTTAGCGTCCCCATCGCACTTTAGAGTCCTACATATATATTTGAATACTGTGTTACCTGAGGGTCTGAATGGGGTCAAAGAATGGAGAATAATTTCAAAAAAAAAAAGAAAAAAATAATGAATAGAGAAAAACGAGCAATTATGTATAAATATACTAAATAAATAAATGATTTGGAAAATACGTTGAAGGTATATAAAGTCATGAGAATTCTGAATGCAATTAGGTTTTATCCGGGCTCTCTGGTTCTAAACCTTAGTTCCATCTGGGTTTTTTGGTTCTGAACCTTGGTTCCATCCGGGTTCTTTGGTTCGAAACCATAGTAACTGGTTCAACATCCGGGTTTTTTGGTTATAGCAGCCCAACTTTTTGGTTCCAACTGGGTTCTATTCTAATGTTCCCGTTGAACTTGGAGAAGATAACCGCAAGTATCCGAATATAAAGATAAAGTAGGTCAAAGACGCTAAAATTGTTTTATAATCATTTCTGCATCGACGGATAATGGAGCTGTAAGGTATTTATCTTCTCATTTTAATTATTTCGATTAGAAAACTAGACAAAAATAAAGCATCGTATAGATTTTAAAAATAACCAAAATATACAGTATATCGAACATCGGTTATTCCTTTTATTTAAATTATTCGTTCCGTTTTCATTTATTTTCCTTTACTCATCCCTTCTTTCCGTTTATATTTCTAGAAGTTTTAAACCCACCCAATTAGGACATGTCATTCAATTGGCCAAAATATATGCATCTATATATATATATATATATATAGCCACTTGACGACTTGCATATATATTCGATTGAACATTTATTTTTAAGTTCGACTGAATTTTATTTAATTTGCTTTGTAATGTCAGATTTGATAGAAATACATGTGAAGTACATGTAACAAATCGTTTTGTTCAAAACAGAATGTAATAAGACATATAAAGAGAAAGTGATGATCAATTTAAGTTTGCAAGCTTTAATTAGTTAAAAAATAAGCTATAAAATATAACAAAAATGTATATGTACAATAAATTTGTTAAATTTGACACTTCTTGTGAAGGGCATGCATACAATGAGGGGGGTTTCAACAATAAGCATAGTTCATACCGCATAATCAGCTATAAAAGGCACCGAAATGACAATGTAAAACAATTCAAACGAGGAAACTAACGGCCTAATTTATGTACAAAAAATGAACGAAAACAAATAAGTAACACATAACAAACGACAACCACTGAATTACAGGCTCCTGGCTTGAGAGAGGTACATACATACAACATAAAGCGAGATTAAACATGTTAGTGTGATCCCCACCCTTCCCCTAACCGGGGACAATGCTTATTACCACAAAACACAAAATCAAATTTGAAATTTGGTAGTGTCACTCTTACCGTTCATGAGGTATCATGCCCCTTTATAAACATAGAAAATGCTGAATTTTCGTTTCCGTTCAATATTGGGTGGCGTCACTTTTACTGTTCATGAGTTGTTAGATGTAAGAAGATGTGGTACGAGTACCAATGATACAAATGTCAACACGGGGCCTTAAGATAGGAAAAATGCTAAATCTGTTGCTTCCGTTATCTAACTTTGATTTGCCTCAACCAAATGTTATGAAACTTATACACAATGCTTATGGTCACAAAACGGTCAAAACTACGTGAATCCTGCATCTATACATATATGTGGAAGATTATTCATGGTTTTTTTTTCACACTCGGGGGCATCTGTGGCCAATAGACATATATTACATTTCTTAACTTCTATTGAATTCTACTTCTAATAGAACTAACTTATATAAAAAAAAAATCATGATCTCAGTATGGTTGGTAACAGACAGTGATATTTCAAGTTTCATATGACCAGCATAACAAAGTGTGTCACTAGATTGAACTCTCTGTCTAAGTGTACTTTAAAGGTTCTTTGCACTGAGTTCAGTTTATTGACATGCGTATACCTTCTGTGTGTCACAGTGATTTTTTTAAAAAGATGTAGAAGCAGACTATCCATATCTACATATCTATGAAATGAAAAGTAAAGTAAAATGATTGAAACATTTTGCATTATCTATCACAACTGGCAGCACATGGTACTACTGAAGCAATACATTTCTCTGTAATTTTCACATAAATTAAAGGATTTACTTTTCATTTGAAACCAGCATTCTTAAACATTGAGAATCGAAATGTAGAAAGTGTTAAAGCGATAGTTACTTGACAAAAGAGCAGAAAGCAGTCGTAGGCCACCAATGGGTACTAAACAAAGAGAGAAAATCCCTCACCCGGAGATGGGCTTCAGATTGCCCCTAAACAAAATTTGTACTAGTTAAAACTCCAAAACATAAAAATGAACTTACGATTAAGAACATACAAGACTTATAACAAGAGTGCACACGCTAAAATGTCTCGTATTCTTTACTAATCATTGGTATTATGTTGATAGTCCTAAATACAAAGCTTCACTACAACTATCACATAAACTTAACATTAACCAAGAAAACTAAACATTGACCAATGAACCATGAACCATGAAAACGAGGTCAAGGTCAGATGAACCATGCCAGGCAGATATGTATAGCTAACAATTTTTCCATACAACAAATACAGTTGACCTATAGTTTAAGAAAAACAGACCAAAACACAAAACATTACCACTGAGCATTAAACCTTAAAAATGAGGCCAAGGTCAAATAAAACATGAGCGACTGACATATATAGATCATAAAATATTTCCATGGTCCGTGTAACACTTATCAGTTCAAAGTTTTAAAAAGATTTGAAATTTTAGATTTTTGGAATTTTGATCAAAGTTTTAAAATATCAAAATTTCAAATTGTGTAAAATTTTGAAATTTTATCCAAATTATTAAAATATTAAAATATTAAAATTCTAAATATCGTTTATAAATTTGATAGTTTAGAAATTTGATCAAACTTTTAAAAATACTAAACCTTACGTGCAATTTTGATTATTTCACTTTTTGAAGTTTGATTTTTTAAATTTTTGATTAAGATATCAAAGATAGAAAAGGGGCGAAAAGAGGGGTTACCGTACCTGTAAACACTGATGTAAACACGGCTCTGATAACAATCATTCTTAGTTATGAATAAATAGCACGAAATACATCAAATAATTTTTAGCTCACCTGGCCCGAAGGCTTTTCTTATCACTTTGCGTCCGGCGTCCGGCGTCCGGCGTCCACGTCTTCGTCTTCGTCGTCGTCGTCGTCTGTCGTCGTTAACTTTTACAAAAAACTTTTATTTAAGTTCGATATAAACGTTTACTTTATTTGGCCTTTTTAATTTTATATGACGAGTGTATGTAGATACATTGTAACAGTATTTTGGCTCCAATCTACTAATATTTGATCTTAGTACTCTTAATTTCAGCGTAAATAAGATATATATATATATATATATATATATATATATATATATCTTATTTAATATATCAAAAACCTCCCACATTGTAGACTAGCATAACCTTAATTGGGACACCATGCATTCAGTATTCCTACCGTACCAAAAACATATTAACTAAAATCATTGATACAAGGCAATATAATTATGATCGTCAAACAACCGATAAAAGTGAAAACATAACGTTAAAAGTAACGACCAAAGCGCTTTTCTGGATCGACCTTCTTAGGGAACGATGAAAGCTGAATATTTAGGGCCAACAACTTACAAAGAATAGATTAAAACGTTAAAGATGATCGTTCATAGTGTACATGGAATGATAAATAAGTCTTTATCCAACGTGATTGCAGAAAGTAAGAAGTCGTAGAGCAAAACAGAAAATGTGAAATCAAAAGAGATAATACACCGAGTACTGAGCCCTTTTATTGCTTAGAGTTCAGTAGAAAATATATATACATGCTCAACCTAACCATACTATTTGACCTACTGCGAGTTGTTCAGTTTTTACTGTTACTCCTGTTTCTCTTAAAATATGGGTGGTAGAAAAACCAGCAAGTAAAATGGCCAATATCAGAGCCGTATGTCTTGTTTTAAAATGAATTCTCTTCTTTTGAGAAATACTTATTTTGTCATCCCATTATTTCAATCACTCAATACAACACTCCATTATTCTATATTCTCTATCTCATTGTTCTTTTCTTTATTTTTTTATACGCCTGCTTACGGTACGTGCTATGGTGTACAGTTGTCCTTCTGTTCATTCGTCAATCATTAATATCAATTCTCTGTAAATATAAAAATGAGCTGGCCATCACATGATACAGAATTTCACCAAATTTGACCTCAATACATTTTATGTCTCAATTTTCAAAAAAATAATTTGTCATTCCATAATCATTAAGTGTCACCCTGTTGTTGCCATGGAAACATGACTTTTCAGGTAAAAAAAAAGGTTTTAAAATTTTGTTAAATTTTTGTTTGTAGACTGCTTAATGTCATGAAAAATTTTCTCCAAGCTTATTTTAATGTTTTCAAAAGTTTTAATCAGCCAATATGCAGATTTATCAAGGTTTTCTACTTTTTAAAAAATTAAGTGGTTCTATAGATCCTTAAAATCTGTAGATGATTTCATTCCTTTCCACACTGATTTCAAAGTATTATCTGACCTCAATATAATCTATATTATATAAATAACCAAATAAACTTGTAAATTGAATGGGATATTCATGCATGTCCTTAAAAAAGTATTAAGAAAATCTTCATTATTCATTATTGAGAATATAGAGTTATCTCCCCTGGTAGAACTCTTCTGATATAAAAGCACACATGGTGTATACAGGAAGTATACACAAATGGGAGAAACTTGGCAGACGATATCAGTGCTCAACAGTCAGGGTGTTATCTGTATGATCTGTATTTTAAATAACCATGAACATTTTCACAGGTTTTTGAATAAAAACAAAGCAGGCTGTAAATCAAAGATATGTGGGATACCTGATATAATTTCGTCTCACAACAAAGACAATAAAATATATGGAGGATGGTATGGGGTAAAGGCATTTTCAAGTTTATGCCATCTGACCCCCCCCCCAGATGACAACACTGGAAAACAGATAAACCTTTTATTTAAAACTTTACACAGTGTTTCAGTACTACAAAACAAAGGTCTCCTTCAATTTCCATCTAAATTAAACAAAACATTTGAGAATAATGCTATTTTCAAGTTTTCAAGTTTTTGCACTCCCCCCTTTTTTTTAACGGTTTCTTAATGAAAACCGGAAAATTAATTAACCTTTACAAAATGTGGTCGGGTATCATTATTTTGTTCATTGTTTAGTAAAAGATTTTGCCAATAGACAATGTTAAGCAATTTGAAATGAACTACCATTTCCATGGAAATATGCATATTTTGTAATTTTTTGTAATTTTTTAGGATTTATGTACATAACGGTCTTGAAATTTCCCACAATTTTTTTTTTTTTTTTTGGGGGGGGGGGGGAGTTAAATCCAACTATATATGATTGACGGATGAACAGAAGGACAACTGTACACCATAGCACGTACCGTAAGCAGGCGTATAAAAAATAAAGTAAAGAACAATGACATAGAGAATATAGAATAATGGAGTGTTGTATTGAGTGATTGAAATAATGGGATGACAAAATAAATATTTCTCAAAAGAAGAGAATTCATTTTAGAACAAGACGTACGGCTCTGATATTGGCCATTTTACTTGCTGGTTTTTCTAGCACCCATATTTTAGGAGAAACAGGAGTAACAGTAAAAATTGAACAACTCGCAGTAGGTCAAATGGTATGGTTAGGTTGAGCATGTATATATATTTTCTACTGAACTCTAAGCAATAAAATGGCTCAGTACTCGGTGTATTATCTCTTTTGATTTCACATTTTCTGTTTTGCTCTACGACTTCTTACTTTCTGCAATCACGTTGGCTAAAGAATATATCATTCCATGTACACTATGAACGATCATCTTAACGTTTTAATCTATTCTTTGTAAGTTGTTGGTCCGAAATATTCAGCTTTCAGCGTTCCCTAAGAAGGTCCATCTGGAAAAGCGCTCCGGTCGGAACTTTTTTTTTAGAAACGTTATGTTTTCATTTTTAACGGATGTATGACGATCGTTATTATATTGCCTTAATAATTGTATCAATGATTTTAGTTAACATTTTTTATGGTACGGTAGGAATACTGAATGCATGACTTATCAATATCATGACGATATGTCCTGAGAATACCGAAAGATAAAAATAAATGACTCACATGTAGTATAACGTAATCAGAGATCAATATTTTGATTAGATTGACAGATATAAATCATGAGAAAGAATTCACTAACCGTGAGGAATAATTTATGTTACTGCTTATTCCATTTGTTAATTTCCGTCTTGCGGTTCACCTCTATCGTGTGTTTCTAATTTGGAATAGATTATATTGGCCGCCCTGGTAAGAACAACTGGGGTAAAAATTACCTCCCCCCCCCCCCCCCCCCCCCCGTTGCAGAGAATCAAATGACCACTCCCTAACATTTGACTTGTAAATGTTCAATTGATACGAGGCATATCTCATTTGCACGGAAATGTTACTGGTTATTTCAAATAAGAATAAGAGGAGAAAACTGTTATAAGGCGTACGACTTCCAATGTAGTACAAACCAAACTCCGTCAATCCGTTGAAACTCTGTAACTAATTTCGTAAACAAATTAATATATTCATTTTTTTTTCGATTTTCAGTTTTTTGTTTTTTGTTTTTTTGACTATCGTTTATAGCAGTGAAGTGAACACTTTCGGCATTTAATGTGTGAAATAACTGAAGCGTTAGTATAGTGCAATTGCTATATCAAATTACCGATATAGTTCTTCTTGCGGCATATGTTCAGAATCTTTAAGTAATCTGGGTTAATGTAACTATAAGGTTCTTTTAGAAGTTTATTACAGTACAGAAAATATATTCTGGACAAATTGAAGAATTCGCTACGTAATGCATACAATGCTTTTCGTTTTGTTTGGTTGCTGTCTCAAAAGCTTATACCCCAGGCCACTTAATTCATTATTGCTGAAGTCGCTATAGGGCAATTGAATGATTTATTATGGTTTATTTAAATATATTAAACAATCAACTTCACAAAAGTAAAAAAATATATATTCGAACACTTATTAGTGCATTAAAAACAAATTCACATATAACATTCATAATGATTAAATTCGATCCCTATTATGCTTGACCACCAGCCTTATAGAGATATACTTTAAAAATCAGCACATGCATACCTATTAAAAATATTCAATTATCAAGGCAAAACTAAATTGACTTTTTGACATGCCATTTAAACCATTGAAGTTACACACGAATTGTTTAATCGCTGAGTTCACATCATTACACGTGGTCGCTGGTTTTAAAATAGAAATGAAAAGAGAGAATGTCAATGACGCAACCCCGCTGAGTTACCAAAGAGAAGTTCGTGTCTGTAGGTTTGGAACTAATGATATTCTAAATTATTTACAAACTTATTATCTACATGTTTTATTTTTACATCGTAAATTCAAAATGATACGGATCATTAAAAAGACATCCGCCGTTATGTATTAAAGTGCAGTAAACATGGTAAAGGTGGTACGCTAACGGTAGTATTTACATTCCGAAATTTAAGTTGCTCTTATACTGTTTCTTTCAGTCAGATTAACTAGAAATAGAGTTGGCAATTCAAACATTCCTCCTCAATCGACATGTTTTACTTTTTTGCTGCTTTGAAACATTATATATTTGTTTTGTATTAACCTTAAGTAAAAGTGGTATGATGAAAAAAAGTGAAAATCTGCCAGCTGGGGTAGGGGTATATTCTTTAAATTTTGTTTGTAAAAGACTAGTATTCTTTATTGTAATATGTTTCCTATTAAGAAGTCTATGCATCATAGGTGTCATGACTGTTTTCAAGTTTGTGATGTCTTGGTTAAGGTGGCACGGTAGTATTCGGAATTTAGGTTGCTCTTTTGAAGCTGCTCGTATTATTACTGGTCTTCGACGTACAACTTCTCTTAAAAAATATACACTGAAATAGGTCTTGAAAAATTATCAGACAGAAGGAAGAAGCATAAACTTACTACATATAAATGTGAAGACAATCAACATTATTTTTTTGATTGTCCATCATACACTTTTAACGGGATCACACTCCTTAATAAACTGTCTGCTTATGGAGTTGATATTGATTTAAAGTTGATACTATTTGGCGATCAATCTATGAAGACAATGTGCAGATAGTTAAATCAGAGAGATTTGTATAATGAAATGTATTTTATAGTCTAAAACCAAATTAACTTTTACTTTGTATGTCTGTATTTTATATCCTAGACCCAAACCAGCTGAAAAATGATTAAAATTCAAACAAAAGTTAATAATGAAATTCAAATTATTAAAGTAAAAAGCTAATAAATGCACCTTTATTTCTATATCATTCATATATTCAATTTGTATATCTTTAAGTTCTTAAATCTATTTTTTTTTCTCTCTCTTCTTATTATTAACATTCTAAATTCTTTTTATATTATTATAATTCTTTAATGTATCAATATAGTTACTACTCGCTGTCGTTTTTCTTCAGGTGGAATAATTTAGTAAAAATAAGTACATGATATTAAACATGTTGTTTTAAAAATGAGTTATTAAGTTTATTATTTTAAATAGCTGACTGGATACCATTAAATTTAATGTGATACCTCTAAATCAATGCTGGAGCTTATCACCTAGAATATTAAAACTTTTTTCATAATTTATTTTTTCTTATTTTTGTGAGTTAACATTTGAAGCATTTTAAAAATAGTCATACTGTTGATCTGAGTTAACTATTTGAAACATCATTCCAGTCACCTAGGAGGTATTACATAGGCTATGCATGTTGCCCAATCCAATTCAATGTATTTGAATAAAATATTGTTTAAACTAAACGAAGCTACTGAAAAATGACCAAAGTGTTTGACCTGCCCATTTAAAATATTGCCGTCCATATCTCTATTTAGCTGTACGAATTTCCACGTTCATGTATTGCCATAAAGCAACACCATAAACAGAAAAAAGTTTAGACACCATCATTTGCAATGACCATACTAAATTCCATCAACATTTATTGTAGAAAAAAATCAGAAAAAAAGAAGCGTTTTAAAATTTCACCCAAGTTTAAATAAGCTGATTTGATTTTTTTTAATGTAGATACATATAGAACGAAATTCATAACAGTGTGGTCGACAGTAAAACGATTATTAGTAATTGTACTGAAAAGTTTACCTTTAACTTGTTTGTCGTGGGCGATGATTTTATGCTCACTCAGTCTATCGGAGGCCTTCAAGTGGGGATTTAAATAATCATTTGTTACACATTTTGATACATAAAATGAAACTTTCTTTTCACATATCATTTAAGGAATTTATTTTAAATAATTGTTATACCATCACTTACAACAGTTTCACTTTTAAGAATATTAATGTCCAGAGCTGATATCAATAAATAATAATAAAAAAAAAGAAGTTTATTCATGGTAAAAAAAAATACAATAAAACTTTTAAGTTAATAGGGACCCGCGTTATTTCAGAAAATATCTTATTGATTAAGAGAACAAAAACTTCTACGTTGTGATCATTTAAGAGTGGCCTTCTATTTATTCAATGCTAACCATGTGGGCTTTTTTTTATATACCATAAATCGATTCGTTCATTCAGATATTTGTCAGTTTGCCTTGGCTCTTCAAGTCCAACACACAACTTCTCACGAAATTGGTATTTTTCTTAGAAAAATTACATCCATGTGATGTATTCTTTTCATGGAGAATGAATGTTGCAACTTATTTTATTTGTTATCGTTTTTTTTTGTGTGTGTATCATTGACGTATAAGACAACCTAAATCTTCTTTATTCAAATTTGAAACATACGAGATGGCAATTATGACGCAAAATAACTAAATTAAACTTACAGCAGAAGAAAGATAATGAACATCGCTTTTATAGTCTTCTAAATATCGAAGACGCGTGGTCTTTTTAAAAATGATGTAAATTTATAAAGGAAACAACAAACAAAATAGTTCGAATATTTATATTGGAAAAAGTAACGGTGTGTAAATCATAACAATTATTTTATTTCAATGAAAATCAAACTGTTGATTTTTTTCCGCTGCGAGCAAATTTTTAATTTTGGTCGCATTTTGAAAATCAATAAATCTTGTATTCTTGTTGGAAGCTGCACTGTGTAGTTTATACCCGTTTTTTTTCAATGCCACACAAATCCAACACAGACAAAAAAAATGATAGGTTCAAGAAATAATTTATGCAAACTATACTTTATTGTAGTTTTAACATGGGTAGGCATTATATTCGTGATTATTTTTGCCCGAGCAATATCGAAAAACTATTATAAAAAGTGTCCTAGTTCAGTGAAAATGTACGTCATACTTATTTCCTAAACAAATAAATAAACAAACATTAATTAACATACAACACCACCAAAGGCCAGAGACTCCTTACTTGTATGATTTTGTAAAAAAATGCATCTTTTTAAAACAGTCGAAAACAAAATTGTCTGTCCAATGGAAAAGTCGAAGCCCAAAAAAGATGAACAGTGCATTATAGAAACATAGAAGCTGGTTGCAAAAGTTGACGACAAGATCTATTTTATAACTTGAGTATGGCCTTATACTATTAACCTGAAATAAATATATTTATAGCAATTCCCTTGATACGAAAGATCTACATGTTGCCTTGGGCTTTTTTTTTCTTTTTTTTTTTTTGCTCTTTGGTTGGGTTTTTGTCTCAATGACAATTCAATTTTCATTCTTATCATAGATATAACTGCATGTTAAAATAAGAATATGAAGTGTGATAGGCAATCAGACACATTCTTTCCAGGGACCAACAGGCGCTATCAAGCTATAGGTCCCCGTATGGCCTTCGACCATTAGCAAAATACACACTTTATAGAATGAAAGCTCCAAGAGGTCTTGGGATAAAAAAAAAAACAAACGTAAATGATGAGCGAAAAAAAAATCGGGATACCGCTTGGAAATTGGAAAATGGTCCGCAATATCAATTTAGTCAACTCACTTTGTTGAAATTAAAGACCTGGCGAATTTTAGCCTTTTGCAATGGATGTGATGTATGTTTAAAAAAAAATCATGGTTTGTTTGGACATTTTTATAAATCAAGTCTTGTTTTTAAATTATTTGCAAGTAAGTTTTAAGTCATGAACAAATAATCACTCACAGAAAGACGTCAAATCCATCAACAAAAGAAAAAAATTAATAGACGACCGACAACGCATAGAATATCATGTATGTGTTCCGGACCATATGAGTATTTGGACCATACGCATATATCATGACCATAAGGGTAAACTAATATGGTCCAAATACTCATAAGGTCCGGAACATATTTTATTTGCGATCACAAATGCACGAAGACGTCCATTTCTATGTAAATTGGGTCGATTTTTTTATATAGATAAGATGAATGCGTTTCTGTTGCCAAGTGTTTTTTCACAAGTATAGTAGCAGTATAGCAGAACGGTTTAAGTTTCCTATATACACCAAATTATAAATTTTGCTAATACAATAACGTAAATGCATGCAAATTTCACAAGGTTTAATCCAAATAGCTTTCTTACTATCCAATAACTTTCAAGTACGAAAAAGACAGGGCAGAAGTATATTTTGTCTTTATGTTTCGTATTTGCACAACTTTTGAAAGTGGATTATGCATTCGTTCTAAAATAAAATTAGACCAGATACAAGTTAAAAGATTACATAACTCGACAATCGCAATTGTTAAATCCGAAAAAGATAATCAATCAATATATGCATTCAGTAAGTCATTCTTTTTTTCTGAAAGAACATGGCTTTGCGATATCTTATTATGAAAATTGATTGTCGAAACATAACAAAAACACAAGTAAAGGACGTTTAATTAATCAATATAAATCAAAACACAAATTCCTGATTAGTATTTCGAATTATTTTATATAGGCGTTGAGAACCTCTGGTGACCCCACGGTTTAAATGTTTATATTAAGGACGTCGTGAGCAATGGGCGTTATAGACGAACGTTCACCTAATCTGTCCCAGTCAATGGGATATTAAAGTGCGCCAATCAATGTCCATAGCCACACTGTTATGAATTCGATACTACATCTACGACTATTAAAAATAATGTTTTAAAATTCTCCAGCCAATGACACAGTAAAGTTTCTGGAGTGTATCAATAATATATATATATATAATATATATATATATATATATATAGATAAACTATATATATTAAAGTAACACGTAGCTGTACTCATATTTTTAACGTGACATATTCCGAAAAAAATATACTTGTGTTAAAACACTAGCCTTTTGAATTAAAAAAAAAATGAAAATTTATTTTTCTCTTCTTTGTGCGTACTTGTTCTATTCGGTTTTTGGTTTTAGAAGATCAGATTATAGAGATGGAGAATTTACTGATAGGATAGTATTCACAACATCAAGAGAAGACGATCCAAAAATATGGTTTAATAAGGAACATCCAGGATTTGAGTATATTGACCAGGTAGGATACAATGTAATTTTTAAATGATAAAATTACTATATTTCTTATGGCAGGGTTGGATTACAATGTATGTATATGAGAATAAAGACGGGTGTTTGAAAAATATCAAGCAGTCACAATTACTTTATAAATGACGTGAGAAATTAGCGAAAAATAAAAGAGTATTTCTGGTAATGGAAATGATATGGATCAATCGTATTGTCCATATAACAGTTTAAGAAAAAATCTGCAACGAATTGATAATTTATATGCTACATTAAATAAATATGAATAATTAATATTGAACTTTTGTAAATTAAATTAACTTTTTTCATCCACTTTTGTTGCGAGAAGGGGGGGGGGGGGGGGGGGGAGGCATGTTTATTTTCGATACATTATTTGATTCTAAATTTAAATTTAGAGATAAATTGAAAAAAAAGTTTTGTTTCCATTGAAAACTAGGGATTAATAATACCAACGTTTAGTTAACAAACAAAAACTTCTTGTTTCTATATATGTTGTTGAAAAAATATTTTGTTTTTGATTAAAATCTTCCCCGAGGTTAAAAAAGGAAAAAAAAAAAAAAAAATGACCCACACAAAGTTTGAATGGTAGGTGCCTAACTGAGAATAAACTCATCATAGATACCAGGACTAATTTTTTTTATATACGCCAGACGCGCGTTTCGTCTACAAAAGACTCATCAGTGACGCTCGAATCAAAAAAAGTAAAAAAGGCCAAATAAAGTACGAAGTTGAAGAACATTGAAGACCAAAATTCCTAAAAGTTTTGCCAAATCCAGCTAAGGTAATCTATGCCTGAGGTAGAAAAGCCTTAGTATTTCAAAAATGCAAAATTTTGTAAACAGTTAATTTATAAATATAACCATATCAATGATAATTCATGTCAGCACAAAAAGTGCTGACTACTGGGCTGGTGATACCCTCGGGGAAATAAATCTCCACTAGCAGTGGCATCGACCCAGTGGTTGTAGAAAACATACCATTTAAAAATCAAATAAAACTTTTTAAGCACTTCTCAACAAGAAGAGCTTCCTACAGAATAATTATAAATTCACTCTTGAAAAGCTGTTTACGATTTATCAGTGGTCAATCAACAGCTATAGATCTATCCATTAATAGACCTTTTCAACATCTCTCGACACCGACTAATGACACCTACAGTTTACAGGTAAAATGGATGGGTCGTCTCAAAGACAAAAACCATCATGATTATCATTACGTAACATATTGGATTGGCGGTTTTATACTGTTTTGACTATATAGTTTAAGAATATATATCAACCAAATAAATAAATGAATATATGTATGGAGGCCGGATTCGGCCATCTATTTCGCCTTTTCGCGTTTTCGTGACTTCTACTTTCATTTTGCAAACGCGAAATTGGGAATTCGAGAAATCGAGAAATTGAGAAATCGAGAAATAGGGAAATCAAGAAATTGGGAAATAGATAAGATCGGGAAATCGAGAAATCGAGAAATCAATAAAGCAAAAACGCCAAAACACGAAAGAGAAAACGCGAAATGAATTCTCGATTTTGCGTTTTTGCTTTTTCTATTTCTCGATTTCCCAATTTCTTGACCCCTCGTTTCAATGTTACAACATTTAAGCAGTGATTGGTGAAAACAGAATTCAAGTGGAATACCAAATTGGTGAATTGAAATGAAACAAAGTATTGAGTACATTATGGAGGCATCCAAGGCCAAAACTAACAGACATGTACCGCCCTTGTCAACCGACATAATCATTGTTTAATTAAATATCAACTACAATAAAACATGATTTGTTCTTTTCGTTTTCCAAATTCAACCAGGACAGCCAGAAGCTAAAAGTCTAAAACGATGAAATGTGACTTAAAGTCTATCATTTTCTTTATAATAAATTAAAAAAAAAAACATGTCATTTGGACTCTGTAGGAAAGTTTTATCATTGACAATGATTGAAAGCAATAAAATCAATAATTATCTCATTTTTTTTTTTAATTTTTGAGACGACCCTTCACATTTTACCTGTCGTAGTCGTTCTCAACTGTAGGTGTCGAGAGATGTTGAAAAGGTCTTGTGGGATAACTATTAGACCTTTTCAACATCTCTCGACACCTACAGTTGAGAACGACTACGACAGGTAAAATGTGAAGGGTCGTCTCAAAAATTAAAAAAAAAATGAGATAATTATTGATTTTATTGCTTTCAATCATTGTCAATGATAAAACTTTCCTACAGAGTCCAAATGACATGTTTTTTTTTTAATTTATTATAAAGAAAATGATAGACTTTAAGTCACATTTCATCGTTTTAGACTTTTAGCTTCTGGCTGTCCTGGTTGAATTTGGAAAACGAAAAGAACAAATCATGTTTTATTGTAGTTGATATTTAATTAAACAATGATTATGTCGGTTGACAAGGGCGGTACATGTCTGTTAGTTTTGGCCTTGGATGCCTCCATAATGTACTCAATACTTTGTTTCATTTCAATTCACCAATTTGGTATTCCACTTGAATTCTGTTTTCACCAATCACTGCTTAAATGTTGTAACATTGAAACGAGGGGTCAAGAAATTGGGAAATCGAGAAATAGAAAAAGCAAAAACGCAAAATCGAGAATTCATTTCGCGTTTTCTCTTTCGTGTTTTGGCGTTTTTGCTTTATTGATTTCTCGATTTCTCGATTTCCCGATCTTATCTATTTCCCAATTTCTTGATTTCCCTATTTCTCGATTTCTCAATTTCTCGATTTCTCGAATTCCCAATTTCGCGTTTGCAAAATGAAAGTAGAAGTCACGAAAACGCGAAAAGGCGAAATAGATGGCCGAATCCGGCCTCCATACATATATTCATTTATTTATTTGGTTGATATATATTCTTAAACTATATAGTCAAAACAGTATAAAACCGCCAATCCAATATGTTACGTAATGATAATCATGATGGTTTTTGTCTTTGAGACGACCCATCCATTTTACCTGTAAACTGTAGGTGTCATTAGTCGGTGTCGAGAGATGTTGAAAAGGTCTACAAGGACGCGGTGTGTCAGTGTAAGATCACCCCGATGGCCGGAGGCCAGAGGGTTATCTAACACTGACACACCAAGTCCGAATGGGATAACTATTTTACATTCCAGCTGTTTTAGATTAGACAGAAAACCATTTACAATTCATAAAATCTAGTTTAGAATGCCACACAACCATTACAATATACTTTATATATTACTATATGATGTATACCCTTAATGACCCTCAAACACGATGAGTAGATATCAAATAATGTCAACTCGCCACACTTGCCAATCGGCCGACACTATATCGCCACTTCATAAAAAAAATCGCCCCACTCTTGTTTGCCGACTCGCCCCACTTTTGAAAAAGTGTAAAATCAAATTGAACAATCAGTCTGAAAACTCACTTATTCTTGTTATTAACGAGAAAGGTTTAAATCCCCTGAATGAAGGTTTGACAACTCGTCCCACTTATAAAAAGATCTTGCTTCCTTTAAGTATGTCAAATTACTATAAATTCGTATCCAGTCGTCCTGGTGTAGTGGTATGTGTCGTGGCTTAATATGGTAAAGGTCTTGAGTTCGAATCCCAGCATTTACACTGGATTTTTTCTACCTGAGTTTTGATAGCTTTTTCCGTATAATTAATTATAAGTTTTATAGTGGAATTGACATTCCCGCCAAAATGTTACAGAACAAAGGAAAGCATGCCTAACGAAGAAACTCAAACTGGGGTGATCTGATAAGGGTAATCCGGCTCAGATCACCCCTGTTAGAACAAAGGAGCTGGGATGTAACTCTTTTTATAAATCAAAAGGTCGGAGAAAGGTAATTAATTCTCATCAAGATCTATTATAATAGTAAATTTTATAGATTCATATAGGTCATTGCTTATATCGTTTAGTTGATTTAGATCCTCCATATTTGTATTCCGAAAGATCACACTCGTTAAAGAAGCGCTTTCAGTTTTCCATGAGGTATATCCTGAACTTTTCGTCAAATGAAATTTATAATTTAGATTATACGGTTTTCTAGATGTCCCCAACTACTATAACTAAAATTGTGTAAGATATACTGTTTTCTGTATATCATCAACTATTACAATTAAAGTTGAGTTAACTATACGGTTTGTCTTTTTTTTTAAATTAATATAATATATATGAAACTAATTGAGGCAACATCGGTGTTCACATATCGTTAATTAATTTTGTAGTGACAAATCAAGATAAAAAATTAATTAATGGTATAATTTAAAGATTAACCCAATGCATACTGATTGCATAAACATATTAGAAGCACACCTCCAAAGGGATTGATTGTTTTTGAAAAGTACGACCTTGTGAAATGGCAAAATAAAACAAACGACAGGATGCAGGGATTTATAGTTTTGATAAAAAAATTAATATGACGTTCTTCAAACGCTTTGAGTACACACCCGTGGTAAAATATGAATATATTGCTTTGGGTGTTCCGATCATTCTCCCACGGCATATGCTTTTTAACCGGATTTTTGTGTTATTATTATTATTATTATTGATTTGGGGATGTACGGCGGGCGGTCGGGCGACCGGGCAGTCGGGCGGCCGTGCGGTCGGTCGGGCGACCGGGCAGTCGGGCGGTCGTGCGGTCGGTCGGGCGGGCGGCAACCAAATGTTGTCAGTGCATTTACTCATGAACCGTTCAACCAAAGCTTTTAAATTTTAATATGTTGTCACTGACAACAAAATGAAGGTCAAGTTCAATAATGACGATTTTGACTTTTACCGTTCAGGAGTTATGGTTCTTGGAAAATTGAAAAATGGCATTTCCAGTCGTGTCCGTGCATTTACGCATGAACTGTTCAACCAAAGCTTCCCAAATTTTAATATGTTGTAAATGATGACAAAATGGAGGTCAAGTACAATAATGTCGATTTTGAATTTTACCGTTCAGGAGTTATGGTTCTTGAAAGATCGAAAAATGGCGTTCCCATTCATGTTGTTGCATTTACTCATGAACCATTCAACCTAAGCAATTCAAATTTTAATATGTTGATACTGATGACAAAATTTAGGTCAAATTTGATATTGACAATTTTCACTTTCACTGTTCATCAGTTATGGTTTTTGTGATATTGGCAGGACACAAATAAATGTAAATAAATCCGGTTTTCTGTCGTTGTGACAGCCTCTTGTTTATAAATGAACTACCCGACGTCATTGCACGAGGACGTAAGAATATAAGCAATTTACGAGAAAATGCACGGTTGTGAAACGGAAAATCATCACAACAAGGAAACGTTTACATATATGTAAAATTATCATTCAAATTCATCCAAACCTATCTAAATACGTTCTTGTGAATGGTTTAAGCATGCCACTAGTCCAGTTTGCTCCGTTCTTTTACGTCAATGTAATAGTGCGTTTATTTACGGGAACGGCAAATATTTTTGCCTTCAACTAGAGCGCTTCGATCCAAAAGAATTGCCATATTTGTCCTATTAGAATAGAAATAATTCATGGAGGCTTGAATTTATACCGCTCTCGCTCGTGGTAAAATATTTAGCATAAAGGACCAACCCGTGGTAAAATCAGTATAACTTCAAGCCCACATGAATTATTTCTTAAATATACTGGAGTCAAAATGAATAATACATTTCGCGAAATACTGGTGAATTCTTAATCCATATTATTCGTTGGCAAAAAAGGACTTTACTGCCATAACAACTAAAACGTACAATACATGCATGATCCGTGTAAACTCATCGAACCTTTAACCTTTTCGCTTTTTCCCCCAAACTTGTTAGTAAATGTTATCTTACCAATGCTGTAATTAGATCTTTGAATATAGTTTACATTGGCACAAATATCGATTTTGTCATCAGCAAATTCAAACATAACTAAATTTGTATTCTTTTCAAACGGTTTTTTTTCTGGATGTATAAATATACATCCATGATCACCCTATCTATGTATAGAATAATACATATTTATTAAAAGGTTAACTCCTAACTTATCTACTACCTGTCGATACTTTCATTTTGACATTGCACAGGTCATGTCTTCTTTGACTGTCCATGACATTAAAAAATTAAATCCCTGGGATGTGTTTTAGTTGATTTTAGTCTCTGATGCATGATTTTTTGTTTATTAATTGTTGTTGGCTTTTAACTAGCTTTCAGTAACTGCGAGAATTCTCAAATCGTACTTTCGTGTTAATTTGACCTGTTGACACAATTTGTAATGCATTTTTGTTATTTTTTAATGTTTACTTATTTAGTGTTATATATCATGTATATCTCGTCTCACTATTTTTATTATATATATACCATCATTGATAAGTGTTTAGTATGACGATAAATTTTCACTTCTGTTTTCGTACTATGAACAACAAAATTATTTATTTTGTAAAGAATATTTCCGTACTGCATGTATACCTTACAACAAAATTAATTTAATTTAACTGTGTACGTTATTTTATTTGGCGGCATTATGTCCAAGATTATGGTTGTCTTTCTGATATTGTTTTACATCTAACCCCCCATTTTTTTGTATTAATTTTGCACTTACATTGAGTCATAGATCAAATTTATTCGTTCAGTGTATGTTCACTTGTTTTTGTTAAAAGTTCTTTTGATTGAGTTAAGCCATTGCAATGAATTTTGTTTAGTGTGTCTTTCTAAGCTGTGATGTTACTCTATTGTTTCAGGTTAGGGTGAGGGTTGGCGCCTATTAAAATGTTTAAACCCGCTGCATTTGTTTTCACCTGTCCTTAGTCGGGAACCTTATGTTCAATGGTTGTCGTTTATTGATGTGGATCATAAGTGTTTCTCGTTTTTTATATAGATTAGACCGTTTGTTTTTCTGTTTGAATGGTTTTTAACTAGTCATTTTTGGGGCCCTTTATAGTTTGCTGTTCGGTATGAGCCAAGGCTCCGTGTTGAAGGCCGTACTTTGACCTATAATGGTTTGCTTTTGAAGGTTGTGACTTGGATGGAGAGTTGTCTTATTGGCACTCATACCACATCTTCTTATATCTAATTAATAAACAATGATTTTTACTTTAAGTCGAATATATAAAATAGTATTAATTTAGCTATTTACAAAATTTAGAATTTTTTGAATTACTAAGAAGTTTCTACCCCGGTGTATTTGTCAAAACCTTTCGAAATTTTGGGTCCTCAATGCTCTTTAACTCCGTATTTTATTAGTCCTTTTAACTTTTTGATTCGAGGCGACACTAATGAGTCTTTTGTAGGCTTAACGCCCGTCTGGCGTACACAATTTTAACCCTGGCAATGAGTTTATAGCATATAGATGATCATACCAAACACAGGTCTTACATAATTCAATAGATATTTTTTTTTAATCTCATTAAACTGTTTAACAAAGAACACACATATATTTGCAATTTCACTTGTTTGCGTAATAAATTAATCAAATCGTTACAAATTAATAAAAAAAAGTTTGTCTTATCCTTAAATTATAAGGTACGCGATTATTATGGGTTTAAAATAAATGAAATTGATATTATTTCAGAATGCCCGAATGTCGATTGATGTTCACTCATTTTTTTCGACTTATTTCAGTTTCGGATAGGACAAGAGGTATATATCAAAGCACGGATCAGACAGACAAGAACAAAAGAAAAACTGAGTACTCTAAGAGAAGACACTGATGTAGATCTATTAAGACGAAGTCCAGGGGTAAGACTATTTATGTATTATAGTGCTGTTATATTTCCTTTATCACGTGATTACATTTACTACCCATGATGATGCGGTTCCATATAACATATATCGAGGAGCATATATATCTGCACTGTTCACAACGTTGCTGTGTTAAATTGATGTTTCTTCAATCTGATTAAAATACAGAACCTGTGTTCACGCTTTCCTTAAACATTTTTACAACGCTCCATTCTATTTCTGTTTTGATAATCTTTATACATGTAGTTTGTATACCAGTCAATAAAAAAAATTCAGCATTAAGATTTTTAAAGGTGTGTATCATTTGGACAACACCAGAGACTCTAACAAGGTCTTTAAAACAGAAATGAGAACGAAGCGTTGTAAGATACCTGCATGTAAGGTATGCATGGACGCATGGTATGTATTTCAATCAGATAAGAACGTCTTTAAAGCGTTATCAGAACAATTTAAACTACTCGGCCATTCGCGAGAATAACCGATTATTAAAACACAGAAATGTTTGTTTGTTCGATCTTGATTATACTAAGTAATTGGGTTAATGCATATGAGGAGTTCTTCCATGTATTAACACTGATACTCCAAAATGACTACGTTCGTATTTTAACATTCAATTTGGTTTATATTTAATTGTAGATTAAATGGGTTCAACAAGAAATAGGCCATGTCAGAGTACCAAAAACTGTGGATACAGAGTGGAGTAATCTTTGGTATTTGGTAGGTTCTTCAATTACAAATGTCGCAGGCAAACTATTTGTGCAAAACTACTTTTTAAATTCAGATATAAAAGCATTTTGTTTTCGATGTCTTATGGAAAAAAGTACAAAGGCCAAACAGTCAACGTAATGTCATATTTAAAATATTAGCGTCAAATTCTTACTTGGTACAATGTAGGTTGTAAATCTGGTTTCTTTGATTTTTGTTGAACCAAATAGAAAAATTAACAAATAGTGAGACATTGCGTTTCCATTTAGGAATTTACTTTTGTATAGTTTCTTTTGCAAATGAGAACATTGGTCCGTTTCTGTGTGTGTTACATTGTAGTGTTGTGTCGTTGTTCTTCTCTTATAGTTATGCGTTTCCCTCAGTTTTAGTTTGTTACCCCGATTTTGTTTTTTGTCTCAATTATAAATTGTGAGGAACGTTCATATCAAACATTATCACAGCATGTGCTTTATTGACATTCTTAGTGATCAACTTATTTGAAGTCGCTATCGAAGATAAGCTTCCTTCTGTCGCAAAAGTTTTATATTTTCCTTTTTTTTACTATAAAAAAAAAGAAGAAGGAAATTGTCACTGTATCTCTCGAAATACGAGATTTGGAATGATCAAATGTAATTGAATATTTGCATGCCATGTAATGAGTCTTTCTAAACTGTGATGACTGTCTCTGGTGAATAGGCTCTACCTATGGTTAGACATCACGTTTAGAGGAGATATGCAATTACGGTGTTCGAATTATGTGTATCCAAACGATGCAATAAAAATTAGATTAAGAGTTCTCTCAATAAAAAAGGAGAGATGAACAATATATTTATATACACTGTGTATGTGTGTGTAGTCTTTCTGCACTCAGAGAGTTGAAATGTTAATGTTATAAGATTTGTTATTTGCTGGTTAAGAATGATAGTCTCGTCTTTTAAGGAATATAGCATCTACCAAGGAATAACAGTACTTAAAGTTCGGGGCTAGTCTGGTAAATGACGATCGCAAAATTAATACATATAGGTTCTACAAGTGGTCTTTTTCTGTTTCTTGTTAAATTTTTGCTTTTAAGGTTAATTGTCAGTAATTTTGAATCACTTGGCGTCCATCTGCGTCGTTTACTTTCAGAAAGATATTTTCTTCTGAAACTGTTGGGCCAAATTTAACCAAACCTGGCCCCAATCATGATGGGGTATCTAGCTAGTATCTAGAAAAATGTGTCCGGTGACCGCTTGTCAACCAAAAGGGCCAACATGTTAAAACATAGAGCATAAGGATAAAATGCAAGAGTTGTTTATTATGTTTAAAAATGGCTATAAGATAAAACAAAATATGACAAGGTCAAACATTTTCAGAATGTTTAGATCTACCTTATGTGGTTCGTTTATCTCAAATTTCCTTTTATTATATCAAACTCGTGTTAGAATACTTAAATGTTTTCCCTCTACACTTATATTAATTAAAGAAGTTAATAAACGTGAAAGATAACTTAAATGTGTTCTCACTACACATATATTAAGTAAATAGTGTATATATACATAGATTCTTTTAAATTTAATTTTGTCTAATTTAAAAAAAAAATGTATTTTTTGAAGCTTGCTGAGCATTTTAGAAAATTCATATTTCAAAATATCATTATATGGAAAGAAAGTGGTAAAACCATTATCGTATAGTTTATTGAAAGACCCTGATAATATTATTCGGATATTATTTTTCGGGAAATCATGTCCAAAATTTAATCAACGTACGTTCTTGAAAAAAAAGTGTCACGAATCGGTTAAATGCACAAAAAGTTAAAAAAATGAGAATCGCAATTATCATTTTTAGAATGACGATGTTACTCCAACAATGAAAGTCAGTAACGCCTGGTCAGCAGGTTACACTGGTGCTGGTATCGTCATTGCAGTATTGGACGATGGATTACAAACCGACCATCCTGATCTTGCTGCTAATGTTGTAAGTATCAAATATGACATTTATTATAACAAAACCAAAAAAATGTAAAAATATAAACACATATCTTATTTATATCCTATCCGTATCAAGACGAAACCTCAATTTAATCCCGAGAAGTCTGCTCGTGGCATTACATCGGTCGAGGGCTGAGGGGTGTTTTTGAAGAAAAGTTATTATGATACCATGAAATCTTTATTATACTTGAAACAGACATATTTCTGATTTATGTAATTGATGTAGCTTTGTGACCATAACTGATATGGATATCTTCACGGATGGCTGATAAAGAACGATTGCCATTGATTCTATTACACCTATAATTCACTTGTAAAACTTACTAATAAGTTTTTTAAAATTATATATTTCATCCTCAGCATAGTCAAGGCTTTTCGTGAACAATTAGCCAAGTAAGGGGAAACAATGACAATTTAAATATTGCTGGCTTACTCGCCTTTTGCTTTGCTTTAAAAGTCAAGAAAAAACAACATACATGTACTTATTAAGTTAGGTTTTATATTGACAAGTTCATTTACCAATCGCTTTCTGGAACAATGTATTGCATTCAGCACTTTATCATTCATAAGGACACCATTTTATGTAAATCATGTATTCTATAAATATATACAATAACACTCGAACTGAACAATCATTTTATGCTGAAATTCTAATAATATCTCCAACCTCAATGACATACAAATCGTTTGTGTTAAACTGCACGAAACCCTTCCAATAATGCAGTGTTTCCTGTAAAATTTAAAAAGGGCATCCATGAGTTTGCTCTGCAACACAATTTTAACGCGAAGAAATAAAGTTCTTTCCAAGAAAACCAATTTTGTTAAATTTATTATTTAGGACCGCTAAGTATAACTTGAAAAATTATTTAAAAAATTGTAATGCTTTTCATGTATAAAGAAGGTGAGAACCTTTATCTTTACTCAGATTTTGATACTCAAAAGTTACCTTAAATCTGAATCCACAGTTTTCAACAATAAGCATGTGTTTAATAAATAAAGGCAACAGTAGTATACCGCTGTTAAAACTGTTTAACAAGTTATGATCCCCTGGAAGTCAACCAATTTGCAGCATATTAAACAGAAACATGCCAGATGTTGTTAGTGTGTTGCTTTCTTTTAATTAAATACAAGCAATGTTGTCAGACATGCAAGTCAAGGATTTCTAAGATATATCCCAAATCATGTGGAGATTCCTAACATAAATATGGTATATTCATTAATGAAAACTTTTGTGTTTCAGGATACTGCCAATGACAAAGACATTTATGGTTATGATAATGATCCATATTCAAGTGCTGGTAATAGGTAATAATTAGCATTCATATATGTTGTACGATATACAGAAGATCACCTCGAATGTCCCAAATTGATAAAGTATTAATATCTATATTTGATGTCACAGTACTCTGTTGAACATTTATGAATACTGCAGATTACTGCAACATCAATTGTTGAGACCGTTTAGAAGCATGTACGAAAACACAGGAAGCTGTACTTTTTCATTGTTTTTATCATCTAAAAAAAAATAACACGAATATCGAACAACAAGGTATATTAAAAAAAGGGGGAGTCCATTAAAATTAACAAAACCAAAGGTAATCAACCAACGGAACGGGTGATTTTTTTGTGAAGATTCAAACGACCATCGTTAGTCCTCATTAAAGACTTTTGATAAATTACACTAACAAAGCTTTTATGTCCCCATGGTTATGCATAATTACTACGGATAACCAAAATTGGGGCGAAATGACCAAGGGCGAACACTTATCAGTGCAAAATTCCCTTAGATTGCGAATAAGAATAGGGTCAAACTGCCTAGTTCCATTAAAGTAAATGCAGTGTATACGTCAATGAAATGACATCCCGACTATACTAAAAAGACAACACCTCAAGAATCCTTATTCTGTGCAAAATTAATATTATTTTGTGTAGTTAAAACAGTATCAGTATCATAATGGGGGGAAGGTTGTTAATTCAAAACAAAATAGTTTATACTCATAGCTGTAACTTTTAAAATATTTAGCTATTTTGGTGCATTTGTATCAAACGGAAGCTTAATGCCTAGGAATACTGTATAACCCTTTTTGAGTGCTTACTTTGAATAATAAAAAGTTATATAAAATTGAAATAGGCGGGCTTAAAGTTCATCATAACAAATCGACAAAAATAGCTGCATTTCCACCTCAAAAACTACTCTGTACTCAGCGTAGTTTTTGAGGTGTAAATACAGCCATTTTTGTCAATTGGTTATGATCAGCCTTAATTTGCCTGTTTCTCAGATCCTGTTTTTGTACAACCGAAATTCCGGAAATCAGTCCGCTCTTATATGCAATTAAAGATGTGCTGATTTTTCCATCACAAGTCACCAAAAGGTTTGGAGTGGAAAGAGTTTCACTTAACTTGACATGATTTTGATGTTCCTGCAATTTGAGAAATCGACCGAAAGCTTTGTCCCAGCAATAACATTAAAATCGAAACGGAAAGGAACTGGCATTTGTAAGATATCTGATGAGTATTTTACAATTACACGGAATACAAAAGGATCTGGAAGAGAAATTGCACATATTTCTTGTGTGTATATGGTTTAAATATAATTTTATCAATGTTACGCAAAAATTTGAAATTTTTGTCATTTTATTAGCATAGATGTGAGGGAATTCTATCGAATGTTCGATACATTTTCAGGGAATGTAACTTTTTATGCGACTATCAGCGTTTAATGTCCCGCTTTTGACCAGATTTATAATAATAATAAAATCTTTAGGATAAAATCTTATCATTTGCGACTGGACATAGCTTATCAACTGATAAACATATATTATTGAGTAAAAGTGAATTACCCGTAAAATATGAAACGACAACTAGTAACATACATTTCTGTAGGAACTTCTTTCAATGATTTCAGTAAAACAAGCTAGGTAAAATTATGCTTTATATAGAATTATCAATAACAATATATTAAATGTAGATGTCCGAAAAATTTGCTCTATTATTTGTTGAAAAAAAAAAAAAAAATACCAAAAATATCGAACTCAAAGGAAAATTCTAAACGGAAAGTCCTTTATGAAATGGCAAAATCAAAAGCTCAAACACATTAAACAAAGAAAAACAAAATTAATTCATAATCAAAATGGACGCTCTATAGACTATTGTTATGAACTCTTTATCGGGTCCAACTTGTCAAACGTTCCTAAATAATTTTCGTTCATGTCATGTGCATTGAACACACACAAAAAAAAACAACATTTAAGTATTTCAAACTCTACTATGTAATCTGATTTCATATTATAACATATTTTATTTCAGTCATGTTACACAAATCAACATGACTTATCTTACCTACTATACATTTCTAGGAATATAATTGGTTAAAAACAACCGCGTGAAGGCCGTGCATATTAGGTTAGTAGGCGGGGCTTATTTCAATACACGATTAGTAGTGGTGTAATGTACCTTAATAAAAACGAAACGGTACCTTAAAGGTTTCTACAGACGAAGGAATTGATTAGATGATGAACGGTTGAAATAGGTTCATAAAACACATTTAAAGCTAACAAGTTATTATTGTACAGATCACTAGTCTAAATACCACATGTTTTAAAAGATAGTCGGTAAGATACATTCGTTACATAATGTGCTAGTGACCTAATACGATATATATGGGGTCAATAAAATATATATCGTATTTGGTCACTAGCACGCTATGAAACCAATACTATTATTTTTCAGTCATGGTACGCAAGTTATCATACCATATAATATTTCAGTCATGGTACACAAGTTATCATAAACAAGTTATCATGTAATATTATATTTCAATCATGATACAAAAGTTATCATGACATATTATATTTCAGTCATGATACAAAAGTTATTATGACATATTATATTTCAGTCATGGTACAGAAGTAAGTGGATTAATTGCAGCGGTGAAAGATAACAATATCTGTGTAGTTGGTGTCGCATTTAGTTCCACCATCATAGGTGAGTATGAAAATATAGGTTATAACACCAATCATGCCAACAATTCCTCTCACAAAATTCCGGTGGACCCCCTATGGCACCCATTCGAAGTTAAATATTTGATTTCAACAAATTAATTTATGACCTGCATGTACGTGTCCCTTAGAACACGGTCATATACCAAATTGTCAATATTTATTATCCGTGTAATTTGCTCTATGGGATGTTTGCAAAATTTCAACGGAGGAAATTTCATGGCTGGCATGTTTCAAGAAATATTGGCATGGACATATAAGGGGGAATTCTTAATTGATATAAAATTTGGTTTTAAAGCATATGTTAAAGTTAAAGGCACTTTTAAAATTACTTTAAATTATTGGTGAAAACAAAAATAAATACAGATCTTATTCTAACAACTCAAGCATGAAAATAAGATAAAGGTCATTCAATTATTATATCAGCTTATAGGCTAGATTTCACGCCACCCCTGTTACACAATGTTATAGGTAAAATAAAAACGAAGCATACAGTTTTTATATATATCGCGTGTTATTGGAACACGTTGTATGCCCGAAACCGACAGTCTGGACATCGCAGTGGCAACTTTAGTTTTAGTACACATTTTATTATTGAAAAGATATAGACAAAATGTATCATTTAGAAACTGGCTACTTTAGTTGTATCAATACCTTCAGAGACTGATAATCTGCCAGAAGTAGTACCGACCTAATCGAAGTATATAACATATGATATAGATTACATTGTGCATGGCACGTGTTTCTGGAATAAACTTAATCAGATATGCTCTTGATAGAAAGTTTTGTGAAAAACGTTTAGCATTATAGTTTCATTTAAAAGATTTAAAATGGGGTGTTAGGTCATTAATCGGAAACCCTTTGAATAGAAGTACACCAATAAATGATAATTCGGAAAGTTTGCGAGTGATTTCTATGCAGAAGGACAAGATATATAATCGTTCAAACAATCATTGTCTACAGCCATGTGAATGAGTGAATATGTATTGCTGTAAAGAGGAACCAACAAGATACTCAAAATGAAATTAAAGGAAAACGAGAAATATCAGAAAATAAGGAAATTGCTGATTGGTTTAGAAAAAAACAATAGAGAAATTTAAGAAATAGTTCATGCCAGCAACGGCCTAGGCCATGTGAAAATGATGACAAATTATGGCTTGCATGAACTATTTCAATTCTAATTGGACAAATACGGTAATTCAAAAAACTGAAACGAAGGTAAGATTGTCGTGTGTACTGCATGTACTGATTTTGTGTCCTGGATTGGCACCACATATCCTCTGTTTTACTATATATTGCATAGTAATGATACCTAAACTGTTATTGTGATGGACAGTAACGTAATCAAAGTAAAGTTTTGCAACGCCAACGCATATTAGAGATTTCCAATAAAATGACATACGTACGTAACTCGACGTACGGACCTAATTGGACTTGTTATTGCCATCTATTGAATTTGGTTAAATTCGTCGCTCAAGTTTAAACCAAGTATTCCAACCCATACACTGTAATTTTCGTCCATATCAAATAATGTTTACGGGATATAAAATGAAAGAAATCAGGTATTTCTTATATATCACAGGGTTCTCCAGATTCCCACCTGAATTTTCTCTGATATAAGATCACGTAAAGACACGTATCACTTACCTATTATATTCCATCGATTTGAGTTATCTTTCATGGTTTTGATACTGAGATTTATTTTGTAATAAACATTGCAGATGAACGCTCCATTATTCTTTATATTTAAAATCCAAACTGTTTTGGTTATCCGATGTTCAATCTTTTGTCTTTATCCATTTATTTATATTTTGTGGGTAAAATATGTTTTAGAAGGCCGATATTTTGTTGACAAGTTCAGAAATATCGAAATCATTGTTTGTCTGATTTGTCGATGATTGATTGAAGTTGAAAATTAAGATAAAGTATTGCTTCCAATTCATTTCTAAGTTTAAAGTATTTTCCATTTTATTATAAAATTAATAAATGAAAAATTTCCTATAGAGTTTAAACTTCAGGAGATGCGCTCGATTAAGGATTGTTATGTGTTGTCTTATTTAACGGGAGCGACAGTTTAAAATGCTGTACGAATCAAATACAATAGACAAAAGAAAAAATATTTTATATCCCTCGGAATTCCTTCACTTATAGTATTTTATCCATTTATTGATAAACAACTTATAGAGTGTCAGCGTTTTTTTAACTGCACAAAGCATTGTAGTGCATGAACCATAAGTCAAACAAAAAGAAAAAAGATGATATGATTTCGATCGCAATGCAGTCCAAATGCACGCTAATATTTTCCTTTTCGGTGTTTTTGCTCCCAATGCAGTTTAGTAGATCACGACTTTGCGCAACGCTAAAATATAAGTATCAACAGGATGTTGGACAATAAGTGTTCATTGTATATGTAGTTTGAATATGCATATTCAGGAGGAGAAAATGAATTTGAACCCGATTTTGTACTAGACCTACACGCTGGTCCAAATTATTTAACATGCTAGTTCACAGGGTCCACAAGATGACATGACACTCTACCCGAACACATAATTCTGACTATACCATATATTGCGTGAAGCCAATCTTAGATTTGAACCAGTCGAGTATCGAATCCAGGACCTCCCGCACCCGCGGCGAGCAAGCCACTACAGGACCACAGACTGAGGCGGTTATGAATATTGAAGATATACGTACATGTGTGCCCCCTGTCATTATCACATTTCCATGTTCAGAAAACCACTTAATTAGATTAAACCCTTATTTGGCATATTTAGTTTATAACAGTACAAAAAACACAACATAGATACATTGTAACCAAAGACTGAGCAACAAGGGCCCCTCCAGAAACTGAGGGTGATCTGAGATGCTCCGAAGGGTAAGCAAATCCTGCTCCACACAAGTTGGTAATAAAGATAAAAGAATCCTACTCAACAAAACTACAACAAAAATTTCCATACATGTCTATGTCCGTTTTTCAGACGTATTTGTTTAAGTTGCACACCAAACATTTCACAAAAATAATTTGTGAGTAATGACGTTAAGTTATACCCATGCATCTTTAAAAAAAGAAGGGCAAAAAATACTGATTTAGTAAAGTGTAATCATGTTTTTCTTGAAGATGCATTTCAATAAATTCCATATTTCATTTTATAAAATTCTACAGAAAGATGCCAAAGTGTTGTCAGATAGACGCATCTGTTATCTGTATTTTTGAGTCGGACAAAAGTATCTTGAAATAAATTACAGAATTATGTTAGAATAAAAAATAAAAAGTTATTCGTGTACACCTTTTACAATCCGGCGTGTTTGAAACTCTTATTTTAACATCATAACTTATAAATCAAAAATGAGAATATCATCTCGCTTCAGATTTTATAATTTTTATAATTTCAAACTTTAGTGGTTTTGAAAAATCCTCATTTGAGAACTAAATATATGGGTCAAATGAAATGACGCAGTAATGATCGGTTTATTTGATTCCAGTAACTGGATTGTTTATTCCCTTAAAGGTTGTTGTCAATAAAATCTTCCACAATTTGGTAACAAAATATGTTAGCATTCAAAATAGCAGATTGGGTTAATTTTGGAATAACATCTATTCTAACATAATATGTGTATTCAACGAGCAAAAATATCATGCAGTCTATGCTCCCCTCAGTCATGCTTCACTGCAATAGGCCGAGATACGTTCAGATTTGTTATGTAGAGCTATGTCATTTTATTGGAAATATCTGTTAACAGCAACCTCTTCAGTGTTCCTAAGTGTTATTCATCACTTTGGAAGTATCATTGCAGAGTAAATTGTGAGATTATTTTACACATTTTTTTCTAAAGCGAAGGATATATAGTGATGGTTAGTTAGACTAACCGTCCACATGTCCCGTCGTTCGTCCGTCCGTTTGCCTGTTTGTTTGTCACTTTGCTTCTCCTATACCCCTAATCATAGATAAACGAAACTTTCTCAGAATCTTAACCATACAATATCATTGTGCACCTCCTATTATGTTTTCTGTCCAAGTTATTTTCGGGGTTTCCCATACATGTACCAAACATGAACTTTGTCCTTGTTTGATTGAGGGTGTACTCATTTTGTATCCGCAATTACTTCCTAACCTCTTATCAAAATGTACTAAAATGTTCGCACAATCTTGAACTTTCTAAATTCGATTTTTGACCAAAATCATTTTAAAGTTTCCCTCACAAAAGCACTTTGCTATTGCTTTACTTAGGGGGGACCAATTTTGTTCCGGAACTCTACATAAACCCCTATTTACAATTAATGCTATTGTGCACCTTCTCTTGTTTAAAAAAAATCAGAATCACTTGTAGGATTTCGCTAATTAAATCATTGACTTCGTCATTGCTTTTTAATTGTACCCATTGTGTATCCGAAACTCCTTCTAAACCCCGTGTTACAATATATGGAAACTTTCTCACAACAATAATTATATAATTGTATGTATGACCAGCATTGCTACAAATACCTGTATCATGGTTGTGATGCTATCTGTTTTTGTAGTATCTTATTTTATATCTAGCAGGTCACCAATGTATGTCCGATGTATATCTGGTGTTCTGTGTCTAGTACTACTTTGATCTGGTTTCAAAATAAACTAAAACGTTGTTAGTCTTCTTTTCTTTGAGTCCAGTTTGCCTTATTATGACTCCCTGTTTTCCTCTATAAATGTGTTACTTGTGCTATTCAAGTACGGTATTTTCCATTTAGTAAAATTGAGAATGAAAATGGGGAATGTGTCAGAGACAACAACCCGACCAAATAAAAAACAACAGCAGAGGGTCACCAACAGGTCTTCAATGTAGCGAAAAATTCCCGCACCCGGAGGCGTCCTTCAGCTGGCCCCTGAACAAATATATACTAGTTCAGTGATAATGAACGCCATACTAATTTCCAAATTGTACACAAGAAACTAAAATTAAAATAATACAAGACTAACAAAGGCCAGAGGCTCCTGACTTGGGACAGTAGTTAATATATTTGATATGGTGTAGTTATACATCAATGTATTAAGTTTTGACCGAGTCCCAGCTACAATAGGTGTAGAAACATTGATTTTAGAAAATTTATGATATTGAACAAATATGACAACTTGGTTGTCGACTATGCCATTTTCATATTTGGTGTTTCTAATGAGGTTAACATTGGTGATAACACTAAAATTATACATAATCTGAAATACTTTTTCCTTGTGATGGTGCTAATGATAGTTTATGATTAATTGTTATAGTATTTTTAATATTCCTACTTTTTTCATCCATTTGATGTCTTAAGCTTGGGTTTTCAAAATATTCGTTCAATATAACATTTAATAATGTCTTGTTTACAACTTTTTCACCATGCTATTTTACTGTTTGTTTCTAACTTTGTTTCTCCTGAAGTAACACTGTCTTTATGTACAGCATACATTGATCTTTTGCCTTCGAGGCGTTTGTGGAAAATTTCTCTCTAACTTTATTCTCCCTAGCGTTTTAAAAGACTGACAAACTCAGAACTACAAACAACTGTCATACAATTGGGATGTTTAGGTATCTATAGAACCACGTTTAACCAACTGTATTTTCTTTGGACAATGCATGTACCAAATAGATAATATGCCAATTGGCCGTTTCAGAATCTAAAGCATCATGGGTAATTTTATTGTTCGTACTCCAAAATGAAAATAACGCCACGTCATTGGTTAAATTTCCATTGTTTATGACATTTTCAACCAATCAGGACGTTTTGGTGTACACTTTTGAAAATATTACCCAGGATGCATTAGATTCTGAAACGGCCAATTGTTTTCTATTTGTACGGTTGGTTGATATAGTCCAGCGTTTGATTTTGTTAGGTTTTCATGACTTTTTGTTTTTTAAATTTACACTGAATTCCGTTTTTTCGTTAATCCTATTTTACACACAAATGTGCCTCTTTAACTCTGTTTAAAGATTACCGAAAAATACATCAGTATCAGATAAAATAAGAAAAAAATAGTCAAAAGATGCAGCGAACGAAATGCATGATTAACGTTTTCTTTTTAGCCCCCTCTTAAAATCAAATAGTTGCTCCCTATTATGGACAATAGACAATTGTATGATAATTCAGATAAATCACCATTCTAGCTTAAGAGTATACCACTATGGTCTCAAGACAGTAAGTTGTGAATTACCTCGATTACTTACTCGTAAGTTGAAAATGGTCTAAATATCCGGAAACGACGTCCTTCAGTTGTTGATGCCAGTAACATAATATGATATCATATCACAAATAGTGAAAAACACTGATTTGATATTTATTTACGTCTAACAAAGGTGTTATATCAAATAGTCGCTCATCCTACCTCGTTTGCAAGCCCCGGATGACGTTTGGTAGTTACCATTAAATTATGCACCAAATATTTGAAGTATCGCATTAAAAAACCCACAAAAGCTAAGTCAGATATATCAATTAAATCTTGATCTCACTTCAATTTCAACCCAGTCAAAAGTATTTCTCGCTGTCATTGCATATTCATGTATACAATAGATATGTTATGCTTTACAAACACTGTACAGCCTAAGTGACACGATTCATTTCTTTTAAAAGGAATTCGGATATTGGGAAAATACCCTATAACAGATTCAGAGGAAGCCCAAGGTCTTTCTCACTATCTGTCAAATGTTGATATATACAGCAATAGTTGGGGAGCTACTGACGGTACTGGTTTTACTGGCCCTGGTTCAGTGACAAAGGCAGCATTGCTGGATGGAGTGACGAATGTAAGTAGCCATTTTGTTCTTTTTTGTGTCGTTTGGTTATGCCTAATTGACATATTGTTCCGGTTTAAGGGACGACATCAAAAGATCAATGTAAGATAAAAAACTTAATTCAAATAGTTTGGGGGTGGGGGGGTTGAATGGCTGCAAGATTTGGTTATCCGACATTGATTTTTACATATATCCATATGGGTCAATCAATTTTTCCCAAATTAAGTTAAGAGGGGGGTGGGGGGGTCAGTGAAAAAACTATGTGAATTAAGTTTTTTATCCTTCATTGAACTTTTGATGTCGTCCCTAAGTAGAGTACAGATTATGAATCTACAAAATTTTACTCGCTGGCGTTGGAAATATACTTATCGCATTGACACATTTAGCCTCATTTTTCTTTTTATCTTCTGCATCTCTTCAGATATATATCAAATCAAAATTTCGAGGTTTTGAGCGTAATAGGATTATAAGAAAAGATATTCCGTAAAAGTCGAAATACAACAACATAGCTACAAAAATAACCTAACGACATCTAGAGGACAACGTATAGCCTGCACAATAGACAGGTGTAAAAAGATTTAACTGAAACAATCAAAGATCTGTCATTAACAGTCAATTCTCCAATTGACGAAAAAAAAATTCAGATACGATAACTACGGACGAGGTTCCAAACTGAGGACAGTCACATGCAAATGTGGCTCGGTTATATACTAGCTGTGAGATCTCAACCTTATCCATTTTATTGATCTATATTTGCAGATCAACAAAAGTAAAATTCAGAACAGTACAAGAATTCAATCCACTTTTACTGGTTACACACGTTAAAGCTGTAACATTGCAACTCTATTTCATTATATATTCTACCTATTTCATTTCTTCAACTACATGTCAAAGCATGGAATAATATCAAACGAACCGGATTAACACGATATTTTTACAGTTCGAAATTCACCAATTTTACCTCAAGTTGAATTTTTAATGTTTTCAAAGCTATACAAACACTGTTGACAACAGATAAAAAAAGCTATCTTGAAACTGTCAGTGAAATTACTTTTACGGGACTTCTATTTAAATTAACTTTAAATCAGACTTATGAAGGAAAATTCGACACAATAATAGTATCTTTCAATTTACAATGCAGTTCTCAATCTGTTTGAAATCTAAAGTATCGACATACTTTTTTTTCTCTCTAAACAATTGTTCTATTGCTTATAGTACTACTATTACTTTTAGACATGTTACGAAAGGGTATATTGTCGTCGCTGAGGTTGACAAATTGGACTTTAATTAGGGGACTCAAGTCGAAGACAAACTGAGTTCAATTTGTCGTTCCATTTCTTTTTTTACATTTTTTTCTCTTTGCTCATGGTGTATCTCATAGTTTTTTCCCGAATGAAATTGGTATAACAGAAATTTCGATTTGCCTTAAAGTTTTCTTTAAAAAAGACGAAGTTATAAGCAAACTAAAAATGAAAATGACAGGGTATCCCCATATAGCATGTTACATGTGGATACAAACGTTCTGCAATGTTTAAAAGTTGAAAATAGTTTGAGGAGTTTATGATGCAAAATAGGCACCGTCTTTTCCCGATAGAAAGCACGTTTAACCAAAAACGTAAAAAGAATAAATAAAAATACTACGTACATGTATATAATAATTTGTAGTTCTATATTTTTGAGGAAGATGGAGAAAAGGGGGTGGGGGTTCTTTTGTGTCGTACTCTTTTTTCTCGGCTTTCCTTCTCTCTTTTCTCCTAGATCTATTTCCGTTATGTAATACCCTAATCCTTATCAGTGAACTATTATGGAATTTATATTAAATATTCATTTCTCACGGAATAAATGTTATGGAATATTCGTTTCATAATCAATATTTATAATGAAATTGTCAATAATAATGTTTCCAAAGGGACATCTGAAATAAGGAACAACTGTACGTTGACATTTAATAATGTTCAGTTTAAACATAAGGTCCAATTGGTACACAGGAAATTGAAAGCTTTAAATCAATTTTATTTTTTAATACGATATATCCACTGTTTGCAACAGCATTAATTGTTCTAAATAATAAGGATGTTCTTATCCCAAGCATAAAAACATAGCCGTATTTGACCCAACCTTTTTCAACTTTTGATCTTTAGTGCTGTACAACTTTGCTCTTTTTTTTTCGCTTTCGATCTTTTATATCTGGGCGTCACTGGTGAGTCTTGTGTAAACAAGGCGCGTTTTTGGCGTATTGAATTTTAAACCTGATTCTTTTTGTTATTCATTAATCATGTGTTTCTTTGTCTAATACGTTCTGCTATTTATTTGTATTGTAGTCCTGTAATATTATGTTGTCATTTCAATGTTATATTTAACATTGCCATTAAAGTGCGAGGTTTGGCATGCCACAAAACCAGGGTCATTCCACCATTTTTTCCTTTAAAAATGTCCTGTACTAAGTCAGGAATATGGCCATTGTTATATTATAGTTCGTTTCTGTGTGTGTTACAATTTAACGTTGCGTCGTTTGTTTTCTCTTATTTTTGAGTGTAAATTGACATTGCGATAAGACGTGTAACGGTACTTGTCTATCCCAAATTCTTGTATTTGGTTTTGATGTTATATTTGTTATTCTCGTGGGATTTTGTCTGATGCTTGGTCCGTTTCTGTGTGTGTTACATTGTAGTGTTGTGTCGTTGTTCTCCTCTTATATTTATGCGTTTCCCTCAGTTTTAGTTTGTTACCCCGATTTTGTTTTTTGTCCATGGATTTATGAGTTTGAACAGCGGTATACTACTGTTGCCTTTATTTAAATATATATTTGTCAACCTCAGCATCGGATATCTACCATTTCGTACCACGTCTATTTATAATAATAATCAAATTCTTTATAATACAAAAATTTCTCAAAATCCGAATTTGCAGAGAGCATGCACTCATCGATATGTTCTATTTTTATAATACACGCGAAGTTTCAGTCTTAACCACCGGACCACGATTTTAAATCTAAATATTGTTTTTCCAAAAAATAGCAGACGGAATAGAAGAAACCTGTTTATTTTCTTCGCAAAATATATATCGTCGTGGAGTTGAATATAACTGGTGCTTATTCGGAGGTGAATAAAGTTAGATTCGGAGAGATAAAGAAAGTTCATATATATATTCATGAAATGAAATTGTACATTCGCGATATTTTCGCTGTAATACTTATTATTATTATACTAAGTCTTATAGTTTGTTCTTGCTGTGTCGCGCCAAAAGCGTCAGAACGCTTTATAATTTTGTTAAGTTGCACAATGCTTGTAATACAAAGAGCTTATATGTTTAATCCATGTCATGTAATAACGGAGTCTAATTCCCCTAAATCACTAACATATATTTATCCTTGTTACATTGTCACAATTGAATAATAACCGGATAAAACCTCACAAATAATTTTTTAACAAACCAACAGCACCCAATAAAAAAATAAAATAAAACACTGAGCCGCCGATTCTTTGACATATTTAATGTTATAAGCTATAATGTGTCAGATTAAATTTTACATAAACCTTGTTTCGGTAGGGGAAGAGAAAAAAATGTAATTATCAGTATCCGTTTTGTTTTGATCTTAATCACGTTTATTATTGTATTCTGTTAACTACACTTAGCGCACAAAATATCATGGAAATGTAAGAAATATAATCTAAAGATAATTTCTATGTAAGCCTGAAGCAATCATCATTCAAGATTTTATAACAAATTATATTTAAATCTCTATTTTCGATGATGAAATACACATGGTAATTGGCATACATGTCATATCTTTTAAAGTTCTCATTTTGTACTCATTGATTGATTAATTATTGATTGTTCACCATCTAGTGGCAAGTATTTCATGCAATATTAAAGGAAAGGGCTTATTAACAATATATCCGTTAATATGTAGGTTCTACAAAGTAAATAGACCGAGACGAAGGGAACTAAATTGAGTTTGCCATTGTGAAAGACTGATATGTTGGATCGATAAGAAATCATAGTTTGCCTCTCACCGGGGTACCAACCACGTCCCCGTTTTGATCAAATGAATATTTTAATATTATTGCTTCCATGATAAAAAAAGTATAATATTTATTGAAAATATCGTATGGCAATACACGTATATCGTTTAACATGTGTGTACCTTAAAAAAACTTACATAGTCCATTGTGGCGATGTGATTCAGGTCTATATTTTAAAAGTATTTAAATCCTTTAAATGAAGCCTGTATTGTGAATATTTAACTAAATTTATAACCAATGATAAAAGGTTTATCATCTAAATAGATGAATCGAAACGTGCTAACAGGTGTTAGAGAAATTGACAACTTTGTTGAATGTGTAAGACACTCGAAATCAAAAATTGTGTGTTTATCCAATCGATATCGTATCAATTTGTTCAAAGTCCGAAACTCGGCGAGAATAATCATCCGGTTATCGACATTAGATAATTTAGATAATCCACGAGTAACTATGAAAGAACATTTAATGATTATCAAATAAATTCCCACTGGTACCAATTTTAGAATCTACATGGATAGTAGTATCTAGTAACATCAGGACTGTTAACAGTGAATAAATTGTCTGAAAACATGACCTCCACCTCATTCGTTATGAGCCTGCCCCAAGTCAGGAGTGTATAATAGTTCGGTGGATGTTGTTGGTTTGATGTCTGGCATATTTGTTTTTCGTAAACTGTTTTATTATAAATAATGCTGTTAGTTTATTAATTTTTTACTTGTTTCAAATTTTTCATGTCGGGTTACTTTATAGCTGACTATACGGTATGGGTTTTTCTCAATGTTGAAGGCCTTACATCCACTTTATTTGAACTTTGAAGGATAATTGTCTTATTGACAATCCTACCACATCTCCTTATTTTAATATTGCAAAACAAAATCTACAATAATGTTTATATGACTGAAACCATCAAATGACTCGATATGCAGTTATTGCACTATACAAAATTTTAACGAACTTTGATGTTTTTGTACATCATCTTGAAAACAGTAATGGATAGAGAGATACTGTAAACAGTCGGAAAGCTGACCCCGGTTTGACCCCATTTCCTCAAAGTGAACATTCTTGAGTATATAAGAAATATATTACTCAACTCATTTATGGATTAAACTCATTTTTTTCTCTCAAAATGTGTCTTCAAAGTCAAGGTGTTGACGAAAAAAATTGGTCACAGAAAATTAAAATCGTAATTTTCTTTCTTAACTTCTCGGGAAGCTATGCTGAATTTAAATTATGTTATGTAACATAACTTGGACTATAATATGTAAAATTTGTGCCAGTTGATATGCTAAGATACGCAAATGTGCCAGTTAGATGTTTCGATATTTCTGACGAATCGGGGCCGACGGTAATTCATGAGTTACGTCCCTTTGTTTGACACTTTCATGAACAAACTATTGTTATATCAAGCACTATATGCTGTTATTTACATGTGGATATTATTAAAATAATCTTATTAAATATATTTTGATACTGTAAACATGTGCCAAAAAAATAGAGAAACACATTTTATCACTTTTCAGAACTCAGTCCAAGTGAAATACGTGTCCCTATGTGCCATAATAGGGTTAATAATTGTAAAATATTTTTAATATTCCAAGAGTTAATTTAATATTCATGTTTTGGTAAGTATTTTTACTGCTGCTACCAAATTATTTTGACACAGAAATAAATATCTACTTAATCTATACAGGGAAAACGGTAGTATTAAATTTTCCCAGCATTAGGTGGGCCTTTTGTGTACCCAAGGCAGGTGAAGGAAGTCAAATTATGAGCGCTGTGATTGGATGTAAGGGTACAATATATTTTTTATTTATCTATGAATAACTGCAGTGTGTATGTTTACAGTATAAATTTTGAAACCTATTGAAATATTTTCTAGAGAATTATTCGAAAAGACTTGCAAAATTTCATAAATTTGGTGCAAAATGACGGTGGGCATGGATAACATAAACAAGCTCCGTTGGAAGTTGGTCATGATACTATTTGGCTTTAATTTTTAAAACAGAATAATAAAGTACTAACACAACATATAACTGTTTTATCCAGGTTTTTATCTTAAAAAGTGGTAAATTTAGAAAATGTTAATATTGTCGCCTATGGCAGAATAAATAGTACCGTTTTCCCTATACTGAAGATAGCAAGGGAAATTAAAGTCACTCAAACTTCAATTCTTTTATACTATTTTGAAGCTTTTGATTAGTACATTTGATTTTTATCACAAAGAATAGAAATTTTTCACTGAGAACAATACTGTGTTGAGAAAAGTGCTGAGTCATGATGATAGGTCAAATTGATTGGTAATGATATAAAACTTTATTCTAGGATGTCAATATTAATTATATTGTGTAAAATGCACCATATTATAGTTCTTTTGTATTTGATTTCACCTTTCGCAATGATTTTTTCAATTGGAAACACCAGAATTCAAGTCGCGACAAATATTTTTTACTGAAATGTTTGCCTTTTTTGCTGCGTAATTCCCTAAATGTATCACTTGGGTATTTCTGTAAACATAATCTATTAAAATGGGAAATTGTCTGGTTTAGTTAGTACTGTTTATGGAATTGGGCAATATTTGGTCACATTGAAAGCATTTTTAGTGTTAGAATTGTTCGTCTAAGAAAAAAAGAGGCCCACTTGAGGCTAAATTTACATAGAATTTATACTCTCCTGTGTAAAGAATTGTTCACATTCTTGATAATTCATGCAGCAAATATTTCAAAAGTGCTTCATTTTGTAGTTTCTTTCTTTTATTATATCAGACATAAATAATTTTTCATTTCCTACTGTTTGCAAGGACTTTTGTTGGAAATTAATACTCCCAAGGGACATAATTCAGCTTTTTCATTGATTAATACAGGCAACAAAGGCAACTTTACAGCTGAGTATTTTGCATATTTAATGTTTAAAGTGTCTAATATCTTTGTTTTCATCATCTCAAGACAGAATAATAGATTTTATAACAAGCTCTGAAATTTTTAACCACAATATGGCATATACTAAAGCATGGAATGGAGATTAGTATGAAAAATCTTGAATTTGTGCATTTGTTGTAAATTTTGGATAAAATGAATACAAATTGAATGGAACTGTCCATTTTATCTGTTTAAATGGAACTATTTATCATTCTTTTTAAATAAGATAAGATATGATTGGATACAGATTGTTTATTAAGGCTTTTCTGAAAGAAGTAGAGAATCAGGTAAACCAGCATGTAGGGGTGGGGACATAAAATTATCTATGTTTCTTTAAGTAATGGGGACATACAAGTATTTATTATAGCCAAGGTTTTCACAATAGCCCAGTATTGCATTAATAATGTCATAAGAATTCTTTATATCTTTATGTCACAGTATAGGGAAAACGGTAGTATTAAATTTTCCCAGCATTAGGTGGGCCTTTTGTGTACCCAAGGCAGGTGAAGGAAGTCAAATTATGAGCGCTGTGATTGGATGTAAGGGTACAATATATTTTTTATTTATCTATGAATAACTGCAGTGTGTATATTTACAGTATAAATTTTGAAACCTATTGAAATATTTTCTAGAGAATTATTCGAAAAGACTTGCAAAATTTCATAAATTTGGTGCAAAATGACGGTGGGCATGGATAACATAAACAAGCTCCGTTGGAAGTTGGTCATGATACTATTTGGCTTTAATTTTTAAAACAGAATAATAAAGTACTAACACAACATATAACTGTTTTATCCAGGTTTTTATCTTAAAAAGTGGTAAATTTAGAAAATGTTAATATTGTCGCCTATGGCAGAATAAATAGTACCGTTTTCCCTACAAGGGGTAGTCTAAATATTCATGAATAATGGATCAAGACAGTATTAACATGATAAAAAACAGGAATTCCTTTTCATTACTGACACTTGCAAGTTGGTCCTACCTTTTTCATTTAAACTTAAAAGAGATCATAATGAAAGTATCTGAATGTAAATCTTCATCATTTTAAATTTATCAAAGGAAAATTAGTTTGCAATCCTTGTATGAACAAACTAAATATAACAATACATGTTGTCTCATTGATTTCATGCAAGTTATAGTTCTATAGTGCCTAACAAGATTTTGTGAGGGAATTCGATGTTTGCTATACCACTGTTCAATTAAACGCACTTTATGACAATACTACTATACCAATTGTAATGAAAATGTTTGCAGTGTTTTGAGAAATGATTTTACTTTGTAGTCACGTATTGGTTGTGAAACATTTTATGTTTTAAAAGGACGAATTTTCTGTATAAAGTCAATAATTATGTGGACTTTTGAAGCCCAAACTTTGTATTGCCTTAAATACATACATGAAAGTTCCGAAAACTGTACCAACACACAACGACATGTTTATGAAATGATAGCAAAACTTTGGTTTGACAAATTTTTATTCGTTATTGCAAAAAAATAAACTTTGAATATCTTACATTTTCTCCCTACCCAGTTTACCCCTATTACTTATTCTGATGTGGACCGGTCATTGTTATTGAAAATTACGGAATTTGATTGGATTAAATTATTACTAGTTTACCTTCAAACTGTTTATGCTTTTCGTACATGACTATTGGTTAAATCAGAACGTGCATGAATGTGACAGTAAGTAAAATGACCTTCAAACTGGACACTGGATGAGTCCATGTTATGTTTTATCAATGGAAGTATAGGTACGGAAGGTAAGAATTGCCAATTCTCCTATTTTCACAATTTTCTCCAAATACACAGTAGATAGATTATTTTTTAATAGACAATTGCGGAGAAAAACAGAAAAAAGTTTAGAAATAAGAAGTTTTATTCCAATCAACAAGTCATTTTTTGAAGAGAAATGCCAACATACATTTTACGCACGGCTACGCCAGGTAAACATATTATAATCTTACGAAAAAAATATCATTTTTCAGTCTCATAGGAACATACTAATTACAATAAATCCCAAACTAAAGAAGTCATTATATAACGTCAAAATATGTCCGATCTACCTATGTTGGGACCCAAAACGTCAACACGATCGTTTTAAGGTCAATTTCGTCTACCTCACAAAATCTTATTAGGCACTATAATGAATGGACTCAAATTATAAAAGTAACACTAAACCAATAAATAAATGGTGCTTATCATGAACTTGAAAATGAATAAGCAAAATAGACTCAGTAATATTTTTCTTTTTCTATTTAAAAAAATAATAATAACATTAAAAAAACTATGCATTTTTACATTTGTATAAAAGTATTTCAGAGTAGTTTCTGGGGGCTAAGTCAACAATTATGTTTTAGATCACCAGTCAAAATTAAGTCACACTTCATGTCAGTATGATAGTGCTTTGAAGATTGATTAAAATGATACTCTGAAAGAGATTGTTTGAAGGCAGCAAACATTTGTTTTCAGGGAGGGGGGGACTATGCATTTTTTCCAGACAAGTTAAAAACAATTCTTCTCTTTCAATTTTAGCATTTCATTTAATGGCAGCTGAGGGTAAAACAAACATTTTTTTTCTCAGGTTCAAAAAAAATTTATTTTTTATCCAAAAATTGGAAACAAACTTTTTTTTTCAAAACAATCAATAGCCACCACCCCTACCCCCACCAGAAAATCAAATGGTTGTTTGCTGTCTAAGTTCTAATTTAGGACAATACTTTCTCATTTACTTTTGCAGGATTCCTTTATCACAAAAAAAAATATATTATTATAAACGACGAATGTGTTTTATGTCAGTCATCTAAAGCAGTTAAGGTTGTGCAAAGACAGTATAAGATTTCCTTACCTTGTTTTAGTTAAATCATACATTTCACTGACTTAAAGATAATAATTAATCCAGTCAAATATTCACAGCTGATATCGCCATTACTTTTTCAAACAAACATACTAAATGTGTGTACATTGACTGTTTTCAGATGCCAGGTGACATCGATGTGTAAGACCGAAAAACTACAATGTCAAAAAATGTCTTTCTTTTGGAATTTAGTTCAAACGGGGTTTCCCAAGGGGTAATAGAACGTTATACTTGATGCTTTTTTTAAATTTTGAGATACGTATTATTAATATTGTTTGTATAGTACATATAGTATATATGTTAATCTGTGAAAACTAGAAGAAAATAATTTTAAACGACGATCAACGGCATTACGGGATCGGTAAAAGACGGCCAATTTGACATGTTTGAGATTTTTTTTCCTTTTGATAATAAACTCCATGCTTAACAAATCGAAATAAATCTATTTCAGACCCTAATGGCAAGTAGGAAACTGAAAAAAAGATAAACTTCCAAATTGGCGCCAAAAAAAAAATTCCGCGAAATTAACGCAATTTCAGAATGGCGGGTTTTAATATCAGTCCCATTGTTGTCTTAAGAAAGTAGCAACAACGGTCGTTTCTAAGGGCTTGCTTTCCGACTGTAAACCTTGAAATAAATAAAGAAAAACGTGGGATTTACAAATAATTTATTGTGGTCTTTGGTATCATAGTTACTCTTCTTATTGAATTCTTACTTCTTAAGATGGTACCCAACACTACAGGGAGATAACTCTGTAAAATCAGCTTAACGTTTTAATCATATTGTATTAATGTTTAGAAAATATTAAGCTTCTCAATGATCAAATTAGTGTTTGTCAAACTGTTATATGTCCAATGAATTTTTTCTGAGGAAACGCTTGGTTCAAGTTTTTTGATTTTTTTTATATTTTTGTCAAAGGGTCAAAGTAAATATTTTGACAAAGTTTTATGAAAATTAAACGCGCCAAATTAGTCAAGGTGTTAGGTTCCACCTTAAATCGACAAAAAAGAAACAAATCAAGGTGCATCGGAAAGGTAATCGTCTCCTGTTAAGGGCATACGATACAGTTACAGGGAAGGTAATGACGTTGCTAACGTAAAATGTTATTTTCGCGACGTCAAACTATGACATATCGGGAAAAGATGCATTTTTCGACTGATTTTTATCATTCAAACTGTTTTAATTTGAAAACGAGTGCATGGACCCCGATTTTTTAAAACAGCAATTTGTTTCATTTTGCAAGGAGATTATGTGACCCAAATTTTATAAAACTGTAAATAGCGCATTTTTTAAAATTTTGATAAACATGCAGCAAAAAATGACGTTTTTTACTCTATTCATGAACATTTGATAAATATAGAGTTATTTCGGAATAAAAATTGCATAATGTTTAATGATACTTATAAAATACAGAAATTACCGATTATTTAACAAAAAACAATTTGTGTTTATCTTTTAAAACAAAAAAGTTAAGTCTTTCTTTCAAAAAAGAAAATACGGACACAAATCTGAATTTTGAGCAAATATACAAAATTTCGACCATATTTTACTCAAAAAGTAGCACATGAAGGTATATTTTTTATTACATATTTGATTTAATCAGATAAAAAATAGCCTATATGCAAATTTTCATCAACTTGTAAATACAGGTTCAAAACTGTATCGTATGCCCTTAAGCATGCATAACCCGTCTTGCTTCTGTTAAATGTTATGATAAGTCAAAACAATATAAGTCAACTAATCATACTAATGTCACTTTGAATCTTTGGTGGAATACCTGAAAAAGAAGATATTCAAGTGTGTGTTGTTTGTGCAACTCAATGTTTGCCGAACGATAAGCGTTTCATCAGAAAAAAAAAAGAATTCACAGAGCTGAATGTGTCATGGTCCTGTTTTTATCAAATGTGGTTTTAGTGCTAAGACCAGATTTCACAATGTATTAGCAAAAAATCAGGCCAAATGTGCAACAGAACCTGATACCCATACATTTTATTTAATAAAACACAATTGTCGATTTCAGTGCATGTTGGAAATTTCAAACACTTCAGTAAATTTTATTTTTGATTGTTAAAGTTCTTGAAATGCAAGCTTTTTTTGGAAAATGCCTGAAAAAATTCGTTAATATCTTACACAGACATGTTAGAGAAGGCCTATAAAATTTTCAAGCATTTCACAAAATGCAACATTTAAAAAAGAAAACTGGTAACATAATTATATTAACTTATTAGAAGTTTGCCGTTTTAGTGTCTGAAAGGATTCGTTGTTCCAACACAAATATACTTTGGTTGAGTCGTGTAAACCACTCGTACTAGTGGAATATACTAGTTATTTAAGGAATGACTGTAATATTTTTTCTGTCTATGAAGAAATAACATAAAAAATTTGGTGCACACTGAACAACGCGCGTAGCGGGTTATTTAACAGTGTGCACCACATTTTTTATGTTATTTCGTAGAAAACAATGAAAAAACGTTGATGACGTCACGGTCACATGACTAAATTATGTCTATGGGCTCATAACAAAATAACGTCAGCCAATCAGAAGACGCGTTGCATCCAAAATTAAATTATAAAACATTACATAGAAAGAGTTTGATTATGAAACATTGAAGGAAGATGCATTCAGTCATTAATCGATTAAAAATACCGGTTATTATGCTGAATACAAATAGATATTTTATATTCATAACATATTATATATCTACCTAAAACATACTGAAAATGATCGGTTTTGACGTTGGCATCAATGTATGTTCGTACTGATGTAATACTATATTGTTTCATTGCTTGTATGATTGAGATATATAGATAAGATAAAGATGTGGTATGAGTGCCAATGAGACAACTATTTATCCAAGTCTCAATGTGCAAGTAAACAGTTATAGGTCAAAGTACGACCTTCACCGCGGAGCCTTTAAGTTCAACTTGAACTTGGCTCACATCAGCAAGTTATTAAGAGCCCAAAAAAGACTAGTGTAAAACAATTAAAACAGAAAACCAACGGTCTGCATTTTGTAGTAATTTAAAACGTGCATGTTTAATAAAGAAATGCACTTTATTTTACATTTTTTAGGAATTTGCAGATCTGTTTGATTAGAAGAAAGATAGCTGACTCAATCTTCAGATCTTTCCTTAATCATACCCTTCTTAACACACAAGAATGCTAGCTAATCGTACTTCTGGTCAACTCTGAATGCAATGCAATGTCTTTCAAAATCCAGTATTAGGACGACTATTTACTCGAAAATTTAAACTGAATCAACATATTTTATAAAGTTTGAGAGTGGTCATCGTTTACCGTAGGAATCGGGATAGTTGTTTAGCGATAAAAACCTTTGAGAGCTTCTTGTCATATAAGGTATCTATTGCAACACTTAACACATTGCAGGGAAGGAATGGCAAAGGTGCTATTTACATATGGGCAGCAGGTAATGGACAAACTAATGACAACTGTAATGGTGACGGATATGTTAACAGTATATATACTGTAGCCATTTCTAGTGCACAGATTGGTCAAAATGCATGGTACTCAGAAGTATGTGCTCCTGCCTTAGCTGTAGCATATGGTGGCAGCGAGGATGACAGATATTTAGTAAGTCTAATATTTTCCATGATAAAACCTTTGGAGGAAATCTATATTGTGCAAGCCATCTGTTATACGCGTACATTTTTGTTGTTGTGTTTGTTTAGATGAAGATAATTATTTTGTAAATCAATAAACTTATTAAAGCAGTTAATAGAAAAGGAGTAGAATTTAAAAATGAAAACTTGTAGGTTTTTTTTTAAATTCCTGTTCCCAATATTTATCTATTTCATTACAAAAATATTTATATTAGGTATTTGATTTCATTGATTTATTGGAACTCCTGATGACAATTTTCCAACTTTCAATTGATTTTGATATTCATTATAACATGTATAATGAATATATCCAATTGCAAATTCGGTACTGATCTGTGTTGACCGACACATTAACGTTCTTATTCCTACGTATAGTATTTTAATTTGCATGTCCTCTCTCTTTATAGTGCGTTTAAGAATTTGTATACAATGGGCAACCTTTACACGTACGTACTTTACACGTACTTATGTTATTGAGTACAAACTATTTAATTTTTCCGTGAATAACTTTCACTAACTTAAAGCATCTTTAGGACTATAAATATTAGATACCATATATACAAAACATGTGGCAGCAATGAAAAATGCTCTTGCTTATCTCAGAATAGAATGGCATTTATTCACTCTCGGCTGTAAATTTTAAATCGGCGAGCCTTGCGTTTTTAATTTGGAAATTTAACTGTCACGAGTGGAGTGGATAAATATCGTATTACAGTCGATAAGTGGAAGAATCTATTTATACTGCAACTAGTTGTGTTTATGTCCTATTATAGTAACATGGCTATACTTTGTATAATGTCAATTTCATCTTGGAATACTTTCTCCACAATCAGGGATTCATTAAAGGATGAAATTAAGTTTGACATTATTTTGTGTTACGAATTATCAAGGTATTAATTTAGTATTAAAAATATTATAAAAATAATATTAGGTCAATGTCATCAAAATATAAACTGTTTTGTACTCGGCGCAAAACTGGGGAAGGGCTCGGTAGAACCTCGCCCTTCCCCAGCCTCATACAAAAAAAAACTATATTTTTCTGACATTGACATATATGTATGAGATTCTCTACGATAGATCAGTCGGAAACCCGTTTGAAATAGAACAAAAAAATCGAAGCTCTTTGTTAGAGAAGGCGATAAATGTGTACTGTATTGTTTACTATAGTGACAAAAATTTTAAAAGTTAATAGAAACAAAGAAAATTACAATTTTCTTCTCAATTACGAGGTGTTTTATTTTAAAAACACCATTTGCATATGTTTTCAATTTATCTAGTACATAGTTAAGCAGAACAATTAGATTTCAAGTCGACGACATGGGTATCTTTCAAGTTGGATGAAGAAAATGCTTAACCTCCGATTTTTTTGAAAAAATTACCACGGACCTATAACATATCAATCTATTAGTTCAAAAATTTTCGTGTCTGCCCTTCCATTATGTTACTCAAGAAAAAATTCCTAAAAATGGGTAACAATTGTATCGAAAAGAGAAAATCGAGTGCACCTTTTTATGTTAGGGCGTGTTTGAGTTGAATATTTAGTCTTGATATCGTACAAAGTAAGATTATTTCATACATGTATATATCAAAGCTACAGATTGACTTTATAACACAAAAAAATAACAGTACTAAAAGATGAAATATATGGGTCAAGTGAAATATCTATCTAATGAGTCACAAAAAACAGAGAAGGTGTGTTCGAATAGTTATTTTTTAATCAAGTTGGATGATGAAAATGCATATCTTTGAAAAAATATATTTTTTTGTGTGTGAAAACTAGGGTTTATAGTCTTTATACACTAAAAAAATCTAGTCTGCCCTTCCACGAAATTTTTAATTAGAATTTTTTTAAATGTTTATGAATTTTCGAAAATTCCACATGACAACCGTTCAGACAATAGTTTTAAGTTGAATCAATGCAGACAAGATCATTAACTGATGCTCATTAGCTCGTTGATACATTTGTCTTTTAAAATACAACTGATATATAAGGATCGTAATGGTGCAATGTGGATAAATTTATCGGTTTCCATGAGCAAAATTGGTAGCGCGTTATCCCTGCAATGGCTTCCATTTCTACGATTGTAAAAAAATGAACTGGCGTAATGGGGAGATAATTCTGACGAAGTAGGATCCTGACTGAGATAATCCAGCTGATCAGTAAAATTCCACCTTCATGCCTTATATATCATGTACTGTGTTACGACGCTAAAAAAGACCATGGAGGAAAGTTAACACCCAATGCTTTATTTTTGTAAAGGCCAGGAAAGAAAAAAAATTGCTTCGGCAACTTTTCAAATCTAACATTGTTTGGCTGATATTAAGACGAATTAAATATACAAAATATGTTGTCAGCCTTGTATCACAATCAATGGTGATCCGATCGAAAACATCTGTCGTAGTACTGTCACTGATATTTATATATATATATATATATATATATATATATATATATATATATATATATATATATATATATATATATATATATAATATTTGTATATATGTATTATTTATAATATAACTAGAACACACCCGTGATATCGCGGGTGCGTGACTGAATTAAAGTATATAACTATGCGTAAGCCTTATTTTAGTATTTGGATTGTCATTTGATAAAGTCATGCCGATTATCAGATGCACAGTTTTCTCTGCTTTCAAAATCGTTCTGTTTGAACCCGTCGACCTGGAACTTATCAATTATTGGTAATATTAATTATTTGGAAAACAAAAGGTCCTGGAATGAAGTATTTTTTTAATCAACAGCATTGTCCTATATTTATTAATTTAGTTATAAATAAAGTTGAATTCTTTGATTCATTGTTTTATGTCATGCCCGCTAACACATTGAAAAACTGTACCTATATGTCTTATTTTAAGTCCAGATTTTTAGTATTTGTATTGTTATCTTAGAAAGTCTTACTGCTGTAAAAACTGCAATAGGGAACAATTTGACAATGATTGAATTTAGTAGTGTCAACCCTGTGATTATAACTCGTGTATATAGCAAAATCCAAAATACACCAGTTGGTGGTGCGCCTGTCCGATGAAAAACGTACAGATAAGGTAATAGGTTACAGGTGAATATACTATTGGTATCGGTATCGGAATCGACCCGGATCTTGTTAATTATTGGCAATATTAATTATGTGTAAAACAAAAGGGTCTGGAGTGGTGTAAATTTTAATCAACATCATTGTCCTATATTGAATATATATAAAATTGAATTCTTTGATTTGTTGTTTTTACCCCATGACGGCTGACAAATTGGACCTCGTTATTTTAGTATTATAGATATATTAGTATTTGCCAAATTTGGTCTGTATAAATCTTGGTCAAATCGATTGCAAAGGTTACTGTGATTAGATATATAACCCTAGCTTATTCCATCTTCCATTAAGATCCATACTGTCGTAGAGTCTGCATGTTTGCCGGATATATACAGTAAATATGTAGTCACGTCCTTTTTGATAGAGAACGTAAAATGCTAGAATACCCGAAATATTTGCTGCTGGACGTTAAGTTAACAACAATATAGGTACAAGCAATATTGTGATTCATTAAATAAATTTTAAATGGTTTCTAGAACTATAACGGATAATTTTAAAAATATTGTCACATAGAATTGATTTTTTTCACCGTTAACTTTATGTACACTCGAAAATTGCCGTTATAAATTTCTGTGTGTAAAATCCCACGTGAATAATTTTATTCTTGATTTCTAAAGTTTTTTTTTTTTTCAAAAAGAAACTCAAAAGACATCAATAACTTAGATAAACCTCTTTTTTTCTGAAGATATTACATATCAGAATTAAAAAAGAAGGTTGAAATGATTTTGTTTAATTTACCAGCACAATAGACACCAGGCATCCTCGAAATAGAAACACGATATGATAAACACCCTGTTATCACCTATTGGACTGCAGATGCAATACGCACCACATATTAAAATCTGCTATAAACGAATGAAAATACACTGTATTGCAGTGGCAATCGGAAACACGGACAATAGCATTTAATAGAAATCGGAAACACAGATAATAGCTGTTAATAGAAATCGGGAACACAGAATCCATTGCATATGCCGTGTCGTTAGCTGGAAATAGAATGTTTGGTAACTAGTGTAGTTTAAATAAAACCTGATGTCTGTTCGTCAAAAATATGCAATTATCATTAAATCCTTCAATAAATCGTAGATAAATTAGTTACTTTCCCAAACTGAAGCCAGTATTTAGACAATATGAGGCTATAGTCCTATTCTAAGTAACAAAGAACTAAACGCGTAAGCCAAAATTCTTCTCGTAATTTGGAGACTAAAAGATATAAATACCAATCGGACATACTATGTATGTTAGCATTACTTTGGGTCCTTATTTCGTAGGCAGATAAATATTTTTTACGGTTTCATTTTCGTATCTCTTAGCTTTTACATGCCTCATTTTCTGCCCCTTTAATTAATAATTATACATATTATTATATAATAAAACCTATAAAACAAATTCCCATATGTTTCGGTCATTACGGCCTTCTTCATTGGAATAAATTACAACATTGAAACAACAATTACATCGCTTGGATACATTACGTTATAATAACTTATATGACGTTCATTTGCCGCGTGATGTCTTTTTTAATATACATATTTTTATTATCGTTCATATATTGTATTGAGTCCTTCAAGTTCTAAAGTTTTTTATTTTTTTTTTTATCCAAAAGGCTTCTTTAGTTTTTTTGTAAATTTCTGTTCCAAAAACTCTTTCTATGGCGGTAACTTTTAATTTTTCCATCGAATGCTTGTGCTAAATGAAGTGGTTGGTTACCGGATCTTCTATTTTGTTTGTTCGTATTTTTGAAAAGTCCAATAGCATACGTTGATATAGTGTATCACCCGTTTGTCCTACATATATAACTTTTTCACATTTTGTGCAATTAATAGCATATACTACGCCTACGGTTTTACAATCTGTCACTGAAAGGTATATTCTTTCCCGGTGTTGTCACAAAATACCTTGGTTTGATTTTAAGTGTGAGCATAATGCACATGCATATGTTTACCACATGGTCCACATCTATTTGTTTATTTATAAAATAGTAAATTATGCTGTCTGTGCACTAAGATGTATTTTATGTTGTTATCGCGCTTAAATTCCACGACAGGTTGGATCGGGAAATATTTTCTATAGCCTGTTAGTTTGTGGAGAATTTTAAGATTTTTTTCTTAGAATCGAATGTATAATATATTAACAACTTAACATATCCAGTTAACTAAGACGTCTAATGATATATAATCAATAACAATGGCTTTTGTAACAAAAATATCGAAGGAAAATCAAATCAAAATATGTTAATTTCAGACAACTACTACAACAGGATCAGAATGCAAAAGTGCTATACAGGGGACGTCGTACTCAGCACCTTTAGTGTCTGGTATAGTTGCTCTAACACTGGAGGCAAAGTAAGTGTTTTAGTTACCTCTGTTTATTTTTCTAAATGTGGGGGCAAATTAAATTCTTTTAGTCACTACTTTGGATTTCTCGTAACAATGGAGGAAAAGTTAGTTCTTTCATAGATATAGGAAGATGTGGTGTGAGTGCCAATGAGACAACTCTCCATCCAAATAACAATTTACAAAAAGTAAACCATTATAGGTCAATGTACGGCCTTCAACACGGAGCCTTGGCTCACACCGAACAACAAGCTATTAAGGGCCCCAAAATAACTAGTGTAAAACCATTCAAACGGGAAAAACCAACGGTCTAATCTATATAAGAAAAAAAAAACGAAAACCGAGAAACACGTATAAATTACATAAACAAACGACAACTACTGTACATCAGATACCTGACTTAGGACAGGTGCAAACATTTGCAACAGGATTAAACGTTTTAATGGACCCAAGCCTTCTCCCTTTTTCTGAAACAATAGCATAACATCACCATTTCAATAATATCTCTCACACTGGAGGCAAAGTAAGTATTTCTTTATACTGGAGACAAAGTGAGTTCTGTTAGTCATTGCTTTTCGTGTCTCTAACACTTGAGACACAGTAAGTTCTTTTGGTCAATTCTATTGATTTCCCAAACACTAGAATGAAAGTTATTCTGTTATTTCAGTCACTATTATTGGTTTCTTTAACACTGGAGATAAAGTAAGTTCTTTAAGTCAATTCTATTGATTCCCTAACACTAGAGGCAAAGTTATTAAGTTCTTTTAGTCACTACTATTGGTTTCTATAACACTGGAGATAAAGTAAGTTCTGTTAGTCACTTCTACTGATTTCTCTAACAATGGAGATAAAGTAAGTTCTTTAAGTCACTTCTATTGAATTCTTTAACACTAGAGGCAAAGTAAGTTCTTTTAGTCACTACTATTGGTTTCTTTAACACTGGTGATAAAGTAAGTTCTTTCGGTGATTCTACTGATTTCCCTAACACTAGAGCAAAGTTAGTAAGTTCTTTTAGTAACTACTTTTGGTTTCTATAAAAATGGAGATAAAGTAAGTTCTTTTAGTCACTTCAGTTGATTTTTTAAAACTTGAGACAAAGTAAGTTCGTTTAGTCACTTCTATTGATTTCTCCAACACTGGTGATAAAGTAAGTTCTTTTAATTACTTCTATCGATTTCTTCAACACGAGAGATATGACAAATGTAAACCATATCACCCATGAAAACTAATGGTATAATTTATGTAAAAAATATTGAACGAAAAACAAACAATACGTTTCACAGGAATAACGACTATCACTGAATATTTTGATTAACTAATGCTAGGTTCCCGGTAATACATTTATTTCCAACTTAAAAACGTTTACATTGCATATTCAGAGTTAACTTTTGTTAATTATATATTTTATTTTATTTTCCATTTTTTAACCCATTAAAGTTCTGACCTAACTTGGAGAGACATCCAGCACCTGATTGTTTTCACATCAAGTAGGAGTGGTTTGAGTGACACCTACTCTAATTGGACAATGAACGGGGCAAATAAAGAATGTGAGTTTTTGAGTGATAAGGATATCAAAAACGGATCTTGGAAGATCCACACGAGTACAACTGCGCACTCGAACAGATCTAGATAACTATATTTTAGCTTTTACCTTTTTATTCAATTAACACTAACATTAACACGTTGTTTACTGTTGGTAAATAATATTTTTTCATCAAAGCACCACAGTTTCAAATCATGGTATTTCACACCATCAACATTACTGTGCGTGTTTTAATGGAAAATCTTAGATAATGTTTGTTGAATTTGTTTTCAGCTTTTTAAGATTGGGATGATTTACATAGAAAGAACCGGATACATTTTGTAAACATTTGTGTATTATTATAATGACCTCTACATTCTTAAAACGTTGGATTGATTTTATAACAAAGTAGGCCTTAAACATTGTTTCTATATTTTTTTTGCAATTTAACCATTTCTTGACCCATAAAACAGTTAATCAGCGTGTGGTTGCCGATGACCTTAATAAATGATTTTCCGGAGTTAAGAGGTCATAACCTGTATATAATATGAATAAAAAGGAATGTTCAAGGCACTCGAGGATAATATATTTTCATCAAAAATGAAAACTTATTTGATAATCCTTAGACAAACAGATTCTTACATAGTTACTCGTGGATTATCGGATTCATCCAATCTCAATAGTTTATAAATTTACAAATTTTAAAGTTCCAGCTTTTTTAAAATATTTTAGTAACACATAACACACCATGATAACAATGGGTAAGCTTCAGATGCTCTGGAAGAGTTAGAAATTCCCAGGCCAATTGTGGTACTCGTGGTGTTGCGCAGAACAAATAAAAATCATGGTGAAAACTCAAATTAGACGAAAAGATTCCTACAAACATTGCAGGGGAAAGAATATATAATTATTTCAACAAAAGAAATCTTTCAAATTGTGGAAAAGTATATAGTTTTATTCTTAAAAAAAAAACTATTTGGAATTTGCCGCACACGGGAACAATTCGAAAACAATGGAACATTTATCTACCAAAGACATGTCAACTTTAAATTATCCATATTGGTAATATCAGTTTGAGCCTGAAATAGGTGGAAAGTTGAATGATGAATACTGATAGCATTATATTTTGTATGTTTAGTCAGTCAGATTCTTGGTTTTGGTTTAATGGACGCTGATGCTATGGTAAGCTATGGTAAAATCTGGGTGACAGTTCCAACACAACAAACGTGCAACACATCTACAAGGTCTCCTTCTTTGTAAGTTTTTATCTTAGATGATATTGATAAATGGGCCTAAAGAATAATATTACAAGTCTGTATGCTTCTAAAAGAAATATTCACAGATGCTTTATATCTAAAAAGTCCAGATAGAAAAAATGGAAATGAGAATTATCGGAATCGCATAAACCCTCATCGCATATCAAGACACATGGTTTTAATATTGCATTTCAGAAAAAAATATATCAAATCTTGACAAAACCACAACTGTGGTATTATAATGTTTATATTTCCACTGCAAACATGTTGGATAATAGACTAATTGGACATTGTGGGTGGTAAGTTGTACCGGAAATGCATTATTTCGTTATTCCGAAATGTGTATTGATTAAAAATTAGATCAGGCAAACTTGCATATGCAGTTGTTGGAACGAATGCAAACAAATTAATTTTCTAATGACAAATTCACCAATCTGTTGCACTGACAATGATTTCAAATTAATTAGATAATATCCAAACAGTCTAAGTAATACATCGACGTACGTTTATCTTGTATTCTGTATGAACAATTATCAGATTAGTCTATGTTAATAAAGTTTTGAAAGCCTAGAACACGTTTATCCCTTTTCCTTCATAGAACACTTCGTTCTTTTTTCCAGGCTAGGCATTGCAAATTTTGTTAGGTAATTCTTAAGTCTTATTTAAAAAAAAACGATTCCGGCAAAACATTTTGCAATTCATATTAAAATAAGATGTGGTATGATTGTCAGTGTGACAAATATCCACAAGAGACAAAAGACCACTTAATGTAAATGTAAGCAAATATAAGTCACCGTACGGCATTTTATTTAAAATGTTAAAAAAGTATCATGTGTACCTTACAGGAGCACCACTACTTCGGCCTCAGATTTCATTATTGTAACATCTGGTGACTGTTCGTCGATAAACTATCTTGAGCACGTGGTCGCTGATATAACATTCTCCTACACAAGTTTCAGAGGTGCAACGAAGTTGTATTTGGTATCTCCATCTGGTACCAAAAGTCATTTGTTGCACTTCAGATATCAGGACGCTGTAGATAATCAAGCAGAAGGGAGTCAAACCTGGGATTTTATGTCAGTTCATTTTTGGAAAGAAAATCCTATTGGAAGCTGGACCCTGGAAATAAGTTCCGAATGGCCGGAAGTAACTGGTAACACAACACAATTTTGACTTTTGTAGTTTTGATATCAAAGCGTAATAAAACATTCTCATACAAATAACACTTAGGTTAAAATTTGGTACGCCAAATGGGCGTTTTGTCTACATAAGACTCACCAATGGCGCTCGAAACAAAACAGTTGGAAGGTAAAATGAAAGACGAAATTACAGAGTATAAAAAGCCATAAAAATTCCTTGTAAATAAAGTGAAACTGATATGCTGTTTCGACGTTTTGTGAATCTGACATTAAATAATTTTCTAATTTTATATTCCACAAACTTTAGAAAATCGATTGTAGTGTAGACGAAACGCGCCTCGGCGTATAAAATTATAATCCTGGTACCTTTGATAACTATTTACACCACTGGGTCGATGCCACTGCTGGTGGACGTTTCGTCCCCGAGGGTATCAGCAGCCCAGTAGTCAGCACTTCGGTGTTGACATGAATATCAATTATATTGTCATTTTTATAAATTTTCTGTTTACAAAACTTTGAAGTTTTCGAAAAACTAAGGATTTTCTTACCCCAGGAGTAGATTACCTTAGCCGTATTTGGCACAACTTTTTGGAATTTTGGGTCCTCAATGCTCTTTAACTTTGTATTTGTTTGGCTTTTTAACTATTTTGATCTGAGCGTCACTGATGAGTCTTATGTAGACGAAACGCGCGTCTGGCGTATAAAATTATAATCCTGGTACCTTTGATAACTATTTAGCTTATCTATGGTCGATTTTTAAAATCGAGGTGGACCAATGGTATTAATTCTAAAGTGCGAAATATATTGCATTGAAAGGGCATGTTTCTTAGAGCAGGTACAAGTCATATGCATTCCAAGTAAAAAGTAAAATCACAAAAATACTGAAATCCGAGAAAAATTCAAAAAGAAAGTCCCTAATCAAATGTCAAAATCAAAAGCTCCAACACATCAAAATAATGGATAACAACTGTCATATTCCTGGCTTGATTTTAAGCTAGCTAAACCTCTCACTTGTATAACATTCGCATCAAATTCCAATATATTGTCAACGATGTTTGAACATAACATACTGTATGTATGTCCCAAGTCAGGAGCCTGTAATTCAGTGGTTGTCGTTTGTTGATGTTTTACGTTTTTGTTTTTCGATCATTTTATCATTTTCAACACACTCTCTTTTATAAACGTTATATTAATGTATTTGGTAATGTTTATCTTTTTCATATGACTTAATTTGTATATGGATTACATATAAAAATATAAAATATATATCTTTTTTTAACCAACATTATATTTCCAGTAACCTTAGACAGCTGGTCCCTTACATTTCACGGAACTACAACAGATCCATGGTCAGGTGGGTATTACTTGATTCCAAATCACCGGCAGTTCAAGTTCCGACCAGCATGCTCCTCTACGCTAATACATGATTATAACTTTTTTTTAACTTAACAAACACTACTTTTTCACTTAGTTACAATATTTTCATACAGTTTTGTAGAAATTTGTCCCCGGCTTAGTATATATCTAGGATTTTGATTGGTTAACGCACAACGTTATAAAACCCATAGCCCCTGGGTGTTGCTAACCCATATCCCGGACGTTGCTAACCATTATCCCGGGGAACTTCACGCAAGTTTTCCTTAGTTCAATGATTGCTCCTTGTGAAGTATTGAATTCTGTAGATTTTCCATGATGTTTGTAATTAAACATTTAATTCATAAACGATTTTGTCCTATTATGCCGATCATTTACACTCATTCCATTAAATGCATCACTTGACTGCCACATTTTCAAGGAATGGGACTACTGACCTAGCTATGCAAATGACCCACGTTGACGTCAAACCATCTATGACGTAACTCTAAATTTGACTCAATCCAGTTTCTCTGTCTCCGTATTTAAAACGTCTTATATTTGACTACCTGTCGGGTTCTACCTAAGGTAGTACCCTACCCCCCGTAGGAACTATGTAAAATTTCCAAATTTCAATAAAACGTTTTTAGATAATGAAGAAAAAACCGTTGTTTTCACGTTACACTTTGTACCAGAATTTCCATAAAACTCGCCCGATTCGGACTAAGACCGGGGATAAATTCGTTATCTACGTTCATATCCGTAGATAACGATATTTAAACACCCTTTAGTACCCTGTACACCCTTCGGCTACGCCTCATGGTGTACTTGGGTACTTCAGGTTAAAATATACAGATCTACGGATATGAACATAGATAACTTATAATATATTAATTACTATATAAGATATTTTTATACACATATAATTACCTTAAATATTAGCACAGCAATGTTTATTCTGCAAGTTTGTGGAAGCAAATGTTTGTTCTTCCATCGACAGCGCTTCAGACAACTCAGCCAACTAGACTGAACTTATGTAAAAAAAAATCAGCTTTCGGTGGCCTAGTGTTACATTTCCTCGTCAGTACAATCTAGAGTTGTAAAACAGTACATGATATATATGACATGAAGATGCAATTGATTGCAGATTAGCAAAATTACCTGTCGTAAAATATCGTAAGATAAAGTCACAGAAATAATTATTTTATAAGGACGTCTAAACAAGCGACAACTCTACATCAGATCCATCTAATGGATCACCAGCGAAATGTGTATACTTGCTTGGAAGAAAATTAAAGTTATAAACAAATTTATTGATTAAAAGTTTAATGTGAATATACACTACTACCGTCTATCTCATAAAAGTAATATGATGTAGAATACTAAAATGTCTGCTCCCTTATAACGTATTTTTATATGTTAAACAATCATCAGTCTTTCAATCTTTTGTTATTATATTTACAGCACAAGGAAGTAACGTCGTAACAGCAGAACCAACTACTGACAATGTAACACAACCAAAAAAAACTACTGACACCATAACAAAGGCAACAACTCCTGCTGACGCACCAACAACAAAAACAACTACTTACGATGTAACACCACCAAAAATGACTAATGACACCAAAACAACGAAATCAACAACTCCTGTTGACTTACAAACAACAAAAACAACTACAGTCACAGTACCAACAACAAAAACAACTACAGTCACAGTACCAACAACAAAAACAACTACAGTCACAGTACCAACAACAAAAACTACATCCCAAAATAATGTAGAAACTACAGGTAAAACAACACAAAATAATCTTTTTACATCGCCAGTTACATCCATTACTCCGGGTAAGTAGTGAAATATGGATCATAATTTAGTTAGCATAGCATCACGTGACTTTGGAATTACTTCCACCACGTGCGATTGGCACCAACATTTTATAAATGAGTTAAAAGTGTACGGGTAAACATAGTGACCAAAAATTAACGTAAATAACTGTCGAACGCATATTCTACATGAAATATTTCAGTTTAGTTTTTGGTTTAGTGATATCATTAATAAACTGCATAAAAGACTTGTAAGTCTATAGTCAAATAAACCCTCGGGTAGTTACAGCTAACTATGAGAGGTACCGACAAAGATATTTAAATAAATTTTTATTGCTGTTATTTATCTCTAATATGTTAAGAATGTTAATGCTAACTCTTAAGGGATATTAATAATACCCAAGTGTCGGTTCCCTCATAACGTATTATCATATGTTTAAAAAATCATCAGTCTTCAATCTGCTGTTATTATATTTACAGCCCAAGGAAGTAACGTCGAAACAGCAGATCCAACTACTTACGATGTAACACTACCAAAAATGACTAATGACACCAAAACAACGAAATCAACAACTCCTGTTGACTTACAAACAACAAAAACAACTACAGTCACAGTACCAACAACAAAAACTACATCCCAAAATAATGTAGAAACTACAGGTAAAACAACACAAAATAATCTTTTTACATCGCCAGTTACATCCATTACTCCGGGTAAGTAGTGAAATATGGATCATAATTTAGTTAGCATAGCATCACGTGACTTTGGAATTACTTCCACCACGTGCGATTGGCACCAACATTTTATAAATGAGTTAAAAGTGTACGGGTAAACATAGTGACCAAAAATTAACGTAAATAACTGTCGAACGCATATTCTACATGAAATATTTCAGTTTAGTTTTTGGTTTAGTGATATCATTAATAAACTGCATAAAAGACTTGTAAGTCTATAGTCAAATAAACCCTCGGGTAGTTACAGCTAACTATGAGAGGTACCGACAAAGATATTTAAATAAATTTTTATTGCTGTTATTTATCTCTAATATGTTAAGAATGTTAATGCTAACTCTTAAGGGATATTAAGAATACCCAAGTGTCGGTTCCCTCATAACGTATTATCATATGTTTAAAAAATCATCAGTCTTCAATCTGCTGTTGTTATATTTACAGCCCAAGGAAGTAACGTCGAAACAGCAGATCCAACTACTTACGATGTAACACCACCAAAAATGACTAATGACACCAAAACAACGAAATCAACAACTCCTGTTGACTTACAAACAACAAAAACAACTACAGTCACAGTACCAACAACAAAAACTACATCCCAAAATAATGTAGAAACTACAGGTAAAACAACACAAAATAATCTTTTTACATCGCCAGTTACATCCATTACTCCGGGTAAGTAGTGAAATATGGATCATAATTTAGTTAGCATAGCATCACGTGACTTTGGAATTACTTCCACCACGTGCGATTGGCACCAACATTTTATAAATGAGTTAAAAGTGTACGGGTAAACATAGTGACCAAAAATTAACGTAAATAACTGTCGAACGCATATTCTACATGAAATATTTCAGTTTAGTTTTTGGTTTAGTGATATCATTAATAAACTGCATAAAAGACTTGTAAGTCTATAGTCAAATAAACCCTCGGGTAGTTACAGCTAACTATGAGAGGTACCGACAAAGATATTTAAATAAATTTTTATTGCTGTTATTTATCTCTAATATGTTAAGAATGTTAATGCTAACTCTTAAGGGATATTAAGAATACCCAAGTGTCGGTTCCCTCATAACGTATTATCATATGTTTAAAAAATCATCAGTCTTCAATCTGCTGTTGTTATATTTACAGCCCAAGGAAGTAACGTCGAAACAGCAGATCCAACTACTTACGATGTAACACCACCAAAAATGACTAATGACACCAAAACAACGAAATCAACAACTCCTGTTGACTTACAAACAACAAAAACAACTACAGTCACAGTACCAACAACAAAAACAACTACAGTCACAGTACCAACAACAAAAACAACTACAGTCACAGTACCAACAACAAAAACAACTACAGTCACAGTACCAACAACAAAAACTACATCCCAAAATAATGTAGAAACTACAGGTAAAACAACACAAAATAATCTTTTTACATCTGCAGTTACATCCATTACTCCGGGTAAGTATTAAAGTATGTATCATAATTTAGTTAGCATGGCACCACGTGACTTGGGAATTACCTCCACCACGTGCGATTGGCACTAACATTTTATAAATGAGTTAAAGTTTAAGGGTAAACATAGTAACCGAAAAGTAACGTAAATAACTGTCGTACACATATTCTGCATAAAAGACATTACCTTTAGTTTTTGGTACAATGATATCATTAATAAACTGCATAAAAGACTTATTAGTCTATAATCAAATAAACTCTTGGATAGTAACAGCTCACGATGAGAGGTATCGACAAAGATACATAAATGAAAGAATCTTTTTTTTTGCTTGATCTCAAATATGTTAAGAATGGTTTTCCTGTTGTTCTAACTGATTTCGCACCTAAGAATAATATTGAATTTTTAAATTTTCCATCAAATAGACAAGAATAAAATCGCACAAAAATCACGGATTCGCATTTATCAAATGAAAGATTAATTTGTTGTTTGATTGTTTAGGTAACAAAAGAGTAATTCTACGGTGACTTATAGTTGTTAATTTCTTTTTCGTTTGGATTCTTATGGAGATTTGACTTATTGACAATCATACCTGCTCTTCTAATTTTTATTTTAATATTCTGGAGTTATTCAAACCTCTTAACATAAGTTTTAAGATAATCTAGTCTAAAAGCTTAAGTAAAGCTTTGAATTAATGTATCACCTGTCTATGAAACCAGAGTTATTAGTTCTATCGACGTATTACTTGTGTTAGATTAAATTACAAATATGTTTCACTTGAATCCGTTAGTTTGACTGATGAACAAAAAAAAAAGCGTGTTATAGAAAAATTAACCTTTTTCTAAAATGATATATGTAATTCGTGATGACACCTACTTCCACTAAAAAAGTGCACGGGTAAATAAACTAAAACTTGATAGTCGTCATATATTTCATGATTTAATTAGGGTAAAAATGTAGTCTTAGAAATGACATTTTTATAAGTTTCCTGTTTACAAATGTAAGAACTTTAAGAAATACTAAAGCTTTAATTATCCCAGGCATTGATTACCTAACTGTATTTGACACAACGTGTTTTTGAATTTTTGGCCCTCATGCTCTTGAACTTTGTACTTGTTTGGCTTTATTACTGTTTTGATCTGAGTGTCACTGGGGAGTCTTATGCAGACGGAACGCGCGTCTTTCGTATTGAATTATAAGCCTGGTACCTTTGATAACATTTGTTTTTTTATACTATGTCAATAATGTATATTCGCGAAATATCTATGTAAACAGTTTATTCGCATCAAAGATTAATTTATAGGTAATCCTTCTTTGGGATATGATTATACAAACTGTACGAATCAGTTGGAAATGGCATATACGTCCCTAGTCAGGAGCCTTCAAATCAGTGGTTGTCGTTTGTTTCTGTGCTACATATTTGTTTTTTGTTTATTATGTTGTACATACATTAGGTTGGGTTTTTTTCGATTCAATTGTTTTACACTTTTCATTTTGCGGCCTTTTCTAGCTGAATTTGCTGTATAAACTTTGCTCATTGGTGATGACCGTACAATGAGCTCATTTGCTCATATGTTTGTAAATTCAAACAACAAAAAACTAACGGTTTGATTTATGTACAAACTAATGAACAGAAACAAATATGATATACAGTTTAAAAGGATAACCACTATATTACAGTCTTTAGCCTGGGGCAGGCATATACATAATGTGGTGGGTAAACCCTGCCCTTACTTTGGAGAGTAGTGTAACAGCATGACACAAAACAAATTATAAATATCAGTTGAACGGGAAAAATTAGCTTATCCGTTGGATACAAATCACAAAACAAAAAAAAAAACTGTATAAAAGGACTTAGTACTGATCTTAGAGTACTCGCTGTTACTGAAAGAGAGCTCAAAGCTCGTTGCATCAAATAACATTTTCAAAATTAAAAACTAAAGTATATAGCAGTTCACATCCAACATTCAGTGGAATTAGTTAAAGACGTAATTAATAGCAATTCTCTGTAACCACCAACCAAGTTGCGGCACGCATAGTCTCAGATTTTCTTGAAACTTGGTCTGTTGGTAGCTATCGATAAATTAACAAGAAAAATGTTGACAAAAATTTTGTTTATGCCCTCGTTGCCATGGTTACGGGTCCCCTTGGATTTTGCCTCAAAAATGCACATTTTGAGGATTAAACATGACCCATTTTAAGCAGTTATCATGCATACATTTCAAGTTTTTTGAATATTTTGACTATAATTCATTAAAATATAACACTTTATGAGTAAGATGAAAGATACAATTTATTTCTGACAAAAGGGAAAGAAGGGGGCAGCACTGGTTCAAATAGTGGAATTTTCAATGTATTCAAAAAGGCAAATTATAGGCATTTTGCATAACATAATTTTACACTTTTGCATCCACAACCAATTATACTAAAGTGATAAATGTAAATTATGACTGTTGCCTAGGATTAATTTATCATTAAAGGTTTGGGAAATAGGTTGCTAGGGTGGTTGCTATAAGAACATAAAAGTGTCATTTTTTGGTATTTTGAAGAAAAATTTTGACATTCTTATTTAAATAGTTTAAAAACAGTCACAAATACAAAATAAAAATCACTTGGGACATGTTGTGCATTCAATGACCTGAAAGTTGACCTCAAGTGCAAAGGTTATTAATGACCTTGACTTTGACCTTTGGTCTTTTTGTATTTAATTTTGTTGGAAATTTTATCAAATAAACCCCAAAAGTATTTAGAAAAAGTGTTTAGACACAATTTTGCTTACATTTCGCTAGAAAGTAAAATGCCAGAAGTCAAGGTCATGTTAAAAGTTCTTAGCAACGACCCTTACTTGATATAAAAGTACCTAGCAACCATATATAGTTGGGTTCAGATTGATATTAACTATGATATACAACCTAATTAAAAGTTGAGGGGTCAATATTTTCAATATAAACTTTACCAGCCATTCTCACATAATCAGAAAATGCATAGCAACCATCCTTGTATTGGTGCTTTACTAAAGTTATAATTCATTCTTCCATTTAGACTCTCAAATTTCCTTAAAAAACAGGTATTGTGTTTCTTAAATAATTCACATACATGAGTTTACTCTGTTCTTAATCTTGAATCTTCAACGCATGTAAAAAGGTAATGTAACAAAACATTATTTTTATTAAATCTTATATGGATAAATGAACAATTTAATAATAAAAATTACCAACAAGACTCAATCATTTATCAATCAAAATATTCGAAAATATCATTTTACTCCATATAGGCGTTTTGCCTTTTAATGAATACTAGTACTAAAGGAGAAAAATTCAAATTACAGCATTTTTTCTTGTTTCCTTATCCTAGTTATGTACTCTTTTTTAGTTACTCTTGTAGCTATACTTAGCTTATTCTATATTGATATATATTTATGTTGATACTAAATGACGATAGTTATCCCAAATTGACTTTCAAGGGTATTTACTCTTATTAGGGGTTGTCAAATGAATTTAAAGTAGATTAATGGTATACTGCCATCTAAGATTGCACAATCACAGTACAAATTGGTCTGGTTATTTGCCTAAATCGCAGAGGAGAAGGTACCTATGAAAAGGGGCTTTTTTTGCCCCTCTCAAAAGAAGTCTTAATTCATACTATTGCTAGACTTATTATAGAATTTAAAAAAAAATGATTTTTTTTTGTTCCGATAAAAAGAATGTTGCCTAGCAACCATTTTTACTACATAATCTAGCATAATTAGCACATACGAATGGATGTATCTGTACAAATAACCATATTTTCCAGATAAGATGGTTGATTTGAGAACAACTTGAAGTTACAAATGAATAGTCACTTCAATTTGAGTTCACAAATTGCTTAGCAACTACTTAGCAACAGAAATATTCCTGAGCAACGGTTAATAAAAAGGTGATTTGTGACCACTGAACTATGAATCTAGCAACATCAATTTAATAAAAATGAAACAATTGTCCTTATTTTTTTACTACAGTTTTTCTTTTCAAGTGAGCCATTTAAGAGGAGATAATTCTTTCAATAAAAAACAATATACTGGACTAATAGTGATTTTTTAAAATTATTACTTGTAGCGAGAAAACGAGTTCAGTGATACCATTGTTTCTTTTTATCTTCTTAAAACATATGATGAAACATGTCTTCCTACAATTATGCAAAATTCTATCTCAAAGAATTTTATATGCACACAAGTGTGTTTTTTCAAGAACAATCTAACCAAATATAGGCAATTTTCAATGACTCGTAGCTTGAAAAACAGCAAAAAGTCTATTTAATTCTATTTAATTCTATTTAAATGATATATCTTAACCATGTTACATTATTTGTAATCGTGTCTTGTTGATAGATTCTTTCTGCTATAATATGGTATTTTTGATATTAGGCAAAGACGCACACACATTCTTTATAGGACAATAACTACAATAAAAATCAGCTGACGATTTCGACGAAGAAGATCTAGTGCTGCTGATAATCTATTTTTCTCTATTTCTCTTTTATTGTTTTCAAGATAATAGACAAAAAACATAAATGGGGAATGTATATTTGTGTTAAAGATTTGAACTGATTTGGTCATTACAAATACTTAAATTCAAGTTCAAATATGGAAATAAATCCAATTTGCTATTACAATTCATTTTTAGAATGTTTTCAGTCTAAAATGGAATTTGTCGAATTCATGTCTTGTCTCAACATTAATTTTGTATAAGTAAGTGTTCAATTTCTTAACGCTTGTTTCACTGTGTTGTCAAAGACGACTCATATTTATCTAACACACTTTCTTCTTTCTTATAAATAGCGTTAGATTATACTTTTTAAGCAAAGGTTATAATTCTATATTTTGGGGCCAAAAGGGGTCCTGATTGGCCTGTTTGATTACTAAATCTCAATTGGAACTGAGACTCTGTTAAAATAACTTTTGCTAAACACACAACGTATTTTTTAATATTTCTTTTAATCTTCCACTGCTGATATACAAAAAAATCAATGCATAGATGCAGGGTAGTTACATTAGTTCGGAAAGAGCATTTTATCTTTTGTGATGAGGATGATGGAAGTTTAACGAAATGAATGTGATAGTGTCTTGATCAGAAGATAAATAATATTGCCCAAAACATGCTAAAAACAAATTTCTGTACATTTAGAAGCACATCTAAAACTATTTAAAATACAAAAACAGTGTGTACGCAATGAAAAAAAAATCGACGAAAAATATGAAATAATCAAGCCTTATAAGTTATAACGAGTGAAAATGAATATATTGTCTATGCATAACTTCTTTGCTTGAAAGGCCAACTCCAACCAAAATAAACTGGCCGATCTCTTAGCAGTTATATTCATTTTCTGTTCTTCTTGTAGATATAAATAATTTGTCTTTAAATAACATTTGGTTGTCTTCTGTGGAGTTGTCTCATCAGCCGACATCTTTAAAATTGTTGTATATATGTGTAATAAGTCTCATGAAATTAAATTTGCTATATTATTTACTTTTCCGGGTTAGACATGCGTTTTTGATATTATATTTTTCTTTTTTTTTTGTCCAAATGAAATCTAAAATAAACTCTTGCTGTGCAGTTTTTCTAAATAATTAATTGGTTGCTATGCACTTTTTCAATATAAATCGATGGTTGCTAGGCATTTTCCTAATAGAAATAAATGGTTGCTAGGCAGTTTTACATTTTACAGGAATGATTGTTTACAACTAATGTGATGACACCCTCTAGACCTTTGAAGTTAGGTCTATTGAAAAGTTTATATAGTTCTGAATGAAAACATGTATGGTACATTTTTGATCAAATAAGGGTTGTTGCTAAGCACTTTTGACATGACCTTGACTCTTTATTTTTCATATGTTGATAAACAGTGGCTTAAAAACATCCTGATAATTTTCTCCATGTATAGCAGCCTCTTTCTATTATATTTCCTTTCAGAATTCAATTAATATACACAAGGTCAAAGGTCAAGGTCAGCAATGACCTTTGACCTTTGGACAAATTTATGGTAATTTAATTGCCAATAGTTTGCACATCATAGTCATTCAATACTTATTTCTGTTTGTGGATTATTTTAATAAAATGGCTACATTTTAGTGGTAAAAAGGCAAAAATGACAAATTTTTGTTTTCATAGCAACCAACCTAGAACCTTATTTCCCAAACATTTTGTTACAATTTTTTTATTAGAAACATTGATACTGTTTATTCATAACCCCAGGTTAAATGGAGGTGGATGCAAAAATGTCTAATTTGTTCATACAAAATGTGTAAAATTTGTGTTCTGAACTATATTGAAAAATGACCTCTGCTTCTGCGGTTGTGACAATATTCAGCCAAATATTTTTTTATATACAACATTTCTATTTTGTTTGTTAAGTTTCATGTTTCTAAAAAATATTTACAAATATTATTAAATACAACCTAGTTTTGAAAACGAATGACTGCAAAGTAGTTGTTTTTTGGATGCAAAATTCCTCACAATTTGCAAGAAATCTCATTCACTTGGTTGACATGGCAACCATGACCTAGCAACATTTGGGTGGGCATTTTTCTTACTTTTTTACATGATCACATGTTTTGGCTAAGTTTCATGAAAATCGGTGACTATGCGTGCCACCCCCCTATATAAAATGGTTGGTGGTTACAGAAAATTGCTCTTAACAATTAGAGAAAAAGATTATTGTGCATTGACAAAATATAGAGACTTTTGTTTCCATTTCTTAAGCGATTCTAAATCATGAGCTGAAAAAGATGAAACCCTCGAGACTAGAAATTGGTATCAAATCGTTCTTAGAATTACTATTCTTATTTCGAACCACCACCAAACCAATTTATTTGGATGCCCTTCGAAATATATTTAGAGCCTGAGGTGTGGATAGAGAAAAACAAACTCTTTTTTGTAAATCAAATGATGTTTAAACAGTGGCATTAAATAGTTCTTAAATCAAACAAAGGCAACAATAGTATAAAGCTGTTCAAAAGTACCGGATCAATTAAGATAAAACAAATTCGGGTTAAAAACTAAAATTAAGAAAAACACATCAACACAGATCACGAAAACAACGAAACAACATTAATCCTGAAGTGCAACAAACAAAAACGACAATGAATGCAACATACATAGACAAAGTAAATTCACAAAAATACCGAACTCTGATGAAAATTCAAAAAGGGAAGTCCCTAGTAAAATGGCAAAATTAAAAAATCAAACACATCAAACATATAGGCATCAATTGTCACATTCCTGACTTGGTATATGCATGTTCTTAACATGCTTAAGTAGAAACTTTTCCTAATTGTAGTGTTCTTTTTCAGTGAACAATGATTCAGCTGTTATAGCCGGAACAGTTACAAGTGCTGTTATAGTGCTTGTCGTTGTCGCATTCTTTGTAATACTTTAGGTATGTTTTTATACATATTTTATTCATTAAGATATGAGAAGGATTGAGCAACAGGCACAGCCTATAAAAGATCTCTCCATATTACATTTACAATGTATATTTCAAAGAAGCAACTGTTTTTGAAACAATAAAATATAATGGAACAAGCATGCTTCTTATGGGAACACACTAGCAAATATATGTTTACAGTGCTTTTTGTAATTTTCTTTTTGTAAAGTATATTTAAGTGTGTACTAGGCAATTACTCAGTTTTTATTCTTGAAACCTTGAAACATGCAAATATCCTTTATAAATCATTAGAAATATATAGTTTGAGATGTTAAGTTGGTAGACTCCCAAACAACATTTTCTAAGAATAACTTGTGACTTTCATCATGTCGCAATTAAAATCACCATAAAAAGAAAATGGCAAATTACAATCAAAGTTTAACGCTTTATCTACTGACTCACTGAATAAGTCCAATATATGAGAATCAGAGTGTGGAGGCCGGTATAAAAAACAACTTAAATTTGTTCATCACTACAATTCCTTATTTCAATCCAAAATAATTCAAGATTTATTACTTAAAAATGTCATTCCGTATAATAAAATGTAGACTATTTTTCTCATTTTTCACATAAATAGTCATAACTCCGTCATATCTTAATATGTTTTTTTCTATCTAAATTAATAGGTTAATAACACCCATTTAATTTAATTTTGTCATCATTAATTGACCTGTCAAGATGAGATTCTGATATATACTCATATTCTCATATGCATGTATTAATGAGATCTAACTTAAGAAGTAAACTGCACACATTATTGTTTATTATTTCCAAATTCTTTTTATTACTATGATCAGGACCTAGAGTTTATTTAACAAATTCAAATCAAACCTTCATGGGCGCCATTTTTCTTTTTTTAATTCAGGTTTGTTGTGGTACCGCTGCTGGAACACCTGTCGTACATCCAGCAATCTAGGAAGAAGATTACACTAGACAATGATATTAGTATACACATAATAAAAAAAAAACCACTGACATACGGACATTGTCAAACGGATACTTCTTTCTTAATTATAACAAAACATCGAAGCTGTATATCTACATTGATCTCACAATACAAAATGTTCAACGTTTAACTTTAAGAGAGAAAATCGTTATTGTGCTTTGATCTGGTGCAACAATTGGTTGTGTTGTCCAAAAACTAGTGTAAACATTACAAGCTCTTATATTTGTTTTTACTTTGATTGACCTAAAATGTGAAAAAACTTGCATGCAAAGTACAAATGAAGTACATGTACACATAATTTTTTGCAGAGTGATATATTTGCTGTTATTTTCTCTGAGTATTGTTTCCAATAAGACTTGAAATAGTTGCAAATTTGGATTATATTGTGCTGAGAAAATAAGGAGACATACTGTATACTTACTTGTTTTTAGCCTTCTTTCATGGGTTTTTGGGTCTCTAATTGGCAATTATGTATCAGATTTTTTTTTGTTTTTATATTGGAACTGTAATTTTATATTTGTTTACTTTTGTTTATTTTTCCATTGATTTATTAGAAATTTGATTGTTATATTAACACGTTTCAACAATGATTTAATTCTCCCAGTTTTAATAAGTTTACTTGCTTGCTCAATTGATTTCAGGCTATAGGTTACTACATTTTAAGCTTATATCTTGTTTTTTAGAAATGGAAAATTCAAATTTTATTGAGCGATAACTGAAAAATAAATCACAGATTCTGATCCCTTTCGAATTGAGAATTCCCTATCTAGCTTTAACATGGAAAAATCAAACTTTTCACATCGAAAATTATTGTATTACATATACATAATTGTACTTACTTTTTATATGTCTTCATAGTTGCAATGTTAACATTTGCATTCTTATGACACACACCAGTTTAAAGGAAATCATCATTACAAATTATAACTTCCTTTTATTCTTCACTAATTATAAGGCAAAGTACTTGAAGAAATTGGAGATTTCTAGCATACCGTTTGGATCGGTCTCAAGCAAATGATCTCCCGAAGAATGGCAAATCATCCCTCCGTCCCGTAGTCACAATTGGTCTCCAGCAAATGATCTATCGGATAATGGCAAATTATATCTCCATCCCGTAGTTACAATCGGTCTTCTCCAAATGATTTATCGGGAAATGTCACTTCTAACATGCAAGAATCAAACTCGGTCTCCAGCAAATGATTTATCGGAGAATGGCAAATTATAACTCCATACCGTAGTCACAATCGGTCTCCAGCAGATGATTTCTCTAAGAATGTCAATGTGTCCTAACATGCAAGAATCATACTCGGTCTTCAGCAAACGATCTATCGGATAATTTCACTGTGTTGTTTGCTTCGTTTTAGATATTTTAAATTTCTAAATAATGTTTAAAAACTTATTTAACACTTTTTGGTCAGTTTCATTCTCTACTCAAACATTTCTACGAATTTTCTTTGATAAGACATTTGGAAAACATGCTTCCATATTTTGCTATACATAAAACTTATGTGATTTTTTTGTAGTTTACTATATCTGGTGATATTCACTTAGTATTATTGTTTATATTTTTTAAATCGTGTTATGTGGTTATGATTTAATACTGTATTGTTTATAATATTTTGTCATAGTGTCCAGAATGTACATGTGTTCTTCCATATTCTTGATTTTTATTTATATAAGTTGTTCTTTTCATATGGGATTCAAGGCAAATGCGTATATTATGTATAATTATGTAAATGCAACATAGGAAGTAGTTTAATCGTTCAACCGATACCTGAAAAGATTCAATCGTTACTACTGTCGCAAAATATGTTACCTGATCTAGTTAAGATTGACAGCTGTTTTGCAAATGACAATCAGGATTGAGTCAAAGACTTGTTGGCTCGGAAATAAAAAAACTATGCCCGAGTACAGTGATTAGCCCTCTTGATTATTACATGTATTACATTACACTATTAACTACATGTAGGTATCATGCAACATGAAAAGTACCATTAGTTTTGATCCAAATTATCATGGTACAATGCATATTCTTAAATCAGCAAAACATCTTTGTCATACTAGTACCTGTAATATTCGCAGCTGTACATTAAAGTCACATCAATATTATGCAGATGCATCTATAATTACAATCTCTTCACCAAACACCAATGCAAATGTGAGTAAGATTTAGTATGCAAAATTCTCAAATTAATCAAACTCTTGACTTTACATCTATACTTCACACACACTACATTCAGAAATTTTGGAGTATACATTTCTTTGGCATCTAACTTTAGAAAAATAATGCAAATGAGTAAAACGTTTGACGTAACATTTCTGAAGTTATAAAGGCCCAGTTTTGTGAAAATAAGAAATTCTTCATGTAATGTTTGACATCTCAAAGGAGTAGGTCTGGTAAGGACCGTTTTTGGCCTCAAATTTCAGGTTCATCTGACGAAAGATTTTGACCTCTTTTTAAACACTTTAGTGTCTATTTCATTTGAATCAATTACTTTATGTGAAAGATTTTAACTGATTTAGTCATTTAAACCAATCCGATTCAAGCTCAAATATGAAAAATCTACCAAATATGTCGAAAAATGTCACTTTTCAGATTGTTTTTGTCAAAAATGAAAGTGGCCGCATCCGTGTTCATCCAAAACATTTATATATGTTATGTATTATCATGAAATACAACTCACAATTCAGTATCAAGGATGAACACGAATGCGGCAACTTTCGTTTTACACGAAAACCGTCTAAAATTTAACTAAAATGATAGAATTGTTAATATTTCAGTAATTTATCGTGACTTAACGGTGCTAGTACTCGATATATGTGCATTGTATTGCCAAAAACAACCCATATTTATGTAGCAGAAGCATTCTACTGTCCAATAAATAACTAAAACTTTACATTTTAACAATTTTGTAAAACTGCTATATTTTGGGGCCAAAAAGGGGCCTTACCGTACGTACTCCTTTGTGAAATCGAGAGTAGTGCGTATCTTTGATTTTCAATTTTCCTATCTTACTATTTTGTTAATCACCAATTTGTAATAATCTAGTCTTAGACTTTTGATTTTTGACTATGTGGTTGAAATCTCCTTTGTAATGAAAGTGTTTTGGTAACATTTGCAGTAATCAATAGAAAATACTTATTAAGATTTCTTTCTGGTGCGTTGTTTGTGTTGGTAAGTGTATAAAAACATTGACATGCTTGAAATAATGTTGAATACATTTTGACACATATATTCTTTTTAGTATTTTTGCTGTTAAGTGTATAAAAATATTGACATTCTTGAAATTATGATGCATAACTTTTTACACATATCTTTTTTTTATATTTTTAAAGTAGATATTTGATATATTAACTTATAAGACGATTGTCTTTTAAAAGCATGATTTTTTATATACATTAACTATTACTGGGATATTTGTTTGAAATTTTTTGTTAATTAAACAGTTGAACTATGCAACTACCTAAATAAACTCATCATAGATACCAGTACTAAATTTTGTATATTCGCCAGACGCGCGTTTCGTCTAATAAAGACTCATCAGTGACGCTCGAATCGAAAAAAGTTAAAAAGGCCAAAAAAAGTACGAAGCTGAAGAGCATTGAGGACCAAAATTCATAAAATTTTTGCCAAATACAGCTAAGTAATCTATGCCTGAGGTAAAAAAGCCTTCGTATTTCAAACCTTTAACATTTTGTGAACAGTTAATTTATAAATATAACCATATATAAACAATTGTGTTTGCTATAAATCTAAAATAAATCATGACTATCTATATGCGAAGACTTCATGCAGTAGCCAACAAAGAGATTTTCCCGATTGAGACAGAAACCTTTAATATTTGTATTCCATTAGAAATAAATTGCTCATAGCGACCCATCTACAAGTAAAAAGTAAAAATAACCAAATATGCGCTTCTTATCTACACTTCTCAAAGAGGGTCGAAAGATATCAGAGGGAGAGTAAAACTCATAGATAGAAATATAAACAACGCCATGGCGAAAAAATAAAATGATAAACAGACATATAATAGTACAGAAAACACAACATAGAGAACTGAAGACTGAGCAACACGAATCCCACCAAAAACGGGCGTGATCTCAGGTGCTCTGGAAGGGTAAGCAGATCATCCTCCACATGTGTCACCCGTCGTGTTGTTAATGTTATTACAAATCCAGTAAGTAGTCTAATTCGGTAGGTCACATTCTCATTGTCACTGGAATCAGAACAAATCTATGATAAGTTCGTTCTGATTCAATATTCGAAAACCACATATTCGTTGTCATCTGTGAGCTCGGGACACATATATGTATCTTCCATAATGGCCAAAAAACTCTGGGCCCGTTTCAACGAAGCTGTCTTAGGACTAGGACATGTATTATGATTCTCCTAAGACACGTCTTAGTCCTAAGTCAGGTTAACGAAGGTGTCCTAAAGTAAGATATGTCCTAAAGTTGGTCCTAAAGTTAGGAAATACCAATAGGTGTCTCAGGTTAGTCCTAAAAGTCACTATGTCCTAAAACGAGATAAAAACAACAAATATGGCATAAATTAATCAATCAAAATACTTATACAATACTAAACTAGTATAATGTTTACAATTTTTCAATATTTGTTTAAGATTCAATTGTTTTCGATTTTCGACTTGTAGACAAATTTGATATTTAAAATATTCTAGATATCAGCAAAAAGCGTTTGCAGTATTCAGTTTGAGTTTTTTGAAATAATAAACATATTACAAGAATTGTGTTTGGTTGTGCAAGAACTAACTTGATGCACATATCTAAATACATTGAGATATTGCGGAGTCATTTGGTGAAGTGCTTTACTATAAAATAAAATAACTTTTCTGTTCACAAATTTATATGAAATTGACATTAACAGTAACTCTCCAAAAAAGTATGTTTGACGGTGTCATGTTGATACGCTCATACATGTATATAGAATACATGGTGCTGTCTTTTTTGCTTTAAAAAAATACTATCATCATGAGTAACATTTTTTGCAACTAACCAAACGGTGCAATGTTAATTTAGATGTGGAAAAAAATGACCCTCTTTTACTTACATATAAATCCTTATTCAATACATTTAATGAAATCGAGTGGATCCAAAGACAAAACTTATTTACATACTAACATTAAATTCTAGCACGAATATCGCATTTAACAAAGCTGTGTGACTATTAAGTTTTGTTGTCATAAAAGATTCGTCCCCCTTCCTTTACACATATAGTGAAATACAATAAAATATATATCATTGAATTCCCTACATATTTTTGGTTAATTAAACAAATGTGTTAGGATGGTCCTAGGACCAACATAGTTAGGACTAAGATAGCTATTTTTTACACCATAAGACAGGTCTCAGACACGTCTTTTAAGACCATACTAAATAATGTCCTGAGACCTATCTTATGACATATCCTAGGATACTTACATTGACACGGCCCCTGGTTACGTATATAAAACTTTCATTCTCTCAAAGAACAATAAGAATTGGAGTCAACTACAATAATTTGAATCTATGGTTCAATGCCTTCATTGTAGCAATAAACCAAAGATAAAAAACGCCCAGCCAATAATCAGCGAAGATATGATTTAACAAGAAAATAATATTCGCATAAAAACAATTGATTCTTTGGAGTTTTTTTAAATCTATAAACACTGCATTAAAACGGGGACAGCGAAACCTTAAACGATGAACACGATCCATTTTTCAGTAAGAGCCTGATCATTGTGTACACTCTTCCTGACCACGTTTTACAATTAACAAAGTATTTAATCCCACAAAATACAGCCTAAGCTGTGTTATATTTGACTTTTTCATTATTTGATATGAACTTATTAAGCAAGATATATTATATATCCCAATTACTTTTCGCAGTGATCACATAATGGTGGAAAAGTCGAAGAGGTTAATAATATAAACTTAACAGTAAAAAAGAAAAACTATTATTTATACCATTTATCTTTATTTCGCGTAAGTGACACTTTTAATGAGATCTGTTTTGTTGCGCAAATAAACGAATTTTGTTTGTTTGATGTAATTGAAATTGAAATTTGCGCACAAGCAAGCGATTCAGATGTTGACATATTGCATAAATGGTATAGGACTATTTCACTAAAATGGACGAATTTTGCTCCGATCAGTATCTCATAAATTTGCAGGAGAATGCAATTTTATAAAATGCGAAGAGTCAAATATTTTAGCACTTTTGATGACACTTCATCTAAAACATGCAGATCTCGTGCATGTAGTGCAGACGGGGACAATTTTCGCCTTCATTTTGATTTATTCTTTGTGTGTGTGTACAGATCGTTTTTTCTTGCAACCTCTCTGATGCAAATTTACCATTTAGGCGAAAGTATAAAATGATTGACGTGCATAAACAGTACATGGCTGTTGTAATTTTAAACAAACTTACCTCAATTTTTTTCATCATTCTTCTTTTGAATGCGTCTGTTTTTAATTGTCACTGATTTATAAAATAACAGTGTGACCCATCAGCTGTTAATCTCGAAGTCAACGTGATTGACTGAAACTAGAAGTCGACGAATCTGTCTAGCCAGTGCATTTGCATTCTTTTAGATCATTTAAATTTCGGTGCAATCTTCGAAAATCAATGTTAAATTCGGTAAAGATGCACACGTGTGTCTCGTTTTAAAACTACGTGTGTCTCCATCTTTTTCTTCTGAGCATCGAAAGAAAAACAGATAGGGTAGAATTTCCATTCAGACAACATTATCAAATTAAACCTAGTTTAAGTACAGACATGTATCTAGGTCAACGTTGACCTGATACTATGGACAAAACCCATTTCGTCTAGTTGAAATAAGCTTTAAATTGCTCGAATTGATGAAATGTACATGTATGCAAAAGTAGAACAATTACCTCTTAATTCATCCCAAAAAGTATCAGTTTTATAGCTAAAATAATTGAAAAATTACTTTGTACTGCAAATAAAAGTCTTCATTTATCACAAATTGGCATAAATTTAATGCGACAAATATATATTCCATTATGATATTTTAGAAATTCTAAATTAAAAGTTCGTTTATTTATAAGGCACTTTCCGAGATTTAACACTTAAAACGATAATGGATGGGCTTCAAATAAAATTGAGAATGGAAATGGGGAATGTGTCAAAGCAACAACAACCCGACCATAGAGCAGACAACAGCCGAAGGCCAACAATGGGTCTTCAATGTAGCGAGAAACTCCCGCCCCTTATACAAATATGCATACTAGTTTAGTGATAATGGACGTCATACTAAACTCCGAGTTATACACAAGAAACTAAAATTAAAAAATCATACCAGACTTTCAAAGACCAGAGGCTCCTGACTTGGAACAGGCGCAAAATTACGGCGGGGTTAAACATATTTTTGAGATCTCAACCCTCCGCTATACATCTAGCCAATGCAGAAAAACAAAGGCACAACAATTCGCACATTAAAACTCAAATCAAGAGAAGTCCTAGTCCTATGTCAGAATATGAAACAAAAGAAAATAAACAAAATGACAATAATACCTTAATAACAACAGACTACTAGCAGTTACTGACATGCCAGCTCCACAACTCAATTAAACTGATTGAAAGATTATGTCATCATCGACATATTTTACGGATTATAGTTTTGTTTATATAATTTTGGTTCTACTTGATTGTGATAAACGTTAATGATCCAACCAATTAAAAAAAAACCAACATAATACATCCATAATTCTCTAAACACACATTTGTACCCACTATATAGAGGGCTTTGAAATGAATGATGTGTGGTATACATTTTGATTTATTTTATTCTTTTTCTATTATATTGTTATCTGCGAGCTGATTCATTTTCCTATGCGGGTATGTAAAATATATTCTTTTGTTTACTTTATCTTGTAATCTACTGAGACCGATTTAATAGGGAAGCTTGTGATTCATGTGGATCTTTGTGCCGATTCGTGTTTTTATCGTGTGCCTATCCCGGGTCGGTAGGCTAGCTACACGTAGGGCACTGGTGTAGTTAGTCATATATCTTTTGTTATACCCTCGCTTTGAAAAAAGGGGGTATACTGTTTTACCTCTGTCTGTCCTTCCGTCAGTCCGTCAGTCCATCAGTCCGTCAGTCCGTCAGTCTGTCAGTCAGTCCGTCCGTTCCATAAATATTTTTCGTCACATTTTTCTCAGAAACTACACTACCAGGATTTCTGAAATTTGGTTTCAGGGTTTATATAAGACAGCTATACCGTGTGGTGCATTTTCAGATTCATCACTTGACAACTTCCTGTTTACCGAACACTTGTATCATTTTTACACCTGATAGCCAAGTTGAAAAATTTTCGTCACATTTTTCTCAGGAACTGCACTACCAGGATTTCTGATATTTGGTTTCAGACTTGATATAAATCAGCTATACCGTGTGATGCGTTTTCAGATTCATCTCTCGACAACTTCCTGTTTACCGAACACTTACCATTTTACATTATTAAGATTAGATTATTCAGTTGCCTCTTTTCCATTTCTTACTTAAATTTTTTTTTCATCCGAATGATTATTATACCCCCGCTTTGAAAAAAAGGGGTATACTGTTTTACCTCTGTCTATCCGTCCGTCAGTCCATCCGTCAGTCCATCACTCAGTCCGTCAGTCCGTCCGTCCCATGAATATTTTCGTTGCATTTTTTTCAGGAACTACAATTCAAGGATTTCGGAAATTTGGTTTCAGGGTTTATATAAGACAGCTATACCGTGTGATGCATTTTCAGATTCATCACTTGACAACTTCCTGTTTACCGAACACTTGTATCATTTTACACATGATGGCCAAGCTGAAAATTTTTCGTCACATTTTTCTCAGGAACTACAATGCCAGGATTTCTGATATTTGGTTTCAGGGTTTATATATGTCAGCTATACCGTGTGATGCGTTTTCAGATTCATCACTCGACAACTTCCTGTTTACTGAACACTTGTATCATTTTACTCATGATGGCCAAGTTGAAAATTTTCGTCGCATTTTTCTCAGGAACTACAATGCCAGGATTTCTGATATTTGGTTTCAGGGTTTATATATGTCAGCTATACCGTGTGATGCGTTTTCAGATTCATCACTCGACAACTTCCTGTTTACTGAACACTTGTATCATTTTACTCATGATGGCCAAGTTGAAAATTTTCGTCGCATTTTTCTCAGGAACTACAATGCCAGCATTTCTGAAATTTGGTTTCAGGGTTTATATAAGTCAGCTATACCGTGTGATGCGTTTCAGATTCATCACTCGATTCATGACTTGACAACTTCCTGTTTACCGAACACTTGCATATTTTTACACTATTGACATCCACTTGCGGCGGGGTATCATCAGTGAGCAGTAGCTCACACACTACAAAAGTCTAAAAGTCTGAAAAGACTAGTTTTTGTCTTAATTTGCATGAATTTTTACTCGACATTCTCCAAAAGTATGACTTATGTCTTAATTTTTCTTGAAAATTCTCATTTATATTAAATGTGTATTAAACTTACTCGAAATATTCTCGACATTCTGAATATTGTCTTAAAATTTCTTGACAAATTCTTGACATTTGAATACTGTCTTGAAATTTCTCGACATATTCTTGACATTCTTATTTTTTATCAGTATAGCTTGACATATTCTGAACATTTTGAATTGTGTCTAAAATTTACTTGACAGTTCTGAGCTCTACTAATCATGACCAATATACATGATATAACTTTATAACTTGAATGATTAAAACCAATCATACTGTAGACATATTTCATTAAATACTCAATGTTTATATGGTAAATAATTATTGTACCAAAATTTGGTTTATATAAATAGCAAATCATGATGATATACAAATCATTCCTTTAATAAGAGAACAATTTGTGTAATGTCACCTGTTAGAATACACATGGACAGGATGTTCCCCATAATATTAAGGTATTCCACACCCCAGAGAACACGCAACTGTCAAATAGAAATTACTGATTTACCTGTAATCAGCCATACAACTTATCAGTTGACTGACCATGCCAGTACAATTTAAAAAGTTTGTTGATAGATGAAAATGAAAATCATCATTTTGATGATGAAAAATTGAATTAAAATGAATTTTCTTCATCAAAATTATGAAGTTAATTATTTTAACATCAAAACAATTTGAATAATTCCCAAAGATTAAAAATAAATTATTATCTACTCCAGAAATAATTAGTCTGTTCACATTTCAGGCGAAATTTATACTGTTGAGATAGTGTCAAGACATATTTAAGACTGGCAAGAACGTGTCGAGACATATTCAGACATTATTTAGAATGTCAAGAATATGTCAAGACATATTCAGACATGATTAAGAATGTCAAGACATATCGAGACAAATTTAAGACAGTCAAGAATTGGTCGAGACTAATCCAGACTCTTATCAGATGATATAGGAAGTGTCGAGAAATTTTAAGACAATGTTCATACTGTCAAGACACATGTCAAGAAAAATCAAAAACCTTATTAGACAAATTCATACTATGTCAAGAATTTTTAAGAATTATTCAGGCAAATTAAGAATATCGAGTAAAAATGCATGCTAATTCAGACTAAAACTGGTCTTTTCAGACTTTGAGACTTTTGTAGTGACAGTTACACTTGTTTTATTTGGATAGTATAGTATTGATAACAAATCTATGACTCTGTTTCATGTTAAAGGAGGAGCCTCGAGTCGTCTTATATACTACTATAAAATAACTATCCAGTCAACGCCGAGATTGGGAGACAGAACCCCGCTCGTACGCGTGCAGTAAACTCAAATTTACATTGACTATGATTGACACTTTTCCTATTAAAGGTTAGTGGTTTTCTCTTGGCAATCCAGCTTCCGTCACCAATAAACACTGCTCGCCACGAAATAGTCCAAAACGCAGCTCAAAAGTGGCGTTAAAACACAGACAATGAAGTATAAACAAAACTATATAAAAAAAAACTATAACCCGTAAAATATGTCGATGATGACATGTACACTCAATCAATTAGTCGTACATGGCGATACATGTACCCATGATAAAAGTGACTCGGACACAATGATTCAGAACCTTTAAGAAATTGATATATGGATACAGGTTATCACATCAACAAAGATTGTTGAATATATAACAAAAAGTAAATATATCATAAATACCGAGTTCCGAGGAAAATTCAAAACGAAAAATCCCTTACATGTATTAAAAGGCAAAATCAAAAGCTTAAACACATCAAACGACTGGATACCAATTGTCATATTCCTTGTACATGCATTTTTGTAAGTATTAAATGATTGATTAAACCTGGTTTCTAGCTAGATAAACTTGGTTTTCTTGCTAGATAAACCTGTCATTTGCATGTTACATCAATTTCCATTATACAAACAAAAGTATGTGACAAAACAAACATTGTAGACAAAAAATGTCAACAACAGGTGTACACGAGCCAAAAATGAATCATAAAAGTACTTAACTCCGAGGAAAATTCAAAAGTAAAGTCCCTTATCAGATGGCAAAATCGAAAACAACATGCAACAAACGAATGGATATTAACATCTGTCATATTCCTGACTTGGTTCAGTCATTCTCTTATGTAAAAAAATGTGGATTGAACCTGGTTTTATAGCTAGCTAAACCTGTCACTTGTATGACAGTCGCATCAAATTCCATTATATTGTCAACAATGCGTGAACAAAACAAACAAGCACAATAGGTAAAAATATCAAGAAAGGGGTACAGCAGTCAACATTGTGTTATCATCTTAATCACTATAAAAACAAACAAATGTAACGAAGAAGCACAAAAAGGCATACACCTAATTTTTCTTATACTATACGATTTTATTTATCTATGTAAAATCCACCCATATAGGATGGAAGGTTTTTTTAAAGTACTGGTGTAAAATTGAGCGTTTGAAATTCCCACAGGTAGACATAAAATAATTTTGTCGTTCAAAGCATGACGGGATATATAAATACAGAGTCACGTAAAATAGATATTACAAAAAAAAACAGACTTAACAGTAAATGTAATGATAATAAATAAAATAATTGTGTGGTTTAAAGTATGACGGGATATATAAGTACAGAGTCACGTCTAATGTTGTCGTTTGTTGAGATGCTACATACATATATTTGTTTTTCGATCATTTTTTGTACATAAATTAGGCCAATGTTTTCCTTCTTTGAATTGTTTTACATGTTATCTTTTTTTGGGCCTTTTGTTGCTGACTATGCGGTATAAGCTTTACTAATTGTTAAAGGCTGCACGGTGATTTATTATTTCTGTGTCATTTTGTCCCTTTTTGAGAGTTGTCTCATTCACAAAAATACCACATCTTCTTTTTTTTTTATCACAGATCGTTCCCATCGGACAAATGTAAAAATGCATACAGCTTGTCTACCTCCAAATTCAATAAATGTGTTGTCAATACGCCACTCCAATATTACATTTTTACTATTTTGTTCAAGCTTCACAGTATTTCTAGAGAAAGGTTTAGTTTTTTTATATAAATTAGCCTAACTAAACGTAAACAAAATTATTTATCTGAAAACATAGTGAATTTGGTAAGTACAAACATTCACATATATAAAAAGAAAATTGTGGAATTGGTTAGTACAAACATTAACATGATTACATGACTATATAGTGGATTTGGTGGGTACAACTTCCCTTCGTGAACAAGGCTATCGTAAAAAAAATTCTATTCGTCATCCAATGATTATTCCAGATATATACGCACGGAAGATAATTTCAAATAGTGATTTGAATGATGCTGACGGCAAGTTGCCACAGCTACTTATATATTATAAATATCAAAGTGCCAGTGGATATTATCAGGAATCTTTCAATCTAGGACCTTTAATTAGTATAGTGCCTTCAACTCTGCAGATAATCCATACATGTTTTATAAGATCTGCGGTCAAGGCTTAATCTATTGTCTAATATGTTAAATCACACAATTGTTTTGAAATACATAGGTAATACTTACCACACTGAGGTTATTTTTTTTTAATTTTGATCTACTAAGAATTTTGTCTGGACGCTCGATTGCATTGTGTTATTTACGTGCGAAACGTGTTAAATAAACCGAGGTTGAAGTCGTATATGTTTGTTTCGTCGGATAATGTATTTTATTGAAACTGTCTATTAGTTTACTTAAGGTTACAAGGAAGTAATTATTTACATAGGCGACAATGGTAGCCTTTTTTGGTCCTGTGTTTTCACTATCACAGATCCATTGAAAAAATGTCGATTTCTGAATTATCAACACCTTTGGGTGTAATTGAAACTGCAAAATACATATGGTGCCGCAGCTTTCTTGATAGAAAATAGCATTTTTTAAGGGTACTTGACGGTTCCGGAATTTTTTTAATAATATAAATGAAGAACACCCCTTGCTAAATTTGACACAGAAAATGTTGCCCGTCACCGAGAGTTTTCTCTAAATTTCTCGCTATTTTTACACCAAACGCCAACACTCATTTCTCACTATTTCAATTTTGTTTTCTAATTACAAGGGCAGCAGAAAATAAATTTACTTCTACCTATTATCTTGGATGTAAAGTCTATGTGGCACCATTCATCTTTATTTACTTCCTTTTAACCTTAAACGATCTTCACTGATAAAACACGCTTTACAAATCTATTAGATCTTACACTATGAGTACTACACATGTACTTAAAGTTAGAAGATATGTATATATGCATAACATCCTGCACAAACAATCAAACTGATGTTTATGGAAATATTACAAAACAAAATGAATTTTCACATAGAAACACTTCCGCTAAATGGCAACGTTTGTTTTTATAACGACCACAAATTAACAAAAGAAATAAAGAGTACAAGAATAAAACTATTCTACGAAGAACTGTATTCTAGAATTTTCCAATTTCATAATCAAAAACATCAAGTGTCTTACATTGTTATAACCACTTAAGCAAACCTTTGCACAACATAATCTGCAAAAAAAAATCGACCAATAGACAATGGTCGTTTTATCTTTAAAACGTAAAACAAACCGCTGTAAAATAATAAACAAATCATTTATTTATCACCTTTGAAAGCTGCTGAAATAATTTCCTTTTTCATCAAGCCAATTAGTCAATTTATATGTTTAATGTTTCTAACAATTTGACAGCCGTCAACAAAGTAATGATTGGAGAGAAGTGTTTAGTTTTTTATGTGAAGTTTTGTATACGATTCATTTTTGAATAGATTTCATCTTTCATGAAATACATGTTCATTAAAAGGTATCTAAATTCGAAAACTAAACAAATATTTGAAAAAGTATTAAAAAGTATTGAAAGTTTTTTTAGTCTAAAATATCATATTTGTATTATATGTGGTATGGAGTTGTTCAGATAATTCCATTTTATTTTATTACAGTGAATTTAGTTCTGAAAATGTTAGTTTTCATATTTTAATCAATCATCCCTCGAAATCGTGTACTATCACATTTGTCGATTAAACTAAAAAAATACCAGGAAGGCTTGCAAAGAGGTAACATTGAAACTAGATTTGTTACTACTTCTTCAGAATATTGCAAAGCTATTCCTGTCATTATACTCGATTTTCCATGAAGTACTGTTGCAAGGACAGGAGTCAAAACATTGATATATCAGTAGTATAATAGAATTCTTTATCGGGCTGAAACAGTTTAAGCAAGCAGAACAAAAACTAAAATCACATTCATCCACTGCATATATGGATAGTAAAAATCTTATAAATAGATAAAAAGATACAAACCTAGGTCAAAATCAAAATTGAAGGATTCGGATGGACTCTAAAAGATCTGAGAAATATACGTCGACGCGATAAGCGTATAAGTCTGCTAATTATACAAAAACTATGCAATAACAGTTCGCTGTCTTATCAGATTGAAGTTACTATATATAACAAAAAACATCAATCTGTCAGCTTATAGTCGAACCTCGATTAATAAAATCGATCGGACATAACTTTTGAACCTATCATGTGTTCAATCATCCCAACATCGCCAATTACATATTTACCTCTCCAGTATTTTCACTTTGTTGTCAACCTGGTATCTTGCTTCCACATGGTTCATGTTTCAGCAATCTGGTAAGTTCAGATGATATTCATGATTCATATAACCAATCAAAAACAAGCTTTTGTTTGGTATCAAACTATACATATTTGTACAAGAATAAAGGTTTGAATAATAACCAATATTTGATTCAGGTGTTATGCAATTTTTTGAAAGGCATATAAGAAATGGTATCAACGACAGAATGAAACGTACACATATTGATAAATTATAGAACATCAGTATGTTTATTAACACATTGGAAGTATTAATTTGCAAATATATGCAGTTGTAGCAATATAATCGTCAATCGACTATTACAGAGCAATGCTTTATTTACAATTGAGATTTATTTTTATAAGTTTTTTACATTATCAAGAAGAGAAATTCGGAGCATACGGGATTGGTAAGTGATATCAAATAATTATGATATGTTCTCAACTTTTTCGAATATTATTGTATTTGATATTTTCTTTTTCTATCTATAAATTTTCACTTTAAAATGAAATTCTTGCTTCTTTGCACATTTATTAACATGTTGTCGCTCTTTAGATCGCCAAAATTGGTTTTCCTAACTATCTGAATAAACTCATCATGATACCAAGAGTGACACATTATATTTAAGACAGTGTTTTGTCTACAAAAGACTCATCAGTGACGCTCGAATAAAAAGGTTATTAAAACAAAACAACGATTAATGAGTTCTAAATGTTTTGCCAAATAGAGCGCATGTAATCTATTCCTGAGGCAGAGGTCTTATCCAAAATTCCAAAGAAAGAAAACACATTTAAAACTTTCTACCTTAGTCGTTAAACACAAATTGTGGTTCTGGTAATTTAACACACTTTAAAGGAATTATTTTTCTTTGATTCTGTTCCCGTGAAATACTTTTCTTTGTAACCTCTCTCTGTCATCTTGTCACTTTCTCTTGACGATGAGGTTGTCTGTCCTAACTGAATTTTTTGTTTGCAATTTGTTATTGTTTTAGTTTTTATCAACGGGAAAATGCGGGAAAATGCGTAAATTAATCATTGTTTTTTTTTTCAAAAAAACCTTTGTTCCGTTGCTAATTTATACAGCATTTTCTTTATATATCACATTTTTGAATATGGTCACCTAATTATTAAAAGCATTTGGTAAATGTAGTAAAAAAGAAATAGTTCAGCTGAGATGACAATATCGTCTAAATACCTTTTACAATGGTAACAAGCCACCAAAGCTCTTCTACAAGTTCTAAAAGTAGTCGAATAAAGGCAACAGTGGTATACCGGTGTTCGAGATTCATAATTCGATTGCAAAAAAACTAATCCGTGTTACAAACCAAATTGTAGGGAGACGCATCAAATATAAGTGAAGAACTACGACACAATAGAAACTCAACATTGATATGTAACACACACAGAAACGAACTATATTACAACGATGGCAATCTTCTTGACTTGGTACAAGAAAAAAATGGTTGGTTGGATCTGGTTTTGTGGCATGCCAAACCTCCCGCTTTAATGGCACTGTCAAATATAACATTAAAATACCAACATTACAAGATAGGACTACACACAAATAAATGGGAGAAAATAAATGACAGAGAAACATACGAATAATAGCTACCAACATGTAACGGGGTTAAAATCTATAACGCCAAACGCGCGTTTCGTCCACACAAAACCACACAGTGACGTTTATGAAAAAAGTTCGAAATCCAAAACAAGTACAAAGTTGAAGAGCACTGAAGACCAAAAGTTTCAAAACGTTGTGACCAATACGGCTAAGGTTTTCTGCCTAGGATATGGACATCCTGATTATTTAGAATAATTAATATTTTGCAAAAAGTAAATTTGTTAAATGATTATATACATGATATAATAGATATACATTATTAAACCGAAGTGGTATAAACTACAGATTAAAACGGATACATTACATAAAACAACTGAAACCAGCACATCAGTCGAGTAAGTCAAAGTCATGAACGAACTTGGTGACGTTACATTTAAATTTCTAAAAAGATTTCCCAAAAATTAGATAGAATTAGGATAGAATTCAAGATTAGATTTGTAAGACTGATAAAACATTTATTATTAACTCTAAAAATTACAATACTTATTAATATCAAATTGTGGTAGTAATAAGATAATTAACTATATTATCTAGATATGTCGGGGTTTCTTCTGAATCAAACTTTAAACCAAATATATCGTATAAATTTCGTTGATCCAAACTAAAATCTATAATGAACTGGATGATTAATTATCTTTACCATAAAACACGAATACAACAGTAAAAAAAAATTAGATTTACAACTACAAACGTAAAGACATTTGACAAAATCCAATGAGGATAAGAAATATAACATCAAAACTAAATACATGAATTTGGGATGGAAAAGTACCGTGACACGCCTTATAGCAATGCGAATTCACACTCAGAAAAAATCACAATCAGGAAAAGTCACGTTCGGTAATTAAAAACTCCGGTGACGTTATCACAAACCACTATCTAACACGTGGTAAAAATGTCCTTAGTTAGTTTAGACAAAGACACATCGTATGGATCAACCAGTTTGTGATAGTGTCCGTAAAATTTACGGAGTGTAATTTTTAATCAGTCTTCCTCATAACTTTGTTGGAGCAGTTTCTCCGTTAGAAGCACACTCTTGTATATTAAGTCAATATAGTGTGAAAATGCACGACACTAACTTATCAATTGAGATATGTAAAAACCATACGAAGAGGGAGAAGGTATGTTACTACTTATAAATGTGAAATTAATAATTGGGAAGTTGAAATCGTACCGTTTATCATAGATTTTCGTGTGTAGTCGTCCATCTGTGTCACTATTGAGGAAACATCAAGGTATGAAGCAGTCATTCTAGTATCAGTAGTATCCTTATTTTCAAGTTAACTTGAATATATGAGATGTAAGTGTTGGCTGAAAAATACATGGGTAGTTTTATTATTAAACAATAAAATTACCCAACCTTACATACTTACTTCTACTAGCTATGCCTGTTAGCACATAAAACAAGGAACTCAAAATTACTAAGACATAAATATGTAGACTTAATAGTTCTAAAACATATCCGGACTTTCAAAAATCCAATTTGTTGCAATTTGGTGATCATGTTTATGAGTTCTTAATCAAATATATCTAACATTGGCGAGCTTTATTTATAAGAGAAACACAAGTAAAGCACAGATTGATATATATCGCACATAACGCTATTTGCTGATTTTTTAAAGGTAAAAAATACATTGGATGCTATGTGGACCAAGCAATACGAACTCTACCATACGGGAAACTTAACCTGCTCACAATGACTAATGATATTTGTGCGTCACATTGTTGTTCTTTTCTTGGTGACGCTACTTTCAGTGGAACAATGGTAAATGCAATACAGAAAGTTATCAAACAATGTACAAGCATATATTTATCAAATTTGATAAGTTCATCATTCTTTATAATTCAACCATGATTTCGTCCATATGAACAATGTTATCCGTAAATGTGCTGATTTTTCACCTATATGCATCCTGTCAAATAGTGTTTGTTTTTTAAAAGTTCTATTTTTTTCCATACTGTATAAAATGGACAGTCCATGGCCAGTTTTCTTTTTTTAGAAAAACTAATTATTGTGTTTGGTTCAAAATATTTGTTAATGTGATATAGAAGACAAAAAATTAAAACATTTTCAGACTATTCCTAAAATGAAGCTCCCCTTGTAAACGAAGATTTAACATTTTTGTATGGATGAAGATTTTTTGTTGTATTGCTAAACTATTTTTAAAAATCATTAAATTTAATCCTATGTATTTCATTGTTAAACTATTGTTAGGTATTTTGTTGATCATTTTCGAAAATTTCAAGTAACATCTGTGTTGCCCTATGAAATAGAGTAATGTTTGCAAAAATCATTTTCCAACTTTAATCTAAAATAAAAAATAAGTTGATTACATATTTGATATGAAGTCATGTTATTAATTAACAAATTTGTACCGGATGCTTTTTTTTCTGACGAAGTTAAGTATTCTTGATGTTGAAATTCCATATTTACTAAAACCTTCTGAGGGAGCTACCATATAAATGAATCCTAACAAAAATTCTTTCTTTAGGATCTTTATCATGTTTATTAAACAGATACTTTTTCAGAACTAATGTTCCAAGTCCTCCAACCGAAGATTATTGTAGGTTGTATAAGAATGTTTGTTTAGGTCAATAGGCTTTTATGTCTTTGGGTTTTTTTTTTAATTTTTTTGTATTGTAAAAGATTTGTTCCAGAACATATAAATTCAAAGTTATCATAAATTCCGCACATCATGCGAACGGAATTAGTGTCTTGATTTTCCTAATTTTGCAACAATGATTTCGTTGACGATGAAACGCCTCTACCAACAATATTTGTAACACAAATATAATTTTCATAATTGAACAAAAATGGTATACAATTGGGTACACTGAATTTAAAAATCTTTTATTCCTGTTTATGACTACAATAATAGTTTTGTAATGTTGTTTTTCTGTTTTAACCAATTTTAATTTTCATGAAAATTTGCAGCTGTTTACATAATGTCTTGTAAATGGTCGTCAGAACTACCTAGTGCTAAAGACATGTGATTCGATTGTTTAGCACACGCAGAAGATATTAAACAATCGCCAATTAGCAAACATATTACATATTCAGCTGGATTGGGAGTTATAATTGAATAGAAATTCTTTAAGTTTGTTACATTGTATATTAAATTTGAACTATTGAAGACCATTTCTTGTAGCAGAATATATCATTGGTTCAAAGTACTATTAAATTAATACAGGTGAATCTTAGAATTTATCAGGTCGTCTAATAATATCGCAGTATTACTGTACATTACAGGCATGGTATCAGTGCTTTTGTAGCAATGTTACTAATACTGATAACTTTGTACCAAGATCCCCTACTGATTGTAATATGTCCTGTGCTGGAAATCCAGGTGAAATGTGTGGAGGTTCATGGAGTTTGAGTGTTTATAGTATAGGTAAGGCTATAACATGTATTATTGATAAAAAATAATATTAATACGTAAGCATAAGAGAAAAACTCATTATTATGAAAATGCTCAAAAGTAAGCTGGAAAAGATGTTATACACATTTATATAGAGTAATATCAATGTCGAAAAGCATTAAAATTTATACATTATTTGAATGCTTGAAAGCTACCTCATGTAATTATTATTTTACTTACAGATCTGTTATTGGTTGTGTTCAGTTAGTTCAAAATTTTCTTACAAATTTATGACCCTCTCTAGATGTCTTTTCTATAGTTTTAGTGTACACTCAAATTTTCTGTTACTCATATCCTAACTCCTTACAATTTGCTGACAATTTGAAAAATCCCTTTATATTATTACAGTCCACATTCATATTAAGGTATCCTATAAAAAAATATCAACACATAGTATGAAATAATATTTGATGTATAATAAGAGATTATTTCATTGCTTAATTTTTTATTAATATTTTGTTAGCATAAATCTGACTGAAAAAACATGTTTTTTATGCAACACACACATTAGAAAATTTCCGAAAACACTTCATTGCAATTTAACTTTAGTTTGGGGTGAGGGCAACGGAACTCGGATTTGAATTCTATTTGATATCAAAGACGTTAATATACCTTATCGCTATTCCCGATTGACATGGAATCTGTCCCGCTTGAACTTTAGACGTCATATAACAATCAATTTACCATTGTGGCGTCAGATATTTTCTATTATGACGTCAAAATTTTACGGGAACTTTTGTATTGTCCAGTAATGGCGGATAAATAATGATAAAGTGTATATACTCAAAGATTAAATTTTAGATTTATTTTTTCGGTGTTTCACGTATAAAAGTTTTTATATTACAGGGTATTAAGGCAAATTTTATATAGTCTCAAAGTAATAATCTTACTATCAGTTTAGAAAGAGGGAAGTTAAATCAAAATTGTAGCTGTTTAGATGATAAACATCTACGGTTAGACTTGTTAAGTAATCTAATAGGACAAAATAGTGTATTTTAAACGGATAGGCGGTAGACGTTCGTTTTTGTTCGGTAAAGAATGATTTCACATGCATTTTGAATATCTATATTTGTAGACTGTTCATCTACCTCTTTAGCGGCAACTCCAAAGCAAAGACTCATAACCACAAGCGAGGTATTTACAGTTATGACTACCAGACCATCAACCATAAGCGATAAATCCACAATGATGTCAACTAATTTACCAACAACAAGCCATATATCAACATTGCGTACAGAATTAACAACTGAAACAACTAAACCAGCTAGTTTAGAATCTTCTACCGACAAACCACAATTTGACATACAAGCAGGAGTTGCAAGTAACTATTCAGTGTGCTCCTGTGCAGATTGTTTGCCTTCAAATACCACTATCTTGACGGAAGAAGAAATAGCAAACAAAGTCACATTGATAAAGAATGCAATTTCGATAAACAAGAAAGAAACGAACTTTTTCAAAAACACTAAAAGGTCTGCTAATGATTCTAGAAAGTCTGCGAGAAATCTTGGTATAGTAAGCATCATTGTAATGATGTTTCCTGTTATATTTGTTGTCGTTATTGATATCCTAATCATCTTTACAGTAACTCAACCAGTGGCTGTTTTACAAAATGAAGAATTGTAGAAATTATATCATGTTGATAACTTACAGAAATAGTAGTCACAAGATTTAACACTTATTTAAATAAAATTTAGAAAGGAAATGGGGAATGTGTCAAAGCGACAACAACCCGACCATAGAGCAGACAACAGCCGAAGGCCACCAATGGGTCTTCAATGTAGCGAGAATGTCCGCACCAGTAGGTGTCCTTCAGCTGGCCCCTAAAAATATGTATACTAGTACAGTGATAATGGACGTCATACTAAACTCCGAATTGTACACAAGAAACTAAAATTAAAAATCATACAAGACGAACAAAGGCCAGAGGCTCCTGACTTAGCTTGGGACAGGCGCAAAATTGCGGCGGGGTTAAACATGTTTATGAGATCTCAACCCTCCCCCTATACATCTAGCCAAGTAAACGCATAACAATACGCACATTAAAATTCAGTTCAAGAGAAGTCCAAGTCCGATGTTAAAAGATTTAACAAAAGAAAATAAATGAAATGACAATAATACATAAAAAACAACAGACTACTAGCAGTTAACTGACATGCCAGCTCCAGACCTCAATTAAACTGATTGAAAGATTATGTCTTCATCATATGAATATCAGGCACAATCCCTCCCGTTAGGGGTTTAGTATCATACTATTATAAGATATATGAGAAGAACATAACCCGTGTCATGCCAATAACTGTTTTTTTTTTAAATAAATGTGTTTAGTTCCGATGCAAAGACCCTATAAGTGAAGTAATATATTTATGTTTCTTTTAATGTATTTTCTGTGTAACAATTATTAAAAACTGGTTATAAACATTCTTTATAAAATAATTAACTATTTTTGATTTCATGTAACATCAACACATACCAATTATAAAGCTTCTAGCCGAGATACACACCTATAAATACATAAAATATGGTTTACAAAAAAAGCCAGATATACATACATACAATATCATCGAAGCTTGGAACTCTGATAAAGTGAGTTAAAAGGCAGTTGTACAATAAGTTGTACAAAATACAGTTACCAGATTTAAAAAGATGTGGCATGAGTCCGTACGAGACAATTCTCCATCCAAGTCCCAATTTGTTAAAGTAAACCATTACAGGTCAAAGTACGACCTTTATCGTAACACGGAGCATTAGCTCACACTGAATAGCAAGCTATAAAGGGTCGCAAATATAACAAGTGTAAAACCAATGAAACAGGAAAACAAACGGTATAATCTATATAGGTTGCATTTCTGTAAATATTGACAATGCAATTTCTCATTGGAACTTCTTTTACGGCTAAAACTGTACCACTTTTACCATTTTACTATGAAGTTTTAGAAAAATCTTATCCTAGAATTGAAAGTTCATATGCACTACAATGTGTTTCACAGGTCAAAATATAGGGCTGGGCGGCATATTTTCAAAGTGTATATGCCCTGAACTTCTCATAGTTTAAACTAACACTAATTTTCTTAACTACCCCTACCTCGAATGAAGGGTTACCACAGATTTCAATATAATCAATATGCACATGTATATTTACTGGTAACATTCCGAAGTTATGTCTCTGTGAAATGGAATACAAAGAACTAACAAATGTTAACAAAATAATTTTCTATGAATATTCTAGATCTCCCCAAAAGATGCGTGGTTTGAGAAACAGCTGTATTTACAAAGTGCAACCTATAAAAACAGGAAACGAGAAACACTAATGAACCAAAAACGTACGAGGACTTAAATGAATTCCTATAAAACATAAAACACATAGCAGACAAAAGTATCCTAAAATATTTTATAGATTCTTGTAAAACACAGCTTGACCTCCAAAACCGTGTCACAGATTTCCAAAAACATCAATAAAACGAATTTTAAACCCAATTGAAATTCGTGGTCTCTTATGAATTGATGTTGCAAACTTAATTGGAGATTTATGAGAGAATGAAATAAAATAGGAAAAATCTGAGACACTGTTTTGGAGGTCAAACTGTGTTGTGCAAGAAACTATAAAATATTTTGGGCTGCTATGAATAACAAAGAAGCTAAATTTATTCAAGTATGGACATCAAAATATGACAACTAATTACATAACACTTAATTATGTAATAATTATGTCATAATAAAATTATCACAATTTGAAAGATTGATCCTTCTTCTTTCTTTCGGTACCTCATTTATAAAATTTAAAGAAAAATTAGTGGAATTACATCAGTTTAAAGATGTCTGATTGGTGAGGAAAAATCTTTGTATTTGGCTACCTTAAGATTGGTTATCTGTCAGACTAGTCTCCTATTAATGTCCTCTTAGAATTATTCAGCCCCTTCTTAATTACAAAACAAAACAATCAGCAGCGTCATGAAGCAAAAACAAATATTATCATAGAAGTCACAGTCATAGTAGATACAACAAATAAGGAAGGTCAAATAAATGCTCGCGATGATCTAGACAAAAATATTTGAAAATCCACATCAATCAACAAATACAAACGTCAAAGAGCTGTTACTATTTAAAATTTTAGGATGAATTGTGCAAATAAATAATAAAAATGCTCAAAATCCAATTTCTAAATTATTAATATCGGTTAGTTTATTACTTTAAATTGGAACTAGTACTGTGGATTTGAATATTGTAATCCCTTTCTATAAAGTCTTAGATAACAAAACATATTTAACTATCGTATTCTTTTACCACAACATTTACAACCTCAGTTAGAATTCCCTCAAAAACATTGTAGGTAGACGTTTTACTTTTATACATCATTCCTCTTTATTGAATTATATTACCCTTTATTATCATTGTCGCATCTACTTTGTGAAACACGTTTGTTTAGAATAATATTGACAGACTCACTAAATATTTAGGCTACAAATATAATTGCTTTAAATGATTTATTTTATGTGTGGTATAAGTCATCCTCGATTATAATTACAAGGTTACATTTTGACACCTCTTAAAAATAAAACAAAATGCTGGGGCGATTTTTTTTCACAAATTAAATAGACGAAAGTAATCCCCCGATTAAACTTTCTATTCCAAAGTATATGTTATCCTATTTAAAAAAAAAAGCTTAATGTGTTCCTTTAAGTAGAATACATATCCTTATTTGCTATATTTCGTAAACCCTTTAACTTTGCACCTTATTTGTGCTGTGAGATTTGTTGATTTGAAAATCTCAAAAGAGTCTTTTATAGACGAAACACTCGTCTGGCGAACAAAATTATAAACACTATTTCATTCCTGCAAAGAACCTGAAATGATCACAACAAACTGGCAATATATGTATATTACTGTATACTACCTCGTTATACATTACATATTGTACGTATGAAGACACTGCATGGGTACACATCATCAATTCATACACGTACTATGAGTGTAATTGTTAATATGTTGAAACCAAAAGGTCTGATATTTCATGGAAACCCATATACTGAAACATATAAATACATGATTGTATAAAAACAAATCTTAATATCGTAAAACATGAATACCATCGTAAACTATTATCATGAATGTCGCTATATTGAATCATAATTGTAAGTTTTTTTCCTAGTCATTTTATCTTTGTAAAAAAATAAATCAAGCATCAAATTAAATGTACAAATCTTCTAACCAGTTTTGTTTTATTTTACTATAACATGTATAATTAACTGTTTGAATATTATAATATATAGGCGACGAATGGGTATCTGTGTCATCCTTGTTGTATATCTGTTAGAGCCAAAGGACAGGGAACCGGTCTGTAAACTGTATTAAATTTGTGTATGTATTTAATCCTATGAGCTGTATATTTGCTTACGGAATAAAGAATTATTATAATTATTATAATAATATATATATCTGCAAAGTATCAATCATCAATGTCAGGACCAACATTTCAAAACCGATATTTGACAGAAAGAAAAACACTGAAATGCTTTATCCTATAACATTTTCCAATCTATAATAATCAACTGGAGGGAAACAAAATTTAACCTGCATTTCATGGTATCGAGTTAGCTAGCGGGCACTCTAAGGGTTTTGTTTGATTTGGATCGAGTTAATTGATTGACAAAGTGGTGATTATATGCTAAACTATGAAAAGAAAATAATATTTATATTGTATGTGAACATCCTGATTAAACGTTAAACACATACTAACACATATATATATATATATATAGATCTTTTTTATCTTCCATACTCCCATAGATGTGTATGTCATGTGCTGCTATTTATAGGCACTTATCTTTTTTTATTTTGTTATATATTTGATCTCATCTACACATTATTATAGCTGGGACCAACATATGCCTTCAGAAAAAAACCTGAAAGGAAATTTCTTTTAAGTTCTAATTTACAAGGTAAAAATGCACAGAAACGCATTCATCTTACCTGTTAATATAGTTTTTACTCCGAAATTCCCAATCCAGTTCTTGCAATTGCTGTAGATACCGCGGTTTTTGGTGAAGAAACTTGCAAATATCTAATGTTTTATCTGATATATGACCAAGTAAAAAAACCTACACTGCCGGAATCACGAAACCATAGAGACCATTGAGGCAAATATGTTATCATTCATTTATTTTAAGATATTCTGAACGTTTTGAAATAGGAAAATTCCGTAGCTCTATGATCCGCGAATTTAAAACCATTTCATAATGACGTTAGAGTGAACTAAACTCTAATTAACAACAAGGTGTCACTATTTTGATAGGACCTAATAATTATAGATTTCATGTTGTACAATATTTTTATAGTTGATCTTGTTTTACCTTTAAAGAATTAAAAGTCATAGCAAAGTAAAATAACTGTGCTACAAAAAAAACCCACAACAAAGACTTTATTGTTGTATAGAACATTTAAGATTTATTTTTTTGAAGAGTTTTATAAGACGTTGAATAATAAATACCTCTTTTTTTCACAAAACATGTCCGCTGGTTACACAGAATCCCTGTTGCATGTGTAAAAGAGGGACGAAAGATACCAAAGGGACAGTCAAGCTCATAAATCTAAAACAAACTGACAACGCCATGGCTAAAAATGAAAAAGACAAACAGAAAAACAATAGTACACATGACACAACATAGAAAACTAAAGAATAAACAACACGAACCCCACCAAAAACTAGGGGTGATCTCAGGTGCTCCGGAAGGGTAGGCAGATCCTGCTCCACATGTGGCACCCGTCGTGTTGCTTATGTGATTACAAATCCGGTAAATAGTCTAATTCGGTAGGTCACATTCATGAAAGGGAAGGCGATTGTAGTTACGACGTAAGGAACATATCCGATATCATTTGTGAAACGGTTATTCCATAACGGTCAACCAACTCGTGATGGCGTCCGTAAAATTTACGAAGGGATGATTTCAACTTCACCATTTGGAACTCTTGGTTTAATAGCTTCCTTGTGAGCAGTAACCCTCTATCAAGAAAATCATGATAGGAAACGCAAGCACGGGAATATCGTATCAATTGGGAGATATATACCCCGTATATGTAATATACACAACTGGTCAGTATACATCAAATTATAACGTGTACCTATATATATTTACTCATTGATATTATCTATCAATTTTAATAGAGAAAAAATAATGAATACTAATATTTTGATTTGATCAATACAGAAAGAAGACTGAGAATGTCTGAAAAGAAATCATTGCATTTTTATGATTATCTGTGTGAGAAGATAGGATCTGAAAAGGAAGTGAAAGTAAGGAGATTAACATTACTAGCAATTGATACATCATATTATCAAGGTAATACCGCAATGGTGCAAATAAGCAGTGGAAGTTAAAGTGAGGTCTCAATTTAAAAGGAAGTGATATGGATATCCTGTGTATTGATCATTGTTATAAAGTGTATGAATCTGAAACAGACATACATGGTACAAAAGCAGCGTTATTAATGGATACTGCAGATATTCAACCATGCTTTACACGTTTACGTTTTCATACTAATTTCAATACGGCTGCCAATGATCTTTCACAAGTGTGGAATGAAGTTTCTGTTGTCGAATGAACTTTTCAAACAAAAATATATACAAGCTGCGCCTCCGTTTAAAGCTGTTTGAAAAAAAAAATTCATGGTCCATGTGTATCAGATGATAATTGTGTTTATGATTTTGCATTATGCCTCAAATTCGACAACTGGATATCTCAAACAGTGCCGTGGATCCATCGACCCCGTTTATCATTGCTTTCACCTGAGATTATATATAAAATTACAATGAATGGTATTTTATTTGTTCCAATTGGTTTCAAGGGTTCAATAAATGAAAATTTGCAATGGCGTGTATCATTTTCTGCGGCAGAACAAATCCTGATCTTTACTTTCAACCATACCTAGTTACTTTGTTATTCTTTATTAAAAATAGCTCTGAAAGAAATAATAGAGAAAAAAGAAGATGTTAAAGAGTTACTGTGTACATATTTTTAAAGACATTGCTATTTTGGATTCTTGATGACTCAAATCCAACCAATTGGAGACCAGACAATATTATTCATACTTCAAGTCATGTTTGCAGAGACTTTTATATAGTGTTGAATATTCAACATTGTTACATTATTTCATTTCTGACTGTAACTTGTTTTACTTGCGTTTCAGTACAGAGTATGAAAAACGAAAAAAGTTGACCAGTTTGCTTACGAATTAATACAAACAAGGCATTCGATGTTTCTCATTCTCTGAAACACTCCATGATTACACTGGATTTCAAACAATAACCAACAAACAATCGAATATTAATTATAGATGTTTACATGATATACTAGAAATATCCAATGTTAACTCTATTACATTCAATGAAATAAGTATCCCTACCATTCTCAATCGCTTACTTTGTTATTGTAAAACAGATTTGTCGCATATTTTTCTACATTTTCTGCCAAGAGCACACTCTCATGCACCACAAATTCCATATACTCAGCTCAAGCAACGCAACAAACAACAATATTTTAAGTACAAATATGACCTCTCTCATTTGTTAATAGGTGTTCATTCAGATGCCATCGCAGGGTGGGTCATGTTAGCATCATTCTTTAGTGTTCGTGGAAGTTACTTAATATCAATGGACCTTATAAATTATGTTTTGTCACGAATCACAAATGAATTGTTAACGAATCAATTAGTAACAGAGGTTTTCATGAATCATAGGATAAAATTGACACCCAAACAGGAATCTACTATTGATATGATGAAAAATGTAAAGCTAATGACACTCTTTAAATCATTTGTTAGCAATAACCTTTTTTTTTAATGTAAGTCAGAAATTATTTTAAGGAAAATACAAAAGAATGGTATAACGCATTATGTTTCTTTCCATCCACTTACATTTGCTTTTTTCCTCAGATTTTTTGTGCTGCTACCATCTAAATGACCATATTTCATGTCAGACTACCGTGCAACTGTTAAGCTGGCCATTTATCGAAAAACTTTCAAATAGGGAGCCATTTAACAAATCACGTGTATTATCATCCATGATATGTAGTGGAATAGCAGTTAAGAGACTTTTAAGTTTGCTGCTCAATTGCAGAATACCCGTGGAAATTCTGGTTCTTCCCTCGCCGGGATTCGAACCCATGCTACTGTGATATCGTGACACCAAATCGCCTGCACTGCAGCCGTCCCGCTAGACCACACGACCACCTGGGCTCTCAAAAAAAGAGCTTTCGCTGGCCGTGTGTTACCTTTCCTCGTCAGTTTTAATCTAACGGCGTACTACAGTGCATGATATATAAGGCATGAAGATGTTATTGATACAGATCAGCTAAATTATCTATAGTAAAGGATCCTACAAATTAATGTAATTTACAGTCACAGAAAATAATTATATTTATAAGTACGTCTGAGTCAGTGACAACTCTACAACAGATGTATCCATCGGATCGCCATCAATGATGGTGATACATGGCTGTGTACATAATGCATATACATATATATATATCTGTCTGTAAAATGATAATAAAGAACAACAGATGCAGTAAGTGTGCATAGCCCAGTTGTGGTCTATTGTGATTTGTAGAATAATTTCGTTTGAAGATGCATACTTTGTTTACTTGTTAAAATGATCAAGATGGACAAGTTTCGATACAATCTAAATTTAAGAATGGAAAACGAGAAATTTTCTTAACAACATTTCGACAATAAAGTTTATTGACAGGTTGTATGTATTCAAATACTGAAGAAGTGTCACATTAATAACACACTTTTAACTTTACTTGTTGGAATTAAAGTGTATGGACAAACTCAGTTAAGGACCGTTTAAATTCCATTATAGAGTTTGCAATAACAGGAGCAAAGCGACGGGTGCCACATGTTGAGCAAGATCTGCTTACCCTTCCGGAGTACCAGATTCAAATTGCGGGGTTCGTGTTGCTTAGTCTTTAGTTTTCTATGTTGTGTCTTGTGTTCTATTATTTGTCTGTGTGTCTTTTATTTTTCAGCCATGGTGTTAACGTTGTCAGCTTGTTTTTTTCGATCTATGAGTTTGACTGTCCGTCTAGTATCGTTCGCCCGTCTTCCATGTTATTGATAAGTTCAACAACACGTTCCATTTACGTTATATAATCACGAATTGTCTTAAAACAGCTGCTAAAATTAAGCAAAAGGAACTTACCTCAAATATAAACAGTAATATTTATAGTTTCCATGATTAAGATATTTCACTATTACACTAGAAACTGTACACAAAAAATACGACAAAAGGGGGGATTTTTCGTTCCTTATTGTTTATCTGCCTTATTTTGGACATGATGTTCCTTCGTACCGTCTTCTGGTATTTATTTATATATATAAGTCGTCCGATATACCCGTACCTGAGTTTACCGCACATTTTTAAAACCTTTGCTTAACTTTTACATAGATACAAAGGAGAAGCATGCACGTTTGGCTTAAGAATGTTTGCTTGTCATGTTTTGGAATTTATGTCAAATTTTCGAAATCCTCTGGTTTTATCCATTTGAATGCCTTAAAGAATTTTGCCAATGGACCCCCATTTTTCTTTTTATAAATCTTTTACATGTATAATTATAAAACATTTTTAAAAGTCTTATAAAATCTTATTTATTTTTCAATAGTTTTTGAGAACTTTAACTGGTCAATAATGAAGCTATGAAAAGTCAAGAGAAAACATTTTCCCGTCAAAGTTTCAATGGCTAATATCTCTCAAAGAAGCACATTTGACCCTTATATATTTTTTTTTTGCTTTTTTGATTCCTCAATTAATCCCCTATCAATATATACTATTTTTCGGGAAAGTTATTTATTTTGAAACTGAGCAGCAAACTTGCTTAATCTGTCGAACACTTATGTCAAACTGAAAAGCATATCCCTAATTTTACAAGATGTTTTTAACATAGCCCGGAAATTTAGATACGGTGCAGGTTAACTTATCAATCTTTTAAAGATTCTTTTCAAAACGGTTATATATTCAACACTGTAGTTCACTACCTTACTTTTATTTTTATTCCTATTAACAAAGATTCTGATATCAGTAAATAAAAACCATACTTAATATAATTGGCATACACATGTGTAATTTCACATGTAATATAATGTAATTACACTATGTAATCTGTCGATTTCTATATATTTGTATTGCACAGGTTCATTTTCATTCTCTGGCTGCATTTTTATAACGTGTTTACACTTAGTCTATTGGAATTTTGATATGAACTGGTTGATATATTATTCTTTGTTACCTATTTTGTGTTAGTTGATATTGGTTTTAAACTAAACTAGTGATCAATGCAACCACTGAAGTACAGACTCCACACTTTTGACTAGAACACAGACAACTTGATGAGGTTTGAGCATGTTTGTGAGTGCTTACCCGTAAAAGCACAAAATAAGAGCAAACGATAAACATTAGTTGAAAAATGCTCATTGAAAACAGAAAACAAGAATATCGAGCCAAACCACAGTCGGGACGTGGCAGGGGAGTATTCTTATTCAGCCGACTCTCTAAGAGAAGTCAGTTGGACTAATTATATTTACATGTGCGTGAAATCTTAGATACTATATCAATAAATTCCGTAGATATACCATTTATGGCTAATACATGTATAATCAATTATATTTTTCAAACAATTTGTTCAGATCCACATGTAAGACATATTTTATCCTTTTTATGACACGCAAACTACTTAAAAGTAGAATCACAAAAATACTGGACTCCGCGGAAAATTCAAAACGGAAAGTCCCTAATCAAATGGCAAAATCAAAAGCGCAAACACATAAAACGAATAACAATTGTCATATTCCTGACTTGGTACAGACATTTTCTTAGGTTGAAGATGGTGGAAGAATAAATGGGTATTTTAGACACATTTCGTTCCAATAAAACCTAGGTTCCAACCTTACTGCACTAAATCTGATCCTACAAAATGGAAATAATTCTTAATTTCTCCATTTGACAAAATATATCGGGAAAAATGATCTTCATTGTTCTTCATATTGATTTCTTAGATAAAACAGCATGTATTATACGTGTAGTAAAAAAATCTAGATATCTCAAAAAACATTTCTAAACAATCATATCTACAACAATCAATGTAGATATTCACACAGGCGTCTGTGCTACGTTCAACAAATCAACATTGGTAAATGTGATAAAATGTCCAATTCCAAAATTTCGACCCATAATATAGGTAAACACAGAAACAATTCGGATCAAAAATGAATGTGTTGTTTGCGTACACGTTTAATATATAATCGATATGCAATTTTGTCAACTAACATGTTATTTCGAATAAAAGAAATTTAATTATAACCGTTTAAAAACAAGATTCAAATCAAATATGAAACTTGAATTTTATATACGAATAATGAATTTATCATCACTCGATAATAATTCACCGATTATAATTATACATGCTTGATTATAATTACAAGTCAATATCTCCGAGATGTTGCTGTTAACTATTTTCCTTTATATATTATAAACAAAAGCTAAGAGTAGTCTACAATTAATTGACCAAGAATACAAATCAAGGTATCACACAAAAGCTGATTGAATCGCTTGAATCGAAACGGAGCGAGATAATGTTCAACAGCAGGATAAGCGTCTCAAACTTGGCAAGTAAATGCATTCTCATATAAAATGTCGGGGAAAGAACACAATAAATAAGATAACAAACGACTGTTCTAAAGATATAAGACTGAGAAATGCCTCCTTTGTTTTATGTGAATACATAGCAGGACCATTGAAAAAAAGATGTTCTCATTTTAAGTTTTTGTAATCCGATATTTCATGTATTTACTTCTTTTTTATTGTCTTTTTTTTCATTTTTATTGATACTTGTTGATCTGAAATTTGACTTTTTGAGGGTATACCGTATGTTTATTTTTATTCATCTTGAAGGTATTTGGAACAAACCATACCATCACCAAGCTGTTTACTCATTCAATCATGTTCTATACACCCGATACAATTGAGTAAACCGGAGAAAAAAAGATGCACCAAATAACATATTTCTAACTTTCACTGCCTTTTTTTACTGGCACTAAATTAACTATAGAAATTAAAAAAAAGAGATTTTTAAAATGAAAAATTTATTTTGTTTTAATGATTTATTCTTTTTGCCTACAAACTCCTTCTGCTCTCTGTGGGGCACTCTTCAAATGTCCTGATCACTGCTCGGATATTTTGGATTCTGATGTCTCTTTGTCTGTTTGTGGCAGACTAGAACAGCATCTGAAAGCATGGAAAAGAAATAACATAAATTTGAATTACATAAATACAATTGTGTACTTTTACAAGCCGGAAATGTGATCAAATTCTACCAATTATAAAACAATTATTTTAAATAATAGAAAACGTCATGTTCTTTGAAACAATTGTACGAGCTTGCATCAATAACAAGATAAAGCATGAATCCTTTAAACCAGATCTGTGTTTTGCAATAACCATAATGTTCATATACAGTTAAAACTAGCAAAGATGAGAGATATTTAACGAAAAAAGATGAAAGACCAAAACAGTGTTTAAGAGCAGACCATTTCTATATGTGTCAGACACACTATATCGAGTTGTATTGGAACGAATGGCTAGTTTTCGATGACATGTCCCTCCCCCTTTTTCTGATATTACTGACTCTGTGGATGCATGGCTAGATATGTTTTATGTTAGTTTGCTAATTAGAGCATATATGCATTCATGTTTGGACATGAAACTAAATTAGATTCAGTAAGATAAACTTTATCATAATTTCTGTGAAGGTAAACATGCAGATAATCTGATAAATAATTTGAATGTGTTTGTTTTATGATTCTTCGTTAATTTAACTGTAAAATAGACTTACGCTAATATCAAGAGGTTTATACAGAAAAGTCTTCTATCTTCTTTATATTCCTTAGACGCAGTTGTTCACTCTTTGTTCATCAGTCTGGTGCGATAATTTCTCGAGGATGATTTTCAAATTTTTCTAAACGGATGTTAAAAAGAGGTGCGCGTGCTTGCGTGCGCATCCAAATGGGTATCAGGTCCGTTCGCGCCCAATATAGTTTCGCACCCTACACGTTCGCATCTCACATTTTCGCCCCCCACGTCCGTTCGCACCCTACATGTTCGCGCCCAATTTTTAATAAAATTTAAGTTAAATTGTTAGAAATTATTCATATGAATATAACAAATAATTGTATTCTTTTTGAATAAAATTTGAGAATTTATTGAATAGATTTTTTTTTTTATCAATCCAGGGGCCGTGTCAACGAAGCTGTCCTAGGACTAGGACATGTCTTAGGATGGTCTTAGGACACGTGTTGTCAGATTCGCACTTAATTGACTAGAAACAGTGAAAAACAAATTATTTCAATACACTAACCAAAACACGATTAAGAATTATTCAACACACAAATGAAATAGTTGTTGTCAGAATAACATAATCTGACTTAAAAACAAGGACTTTTTTTTATAAACTTGTCATGCCACAAAAAACTTGTAAGTATCTCGAATTATTTAGAAACAATGGCATATATATTTATACCAATACACCTCCAAAAAATTGGTAAAATTGCACAGGCAATTGTTTCTATCCATTGGAAGAACCACTATCAACGTATATTTACGAGAAGGTACCCAACTACTTTTTTCACCTCTCCGCTTAAAACCCTTATTTCTCTGTCAATTCAGTCTCAAATTTTTTGTTCCATACACCATTCGAATCATGAAAAGTTTATCTTTCAGATGATATGCATTGTATTTACCCTTAGAGTACCCCTTACCCCCAGTACACAAGATTTGTCAATAAATTTTCATGTTCTCATTTTAGTCCTCCTACAAAATACAACAACAACCGGTTTAAAGCAGAAAAATTTAAAACCGCTTGTGATTGGTCGGTTCATAGTTCATAGGGTCATTCACTCTCTAGACTTTACATTAATCATTTGTGACTCTTTAGACTTATCCTTTACTGTTTTATGCAAATTATCTAAAACGGAAATAGTTGTATTTTGTAGGAGGACTCTAAAAACGATCACATGAAAATTTATTGACAAATCTTGTATACGTTGATAGTGGTTCTTCCAATGGATAGAAACAAGTGCCTGTGTAAAATTGGGTGCGAACGTGTGGGGTGCGAACGAACTTTTCGCAAAATTTGGGTGCGAACATGTGGGGTGCGAAAGTGAATGGGGGCGAATGTGGAAGGGTGCGAACATGATTGGGCGCGAACAGACCCGGATTCATCCAAATGTAAATATTCGGAAATCCAGTTGAAAAACCGCGAAAATTTAAAAACTTCTCAATTATTATGATTACATTGTAAATCGATGATATTTTAAGTTAATATATTAAATATCAATCGGTAAAAATGATTAAATAAATATACCGAATAATTTCATCTATTATTTAATTGAATGAAAGCAATTAAAAAAATCGATTTCATTTAAAAAAATATAAACTAAGAATATATCATATTTATACAGATATACATATAATTAAAATAGCATGAACAGGTTTGAGATCTCCCAAAATATAGATAATTAATAAACCAAAATTAGATCTTATTAATTATTGGTTAGAATTGATTTTTTTAAAGACACTTAAAAAATAAATACAAAACAAAATTAATTTGAAAAAGCCGATTTGTTATTGGTGATGTCTCCAGAGTGCTGACCACTTGCTCTTGTCCATGCATAAACAATGCAATTCGGTCTACCCCCTTTTTTTGTTGGAAAAATGATTGATTATATAGGGATCATGTAAGCATGACAGGAGGAAACCCATTCACGCTTATGGCAGTCAGTGGACCCCCTTATACATAAGTACAAATGTATTATAAATTCTAAATTAGACAATTATTATCCAATCGTTTCTAATACTGTAGCACTGCTCCTTGTTCGATCTGCTCATCCAATATATCTGTACCCTTCAATTTTGACCATAAGATTTTTTCTGTCGCGATTGACTGACGTTAACACAACGTTGCATTAACGTTGTTGTTTAAACGTTGATTTTAACGACGTAAATTCAACGTTGAAACAACGTTGTGAAGTCAACGTTGAATACCATGACGTTAGATCAACGTTGCAGTTAGGTCGATTAACGTCACGACCATATTTCAACCAAATTTCAACGTTATCACAACGTTGAGTGCCCACTGGGAAGCTTTGAAATAATAAATATACATGGGCTACATACACTAGTGATTTACAAATATTATCAAAAAGCAACAAAAAAAACAAAAAACAAAGGGATTTTATAAATACATATTCTACGTCAGTTGATCTCTAGTGGCAATTATACCACATGTTACAATTATTTTTGTAGTGATTTAACATATAGCGGTGAAATCTTAAATTAACCAAAAATGATATCGAGTTAACGTTTGTCCTTGTCGTTTATCCCTGGAAGATGGATCATTGTAAAAAGGGGACACAGGTGTATACTTCTCTGGGTTATACAATGTAAATTATATTCATGTGATTTTCAATAGATGTGTTTCAAGTCTTAAACAAAAACACATTCATAAAAATAGGAGTGAAGCTTTGTATGATATTTAACCATGAATTCTGCTCAAACCGATGAAACGGGTCAACTTGAACTTATTACCAGTTATGAGAAATATTGATCATCGTTGAATGCCTCATGGTGACTTGAACATGAAGAACAACAATAAAAACGTTCCATATTTTGATATTTATCACGTATTGATATAAAAAATAGTGTTTTAATGTACAGTTACTCCATATCCCTTCATATTTTCATTGGGTATACGACAGACTTAAAAACTGTTACATACAACAACTAAAAATCAGAAATCGTCAGACAGTATAGCAAATAATTCTCTTCGTAACAACTGACAAATCCTTGACAAATGTAAAATTGCAAAGTAGTAACAAACACCAAGTGGATAATTGCGAGGTTTAAAAATCACTTTCAGTTACTGAAACATGTTAGTTAGTAAGTAAGTTAGTAAATGTTATTTAGAGTCTGGCATGATTTGTACAATTCAACAAGGTAAACATGAGCTCTGTAAAGCTCTTTACCAACTTGATATTTAAAACAAATAAATAACAAATTATAAGCACATTTGACAAACTACACATGCAATTAGAAATAATACACATGCATGGTATAATATCTAAGCAAACATGCATAAATCAAAGCATTCAAGCTAAAATGAAAGGAAAATCGTATCTTGCTTTAACTGACACAAAGACAAAGGCTTAGCAAATAAATAAGATAAAACTATTCTTACTAATACTAATATGTTACCTATAAAAACTCCCGAGATCGTTCACGTGGAAAGTAAAGATATCTTTTTGGTGAGAATATTCTAAATGATGAAAACTGCATAATATAATAATCAAAATAGAATATAAAAGAACTATTTTAAGAAAAAAAGAACCATAAATTCCGACAATGATTCGTTGTAAGAACTTGGTACCTTGTTTACACTGCTAAAATAACATGGTGTGGGATATATAGATATAGGAAGATGTAGTGTGAGTGCCAATGCGACAACTCTCCATCCAAATAACAATTTAAAAAAAGTAAACCATTCTAGGTCAATGTACGGCCTTCAACACGGAGCCTTGGCTCACACCAAACAACAAGCTATAAAAGGCCCCAAAATTACTAGTGTAAAAACATTCAAACGGGAAAACCAACGGTCTAATCTATATAAAAAAAAACGAGAAACGAGAAACACGTATAATATCCCCAAAAAGGTCCCCGTACTTATGGTCAGGTATTCTGTGCATAATAAAACAATGAACATTTATTGTTTTAAATATTTGGCATCTTTTTCTTATATAAAAATTAATTAAAAAAATGTATTTATTTAAATGACCTAAAATCTTTCATTTTCATATACCGCAGAAAATAAAAATATAGATCCGTAGGAACTAATGTAAAAATCTCAAACACAAATCATATAATAAACCGGCTTAGTGCCTGCCTATAATGAGGCTTCAAACAAGTTATACTATTCCAACAACCTATATACTAGCTAAATAACTTTAAATCAATATATTTTTCGGTTGTTTTATTTTTTGTCATCATCAAATAATTATGTTTTCTGTGATGCAAATGCTTATTTCATGGAGATCATACCATTTTTGTCTCAAGCATATTTTATACTACTCTACATTTTTTCAACATCATTTTACTCATAAACCAAAGGCACTTGTCTCAGAATTTTTTCCCCTATATACCTTTATATAACACAAGGTACTTAACTCGCGATTTAGAAAAATATCATACGGTGACGAAATTCCATTAAAAATGCCGGGTTTCGGCTGTCAACCCCACTAAAACTTGTTATGCCGTAAATCTAAATTGATTTATCTTCACAATGGTGTATAACACGCCTACTGTTGTTGTCAAAAAAAAATTCTGAGACAAGTGCCTGTGCATAAAACATATATTTTATTAAATACATTTTTACTGTCTTGATTGTCAAGGAATTAATATTTTCGTTATAGTTTGAATTGCAACTATCAATGTTAAAGCTACTCGGGCAGCTACATCAGATATTTTTGTATGCAGTCAAGTTATATACGAAAAATTATATTATAAAATTCGGTATTGTCTGGTACTTTTTAGAATTTTAGTTGTTAATTTAGGATAACATTTTGAAAGAAGTAGCTTTTAGTTCAATCCCCTCGTATAGCTGATTCAAAAATGCAAGAAACTAAAACATAACGAATTTTTACTTCGTGTAAGGGTCATTATAGAAAAAGGGCAAATTTCGACGAGGTAGTATTTTGAAAAATGATGTCATTGTTTAAAACTTTTAAATGTGTCCCGCTATCCTATAGTATGGTAGCAACGATATTCAGAAATATCCTTTTAACTAACGTATTCTTCAAAACTGCTTTATAGTGAGCTGTTAAGTATCTTTGAATATTGTTTTTATCGGTATAAATATCGATAAATCAAAACCCAACTAAATATTACTGTTATACACATGTGTACATTCACGGTCCTACAAGATGTCGAACCTTATAATTTTGTATTGCACAAAGTCAGGGTTTTCCTAGGAATGTTAATGGCGTCTTCACATTAAATCAGTAAAATGTGGGATGTGCACTGATAAATATTTTAGTATTAGATACATGTATGATAGTTGCTATTGGCTTCATACTAGCTTATAAGGTAACACCGAGTACTTTCATATTAGTGCATTGTGTCCTATGATATGGGTCATTATAAAAAAAAAGTGCAAATTTCGACGAGGTAACATTTTGAAAAATGATGTCATTGTTTAAAACATTTAAATGTGTTCCGCTATTCTATAGTATGGTAGCAACGATATTCAGAAATATGCAATGGGAAAAATGAAGAGTTCCTTCAATTTTAACAATTTTAGGTCATGCTTTGATAGAATCGTATCAATGGTGTTACCAATTTAAAGCATACATTTAGCTACTAAATATTATTGTTTAACATCAAACAACTGTTCCAATTTGTTGTTTAGGTTAAATTTACGACTTGTTGACATTATTCATATAGCTGTGCATTCTATTCAAAATTAATTTCAGAATACATTGTCGTAAAAAAGTTGGCTGTCCTAATTATGGCCGTTGTAAATACTAAACAAGAATGTGTCCCCAGTACACGAATGACCCACTCGCACTATCATTTTCTATGTTCAGTGGACCGTGAAATTGGAGTATTAAAATTAAAAAGATCATATCATAGGGAACATGTATACTACGTTTGAAGTCGATTGGACTTCAACTTCATCAAAAACTACCACGACCAAAACTTTAACCTGAAGCGGGACAGACGAACGAACGAACGGACGAACGGACGCACAGACCAGAAAACATAATGCCCCTCTACTATCGTAGGTGGGGCATAAAAATACACTTAAACTGAATATATGTGAATTGTATAAGATTAAATGATAATAATATACCTAATTCTTCGTACACGACCTAAAAACACTTTCATTTATGAATAAAGATAAAAAAAAAAAAAAAAAGTCACATTTTTATATAGTAACACCACTGACCCTTCAGTAACTCCAATGACACAAAAGTATCACCAATGACATCACATTTCAAATTTTACCTTTATCAAGTCCTGAACACAACGCCAAGATTACCGAGCAAAAGAAAAAGATGAAAAATAATTCTTAGGCTATAAAATCTCAAATTATATAACATAACATCCATTACTAAAAATGTCAATAGTGTTACTAAATAGTGTCAATGGTGTTACCAGCATACATCAGTTTGTGAAAACTGTGGATATTTAATACATGATATTGTTAAAACATTGTTAAATAAGTAATTGTTTTTCATAAATAATATGATGTTTAGCTTGTTAAACACGAAATAAACACAAAACAATGCTGATTGTCATAATATATTCAGTGGTGTTACTGAACTGGTCAATGGTGTTATTTTATCAAAATGGTCTCACCATTGACAGTAACACCAATGATTTGAGGTGTATTTTAAGATTCAGTTACGAAATAAGTGCTCCATTCCCCTATTCTATATGTTTTTACTGGTTCATGTTTCTATAATCAATCTGTTTCATTATTCAAAGTTAAGAAAATGTTTTCAAAAAATGATTTTTATAAAGGGTACACCATGGACACTATTTCCAATTACGATATAACCTTTACTTACTTTTACGAATGTCGATTTTTTCACTAAATCTTTAACATAATTGTTTGTTTTCTTTTGCATAACATGCTTACAGGTAACATTGCTGAGGGTGAAACTGTTGTAAATGTCCTAATCTTGCGAAAGATAACTCTTATAGTACTAATTTGTCCTTTGGTAACACCATTGACTTAAAAAATGTTACATTTTCTTTTGGTGAAAATTTTTATTATAAAACCAACATACACCTCCCAAAATCGTTAAAAAGTGTTTGTATGTATCAAAATGCAATAAAAATTGATAAATCATAATAACAAATGATATGAATAATAGTCCTATTTCCAGTCTGAAAGGATTTATAGTAAAAAATAACAGTTAATTCTGGCTATCTTCAAGGGTTTAAGAGAACATAAAGGATGTTTTTATAACATTTCATACTGTAAACAGTATAATGTGTATCACAAAACATTCATATCTAACATAAGCAAGTGTTATTTTGATATATTTTCATGTCTGTGACTTAAAAAGACCCAATAACATAGTTTTGCATGTTTTTTTTTATAAGACCCGTAAATAGAAGCCAAATGCCTCTTTTATATAATTGTTCCTGACCGTATGAGTATTTGGACAATACGCGTATTGTCATGATCATTTGCGTATACTCATATTGTCCAACCATACGCGTATGGTCCGACCGTTCGCGTATGGTCCGACCGTATGAGTGTATACTCGTTTGGTTATGAACGCGCCGGGCCATTTGAGTATAAGGACCATATAGATATTTTTTTTTTAAATATGTATTAGAATAATAATACAATAAACTTTATATAATAGATAAGTACAACTGTATGATATTACATAAAAATGTATCAATTTAATAATTCAAAGGCCACATAATAAAACAAATATTGACGCCAGTTAGTGTTTATCGGTAATTATATTCTTGCATTTATACTTATAGTGACATTTACTTCCACGCAGTGCCATATCTTTTCTGCATTTGTACGTCTTGGATATTTTACAGTTACAGATTTGTTTTCGAGTGAAAGGCTAGCCTTCTTAGCAACTGCACGCAGTGATACCGGGGTACTTGGGATATTCCAAAAGAGTTCATTATGAAATTTTGGAAAATATCTTCCAAATGCGACATATTAGTACCATCACTCGTAATAAGAAATCGGTAATTCAAATTCAAATTCAAATTTCTTTATTTCGAATCAAAGGGCCCATAAAGAGCATATAAATCAACACACAATACAAAGTTCATACAATTAGAAACAACACACAATACAAAGTTCATACAATTAGAAACAACACACAATACAAAGTTCATACAATTAGAAGCAACACACAATACAAAGTTCATACAATTAGAAACAACACACAATACAAAGTTCATACAATTAGAAACAACACACAATACAAAGTTCATACAATTAGAAACAACACACAATACAAAGTTCATACAATTAGAAACAACACACAATACAAAGTTCATACAATATTCACAGAAACAACACACAATACAAAGTTCATACAATATTCACAGAAACAACACACAATACAAAGTTCATACAATTAGAAACAACACACAATACAAAGTTCATACAATATTCACAGAAACAACACACAATACAAAGTTCATACAATATTCACAGAAACAACACACAATACAAAGTTCATACAATATTCACAGAAATAACACATGCAATCAAACAAACATACTGATTGTTAACAATTAAATATGATTTTAAACAAATACGGAAACAAATATGGTAATGACCATAGGTATAAAATGTGTTGCTACTAGTGAGTAAAATTAAATGCGCAAAACTGCTTATTTCTATTTAGTTAATCTTTTTATCATTATAACTAGAACACACCCGCGAAATCGCGGGCATATACAGCTTGGGAACTGTTGTAGGATTATTTTTTTGTAAAAGATATTATGTAATTATATATATAATTTCATAAAAGGTATCAAAAGCCCTCTCCCTTTTTCCAAAAAATTCAGAGAAAACAGTAGACAGATTACAGAGAGTCTCTATATATCAAATATGTACAATCGTAGTTTACATGTAGATACACGCGACAAAATAATTGTCCTCTCTAAGCCCTAAGAAGGTATAATAGTTGTGGTTCTTGCGATCTAAACACCATGATATGGAGAACGCTCTGATTGGCTTATTCATTTTTCATTTTTGTTATCTATCATACGATTGGCTGTATTTTTGCATGTTTTTAACCGGAAGTCTTATCTATGACTAAAAGTCAGTCTGATGACGGAATCAATATCCGGACTCCTTTTTTGTAGAACACACCCGCGAAATCGCGGGAATTTAGAGCTTGGTTGAAAGTATGTATACTGTTGTCGGTAGAAATTATGTAAAAGATTTTGTGTCTGGAAAATTTCAGTATAAGAGTTCATATCTGGAGAATTTCAGAAAAGGTGTCAAAATTCATAGGTACATGGAAACAGTTTCAGCCCTTTCCCTTGTTTCCAAAGTCCATTATTTTCTTCTCTGTTAAATTCCATTATACTCGCGTTTCTGTATACTATGAACATACGTATCCTATAAATAAAGTGTATTTGCTATTAACTATCAATTTCAAGTTTCGTCTTATAGTCGATCACTGCTATATATATATTATAGAGAGAGTCTCTATCAACCCCATAATTATTGTGCTGTCCCCGAGTACTCTTATGGAATTTATGTGCAAGATTAAAACCGGAAGTCCTGTTTGACTTAAAACCGAAATTGCTGGCATTTTTTAAGCTTGGTTGAAAGTATGTTATCTCTTTTAGGAAAAATTTTTGTAAAATATTTTATTTTCGTTCATTTTCTTTACATAAATAAGGCCGTTAGTTTTCTCGTTTGAATTGTTTTACATTGTCTTATCGGGGCCTTTTATAGCTGACTATGCGTTATGGGCTTTGTTCATTGTTGAAGGCCGTACGGTGACCTATAGTTGTTAATGTCTGTGTCATTTTGGTCTTTTGTGGATAGTTGTCTTATTGGCAATCATACCACATCTTCTTTTGTATATGTCTAGAATTTAAGAAATGATATCAAAAGTCATATAGGTACATGGAAACAGGACGATATTTTAAAGCCAAGACATGATAATACATTCTATGTCTCTGCTATGAACATACGTATCCATATTATAAATATTAAAGTGTATTTAATTTTCTATTAACTATTAATTCTAAGTTTCTTCTCCATGGCGATCACTGCTATATTATATAGAGTGTCTATATATAGAGGGGGGACCTTTTTGTGTTAACCTGTTATGGCCCTTTTCATGAAAAATATGGATAAGTTAAAACCGAGGTATACGATCTAAAAACCAAGATATTGCCAACATTCTGATTGGCTTATTTATTTTTCATTTTTGTTATCTATCATACGATTGGTTCTCAATGTTTAAACCGGTAGTCATGTCTGACATAAATGTCGGTCTGATGACGGAATGAATATCCGGATACCTTTATTTTCGTTTTTCTCCCAAAATAACCCAAACTGAAAAGTCATAAGAATGGATGACAAATGCGACTATGCATGGTACCTATAGGACACAGAGGCATGATGATCAATGCATTGTCGGAGGAAGAGAAGCGACACACAAAGTGAGGTCTTCTCGTTAATAGTATAGATATAGTAAAATGACCTTTGATGTCGTTTTTTTTAATGACGTGACAAATAGAAGGGACATACCTTATGCAGAGTTAAGTATTACCTGGTTAATTACCCCGACCATACGCATACGGTCGGACCATACGCGTATGGTCGGACCATATGAGTATATACTCATACTGTCATGCGCGTATGGTCCAAATACTCATATGGTCCGGAACATAATTATAAAAGTTAAGTGAAACAGAATCGATAGCTGAAATGAAACATTGCACAATGAGGACATTTGTTATAAACAAAATATCTTAAAACATGAATCGATCGTTTAGTTTTACATCATATCGTCTCTTTGTCTTTTTTTTTAAGCAGATCCATTCACTGTGTACACATTAAAACAAGTTTTTACACAAATCTTCAACAGAGAGTAAGTAAAAATGCTGATGATATATTGAAATTACCCAATATCTTATTCTTCAATTTAGTGTATATAACAAATACAAATAAAATACATATTGAACAGCGGAAATTTGCAATTAGATATGGAGTGTTAAAGTGCAAAAGGAAACTACGAAGAAGCCTAGTAATGGATCCCATAGATTAAAACATATTGCATTTATCAAAGTAGAAGTGATCAGTAAACATTGTCTATAAGAGAAGCTTAATTATTGCTATTTTTAGTGTTTTATTTCAGATTATATGTTTCCTAACAGTGTTTTATTTTGTGAAGATTGTCGATAACAAATATATGTTCTGACACAAAGGTTTTAAAAATTAAAGTTATTTTGATTTCTTCGGCGGTTTTACGAATATAATCATGGCAAGATTGGGAATTTCGGAATATCTGTGTCAATATCGGTAACCACGGAAACGTTTGTCGTCACTAGATTCCTGCTCTCCCTCTTTCCTAATCAAAACTTATCGCTGGATTTAAAAATTCATTGACATCACGACTTATGTCAGTATTGAAGGTTTAACTATTTAAAGATCCCAGCCTGAATATGATGAAACCGTGTTGCCTATAACCTTTTTCCGTAATGCTTTGAAAACTTCCGATTGTATTTCTGTCATTTTTCTAGTAGCCATGATGGTATTGGTCTATAAACTAGTGATTTTTCATTGAATCGTGGTTTATTCTTATTTTTCAAGGACATATAAAGGCCACAGTAGTACTGTTCGAAAGACATAAATCGATTTAGAGAAAAGAAATCCGGGTTACAAACTAAATCTGAGGTAAACACATCATAAATGTTACTTCTGTTACTTTCACAACCTTTGCAGATGTTATAACATATATGGGATAGCCGATTAAACCAAAGATATTCTACCTATTTGTCTCTATAAAGTCATACCGTCAAAAGAACACGTTCCCAACTTTTCATGCTCTTACACTATATAAAAATAAGAAGGCGTGATTGCCTATGATACATCTTTATCTAACGAAAAAAATGCCGTAGATGAAATCACCGATATATCATCGTTCAACTTTAAACAACGAGCAAAACCCATACTGTCGCGCGTGTCGCAAAATTTATAATATCGGGACATTAAAAAAACGTCACGATAGCCCGATTTCCTATTGCCGAATTTGACTCCGGAGTTTATACTTTTTTTACCTGTTACCTTTTCTGTTGTTGGACATCCTGGTACTCGTTAATGTAAAAGCAACTTACACAATTAAAATCAAGTTAACACTCGGTACAATTTGAGGGGGGAGGCGTTGAAACTTATATATTTTATATTTTCTATACACAAAAATATCATCAGAAAACAGTAAGCTTTCCAACAAAATTGCACCGATTATGTTTTACATATTTTACTTCATACATGTATGTTTGATCTTACTTGACCGGATACAAGGATATCCTACCATAGAGTAGCTAAACTGTATAATCCGGAGTCAAAAGTCGTTGATATGAAAAGGGTATATTCAAACGAAACGTTGAACGTTTATATTCTTACATTCTTGAGTCTTAATTGTAATGGTCAAAAGTAATATTAGAATTTTTTATATAGTACAATTTTTAATGTAACACAGAAAAACAATTAAGATGATAGGTGAAGAAAATTTTCAGATTTACATATGGATTTTACGTTATATTGTTCAACGTTGTCCCAAAATACGGTTCGGAATATGAGATTAAGTTAAATTGATCTTTATACAAACATAATACTCATGGAATATAATGACGCAAAAGGCAAACGAGTACTATTTAACTCATGTCCCCTACATGCCAATTCTAAACAAACAACACCATACAGACCCGTCAGACGCATATTTCTCTTATAGTTTTAAATAAAGTTCAACATTCATTTATTATTGTAAATAAAAACACTACATTCCGATTAAGGACTCTAGTTTTAAGTTGCTTATTAATTTTTAACAAGTGATAAAATTTGTTTTTTTTTGTTTTTTTTCATGAATTATACATTCACTATTGAAAAAGATCATGGTTTAAAAAAAATATCTCGAAATTAGAAAAAAAAGCACATTGAAATGACAGCCATGTTAAAGAGACGACATATACTCATTGTATAAATTCGACACGATTGGTAAAAAAGAAAACGCTTGAAGTATGCCAGCTCTTCAACTGAAAGGTTTTAATAGATAAATAAACAATGATAAATGGGTTTTTAATATAAGACAATAAAAACCATTTCAGCAAAATTGATTAAAATTTCATATAAAATTAAAACAAATAAAAACGAGTCATTGAAATGATATGATATGAATGTATCAAAATAGCAGCAAAATTAAACTTCATTGTATCATGTGTATTGCCACGTTTTATTGCAAAATATACTCAATGGATGCGTTTTATGTTCTCATAAGATGTCTTTCAGCATCTATTCTATTTCATCCAAGAGCAAACATTGAAGTACATGGTATTGGTAAGTGATTTCAAAGATCAAAGACATTTACATTCCTTTTTGTATGTAATTAAATAGGGTTAAGGGATAGACATAACTGTAATTTTTTTTATTTATTAATTTCGAGCTTCTTAGACGCTTTTTTGGCTGCTTTAATACGGAACTTACATCAAACTATTTGAATACCAACTTAACGAATTAATAAATACATACATTATACATAAAAACATGTTATAAGCTTTTTGACCAAAAGGCATATACAAAGACTTACCAAGGGATTTGAACATTAGTTTCAACGGCGCGTAACGTCTATTGTCCTACGTTTGAGCGAATTTGTCCCTCGTATTTTCACGTTTGTTCAATAAAACGCATAATAATGACGCAAAATTTTGATAAACTACTTCTTTTGATTAGATGATTTCAGTTTCTATTCCTTCTAGGATATTTTTTTCAACCCAATTTATTTGCAGAATAGAAAAAATATTGAGTACTTAGTTGTCAAGAAGAATGTTATCTGTGGTGGCATTTCGGTGTAATAAGACATTTTTCTTTCCATTTACAATAGCTCCCTTTTGTGTTATTCTTCATTCTTTTTGGCTTATATTATTTTCAATCGTTTGCACTCTTACTAACTTGACAGAGTTTGATTCAGATATACACTCACATATGCAATTGTATATTAAAATGAAAAAACTTCTAACAATATGACTTCACACTTACATCTATGAGACATGGGATGAGTTTAACTTCCAAATTGACAATTTATCATTTCTTAGACGTAATATACATTCTGCTCCGTCGTGCGGTGTTTACATATATCAATTTATACGTTTTGCTCGTGCATTTTCTCACTATACGAACTTCATATATACATGAGTGTGTGTAACAGAGTTATGAGGAGGAAAGATGAAAAAAAAAAGACTCCGTAAATGTTGTTGACTTTTTATTTTGTCGGTCTGCTCAGTATCCGTACCCAATGTGAAATATTCACGAATATGACTGTTTAAGCGAGTACTAATTTGCATTGCCATACGACGTCTATCGGTATTTAAAAAACATATAGCACTTGTGCATTTATTTATTTCTCTTAAGTGTGGTTCGATTGGATATTGTATTATTTCTTGTCGTTTGTGGATAGAATTCTGAATTTTCGACAAATTTCACATACATATGTGTGTCTTATTTGTCAGTATAGTCAAGATAATTTTCATTTTCATTGGAATACAGTATTGTGTTAGCTCACATAGTTATGACTTTGTCACAGCATACATTTAAAATAACCTTTAGAGACCGTCATAATCATAATAATTATTTTGACTAGTAGTGGGAAAATAATTGTAAATATTTTAATCTTGTTTCATATAATTGTATCAATTTCAAGATTAGATATCCGTCACAATTATACGTCATAGGAAGTCTCTGTAGCTAGGTTATATATGTAGTTCTACTACTGTTATCACAAGCCAGTCAACACTGAGATTATGAGTTCTCAGAGTCTCGCTCGTGCGAGTGCATTCTACTTTTAATCTTAATTGATTATGATTTTTTTTATTGAAAGTCGGTGGTTTCTTCGGGTACTCCGGCTTCTTCCATTATTTAAATCAGCAAAGAAGCCCAAAAGTGGCACTTAAAAGTGGCGTTAAAACACTACCAATCAATCAAATATGTAAAGAATACGTCACTGTGTGTGGTGTGGTGTTGTTTAAGGAAGATGCCCGTTGTGGTTCTGCAGTTTGCATGTTGAATTTAACTATTTTATTTTTTGATTTGTGCATTTCTCTGTACTGTATGTTCTAGCGTTTGTTTGACCTGTATTCCTGTCACGTGGTGTTGTAATGTTTGCAACCTATTTTAACATTGTTATATAAACGGAATGTTTTGCTAGCAATAAAACCAGGTTCAACCAACCATTTTTTATTGAAATGTCCTGTACCAAGTATATGATATGGTAGTTGTAATCAATTAGTACGTTTCTATGTATGTTGTTGTTTGTTTTTGTAGCACTTCAGTGTTTCTTTAAAGTTGATGTGTTTTCCTTGTTTCACTTTGTAAACCGGATTTGTATTATTGTAATAGATTTCTGATTTTTGAACAGCGGTAAACTACCGTTTCTTTTATTTGATTCATTTTCGGTTTTATTTCATAATTGCTTTAATAGTTCCAATACATTTCCAGGAAGACAATATATTGGTTGTTTTGTTGACCGACGACAGAGAGTGATGCCATACGGGAACTTGGTCCTTCCAGGAAACATGACCAATGATTCATGTCTTTCACATTGCTGTTCATATCCATATCTTAAAAATGTTACATTTATGGGAACTGAGGTAAAATACATCGTTCGTAGACTAGTATAACCTGACTAAGATCATAATCAAAGGAAAGACTATTATATTTTATGTTTATGAAAATAACATTTAACATGTGGTGCACACTGCATAAAAGAAAAGCGGAAGAAACCAGAGGAAAAGTCAAACTCATAAATCGAAAATCAACTGACAACGCCAGGGCTAAAAACCGACAAATAAAAGTGAACAAGAAACAATCTTGAAAAATAAAGAATGAGCAACAAGAACCCCAACAAAACTGGGGGTGATCTCAGATGCTCCGGAAGTGTGAATACCCGCGTAGCAGGCTATTATAGAAAATCTTCTTTATTATTTCGTTCTAAATTTAAATTTCAAATTTGATTGTTTAAAAAAAAAATCAATTTATATTTAACTGAACTTTGTATTGAAGTTTTTTTATTTTGTAAAACAATCATATTTTATATTACTGCAATATATAATAAAAAAACCACATGCAATAAATACACCATAAACTTTTTTTACAGGCATGGCGCGAATGTTATTGTACAAATATATCAAATAGCGACCCCTTAATACGGAGAGACGAAACATATTGTAATAGGCCATGTGAAGGCAATCAGAACGAAATATGTGGAGGTCACTGGAGCTTGAGTGTATACAGGATTGGTAAGCTGTTTTGCTGCCATTGGCAGGAGCTTAAATATTGTCTCTTTGACACATTCCACATTTCCATTTTCAATTTTATATAAACGAATTTTGTATAAATAATCAAATTAATAAATGGGCGAACCTTATTGTTTAAAACCGTACAGTGACCTAAAATTGTTTAATAATAATATTTGTTAAGTTCCAGGTCGACGGGTTCAATTAGAATGATTTTGAAAGCAGAGAAAACTGTGCATTTCATAATCAGCATCACTTTATCAGATGATAATATTAATACTAGAAATCAAGGCTAAAATAAGGCTTACACAAAATTAGATACTTTAATTCAGTCACAGACTTGCGATATCGGTGATGGTATATAAACCAAATACCAAGATAAGACAAACTGAAAGATAAGACTTATCAAAATAAAACCCAAATCCGTTAAAATAAATCATTGCAAACTTTGACAAAAACCGAGAAAGCAAGATTCAATAACATACATCTGGAAAAGTGTAAACTTTTTATAGACGAGAACATATATAGATCACATATTCATCGAGATCAAATTGATTGAATTGGTAAATATCTTTATTTTTACATGTCTGTCAGTGTTTTCATATTCAGACTGTTCGATGGAAATAACGTCAACGTCAATAGTGACAGATGATGGCAGAAGTAATAATTCCTCTTGCAATTGTGGATATTGTTCGCAAAAATATAACACTTATTGGACAGGGACAACACTATCTGAAAGACTTGTACTTTTGAAGAATGCGCTTTATGTCAACAAAAAAGAAACGACATTATACATGGGCACTAAAAGGTGTGCTGATGATTCAAGGAAGTCTGCACAATATCTTGGACTTGGAGGCTTAATTGTAATTTTATTTCCTATCATTTTTGTAATTTCTGTTGATGTACTTAATTTACTTAAATGGCTCAATGATGGCAGTGTCTAACAATCGGTTCGTTAAAACAATGTTAACATTGGACACTACTTGAAAAATCAAATGTAGAAAAAAAATATTTTACGAGTGAACGAACAACTGCATCACCTAAATGGCTCAATAATGGCAGTGACTAAAAACCGTTTGTTGAAACGATATAAACGTTGAAAACTACTCGAAGAAATCAAATATAGTAAAATTTTAACGAATGAATAAATAACTGCAACACATTAATTAACGAATGCGCGTAGCGGATGAGTTAATTATCACTGATGTTCGGTCATGAGTTGAACATTTTTCGATATATTTCGATTCTTTGGTTTGTTTTTTCATGTTATTGTTTTTCTTAAATTGACAATTGGCTTGTTATGAAAATAAAAAATAAAATGTCAGGAACTGTATCTTTCCTATGCATGAATTTTTATACAGAAAGGTCATGTTTTTCTCTGACTGTTTATGACGTCTTTACACAAAATCCTTTGGATATTGGATATGTATTGATTGATAATTTAGTCTTAGACTCATGATATTTTTTGTTAGTTGTTGTTGGCTTTGAACTAGCTGTCAGTAACTGCGAGTACTCACAGAGTTCAGTACTTAATGTATTTTTGTTTTTCGTCCATTCTGTGTTTTGTTAGATGTATTTCTATTTGTATCCATCGGATGAGTTAAGCCTTTTTCGACTGATTTTTATAGTTGGTTTTCATGTTGTACAGCACCACCACTTTCCCTGGTTATAAGAAGAGGGATGGGATAATGTCACGTTTGTGTGTTACCTGTAGTAAAACATTGATCTTAGTGATTATTTTGCCAATATCAGAACAGAAAGGAGAAGTCCTATAGATCAACACACAAAAAGTCATGTAATTTGTAGTAGTTGTTTTTACGATCAATTTTGTTTACGTAACAGTATATGTAACCGTTAGAAGTTCCAAGAAATTCTGTTTTTTTTAAACTTTTATAGGATATATGAATATTAGGAGATGTGTGGGTCAACGTCGATGAGACAGCAACCAACGATGAAAAAAAAGACAATCAAAGGTCAAAATACAGTCAGAATGGTTGATAATAGTGTTGCATGTCTTAAGAACATGAATTAAAATTGAGAATGGAAATGGGGAATGTGCCAAAGAGACAACAACCCGACCATTGAAAAAAACAACAGCAGAAGGTTACCAACAGGTCTTCGATGTAGCGAGAAATTCCCGCACCCGGAGGCGTCTTCAGCTGGCCCCTAAACAAATAAATACTAGTTCAGTGATAATGAACGCCATACTAATTTCCAAATTGTACACAAGAAACTAAAATTAAAATAATACAAGACTAACAAAGGCCAGAGGCTCCTGACTTGGGACAGGCGCAAAAAATGCATATTTCATAACAAATCCTACAGTGGAGATCACTTCTAAACTCTAATTAGAACTGTCAGAATAATCTGTCATAGAACTGTTCTAACCTGTCCTAGAACAGTTCTACCTAGAACAGTTCTACCCTAGAACTGTTCTAAGTAGAACTGTCAGAATCAGTTCTAGGTAGAACTTACTAAATCGGTTCTAGGTAGAACTGTCAGGATCAGTTCTAGGGTAGAACTGTCTAAAACTGTTCTAGGTAGAACTGTCCAAATCAGTTCTAACCGTAGAACTGTCAGTAGAACTGACTTAATCAGTCAGGACTGTAGAACAGTTCTAAATGACGTCACTGCAGTAAGGGCACTTTAGAATTTGGAAGAAAAAAATCACTTCCAATTACTTTGCTATATAATAGCAGATTTTCTATATTATATTTTTTACTGATCAAACGTTACATGAACAAATATCGAAGTGGATAGAAGGTTGTCCAACTCATCGGAGAAATATTTTTATAAGATTGCATATGAAACATCATTGTTTACGTTTCTTCGTTCCCCATTTTTAACAGTCTCTTCCTAAATATAACTGCATTTAATTCATGGAATTTTAATCACAATTTACCTTGTTTGCCTTGGATTTACATTCGTGATTTAAGATTCTGTTTTGACAAATGTTCAAACGAAAATTGTACAGTGGATGAATTACGGGATATAAACGAAAAAAGTGTTGTATAACGTAAAAAAACTATACACATTTGCACCATCTCGTCAATTTATCCAGACTTATCCATAACGACTATAAATGATATCTGGTAGTCTGGAACGTCTGAAAATATACTCATCTGAACATGAATGAAACATTTGCCCCTGGACGTTTGGCTACAAAGAAAATCATGCATTTTTCTTTGCCTTCTTCAAATTTAATTAACAGTATACTATTCCAAGAAGAGAACTTCCCATACATGAACTTTTTATTTTCAAATAATTTAAAAGTATATGAATCTGTCATATGAGTGTTGGATGATGCTGTTAAATAGTTTTGTTTAAAAAAACTCAATCACAAACTACTGACTTAAAAATTCACTTTAGTGACTGTTCATTTAAGATATGGATACAGAGAGGAAAAAATAACGGCGTGTAAATTTTTAGATATGGTATAAATACACCTTATCGCTATTTGTCCGCCATTACTTGATATCACACAGGTTCCCATAAAATTTTGACGTCGTAAAACAAAATATCTGACGCCACAATGGAAAAGTGATTGTTGTATGCTTCAAAAGTTTAACCGGCCGGGTCAGCCTGGTGAGGATAAGCGATATGGTGTTTTGTGTTCCAAAGTTGGTGTCATTTTTATCATACGATTGGTCCTGACATAGAAATATTATTCAGTTAGTCAGTTTTGGTTGATGCGGACAAATAATTTTGTTATACCAGTCAGTCTTAGGTATGAAAACTACTGATATTTGTTTATGATGCAATATTTTGAATAAAATGAGGACATCATGGCACTCTAAATTGATGCAAACGAAACTAGGTAGCACTGTGTTCCAATATTTCTGGACCAGTGGTTGGAACCCCCCTCTTTTTTTACGGTCAATGCATTTGAATGGGAACATATAGTTAGAACCCCCCTTTACTTTGCGTTGTGATCCCCCTTTAAAATCGGTCCTACTAAAAAGCGCCCGGGAAAAAAGAAAAAGCACCCAGAGAAGGAAAATTAGCGCCAGGAGAAGAAAATTATCATATAATAATAATTTATAACAATAATTCTTTAAAAAAAATAATCATTGTCACAAATAAATGCGGATATGTACGATGCTACATCTAAAGTGTTGTTGCACTTTTACAATTTAATTTCAAAATTGTATATAAGTAAGTAAATATATATAAATAAGAGTATATAGAAAAATCATGAACGATATTGCCCTCGATCAAAACGTATATTTTGTTATTTAAAAATAATCAGTGCCTGAGGTGTAATATTTTCGCAACTGTATGCATGCATGTGATGAGCACCTTTTTATGCAGATACTGATACAGATTTATTATATCTTTTTATAAAACTGAAACTGTTTCATGGCTATGCATATGAGGGTTGTAATGCTTAGTTTTAAATTGAAACCAAACTCCTGCTCTTTATCCCCCTGTTTTAACTATACGGTACATGTATAGTATTGCTTTATTTGCTGATTAATTATGTGTAATTCTTTTAATTTTGATTTAATTATTATTTATCTGTGAAATTTAAGTTGTTTTTACATTTTTCATTTTAATAGTATTCATATATTATTGCCTAAAATGAAACATTCATACTTGTTTTTGTGCTTTATTACAAATGTCTATTATCTGAATTTACAAATTAATAGTCTAAAATTAAACTTAAAATTTCATAACTTATTTCAATGACACAAAGTTGTCTCATGCCAAACAAATATTTTTTATTTTTTCCCCGGGTGCCTTTTCTTTTCTCCGAACGCGTTTTTCAGTAGGACCCTTTAAAATGGCTGGATCCGCCCTTGCATGCATATGCTGGCACTATAAATTGATGCGAATTTCCAATATTGCTGTAACTTGTATATTACAGTCCCTCTTGACATAAAATTATAACTGAAGTACTACTGTGCAGAAAGAAAGAGCAAATAATGTCTGTTTAGATTGATGCGGTGAAAAGATTTTTGTTAAACAGGTCCGTCCGAGGTATGAAAACTACGCGTAAACATATTATATATCATATTTGTGGATTGGGAAACAAGTATTTACATTTGGTTAATGAGGTCAGATAATTTTGTTATGTGATAACGAGCCATCCTGACTCCCGGAATGAAAAATGTAAAACAATTCAAATAATAACCCTCCCCCCCACACCGCCATAATACTAACGACCTAATTTATGTAAAATAAAAATGAAAGAAAAACTAATAATTTATGAAACACATTAACAAAAGAAAATTACTGAATTAAAGGCTCCTGACTTGGAACAGGCACATACATGTACAGAATATGGGGGGTTAAACATGTTCTCTGTCCGATTATAATTCTGAAATAAAACCGGCAAAATAGCAAAACTCTATATAATATTAATCGCTATTTTGCCAAAGCCTTTATATTTTGACAAAGACTTCTTAAAACTTATAAATCAATTCTAGCCGTGGAGTTTATAAATCAATGTTAGCCGTAGAATTTATAAATCAATTCTAGCCGTAAAATTTGAAATCAATTCTAACCGTAGAACTGTTCTAGAAGTACAAATGACCAAACATTTGGTCAGTTTTAGCTAGAACTGTCTAAAACTGTTATAGGTTAGAACTGTTAGGATTAGTTCTAGCTAGAACTGTCTAAAACTGTTCTAGGGTAGAACTGTCAGGATCAGTTCTAGGTAGAACTGTCCAAATCAGTTCTAGGTATAACTGACCAAATCAGTTCTAGGCTAGAACTGTTCTAGCTAGAACTGACTAAAAGGTGTCAGGCTGACAGTTCTACGTACTGTCCTAAAACAGTTCTCCTGACAGATTCTGACAGATTTAATGAGAGGATAGAAGTGATCTCCACTGTACGTTGTACATGTAGCAGTATACCAATCGTTAAAAACTCGACCTTAAATAAATTTTCCAAAAGTTTATTACTGACCTGCATGATTTTCTTTATAGTAGTTTAAAAATGGAAAACCTTGCACAAAGATAAATAGAGAAAGTACAATAAAATTAGGCCACGCCAATTTAATTCCTTGTTCCACGGATCCCACGGGACATATTTTTTTCTGATCAGAAAAATACGTTTTTAAAAATATTCCCGCTTCCCTCAAAGTAATCTTGTCTATTTCCTGCTAATAACTGTTAAGCAAATAACCGCTGCTTTTTTATGCTTCTGTCCTTAGTGAGGTGCCTTTTATTCAGTAGTTGTCGTTTGTTTTTGTGGTTCTCGTTTCGTATATAGATTAGACCGTTGTAATTTAATGTGTTTGAATTGTTTTACACTAGTAATCTCGGGCCCTTTATATTTTGTTGATTAAGGCCGTACTTTGACATACATTCTTAACTTTAAATTAAAACCAGGTTTAATCCACCATTTTCTACAATTTGAAAATGTTTTTACCAAATCAGGAATATGACAGTTCTTGTCCATTCGTTTTTTATGTGTTTTGTTTTTTGATTTTGCCATGTGATTATGGATTTTCCGATTGGATTTTCCTCTAAGTTCAGTATTTTTCGTAAACAGGAAATGACCATATAATTGATATTCATGTTAACACCGAATACAACACAAGTGCTGACTACTGGATTGGAGATACTCTCGGGGACGAAACGTCCACCAGCAGTGGCATCAACCCAGTGGTGTAAATAGTAATTAAATCAATACTGATTATTTAAAGGATTTCAAACTGACTTTAATAGTTTGCTCTTAAATCTGATGTTACAATACCACTGTCAAAAATTAAAGGAGGGCGCGTACAAACACGTTTAAACCTGTCACAATCTTTGGTTGAAACAATTATTCTCATGTGTTGCTGTCAGATTTGTATATAATTGTTCTGTTGTAAATAAAGACAACAGTAGTATACCCCTGTTCAAAACTCATAAATCTATGGACAAAAAAAAATCGGGGTAACAAACTAAAACTGAGGGAAATATATATTAAATATAAGAGAACAACGACAAAACATTAAAATGTAACACACACAGCAACGGACTAAGCGTTAGACAAAATCCGATGAGAATAACCAATATAACATCAAAACCAAATACATGAATTTGGGATAGAAAAGTACCGTGACACGTCTTATAGTAATGTGAATTCACACTCAAAAATAGGAGAAAACAAACGACACAACGGAAACACAATGTAAAAATTTTGCACACACAGAAACAAACTATGATATAACAATGGCCATTTCCTGACTTGGTACAGGACATTTTTAAAGAAAAAAATGGTGGGTTGAACCTGGTTTTGTGGCATGCCAAACCTCGCACTTTGATGGCATTTTTAAATATAACATTAAAATGACAACATTATAATACAGGACTACAATACAAATAAATAGCAGAACGTATTTGGCAAAGAAACACATGAATAATAGATAACAAAATGCATCAGGTTTAAAATTCATTACGTCTAAAACGCGCCTCGTCCAAACAAGACTTACCAGTGACGCCAGATATAAAAGTTCAAAAGTAAAAAAAACAAAGGGTACAAAGTAGTACAGCTCTGAGGATCAAAAGTTGAAAAAGGTTGTGCCAAATACGGCTAGAGTTTTTTGCTTGTGATAAGAACATCCTTATTATATAGAACAATTTATGCTATTGCAAACAGTAAATTTTATCAAATGAATATATAAAGGATTTACATGATAAAACTGACGTCTTAACAAATTACAGAAAACAAAACCCGAATACATAATACATTGAAGACCAACACAGAAAATAGACACACCCGACTCAGTGACAAACCAGGCCTGAACGCAAAAAGTCATAAACATGACGTCACATACGAAGTGGTGAAATGGCACAATATTACGTCATGCAGACATGTGAATTTCTGAAACAGCACAAATATGACGTCATATTTGAAAAATTATGTCTAAAAAATAAGATAGAAATAGGATTGATTTAAGATTATAATAGAACTAAATACTGATATTACATTTAAACACAATGCACATTGCAACACTAATCAATATCAATACGTATATTTTATATATGTCTGGTTTGTTTTGAATCGAACTTCAAACATAAAAATCGTACAGATTACGTTGAACAAGATCAAAACTAATAAATGAAGGCGGTGATTAATTTTCTTTACCATAACACATGAATTAAATAGAAAAGACGCCAACCAATTGGACAAAATCCGATGAAAATTACAAAAATAACATCAAACTAAATACATGAATTTGGGATAGATAAGTACCGTAACACGTCTTATAGTGATGCGAATTCACACTCAGCAAAACAGTCACAATCGGGAATAAGTCACGCTCGGTAATTAAAAGATTAGACGACGTAATGACAAACCACAATCTACCATGTGGTAAAATGTCCTTAGCTAGTTTGGTCAAAGACACATCATATAGATCAACTAATTCGTGATGGTGTCCATAAAATTTACGGAGTGTCAATTTTAATCTGTCCTCCTCATAACTTTGTTGAAGCAGTTTCTGTGTAAGGAGCACACTTCTGTATATGAAGTCCGTATAGTGTGAACATGCACGAGAATAACGTATCAATTGTGATATGTAAACACCATACGAAGGGGCAGAGGGTATGTTACTGTTGAGAAATGGGAAATTGATAATTGGGAAGTTGAAATCGTCCCGTTTATCAAAGATTTTCGTGTGAAGTCGTCCATCTGCGTCAATATTGAGGAAAAGATCAAGGTATGAAGAAGTCCTTCTAGTATCAGTAGTATCCTTAATTTCAAGTTCGCTGGGATATATGAGATGTAAGTATTGGCTGAAATATGGGTTATTCAATGATAGAACATCATCAATATATCGGAAAGTAAAATTAAAGAATTTCGCAAGGTCCTTTTTTTTTAGAAGGTTCTGAATGAATTCTGCTTCATACGAGTACAAAAACAAATCGGCCAGTAGGGGTGCATAATTAGTACCCATTGGAATACCGACTGTCTGTTGAAATATAAATCCTCCAAATCGTTATTCAGACCGTTGTATATAGCTTTTGAATTGTTTTACATGTTGCCATAGATATTAGAAGATGTGGTGTGAGTGCCAATGAGACAACTCTCTATCCAAATAACAATTTATAAAAGTAAACCATTATGGGTCAATGTACGGCCTTCAACACGGAGCCTTGGCTCACACCGAACAATAAGCTATAAATGGCACCAAAATTACTAGTGTAAAACCATGCAAACGGGAAAACCAACGATCTATTTTATATAAATAAAATGCCATGCCTGTATATTTTTTTAGCTAACTATTAACACTGTTATTGCAACTGATCGGGCGGAGCTTACGTTTTAATTTGAATAAGGACAGTCGATTTGAAGATGTGTGTGATAAGGATGATTGTCGTTATAATTATTACTGATTGCTAATCACCCATCAGTGTCACCAAAGGAATTTACAAAACAATGACTGGACACTTCATTGATGAGTTTATCATAAAACAACTTTCTATAGATGGACTGGTTTATTGTGAGCGAATCGGTTAAACTCCGCCCAGTCAAGTGAAATAAATCGAGTAATATAGGATATTGATTGCATGTATTGTTGAAGACTTTACGTTGACCTTAAGTTCCTTGTATTCATGTAATTTAGCCATAATATGGTTAATAGTTGTCTCATCGGCAAATATGTCACATCTCCTTATCCATGTAACACTTTGGTCCATATCTAAAAACTATAGGCATGATTTTTCTTTAATCTTTCGAAGTTTTTTGTTATAATTCTAAGTGAGTGAATATAGAAAAATAATATCGGCAATTTTATTTTATTAGATGATAATTTATTTAATCTAAGCACACCATTATTGAGAGTGCACTCTGTCTATACTAAGCACAATGGCTCTAAATATTTTCAGTCCTCATAGTGATATGTAACCTGCAAAGAAAAAAAAACTTTCTAATTTAAAAAAAGAAAATATATAAAGCGGTTATTTTTTTTCTGTATTTATTGGATATAGTAATGTGTTATACAAGTATTATGTATGTATTGCTATGTCAAAAGTAAAATATCAAAAATTACCGAACTCCAAGGGAATTTCAAAACGGAAAGTTTTTTTTTTAACAATTGCAAAATCAAAAAAATAAAGCTTAAACACATTATTGAATGAAAGTGTATTAATAACTTAGTACAGGCGTTTCCTTATATAGAAAAGGGTGGATTAAACCTGGTTTTATAGCTAGCTAAACCTCTTACTGGTATGACAGTTACATTGAATTCAATTGTATTGACCAGAATGTGTGAGCAACACAAAAAGACATGAGAGGTAAATACGTCAAAAAATGCGATACAGCAGACAACATTGTGTACAATCTTTTTCACTATTAAACAATAGATAGTTCGGATGGTTCGTAATTAATTCAATAAAGTTTGTTTAAATCCAACTGCAAATGATACATGTCCATGCAAAACGATATCATGTGAAATCCGATAAAATGTATTTTTTGCCGAACCCAATCTACTAAATCGTATTTAGTTTGCAATCGCGCAACGTAACGGAAAAGTCTCCAGGAAGATACATTAAAATTTATTGAGGTTTTTCTGTTATATACAGCATACGCATGTATGGACATTTAGCTCATCGAAAGAAGTAATACATTTTTGTAAAACGAAAACTGTTTAAAAATTCTAAAATTCTGAATTCTGTTTTTCTTAAACCAACTGCTGTATTTTCTATATCTACTCAATATATGTCATGCATGATGTAGTTAGTACATTTCACTGTTATTGTTGTCTTTATTACCGTAGATTTAAGTGCCATTTGTGTCCTTTTTGATATTATGCTCCCTTTTTTTCCCGAATAAATAGTCTTATTAAAATCTGATACCTACTGTTTCATGCAATCTTATGCGGCGTTCACCATAGTGGCTTTAAATTTAAAGCATTTGCAGACGTCATCTTCTATTTTTAGAGTTCCATCATTAAAGGTAAAAATAGCACATTCAGCCAGATTTCCTCCATTTGTAAGTACCATTTCCTGTGTTGATGTTTTGATGATTGCCTGTGAATCTGACAGCTGCACGGTGTAAACACAGCTTGATCCTAGTTTGGATTTATAAAAACATGAACCAGAGACTCTCACAGTAGATTTACATTTTACAATCTCTTCTCTAACAGAACAAGCAGCTGTTGAATAAATATAAATGATTAAAACAACCATTAGCATAAAAAGATATCACCTTGGTAAAACTATTTGTGTCATATAATGTCTTAAAACTTGATGGTATATGGACCTGTTTTATTCTAAATATGCTTTTGGTACAGTAGTTTTTACAAAAAAAACCACGAAAAGTTGCAGATACCTTCAAAGCGAAAAATTAGTAATGTAATAATTGTGTTTTAGACAAATTAAACATTCTGTATTGAACTCTCCACTTGAGATACAAAAGTACAATGTATATGAATAAACTCATTATAGATACCAGAACTAAATTTAGTATATACGCCAGACGCGCGTTTCGTCTACAAAAGACTCATCAGATACGCTCGAATACAAAAAAGTATCTACTCAATATATGTCATGCATGAACTATTTTTCCAAATATTTTCAATTTATTCTAATGTTTTAATATAAAATTCGATAATGAAAAGAAAACGCTATGCATGCACATTATTAGTTATGGCTTTATTTGGTACTAAATAAGATTAGCATATACTTAGGCTAAATAACATATGATTTTTACTGTATGATAATAGCATAAATTTAATGTAAATTCCATATTTTTTAGAATTGGTGCTTAGAGGGCTGGTATTAAAAGTTTATCCCATGCTTCGATTATTATCACATGCCATTCCGTAACGTTATCGCATGGCATTCCAGTGATACTCGGCAAATTCAGTAAAATACACCTTAATGCTACGTTTTCTATGAAAACATTACAAAGTAGTGTACAAAACAAATATTTGGATACTGGAAAGTATATTGTGTAAAATAATAAAAAAAAACAACAAACAAATTATTAAATAAATGCATTTTTAAAAGTTTCAAACATAATTTAGAAAGTTACCTTAAAAAAACAGTGTTCATTGTGTATTGTAACCGGAGAACATTTGCCACATTATATTTTTGTCAATACGTCCATATTAAAATATGTTTCTTCTCTGTTGAGGCATATGATAGAAATATATCATATTGAATGTACTAAAATTGGGGTCGGCGACGTCCGTGAACTTTTCACTCTTTGAACATCTATTTAGGAACCACTTAAAAGGGGCAATAAATGAATGTTATTTTTCTCCATTGTTGAAGGATATGATAAAATATCGGTCAATATCAGTCCTCGAGCCATGCGGCTCTTGGGCCGATATTGAACCTAGGGCTGATAATACATGCGATATGAAAAATGCAATGTAATAATCTGTTAATATCGAGGATCATTTTGTCGTTTAATTCCCTAAAAAAAGTAAACAGAACAATATAATGATTCTGATATCACTAGATCTTTACACTTTGGAATGCAAGAATTCAAAATTAAAACCTACCACACATTGGTATCTGGCAATATTCCCAACGTGTCGTTGGATCATTTGTATAACACCATGGTTGTCCACTGTTGTCAGGATTTCTACAATAGTTATGTTCCTTTTTGAAGCTGATGCTAAATCGGTGTTTATGTGGATATTGTCGTTCCCAATACTGACAGGTACGTCCAGTTTTTGTCAAACTTATTCGACCTTTGTATTCTGTACCCTTTGTAGATTTTCGACATTCTGAAATATAAAAAAGAAGATGTGGTATGATTGCCAATGAGACAACTATCCACAAAAGACCAATATGACACAGACATTAACAACTATAGGTCACCGTACGGCCTTCAACAATGAGCAAAGCCCATACCGCATAGTGAGCTATAAAAGGCCCCGATAAGACAATGTAAAACAATTCAAACGAGAAAACTAACGGCCTTATTTATGTAAAAAAATGAACGAAAAACAAATGTATGGAATGGTTAAGGCAGTAGAACAACAACATAGCAAATAAAGTTTAACCAACATCAAAGGTTGTCATCGTCGTTTTCATTAATATCTTTTTGGGAACCGAAAATGGCATTACTCCTGGAATTATATTTCTAATGATATATGGGTCTTTCTTTGAACAAACATGCTGGTTTTACCAAGCATGTAGCATATGAGCAAACCGGGAGCTGGTGCATATGGACAGGTTAACTACTGTCTATAAATTTCAAATTACTGTGTTTTTTTTCATAATATAGATGAAAGAATATGTGATACAATTGCCAATAAGACAAATCTTTACCAGAGACCAAATGACTTAGACGTCAGCAATTTTAGGTCTTCGATAATGATCAACGCATATAACACACATCAAGCTATTAAAATATGGACTCGTTAATGACGATTGTAAGAAATGTTATAACTGGGTGGTTAACAAACACATCTTTTTGCAGGATAAATAAATTTTTAATTATTTTTTCAAACACTGGATTCCTTTTCTAGAAGATGTTTTAGACGGTCAACGAACTAAAGAAACTCTTGCGTATTTAAATGATCAAATACAGTTTTTGGTGGGGATTGTGTTGCTTTGTCTGTAGTTTCCTTCGTCCTGTGTACTATTATATGTCTGTTTGTCTTTTTCTTCGTTAACCATGGCGATGTTAGTTTATTTTTTATCTATGAGTTTGACCGTCCCTTTTGTGTCTTTCGTGCCTCTTCTTAATTGTTATTTTTTTTAAATTTTTAAATTTTCTTTTTACTTCCTTTGTATTTTCCCTCTTCTTTCTAAGAAAAAATACTCACCATCTACATCCTCTTGATCTTCGGGTGCTTTGAATAAAAAAATAAAAACTACACTGTATCTTTATTCTAATTTCAATTGATAATCCCAAGTATTTATTTAAACTATACATAAACAATAGACCTTTTGATAACATGTACATATGTTGGTAGTTTGTTGATCCTTTCCCTTGTATAAATAATCATACGTGGTAAAATATTGATATATTCAATAATCAACTCAAGTTTACTCACACATACATTGTAGCTTCAATGGACCTTTCATTTTTTAGGTTGGTTAGTAACCAGAATTTGTATTAGGTTTTGGGTTTACATGTAACACATCAACCTATCATTTCTGATGAGAAATTAATAATCAAAATACGCATCTTGTTCTGTGAAATGCTTAGTGTGTTATGTAATCATTATACAAATTGTGCATGGTTTGTGTTATACCTTAATTGTACAGGGTATGGGAACAAACAAGAAAAAGTTAGCGATTATGTCAACTCACCACATTTATGTATAGCACAATATTCTCTTTCAGTGTATGGATCCTCTGTATAACACCAAGGTCTCGAACTTCTATTTAGGAACCACTTAAGAGGGGCAATAAATGAATGTTATTTTTCTCCATTGTTGAAGGATATGATAAAATATCGGTCAATATCAGTCCTCGAGCCATGCGGCTCTTGGGTCGATATTGAACCTAGGGCTGATAATACATGCGATATGAAAAATGCAATGTAATAATCTGTTAATATCGAGGATCATTTTGTCGTTTAATTCCCTAAAAGAAGTAAACAGAACAATATAATGATTCTGATATCACTAGATCTTTACACTTTGGAATGCAAGAATTCAAAATTAAAACCTACCACACATTGGTATCTGGCAATATTCCCAACGTGTCGTTGGATCATTTGTATAACACCATGGTTGTCCACTGTTGTCAGGATTTCTACAATAGTTATGTTCCTTTTTGAAGCTGATGCTAAATCGGTGTTTATGTGGATATTGTCGTTCCCAATACTGACAGGTACGTCCAGTTTTTGTCAAACTTATTCGACCTTTGTATTCTGTACCCTTTGTAGATTTTCGACATTCTGAAATATAAAAAAGAAGATGTGGTATGATTGCCAATGAGACAACTATCCACAAAAGACCAAAATGACACAGACATTAACAACTATAGGTCACCGTACGGCCTTCAACAATGAGCAAAGCCCATACCGCATAGTGAGCTATAAAAGGCCCCGATAAGACAATGTAAAACAATTCAAACGAGAAAACTAACGGCCTTATTTATGTAAAAAAAATGAACGAAAAACAAATGTATGGAATGGTTAAGGCAGTAGAACAACAACATAGCAAATAAAGTTTAACGAACAACAAAGGTTGTCCTCGTCGTTTTCATTAATATCTTTTTGGGAACCGAAAATGGCATTTTCCATCAAGAAAGAATGCATGTGTATGTGGATATTGTTGGTCCCATCGTTGACAATTCTTTCCAGTTTCGGTTTTACTCCATTTTCCAACATAGTCCTCGCCCTTTTCAGTATTGCGACATTCTAAAAGATCAAAATAGTTTGTAAACTATTTTTAATTTACAGAATCAGACGTCGAACCTGTATACCTTAATAAGTTATTGCAGTGTAGGTTGAACATTCACTATTGTTATTGATTTTACAGCCATACATTTCAAATAGGGATATCATTGTTTAAAATAAATTACATTATAATTATGGGGTCGCCATACATAAAGACGCCACAATAACATTATGAGGTCAAGTTTAAGCTTATATTCACATTTTTTGAACTTATTATGATAAACATAATGCTTAGTTATGAAATCATACTTTTCATAATTTATAATGAAATTGTCTGGCCAAATTGCCCCAAATTTATTCCTTCTATATTGCTGTGTTCCTTTCACAGAAATAAGCACAAAATAAATACATACAGGAACTTAAATTCTGGATGTCATAATTCATCTTGTGTAGACAAAATCATATCCAAAGTTTTTGCCGAACGTACGAGCCTATTAACTTGTCATGCACTGTAAATCATTTAGATATACAAACCTGGGGGAAACTTGCCTCTCATTTACATAACAAAAATAAATGTCAGAAAGCTGAAAAACTTACCTCCAGGTGTGGGAAGAATTGGAACACGATTTTCTGTAAAATTAGAAAAACAACATGTCATACTTTCGTAACAACATGTGTAAAAATGCGTACATATGAGATGTCATACTTTCGTAACAACATGTGTAAAAATTCGTAATCCGGCAATTACTTATGATTAAATTACAAACAAATTAAAGTGTATTTAAATTTTGTTCAGAGTGAAATTATTAAGGTATTGATACACTGTCAAGAGAGAGATGTATTCGAAAGTTAAATGTTTGCAAATTTGCGAATAACCTTGATTGATTTTGTTTTAAATGTACAACGTTTTAAGTAATTTTTAACTAAAGTTTTATGATATTTGGATACATTTGTAGATCTATGAATTATTTACATATGAGATGTACGATTATAAGGGTTTTGGCATTTCTATTTGGGATCTTTACCCCGACGGAAAATCACACTTTTGACTTTTTTCAAGTATCTCGCAGCAAATTGGGTACATTTGACATCGATATGAATATAAATATCATTAGCTCTAAGCTTGCATGAGATAATTAACAGTAACGCTGAAACTGATTAATATTGGTATGAAAAATTAAAGTACCGGTTTTTTTTTTAAAAACTTCATTTTCTTTTTAAATGTCTTTTTCATATTTGATCTCAAGTTAACTTTAAAACATTATTCAAAACCTCTAGTTGTGACTGCAAAGTTATATTATGATTTTTAAGAGTTGCAACAAAGAGAACTCCGTTAAATTGTACTTTCCATGAAGTTGGTTTATTACATGCCATAGATATATGAACCAAGAATGAAGAATATCAGATTTTTCAATCTTCGATTCTCAAATAAAGACATACTAGGAGTTAAGCAAACTTTAATTTTTTCCCGGCAGTTCTCTTTGGTCCATATTTTCACTCCGTAGAAACCATAGGAAACACCAAATGTGCAAGACGGATTGTCCTTGCCACTTGTAAGTTCAATATAATTAATTCTCTCAGCATTTGGAACAATACATTCCGTTCTGTGTTCACGATCTGAATGACATGCCATTATTACCATATCACCACACGGTGGTTTAGGTGCACCTGTAATATATTCGAAAATCATATACTGTAGATTCATTGATTGTCGTGGGTATAATTTTCGTGGATTGAGGAAAACTTGCAGTTTCGTGGATATTTTATTTCGTGGCTTTGTAAATATACGCATACAAAGCCTATAGAAAATTAGTAATTCGTTGAACATTTGAATTCGAGGTTTGGCGGTACCCACGAAACCCAAGAAAATTGATATCCAACGAATAGTAATGAATCCACAGCAAGTAAACTACAGAGGAATATGAAGGAGGGGCGAATTGTTATCATAGGTACCAGGATTATAATTTATTACGCCAGACGCGCGTTTCGAAATATACCAGAGGGACATTCAAACTCAAAGATCAAAAATAAATTGAAACGGCATGCCTAAAAAAGAAAAAAAAAACCCAAACAAACAGATAAACAATAGTACACAGGACATAACGGTCAAACGTGATTACTCTGAAATCCATCCGGTAATTCGATTGTAATTGTAAGTTTCATCTATATCAATATACAAATAGAGGTTGTGTATCAGCTTTGATCATGTTTACCAGCTATAGACGATTGGTACATCATACATGTTACATCAAATCTTATAGTTTACACATGTGTAATTCCGTTTCAATATTTTAATATCCAGGTTAAAATAATAAAATGTTGTCTGCTTTCAATTTCGATTTCAAATAGTCACGTTTCGATGTGAGACTTTAATTCCTATATATGATGTCAAGAATTTTCCCATACAGTGTGTTTGAAACCGATGTCATATAAAGAACATAAAAAGGGAGAACACATGTCATAATTTTGTAACAATCGTGACAGATTACCATTAAAAACCAAAGATGATAGATTAGAACCGAAAAATAAATATACTACAAGCACAAGAGAAAACACATGTTAAGAAATGAGCCAGCCTTAGACAAGTGTGTTGAAATATTTTGTTATCCGAAAAAAGAGTAAAACATACGTACATAAAGACCGAAGATATTTATCTAGGACTATCTCAGACTACTTGCCACAAATAGGAATTCTACAAAATTCCCAACGTTTCCTGCTATCTGTTGTATAACACCATGGCCGTTGTTCGTTGTCCATATTCCTACAGTAGTTTTTAGCATCTCTAACATTTGATTTGCTGTGACGGTGCGGTGTTTGTTTATTCCATGCCTGACATGTTCTTCCTGATTCTGTCGTACTCATTCTACCATTGTAGTCCCTTCCCCTTGCATTTTTCAAACATTCTTTAACTTCTGAAATTGTATTTTAAACTAAACATTCTTTAATACTATAACTATTATTTGACTTAAACAGCTTCTAATGTACGCCACGTTCTAACAACACATCAGCTGAAAGGTAAGCCGATGAGGTTATGTGAATGAATATTTGGCCTATAAGAAAATGCAGGACGATGCGAAAATAGTTTAGTAAAAAAGATAAACCAAATAGACATACTATCAAAAGATGAAATGGAATATTCAATCCAAATAACAAATCCTCATCCTAACAGTGATACTGCCTTCTCAGTTTTATTTAACAACTCAATCGTACTAAAACCAATAAATAATTACCATTTCTATTATACATGTAAAACTCTAAATTAATTATTTCCTAGTGTTATGAATTTATAGTTGTTAGGCTTTTTGAACATTCAGTATCAATATATAAAATTCAAATACCGTATTGTAGCTGTTGTTAAAATGGTTATTTATTTTGTATCCACATATCATAGTGCTGGACTGGTGATTTAGCCCAATGAAGATTACAACATACACATATTAATACGATATGAATATGAACACTGCTTTGTAATACACCGGCTCGATACATCGGATGTTAAAGTGCTAGTTTGCTAGGTAACATAATTGAGAAAGACATGGCAAACATAGTATTCAATGAAAACGTCATCGTATCGAAAGAATGATGGAGGAACGATTAAAAGAGAACATTTCCTATCAATAGAACAACAAATCAAAATCATAACAAGAATGTGTCCCCAGTACAACAATGCCCCACTCGTACTATCATTTTCTATGTTCAGTGGACCGTAAAATAAGGATAAATACTCTAATTAGGCATTAAAATTAATAAGATCGTATCATAAGGAACATGTGTTAGTAGTTTCAAGTTGATTCGACTTCTACTTCGTCAAACACTACCTTGACCAAAAATTTAACCTGAAGCGGGCCATACGGACGGACGAACGAAAGGACGCGCAGACCACAAAACATAACGCCCTTCTACTATCGTAGGGGGGGGGGGGCATAAAAAAAACTCACATGAATGTCAACATTACCAGCCGCATTTGTATGCACTTGCCCTAAGTCAAGAGCTTGTTCATTTGTTGTCGTTTGTTGATAGGGTACATATGTGTTTTCGTTTTTTGTCTTTATATATAGATAAGACCGTTGTTTTACCTGTTTGAATTGTTTCACACTAGTAGTATTAAGGCCCTTAATAGTTTGCTATTCGATGCAAGACCATGCTACGCAATGAATGCCATACTTTAACATATAATTGTTTAGTTTTTACACATTGTGATTTGGATGGACAGTTGTCACTCATACCATAGTTTTTTATTACAATTAGCATGAACATTATTGATACTTTTTAGCAAAGATTCAATGTACGCCAAAATGTAAAAGAGGATTTGTTTGAAGTTTCCTCGGGAAATGCAGACTAAAAGGTAAATTTATATGTTTTCTTCTAGAATTGACATTAAAAAACACAATGATGGTTTCGATCAAAACTTGGAAATCAAATCAAAATAATTTTGACAAAATCAAGTTGAAGAATTAATTTTTTCAACTGTGGAAGCAATCGATTTTGGCTACAGATTTCCTTGATATAGCGTTATTGTTCACAAGGAATCTATGTTCCAATTGGTGAGGTGAAAACATTTCCTTCGTTAATTTTACGGACGACATTACAGTTCGTTCAACCTGATTCACCGGTGATAGCAGATACGTTCTAAAATCGTTAATTCATTCACATAAATTTTCCACGAAGGAGATCTACCGTATTCGACTTATTCCGGGCTTGTATTAATTTGCGCCACATGACGGCTGCTGAATGCAAAGCAGGATCTGCTTACCCTTCAGGAGCGCCTTAGGATATTATTTGTACCTTACTTCATTCGTCTTTGGAGCTTTTGACTGCGACATAGCAAAAAATTGATTGTGTGCCTGAGTTTTTTATTATTTGTTTTGCTAATGTTGTTATAATATAAACAAAACTGTATGCTATAAAATATCATCACACTTTATATAATAACAGACAGAGTCTTCAATATGCAACATAAAATACATAATGGCATTTAATCATGATAAAATCAAGATATAATGCAACGTTTTGTTGAATGCTCAACCAAACATGTAAAATCACCAAAATACTGAACTCCGAGGAAATTTTATAACGGAACGTCCCTAATCAATTGCCAAAAATATCTAAAGCTCTAAACGGTAATTATATATTTATGTATGTTTCTTGTGTTCTTTGTAGGGTGTAAACGAAAATGTAGGATCAATGAAAGATGCTTCAGGGGAAAATGCAGATGCACAAAGGGTACCTTCAGGACAAAACTAGGAACATGTAAAAGTAAGTGCATTATAATCCTGGTACTTTTGATAACTATTTACACCACTGTGTCGATGCCACTGCTGGTGGACGTTTCGTCCTCGAGGGTATCACCAGCTCGGTAGTCAGTACTTCGGTGTTGACATGAATATCAATTATGTGATCATTTTTATAAATTTCCTGATACAAAACTTTGAATTTTTTGAAAAACTAAGGTTTTCTTGTCCCTGGAATAGATTACCTTAGATTGCCGTATTTGGCACAACTTTTTGGAATTTTGGATCCTTTATGCTCTTCAACTTTGTATTGTTTGGCTTTATAACTATTTTGATATGAGCGTCACTGATGAGTCTTATGAAGACGAAACGCGCGTCTGTCGTACGAAATTATAATCCTGGTACTTTTGATAACTATTATGATGTGTTTGAAATACCACTTCATCCTTAAGGTGCAATAATATTATATTAACGCTGAATATTTGACGACATGATGCAATCCAAACAACATTTAAAGTTTATAAATGTTCCTTATAATAATCGAACTAATACCAAACTAGGAGCAAACTATAATGCCTAACAAGATTGTGTGAGGTAGACGAAATTGACCTTAAAACGATCATATTGTCTTTTGATGTCCAAAATAGGCAGATCGTACATATAAGGACTTTATCTAATGACTACATAAATTTGGGATTTATTATTATTATAATATTCGAATGAAACTGAAAAATGTATTTTTTTGTTATTTTACCTGGCATAGCCGTTCGTAAAATGTTTTTCTGCATTTATCTTCGAAAAATGGCGTTTTTAATGGAATAGAACGTAAAACAGTAAACTTTCCCTTTTTTCTCCGCAATAGGTTTTCAAAAATATTTTATCTAATGTGAATTAGGAAAATTATGTGAAAATATAAAAAAGTGGCAATTGTTACATTTCATACCTTAAGTTTCATTGATTTAAACGTAATATGGACTGGTCCTGTGTCCAGTATGCAGGTCATTTAATTTACTGTACACATTCACGCACGGGTTGATTTAATCAATATAATCGTACAAAAGCATGAACAGTTTGAAGGTAATCAAAAAGAACTTAATCCAATCAAATTGCATAAGATTCAATAACAATGTCCAGTCCACATTATAATAAGTAATAGGGGTAACCTGGGTAGGGAGAAAATGACAGATATTTCAAGTTGATATTTATGCAATAACGAATTAAAATTTGTCGACCAAAAGTTTTGCTACAATATCAAAAATATTTCGTTCTGTATTGGTATAGTTTTCGGACCTTTCATTGGCGTATTTAAAGCTATAAAAAGTTTGAGCTTCAAAAGTTCACACAATTATTGACTTTATATAGAAAATTCGTCCTTGTAAAACTTTTAATAGTTCACAGATGGTACGTGATTTTAAAGTAAAATTATTTCTAAAAACACTGCAAAAATTTTCATTCATATTGATCAAGTGGTATCGTCATAAAGTGCGTTGAAATGAACAGTGGTATAGCAAACATCGAATTCCCTCACAAAATGTTATCACACACTATAGGATGAGTAGGTATTTGAATCCGTATTAAAGAAATAAATATAGAAACCATTTAATTTGCTCACAATAATGTGTGACAAAGCCACACACTATATGTGCCTTTCCTGAATCAGAGGACTTTAAATGGGCTGTTATTTATTTAAATTGTCTTGTTTTCGGTAATTGTTAGGTATCCATATGGTTTTTGCGTTCAGTATTGCTCATTAAAGAATACTGTAAGACATATATTCTTAGTTGCGAATTAGACCGCCGATCACGTTGAAAAGCGAGAGGCTGCCGCAAAATAAAACCTCATTCAACTTGACTTTCCATCGATAGTCTCTGTTATTTTATCTCAAGTCGCGTTTTGTTTTACTAAGTATGTATTTCTGTTTCACCTATATCTTTATTGTTGAAAATCAAATGATTTAAGATCAAACACGTAAGTCAATCAAGAAAATATTTTTTTAGAGAGGCGAAAAATACTATAGTGATATTTAAAGTCATATTTGGAAAATAATATAATGATATGCTGATGAACGAATAATAGATGCATCTGCATAATTTATTCAACATGTATTTCTTAAATGATTGTTTATTTGGGTTAGTTAAACAGGTTTTTTTTTTAAGTGTTAAAGAAAGTAAAGAAATATTTGTTTTTGAATAAACAATGTTTTAAATTATATTGTATACAAAAATATGTTTTAAACAGACCGTTATCGTGGTTATAATGTAAATATCTTTCTTTTTTTTTATCTAGAACGATGTAATGCTGATAGTTGCGGAGTGAACGCAGTCTGTGTCAAGAATAAATATTGTCGTGGTAAAAGGGGATATGCTGGTCATCCAAAAACACTATGCGAAGGTAAAATATTAATTGTCAGGTTGTCAAAATCGATTACTATCACAGATAATTAAAGCATAAATAAAATCGCAATGAATGCCAGAAAACTCTGCAGAACAAGCTAACCTATTCTTATAATATTTGGTATGTAAAGATAATTTTGAATCGATGAAGTTTGTCATTAATTCGAAGATTGAAAATTGTTGAATATTGGAGTCCATGCTAATTGTAATAAAAAACTATGGTATGAGTGACAACTCTCCATCCAAATCACTGGACTAGTATATATTTGTTTAGGGGCCAGCTGAAGGACGCCTCCGGGTGCGGGAATTTCTCGCTACATTGAAGACCTGTTGGTGACCCTCTGCTGTTGTTTTTTATTTGGGCGGGTTGTTGTCTCTTTGACACATTCCCCATTTCCATTCTCAATTTTATCTTAAATATGAAGCAAAATATAACAACAGTAAAGCAGAAGATACTACATTAATAAAATACTTGGAAGAAACTAACATTTCCAAATATCATTGGATATAATGCTTATATATTTTATATGATATTTTTGAACGTATTGGATTTAAGAAATGCGAATTGATATTTTTTGACAATTAAATCAAGACAGCTTTTTGAATAATTTTGAGTTTGAAATATTAACAAAATACTATGTAAACTTTTGTATATAGTTAAGACACTTACTTCTACATGCTCCGAATTTTGTCTTGTAAGAACCTTTCTTGCATCTACATTTTCCTCTAACACACCTTTCACTAATCCTACACTTTCGTTTACATCCTACAAAAAACAATAATCACAGATCATATGAAATAACCGCTTATCTTCCTTGAAAATTGATTTGTATCTGAAAATCAGCCTTTTCACGAGACTTCATGTATTAGATATATATAGGAAGAATATGTTTCGGTAACAGTTGTTTACTTATATGTCATTTGGTCTCGGGTAGGGGGTTGTCTCATAGCAAATTTACTACATCTTCCTATTTGTATAGTAGTTGGATTCGTTATTGCCTATGTAGCATGAATTTGAAGAAATAGATTCGTTGCAAATTAACCATCTTAAATGACAAATGACGTACACTAAAGGACAAACAGACATTTTTAATTTTTTGTTAATGTTACATGTATACCAAAATTCGTGTAAACATAATACAATAACGTACATCTTAGTCTGCTTGTCTATAAAAAGTTTACCATTTTTTAAACACAATTCCTTATTTTGTTTTATGTATAGTACAGTTGATAAATTGTAATGAAGGCGAGTACGCATTTTTAATAAAGAATAATTGCTACTAGTTTAAAAATGTATCTTTTAACACCATTTAGTCCAATTAATATCATAACTTTAACAATATAATTGAAATATTGTTTAATATGTTTTTCAGTATCGAACGGAAAATATACCGTTTGGTCTACATTTTCCGAGGAAATTACAAACAAATCCCTTCTGACATTTTCGTTTGCATGGTGTCTTTCCTGAAAAATATCATATGTGTTTTAAAATATTCAACGAGATAGCAACTTTTAGCTACATGGAAATTATTTCTGAGACTTGTTATACATTTAAATACTATTTGCTATCTTTTTATATCATGTTGCTCTATTTTCACTGATTGAACGATGGTAAAGTATATGATTGAATGAAAGAACGAAGATCACATGTTATATCAAATAAACAATTATGATAATGCATTGTAAAATTTTGTTTATGGTTAAGACACTTACTTCTACATGCTCCTAATTTTGTCCTGTAAGAACCTTTCTTGCATCTACATTTTCCTCTAACACACCTTTCATTAATCCTACACTTTCGTTTACATCCTACAAAAAAACAATAATCACAGATCATATGAAATAACCGCTTATCTTCCTTGAAAATTGATTTGTATCTGAAAATCAGCCTTTTCATGAGACTTCATGTATTAGATATATATAGGAAGAATATGTTTCGATAACAGTTATTTACTGATATGTCATTTGGTCTCGGGTAGGGGGTTGTCTCATAGCAAATTTACTACATCTTCCTATTTGTATAGTAGTTGGATTCGTTATTGCCTATGTAGCATGAATTTGAAGAAATAGATTCGTTGCAAATTAACCATCTTAAATGACAAATGACGTACACTAAAGGACAAACAGACATTTTTAATTTTTTGTTAATGTTACATGTATACCAAAATTCGTGTAAACATAATACAATAACGTACATCTTAGTCTGCTTGTCTATAAAAAGTTTACCATTTTTTAAACACAATTCCTTATTTTGTTTTATGTATAGTACAGTTGATAAATTGTAATGAAGGTGATTATGCATTTTTAATAAAGAATAACTTCTACTAGTTTAAAAATGTATCTTTTAACACCATTTAGTCCAATTAATATCATAACTTTAACAATATAATTGAAATATTCTTTAATATGTTTTTCAGTATCGAACGGAAAATATACCTTTTGGTCTACATTTTCCGAGGAAATTACAAACAAATCCCTTCTGACATTTTCGTTTGCATGGTGTTTTTGCTGAAAAAGATCATATGTGTTTTAAAATATTCAACAAGATGGCAATTTTAGCTACATGGAAATTATTTCTGATACTTGTTATACGTTTATATACTATTTGCTATCTGTTTATATCATGTTGCTCTATTTTCACTGATTGAACGATGGTAAAATATGTGATTGAATAAAAGAACGCAGTTAACATGTTATATCAAATAAACAATAATGATAATGCATTGTAAAATTTTGTTTATGGTTAAGACACTTACTTCTACATGCTCCTAATTTTGTTCTGTAAGAACCTTTCTTGCATCTACATTTTCCTCTAACACACCTTTCATTAATCCTACACTTTCGTTTACATCCTACAAAAAAACAATAATCACAGATCATATGAAATAACCGCTTATCTTCCTTGAAAATTAATTTGTATCTGAATATCAGCCTTTTCATGAGACTTCATGTATTAGATATATATAGAGAAGAAGGAAGAATATGTTTCGATAACAGTCAGTTATTTAATGTCATTTGGTCTCGGGTGGAGAGTTGTTTCATAGCAATTTTACTACATCTTCCTATTTGTATAGTAGTTGCATTCGTTATTGCCTATGTAGCATGAATTTGAAAGAAATAGATTCGTTGCAAATTAACCATCTTAAATGACAAATGACGTACACTAAAGGACAAACAGACATTTTAAAAAAAATTTAATGTTACATGTATACCTAATTCGTGTAAACATAATACAATAACGTACATCTTAGTCTGCTTGTCTATGAAAAGTTTACCATTTTTTAAACACAATTCCTTATTTTGTTTTATGTATAGTACATTTGATAAATTGTGATGAAGGCGATTATGCATTTTTAATAAAGAATAATTGCTACTAGTTTAAAAATGTATCTTTTAACACCATTTAGTCCAATTAATATCATAACTTTAACAATATAATTGAAATATTCTTTAATATGTTTTTCAGTATCGAACGGAAAATATACCTTTTGGTCTACATTTTCCGAGGAAATTACAAACAAATCCCTTCTGACATTTTCGTTTGCATGGTGTCTTTCCTGAAAAATATCATATGTGTTTTAAAATATTCAACAAGATAGCAACTTTCAGCTACATGGAAATTATTTCTGATACTTTTTATACATTTATATACTATTTGCTATCTGTTTATATCATGTTGCTCTATTTTCACTGATCGAACGATGGTAAAGTATATGATTGAATAAAAGAACGCAGTTCACATGTTATATCAAATAAACAATAATGATAATGCATTGTAAAATTTTGTTTATGGTTAAGACACTTACTTCTACATGTTCCTAATTTTGTCCTGTAAGAACCTTTCTTGCATCTACATTTTCCTCTAACACACCTTTCATTAATCCTACACTTTCGTTTACATCCTACAAAAAAACAATAATCACAGATCATATGAAATAACCGCTTATCTTCCTTGAAAATTGAGTTGTATCTGAAAATCAGCCTTTTCACGAGACTTCGTGTATTAGATATATATAGGAAGAAGATGTTTCGATAACAGTTATTTCCTTATATGTCATTTGATCTCGGGTGGGGGTTATCTCATAGAAATTTTACTACATCTTCCTATTTGTATAGTAGTTGGATTCGTTATTGCTTATGTAGCATGAATTTGAAAGAAATAAATTCGTTGCAAATTGGCAGTGACCATCTTAAATGACAAATGACGTACACTAAAGGACAAACAAACATTTTTTAATTTCTTTTATTGTTACATGTATACCAAAATTCGTGTAAACATTATACAATAACGTACATCTTAGTCTGCTTGTCTATGAAAAGTTTACCATTGTTTAAACACAATTCCTTATTTTGTTTTATGTATAGTACAGTTGATAAATTGTGATGAAGGCGATTATGCATTTTTAATAAAGAATAATTGCTAATAGTTTAAAAATGTATCTTTTAACACCATTTAGTCCAATTAATATCATAACTTTAACAATATAATTTAAATATTGTTTAATTAGTTTTTCAGTATCGAACGGAAAATATACCTTTTGGTCTACATTTTCCGAGGAAATTACAAACAAATCCCTTCCGACATTTTCGTTTGCATGGTGTCTTTCCTGAAAAATATCAGATGTGTTTTAAAATATTGAACAATGTAGCAATTTTTAGCTACATGGAAATTATTTCTGATACTTGTTATACATTTATATACTATTTGCTATCTTTTTATATCATGTTGCTCTATTTTCACTGATCGAACGATGGTAAAGTATATGATTGAATAAAAGAACGCAGTTAACATGTTATATCAAATAAACAATAATGATAATGCATTGTAAAATTTTGTTGATGGTTAAGACACTTACTTCTACATGTTCCTAATTTTGTCCTGTAAGAACCTTTCTTGCATCTACATTTTCCTCTAACACACCTTTCATTAATCCTACACTTTCGTTTACATCCTACAAAAAAACAATAATCACAGATCATATGAAATAACCGCTTATCTTCCTTGAAAATTAATTTGTATCTGAATATCAGCCTTTTCATGAGACTTCATGTATTAGATATATATAGGAAGAATATGTTTCGATAACAGTCAGTTATTTAATGTCATTTGGTCTCGGGTGGAGAGTTGTTTCATAGCAATTTTACTACATCTTCCTATTTGTATAGTAGTTGCATTCGTTATTGCCTATGTAGCATGAATTTGAAAGAAATAGATTCGTTGCAAATTAACCATCTTAAATGACAAATGACGTACACTAAAGGACAAACAGACATTTTAAAAAAAATTTAATGTTACATGTATACCTAATTCGTGTAAACATAATACAATAACGTACATCTTAGTCTGCTTGTCTATGAAAAGTTTACCATTTTTTAAACACAATTCCTTATTTTGTTTTATGTATAGTACATTTGATAAATTGTGATGAAGGCGATTATGCATTTTTAATAAAGAATAATTGCTACTAGTTTAAAAATGTATCTTTTAACACCATTTAGTCCAATTAATATCATAACTTTAACAATATAATTGAAATATTGTTTAATATGTTTTTCAGTATCGAACGGAATTTATACCTTTTGGTCTACATTTTCCGAGGAAATTACAAACAAATCCCTTCTGACATTTTCGTTTGCATGGTGTCTTTCCTGAAAAATATCATATGTGTTTTAAAATATTCAACAAGATAGCAACTTTTAGCTACATGGAAATTATTTTTGATACTTCTTATACATTTATATACTATTTGCTATCTTTTTATATCATGTTGCTTTATTTTCACTGATTGAACGATGGTAAAGTATATGATTGAATGAAAGAACGCAGTTCACATGTTATATAAAATAAACAATAATGATAATGCATTGTAAAATTTTGTTTATGGTTAAGACACCTACTTCTACATGCTCCTAATTTTGTCCTGTAAAAACCTTTCTTGCATCTACATTTTCCTCTAACACACCTTTCATTAATCCTACACTTTCGTTTACATCCTACAAAAAACAATAATCACAGATCATATGAAATAACCGCTTATCTTCCTTGCAAATTGATTTGTATCAGAAAATGAGCCTTTTTAACGAAACTTCATGTATTAGATATATATAGGAAGAATATGTTTCGATAACAGTTATTTACTTATATGTCATTTGGTCTCGGGTGAGGGTTGTCTCATAGCAATTTTACTACATCTTCTATTTGTATAGTAGTTGGATTCGTTATTGCCTATGTAGCATGAATTTGAAAGAAATAGATTCATTGCAAATTAACCATCTTAAATGACAAATGACGTACACTAAAGGACAAACAGATATTTTTTAATTTTTTTTATTGTTACATGTATACCAAAATTCGTGTAAACATAATACAATAACGTACATCTTAGTCTGCTTGTCTCTGAAAAGTTTACCATTTTTTAAACACAATTCCTTATTTTGTTTTATGTATAGTACATTTGATAAATTGTGATGAAGGCGATTATGCATTTTTAATAAAGAATAATTGCTACTAGTTTAAAAATGTATCTTTTAACACCATTTAGTCCAATTAATATCATAACTTTAACAATATAATTGAAATATTGTTTAATTTGTTTTTCAGTATCAAACGGAAAATATACCTTTTGGTCTACATTTTCCGAGGAAATTACAAACAAATCCCTTCTGACATTTTCGTTTGCATGGTGTCTTTCCTAAAAAATATCATATGTGTTTTAAAATATTGAACAATATAGCAACAGTTAGCTTCTTGGAAATTATTTCTGATACTTGTTATACATTCATATACTATTTGCTATCTTTTTAAATCATGGTGCTCTATTTTCACTGATTGAACGATGGTAAAGTATATTATTGAATGAAAGAACGCAGTTAACATGTTACATCAAATGAACAATAATGATAATGCATTGTAAAATTTTGTTTATGGTTAAGAAACTTACTTCTACATGCTCCTAATTTTGACCTGTAAGAACCTTTCTTGCATTTACATTTTCCTCTAACACACCTTTCATTAAGCCTACACTTTCGTTTACATCCTACAAAAAAAAAATAATCACAGATCATATGAAATAACCGCTTATCTTCCTTGAAAATTGATTTGTATCTGAAAATCAGCCTTTTCACGAGACTTCATGTATTAGATATATAAAGGAAAAACATGTTTCGATAACAGTTATTTACTTATATGTCATTTGGTCTCGGGTGGGGAGTTGTCTCATAGCAATTTTACTACATCTTCCTATTTGTATAGTAGTTGTATTCGTTATTGCCTATGTATCATGAATTTGAAAGAAAGAGATTCGTTGCAAATTGGCAGTGACCATCTTAAATGACAAATGACGTACACTAACGGACAAACAGACATTTTTAAAAAATTTTTAATGTTACATGTATACCAAAACTCGTGTAAACATAGTACAATAACGTACATCTTAGTCTGCTTGTCTATGAAAAGTTTGCCATTGTTTAAACACAATTCCTAATTTTGTTTTATGTATAGTACAGTTGATAAATTGTGATGAAGGCGATTATGCATTTTTAATAAAGAATAATTGCTACTAGTTTAAAAATGTATCTTTTAACACCATTTAGTCCAATTAATATCATAACTTTAACAATATAATTTAAATATTGTTTGATATGTTTTCAGTATCGAACGGAAAATATACATTTTGGTCTACATTTTCCGAGGAAATTACAAACAAATCCCTTCTGACATTTTCGTTTGCATGGTGTCTTTCCTGAAAAATATCAGATGTGTTTTAAAATATTGAACAATATAGCAATTTTTAGCTACATGGAAATTATTTCTGATACTTGTTATACGTTTATATACTATTTGCTATCTGTTTATATCATGTTGCTCTATTTTCACTGATTGAACGATGGTAAAATATGTGATTGAATAAAAGAACGCAGTTAACATGTTATATCAAATAAACAATAATGATAATGCATTGTAAAATTTTGTTTATGGTTAAGACACTTACTTCTACATGCTCCTAATTTTGTTCTGTAAGAACCTTTCTTGCATCTACATTTTCCTCTAACACACCTTTCATTAATCCTACACTTTCGTTTACATCCTACAAAAAAACAATAATCACAGATCATATGAAATAACCGCTTATCTTCCTTGAAAATTAATTTGTATCTGAATATCAGCCTTTTCATGAGACTTCATGTATTAGATATATATAGGAAGAATATGTTTCGATAACAGTCAGTTATTTAATGTCATTTGGTCTCGGGTGGAGAGTTGTTTCATAGCAATTTTACTACATCTTCCTATTTGTATAGTAGTTGCATTCGTTATTGCCTATGTAGCATGAATTTGAAAGAAATAGATTCGTTGCAAATTAACCATCTTAAATGACAAATGACGTACACTAAAGGACAAACAGACATTTTAAAAAAAATTTAATGTTACATGTATACCTAATTCGTGTAAACATAATACAATAACGTACATCTTAGTCTGCTTGTCTATGAAAAGTTTACCATTTTTTAAACACAATTCCTTATTTTGTTTTATGTATAGTACATTTGATAAATTGTGATGAAGGCGATTATGCATTTTTAATAAAGAATAATTGCTACTAGTTTAAAAATGTATCTTTTAACACCATTTAGTCCAATTAATATCATAACTTTAACAATATAATTGAAATATTCTTTAATATGTTTTTCAGTATCGAACGGAAAATATACCTTTTGGTCTACATTTTCCGAGGAAATTACAAACAAATCCCTTCTGACATTTTCGTTTGCATGGTGTCTTTCCTGAAAAATATCATATGTGTTTTAAAATATTCAACAAGATAGCAACTTTCAGCTACATGGAAATTATTTCTGATACTTTTTATACATTTATATACTATTTGCTATCTGTTTATATCATGTTGCTCTATTTTCACTGATCGAACGATGGTAAAGTATATGATTGAATAAAAGAACGCAGTTCACATGTTATATCAAATAAACAATAATGATAATGCATTGTAAAATTTTGTTTATGGTTAAGACACTTACTTCTACATGTTCCTAATTTTGTCCTGTAAGAACCTTTCTTGCATCTACATTTTCCTCTAACACACCTTTCATTAATCCTACACTTTCGTTTACATCCTACAAAAAAACAATAATCACAGATCATATGAAATAACCGCTTATCTTCCTTGAAAATTGAGTTGTATCTGAAAATCAGCCTTTTCACGAGACTTCGTGTATTAGATATATATAGGAAGAAGATGTTTCGATAACAGTTATTTCCTTATATGTCATTTGATCTCGGGTGGGGGTTATCTCATAGAAATTTTACTACATCTTCCTATTTGTATAGTAGTTGGATTCGTTATTGCTTATGTAGCATGAATTTGAAAGAAATAAATTCGTTGCAAATTGGCAGTGACCATCTTAAATGACAAATGACGTACACTAAAGGACAAACAAACATTTTTTAATTTCTTTTATTGTTACATGTATACCAAAATTCGTGTAAACATTATACAATAACGTACATCTTAGTCTGCTTGTCTATGAAAAGTTTACCATTGTTTAAACACAATTCCTTATTTTGTTTTATGTATAGTACAGTTGATAAATTGTGATGAAGGCGATTATGCATTTTTAATAAAGAATAATTGCTAATAGTTTAAAAATGTATCTTTTAACACCATTTAGTCCAATTAATATCATAACTTTAACAATATAATTTAAATATTGTTTAATTAGTTTTTCAGTATCGAACGGAAAATATACCTTTTGGTCTACATTTTCCGAGGAAATTACAAACAAATCCCTTCCGACATTTTCGTTTGCATGGTGTCTTTCCTGAAAAATATCAGATGTGTTTTAAAATATTGAACAATGTAGCAATTTTTAGCTACATGGAAATTATTTCTGATACTTGTTATACATTTATATACTATTTGCTATCTTTTTATATCATGTTGCTCTATTTTCACTGATCGAACGATGGTAAAGTATATGATTGAATAAAAGAACGCAGTTAACATGTTATATCAAATAAACAATAATGATAATGCATTGTAAAATTTTGTTGATGGTTAAGACACTTACTTCTACATGTTCCTAATTTTGTCCTGTAAGAACCTTTCTTGCATCTACATTTTCCTCTAACACACCTTTCATTAATCCTACACTTTCGTTTACATCCTACAAAAAAACAATAATCACAGATCATATGAAATAACCGCTTATCTTCCTTGAAAATTAATTTGTATCTGAATATCAGCCTTTTCATGAGACTTCATGTATTAGATATATATAGGAAGAATATGTTTCGATAACAGTCAGTCATTTAATGTCATTTGGTCTCGGGTGGAGAGTTGTCTCATAGCAATTTTACTACATCTTCCTATTTGTATAGTAGTTGCATTCGTTATTGCCTATGTAGCATGAATTTGAAAGAAATAGATTCGTTGCAAATTGGCAGTGACCATCTTAAATGACAAATGACGTACACTAAAGGACAAACAGACATTTTTTAATTTTTTTTATTGTTACATGTATACCAAAATTCGTGTAAACATAATACAATAACGTACATCTTAGTCTGCTTGTCTATGAAAAGTTTACCATTGTTTACACACAATTCCTTATTTTGTTTTATGTATAGTACATTTAATAAATTGTGATGAAGGCGATTATGCATTTTTAATAAAGAATAATTGCTACTAGTTTAAAAATGTATCTTTTAACACCATTTAGTCCAATTAATATCATAACTTTAACAATATAATTGAAATATTCTTTAATATGTTTTTCAGTATCGAACGGAAAATATACCTTTTGGTCTACATTTTCCGAGGAAATTACAAACAAATCCCTTCTGACATTTTCGTTTGCATGGTGTTTTTGCTGAAAAAGATCATATGTGTTTTAAAATATTCAACAAGATGGCAATTTTAGCTACATGGAAATTATTTCTGATACTTGTTATACATTTATATACTATTTGCTATCTTTTTATATCATGTTGCTCTATTTTCACTGATTGAACGATGGTAAAGTATATGATTGAATAAAAGAACACAGTTAACATGTTATATCAAATAAACAATAATGATAATGCATTGTAAAATTTTGTTTATGGTTAAGACACTTACTTCTACATGTTCCTAATTTTGTCCTGTAAGAACCTTTCTTGCATCTACATTTTCCTCTAACACACCTTTCATTAATCCTACATTTTCGTTTACATCCTACAAAAAAACAATAATCACAGATCATATGAAATAACCGCTTATCTTCCTTGAAAATTGATTTGTATCTGAATATCAGCCTTTTCACGAGACTTCATGTATTAGATATATATAGGAAGAATATGTTTCGATAACAGTCAGTTATTTAATGTCATTTGGTCTCGGGTGGAGAGTTGTCTCATAGCAATTTTACTACATCTTCCTATTTGTATAGTAGTTGCATTCGTTATTGCCTATGTAGCATGGATTTGAAAGAAATAGATTCGTTGCAAATTGGCAGTGACCATCTTAAATGACAAATGACGTACACTAAAGGACAAACAGACATTTTTTATTTTTTTTTATTGTTACATGTATACCAAAACTCATGTAAACATAATACAATAACGTACATCTTAGTCTGCTAGTCTATGAAAAGTTTACCATTTTTTAAACACAATTCCTTATTTTGTTTTATGTATAGTACAGTTGATAAATTGTGATGAAGGTGATTATGCATTTTTAATAAAGAATAATTGCTACTAGTTTAAAAATGTATCTTTTAACACCATTTAGTCCAATTAATATCATAACTTTAACAATATAATTGAAATATTGTTTAATATGTTTTTCAGTATCGAACGGAAAATATACCTTTTGGTCTACATTTTCCGAGGAAATTACAAACAAATCCCTTCCGACATTTTCGTTTGCATGGTGTCTTTCCTGAAAAATATCATATGTGTTTTAAAATATTCAACAATATAGCAACTTTTATTAACATGGAAATTATTTCTGATACTTGTTATACATTTATATACTATTTTATATCTGTTTATATCATGTTGCTCTATTTTCACTGATTGAATGATGGTAAAGTATATGATTGAATAAAAGAACGCAGTTAACATGTTATATCAAATAAACAATAATGATAATGCATTGTAAAATTTTGTTTATGGTTAAGGCACTTACTTCTACATGTTCCTAATTTTGTCCTGTAAGAACCTTTCTTGCATCTACATTTTCCTCTAACACACCTTTCATTAATCCTACACTTTCGTTTACATCCTACAAAAAAACAATAATCACAGATCATAGGAAATAACCGCTTATCTTCCATGAAAATTGATTTGTATCTGAATATCAGCCTTTTCAAGAGACTTCATGTATTATATATATATAGGAAGAATATGTTTCGATAACAGTCAGTTATTTAATGTAATTTGGTCTCGGGTGGAGAGTTGTCTCATAGCAATTTTACTACATCTTCCTATTTGTATAGTAGTTGCATTCGTTATTGCCTATGTAGCATGAATTTGAAAGAAATAGATTCGTTGCAAATTGGCTGAGACCATCTTATATGACAAATGACGTACGCTAAAGGACAAACAGACATTTTTGAAATTTTTTTAATGTTACATGTATACCAAAATTTGTGTCAACATAATACAATAAGGTACATATTAGTCTGCTTGTCTATGAAAAGTTAACCATTGTTTACACACAATTCCTTATTTTGTTTTTTGTATAGTACAGTTGATAAATTGTGATGAAGGCGATTATGCATTTTTAATAAAAAATAATTGCTACTAGTTTAAAAATGTATCTTTTAACACCATTTAGTCCAATTAATATCACAACTTTAACAATATAATTGAAATATTGTTTAATATGTTTTTCAGTATCGAACGGAAAATATACCTTTTGGTCTACATTTTCCGAGGAAATTACAAACAAATCCCTTCCGACATTTTCGTTTGCATGGTGTCTTTCCTGAAAAATATCAGATGTGTTTTAAAATATTGAACAATATAGCAATTTTTAGCTACATGGAAATTATTTCTGATACTTGTTATACATTTATATACTATTTGCTATCTGTTTATATCATGTTGCTCTATTTTCACTGATTGAACGATGGTAAAGTATATGATTGAATAAAAGAACGCAGTTAACATGTTATATCAAATAAACAATAATGATAATGCATTGTAAAATTTTGTTTATGGTTAAGACACTTACTTCTACATGTTCCTAATTTTGTCCTGTAAGAACCTTTCTTGCATCTACATTTTCCTCTAACACACCTTTCATTAATCCTACACTTTCGTTTACATCCTACAAAAAAACAATAATCACAGATCATATGAAATAACCGCTTATCTTCCTTGAAAATTGATTTGTATCTGAATATCAGCCTTTTCATGAGACTTCATGTATTAGATATATATAGGAAGAATATGTTTCGATAACAGTCAGAAATTTAATGTCATTTGGTCTCGGGTGGAGAGTTGTCTCATAGCAATTTTACTACATCTTCCTATTTGTATAGTAGTTGGATTCGTTATTGCTTATGTAGCATGAATTTGAAAGAAATAGATTCGTTGCAAATTGGCAGTGACCATCTTAAATGACAAATGACGTACGCTAAAGGACAAACAGACATTTTTTAAAATCTTTTAATGTTACATGTATACCAAAATTCGTGTAAACATAATACAATAACGTACATCTTAGTCTGCTTGTCTATGAAAAGTTTACCATTGTTTAAACACAATTCCTTATTTTGTTTTATGTATAGTACAGTTGATAAATTGTGATGAAGGCGATTATGCATTTTTAATAAAGAATAATTGCTACTAGTTTAAAAATGTATCTTTTAACACCATTTAGTCCAATTAATATCATAACTTTAACAATATAATTGAAATATTCTTTAATATGTTTTTCAGTATCGAACGGAAAATATACCTTTTGGTCTACATTTTCCGAGGAAATTACAAACAAGTCCCTTCTGACATTTTGGTTTGCATGGTATCTTTCCTGAAAAATATTATATGTGTTTTAAAATATTCAACAAGATAGCAACTTTCAGCTACATGGAAATTATTTCTGATATTTTTTAAACATTTATATACTATTTGCTATCTTTTTATATCATGTTGCTCTATTTTCACTGATTGAACGATGATAAAGTATATGATTGAATAAAACAACGCAGTTAACATGTTCTATCAAATAAACAATAATGATAATGCATTGTAAAATTTTGTTTATGGTTAAGACACTTACTTCTACATGTTCCTAATTTTGTCCTGTAAGAACCTTTCTTGCATCTACATTTTCCTCTAACACACCTTTCATTAATCCTACACTTTCGTTTACATCCTACAAAAAAACAATAATCACAGATCATATGAAATAACCGCTTATCTTCCTTGAAAATTGATTTGTATCTGAATATCAGCCTTTTCACGAGACTTCATGTATTAGATATATATAGGAAGAATATGTTTCGATAACAGTCAGTTATTTAATGTCATTTGGTCTCGGGTGGAGAGTTGTCTCATAGCAATTTTACTACATCTTCCTATTTGTATAGTAGTTGCATTCGTTATTGCCTATGTAGCATGAATTTGAAAGAAATAGATTCGTTGCAAATTGGCAGTGACCATCTTAAATGACAAATGACGTACACTAAAGGACAAACAGACATTTTTTAATTTTTTTTATTGTTACATGTATACCAAAATTCGTGTAAACATCATACAATAACGTACATCTTAGTCTGCTTGTCTATGAAAAGTTTACCATTGTTTAAACACAATTCCTTATTTTGTTTTATGTATAGTACAGTTGATAAATTGTGATGAAGGCGATTATGCATTTTTAATAAAAAATAATTGCTACTAGTTTAAAAATGTATCTTTTAACACCATTTAGTCCAATTAATATCATAACTTTAACAATATAATTGAAATATTCTTTAATATGTTTTTCAGTATCGAACGGAAAATATACCTTTTGGTCTACATTTTCCGAGGAAATTACAAACAAATCCCTTCTGACATTTTGGTTTGCATGGTGTCTTTCCTGAAAAATATCATATGTGTTTTAAAATATTCAACAAGATAGCAACTTTCAGCTACATGGAAATTATTTCTGATACTTTTTATACATTTATATACTATTTGCTATCTTTTTATATCATGTTGCTCTATTTTCACTGATTGAACGATGGTAAAGTATATGATTGAATAAAAGAACGCTGTTCACATGTTATATCAAATAAACAATAATGATAATGCATTGTAAAATTTTGTTTATGGTTAAGACACTTACTTCTACATGTTCCTAATTTTGTCCTGTAAGAACCTTTCTTGCATCTACATTTTCCTCTAACACACCTTTCATTAATCCTACACTTTCGTTTACATCCTACAAAAAACAATAATCACAGATCATATGCAATAACCGTTTATCTTCCTTGAAAATTGATTTGTATCTGAAAATCAGCCTTTTCACGAGACTTCATGTATTAGATATATAGAGGAAGAATATGTTTCGATAACAGTTATTTACTTATATGTCATTTGGTCTCGGGTGGGGGTTTGTCTCATAGCAATTTTACTACATCTTCCTATTTGTATAGTAGTTGGATTCGTTATTGCTTATGTAGCATGAATTTGAAAGAAATAGATTCGTTGCAAATTGTCAGTGACCATCTTGAATGACAAATGACGTACACTTAAGGACAAACAGACATTTTTTAATTTCTTTTATTGTTACATGTATACCAAAATTCGTGTAAACATAATACAATAACGTACATCTTAGTCTGCTTGTCTATGAAAAGTTTACCATTGTTTAAACACAATTCCTTATTTTGTTTTATGTATAGTACAGTTGATAAATTGTGATGAAGGCGATTATGCATTTTTAATAAAGAATAATTGCTACTAGTTTAAAAATGTATCTTTTAACACCATTTAGTCCAATTAATATCATAACTTTAACAATATAATTGAAATACTGTTTAATTTGTTTTTCAGTATCGAACGGAAAATATACCTTTTGGTCTACATTTTCCAAAGAAATTACAAACAAAACCCTTCCGACATTTTCGTTTGCATGGTGTCTTTCCTGAAAAATATCAGATGTGTTTTAAAATATTGAACAATATAGCAATTTTTAGCTACATGGAAATTATTTCTGATACTTGTTATACATTTATATACTATTTGCTATCTGTTTATATCATGTTGCTCTATTTTCACTGATTGAACGATGGTAAAGTATATGATTGAATAAAAGAACGCAGTTAACATGTTATATCAAATAAACAATAATGATAATGCATTGTAAAATTTTGTTTATGGTTAAGACACTTACTTCTACATGTTCCTAATTTTGTCCTGTATGAACCTTTCTTGCATCTACATTTTCCTCTAACACACCTTTCATTAATCCTACACTTTCGTTTACATCCTACAAAAAAACAATAATCACAGATCATATGAAATAACCGCTTATCTTCCTTGAAAATTGATTTGTATCTGAATATCAGCCTTTTCATGAGACTTCATGTATTAGATATATATAGGAAGAATATGTTTCGATAACAGTCAGTTATTTAATGTCATTTGGTCTCGGGTGGAGAGTTGTCTCATAGCAATTTTACTACATCTTCCTATTTGTATAGTAGTTGCATTCGTTATTGCCTATGTAGCATGAATTTGAAAGAAATAGATTCGTTGCAAATTGGCAGTGACCATCTTAAATGACAAATGACGTACACTAAAGGACAAACAGACATTTTTTTATTTTTTTTATTGTTACATGTATACCAAAATTCGTGTAAACATAAAACAATGACGTACATCTTAGTCTGCTTGTCTATGAAAAGTTTACCATTGTTTAAACACAATTCCTTATTTTGTTTTATGTATAGTACAGTTGATAAATTGTGATGAAGGCGATTATGCATTTTTAATAAAGAATAATTGCTACTAGTTTAAAAATGTATCTTTTAACACCATTTAGTCCAATTAATATCATAACTTTAACAATATAATTGAAATACTGTTTAATTTGTTTTTCAGTATCGAACGGAAAATATACCTTTTGGTCTACATTTTCCAAAGAAATTACAAACAAATCCCTTCCGACATTTTCGTTTGCATGGTGTCTTTCCTGAAAAATATCAGATGTGTTTTAAAATATTGAACAATATAGCAATTTTTAGCTACATGGAAATTATTTCTGATACTTGTTATACATTTATATACTATTTGCTATCTGTTTATATCATGTTGCTCTATTTTCACTGATTGAACGATGGTAAAGTATATGATTGAATAAAAGAACGCAGCTAACATGTTATATCAAATAAACAATAATGATAATGCATTGTAAAATTTTGTTTATGGTTAAGACACTTACTTCTACATGTTCCTAATTTTGTCCTGTAAGAACCTTTCTTGCATCTACATTTTCCTCTAACACACCTTTCATTAATCCTACACTTTCGTTTACATCCTACAAAAAAACAATAATCACAGATCATATGAAATAACCGCTTATCTTCCTTGAAAATTGATTTGTATCTGAATATCAGCCTTTTCATGAGACTTCATGTATTAGATATATATAGGAAGAATATGTTTCGATAACAGTCAGTTATTTAATGTCATTTGGTCTCGGGTGGAGAGTTGTCTCATAGCAATTTTACTACATCTTCCTATTTGTATAGTAGTTGCATTCGTTATTGCCTATGTAGCATGAATTTGAAAGAAATAGATTCGTTGCAAATTGGCAGTGACCATCTTAAATGACAAATGACGTACACTAAAGGACAAACAGACATTTTTTTATTTTTTTTATTGTTACATGTATACCAAAATTCGTGTAAACATAAAACAATGACGTACATCTTAGTCTGCTTGTCTATGAAAAGTTTACCATTGTTTAAACACAATTCCTTATTTTGTTTTATGTATAGTACAGTTGATAAATTGTGATGAAGGCGATTATGCATTTTTAATAAAGAATAATTGCTACTAGTTTAAAAATGTATCTTTTAACACCATTTAGTCCAATTAATATCATAACTTTAACAATATAATTGAAATATTCTTTAATATGTTTTTCAGTATCGAACGGAAAATATACCTTTTGGTCTACATTTTCCAAAGAAATTACAAACAAATCCCTTCCGACATTTTCGTTTGCATGGTGTCTTTCCTGAAAAATATCAGATGTGTTTTAAAATATTGAACAATATAGCAATTTTTAGCTACATGGAAATTATTTCTGATACTTGTTATACATTTATATACTATTTGCTATCTGTTTATATCATGTTGCTCTATTTTCACTGATTGAACGATGGTAAAGTATATGATTGAATAAAAGAACGCAGTTAACATGTTATATCAAATAAACAATAATGATAATGCATTGTAAAATTTTGTTTATGGTTAAGACACTTACTTCTACATGTTCCTAATTTTGTCCTGTAAGAACCTTTCTTGCATCTACATTTTCCTCTAACACACCTTTCATTAATCCTACACTTTCGTTTACATCCTACAAAAAAACAATAATCACAGATCATATGAAATAACCGCTTATCTTCCTTGAAAATTGATTTGTATCTGAATATCAGCCTTTTCATGAGACTTCATGTATTAGATATATATAGGAAGAATATGTTTCGATAACAGTCAGTTATTTAATGTCATTTGGTCTCGGGTGGAGAGTTGTCTCATAGCAATTTTACTACATCTTCCTATTTGTATAGTAGTTGCATTCGTTATTGCCTATGTAGCATGAATTTGAAAGAAATAGATTCGTTGCAAATTGGCAGTGACCATCTTAAATGACAAATGACGTACACTAAAGGACAAACAGACATTTTTTTATTTTTTTTATTGTTACATGTATACCAAAATTCGTGTAAACATAAAACAATGACGTACATCTTAGTCTGCTTGTCTATGAAAAGTTTACCATTGTTTAAACACAATTCCTTATTTTGTTTTATGTATAGTACAGTTGATAAATTGTGATGAAGGCGATTATGCATTTTTAATAAAGAATAATTGCTACTAGTTTAAAAATGTATCTTTTAACACCATTTAGTCCAATTAATATCATAACTTTAACAATATAATTGAAATATTCTTTAATATGTTTTTCAGTATCGAACGGAAAATATACCTTTTGGTCTACATTTTCCGAGGAAATTACAAACAAATCCCTTCTGACATTTTGGTTTGCATGGTGTCTTTCCTGAAAAATATTATATGTGTTTTAAAATATTCAACAAGATAGCAACTTTCAGCTACATGGAAATTATTTCTGATATTTTTTATACATTTATATACTATTTGCTATCTTTTTATATCATGTTGCTCTATTTTCACTGATTGAACGATGATAAAGTATATGATTGAATAAAAGAACGCAGCTAACATGTTATATCAAATAAACAATAATGATAATGCATTGTAAAATTTTGTTGATGGTTAAGACACTTACTTCTACATGTTCCTAATTTTGTCCTGTAAGAACCTTTCTTGCATCTACATTTTCCTCTAACACACCTTTCATTAATCCTACACTTTCGTTTACATCCTACAAAAAAACAATAATCACAGATCATATGAAATAACCGCTTAGCTTCCTTGAAAATTGATTTGTATCTGACTATCAGCTTTTTCATGAGACTTCATGTATTAGATATATATAGGAAGAATATGTTTCGATAACAGTCAGTTATTTAATGTCATTTGGTCTCGAGTGGAGAGTTGTCTCATAGCAATTTTACTACATCTTCCTATTTTTATAGTAGTTGCATTCGTTATTGCCTATGTAGCATGAATTTGAAAGAAATAGATTCGTTGCAAATTGGCAGTGACCATCTTAAATGACAAATGACGTACACTAAAGGACAAACAGACATTTTTTAATTTTTTTTATTGTTACATGTATACCAAAATTTGTGTAAACATAATACAATAACGTACCTCTTAGTCTGCTTGTCTCTGAAAAGTTTACCTTTTTTTAAACACAATTCCTTATTTTGTTTTATGTATAGTACATTTGATAAATTGTGATGAAGGCGATTATGCATTTTTAATAAAGAATAATTGCTACTAGTTTAAAAATGTATCTTTTAACACCATTTAGTCCAATTAATATCATAACTTTAACAATATAATTGAAATATTGTTTAATATGTTTTTCAGTATCGAACGGAAAATATACCTTTTGGTCTACATTTTCCGAGGAAATTACAAACAAATCCCTTCTGACATTTTGGTTTGCATGGTGTCTTTCCTGAAAAATATCATATGTGTTTTAAAATATTCAACAAGATAGCAACTTTCAGCTACATGGAAATTATTTCTGATACTTTTTATACATTTATATACTATTTGCTATCTTTTTATATCATGTTGCTCTATTTTCACTGATCGAACGATGGTAAAGTATATGATTGAATAAAAGAACGCAGTTCACATGTTATATCAAATAAACAATAATGATAATGCATTGTAAAATTTTGTTTATGGTTAAGACACTTACTTCTACATGTTCCTAATTTTGTCCTGTAAGAACCTTTCTTACATCTACATTTTCCTCTAACACACCTTTCATTAATCCTACACTTTCGTTTACATCCTACAAAAAAACAATAATCACAAATCATATGAAATAACCGCTTATCTCCCTTGAAAATTGATTTGTATCTGAAAATCAGCCTTTTCACGAGACTTCGTGTATTAGATATATATAGGAAGAATGTGTTTCGATAACAGTTATTTCCTTATATGTCATTTGGTCTCGGGTGGGGGGTTATCTCATAGCAATTTTACTACATCTTCCTATTTGTATAGTAGTTGGATTCGTTATTGCTTATGTAGTATGAATTTGAAAGAAATAGATTCGTTGCAAATTGGCAGTGACCATCTTAAATGACAAATGACGTACACTAAAGGACAAACAGACATTTTTTAATTTTTTTTATTGTTACATGTATACCAAAATTCGTGTAAACATAATACAATAACGTACATCTTAGTCTGCTTGTCTATGAAAAGTTAACCATTTTTTAAACACAATTCCTTATTTTGTTTTATGTATAGTACATTTGATAAATTGTGATGAAGGCGATTATGCATTTTTAATAAAGAATAATTGCTACTAGTTTAAAAATGTATCTTTTAACACCATTTAGTCCAATTAATATCATAACTTTAACAATGTAATTGAAATATTGTTTAATTTGTTTTCAGTATCGAACGGAAAATATACCTTTTGGTCTACATTTTCCGAGGAAATTACAAACAAATCCCTTCCGACATTTTCGTTTGCATGGTGTCTTTCCTGAAAAATATCATATGTGTTTTAAAATATTCAACAAGATAGCAACTTTTATTAACATGGAAATTATTTCTGATACTTGTTATACATTTATATACTATTTGCTATCTGTTTACATCATGTTGCTCTATTTTCACTGATTGAACGATGGTAAAGTATATGATTGAATAAAAGAACGCAGTTAACATGTTATATCAAATAAACAATAATGATAATGCATTGTAAAATTTTGTTTATGGTTAAGGCACTTACTTCTACATGTTCCTAATTTTGTCCTGTAAGAACCTTTCTTGCATCTACATTTTCCTCTAACACACCTTTCATTAATCCTACACTTTCGTTTACATCCTACAAAAAAACAAGAATCACAGATCATATGAAATAACCGCTTATCTTCCTTGAAAATTGATTTGTATCTGAATATCAGCCTTTTCATGAGACTTCATGTATTAGATATATATAGGAAGAATATGTTTCGATAACAGTCAGTTATGTAATGTTATTTGGTCTCGGGTGGAGAGTTGTCTGATAGCAATTTTACTACATCTTCCTATTTGTATAGTAGTTGCATTCGTTATTGCCTATGTAGCATGAATTTGAAAGAAATAGATTCGTTGCAAATTGGCAGTGACTATGTTAAATGACAAATGACGTACACTAAAGGACAAACAGACATTTTTTAATTTCTTTTATTGTTACATGTATACCAAAAGTCGTGTAAACATAATACAATAACGTACATCTTAGTCTGCTTGTCTATGAAAAGTTTACCATTGTTTAAACACAATTCCTTATTTTGTTTTATGTATAGTACAGTTGATAAATTGTGATGAAGGCGATTATGCATTTTTAATAAAGAATAATTGCTACTAGTTTAAAAATGTATCTTTTAACACCATTTAGTCCAATTAATATCATAACTTTAACAATATAATTTAAATATTGTTTAATTTGTTTTTCAGTATCGAACGGAAAATATACCTTTTGGTCTACATTTTCCGAGGAAATTACAAACAAATCCCTTCCGACATTTTCGTTTGCATGGTGTCTTTCCTGAAAAATATCAGATGTGTTTTAAAATATTCAACAATATAGCAACTTTTATTAACATGGAAATTATTTCTGATACTTGTTATACATTTATATACTATTTGCTATCTGTTTATATCATGTTGCTCTATTTTCACTGATTGAACGATGGTAAAGTATATGATTGAATAAAAGAACGCAGTTAACATGTTATATCAAATAAACAATAATGATAATGCATTGTAAAATTTTGTTTATGGTTAAGGCACTTACTTCTACATGTTCCTAATTTTGTCCTGTAAGAACCTTTCTTGCATCTACATTTTCCTCTAACACACCTTTCATTAATCCTACACTTTCGTTTACATCCTACAAAAAAACAAGAATCACAGATCATATGAAATAACCGCTTATCTTCCTTGAAAATTGATTTGTATCTGAATATCAGCCTTTTCATGAGACTTCATGTATTAGATATATATAGGAAGAATATGTTTCGATAACAGTCAGTTATGTAATGTTATTTGGTCTCGGGTGGAGAGTTGTCTGATAGCAATTTTACTACATCTTCCTATTTGTATAGTAGTTGCATTCGTTATTGCCTATGTAGCATGAATTTGAAAGAAATAGATTCGTTGCAAATTGGCAGTGACTATGTTAAATGACAAATGACGTACACTAAAGGACAAACAGACATTTTTTAATTTCTTTTATTGTTACATGTATACCAAAAGTCGTGTAAACATAATACAATAACGTACATCTTAGTCTGCTTGTCTATGAAAAGTTTACCATTGTTTAAACACAATTCCTTATTTTGTTTTATGTATAGTACAGTTGATAAATTGTGATGAAGGCGATTATGCATTTTTAATAAAGAATAATTGCTACTAGTTTAAAAATGTATCTTTTAACACCATTTAGTCCAATTAATATCATAACTTTAACAATATAATTTAAATATTGTTTAATTTGTTTTTCAGTATCGAACGGAAAATATACCTTTTGGTCTACATTTTCCGAGGAAATTACAAACAAATCCCTTCCGACATTTTCGTTTGCATGGTGTCTTTCCTGAAAAATATCAGATGTGTTTTAAAATATTCAACAATATAGCAATTTTAACTACATGGAAATTATTTCTGATACTTGTTATACATTTATATACTATTTGCTATCGTTTTATATCATGTTGCTCTATTTTCACTGATTGAACGATGGTAAAGTATATGATTGAAACTGTTAGTATAGTTACGATACTTTTGTCAGGTCATTAAAGATTGCATATTTTGGTGTTAATATTGATTCACTGATAGGGTCTTTGCATCAAAAACCAGTTGTTGGCATGACACGGGTTATGTTCTTCTCATATATGTTATGATGGTATGATACTAAACCCCTAACGGGAAGGATTGTGCCTGATGTTCATATGATGAAATCATAATTTTTCAGTCAGTTTAATTTAAATCTGGAGCTAGCATGTCAGTTAACTGCAGGTAGTCTGTTGTTATTCATGTATTATTGTCATCTGGTTTATTTACTTTGGTTACATCTTCTGACATCAGACTCGGACTTCTCTTGAACTGAATTTTAATGTGCGTATTGTCATGCGTTTACTTTTCTACATTGGCTAGAGGTATAGGGGGAGGGTTGAGATCTCATAAACATGTTTAACCCCGCCGCATTTTTACGCCTGTCCCAAGTCAGGAGCCTCTGGTCTTTGTTAGTCTTGTATTATTTTAATTTTAGTTTCTTGTGTACAATTTGGATATTAGTATGGCGTTCATTATCACTGAACTAGTATATATTTGTTTAGGGGCCAGTTGAAGGACGCCTCCGGGTGCGGGAATTTTTCGCTACATTGAAGACCTGTTGGTGACCTTCTGCTGTTGTTTTTTTTTTCTATGGTCGGGTTGTTGTCTCTTTCGCACATTCCCCATTTCCATTCTCAATTTTATTTGGGTTTGCTACCTCAAGAAGAGACTACCTTACCTGTATGTGGAAACACATTTTAGAAAATTTGAGTCCTCAATGCTTTTCAACTCCATTATTTGGTTTTAACTTTATTCGAGCGTCACTGATGAGACGAAACGTGCTGCTACTCACATTTTCAATCCTCGTATTTATGATGATCTTAAATAATTTGAACGAGGGAGAACAATCCCCGGAGGCGGGCTTAACGTATAGCTGACTGTGCGGTATGGGCTCTGTTCATTGTTAAGGGCCGTACAGTGACCTATAAATGTAATTTCTGCGTCATTTTGTTCTCTTTTGGAGAGTTGTCTCATTGGCAATCATACCACATTTTATTTTTTTTAGTAATTTGAGCTGTTAAAAAATGTGAACTTCAGATCCTCTGATTGATATAATAATTACTTTGATAATTATGACGATACTTTGTATAATTGAACCAAACGGCTATGAAACTAATTATTTTTTTATTTGAAAATATAACGACTGAATTTCAATCTCAGTAGTAAAGAAAAGTAGTATCAATTTCTATATGTATTTCGAATTTATTGCTAATTCAGTTTACATCTTTCCTTCATATATATCAAAATGTTGATTTAAATCGTTTTTTTTTCAAAAATGAACATAAAAATGTGAATATACTTACGAGAGCATACATCCACACCATTTCCCTTAAATTTTCTTTTACAGATACATCTATATTGACCTCTTCTAAGACGACATTTAGCATTTTGATGACAAATTTGATTTTTAACAACTGTCAAAGAGGGTTTCCCGTGTACACTGGAACACTTGGTTACAATAGTGCAGTCTGATGAAGTAAATTGCTTTCCAAGCTGAGATAAAAAGTTATTAAATAAAATTGACTACAAGAAAACCAGATTGAATGGAAAAAAATATCAGCTGCTCATCCTTAAGTATAAAATATTGTATATCACTTTAATCGTAATACATTTTAATATGCAAAACTTAGACGTACCTCTGTATTTATACAAAATGTTGGATATATTAAAATAAGACAGTTTCATCAAATAAACAAAACGACTGAGCGTCTAAGTCATAAACTATGCGGATGTTTTTTTAGTCATATCTTGATAATTTTTAGGTTACAGTTTTGTATCTTACTCATGTTTTGATACTAAGGCCATCTTTAGATCTGCCTATGACCTACTTTAACAGGGAATCGACTTTATGCAAGTACACTTTAATACATGTATATGTTTAGGTCTATGATTTTTCCAATCCGAAATGGGATAAAACATGTATAGATATTCATTAGAATACGGTCATTTTTTTTTCAGACGCAGCTCATATAAATAATAAGGTTTTTTTCTTTATCAAGAACATGAAGAATGAATCGTAATACATATGCATAAAACCTGTTATTGATTAAGTGGCTGTCGTTTGTTGATTTGGTTCCTAAGTGTTTCTCGCTTCTCATTTCGTTTACAGATTCAACCTTTGTTTTTCCAGTTTGAAATGTTTTAACTGGTCATTTTGTGGGCATTTATTACTTGCTTTTCGATGCAAGCCAATGCTTTACGTTAAGGGCCGTACTTTCACCTATAATGGTTTATTATGTAAGTTGTGTGTCACAAGTGAATCAACTCTAAACGAATCAAATTGATCTATGATACAATTTAAATACACAATCAATTAAATAATTGATGAAAAAATTAAGCAACAGTAGCATACCGCTATGATATGTTAAATCATTTTAGAAGGTCAACCATAATTTTGAACAAACAAAATTGCCACCAAAAAGAATAATGTACACAGGTAAAAGAAAATAATTTTGTTGCAAGGTATACAGTATAAATGGAGAATGGAAATTTTTTTTACAATATAACTAATGTTGTTCTTCATAGTACAAAAAACTATGTATATATGTATATGTTTACATACGGGATAGTATTCTCCCTCTGGTCCTCGACATCCACATTGTTCTTTGGGCACACATTCATTTCCACTAAGAAAAAATCCTGCTTTACATTGACAGCCTTCAGTATTTGGTAAAATGCATGTAAGTGGAGCATCTGGGTCAACGCAAGTTGCTGGAGATCCACTTCCAGAAGTACTATATTCCATATTCTCTGGACATGTGAGTGCTAAAAATGGAAAATGGGTACAAATGTATTTTAATGTTCGATATAAAATCAGGTATTTCAGAATCAAAATTTAATTTTATTATAAGACTATTCCACACCGACTGGCAAAACTTTATTTTCAAAAAGTTTATTTCTGCGTTTGATTAGGCCATTACATTCTGATAGAAAATAAAGTTTCACTTCATTTTTGTAACTTCATTAAAAATTATATTCACTATCGAATTCAGGTAAATATGTACCAAATATGCAGTAAGTCGTACATTGAGATCAAGAAACGAACATAGTATTAAAGTATTAGTAAATCGTTTACATACGACAAAAATCTTTTCTTCGCCAAGTTATTGATAGTCCCATATCTTCGCATTGTTCTTCGTAACCCTCCAAAGATTCACAAATGATTCGTTCGAGTTCCGGTGATCCTACTAGACTACAGTAATCATATAAACAGGATTCATATAAACCGTTGGCCATATCCATATCTTTTTTCGCACAAGACATGAATGGACTTTTGTAATTTTTAGGATTCAACAAACCACAGTATTTGTCGCTAGCAGCTTTTTTAGACTCTTCTGCAGAACATGGATCTTCTGGTACAGGACCAACAAGGCACCTGCAATAGCATTTGATCACTCATTAGTTAAAAATATTATTTACATGATTAACTCTCATTTTGATTTAATATAATACAAAAAACAAAAGTACGTTCAAGTACCCGTGCTTATGTCAGGTTTTCGGAATTTGTTTTCAGATGTTCGGACTCAATGTTTTTTTCCTGCGACACAGGGAAGGCTTTTTTCCATTTGGTCCCATAACATATTTCCTTAGCATATAAGACTTCAATAGCCCATAAAAGGTCATTTACCAAAGTATAATGTACAAATCAGAGTCTGCCTTTCTCACATTTTTTAATCAAATATCTCGAAAAGGAGTTTATTTGATTCCTTAACAAAGGCTCTTCTGACTTACTGTGGATTCATTTATTTTCGTGGGTATCAAATTTCGTGGATTGCTGAAAAATTGCATCTTCGTGGATATTTGATTTCGTGGTTTTGCCAATCTCTCTATACAAAGTCTATTGAAATATGAAATTCGTTGAACATTTGAATTCGTGGTTCACACGTACCCACGAAACCCACGAAAATTGGTATCCAACGAATAAAAATGAATTCACAGTATAGAATGATTATTTTAATTTTCGCCTAAGTACATCCTTAAAACGACAAAAGGATATATGAATAAATAACAAGGAAGATAAATAATTCCTTCTAAAACCATATAGCTGCATGTCATTATGGTATACATAGAAGTTAAGTTTAGCCTTGGCAGTATGTCTTTTTTCTTCCATGTTTTGTTGTTGATAATACTGTTACAGTAGTTCTTTCGTCGCTTCTATTGTTTTAACATTGCATTGTCAGTTCCAAATTCAACTTTTTTGCTCACTTCTCATTATATCAATCCCTAGTAATAAAGTGTATTTTTATGTTTTACCACATTAATAGACAAAAAATATAAATTAATATTGAGTTTTTATAAAATGGATAAATTGCATTTACGTTTCTCCTTTACCCTAGTATAGGGGACTTTACAAAGGTGAATTGTTATTATTGCATTGACTTACGTTTTATCCTTTGTTTCATAGATTCCTGGTACTGTATAGCTTTGTCCAATTAGTTCAAATTTATCTTTCTTGAGACTAACATCCTCACCGGTTGCTGTTCTGAAATCGTCTTTCTTCCCGTTGCAATCACCGCAAAGTCCAGATACAATTCCCGAATAACTCTTTGGAACGGATACTGCCACGGTACCGGCACCATTCCATGTAATCAATATGTTACATTTTGTTTGCAACCGTACATATCTACCAGAAGTCGTAATTTCAAAATTTGTACAAGAGTATGGAGTATAAACTTGAACGTCATTAACCTATTAATCAATAGAAACATTATAACATTATTATAAAAATAAGATTAGCAAGCTAGATATAAAAAAACACAACAACGAAGGATTCATTTACATGTACCAACAGATCACATTCTTATGATATCCATGACGAGCCACCAATTGTGGAAATGTAAATCTGATGTTGGTACCTTGATTTTTATTACACCCACTAAGTATAAACCTCAGTACTATATTGAACACATATAAACCCCAGATATTTCTGTAGTTTCGTCCTTTTCCTCTTATAGTTGATGTGTTTCCCTCGGTTTAAGTTTGTAACCCGGATTTGTTTTCCCTTACACGATTGATGACTTTCGAACAGCGGTATACTACTGTTGCCTTTATGCATGTATCAAAAATCACAATCATATTATTTATATTTAGGTATTTTGGTCCTCAGTGCTCTCACCTTCGTAGTTTATTTGGCCTTTTTAACTTTTTGGATTCGAGCGTCACTGATGAGTCTTTTGTAGACGAAACGGGCATCTGACGTATATACAAAATTTATTCCTGGTATCTATGATGAGTTTATTTAGTTCCATGACCGAATAGACAGATCCTGACTAATACAAGCTATTTAAAAATTTTAAAGTAAACCTTTTTTTATTTTTTTAAAAAAATCAGTTACTTACAAATACAACGTTCTTTTTATCTAGCCGAATTGTAGCATCTGCTAACTTGACCAAAACATATTGTGTATATGAAACTTTTGTGTTTGCACCACGGTGTTCATTCTGCACTTGAACTTCAAAACCACCACATTTGTCATTGGATGTTGATTTGACCATGGTATAAGTACATATTCCCATGAAGTGAATGACTTGTCCATCAAAACTCTTATAATGTGGATCTCCACTAGCAATACAGGTACAAGTCCCTGTAGTCAAATAGTCAAATACAATAAGTAAAAAGTTATTCTGTTATTTCATTACCTTAATACCATACACAGAAAACCAGTTACTTCATTGAAAATTAGTTTCCGGTATGATCGTACATAGTAATTTTTTATCCGATTTTTTGTTTACTTGCATTTACAAGTTCAATAATATGTCATGCTTTTACTAAAAAGGTTATTTGATATGCGGAAGCTATACCTTGATATAGATCTAAATGCATTATTCAAAATCACACCAACCATAATAAATATATAGAATTCAAATCATGCCACCAACGTAATATTTAAAAAGATTGATGTATTACCGCATCTTTAATTTTATTTTTTGTTACAATACAATGTGGTATTTATATGCAGTTTTTGACTTTCTTTACATTAAACTTAACAAAGAAGATCGAATAGTTAAGCATTCAATTATGTGTCTTCCTTTTCCTTGACCGTCTATTCTCGAAATATATAAAATAATAAACTTTTTACCTGTGCAGCTATTTACACCGTCTCCGACAAATCCTTTTCTGCACACACATCGACCTCTGTGACATTTGGCATCTGGATGACAAACACTAGATCCACATTTTGGTCCTGTTTCTATTGAAAACATAATTATTTTCAGTAACTATACATATTTATAACGTCTATAAAACATCTGTTAACTGAAATTAATCTACATGTATATTACAAGTTATAACTATCAATAACTAATGATCAGAGTAAAAGTGATATACATATTTTTTTATTCACATATTCCACGTTGTTTGTATATTCCCTCGCGAATAATTTAATTTTGGATGTAACGCGTCTTCTGATTGGCTATTTTGTTATGAGCCCATAGACATAATTTAGTCATGTGACCGTGACGTCATCAACGTTTTTTCATGGTTTTCTACAGTTTAAAATGGAATTTAAAATTAATTATAAGAAATGACTGTAATATTTTTTCTGTCTACGCGCGTTATTCAGTGTGCACCAAATTTTTTATGTTTTTTTTTCATAGACAGAAAAAATATTACAGTCATACCTTAAATGTTTTTTTTTACTCTCGGCGAAAAAGATCACTTTCTATCAAATATATCTTTGTATATAATTCAGTCAGTATACATTATCTTTACACTTTAGTAACCTTCAACACTTAGCTACTGTTAAACATCTAAATTATGGTTTAAACAGATCATCGTATACTATGTACTTTTTCATTCAAGGAGAATCACGTGTTTTTTTTTTCATTTTTACTAATCACTTCTCATTTTCATAGATGATTGTTTTAAAGTTAGTTTAAGTAAAAAGTAATCAATTACCGATTTCAATATATTGATTTACACTCCCAATGCTTTTTTTTATATATTTTTTCTTTGATTTAAATAAAGTTTAAAAGTTTGCTAAAAGTTTATAAAAACATATGATAATTGCTTTTCTTTTTGGTTTTTGGCTTTCTCTAGTTTCTAGTTTTTCCTCATGCATTTGCAAATTTATCTTTGAATTATAAATGTCACCTAGTATCTTGCCACTTTTTTAGTATGAACAGAAACTGAAATAAATATACATATCAAAACATATGAAGCATATTGCCAAATAAACATGATAAATGTGACTATGTGCTTTCTAAACAGTTGAAGAAATACCTTCACAGACGTATCGAACAGTAACGTATTTGTATGTTCCACCACAAGGATCGCCGTACAAGCCGTTATTTGCTGAGACCATGCATGATTTTATTCCATCACAATTTTTTCTTATTATAGGTAAAGGTTTGTTAGAGGAACATGATGTCGTTTTCACTCTTGGGTCTTTACACGTACTCATGTCAGTTCTCCCATATGTTGCCTCTAAAATTCGTATCGTTTTCTTCCTTGGACATGATATACTACCTTTTAAGCCCTCGCAGATTACTTTCTCTATACCAGGTTCTGGTTTCCCTTTGAATACAGATATTTTTGTTATTAATTTAAATCTGCAAAGTATAAATCACAAGAATTTTTGGTTATTTTTTATTTTTATCAAATAATCTACATGATTAAGGTGGTATGGGTGTCTTTCGCCGTCTTGGATTGTAAAACACAAAGAATCTAAGGTCCGGATTTTCTATCAAGTTAGCAAAATTTGATTCAGGAATGCAGATATATCTAATGTGAATTTTCATTTAAAGAACCAATTCATAAGAATATAACTTATAAATAATAATGTTTTACAAGTGTAGATTATGTTTGGTTGTTTTTTAAATGTTTTTAAATTGGCATTTTAAGGGGAGGTAACTCTAAAATAGTCCATTTTCTAAAGGAATCTACATGGAATTTTCCTTTTTTTGTATTTTAGCCGTAAAAACGTACGGTGACCCTTTCTTTTTTTTTATATTCTCAAAGCATTGTCTGAAAGCTATCTTTTCCTAATTTATTTTACAATTCTATCGTTTTGTTTCGTTTCTAATCACAAAATGGTGTTTTTTCCTGTATAATCCTGCAAAATATGTCATTTTGTCACAACCTGTAGCTTGAGAAAATGCGCTGTAACATATCATTTTTATTTTATTTCTGACCTTATATTAATATATGAACAAATTCTATCATTTCTATTTTAGACTCCCATACCACTTAAAGCAGATTTAAATATCAGTTATTGTCGCTGTGTCTGTTTTGAGATAAAACAAGGGTTAAACCACCATTTTCTTTGGAAAATTCTTGAACAAGTCAGTAAAATGAGATATGTCTTTTATTCGTATCATTATTTGATTATTTGATGATGTTTGATTTCGTCAGATGTTTTGAACTTCAAAAATCAGAAAAAGAACCAAATTTGGCAGTGCATCAAAAGATTGTGTTTCGACAAAAATGTATATTTCAGTGATTAATATGTGCACTCTTGATTAAAACAAAGGTGTGATTAATATATGTACTCTTGATTAAAACAAAAGTTATAAAAATACATGTTTTTATACTAAGTCTTGTGGAATATTTTATCATGAATTTTGCCTCCGAAGTTCTATTTTATCAATATTTTATCAATTCTAATTATGACTTCGATTTTTTTAATTGAGATGCAGTATTTTGTGACAACTTGTATGCTTTTATTATGCTTATGTTATTGAGGATAATTTTCAAAACCCGTGTTTTAAAACGTTTATTAAGACTTATAAAATAGCAATACCTTTGCATTTTTTTATTCCATCTCCTTTGAAACCTTCTTCGCAAGCACAATCATAAACGCCATTGAGTAGTTTACATTGTGCATTCCTGTGACATCTTTGCCGTTTAATGACTTGCATTTTTGCGTAACCCTTTTTAGCCACGCATTTGGACACCGTCCGACAATCTCTAGATGTAATTTCTGTATCAATCTGATTGCAAAAAGACAAAATTGTTATGTACATACATTTCAACTTTAAAACGAAACCGAATATGGATGAATCAAACAGTCAAATGAGTTTAGAATCTAAATTGAGTAAAAAAAAATGATAGTCTTATTTCAGTTTTTTAATTCTCTAGTTTTATGTTTTACGCGATAGATGATACTGTGTACATGTTCAATTATATTTCTAAATTAGGCTGTATAAATGACGGCCTTCCATACCGAAATGAATGTAACAAGTGTTTCAATTGAAATAATAATAAATTTAAAAAATATTATGTTTGATAAAAATATATCATTTAAAATGTTGAAAATTCAAAACCATTAAGACATGAACTGTTCAGGTCTATTTAGCACGCTATTTAGGTTCGTAAATGCTTCTTGGTTTGACCCTCCAACTGATTCAGTGACAGTTATCAGTCTGATGAGTATATATCCCCCAAATTATTAGTGTTATATATTTGATGCGTTATAAATTGATCAACTTACTGGATAGTAGTCACCGGTAGGTAACCTACAACCACACTGAGCTCTTGGTATACATGTGTTGTCACTGAGTACAAATCCCTTTTTGCACTGACATCCTTCTGATGGTGGTAGTTTGCATGTTTTTGGGGCATCTAAATCTACGCATGTGGCTGGGCATCCACTTACAGAGCTACTGTATTCCATATTGTCCTCACATGTAAAAGCTATTTTAAACAAATAAAGGTAGTCGCATATTCAGATATAATATCATGCATGCCGGATTATTATGTATTAAAATATAAAATGACTGTATAAGTTTATTTTTGCACAAATTTCAAATTTGAACGTTAATGATGTTTTAGTGTACAAGCATTGTTAAGCTTCTAGTTTCTCTGAAATCATAAGAATCATTAAGATTGGGTACAAAACATCTTGATTAAAATTAATTTGGCTCGTTCAATTTTCATTAATTTTCGACAAAATATTTACTGTGACCCTTTGACAAATTTACTATGACCCTTTGACAAAAAAATCAACAATTTCAAACAAAACAGAAACCACAAATTTTATCGGAGAAATTTTATTGGATATACATCAGTGTGACAAACACTTATTTTTATCATTGAAGAGCTCAATCTGTCCTCAGAATAGAAAGTGATTAAAACGTTCAGTGGATTTGAAGAAAGTTCTGTACCACCTTTTACAGTTAACTCTGAAAGCATTTTTTTCCTTTACGTATACACTTGATAAAAATGTTTGAATTGCATACTCACGACAAAACTGTTTTGTTCTCCATGATATATCAAAACCCATGTTTTCACATCTTTCTTCAAGGCCTTCGGCAGCTTCACAAACAATTGTATTTAACATGTCTGGTTGGTCACTATATGCACAATAGTCATATATGCAACTGTCATAAATATCCTGAACTAATGCCATGTCTTCTTGTGAGCAATCTCTAAATGGGCTCCTAGAGTTAGCTGGGTTTAACCGCCCACATACGGTGTTTCTTGTCGCTTTGTTTCTCAGTGTTGGCGTACAAGGATCCGGTGGGGCTGACACACCACACCTAAATTAAAAAGCACAAGTCAGCATAGACACAAACTTATAGCAGTTTTTATAATTTATAAAAAAAAAAAGAAATCAATGAAGAAATATCTATACAAAAAGAAGCTAAATAACAAAGATACCAAACTTCAAAAAAATAATCCATTATCCAACATAAGAATGAAATTAAACGAATGGAAAAAAAAATCAAAGTTCAAACTGATTAAATACATTGAAAACAACTGTCATATTCCTGAATTGGTACAGGCATTTCCTTATGTAAAATTTTTTGGACAATTCCTGGTTTTATAGCTAGCTAAATCCATTACTTGCATAGAAAATATGGTTCTATACACATCCTATCAATATATTCAATATTCATGTGATACACAATGGTATATTCGTCAATGACCAAATAATATGGCAAACAATTGACAAGAGAAAAAAACAGAGAGAAAAAAAAACGAAGAAAAATCATTTGATCAAGCAAAATGTTTTAAAATCTCGTTTCATCTAGTCTACATGTATTTCTCTGTCATTGGGAAAACATATTCTACTACCAATTAAGCATTTATAAAGGTTATATATATATATATATATATAAATATATTTACGACTCGTCTAAACATCAACCTTATGTTAGATCTGTAAATTTGCTTTCACAAATTTTTTGTTCTTCCCTCGTCGGGATTTGAACCCATGCTACTGAGATATCGTGACACCAAATCGCCTGCACTGTAGCCGTCCCGCTAGACCACACGACCACCTGGGCTTCACAAAAAATAAAGCTTTCAGTGGCCGTGTGTTACCTTTCCTCGTCAGTTTTAATCTAGCGTCGTACTACAGTACATGATATATAAGGCATGGAGATGTTATTGTAACAGATCAGCTCAATTATCTATAGTAAGTATCCTACAAATTAATGCAAGATACAGTCACAGAAAATAATTATATTTATAAGTACGTCATTGACAACTCTACAACAGATTTATCCAATGAGTGTGATACATGGCTGTGTACATTATATATATATATATATATATATATATATATATATATATATATATATATATATATATATATATATATATATATATATATATATATATGTATGAAAAACGTTTGTTCGAACATGATTTATCATGGCCGACAACGGTGTAAGCCTTATATTCCTTTGTAGATATTCATTATTGTTTATTATTTTACCCCAATTCTCCTTTATGTATGATTATACGACTTGAACGCTTACTTTTCGTCCTTGCCCTCTCTAATCAGGTAACTTTCACCAATAAGCGTAAACTTGTCCCGTTTTGTGCGAACATCCAAACCATCTTTTGTCCTAAAATCATCTTTAATACCATTACAATTCCCACACAAGCCAATTAAATTCTGGCTAAAATGACTTGGTACCGATATGGTTGCTGCACTTCTTCCGTCCCATGTAATAATGACATTGCATGTAGTTTTAAGTCTTACATAACGTCCTGAATTTATAATACTGAAATATCCAGTTTTATATGGTAGATATCTTTTAACTCCATCCACCTACAAGTCAAGTAAAAATTGAATAATATTCGTATTTGATTATAGACCTATGTTACTTATTGAAGGAATGATAACGACTGTTTGTGAGGTTTTGTTGTAGGTCAGTCCTGTTTTGACGCATTATTTACCATAAAACAACATATGAATTAGTGATATAACAAAAATGTATATTCATTCTTGTTGAGGTTTCCATTTTTACAAAGTAAATAAACTCATCATAGATTCCAGGAATAATTTTTGTATATACGCTAGACGCGCGTTTCGTATACAAAAGACTCATCATAAGTTGTTAATGTCTGTGTCATTTTGGTCTTTTGTGGATAGTTATCTCATTGGCAATCATACCACATCTTCTTTTTTATATCATCAGTGACGCTCGAGTCCACAAAAGTTAAAAGGCCACATAAATTACGAAATTGAAGAGCATTGAGGACCAAAATTCCTAAACGTTTTCCCAAATACAGCTAAGGTTATCCATTCCTGAGGTAGAAAGGCCTTAGTATTTCAAAAATTCAAAAGTTTTGTAAACAGTTAGTTTATAACTATGACCATATCAATGATAATTCAAAAACAATTGAAGTTACGTTTGTTACCTTTTGAGGTCAATTATACTAAAATTGCCCCAACTTATTTCATCGATCTCTTACGTCTATTCATTTTTTAATCTTTACATCTAATATAATTACACTTTCAGTAGCTGACTGATTTTAATAGTTTTGAGACAAACGGGATGAATTTAGCGTTTCAAATGTTAACTTGTATTTCTATGAAGCAATAAACTCATCATAGATACCAGGATCAAAATTTTATATTGATGCCAGACGCGCGTTTCGTCTAAAAAAGACTCATCAGTGACGCTCGAATCAAAAAATGTTTAAAAAGCCAGATAGAGTACAAAGTTGAAGATCATTGATCACCAAAAATTCCTAAAAGTTTTTCCAAATACAGTTAATGTTATCTATTCCAGAGGTAGAAAAGCCTAAAAAAGCAACATACCGATAATGCAAAATGTCAGAGTATAATTATGCCGATTTTAAATAGCTAATGTTTCCTATCATGCTTTACTTGATAAAGGGTTACTGACCACAGGGAGGCTTCTGAACTAAGGATTTTTCAATGGTTAAGTTCTGATTATCAGGTTGTCAGTTTTAATGGCGCAATTTTGATTAAATGTCATATCATCGAGTGATATTTTTTTTACCAATTTATATTTGCATAAAGAACAAAAGTATCTGGTTCCATTCCCTGTTTATAGTGGAGGTCATGTTTCTTTATCTATGTGTTTCTGGTTTTATTTGTTTGTTGTGGCTTGTTTTTTGCCTTTGCATTGTCTGGTTATGTCTCCTTATAGGTTTGAGTGTTCCCTTTGTATCTTCTGCCTTTTTTTGGCGCGTCTCTGTTTTGTAAAAGATTTTGATAATGAACGTTTCCCAGATGCCTCGAGTTCTAGGCAAATTATGTTCGGTGTATCTAAGTGAAATAAATGAAAGAAAAAAAAACAACTTACAACCAATAACCAAATAACATTAATGCACCTATCTGTAACTTAACTGTCTTCAACTATGATTAAAAGCCGCACATTCTCCCCCAAAAAAGACAATACGTACAAATATATGAATACTTGCTGTTATTGACAGCTAGTCTAACGGAAATACAACTAACAAAAATGCATGCAACAAGACAAATAGCCCTATGTCTATCAAATTAGTATCGTTTTAGTCCGGCCTATTTGTGTCTTGTAAAAATGTATAAAAAAAAGAGTTGAAAGATACCAAAGAGATTTTGACATGGCAAAACAACACTTTATAAAACACAACGTAGAAACCTAAAGACTTAAGGATGTACACCTCTGAGGAGCCAAAAATTTCTAGAATTAAACTTTCTTTTTTAACCTGATTTTTGGGTTTATAAAACTGTAACAAAATAATTGATGAAGAAAAAATTACATGGTGGTGCACTTCTTTTTTCGCTAAGGCCCTTTGAAAATGTTCAATTTTGATGATTTTCCCATTTTTCATCGATTTTTACCTTTTTTTAAGCTATTATCCTTACAAAAATCACAGTTCCACAATTAAACTTTTTTTCATACTTTCTACAAAGATGAAGTGGACCAATCTGAAAAATTTTACTTAAAAAAACTAGAGGTATGTGTTAATAAAAGAAAGTTTTATCATATTTTGACGCTTTTTTGTGTAAAATTTACCATGCTGTCAATTTTGTATTTTTGTGATATTTCTCAGTTTTAAGAACAAATTGCATATTATTTCAACTTTTTTGTTATAAATGATTGATTAAATACATATCTAAGAAATTTGAAAAGACCAAAATGATATGGGATGTTCATGATTCCTGTAAAATAATTTTTTGTATCTCTCAACCATTTTCTCAAAATTTCTGCTAAAAATAGACTTGATTGGTCGTAAAATTTGAAACCTGGATTACTCAAAAACCATTCATAGTAAATACACAATTTTTTCACAGAGTTATGTTTGATTATAATATTTTAAAAATTCATTGATAGTTCCACTTGTATCACATATTTTGGAACTAATTCAAGAACGAGATTTCAACGAGACTGAACGAGACTGAAAAGTCAGAAGAATACATCCTTAACAACACAACCCTATCTCAAAACCAGTGGTAATCGTGAAGAAGTGATATACAAGCAATGCAACCAATGCTTATAGTGATTTGTTACCTTGATTCTCTTGTAGTTGTATTTGGTAGACTTTTTTCCCATTACGTTATTAGTTTTAGGTGGTCATTTATGTTTCTTTTTAAAGGAGTAAGTATCTAACTCTTTTACTGTCTATTCTTTGATATATTGATTTTTAAGATATTACCTTGACACCTCTATTCTTCAACAAGTCAATCTTTGTGTTTCTGACGACTACATGAACAGATCTTGTATATGAGACACGTTTGTTTCCTCTGTTTTCATTCCTGACTTGAACATGAAATCTGCATGTACTTTTTGAATTTACATATTGGGACAAGGTATATTTACATGTTCCCATGAAATGTAACATTTGTCCGTCGAAAGTTCTGTAATGTGGATCGCCGCTCGCTGAACATGTACAGCTTTCTGGTGATAAAGTATATACAGAACATATCAATATTAAAAGAAACAACAAATTTTCAAATTATCATACAGCTGTTAGAATCACGTTTTAACAAATTTTCGTTAATAACTATATGACAATTAAACTAGAACCAGTCAATGTAACCATTACTACATGAACATGCACATTATCTACTAGATACTATTTTCCATTTATAATAATATATATATATATAAATATATATATATGGTATGTATTTCCATCTCCCTCAACAATATGTAATTATACTCTGATAACAATTAAAATTGTCTACCAAAATCAAGACATTTACCATGATCTATGAATTTTAATATTTACACATTGTGAGTTGTCTCTTTGGAACCTTTATCCAATTTTCTGATTTCTTTTTGACATGTTTAACTTGGTTTCTTTCTCTCTATTTGAAGCTCACTACCTTCGGTTAAAGTCTTATATAATTTGAAATAGTATGCATTAAATACACCATCGGTTTTCGTTAGTCCACTATGGTGAAATTGTCATCATCAGATGTTGACAAATCAAATTTTTTCGAACTCAAAATGTCTTCAGCTGATATACACTTACAGCCGATTGCATTAAGTTTGTAAGTATATCTAGTATATGTGGTCATTATTAGGTAAAGTATATTATCCTCAATTTGAAAACGTCTAGTCATACGGACAGGTAGATTGTTTATCTGTCGGACTAGTCTACTCTTAAAAGAGGGTGGTTTATCGTACCTAATAATAACTTCACTGTTCAGCTAGCAAGCAAGCTAACCACAGGTATAAGATATACCTACACACTCATTGCAATCGGCTGTAGCATGATGCCCTTTTTCATATAAGTAAACATTACTTACTGAAGCAAACGTTAATGCCATCTCCTGTGTATCCTCTTTTACATCTACATCTTCCTTTCTTGCATTTACCATTTTTGTGACATTTTCCCTTACAACTACCTGGTTTGCCTGCAAAGATGAATAAAGCGTTTTTTGGCTTTGCTCATTGTTGAAGGCCGTACGGTGACCTATAGTTGTTAATGTCTGTGTCATTTTGGTCTCTTGTGGACAGTTGTCTCATTGGCAATTATACCACATCTTCTTTTTTTTTATTTATCTATAATTACATTACGTCGTCCATCCAAAGCCATCATAGTAAGAAATTGGTGTTAACATTTAGAAATAAAACTGGAACGTCCCATTAATATCAAGAAGAGTATACATTATGTTTATTGTCGATGGCCGTACATATCATCCACGACATTTGAATTCAAGGGAAATATGAAATATCACAGGTTTTACGAATGAACTCTGCCTCTTTGCAGTCTCACCTATATAGTCCCGTGATAGGACTTTGTTTATTTGAAGAATATATCATAAAGGATAAGTGAAAATTATTAAATAGAGTGAATAGTTTTATTAAGCGATGTCGTTAACAATTTATTTCATAAATATAGTAGCGATTAAAATACAGTCGAAGAACATTTTCCTTTAGTCTTTTCAGAATAATGTTTTATTCATAATAGACGTCTAAATGAGATAACTTTCTTGGTGCAAAACGCAGGCAGAAGTGAAAATATTTTGCATTCCTAAAATTAATTTAAAAGAGATGCTGAAATATGTTACAGCCATAAAATAATTCTTCCATTATTTTACAAAACGAAAACTCGAAAAAAAACATGTTCCCTACAAACAAACGACATTTTGTAAATGGAAAAAATATGGTTCCTTATTACGTTTTGTAATTAGCACACAAAATATGTTTGACAAATGAGCACGAACTGCCTGTCTATATTCTAATTATTTTCATTGTTATTCTAATACATTTTAGCAGCTTTCATTGACTTTTGTTATATATTGTTTACCAATCAACATGGGGTAACGGAAACAGTCAAACTTTTTTAGGGTATCAGTGTACGCTTTGACCTATTAAAAACACGGTATTTGTTCTATTAGAATCGACATAATTCCGCCATGTTATGCTCTATGCTCATTTTAACATGGTAGGCCTTATATTTGACAATATTTAACACATTGCTACTGCTCAATGTAAAATATTGACAAATAAAATGCCTACCCATGTTAATATAAACATAGAGTATACCTTGAAATCATTATTCCTTAATTGATATGTATGTTTAAAGTTTCATTAAATTTTTTTATGTAATATTTTTTATCATAAAGCCGTTATTACTGGCCATCTAATTTACAAATTTCTAAAACTTTTTTTAAACGACTGACGTATCTAGTTTTTATCATTGAATGAGCTGAGATATTGAATGAACTTGGAACATCGCATTCGCTTATCTGAACTTGCATAATAAAAGTAACATCATTATTTAATAAAAGTTGGTATAGAGTTAGGGGAAATATATACAAATGACCCGGTACCTGTATAAATAGAGATCCTCCATGTACCACCACATATCTGCTGTTTATTTCCTGAGCATGGCATTTTGCAATCACTTTCTTTTCTTTTTTTGTTCTTTCGTAAAACATCACCACAAAAGCATTCTATCCCATACTATAAAAGTAATATAAGTTGTATCATAAGAAACACCTTTTGAATTCCATATGCTAATTAGATAAAAGGCAGTGTGAAAAAATCGTAAAAAAAAGTAAAATACCAAACTCCAAAGAAAATTAAAAACGGAAATTCCTTTATCAAATGGTAAAACTAAAAACGGAAATTCCTTTATCAAATGGTAAAATTAAAAACGGAAATTCCTTTATCAAATGGTAAAATTAAAAACGGAAATTCCTTTATCAAATGGTAAAATTAAAAACGGAAATTTCTTTATCAAATGGTAAAATTAAAAACGGAAATTCCATTATCAAATGGTAAAATTAAAAACGGAAATTCCTTTATCAAATGGTAAAATTAAAAACGGAAATTCCTTTATCAAATGGTAAAATAAAAAACGAAAATTCCTTTATCAAATGGTAAAATTAAAAGTTTAACCTAGTATTATAGATTCCTTAACCTATCACTTATGTGACAGTCGATATAATGCCATTATGTTGACATAATTATTTGCTTACGAAAGAGATATATAAATAAACTCATCATAGATACCAGGACTAAATTTTGTATATACACCAGCCGCGCGTTTCGTCTACAAAAGACTCATAAGAGACACTCGAATCCAAAAAAGTTAAAAAGGCAAAATAAAGTAAAAAGTAGTAAATATGCACCTTTTTCATCTTATGATTAGATACGAATATTCAAATTTGAAGGCATGTACATTGCGACTCCGAAAGCGTTGTGAGGTGGATTTTATTTATAAGCAACACTCATCCGGCTTAAGATTGGTAATCCCCCTGGGACTAGTCCGAATAATTTTAACGTCTTGAAAGGCTATTGTATTATTTTTGTTTTGACGAATAACTGGGACGTCATAACGTCAAAGTAATTTTCTGTTCGAATTTGAAAGATAATTTACTATTTCATGAAAACGTTTAGCTGATTAAGTTGTCAGACGTCAGTTAATTCATAAAAAAAATGTTTGTTCGAAACTCGGTAAAATAAGACGTACCTGAATCTCCGGATAATATAAATCAAATGTAACGGAAAGTCGGGTCTGTCAAATTTACCGAGTTTGGTGCAAAAACATATTTTGTCCTCATCTAAAATGATATCAACCAAACGTTTAAAAAAAGCATAAGATAATCGTCCGCCTTGGATGAAAATATAAAGTATTTTATCATTACTTTGAGAAATTGTAAGAGATATTTTGCGCAAACAAAAAAGAAAAAGTAGGAATTTGTATATATCCAAACATTTTCAGTTCTCAATGAAACTTATATAGTTAAATTGCATCTCAAAGTTGAGAGAGAAATTCCCTCTGATAGTCCCACCAAAAATGGCCTCAGTGTTACGAAGTCGCAGTATGGCGTCAAAGCAAAACAATAAAATAGTATTCAAGACGTCATAATTTCTACACTACACTGGGATATAATTTTCAAAGATTAACCAAAGGTTGCCTTAATCTAAAAAAAAAACAAACAAAAGACGTTAACGAGTCAAAAACATTATATGATAAAACGAAAAGACCTTGTTTCTGTGTAAGGTGATATACATATGAAATACAATTTAACAACTAATTACCGTATTTCACAGATTCATGAACACAAGCTTCTAACTTTCATTGACTTACCTCAACACCTGCATACTTGAATCCTTTTTTGCCACAAAACTGTCGGCATTTTTGAACTGTCATACTTTTGTCTTTCAGTACAGCTTTGGGTAATATTCTTTTGCTGTGATCCTGATAACAACCAATATATGCTGATTCTGTAACAAAATTGAATAAAAACCATGCAGATTAAATATTGTCAAGATAATGTGGAATCAATTTCCTTTTATCTCTAACAATAAACGTTTTACTACTTGGGTTAACCGTCAGCATACAAAGTCAAATTTAAAAGGATTAAGTATAGTCTAAAGGTAATGTTTGACTCCTAGAACTTGAAGATAAAAAGTATGAATCTATAAAAAAAAGTAAAAACGTCAACTAACCGCACATTTAGTATACAGTGTCGCCATTCGGTCACTTTTAACCAATGATAAAACTAGAAATGTATATGAGATAACATACAGATGCTTACTTTACTTCATTAGGTCTATTTTAAATAGTTGTCTCATTGATGATCATACCGGATCTTTTTATTTATATGTTTACGATAATCAATTATCTTCTATTAGTTTAATGTTCGATTAATGATAAAATGATGCATATAACGTTTACAATATTTTCTAAACATCTCTATAGTAAAAGTACATTCAAAAACAGCATGCATAAACATTCAATGATCCTGATTTGTCATATATATGTAATGTGGATGATAGAAATACGTACTCTTGCCTTTTTTACAAGATTTAACTCCGTCACCTTGGTATTTAGATCTACAGACACATTTTCCTTTTCTACACTTAGCCTTTTTATGACATTTATTCCTGCACTTTGGTGGCTTGCCTACAAAAATTATACAAAATAAAAATGAAAATTACCAACTGCCAAGGAAATTTCAAAACAATGGCTACATTAAAACGTCATACATTGAACTAATGGAATCAACTGACTTGATGCAGAATTGGAAACTAGCTGAAACTAGTTGCTAAGAGAACCATTTTTGCATAAATGTGGCTGTGATCCTCAAATCTTTTTCAACAGCCTCAAGTAAAACAGGGATACACTTGTAGGCTCCAAAAATATTAAAACACACGTGCATGTAACGAGTCTAAAAGCCTTGTAAAACCCAAGATAAGACTCAATTACCTCATCCCTTTTCAATATAACATTTCAACGTATTTTATTTGAGTAACACGACGGGACTCTCTGGTCCAGCAGGATCAGCTAACATTTACAAAACACCAGAGAACACTCAGTGCTTATCTAAGGTTCGCGGTGTTCATAGTTTAGTTCAGTTTTTCTGCTGTGTGTTTGTAACACGTTTGTCTGTTTGTCATCTTTTATTATAAGCGAAAGCACTGTCAGTTAATCAAGTCTGAATTAAGAATATGTTAAAACATCGGTGCTTGCACATGTTGAAGATTACACATCTACGACCTTTTTTGATTTGATTTATCATCCAACTGAATGGAAAAAATCCTTTGTTTCAAAACTGGTCGATATTTTTGTCTTTTGTTGTTATATTGTTATCGGCCATTGTGTTGTAAGTTTCACTTCAAAATGAGAGCAACAAGTGTCACTTCAGTATCTTTAGCCTCTACTTTTCAATCTTGAAAAATAAGTGGAAGAAATTATTTCGGCAGGAGTTTAATAAAAAAAAAAATAGAATACCTCTCAGTGTTGGCTTATATATATAACTTCCCAAGAAAATCATATAATACCGTTTAAATAAGAAACAAAACACAGACAGTGGTGCTCAGTAGGATGCTTGTTAAACTGCCAGGTAATATTACAGATCACCTAACATAAATAGACAAACCAAAGGAAATACCATAAGTTTCCTTCGGCTAAAATGATAAAATATCCGATCGGAAGTGATTTAAGATTTTTAGTCTTAGACTTTTTTCGGGAAAATTTTACCTTTTGCTTTCTGACAGCACCAGCAAGTCCCACAGCCAGGGTATCTTTTATTTATGCCTTTCGTGAACTTCCGTCCATGTTTTTCACATATCGATTTTTCTCCAAATAGTTTAATTGCCAATTTGTTTGCCAGTGTATAATGATAGCATTTCCAATTACTTGAAGCTGAAAAAAATTCCCGTTTCGTGATATATGTTTTCTTTATAAGACTTTGGCAAAATGCTGGTTAAGTTGATGTTTATAACTGATGAAATTCCCATACAGATATATTGCGTATTTTTATAGTTTTCTTATCCCAGGCATAGAATACCGTAGCCGTATTTGGAGCAACTTGTTGGAATTTAGGGATCTCAACGCTTTCAACTATATACTTTCTAACTATCTTGATCTGAGCGTCACCGATGAGTCTTACAAAACCCGTGTCTGGCGTAGTAACTTTAAAGCCGGATACCTATGGTAACTATTTAAACAATAGCAATGCTATACAAAATTATCTTGCATTTGGATGATTATAATGGAAATAAAATATTTGACCATTATTTTTACACCATTGTCCAAAACGAAAACTCGAAAAAAAACATGTTCCCTACAAACAAACGACATTTTGTAAATGGAAAAAATATAGTTCCTTATTACGTTTTGTAATTAGCACACAAAATATGTTTGACAAATGAGCGCGAACTGCCTGTCTATATTCTAATTATTTTCATTGTTATTCTAATACATTTTAGCAGCTTTCATTGACTTTTGTTATATATTGTTTACCAATCAACATGGGGTAACGGAAACAGTCAAACTTTTTTAGGGTATCAGTGTACGCTTTGACCTATTAAAAACACGGTATTTGTTCTATTAGAATCGACATAATTCCGCCATGTTATGCTCTATGCTCATTTTAACATGGTAGGCCTTATATTTGACAATATTTAACACATTGCTACTGCTCAATGTAAAATATTGACAAATAAAATGCCTACCCATGTTAATATAAACATAGAGTATACCTTGAAATCATTATTCCTTAATTGATATGTATGTTTAAAGTTTCATTAAATTTTTTTATGTAATATTTTTTATCATAAAGCCGTTATTACTGGCCATCTAATTTTCAAATTTCTAAAACTTTTTTTAAACGACTGACGTATCTAGTTTTTATCATTGAATGAGCTGAGATATTGAATGAACTTGGAACATCGCATTCGCTTATCTCAACTTGCATAATAAAAGTAACATCATTATTTAATAAAAGTTGGTATAGAGTTAGGGGAAATATATACAAATGACCCGGTACCTGTATAAATAGAGATCCTCCATGTACCACCACATATCTGCTGTTTATTTCCTGAGCATGGCATTTTGCAATCACTTTCTTTTCTTTTTTTGTTCTTTCGTAAAACATCACCACAAAAGCATTCTATCCCATACTATAAAAGTGATATAAGTTGTATCATAAGAAACACCTTTTGAATTCCATATGCTAATTAGATAAAAGGCAGTGTGAAAAAATCGTAAAAAAAAGTAAAATACCAAACTCCAAAGAAAATTAAAAACGGAAATTCCTTTATCAAATGGTAAAACTAAAAACGGAAATTCCTTTATCAAATGGTAAAATAGAAAACGGAAATTCCTTTATCACATGGTAAAATCAAAAACGGAAATTCCTTTATCAAATGGTAAAATTAAAAACGGAAATTCCTTTATCAAATGGTAAAATTAAAAACGGAAATTTCTTTATCAAATGGTAAAATTAAAAACGGAAATTCCATTATCAAATGGTCAAATTAAAAACGGAAATTCCTTTATCAAATGGTAAAATTAAAAACGGAAATTCCTTTATCAAATGGTAAAATAAAAAACGAAAATTCCTTTATCAAATGGTAAAATTAAAAGTTTAACCTAGTATTATAGATTCCTTAACCTATCACTTATGTGACAGTCGATATAATGCCATTATGTTGACATAATTATTTGCTTACGAAAGAGATATATAAATAAACTCATCATAGATACCAGGACTAAATTTTGTATATACGCCAGCCGCGCGTTTCGTCTACAAAAGACTCATAAGTGACACTCGAATCCAAAAAAGTTGAAAAGGCAAAATAAAGTACGAAGTAGTAAATATGCACCTTTTTCATCTTATGATTAGATACGAATATTCAAATTTGAAGGCATGTACATTGCGACTCCGAAAGCGTTGTGAGGTGGATTTTATTTATAAGCAACACTCATCCGGCTTAAGATTGGTAATCCCCCTGGGACTAGTCCGAATAATTTTAACGTCTTGAAAGGCTATTATATTATTTTTGTTTTGACGAATAACTGGGACGTCATAACGTCAAAGTAATTTTCTGTTCGAATTTGAAAGATAATTTACTATTTCATGAAAACGTTTAGCTGATTCAGTTGTCAGACGTCAGTTAATTCATAAAAAAAATGTTTGTTCGAAACTCGGTAAAATAAGACGTACCTGAATCTCCGGATAATATAAATCAAATGTAACGGAAAGTCGGGTCTGTCAAATTTACCGAGTTTGGTGCAAAAACATATTTTGTCCTCATCTAAAATGATATCAACCAAACGTTTAAAAAAGCAGAAGATAATCGTCCGCCTTGGATGAAAATATAAAGTATTTTATCATTACTTTGAGAAATTGTAAGTGATATTTTGCGCAAACAAAAAAGAAAAAGTAGGAATTTGTATATATCCAAACATTTTCAGTTCTCAATGAAACTTATATAGTTAAATTGCATCTCAAAGTTGAGAGAGAAATTCCCTCTGATAGTCCCACCAAAAATGGCCTCAGTGTTACGAAGTCGCAGTAAGGCGTCAAAGCAAAACAATAAAATAGTATTCAAGACGTCATAATTTCTACACTACACTGGGATATAATTTTCAAAGATTAACCAAAGGTTGCCTTAATCTAAAAAAAAAAAAAAACAAAAGACGTTAACGAGTCAAAAACATTATATGATAAAACGAAAAGACCTTGTTTCTGTGTAAGGTGATATACATATGAAATACAATTTAACAACTAATTACCGTATTTCACAGATTCATGAACACAAGCTTCTAACTTTCATTGACTTACCTCAACACCTGCATACTTGAATCCTTTTTTGCCACAAAACTGTCGGCATTTTTGAACTGTCATACTTTTGTCTTTCAGTACAGCTTTGGGTAATATTCTTTTGCTGTGATCCTGATAACAACCAATATATGCTGATTCTGTAACAAAATTGAATAAAAACCATGCAGATTAAATATTGTCAAGATAATGTGGAATCAATTTCCTTTTATCTCTAACAATAAACGTTTTACTACTTGGGTTAACCGTCAGCATACAAAGTCAAATTTAAAAGGATTAAGTATAGTCTAAAGGCAATGTTTGACTCCTAGAACTTGAAGATAAAAAGTATGAATCTATAAAAAAAAAGTAAAAACGGCAACTAACCGCACATTTAGTATACAGTGTCGCCATTCGGTCACTTTTAACCAATGATAAAACTAGAAATGTATATGAGATAACATACAGATGCTTACTTTACTTCATTAGGTCTATTTTAAATAGTTGTCTCATTGATGATCATACCGGATCTTTTTATTTATATGTTTACGATAATCAATTATCTTCTATTAGTTTAATGTTCGATTAATGATAAAATGATGCATATAACGTTTACAATATTTTCTAAACATCTCTATAGTAAAAGTACATTCAAAAACAGCATGCATAAACATTCAATGATCCTGATTTGTCATATATATGTAATGTGGATGATAGAAATACGTACTCTTGCCTTTTTTACAAGATTTAACTCCGTCACCTTGGTATTTAGATCTACAGACACATTTTCCTTTTCTACACTTAGCCTTTTTATGACATTTATTCCTGCACTTTGGTGGCTTGCCTACAAAAATTATACAAAATAAAAATGAAAATTACCAACTGCCAAGGAAATTTCAAAACAATGGCTACATTAAAACGTCATACATTGAACTAATGGAATCAACTGACTTGATGCAGAATTGGAAACTAGCTGAAACTAGTTGCTAAGAGAACCATTTTTGCATAAATGTGGCTGTGATCCTCAAATCTTTTTCAACAGCCTCAAGTAAAACAGGGATACACTGTAGGCTCCAAAAATATTAAAACACACGTGCATGTAACGAGTCTAAAAGCCTTATAAAACCCTAGATAAGACTCAATTACCTCATCCCTTTTCAATATAACATTTCAACGTATTTTATTTGAGTAACACGACGGGACTCTCTGGTCCAGCAGGATCAGCTAACATTTACAAAACACCAGAGAACACTCAGTGCTTATCTAAGGTTCGCGGTGTTCATAGTTTGGTTCAGTTTTTCTGCTGTGTGTTTGTAACACGTTTGTCTGTTTGTCGTCTTTTATTATAAGCGAAAGCACTGTCAGTTAATCAAGTCTGAATTAAGAATATGTTAAAACATCGGTGCTTGCACATGTTGAAGATTACACATCTACGACCTTTTTTGATTTGATTTATCATCCAACTGAATGGAAAAAATCCTTTGTTTCAAAACTGGTCGATAATTTTGTCTTTTGTTGTTATATTGTTATCGGCCATTGTGTTGTAAGTTTCACTTCAAAATGAGAGCAACAAGTGTCACTTCAGTATCTTTAGCCTCTACTTTTCAATCTTGAATAATAAGTGGAAGAAATTATTTCGGCAGGAGTTTAATAAAAAAAATAAGAATACCTCTCAGTGTTGGCTTATATATATAACTTCCCAAAAAAATCATATTATACCGTTTAAATAAGAAACAAAACACAGACAGTGGTGCTCAGTAGGATGCTTGTTAAACTGCCAGGTAATATTACAGATCACCTAACATAAATAGACAAACCAAAAGAAATACCATAAGTTTCCTTCGGCTAAAATGATAAAATATCCGAAGTGATTTAAGATTTTTAGTCTTAGACTTTTTTCGGGAAAATTTTACCTTTTGCTTTCTGACAGCACCAGCAAGTCCCACAGCCTGGGTATCTTTTATTTATGCCTTTCGTGAACTTCCGTCCATGTTTTTCACATATCGATTTTTCTCCAAATAGTTTAATTGCCAATTTGTTTGCCAGTGTATAATGATAGCATTTCCAATTACTTGAAGCTGAAAAAAAAATTCCCGTTTCGTGATATATGTCTTCTTTATAATACTTTGGTAAAATGCTGGTTAAGTTGCTGTTTATAACTGATGAAATTTTCATACAGATATATTGCGTATTTTTATAGTTTTCTTATCCCAGGCATAGAATACCGTAGCCGTATTTGGAGCAACTTTTTGGAATTTAGGGATCTCAACGCTTTCAACTATATACTTTCTAACTATCTTGATCTGAGCGTCACTGATGAGTCTTACAAAACCCGTGTCTGGCGTAGTAACTTTAAAGCCGGATACCTATGGTAACTATTTAAACAATAGCAATGCTATACAAAATTATCTTGCATTTGGATGATTATAATGGAAATAAGATATTTCACCATTATTTTTACACCATTGTCCTCGTGGTTTTAAGCCTTTTATCCATTTCAGGAATGAAGAGTTATATTTCGACTCTAACTGCATGCGGGTTTAATCGATCAAATGATACCACAAACTTAAAGCAAATAGATCTTTTATTGTGTCTTTTAAATTGGATATTAATGAGATCACTGATGATAAGCAATCTCATGATGTGATAATGTTTGATTAGTTCTTTTTTTTTAAATGTGCATTCACTAACAACTAAAAAAACAAGATTTATTTATTAGTTGCAATTTGCTATGTTTAAAAATAAAATACTTACGTTTCACTTTTTCACAGGATTTAACTCCGTCGCCTTGGTAATTCCTTTTACAAACGCATTTTCCTTTGATACACTTCGCTTTCTTATGACAGTTTTGCCTGCACTTAGATGTTTTGGCTACCATAATACATAATTGTTCAAATTATTAGCAACTGTACTAGTTGGAATTATTAATAAATTGAGATATTTTAAGCTTATGTAAATTAAAATTGAGAATGGAAATGGGGATTATGTTAAAAACACAATAAACCGACCAAAGAGCCGACAGCAGCCAAAGACCAGCAATAGACTTTTATATAATTGATCTGTAAAATGAACCAATATCAACAATGGTGGGAGGCGCTTCAACGCAATTTAGCACATACCAGTAGTAAAATAAATAGATAGTGGGGGATCAGTAATTAAATGTACTATTTGCTCAACCCATAGTAATTTCTTAGAAAAACTACCAAACCTAAATGTTGACGAAATGATGCTGCTTTGAACTTTTGTGTAACTCAGTTATAGCCGTTAACAACAGTGACAAAAGGCGGAACTTATGCATTACATATACATCCGTAAGCAACATTTTCTGATCTTATCGTAAAGGATATATATTTTAAGAATATGGACTTAATATTATCTTTTAAAAAATTATACGATGTATTTATCTTAAATGTGCTATCATAGTGCCGTGTTTACTAGTAATTTAGTTTCAAAATGTTGAACCTGTTTTCAAAACGACCGATGAAGTTGTACTAGGTAGTTTAAACTTCGATTAGCTTAAACATAAAATGAACTAAGAATATTTCAAAAGCGTATCTGACATGGCAATTTAATAAAGATCATCATCTCATTATATAGTAATATGTGGTGTATAGAAAGGGGAAATATATACAAACAACATGTTACCTGTATAAATAGAGATCCTCCATGTACCTCCACATATCTGTCGTTTATTTCCTGCGCATGGCTTTTTGCAATCACTTTCCTTTCGTTTTCTATCTTTTCGCAAAACATTCCCACAAAAACATTCGAATCCATACTATTAAAGTAATAAAGTTGTAGTATAAGTATCTCCTTTTCAGTAACATACACCAATGATACACCAGAGCAAGCATTTGTTACATAATAAAAATAGCAAAATTAAAGAAAAGTTCCAAACGGAAATTGAATTTTTTAATTCGAAAATTAAAAGCTGAAACAAATCAAAACATCAAAACTGGTAAACAACTCTTCAACATACATTTCCTTATGAAGAAAACGGTGGAGAAAAGCTATACATTTGTCTTCAATTGAATATAAAATGGAATGAAATTTACTAGTCTAAAATCCTTATACATGTACAGTAAGAAAAAAAGACCATGTTTGATGGAAGGTGATCTGAAGTACATTTTAACAACTACATAAGAATCTGTATTTCAAATATTCATAAGCATAAGCCTATAACTTTCATTGACTTACTTCAACACCTGCGTACTTGAATCCTTTTTGGCCACAAAACTGTTGGCATTTTTGTACTGTCATTCTTTTGTCTTTAAGAACTTTTTTGGATAAAATTCTTTTGCTGTCATCTCGATAGCAACCAATATATGCTGATCCTTTAAAAAATTGTGGGAAAACTATAGATTGAATGTTTTCAAGATATTTAATAATAAATTACCTTTTTCGTTTATATGTAATCATTTAAAGATGTTAAAACATACATGTACGCTTGGTATTGTGACTTTTAAATTGAATGTTAATGAGATCAATGATGATAAGCAAAGGTCACGATATGATAATGGTTTATTAGTTCTCTTCTGAAATTTGCAGTGACTACTACTCAAGAAATAAGATTTTTTTATAAGTTGCAATTTGCTATGTTTACAAAATAAAAAAAATACTTACGTTTCACTTTTTTACAAGATCTTACTCCGTCGCCTTGGTATTTCGCTTTACAAACACATTTTCCTTTTCTACACTTCGCTTTCTTATGACATTTGTTCCTGCACTTAGATGTTTTGGCTACTATAATACATAATTGTTCAAATTATGAGCAACTGTATTAGTAAGAATTTTCAATAGATGCAGATATTTTAAGACTATGTAGATTAAAAAGCATCCAATAGACTTTTTTATTATTGATCTGTAAAAATGAACAAACATTAACAATGCTGATAGGCGCCTCAAACAAAGTCACAATTTAGCACATACCAGTAGTAAAATAATCAGTTATGGGGGGGAAATCAGTAAATATAAAATATATGAATGTTGTTGGAAATTATGAAATTTATTTGTATGAGCTTTAGCAACAGGCCCAGCTTTTCTCTTGTTTTGTAGCGAATACAAATAAATTTTATATTTTCTGACAAATTACATATAATGTGTTTATCCTGTGATTACTCCCAACACTTGAAAATTTAGTTATTCAATCGAAATTGTTGTCTCTAATTTCTTTAAGAAATTGACATAGTTGAACCGTGGACGCGAAGAGGACCTCAAAATGAACTGGTTAGGAAACAGAAATATTCATTTTACCGCTTGTTCAACATGGAAGTGGACTAACAGGAGACTTTATTTGTACATAATAATTATAGCAGGATAATTAAATGTACTATTTGCCCAACCCATAGTCATCTCTTAGACAAACTACCGAAACTAAATATTGACAAAATGATACTGCTTTGTACTTTTGTTGAACTCAGCTATAGCCTTTACAGGTTAAAAAAAATGTGGAACTTATGCATTATATTTACATGCGTGAGCAACATTTGTTGCTCTTATCGTAAATGATATATATCCTATTTAGAATGTGGACTTAATATTATGTTTTAATAATTATACGATGTATTTATCTTATATTTGTTATCATAGTGCCGTTTTCACAAGTAATTAAGTATCAAAATGTCGAACCAATTTCAAAACTACTGAAGAAGTTGTATTGGATAGTTATACTTCGATAAGCTTAAAAATAAAATGAACTTAGAATATTTTAAAAGTGTATCTAACGTGGCACACAAATAAAGATCATCAATTCATTATATCGTATTATGTTGTGTAGAAAAAGGGGGAAATATATACAAACAACATGTTACCTGTATAAATAGAGATCCTCCATGTACCTCCACATATCTGTCGTTTATTTCCTGCGCATGGCGTTTTGCAATCACTTTCCTTTCGTTTTCTGTCTTTTCGTAAAACATTCCCACAAAAGCATTCGAATCCATACTATAAAAACGATATAAGTTGTATTATAAGTATCTCCTTTTTAGTAACATAGCCCAATCCTATATAACGTAGTGCAAACATTTGTTACACAATAAAAATACCAAAATTAAAGAAACATTCCAAACGGAAATTTAATTATTTAATTGGAAAATCAAAAGCTGAAACACATTAAAACATCAGAACTGGTAATCAACTTTTCACAGACATTTCCTTATGAAGAAAACGGTAGAAAAAAGCTATACATTTGTCTTAAATTAAATATAAAATGGAATAAAATTTACGAGTCTAAAATCCTTATACATGTACAGTATGAACAATAGACCATGTTTTTATTGAAGGTTACCTGAAGTACATTTTAACAACTACATAAGAATCTGTGTTTCAAATATTCATAAACAAAAGCCTATAACTTTCCTTGACTTACCTCAACACCTGCGTACTTGAATCCTTTTTGGCCACAAAACTGTTGGCATTTTTGTACTGTCATTCTTTTGTCTTTGAGTACTTTTTTGGATAAAATTCTTTTGCTGTCATCTCGATAGCAACCAATATATGCTGATCCTTTAAAAAAAATTGGGGGAAAACTATAGATTGAATGTTTTCAAGATATTGGGGGAAAACTAAAGATTGAATGTTTTCAAGATATTAAATAATAAATTACCTTTTTCGTTTATATGTAATCATTTAAAGATGTTATAACATACATGGGCGCTTGGTATTGTGACTTTTAAATTGAATGTTAATGAGATCAATGATGATAAGCAAAGGTTACGATATGATAATGGTTTATTAGTTCTCTTTTGAAATGTGCAGTGACTACTACTCAAGAAATAAGATTTATTTATTAGTTGCAATTTGATACGTTTACAAAATAAAAAATACTTACTTTTCAGTTTTTTACAGGATTTAACTCCGTCGCCTTGGTATTTCGCTTTACAAACACATTTTCCTCTTCTACACTTCGCTTTCTTATGACATTTGTTCCTGCACTTAGATGTTTTGGCTACTATAATATATAATTGTTCAAATTATGAGCATGTCTATTAGTTGGAATGTTCATTAGATGCAGATATTTTAAGACTATGTAGATTAAAAGGCATCCAATAGACTTTTTTATTATTGATCTGTAAAAATAAACAGACCTTGACAATGCTGATAGGCGCCTCAAACAAAATTACAATTTAGCACATACCAGTAGTAAAATAATCAGTTATGGGGGGGGAAATCAGTAAATATAAAATATATGAATGCTGTTGGAAATTATAAAATTTATTTATATGCGCTTTAGGAACAGGCCCAGCTTTTCTCTTGTTTTGTAGCGAATACAAATAAATTTTATATTTTCTGACAATGTACATATATTGTGTTTATCCTGTAATTACTCCCAACACTTAAAAAGTTAGTTATTCTATCGAAATCGTTGTCTCTAATTTCTCTAAGAAATCGACATAGTTGAACCGCGGACGTGAAGAGGACCTCAAAATGAACTGGTTAGGAAACAGAAATATTCATTTTACCGCTTGTTCAACATGGAAGTGGACTAACAGGAGACTTTATTTGTACATAATATTTATAGCAGGATAATTAAATGTACTATTTGCCCAACCCATAGTCATCTCTTAGACAAACTACCGAAACTAAATATTGACAAAATGATACTGCTTTGTACTTTTGTTGAACTCAGCTATAGCCTTTACAGAGTAAAAAAATGTGGAACTTATGCATTATATTTACATGCGTGAGCAACATTTTTTGCTCTTATCGTAAAGGATACATATCCTATTTAGAATGTGGACTTAATATTATGTTTTAATAATTATACGATGTATTTATCTTATATTTGTTATCATAGTGCCGTTTTCACAAGTAATTAAGTATCAACATATCGAACCTGTTTCAAAACTAATGATGAAGTTGTATTGGATAGTTATACTTCGATAAGCTTAAAAATAAAATGAACTTAGAATATTTTAAAAGTGTATCTAACGTGGCACACAAATAAAGATCATTATCTCATTATATCGTAGTATGTTGTGTAGAAAAGGGGGAAATATATACAAACAACATGTTACCTGTATAAATAGAGATCCTCCATGTACCTCCACATATCTGTCGTTTATTTCCTGCACATGGCGTTTTGCAATCACTTTCCTTGCGTTTTCTGTCTTTTCGTAAAACATTCCCACAAAAGCATTCGAATCCATACTATAAAAACGATATCAGTTGTATTATAAGTATCTCCTTTTTAGTAACATAGCCCAATCCTATATAACGTAGTGCAAACATTTGTTACATAATAAAAATACCTAAATCAAAGAAATATTCCAAACGGAAATTCAATTATTAAATAGCAAAATTTCAAACACATTAAAACATCCTAAATTAAATATAAAATGGAATAAAAATTACGAGTCTAAAATGTACAGTAAAGCAAAAAGGACCATGTTTTTATGGATGGTGATCCGAAGTACATTTTAACAACTACATAAGAATCTGTATTTCAAATATTCATAAACATAAGCCTATAACTTTGATTGACTTACCTCAACACCTGCGTACTTGAATCCTTTTTGGCCACAAAACTGTTGGCATTTTTGTACTGTCATTCTTTTGTCTTTGAGTACTTTTTTCGATAAAATTCTTTTGCTGTCATCTCGATAGCAACCAATATATTCTGATCCTTTAAAAAAAATTGGGGGAAAACTATAGATTGAATGTTTTCAAGATAATAAGTAATAAATTGCCTTTTTCGTTTATACATGTATGTAATCATTTAAAGATGTTATAACATACATGTACGCTTGGTATTGTGACTTTTAAATTGAATGTTAATGAGATCAATGATAAGCAAAGGTCACGATATGATAATGTTTTATTAGTTCTCTTTTGAAATGTGCACCGACTACTACTCAAGAAATAAGATTTATTTATTAGTTGCAATTTGATACGTTTACAAAATAAAAAATACTTACTTTTCAGTTTTTTACAGGATTTAACTCCGTCGCCTTGGTATTTCGCTTTACAAACACATTTTCCTCTTCTACACCTCGCTTTCTTATGACATTTGTTCCTGCACTTAGATGTTTTGGCTACTATAATATATAATTGTTCAAATTATGAGCAACTCTATTAGTTGGAATTTTCATTAGATGCAGATATTTTAAGACTATGTAGATTAAAAGGCATCCAATAGACTTTTTTATTATTGATCTGTAAAAATGAACCAACATTAACAATGCTGATAGGCGCCTCAAAGAAAATCACAATTTAGCACATACCAGTAGTAAAATAATCAGTTATTGGGGGAAAATCATTAAATATAAAATAGATGAATGTTGTTGGAAATTATGAATTTTTTTTGTATGAGCTTTAGAAACAGGATGCGCTTTTCTCCTGTTTCGTAGCGAATACAAATAAATTTTATATTTTCCAACAATGTACATATATTGTGTTTATCCTGTAATTACTCCCAACACTTGAAAATTAAGTTATTCAATCGAAATCGTTGTCTCTAATTTCTTTAAGAAATCGACATAGTTGAACCGTGGACGGGAAGAGGACCCCAAAATGAACTGGTTAGGAAACAGAAATGTTCATTTTACCGCTTGTTCAACATGGAAGTGGTGTAACAGAAGACTTTATTTGTACATAATAATTATAGCAGGATAATTAAATGTACTATTTGCCCAACCCATAGTCATCTCTTAGACAAACTACCGAAACTAAATATTGACAAAATGATACTGCTTTGTACTTTTGTTGAACACAGCTAAGTAAAAAAATGTGGAACTTATGCATTATATTTACATGCGTGAGCAACATTTGTTGGTCTTATCGTAAAGGATATATATACTAATTAGAATGTGGACTTAATATCATGTTTTTAAATTTATACGATATCTTTATCTTATATTTGTAATCATAGTGCCGTTTTCACAAGTAATTAAGTATCAAAATGTCGAACCTGTTTCAAAACTACTGATGAAGTTGTATTGGATAGTTATACTTCGATAAGCTTAAAAATAAGATGAACTTATAATATTTTAAAAGTGTATCTAACGTGGCACACAAATAAAGATCATCAATTCATTATATCGTATTATGTTGTGTAGAAAAAGGGGGAAATATATACAAACAACATGTTACCTGTATAAATAGAGATCCTCCATGTACCTCCACATATCTGTCGTTTATTTCCTGCACATGGCGTCTTGCAATCACTTTCCTTTCGTTTTCTGTCTTTTCGTAAAACATTTCCACAAAAGCATTCGAATCCATACTATAAAAACAATATAAGTTTTATTATAAGTATCTCCTTTTTAGTAACATAGCCCAACCTATATAACGTAGTGCAAACATTTGTTACATAATAAAAATACCTAAATCAAAGAAATATTCCAAACGGAAATTCAATTATTAAATAGCAAAATCTCAAACATATAAAAACATCAAAACTGGTAAACAACATTTTTTGTAATAAAACATATGTCCTAAATTAAATATAAAATGGAATAAAAATTACGAGTCTAAAATGTACAGTAAAGGAAAAAGGACCATGGAAGGTGATAGGAAGTACAATTGAACAACTACGTAAGAATTTACCGAATATTTTTTCAAATATTTATAAACCTAAGTCTCTAACTTTCATTGGCTTACCTCAACACCTGCGTACTTGAATCCTTTTTGGCCACAAAACTGTTGGCATTTTTGAACTGTCATTCTTTTGTCTTTAAGTACTTTTTTGGATAATATTCTTTTACTGTCATCTTGATAGCAACCAATATATGCTGATCCTTTGAAAACTTGAGGGGAAAACTATACATTTAATTTTTTGAAGATATTATATACTAAGTTACCTATTTCGTTGATGTGTAATCATTTAAAGATATTATTACATACATGAACTGTTCAACATTGTTGATCAATTTTTAAAACTAGTTTCTTTATCGTCCGCGTACCAACTTAAATTTCAAGGTACAATAAGGGCAATTTTATCCCCTCTTTTTGTATACATAAAAAAAGTATGAGAAAATCAAACAAAATACGTTCTTCGTAAATTATTAAGACTGTTTACAGTTATTTTTGACCATATAACACAAGACATATAGCTGCATACACCCATCTCAATTGGTTTCTTGTGGGTATTTGTCTCGTTTATATTTATACCGCATATTCCTTTTTGAATAGGTTGGTGGTTTCTTGTTCGATTCCTTGCTTATGTGATACACATAACGTTTACCGGAGTTTTGGGTCATTTCTATAGTTGAACTTAATTCAATAACACTAACAGTCAAACGAAAAACATATATGGCTTGTGATTTGTCACATATTGTGTTAGTGATGTTGGTTGTATTTTTTGTTAAATTAACATTGACATTTAAGTATAAACTGTGTAAAATATAAAACTACATACGTTTGACTTTTTTACAAGATCTAACTCCGTCGCCTTTGTATTTGCCTTTACAAACGCATTTTCCCTTTATACATCTGGCTTTCTTATGACATTTTCTCCTGCACTTGGGAGTTTGGACTGTAAAATGGACAAGTTATCGAAATATAAAGTTAAACGATTGTAATTTCATTTCTAAATGTTCAAGAAATTATTAATTCTTAATATATTTTTACCATAAATTTCAGCGATCTGCTCAAAATGTAATTAATTTGTCTATTATAATGTAAGTACTGAGGGAAAGTTGAATACAAATCATGCTTTACATGAAATATATGCAAGTGCATATCGTAGCCTTTTATACAAGATCTTACTTCGTCTCACTTGTAACCTGTTTCACACACGCATTTTCTATTTATACACTTAGGTATTTTATGACATATATTCGTGCAATGTGATGTCTTGCCTAAACTTTTTTGTTTTATTCTGACTTTGAAGTTTGAGAATGGGCTCGACAATTTCTTTTGTTGCTTTCTCAAGTCAGTCTTAATAACTAATAACACAAATAATAAAAATATTAGGAAAATTAAGAATTGAAATGGGGAAAATGGGGAAGATGTCAAAGAAACGACAACCGGACCAAAGAACACAAAACAGCCGAAGGCCACCAAACGGTTTTCAACGCTTCGAGAAAATTCCTCACGCGGGAGTGGTCCGTAGCTGGCCCGTAAATAAAATAGTGTATTGTATAAATCTGCAAACCTTTGATGTTTGTGCAAGATCTAATTCCATCACCTTTGTATCCGGATTTACAAACGCATTTTCCTCTTATACACTTGGCTTGTCTATGACATCTTCTTAAGCATTTGGGTGCTTTCTTAACTACAAACAAGACAATTGTTTTAATTGTGAGGTAGTGGAATAATTATAATTTCATTACTGTTCTTTGTGACTATTCATCTTTAATTGACCATGAATTTGAAGATCTACTCGACAACTGCTTTTGCTGTTGATTATAGCCATTCTAAATAAAAATGTTATTAGAAAAAAAGTATAATGATTTATATAAACTATACATGTGCGTACCTTTGATGTTTGTGCAAGATCTTATTCCATCACCTTTGTATCCGGAGTTACAGACGCATTTCCCTCTTATACACTTGGCTTGTCTATGACATTTTCTCAAACATTTTGGTGTCTTGTCTACAAAAGGAACAAGCGTTCGAATTATGAGATATAAATGTTGTGATTTCATGTTTGACATCGGTGAATATCTCATTTATGTTTACCCTAAATATCAACGATATACTCGTTTTTTGTCGATGAATAAGTCAGTCCTTATATTTTTTTAAATAAAAACATGTTAACCAAGAACTTGGGTGATATAAATTAACATGTATTTGACTTTTGTCCGTCGTTATTCTGTGGTTTACACTTTAAAATGAACTATCGGGTATTATACTATTTGATTAATATTCCTTTCTCTGTGCTGAGCGTTCTTGCGTTTGTTTGTACTGTATTCCTGTTTCATTTAATCCATATTTTTTAACATTGCCTTATAAGCGCGCGGTTTGGCTAGCCATAACACAAGATTCAACCCACCATGTTTTTCCTGCATGTCTTATACCAAATAGGAATATGGCAGTTGTTAGCAAAAAGTCCGTTTCTATGTATGTTGTCGTTTGCTTTTGTTGCACTTCAGTGTTTCAGTTGTTCCGTTTCTCATAGTTGATTTGTTTCCCTCGTTTTTAGTTTGTAACCCGGAGTTGTTTTCTCTCAATTGATGTTTTACCTTTAAAAAGCGGTATACTACTATTGCCCTTACTTTTGTTTACAACAATACACTTCGTCGCCTCGGTATCCCGCTTCACTGGCGCATGCAAATTGTCTATGACATTTATTCATTTAAATTTAAAAATGAATATGCACTGTAATCGTTGTAGTTTCTTTGTTGACACTGAGAAACGTTGTTTTTTTCTGACTTTTCAGATCGACAAAAAAAAAATACATTAAAAGTCGTAAATTTACAGTAGACTTAAAACGTGTTTTTAAATTACATAATGGCATGCACAGAATTATATAATTGATATTATAGATCCACATTTTAGGCTTATACTTATTCTATTGCATTGGATTTAGTGATTTACACTTTCAACTTTGTAACGCCACGTCATGACATCAATTTATTATTGATAGACATACCTTTGCAGGAATACACAACATTGACGTATTTGTGTGTCCCGGGACAAGGATCACCATACAGCCTGTTATTTGCAGCAACAGTGCATGATTTCCGCCCATTACAATTCTTCATTGTGATGCCAAGCGGTTTGTTCGTAGAACATCGAGTTGTTTTTATGCTTTTGTGTTTGCATGTTCTTTTATTAGATCTACCATACGTTGCCTGCATTATCTTGATAACTTGGTTCCATGGACATGACAATGTTGTTTTGGAGTCTTCGCAAATTACTTTCCTTTTGCTTGCTGGAAATAGAAATATACACATACATGTAGATAATGGAAATATTACAATACGTTTGACGGTCCATTTGCTGCCAAATGTCAAGTGAACGCATGCCGTATTTATTCAAATTTGATACAATATATACTTAAAGCGTGTTCCAGAACTACAGGTATTTCACAAAAATCAATACACATGTCTGGTATCTTAGAGGTATTAAAATTTCGTTCTATTCCTAACGAGACACCATCTAATAAACTACCGACAGGACCAACGAATTCTTCCGATGGCCATGTGACACCTATATAATCACAAACAAAAACATACTTGTAAACATATCAAGTAAAAACAGATATGCAACTACGTACCTGTGTAAGGTCTTTTTATCATTATTCTGGTTTTTTTCATGAATAAAAACACAGCAATTAAATGAAATGTATATATTCTAAACTTCTATATGACTGATCTCTTTGACGGAAAGAATCAATAAACGAATTCGAACTATTCGGTCTTCCCGTTGTAAGTTTCGTTTTTTTGTGCTGACGTTTGTTTAAATCTCAGTACATGCTAGTCACGCGGATAACATATATCCAACAGAGGTTAGATCGAAGGTCGTATAGATACGAATTCAAATGAGGTTGAAATATTGACTTGCACTAAAACATTAACGATATATGTAAGCTTATTTTGTCAAAACTGAACCAAAGTGACCGCTTTTCTAAATGAAACAAAATCGTGTTTTAATTGGTTGTCTAAAAAAAACGTGCCATAGCACGTCAATTATCAGATTACCGAGAGCACACTTGTAAATGATAGGTTTTTCTATTTGATTCAGATATCGTAATGCCACTGCTTGTGAACAAGTTATTACCTAGTTTATAACCGTTGTGAAAGTAGCATTGGATAGAAAAATCATTTTTTGTAAAATTACAACACCGAATCAATTAAAAAAAATCGAAAACTTAGCTACATTATTTATAAGCTTCGTTATTGGATAAATCCGTAATCCGATGGTACAAATTTTATTATTTATTAATGAAATGAAAATAGCCTTTTTTTTGCTGATGACGTACATTTTACCATAAATTGAGGACTTGATCAGTGGGTCGAGACAAAAAGAAAATGTCATCAAAACTCAAACTCTTTAACTAGTAAATTTGATGTATATTTTTTTCTACGCGTAAACATAATTCTACATTTTAAATTTTTATAAACATAAAAACAATTTTAAACTTTTGTATATAATACAAGATGATATTATTTGAACTAACTATTGAATTTTAATTCCGAGGAGCTGTCTTAAAACATCTGCATATATGTTAATTGTCTCCAACCTGATATGCATCAAATATATTCTGCTTAATCAATATTTTTGACTAAGAACACCAACACCTTTTTCCAACAGAACAATGAAAAAATAATCAAACTGAGGAGTAAAGAAAATGATAAGTTTATGTCAGCATATAGGTATGATGGTTATCGATTGATGCAAAATGTGTCTACCAATGTTCAAACGCATACAACCTCTTTTTTTATTTTAAGTAAAATGTTCCGTTTTTATTTAAATTAAAAAAAGATGTAAGTGCACAAAATTTCTAAATTATTTATCTTTAAAGGGAAGTAACCCTAACAACCAACCAAATGTCTAAAACACTGGCACTAGATATTTCACGTAGCGCTTTTAAAAATTCATCTTACCAACTGTCTGTATGACTATCACAAGCAACAAAAGGAAAACTCCGTGTCGTGCAGCCATGACTCCAGCCGTTTGAATGTCATGTGATTCGACGTTGCTTATGTACCCCTAATAAACCCACGTGTGAACAAGTACAATGATCAGAAATATTGATGAAAACGGGTACGTATCTGTCAATCTAAGTCAATATTATATATTGTCCTTCCAATTTCAAAAAGGTTTCAAACGAATTGGTGAAACAGGTTGTGTTGTTTACGCAGTAGATATATATAAAAAAAAAATACTGACAATAATTAAACTTAAAAATTTTTGATTGTATCAAAATTTGATAAATAGTTTTAATGTATATTTCGTTAAATATGTTATACAAAATTATCAGTAAATTAAATAAAGTAGCATGAGTTGGTACATGTTACTATGATTGTATCTTCTAGTAGGTTATAGGCTATCTATATTAAAATGCTAATATGTGTCCATTCGTCAATACCAATTTAAACATACATCTCTAGTTACCGTTTCATGTATCTGAAATTATCATTATTTATTGTAAACCACTATAATACAATTGTTTCCCCAAGATTGCATCTCCTTGTGTTGAATACGTAACACATGTTTTAATTATGTTTTATACAATTATATTTCAAATAACTTACATTGTACACCGACGCATGTTGAATTGAAATTTTGTATTGCTTCGGTTTTGTTCGAAAAATACTTTTACGAATTTACACATGTAGAAAAAGCCATACTGAAAAATTTTAATAAGTCTAGTTTGATAATACTTTTTAAAAAATGAAAATTCAAACAGTTTCTCAAAATTGAAGACTTAATTTTATTAATCTTTAAAATCTGTATGAAATGGATGCTTGTGATTCGTTCATTATGTATTGAAAAACAGACATTAATGTCTGTTTCATTTTGGTCTTTTGTGGACAGTTGTCTCATTGGCAATCATACCACATCTTCTTTTTTTATATATTTGTTGGTGTTTTTTTCTATTAAAAAATTCAAAACGAGGAAACATGATTTGAAAAGAATTGAATATGGTGCTGATTATGACGTTTGAAGCAGGGAAGAAATCACTTAACAAAAGTCAATTCAGAAGTAATCATGTTCTTAAGAACATTCATTATGTATTCAAATGGCTCTGATCTTACAATGCATGCTTTTGAAAACCCACTTGGTCTTATGCGTTTTTGTTGTCTTTCATTTTATCTAAAATAAATACAAGCTTTTTTCATTGTAGGTTTCCCACGGCGATATAGACAAAGGGAAAATTGAGATTCGGACGAAGCATCAGAAAAACAATTGCATTGTTGTTATTCAATGTTAGATTGTGATCGTCCTGAATATGTTTCTAAAATATCACTAGACTTCGTTAAAATCAACTCGATAAAAAAAGATTGTGTTTTATGGAAATAAAAAGACAAACTCCTATATTATATAATATATGTTGAGTTGATATGACGCTAGAAAAAAGTAGAATGACAAAAATACAGTACTCCAACTTCCAAGGAAAATTTAAAACGGAAAGTCCGTAATCAAATGACAAAATAAAAAACTCAATCACATCAGACAATTAGATATCAACTGGCATATTCATAAATTGTTTCAGACATTTTCTTGTGTAGAAAATTTAGAATTAAACCTGGTTTTATAGCTAGCTAAACCTCTCAGTTGTATAACAGTCGCATAAAAAGACATTTTATTGACAACGATTTGTGATCAAAACAAACAGACATAATAGGTAAAAATGTCAAAAATATGGAACCAGCAGTCAATATTGTCTATAATCTTAATCACATTGTATAATCAAAATAAAAACAAACAAATGTGTGAACAAAAAAAAGGGCATACAGACAAAGCACATAAGCAAAAACGAAAGACAAGAATAAAAAAAATACCAGGGCACAATAACTTAAACTTCTATGTCTTGTTTTATTACTACTGCATTTTTTAGCTAACTTGTAGTTTCTCTTTAAAGTGTTATCATACTTTTTTCTCAGAAACAATTGCAAATACTACAAACTTGATCTCTTTGATGTTTTGACGAAAAGAAGAACGCTATTAATTTCATATGAAAACGTTCTGGTAAAATGTAAATAACAAAAAAAAAAAACAGAACTCCGTGGAGTATTCAAACGGAAAGTACGTAATCAATGGCTAAATCAAAACCTCAATCACACCAAACGAATGGATAACAACTGTCATATTCCTGACTCGGTACGGACATTTTCTTACGTACAAAAATGGTGTATTAAACCTGATTCTATAGCTAGCTAAACTTCTCACTTGTATGACAGTCTTTGTAGAAAAAGTCTAAATATAAAATATATACAAATAAATTGAAATACACAGAGTCAGAATATAATGTTATTCTTTGTTTCATAATAAACCAAACGTTGGGAAAAGCAGGCTATACATGTACAGCTTTTGAGCAAGTTTTGTTAAATGTGGATATGTAAATGAATTCCCGCGTATCAACCTATATTTATTTTTCTTCTGGCTGAAACCGTCACAGGAACATGTCTACTCTCTGTATATGATATATCAACATAGATCAGATAAGATCAGGAAAAAGACCCAAAATAAGCGATTGATGAGAAGCAAAGACTAATACTTTAGAAATTGAGTTTTTAAGGAAATGCAAATACATCGAGAAGACAGCAAAAACCTATTTGCCGACGTAAGGAATCTATTGATTAAGTTGTTTGATGTTCTGGAGGGCTGCCAAGTCTCACGTTTAATACTCGCTCATGTTCATGCTTTTTTGGTGGCATTTTCCTTTGATCTATTTTTTTTTCTCTTTGATCTTGGCTAAATGTACGCATTTGCTTCATGAAAAATTGGCACAACTGGTTTTTTTAAGAATCAGTATTGTTCTTTGCTTTGACATTACAGGGCAATCACTATTAATTTCTGTATAGTTGTGTGTATCACATGATGATGTAAATACTGTTCATACATGTATGAGGTTATGAAAGAGAGAACTAGTATTTATTGATAATTGATTGTTTTACGTTCAGTGGCAAATATTTCATAAATGTTCAGGATGAGAACTTATTAATAATAACCATGATTATCAGTAAGTATGCTGTACTAGGGGTCGACCGGAATGATGGACTAGACATTAGGAATGCCGCTGGAACATAAAGGTACATTTGATAAAAATTTAGCCTTACAATGTGTCACCTACATATACGGTCATACAAAGGGCCTCGGTGGCCTACTGGTCCACGAAGTTACTACTGTAATCACTAGCCAGTCAACACTGAGGTTGTGAGTTCGAACCCCGCTTGTGCAGATGCACTCGACTTCAATCTTAATTGACTACCATTGTCAGTTTCCTATCGAAGGTCTGTGGTTTACTCTGGGCACTGGTTTCCCTCCACAAAAACATTTGCCGCATTGGGATTTGGATAATAGGACAAACAGATGTTCAATGTTGCTCTTTTGTTACGACAGAATCCTTGCCAATATGGAGCGTCTGTATGACTGTTAGGGATCATGTATAAACACGCGGCCACGTCCGGTACGATGTCTGTCCAATATACCCTCAGAGGCAGTCTCAATTTTCTGTCCTTCAATCCGGGCGATATCTTTCTTCAGGACCTACTAATTATATTAATTATTTAATTTACATGATTTTTGCCCTGAACATGCATGAAGTATCTACCACTAGACGTAAAGCAAACTTCAATTAATAAATAAAATTCCCTTTTAAGCAGATTGTTTAAATTTACGAAATAACTAGTCACACTCTCAAGCAATAAAGCAAAATGCTATAAGATCGTAGATTGCCTACTATTTATGGGATATCATACATACGTGTACCAGACGAGTAGTGCTGTCTTTTCTATTTAATTTGTATACTCATAAGTGAAAATAAAAACAAGTCCTGACATGTCTGATACCCGATTTTATGAACTGTATTTTTGATTTAAAAGGCTTGCACATGTGTTGCTCTGTTGAGTTGTCGAACGTACTAAGGTGTCGGACTAATGGGATGAAGAAATAGCCTGTATATATATAAAAAAAAAATGAAATTATATCGCGTCAAACTATTTTTTTTCTAGATCTGATTGCAAAGTGTCATTGATATAGCTTTTCTTGATATGCATGTATTGTCATTCACATAACTGTATTTGACTTTCAATCTTAATACTTATAATCTTTTATTCAAACTAAGATAATCGAAATGGAAAAAATAGGTGTCATTATCTAATTAAGTGAATTTAAATTAAAAATTGGCACAGAAAAAACTTAACCATTTAATTATAAGAAAACGATTTTATTTCAATAATATTTTTAGTCAAACAAACTAAGATAGATGTAAAGGCATCCGATGATACCAGGTCCAAATTGGTTCCAGTGTTAACTTTGCAGTACACATGTAGTGTGAATCAGAATGTGTGGTAAAAACTGAGTAAAAATACAAAATTTGATTAAAATCATTTTGCGCTTGTATTTCAACAAAAATTGATATAAAGGTACACTACGTGTTTAATAAATGCACTGAATATTGTACTCAATAAAATTAAATAGTCTTTATAAAACATATGTATTTAATAACAGTTGATAATTTCAAATATTGTATTAATGTATAATTAAAATTTGTTCGTCGCAAGTTATCTACTGGTAATATATTAACTAGAAATCAATTTAAAGTATCAATCTGTCGTTTCAATACAATATGATAAAGAAAGAAACGAATGTAGCCCACGTACTACAGAACAGTTGTTACACCTTACTGGGGTATAAAATGCAGTAGTTTAGAACAGCAATTGCAAAACGGTTGTCTACCAGTCATATACACAACAACAACAGTCCAGAAACATCTCAACCACCATGAAGGTTTTCGTAATACTGTGCGCCTTTGCTGCTTGTATGTTTGCCGCCGGTAAGTCTCTTGTAAAAATATTTTTTTTTAATTCATTTCATGAAGTATTAAAATATTTTCTAAGATTTATATTTTAATTTATCGATTTCTACTGATATTTTAGTTTTTAACACGATACCTTTTCAAACTTTTATTTGCAACTGTCTTAAGTCAGGAACCTGTTCGGTGTGAACCAAGGCTCCGTGTTAAGCCGTGTTTGGCCCGTAATGGTTAAATTTTACAGCACTCATACGACATCTTCGGATATCTATTCAATTCTGATGATTAAATAAATTTAATTTTCAAATTGCTACGCCAAAATATATTTTTTCGGAAGACATGGTAAAATCATTTTTTTAATTTTTTTTTTTTCATATTTTATTGTTTCGTGAAAGCAACTTGTAATAGACAACTTATTGTTCGATTATTAGCATAATGGAGAGAAAGGTAGCATGCAATTTTAAATCTTAACATATTAAAGGCTATGATAATTAATATAATCATACAAATAATTTATTGATTGTTAACGTACAGTCACAAATATTTCATTATAATTCAATGCATATTAATTCACTAGATGTATTATAATCGCAATAAATATATTAAAAAAGTTTGAAAAACAAAAAATAATCATGTTTAAATAGTAATAATTTAATACTAAAGGTAGATATAATTTAACTATCAATGTGTCCCATAATTACATTTCATTAAAGTAGAGACAAAATGCATTTAAGAATCGAATGCTTCTTTTTGTAACTTTTTGTGACCAAGGTACATTTTGTATGAAGCGTGGAAGCGCTTCATTCTAAAAAGGTACGCACGGTCAACGCTTTTACAACCCTATGAAGTTACAAAAAGAAGCATTCAATACTTATGTTTATATTGTATAGCTAGGATCATAAAAACACGATTTTTATCAAGTTTTTATTGAATTTACCTGTGCATTTTATTGTGAGACCTCGTGTCATCATGAATGAAAAATCTTATTCTGTAATGAAGTTGATTATGAAGGAATAACGCGAGATTGCAGTGCAGTCATTCAGAATAACGTATTATAATAAAACATGCATCTAATGTAATTATATTTAAATGATTCTATCTACATGCCGATTACGCAATGTTATCGTCATTATATGTTTTAAACATCTATGAAAAATAAAGTGTTCATTAAAAACTAAGATAACTTGCTCTTTTTTATTGGTTGTGTTTTTCTGTTTTTTGTTTCTGCTTGTCTGTGTCACAGTAATTTTTATGTGACACAAATATAAAAACAAAGATAAGCCTATGTATAGTGTATCATATTTTTTGTATGTCTAATGTTTGTCAATAATAACAGTCTTATGATGAACCTGAGTTGAACTCAGGTCGTAAATTCTTTTATAAATACATTGTTCAATATTATTTCAAAACTGTATAAATATGCTGCACACTGGAAAGGGCAAATTACATACTCATCGATTGTCACGTGTCATTATTTACATTAATTTGTGTAGCTATACAAATATAATGTTTGCAGTTTGTTTGTATATTCATATGCTTAATATTTGCATTTTTGTCAGAAAAATAATAGTCTAAAATTGATTTTGATAAATCTGAAAAGTATTAAATTTAAACTTGAAAGTGCTCGGCCAATTGTAATCTTAACCTATTAGTTCCAGAAAAGATCTGTAACTTTTAAAACAGAAAAAGAAGTAAAATTAAGAAGGTCTTGACCTCATTTTCATTTTTTTAGACGAAGGAGAAATGCAAATCACTTATATCAAATACATAAGAGTGAATAACTCTCATATGGAGTCTCCTAATAGCTTCGGTTAAAATTAAAATCCTAATCCTGAAGATGTAACGAGCAATTTGGTAAAATAAATTTGTCGTCATCTTTTACGGTTGTGAAGGAGTAGTGACCACAAGAAAAACAGTGTTTGGGGAGATAACTATTACAAGGTAAAGTATTTTGTTACGCGGTTGTCAATATTTAAAGCGTAAAAACTATACGATACCATATTCCAAATATCTAAGCGACGTCTTTTGAAACGCAAGAAAAAAAATTAGGCGGAAGAAAAATAATAATCAGAACAAAATTAACAGGTCTCTCCAAGGAAGGGTGGAAAGACCTAATAAATGAAACCGGTAAAAGAAAATGGATAACAATAATCCATGTTGAATTCGGCAGACATTAAATTTAATTGTATTAATTTACAGGAGATCCTGTGCCTATGGTTGATCCTCCTGTGATTGATCCTCCTGTGGTTGATCCTCCTGTGATTGATCCGCCTGTGATTGATCCTCCTATGATTGATCCTCCTGTGATTGATCCTCCTGTGGTTGATCCTCCTGTGGTTGATCCTCCTGTGATTGATCCTCCTATGATTGATCCTCCTGTGGTTGATCCTTTTGTGATTGATCCTCCTGTGATTGATCCTCCTGTGGTTGATCCTCCTGTGGTTGATCCTCCTGCATTGGAGAAAAGTGGTAAGGAAGATACTTTTGTACTTAATTTTAAGAATGTGCACGAAGCATCCACTATGTTGTATTTGTAAAAATATTTCATACGTTTTTGTCGAATTTATCTTCGTTCAAAATGCTCAGACAAGTTACATTTAGTTTTTTGTTATTCAATATATAAAGTCATATTTTATCGTATCTCTTGTTTTTTCTCTCTATTTCGTATCGTTAATTATATCTATGCATAAATGTGACTTTTAATAAATGAAATTAATTAAAGCTATATTATACTTGTTTCGTTTATTTTATATACGCTTTAATTATGTATGTCTATTCTTTGTAAAATATGAATTTAGCAAAATCATATATCTTTATATTTTAGATGCCGTTGTGGTTCCGGACGCGCCAGCAGTAGCTGTAGAAGCGCCAGTAGAAGCAACAGAAGAAGGTGTGTATCAATTGATTTAAGGTGGTACCCAACACCTTGATTAAAATTAATTTGTCTCGTTTATTTTTCATTTTTTCCATTTTTTTTTACAAAATATATATGTGACCTTTTACAAAAATATAAAAATTTAAAAAGTTTTGAACCAACAATTTCATCAGAAAACTTTCATTTTGACAAACACTAATTTTGATCATTAGTAAGCTTTATATTTCGGAAACAATACATTGTGATTAAAACGTTTATCTTATTTTACAGCGTTATCTCCCTGTACTCAGTGTTAGGTACCACCTTAAATAAATGGTATCAATCTCAAACCAGTTCTAAGAGTCGTCTTGTTTCAATCTCATTATAACTTTGACATGAAAAACAGCTAAAAAACGTTTTTGTGTTTGATTAAGAGTTTTGTCATTAATTTTGTGTACACGTACCCTAACTTTTCGTTTCCATTACATTAAGTTGTGTTGATAACAAATAAGGTTTCCTCGTGTTTTATAACGTAACCAATATGTAATAGAATTGAGCATGAAAACGGGGAATGTGAACACTATCCGACGAAAGAGTCTAGAACAGCCGAGTTCCATCATTTTGATATTTTACACAGGGAAGAAATCCCGAACCCGGATTCTGATTACATGTTATATATCTATATCTACATTACATTATGAAACATATTTCCCTATGTTCATTCTAGCCATCTCTCGTTCATTGTTGATTATACATATTCAATTTAAAATTTGATAAATAAACCCACCGATTATTTATAACTGTATGTAAATATTACGCAGATTTATTAATTTTAGCCATGTTTCTGATTCATGCATATTAGTTACAGACAACCAATTCAAAACCTCTTTATGATCAAAAATATTTTGTCAATATTCACTGTTTTTTTAAACATTTTACCTTATTTTCTATAAAGTTTAACTTCATATGTTTGTTCTGAGTTGTACATGTCTGCCAATCAGTTGTCATCCAATGTTTAGTCTTTCATTGAAATACCATCGTTCGGAAGGAAAGTGCTACTAAGATAACCCTTCGTTTTCTGGAAATCTTAAATGATAATACAAGGAAGCTCATTAATCCTCAATTTGTAGTGCAAGGTCATGCACAAAAAATGTTTGGCTTAAAATGATCTATATATAGTATTCTTTCAACAAAAGTTTTATTTATGCAAATTTGTTTGTTATTGTAATATGTTAGGCTTTAGCAAAAGTACTATATTCGTCGGGGAAGGGCAACTTGTTTTATGTTCTAAATAACATTAGTTGAATCAGTCGTCTGACACCTCTATGTGGTACAAATCGTACACGTGTGGGATTGAATTTATCAAAATGTTCCTTTTTAATTAGTTGATTATCCTATATCTTCTTAATTTTAGTTGCTCCTGTGTCTGTGGAAGCGCCAGAAGAAGCAAGCGAAGAAGAAGGTGTGTATTGTATAAACTTAACAAATTGTTCTAATCTCAAACCGAGGCTTATTGACGTCTTGAAATTGCAACCAGACACATTAGTTTTTGTTCCATGTCTATTACAGATTACATTTCTGACTTGATCGTCTTTCATGTTGTGTAACTAACTTTTTTCTTGTTAATTGTGAATATATAACCTTATATTTGATAATAATGGCTTTGTAATACTTAATGTTAAGTTGTCTTTATATATAATTTTTATGTTAATCAAAATTGGTTTGCATCATATCCGTATAATATGCCACGCAATACATTACTTTTTATAGTACTATCTAACGAATATACTTATACTCCTTATGGTTATTTAAGACTCTTAGTTTTGTTTTTCGTAAAAAAAAATTTTCGTTTGAATAGTTTAACATTTTTCTTGTCGGGACATTTCATAGCCGACTATACGGTGTGGATTTTCTGTTTTATTGAATGCCTATAGTTGCTTACTACCACTTTACCTGAACTCTAGTGAATGATCTCATTGGCTATCATACCACATTTCCTCATTTTTATATTCGCATGTGTACTGTTTCTGTATCTTACAGAAAGTTGTCGGGTGAATTTGTAATTATTTCATTTTTTTCCTTTATAGTTTTTTGTTTGATGATAATACGTCTGGGTTGTTCTGCAAAGTAAGAATGCAAATAAAAATAGATCCTTGTTTCTATATTCATAATTAAAAAAAAAGCATTGATTTAATTTTGATATTCAGATGGTGACAGCAGCAGTGAAGAAGAAGAAGAGGAAGAAGAAGGAGGAGATAGTGAGGAATCATCATCAGAGGAAAAAGAAGAAGGAGATGATGAAGATGAAGAAGAAGAGGCAGAAGAAGGAGATGATGAAGATGAAGAAGAAGAGGCAGAAGAGGAGGAAGAAGAAGAAGAAGAGGAAGAGGAAAAGGAAGAGGAAGAGGAAGAAGAAGAGGAAATAGAGCAAGAAAAAGAGAGAGAAACATCTGCTGATAATAGTGATGCAGTTGAATAATCTTCATTATAGAGTACTTGTGGTGATACATTAATAACTAGCGTTAATAAACATGCTGCGACTCAGTAAAACATATATATTGAAAAATAGAGAGACATTTATTGTTCAATTTATTAATAAAGTATGCAACCACATATAGAGCATACTGTTGTAAATCATATCATATACAATAGTAAACACACTGTGCTAGACTTTCCTCGGCGTCTTTATAGAAGAGGAGAAAATTTTGATTTCGTGTCTGTAAAACTTACCCGCATCAAATTGTTATAGATACGCAATCGAGATTCAAATACATCACAAGATATTAAAAAGATGTGGTATGGTTGCCAATAAGACAACTATTTATTGGTCCACATGAAGTGGATTATAAGCACTGTTGATTTGTTGTCGTGTTATTCAATACCATATCTGTTAAGATAATGCTATTCATATACACAACTGCAGTTACGACATCTGTAAACTATATCTGTGTCTCGACTCAAAAAATATATAACGACAAGATTTAGAACAACCTACCAAACAAAATCATGTTATTCTAGTAAAAAGTAAAATCGCAAAAAAAATCCGAACTAAGAGGAAAATTAAAAAAGGAAAGTCACTAATAAAATGGCAATTGTAAAATCAAAAGCTCAAACACATCAAACGAATGGATAACAACTGTCATATTTCTGATTTGGTACAGAATTTTCATATGTAAAAAATGGTAGATTAAACCTAGTTTTATAGCTAGCTAAACCTCTAAAGAGCTTGGATAGCTCCAGATCACATGGCTCTTTAAAAAATGACAACACTTGCCACAACATACATCTTCAATACCATTTTAAATTCTTTATTCGTTTGATCCCTGTAGTCAATTCACTAGATTTTTCTAGAAAGTTGTCATGTCATTTTGAAATTACTTTTAATGAATGTCTTTGCAATACAAAGCTGATTTTAGAAGTTAGTTTAAAGACTGGTTTGCTCGAAGTCTACAGAGATATGTATCCCGATTAAAACGCTTACTATATATATATATATTTATATATATATATAAAAATAACACATATGACAAGCAAGAACCAACGACAACATGTTATAGTCTTGGTATCTATGCAATAGTTGCCACTGGACGTATAAAAACAAATAATTGAATGAAGTCACTAGGTAACTAGTAACACAGTTTTCGATGGGATCAATATTTTGCATTTAAAATCGCAGCCATCTGTTGTCATAAACAAATATTGATACTTCAATTCGACTTTGTACTATTCTATATTTAAACAGTGTAAACTTTGTTTAAAACATACGTCGTTAACAGTGATCTCCATGGGGTGTTTAACGATGGCGCCCCTCCTTCGTTCAAATGTCTTGCGCCATCGTCAAATGACTCGCGCCATCGTTAAATTGTCTTGCGTCATCGTTAAATTGTATTCCGCCATCGTTCAAAACTTCATCGTTTTTTGTAGCCCGACGCCATTTTTTTTATCAATTATAATCAAATGCATGTAATTGCATAACCCTTAGGCTTTTTATGTTATAATCCAATACAGTTCTTACGCCTGAGGGATATCTGGATTAAGATCGCTAATCACTTGTACCTGAGCTTGTACAGGTAGATCAACAAACCAGACAGGAGAATACTATCTGAGGATAGACGATCCATTTGTCGAATTAATCAACTAAGTTTCAGCAAATGATTATGATAATTTAGATTAAATAAATAAATTAATAATCCAGTTATAAAGAAAACAGTTTAACAAGTCGAACACGTGCTTTATTTTGACTTACGCAATCAGCATCCCCCTTTTTAAAGAAGTACAAAATAAGACGCAAAACAGTAAATATAATTTCATTGCAAATAACTCGAGTACTGCTGTAACAATAATTTAGAATTACTTTAAAAGTTTAAAAGTAAAACCTTAAATATTTCCTGTAAAGAAATATCGTATCGTAATTCCGAATTCATTTCGTATATTACAATCAAATTTATACATCCGCGTTTCCGGTTTCTAGGATTCAGACTCGACAGATGCATGTTGCACAGCATCAATTTGCCAGATAAAGTCATTAAAAACCTTTTCATTTATCAACGTTTGCTTTACAAATCTCTTTAACCTTTTACATAACCCGTACGAATCGTTTTGTTGTTGCTGCAAATCAAACATACCGGTAATGGGTTCTGAATTTGACAGTGTCCACGAAAAATAAGCTCCACATTGTATGATTTTTAACCCCCATAACAATTACCAAAAATACAAGAAATCTACATGGGGACCTTCATGACAGCTTTTGGTCATTCTCGACTAAGTGGGGACCATGAAGACTTGGCATTTGAATGGTTAAAAACGACAATAAATGAAAATATTGATACTTTTAGTTCTATAATGAAAATTCAAATAAATATAATTTAAATACGCAATGAATTAGCATGTTCACCATTCCTTGTATGGAGGGATAAAATACTTCCGATCGCGCTACACTGTACAGCGTAGACACGGTTTGTAATGGTGAAAGTTCCTCCATCGTTCAATTTTCATCCATGGAGATCCCTGCGTTAATATCAACAAAAAAGCAATTTTCATAAAAATTGCTGGATGCTAACTGTTAATGCACACAAAAAAAGATAACTAGCATCGTGCTTTTCTCCGATTGTTTATGACGTCTAGACACTGTTGGATGTGTACCGATAGATACTTTGCTTGGGAGAGCAGGATTTATGACTAGTGTGAAGCTAGCCGTCGATAGCAGCCGGCGTTAATATTCATGAGGCCAACCTTCAATAATATTCATGAGCCGTCAATAATATTCATGACATGACTTGCGATCGAAGAAGTGTTGTTAGAAACTATGAACGATCATTATGATTAAATAACGTTCCTATTTATATTTGATATTGCTTCAAACAGGCATGTCAATGGGTGTCTTCTTCGAGGTCCGCGTTTACTTAATCAAATTTGGGTCTTCTGAAAGGTCTGTGTCTTTAAACAACATTGTAAATGTAACAAAAACAATGTTAATGCTTCCATAAATATAAAACCAAGTAATGGTCTATTAAAAGTCTGTGATCAGAGAAAAAATGTAAACTGAAGCAATAATAAATAAAAAAAAAATATGATTAAAAATAGAAATTTAACGGGACATTACACCGAAAAAATAAAGAAAAGAACAGTTCTTATAAATATTCTTGTCTTCTCAAAGTATTTACATAAATAGCATCTTTACATTACAAACTTTAAATTACAAACTGAAATAAATAAAAAGGAATTAATTACCATATGGGCATTTCATAATTTGTACAAATATAGTCCCATCTCAAAAGTATTCATATCGTAAATGCTATCGATTATCATCAATATCAAACAGACAAGACAACAAAAAATTTAGAATTAAAGAAAAAGAGTAAAGTTAACTCTGACAATTACTTTATTAGTAACCTTTCTTTATTTAAAACTACGGCGACTAGTTGGAGTCTTAACTTAATAAGGTAAACTGCCGTTCAGATGTAGTCTCTTAACATAACCCATATTAATTATTCCCTAGACCACTACGAGTGTGTCAGCAACGGGTAAGGTGAGAACTCTTGTATATCACAAAGTCCGAATAAATTGTTGCCGGCTGGCTAAACTAAGAGATTATACTCTTGTCCCACTATACAAGAGGTAGAGGTAGACACCCACTTTAAAATTGCTCAAAGCCCTTACGCCCTAGACCCGTGCTAGTTAGTTAACAAAGGGTAAAGGGGGTACTCTGTTATATAACGACGCAGTCGAAATAAATTATTGCCTGGCCAAGCTAAGCACTTCTCCACATTATGCCAGAAGTAGAGGTACTTATTGCCTTTAAAGTGGCTTATATCATTTTTGACCTATACCCGTACAAGTTTTTTAGCACAGGGTAAAGGAATACCCTGGTATATCACGAAGTCGAAATGAACTATTGCCGGCTGGCCAAACTAATAGATTCTCCACGTGGGCCATTATACCATAGGTAGATGTAGGTATTGCCTTTAAAATGGCTTGTAGCACTTATGACCTAGACCCGTACGAGTTAGTCAGGAAAGGATATGGTGGGTACCCTGATATATCACAAATTCGAAATAAACTATTGACGGCTAGCCAAACTACGAGATTCTCCACGTTCGCTATGATACCAGAGGTAGAGGTACATATTCCTTTTGAAATGGCCAATAACACTTATACCCTAGACCCGTACGAGTTTGTCAGCAGAGGGTTTAAAGGGGGTATATGGTATCCTTGTTTACAACGAAGTCGAACTAAACTATTGCCGGCTGACAAAACTAGGAGATTCTCCACATCGGCCATTATACCAGAGGAAGTGGTAGGTATTGCCTCTTAAATGGCTCATAGCACTTATCCCGTAGATCCGTATGAGTAAGTCAGGGAAGGGTAAGGTGGGTATCCTGGTATATCACAAATTCGAAATGAACTGTTGCCGGCTGGCCAAACTAAGAGATTCTCCACGTGGGCAATGATACTAGAAGTAGAAGTATTTATTGCCTTAAAAATGGTCCATAGTCCTTATATCCTAGACCCATACGAGTTTGTCAGAAGAGGGTTAAAAGGGGGATATGGTTTCTTGGTTTACAACGAAATCGAACTGAACTATTGCCGGCTGGCCAAACTAAGAGATTCTCCACGTTGGCTATGATACCAGAGCTAGAGGTACATATTGCTTTTGAAAGTGCAAATAAAATTTGTACCCTAGACCCGTACGAGTTTGTCAGCAGAGGGTTTAAAGGGTATATGGTATCCTTGTTTACAACGAGGTCGAACTGAACTATTGCCGGCTGGCCAAACTAAGAGATTCTCTGCATCGGCCATTATACCAGAGGTAGAAGTGGGTATTGCCTCTAAAGACCCCATAGCACTTATGCCCTAGACCCGTACGAGTTGGTCTGTAAAGGGTATGGTGGGTACCCTGGTATATCACAAATTCGAAATGACCTATTGCCGGCTGGCCAAACTAAGAGATTCTCCAAGTGAGCCATTATACCAGAGGTAAAGGTAGGTATTGCCTCTTAAATGGCCCATAGCACTTATACCCTAGACCCGTATGAGTTAGTCTGTAAAGGGTAAAATGGGTACCCTGGTATATCATCAATTCGAAATGAACTATTGCCGGCTGGCCAAACTAAGAGATTTTTCACGTTGGCAATGATACCAGAGGTAGAGGTATGTATTGCCTTTAAAATGGTACAGAGCACTTATACCTTAGAGCCGTACGCCTTTGTCAGCATGGGGTTAAAAGGGGGATATGGTATCCTGGTTTACAACGGAATCGAACTGAACTATTGCCGGCTGGCCAAACTTAGAGATTCTCCACATCGGCCATTATACCAGAGCCAATGGTGGGTATTACCTCTAAAATGGCATATAGCACTTATGCCCTAGTTCCGTACGAGTTAGTCAGGGAAGGGTAAGGTGGGTACCCTGGTATATCACAAATTCGAAATGAACTATTGCCGGCAGGATATGGTATCCTGGTTTGCAACGAAGTCGAACTGAACTATTACCGGCTGGCCAAACTAAAAGATTCTCCACATCGGCCATTATACTAGAGGTAAAGGTGGGTATTGCCTCTAAAATGGCCCAAAGCACTTATGCCCTAGACCCGTACGATTTAGTCAGTAAAGGGTAAGGTGGGTACCCTGGTATTTCACAAATTCGAAATGAACTATTGCCGGCAGGCCAAACTAAGAGATTCTCAACGTGGGACATGATTCCAGAGTTAGAAGTACTTATTGCCTTCAAAATGGTTCATAGCGCTTATACCCTAGACTCATATGAGTTTGTCAGCAGAGGTTTGAAAGGGGGATATGGTTTCCTGGTTTACAACGAAGTCGACCTGTACTATTGCCGGCTGGCCAAATTAAGAGATTCTCCACATCGGCCATTATACCAGAAGTAGAGGTGGGTATTGCCTCTAAAATGGCTCATAGCACTTATGCCCCAGACCCGTACGATTTAGTCAGTAAAGGGCCCTAGTAACCCGAATTTAACTTGATCGGACAAAAACGTATTAACGCTGTTTAAATGAGATTAATCGTCATTTGATAAAGATTGACAAAAATTAAAAATCATTTTTAATTTATTTTAATGCATATCAAATCATTTTAATGCCAGTCAAATAGATTCGCTTGCAGTCGTTCAATTTAAATCAAGTTGATAGTAAGTTACGTTAAACAAATAGGCCACGCCCCCGTTAAACTATTTCAAACTGGTAATAATTCGTTTTAAACCATGTTGAGACCCGAGTTTTTAACAGGTAAATCACTCAAGCAAAACAATATCGATGTATCTTTCGTTTATTTGTTTCAAACTTTATCGACTTATATATATATAAATGCGTGTATTCTTATTAAAGTCACAATCTTCACAATTTAAACAAATGAATGATCAATACACGTAACATATGAGGAATTAAAAGAAAAACATTAAAATATTGATGAACGGTTTAAAAAATGCAAAACTTGTGAATCTGTTAAAAATGAAATAGTTAGATGTTTAACATATTTTTAATTTTCCCAAATGCAGTAGATCTTTATCTCACATATTCGTTTCAAAACTTGCTGAGTGATATGAAAACTCGTGACATGTAAGTAACGTATGGTCCATTGCAATGACTTACGAAACTTTATGTATTTCTGTATATTTCCGTTTCTCTTTTTCTGTCTTACTATAGTGTACTCTCATATTATACCTTACACAAATTATTTATTTTTAACATAGTTTAAATCGATGTTTCTTATATTTTCGGTCAGCAAAAATTCCCTAGCTGTATATTGATATATGGAGTAGCTTGTAATAAAAAACAATGTTGTGTTAAATAATAAAATTAATGAAGATAATGCTGACATTTGTTGAATTTAAAAAGTTAAGTCTTGCTCAAAATTGTAAATGCATTAACAGCTCAATAAACTTTTAAAACTGTGTCAAATTGCAATACCGGTCACTGACGCGAAACGGGCGTTAATTGTGGAAAAGCAGCAAAATACGAAAATTGTGAATTGTGGTTCCGATTCTGTAAAGGGATTATTGTGCTGTCATGCAACGTGACGTACAAAAAGTCTTGCTATAAATGAATATGTATTCTGTTTATATGAGATAAATTTTAGTCAGCGAAAACGATGGTAGGTTGATTTAATTTAACGACCTTGACTTGCTCTAAGTCGACATTCTCTCACGTCTAATGCATTTAAATAAAAACCCGTATATTTACGTTTAGGGAATTTAATATGAGTCTACCTACCAAATTAAGATCAACATCAACATTATAAAAAAAAAACAAAAATGGAAAAGAAACAATTATGCATTGCTGCTCTGACATAATTTTTTTTACTATATTTTAGCGGTAATTTCTAAATAAAAATTTATTGTCGTAGAAATAAAATATTTTATCTAGGTGCTTTCGTTGAAGTTCGCGTTACATATCAAAATGAATTTCATTGGTCGGAACAATTGCAAACTTTCAATCGAGGTGTTCTCATCGAGGTCCGCGTTCATGTATATATATGGAAGTTTTTAACGACCTTGACTGCCATCATTTCAATCAATCACAATTCAATCAATCACGTCTCAGTCATTACAGCTGAACGGACGTGCTGGGCCAGCTCTACTTTACCCGCTATCTTCGATGAGGGTTTACAGTTAGATATCAACGACTTACTACTTAAGATGACAGAAACCAATCCATGCCGTACAGATAGACGTAGCGGTTGGCGTACCCGCGTTAACATGCACTCCAAAACCATTGTATCATGGGGAGTGTTATGCCGATTAACGTCCGAGGGCTGTATCCTAGGCTGTTGGGTGATACGACCTTCATTTCACTGCCTCACGGCTTTGGTCCTGATAACGCTTCCTGTCATCTTTCGAACTACGTCCGAGATCATCTACCAGTACTCCATCATCGAGGCTAGCGGGCTGCCAAGCTGACCAAACTGGCCCTTAAAGCAGCCGTTAGTGAAGAATAAACAACAAAATAGTCAAAAACCAAAAACAACTCACCAAAACCAAGATGGCGGCCTCCATATTGCGACCTCCACTACTTGTTCCTGACCCATGGCTCCAGAATATTTAAAGCTCACCAAACGCCTTCGGGCACCGAGCCGACCGTGCGAGGGCTGAAAGGCCAGTCAAGGTCGTTAAACACCACCACATATATACCTTGACTGGCTATACTGCCCTTGCACGGTCGGCCCTGGCTTGCGCCTTTTTGGGCATTAAATAATTTAAATTTTACCATGTGGTAATTGACATAATTTAGAATGATAAATAAGTGTAATAAAAATTTTAAAAAGCAAAAATTTGAATAAATAAATAAAAGAATATAAAAATAAGTATTATATAAAAAAAGAAAAAAAAATATATAAAAATAATTTTGTTTAAAAATAAATAAAGAATTAAATAAAGGAAATAAAATAAATAAATAATTGATATGTTCATGTTTCAATTCAATACACAATATTTCATCTAGGTGCTTTCGTTGAAGTTCGCGTTACATAGTAGAATGAATTTCATTGGTCGGAACGTTTGCAAACTTTCAATCCAGGTGTTCTCATCGAGGTCCGCGTTCGTGTTTCAATTCAATACACAATATGAAGTCCAATGTGATAAACAAAAATGAATTTTAAACTCTACGATGTCCGAGTAAATAGATAGAATTTAGAAAATTAAACACGTTTACGATTCTTCCAACACAATAAACTTCCAACACAATAAAAGTAACTATATTTTTCGTCGATGAAAAATTAGTACTATTTATATTAGAACAAGGATATCGATTTGTATACTATTCAATCTGGCAACAGTATACCTAACAATATATATGTTCCTGATTCAATTTATTCCTCGAGAAAATAAGCTTGATTTGTATATATAATTCAAATTAATTTACACAAATTTTTCAAAATATTTTTTGAAATAAATAAAGTGCCCAATTTCGAAACATTTACTCGGCTTACATAGTAAGGTTTAAGAAAAGCTCGTCTGCTTTCTGTTAGAGCTGTGCAGTTTAGAATATAGTGTTAATACATCAACCTATCTCTTGAGAGTTTCAAAGTACACAGTACCTTTCCGTTTCATAATTCTACCCCATCTACCGGTTTCTATAGGTAACCGATGATTTCCAGTTCTAAACCTTCATAACGTTATCTTATATTTATAACTTAATAAGTCTAAATATTCTTCAAATTCAAAGTTTTCTTTAAACAGTTTTTAACATAATGTTTTGGGAGAATATTCAATTTCTGATTTCAAAGTCTGCTGAAATTCGTAAAAACAATGTCTGTTTAATGCTCCACTTTTACCCTTTTTGATTAAAACTATAGTTACTCTGATTTACCCAAAAATTTGAAAATCCATATTTATTCAAGATATCTTTTATACAAATCAACCATTCGAAAGTAAATCCACCATTAACGTTAAGTTTATAAATATATCTATATAGATTATTTGTCAATTTACTATCGGAGCTGTTTTCAATGTTAGACCAAAAAGATGCCATATGATGTTCCACATATACTGACATAGGATAAGCGCCTAGTTCTCCATATACCATAAAGCTTGGGGTAGATTTTTTCAAGTTTAAGAAAAGTTTACAAAACTTTCTATTGCATCAATAAAACTAAATCCCCAAATTTCACAGCCATATAGCAATATAGGCCTTACAATCGTTTCAAAAAGATCGTACTGACATTTAATTAGATTAACTAAAATAATTGCTATTTTTTATTTTTATTAATCAATCGATAAATTGAAGAACTGAATGGAATAAAAACATAAATAAAGAAAATATTTTTTAACGCCATTATCTTTGACTATTTTACAGGTATACAGTGGCGGGTCCAGGTATTGTTCTGTAGATATAAACTTCTGTTTGTTTGACGAAATTAATTTTCAATTGGGACATATGGTTTGAACCCCCTCTTTTCTGTGACCAGTGGTTGTCGTTGTTGTGTATATTTTTCTATAAGTGTTGTACATCAATCAGTCCGATAGTTTTCTCGTTTGAATTGTTTGAATTCATATTTGTAATTTTGGGAAATTTTGTAAATGTTTATGCGGTTACGGTTTTGCTCGTTGTTAAATGCTGTACGGTGATCTAATTTATTGGCAAGTACACCACATCTTCTTACATTTATTCGTTAAATCATGTAGATCTTCATCAAGCCTAAAAAAATAAAGGATTTTGAAAATGCACTTATTGATAGCTATACAACTTTTGATTCTAAATAATTATGTTTATCTAAAATAGAATTATTATCAGCGGATACATTTATACATACTAAGTCCAAACTCGTTTAAAAACAGACACATATGATATGCATGTAAATGTAATAGTGCTTGTTCATTTAAAAAAAAACTGTAAATATCTACCACTACTATTGCTGGCTTTAGAGATCGACACAAATTCAAACCAAAACATGTATATAAAATGCATATTTTTAATCACAATCTGTATAGAAACACTTAAATTGTTATTACATATTTTTGCGAATTTGATTAAATCTTTGTCAATCACGCATGCACAGCAACAGGTATTCTTCCTGTTCGACGGTCTAAAGATGATAGTGTGTATTCGATCTAGGTGTTCTCGTTGACGTCCGCGTTCTAAATCCAAAGCATTTCATTGGTCAGTAGATTTACAATCTTTCAATCCAAGGTGTTCTCATTTGGGTCCAGGTTCATGTTTCAATAGGATAAACTATATTGTAAGTTTTCCACCCGAGTTAACAAAATAAAATTTGAGCTGTTTTATAAGTATATAATAGTGCCTCATTATTAAAGGATTGGAATTTTATAAAATAAATTTATCTTTTCATCCATACATATTTTTTTTATCAAATACACTATTTCACCTTTTTTTATGACAACTTATGATTATCGGTAGATTTGTAGATATTGACACCTGTGTGTATGGATTAGTATGTATAGATTAACAGGTGAAATCTTCTGATCAACAAAAAAATATTAATTTTTTTTTTAAATGAATAATATGTACAAATAAATTTTAAGTGGCAAGTAGTACCGATATGCAAGTCTTTATAATACAATTCTCGCATTATAATTTCTTGCGTTTTTTACAACAAACTTTTATTCATACAAGATGAACTAAATGTCGTATTTTGTTAAAATCGTGACACTGCCCCCCCCCCCCCCCCCCCCCGCCCAATTCTTTAACAAGAAAGAAAGATTGGTTTGGCATTGTCTAGTATATAATTTTCAATTAAAATGCTTCTGTTTTTTATAAAAAATACTTTATAACACAATCTGAAACATATACACGTATATGCATCTATAAGTCTAAGCATATGAACACGGGAGCGTCTAAACACCACATACGGGCCGCCTTGGTGCACTAAGATCATGAAACTGCACTAAGCCCATGATGTGATGGTGCTATGAATGAAAAAAACATACCATCGGACGTATTTTTACATGAAGATAATGTATCTGAATTTTTTAGTCATTAAAAGTTGTAGTTAAGTCGTAATTTTATTTTTTCTGTCATCAAAGGTTTTGTCCGACGGCACTTGCCAGTATTTAACCAGGTAATAAAATCACTGATCCATCAAGAAATCAAGAAACATAACAATTACACGGCTTATATATAGCAGTCCTTTTGCGCCAATTACTGTTTTTCAGGGGTATCATTTGCGCCATTTTTTTATTTTCCAAATGTATCATTTGCGCCAATAATCGATACTCATTTGCGCCAATTAACCTGTACACATTTCTATCATATATTAATGATTAATATTTTATTCTTATAATATGTTTGGCTTAATAAGTATCATATGATCGGAGATATTTCACCATGATGATGAGCATCTGGAGAGAAATGACGTGAAATGCAATAGACAGTCCATGTACAGAGACAGAACAAAACTTATTGCTTTGCTGAATATTTGATACACGATATGCCAAAAGAGAAGAAAATATAAACTTTTGCTGATAATATTTTCCACGCATACGTTGATCATGACACAGTGCTTTGCTCTCACCACCCGTATGGGCTGAAACTCTATTTATACCGCAAGATGTACTAGTAACAGAGCAGAAGCATTCCAAGGGGAATTATTGTAAACTGTTTTATGCATTTCATCCTTCAATGATTGTCTTTTTGGACAATAAAGTGAAGTTACAAGCTACTACATACATTAAATTAGGAGGTACTCATGCAGCAGCAGTAAGAAGAAAGAATGTTTCAGAAAAGGAAACATTTGCCGTGTAAACTACCGGTTCCAAGTCCGAATAAAGGTGGAGGGAAGTCATATTTCTTTTAATTGGCACAATCGTATGTTTTATTTCTGGCGCAAATGATACCATGTAATTTTAAAACAGGTGACGCAAACGTAGCATTGGCGAAAAAAGTTTTGGCGCAAAAGGAAGCATTTTTGGCGCAAACGGATCTCTCCCATATAAATTAATTTATTAATATTTCATTTTGATTACTATGAACAGATATGAAACATATAGTTTATAGAACATTTCGGTTCTGTAAACCAATATAACTACATAACCTAAATTATTTCAGTTCTGTACATCATTACTATTAAAATCCAGCATATAAAAAAAACATTCTTCTACTATTTAATTTTGATTTAAACTTTTTGGCTAAATCTGAAAAATAAAGCTGACAAAACGGTTTGCGTTTTCTCGTCGTTTAAAGTTATATTGCTCGACCTTTATTTGCTTCTATCTTCGCCATTCCACTATGATCTCTGGACAGTGGCTGAATCTCATTGACAATCATGATCTCTGGACAGTGGTGGATATTTGTCTCATTGGCAATCATACACTAACTATTTATTTATATGAAATATAAATTTGATAATAATTCTCCTCTTGTAGAATTTCAAGCGGACTGTCATGCTTGTTGAAAATTGGTTGCGTTGAACCCCAAGGACGTCACATTTTAACTTTTATATTTGTAATAAGTCTGTATTATAATTTGTGTCTATACGTGCAAATATTGAAACAGTAAATGGGGAAGAATAAAAAGAAAGAAATAGACAACAATATACTCCGCTTTGAGTAAAAGCCGATTTCTATTGTTTTTAATATTATTTCCGCCTTTTTTTATTTCCAAACTGAGCGCAAACAAACACTTTCTCCAAATATTTTTTCCAACAAATCATCAAAGAAAAGATCAACAGCCCTTTTATCATTACTAATTAAGAACAAAGAAAATAATTTACTAGTTAAAAGATAATCAATCAGAATGAATTGGATCAATTAACAAGGTGATCAGACATTACACAAGTAGAGCGCGTGTCACGTTAAAAATGTTAATAACTTTTAAATCTCTGTATATCATCGAACCAACTGTTATGTTACCATTGTCAGAGGCCAATTGAGTTAATCCATATAATTAATACATGTTTATTATAAGACTACATGATATAGAACTGCATGTTATAAAACCCCAGTGTGTTATATAGATAAAGTCAATGAACTTTAAGCACGTGTAACTGTTATAATGTCAATCAAGATAAGATAGGCGGAGTCTCTATAAACGTAAACATTGACCAGATGATATAGCAATATCATTACAACCCCCTCTTGAGACAAGCAATTAATTTAACACAGTTCATTAAGTCACATTGAAAGTCTAGCCAGTTTGCGTTGAATGTTGAATCTAATTAACTACGATAAATATTTACAGACAGCATGCAATTTAACGATCATACGAAATTACTTTAGAAAAATCACATGTTGATCAATAAAGAAAATAGAGAAAATGTTTTCTCACATAAGTAGTAAACGTATACTAAATTAAATAATTTTGATGGACAAATTTGAAGAAATTGTGATTATCTATTTAAATAATTTCATACAAACGTAAGGTCAGGATAGACTCTCCTGCCTTTTCCTACTCGATAAATCTGAGCAAGGGCATTATTCTGTCCCTTACGGCACTACTCAGATTTCCTTAAGAATTTAACACTCCTCTATTAGTCGAGTAGGTTTTTTGGCAGATCTTTCACTTCTTCTAACAGACGATGGTTCTGTAGATTGTTCATCGGTTATATTGTCGTTGTGATTGTTTTCATTTGCTTTTTCTAAAGATGTTTGTTCGATTTTGTCTTCTTTTGTTTTCATTAAATGTTTTCTGTTTCTTTTGAAAATTTGTCCTTCTGGTGTTTCAATCACATATGAGTTCGGAGTGTTATTATATTTCACAACAGTTCCTTGGTCCCATTTTCCTTTCGGTTTGTGCTGGAATCGAATAGTATCATTTGGCTGTAATTCAGGTAATGGTTTTGAACTTTTATCGTAATATTGTTTTTGATTTATTTTTTGTTGTTTCATTTTGATTTGCGTGTTCTTCAAATTCCCGCATTTTGGTTTCAAACGGTTCTTTATTGTCGGAATAGTTGTCCTCAGTCTTCTATTCATTAATAGTTGAGCTGGTGAGTCAAGATTTTCCAACGGTGTATTTCTGTATTTTAACATAGCAATATACGGATCTTTTCCGTCCTCTTTAGATTTGCTTAGCATTTTCTTGACGCTTTGAACGAATCTCTCGGCTAATCCATTGGACTGTTGATAGTGTGGACTAGACACTGTGTGTGTGAATCCCCATGATTCTGCAAATTGTCGAAATTCAGCTGATACGTATTGCGATCCTGAATCACTTCGGACTTTTGTCGGTATGCCGTGTCTCGAAAAAACGGATTTCATGTGTGTTATAACGCATGACGCACGTATGTTCTCTAATTTCGCAATTTCAAAATATCTTGAGTAGTAATCGACAATGATTAGGTAATTGTTATTGTTCCAATAAAAAATATCGGTACCAACTGTCATCCACGGTAGATCTGGACATTCACTTTCGGACATTGGCTCTTTTGAATTTGATCTTCTGCTTTCTAAACACACACTGCATTTCGAAATAAAATCAGTAATCTGTGCATTAATTCCTGGCCAAAAAATAGAGTCTCTTGCTAATTTTCGGGTTTTTTCTATTCCCAAATGTCCTTCGTGTAGTTTGTTGAGAATATTCTTTCTCATACTCGCTGGTATAATTATCTTTTCTCCTTTCAGAATAATTCCATTTACGTTTGATAATTCATCCCGGAAATTCCAATATTCAAAAACCTCCTTGGGAACCTCATTTTTCTCATCTGGCCAGCCGTCTATTATTAGCCTGGTCAGTGTTTGTAAGGTACCATCCTTTGAAGTTTCTTCCGTTATTTGTTCAAGATTTCTATCAGACATTGATGTATTTCTTATGACCATGTTCACGAAACACTCTATATCATTTTCCACTTCATTATTTGTGTTGATCTTTATCGGCGCTCGCGATAACATGTCTGGAACTATTAAATCCTTCCCTGGTATGTACTTCAGTGAGAAGTCATATTTTTGTAACCTCAGTAACATCCTCTGTAGTCGTGGCGGAGCACACCCTAGAGATTTTCTCACGATCATCTCTAACGGTTTGTGGTCAGATTCAACATTTATGTGTTTACCATACGTGTAATCATTAAATCTTTCCAATCCAAATAGCACACCAAGTAATTCTCTTTCTATGTTGGCATATCTGCTTTCGGCATCTGTCAATGACCTTGATGCATATGCAACAGGTTTATTGTCCTGTATCAACATTGCCCCTAGACCGCATTGGGATGCATCACAACTTACAGTAACTGGTTTTGACACATCGTAGAAACTTAATACTGGATTCCTAGTTATAATGTCTTTTAGTTTCTCAAATGCTTGTTGCTGTTCATGTGTCCAAATGAATTCATTTTCTTCTTTTAACAGCTTTCTGATAGGCTCTGTAACTGCTGACATATTCGGAACAAACTTTGCTAAATAATTAATTGTCCCTAGTAGTCTTTGTATTCCTTTTTTGTCTGTTGGAGCCGGCATTTCTTTGATAGCCCGTATTTTTTCCTGATCGGGTCTTACTCCATCTGCGCTTAGGGTATGTCCTATGTACGTCACCTCTTTTACTCGAAACTTGCATTTTTCGGCATTTAACGTAAGTCCAACCTCTTGACATCTGTTAAGAACTGAGCGAAGTCTATCATCGTGTTCCTTTCGCGTTGTTCCCCACACTAGAATATCGTCGATATCAGTTTCAACTCCTTTCAAGTTTTCAAACAATTGTGACACTCGTTTTTGAAATACTTCTTGTGCCGATTTAATTCCAAAAGGCATTCGTAAGAAGCAATACCTCCCGAATGGAGAGTTAAACGTAGTAAGGAGCTGGCTCTCTTTATCCATGCGTAACTGCCAATATCCACTATTACAGTCTAGTTTACTTAGATATTTAGCACCTGTCAGTCGTGTGGTTATGTCCTCTATTGTTGGTAGCGCAAAATGTTCTCGTTTTATCGCTTTATTCAAATTTCTTGGATCTAAACAAATCCTCAACTTTCCTGTTTTCGGCTTTTCTACAACAACCAACGAATTCACCCAGTCTGTCGGTTCGTCGACCTTTCGGATTACTTCTTTGTCTTCCATTTCTTTTAATGTACCTTTCAGCTTTTCTCGAAGCGCGGCGGGTATCTTTCTCGGCGGGTTTATTACAGGATTGACGCTTGAGTCTATTTTGATATGGTAAGGTTTTTCTAGACATCCTAAGCCTGTAAAGACTTTCGGAAACGATTTGACAGGATCGTCAACGTCTGCTTGTACCGTCATAATAACATGAATAAGACCTAACTCATTTGACGCCTTGAATCCTAATAGCGGAGATTGATTTGTGTCCGTCACAAAGAATTCACAGTTTTTGTCTTTTAAATACAACGAACATTTTCCTATCACTTTGAGTTTATCTCCTGAATAGCTAGTAAGAGAAGTGGAAGTTTTGCTTAATTTGACGTTTGACAATTTCTTGTAAATTGAAAGCGGTAAGATGTTGACTTGAGCACCAGTATCGATTTTAAATTGTACTGTCTTACCTTGCAATTTGAATGATGTAAAGCAAGCATTTTCTTTGATTTCCGTTTTTCTATTTACTGCTCCTACGAAGTAATTTTCACCGTCCGATTCGCATGAAGAATATTCATCTAATCCGTGAACACTTTTCGAAAACTTTGATTTACAGAACTTCTGATAGTGATTCGGTTTTTTGCATTTATGGCACTTTTTACCGTATGCAGGACAGTTTCTTTTCTCGTGAGTTGTTCCGCACTTTCCACAACTGAAACTCGACCCTCGCTTCTCGTGATCTCGTCTGCTCGGACCTATCTTTGAGTAGCCTTCATTGCGGTTATTTCTTTGGTTTTGAGTTTTCCTCCTCAAAGCGTGTACTTGTTCTTCCTCATTCAACGTTTTCATCTGTTTTCGAGATTCTTCGTCGGCGCGACAAATACCAACAGCTTTGTCCAGTGTCAACCCATCCTCTCGAAGTTAACGTTCTTTTACTCTGGAAGAGTTCGTACCACAAACTATTCTATCACGAATGAGTCCATCTTTTAAGTGTTCAAATTCGCAGTTTTTTCAATTAACTTCAGGTCTGTTAAATACTGATCAATACTTTCGCTCGAATTTTGAACGCGTGTATTAAAACGATGTCTAATTACCGTTACATTCTTCTTCGGGATGCAATAGTCCTCGAATTTTTTCAACAGTACTGGAAGTTTGTCAGCCTCATGTTCACCGAAATTGAAAGTATTATAAATTTCTCGGCCGTCTAATCCGATAACGTACAAAACAGCTCTGCACTGTTCCTTTTCCGTTTTTTCACTCATAGCTACTTCTAGGTATAAGCTCATTGTTTGTTTCCACCTTTTCCATTTCTCGGATAGGTTGTCTTCATGGGAAAAATCCATTTCTGGTGGTTGCTTAAAATTGTGATGGGACACGTTCAGGTATTCAAGCGATTTCCTGTCGGACTTGCAAGTTCACGCATTGTTTCACTTCTGATCAGTGTACACGACCGATAACTTGGAACTTTCCATTTTGAACTATCAGGTGTATAATATACATCTCTGTCTTGCGTGTCCGATAGTGATATACTAGTCATTACTACTCTTACGGTTGTTTATAAAAAAAAACATTTCTGGTGTAAAGAATATTATTTATAAAAATCTAAATAATTCAAAAAAAAAAAAATCCAGTTTACACATTTTTTCCAAGGGTAAATTTGGGGAAATGTAAGTGCTCGTTGTCAAAAGTGAAGAACAGTTTGAAACCTACAAGAAATATTGATTTAACAAAAATATACGCACTTGTCGACCATTCGTTTATACGCCTGGATAGAAAGTTACGGAACTATAGATAGTTGCAATTTAAAATTATATGTATTTTTACATTGATCATAAGAAAGAAACATACATTTTGTTTAATTTGGGTTAAAAGTTTTGTAAATAGACTAGTCCTCGTATGACAACAGTATGTTATCATGGGATGTCGATGGACGAAGAAGAAGAAGAAGAGAACCAATTTGAATTAAATACAGGTCGATATTTAACTTGCTTTGGTTCATCGAAGTTATGGACATAGTAAAATCACAGATTTCTATTTCAATGAGATTATTCTCGAACAAAGGTAGGAATTTGTCATCACAAGTGTTGGGTATAATGTATAATAATGTGAACATGGTTCTTAAAGTACATTATGCCACTGGACGTTCACTAATATTCCCCAAGGGAAGTGAAGATTGTGCTGGAAATTTTTTGAGTATCAAAGTTTAAAATTAATTTCGGGATTTATTTTCTTTCTTGGTATTCAATAACAGAAAAAAAGAATATACTGCTTGTCCGCTAAATAGGGACATTCTTGCCAGATAAAAAACTTATAGTTATATTTAAAAATAGGGAAATATGACATTAAATTGATTCTGTCTTTTTTTTAAACATTGTTAAAAAGATGTGTGTCTAAGGTGAACGACACAAGAACCCTGTAATACTAGTACAAGAGTATAGCATGTACACATTTCTTCTCAACAATAGGATTGTATTGGAAATCTTTTCATACAAATTGACAACTCATGGTCCGATATGCATGTAATATTTGCCACAGGACGCCCATAGTTCTTTCTAACATCATCATATTATTCTTTGATATTGCTGTAAACATCGATGGTTCACAACCAAACAAAATAGGAGTAATGTACTTTCAGGGCTTCACCGTATTATACACTTGTGAAACTTAAAATATAGACAACATTTCGGCATCTACCTTTCACAAACATGATTTTTAAATAACGATGTTGAATAATCACCTACCAAACACATATAAACGTATGGCAAGATATAACCATGCATGAATTAAGTTTTCGTCAGACGCAAGAACTCATCACTATTATAAACGTATACGTATATGCATGCAGTTTCAAATATCAAGAACAAGCGGTCGATGTCGATAGTCCGTTTTCTAACTGTTAAGAGTAAGACATGTCACTTGTTGTATTTTTGGAAGCCTTCATATTCCCCGTCCGACGATGGGAACTCTTTCTGATTGTGTTGACTATAAATGGGGGGGGGGGGGGGGGTGATTGTGACACAATAAATTTGAAATTACAGTAGGAATAAAATTGTGCCACAAATGGTGGCACAAATTTTGCCAATAACATGTTTTGGTTTTTTATTTAAAAGAGAAGCGAACAGAGCTTGCTGCATAGTTAGGTTAAGTGTATATAGTTGTTTCTGTAGATCGTCAATGGAGGAGCATAAATGCTTGTATGGTAATTCTGTCGTTTATCTGTACAAGTGGTTGCATGTCCTCTCCTTTCCAAGCTACAAATGGTAATTAACACTTATATTATAGTCATAAAGTAGGACAATAAATGAACAAAAGACAAATCCGGGTCATGGGGTACAGATAAGACACATAAGTACAAACAAAAGACGATCAAAATTAAAAACTAAAAGTAAATGAGAAACATGCATTGATCACGCAAAATATGCAGGAGCGACACCGAACTAATGGGAGTTTGCTTCTTATGAGACATTCGCCGTGAAACAATGAACAATGATGAAGACAAGCTTTTGTTTCAACTTTTTTTTTAAATTTCCAAAAGGAGGCTGGTACGGTCCCGTCCAATGTTCTTAAGTTTTACATATTTTACTTTCACATGTTTCATTTTATTGTTATCTTTCTGAAATAAATATTTACATATTATAGACTATATTTTTTATAATTTCTTTTCTTTCAAATTCAGTTAAACACTGTTTCTGATTTGCTTTTTTTATAAATTTAAAATGTCTGCTTCTTTTTCTTCATTTTTTTTTAACCCCTGTTTTGTATTACCACTGACCAGTTCAGTCAAGAAATAGCTGCTTCATATTTGAATAAATGTGTTTGTAATCAATGTAACATGCTATTATTTCCTTATTTTTTATTCCGTGTCTTTAAAAATATAGTCTTTATCGGGGAGGCAAGATTTATTTTGTCTGTTGGTTGCTTAGCTGTCGTAAACAAATCGATTTACGTCATACTCTGAAGTTGGATGGAGATTGTTTTTAAATAAATACCGAACCTTATTAGACTATTATATATAGTACTATGGTTTCCTGTTGGATTTTCTCAATTTTAAATTGGGAAGTTTTATCACATGTTTTGCATAATTTATTTTTTTTTTGTGCTTGTAAATGAACGATTTATAAACTTAGTCCGAAGCACAGCTAGCGGAATGTCTATAGGGTAATCTCAGAGTGTCATTTTTATTTCAACTTTGACGTTTGCATCAGGACGACGTAAACAGCGAAAACGTTCTTTTTTTAGAATAACATTTGTTTTTTTTCAAACAGAAATCGCTTTTAACTTTTAATTGTTTTTGGCATTAAAAGACCGGTTTCAAAAAAAAAACTTTCATACAATCGAATGAACAAAGTATATAAGTTTCGGGAAGGTCAGGGATTATAACATATTTTTCGTAATACTGAAAAAAAACGAAAATTTACGGTAGTTAATGGTCGAATTGAAGTTTAATACCTACCTAAAAATTCATTGCTAAAAGACTTTTATTTTAGTAATCTCTGGTGTATTTAAGATGGATTGGTTTGATGCAAGAACAGATGAAATATGCAAACTAGTGCTGCTAAAAAACGGCCGTCTCTACCGAACGTCGCGTTCAACACGCTTTCGTAGTCGTATATAACCTAAATCAAATATGATGGAAATTTTTATTTCATGCACATACATATCAGTTTGAATCAAAGTGCAATCTTTGCTGCATACATATCTACTTTTATTTGACTTGTCTGCCTCCAAAACATTTATTCGGCAGTTTTAAGAAATCATTTTGTACATGTTCAGTGGCAGATATAACGTCTTTGACGTCGCAATCCCATAGAGTAGCTGCGTTATATAATTATATGTTAACCGTCGAGAACTATTCTAAAAGAATGACGGATCTTATTTTACCCTGGTGTTTTTCTGCTTTGTTCCGTTACTGAGGATATGTTTTGTCTTTTATGAATCCATATTACAAATTTGACTCCAATAAGGATAAACTTTGTCTCATAGAAAAATCGGTAGCTTTTATCCAATAGATGTATTTTCCCATTTTTATCGGATATAATATTTATTTTGAAAAACTACAAACGATAATTATTCATTAAAGTTTCGTATGCATTATAAATTCATTGATTGATTATAGAAATATCGAACGATTCTTTTAGTTTATATAATTAAATATACAATTAATTTTATTTAGTTATTTGGATTTAATTACTTTAAATGAAAGGGTGCGAATACAATAATATATTAATGTTACTGTTTCAATAAATTGCATAGTATACAAATCCTTGTTCTAATATAAATAGTAATAACTAGCATTGGCGAAAAAGATAGATACATTTGTTGTGTTGGAAGAGTCGTAAAAGTATTATTCCTCTAAATTATATATATTTTTTTTACCGTATTGTGTATTGAATTGAAACACTAACGTGGACCTCGATGAGAACACCTGGATAGAAAGTTTGCAAACGTTCCGACCAATGAAATTCATTTTACTATGCAACGCGAACTTCAACGAAAGCACCTAGATGAAATATTGTGTATTGAATTGAAACATGAACGCGGACCTCGATTAGAACACCTGGATTGAAAGTTTGCAATTGTTCCGACCAATGAAATTCATTTTGATATGTAACGCGAATTTCAACGAAAGCACCTAGATGAAATATTTTATTTCTACGACAATAAATTTTTATTTAGAAATTACCGCTAAAATATAGTAAATAAAAATTATATCAGAGCAACAATGCATAATTGTTCATTTTTCTATTCTTGTATTTTTTTTAATAATGTTGATGTTGATTTTAATTTGGTAGGTAGACTTATATTAAATGCCCTAAACGTAAATATACGGGTTTTTATTTAAATGCATTAGACGTAAGAGAATGCCGCCTTAGAGCAAGTCAAGGTCGTTAAACTTAAATCAACCTACCCATCGTTATCGCAGACTAAAATTTATCTCATATAAACAGAATACATGTTCATTTATAGCAAGACTTTTTGTACGTCACTGTGAATGACAGCACAATAATCCCTTTACAGAATCGGAACCACAATTCACAATTTTCGTATTTTGCTGCTTTTCCACAATTAACGCCCGTTTCGCGTCAGTGACCGGTATTACAATTTGACACAGTTTTAAAAGTTTATTGAGCTGTTTTACAATTTTGAGCAAGACTTAACTGTTTTTTTAAATTCAACAAATGTCAGCATTATCTTCATTAATTTTATTATTTAACGCAAAATTGTTTTTTATTACAGGCCACTCCATATATCAATATACAGCTAAGGAATATTTGTTGTTGACCGAATATAAAGAAACATCGATTTAAACTACAATGTATGTTAAAAATAAATAATTTGTATAAGTTACTTTAATTTCCGTGTCTATATTTAATTTACGAGTACACTATAGTAAGACAGAAAAAGAGAAACGGAAATATACAGGAATACATAAAGTTTCGTAAGTCATTGCAATGGACCATACGTTACTTACATGTCACGAGTTTTCATATCACTCAGCAAGTTTTGAAACGAATATGTGAGATAAAGATCTACTGCATTTGGGCAAATTAAAAATATTTTAAACATCTAACTATTTCATTTTTAACAGATTCACAAGTTTTGCATTTTTTAAACCGTGCATCAATATTTTATTGTTTTTCTTTAAATTTCTTATATGTTACGTGTATTGATCATTCATTTGTTTAAATTGTGATTGAAGATTGTGACTTTAATAAGAATACACGCATTTATATATATAAGTCGATAAAGTTTGAAACAAATAAACGTAAGATACATCGATGTTGTTTTGCTTGAGTGATTTACCTGTTAAAAGCTCGGGTCTCAACACGGTTTAAAACGAATTAATACTAGTTTGAAATAGTTTAACGGGGGCGTGGCCTATTTATTTAACGTCACTTACCATCAACTTGATTTAAATTGAACGACTGCAAGCGAATCTATTTGAGTGGCATTAAAATGATTTGATATGCATTGAAATAAATTAAGAATTATTTTTAATTTTTGTCAATCTTTATCAAATGACGATTAATCTCATTTAAACACCGTTAATGCGTTTTGTCCGATCAAGTTAAATTCGGGTTACTGGTGGCCCGGCCGGCCGGCCGGGTAAGGTGGGTACCCTGGTATATCACAAATTCGAAATAAACTATTTGCCGGCTGGCCAAACTAAGAGATTCTTCAAGTCGACTATGATACCAGAGCTAGAAGTACATATTGATTTTGAAATGGCCAATAACACTTATACCCTAGACCCGTACAAGTTTGTCAGCAGAGGGTTTAAAAGAGTATATGGTTTCCTTGTTTACAACGAAGTCGAACTGAACTATTGCCGGCTGGCCAAACTAAGAGATTATCCGCATCGGCCATTATACCAGAGGTAGATGTGGGTATTGCCTCTACAATGGCCCATAACACTTATACCCTAGACCCGTATGAGTTAGTCTGTTAAGGGTAAGGTGGGTACCCTGGTATATCACAAATTCGAAATGAACTATTGCCGTCTGGACAAACTAATAGATTCTCAACGTTGGCAATGAAACAATAGGTAGAGGTACTTATTGCCTTTAAAATAGTCCAGAGGACTTATACCCTAGACCCGTACGAGGTTGTCATCAGGGGGTTAAACGGGGGTATATGGTATCCTGGTTTACAACGAAGTCGAACTGAACTATTGCCGGCTGGCCAAATTTAGAGATTCTCCACATCGGCCATTATACCAGAGCCAGAAGTGGGTATTACCTCTAAAATGGCCCTATAGCACTTATGCCCTAGACCCGTCCGAGTTAGTCCGGAAAGGGTAAGGTGGGTACCCTGGTATATCACAAATTCGAACTGAACTATTGCCGGCTGGCCAAACTTAGAGATTCTCCACATCGGCCATTATACCAGAGCCAATGGTGGGTATTATCTCTAAAATGGCATATAGCACTTATGCCCTAGTTCCGTACGAGTAAGCCAGGGAAGGGTAAGGTGGGTACCCTAGTATATCACAAATTCGAAATGAACTATTGCCGGCTGGCCAAACTAAGAGATTCTCCACATCGGCCATTATACCAGAGGTAAAGGTGGGTATTGCCTCTAAAATGGCCCAGAGCACTTATGCCCTAGACTAGTACGATTTAGTCAGTAAAGGGTAAGGTGGGTACCCTCGTATTTCACAAATTCGAAATGAACTATTGCCGGCTGGCCAAATTCAGAGATTCTCCATGTGGGCCATGGTACCAGAGGTAGAGGTATTTATTGCCTTTAAAATGGCCCGTATCATTTATACCCTAGGCACGTACGTGTTTGTCAGCAGAGGTTTGAAAGGAGGATATGGTTTCCTGGTTTACAACGAAGTCGACCTGTACTATTGCCGGTTGGCCAAACTAAGAGATTCTCCACATCGGCCATTATACCAGAAGTAGAGGTGGGTATTGCCTCTAAAATGGCTCATAGCACTTATACCCCAAACCCGTACGATTTAGTCAGTAAAGGGTAAGGTGGGTACCCTGGTATATCACCAATTCGAAATAAACTATTGCCGGCTGGCTAAACTAAGAGATTCTCCAAGTCGATTATGATACCAGAGCTAGAGGTACATATTGATTTTGAAATGGCCAATAACACTTATACCCTAGACCCGTACGAATTTGTCAGCAGAGGGTTTAAAAGGGTATATGGTATCCTTGTTTACAACGAAATCGAACTGAACTATTGCCGGCTGGCCAAACTAAGAGATTATCCGCATCGGCCATTATACCAGAGGTAGATGTGGGTATTGCCTCTAAAATGGCCCATAACACTCATACCCTAGACCCATATGAGTTAGTCTGTAAAGGGTAAGGTGGGTACCCTGGAATATCACAAATTCGAAATGAACTATTGCCGGCTGGACAAACTAATAGATTCTCAACGTTGGCAATGAAACAATAGGTAGAGGTACTTATTGCCTTTAAAATAGTCCAGAGGACTTATACCCTAGACCCGTACGAGGTTGTCATCAGGGGGTTAAACGGGGGTATATGGTATCCTGGTTTACAACGAAGTCGAACTGAACTATTGCCGGCCGGCCAAATTTAGATATTCTCCACATCGGCCATTATACCAGAGCCAGAAGTGGGTATTACCTCTAAAATAGCCCAATAGCACTTATGCCCTAGACCCGTCCGAGTTAGTCAGGAAAGGGTAAGGTGGGTACCCTGGTTTATCACAAATTCGAAATGAACTATTGCCGGCTGGCCAAAATAAGAGATTCTCCACGTGGGCCATGATACCAGATTTAGAGGTACTTATTGCCTTTAAAATGGCCCATGGCACTTATACCCTAGACCCGTATGAGTTTTTCAGCAGAGGGTTAACAAGGGGATATGGTATCCTGGTTTACAAAGAAGTCGACCTGTACTATTGGCGGCTGGCAAAACTAAGCGATTCTCGACATCGGCCATTACACCAGAGGTAGAGGTGGGTATTGCCAGTAAAATGGCCAATAGCACTTATGCCCTTAAGCCGAACAAGTTAATCAGTAAAGGGTAAGGTGGGTACCCTGGTATATCACCAATTCAAAATGAACTATTGCTGGCTGGCCAAACTAAGAGATTCTCCACGTTGGCTATGATACCAGAGGTATAGGTACATCTTGCTTTTGAAATGGCCAATATAACTTATACCCTGGACCCGTACGAGTTTGTCAGCAGAGAGTTTTAAGGGGTATGTTGTATCCTTGTTTTCAATGAAGTCGAACTGAACTATTGGCGGCTGGCCAAACTAAGAAGTTCTCCACATCGGCCATTATACCAGAGGTAAAAGTGGGTGTTCCCTCTAAAATGGCCCATAGCACTTATGCCCTAGACCAGTAGGAGTTAGTCAGTAAAGGGTAATTTAGGTACCCTGGTATATTACAAATTCGAAATGAACTATTGCCGGCTGGCCAAGCTAAGAGATTCTCCACGTGGGCAATGATACCAGAGGTAGAGATATTTATTGCCTTTCAAATGACCATAGCACTTATACCATAGACCCGTACGAGTTTGTCAGCAGAGTGTTAAAAGAGGGATATGGTGTCTTGGTTTGCAACGAAATCGAACTGAACTATTGCCGTTTGGACAAACTAAGAGATTCTTCACATCAGCCATTATACCAGAGGTAGAAGTGGGTATTGCCTCTAAAATGGCCCATAGCACGTATGCCCTAGACCCGTACGAGATAGTCAGGCAAGGGTAAGGTGGGTACCCTGGTATATCACAAATTCGAAATGAACTATTGACGGCTGGCCAAACTAAGAGATTCTCCACGTGGGCCATGATACTAGAGTTAGAGATACTTATTGCCTTTGCAATGGCCGATAACACTTATACCATAGACCCGTATGAGTTTGTCAGCAGAGGGTTAAATGAGGGACATGGTATCCTGGTTTACAACGAAGTCGAACTGAACTATTGCCGGCTGGCCAAACTAAGAGATTCTCCACATCCGCCATTGTACCAAAGTTAGAGGTGGGTATTGCCTCCAAAATGGCCCATAGCACTTATGTCCTAGACGCGTACGAGTTAGTCAGTAAGGGTTAAGGTGGGTACCCTGGTATATCACAAATTCGAAATGAACTGTTGCCGGCTGGCCAAACTAAGAGATTCTCAATGTGGGCAACTATACCAGAGGTAAAGGTTGACATTGCCTTTAAAATGGTACATAGTACCTATGCCCTAGCTGCGTATGAGTTTGTCAGCAAAAGGTTAAAAGGGGAGGTGGAACCTCTGTTTACAACGAAGTCAAAATGAACTATTGCCGGCTGGTCAAACTAAGGAATTCTCAACGTGGGCCTTTATATAAGATTTACAGATGGTCATTGTCTCTAAAATGGCCCATAACACTTATCTCTTAGATCAGTACGAGTTAGTCAGCAGAGGGTAAAGGGGGTACCCTGGTATATCACAAAGTCGAAATGAACTATTGCTGGCTGGCCAAACTAAATGATTCTCCACTTGGGCCATAACACCAGAGGCAGAGGAAGTTATTGCCTGTGAAATGACCTGAAGCACTAACGCCCTAGACCAGTACGAACTTGTCTGCAAATGGTTAGAAAGGGAGGTTGAAGCTCTGTTTATAACAATGTCGAAATAAACTATTGCCGGCTGACCAAACTATGGGATTCTCCACTTGAGCCATGATACTAGAGGTAGAGGTAGTAATTGTCTTTAAAATGGCTCATAACACTTATGCCTTTAACCCGTAAGAGTTTGTCAGAAGAGGGTTAAAAGGGGGATATACTAACCCGTATAAGTGGACATAAACGATAGTTTGCTGGCCATACAAAGAGATTCTCCACATGGGCCATTATTGTTGAGATTATCGAGGGAACGTAACGTTCGAACTATTGTACTTATTCTTTGTCGACGTCGTACTGCCTTGGGCGGAAATACGTTCTTGCATATTAAACATGTTAAAAGTTCTGGCTGAAAAGTTGTTGTAGTACATATTGCCTGAACTATAATCTATATTTATGGTGCCGTGACCAGGATTTCGAAAAATTAAAATCAGTCAGATCGGGGAACAGAAGCGCTATCACAAAACTATTCCGAAGTAGAGTAAACCGGAGAGATATTATCTAAACCGCTTGCTACCTTAATCCAAGTAGCCGTAAAGTTTTCCGGAACTTGTTCATCCCAATCCAATCCATTTTTCCATAGATCCTGTATGAGCTTCTTTGCTCGTAATGTTCCCGGTCTAAGTATTCCAAGTGGATCGCATATTTTCGAAGTATAATTTATCGTATTGGAATATCACAAGCGTAAAACTGTCTTAGGGAGAGGGACAAAAGACTAGTAATAGACCGATAAACAGATAATCGGGGTTTTCTTCGTATATATACCGTGAAATATCAGCCGCTCGACACAATATGAAACTTGTTAGCTCGTTCGTTACGCTCACTCGCCAAAAAGGTTCACATTGTGGCTCGCGGCTGATATTTTACGATATCAATGTGTAGAAAACCCGATAATTTAAACGTATATGAAGCAAATTGTATAAGTTACCATATGGAAACCGATATGTTGCTAAGTGACCATGTCAGGAGGAACACTATAAAGGTTTATTCAAACATCACCATCATGTACGTAAAGAGTCACAATCCACGCCTATCAGAATTGTATTTGATTGCAGCTGCAAACTTCACCTGTTAGTTCGAGTTTAAATGATTGCTTGATAGATCTTTCGCCAAATTTTAATACTTTAACCCGAATTTTTAATAGATTTAAAATGCACAAATACGCCGTTTCGACTGATATAGGAAAATCCTTACTTAATATTGATCTTGATGAAGAGGATCGTGATGTTACCAGATTATTTTGGCTTAGTAACCCGGATGCAGATTTAAGTCAGGATAATTTGGAGCAACTTTCTCTCCGTTTATCCTGAATACTGTTAAACGTAAACATTGGACTGGATAACAATGATAAGTATATTATAAATATTATTTCGAGCATTAATCAACAAAAGAGAAATGGTAGACTACAAGGTTTAGTATTTATAAAAGCAGGTTTTAACTTATGCTCTTGGGCTTCAACTGCAAAGAACTATGAGACCGTGCCCTTTCCGAAAATTTTCTAGACGAAGACAAATTGTCAAGATACTTGGTTTGCGATGGGACACAGAAAACGACACACTCACATTTTTAATTAATGGCGTCTGTTATAGTAGATGGACTAATAGTATTTAATCATTTCATGCAAAATATTGATATTGAACAATCTTTTGTGGACTGATAGTCAGATACTACAAAACTAACTTAAGACTGACAAACAACAACATTGAACCCGCCTTTGTTGAAAATTAAATCTCGGGAATCAAACAACTTACAAGAACGTTTAATGGAGGTATTGCCCTACAGACTCAAACCCGGCCGACTTGTTATCTAGAGGGATATCAGCCGATAAATGTAGAAAAAGTCAATTATGGATGCATGATCCATATACGATTACTGACAAGTCTAAATGACCGTCATTTATACCTAATGATCAACATCAAAATCTCGCCGTTTCCACAGACGACGTAGAAACAGTGAAAAGGGACGAGGTTAGTATGATAAGCGATACAATAGGACTTCATCAAATTATCAACGTTGATTAATTTTCTTCTGATCAGAAACTACTAAGTGTAAGTGCTTACGTATTAATATTCATACAAAACTGCAGAAAAGACAAACAAAGAGGAATGTTAACCGTATTCTGAATATGTGTCTAATTGTAAGTAGAAATTCCCAACATAGAAAATGTAGAAACTATGCTGAAATAACGAAAGACTAAGGGAGAAACAAACGAAAAACACCCTAGTTAAACAACTCAAACTGTACTTTGATCACAAAAATATAATACGATGCGGTGCAGGAAAAAATAACAATGCAAATACACTACAATCAGCTAAGTCTCCATTTTATTGTCATCTTAAGACAATTTAATCGATCTCATCATAAAAGAAATTTTCATTGTGGACTAGAAAGTACAGTGACGGTTTTGCGCAATCAATCATGGATTCCAACGATCAGACAAAACGTATAGACAATATTGGGTCGCTGTGTTACTTGTCATAAAGTAACAGGAAGACACCATTCAGTTCTAGATCCACCACCCCTACCAGCACACAGACTTCGTGAAGGCCATCAATTCGCAGTTACAGGAATGGATTCGCAAAACCATTACACATAAGAAATAAAGAAGATGAACACCAAAAAGTATACATATGTCTTTTAACTTGTGCTAGTACACAATTCATTTAGAAATTGTGCATGACTTTCACAAAATGATATTATTTTAGCTTTTCGTCCATTTTCAAGTAGAAAGTCACTCAAAAAAGTGATGATTTCAGACAACGCGTTTACGTAAGATGCGGGAGTATAAGAAATTGCACATTTTACAAAATCATCATATGTAACCGAGAAGCTCAATTCGTATTGAACAATTTGGTTCGACGGACGCTACCATATAACAGTCTTGAAGACTGTAGTTTACAACCAGGAACCAAAAACACTATAGGTAAATAGACAATCGAAGTTTCTTTCATTAATTCTAAAAAACTACATAAAAAGATGGAAACAGGAATACTAAAATTTGCTTAGGGAACATTACCGAAACACAGATCGAAACACACAGAACATTAAAGTCGGGGATGTAGTTTAGATTCATGACTATGTACCAAGAGAAATTGGACTTCGGCGGTAATTGACTAATCATTTTACGGCAAAGATGGACTTACACGATCAGCCATAATTCGAACAAAAACTGGTGTGATATCTAGACCAATCAACAAACGCATCCGTTAAAACTGAATTCTTTGGATGTTGAAAATAGAGCAGTTCAGTGTGAGGCAAAGACGAATATAAAAACTTGGACTGCAGCGTGTTTAAAGAAAATTGTGAAAAGTTAAAAGTTAATGTGTTATAAGCATATGGACATTTAGGTGAATATCAACCATGGACTGTTAAATATTTTATATAGAAACTTTAAAGTTTAATTTATTGTCACAGATTTAGTTTGTAATCACTTTTATTTTTTGTAAAGTAATTCATGTGCGGCCCCAATATGTTAGAAGTAACGAACAAACGTAACGTTCTCGTTGACGCTATTCATTGTAACGTCACACGTCATCTAAGTCTGACGTGCTGAAATTAGAGCTTGAATAGAGATACATACATGCTAGTCGCCTTTGTTATTGTTAGCTATATAGTTGCCAGATAAAGGGTAAGGTATGTACCTTTATTTATCTCAAAGTCGAAATGAACTATTTCCTGCTGGCCAAATTAAGATATTCTCCTTTTGAAGCATGATACCAGAGATAGAGATAGTAGTTGTCTAATGGCTTATAACACTTATGTCCTAGACCCGTACGAGTTTGTCAGCAGAGATAAAAAGGGTGATGTAGTAATCCGATTCACTAAAAAGACAAAATAAACTATTGTCGGATGGCCAAACTAGGAGATTCTTCAAATGGGTCATGCGGAAGAAGTTGGCAATTTGCCTTTAAAATGGCCTATAGCACGTATGTCCTAGACCCGTACCCGTACCAGAAGAAAAGATAAGGGGGATACCCTTATATATCCCAAAGTCTAAATGAACTATAGCCGACTTGCCAAACTACGAGCTTCGCCACATACTGTGGATTCATTAATATTCGTTGGATACCAATTTTCGTGCATTTCGTGGGTACAGGGGAACCACGAATTCAAATGTTAAACGAATTACAAATTTTCTAAAGGAATGGGTGTAGACTTTGCCAAAACCACGAAATTAAATATCCACGAATATGCAAGTTTTTCCCAAACCACGAAAATTGGTACCAACGAAAATAAATGAATTCACAGTAGACCATTATACAGAGGTATAGGTAATAATTGGCCTTAAAATGGCTAGCCGGTAAAAGTATATTTGAACATTTTGATAAACAAGAGTACTCCCCTTACCCAATTCCAACCAATACGAACGGATCTAGGTCATACGTACCATGGGCCTTTTTAGAGGAGACACCTACGCCAATCTCTGATAAAGTGGCTTACAAGGAGAATCTCTTAGTTTGGCCCAACGACAATAGTTTTTTTGTACATTGTTATATACAAGAGTACTCTCCTTTCCCTTTGCTGACCAAAAAAAGGACATAAGTGCAATGAACCTTTGTAGAGACAATGCCTACCTTTATCTCTCATATAATGACCCATGTGGAGAATATCTTAGTTTGACTAGCCAGCAATAGTTCATTTCGACTTTGTGATATACCAGTGTGCCCCCTTACGCTTTAGTGACTAACTCGTACGGGTCTAGGTCATAAGTGTTATGGGCCATTTTAGAGGCAATACCCACCTCTACCTCTGGTATCATGGCCGATGTGGAGAATCTCCTGGTTTGGCCAGCCAGAAAAAGTTCATTTCGAATTTGAGATATACCAGGGTACCTACCTTACCCTTTCCTGACTATACCGCTCTAGGGCATAAGTGATCTGGGCCATTTTAAAGGCAATACCTACCTCTATCTCTGGTATAATGGCTGATGTGGAGAATCTCTCAGTTTGGCCAACCGGCAATAGTTCAGTTCGATGTCGTTGTAAACCAAGAAACCGTATCTCCCTTTTGACCCTCTGCTGACAAACTCGTACGGGTCTAGGGTTTAAGTGCTACGAGCCATTTTAAAGGCAATAAGTACCTCTACCTTTGGTATCATGGCCCACGTGGATAATCTCTTAGTTTGACCAGCCGGTAATAGTTCATTTAGAATTTGTGATATACCAAGGTACCAGACTTACCCTTTCTTCACTAACTCATACGGGTCTAGGGGATAAGTGCTATGGGCCATTTTAGAGGTGATACCCACCTCAACCTTTGGTAAAATGGCCGATTTGGAGAATCTCTTAGTTTGGCCAGCCAGTTATAGTTCAGTTCGACCTTGTTGTAAACCAGGATACCATATCTCCCTTTCAACCCTCTACTCGTACAGGCCTAGGGTATAAATGATACGGGCCATTTTAAAGGCAATAAGTACCTCTACCTCATGTATCATGGTCAACGTGGAGAATCTCTTAGTTTGGCCAGCCGGCAATAGTTCATTTCGAATTTGTGATATACCAGGGTACCCACCTAATCCTTTCCAGACTAACTGGTACGGGTCTAGGGAATAAGTGATATGGGCAATTCAAGGGGCAATACCGACCTCTACCTCTGGTATAATGGCCGGTGTGGATAATCTCTAAGTTTGGCCAGCCGGCAATAGTTCAGTTCGACTTCGTTGTAAACCAGGATACCATATCCCCCTTTTACCCCTATGCTGACAAACTCGTACGGGTCTAGGGTATAAGTGCTATGAACCATTTTAAAGGCAGTAAGTACCTCTACCTCTGGTATCATGGCCCACGTAAAGAATCTCTTAGTTTGGCCAGTCGGCAATAGTTCATTTCGAATTAGTGATATACCAGGGTACCAGACTTACTCTTTCCCGACTTACTCGTACAGGTCTAGGGCATAATTGCTATGGGCCATTTTAAAGGCAATACCCACTTCTACCTCTGGTATAATGGCTGATGTGGAGAATCTCTTAGTTTGGCCAACCGGCAATAGTTCAGTTCGATTTCGTTGTAAACCAAGAAACCATATCCCCCTTTTAACCCTCTGCTGACAAACTCGTACGGGTCTAGGGTATAAGTGCTACGGGTCATTTTAAAGGCAATAAGTGGTTCAAGATCCCTAATGGACCTTGAGATGAGGAACTCAGATGACGTAATTAAAAAACAATATTAGTCCGCCATACAATTGTGGATGCTGTGATTTTTGATGATGTGGAGAATCTCTCAGTTTGGCCAACCGGCAATAGTTCAGTTCGATTTCGTTGTAAACCAAGAAACCGTATCTCCCTTTTGGCCCTCTGCTGACAAACTCGTACGGGTCTAGGGTTTAAGTGCTACGAGCCATTTTAAAGGCAATAAGTACCTCTACCTTTGGTATCATGGCCCACGTGGATAATCTCTTAGTTTGACCAGCCGGTAATAGTTCATTTAGAATATGTGATATACCAAGGTACCAGACTTACCCTTTCTTCACTAACTCATACGGGTCTAGGGGATAAGTGCTATGGGCCATTTTAGAGGTAATACCCACCTCAACCTTTGGTAAAATGGCCGATTTGGAGAATCTCTTAGTTTGGCCAGCCAGTTATAGTTCAGTTCGACCTTGTTGTAAACCAGGATACCATATCTCCCTTTCAACCCTCTACTCGTACAGGCTAAGGGTATAAATGATACGGGCCATTTTAAAGGCAATAAGTACCTCTACCTCATGTATCATGGTCAACGTGGAGAATCTCTTAGTTTGGCCAGCCGGCAATAGTTCATTTCGAATTTGTGATATACCAGGGTACCCACCTAATCCTTTCCAGACTAACTGGTACGGGTCTAGGGAATAAGTGATATGGGCAATTCAAGGGGCAATACCGACCTCTACCTCTGGTATAATGGCCGGTGTGGATAATCTCTAAGTTTGGCCAGCCGGCAATAGTTCAGTTCGACTTCGTTGTAAACCAGGATACCATATCCCCCTTTTACCCCTATGCTGACAAACTCGTACGGGTCTAGGGTATAAGTGCTATGAACCATTTTAAAGGCAGTAAGTACCTCTACCTCTGGTATCATGGCCCACGTAAAGAATCTCTTAGTTTGGCCAGTCGGCAATAGTTCATTTCGAATTAGTGATATACCAGGGTACCAGACTTACTCTTTCCCGACTTACTCGTACAGGTCTAGGGCATAATTGCTATGAGCCATTTTAAAGGCAATACCCACTTCTACCTCTGGTATAATGGCTGATGTGGAGAATCTCTTAGTTTGGCCAACCGGCAATAGTTCAGTTCGATTTCGTTGTAAACCAAGAAACCATATCCCCCTTTTAACCCTCTGCTGACAAACTCGTACGGGTCTAGGGTATAAGTGCTACGGGCCATTTTAAAGGCAATAAGTGGTTCAAGATCCCTAATGGACCTTGAGATGAGGAACTCAGATGACGTAATTAAAAAACAATATTAGTCCGCCATACAATTGTGGATGCTGTGATTTTAAAAATGGACATAAATGAACAATAAGAACTGTTTTATAGAGCTGATGTGATGAAAAAAAAAATATGTAGATTTGAGCTTAAATAAATTATTAGAAAGGACAATTTTTTTATTGAATTTTATGATCAGAATTTCGGGATTATTTCATGAGGAGAGTGACATTTTTCACCATCTTACGGGGTCCAGCAATTTGCGAAAAAAAAGTAATCTTACTTGCCACCCCGAAAATTTAACCAGACATGTATAAATGTATCAGCTTCGATATGAGCCATCATACATGTTCAAGTAAACGATATGGACTGAGCAACGGAGGAAAACGTTACCATTACCGCCTATGGAGAATTAATTATAAATCTTGACCCAATTTGTGAACTATTGATTCAAAGGTTTTGGAGTGTTTCATGGTTCAATGATCACAATTTCGGATGGAAGCTGCTGAAATCGAGGTCAGTTATACTCTTTTAGTGCTATTTAATTAAAAACAATACAAAATGGCTTCCAATAATTTTGATTTTTATCAAAAATATACCAATTTTATACTGATAAACAGTGAAGAGGCAGAAAATGGGACATGCATTATTTCGACTGGGGCCACTAGGAGGAGAAATAATTATATTCTAGGGATGATCAATGTTACATACCTAAATGCCAAACGTACTAAAATGAATGTTGCACGTTTAGCAAAAATTTTGCAATTGAAATCTACTGATTTAGACAAAAATTTAGATGCTTCACAAGTTTGTCATAATGCATTAACAACCAAAGAAAAATATGTATAGCATGGCACAAACTATACTAACTGCATGCTGAATCTGAAATTGTGGTTTGTTATGATTTTGTAGTACTGTAAATTACATGCCTTGCACATTTTACCTCCACATTAATCATTTCTGAAAATACGAGTTTTTAACACTAGTAAAAAATGAAAATGGGAAAAAAGCCCACCCTCATACCCCCAAGACACTGAAACAAACATGGCAAATATGTTTATGCAAGATTCTTAGCTCGAAGTCAAACATTTATGTGTTTTTTTTTCACCAGTATTTACTAATTTTTACAGTGCAAGGGGAGTAACTCTTGATGGTTTCATTCACTGTGTCAGAAAATTGGGTCATTTAATCAACGGAAGCAAACATGCTTAAAGAACTAAATGAAAGTGAAACATAGAGACAAATGAATGAACAAAGTATGACAGTCATTATTTAAATAAGACAACAAAAAAAGAAAATAAAGAATAACAGAATGAAAACAAATATCCAAATATGACATCGAGTTACAAAGGCAAACTGTGAATGACTTAATGTTGTAATAGAGATTTCCAATAAAATGACATACGTACCTAACTCGACGTACGCACGTAACGTGACCTGTTATTGCTAACCAAATAGTTTTGTTAAACATGTTAAATGCGTTACTCAAGTTTTAACTAAGTATTCCTAAACTATGATACCCATTTATAATAAATTTTATCAATAGCAAATATTTCTCAGATGATGAAAAACGAAAGAAATCATGATTTTTATGTATCACGTGATTATTGAGATTCCCGCCTAAACTTCACTGTCATAAGACCACGTATATATACGTATCGTTACCTATCATACGATTCATTTGAGTTGTCTTTCATGGTTTTGACCATGACTTTGTTTTTCCGATATACTTCTGCAAAATTTAATGAACCTTTCATTATTTGATAGTTGTATTGCTTTTGTTTGTCTTTATCAATGTCTCTTCTTTTTTCGTTTTTTAATGTTTTATAATATTTAATTTCTGTAGGTATTTATTATTAGATAGATTTTTTGTAGCAATTTCAGAAAAAATGAACTCAAAAGTGTTAATCAGAATGTATCTCTGTTAAAGTTGATTACTGGGGTGGCATCATACTTTATTAAGCATCAGTTCAAATGTTCGCTTCTTCTGCAGTTAATCTTCTTAATTTACCATCTCCGATTTTTTTTTTTTCGACAGGGAAAACTTACGTCAACGGGAAATTTATATTTAAAAAAAAAACGGTCTTGTACTTCTTTAAATTTTAATAGTTGACATACACTTTTCTTTCAAATGAAAGTCAACAAACATTAAAAAAAAGAATATTGTAATTGATAATAATGTATGTATATAAATATGTACGCCAATTCGTTATATAGATTGTAATTTGGAAGGTGTACTTGATTCGCAATTGATGACTAATAATCTGCATATAAACATTGACCACTGTGGATAGTTAACCATCAATTTATAGTACATATTAATTGGCTAAAAATATCCTGTCCCCATGTATCTCTGATTAAAAGTGAATGAGATTACCAATTTACATAGTTGTTACATTTTTCAGTCTTTACGGGAATTTTCTTTACTCTTACTTATCCAAATAGAAGTAGATTCTAAAGCTATATTGTTTGATTTAGCAGAATTTTTTAATTTTGTCTCGCTTTGGGGGTATATATATAAAAGTGACAACTATACGACAGATCCATGGACAAGATAACCAGTGAAGGTGTTACACGACTGAAAAAAAAAACACATTTTATATTTATAATTATGTACTTGTACATGGGATAGACTGGTAGCAGGCTGGCCTCGAATATGGGTTCCATTATTTTCTTGGACCCGCTGATCGAATGACTTTGAGACTGTATTTTTCGGCTTCTTCACCAAGCATGATGCATTCACGAGTAAGAGCAGGTATTGGTTTACTCTTAGAAAGACAAGTGGGTCTCTTTTGTTTCCTAGCACATGAAAATTCGACTCTAAGTGTTGTGCATGTATAAAAAGGTATATGCATTTTATCAATTTCATTTCATTCTCCTTAATATATACCAGTGTGTAATATTTGTCGCTGGATATAAGACATATATAAGTATAATCATCATCATAAGTACTATAGCTTGAGGCTAAATCTCCGTCGTAAGTACATGTATTATATATATAGCTTGAGGCTTCTTCGTCGTAAGTATTATAACTTGAGGCTTAATTCTGATTTGATATTTTAGCCATTTTATGTCAAGAACTTATTTTACGCATGCAACTCTATGCTGCATAGTTTTTATAAATATCAAAGTTAAAGCCAATAGAGATCATAGATGTATGTTTATCAAATGATCATGTCACAATTAAAACAGTTAAAAAGAGATTGACTCGTGAGACTGAAACGAAGCATAAAAACAGTAATTTCTAGTATTTCTAAATAAACTCCATGTACTGATCTGATAGTGTCCACAGCTGCTAAACACTACCTTTAAAACAGCTACAACAAGTATAATTATCAAGTTTATAATATCGATCAATTATGTCGTACCGTTACACCATTGTCCTAGTATGGATGTGCCTGTCCCAAGTTAGGAGCCTGTAATTCAGTGCTTATGGTTTGTTGTTGTGTTTTCATTCATTATTTTTTTTTTAAATTTGCTGTTAGTTTTCTCGTTTTAGGTGTTTTGCATTTGTCATTGTGAGGCCTCTAATAGCTGACTATGCTGTATGGGCTTTGCTCATTGTTGAAAGCCGTACAGTGTCCTATAGTTGTTTAAATTGCTGTGTCATTTGGACTCTTGTGAAGAGTTGTCTCATTGACAATCATACTACACCTTGTTTTTTGTACATATCATAAATTAAGTATAAAAAAATCAGACAGTCTAGAAAAGTAAGACCTTTTGTCATGTCAAGAGCACAGTGTCTGTAGGACCATTAGTGGTTATAACTGTATAGCAGATTATATGTAGTTTCCATGTGTCCATTAGATTACACGTCAGTATCCAGTGAGCTACTAAATCACGGGAAAAAATGCAATTCAGTATGTAGTCTTAAATTTTAAAATTTCGTGCGAGATGCCTGTTGTTCAGACATTGTTGTTTTTAAAAAGTATATATCTATCTAAGTCGAACGACAATCATTTAAGTTTTTTTCGTGCAACACAATTTGTGATTATGGCCGGATCCAAGACATTTGAAAGATGTTGTAGTTGTTGATAAGTGAATTTATACTGACAAGCGGAGCGATGCGGGAAAAAATTTGGACGAGTATACACTAAATTTTTTTTTTAGATATTGTGGAAACATGAAATTTTCAAAATTATTCAGCGATCGAAAGGTGGGAGTACGCCCTCAACCCCTGTATCCTCGAAAGCAGGTTTAGGTATACATGGACAAAAACCTCGTCCCATACATCATGTTGTACATTAGTATAGGTAAAGACGAAAAAGTACTATTTGATAAATGTATCAATGATATGAATTGCTGCCCACATCAAATTATCTTCAATTAAATTATAGATTTTTTTTTAAATAGTCGAGTACACCTTTTACATTCGGGTGTGTTGGATTCTTCGTTAAATGTTAAAAACTTGTAAAAACAATAAAAAGGCAACCTTCTCGCTTCGGAATTCATAATTTTAATATTTTCATGTTAAAGTTTGTCTCGGAAATTTTTTAAATTCATAATTGGAGAAGAGCTAAAATATGGGTAACTGAAATGACCAGAAATGATGGGTGTATTTGATTACAAGTTTTTAACTTACGTATTTCATTATAATACGTGTGTCAATAAAATCGTTCAAAGTTTAATGACAAAATATTTAAAGATTAAACAAAAATTGGGGTTGATTTTCACTTAAAGTATATTCCAGCAAACAATACGTGTTTTAAGAGCAAAACATTCATGCAGTGTATGCTCCCGTCCTTCATGCTTCAATGCAATATGACGAAATACGTTGAGTTAGGTCGGTTATGTCGAGTAAAGTAATTTTATTGGAAATCTCTAATATTCATTTTACACGGTTTTATTTTGTTTATAATTTTATGTCAAGTCATTGTATGTCTTTCCAATAAATGCATGTACTGTGTATCGATGCATGCATGCATTGGGAGATATGAAGTTGTCTTTTTGTCTGATTCAAAGTTTATTTCAGTGTCTTGGACCATTATCCCATTTTCATAACAAACTTAAAATGAAACAAACTTTTTAATTTAAAAAAAACACAACTAATTCAAATCATGCTCATACATTCCTGAAAAAGTGTTTGTTTTAATATATGATAAGATATTTAGTATTCTCTGTAAATAAATAAATAACTAAATATGCTTCCTGAAAGACTGAAAAAAAACATATTGTGTAACCTTTTAATACAAATGTTAATCTGGCCAAGAACTACAACCTGGAACGAATTCTTTCGGACTTGAATTCTGACATAGCTTTGGTTCTAACTGATGTTTTTTATATCCACTAATCAACCTTTTTCGCACTCTCTTGTTTAACAAGAAATCGATGGCCTGTTTTTTGCGAGCTTTTAACCTGTTTAATTTGACATGTAATTTGTTTTGATATGCACAATCATATATTTCACGTTTACGTATATTTTTTTCAGAGCCACTACAGCACTAGACTTTCTACCCAGACCACAACCTACAGCTTTTAAGGTCTTAACCAATGCAACATCCCTTTTATTATTGACTTTCAAGACTGCTGCAGATGCACGGCCTAAGGCATTGCGTGAAAAATTCTTATTCTTAGGTAGGTATGTAGAAATTGTCCTATTGACGGACTCGCACTTATTAGTATTGCTGAAAATTGCATCTGATTTAATGCGGTCTGAGAAAGTTTCATTTCTAACAATGATTCTATTAATAATTTGTCAGTCTTATTTGGTTTCAAAGACCCATTTTATAAACCATGACTGCTAAGGTTAATAGATTTGTACCACCAACTAGTTTTTATACCACCATTACATAGTGTTATGCTCCATCTACACGTATCGCTACAATTACCACTCTAACAATTCACGACAGACTTAACAATGCGGGGCAAACAATTGAAATTTGTTGTCGGTCACAATTATATTTTGCAAATAAACATTTCATTATACCATGTGAACGTAATTTCAAATCATTGGCAAAAGCTATTTTAATACCATTCCTTTGGGCCTTTGTAGCTCCAGGGAACATACCGACACTAAATTTTGCTCGCAATACCTCACGGAACTGACTTTGACCCCGGTGTATAGTATCTGCCAGTCTATTTACTGACCATAGAGGGTCAAATATTTCTTGCATTGCTTCTTGTAAATCTTGTACACTTTTTTGTATCACCATCAGTAGTACAATAGTCCACAAGTATATCAAGTTTAGCAATTTTTTTACCTATTTCATACCCAAGATCCTTCTCACTCAAAGGATCATACCTATTTGTATTTGATGTGCAGTACTCGTGATTAGGACATTCAATGTCATAACCTTTACCGCGTAACCATGCACCAACCCAGCAAAGTTTGTTTACGAGGTGAAAACCAATGATATCATGATTGTCAGTTGCATTTTCACAGGCAATACCAATAACTTGTGATGCATTTTGTCCCATTTTATGCCTACTTTTTATATGCACACTCTGATAGGTACCATCCATTTGTAATTTTACAGGACTATTTTTATTTAACCCTAAGGTTTGATTTCACTTTCTGAAACTCTCAACCACTTGTTCGGTTTCATTTTCAGCAAGTTTTACAACCTTGTCACAAACATTATTTGTTATTCTCTGCATTGTTCCTTTTGACATAGGAGGAATACATGAACTAGTTAAAAGTAGTCGCGCGCTATCTTTACCAATATTACAGTTAATCACGCCAGTCTGAAACCCATAGTTAATTGTACCACTCTTGCGACCAGCACGTCCTGTGTTAATTTCTCTAATATAAATAGTTTATATTTTTCTGAAATAAATTTACACTTGGTACACTTCATTTCCCAAATCCAACCAACAGGTCGAGAACTCTAGATTTCTTTACGTCAGAATATATTTGCATAGTAATTTCCCAAACACAATGCCAATACGGCCTTGAAAAACTGACCAATCGACTCAATGAGTTACAATGCATTGTGGGCTACTACGAGTTCACTACAACCGGAAAACACGTGGAATTAGTGGAAGAACTGTCAACTAATATAGTGTCTGGGATTCTCAAAATATATGTTTTTGTTCTGCGAATGTGATTATTGTAAAATATATAACATAATCTTCAATTTGCATGCTCAGATTAAAAAAGTATTGTTTACGGGCTTCACTATTCGACTTTCTTTTTCGCCTTGTTTAAGTTGTTGAACAGGTTTTTTCCATTGTTATGCATTGTACCTGTGCAATAATTTTACGACCTGAAACAGTGAAATTTCAGATAAAATGACCACTTTCCACTATGATTTTTTTTTACCTCTTTTAAATCTGTATAGAATGAAATTCAAAACAGTGTGGCTGTGGCCATTGATTGACACATTAAATTCATCCATTGACTGGGACAATTTACGTGAACGTGTGTCTGTAACGACCACTGTTCACGACGTACCTACGATAGACATTTAAACTGTGGGGTCACCAAAGGTTTCTTAACGCCTTTAATTATAAAATAATTCGAAAAATTAATCAGGAATAACCTTTATGTTTTGATTTATACAATTGATATAAATCAAAACATCGTGTTATTCCTGATTAATTTTTCGAATTACTTTATTAAGGTGTTGAGGACCTTTGATGACCCCGTAGTTTAAGTGTCTTTAAAAAGTACATAGTTAGCAGTGGTCGTACATACAAACGTTCACCTAAATTGTCCCAGTCAATGGATGAATTTAATGTGTCAATCAATAGCCACAGCAACACTGTTTTGAATTTCATTCTAATGTCATTCCAAAATCATATCTGCCTAGGAAAACACGAAAACTTTCATTGAAACACTTCTTTCTGTACTGGATGTGTAAACTTTGTATCAGGACCTGAACTGAAAGTAAGAACATCATATTCAGTATGCTAAAAATAAGTGTTATGAAAGCGGAAGGGCAGATCCGGCCGTTTTAAAAAGGAGGGTCCTAACCCAGAACAAAAGGGTGGGGTTCCAACTTCATGTCCCCATTCAAATGCATTGATCTTTCACCCCTCCCCCCCCTTGGATCCGTCACTGAGCGGGTACGGTATATAGCTTAATACATTCTGTATAGCTTCATCCATCGATAAAGTCCGTTTGTTGCTAATTTTATCACAAAATATACCTCAGAGGTTTGTTATCGTTCGGCTGCTGTCATGTTGACGTTTGTGAAATATCTTCAATGATTAAAGCCTCTGGATCACAGTGGGTGCCATATTACCAATTATTTTTATTCTAAAACGTGCTTTGTATATAGAAATAAGAAGATGAGGTATGAGTGCCAAATGAGACATCTTTCCAAAAAGACATAATCTAGTAAAGTAAGCAGTCATAGGTTCAATGCCGAAAAGTGCGCTATAAATGACCCAAAAATTACTTGTGTAAAACAATCCAAACAAAAAAAAAAAAAAAAAAAAAAAAAAAACGGCCCAATATATAATATATAAAAGGTGAAGAAATCTATCTAATAAATAAAAACGTATATAGGTTTGTATATATAGGAGCCTGTATTTCAGTGGTTGTCGTTTGTTTATGTGTTACATATTTGTTTTTCGTTCATTTTTTTTTTATATAATTAAGGCCGTTAGTTTTCTCGTTTGAATTGTTATACATTGTCATATCGGGGCCTTTTATAGCTGACTATGCGGTATGGACTTTGCTCATTGTTGAAAGCCGTACGGTGACCTATACATGTTAATTTCTGTGTCATTTTGGTCTCTTGTGGACAGTTGTCCTATTGGCAATCATCCCACATCTTCTTTTTTATATTAGATCCAACGCTGCAATTTTTAGAAAACATATCAAATTTTCCACCTCGTCGCACATACATATGGATAACATCATTACAGCTTATTTCTTAATGCATGTAGAGCAAAACTTTGGTTAGCTTGCTTGCTGTGTTTGTATATTGTACATCATATTAGGATAACAACCACTTAACTTCAAATGTAAAAGATACAAGTTAAACTATGCCTATATATAAACAGCAAAAATGATCAGCAAAGTAAGATCTACAAATAAGTTAAATATGACCAAAATTGTCAATTGACCCCTTAAGGGGTTATTGTCCTTTAATGACAATTTTTTCACAATTTGTTCATCATATTTGCTAACTTTAAAAAATCTTCTCCTCTAAAACTACTCAACCAAATTCAACCAAACTTCATTTGAATGATCAGTAAGGTGTATAAAATAAAGTTTGTGTTTTATTTTCTATTTCGTCAAAAAACATGGCCGAAGGCATTGTTTACCAGGTGAGCGATTCAGGCTCTTGAGAGCCTCTTGTTTTAAAATAGGCCGTGATTTTTCTGTTTCATATTTTTCATTTCATGGACTATTTTTCAGCCGATAATACCTTATTTTTTTTTCTCATTTTTCTCATTGTTGGAGGTTATATGGTTGCCTATATATAATTGCTTACATCAACAACATTTGAACTTTGTGGGATAGTTAACTCATTTGCAATAATACCATATCTCCTTATTAAAAAATTGAGGTGGGGGGGGGGGGGGGGGTATTTCTTTGGAAAGTGTCAATGTTTTTCTCCCAAGTCACCCAGTTTGAATAGAATATTTTGACATTTTGCTGTGCTCTTGTATTTGTGTTAAGAGCAAACCAGAGCTCACGACATGATGGTGGGTAGTTGATGATTAATGGTAATCTCTGGGTGTCTTTTTGAGTATGACATACGGTGCTTTGGTGATGTCTTCATGCCATACATTGTCCCATTACTTTATATAGACAGCCTATCTGACAACATGGTCTATCAACGTAGCTCTCCTAGCCTTTTGTATAGTAAGACGAGGAACAAGATATAAACTGACTTATCTTGGTATATACATGTATATTTAATATACTCATATAGATATAAAAAGAAGATGTGACTTCGAACAGGCACATACATTTAGAATGTGGCGGGGTTAAATATGTAAGCGGGATCCGAAATTCAAGTCAAATTGATATTTTAAAACAACATAAAAATAAAAAAAGTAAAGCAAATTATTTTAATAAATGTTGAAAATATTATTGTGTTTGTGAGTGGAAAACGGCTTGAAATTGTAGAAATATTCGAAAGTAGCTCTATCGTCTTTGTTCTGCAGCTACGTCAACGGAACACCAATCAAGTAATCGATCTTTATGGCTATGGATTCAGTATTCCATGGTATAGAATATCATGTTCTGCTTGTCGTGCAATCAATAAGACTTAAGTTGGAATAGATCTACGAAGACTTAAGAACGGGCATGTGTTGTTTGGCAATTGTACATGCCCACGGCAATGATGTCCAGATATTGTTTGGAAGATGTTTTGAGAAGTTACGATTCTACCGGACATGAAAAATTAAACTGTTACAATATATTACAGAACACAAAACTGGCTATCTTTGCTGTAAATACAAGTTAAAAAGCTGACATGGGTTACATTAAAGCTAAAAATCTCAATCATGCGGCATCAATTATTTAAAAAAAAAACATATAGCCTTTAAAATTGGAGGGCTTAACTAGCATTGAGCCGTATCCAGGTCCTAAATAGAAAACAAAGAGATGTGGAGTAAGTGTACACGGGACAAAATCGCACAAAATATACAGAAAAAATACAAATAAATAATGAACAGGGCTTTTATTCCTGTTCTTCATCTTGAATGTACCTGGAGGGTCTTCAACGAGGAACCAAACCATTGATACTCATTATACAAATTAACATAGGTTAGTGCATCGGACTACAAAAACAAAAGTTCCTGGTTCGATCCCTGCTGCGGGGAGAACATTTCCTTTCCACTATTAATAAATATGTTTAAACTAGCAATAGCCACACACTTGACTATGTGGATTACATTGTTTTTTCTTCATCCTACATATGTTTTTTGATATTGTTCTTACATGTAAAAATTAAAAGCCTACCACTGTATCTATATATTTTGCTACGAGACCAGAACATAATAAAATAAGTAAGACAAAACTTGCGCTTTAGATTAGGAAAGGTCCGAAAGATTTTGTATCATTTTTTTCCCAGTTCTTCCGGGGTCCTTGAGCCCTTCCCTCGCCAACAATATAGTTTGCTTTTTTTGTAATAGAGGCTAGTTACGCTTCTGTATTTTCATCTTAGATCAACCTCTTCAAACTGAAAAGTAAAGATCACGCACCCTTATTATTTAGATTGATAAAGACTTTTGCATCCGTCGAAATTTTCTTCGATTAAAATAATATTGATCCGACAACCGCTGTTCATGTATACTTTAAGGTCGACCGGGCTAGTTTTTGTGTCAGTTTTAAAAGTAGTTAACTTCCTTGTTAATGTGATGTTGTCGTCAATCTATTTATTCGTACCACTTCTATATAATATTAAATTGTACAATTTAAATTTGTGATTCGTCTAATATTTAAATATAATAATTTATTCTTTATCAAAGATATAAACAAGGTAATTTGAAAGTCTTTGATTACTTTATCACCGTAGTTCAATTCAGAAGTCCAATCGGAACAACTCGGCCTTTCTGGTTGCACGAAGAAATAACCTCGTATGCATTAGGCGGAGGAATCATTGTCCGGAAAATTTTCCGATTCGATTCAAAATTATATTTTTTCGACTGGACTGGTACATTTTTTTTACCACTACTGATTTAACTTGCTCCTGTCCGGAAAATTTTCCGATCCGATTGAATTTTATATTTTTTCGACTGGAATGGTACAAATTTTTTACCATTACTTATTTACTTTGCTCCTTCTTTCGCGCCAAAATATTTGGCAGAGTTAAAGTTCTTGATTACTCTGTGATATGTAACCAAATTATAGCGCCACCTGGAGGATAGAACTTCTTTGTGTCGCGGATCACTACAATTCCGGCCAACAATTTAAGAAGAATTTCTCCGTAGTGCATACTGCGTAGCGAGAATGGCCGAGTAGTTACGATTGTTCAGAAGTCATGCGGTCTATTGTGTCTACATGATGTTGAATGAACACCGGGTGAACACCGGGGTGTTTACATTAGCAACATTTACTATCAATGACTGTACAACAATTAAGGAAACGTTTTACATTATAAACCGAGAAATAATTAAAATTATATACAAAACTCTATGTTAACCCTTTTTGTTTATTAAGTATGTAACAAAATCGACAACATTGTTATAGTTTCATTCCATATTCTAAAGCACCTTTAAATGAAGGACACATGACAACATTGTCATCTTTTGAATGACAATAAAAACAGTGTGGGAATAATAAATTGAATACACTTTCATTTTTCGTTTTTCGTTTTTTGTTTTTGTGAAATCAAAAATGAAAAATAAAAACACTTTCATTTTTCGATTTTAGTTTTTAAGAAATCAAAAACGACAAATGAAGATACTTCCGTTTTTCATTTTGGTTTTTAAGAAATCAAAAACAAAAAATGAAAACACTATGATAATCGCTTTTTGTTTTTGATATTTCAAAACGAAAAACGAATGGACGCAGATATACACGGACCCCTTTGCTCAAATGCTCTTTCGTTAGTCAATGGTATAGTTTTCATCTTCATCATCGTCATTCATTTGATCTTCGAGGTCGATGTCCTCTTTAGGTATCACTACCCTGACATGGACAAAGCTCAGTGCAACACATCTGCTGCTCTCGGCAAATACATGACTTGCTACATATATATTTCCCCTTGCAAGAACATATTAAACCCTGCAGGAAATCGGACGTCATCATGCCTAAAAAGTAGACTGGATCCGGGCCATGTGAACTCTTTTTCCATCCGTATTTAGGGAGCTACCATTTGATTTTTAGGGGGGGGGGACTAGGATGAAATTTGAAAAAAATAGGCAGGACAGGAGTTTTGAGTAAAAAAAAAGGCAGGATGAGCAACTTGGTAAAAAAAAAAAGGCAGGATGACAATTTGTGTAAAAAAAAAGTCAGGATAAACTAGTAAAAAAAAAGGCAGGACCGAATAGAGTAAAAAATAAAAAGGCAGGACAGGGATTACAACTAAAAAAAAAAAGCAGAACAAAATTTTTCATCCTAGCCCCCCTATAAAAATCAAATGGTAGCTCCCTGATAAGGAGACAAAGGATTTGGGTGATCAAGATGTGAGGACATTTAAATTTTCGTTGAAAGACATGACCGCAAAACATGTTCTTTGAATGCGGGTTCGCTTGGTGGCAATCGCAACAAACTTGTGTCTTTGCATGTTGCAAGTTCAACACGTAACTTGTTTAAGTCAACATGTGATGAAGCGAATTTGTCTTTTGGGTCATACAAGCTTGAAATAAGCTCCCTGGCTGCTGACAACGATGTGGAAAAATCAATCTTGTCAAAGTTTTGGATATTTGTAAACTTACTCGGAGATTTTCTTATCAACTTGAATACAGTCTTTTTGCCAAACCCACATATAACGGAAGTGGTATCACAACCAGTTAAAGCATGAACTGAAGGGAAAATGTTGGCTACAAAAGGTGAAAGAGATTTACCTTATCACATGGATTGGTATGTACCTTCTACAGTCCCTAAGAGAATTAGTTGACCATGTCAAAAACCGCATTTGTTCAGTCGACACCAGAACCTTGAAATAAGGAATACAGAGCACGAGAACATCTGTATCGGAACACTTGACTATGATTCGTCCCCTTATATTTAACTGCTGAAAGATTTTATCAGAGTTTATAACATAAAGCAAGATTCTTGTCTCTGCTTCCTCGTGCGAACAGAAAAGGTCTGGGAGATCGATTACATGCTCATTAGAGAGTTGTCGCACTATTTCTGGATTGGAAAATGTACCCACAAAAACTAAACATTTTGTTTTTCTCTTGGAACATATCAGACAAATTGCTGCTCAGATAATCACCAAGGAAAGTAATCAGAGCTTGCTTGTTTTTGTTGCTTGATAGAATTTTTTTCCAGTCTGGAACAGTTCGGCCTTCAGCGATATGATAAATTTTTGCGTAGTTGTTGTTGCCGATCGTCTATGACGCTCTGCTGATTTTATGGAATGTTCAGTGTCATAGCGATCGAAGACATCAACAACCTTGTTTGTGAATCGGAAGCATGATTGTGCCTGCATAATGTACGATTTGGCCATGTCTCCAAATGTGGACATCCTTTTAACATCAAATGACTGAACTAAGCTCATGCAATCTCTTATTAATTCATGGGCAAGATCAGACGTATTTGTCTTTCTCATAGTTCCATCGTCATGAAATAGTGCAGTGGGAATGGGACAAATTGGATAGGACAAAACTATATACGAAGTTAGACCCCCTTGGCCGTGATTTACATCAACCACAAAATGTTCTCGAATGTGATTTTTTAATCGGAGTTGAAGTCTATAAGAAGTGTATTTAGATGATACGTCTGCTGGCAGAAATGATTTATATTTAAAAAGGAGATAAGACAAGGAGAACACCAATTTGTGAACGAACAATTCTTAGTCAGGTACTATTACTTCTTATAAACTCAACAAATGAGGTAAAGGCTTTATCGTACATGGTACCAGTAGTATTTTCATTGGTTTCTGCTGTAATTTCTTTTCCTCGCAAAAGGTTTTTTTGTTATGCAAGCAGAGTGATATAAAGCATTTGATGTTAAATCTTTATCTGCAATTTGAAAGAGCATTTCATTGTCAGCATGTTTAGCTGTTTCAAAAAGGCAATATTTTGACATATTATACAGCGTTGCTAATTTATGGACATGAGAGCGCGCTTCATTGGAGGTGGCGCACATTTCAAATATACTATTCTACAAAATGCAGTCTGCTGCTTACATATCACATGCCAATATCGTTAGTAATGCTTAAAATGGTCTTTCGTTAAAACATATACGAATATGTTTTTAATAATATGTTAAAACGACTTGTTTTTTTGCAATTCAAATGTTACCTGTGCATATTAGATACTCGAGTGATATAAATTTTGAGCGTCTTGGATAAACACGATACAGATACGGAATACCGTTTAATGATGCAGATTTCAGAGAAGTCGTCAAACATTTATTATCCATCATTGATCTTCAATGTGTGTCGCAATCTTTTCAAGGTATATGGAATTTGTAAAAACAAAACATATGAGAGTTTTAATAAGTCATTGACACTGACAATCTTAAAAAATATGTTTTGGTTTTTTTTACATTTTAGGGTTGGTCTGACAGATGCCTCGGAATTAACTAATTTTTCATAAAATCTTTTTTTTGGGGGGAGGGGGATTCGATGTCTTCTTAGAATGTAGTCAAAGCTATCTTAGATAAAAATGAAAAATATATTTACAACAATGCCGATAAATTCAATTTTAAATGTCACCGTATAATCTAAAGTATTTCGACATCTTTGTGTTCTCGTGAGATTTGCAAACAAACGTGACCATATGGAACTTTGACGACCACCCAAATCGTATGCTCTAGAAGTTTTTCTTTCAATTGATACCAAAACTAGCTGTGTGTTAGATAAGTGCAGTAAAAACCTTAGCGAGAGGCTTTTTCACAAATTGGCGCTCGCCTATAAATAACGAACGCGCGTAGCTGATGAGTTTATTATCAGTGATGTTTGGTCATGAGTTGAATATTTTGCGGTATTTCGAAGTTTTTTTTATGTTATTGTTTTTTCTTACATTGACAATTGGCTCGTTATGAAAATAAAGATGAAAATGTCAGGAACTGTATCTTTACTATGCATGAATTTTTATTTTCTTGGGAATCCATTGCAACTACTATACGTTGAATACATTAGCAAGACTTAATATAGAAAAGGTCATGTTTTTCTCTGACTGTTTATAAGTCTTTACACAAAATCCATTGGATATTGGATATGTATTGATTGATAATTTAGTCCGAAATATCGTGATCCTAAATCCATCAATTGGAAATACAACTTTAAAATTTGGATGGATTCAGTCGAGGATTATGCCAGGCAATGGGCTAAGCGCGAGAAGGAAGACGTAGACACTCTTTCCGAATGGATTAAGGCAGTGATGTCGTTGATACAAATCAGAATTAAGAAACTGAATGGGTCCATTAATGCCCATGCTACGTCAATCTTTAAAGACCCAAATGTTGCAAAAGACCTATCCGACCTCCATAACAAATATGTTGTTGTCCCCGCAGATAAAGCCCCAAATAACATCGTTTTTGTGTGTAAAAGTCATTACATTAACTGCTTGATAAATGAATTAGGTATTGACAATTCACTTGGAAACTCAACATATACCCTCACGACACTTACCAAAGAGGAAATCCTGGATAATTATAGGTCTGTTCTATGTTCCTTTGAAATTTCAACCAAAGATGAAGAACTGGATCTTCCATCACTGTATTGGATACCTAAACTACATAAGTGTCCTTACAAACAACGGTATATTGCTGGGTCTTCCAAGTGCTCCACGAAACCTCTTTCTAAATTATTAACATCTATTTTATCAGCAATCAAAGACGGGCTTCAAAGTTATTGTGAAACTGCCTATTCTAGAGGTGGCGTGAATCAGATGTGGATACTTAAAAATTCCAAAGATCTTTTAGAGTACATACAATCTAACTCTCTTTCATCTTGTAACAGTATTAAAACATTTGACTTTTCTACTCTTTACACAAGTATTCCACATTCCAAACTAAAAGACAAATTGAAAGAGTTGGTATTACTTTGCTTCATAAAAAAGAATGGCCAACGTAGATACAAGTATCTTGTCTTAGGGATGGATAAATCCTACTTTGTAAAGAATCACTCTGATTCAAACAAAAAATTCTCTGAAACTGATATTATCAAGATGCTTGATTTCTTGATTGACAACATATTTGTTACGTTCGGAGGACGTGTTTTTCAACAGACTGTTGGCATTCCAATGGGAACAAACTGTGCCCCTCTACTTGCCGACTTGTTTCTTTATCATTATGAGGCTGACTTCATACAGGAACTTCTTAGGAAGAAAGATAAGAAGTTAGCAATATCCTTTAACTCTACTTTCCGCTATATAGATGATGTTCTTTCACTAAACAATTCAAAATTTGGTGACTATGTGGAACGCATCTATCCCATCGAACTAGAGATAAAGGATACTACAGATACAGTTAAGTCGGCTTCATATCTTGACTTAAATCTAGAAATTGATAATGAGGGTCGGTTGAAAACAAAACTTTACGACAAAAGAGATGATTTCAGCTTTCCAATTGTGAACTTTCCATTTCTAAGTAGCAACATTTCAGCAGCACCTGCATACGGGGTATATATCTCCCAATTGATACTATATTCCCGTGCTTGCATTTCCTATCATGATTTTCTTGATAGAGGGTTGCTGCTCACAAGGAAGCTATTAAACCAAGAGTTCCAAATGGTGAAGTTGAAATCATCCCTTCGTAAATTTTACGGACGCCATCACGAGTTGGTTGACCGTTATGGAATAACCGTTTCACAAATGATATCGGATATGTTCCTTACGTCGTAACTAAAATCCCCTTCCCTTTCATAAATATGACCTACCGAATTGGACTATTTACCGGATTTGTTATCACATAAGCAACACGACGGGTGCCACATGTGGAGCAGGATTTGCTTACCCTTCCGGAGCACCTGAGATCACCCCTAGTTTTTGGTGGGGTTCGTGTTGTTTATTCTTTAGTTTTCTATGTTGTGTCATGTTTACTATTGTTTTTCTGTTTGTCTTTTTCATTTTTAGCCATGGCGTTGTCAGTTTGTTTTAGATTTATGAGTTTGACTATCCCTTTGGTATCTTTCGTCCCTCTTTTAGTCTTAGATGCATGATTTTTTTATTAGTTGTTATTGGCTTTGAACTAGCTGTCAGTAACTGCGAGTACTCACAGAGTTCAGTACTTAATGTCTTTTTGTTGTTAGGATATACAAGTAATCGGCCACGTCCACTCTGTGTTTTGTTAGATGTAATTCTATATGTATCCATCAGATGTGTTAGCATTTTTCGACTGATTTTTATAGTTCGTTCTCATGTTGTACTGCAACACCAATTTCCCTGGTAATAAGGAGGGGATAAGATCCCGCTAACATACTTAAACCCATCCCATTACATGTATGTATGTGCATGTCCTTAGTCAGGATCCTGTAATTCAGTGGTTATCGTTTGTTGATGTGTTTCATATTTCTTTTTCGTTCATTTTTGTACTTACATTAGGCTTCTAGTTTCCTCGTTTGAATTGTTTGTATCTGTTTAATCGGGGCCTTTTATAGCTGACTGTGTGGTATTGACTTTGCTCATTGTTGAAGGCCGTATGATGACCGGTACATGTACATCGTAGTTGTTAAATTCTGTGTCAGTTGGTCTCTTGTGAATAGTTGTCTTATTGGCAATCATACTACATCTTATTTTTTTATATAGAAGCTAAACTCAACAAGTGGTGTATAAGCATGTTAGAGCTATCCATATTGCTGATTTATATGACAATTGACCCTTGATTATGTCTCGTCTGTGTGTTACCTGTAGTAACACATTGATCTTAGTGATTAGTTTGCCAATATCAGAACAGAAAGGAGAAGTCATATAGATCAACATACATGTAATTTGTAGCTTTTTTTTACGATCAATTGTGTTTACGTAAGAGTATAGAAGTGCCAAGAAGTTCTGTTTCTTGAACTTGTATAGGATATAATGAATATTAGGAGATGTGTGGGTCAACGTCGATGAGACAGCAACCAACGATGCAAAAAAAAGACAATCAAAGGTCAAAATGCAGTCAGAATGGTTGGTAGTTTTGTTTCATGTCTTAAGAACATGCATTGTACATTACGTATCCTACGTTGTACATGTAGCAGTATATTAATCGTTAAAAACTCGACCTTAAATTAAATGTTTTGAAAGTTTATAACCTGCATAATTTTGTTAACTAGTAGTTTGAAAATTGACAACCTTGCATAGTCAAAGATAACTAGACAATTTACAATAAAAATAGGCCACGACAACTTAATTCCTTGTTCCACGGCACATGTTTTTCCCTCAAAGAAATCGTGTCTATTTCCTGCAATTTACCGTTTAGCAAAACTATCCATACCCGCTGCATTTTAAAGCACCTCTCCTAAGTAAGGTGCCTGTTGTTTAGTATATATATAGTTGTGGTTTGTTTGTGTGGTTCTCGTTTCATATATAGATTAGACCGTTGTTATTTCATGTTTGAATTGTTTAACACTAGTAATTTCGGCCCTTTATATTTTGCTGATCGGTTTGAGCTTATGTTCATTGTTTAAGGCCGTACTTTGACATACATTCTTAACATTAAATACATTGTCACTTGGATGGAGAGTTGTCTCATTGGCAATAGTAATCAAAGGTACCAGGATTATTATATAATACACCAAAAACGCGTTTCGTCCAAATAGGACTCATCGGTGACGCTTAGATCAAAATAGTTATAAAGCAAAACAAGTACAGCATGTACAAAGTTGAAGAGCATTGAGAACCAAAAATTCCAAAAATTGCGCCAAATACGGCTAAGGTAATATATGCCTGGGAAAAGAAAATCCTTTGTTTGTCGAAAAAAGTTTAAGTTTTGTAAACAAGAAATTTATAAACATGACCCTATGATTGATATTCATGTAACCACCGAATACAACACAAGTGCTGACTACTGGGTTGGAGATACCCTCGGAGACGAAACGTCCACCAGCAGTGGCATCAACCCAGAGGTGTAAATAGTTATTAAATCAATGCTGATTAGTCAAGTGATTCCAAACTGACTTTAATCGTTTGTTCTGAAATCTGATGTTACAACACCACTGTCCAAAATTAAAGGAGGGCACTTACAAACACGTTTAAACCTGTCACAATCTTTGGTTGAAACAATCATTCCCATGTGTTGCTGTCAGATTTGCTTTGTATATTGTTTTGTCGTAATTCAGGCCGTCGAATATAGCGTTTGAATTGTTTTACATGTTGCCATAGATATAGGAAGATGTGATGTGAGTGCCAATGAGACAACTCTCTAAACAATTAACAATTCATAAAAGTAAACCGTTATAGGTCAATGTACGGCCTTCAACACGGAGCCTTGGCTCACACGGAACAATAAGATATAAATGGCACCAAAATTACTAGTGTAAAACCATTCAAACGGGAAAACAAACGATCTAATCTATATAAATAAAATGCCATGCCTTTATATTTTTATAGCTAACTATAGGATATTGATTGCATGTATTGTTGTAGACTTTAAGTTGACCTTAATTTCCTTGTATTCATGTAATTTAGCCTTACTATGGTTAATAGTTGTCTCATCGGCAAACATGCCACATCTCATTATCCTTACATATACTGAAAGATTCAATCTATTGTTAATCTACCATTTTCTACATTTGAAAATGCCTGTACCAAGTCAGGAATTCGTTTATGATGTGTTTTGTCATTTGATTTTGCCATGTGATTATGGACTTTCCAATTGGATTTTCCTCTGAGTTCAGTATTTTTGTGAATTTACTTTGTACATGTAACACTTTAGTCCATATCTAAAAACTATACACATGATTGTTCTTAAATCTTTCGAAGTATTTTGTTATAATTCTAAGTGGGTGAATATTGAAAAAATAATATCGGCAATTTTATTTTATTAGATGATAATTTATTTAAAGCTAAGCACACAATTATTGAGAGTGCACTCTGTCTATACTAAGCACAATGCCTCTAAATATTTTCAGTCCTCATAGTGATATGTAACCTGCAAAGAAAAAAACCTTCTAATTTAAAAATGAAAATATATAAAGCGGTTATTTTTTCTGTATGTATTGGATATAGTAATGTGTTATGCAGTTAGTTTCATGTATGTATTGCTAATTCAAAAGTAAATAACAAAAATACCGAACTCCACGGGAAATTCAAAACAAGCTTATATACAACACATTATTGAATGGAAGTGTATTAATAACTTGGTACAGGCTTTTCCTTATGTTGAAAATAGTGGATTAAACCTGGTTTTATAGCTAGCTAAACCTCTCACTGGTATGACAGTTGCATTGAATTCAATTATATTGACCAGCATGTGTGAGCAACACACAAAGAAATAAGAGGTAAATACTTCAAGAAATGCGATACAGCAGACAACATTGTGTACAATCTTTTTCACTATTAAACAATAGATAGTTTGAATGGTTCGTAATCAATTGAATAAAGTTTGTTTTACATCCAACTGCAAATGATACATGTCCATGCAAAACGATATCATGTGAAATCCGATAAAAATATATTTTGCTGAACCCAATCTACTAAATCGTATTTTAGTTTGCAATCGCACAACGTAACGGAATAGTCTGCAGGAAGATACATTAAAATTTATTGAGGTTTTTCTGTTATATACAGCATACGCATGTATGGACATTTAGCTCAACGAAAGAAGTAATACATTTTTGTAAAACGAAAAATGTTTATCGGTTCTGAAATTCTGAATTCTGTTTTTTTCTCAAATCAACTCCTCTATTTTCTATATCTACTCAATATATGTGATGCATGACGTAGTTAGTACATTTCAATTTCAACTTTCATTGTTGTCTTTATTGTCGTAGATTTAAGTGCCATTTGTGTCCTTTTTGATATTGTGCTCCCTTTCTTTCCCGAATAAATAGTCATCAAAATCTGATACATACTGTTTCATGCAGTCTTATTTGTTCATCACAGTGGCTTCAAAGCATTTACAGACGTCATCTTCTATTTTTAGAGTTCCATCATTAAAGGTAAAAATAGCACATTCAGCCAGATTTCCTCCATTTGTAAGTACCATTTCCTGTGTTGATGTTTTGATGATTGCCTGTGAATCTGACAGCTGCACGGTGTAAACACAGCTTGATCCTACTTTGGATTTATAAAAACATGAACCAGAGACTCTTACAGTAGCTTTACATTCTACAATCTCTTCTCTAACAGAACAAGCAGCTGTTAAATAAATATAAATGATTAAAACAACAATAAGAATAAAACGGTATCACCTTGGTAAAACTATTTGTGTCATATAATATGTCTTAAAACTTGATTTTATATGGACCTGTTTTATTTTGAATACGTTTTTGGTATAGTAGTTTTTGTAATGCATGTTTTAAAAAAAACACGAAAAGTTGCAGATACCTTCAAATCGAAAAATTAGTACGGTAATAATTGTGTTTTAGACAAATTAAACATTCTGTATTGAACTCCCCACTTGAGATACAAAAGTATATCAATTATTTATCCAAATATTTTCAATTTATTCAAATGTTTTAATATAAAATTCGATAATGAAAAGAAAACGCTTTGCATGCATCTTATTAGTTATGGCTGTAAGTGCTACTAAATAAGAATATCGGAGGATCATTTTGTCGTTTAATTCTGGTAAAAGTAAACAAAACAATACATGTATAATGATTTTGATATCACTAGCTCTTTACACTTTGGAATGCAAGAATTCAAAATTAAAACCTACCACACATTGGTATCTGGCAATATTCCCAACGTGTTGTTGGATCATTTGTATAACACCATGGTTGTCCACTGTTGTCAGGATTTCTACAATAATTATGTTCCGTTTTGAAGCTGATGCTAAATGGGTGTTTATGTGGATATTGTCGTTCCCAATACTGACAGGTACGTCCAGTTTGTGTCAAACTTATTCGACCTTTGTATTCTGTACCCTTTGCAGATTTTCGACATTCTAAAAAATGTATGAATAACATTGGACATGGTTGAGGCAGCAGTACAACGACATAGCAAATGAACTTTAAAGATCAACAAACTTTAAAGGTTGTCTTCACCAATTAACCGTTTTCATTAAAAAAAATAACCGAAAATGGCATTACTCCGGGCATCATATTGCTGATGATACCTGTGTCTTTCCTTAAGCATTTTACATTCGAGTAGGCCCTGTTTTTACATTTGACCGGGAGCTGATGTATATGGACAGGTTAACTACGGTCTATAACTTTCACATTACTGGCTAGTTCATAGCATGTTAATTAAAAGAAGAATATGTGACAAGATTGCCAATAGGAAAACTCTAAACCAGAGACCAAATGACGTTAGAGATGTTAGGTCTAGATCTTCAACGCATATACCACACATCAAGCTATTAAAGTATGTACTCGTTAATGACGATTGTAAGAAATGTTATAACTGGGTGGTTAACAAGCACATCTTTTTGAAGGATAATCAGTTTTGAAATTATTTTTTCAAACACTGCATTCATTTTCTAGAAGTTATTTTAGACGGTCAACGAATTAAATAAACTCTTGCGTATTTCAAAGTTCAAATACAATCAAGTTTTTGGTGGGGATTGTGTTGCTTTGTCTGTAGTTGTCTATGTTGTGTCTCCTATTATATGTCTGTTTGTCTTTTTCTTAACCATGGTGTTGTCAGTTTATTTTTGATCTATGAGTTTGACTGTCCCTCTCGTATCTTTCGTCCCTCTTCTATAATTGTTCTTTTTTGTATTCTTTTTTACCTCAATAATATTTACCCTCTCCTTTCTAAGAAAATAAATATACTCACCATCTACATCCTCTGGATCTTCGGGTGCTTTAAATAAAAATTAAAAAATATACTGTATCTTAATTCTAATTCCAAATAATAATCCCAAACATTTATTTAAAATATACACAATAGAAACGTCATGTTAATTTGTTGGTAATTGGGTGATTCTTTCACTTGTATGAATAGTTAAAGGTGGTACAAAATTGATATATTCAATTATCAGCTCATCTTAGCTTCCAAGACCATTTCATTTTTTAGGTTTGTTAGTAGCCAGAATATTTGTATTAGGTTTAGGATCAACAAGTATAACTTCACTATATCATTTCTGATGAAAAATGAATAATCAAAATACGCATCTTGTCCAGTGAAATACTTTGTGTTTTATGTAATCATTACAAAAATTGTGAATGGTTTGTATTACACCTTTACTCTACAAGGTATGAGATTAAACACGAAAAAAATAGAGATTATGTTAACTCACCACATTTATGTATAGCACAATATTCTCTTTCAGTGTAAGGATCTTCTGTATAACACCAAGGTCTCAAAGAACCGTCAAAATTTCTACAGTAATTTTCAGAATCTTTTCCATCAAGAAAGAATTTGTGTGTATGTGGAAATTGTTGGTCCCATCTCTGACAATTCTTTCCAGTTTCAGTTTTACTCCATTTTCCAACATAGTCCTCTCCCTTCTCAGTATTGCGGCATTCTAAAAGAAATACAAATAATTGTGAACTCAAACAAAAGTGTGATTATTAAATCTAGCTAATCTGATGGAACATGTCAAATGTATATCAGATAACTACTATTATATTAATATATTTGCTACTGTTGCACAAAGTAGAAATAGCAAGGTTTCATAAAAAAAGTAATATTGAGGATGTACACCTCTGAGGAGCCAAAAATTTCTAGAATTAATTTTTTTTTCTTAACCTGATTTTTGGCCGGGTTTATAAGACTGTAAACAAATAGTTAAGAAAAAATCATATGGTGGTGGACTTCTTTTTCTTCTACAGCCCTTTGAAAATACCCAATTTTGATGATTTTCCCATGTTTCATCAATTTTTACCTATTTCTGGGTTATTATCGTGAAAAAATTCACAGATCCACAAATAAACTTTTTTTTATACTTTCAATAAAGATGAAGTGAACCAATATGAATAAATTTAACTAAAAAAACTATAGGTAGGTGTTAATATATGAAAGTTTTATCATATTTTGATTCTTTTTAGTGTCAAATTAACAATGCTGGCAATTTTATTAATTTGTGATTTTTTTCACATTTGAAAGAGCAAAATGCATAGTATTTCAATTTTTTTGTTATAAATAATTGAAAAAATATATATCTAAGAAATTTGAAAAGACAAAATGATATGGGATGTACTGAAGTCAGAAGAATACATCCTTAAGTAAAAGTTAATAAAATTATCAAAATTGAACTACATGAAAAGATGGTTAGAAACACATTGAGACGTACCTTCTGGAGGAGGAAGAATTGGAACACGATTCTCTGTAAAATTAAAATTAAAACGATATCTCAAAATAACCACTTGTGTAACGGCTAGTTTAGCGACAATTATCTTAAACTTCGTACATGAATATAAAGTTACAAGAATTGTGTGTACACATTTCGTTGAAAGCAAATATTCAGAGTTATGGATACCTTGTATATGAAATATGTCTTCGAATTTCCCTAATTTTGCGAATTATTTTTAATCAATATACTATTTTCTACGGTGATAAACCATTTTCTAGTGTGAGGTAACCTTTTAGTTAGTTTTAGGTAAATGTTAGCAAATTACATACACTTGAACGTGTTGAATATGAACCTGATATTCGGTGGTTGTCGTTTGATGGTGTGGCTCATAAATGCTTCTCGTTTCTCGTATTTTTATATTGAATAGACATTTGGTTTCCCTGTTTGAATGTTTTTACACAAGTCATTTTAGGGCTCTGTTTAGCTTTCTACTCGGTGTTATCTACAGCTCCGTGTTGAAGAACTGACCATACTTTGACCGTTATTGAATTACTTATACAAATTGTGACATTGATTGGGAGTCATTAGCAGTCATATCACGTCTTTTTATATCTATACATGCAATAACTAGTCTACATATGTATGCCTTCTCATTTTACATATACAAACTATCACATTTAAATAGATGTACAATTACACGGTTTCTTCCGAATGATGTGACTCTTGTGTACCAGGAAATCACACGTTTGTCGACTTTGACAATCTCGTAGAAATTTTGATTATATCAACTCGATTTGAATATGTTTTTTTTTAAATTCAACTATATGATCGCATGAAACATTTTCAATTTCTAGTGGAAATGAATTACTTTTGCTTAAAGTTTGACGACTTTGACATTCTCGTAGAAATTTGGAACATATCAACTCGATTTGAATATGTTTTTTTTTTTATAATTCAACTATATGATCGCGTGAAACATTTTCAATTTCTAGGGGAAATAAATGACTTTTGTTTAAAGTTGGTTTAATGTACTTCATATTTATATGAATAAAGCACTAGACTATATCAAGATTCTCAAATAAGAACATACTTGGAGTTAAGCAAACTTTGATTTTTTCCCGGCAACTCTCTTTTGACCATATCGTGACTCCGTTGAAACCATAAGTGACACCAAACGTACACGACGGATTGTCCACGCCACTTTTAAGTTCAATATAATTTATTCTCTCAGCATTTGGAACAAGACATTCCGTTCTGTGTTCACGATCTGAATGACAAGCCATTATTACCATATCACCACACGGTGGTTTAGGTGCACCTGTAAAACATTCCAAAATCATATAAGTAAACTACTATATCCTTAGAGGAATATAGGACTTTGCTCAAAGGAGATTACTCTGATATTAATTTCATAGTATGTTCTAATTGTAAATTTCATCTGTATTGATAAACAAACAGATATTCTTGCATCTGAATCACATATAATGATGTTTACCAGCTATACACGATTGGTACATCATATAATTATATTAAATACCATATCTACTTTACACATGCAATTTCGTTTCGATCTATTAATATCCAGGTCAATAGAATAAAAATGTTGCCTGGTTTCGGTTTCAAATAGCCACATATACGATGTAAAGAATTTTCAATAAAGTATGTTTGTAACTGATGTCGTGTAAGGAACATAAAACAGTGTGAAAAGATGACACAATTTTGTTAAATTAAATACGTTGTCCATCGTGATTGATTGTTCTGAAAACCAAAGATAGCTTGTAGAAATCTGATATGGTAGGTTAAAACCGAAAATAAATACACGGCAACTGCACACGAAAAAGAACATTTAGAAATGAAGAGTAAAACATACGTACATAAATATTAAATAGCAAAATGTGCATTTTATTCATCTAAGATTATCTAAGACTACTTGCCACAAATAGGAATTCTACAAAATTCCCAACGTTTCCTGCTATCTGTTGTATAACACCATGGCCGTGCTTCGTTGTCCATATTCCTGCAGTAGTTTTTGGCATCTCTTACATTCGATTTGCTGTGACGGTGTGGTGTTTGTTTATTCCATGCCTGACATGTTCTTCCAGATTCTGTTGTACTCATTCTTCCATTGTAGTCATTTCCTCTTGCATTTTTGATACATTCTTTAACTTCTGAAAGTGTATTTTTAGACTATCAATTATCTAATACTACTGTTTGACTGGCTGTGACTTTCTAAGCTTTATATTTAAGGCATGGTTTAACAACACATCAACTGAAAGGTAAGGCGATGACCCTTTGATACGGTAATGAGGAGGTTATGTTGATTAATAATCTGCCCTGGATGAAAAAGCAGAACAACGAAAGTTTTGCGCAGAAGTGTAAATAAATAAGTCGTACTATTAAAATAAATATACAACCCACAAACATCTAAACATATTACTGAAACTGCCATCTTGCGTTAGAGTACAACACAATCATATTAGAGCATATGAATGATTACTAGAACATTGCCATTTTTATGATAATAAGATTTGATTCTTGGTGTTTTAACGCCACTTTTAAGCACTGCATTTAGGTTTTTTCGTGGCGGCCAGTTTTTATTGTTGGCGGAAGCCGGATTGCACGGTGAAAACCACCGACCATCGATAGGAAAACTGGCAATAATAGTCAATTAAGATTGTAGTCGAGTGCACCCGCACGAGCGGATTTCGAACTCATAACCTCAGTGTTGACTAGCTTGTGGTTGCAGTAGTAACTACTTAGACCACTCGGCCAATGAGGCCCATATATATAATAATAAGATCATTGTTTACTACATATAATATGTTAATAGTCTTGATATTCTAACATTATGTATTCATACATCTTTTGATATCAATTGTATATGAAATACAGTACTGTAAAACATTTTTTTTAATTGTTGGTCGGTAGAAATTATTATTGGTGTTGTGACCACATTTGATAGTGCTGGATTGCTGATGAACGACCGGCAATGGAAAACATTTCATAAATAACAAAACAATACACAATTGCCAATCCTGGAATTGATAACAGACGTGATCGAATAAAATTTGTCGGTACATGCCAAATTGCATTAAAACTGGTTAGCTTTTCCTGCATATTTTTGTGTAATTGAGATTTTATGCATGCTTTAACATAATTATCTGTGATGTCAATCGATTTTGAAATGCTGACAATGAGTCGTTTACCTTCACATAATGTTTTTGGATGACCAGCATATCCCCTTTTACATCGACAATATTTCCTCTTGACACATACTGCGTTCACTCCGCAGCTATCAGCATTACATCGCTCTAAAAAAAATCTTTACATTATAACCATGATAACGGTCTGTGTAAAACATTTTACTCTATGCAATATATTTTAAAACCTGTTTGATTTGAAAAAACTCTTTATTCTCTTTCACTCTTCTTTACAATACAAAAACTGTTTTACTTAACCAAATGAATAATCATTTAAGAAATGCCTGTTGAATTTATTATGCATATGCATCTATTATTCGTTCATTAGAATATCATTATATTGTTGTCAACATATGACTATGGTATCTTTCGCCTCTCTAAAAAAAAATCTTTTTTTTGATTGACTTACGTGTTTGATCTTAATTTTTTTGATTTTCAACAATGAAGATATAGGTGAAACAGAAATAAATGATTAGTAAAACATAACGCGACTTGAGATAAAATGACAGAGACTATCGATGGAAAATCAAGTTGAATGGTTAGGTTTTGCGGCAGCCTCTCATTTTGCAACGTGTTCGGCGGTCTAATACATTCTGCTTTGTATATACGTTTTCTATAGAAATATCTTAATGTGTGAATATATTTGGCTATATAATAGGAAATGAAGTACAATGGCAAAGAATACAATGCTCAAATAAGGAATAAGGATATAGGCAATAATTAATCACCGCGATGCATTTATCAATTGCAAAAGGCAAAACCTATGTCTCGCAGTATTCTGTAATGGGCAATAATGAATGCAAAAACTATATGCATACGTAACAATTAACGGAAAAAAAAACATTAAAACAAAGAACAGATTATTTAAAGTCCTCTGATTCAGGACAGGCACATACGGAATGTGACTTTCTACCACATTATTGTGAGCAAATGAAATGGCTTCTATATATATTTCTTTAATACGGATTCAAATACCTACTCGTCCATGCTCCTAGTTTGGTATTAGTTCGATTATTACAAGAAACATTTAGAAACTTTAAATATTGTTAAGATTGCATCATGTCGTCAAATATTCAGCGGTAATTTAATATTGTTGCACGGTAAGGATAAAGTGGAAATGTCAATTACATTATAACCTTTCCCAATAATCAAAGTGAAGACACCTACTTTTACATGTTCCTAGTTTTGTCCTAAAGGAACTCTTTTTGCATCTGCATTTCCCCTTGAAACATCTTTCATTGATCCTACATTTTCGTTTACATCCTACAAAGAACACAAAAAACATAGAAAAATATATAATTACCGTTTAGTGCTTTTGATATTTTTGCCAATTGATTAGGGACGTTCCGTTATAAAATTACAACTCCGGTAATAAGTCGAATACGGTAGATCGCCTTAGTGGAAACAGAAACGGAAATGAGGTAACGATTTCAGAACATATTTGCTATCACCTGTGAATCGGTTGAACGAACTTGTGTAATGTCGTCCGTAAAATTAACGAAGAAAAATGTTTCAACTTCACCACTTGGAACTGGTTAAAAAATGATTCCTCGTGAACAATAAAGCTATATCAAGGAAATCCGTATAGGAAAAGCTAAAATTCATAGCTAACAGTTGAACAAAAATAATTCTTGAACTTGATTCTGTCAAAATTATTTTGATTTTATTTCCAATTTTTGATCGAAACCATCATTATGTTTTTTAATGTTAATTCAAGACGAATAAATATAAATTTACCTCTTGGTCTGCATTTTCCGAGGAAACTACACACAAATCCTCTTTTACAATTTGGCGTACATTGAATCTTTGCTAAAAAGAATCAATAAACTTCTTAAATATGAAGCAGAGTATAACAACAGCAAAGCAGAAGATACTACATTAATAATACACTTGGAAGAAACTAACATTTCCAAATATGCTTGGATATAATGTTGATATATTTTAAATGATATTTTTGAACGTATTGGATTTGAGATAGTTATCAAAGGTACCAGGATTATAATTTAGTACGCCAGACGCGCGTTTCGTCTGCATAAGACTCATCAGTGACGATCATATCAAAATATTTATAAAGCCAAACAGGTACAAAGTTGAAGAGCATTGAGGATCCAAAATTTCAAAAAGTTGCGTCAAATACGGCTAAGGTAAGCTATGCCTGGGATTAGAAAATCCTTAGTTTTTCGAAAAATTTTAAAGTTTTGTAAACAGAAAATTTATAAAAATGACCACATTATTGATATTCATGTTAACACCGAAGTGTTGACTACTAGGCTGCTGATACCCTCGGGGACGAAACGTCCACCAGCAGTAGCATCGACCCAGTGGTGTAAATAGTTATCAAAGGTACCAGGATTATAATTTAATACGCCAGACGCACGTTTCGTCTGCATAAGACTCATCAGTGACGCTCATATCAAAATATTTATAAAGCCAAACAGGTACAAAGTTGAAGAGCATTGAGGATCCAAAATTCCAAAAAGTTGTGCCAAATACGGCTAAGGTAATCTATGCCTGGGATAAGAAAATCCGTAGTTTTTCGAAAAATTCAAAGTTTTGTAAACAGAAAATTTATAAAAATGACCACATTATTGAAAAATGTTAATTAATATTTTTTAACAACTAAATCAAGACAGCTTTTTGAATTGTTTTGAGTTTGAGACATTTACATAATACAATGTAAACTTATGTAATAATTTTAAAACTTACTCCTACATGCTCCTAGTTTTGTCCTATATGAACCTTTCTTGCATCTGCATTTTCCTTTAACACATCTTTCATTAATTCTACACTTTCGTTTACATCCTGCAAAAACAAAACAGAAAGCATAGAAAATACATACGTATGTTTCTTATGGTAGTGGCCTTGCCTGAATAGACATTTCTCGTATCACACAGCACAGAGTGTGATAAGAAAACCTGCACTAATTTGATTATCATCGTAAGACGTTATTACAGCTTTCCCATTGGTTATTCGTCATTGATGACTTTCAAAAGTTACGACGATGTACATTTCGTCCACGGCAACGGACATATGCATTTTCGTCAATTATATACAAAACACCCACACTTTTCATCTGACAATCTTCTTTTTGTCAAGTTTTAATATATTCTGAAGCGTTAAAAAGTGTTATTATGCTTGATGTTAAAGTTTGACACCGGAAAACCTTGAGGACATATGATGTCATACTGTTATGTGCAAAAGACTAAATCAACGATTCGTCGAATTTCAATTCAACACAATAAGAGTATTGAACATAAAAGGCTCGTTTATTATTTTATCGAAATTAAATAAGTCGAGTTGATTTCAAGCAATATTCGATTCTTACTCGTTATGAAACCTTTAAAAACTCCTACAAAAGGTTGATTTGCATTTAAATATATATCAGCCGGTATATTAAATTCCATCATATATTTGATGTATCACTTCGAAAACACATGTCTTTTGTTTACATTCATACAGCGTATATGGTAATTCATTCATTCATTCATATCTTTATTTCCTCTTTATAGAGATTGCATGAATTATATTATCATGAACAATAAATTAATACATTAATAACAGAAAATAAAATAGTAAAGTTATGAACAATGCGTAGTATTTACATATACATGAAAATGTTAATATATATTGCAAGCTGTAAATGAGTCTATGTTGCGAGCTGTCGATATTACATGTGTTAACACTATACTATATAGTTAATTGGCGATTGTATTCGGGTGCAGATTTTATTACATGGACGTAGCAAAGTCGATTAAATGAATCTACGTCGGAGTCACCGAGCGCAGTAGAAGGGTCTTTTACTAGACAAATTATAAATAACGATTCATCACTACATTCACTGAGTTCAACATAGAGATCGAGAGAAAAGTTTTCTATTATTACGTCTAGCCAAGTACTGTACATATTTGATGTGCACGTACAGCCAAAGCATGCATGTACAAAAACGTCAGTGAATAGACGGTCACAAATTTCACAAGATTTGGAATCGTGGTTTGGAGCGGTAGATATAAGTTTTCCGATAAACTGTGCAGTGCGAATTTCGAAGCTGTTCGTCGGGAATTTCCATACATGAGCCATAGATATGGATTTATGTATATATTTGAATCTCTTGAAGTCATTGTCCGAATTAATGTGAATTAGCCAGTCATTATCATGTTTTGATTCAACTGCATTTACGTTTCCATTGTAGCTTTTCAGGAAAGTTGCCATCACTAATGTAGGTAATGAGAAATTCATACAGATTGTATTTACTTAGATTTCCAATATGTCCGAAAAATTTGTTTTGCAAGACAAGAGTTTTTTGTTTTACAAAGTTTTCCAAAGAAATCCAATTTACGTTTTTCAATATCACAGGTTATATTACGTAACCCAACCATACTTTCACACATATCGGATATTGTTGACGTCTTAAACTTTTGTACGTGCTTTACAACAAAATGCTGAAGTCTATTCAGTAATGTGATATCTTGCTTTTCAGATCACACCACACTTCACAACCATACAAAAAAGTAGGAATTATCACTGACTTGTACAGTTTCACTAGAACTAGTGGATTTGTATTATCGCTTCTAAAGTTTGAAATTGCAAAATAAGTGTTTCTACCCTTCCTACAAGCTTTTGTCGTTCGTGCAACCACATTCAATTTTCCGTTTATTTCAATGCCTAGATGAATATGGTTGTCTACAACAGGTACAGATTCTTGGTTTAGTTTCCAGTCATAGTCTGTTTTTATTGAAGATTTTGAAAATTGAATAACACATGATTTTTTTCCGTTTAACTGAAACCGCCATTTATTTGAATATCTTGTACATATATCATTCATGTGTTGTAAACGCTTCGGTGTTGTAGCAATACATGTAATATCGTCAGCAAGTGAGGGTGCGCAACATTTTATACTATTGACACCAGTGACTCTATTACATCTTTCTAATTCATTAATTAATTCATCAATAAACAATAAGTATAAAAAAACAAGACCATACCCCTCCTTGTCTAACACCTTCTTCGACTACAAAGTTATTTGATTAACATTGATTAACAATAACTGCACCTTGTGTTTTACTATACATATCATTAATCAGGGACCATGCTTTCCCTTTGACACCCAATTTGAATAATTTATACATAAGTGCTTTACGCCATACTGTATCAAAAGCCTTTCTACTGTCTAGAAACGCTACAAATACTTTGCTGTTTAGTTCTATATTATGGTAAATTGTTTCAAGGAGACAAAAAGACGCAGTCAGACAACCAAAACCTTTTTGAAATTCATGTTGAAGAGGATTCGGAAACGTCCCCGGTATAACGACAAATGTTTGTAGACGGATAAGTACTATCTTTTCAAAAAGCTTCAAAACACACGATAATAAGCATACGGGTCGATAGCTGTTCGGGCTCATTTTTGGTTTATCCCCTCCTTTAAACAAGGGAACAACCAATCCTTTCTGCCAGTCACGAGGAACTTGCTGTTTTTCTATAACGATATTAAGAAAAATGGAAAGACATTCCGCAACTTTTGGTCCACCATATATCAAGTGTTCGTTTTGTATCATGTCATTGCCACACGCTTTTCTACGTTTTAGCTGTTTAATAACAGAGCTTACATCATCACAAGAAATTATTCCACCCGGTAAGTATAGGTCTTCATCAGCTTTGCATACACGTTTGATTTCACGGTAAGCTTTATTCATTTCATTTAGAGTCGGATCATCGAACGTGGACTTATCAGCTGGTGTATAAAAATCGAAATAATTCGCAAATGCATTACAGATCGACTCTGGGGATGTATGAACAATGTTATTATGTTTTATTTGCTGACAAACTTTTGGCGCTTAATTAGTTTCCAGAATAGTCTTATATCACATTCGGCAGCGTTATTAATGTCATCATACGTTTCTTCGATATATCGTTCATTTTCAAGCTTCTGGTTGTTTCTAAAATCTCGTTTGGCTCGTTTGTAATTAAAATACGACTCGTGTTGCATACCTCTGGGTCTTCCATCTTGCATCCATACCCTACGCATATTTCGTTCTTTAGTATGTGCTTTTTTTACGTCTGCATTCCAGTATGGTTTTGTGTACGGATTATACGTATCACACGGAATTGTCTCTTTTGCAGTATTTATTAGCATATTCACTAGATTATGATAAAAAATACTAATGTCAATGTTATCATTCTGTGCCTTCAGTATAAGTTTATCTAAAGGAGCACACAATTTATCTTGGTAGTCTTTAATATTATGTTCTGTGATCTTGTGCCAAGCTGGGAGTTTTGTAAAATTCTTTAAGTCAATATTTCGTCTAGTTCCACACAGGCGATAATTGGTAGGTGATCAGACGTCGAACTTAACATTCCTTCTTCTAGGATTTCATACCGTCGTAATTGTCTGACTAACGTCTCGTCTATCAATATATAATCTAACATTGTATTTTTATAAGTATGTATCATTTATTAGAACCTATTTTGAAAGTCACAGATACATGCACACAAAACGAACGAATGACGTAAACTGTTGAAAAAACAGGAATTTCGTTACTTAATCTCCAAAAGCCATGATGTAAGTAGACTGTAAATGCTGACTGCTTAAACTAAATAATTCTTTTTTCACAAATTATTTCTAACTTTTAAATTTAGTTTTTGTTACGAAATGTACATTTACCTTTTGGTCTGCATTTTCCGAGGAAACTACATACAAATCCCATCTCACATTTTTGCTCACATGGAATCTTTGCTGAAAATGTCATATGTGTTTAAAAATACAACAATATGGCAAAAAACTAAGTTAAAGGTAATTTATTTTTCTGACACTTATAAGACATTTGTATCTATGTTTTTGGTATATCATGTCGTTATTTTTTCATTTGTCGAACGATTTTATTGTAAACGAATGAAACAAATGAACGCAGTTCGCATGTGATTTCAAATAAACAATTATAATACATTGGAAACTGTTATTTACGGTTAAGACACTTACTTTTACATGTTCCTAGTTTTGTCCTGAATGAATCTTTCTTGCATCTGCATTTTCCTCTAATACACCATTCATTGATCCTACACTTTCGTTTACATTCTACAAACACAACAATCATGTAATATATGAAATAAACGTGTATCTATCTTAAACAAACTTAATTTGTATTTGAATATTAGCCTGTTCATCATACTTCATTTATTAGATATATTTTGGATGGATATATTTCGATAACAGTCTGGCGTAAATACAAAATTTAAATATTGGTATCTACGATGAGTTTATTAAGTTACTTATATGCCATTAGGTTTCTGCTTGAGAGTTGTCTCATTGCAATTAAACTACATCTTCTAAAAAATTTAATAGTAGTAGATGTTATTGCCTATATAACTTTAACTCAAGAGAAACAGGTTCGTAGCAATTTAACAGTTACCATCTGTTAAGACAAATGACGTAAACTAAAGCACAAACTGGAAGGTCTGAATGTTGTATCAACACAACTGTAAACGTTGTACATACATATACATCTCTGTCTGCTGATCTATGAAAATTTTCATTTGTTAAAACACGAATCTTCATTTTGTTTTATCGTAAAATAATTGAGTTGAAGGCGTAAAAATGCCCTTTTAATAAAGGATAACTGCCACTTGTTTAAAATAAACTCATCATAGATACCAGGACTAAATTGCGTATATACACCAGACGCACGTTTCGTCCACTTGTTTAAAATGTATTTGTTGAACATTGCCCTCTGCAATATATATAAATAAAAAATATTTAAAACAGTTTGAATGTCATTTTTTTTATCAAAAGTAAATATACCTTTTGGTTTGCATTTTCCAAGGAAATTACAAACAAATCCCTTCTGACATTTTGGTTTGCATGGTGTCTTTGCTGAAAAATATCAAGTGTGTCTTAAAATATTAAACAATATAGCAATTTCAGCTACAGGGGAATTATTTCTGATACTTGTTATACATTCATATACTATTTGCTAATTTTTTTTATATCAGGTCGCTCTATTTTCACTGATCGAACGATGGTAAAGTATATTATTAAATAAAAGAACGCAGTTCACATGTTATATCAAATAAACAATAATGATAATACATTGTATTTTTGTTTGTTTATAATTCAGACACTTACTTCTACATGCTCCTAATTTTGTTCTGTAAGAACCTTTCTTGCATCTACATTTTCCTCTAACACACCTTTCATTAATCCTACACTTTCGTTTACATCCTACAAAAAACAATATATATGAAATAACCGTTTATCTTCCGTGAAAATTGAAATGTATCTCAATATCAGCCTTTTCATGAGACTTCATGTATTAGATTTATATAGGAAGAATATGTTTGGATAAAAGTTATTAACTTATATGTCATTTGGTCTCGGGTGGAGAGTTGCCTTATAGCAATTTTACTACATTTTCCTATTTGTATACTAGTTGGTGTCGTTATTGCCTATATGACATGAATTTGAAAGAAATAGATTCGTTGCAAATTGGCAGTGACCATCTTAAATGACAAATGACGTACACTGAAGGACAAACAGACATTTTTTATTGTTACATGTATACCAAAATTCGTGTAAACGTAATACATTAACGAACATCCATGTCTGCTTGTCTATGAAAAATTTGCAATTGTTTAAACACAATTCCTTATTTTGTTTTATGTATAGTATAGTTGATAAATTGTGATGAAGGCGATTATGCATTTTTAATAAAGAATAATTGCTACTAGTTTAAAAATGTATCTTTTAACACCATTTAGTCCAATTAATATCATAACTTTAACAATATAATTGAAATATTGTTTAATATGTTTTTCAGTATCGAACGGAAAATATACCTTTTGGTCTACATTTTCCGAGGAAATTACAAACAAATCCCTTCTGACATTTTGGTTTGCATGGTGTCTTTGCTGAAAAATATCATATGTGTTTTAAAATATTCAACAATATAGCAATTTTAGCTACATGGAAAGTATTTCTGATACTTGTTATACATTTATATACTATTTGCTATCTTTTTATATCATGTTGCTCTATTTTCAGTGATTGAACGATGGTAAAGTAAATGATTGAATAAAAGAACGCAGTTCACATGTTATATCAAATAAACAATAATGATAATGCATTGTAAAGTTTTGTTTATGGTTAAGACACTTACTTCTACATGCTCCTAATTTTGTCCTGTAAGAACCTTTCTTGCATCTACATTTTCCTCTAACACACCTTTCATTAATCCTACACTTTCGTTTACATCCTACAAAAAACAATAATCACAGATCATATGAAATAACCGTTTATCTTACTTGAAAATTGATTTGTATCTGAAAATCAGCCTTTTCACGAGACTTCATGTATTAGATATATATAGGAAGAATATGTTTCGATAACAGTTATTTACTTATATGTCATTTGGTCTCGTGTGGGGGGTTGTCTCATAGCAATTTTACTACATCTTCCTATTTGTATAGTAGTTGGATTCGTTATTGCCTATGTAGCATGAATTTGAAAGAAATAGATTCGTTGCAAATTGGCAGTGACCATCTTAAATGACAAATGACGTACACTAAAGGACAAACAGACATTTTTTTAATTTTTTTAATGTTACATGTATACCAAAATTCGTGTAAACATAATACAATAACGTACACATTAGTCTGCTTGTCTATGAAAAGTTTACCATTGTTTAAACACAATTTCTTATTTTGTTTTATGTATAGTATAGTTGATGAATTGGGATGAAGGCGATTATGCGTTTTTAATAAAGAATAATTGCTACTAGTTTAAAAATGTATCTTTTAACACCATTTAGTCCAATTAATATCATAACTTTAACAATATAATTGAAATATTGTTTAATATGTTTTTCAGTATCGAACGGAAAATATACCTTTTGGTCTACATTTTCCGAGGAAATTACAAACAAATCCCTTCTGACATTTTGGTTTGCATGGTGTCTTTGCTGAAAAATATCATATGTGTTTTAAAATATTCAACAATATTGCAATTTTAGCTACATGGAAATTATTTCTGATACTTGTTATACATTTATATACTATTTGCTATCTTTTTATATCAGGTCGCTCTATTTTCACTGATCGAACGATGGTAAAGTATATGATTGAATAAAAGAACGCAGTTCATATGTTATATCAAATAAACAATAATGATAATGCATTGTAAAATGTTTATGGTTAAGACACTTACTTCTACATGCTCCTAATTTTGTCCTGTAAGAACCTTTCTTGCATCTACATTTTCCTCTAACACACCTTTCATTGATTTTACACTTTCGTTTACATCCTACAAAAAAAAAATAATCACAGAACATACAAAATAACCTTTAAATAAAAGGATGAGTAAAAGCCTATAGCTTTTATATATTTGATGTATGATTACGTATACAAATCTGTTATCATATCAAGTGTATATAGAAAGGACATTTTTCGATAACAGCTAGTTTCTTGTATAGCATTTGGTCCCTCGATGTACATGTCTGTGGTTGATGGCAAAAATGCCCTTTTAATAAAGAATAATTACCAATGGTTTAGAAAATATGTTTCTTGAACAAAATTTCTGTCAAAAAAGAAACAAAATTTCTGTAAAATTTTTACATTGTTGTATAAATTACTACTACAGTTTAATTGAAACAGTAATGAACTTAGTCAATATACCTTTTGGTTTGCATTTTCCGCTGAAACTACAAACAAATCCTCTCTTACATTTTCGTTTGCATGGTGTCTTTGCTAAAAAAATATTTATTGAGATTTTAAATATTCAAAAACACAGCAAAACCAATGCAGAGAAAAATAGTTTTATATAATACATTTTCAATTATAATTGAATTACATAAATATAAGAAGTTAACGAAAGAATTCCAATGACACAACTCTCCAATACAAATCACAATTTATAAAAGTAAACCATTAAAGGTCAAAGTAAAGTCTTCAAAACCTTAAACACAATTAGCAGCAAGCTATTAAGGGTCCCAGAGGTGAGAGACTTACTTTTACATGTTCCTAGTTTTGTCCTGTAGGAACCTTTCTTGCATCTGCATTTTCCTTTACGACACCTTTCATTGATCCTACACTTTCGTTTACATGCTGCCAACAAAAAAAATCATAAAGAATTTGAAATAACGGTTAATCTTCCGTGAAACGGTTCATTTGTGCCTGTAGATGTGATTTAATACTTTTAAAAGATTCATTTTATTCTTGGGTAACAAGTTACTGGCATGATTTTTAACTAACTGTTCAAAAATTTCCATTTATAAATTTTGGAATTATACTGAAACTAAGGTTTTATCTCCCTCAGGCAAAGTAAGCCTTATATGGATTTGACATTTTTTCTTGTTCCTTTTGGATTACAGTTCTGCAACGTTTTCGATACTTATATATCCTTGAATTTCAAATATTCGACTTTGAGCGTTCCTTATTCAGGTCAATCCAGAAAAGCACTTCGGACAAATCAAAGTTTTAACGTGTTAATTTCACATTTTTTGCCATTTCGTAGATTTTTTATTTCGCCAATTTCGCCAATTTCTGTAAACAAAGCCTTACGAAAATTTGTAATTCATTGAGTATTGAAGTCTGTAACCACTAAACCTACGAAATTGGTATCTAACGAATAATGATGAATCAAAGGTATACTTGATATATCATTCCGAATACATATCTGTAATCATATCCAGTGTATAAAGAAATAATAATTTAATAACAAGCCGTGTTCTCATTGGCCTAAACTCGGTGTTGAGTTAGTGTAATTCACACGTAAACTAAACACAACTACGTTCCAGTTACATGTAGTTTAAATCATGTTTTGTCTACAAGCAGTCGATAGTCAATGTAGAACTGGTGTGGTTCAGTGTACACGAAACAAGGTATTTAAATCATGCATTTTACCATGTACATTTAATGAAGAAACGTTTTGTTAATAAATTTGATATTTATATCAAATATCTATGTAATTATTTTACCGAATTATTTGTCTAAACTCGATATATAAATTGATTTGATATTTAAAAAAAAAATTAAGTAGCCTTATTAGGGAGCAACCATTAAACTACATGCGGGAAGGGGGTAATGGTTTTTATGTTCGAAACAGAATAATTTTTTTCGCGCATAGCATATTTGCCACTGATAAATCAACGATTTACTCATAAATGCGTTACTAAAACATCTCGATCGTTCTTCTTCGGTTATAGCCTACGTGATGTATGGCGGATTCAGATGAAGGCGGATTCCGGAGGGTTGGAATCCCCTTTTTCGGACGATCAATGTTGGAACCCCATGCGTTTTAAAAAGGCCTTTATCCGCCTCTGGTAATCGAGACATCTTTAGTATCTTTAACATAGGTGCAAATCATCAAAATGGCTTTCATCACTTCTAAAAAAGTTGTCAAAGAAATTTTAATTCGATTCTATTTAATAAACATTTAAATGACATATAGTTTATAAGTGTGAACAAAACTTATGCACAAGTAACTAAACAAGGTGTATAGATGTGAACAAAATTAATGTGAAACCAGTGTACATTACATTTAACTTATTGTAAACATTTTTACTGTATATGGCGTTTGGTGTTAACACGGCCACAGTTAGTTACTTCTATGTCATTTAGTCTCTGGATATATGTGGTTGATGGCGAAAATGGCCTTTTAATAAAGAATAATTATCAATGATTTAAAAAATGTATTTCTTGAATATAATTCTGTCAAATTTATATTAATAACTACTACAATTTCATTAAAACAGTTAGCGAGCTAATGAAATATACCTTTTGGTTTGCATTTTCCTTGGAAGCTACAAGCAAATCCACTCTTACATTTTGGTTTGCATGGTGTCTTTGCTGAAAAAATATTTATTGAGATTTAAAATATTAAAAAAACATAGGAAAACCAAAGCAGATAAAAATACGTGTATTTAATACTTGTAAGATTTTTCAACATTTCTAATTATAATTTGACTAGTATGTAGGTATAGGAAGATGACGTATGAATGCCAATGCGCAATGTTCCGTACAAATCACAATTTCTGAAATTAAACCATTATTGGTCAAAGGAAGATCTTCAACAAGGAGCCTTGGCTCACATCGAACAACTGCTATTACGGGTCCCAAAAATAACTAATAAGTGTAAATCCATTCAAACAGTAGTATCTATTTACAAAAACAAGAAACGAGAAACAATAATAAACATGTTGCTATAATTTTCTGTCTAATTTTATTATTCCATATTTGTTAATCTGTTTGACGTGGAGCTTATGTGATTCACTACGTTTGATATCACCAAGACGTACTTGGATTTCGTCAAGTTCAGGATCAGACGATTGCTCACGAGATCGGCAGTGCAAATTATCACGTAGTTTATATAAATAATTTACTTGATGAATTGCTTCTTGGCGTAAAAGGTTCATCAGAGTAAAAGAACTGTTGTATAGAATGTTATTCCATCTATGTAAAAATCTGTTTGACTTTTCTCCTGTTGTAAGTGGGGAGGCTTTTAAAACTAATCCTTTCGGAATAATTCCTTGATTAATGTTGGTTATACATATATAAAAGGCTATTCCGAACAGATTTAACAAAGAGAAGACAGTTTCCACTTTCATCAGAAATATGGGATTGATTGGTCAATATTTTTTTCAAACAACTAAATTAACATAACCTTAGTCATTTATTTCAGATACTTACTTTTACATATTAAGAGTCCCAGAGGTGAGAGACTTACTTTTACATCTTCTTAGTTTTGTCCTATAGGAACCTTTCTTGCATCTACATTTTCCTTTAACACACCTTTCATTGATTCTGCACTTTCGTTTACATCCTGGCAACAAAATTATTATAGAACACATATATTAATCGTAAATCTGTAAACATTTAGTTTATTATCTGATTATACGTCCGTGGATGAAATGCCATTATAAATTTGGTTTTTCATCTCGAATAAATCAGATGTTTCAGAAAGTGGACATACATATTTTTTATAACAATAGTTGGAATATGTATAGAAAATAAAATAAAAATTTGAAAGAAGCAGATACACATTAACATGTCGCAATGTGGAAGTCAAAATATTTTGATAAATTCAAGTCAAATACAACAGAACTACATCATATCGTCTATTAAAACAAATTTCACGTACTGTAAACGTAATACATACATGTTCACCTTTTTCTGTTGGGATAAGGAAAGGGTGTATTGTAATAAAACGATCCCATATTTTGTTTTCTATATATATATATATATATATATACGAGTCTAAATTGAAAACTACGTTCAAACCTATGATTGCGTTGGATAAAAAACGCAATTTTTATACGTGTGCATGTAAAACAAATTTCGTTGTAGAAGGGTAAAAAAACAGCACAAACAATATTTTCCAAAAGACCACCAAAAAAGTGAAAAAAGTATATTTAAACAAAACGCATTTGACTAACAGGTCGAACAACTGATGTTCTTTAACCCTGCTGACTGTCATTGGCGATTGCCAAAAAAATTGATCACAAGATGTAACAAAATGGATCTTAATATCAATTTAATACTAAACAGAATTTGTTTTACTTGTGGCCACAATGTTATGCCACAAACATAAGGTGTCAATATTTTTTTAGTACACCAGATCCGGATTTCGACAATAAATGTCTCTTCAGTGATGTTAGGGATCGAAACGGTATTTGGAAGGCCATATAAAGAAGTACCCTCATTTTAGATAGACTCTTTAATTCTAAGAGCCAATATAGGATGAACGGATCATATAAACCGGAGGGAAAATATGATACAAGCCCAAACGAAAAAATATAAACGAGTCTAAATTGAAAACTACGTTCAAACCTATGATTGCGTTGGATAAAAACCGCAATTTTTATACGTGTGCATGTAAAACAAATTTCGTTGTAGAAGGGTAAAAAAACAGCACAAACAACATTTTCCAAAAGACCAAAAAAGTGAAAAAGTATATTTAAACAAAACGCATTTGACTAACAGGTCGAACAACTGATGTTCTGTAACCCTGTTGACTGCCATTAGCGATTGCCAAATAAAATTGATCACAAGATGTAACAAAATGGATCTTAATATCAATTTAATACTAAACAGAATTTTGTTTTACTTGTGGCCACGATGTTATGCCACAAACATAAGGTGTCAATATTTTTTTAGTACACCAGATCCGGATTTCGACAATAAATGTCTCTTCAGTGATGTTAGGGATCGAAACGGTATTTGGAAGGCCATATAAAGATAGACTCTTTAATTCTAAGAGCCAATATAGGATGAACGGATCATATAAACCGGAGGGAAAATATGATACAAGCCCAAACGAAAAAATATAAACGAGTCTAAATTGAAAACTACGTTCAAACCTATGATTGCGTTGGATAAAAACCGCAATTTTTATACGTGTGCATGTAAAAAAAAATCGTTGTAGAAGGGTCATATATATATATATAGTATAGTTGATAATTGAGGTTGAAGGCAAAACTGTCCTTTTAAAAATGAACCATTGACACTATAAAACATTTATTTATTTGAACATGATTCTGTGGATTTGAATGAAACAACAATATACTTTAAACTTTTCTGTCAGTACCGTAAGTAAATATACCTTTTGGTTTGCATTTTCCACGGACACTACAAACAAATCCACTCTTACATTTTGGTTTGCATGGTGTCTTTGCTAAAAAATATAAGTTAAAAATCATTATTTAAAAACACAGCAAAACCAAAGCATAACAAATATATTGATATGATGCATATATTAATGTTTTTTAACCACCCAAATATATTTGGATTTCATGCTATAATTTCTTTATATGATGTTTATAAAGTAATTAGACACTTACTTTTACATACTCCAAATTTTGTTCTGACTAAACCTTTGTTGCATCTACATTTTCCTCTGAAACATCTTTCGTTCATCTTACATTTTCGTTTACACCCTGAAAGCATAAAATAATATGATGACAATATTCCTTGTGATCCCAAACGAGCTTGTTTGCATATTAAGGGAGTTCGCTTCTAAGTTTCAAAATAACAAGCGTTTTCTTTCACTAGTATATATTAATAGGGGTTTACTAAAGGAATCCAAAAAACAAAACAATATATAGGTCAATGTGCTTGTTTTCTAGATATTAGCCATTGAAATTTTGGCGGAAAAATGTTCTCTCTTGATTTTTCAACATTGACAAGTTAAAGTTCTCATAAACTATTAAAGAATAACAGAGATATAAGACTTTTACCGATGGCTTATACATATAAAAGATTTATAAAAAGAAAAATGGGAAACAATGGGGAAATTTTTTTAAACATTCAAATGGATAAAACCAGAGGATTTCGAGAATCTGACAAAAATCATAAAACATGACAAGCAAACATCCTTAATGTCAGTTTTTAGTTGAATTATTATGTATTTGTTGCACCGTATCGAACTATATATCTCTCTTTACGGTGTATTAACCTAGAGAAATGATATTATGAAAGCAACGTGTAGTAAATATAATTGTTTACAAATTTATACTTTAAAACATAAAGAATATCATTTTCTCCGAATTAACAGGAATTAAACACAATCAATTTTTAAAAATGCACTAAATAGGTTGTACTAATGTCCCATGTTAGGGAGTTGGTGCCTTTATACTAGTTAAACATCGCCACATTCTGTATTTGTCTTTCCCAAGAATCTGTAATTTATGATCATTTGTTGTCGTTAGTTGCTATGTTACATATTTTTTTTTTCGTTAATTACTTTATATATACATTATCAGTTAGTTTTCTCGTTTGCCTCATTAACAATCATATCACATTTAGTATTTTTATATTACATGAAAAAATCTTTGACTTTCGGTCTATGAATAGTTCTCTAATATGCAATCATGAAACGTCCGCCTATTTGCAAAATACGGTCTTTTACATAATGTAATTGAAGACCATAATGTTATTTTATATCGTGAAATGCATAACTGTGAAAATAAAAATGCATGTTTAGTATGATTCTGTACGTATCCTATTTTATTTCTACATCTGTGTCATTTGGTTTCTTGTGGACAGTTGTCTCGTGGGAAATCATCTTCTGTTTTTATATTAACCACGCTCATCTTTTTTGTTCATCAATTTTAATCATGAGTTGTATATACCTTTCGGTTTGCATTTTCCAAAGAGACTACAAACAAATCCTCTCTTACACTTTGGCTTACATGGTATCTTTACTGAAAACAAAATCGATGATATAAAACAATTAGGCAGTAATATCGTATAAGAAACTTGATTGATGTCTCTGACTTTGAATACTAATATCAAGCGTGTTTTTGTATTTCAGAATTTGATTTTGATTTGGTTTTTTTTACATTTGACCTTACACTTTTTCACATACTGCAATCACAAAAATAAAACAAAAATAACAAAATAACAAAATAAATCGCGTGGTGATAATATCCTTGTTTATCGCTATTGTGTGCATTTTTATGGAACGCCACAGCTGTCTTATGTGGAACTCTGATATTACTTTATGTTGTTTTATTATAACTTGATTATTATTTGTCTTTACTTAATATGGTTTTGAAGTTACGTAATGCTGTTATGATTTAACTCAATATGGAATAGTCATTACTAAATGATGTTTCGATATTACACTATATGGTTTCGTATTGACTTGATATAGTTTTGTCATTGCTCAATATGGTTTTGTCATTACTCGCTCGATGTGGTTTCACCATTATTTAATATGGTTGTGTCATTAGTCAATGTGGTTTTAACATAACTTGATTTTATGTGACTTAACGTTATGTAGTTGTTTCATTACATGATGTGGTTGTGTTATTTCGTAATGATGATTTGTCTATTCTTTATATGGTTTTAACATTACGTAATGATGTTTTAAAATTTGACGATTTTACACTACTTGATGTGTTTGTTTCATTTTTTGATGTGGTCTAGTCATTCTTTGATGTGGTCCTGTCATTCTTTGATGTGGTTATCCCATTACTTGATGAGGTAAAACCACGTGACCAATTCGGAAAAACATGTTCTATTTTTAGATAGATTTCCATGTTGTATGTGCTTTGAATGAGTGTGGCCACCCATCGAATTAGTGTTCAAATTAAAGTTCGGGTTACTGTTTGAGTTAATCTTTGAGTTAGTTTTCAAATTAAAATCATACTTAGAATTAAAGTTCTACTTAGCATTGAGTTTCGAGTTGGACTTCGAGTTTGAGTCACATTTAAAGGCAGAGTTATAGTTACAACTTTGAATTTGAGTCACTTCTTGAGGTAGAGTTTGAATAAGATCGAATTTAAGTCTCATTTAGATTAATTAAGATTTCGAGTTGAAATTCGAGCTATTTTATATGTCATTTTGAGTTCGTAACTAAATTTTCTATCGCGGAACAAGTGTTTGCTCGGGCTTCCGAAAAGAGGGCTCCGGGGTATGGGTACTAAATAAACAATGTTACAGTATACAAAACGCAACATAGGAGTTGAAATAAAGTTAGATGTGGTGTGATTGCCAATGAGACAACTATCCACCAGTTTAAATGCAGTGGATGTTAGAAATCATATACATGTATAGGCAACACAGGCACTTGTCTCAGAATTGTTTTTAAGGTATATAGGAATAGGCAACCGTACAGCCTTCAACACTCCGCATTTTCAGCTACAAAAGGCCACCATGCACTATGTGAAAAAAATCAAACGAAAAAGGTAATGGTCTAATTTACAAAAAAAAAAAAACAAATATGACACATATATGTATACAAAGACAACAATTGAACTCCATGCTCCTGACTTGGGGCAGGTACATAAAGAAAGTGCACGTGGCGGGGTTTACGTATGTGAGCGATAAATCCTAACCTATACATCGGACTGTAACAGTAGTGTAACAGCACAACACGATAAAAAGATGTAAACTAGACACTCCACTCATTTAAGCGCTTATACCTTTAAAAGGACAAAGTTCAATTTTTCTCCCAAAAGAGGAAAAATAATAAAAAGAAAAAACCCGACCACATGCACACCTTCAATACATGTACAAACAGCCAGCAGAGTGATAAATTCTTCGCATTCAAACTGTAGGAGAAGTTATTTGGAAACGTCCTACTTATGCAAGTCAATTTCCCCAAAAATGACAAAGTTCAACTTTCTCCCAAACTGAGAGCATATATTAATAAAAATTAAACCCTGACCACATGCAGCACACCTTCAATATATGTACAAACATACAGTAAAGAGAAAACTTCCTAGATTTCAAACTGTTGGAGGAGTTATGCGGAATAACTATATACCCATAATGAGACGAACAGTCGGACGGAAGGACAGAGGTTAAACACTATGCACCCCAACTGTCAGTTGCGGTAAAGGTGCAGTGACTTTAAAAAACAGTGTCAATTGGCTGTCTTAATAGATCGGTATGACTGGGTAATTTTAATCCATCGGAGGATCTCGGGTTCCCCAGAAAGCTAAGGAGATTCTGCTCAACGTGTGGCAAACGTCGTGTTATTCGCGAAATAACAAACCGAGTGATTTGATTTTTTTTTTGGTAGTTCACATTCGAGTAAAAGATGATGGTATTATAGTTACGACAACTGGAACATGATCGTCGTCACATGTGAAACAAATATTCAAAAAAGTTAGTTTTTCAATTAATGCGAGGTAGATCAGAGAATTCAACTGATTAAAAATAAAAGATTGATATTCTTATATATGTTCAAATGATCATTCACGCTAACGCTAAACAAAATTCGGATAATTCTTATTTAATAGTATTGATGCTTTGTCGCTTAGTCCGAGCCCCCCTCCCCCGATTTTCCTGTAACTTAAGTGTGAGTTGATTTGAATTATCTCATTTGTTAACACTTTTAAAAGTATTAGTCTTTTAATTTTGTCGAGCCTGCGACATCATTGTAGCGACAGTGGGACACAACAATGTCGTCGATAGTGGCGTCATTTCGGGACCTTTTTAGCTTACTATGGGGTATGGGTTTTGCTCATTGTTGAAAACCATACAGTTTTGTTTTAGTTAAATAAAACCGAATTAAACTGTTTTGACATGATAAATTTATTACCTCTATGAAGTGTTTTAAAACTTGTATAGAAGTTGTTCCTCAATATCAAGAAACAGCATCTACAGAAAAACACTTTTTTTAAATTTGACCGATGAATGTACGGCCGATCAACATTACGCTTTAAACTGAAAGCAGCAATATCAGACGAGACACAGCGTTCCGAGGAATATTTTACAAATTTATTATAATGCTGCTTCTATTTGAGAACTTCGGATGAAATAACAGGACCAAGTGGTTTGGGGATATCCCAATTATGTCCGAAATCCGAAATACTGTAAACATTTTAGTATTTTTTTATTATTATTGTCTGCCGTTCCCCTTTTTCATACCAAATAATTCTGAATAACCACTCGAACTTTAATTTGAACTTTAACTTTGGCGATACCCATTCAAAGTACATTAAGCATACGACATATGGAAATCTATCTAAAAATAGACCAGGTTTTTCCGAATTGGTCAGTTAGAAAGGAACATTGGGTTACGAAAGCTCTTTAATACAAAGTATAACGTTAGCGCATCCCCCCTTTTTTCTCTTCGTATGCACGGTGATACTTTAAAGATGCATTAACACCTCAAGAGTAAAAATAAAAAAAAATAATATTATTTTATATCTTTAATGTGTCTATTTTTAGTCATAATCTATCAAAATGTCGATTATTTCTTTCCCGGCATTTTTACACCGAAAAGGGGATTAATCGATCTAAATCAATTCAGTGTTTAAATGTCACCACGTAAGGACTTGAATATCATTTATCTATAATGATCGCATTGACACACCCCGTTAAAATTTATTGATCTCTTTAAAACTTGGCATATTTATTCTTAGAAATCCCATGAATACCAAGATTGCTGTTTCTTGTTTTTAAAATGATTACAACATTTTAAAAAATGACAAGATAGTTGACTTTTGGTGTGGCCACGGTTGGATTGTATGTCACTTCTGTTATTTTTTATTATAAAAGGGCACATTTAAAGAAAGAAACAGCTGTTACGTGAAGGATAACATCTTTGTCAACCAAATACAACTTTATTTTCATTCATTTGTCTAGTTCTTTGGGGTGCGCCAGGCTCTTGAAGTTGGACGTTCAAACGCCATCTTTGAATGCTGACCGTTACCATGGTAACCAGGTGGGGGTTCTGAGACACCAGAAATTAAAACTTTGGGTGATATTATGGATGATAAAAATAAGTTCTGGTTAAGAAAGTTTCTAGACTTAAATCTAAATAATTTCAAATTTCATTGATTTTTATATGAATAAATAGTCGATTTACTCAAGAACAGCATTAACCTACCTGCGACATTCTTCATTTATTTTTATATGTACTAATTAGATAAAGCTTGTAACATTTATCATAGGTTGAGATACTTACTCGTGCATACTCCCAGTTTTGTTCTGACTGAACCTTTCTTGCATCTGCATTTTCCTTTGACACACCTTTCATTGATTTTACACTTTCGGTTACATTTAGCTACAAACATAATAGGAAGTTTTTATTGAGCGCAAATAATTTTCTACAATCTGGTAAGGGAAGAAAATTATCAAAGGCCTACACCCTCCCCGCAGAAAAATATTTTTTTCAAAAAGTTTTGCGATAAAAACAGGGAAAAACGAGGATACCTTTGAAATTAATTTGTAGTAAGAAGCTATCAAAACTTGGTTGATTGATTTGGAAAATGTGTGTTGCTTATGACCTCTTGTACTAATTTTGCTCAAACAACTTCACTATACTTATGACACATAAACTTCCGATTAATAATTGATTTCAGATTTTTTTTATATATATACAATTGACAGTAAATTTGGTAATTCCATGTATTTTTCTGTCAACTAGCCTCAGTTCTTTGGAAGTATATGCGAATTCCCAAGTTTGCTTCTTGATTTGTCTCATTTTATTATGATCAATATTTAACAACTACTGTTGGCTGAATGCATGATTCCCCCGATTGGTAATATTTAAACACAAGCAAATTTTTAAGGAAACATTTGATCCGGAGATTATAGTACTATGGTACATTAAACAAATTTATTCTGTATGTGCACTACTCATCAGGCAGCCCTTCGGCTTAGTTTTAACATTAATTATCTCTGTAAAAGTATAAAGTAGATTATTTTATATTTGTCGTGTTTACTTTGCTTCAGCAAACAATTATCAAGTTTAATAAAGCTCTGATATATCGAATGTTAAATAATGTTATTAACCGGCAAAAGAAATTTATTTTTGATACATTTTGTGCGTTCAAAAAAGTACGTTTTATAATTTATCCTCATCAGGAAGGTTCAAATTAATCATTTAAAAACCAGAAATGTATACAAGCGTAGAACCCTTAGTATCTAAAAGAATAAACACATTCCTCTAAGATCAACTTTTGGTTTGCTAACCCAGAAATAGACCACCTTAGCTGTAGAAACAACACATTTTGGAAAATTTTAGTCCTCAATGCTTTTCAACTTCATTATTTGGTCTGTTTAACTTTATTCGAGCGTCACTGATAAGTCCTTTTTAGACGACACGTGCGTCTACACACAAATTCAATCCTGGTATTTATGTTGAGTTTAAATTATTTGCATGAGGGAGGCGGGCTTAACTTATAGCCGACTATGCGGTATGGACTTTGCTGATTGTTGAATGTCTATAGTTGTTAATTTGTGTGTCATTTTGGTCTCTTGTGGAGAGTTGTCTCATTGGTAATCATACCACATCTTCTTTTTTATATAAAGTTGAGCCGTAAGAAAATGTGAACTTAAATATTTGAATATACTTACGAGTGCATACATCCACACCATTTCCCTTGAATTTCCTTTTACAGATACATCTATATTGACCTCTTCTAAGACGACATTTAGCATTTTGGTGACAAAGTTGATTTTTAACAACTGTCAAATTCGGTTTCCCGTTTTCACTGGAACACTTGGTTACAATAGTGCAGTCTGATGAAGTAAATTGCTTTCCAAGCTGAGAAAAAAAAATGGTTAAATCAATGGACTACAAGAAGATCTGAATGAATTTGAAAGAAAATTATATATCACTCTAATCGTAACAATATTTTATTTTTCAAAACTTAGACGTATCTCTGAATTTTCACAAAATGTTGAGTATATTCATATAAGACAGATTCGTCAAAAGACACAATCAGACTGAGCGTCCAAGTCATAACCAATGCGGATTTAGTCATAATTAGTATGTTACGGTTTTGAATCTTACTCACGTTTTGATACTAAGGCCATCTATACAACTGCCTTTGACCTACTTGAAATAGTTATCAACATTATGCAAGTACACATATACATGTATATGTTTAAGACTTTTATCTTATTTCGTATTTTTCAAATACGAAATAAGATAACAGATGTATTATTATTCATTTGCATATGGTCGGCTTCTTTCAGACGCAGCTCGTATTAATAAAAAGTACTTGTTTTTATCAAGAACGAATCGATATACATATATATAACATATTATTAAGTGGTTGTCGTATGTTGATTTGGTTCATAAGTGTTTCTCGCTTCCCGATTTATTCTACATATTTTACCGTTCATTTTTCTGTTTTAAATGTTCAAACTAGTAATTTTGAAACCATTAATAACTTGCTAATCGATGAAAGCCAATGCTTTGCGTTCAAGGCAGTACTTTGACCTAAAATCATGATAATAGTTTATTATTTACAAGTTGTGACTTGGATAAAGAGTTGTCTTTTTGACACTCATTCCACATCTTCTTATATCTTTTTTAACACAAGTGAACATAATTACACTGAACGAATCAAATTGTTCTATGACACAATTTAAATACAAAATCAAATAAATAAGGGATGAATTTATAAAAGCAACAATAGTATACCGCTATGATATGTTCAATTATTCTAGAAAGTCAACCATACATGTAACTTTGAACAAACAAAATTGCCGCAAAATAGAATAATGTACACAGGTAAAAGAACATTATTTTAGGTATACAGTGTAAATGGAGAATGGAAATATTTCTTACAAAATAACTAATTTTGTTGTTCATAGTACGAGAAACTATGTATATATGTATATGTTTACATACGGGATAGTATTCTCCCTCTGGTCCGCGACACCCACATTGTTCTTTAGGCACACATTCATTTCCACTAAGAAGAAATCCTGCTTTACATTGACAGCCTTCAGTATTTGGTAATCTGCATGTAAGTGGAGCATCTGGATCAACGCAAGTTGCTGGACATCCACTGCCAGAAGTACTATATTCCATATTCTCTGGACATGTGAGTGCTAAAAATGGAAAATTGGTACAAATATATTTTAATGTTCCATATAAATTCAGGCATTTCAGAATCAAAATTTGATTTTATCACAAGACTATTCCACACCGACTGCCAAAACTTTTAAAAGTTTATTTCGGCGTTCAATTTAGCCATTACTTTCTGATAGAAAATAAAGTTTCTCATCATTTTTTGTAATTTCATTAAAAATTATATCCACTATCGAATTCAGGTAAATATGTAGTAATCCGTACATTGAGATCACAGTATTAAATTATTAGTAAATCGTTTACATACGACAAAAATCTTTTCTTCGCCAAGTTATTGATAATCCCATATCTTCGCATTGTTCTTCGTAACCCTCCAAAGATTCACAAATGAATCGTTCGAGTTCCGGTGATCCTGCTAGACTACAGTAATCATATAAACAGGATTCATATAAATTGTTGGCCATATCCATATCTTTTTTCGCACAAGACATGAATGGACTTTTGTAATTTTTAGGATTCAATAGACCACAGTATTTGTCGCTAGCAGCTTTTTTAGACTCTTCTGTAGAACATGGATCTTCTGGTACAGGACCAACAACGCACCTGCAATAGCATTCGATCACTCATTAGTTAAAATGTTATTAACATGATTAACTCTCATTTTGATTAAATATAATACAAAATAACAAAAGAACGTTCAAGTACCCGTACTTATGTCAGGTTTTCGGAATTTGTTTTCATATGTTCGGACTCCATGTTGTTTTCCTGCGATACAGGGAAAGCTTTTTTTCCATTCGGTCCCATAACATATTTCCTTAGCATATAAGACTTCAATAACTAACAAGAGGCTCTCAAGAGCCTGAATCGCTCACCTGGTAAACAATGCCTTATTGAACATATTGAACCATGCCAGGCAAACATGTACAGCTAACAATTCTTCAATATTACAAATATATATGACTTACTGTTTATAAATAAAGAAAATGAGACCAAAACACAAACACTTAAAACTTAGCAATGGACTGTGAAAATGAGGTCAAGTTCAAATAAAACCTGCGTAACCGACATATAGATCATAAAATATTTTCATACACCAAATATAGTTGACCTAATGCATAAAGTATTAAAAAAATAGACCAAAACTAAAAAAGTTAACTTTGACCACTGAATTATGAAAATGAGGTCAAGGTTAGATGACACCTGTCAGCTAGACATGTACACCTTACAATCATTCTATACACCAATTTTAGTAGACCTATTGCATATAGTATAAGAAAAACAGACCAAAACACAAAAACTTAACTATAACCACTGAACCATGAAAATGAGGTCAAGGTGAGATGACACCTGCCAGTTGGACATGTACACTTTACAGTTCTTCTATACACCAAATCTACTAAACTTATTGCTTATAGTATCTGAGATATGGACTTGACCACGAAAATTTAACGTTGTTCACTTGGATTTCATTAAAAATGACAGCCACAATAAGAGCAATTTTTGTCTTGCCTGCAACTTCTGTCACAGAAAACAAGACTTAAGGGTAGTGATCTGGAGATGACAGCGACAGTGTTAGCTCTTGACTTAAAAGCTGTATATTTCAGAAGGTAGTAGACCTGGATGCTGCATACTTGGTTTATAAATGCCTTATGTAACAAACTTTATACAAAAAAAAGAAGATTTGGTGTAATTGCCAATGAGACTAACTCTAAACAAGAGACCAAATGACACAGAAATTAACAACTATAGATCACCAAACAGCCTTCAACAATGAGCAAAGCCAATACCGCATAGTCAGCTATAAAAGGCCCCGAAATGACAAATGTAAAACAATTCAATCGACAAAACTAACAGCCGAATTAAGATACAATTAAATGAACGAAAAACAAATAAATAACACAGCAACAAACGACAACCACTGAATTACAGGCTCCTGACTTGTACATGCCCAACTGGTAGGTGTCATCTGACCTTGGAGGCCATACTTTGACCTACCATTTAACTTGTAGGGGGACATGGGTTTTTTTTCTGGTCAGAATATTTTCTATTTTTTGGAAGTAGCACAACAAATTATTTTTTTTGCAAATTGCAAATTGAAAATTTCAGGCAGGTAGACCTTGACCTAATAAATATTTTAACTTCTAGTCTTATTTGCTCTAAATGCTGGAGTTTTTTAGATATAAGCCAAAAACTGCATTTTACCCTGTGTTCTATTTTTAGCCATGACGGCCATGTTTTTAGACAAAATAGAAAATAAAACACAAACTTTATTTTATACACCCTACTGATCATTCAGTTGAAGTTTGGTTGAATTTGGTTGAGTAGTTTTAGAGGAGAAGATTTTTTAAAGTTAGCAAATATGATGAACAAATTGTGAAAAAATTGTCATTAAAGGACAATAACCCCTTAAGGGGTCAATTGACAATTTTGGTCATATTTAACTTATTTGTAGATCTTACTTTGCTGATCATTTTTGCTGTTTACAGTTTATCTTTATCTATAATGATATTCAAGATAATGACCAAAAACTGCAAAATTTCCTTAAAATTACCAATTAAGTGGCAGCAACCCAACAATGGTTTGTTTGATTCGTCTGAAAATTTCAGGGCTGATAGATCTTGACCTAATGAACATTTTTACCCATGTCTGATTTGCTCTAAATGCTTTCGTTTTTGAGATATAAGCCAAAAACTGCATTTGACCCCTATGTTCTATTTAAAGTAAGGGCGGCCATGTTTTTTGACGGATCAAAAATCGAAGCACACACTTTGTGCAGGATAATCTAAGGAACTATCATGCTAAGTTTCATCCAAATCCATTCAGTAGTTTCAGAGGAGAAGATTTTTTAAAGTTAGCAAATATGATGAACAAATTGTGAAAAATTGTCATTAAAGGACATTTACCCCTTAAGGGGTCAATTGACAATTTTGGTCATATTAACCTATTTGTAGATCTTACTATGCTGATCATTTTTGCTGTTTACAGTTTATCTTTATCTATAATGATATTCAAGATAATGACCAAAAACTGCAAAATTTCCTTAAAATTACCAATTAAGTGGCAGCAACCCAACAATGGTTTGTTTGATTCGTCTGAAAATTTCAGGGCTGATAGATCTTGACCTAATGAACATTTTTACCCCATTCAGATTTGCTCTAAATGCTTTCGTTTTTGAGATATAAGCTAAAAACTGCATTTGACACCTATGTTCTATTTAAAGTAAGGGCGGCCATATTTTTTGACGGATCAAAAATCGAAGCACACACTTTGTGCAGGATAATCTAAGGAACTATCATGCTAAGTTTCATCCAAATCCATTCAGTAGTTTCAGAGGAGAAGATTTTTTAAAGTTAGCAAATATGATGAACAAATTGTGAAAAATTGTCATTAAAGGACATTTACCCCTTAAGGGGTCAATTGACAATTTTGGTCATATTAACCTATTTGTAGATCTTACTTTGCTGATCATTTTTGCTGTTTACAGTTTATCTTCATCTATAATAATATTCAAGATAATGACCAAAAACTGCAAAATTTCCTTAAAATTACCAATTAAGTGGCAGCAACCCAACAATGGTTTGTTTGATTCATCTGAAAATTTCTGGGCTGATAGATCTTGACCTAATGAACATTTTTACCTATGTCAGATTTGCTCTAAATGCTTCCGTTTTTGAGATATAAGCCAAAAACTGCATTTGACCCCTATGTTCTATTTTAAGTAACGGCGGCCATGTTTTTTGACGGATCAAAAATCGAAGCACACATTTTGTGCAGGATAATCTAAGGAACAATCATTTTAAGTTTCATTCAAATCCATTCAGTAGTTTCAGATGAGAAGATGTTTGAAAAATTGTTAACGACGACAGACGACGACGACGACGACGGACGCCAAGTGATGAGAAAAGCTCACATGGCCTTTAAGGCCAGGCGAGCTAATAAAAGGTCATTTACCCAAGTATAATGTACAAGTCCGAGTCAGCCTTTTTCTCACATTTTTTAATCAAATGTCTCGAAAAGGAGTCCCATAACCTGTCAATATTCTTAGTTTATTTTGTTCCTTAACAAGGGCTCTTCTGATTAATAGAATGTGTATTTTAAGTTTCGCTTAAATACATCCGTAAAACGACAAAAGGATACATTGAAAAATAACAAGGAAGATAAATAAATTCATACTAAAACCATTTAGCTGCATGTCAATATGGTATACATAAAAGTTAAGTTTAGCCTGGGTAGTATGTCTTTTCTATTCCATGTTATGTTGTTTATAATATTGTTTGTTCTTTCTTCGCTTCTAATGTTTAACATGGCATTATCGGTTTCAATTTAAAGTTTTTGCTCTCTTTCATCATATCAATCGCCAGTAAAAAAACCTCATCATAGATAATAAAGTGTATTTTCATGTTTTACCACATCAATAGACAAAAGAGAATAGAAATTAATATTGAGCTTTTATAAAATGGGTAAGTTGCATTTACGTTTCTCCTATACACCAGTATAGAGCACTTTGCAAATTAAAGGTGAAATTGTTACTATTGCATTGACTTACTTTTTATCCTTTGTTTGATAGATTCCTGGTACTGTATAGCTTTGTCCAATTAGTTCGAATTTGTCTTTCTTGAGACTAACATCCTCGCCAGTTGCTGTTCTGAAATCGTCTTTCTTGCCGTTGCAATCACCGCAAAGTCCAGAGACAATTCCCGAATAACTCTTTGGAACAGATACTGCCACGGTACCGGCACCATTCCATGTAATCAATATGTTACATTTTGTTTGCAGCCGTACATATCTACCGGAAGTGGTAATTTCAAAGTTTGTACAAGAGTATGGAGTATAAACTTGAACGTCATTAACCTATTAATACATAGAAACATTATAACATTATAAAAATATGACTAGCAAGAGTAATATCAACAAAAAAAACCAACAACGAAGAAATCATTTACATGTCCCAACAGATCACATTCTTATGAGATCCATGAAGAGACACTTATTTTAGAAATGTGCATCTGATGTTGGTACCTTCATTATTATTACTTAATACTATATTGATCATATATTAGTCTTGAAATGTAAAAACAGTCATGTAGCAAATAAGTTGGTACTGTCGTGAAAAAAACCCACTTGTTTAGGTTTTGTCAGGTCGTTTTATATTTGGTTTTGTATTTCATTTGTTTGGCTGCGAGAATCAATCGCTGGAGAAATATTAAATGTTGAACACGGATCTGATGCAATAGACATTGGTAGTGTCAATGTCATTATTGTTTAAGAAGATTATCTTGGGTTACCTTAAAAATAACGTTTTTTGAAATAAACTATATTTGAACGATTCTTATTCAAGTTGTAACATAATATCATAATATCATTGATAATAAACTATCTGAGGAACAGTAGTTGTCGGCTGTTTGTGTAAATCATACGTGTTTCTCGTTTCCCGTTTTTATATAAATTAGACCTTTGGTTTTCCCGTTTGAATTGTTTTACACTAGTATTTTTGGGGACCCTTTATAGCTTGCTGTTCGGTGTGATTTAATGGTTCCGTGTTAAAAGTCGTACCTTGACCTATAATGATTTACTTTTATAAATTATCACTTGCATAGAGAGTTGTCTCATTGGCATTTATACCACATCTTCCTATATCTAAATATGCAAATCAATTATAGCGGATTTAACATATACGGTTGATGAGTTGAGTCTCTTAATTTATCTGAACTGAATCTATTCGAAGTTTAACAAAATGGCGTGTAGCATAACAAACTTGCGAAGTTTGATTGTGACAGTGATCTGTCACCGTTTACAGTCAAGAGTTATACTGAAAAATGCAAAGAATGATGTGTTTTGTCTTCTATTTATTATCGAATTGAATTTTAATACAGTTACTTTGTTTTGTCCAAAAGTTGATTCGGATTATTTTGATCTGAGCGTCACTGATGAGTCTTATATAGATAAAACGCGCGTCTGGCGTATTAAAGTATAAGACTGATACTTTTGATTATTACCATGTCGACATGTATTGTATTGTATTGTTTATTGGTGTATTTCTCTGTCCTGAATGTTCTTGCAAATTTTTGTACTGTAGTCATGTTTTGTAATGTTGTCCTTTTTAAAATGTTCTGTTCTATGTAAGGAAAATGGCAGTTGTTATTTGATAGTTCGTTTATGTGTGTGTTACATTAGCGTTTGGTCTTTTGTTTCACTTTAGTGTGCCTGTTGTTTCGTCCTTTTCCTCTCATAGTTGATGTGTTTCCCTCGGTTTTAGTTTGTAACCCGTATTTGTTTTCTCTCAATCGATTTATGACTTTCGAACAGCAGTATACTACTGTTGACTTTATGCATGTACATGAAAACCAAAACTTAACATTCTAAATCATATTATCTATATTTGGTTTAATTCCATGACCGAATAGACAGAACGTGACAATATAAGCTATTCAAACGTTTTAAAGTAAACCGTTTTTCATGTTCCTTAAAAATCAGTTACTTACAAATACGACGTTCTTTTTATCTAGCCGAATTGTAGCATCTGCTAACTTGACCAAAACATATTGTGTATATGAGACTTTTGTGTTTGCACCACGGTGTTCATTCTGCACTTGAACTTCAAAACCACCACATTTGTCATTGGATGTTGATTTGACCATGGTATAAGTACATATTCCCATAAAGTGAATAACTTGTCCATCAAAACTCTTATAATGTGGATCTCCACTAGCAATACAGGTACAGGTTCCTGTAGTCAAATAGTCAAAAACAAAAATTTTCAAAAATATTCTGTTACTTCATTACCTTAATATTATACATTATTATACAGAAAACCAGTTACTTCATTGAAAATGAGTTTCTGGTCGGTCGTACATTGTATTTTTGTTATCTTATGTTTCGTTTACTTGTATTTACAAGTTCATTAAGGTGGCATGCTTTAAATAAAAAAAGAGGTTATTTTATATGCGGGAGCTATGCCTTGATATAAATTCAAGTGCATTATTCATAATCACACCAATCATTATAAATATATATAATTTAAATCATGGCACCAACGCATTGGCAATTTGTGTTTACGATATTCTAAATTTATGCCTTTTAACGAGTTTTGAAAAGATGAACGTTCCTCAATTTGTTTGTCTTACTTTATACGCTTTAAAAAAAAATATTTAGTGTAACCTTACGGAAAGGAACTCACCATAACAGGTTTTTTTTAATATTTAATAAGACTGACGTATTACTGCATCTTTAATTTCTATTTAGTTACAATACAATATGGTATTTATATGCAGTTCTCGACTTTATTTACATTTAACGCCACAAAAAAAGATTGAATGGTTAAGCACTTCCTTTTCCTTGACTATCTATTCTACTAAATATATAAAATAATAAATTGTATACCTGTGCAGCTATTTACACCGTCTCCGACAAATCCTTTTCTGCATACACATCGACCTCTGTGACATTTGGCATCTGGATGACAAACACTTGATCCACATTTTGGTCCCGTTGCTATTGAAAACATAATTACTTTTCAGTAACTATACATATTTATAACGTCTATAATACTTCTGTTAAATGAAATTCATCTACATGTATATTGAAAGTAATAACTAATAATAGCTAATGATTAGAGTAAAAATGTTATGCATATATCATGTATATGTTATTCAAATATTCGACGTTAGTTTGTATATTCCCTAGCGAATGTTTTTTTTTACTCTCGTCGAAAAAAATCATTTCCTATCAAATCTGTTATCTTTCTATATAATTCAGTCAGGAAATATTATCTTTACACTTTAGTAACCTTCAACACTTAGCTACTGTTAAACATATACATTATGGTCTAAACGGATGATCGTGTAGATTAATTTCAGTTCTTGTCACGTTTTTGATGTGTTTTGTCATATGATTTTGCCATGTGATTATGGACTTTCCGATTGGATTTTCCTCTGAGTTCAGTATTTTTTGTGATTTTACTTTATACTATGTACTTCTTTATTCAAGGAGAATCAAGTGGTTTTTTTTCATTATAACTAATCACTTCTCATTTTCATAGATGATTGTTTTAAAGTTAGTTTAAGTAAAAAGTAATCAATAACCGATTTCAATAAATTGATTTACACTCCCAATGATTTTTTTCTTAATGTTTTCTTAGATTTAAAAAAAGTTTGCCAAAAGTTTATCAAAACATATGACAATTGCATTTGTTTTGGGTTTTTGGCTGTCTCTTGTTTCTAGTTTTTTCCTCATGCATTTGCAAATTTATCTTTGAGTTATAAATGTCACCCTAGTATCTTTTGCCACTTTTTTGTATAAACACAAACTGAAATAAATATACATTTCAAAACACACGAAGCACATTGCCAAATTATCTTGATAAATGTGACTATGTGCATTCTAAACAGTTTAAGAAATACCTTCACAGACGTATCGAACAGCAACGTATTTGTATGTTCCACCACAAGGATCGCCGTACAAGCCGTTATTTGCTGAGACCATGCATGATTTCATTCCATCACAATTTTTTCTTATTATAGGTAATGGTTTGTTAGATGAACATGACGTCGTTTTCACTCTTGGGTCTTTACACGTGCTCATGTCAGTTCTCCCATATGTTGCCTCTAAAATTCGTATCGTTTTCTTCCTTGGACATGATATTCTACCTTTTAAGCCCTCACAGATTACTTTCTCTATACCAGTTTCTGGCTTCCCTTTGAATACAGATATTTTTATTATTTAAATCTGCAAAGTATAAATCACAAGAATTGTCATTTTTATTTTTATCAAATAATTTACCTGATTAAGGTGGTATGGGTGTCTTTTGCCATCTTGGATTGTAAAAAACGGAGAATCTGAGGTCCAGATTTTCTATCAAGGTAGCGAAATTTGATTCAGGAATGCAGATATATCTAATGTGAATTTTCATTTAAAAGAACCAATTTATAAGAATATAACTCTTAAATATTGATATTTTTACAAGTGTAGATTATTTTTTGTTGTTTTTTAAAATGATTTTAAATTGGCATTTTAAGGGGAAGTAACTCTAAAACAGTGCATTTTCTGAAGGAATCTACATGGAATTTTGTATTTTAGCAGTATAAAACTTACGGTGACCCTATCTTTTCTTTTTATATTCTCAAAGCATTGTCTGAAAACTATCTTTTCCTAATTTCTATCATTTTGTTTAGTTTCTTATCACAAAATGGTGTTTTTTCCAGTATAATCCATACAAAATATGTCATTTTGTCACAACCTGTAGCTTGAGAAAATGCGCGGTGACCTACATTTTTATTATATTTTTGACCTTATATTGGAAGATCCTACGTTTTTGGCAAAGTATGAACAAATTCTATCATTTTTATTTTAGACTCCCATACCACCTTAATATCAGTTACTGTAGAATCATTTATTTTCGTGGGTACTAATTTTCGTGGATTAAGGTAAACTTGCATGTTCGTTGATATTTAATTTCGTGGTTTTTCCAAATTCTGCATACAACCCTATATAAAATATGACTTTGGTTGAACTTTTGAATTTAATTTCGTGGTTCACTTTTACCCACGAAATCCACGAAAATTGGTATCCAACGAATACTAATGAATCCACAGTATTGTCGTTGTGTCTGTTTGGAGATAAAACAAGAGTTAACCCATTATTTTCTTTGAAAAATGCCTACACAAGTCAGTAAAATGAGATATGTCTTTCATTCGTATCGTTATTTGATGATGTTTGATTTCTTCAGATGTTTTGAACTTCAAAAATTAGAAAAAAACCAAAATTGGCAGTGCATCAAAAGATTGTGTTTCGACAAAAATGTATATTTCAGTGATTGATATATGTAACAACGTATTAGATTTTAGCGAGAGAAATTTATGTATTACTGAAAAATTATTACACCAGGGTTTTTGATATCACAAACTAGTCAAAACATTTACTTAATTTTATCATCGGTATAAGGAAATAATTTTTAAATATAACTCAACATGCAGACATCTTATATGTTCAGGTATTTCACATCCAATCTGTTATGGTAATATTCTTTACAAAGCACAAAAATGTCAGTATTCACATCAAAAGCTTAAAAAACCTTTAAACAAACTTATTAAGAAGAGATATAGTTACGATACTGTTGTCAGGTCATTAAAGATTGCATATTTTGACTTTAATATTGATTCACTAATAGGGTCTTTGCATCGGAACTAAACACATTTATTTAAAAAAAACAGTTGTTGGCATGACACGGGTTCTTCTCATATATTTTATGATAGTATGATACTAAACCCTTAACGGTAGGGATTGTGGCTGATATTCATATGATGAAGACATAATCTTTCAATCAGTTTAATTGAGGTCTGGAGCTGGCATGTCAGTTAACTGCTAGTAGTCTGTTGTTATTTATGTATTATTGTCATTTTATTTATTTTCTTTTGTTACATCTTCTGTCATAGGACTCGGACTTCTCTTGAACTGAATTTTAAAGTACGTATTGTTATGCGTTTACTTTTCTACATTGGCTAGAGGTATAGGGGGAGGGTTGAGATCTCATAAACATGTTTAACCCCGCCGCAAGTCAGGAGCCTCTGGCCTTTGTTAGTCTTGTATGATTTTTAATTTTAGTTTCTTGTGTATAATTCGGAGTTTAGTATGACGTCCATTATCACTGTACTAGTATACATATTTTCTAAGGGGCTAGCTGAAGGACGCCTACGGGTGTGGGAGTTTCTCGCTACATTGAAGACCCATTGGTGGCCTTCGGCTGTTGTCTACTCTATGGTCGGGTTGTTGTCGCTTTGGTACATTCCCCATTTCCTTTCTCAATTTTATTTGTTAGCTTATCCATTTAAACTTACTTTACACTATCTTTAATCTTGATTAAAACGAAGGTTAGCCACATAATAATACACGTATTTATACTTGTGGAATAATTTTTCATGAATTTTGTCTCCGAAGTACTATTTTATCAATAATTAATTCTAATTATGACGTCGATTTTTTTAATTGAGATGAAGTATTTTGTGACAACTTGTATGCTTTTATTATGCTATGTTATTAAGGATAATTTTCCAAACCCGTGTTTTAAAACGTTTTTTAAGACTTATAAAATAGCAATACCTTTGCATTTTTTGATTCCATCTCCTTTGAAACCTTCTTCGCAAGCACAATCATAAACGCCATTGAGTAGTTTACATTGTGCATTCCTGTGACATCTTTGCCGTCTAATGACTTGCATTTTTGCGTAACCCTTTTTAGCCACGCATTTGGACACCGTCCGACAATCTCTAGATGTAATTTCTGTATTAATCTGATTGCAAAAAGACAAAATTGTTATTTACATGCATTTTCAACTTTAAAAACGAAACTGAACATTATCAAACACTCAAATGAGTTTAGAATCTAAATTGGGAAATAAAAAAAGATAGTCTTTTTAGTTTTTTAATTCTCTAGTCTTATGTTTTACGCGGTAGATTATAATTACTAAATTAGGCTGTATAAATGATGGCCTTCCATACCGAAATGAACAAGTCTTTCAATTGAAATAATAATAAAGTTAAAAATATTATGTTTTATAAAAATATATCATTTAAAATGTTGAAAATTCAAAACCATTAAGACATGAACTGTTCAAGCCTATTTAGGACGCTATTTAGGTTCGTAAATGCTTCTTGGTTTGACCCTCCAACCGATTCAGTGACAGTTATCAGTCTGATGAGTATATATTCCCCAAAATTATTAGCTTTATATATTTTATGCGTTATAAATTGATCAACTTACTGGATAGTAGTCACCGGTAGGTAACCTACAACCACACTGAGCTCTTGGTATACATGTGTTGTCACTGAGTACAAATCCCTTTTTACACTGACATCCTTCTGATGGTGGTAGTTTGCATGTTTTGGGGGCATCTAAATCTACGCATGTGGCTGGGCATCCACTTACAGAGCTACTGTATTCCATATTGTCTTCACATGTAAAAGCTATTTAAAACAAATAAAGGTAGTCGCATATTCAGATATAATATCATGCATGCCGGATTATTATGTATTAAAAAATTAAATGACTGTATAGGTTTATTTTGCACAAATTTAAAAATTGAACGTTAATGATGTTTTAGTGTACAAGCAATGTTAAGCTTCTAGTTTTTCTGACATCATAAGAATCATTAAGATGGGGTACAAAACATCTTGATTAAAATTAATTTGGCTCGTTCACTTTTCATTAATTTTCGACAAAATATTTACTATGACCCTTTGACAAATTTACTATGACCCTTTTTTTTCAAAAATTTCAAACAAAACAGAAACCACACACTTTATCGGAGAAATTTTATTGGATATACACCAGTGTGACACTTATTTTTATCATTGAGAAGCTTAATCTGTCCTCAGAATAGAAAGTAATTAAAACGTTCAGCGGATTTGAAGAGAGTTCTGTACCACCTTTTACAGTTAGCTCTGAAAGCATTTTTTTTCTTTTAAGTATACAAATGATTAAAAATTTTGAATGGCATACTCACGACAAAACTGTTTTGTTCTCCATGATATATCAAAACCCATGTTTTCACATCTTTCTTCAAGGCCTTCGGCAGCTTCACAAACAACTGTATTTAATATGTCTGGTTGGTCACTATATGCACAATAGTCATATATGCAACTGTCATAAATATCCTGAACTAACGCCATGTCTTCTTGTGAGCAATCTCTAAACGGGCTCCTAGAGTTAGCTGGGTTTATCCGCCCACATACGGTGTTTCTTGTCGCTTTGTTTCTCAGTGTTGGCGTACAAGGATCCGGTGGGGCTGACACACCACACCTAAATTGAAAAACAAAGGTCGGCATAGACACAAACTTATAACAGTTTTTATAATTGATAAAAAAAGAAATCAATGAAGAAATATCTATACAAAAAGAAGTTAAATAACAAAGGTACCAAACTTAAAAAAAAATCCATTATCCAACAGAAGAGTCAAAGGTCAAGCCAATTAAACGAATGAAAATATTCAAAGTTCAAACTCATTAAACACATTGAAAACAACTGTCATATTCTTGAATTGGTACAGGCATTTCCTTATGTAGACAATTTTGGAGAATTCCTGGTTTTATAGCTAGCTAAATCCATTACTTGCATAGAAAATAGCGTTCTATACACTACATCCTATCAATATATTCAATATTCATGTAATACACAATGGTATATTCGTCAATAACCAAATAATATGGCAAACAATAGACAAGAGAAAAAAACAGAGAGAAAAAACGAAGAAAAATCATTTGATGAAGCAAAATGTTTTGAAATCTCGTCTCATCTAGTCTACATGTATTCTTCTGTCATTGGGAAAACATATTCTACCACCAATTAAGCGTTTATAAAGGTTATATATATATATGTATGTAAAACGTGTGTTCGAACATTATTTATCATGGCCGACAATGGTGTTGGCCTTATATTCCTTTGTAGATACTCATTATTGTTTAGTGCTATTGTGTTAAGTTCTGATTTTTTAATGTTTTTCTTAGATTGCTACATGTAGTGATTTTACCCCAAATCTCCTTTATGTATGATTATACGACTTGAACGCTTACTTTTCGTCCTTGCCCTCTCTAATCAGGTAACTTTCACCAATAAGCGTAAACTTGTCCCGTTTTGTGCGCACGTCCAAACCATCTTTTGTCCTAAAATCATCTTTAATACCATTACAATTCCCACACAAGCCAATTAAATTCTGGCTTAAATGACTTGGTACCGATATGGTTGCTGCACTTCTCCCGTCCCATGTAATAATGACGTTGCATGTAGTTTTCAGTCTTACATAACGTCCTGATTTTATAATACTGAAATATCCAGTTTTATATGGTAGATATCTTTTAACTCCATCCACCTACAAATCATCAAAACAACGTTAAAATTGAATGATATACGTATTTGATTATAGAACTATGTTACTTATTGAAGGAATGATAACGGCTGTTTGTGTGGTTTTGTTCTAGGTCTGTCCTGTTTTGACGCATTGTTAACCATAAAACAACATTTGAATTAGTGATATAACAAAAATGTATATTCATTCTTGTTGAGGTTTCCATTTATACAAAGTAAATAAACTCATCATAGATTCCAGGAATAAATTTTGTATATACGCCAGAAACGCGCGTTTCGTCTACAAAAGACTCATCAGTGACGCTCGAATCCAAAAAAGTTAAAAGGCCACATAAAGTACGAAATTGAAGAGCATTGAGGACCAAGATTCCTAAACGTTTTGCCAAATACAGCTAAAGTTATCTATTCCTGAGGTAGAAAAAAGGCCTTAGTATTTCAAAAATTCAAAAGTTTTGTAAACAGTTAGTTTATAACTATGACCATATCAATGATAATTCAAAAACAATTGCAGTTACTTTTGTTACCTTTTAAGTTCAATTATACTAAAATTACCCCAACTTATTTCATCGATCTCTTACGTCTATTCAGTTTTTAATCTTTTCATCTAACATTATTACACTTTCAGTAGCTGACTGATTCTAATAATTTTGAGACAAACGGGATGAATTTAGCGTTTCAAATGTGAACGTTTATTTCTATGTAGCAACAAACTCATCATAGATACCAGGATCAGAATTGTATATTTACGCCAGACGCGCGTTTCGTCTAAAAAAGACTCACCAGTGACGCTCGAATCAAAAATGTTTAAAAGGCCAAATAGAGTACAAAGTTGAAGAGCATTGAGGACCAAAAATACCTAAACGTTTTGCCAAATACAGCTAAGGTAATCTATTCCAGAGGTAGAAAAGCCTAAAAAAGCAACATACCGATAACGCAAAATGTCAGAGTATATACCGATTTTCAATAGCTAATGTTCCCTATCATTCTTTACTTGATAAAGGGTTATTGACCACAGGTAGGCTTCTGGACAAATGGTTTTTCAATGGTTAAGTTCTGATTATCATGTTGTCAGTTTTAATGGCGCAATTTTTAGTAAATGTAATATCATCGAGTGATATTTTTTTACCAATTTATATTTGCATAAAGAACAGAAGCATCTGGTTCCATCCCCTGTTTATAGTGGAGGCCATGTTTCTTAATCTATGTGTTTTTGGTTTTATTTGTTTGTTGTGGCTTGTTTTGCCTTTGCATTGTCTGGTTACGTCCACTTATAGGTTTGAGTGTCCCCTTTGCATATTCTGCCTCTTTTTTACGCGTCTCTGTTTTGTAAAAGGTTTTGATTATGAACGTTTCCCAGATGTCTCGAGTTCTAGGCAAATTATGTTCGGTGTATGTTCGGTGTATCTAAGTGAAATAAAATAGGATGTGAAATGAAAAAACAACTAACAACCAAAAACCAGAATACTTAACTGTCTTCAACTATGATTAAACCCCGTACATTCTCCCAAAAAAAGACAATGCGTACAAATATATGAGTACTTGCAGTTATTGACAGCTAGTTCAACGGAAATACATCTAACAAAAATGCGTGCAACAAAACAAACAGCCCTATGTCTATCAAATTAGTATCGTTTTAGTCCGGCATATTTGTGTCTTGTAAAAATGAATAAAAAAAGAGTTGAAAGATGCCAAAGAGATTTTGACATGGCAAAACAACAGTTTATTAAACACAACGTAGAAACCTAAAGACTTAACAACACAACCCTATCCAAAAACCAGTGGTAATCGTGAGGAAGTGATATACAAGCAATGCAAGCAATGATTATAGTGATGTGTTAACTTGTTTGTTTTTTAGTTGTATTTGGTAGACTTTTTCCCCATTACGTTGTTAGTTTAACATGGTCATATCTGTTCCTTTTGGAGGAGTATTGATTAAACTCATGTACTATCTTTTCTTTGATATACAGTGAAACCTGTCTGATCCAACATCTGAGTTTTCTAACATCCTGCTTTAACCGACACATTTTCGTGGTCCCAAAATATGCCTATCTTTACAGAAAAAAACCTGAGTATACTGACAACCTGCTAATTCAACATTTTGTCTTGTTCCCCAGTGTGTCGGATAACACAGGTTACACTGTAGATTGCATTTCTAAGATATTACCTTGACAACTCTATTCTTCAACAAGTCAATCTTTGTGTTTCTGACGACTACATGAACAGACCTTGTATATGAGACACGTTTGTTGCCTCTGTTTTCATTCCTGACTTGAACATGGAACCTGCATGTACTTTTTGGATTAACATATTGGGACAAGGTATATTTACATGTTCCCATGAAATGTAATATTTGTCCGTCGAAAGTCCTGTAATGTGGATCGCCGCTCGCTGAACATGTACAGCTTTCTGGTGATAAAGTATATACAGAACATATCAATATTAAAAGAAACAACAAATTTTCAAATTATCATACAGTTGTTAGAATCACGTTTTAACAAATTGTCGTTAATAACTATATGACAATTAAACTAAAACTAGTCAATGTAACCATTAGCTAGCTATAAAACCAGGTTCAATCCCCCATTTTCTACATCAGAAAATGCCTGTACCAAGTCAGGAATATGACAGTTGTTATCCATTCGTTTGATGTGTTTGAACTTTTTATTTTGTCATTTGATTTTGGACTTTCCTTTTTTAATTTTCCTCGGAGTTCAGTATTTTTGTGTTTTTACTTATTACTACATGAACATGCACATTATCTACTAGATACTATTTTCCATTAATAATATATATAAATATGTATGGTATGCATTTCCATCTCCTTTAACAATATTTAATTATACTCTGATAACAATTAAAATTGTCTACCAAAATCAAGACATTTACCATGATCTATGAATTTTAATATTTACACATTGTGAGTTGTCTCATTGGAACTTATATCCCATTTTCTGATTTCTTTTTGACATGTTTAACTTGCTTTCTTTCTCTCTTTTTAAAGCTCACTGCCTTCGGTTAAAGTCTTATATAATTTGAAATATTATGCATTAAATACACTTTCGGTTCCCGTTAGTCCACTATGATGAAATTGTCATCCTCAGATGTGGACAAATCAAAATTTTTCGAATTCAAAATGTCTTCAGCTGATATACACTTACAGCCGATTGCATTGAGTGTGTAGGTATATCTAATATATGTGGTTAACCGTGAAGTCCTTATTAGGTAAAGTATACTATCCTCAATTTGAAAACATCTAGTCATACAGACAGGTAGATAGTTTATCTGTCGGACTAGTCTACTCTTAAAAGAGGGTGGTTTATCGTACCTAACAATGACTTCACTGTTCAGCTAGCAAGCAAGCTAACCACAGGTATTAGATATACCTACACACTCATTGCAATCGGCTGTAGCATGATGCCCTTTTTCATATAAGTAAACGTTACTTACTGGAGCAAACGTTAATGCCATCTCCTGTGTATCCTCTTTTACATCTACATCTTCCTTTCTTGCATTTACCATTTTTGTGACATTTTCCCTTACAACTACCTGGTTTGCCTGCAAAGACGAATAAAGCGCTTTTTGGCTTTGTTCATTGTTGAAGGCCGTACGGTGACCTATAGTTGTTAATGTCTGTGTCATTTTGTTCTCTTGTGGACAGTTGTCTCATTGGCAATCATACCACATCTTCTTTTTTTTATTTATTTATAATTACATTACGTCGTCCATCCAAAGCCATCATAGTAAGAAATTGGTGTTAACATTTAAAAATTAAACTGGAACGTCCAATCAATATCAAGAAGAGTATACATTATGTTTATTGTTGATGGCCGTACTTATCATCCACGACATTTGAATTCAAGGGAAATATGAAGTATCACAGATTTTACGAACGAACTCTGCCTCGTTGCAGTCTCACCTATATAGTCCCGTAATAGGACTTAGTTTAATTGAAGAATATATCATAAAGGATAAGTGAAAATTATTAAATAGAGTGAATAGTTTTATTAAGCTATGTCGTGAACAATTTATTTCATAAATATAGCAGCGAGTAAAATACAGTCGAAGAACATTTTCCGTTAGTCTTTTCAGAATAATGTTTTATTCATAATAGACGTCCGAAGGAGATGACTTTCTTGTTGCAAAACTCAGGCAGAAGTGAAAATATTTTGCATTCCAAAAATGATTTTAAAAGAGATGCTGAAATATGTTACAGCCATAAAACAATTCTTCTATTATTTTACAAAACGAAAAACCGAAAAAAACCATGCTCCCTACAAACAAACGACAATCAAGTCTTTAAAACACTACAAAGAAAACTATAAAAGACCATACTTGTCAACAGTTACCCTGTATCAAGAAAATTCAGACTCTTTTATATCATATTACCTGAATTTGGCAAATGTGTTTCTTTGCAGACAATTTATGAAAAAACTAGCCAGGAACAAAAGTGATCATATTTCCTTGAGAGAAAATATTTTTATGACAATTATTAAACATAAATCAGATGTTTACCTTTACATGGAAATGACCATATTCCAGTTGCTCCCCAGCCTGTAGATATTCCAATATTTCTTATTTTTAATGGATTAGAAGTATCTGTCCACTGCATGATTTTCTGTCCACGATTGTTCTCTATTCTGATTTTCCCTTTATTCCATATAACCTTAAATGTTTGTAATTTATTTGAACGAAGTACTTTTCCTTTATATTCCGATAAGCTTCTGCCTTGCTTCTTGTCACGGACTACTGACTTTGAGTTACTCCAGCCACCTAGTACTAACTCATACAATGGATCCTTCTCATTATTGGAAGACATCAAGGCCAAATGTGCATCATTTTTAGCCCTCACTTTGAACTTGATAGTATATCTGTCAGGATTATCTACCCTGATGCCATAATCTGAGAGTAGTTTGTATTTATACTTGTTTGGCGTTCGGATTTTTTTGGCCGATCGACAACCTAGAAATATTAACGTACAACATTGCAAGACAAAGTTAGTTCTATAAAAAAATAGCTAGAAATAAATGTTTACGCTAAGCAACACATGTTCAACTCCCATCCACTCTTGAACCCAAAATTAGCATGCTATTAGAATTTGCACATATATTTTCGCTTGATACAAAGGAAATTATGCATAACAATACGGTCATTCAGATTTATTAGATTTGATCGATAAATAATATCAAAATGAAATTGAGTGATACAATTTCTACGTTTATAGTTACAAATCAAAGGTCATCATATCAGAAAACAAACAGATAACGCCGAACACTTGAAATTGATTCAAAATCACAATCTTTATATATTGCATGTTTTAAATGTTAAACGACAATATCCATTATCTTAAGAATCTGTATCATGCAGTCTAATGTTTTCCTACAATACAATATCTTGTCCCTTATCTCAAAATTGTCTTCAAAAGGTCATAAAAGGTGATTACAAAGAGACTCTGTTGACCATGAAATGAATAAATAAATATCAATGAACAGTGAATGATTGCATTATAAAAGGCAACATCTGACTATTTTTGAAAAAGGTTGACAATGGTAATGTACTAGTCTATTGAAATGTGTTACACAATTTTCCATAAATATTTTATAAAACTTTTTTGCAATTCCTTCAGCATTCATATATACTGAAACTTTTTTTAACCGAGACACAGCATGTTTAATTAAAAAATACTGTAATTAAAAATGAAAACACGTTTAAAATGGCATGGGTCCGAAGAGCTTTTCTCGATTTACCTTTTTAGGAACGTTCAAAGCCGAATATATGAAAGCAAACGATGTATGAGACCTAAACAGAGATCTTTATAACTAAAAAAGGACATAACAAAAAGGCCAAATCCATCTAAGGCAACTTTGCCTGAAGACGATCTCTGAAGATTGTTTTATTGGTACTGACATGGATTTTGTGTATTTTGTCATAAATAGAAATATCAAATTGTATGTATTTCAATACAGTAATAAACGACGATCTACGGTTCTTCATACTGTAGATAATTATAGTTTGAGAGTGCACAAGATCCTTGTTTTCTCAAACTTTTTATAACCCCTTTACACTTAATTACTTAACTGTGTATTGAGTGATACTCAAGTGTTGGAAACATGATTTATTTATTAGTTGTAATTTGCCTTGTGTACAAAATAATAAAAATTAATACTCACGTTTGACTTTTTTACAAGATTTAACTCCGTCGCCTTGGTATTTAGCTTTACAAACGCATTTTCCTTTTCTACATTTCGCTTTCTTATGGCATCTGTTCCTGCACTTGGATGTCTGAGCTGCAATGATATATAATTATTTAAATAATCAACAACTGTATTTACTGATATTATCATGCATTGGACGCAGGTACATATAGGCCTTACGGAATAAACCTATTTATTGATCTTGCTATTAAAACGTACAAAATACGAACTATGCTGATTGGTTGCTTCAAACAAGATCTCAATGTAGCACATACATGTAATGACATAAATTTAACAATCTATGACTAAAATCCTTTTCGTCTAGTCCTTATTTATCTCCTTAAAAACTACTAAACCCATATGTTGAAAAAATAAGAAAATCAATAATACTTTGTATTTAAGTGGAACTCATCTATACAATATTAAAGAAAGAAGTGTCATTGGTAAATATGATCGGAATGGTTTATAATTTATAACAACATTTACATATACTTGGGTAAGCTACAATTCTGCTCTAATGCGTAAATGGAAAAATATCGTAATTCTAATATGACGTCTTTATTACGCTTTCTAAACAAAGCCGAGTTGTTATCAACACACAACATAAGTTTAAACATATTTATTTATAGTGGATTGGGAAACAAGTTTTGCAACTTATATTAATCCCTTTCCACTTTGCGGGTGCGAGTGCTGCCTTGTAGCGGCATTAGCCTACTCTTTTTCGAAATCTACAAGGGCGTCTTTAACGTGCAAGAGATATGGCTCTTTCTTAACACGGGTCAGCCATTTATCGTCCCCTTCCGACGGACTATTATCGTTTCCTCAAGACCATACTCGCAGATGGTGTCAAGGGAGAGCCGAAAATTTAGTTCCTGAAATTTTCATCCCAAACCGTACATATGTTTGACACATGCGCACATACATAGAATCGAAATAATTCCTTCATGTTATTCTCTATGCTCATGTGAACATGGGTAGGACTTACATATGACAATATTCTACAACTCGCTAATGCTCAGTGTAAAATATCGACAAATATAATGCCTATCCATGTTAAAATAAGCATAGAGCATGAGATGAAGGAATTATTTCTGAAATGAAATGTTTGCTTAAGGGATCATTCGAATTGTTTGTTATATTCTTTTTATCATAGAGCCGTTATTACTGGCCATCTAATTTACAAATTTCTAAACCATTTTTTAAACGACTGATGTATTTAGTTATTATTTTTGAATTAACAGATATATTAAATGAACTGGGAACATCGCATTCGCTACTCTCAACTTTGCAATTAAATAAAAAATATTATTTAGTAATAGGTGGGTTAGAGGTAGGGGAAATATATACAAATGTCCCGGTACCTGTATAAATAGAGATCCTCCATGTACCACCACATATCTGCTGTTTATTTCCTGAGCATGGAGTTTTGCAATCACTTTCTTTTCTTCTTTTGTTCTTTCGTAAAGCATCACCACAAAAGCATTCGATCCCATACTATAAAAGTAATATAAGTTGTATCGAAAGACACACCTTTTGAATTCCATATGCTAATTAGATAAAAGGTAGTGCGAAAAAATCGTAAAATAACTAAAATACCAAACTCCAAAGAAAATTAAAAACGGAAATTCCTTTATCAAATGGTAAAATTAAAAGATCATACACATCAAACGAATGGAAACATCTGTCATATTCTTGACTTGGTACAGGCATTCTTATGTCGAAAATACTAGTTTAACCTGGTATTATATATACCTTAACCTCTCACTTGTATGACAGTCGACCAGAATTCCATGATATGTGCATACGAAAGAGATATAAAGTAAATATGCATGCTGTGCATCTTATGATTAAATATGAATATTTAAATTTGAAGGCATGTTCATTGCGACTCCGAAATCGTTGTGATGTGGATCCTATTTATATGTAACGCTCAATCGGCTTAACCAGTTATTAAAGGTACCAGGGTTATAATTTAGTACACCAGACGCGCGTTTCGTCTACATAAGACTCATCAGTGACGCTCATATCAAAGTAGTTATAAAGCCAAACAAGTACAAAGTCGAAGAGCATTTAGGATCCAAAATTCCAAAAAGTTGTGCCAAATACAGCTAAGGTTATCTATGCCTGGGATAAGAAAATCCTTAGTTTTACGAAAAAATCAAAGTTTTGTAACCAGGAAATTTATAAAAATGACCACATAATTGATATGCATGTCAACACAGAAGTGCTGACTACTGGGCTGGTGATACCCTGGGGGACGAACTCCACCAGCAGTGACATCGACCCAGTGGTGTAAACAGTTATCAAAGGTACCAGGATTATAATTTAGTACGCCAGACGCGCGTTTCGTCTACATAAGACTCAACAGTGACGCTCATATCAAAATAGTTATAAAGCTTAAGATTGATAATAGCCCTGGCACTAGTCCAATAGTTTTGACGTCTTGAAAGGCTATCATATTATTTTTGCTTTGTCATAACGTCAAAGTATTTTTTCTCTTTTACTTCGAAAGATAATTTACTGCTTCATGAAAACGTTTAGCTGATTTCTCTCCAAACATCACTTAAGGAGAATTCAAAAAAATGTTTGCACTAAACTCGGTAAAATAAGACGGACCCAAATCTCCGGATAATATAAATGAATGTTACGGAAAGACGGGTCTTTCAAATTTACCAAGTTTGGTGCAAACACATATGTTATCCTCTTCTAAAATGATATCAACCTAACGTTTAAAAAAAATCAGAAGATGATCGTTCGCCTTGGATGGAAATGTAACGTATTTCATCATTACTTTGAGAAATTATTGGAGATATTTTGCGCAAACAAACAAAGAAAAGGTATGAATTTGTATATATCCAAAAATTTCTAGTCGTCAATGAAACTTTTATAGTTAAATTGCGTCTCAAAGTTGAGAGAGAAATTCCCTCTGATAGTCCCACCAAAAACTGCCTCAGTGTTATACAGTCGCAGTAAGGCGTCAAAGCAAAATAACAAAATAGTGTTCCAGACGTCATAATTTCTTGGACTACCCTGGGATATAATATTTAAAGATTACCATATTTATAAAACCCAAAGGTTGTCTAAATTTTTTAAAAAATAAAGAAGTTTACCGCTCAAAAACATAAAACAACGAAAAAGATCTTGTTTCTGTGTAAGTTGATATATATCTGTGAAGTACAATTAAACAACTAAGTATCGTATTTCACATATTCATGAACATAAGCCTCTAACTTTCCTTGACTTACCTCAACACCTGCGTACTTGAATCCTTTTTTACCACAAAATTGTCGGCATTTCTGAACTGTCATACTTTTGTCTTTCAGTACATCTTTCGGTAATATTCTTTTGCGGTGATCCTGATAGCAACCAATATATGCTGATTCTTTAATAAAATATGGAAAAAAACTATAGATTGAATATTTTCAAAATATTATATACTAGATTACCTATTTCGTTTATGTGTAATCATCTAAAAATATTATTACATACATGAACGGTTCAACAATTGTTGATCAATTTAAAAAAAAAGTTTTCTTTATAGTCCAATTGAACAATTCTTATTACGTGCAATTTGCTACGTTTACAAAATAAAAAAAAACTTACGTTTTACTTTTTTACAGGATTTAACTCCGTCGCCTTGGTATTTCGCTTTACAAACACATTTTCCTTTTCTACACTTCGCTTTCTTATGACATTTGTTCCTGCACTTGGATGTTTTGCCTACTATAAAATATAAATATTCAAATTATTCGCAACTGTATTAGTTGGTATTATTATTAGATGCAGATATTTTAAGACTATATAGATTAAAAGGCGACCAATATACTTTTATATTATTGATCTGTAAAAATTAATGAACATTAACAATGTTGATAGGCGCTTCAAACCAAATCACAATTTAGCATATACCAGTAGTAAAATAAACAGTTATTGGGGGAGAATCAGTAAATATAAAATATATGTTTGTTGTCGGAAATTGTATGAGCTTTAGAAACAGGCCGAGCTTTTCGCCTCTTTCGTAGCGAGTACAAATAAATTTTATATTTTCCGACAATGTACATATATTGTGTTTATCCTACAATTACTCCCAGCACTTGAAAATTAAGTTATTCAATCGAAATCGTTGTCTCTAATTCCCTTGAGAAATCGACATAGTTGAAACGCAGACCGCGGAGAGGACCCCAAAATGAACTTGTCAGGAAACAGAAATATTCATTTTACCGCTTGTTCAACATGGAAGTGGAGTAACAGGAGACTTTATTTGTACATAATAATTATAGCAGGATAATTAAATGTACTATTTGCCCAACCCGTAGTCATCTCTTAGACAAACTACCGAACCTAAATATTGACAAAATGATACTGCTTTGTACTTTTGTTGAACTCAGTTACAGCCTTTACAAAGAGTGAAAAAATGTGGAACTTATGCATTATATTTACATGCGTGAGCAACTTTTTCTGCTCTTATCGTAAAGGATATATATCCTAATTAGAATATGGACTTAATATTATGTTTTAATAATTATACGATGTATTTATCTTATATTTGTTATCATAGTGCCGTTTTTACTAGAATTAAGTATCAAAATGTCGAACCTGTTTCAAAACTACTGATGAAGTTGTGTTGGATAGTAATACTTCGATAAGCTTAAATATAAAATGAACTTAGAATATCTTAAAAGCGTATCTAGCGTGGCAATAAAATAAATATCATCATCTCATTATATAGTAATATGTGGTGTAGAAAAAGGGGGAAAATCTATACAAACAACATGTTACCTGTATAAATAGAGATCCTCCATGTACCTCCACATATCTGTCGTTTATTTCCTGCGCATGGCGTTTTGCAATCATTTTCCTTTCGTTTTCTATCTTTTCGCAAATAATTTCCACAAAAGCATTCGAATCCATACTACAAAATTTGTAGTATAAGTATCTCCTTTTCAGTAACATACACCAATGATATATAACGCAGTGCAAACATTTGTTACATAATAAAAATACCAAAATTAAAGAAAAATTCCAAACGGAAATTCAATTATTTAATTCCAAAATCAAAAGCTCAAACACACCAAAACATCAAAACTGGTAAACAACTCTTCACATACATTTCCTTCTGAAGAAAATGGTGGAGAAAAGCTATACATTTGTCTTATATTAAATATAAAATGGAATAAAATTTACGAGTCTAAAATACTTATACATGTACAGTAAACAAAAAAGACCATGTTTTTATGGAAGGTGATCTGAAGTACATTTTAACAACTACATAAGAATCTGTATTTCAAATATTCATAAACATAAGCCTATAGCTTTCATTGACGTACCTCAACACCTGCGTACTTGAATCCTTTTTGGCCACAAAACTGTTGGCATTTTTGAACTGTCATTCTTTTGTCTTTAAGTACTTTTTTGGATAAGATTCTTTTGCTGTCATCTTGATAGCAACCAATGTATGCTGATCCTTTAAAAAAAATTGGGGGAAAACTATAGATTCAATGTTTTCAAGATATTAAATAATAAATTACCTTTTTCGTTTATATGTAATCATTTAAAGATGTTATAACATACATATACGCTTGGTATTGTGACTTCAAAATTGAATGTTAATGAGATCAATGATGATAAGCAAAGGTCACGATAGGATAATGTTTAGTAGTTCTTTTGAATTTTGCAATGACTACTACTCAAGAAATAAGATTTATTCATTAGTTGCAATTTGCTATGTTTACAAAAAAAAAATGCTTACGTTTCACTTTTTTACAGGATTTAACTCCATCGCCTTGGTATTTCGCTTTACAAACGCATTTTCCCTTTCTACACTTCGCTTTTTTATGACATTTGTTCCTGCACTTGGATGTTTTTCCTACTATAAAATATAAATTTTCAAATTATTCGCAACTGTATTAGTTGGTATTATTATTAGATGCAGATCTTTTAAGACTATGTAGATTAAAAGGCAGCCAATATACTTTTATATTATTGATCTGTAAAAATTAATGAACATTAACAATGTTGATAGGCGCTTCAAACAAAATCACAATTTAGCATATACCAGTAGTAAAATAAACAGTTATTGGGGGAGAATCAGTAAATATAAAATGTATGTTTGTTGTCGGAAATTGTATGAGCTTTGGAAACAGGCCGAGCTTTTCTCCTCTTTCGTAGCGAGTACAAATAAATTTTATATTTTCCGACAATGTACATATATTGTGTTTATCCTGCAATTACTCCCAGCACTTGAAAATTTAGTTATTCAATAGAAATCGTTGTCTCTTATTGTTGAAACGCGGACCGCGAAGAGGACCCCAAAATAAACTGGTTAGGAAACAGAAATATTCATTTTACCGCTTGTTCAACATGGAAGTGGAGTCACAGGAGACTTTATTTGTACATAATAATTATAGCAGGATAATTAAATGTACTATTTGCCCAACCCATAGTCATCTCTTAGACAAACTACCGAACCTAAATGTTGACAAAATGATACTGCTTTATACTTTTGTTGATCTCAGCTATAGCCTTTACAAAGAGTGAAAAAATGTGGAACTTATGCATTATATTTACATGCGTGAGCAACATTTTCTGCTCTTATTGTAAAGGATATATATCTTATTAGAATGTGGACTTAATATTATGTTTTAATAATTATACGATGTATTTATCTTATATTTGTTATCATAGTGCCGTTTTTGATAGTAATTTAGTATCAAAATGTCGAACCTGTTTCAAAACTACTGATGAAGTTGTATTGGATAGTTATACTTCGATAAGCTTAAAAATAAAATGAACTTAAAATATTTTAAAAGCGTATCTAACGTGGCACACACATAAAGATCATCATCTCATAATATCGTAGTATGTTGTGTAGAAAAAGGGGGAAATATATACAAACAACATGTTACCTGTATAAATAGAGATCCTCCATGTACCTCCACATATCTGTCGTTTATTTCCTGCGCATGGCGTTTTGCAATCACTTTCCTTTCGTTTTCTGTCTTTTCGTAAAACATTCCCACAAAAGCATTCGAATCCATACTATAAAAACAATATAAGTTGTATTATAAGTATCTCCTTTTCAGTAACATAGACCATTCCTATATAACGTAGTGCAAACTTTGTTACATAATACAAATACCTAAATCAAAGAAAAATTCATAACGGAAATTCAATAAGTAAATAACAAAATCTCAAACACATAAAAACATCAAAACTTGTAACCAACATTTTTTGTAATACAACATATGTCCTCAATTAAATATAAAATGGAAAAAAATGGAGTCTAAAATCCTTATACATGTACAGTAAAGCAAAAAGGACCATGTTTTTATGGAAGGTGATATGAAGTACAATTGAACAACTACGTAAGAATTTACCGTTTTTTCAAATATTTATAAACATAAGCCTCTAACTTTCATTGGCTTACCTCAACACCTGCGTACTTGAATCCTTTTTTACCACAAAACTGTTGGCATTTTTGAGCTGTCATTCTTTTGTCTTTTAGTACTTTTTTGGATAATATTCTTTTGCTGTCATCTTGATAGCAACCAATATATGCTGATCCTTTGAAAAATTGAGGGGAAAACTATACATTAAATATTTTGAAGATATTATATACTAAATTAACTTTCGTTGATGTGTAATCATTTAAAGATATTATTACATACATGAACTGTTCAACAATTGTTGATCAATTTTTAAAACAAGTTTTCTTTATCGTCCGCGTACCAACTTAAATTTCAAGGGAGAAGGTACAATAAGGGCAATTTTATATCCCCCCCCCCCCCTTGTATGCATAAATAAAAAAGTATGAGAAAATCAAATAAAATACGTTCTTCGTAAAATATTAAGACTTATCATTTCGGAGACTGTTTACAGTTATTTTTAACCATACAGTACGAGACATATAGCTGCATACATCCATCTCAATTGGTCTGTTGTGGATATTTGTCTCGTTTATATTTATACCGCATATTCTTATTTGAAAATGTTTGTAGATGTTTAGCATGGTTGGTGGTTTTTTGTTCGATTCCTTGCTTATGTGATACAGATAACGTTTACAGGAGTTTTGGGTCATTTCTATAGTTGAACAAAATTTAATAACAATAACAGTCAAACGAAAAACATATATGGCTTTTGATTTGTCACATATTGTGTTAGTGATGTTGGTTGTATTTTTTTACGTTGTATTTTTTTGTTAAATTAACATTAACATTTAAGTATAAACTGTGTACAAAATAAAACTACATACGTTTGGCTTTTTTACAAGATCGAACTCCGTCACCTTGGTATTTGCCTTTACAGACGCATTTTCCCTTTATACATCTGGCTTTCTTATGACATTTACTCCTGCACTTGGAAGTCTGAACTGCAAAACGGTATAAAGTATGACTGTAACTACTTTGCTGATATAGTTAGTATCTTATATATGTTTATCGTAAATTGTGACATTCTACTAAACATCGACTTTTGTCGACGAATAAGTCAGTCCCAATGATCACTGGAATATAGATAACATGTAAAGTAGGAACTGGAATATTATAAAAGTACATCCCTTTGTCTTTTGTAAAGAATATAACTCCGACGTCTTGATAATTGACTTAACAGAACGTATATAAATTTCCTGTTTACAAAACTTTGAATTTTTTGAAAAACTAAGGATTTTCTTGCCCCAGGCATAGATTACCATAGACGTATTTGGCAAAACTTTTCGGAATTTTTTATTCCACAATGCTCTTCACTTTGTACTTGTTTGACTTTATACCTTTATGATCTGAGCGGCACTTGTGCGTCTTGAGTAGACGATACGCGCGTCTGGCGTTATAAATTATTATCCTGGTACCGTTGATAACTATAAATGAATCATGTTATTGGGTAGATCTAACAGTTATTGTAATCTTAATTATGATTAAATTACCTTTGACCTTTTTACAAGATCTAACTCCGTCGCCTTTGTATTTGCTTTTACAGACGCATTTTCCCTTTATACATCTGGCTTTCTTATGACATTTACTCCTGCACTTGGAAGTCTGAACTGCAAAACGGTATAAAGTATGATTGTTACTTCTTTTCTGATAAAATTAGTATCTTATTTATGTTTATCGTAAATTGTAACAGTCTACTCAACATCGACTTTTGTCGATCAATAAGTCCGTCCACATGATCACTGGAATATAGATGACATGTTAAGCAGGAACACGAATAATATAAAAGCACATTCCTTTGTTTTTGTAAAGGAAATAACTCCGTCGCCTTGATAATTGACTTTACAGAACGTATATAAATATCCTGGTTACAAAACTTTGAATTTTTTTATAAACAAAGGATTTTCTTCCCCAAGCCATAGATTACCTTAGCCGTACTTGGCAAAACTTTTTGGAATTTGGGTCGTCAATGCTCCTCAACTATGTACTTGTTTATAAAATGTTAAGATGTATTTATAGTATATGTGTTATAAAAGTGCCGTGTTTACTGGTAATTTAGTTTCAAAATGTCGAACCTGTTTTCAAAAGTACTGATGAAGTTGTATTAGGTAGTTATACTTCGATTAGCTTAAAATTAAAATGAACTTAGAATATTTCAAAAGCGTATCTAGCGTGAATAAAATAAATATCATCATCTTATTATATAGTAATATGTGGGGTAGAAAAAGGAGAAATCTATACAAACAGCATGTTACCTGTATAAATAGAGATCCTCCATGTACCTCCACATATCTGTCGTTTATTTCCTGCGCATGGCGTTTTGCAATCACTTTCCTTTCGTTTTCTGTCTTTTCGTAAAACATTCCCGCAAAAGCATTCGAATCCATACTACAAAAGAAAAATAAGTTGTATTATAAGTGTTTCATTGTCAGTAACATAGACCAATCCTATACAACTTAGTGCAAAAATGTGTTACCTAATAAGGAAAATTCCAAACGGACATTTACTTATTAAATGGCAAAATCAAAAGCTCGAACACATCAAAGCATCAAAACTGGTAAACAACTAATTTTTCTTACTCTTCACGGGTATTTCCTTATGATGAAAACGGTGGAGAAAATCTAGACATTTGTTGTAATACAACATATGTCTAAAATTAAATAAAACATGGAATATAATTTACGAGTCTAGAATCCTTATAATTGAACAGCAAAGCAAAAAGGATCATGTTCTTATGGAAGGTGGCATGAAGTACAATTGAACAACTACGTAGGAATTTACCGTTTTTTAAATATTCATAAACATAAGCCTCTAACTTTCATTGGCTTACCTCAACACCTGCGTACTTGAATCCTTTTTTACCACAAAACTGTTGGCATTTTTGAACTGTCATTCTTTTGTCTTTTAATACTTTTTTGGATAATATTCTTTTGCTGTCATCTTGATAGCAACCAATATATATTGATCCTTTAAACAATTAGGGGGAAAAACTATATATTGAATATTTTCAAGATATTATATACTAATTACCTATTTCGATTATGTGTAATTATTTCAAGATGTTATAACATACATGAACGCTTCAACAATTGTTGATCAATTTTAAAAAAAAGTTTTCCTTATCGTCCACGTACCACTTAAATTCCAAGGGAGAAGGTACAATAAGGGCAATTGTATCGCCCCCTTTGTATTTAAAAATCAAAAAGTATGAGCAAATCAAATAAATAACGTTCTTCGTATATTTATAAGACATATCATTTCGGAGACTATTTATAATCATTTCTAATCATATAGCACGAGACATATAGCTGCATACATTTATCTCAATTGGTCCCTTGTGAATATTTGTCTCATTAATATTTATCCAGCATATTCTTATTTGAATATGTTTGTGCATGGTTTGAGCTTTTGTGTTCGATTCCTTGCTTATGTGATACAAATAATGGTTGCCGGAGTTTTGGGGCATTTCTAAAGTTGAACTAAATTGAATAACAGTAACAGTTAAAAGAAAAACATATCAGGCTTGCGATGTGTCATATATTGTGTTAGTGATGTTGGTTGTATTTTTTTACGTTGTATTTTTTTTTACATTTACATTGAAATTTAAGTATAAACTGTGTACAGAATAAAACTACATACGTTTGACTTTTTTACAAGATCTAACTCCGTCACCTTGGTATTTGCCTTTACAGACACATTTTCCCTTTAAACATCTGGCTTTCTTATGACATTTACTCCTGCACTTGGACGTCTGAACTGCAAAACGGTATAATGTATGATTGTTACTACTTTGCTGGTGTAGTTAGTATCTTATATATTTTTATCGTAAATTGTAACAGTCTTCTAAACATCGACTTTTGTCGATCAATAAGTCAGTCCCAATGATCACTGGAATATAGATAACATGTAAAGTAGGAACTCGAATAATATAAAAGTACATCCCTTTGTTTTTGTAAAAGATATCACTCTGTCGCCTTGATGATCGACTTAACAGAACGCTTATAAATTTCCTGTTTACAAAACTTTGATTTTTTCGAAATACTAAGGATTTTCTTATCCCAGGCATAGATTACCTTAGCCGTATTTAGCAAAACTTTTTGGATTTTTTGTTTCCACAATGCTCTTCAACTTTGTACTTGTTTAGCTTTATAACTGTTTTGATCTGAGAAGTACTTGTGAGTCTTATGTAGATGAAGCGCGCGTCTTGCGTATTAAATTATAATCCTGGTACATTTGATAACTATTAATGAATGATGTTATTGGGTAGGTCTAACAGTTATTGAAATCTTAATAACGATTATATTACCTTTGACCTTTTTACAAGATCTAACTCCGTCGCCTTTATATTTGCCTTTACAAACGCATTTTCCCTTTAAACATCTGGCTTTCTTATGACATTTTCTCCTGCACTTGGAAGTCTGAACTGCAAAACGGTATAAAGTATGATTGTAACTACTTTTTTTATATAGTTAATAATTTATCTATGTTTATCGTAAATTGTAACAGTACACTCAACATCGACTTTTGTCGAGCAATTAGTCAGTCACTGGAATATAGATAACATCGTAAGTATGAACTCGAATAATATGAAAGTACATCCCTTTGTCTTTTGTAAAGAATATAACTCCGTCGCCTTGATAATTGACTTAACATAATGTATTTTCAACTATTTTGATCTGAGCGTCACTGATGAGTCTTATGTAGACGAAACGCGCGTCTGGCGTATAAAATTATAATCCTGGTACTTTTGATAACTATTTACACCACTGGGTCGATGACACTGCTGGTGGACGTTTCGTCCCCGAGGGTATCACCAGCCCAGTAGTCAGCACTTCGGTGTTGACATGAATATCAATTATATGGTCATTTTTATAAATTTTCTGTTTAAAAAACTTTGAATTTTTCGAAAAACTAAGTATTTTCTTACCCAGACATAGATTACCATAGCCGTATTTGGCACAACCTTTCCGAATGTTGGGTCCTCAATGCTCTTCAACTTTGTACTTGTTGGGCTTGATAACATTTATAATCTGTGCGTCACTGATGAGTCTTATGAAGACGAAACGCGTACCTGGCGTCTTAAATCCTAATCATGGTATCTTTGATAACTATTATTGAATGATTTTACTGGCGATATCTAGCAGTTATTGAAATCTAAATAACGATTAAATTACCTTTGACTTTTTTACAAGATCTAACTCCGTCGCCTTTGTAATTGCCTTTACAGACGCATTTTCCCTTTAAACATCTGGCTTTCTTATGACATTTTCTCCTGCACTTGGAAGTCTGAACTGCAAAACGGTATAAAGTATGATTGTTACTAATTTTCTGATATAGTTAGTATCTTATCTATGGTTATCGTTAATTGTGACAGTCTACTCAACATCGACTTTTGTCGATCATTATGTCAGTCCCCATGTTCACTGCAATATAGATAACATGTTAAGCAGGAACTCGAATGATATAAAAGTATATCCCTTTGTCTTTTGTAGGGTATATACCTCCGTCACCTTGATAATTGATTTATCATTTAGGGACCTTCTATAGCTGTCTATGCGGTATGGCGTTTGCTCATTGTTGAAGGCCGTACTGTGACTTATAGTTGTAAATTTCTGTGTCATTGTGGTCTCTTGTAAAGATTTCTCTTAAGCAATCATACCACATCTTCATTTTTTATGTTGACAGAACGCATATAAATATCCTGTTTACAAAGCTTTGAATTTTTCGAAAAACTTAAGATTTTTTTATCCCAGGCATAGATAACCTTCGCCGTATTTGTCACAACTTTTTGGAATTTTGGGTCCTCAATGCTCTTTAACTTTGTACATTTTTGGCTTTATAACTATTTTGATCTGAACGTCACTGATAAGTCTTATGTAGACGAAACGCGCGTCAAGCGTATTACATGATAATCCTGGTACCTTTATTAACTATTATTGAATGATGTTATTTAGTAGATCTGACAGTTATTGCCATTTTAATTATAATCAAATTACCTTTGACTTTTTTACAAGATCTTACTCCGTCGCCTTTATATTTGCCTTTACAGACACATTTTCCCTTTATGCATCTGGCTTTCTTATGACATTTTCTCCTACACTTGGGTGTCTGGACTGCAAAAAAGACAATTTATCGAAATCTAAGGTTAAATGGTTGTAATTGTATTTCTTATAATGATGAATTCTTAATTCATGTTTACCATACATTTCAACGATCTGCTCAAAATCTAGGTAATTTGTCGATGACAAAGGGAGTACTAAGGGAAGGTTGTATACAAAACATGTTACACATATAAAATACAAGTACGTACAGATCGTGGCCTCTTGTACAAGATCTTACTTTGTCTCACTGATATCATGTTTCACAGAAGCATAATCTATTTATAATATCCTGCTTAACAGATGTCTATATCCTATTCATAAATTCTGATATTTTATGATTTTGATGTCTTCCCCAACATAACACAATTTTACAAATTACGAGGTACTTAAATTGTTGTAATTTCTTTGCTGACACTCAGAAACGTTTTTGTTTTATCATGACACTGAAGTTTAATGATTCGCTGGACAACTACTTTTGCTGCAGACTAGTCATTTATGCCGACAAGTTAGTAATACGGTAAGACGCTAAATAACGCCAGAATATCTAGCCTTTCGGCAAGAAAACTCAAAACCCTATTTAAAATATGATTGGAGTAGAATGCACATCGAAACCTACTGCTCGAAACACAAGAGTTGTAGACTATTGTCTCTGGAGATACACATCTAAGACCACCAGCTACGTATACAGTCACTATAATGCTAGTAGGTAAAAAATAAAGGCAACAGTAGTATACCGCTGTTCAAAACTCATAAATCCAGGGACAAAAAACAAAATCGGGGTAACAAACTAAAACCGAGGGAAACGCATTAAATATAAGAGGAGAACAACGACATAACACCGAAACGTAACACACACAGAAACGGACCAAGCATCAGACAAAACACCACGAGAATAACAAATATAACATGAAAACCAAATACATGAATTTGGGATAGACAAGTACCGTGCCACGTCTGATCTCAATATCTCAAAAATAAGAGAAAACACAAACGACTCAACGTTAAAATGCAACACACACAGAAACGAACAATAATATAACAATGGCCATCTTCCTGACTTGGTACAGGACACTTTTAAAGGGGAATAAAAGTGGTGGGTTGAACCTGGTTTTGTGGCATGCCAAACCTCGCATTTAAAAGTTACTGAAATCTTAATTATGATTAAATTACCTTTGACCTTTTTACAAGATCTAACTCCGTCGCCTTTGTATTTGCCTTTACAAACGCATTTTCCCTTTATACATCTGGCTTTCTTATGACATTTTCTCCTGCACTTGGGAGTCTGGACTGTAAAATGGACAATTTATCGAAATATAAGGTTAAACGATTGTAAATTCATTTAAGGAATGACTGTAATATTTTTTCTGTCTATGAAGAAATAACATAAAACATTTGGTGCACACTGAATAACGCGCGTAGCTACGGTGGCAGAATGCGACCATGAAAGAAAAAAAAATATGTTGTTCCCTCAAGATACTATGTCGTTCCCTCAAGATGCTAGGTCTATCCCACAAGATAGTTATTTCGTTCCCTTAAGATGCTATGTCGTTTCCTCAAGATACTATGTCGTTCCCTCAAGATGTTATGATGTTCCCTCAAAATACTATGTCGTTCCCTCAAGATGTTATGTTGTTCCCTCAAAATACTATGTCGTTCCCTCAAGATTTTATGTTGTTCCCTCAAAATACTATGAGTTAGATAGTTGTAGACTATTGTGTCTGGAGATACACATCGAAGACCACCAGCTACGTATACAGTCACTATAATGCTAGTAGGTAAAAGTTACTGAAATCTTAATTATGATTAAATTACCTTTGACCTTTTTACAGAATCTAACTCCGTCGCCTCGATATTTGCCTTTACAAACGCATTTTCCCTTTATACATCTGGCTTTCTTATGACATTTTCTCCTGCACTTGGGAGTCTGGACTGTAAAATGGACAATTTATCGAAATATAAGGTTAAACGATTGTAATTTCATTTAAGGAATGACTGTAATATTTTTTCTGTCTATGAAGAAATAACATAAAACATTTGGTGCACACTGAATAACGCGCGTAGCTACGGTGGCAGAATGCGACCATGAAAGAAAAAAAATATATGATGTTCCCTCAAGATACTATGTCGTTCCCTCAAGATGCTAGGTCGTTCCCACAAGATAGTTATCTCGTTCCCTTAAGATGCTATGTCGTTCCCTCAAGATACTATGTCGTTCCCTCAAGATGTTATGTTGTTCCCTTCCTCAAGATACTATGTCGTTCCCTCAAGATGTTATGTTGTTCCCTCAAAATACTATGTCGTTCCCACAAGATAGTTATCTCGTTCCATCAAGATGATATGTCGTTCCCTCAAGATATTAGGTCGTTCCCTCATGATACTATGTTTTCCCCTTAAGATGATATGTTGTTCCCTCAAGATGTTATGTTGTTCCCTCAAGATAGTTATCTCGTTCCCTCAACATAGCAACTATCTTGTGGGAACGACATAGTATCTTGAGGGAACGAGATAACTATCTTGTGGGAACGACATAGTATCTTGAGGGAACGACATAGCATCTTGAGGGAACAAGATAACTATCTTGTGGGAACGTCCTAGCATCTTGACGGAACGACATAGTATCTTGAGGGAACAATATATTTTTTTTTTCTTTCATGGCCGCATTCTGCCACCGTTGCGGGTTATTTAACAGTGTGCACCACATTTTTTATGTTATTTTGAATAGACAGAACAAATAGTACAGTCATTTCTTATAATTTAATTCTAAATACCATTTTAAACCGTAGAAAACCATGAAAAAACGGTGATGACGTCACGATCACATGACTAAAGTATGTCTATGGGCTGATAACAAAATAACGTCAGCCAATCAGAAGACGCGTTACATCCAAAATTAAATTATTTCTAAATATTCTAGAAATTATAAAATCATAATTTATTTTTACAACACATTTCAACGATTATCTGCTCAAAATGTAGTTAGTTTGTCTATTACAAAGTAAGTACTTAGGGAAAGTTGAATACAAGACATGCTTTACATGAAATATATACAAGGCATTTCGTGGCCTTTTTTACAAGATCTAACTTCGTCTCACTGATATCCTGTTTCACACAAGCATTTTCTATTCATACACTCAGCTCTTCAACGCAAATAGAAAATTCCGCACGCAGAAGTGGTCCTCAGTTGACCCATAAAAAAATAGTATATAGTCTAAATCTGCAAACCTTTGATGTTTGAGCAAGATCTTATTCCATCGCCCTTGTATCTTGATTTACAAATACATTTTCCTCTTATACACTTGGCTTGTCTGTGACATCTTCGCAAGCATTTGGGTGTCTTCTTAACTACAAACAAGACAATTGTTTTAATTGTGAGGTAGTGGAATTATTATAATTTCATTAATATTATTTGTGACTATTCATTTTTAATTGACCATGAATTTTGAAGATCTACTCGACAAATGCTTTTGCTGTTGATTATAGCCATTCCAAAGAAAAAGGTTAATAAGAAAAAAAATAAGTATAATGATTTATATATACTTTACATGTACGTACTTTTGATGTTTGTGCAAGATCTAATTCCATCACCTCTGTATCCGGACTTACAGACGCATTTTCCTCTTATACACTTGGCTTGTCTATGACATTTTCTCAAACATTTTGGTGTCTTGTCTACAAAAAGAACAAGCGTTCGTATCATGATATGAGATATAAGTGTTGTGGTTTCATTTCTGGCATTGATGAATATCTCATTTATGTTTACATTAACTATTAACGATGAATAAGTCAGTCCTTATAAATTTTTTTAAATACAAACATATCAAACAAGAACTTGGATGATATAAAATGACATGTATTTGACTGTTGTCCGTCGTTATTCTGCGGTTTACATGTTAAAATGAACTACCGAGTATTATACTATTTAATTAGTATGCGTTTCTCTGCGCTAAGTATTCTTGTGTTTGTTTGTACTGTATTCCTATCTCATGTTAGCAATATTTTATAACATTGCCATATAAGTGCGAGGTTTGGCTAGCCATAACACAAGGTTCAATCCACCATTGTGTTCCTTTATGTCTTATACCAAGTCAGGAATATAGCAGTTGTTAGCAAATAGTCCGTTTTTATGGATATTGTCGTTTGCTTTTGTTGCACTTCAGTGTTTCTGTTGTTTCGTTGTTTTCCTCTCATAGTTAATTTGTTACCATCGTTTTTATTTAGTAACCCGGATTTGTTTCTTTTCAATTGATTTTTACCTTAAAAAAGTGGTATACTGCTATTGCCTTTTACTTTTTTTACAACAATACACTTCGTCGCCTCGGTTTCCCGCTTCACAGACGCTTGCAAATTGTCTATGACATTTATTCATTTCAATTTAATAAATGAATATGCACTGTACTCGTACGCGTTGTAGTTTCTTTGTTGACACTGAGAAACGTTGTTTTTTCTATTATTTAATTCTAACTCTGATGTACAAAATCGGATCGACGACTAGTTTTGACTGACGAATTTAATCAGTCATAATGAATAATAGAGTTAAGATATCAAAATGCTGATTTTGAGTTTTCAAGTTAGATTTTATGGGAATTTTTTCTGTGTATATAAAGGGCATAATACTATAGATTAGAACTAAAACATTTTCTATTGCAATTAGTTTGAGGTTAAATCTTAGTTTGACTGGACTAAAAGGGATATCGTAATTCATAAGTCGAAATTATACTAACAATGCTAAGGCAAAAAACGAAAATTACAAAAAGGCAAACAACTTATATATAACACAACATAGAAAACTGAAGCTTTGCAACCCACAGAAAAAAAAACAGAAAATGAATTAACAATAACATCTTAATAGTTATAATATATAGTAATGATATAGAATGAAATTCAAAACAGTGTGGCTGTGGCCATTGATTGACACATTAAATTCATCCATTGACTGGGACAATTTACGTGAACGTTTGTCTGTAACGACCACTGTTCACGACGTACCTACGATAGACATTTAAACTGTGGGGGTCACCAAAGGTTTCTTAACGCCTTTAATTATAAAATAATTCGAAAAATTAATCAGGAATAACCTTTATGTTTTGATTTATATAATTGATATAAATCTAAACATCGTGTTATTTCTGATTAATTTTTCGAATTAGTTTATTAAGGTGTTGAGAACCTTTGGTGACCCCATAGTTTAAGTGTCTTTAAAAAGTACATAGTGAGCAGTGTTCGTTACACACAAACGTTCACCTAAATTGTCCCAGTCAATGGATGAATTAAATATGTCAATCAATGGCCACAGCCACACTGTTTTGAATTTCATTCTACATACTTTTCTTGTTTTTACAAGATCTAACTCCATCGCCTTGGTATCGTGGTTTGCATACGCATTTTCCATTTATACACTTGGCTTTTTTATGACATTTTGTCCTGCACTTGGGCTTCCTGGGCTTCCTGGGCTTCCTGAGCTTCCTGGACTTCCTGGGCTTCTTGGACTTTATGCCTGCAAAATTGGCAATCGTTCTAACAATGAGTAATGTATTGGTTATTGTTTATGGCTGAGACATTGATAAATATTAATAGTATAATTAATACTACTTTTACGTGTATAATTTTGGTAAAAAAAAGCGTTTGATGTACAATTGATTTTGGTTAATATTTTCCATTACATACATTTTTCTTGCAATATGGAATAAAACAATTACTGTCTTTTGTTTCGGTAAATATTATACAATAACTGTCTTTTGATGAGGTTAATATGTAGTTTTATTGACTTTTGAAAAACTTATATTCACTGAGGCCAAGTCAATTAAACCACATATTTACCGAAACAAAAGACGACATTAATTGTTTTATTCCATATTCCGAGAGAAATGTATGTAATGGCACTTGTTTACCAAAACTAATTGCACAACAAACGTTTTGTATCAAAATTATGCACGGAAAGCAAACCACGGTTAGCGCGGTAAATATACTTTTTCCGCAAACGAATATGCTTATTTATTTAAAATCCAATTATATAGAAGAACCTATTAAAATTTTATCAATTTATATGGAATAAGTGGTTTAATGAGATAAAGAACCACTTATTCGGGTCCGGTTCGAAAGAACATGCCAGAAAGTACTACTAGTATATATTTGAAACAAAATAGTTCCTACGTAAAGCTGTCAGTTTGTCAATATGTTCAATATTAGCCATGACAGGTTTTGGTCTGAAGAAGAAGTCTTGAGGACATAAAAATCACCGTATGATCCTTGTTAAAAGTGTCTTTTAGATATCAAACAATATATGAAACAAAAAAAGAGGAAGGCATATTTTGCCTGTTGTTAAGATCAGAAGTATTGTTTTCTGTACTACTAAGTTTCCGGGAACCAGTACGATTTGAAAATGACTGACATTATGCATACTTCAGCGCAAGTCAGGATAGGTTATATTTATGGCATGAAATAACACTTAATTTAATTGACAAAAAAGCAATGGCTGCTTGAAATTGCAAACTTCAACATAAAAAGAAATGATAATTTTAAAACAAAGTAATTCAGATCCACCAAAAAAGAATACCGTTAAAAGTAAGAAATTTACACTAGACTTTAAACGTTTTTACATAATTGCATACACGGAATAATATAATTGATAGTATAGTGCCACATTCAAGGCTTACTGTTGCTATTTCATTGTTCATGAGTGATTTACATTGTGATTTCAATTTTAAAACATAGTCATGACATAAATATATAATCACAAACATACCTTTACAGGAATAGGAAACGGTGACGTATTTGTATGTCCCGGGACAAGGATCACCATACAGCCCGTTATTTGCAGAAACAGTGCATGATTTTCGCCCATTACAATTCTTCCTTGAGATGCCCAGCGGTTTATTCGTAGAACATCGAGTTGTTTTCATGTTTGGGTGTTTGCATGTTCTTTTATTAGATCTACCATACGTTGCCTGCTTAATCTTGATAACTTGGTTCGATGGACATGACAATGTTGTTTTGGAGTTTTCGCAAATTACTTTCCTTTTGCTCTCTGAAAATAGAAATATTGGCATACATGTAGAAAATAGAAATGTTACGATTATTTTGTTTGGTGCATTTGCTGTCGAATGACTCATACCGTATTTATTCAAATTTGATACACTTGAAATTAAAACGTAATGCAGAACAATAGTTTCATGGAAACCAATACGCATGTCATGAATCTTAGGGGAATTCAAATTTCGTTCTATTCCTGACGACACAACATCTAATAAAGTACCGACAGGAACAACGAAGAACGAACTCATTCGATGGCCATGCGACACCGTTATAATCATAAATAAAACATTCGGATTGAATATACCAATGAACTCTATGGTCTTCCTATTGCTAGTTTTTCTTGTTCAAATCATGGTACATGTTATGGGATTGCATTATTGACTTGCAATACAATAGTATACATAAACGCTGTATTTTGGCTTATTTTGTCATACATTGTATTTGAACCAAAGTTATCTTTTTTCTAAATGAAACAAAATCGTGTTTTAATTGCTTGTCTAAATATAACCACCATAGCACGTAAATTATCAGATTACCGAGAGCACACTTATAAATGAAAGGATTTTCCATTTGTTTTATATAACACAATACCACTGCATGCGAACGAGGTATCACCGATTTTATGACTCGTTGTGCAAGTAGCATTTCTGTGCTGGGTTTGCGTTCAATATCGTAGCGACTACATAGGTCTACGACGATTTCTGACTTTTGATTGTGTAGTAAGCCTAGCTGCTATATATGATACTCGTTCAGTAGACAAAAATCTACGTAGAACTACGTAGCCTCTACGATATTGAACGCAACATAGATATGAAGCCTCAATTTTGTAAAAAAATCTTTTCAATTTAGAAACCATGCGAGTTATAAGTTTTTTTTGTCCCTTCGCAATAACTGATTGGCCAGCATCGATACAAATGGCTTGTTTAATGGATAGAAAAATCCTCATTTGTGAAGCTACAACAGTGAATCAGTTTTAAAAAATCGATAACTGAACTACTAGTATCTTGATTGGTTAAATCCGTAATCCGATGGTACAAATCTGAATATGTATTATTTAAATGATAACAGTACTTTTGCAGAGGAATGCAATGGCCGTGGGACAGCGCCAATTTCTAAAATTTTCATTCATTCATTTCCGCCGATTTCATCTTTTTAATTTTCGCCGATTTTATGTTTGCTCCTAATTGCATTTACAGTTTTGCATAGATGAGTAAATACTGGCCATACATATCGAAAGGTCAGTACAAATAATCGAGAGAAAGGTATACTTATTTATCGCACTTGCAAAACGCCGCATACAATGTACTACATGTATAAATTGAAAACTTGATCAGTGGAGCGAGACAAAAAGGAATTGTCAACAAAACCCAAACTCTGTAGATGTATCTCAAACTAGTATATTTTATATATTTTGTATTTTCTACGTCGATACATAATACTATATTTGACTTTGTATAAACATAAAAACAATTTCAAACTTGTATATAATACAAAGATGATATTATTTGAAAAAAAACTATTGAATTGCAATTATGACGAGCTGTCTTAAAAAATCTGCATATATGTAATTTGTATCTAAATGTATTCTGCTCGACTTTAAATCAATACCTTTGACTGAGAACACCAACCCCCATTTCAGAACAATGAAAAATCAATCAAATTAAGGAGAAACATGAGTAAAGAAAATGATAATTTAAATTCAACATTTAGGTAGGATGGTTATCGATTTATGCAACATTTCTCTACCGATGTTCAAACGCATACACCCTCTTTTTAATTTTAAGTAAAATGTTCCGTTTTTATCTAAATTAGATAAGATTATGTGTAAGTGCACAAATTTTTTTAAATTATTTATTTTTAAAGGGAATTAACTCTAACAACAAATCAAATGCCTGAAACTCTGGCACTTGATATTTCACGTAACGCTTTTAAAAATTCATCTTACCAACTGTCTGTATGACTATAACAAGCAACAGGAGGAAAACTCCGTGTCGTGCCGCCATGACTCCGGCCGTTTGAGTGTCATGTGATTCGACGTTGCTTATGTACCCCTAATAAGCCCACGTGTGAACAAGTACATTGATCCGAAATATTGATGAATTCGGGTACGTATCTGTCAATCTAAGTCAATATTATATATTGTCCTTCCAATTTCAAAAAGGTTTCAAAAGAATTGGTGAAACAGGTTGTGCTGTTTACGCAGTAAAAATTAAATAAATCTGACAATAATTACACTTAAAGATTTTTGATTGTATCAAAATTTGAAAAATAGTTTTTATGTATATTTTTTTTAATATGTTATACAAAATTATCAGCAAATTAAATAAAGTAACATGAGTTGGTACAGGTTACTATGATTGTATCTTCTAGTAGGTTATAGGCTATCTATATTAAAATGCTACTTTGTCAATCCGTCAATAGCAATTGAAACATACATCTCAAGTACCGTCTCATATATCTGACATTATCATTATTTATTGTAAACCACTATAAGGCAATTGTTTCCAAAAATTGCATCTCCTTGTGTTGGATACGTAACACATGTTTTAATTGTGTTATATACAATTATATTTCAAATAACTGGCATTGTACACCGACGCATGTTGAATTAAAATTTTGTATTGCTTCGGTTTTGTTCGAAAAAATACTTTTACGAATTTACACATGTAGAAAAAGGCATACTGAAAAATTCTAATAAGTCTTAGTTTGATAATACTTTTAAAAAATGAAAATCCAAACAGTTTCTCAAAATTGAAGACTTAATTTTATTAATCTTTAAAATCTGTATGAAATGGATGCTTGTGATTCATTCATTGTGTATTGAAAAACAGACATTCATGTCTGTGTCATTTTGGTCTCTTGTGGACAGTTGTCTCATTGGCAATCATACCACATCTTCTTTTTTTTTTATATTTGTTGGTATTTTTTACTCTTAAAATAATCAAAACGAGGAAACATGATTTGAAAAGAATTGAATATGGTGTTGATTCTGACGTTTGGAGCAGGGAAAAAATCACTTAACAAAAGTCAATTCAGAAGTAATCATGTTCTTAAGAACATTCATTCTGTATTCAAATGGCTCTGATCTTACAATGCATGCTTTTAAAAACCGCTTGCTCTTATGCGTTTTTGTTGTCTTTCATTTTTGTTAAGATAAATCCAAGCTTTTTACATTGTAGGTTTCCCACGGTGATATAAACAAAGGGAAATTGAGATTCGGACGAAGCATCGGAAAAACAATTGCATTGTTGTTATTCAATGTTAGATTGTGATCGTCCTGAATATGTTTTTAAAATATTACTAGACTGCGTTTAAATCAACTAGATAAAAAAATATTCTGTTTTATGGAAATAAAAAGACAAAGTCCTATATTATATAATATATGTTGAGTTGATATGACGCTAGAAAAAAGTAGAATGACAAAAATACAGTACTCCAACTTCCAAGGAAAATTCAAAACGGAAAGTCCGTAATCAAATGGCAAAATAAAAAAAACCTAAATCACTTTAGACAATTAGATATCAACTGGCATATTCATAAATTGTTTCAGGCATTTTCTTGTGTAGAAAATTTAGGATTAAACCTGGTTTTATAGCTAGCTAAACCTCTCAGTTGTATAACAGTCGCATAAAACGACATTATATTGACAACGATTTGTGAACAAAACAAACAGAAATAATAGGTAAAAATCTCAAAAATATGGAACCAGCAGTCAATATTGTGTATAATCTTAATCACATTGTATAATCAAAATAAAAACAAACAAATGTGTGAACAAAAAAAAAGGCATACAGACAAAGCACATAAGCAAAAACGAAAGACAAGAATAAAAAAAAATACCAGGGCACAGTAACTTAAACTTCTATTTCTTGGTTTATCATTCAATTTACTGCATTTTTTAGCTAATTTGTAGTTTCTCTTTAAAGTGTTATCATATTTTTTTCTCAAAAACAATAACAAATACTACAAACTTGATCTCTTCGATGTTTTGACGAAAAGAAGAACGCTATTAATTTCATATTTCAAATGTTCTGGTAAAATGTAAATAACAAAAATACCGAACTCCGTGGAGTATTCAAACGGAAAGTACGTAATCAAATGGCTAAATCAAAAGCTCAATCACACCAAACAAATGGATAACAACTGACATATTCCTGAATTGGTAAGGACATTTTTTTACGTACAAAAACGGTGGATTAAACCTGATTATATAGCTAGCTAAACTTATGACAGTCTTTGTAGAAAAAGTCTAAAATATAAAAATATACAAATAAATTGAAATAAACAGACTCAGAATATATAATGTTATTCTTTGTTTCAGAATAAACCAAACGTTGGGAAAAGCAGGCTATACATGTAGAGCTTTTGAGCAAATTTTGTTAAATGTGGATATGTAAATGAATTCCTCGCGTATCAACCTATATTTATTTTTCTTCTGGCTGAAACCGTCACAGGAACATGTCTACTCTCTGTATACAGTATGATATATCAACCTAGATCAGATAAGTTCAGGGGGAAAAAAATAAGCGATTGATGAGAAGCAAAGACTAATACTTTAGAAATTGAGTTTTTAAGCAAATGCAAATACATCGAGAAGACAGCAAAAACCTATTTGCCGACGTACGGAATCTATAATATTGATTACGTTTATTGATGTTTTAGAGGGCTGCCAAGTCTCACGCTTAATACTCGTTCATGTTCATGCTTTTTTGGCGGCATTTTCCTTTGATCTATTGTTTTTTTCTCTTTGGTCTTTTAAATTTTGGCCAAATGTACGCATTTGCTTCATGAAAAGTTGGCACAACTGTTTTTTTAAGAATCAGTATTGTTCTTTGCTTTGACATTACAGGGCAATCACTATTAATTTCTTGATAGTTGTGTGTATCACATGATGATGTAAATACTCTTCATACATGTATGAGGCTAGAACAAAGAAGATATGAAAGAGATAACTAGTATTTATTGATAATTGTTTGTTTTACGTTCAGTGGCAAATATTTTATAAATGTTCAGGATGAGAACTTATTAATTATAACCATGATTATCAGTAAGTATGCTGTACTAGGGGTCGACCGGAATGATGGACTAGACATTTGTAATGTCGCTGGAAAATAAGGGTACATTTGATAAAAATTTAGCCTTACATGATGTCACCTACATATACGGTCCCACAAAGGGCCTCGGTGGCCTAGTGGTCCACGAAGTTACTACTGTAATCACTAGCCAGTCAACACTGAGGTTGAGAGTTCGAACCCCGCTCGTACCGGTGCACTCGACTTCAATCTTAATTGACTACCATTGTCAGTTTCCTATCGAAGGTCGGTGGTTTTTTCCGGGCACTGGTTTCCCTCCACAAAAACATTTGCCGCATTGCGATTTGGATAATAGGACAGACAGATGCTCAATGTTGGTCTTTTGTTACGACCGTCCGTAGAATCCTTGCCAATATGGAGCGTCTGTATGACTGTTAGGGATGTATAAACACGCGGCCACGTCCGGTATGATGTCTGTCAAAATTAACTTGGAAACAGGTCCGCTATTCATATAAGTTAACTTCGAACCAGTCCTGTCATAAGTTAACATAAGTTAACTTCGGAACCAGTCTTGTCATAAAGTTAACATAAGTTAACTTCGGAACCAGTCCTGCCACAAAGTTAACATAAGTTAACTTTTGCTTTGACAAATCCGATCAAAACCAGACCTGTTCCCAAGTTAACTTTTCAATGTTCTGCTCAACACTAAGTTAACTTGTAACCAGGACCGCTCTACATCGATTTTTTAAAAATATTTTTCATATCTTTGTTTCGTAGTATAAACATCGAAAATAAAGTAAAATTAATAATTCCGATTTATAAACCGGATTAAATACAAATATTTGAAAATTAAGAACGCATAACACGTTGCTTTTAACACAAATTTATCTGTGATCTGACAATCTATCTATTATAAAAACGATCTTGGTTACAACGATAACGGGCACTGAATATATATTCCTATACCTATCAAATTCAATCATATATGCACTTTATTATGTATATCTTTGAAAAGAAGTATATTTGATGTTAGCTGTATACGTCCTTGTAAGTTATAATCCCTGAACTATGCAGCCACAATCAGCAATAGTTTATGTCATTTAAACACATGACTACAAATTTTTGTTCGCATAAAATTATATTCAAAATATAATTGATACGTAACAAAATTTCAGTAGTTTTGATACCTCATGCTGACTTGTACAACTAAATTATTTGACCGCATTGTCCAAAACTGACCATATGTGCACTATAATTTATAAATCTATATACCCGCCTAGTAAATTAGCCATATTTTTATTTCAGGATTAAATGTATGATACAATGGACAGCAAAATTGCAATATAATAACAACAAATATTTGGTCGCATAAATTTAGGGTGCCAGCATGTCCTCTTTTTACTCAAAATACTGATACGTCACAAAATTTCAGTACTTTTGATACCTCATGCTGACTTGTACAACTAAATCATTTGACCGCATTGTCCAAAACTGACCATATGTGCACTATAATTTGTAAATCTATATACCCGCATAGTAAATTAGCCATATTTTTATGTCAGGATTCAATGTATGATACAATGGACAGCAATATTGCAATATAATAACAACAAATTTTTGGTCGCATAAATTTAGGGTGCCAGCATGTCCTCTTTTTACTCAAAATACTGATACGTAACAAAATTTCAGTAGTTTTGATACCTCATGCTGACTTGTACAACTAAATTATTTGACCGCATTGTCCAAAACTGACCATATGTGCACTATAATTTGTAAATCTATATACCTGCATAGTAAATTAGCCATATTTTTATGTCAGGATTCAATGTATGATACAATGGACAGCAATATTGCAATATAATAACAACAAATTTTTGGTCGCATAAATTTAGGGTGCCAGCATGTCCTCTTTTTACACAAAATACTGATACATTACAAAATTTCAGTAGTTTTGATATCTCATGCTGATTTGAACAACAAAATTATATGACTGCATCCACCAAAACTAACCATATGTGCAATTTTATTTGTAAATTTATATACCCGCATAGTAAATCAGCCATATTTTTCATGTCAGGATTCAATGTATAATACAACGGACAGCAATATTGCAATATAATAACAACAATTTTTTTTTCGCATAAATTTAGGGTGCCAGCATGTCCTCTTTTTACTCAAAATACTGATACGTAACAAAATTTCAGTAGTTTTGATACCTCATGCTGATTTGTACAACAAAATTATTTGACCGCATCCACCAAAACTTAACATATGTGCACTTATATTTGTAAATCTATATACCCGCATAGTAAATCAGCCATATTTTTCATGTCAGGATTCAATGTATAATACAATGGACAGCAAAATTGCAATATAATAACAACAAATTTTTTTTCGGATAAATTTAGGGTGCCAGCATGTCCTCTTTTGACTCAAAATACTGATACGTAACAAAATTTCAGTAGTTTTGATACCTCATGCTGATTTGTACAACAAAATTATTTGACCGCATCCACCAAAACTGACCATATGTGCACTTATATTTGTAAATCTATATACCCGCATAGTAAATCAGCCATATTTTTCATGTCAGGATTCAATGTATAATACAATGGACAGCCATGACAGCAATATTGCAATATAATAACAACAATTTTTTTCGCATAAATTTAGGGTGCCAGCATGTCCTCTGTTTACTCAAAATACTGATACGTAACAAAATTTCAGTAGTTTTGATACCTCATGCTGATTTGTACAACAAAATTATTTGACCGCATCCACCAAAACTGACCATATGTGCACTTTTATTTGTAAATCTATATACCCGCATAGTAAATCAGCCATATTTTTCATGTCAGGATTCAATGTATAATACAATGGACAGCAATATTGCAATATAATAACAACAAATATTTTTTTTGCATTAATTTAGGGTGCCAGCATGTCCTCATTTTACTCAAAATACTGATACATTACAAAATTTCAATAGTTTTAGTACCTCATGCTGACGTGTACAACAAAATTCTTTGACTGCATTGACCAAAACTGACCATATGTGCACTTTAATTTGTAAATATATGTACACGCATAGTAAATCAGCCATATTTTTTTCATGTCGGGATTCAATCTATAATACAATGGACAGCCATGACAGCAATATTGCAATATAATAACAACAATTTATTTTTCTCGCATAAATTTAGGGTGCCAGCATGTCCTCTGTTTACTCAAAATACTGATACGTAACAAAATTTCAGTAGTTTTGATACCTCATGCTGACTTGTACAACTAAATTATTTGACCGCATTGTCCAAAACTGACCATATGTGCACTATAATTTGTAAATCTATATGCTGCATAGTAAATTAGCCATATTTTTATGTCAGGATTCAATGTATAATACAATGTCAGCAATATTGCAATATAATAACAACACATTTTTTTTCGCATAAATTTAGGGTGCCAGCATGTCCACTTTCTACTTTAAATACTGATACGTAACAAAATTTCATAAGTTTTGATACCTCATGCTGATTTGTACAACAAAATCATTTGACCGCATCCACCAAAACTGACCATATGTGCACTTTTATTTGTTAATCTATATATATGTACCCGCATAGTATATCAGCAATATTTTTTATGTCAGGATTCAATGTATAATTACAATGGACAACAATATTGCAATACAATGACAACAAATTTTGGTTCACTTACATTTAGGGTGCCAGCATGTCCTCTTTCTACTCAAAATACTGATACGTAACAAAATTTCAGTAGTTTTGATACCTCATGCGGATTTGTACAACTAAATTATTTGAACGCATTGACCAAAACTGACTATATGTGCACTTTAATTTGTAAATCTATATACCAGCATAGTATATCAGCCATATTTTTTATGTCAGGATTCAATGTATAATACAATCTACAGCAATATTGCAATATAATAACTACAAATTTTTGTTCGCATAAATTTAGGGTGCCACCATGTCCTCTTTTTATTCAAAATATTGATACGTAACAAAATTTCAGTAGTTTTGATACCCCATGCTGACTTGTATAACAAAATTATTTAATCATAACTGACCATATGTGCACTTTTATTTGCAAATCTATATACTAGTATAGTATTGTACCGAGCGCCTTTATGTCCTCTCTTTGCACGCCTGCGCACATTTGAGTAGGACCCAAAATGTACACGTAATCAAGATATTGGAAAACTATTAAATTAATGCAAAAAAAATTCTGAATAAATTGAGAGTGTCAGCATTTCATCTCTTTATTCATAATAACAGTCACTACATATATAGTAGTTCATGATGGTGTGTAAAACAACACTATTATGCCGCATCATCAAAGTACCAACACTGACATGACTGACATGTCTAAATTCATTTGTACTATTTACAATGATTTTTAAATAAAAAAACAAAGTATATGAGGTTCTCTTCTGGGAATAGTATACTGCTTATCTATTTTGTCGGTTGATTGATTTTATTTATAGTTAAACGTCAAGTGACAACTATTTCAGTAACTTAAGTTCGCATTGAGTATAATTTTGGGAAGTCCCATATATCAATATTATAATCGGCAAAGACAAATCTCTCGATAAATCTGACGAATTTGGCAAGATTGTTGATAGTTTTACCACACCGTATGCTTACGGACACTGTACAATTTCTGTTAGAATGTTCTGCGGAAAATAGAATAGTAAATCCAATGCAAACAAGTTGAATAACAATGAAATATCCATGCATGTATAAATTATGCATAAAAATTTTAGGAAGGGACAGGTACAAAACGGGGAACGAAGCAACGTCGACAATGTTGTTGATATCCCGTGATATAAGAATATTGTTCCGATGCGTTGGATAACCTTTCTATCCGCCTTCTAATAAAAAAAAACTCTCTGTGTGATTGTATAGCCATTTTTTTATTTATATAAGAATACATGTATATCAAATAAAAAAAAAGAGAATTTGTATAATAGACTAGTAGAGTCTTGCGAGTAAATAATAAATGATATCTGTGGAAAAACAATGCGAATGTTGTTTACATATTTTAATTAAGCTCAAGTCTGATATGAAAACTCTTAAACACGATAATATGTCATAAGCAGACCTGTCCTTAGGTCTGGTCAATAGCAGACTTGTCCACAGGTCTGGTCAGGAGCAGACCTGTCCACAGGTCTGGTCTGAGGCAGACCTGTCCCCAGGACTGGTCAAAAGCAGACTTGTCCACAGGTCTGGTCTGGGGCAGACCTGTCATCAGGACTGGTTAAAAGCAGACTTGTCCACAGGTCTGGTCTGGAGCAGACCTGTCGATAGGTCTGCAGCAGTCCTAAAAATGCAGACAGTAGGTCTGGTCCACAAACGACGAAGTTAACTTGCTTGACTGCTTAAAAATTCTCAAGTTAAGTTAACTTAGAAAGCAGTCAATAAGTTAACTCCAAGTTAACTTTTGTCAAGGTTAGGACCGCACCCATCTGTATATCCTCATTTTCCAGAGCCAGTCTTAATTTTCTGTCCTTCAGTCCGGGCGATATCCTTTTTCAGGACCCAGATAGCAATACTTTGTTGGGCCAACATTGGTGATTGGTTGGCACAGTTGGTAAATAGTTGGCGTTGGCAGAACAACAAGAAACCGACGTTGGCCCAGCAAAACTCAGCCAACAGTTATTTTGATACTATTGGCCCCTTGTTGGCCCAACAAAACTCAGCCAACAGTTATTTTGACACTATTGGCCCCTTGTTGGCCCAACGACTTTCCACCAACTGTCATTTTGGTGTTATTGGCCCAATGTTGGTCCAACATTTTCTTACCAACTGTTATTTTTAAAGTAGCTTGCCCAACGATATTTGACCTACGTTATCCATTGGTTCAGTGTAAGATCTTCTGACTGAAACTACTGAAACAATTTTATTCGAACTTTATTTAAATGATTCTATGTTATCGTAGAGAATATAGATTGTGTTTGAAGGGCATTGAGGACTTAGTAAAAAATCAAATAATAAAGTCTTCCCAAATAGGACTATTTTAAACCGTCTGTGCCAAGAGCTAGAAAATTCTTAGTATTTTGAATAATTCAAATGTTTTTAAAACAGTATATTTGTAAAACAACAAGATATTTCATGACAATATTGAAATATAAACCAACATTGTGCCAACAATATGCCAACGTATTAAGTTCTTATCTCCCCGTATTATACCACAGATTTTTTTTTTTTTTTTTTAGATATTATTTCAAAGTGCAAACCAAAAAATGTGCTCTTCATTCTCTTTATCTAATATTTTCAAATCTGTGTAGTCATTTAAATGTATTTATCTTAATGATTGAATAATTTTATGCACAAACAAAAAATACTTAAAACCAGCCCAAAAAAAACAAATAAGATTTGAATATAGTTTCTGCAAGTTGTTAAACTAATCAACTGAACTCAGCTGCTCATTTGACACGAGTGTTATATCACACTCTCCACATGACAGCCGAGATTGACCTGCCAATATAATATACATTAGATACTAGAGATATATATTTCTTAATACATAACATGAAGTGCATGAAAAACATGTTTGACAGACTGAAGCCATCGTTGGCATACTGCTGTTCGACCAACATTGGTTCAACATAATTTTAAAACTAGACGACGTTGGTAGACTGTTGGCAAATAGTTGACATTGTTGGCAGATTGTTGGCAAATAGTTAACCTTGCTGGCATACTGATGCTGGGCCAACTGAGGGCCGATGAGCAAAATGACGTTGGCCCAACATAGTTTTCCAACATTGGCCCAACACATGTTTGCTATCTGGGGACCTACTTATTATATTAATTATTTAACTTAAATGATTTTTGCCCTGAACATACATGAAATATCTGCCACTGGACGTAAAGCAAACTTCAATTAATCAATAAAATTCCCTTTTAAGCAGATTGTTTCAATTTACGAAATAACTAGTCACACTCTCAAGCAATAAAGCAAAATGCTATAAGACCGTAGATTGCCTACTATTTATGGGATCTCTTACATACATGTACCAGACGAGTGGTGCTGTCTTTTCTATTTAATTTGTATACTTATAAGCGAAAATAAACACAAGTTCTGATACCCGATTTTATGAACTGTATTTTTTTATGTAAAGGGCTTGCACATGTGTTGCACTGTTGAGTTGTCGAACGTACTAAGGTGTCGGACTAATGGGATGAAGAAATAGCCAGCTGTATATATATATATATATATATATATATATATATATATATATATATATATATATATATATAAACTCAGCATAGCATCAAACCCGCCTCATAGGTCCCTCAAAAATGAAATTATATCGCGTCGAAATAAAAAAATTTTAGATCTTATTGCAAAGTGTCATTGATATAGCTTTTCTTAATATTCATGTATTGTCATCAACATAACTGTATTTGTTTCAAACTTTCAATCTTAATACTTATAATCTTTTATTCAAACTAAGATAATCGAAATGGAAAAATAGGTGTCATTATCTAATTAAGTGAATTTAAATTAAAATTGGCACAGAAAAAACTTAACCATTTAATTATAAGAAAACGATTTTATTTCAATAATATTTCTAGTCAAACAAATTAAGATAGATGTATATGCATCCGATGATACCAGGTCCAAATTGGTTCCAGTGTTAACTTTGCAGTAGTGTGAATCAGAATTTGTGGTAAAATCAGAAGAAAAAAATACAAAATTTGATTAAAATCTTTTTGCTCTTGAATTTCAAAAAAAAATTGATATAAAAGTATACTACGTGTTTAATAAATGCACTGAATATTGTATTCAATACAATTAAATAGTCTTTTGAAAACATATGTATTTAACAGTGGATAATTTCAAATATTGTAATAATGTATAATTAAATTTGTTCGTTGCAAGTTATCTACTGGTAATATATTAACTAGAAATCAATTTAAAGTATCAATCTGTCGTTTCAATACAATATGATAAAGAAAAAATCAAAGGTAGCCCACGTACTACAGAACAGATGTTACACCTTACTGGGGTATAAAATGCAGTAGTTTAGAACAGCAATTGCAAAACGGTTGTCTGCCAGTTATATACACAACAACAACAGTCCAGAAACATCTCATCCACCATGAAGGTTTTCGTAATTCTGTGCGCCTTTGCTGCTTGTATGTTTGCTGCCGGTAAGTCTCTTGTAAAATTAGTTTTTTTTTTAATTCATTTCATGAAGTATTAAAATATTTTCTAAGATTTATATTTTAATTTATCGATTTCTACTGATATTTTAGTTTTTAACACGATACCTTTTCATACGTTTATTTGCAACTGTCTTAAGTCAGGAACATGTTCGATGTGAGCATTAAAGCCGTACTTTGGCCCGTAATGGTTAACTTTTACAGCACTCATACCACATCTTCTGGTATCTATTCAATTCTGATAATTAAATTTTCAATTTAAGCTACGCCAAAAAAAATATTTTTTCGGAAGACATGGTTAAATTATTTTTTTTATATTTTTTTCATATTTTTTTGCAACTTATATTAGACAACTTATCGTTCGATTATTAGCATAATGGAGAGACAGCTAGAAAGCAATTTTAAATCTAAACATATTAAAGGCTATGATAATTAATATAATCATACAAATAGTTAAATGATTGTTAACGTACAGTCACAAATATTTCATTATAATTCAATGCATATTAATTCACTAGATGTATTATAATCGCAATGAATATAGTAAAAAGTTTGAAAAACAAAAATCAATCATGTTTAAATAGTTATAATTTAATACTAAAGGTAGATATAATTTAACTATCAATATGTCCCGTAGTTACATTTCATTAAAGTAGAGACAAAATGCATTTAAGAATCGAATGCTTCTTTTTGTAACTTTTCGTGACCGAAGTACATTTTGTATGAAGCGTGGAAGCGCTTCATCCTAAAAATGTGCGCACGGTCAACGCTTTTACAACCCTATGAAGTTACAAAAAGAAGCATTCACTACTTAATATTATAATTAAATTTTATAGCTAGGATCATAAAAACACGATTTTTATCAAGAAGTTACAAAAAGAAGCATTCAATACTTATAATTACATTTTATAGCTAGGATCATAAAAACACGATTTTTATCAAGTTTTTATTGAATTTACCTGTGCACTTTGTTGTGAGACCTCGTGTCATCATGAATGATAAATCTTATTCTGTTATGAAGTTGATTATGAAGGAATAACGCGAGATTGCAGTGCAGTCATTCAGAATAACGTATTATAATAAAACATACATCTAATGTAATTATATTTAAATGATTCTAGCTACATGCCGATTACGCAATGTTATCGTCGTTATAATTATGTTTAAAACATTCTATTTATGACAAACATAAAGTCTTCATTAAAAACTAAGTTAGCTTACTCTTTTTTTTATTGGTGGTGTATTTCCGTTTTTGTTTCTGCTTGTCTGTGTCACAGTATATTTTATGTGACACAAATATAAAAACAAAGATAAGGCTATTTATAGTGTATCTTATTTTTTGTATGTCTAATGTTTTGTCAATAATAACAGTCTTATGATGAACCTGAGTTGAACTCAGTTCGCAAATTCTTTTATAAATACATTGTTCATTCAAGGTTCAATATTATTTCAAAACTGTATAAATATGCTGCACACTGGAAAGGACAAATTACATACTCATCGATTGTCACGTGTCATTATTTACATTAATTTATGTAGCTATACACATGTAATGTTTGCATTTTGTATGTATTTTCATATGGTTAATATTTGCATTTTTGTCAGAAAAATAATAGTCTAAAATTGATTTTAATAAATCTGAAAAGTAGTAAATTTAAACTTGAAAAGTGTTCGGCTAATTGTAATCTTAAACTATTAGTTTCAGAAAAGTTCTTTAATTTTTAAACAGAAAAAAGAAGTAAAATAAATGAAACCAGTGAAAGAAAATGGATAACAATAATCCATGTTGAATTCGGCAGACATTAAATTTAATTGTATTACTTTACAGGAGATCCAGTGCCTGCGGTTGAACCTGCTGTGATTGATCCTCCTGCATTGGAGAAAAGCGGTATGGAAGATATTTATATACTTTATTTTAAGAATATGCACGAAGCATCCACTATGTTGTATTTGTAAAAATATTTCATACGTTTTTGTCAAATTTTATCTTCGTTCAAAATGCTCAGACAAGTTACATTTAGTTTTTTGTTATTCAATATATAAAGTCATATTTTATCGTATCTCTTGGTTTTTCCCTTTCTTTCGTATCGTTAATTATATCTATACGTTCAATGTGACTTTCAATAAATGAAATTAATTATAAAATCTATATTATACTTGTTTCGTTTATGTTATATACGCTTTAGTTATGTATGTCTATTCTTTGTAAAATATGAATTTATCAAAATTATATATATCTTTATATTTTAGATGCCGTTGTGGTTCCGGACGCGCCAGCAGTAGCTGTAGAAGCGCCAGAAGAAGGTGTGTATCGATTGATTTAAGGTGGTACTCAACACCTTGATTAAAAGTAAATTGGCTCGTTTATTTTTCATTTTTTTTCATCTTTTTTTTACAAAATATATATTTGACCTTTTAACAAAAATATAAAAATTTAAAAAGTTTGAACCAACAATTTCATCCGAAAAAATTCATTTTGACGAACACTAATTGTGATCATTGGGAAGCTTAACATTTCCGTAACAATACAATGTGATTAAAACGTTTATCTGATTTTACAGCGTTATCTCCCTGTACTAGTGTTAGGTACCACCTTAAACACATGTTATCAATCTCAAACCAGTTCTAAGAGTCGTCTTGCCCTGTTTCAACCTCATTATGACTTTGACATGAAAAACAGCTAAAAAACGGTTTGTTTTGTTTGATCAAGAGTTTTGTCAACAATTTTGTGTACCCGTACCCTAACCTTTCCGATTTCCATTACATTAAGTTGTGTTGATAACAAATGAGGTTTCCTCGTGTTTTATAACGTAACCAATATGTGATAGAATTGAGAATGAAAACGGGGAATGTGTTAAAGTTAACCCTATCCGACGAAACAGCCGAATGCCGACATTTTCATATTTTACACAGCGAGAAAATCCCGAACCCGGATGCTGATGTCATGTTATATATCATATATATCTACATTAAATTATGAAACATATTTCTCTATGTTCACCCTAGCCCTCTCTCGTTCATTGTTGATTATACTTATTCAATTTAATATTTGATGAATAAAACCACTGATTATTTATAACTTTATGTAAATAATACGGAGGTTTATCAATTTTATCATATTTTTAATCGACGTCTCGGATTCATGCATATTAGTTTCAGACCTCCAATTCAAAACTTCTTTATAATCAACTATTTTTTTTAATTTTTAGTCGCCCCAGAAGCACCAGAAGAAGCAAGCGAAGAAGAAGGTGTGTATTGTATAAACTTAACAAATAGTACCAATATCATACCTCGGCTTATTGGCGTCTTGAAATTGCAAGCAGATATATTAGTTTTTTCCATGTCTATTACAGATTATACCTCTGACATGATAATCTTTTAGGTAGTCCAACCTCCGTAAAGTGTGATATATATGACCTTATATTTTATAATTATGGCGGTGCAATACTTTCTTTTATTTACCTTTTATTGGTCTTTGAAAGCCTATAATTGTTTCTACCGCTTCATTTGAACTCTTGTGGATGGTCTCCTTGGCTATCTTACCACATTTCTTTATTTTTGCATTCGTATTTGTACTTTTCTGTATCTCACAGGAATGTTGTCGGGTGAATTATGAATTTGTAATTATTTCAATTTTGTGTCCTTTATAGTTTTTTATTTAATAATGATACGTCTGTGATGTTCTGCCAAGTTATAGCGCAAATGAAAATACAATTTGCTTTGCAATTTGATTCTTGTTTCAACATGTATAGTTCATATAAATATATTGATTTAATTTTGATATTCAGAGGATGACAGCAGCAGTGAAGAAGAAGAAGGAGAAGAAGAAGAGGAAGAAGAAGGAGAAAGTGAGGAATCATCATCAGAGGAAGAAGAAGGAGATGATGGAGAGGAAGAAGAAGAGGAAGAAGAGGCAGAAGAGGAGGAGGAGGAAGAGGAAGAAGAAGAGGAAATAGAGCAAGAAAGTGCAAGTGAAACATCTGCTGATAATAGTGATGTAGTTGAATAATCTTCATCATAAAGTACTGGTGGTGATACATTGATAACTGCGACTAAGTAAAACATATATATTAAAAAATAGACATTTATTGTTCAATTTATTAATAAAGTATGCAACCACATATAAAAAAAAGTTATTGTAATTCATATTATGAATAAGTACATGTATACACACTGTGCTAGTCTTTCCCTGCTGTTTTATACTGAGCAACGGAGAATATTTTGGTTTCACGCATGTAAACATTACAAGTATTAAATTGTTATAGATACGCAATCGAGATTCAAATACATCACAAGATAATAAAAAGATGTGGTATGGTTGCCAATGGGACAACTATTGATTTGTCCAAATGAAGTGGATTATAAGCACTGTTGATTTGTTGTCGTGTTAGTAAATTCAATACCATAGCTGTTAAGATAATGCAATTCATCTATGCGCAACTCCTGTTTCGACATCTCTAAATTATAGCTGTGACGCAACGTCAGATATTGCTACCATTTAGTGTAACAGAAAAATGACGTTAAATTGGAAACGCACACTATCTAATTCTTCCTGCTTTCCTTTTTGGGTAAATGCAAAGTATAACAAAAATGCCGTGAGAATGGAATCCAATATGATTTTATAATTAACATAGGATATTCAATTTATTTAACTGCTAGTAATTACGTGTTTTTTTTTCAACATGTCTCGACTCAAAGAATATCTAACGACACGATTTAGAACAAACTACCAAACAAAATCATGTTATTCTACTAGTAAAAAGTAAAATCACAAAAAAATCCGAACTCAGAGGAAAGTTAAAAAGGAAAGTCCCTCATAAAATGGCAATTTCAAAATAAAAAAAACTCAACACATAAAACGAATGGATAACAACTGTCATATTTCTGAATTGGTATGTAGAAAATACCTTTAAAGAGCTTGGATAGCACCAAATCACATGTCTCTGTAAAAAATGACAACCATTGACACTACATACATCTTAAGTTATTGTGCGATATTAAATTCTTTATTTGTTTTCTCCCTGTCGTCAATTCACTAGATTTTTCTAAAAAGTTGTCTTGTCATTTTGAAATTACTTTTAATGAATGTCTTCGCAATACAAACCTACTTTTAGTAGTTAGTTAAAGACTGGTTGGCTCGAAGTCTCTAAGAGATATGTATCCCGATTAAAACGCTTACTATATAAAAAAATCAATTAACACATATGACAAGCAAGAACCAACGACAACATGTTATAGTCTTGGTATCTATGCAATAGTTGCCACTGGACGTATAAAAACAAATAATTGAATGAAGTCACTAGGTAACTAGTAACAAAGTTTTCGATGGGATCAATATTTTGCATTTAAAATCGCAGCCATCTGTTGTCATAAACAAACATTGATATTTCAAATCGACTTTGTACTATTCTATATTTAAACAGTGTAAACTTTGTTTAAAACATACGTCATTAATATCAACAAAAAAGTAATTTTCATAAAAATTGCTGGATGCTAACTGTTAATGCACACAAAAAAAATATAACTAGCATCGTGCTTTTCTCTGATTGTTTATGACGTGTTGACACTGTTATGTACCGATATATACTTTGTTTGGGAGAGCAGGATTTATGTGTAGGTCGTAATTGGTTTTAAAAATGCTTTCAGTTATTTAGAGAATACAAACTTGAAGACTTTGTGACTGGATACGTAATAAGTTTGGTTTTAACGTTTGAATTGTCATGTAGTTTAATATTGATCTGATGAGGGTTGCTCATTGTTGCAGAAGGAAGGTGTGACCTTTTAGTTGCTTATATGTACATCTCCGTCCTTGGCAGCGGTATAACTAGATGCAGGAACTTACTGCTAATACATGTATTAATAGGCCGGCATTCCGGCAAGTACAAAAATGTAACTTGTGTAATGGAAAAGAAAAATCATACCCGGTATTAATTGTAGAATTTGGATGCATAGAACTATTATTATGACCACAAGTTACTACTTTCAACGTTGAAACTGCTGTTTAACACCAACAGTTAATCAATCAATCATTTTGTACAAAAAAATGTGTTCATGAAAGCATCATGTTTTAAAATGTGACAAAACATTTATATGTCTCAAGCCGAGAAATATCTCATAATTTCCCTAAGATTTAAGCAGTTAAATACCTTTGAAATATATTTATAAATAATTTAATTTTGGATGTAACGCGTCTTCTGATTTGCTGACGTTATTTTGTTATGAGCCCATAGACATAATTTAGTCAAGTGATCGTGACGTCATCAACGGTTTTCATGGTTTTCTACGGTTTAAAACGGAATTTAGAATTAAATTATAAGAAATGACTGTAATATTTTTTCTGTCTATTCGAAATAACATAAAAAAATGTGGTGCACACTGTTAAATAACCCGCTACGCGCGTTATTCAGTGTGCACCAAATTTTTTATGTTATTTCTTCATAGACAGAAAAAAATATTACAGTCATTCCTTAAATGTATAGAATGAAGGAAAACAACGTAAATACGTATGGATTCTATTTCAATTTGAACTGGTATTTCTCAAATGAAGATCTGTCTGCAGAACGATGTTGTCCAATTATATGTTATTGCGTTATTGATATGAGCACTATTTACACTGAAAACATGGTCACTAGATTGCTACAAGTTTGTAATTTGTTCACTCATCTCTTGTATGGTTTAGAACGCAAAATAAAAACGAAGCTGATGATTCTTTTGAATTTCCTTGAAACTGTTTAAAGATTTAATCTATTATTTTGAACAAAATCATGGGCAAGAATTTAACGTGAACACAATTCCTTTTTATGGCACTTCAAATACACGTGTAACAAGTTTGTTAAGGATTATTTATTTAGAAGTACAAGGGGGAAATGACCATCAAAAAGGAACATTAGATACCAACAAACCTTTTAACATACAGGAATGCATATAATGTGTAACTGTCCTTATTTTGAGTTTTTGCTGCTTTGTAATATCAAAGTTGTGGAACAAGTATTTTCATAACGTTCTTGAACATTAAAACTAAATATTATATAACAGACACTGATAATTTTGATTGTTTGGCATATAGGTTGGTTGTCACTGCGCAACACAGTTTAATATAGAACCCAATTGGGAAAACATAGAACTTTTTTCTGTCAGAAAACACTGTCAAACTTCCAAACATACTATCCACACTGATCTGTGTCCACACTTGTAAGAAGTATAAATATCATTTGTCGATACTCGTATGCAATTAATCAAAAATCCACAACACCGCCAAAATTAACACAAACTTTATCATCAAAACTATTTAATATTCGAATACCATTTAAATTTTGAAAATACTTTCTGATATTGACTCATCATATGAAACGAATAAATAGATATAGGAAGATGTGGTATGAGTGCCAATGAGACAACTCTCCATACAAATAACAATTTAAAAAGTAAACCATTATAGGTTAAAGTACGGCCTTCAACACGGAGCCTTGGCTCACACCGAACAACAAGCTATAAAGGGCCCCAAAATTACTAGTGTAAAACCATTCAAACGGGAAAACCAACGGTCTAATCTATTTAAACGACTATATCTCGTTTGTCATTTGTGAAGTTACAATTAGGGAATACACTATTTTATTATTCGACTATCGTTATGTCATACATGTTTCTAGGACAAATAGATTAACTGTAATAATGAGTATGGTAATGATAGATATTTACATAAATTCGATAATAAACAATGGTGATCATGGCTGTTATAGTGTTTTTATTTTCTGCTTTATTTGTAACTGGTAAGTCTAAAACATCTTGAAACTTTCAAAACACATTAATATTATTTTAGGAGGAATTTCAAAAAACTACCGATCGAGACAGCCGAGATGCAGTGTGCAAATAATTACTTTTCTGTACTTGTACCTTTTTTCGCGGGTAATTATTATCGCGATTTTATAATTATTGCCTTTCAGTTGAAAGGTTTGATTTAGATTTGCGTGTATCTATTTTCGCGATAAAAAAACAATCGCGAAATTCGTGAAAATGAATACACCGCGAATACAAGTACAATATGTTTGTCTGTGTTATGATTATTGCACTGATTTTGTAAAACATAAATAAATAAGGTGATGTGGTATGATTGCCAATGATACAACTATCCAACAGAGTTCAAATGACCTGGATACATGTATAAGCAATTATAGGTCACCTTCAGCGATGAGAAAAAAACTTAACTGTATATTCAGTTGTAAAAGGCTTTGTTAACTCTTTCACAACTGGTCCCCTTGTTTGGGGTCTGTCTTGCGTCGTTGTTCTCCTCGAATAGTTAATGCGTTTCCTCAGTTTTAGTTCGTAAGCCGAATTTATTTTTTTTCTATCGATTTATGAGTTTTGAACAGCGGTATACTACTGTTGCCTTTATTTGGCTTCAACAAATTTAAGTGTGAGGTTTTCACAAACAATGATTTATACCTGTAACACATTAAATCATTAAACAGAAAGTTATTTTAGATAATTTATATTTTGGATAATACTTCACATTGATTCACGTGATTTATTAAGGACATTACACGACCAAAATGTCCTAACGTTTTGATTTTTTGCTGCATCGTCGAGTACTTTTTCTCGTTAGTTCCGAATAGAATTCATCAACCACCTATGTGGAGAACGAATGTGTTAGAAATACAACTAGAAGGGTGACTACACGAAAAAACAAGCATTCGGAAACATTATAAGAAGCATTATTACTTGGGTCACATAACTGGTTCTTTTTCTGATGTAAGCACAGTGAAAAATAGTTATTGATGAGTTCAGAACTATAGAACTCCTTTAGCAAGGAATTGCATATCTTTGAATGTGGAAAAATGACGAGCCGATGAAACACTTTTAATATTAAGATAAAAAAATAAGACATGAAATACAGGCTCGACTTGTACGAAATGAGTGATTGTGTGATGAGAAATTGGTGATGAATAAATTGAATGCATGTTACTTTTTCTTGTTTTCCTTTAGTTCTTTTATTTTTTTTATCGAGACACTTCTATTTCATTCCTCTATTAGAATGATAGACATCTGAGAAACGGATTATTTAAAAGTTGTTTACAGTTCCAACTAAAAAAAAGAACAAGTCCTCTGCAATTTAAAATTGAAGAGAATCTTGTGTTTTCTTTACCTATAGAACAAAGGGAGGATGGTTTTCCTATCAGGCAGATGACATGAGCTTTTAATTTATTACGTTTGTTAAACTTAACCTGTTTTAACCTTTAACCGTTCTTCAATTTTCAGCTGAATGTTTCATCAGGGTTAATAATTACGAAAATTCTGTATACATAGCCAAAGGTCCCGTACAGAGTTTCCAGACGGCACCTCCATCGTTCTATTTTGAACCAAAGGATTATGACATATTTACCGCCGAAGATGACCAGGAAAGAACTGTAATTGGTGATGAAGTCAAGAAAGGTATTGTAGTCATTCCCAGTTCTTGAGCAACCTTATAACTTGAAGTGGAATTATGGTTTTTTTGTCCGAGTCAGAAAATCTTTTTCTTCAAAATTTAACACTACAACGTATGGGAAAATCTAGATTCAGAATACTTTTTTGTCATCTGCCTTGACAACAATATATCACACAAGGTTTATCTTAGCAAAATATCTCCCCTCACCTTTTTTTAGTTCAAAAATAATTTAAAAAAAACCACACCTCCCTTTTTTTAAATTAAATTGTCGGTAATAACATCAATGATACCAATTTTCCTGCACCAGATGCGCATTTCGACAATACATGTCTCTTCAGTGATGCTCGTGGCCAAAATATTTGAAATCCAAAGCTTATATAAAAGATGAAGAGCTATAATCCAGAAGGTTCAAAAAGTATAGCAAAATCCGTGAAAGGAATCAGAGCTTTGCATGAGGGAGATACATTCCTTAATTTATAATAATTTCTAATATTTTGTAACAGCAAATTTCAATAACACAAAAACTCCGTAATTTCATGCCAGTACCGAAGTACTGGTTACTGGGCTAGTGATACCCTCGGGGACTAACAGTCCACCAGCAGAGACATCGACCCAGTGGTAGTAATAACATTAACGGTACCAATTTTTCTGCACCAGATCCGCATTTCGACAATACATGTCTCTTTGAAGTGATGCTCGTGGCCAAAATATTTGAAATCCAAAGCTTATATAAAAGATGAAGAGCTATAATCCAAAAGGTCTAACAAGTATAGCCAAATCCGTGAAAGGAATCAGAGCTTTGCATGAGGGAGATACATTCCTTAATTTATAATAATTTCTAATATTTTGTAACAGCAAATTTTAATAACACAAAAAATCCGTATTTTCATGCCAGTACCGAAGTACTTGCTACTGGGCTGGTTATACCCTCGGGGACTAACAGTCCACCAGCAGAGTCATCGACCCAGTGGTAGTAATAACATTAACGGTACCAGTTTTCCTGGACCAGATGCGCATTTCGACAATACATATCTCTTCAGTGATGCTCTAGGCCAAAACATTTGAAATCCAAAGCTTATATAAAAGATGAAGAGCTATTATCCAAAAACCCTTTTATTAGTTAAACTTTAACAATGTATATTTCAGGTCATTTGGTCACATTTTACAAGTATAACACAGATTTTAATCCTATTGCCGTACTTGCATTTTTGTTTACTGACAATACTGTAAGTTTTTCTTAAAGCTGTTTTAGAATATAATCCAGTCTAGGTATTATTTTCAAAAGTATGCACTAAACCATTGTTATTGATTAAAGCGTTCTTAATAAAGTTAACTAATGGCGCGACTTTAATATTTTTTATTTTTAACATTGCAATTACCATATGGTTCTTTACTGTATTTAGACGAATGTTCGAAATTAGGCAAGCGAAACCGATGTCATCCGAGTTTGAATTTATATGAGTTACAATCTGTCCTAGCTAACCTAGTATTTCCTCACTAATGGGCAATGTGAAAAAAATGAAGAAGATGTGAAAAAAATGAAGAAGAGACTTTTAGGCTATTCACACCATTAGTCGAAGACAAGAGTGCACGCGTTGATATGTCTCGCCTTCTTTACTAATGATTGATATTATGTTGATAGTCCTAAATATAAAGCTTTATTACAACTCTCACATAAACTTTACATTAACCAAGAGAACTAAACATTGACCAATGAACCATGAAAATGAGGTCAGATGAACCATGCCATACAGGCATGTCATCTAACAATGCTTCCATACAATAAAATCACCGAGGCTTCTCTTGCTTGAGAAAAAAACATCCAAACTGTAATTATGATTTAGTCATTGAATATTTTATACATGACTATAATTTACACTTAATTGAGCATAATTGTATATACATGGATGTGCAAGAATGTTAGTCTTTAAAGTTTATAATTTTCACACCAACTTGAAGACTCATTTCTAATTATTAAATATATTCTATGTTTCAGTATTTCAATATAATAGGAGAACGTTGCTGCAGGTCTAGATTATGTCATTGGGTGCCATCATATTCATGATGGTATACCTTTTGTGAATAAAATAGTAGTAACTACTGTAACATGTTAATTAATCTGATAAATGATTGACTGTTGGTGTTTAACGTTACTTTCATCACACTTGGATATATCATTGCCACCAGATTTTACGTGTAAATAGACGGAGTAACCAGAAGATTTAAAAGATTTAACTTGTAATTTATCTTCTATCTTCTATTTGTTAACATAAAAAATATATGGATATAAAGAATGATGGAATTTGTAATAAAAAAATGTGAATATATAAACGTTATGTAGATATAGGAAGATGTGGTGTGAGTGCCAATGAGACAAGTCTCCATCCAAATAATAATTTGAAAAAAGTAAACCGTTATAGGTCAATGTACGGCCTTCAACACGGAGCCTTGGCTCACACCGAACAACAAGCTATAAAGGGCCCCAAAATTACTAGTGTAAAACCATTCAAACGGGAAAACCAACGGTCTAATCTATTAGTAATATATAAAATTAAAAAAAAACAACGAGAAACGAGAAACACGTATAAATTACATAAACAAACGACAACTACTGTACATCAGATTCCTGACTTAGGACAGGTGCAAACATTTACAGCGGGATTAAACGCTTTAATGGATCCAAACTTTCTCCCTTTTTCTGAAACAATAGCATAACATCACAACATAGAAAAACACATGAAAAAATATCAATTGGCAGACTTAACTCCATCAAAAAAACGTACATTAATACACTATAAACGAATAAATTTAATCTGCGATATCTGAATGCAAATGCACAGTTAATAAAATATTAGGGACAAACATTCAAGGCCAAATAGCAAACAAACAAGTCCAAACAGTAGGCATGTAAACGCAACCAATAACAATAATAGTGTCATTCGGCAATCAAACGTAAAAAGACAAGGTATGTCAGACCAGGAAACGGAAAACCTCTGTGTGTTGATATATCCGTTTCAGTAAACAATAAGTTAAGGAGGGAACTATACTGAGTAACTTTAAATATATCGATAAACAAGTCCACTGTAATAAACTAACATTTATCGTTTAGCAATATTTCACAACATTTGATACTGTTTGCGTACATGTTTTCGTTATTCGGTTGTTTGTCTTCCTATTTTTTTCTTTTTCTTTGATTGTTGTTGTTTTTTTTTTTTTTTTTTTGCTTTTTTAAATTTTTTCTCAAATGCTTTTGAAATTTAAAAGGTAATTTAGATACTCAGATTACAATGCCAATGTTAGGTATGAAAATTATCTTAAACGGCGAACACATTGGATATATAATTAAGGAGTTATCACGGTAGTTTTCATTGAAAGTGGGCCAAATTCTTAACATTTGACTGAATCACTTTATCACATGTTAATTTCAAAATCAATGACCTCACATCCAAATTAAAAAAAAAGTACCAAAAAAAATGTCAATTGATAATAAAATACATATCATGATTGAAAATTTCATGACAAGGTGTTCATTAAGACAAAAATGAGTCCAGAAATTCATAAATAAAAATGACGAGATAGACACAGTCATACAGAATGTGGCGGTATTAAGCTAGTTGGAAGGCCCGACAACCATCCCCAAATCTGGAAAAGTTGACAAATGTGTAAAAGTCCTTATAAAAACAAACTATGAAAATTATTTGAAAAGGGATTAACTCATCAGATGGATACAAAGCAGAAATACTTTTAACAAATTTAAAACAGAGTGGACGAGGCAGGGTACTTATACGTCCCAACAACAAAACGACACTTAGTACATGTCTAGGAGTTCTTGCAGTTACTGACAGCTAGCTCAAAACAAAAACAACGTATAAAAAAATCAGGCATCTAAGACGAAAATATCAAGCAGGTACACATACAACATACTGGATTTATCGTAAAGACGGTGTTACCTGAATTTGAAAGGGAAATGAAAGATAAATGCCCATAAACTTGGCAATAAAATGTGAAAATATGTTTGAAATATTCAACCATACATACTTTTTTTTCACATCAGACATTCCGCTTCTTCCCAAATGATTATTTTGATATGAAGAAAGCGTTTTCCTATCAATTCTCAATAAAGTCAGACTGTCAGAATTTGCCTAAATATCAAAGATGATATTGTTTGCTGGTGTTGCGTTTCATTTTATATTCAGTGTAAACTTACAAGTTATTGAAAATGCACTTAATATTGTGTTTATGAATATAAAACTCATCATAGCATAAATCGACTTCGTCAATTCAAGATGATCATACTAGTGTCCCTTTTTGTTTTATGCAGTTTTGGAATAGGTAAGTAATACAACAACATACAAATGTAATGTATTATTCTTATTTTTAATATGATTATAATATATCAACCTTTCATATTTTGTTAAGTGCATCGATTAAACTAGATATTTAAAAGACTTGTTTTGGCATATATAATTAATGTCTGGTATCAGATTTGAATCAAATCCTTATCAAAATAAAGTGCTTCATTAGATTTTTTTCCGAATTTATAGGTCATAGCTTTTATTTTGACGAAAGATACCACCGAGACAGTCAAATTCATAAATCGAAAATAAGCTGATAGCGCCATGGCTAAAAATGAAAAGACAAACAGACAACATTACACATGACACGAAAGAAAACCAAAGTTAGCAACACGAGCCCCACTAAAAACTAGGGGTGGTCCCAGGTGCTCCGGAAAGGTAAGCAGATCTTGCTCCACATGTGGCACCCGTCTAAATGTAGCCAACAGAATCATTCACCGTATAAATAATATATATATTAGTGCACAGCAACCTATTTTGAAAAAAAAAAATCTTCTTAAATCAGTTTTAAAAGTAACTTTACATAGTTTACTTTAAGTTTGATTCTTTTGAAAGTCCTTGACGAGTCCTTGCCTTGCTTTCAGTGTATATATAAGAGTCCAGGTATGGTCTAAAAGGGAATGGGGAATATTTGTATATAGAAGAAACAGGTTTATCGCTCTTCGATGAGATTGCATACGTAGCTAAGAAACACTCACTCTTTCGAAAAAAAATATCGATAATCTATCAATATCGTTTCATTCAATCCATAGCTTGTTGTTAGATGTGAAGGCCGTGCTTTGACCTATTATGGTTTACTTTTATAAATTGTTACTTTGGTGGAGAGTTGTCTCATTGGCACTCATACCACATATTCCTATATATATGTAGTTAAAAAACGTGTCCTTGATATATGAAACAAGAATCGAAAGGCTGAAAAAAATTAAAGTATATCTATGAAAGAGAAAATTTTAGCTATTACATGTAGGATGTATATAATCATTTTCATAACAGCGAGGACAATACCATTTCTTTGCGCGCCCAGGTTATAAATAAAATTGGCCAGCTAATAAGGTGAACGTTTTTTTCGGTAACGCCAACTTGTCATAAGCTATACGTTACATAGACATTTAAACTGGGGTTTGCCAAAGGTTCTAAACGCTTAAATCGAATAATATGAATAACTACCAAAGAACTTAACCTTGTGTATTGATGTAAATGTTGAATACTTAAAACACTTTCTTCTCTAGCACCTGAATATACTTTACTCTTTTATTCTATGAAAATTCCCATTGCGGAAGTCCTGAAGTGGGCATACAATCACTGTAATCGATATTCATGCACTGAGTCTGATAAACGATTTAAAGAAAAATGTTCCGTTTTATAACCAACAAGTATAGCTGTTGTCTACGCCGTTATCAAAATTATTTTATGAAGGTGGATGAACTACAATTCATAATTTTCTTTCATTTGTAACTATGATCTATTAGGATTAGAAATGTCGTTTTTCCTTGGACTAAAATATATAGAGCAAATGCCTGGTGGTGCACAATGCGGGATAAGTACATGTACTACATTGTACAAAACATTTATATAAAAGTATAATTTTTAACTATTTCAATTCGATTTCAGTTGACTGTTACGTCAAGGTAGAAAATTACCAAGATTCTGTTTACATCAAAGAAGGATATTCCAGCAATCGTAGATTTTACCCAGCATCAAATATAACTGTTTTTGAACCGAAAAACTACGATTTTATGTCAGATGTAATTTGGAGTAGCGTTAATGGTGTTAACAAGAAAGGTGAGTTTTTATTTTATTTTTTTTTAATATCTATTATTTACTTCAATAGTTAACATGGTTAAGGTCCCAGGTCAGAGTGCTCGTCCTTTGGTTTTCATAGTCTAGCTATATAGTGTGGACAGTGTTTAACGAGAGACATGTAATACAATATGTCTCTGGTATAACTTATACATATTATTCATACAGTTTCCATGTGTATTGATATTTTATGCATGGAATATTATATGTACATGTAGATGTAAGTAAAGGATGAAATAAAATATTAAACATATTCAGTGTGATGCCAAGTCTTTATGTAAAGTAGTGATTTGTTCCATTCAAAATGGTCAGAAAGTTGTATGCTTGAAGTTGTGAATGTACAAACTGAATTATAGAGTGACCCTCTTAACACAGAATTGCCCATATTTTGATATTATACTATTTGTCCCAAAATAGTTCACTTCACTGTAGAAATCGTTTTGAGATACAAATAAATGTACATGTATAGCAGACCTCTGAGAAACATGTTGAAAGGAATTGCTCTTCTTAATTTAAATTGTCGTTCTAAAGTTTAAAAGAAAATCATTTTACATATATTTTTCAGGACATTTAATGAGGTTCTTCAAGCACATGTATGATAGCAAAGATCTAGTTCCGATTTTACAATACTATTTTACAAATGATGAGGTATGTTACTGGATTAGGAGTGTTAGTCGTGTAAACAACAGACGACAAAATATACTGTCACAGTTCCATATTTTGTTAATGAATTGATAAATCGTACTATTTTTAAAAAATAAAATAAAAGGTATATAAATCAACAAACCGGGTTCCAAACCGGGTTCCAAACCAAAGGTTTTACAAAACTTACTAATTTAGGAATAATTATACATAGAAAAGGCCTTATTATGTGAATAGAAAGAATTTGGGATTAAAATATGAGAAGAAAGCTTTTATAAAATCTTGTAATTAAATAAAAAAATCAAAGTACTGAAGTACTGAACATCTGATGACCGTAAGTTCTTGTGGATGGACCGACAAACACTTGTCTCAAAAGAAAAATCACATCTCTATACCTGAAAGTGAGGTTAAATACAGATATAATAAAGACATGAAAGTATTACTTGTGTCGGAAAGGTAGTGTTGCGTTTTTTTATGTTGCTCAATCTAAATGTACAACTTTTTTTGTGTCTCTCATTATCACAGTCATGCATACTGTTTCCAAACGCAATTTTTTTGTTATTACCATATAAAATTACTCATTTTCTAATTTCAGTACTACCAGAATATATCAAAAACTATTATTGAAGAGATGACTTACCGTCCAGTCTTTCACGTGAAGCTGTAAATGTTTTAGATGTCGACGTTTGATATGTACATCAAGACTGTAACATTAAAAAAAATAGTGTTCATTCATTTTGATGTGCTTAATTGTTTGTTTGGGTTTTTTTTTTAGTGTTTTTTTATTTACCTAGTTACTTTCTGTAAAACTTCCAATAAAAGAAATTGATTCAGTATTATCTAACAAGAAACCAAGGTAATTGTTTGGATCTGTATCGGATTTCCTAATGCAGATATTTCAATCCTCAAATCACCTCTTTAGGACAACAACCTCTGACATTTCCTTTTAATCAGGGTTGTGGCTAGCTCTTCGAAAAACCTGTCTATCCATGACTCTTTTAATAAATAGTATTATCAACAATGGCATCATTTTCCTCCAATCAGAGAACAGATAAGCAACAACGCCGAAGCCGTTACCATAGTTCTGACCAACAGTTCAGGCATAAAATCGAAACTAACCCAGAATGCATCGAAAAATTGAAAACGGGACTCTTTAGAAAAGTATAAAGCTAGAAACATTCATTGCTAACATTAATTGCACAATTTGTCTAAACCGGGCGGCTACAACTTACAATATTATACACTGTACGAACGTCTTTTTTAGTCGAGCGTTTGGTTTTAGCAGGTTTTTCTCAAGTTAATAGCATTCATACTTGAAAAATAATATGACATATATACAACTTATATATTTATTATCGTTATGGTATTACATATACAGTATAGTATATACATGTATATGTCTATTTTAATCGATTATCCCAATACTGCTTAACAGCCTGCATCCTCGTCGGAATTAGTATATTTTGTACTGGTTGTGGTAAGTAAGAAATATTGTACTTTTCCTTTATAGTGTTCATTATACCATTTGCGATACATTGATAATCATCAGAAATCTTTGGAGTATACAGCTGATCTTCGCAATCTTTCAAAAGAAAATATAACCCCAACACGTCATCTTGGCCATCATGCGATAAGATTCTAACTGTACACTGAATCATTACATATACGCCGATAATAGTCACATTCATAACAAAAGGATGATTCATCAACGAAGTCGAAACCAGCTCAAACAAAAACTTGTCATGTGTAAATCTTTCCTTTAAGCATACCGGGAAAGAAATTTGTAGATACTGGTCTACTTTCCAATTCTTGATTGCATTGACAATAACTGGACGAATTTTGTTCATCTCGGTTAAAGCAATTGTAAAGTCACCGTCTAAGTAGTAGAAAAGTGCTAATTGAACTCTTCCCGATATTTGTCTGTCATTGAATCCACAAGGATAAATAAGTGAAAGCGAGTCCTTGTACAAACTTTCAGCTTTTTTTCGCGAATATCTGGTTCTAAGTGAGTGATAATAATCTGCTATCTGCCTCCTGATGACGGTTTGAAAGGCACCGATAAACTTCAGTGAAATTATTTCCGGTAGAATAACTAATACTTCTTCTAATGCTTCGCACTGAGAACGACTCTGAATCGACATCATGATTGTTAGCGATGACAAAATGAGCGACTCATTCATAATTAGCTGTTCACAAAATGTCTGTGAGATTTCTTTATATTTACGAATAGCGTGACAGAGTATCCTACATGAGGTAATTCTTTTATTTTTCGTATTCCAGTTCATTGAATATATGAAAATATCTTCAATAACATTTTCACAAAGTAATTCAGCAATGGTTTCTTTTATGCGACCGGATGTCAAGATGGTACTTATCATATCAGCTAGAATCAGACATCCATCTTTAGACTTGTGATCTATCATGTTATTCTGCGGAATGAAGTAATTCGGTAGGTAGTGATTCCTGTACATGATGTGAAGAAGAGTAAGCGATTTGAATAATAACTCCATTAACCGGATTGGCTGCCATTTCGCATTGTGTATGACGTCACTTACCCAAAATATGACCGTCTTCATGAAATATGAACATAGGACATCTGAACTTTTTAGATGTATCATTTTCAAATGCTTGAGAAGATAGTAACAATGATATTGGGTGTCCGTCCAATTCATCACCATGACCTTTTCTGCTTCTGTAAAAGACAGTCTCCATTCTATATCTTTATGTTTACTCAGGGCGTGACCAGTCGCTACAGCATACACACCCAAGTGTTTCATTTTTTCAACATCGCCATTAAAATTTGCTCGTTGAAAAATATCATTAGCAAATGATGGCCAATGAGCGCATTTGAAAGCGTGCACAATGTCAGTTGAAGTGCCTTCAACACCATCTTCTGTGAGAGCAGGTCCATTTATATGATTATCATACCCAGTCGTACCCCACTTATGCCATTCTTTCATAGATCTCACATATCCTTTACTGCTCAAGAAATAGTGACGTCCATCTTTCTCAATCAGATAATCTTGAAAACCATAGTATCTTCGCGAATTAGATGGGACGATTATTTTGATGTATCCTGGATGACAAAGCTCAGAAATGAAAGGTAAACTATTCACATTATCCTGTAACTTTCCAAAGTACTCGTAAGTCTCAGCCCAAGTACCCACAAAAATCAAGTCCAAGTCGCATGCATTTGGCATACCTTCTGCATAGCTTCCAGCAAACACTGGCTGGACCAGTGACCTGTTCGAGTCAGGTTCGAGTTCGCGCCATCTTCTTGCATATGCCTGCCAAACGTTTACACAGTTACTTTTCATCTGACGGGTATCCATTTCATATGTCATCATTTCTTTTAAAAAAATGTTCCAGGGTTCCGACTTCCAGTCTTCGGGTAATTCGGATTCGCATAAAATATTTCTAACTTCCGCTACCACTGAGTTGCCATCTGAGTTGAACGTAAACGCTGTTCTGATTGACTGCATCCTTACATTCGTGTATTTATCGTCCTATAATGAAAATAAAATGTTATAAAATGAATATGTCTGGAGATGTCAAACTCAACAATAGACCCCTTAACATAGATTTGTCCTTGATAGATGAAGTTAGAACTGGTAGAATTTTCTAGAATTTTCATATCATTTGTCCTAAAAGTAGTACACTAAACTAATAGCTTGTTTGTTTTAAATTTACTGTCTCAAAAAAATGCGCATAAATGATTTTGGTTCAAAAGACATGGTTTCAGAGGTTGCCAGGTATGCCAATGAACCATGAAAATGAGGTCAAGGTCAGATGGTACCTGCCAGACAGACATATACACATTGAAATCATTCCAACCACCAGCTATAGATGACTTTTGCCGAAAGATCTTAAAAGACATGAACACAAAAACTGTACATTGACAAATGATTCGTGCAATTGGGGTCACCGTCAAGGTCAGTTGATACCTGCTAGACAGACTTTTACACCTCACAACCATTCAATATACCAAATAGTGTTGGCCTATTGTGTATAGTACTTGAAATACAGACCAAACCGCAAAACCTTATTATAATTGTACAATGAACAATGAAGATGAGGTCAAGGTCAGATGGAATCCATATATAACAAATATGGTTATCATATTACTCATAACATGCATAATGAGTAAGAAAACTCATTTTTTTTCCAAGCAGTCGCTGAACTATATAAATAAGGTCCAGGTCATTGGATATATGAAAGACGGAAAATTCGTATAATAAGGTATATGCATACAAGAAATGAAGTATAAAGGTCTTCATGCTTCTGGAATATAAAGCTTTAAACATATAGTTTCACCGCTGCCGCTGGATAGTTATACCTTTGTCTCCCATACTGCGACTTTCGTCGCAAACGAGACAAAAATAAAAATAAAACTTTCCAGGATGTGGTAATTATTGTGACGGCATCTACTACAGATTCAAAGATAGGCCACATATACAAAACATACGTCACTGTTGTTGTTCCACTGATGCCGTTTGAAACCAGATGCTACGCAAGCGCAGCTTTATACGACCGCAGAGGTCGAACTCTGAACTGTTGGGGCAAATATGGACACAACATTCAAGCTTGATACAGCTTTGAATTTGGATTGTGATTAAATAGTTGACACAGCATAGGTTTCTTACACATAATGAATGTGGTCTAATGAACTTAAAAAAAATAAAAATTACCTATTATGGTCCAATATCCAAAATCTAAATACATGGCCATGGATTGATTCAGCATATCAAAGAATCCCAAGAATTCAATTTTTTATGAAATCAAACAAATTTAAAGTTTAATTTTGGACCCTTTTGACCTCAATGTGGACCAATTTGGTAACAGGGCCTAATAATAACAAATCTAAGTACATGGTTAGATTTAGCATTTCAAAGAACCCCATACATTCATTTTTTGTTGAAATCAAACAAAGTTAAAATTTGGACCCCAATTGGGACCAACTTGAAAACTGGGTCAATAATCAATAATCTAAATACATGTTTAGATTCAGCATATCAATGAACCCAAAGATTTCATTCAATGTTAAAATTAAACTACATTTACATGTAAGTTTAAATTTGGACACTTTGGATCTCATGTGGACCAATTTAAAAACGAGGACCCAATTCCAAAAACTTAATACACGGTTAGATTCAGCATATTTAAGAACCCCAAGAATTAAAGAATAAAACCACATTGAAATACGTCAGGGAATAAGCAATTTATACAAAGCATTAGAAAAATATTGTTGTTGGCCCCTTTTTGGCCCATTGTTCCTACACTGTTGAAACCATAATCCCTAAAAATCAATCCCATTCGGCAACCTTCCTTTTGTGGTTTCAAACCTTGTGTTAAATTTATTACATAGAGATCCATTCACATAATAAACTAAAGTAAGTGTTTTTGGACGAAGCTGGCGACGACATGATCCCAATAAACGAACGCAAAATTTGTTTGCGGTCGTATAAAAAGAACCTGGTTTATATCAATAAAGAAGTTTTCAAACAATACGAATTGATCTTTAAGAACAAAGTGTCTTTTGACCTCCTTGCTGATATTTAAACCATTTATACCAGTGTCAGACAGATTAAGGATGTATACCAACAAGCACTTGTCTTCGCAGAAACGGGGAATGTGTCAAAGAGCCAACAATTCGACCAAAGCAGCCGAAGGCCACTATTGGGTCTTCGACACAGCGAGAAAATCCTGCACCCGATCGCGGGCTTCAGCTTGCCCCTAAACAAAAAAAGTGTACTAGTTCAGTGAAAATTGACGTCAAACTAAACTCCAAAACATATAAATACACTAAAATTAACAAAAAAAAGATAAGCAAAGGTCACAGGCTCCTGACTTGTGAGAGCGTAATACGATTGCGAGTTAATTATCTTATATGCAGGAACATATATCTTGACAGATTTTAAAACTGTTCCTAGCCTTATGCTATATCAAATTATAGGTACAAGTTTTAGAGCCTATCTGAACACTCCGACCCCATCCACATGTAATGGAAAATTTATTATTTTTTTAGGCCATGCCAGTTCAGTTCCTTGTTCGACGGACCCGCCCGCACATATTTTTATTCAGCACTGAGAAATAATAGTTTTTAAATATTCCCGCTTCGCGCTTCCTGAAAGTAATCGTATCTATTTCCCACTGACGCTTCTTTTTTGTAAACATTGAAAAAAAATTAAAAACAAAGCCATCACAATCTTGAGCGTTCCACTCAACAGCTTCGAGCATTAACATATACGATTTCTTATTTAAGTCAAGGAAGATACTTGATTTCGTGTTTAGAATAAAGTACGCGATAGGAGCAAACGTGTTACCTTCAACTGGAATATAGTTTGCCGGCGGAACAAAAGTACCTATACTCGATTGATTTGTATATACACTTGTGCTAAGTCATCAGGAGCGTGTTGTGTAGTCGTTGTCGTGTGATGGTATGATTTATTAATAAATGCTTCTCGTTTACTTTTGTATATACATAAGACCGTTGGTTTTCCTGTTTATTTACACCAGTCATGTTGGTACTCATGGTACTCTTAATTCACAGCTTCCTGTTTGGTTGGAGCCAAAGCTCCGTGTTGAAGGCATTACTTGTCGAACTATAATTATCAACTTTAAATACATTTCGACTTGGATGGAACACAAAAAACTAAATAAAGTGCACACATTTACGAACAACACAAAAGTGGGCGTTACATGTCTTGGTAAACAGAATAAAAAACCACTTCAATAGATGATAAATTTAAAAAATGTCTAAGTACAATTAAGTATCAAGTGGTAAATCTATTTTCATAACGTCTCGTTTCCGTGATTAAATTACAATATTGTCAAAACCTGGTTTTTATTAAAAAAAAATAATAATACAATCGCTCGCCTTTACTCTCAACGGCGCGTTACATTAGCGCGGATTGGTCCTACATTTGCGCGGAAAATATCCACGTTTGCGCGAATTTTACTTGTTGAAAAGTTACTACATTTGCGCGGATTTGTACAAAGTTATATGAAAAATAAACCATAACTTTTTATAAAAAATAATACTTAATATTGCTTAAATAAACTGATATTTGAACAAATTAACTTAACAAAATTAAAAATAAAGAAATTTAGACGACTATTTAGTAGCCAGAGTATTTTCATAGCCATTACAACATGTACAATGAACAGTTTTATTCAAATTATCCAGACATCTACACTTTCGTTGAGATTATTATATAAGTTAAGGCGACTACTTACATTAAAATTCGTGTATTGTAAAACGCGCAGACAAAGAGAAAATTCAGATTACCGTTCGACAATTTCTGAAATTTCAAAATGCTGAAATTTCAAAATGGTGAAATTTCCCGTCAATGCTATCTCAAATCGCTAGGATACAAGTACAAGGACTGGTCTATAATGGATGATTCCTGTATAGATATCATCTGCATGTTTATTGCATTTTATTTATGACTATATATACTTTGAATGTTCTTTTCAATTGATAGTCGCTGTATTTTATTCAAAACGTTTATTTTACATACATGTAGTTCTTTTAAATGTTTATATAAATTAATTAGAACTTGTTTTATATATATTTATGGGCGTATGACATTTGCGCCGATTTTGAAATTTTTCATTCTTTCATTTGCGCCGATTTCAATTTTTCATTTGCGCCGATTTTATAATTTCTCCTAATTGGATTTACAGGTAAAAATACATTAATACTTTTTTACATGTACTATACCTTGAAGGAATATTAGTAAATGTGGTTATTTAAACGTTGTTCACTTACGTTTGTATGAATGCCAATGAGACAATTCTCCATCCAAGTAACTATTTATAAAAGTAAAGCATTTTAAAGTTTTTTTTACTCATATTGTTCTGGAACATTAAATCGTTTAAAACCAAAGTCACAACGGATTCTGATGGGAAGACTATAATTGTCTAAACACAGAAAGAAGAACATAACCATGTGGCAGTTAAACGAAAAACCGAGACTGAAGAACTACGGGTACACCGGTCAAGGAAAAAGGTCTGGACATGTATCCAGTAGGCCTTCAAAGACTGGGATTAAGAGTTATCTTATTGGCACTCATACCACATCCTCTTATATCTATTCACCTGTATTTACCTGTAATTTACCTGTAAAATAATCGGCTCAAATGAAAAAACAATCGACGCAGATGAAAGAAAAAATCGGTGCAAATACAAAACGCCGATATTTATCAATAACATGTGGCATGACCGCCAACAGTAATTGAAAAACAAATTACAGGTAAAAAAACCTCAGGGAAACTACAGGTAAATTCGCGCAAACGTAATACCATTTCTCCGCGCAAATGTAAATTTTAAGCGTGTCATTTTAAAATCCGCGCAAATGTAGGTAGCCCACACTCAAGCTCGCCTGAAAGATTTGAAAATAAAATTTGTTTTATTAAAAACTTTAAATCACTCGAGCTCGCTCGCCCCAATTTCTGGAGTGGAAAAATCCGTAAAACAAGAAATTAAATTGATGTTACCTTTGTTTAAAATTGTCCACTTACTTACAAAATACTGACTTCACATACAAGTTGCGATATAAATAGATAAGCGTTAACTTACTTACAAATCTGCTAGTGCATTTTTCATTGTTATTCAATGCAAAATAATTATCTAAGAAACCTGGGACGATCTCATCTCACAAAGGATTTCTATTGTCTACTTATTGTACCTCAAACTTATTTACCCGATGTAGGTCTTTAAGTTGAGGTTCAATTTACTTAAAGTTAATCGGGCATGATTAATTAGATACGCCCTCTTAAAATCAGGAGGTCCGAAATAGGATCGGGGAAAAACACCCAGCAAAATACCTTAATTTACGATTTAAGAATTTATTTGATTCAAAGTACTTTTGGTTGCTTTAAATATCTCCGATCAATAATCAGGCGGTATTTTGTGGAAATAATAACCTGTTCCGAACCGGAAGATGTTGGCTGCAATAGGAATTTATTTATTAAAAAAAGCCATATCTCATTTACTTATAGTGGCCGTAATTGATTGTAAATATTCATGCCGTTTTAATTTGTTTATGGCATTCGTCTATTGTTGAGAAAAAAAGGAAAGGAGGGCTAATAGCTTAACTTACGAGTTCGATCATTAGGGTTCAAATATAATACGGCATTCGTTTTACCTCTAGCGAACGCTCTGCCTTATTGTAAAAAGTGCCACTCTAAATTTGTTAGCATTTGCTTCAGATTGATCAACTTTGCATCTATAGTCTTGAATATGCATGACATATTTGCCACTGGACACAAAGGAACAATAAATTAATCAGCTTCATTTAGTGATGTATAATCATATGTCCTCAGTTGGTTATAGTCTCAAAACAGTTTTCCAATTTTTATATACCTTATTATTATTTACATTTGAATAATAATCAAGGATTTATTTTACATTGTATAATTTCCAACAAAACTAATAGGGGAGGGGACTAGAACAGGAAAAAAAAAATTCATTGAGTGGCAATAACTCATATATCGAAGCGTACAATGACGGCTGTCTCGTCTAGGTGACAACATTTGATGTTTCAAGTTTATTTGTATCTCAAAACTGGTATAATAGTTGTCACAAAAGCTAAAAAAATATATAAAAAAGGTTGACAACAATTCATAAAAAGATTCAACTTATTTTGGGCGTTTCATTTTTTTTATATTGTCTTGCTGATCGGTTTTGTTATATATATTTTTTTTATCTACTATTGTTCTAGCAAAAGTCACAAAAAATGTTGTTAAAATCAGGCATGCGACTTGTTTGAAAAGATTTAGCTGACCTTTCTTATTGTTTACACATTTCAATCATTCAACTCGTGCGTAGATCGTCTTTCCCTCTATAATGCTTTTTTAGGTATAGATAGCGTGAAATTCTCACTGCACCAGGCATCGGATATGCATTCCTATTATATTTTGATCGGACAAAGCTGCGTATTTATATATCCAATAAGCCAAACGAACGCACCCATTTAGCAAGGGTATACTATGGGACGGGAGAGCTGAGCCAGAGATGTCAATATTTCTATACCGAAGCGAATCATTTGGTTTTGAATAAAAGGAGATAAAGGTATACATTAATGCGACAGCAACCCAAAGACGCAGATAAATAAAAATATTTAGAGTCAACATTCGGTCTTTTTTTTTGTAGAAAGATCATGCGTATATAATACAGAATAATAAGCTCAAAACCGACCCATTTCTAAGTAATAGTTATACGGAGTTAATTCAATAATATTTTCCGTCAAATATTATATATCCGAAAAGGCACATTTGATTTAATGTTATTTACCGTCAAAGATAATCACAAGTGTTTGGTTGAAAAATTTTACCTGCCATATTTTAATTTTGATCTGTGAAAAATTAAGAAGTTGTAATATAAACCAGTAAAAGAAAAACACTTCACTGTATAATATAACAGTAAAATAAATAATGATAATGGATGACGACCAGCGGCAAAGAAAATTAATATTCAGGACGATAACATGTAAATATGATATAAGTATTAATCCCGTTTTTTTACTAGACTGACAAGTTGAGTTGGGTTTTTTTTTATCGTGTAAGTTCACAAGATATTAGTTCGCAGGAAGAAAAGTCACCCGACCCGGACACATTTCCGACTCAGAGCCGCCCAGGCTGTGCTCTTACTCCAAGATGCCACGTGTTTAGCGTTGAAATAGAATACCAATTTAATTAACGACTTAGTTTGACCCATTTGGGACTCGAACAAATGACCTCCCGCTCTCGAGGCGAACACCCCCACACGAGACCAACCAGGAGACAGTAGTGATCGGTAGTACAGAATATCACACCAAAAACTAAAATACAATACACAATACACCTTCACAGATGTCTCACAGTTACAATCGCGACCTATAAGTATCTAACCTAAATTGGATGCGTGAAATTATATTGTAACCTACACGTGAACATGGAGCTGCAAATGTTTACACTTGTCCTAAGTCAGGAAGCTGATGTACAGTAGTTGTCGTTTGTTTATGTAATTTATACGTGTTTCTCGTTTCTCGTTTTTTTATATAAATTAGAACGTTGGTTTTCCCGTTTGAATGGTTTTATACCAGTACTTTTGGGGCCCTTTATTGTAGCTTGTAGTTCGGTGTGAGCCAAGGCTCCGTGTTGACCTATAATGGTTTACTTTTATATATTGTTATTTGGATGGAGAGTTGTCTCATTGGCACTCACACCACATCTTCCTATATTTATGATCGACTTCAGGGTAGATTTTATGGATCAACGCTCTCGGCAAATTAAAAACTCTTGCACCTATTATTTGAGTGGTCCGAATATTGCCAGCTGTTTCAAGTCTGAATTTCTGCCCCTATTCAATATATTACCCTCATTTTTCAGTGGTATTTTAAAGTTTCACTGTCGACCGCCTATTGTACGACCTACCTATTGCATTTAAAATTTATGTGTTATAGTCATGAACATGCATGAAATATTTGCTACTGGACGTAAAGCAAACAACAATCAATCAATTTAATTGATTTCTCTGTACTAGTACTTAGCACACAAAGACAAGATCTTGTAAAATGCTATAATTTACAATTTCCATTTATATTTTTATGTTTTTTTTTGTTTTTTGTTTTTTTTTGGGGGGGGGGGTCTCTTCAGTTTATCACATATACAATGTAACTGACTGCTTATTAAAAAGTTTTAAATATTTTTTCACTATGGTTCTTATCTACTGTTGTGATACGATTTATAACATATGATTTTTTTTGTCAGGCAAGAATAAAACTAAGAAAGATAAAAGTTTGTTCAGGTGTTTATGCTTCATTTAGACTTGAAAATGGAATAACGGACGACTATATTAAAGAGTTTGTTTTCATATAATGCATTGCATTTGCGAATATATCTCACCTCACACGTTTGGATCGGGCCAGTGACACCTAGTTTTATACGGTTTTATTCATTGAAGTTTGCATACATAGTTTTTATTTAAAAAAAAACACACAAATAAAGTAAGATCCATTAATTAATTGGACTGAATAGACAAAACTAATTATTTTGCATTTTAACGTAATGTAGGAAAATTACTAAATTACCAAATCAGAAACAAAAGGAACATTTACCGGATATATATTGCGAAGGACCTTATGCATCTAGGTCTGTCCGATTAGAAGTTCTGAAACAAGCTGTTTAAAAAGCTAATTGTTGGAAGAGTTTACTTACTGTTTTATAAGGTCTGATCTTTACGAATCTATTTCATGATTACTAACAGATCAAAAACATCAAGTATATATAGCATGAAGTTGTGGGGCATACTATGATTCATTGGTCAGTTATAAATGAGGTCTGTATGGGGTTTTGATTGCGTGATTTATTAAATAAGAAATCGTTATTTTGAAAAGTTGGCAAAAAAAGTATAAATTTACCCCCTAATTTTATAAAACTATCATTTGGTGTTATTTAGAAGCTATTTTTTTTTTTATCATAAATAAATAATTATCTGATGTAATGCCATTAAATCCGTCCGTTTTCATTTCAATTTTGTAACTGTTAATTGTATATATCCGTCTGAGTACTGTTAAACTATGATAATCATTCAAGTTGAACATATTTAGACTCGTCCAGTTCAGGGGAATTAGGTTTCTGCAAGTGCCTTTTATGTACTTTTCTTATATTTTTGCCGGTTTGTAAGTTAGTAAAAGTTCAATGATTAAGTTAATATTGACATTAAAAGACCTCCTCACAAAAAGGGCTGTTTAAATCCCCTCGCCCTTCGGGCTCGGGGATCTGAACACCCCTTTTTGTTCGGAGGTCTTTTAATATCAATATTAACTTATCATTGAACTTTTACTATTACATATTATCATGATTAAGTAGTTAGACACACTTAAAGATGTGTTGTCAGACTGATAAAAAATAACATGCATGCTTAAAGGTCGTTCACATCCAGGAGATGACAGTTCATTTATTACTACAAAGTCCTCCATTTGGAAAATATGACCAGTAATGAATAACAATATAATGCTGCATACCTATTTCAAACAAATGTGACTTACCATGCAGCTGGCCTATGCGTAAATTCTACTTTCCATCATATTCGTGTTCTAGTTATTTGGTGATGAAGTTATTTATAATCTACTGAATCGATACCGGATTTTAGCTTTGTTTACGGAATGTGTATAAATGCGTGAATGAGGGTGGTAAAGGGGGGTACTGAACACGGAAACACGTGAAATTAAAAACGCAAAAACGTAGCACGAAAATTAAAAATCGGGAAAAACGAAGCACGAGAAATAAGATCGTAAATATTAAGGAATTTATCCGAAACAAGTACCAGAAGCTATACTCAGTCGTTCTTGGAGATCATGCAGCTATAAGTAATGAAGATGAAGACCTTGCAGTCACCTTTTAGCGTCCGCTACTTAAATTGCATCTTATTTAATAAAAAAAAATTAGTATTCATAGCAATTAGATGGACTTCATTAATACCATACATATTGCAAAAGTAGAATGGTAACAATATACATCAATTTCTATAAGTTTACACAGGTTTCAGAAGGTATTACAACACACTGACTTTTTTTTTAACAAATTCGGGACATGCACGAGAAATTAAGAGCACCGACACGAAACACGGAAAATAAATAAGGGGAAACACGAAGCACGCAAATCGAGGCAAACACGAGAAAACGAGAAATAAAACGTCAAAACACGAAAATACGTGAAATAAAATGGCCGAAAACGTTGCACGAAAATAACCCTTTACCACCCTCGTGAATGATTCATTGATGTGAAGTATATAAGATTATATAATGTACATGTAAAAAAAGAGAACGGAAAATGTATTTGACATACATGTATGTCACGGTGGGTAAGGTTGTCCTGCGAGAGAACGTTCCGTGCTGGTGATTTGGTCCTGCCTGGTGCTGGTGGGTCATGATTCTGAGCTGGTGGGGTTTGCTTACATTGTATAAAAACGGCAATAAAACCGTTCTGTAGCTTAATTGTTCTCTTATATGTCCTAATTACCATGCGAGGAATATCACAACATTTTTTCATTGCAAAAGTCGTGCAAATTCGCAAACGGATTTGTCCTGACGATGTGCTGGTGATTTGGTAAAACGGCACTGGTTCTGTGCATGCGCATACGTCCTAGTTCTGTGCCTTTATATATTCTAGTTAAAAGTGGCAAATATTCAAGATCATTGATGCAGAAAATAAGTATATTTATATTTGGTGGATATTTCATATGAGCAAAATTGAGTCTAATTTGTTTTAACTTGATTTTTTGGGAGGGGGTGCAAGATCTTTTTTGTTGAGGTGTTTGAAGCATTTTAAACTTTTGATAACTGTTATTTTGAAGATATATATGTGCTGTTAACTGTTACTGACTATAATTAGCTGTTATCTGTTTTCTTAAAAATGACATTGTTGTGAACTATTATTAAAAAGAAAATAATTTACCCTTGTTTACTAGCTGTTTTTTTTTTTTAATTTTTGAATTCACTAGTACTGTTAGTGAAACCCCTCTTGTCCCTTTTGAGATAAGACAATATGTATATGACTCGTGGGATTACCATCCGTTTGCATGAATTCAAAATAGGTATAAAATATCCAATACCTATATATAAAAAAGATTATGTGGTATGTTTGCCAATGAACAAATTTCTACCAGAAACCAAATGAAGTGGGTGTTAACAACTAAACGTAACCGTACGACCTTCAACAATGACCCGAAAAATCAAAATGTGAAAGGTTTCGCATAAAATTGGAGAGCATAAATATAAAGTAAAGGACTTTTTTTCTAATAAAATTGAGAATGGAAATAGGGAATGTTTCAAAGAGACAACAACTCGATCAAAGAGCAGAAAACAGCCGACGGCCACCAATGTATCTTCAACACCGCGAAAAAATTCCGCACTTCAGCTGGCCCATAAATAACATGTATACTCCATAAAATATAAACTTTAATTTAAAAAAAAACAACATACAACAAGACTACAGTAATAAAGGCCAGAAGCTCCTAGCTTTGGACATGCGCACAATTACGTCGGGTTTAATCATGTTTTTGAGATGTCAACCCTCCTCTATACCTCTAGCCAATGAAGAATAAACAAACGCATAGCAATACACACAGTAAAACTCAGTTCAAAAGAAGTTCGATTCCTTGCCAGAATACTACTAGTAGGTTAATACTAAAGAAACTAAGTAAAATGAAAATCATACATAGATTAACAAGGGACTACTAACAGTTACTCCCATGCCAGCTCCAGACCTCAATTAAACTGATTGAAAGATTTTGTCTTCATCATATGAAAATCAGTCACAACAAAAGTTGATCACGGCAAACTATCATGTGAGTTCAGATAATAAAGTCAGTGTATCCGTGATATTGTTTCTCTGTCAAATTTGTCCGATACTGCAGATACTTTTCTTTTTCTTCAATCAAATGAATCTCAGTCTTGTTTCTGCGCGTAAGAATCATGTGTCTTTAGCAGCTAAAATCAAATTTCTATGTAATAATTTAGTATTTTACTAAAAGGATGACAATAGTATAGCGTTTTTGCATGAACCCCCTGAGGGGTTTATGCTTATATATTGGCGAGTTTTGGATGTGTCTATGGGCCACTCGATATCTCTCGGCCGGAAGTCAGAAGAAAATTCTCGGAACGTCTCGAATGTTTTCGGTCATTTATACAAGTCTTAACAGGTTGTTATCTACGTCTTTGATATGGTCTCTTGGTGGCCCTTGACGACGCAATTATATTTGTTTTAAAACGACCACTTTACACTGTGTGTATCTGGGTCAATTATAACGTGGTATTGTCTGTTGTCTCGATAACATGTAAACTAATTATGTTTGAAGATTCAACCACGGGATACTGTGTATTTCATCATAGACTTACGGAAGAGAACTTTCTGGTTATAATATTAATATTAGATCGGAAAACAGAAAGAGTTTTCTTATACAAAGTATTTTATTCAATCAGAATCAAAGAAATATATACACAATATATACTGTATTTATGTTTCTGAAGAAACTAAGAATGATTGAAATCAGAATATTTTCAGAGTTGCAATTAAGAAATAAGTATTTTATATGACAAGATACTCTGCTTTGGTATTTTTAAATATTCATTTGTAAAGAAAACATTAAAATTAAATCTAAATAAATTCTTGCATCCTACAAAAAAAATTGTTTATAAACGAAAATCATTATATTTCTACGTTAATTATTTCATACCATTTTAGTATTTAGGTTTTATGAGTAATTTTTATTATTTTTTTTTGTATTGTAATATATCAATAAAACGGAAAGTAAGATAAATTTATTAAATATTTAAATTTTAACGTGACGGTCGTAAATAAAAAAAGTTCTTGTGTGTTTTCAATTCATAAAGCATGATTTTAAATCCTTGCAGGTCACAGCAACCGTAAAAATAATTTACAATAATCACAACAAAATTCAATTACAACCATAATATTGATTATTTTATACTGTTTTAGTATGGATTATATTTTGTATAGTAATATATTCACATAGTGGAATGTTAGAATTTAAAAATAGATTCATTCGATAAATAAAATGTCCATCCGTAATGCCCGCGTCACACTGTCCCGATTTTTACGCCGATGGCAACACGATTATGGAAATTTTCAAAATCGGGACTGATCGTATCCAGATCGGGCTATTCGTAGTGCCATCTTTAACCATCGTAGAACCATCGGCCACTTTTTCTAGCCTTCGGGGACAACTTCGGGAAGGGTTCTAAATTTTTTAACATGTTAAAAAATTCCCGAAGGTGCGTCCGATGTTGAGGGTTCGTATTCAGTTCGTATCACCATCCTCACCATCGTAATGTCACCAGGAATGCATCTTTGAACATCGTATTGCATTCGTGTTTCCATCGTTTCCATCGGGCAGTTTTGACATTACGATGTCTACACGAATGAATCTCGAAGCTACCAGAAGGTCTTACAATGGCAACACGACTTCGTAAAGACCTCGTAATCCCGTCGTGTTGCCATCGAATAAAAGTACGAAGGCGACAAGATGGAACTACGACGGCAATGAATTCAGCTAAATGTAAGTTAATTTTCGCACTAAAATACATTTAAAGTGCCATGCGCGATATGCACTGGTCAGTCTTATACGACAGTTAAGAAAGACGTTCACAAAACATGGAGCTCATATCATATGATTCTATGAGAACAAGAAAGGCGACAGCGTTGTTTCTATTTATTCAAATGGAACAAGAAGAGCAGCTATTACAGGCTCAGGATTTACTTTTACAAGTAAAATATTATTTATTGTCAATTTTTCACATCAAGTAACATAATGAAAATCATAAACGCGCCTCGTACACCAACACTACAGGTACACGTATATAGGGAAACCAACTTTTTCTTCATTATTCTGATTTTTTATGTATCGTCTGAGTTGTCGTCACACGAATGTTTACTCCATAACCGTTTTGTTTTCTATGTGTCATATTTTGCCGCATTTGTTGCTTTCCCCAACATCCTTCCTTTTGTCTATAGAATCATATTCAAAACAGTGTGGCTGTGTCCATTGATTGACGACCTAAATTATCCCATTGACTGGGACAGATTATGTGAACGTTTGTCTGTAACGACCACTGCTCACTATGTACTTGTTAAAGACACTTAAACTGTGGGGTCACCAAAGGTTCTCAACACCTAAATGAAGTTATTCGAAAAATTAATCAGGAATAACACGATGTTATGATTTATATCAATAATATAAATCAAAACAATAAGATTATTCCTGATTAATTTTTCGAATTATTTTATTATTGAAGGCGTTAAGAACCTTTGGTTACCCCACAGTTTAAATTCTACAATAAGTAAATATTGAGCAGTGGTCGTTACAGACACACGTTCACCTAATCTGTCCCAGTCAATGGGATAATTTAGGTCGTCAATCAATGGCCACAGCCACACTGTTTTGAATATGCTTCTATTATTATGATATTCTCCTGGAAAGCAGGAAAGAGCTCTTTTTGAATAAAAGGGATCAACGAACCCATTACCTTACCTTTAAGATAGATCAGTAAATATGGGCATAATTATGGGTGATTATTCAGACTAGTGCACACATTTTACAGTTCAAACAAGGCAATGCCGAGCGTGGCATCCCCTCGTATGTAACATATTGGGGACAAATATGGACACTATATTTGTATATGACACATGCAGAAAATGGTAAATTGAATATGCATATTTGATACATAAACGGTTTTTTTAGAAATCAACAAAAACATTCAGTAACTGGAAATACCTTTAATATTGTCTTTAGAACAAGCAGGTAAAAAAATGAGCAACCAATTTCCTGTATATTATGCTATTTCAAGGAGAAAAAACAAGTCCATCTGCATGACCTTGACCTTTGGCCTTGAACGTAAAAAAGGTCAGATCATTACAAGGAGGAACAATATACCAAATGTGGTTAAAATCTTTTGAAGCATATTGGTTTTAGAGTGTCCACAAGAGTGATATTGCCTTGTATTACAACTGCCACTGTGACCTTGACCTTTGAACTTTAAAGTCAATAGCGCTTAAAACATTATTAACGAGTAGCACCATACCAAGTTTTGAGCATTTTGGTTCTAGAGTGTCCATAACAATTTTATCTACACGCAACTTACATGTAGTAGGCGAGGGGATAATAAACTAAGTTTTATAAGAATTAGACAAAAAGATCGATTTCCCGCCATGCATGGCAGACTTGTACAGAAACGATATGTTGTCGAAATTCTGTTTTACCCTTCAAGCCCACGATCTTCCGTCTTATATTAAACCAGAAATTAAATGTACAATATAATATATATTCAATATTGATCAAACAATTTAAAACGCGTGATGCCTTCGGCATATAATTTAAATGCATCGTAAGCTGTACACGACGTCTTTTAGACATCGTAATCCATCGTGTAGCCTTCGTAACCCATCGTGTAGCCTTCGTGATCCATCGTGTAGGCTTCGGCTGAGATATGAAGCTTAAATACCCGTCTTCGGTTAACCTTCGTATGTCCATCTTTTGCTATCGTATATAATTTCGGCACCATCGTATAGACTTCGTTATTCATCGTACTTGCTTCGGTCACTTTTTTGTATTTTAACGAGATCGGGACCAACTTCGTACGAACTTACAATTTTCGCATTCGGGTGTCCATCGTATATAAAAATCGGGACAGTGTGACGCGGGCATTAATACTGGACAGTCCGATATGCGGTTTAAATAGAACAAAAGAATTCGACCTCTTGTGTTTAGAAGGTAGAAAAGTGTAATGAACTTTGTATACGGTTGTCAAGATGTCACAAAAGTTACTTTCCCTAAAGTCATAAAAAATATTTGCATTCAGGTTGTTTTATTTTCACATTGTACAATTGTTCACAATGCAACTTGCAAACAATCGTTTTTGAAACGACCATAAGTCAAGCTGTTACGTCATTTAGGAGGTCTCCTTATAAACTGCTACTTTTTTTTGCCCGACATAGAAAAAATCTGGGAAAAATTACAAAAATCGAGAAATGAATTGTCAATCGTTTAAGACCATTCCCAAAGTGGCACACCTAAATTTGACATTTAGACGCAACTTCAAAGTTGGATGTTATATGACAAGGTTTTGTTAATTAATTTACGCATCGAACACACCCGTCCTATATATGTAACATCACACGACTTTTAAGTGATTAAAACTATTCTTTTTTAAATAATATTTGCATGCTTGACATGTTTTTTTCTTAAACAATTACAATTACACCGACAGTCATAATTTCTGTATTATTTTAAAAAGTTTTGTTACACATTTTGTTACACTTAGTTATACAGTAACCCGGATTGGTTGTGAAGTTGAGTTTTTGGGGTAGCATAGATTTATATCGTTGTATTCTTTTTGTTTGTGTTAACCAATTGTTGTTCGGAATTATTTTTTATACATCATTTATTGATCTTGCAATTTCTTGTAATTTAGTTTGCGTCTTATTTCTCGAGTGTCATATTTGGCTATGTTTGTGTTCGATCATACAGTATAATAAGTCGGTAGTTGCCCGCGAATGGAGTTTTTTTTTATTTCTTTTGACTCTTTGCGTCTTATTTGTTGATTGCAGTTGGGTTTTGTTTTGTGCCTTAAATTACCCCTCACTCTTTTTCGTAATTTGAATGTTAAATTTTCGTTCCCGTATGTAAATAACCAGCACAAAAACTTTCATTATTATATTCTTTATATACATTTGAAGACTTCAATCGCACTGTTCAAACCAATATTCAGTGGCGGATCCAGAAATTTTACATTGGGGGGGGGGGGGGGGGGGGGCTATGTTTAATCAACCCCCACCCCACCCCCCCCCCCACCCCCGCTCCGAGTCCGCCTATATTCTTGAAAACACTTACAATCAACCAAGCCGTTGCTAAGACGGTGCTTATAAAGAGCAGGAGCTTAGGTTAAAATTGTACTAACTAGACAGTCTTTGATAATCTTTTACAGTTTTGTACAAGAGTTAGTCCTTTGTTTTTTTTTAATAATAATAAAACGGAACTATTATGATGTTAACTTAGGGAAAATATCGAGTTTGCTTGATATTGACAAATCAAAAACTCAAGTCAAATGGTAATGTTTGGGATACTTAAACCTTTGACATATTCTGTAAGTTGAAAAATGAATATACTAAAGACCTTTTTGGGGTGTTAACATTTACGGTTGACTGTCATATTTTATGTAGAATGTACAAAAAGAGGGACGAAAGATACCAAAGGGACAGTCAAACTCATAAATCTAAAACAAACTGACAACGACATGGCTAAAAATGAAAAAGACAAACAGAAAAACAATAGTACACATGACACAACATAGAAAACTAAAGAATAAACAACACGAACCCCATCATTTAAAAAAAAAATGATGATTCTAAAAAATAACGAAAATTAAGCATATGCTCTTTTAAGGGCATACGATACAGTTACAGGGATGGTAATGACGTTGCTAACGTAAAATGTTATTTTCGCGACGTCAAACTATGACATATCGGGAAAAGATGCATTTTTCGACTGATTTTTATCATTCAAACTGATTTAATTTGAAAACGAGTGCATGGACCCATATTTGTTAAAACATCAATTTGTTTCATTTTGCAAGGAGATTATGTAACCCAAATTTTATAAAACTGTAAATAGCGCAATTTTTTTAATTTTGATAAACATGCAGCAAAAAATGACGTTTTTTCCTCTATTCATGAACATTTGATAAATATAGAGTTATTTCGGAATCAAAATTGCATAATTTTCAATGATACTTATAAAATACAGAAATTACCGATTATTTAACAAAAAACAATTTGTGTTTATCTTTTAAAGCAAAAAAGTTACGTCGTTCTTTCGAAAAAGAAAATACGGAAACAAATGTGAATTTTGAGCAAATATACAAAATTTCGACCTCAATTTACTCAAAAAGTAGCACATAAAGGTATATTTTTTATGACATATTTGATTCAATCAGGTAAAAAATAGCCTATATGCAAATTTTCATCAACTTGTAAATACAGGTTCAAAACTGTATCGTATGCCCTTAACTGTTCTTGAACAGGACTCCATGGACTCTATTGCAATTTCAGAGTTCAGATGATCAAGTTCTTTGAAGAAGGAGAAAGGGGAAACCAATGGTACTGCTATATCATCTCAGAAATTATATAAATTATTACCATCAGTATTACAAGGCTATGAAGGATGCATTCACATCTCTTAGATGTTATGGATACGTTTGACAAATTCTGTATATAAAAAAAGAAGTTCCTTTTGTGGCATAACTTTATTCATATAGATTATTTCTCCAACATATCTTTATATATTGTTTTCTTTAGTTCAAATTGGAATCGCAGATAAGCATCTGGTACCCTCTCCTCTCAGTTCCATGCCTCTGGTCGACATGTGTACTTCAGAATTATTCCTGACTGTCAGATGTATAGCAGAACTTTCACATAACTTCTTGATAAAACTGCTGTCTTTCTCCCTTTTCGACACTGTAAACAAAAAATCGAACAGGCAATTAAAGAAGGGCCGGGTTGCAACCACATGTTCCCCGTACAAACGGATCGGAACTAAGAGCTCTTTCCAGGATCTGGCACAGGATTTATACATCAGATGCGTCACAAAATATAAACATGTTATTAAATATACTAGAATATGAAATAAAAAAAAAATATATAAATCAAAAATGTTGAATTATCATTTATGTCTACGAAACCACAAGATCCTACTTAATTGACCATGTTTTCAAATCATATCAAATGTTTTCATTGGTCTTCACTTGTTAGAAAGATGTACTGAACTTATTGTTAGCTAAATTATCAATGTTAGGTATTGCATATTCTTCAGAGCTGTATCTTGAACTAATGAATTGAAATAGAGGGGATGGGTATACGTACTAATTATTTGTCTGTATTTACAACATATCTAACAAACATGTGAGAAAAATTAGGTTTAGAATACGAAATATCTCTCTCATTCTGTAAACAGATATTGTAGGATTGTTTTAAAGGTATTTTGGTGTTTTTAAAAGACCCTCTTTTTTTGTAATATACATCACAAAAAACATTTAGTTAGGATACAGAACTAATAAACGACAGTCCAATAATGTAAGGCTTCAGAGTTTCATACCATTTACATTCAACATGTTTATCCGATTTTTTTTACTATCAATGTTGAACCATTAATTTTTATCGGATTTTTTAAAACTACTAATGTTGAACCGTAGAATCGTTCAACATTGAAAGTAAACAAAAACAAAAAATCGATAAAAAATGTTGAATGTAAATGATATGAACCTCCGGTCTTATATTAAAGGACAATGTATATAAGACTTCTGAGGTTCATATTTACATTCAACGGTTTTATCGGATTTTTTTTTACTATGAACCGTTCAATAACAATAGTAAAAAAAAATCCAATATAAAAACGTTTAATATTAGGATATGAACCTCCGAAGTCTTATATAATAGCTCTACGGTAAATAGAATAATTGAAATTCAGTTAATTGAGTGTGAGAGGCTATTTTAATCCACTTTATCAGTGTGTATTATATAATGTTACAATGTAACAAACCTATCAAACACACCGTGAAAAATAACATTATCTCCCCTGGAAATGCTTAACAACACGACACAAAAAACTGCTACCTTTTTTTGCCCTATATCACATAATTATGAAATCACATTACATAGATAGGGAATACTGTGCTTGTCTACACGTTTGAATGTGTAGGTGGCACACTCAGAACGATCGTCTCTAGATTTTTTTTTGAAATTCGTCCCGGCCTTTCCGGGTTCACGTAGCAACACGTTTCTTTCCTTCCCTGCTATTCCTGATTATGAATTAATCCAAAACATGCATTTATCCCAATGCAACAACTATTAAACAACTCACCTATACCAATGGTGATCGTCTAATTCCTAGCTGATTCCTTTAAGCGTGTCTTTATTGACGACACCCATCGTTGTAGCGTCTACCATTGGAGGTAGCGAAATTACATGATTTGACAGGAGAGCGAAATAAACAAGGGGAGCAATTTTATCGAACCGCATTCCGGACTGTGGACGTTCGTGTTTATTGATATTATATATATTCAAAAGAATTTGAAAAAAAATACTAACAGGAACGTTAGTTTATTATAGAATTTAAATTCAATTTTTGTTTGTTTGTTTTAATAGTTTAACCTTATAGCATCTTCATATTTGTACTATGGTAACGGTTTGAAAATTTTATTCATTGACCTCCTTGTGTTGACCAACAATCCTACACGTCTTGATTGGTTTGATTTATTCACATTATATATCACATTTCAAAAGCACACTATCGGTTTGCGTTCTCAATTCCGGATAAAATGTCAATGAATCCGGAGTCAAACAATTTAATGTAGGCCGTTTGACATTCGAATTCAACTATTATATTAAGATATGTGATGACGCAAATGCGTATTCTTTTCCTGAGTATCAGTGAGGAGCTTTCCATTTATTATTTCGTGCGCTAAAATACTACTTGCATGCAATACTATTGAATTCACTCGTGAAAGCGTATTTTCGTTTTAAATTCAGGACACGACAGAAAGAGCATTACATGCGACTTTCAAGCACGGTCATCATTACTAACGGTATTCTGACCTCGAGTTGTTTTTCTTTTGTTCCTTTTTTGAGTCACGTTCCTATTATAAACTTTGACCTTTTTGAAAAACTAAGGATTGTCTTCACAAGGAATACATTCCTTAACTTTGAAATGTATTTAACCTTTTAACTTTTTTCATTCGAGCGTCACTGATTCTTTTTTTTGTAGACTTAACTCGTATCTGGCGTACATCATTTTAATTTTGGTTTATTTTTATATCTAAATACTTTTTTATATAAATTATAAAATTGAGAATGGAAATGGGGAATGTGTCAAAGAGACAACAACCCGCCCAAATAAAAAACAACAGCAGAGGGTCACCAACAGGTCTTCAATGTAGCGAGAAATTCCCGCACCAGGAGGCGTCCTTCAGCTGGCCCCTAAACAAATATGTACTAGTCCAGTGATAATGAATTGTTTATTTTGAAAGTGCGTAAAGGTATTCATAAACTCCTGAATTAAGAAATTCTTCGGCAAAACTGAGTTTCCCTGTAGAATGTTTGAATTGATTTAAGTAAAATCAGGAAATCCTTAAAATTTGAGATGTTTCATGAGACCAAAATAAGTCTCTTCATAAGAGGTCCGAATCAATTGCATACCTTAGGTTTCACCGCATACAACATCTACCATAAGTAAAGACAGCTTCAAATACGAGTTGAGAATATAAAGGCATTCATGTAGAAATCAAAATATAGAGATATGATAGATAAAATAAATGCATCCAGAATTTCCTGATTATATTTGCAAACTGAGTGCACAAATTTATAGTGCGATAGGTTTGTGCGATTTGCATAAGTCATCCGGTTAGTAGAAATTAGGATTTGCCAAAGGGTTATAATCGGAAAAATTATGTCCATTCCAAAGTAATAAATAAAATAGTCGAGCTTTAAAATAACTATTCAAATAGAAGCTGTAAATATATACTTTCAACTGGCTTCTTCTATTCACAGTCAATTATTTCAATTCAAAAGCAAACACAAATTCAGCAACAATCTTTTGGTGACCCGGCAGTCAGCGGTCTTAGGTTCATGTATTGCTTTTCTTTTTTTAAAGAAAAAAAATAGAATAGCTTTGAGATTCTAAAATTGTTGATTAAAAATAAAATTGGAAGCAGATTTAAAAGTTGAACGATACATGTACTTTTCTATCTTTAAATATATTTCATGAATGAAAATAAAATATGCCAAAATTTTTATGAAAATGAGTGTAAATGAGTGAACGAAAAAACATACCAGTAAGAAATACTCTTTTAGTTAAATGCTTATAATTTTACTTCAAATAGACCCTGACTCGTAATAACAAAGTTATACATTATTTATTATTCTTTCTTAAATGTGAATTCTCAGTATTATTATATTTACATGAAGCTTTAATTTATACTTAAAAAAACAATCTAAAGTCAGATAAATCAATCATTTTTTTTTTTTTTTTTTTTAATTTTAAACGTTTTCGGGACAACACAATCAACTCAAACACGACTGTCTCTTTACCATTTTCAATCCCAGATCCCCTCCCCCCAACCACCACCAACCCACCTCCCAAAATAAATTGTCATTCGAAAATAAATACTATGCATACAGACCTTCTAAAATTCAAACTGACCACACGCACGATACACGCACGCACGATACACGCACGGTGAATGCACGATACACGCACGGTACACGCACGATACACGATACACGCACGATGAGCGATGAGCGTTACACGGAGGATTAACGCAAAATGAATGATGAATGATGAACGCACGATACACGCACGATGCACGATGAATGATAAATACACGATACACGCACGATACACGCACGCACGATACACGCACGATACACGCACGATACACGCACGTTGAATGATTCATTGACGACTGAACAACGAACGTTTTTTACACGATTCTCAAAGCTATTTTATTTAGAATAGTATTTAAAATTGATATGCATTTTCATTAAAGGCAATACTTGTAGCTGTTTTGCCGATACCACCATAATAGATAATATGCTATTTTGCCAGCTCAGATTCAAATAACTTAATTAAAGTCGGCTATTTTATAGGCACCGGAAATATTTTTGAACTTGGACAGAAGCTCATAACAATCAAAATATAACGTCTTGATTTTGTTCAGCCTCACCCTGAGAGTTCAAGTTTACGGCAAACGAAGGCGAGACATTGTGTTCCGCGAAACTCTTACTAATTTTATTTCATACAGTTAAAAATCAAGGTTTTATTTTTATGCATACAATGTCCGACGCATTATATCTACAGAGAGTGACTGGTTCTAGAAATTATTTTAACTAACATGTTTGATATAATTGATTGCAAAAAAATGAATGATCTATGTATTTTTACATGTTATATATTTTTTCACTTTGACGGATACATTTTATAAACGATTATATATGTATATATCTAAAAAATATTGTAAGCTGTTTTCGTTTTCACTACAAGCATAGCAGAAATTATTTGATTCTTTTATGTTAACATTCACTGCAAATTTTTGTAGTTCTGTACATATATACTTATCAACAGGACATATTAGGTTATAATTTCACCAATAAATGAGTAGTTGAACAATCTTTAGAACGTGTCGGTTTTTCCTTGATATCGCCGAAAATCAGTGATCCGACTGACACAAGCGAACTGACATAACACCTGATTAAACAATTATAATTTCTTTTTTTAAGTTACAAAGTTCCTTATATTATCCATTGTTATCAGAATCGTATGTGTTAATTGAGAGCAAAACTACCTAAGAAAATGACATTTACTAAATAATTAGAAAATTTAAACATTTGTAATACCAAATACTTCATTATATACTTCTGAAACGACTTTTCGTCCTGAATATGCATGAAATGTTTGCCACTGGACGTTTAAACAACCACTGAATAATCAATTTATCAAATTTTGATCTCAGTAAAAATGACTTCAACAATATAAGACACAATTGGTGTCTGTTGTTTGTTTGTACAGTAAACATACTGAATGTGTTTATATTCCTTTCCAATTTCAAGTATGTAAGAAAATTCATACATATTTTCAAACATCTTAGCTGACACTTCAAATTTCTAGGAGGTGAGATTCACGGGGTTTTACCTAAAACTCTTTGGGAAAATGCAATTTTTAATTCCAATTTTAAACCTAACGGTAATAGATATCCCAAGGTTTTGTTTAAATGCATGTCTAATTTGATAAGGAGATTTATAAAATCTATCTCAATGGTAGTTGAAATTATTCAGTGCAATCATTTTGTGTCCGTCGTTGTCTTTCATACATATCAATGAATTGGTGTATCCACTGTTTGCTGTTCGTAATCTGTTGTTTATGGCAGTCAGGCCTCGCGATTGATTCCAAAATTTAAGCTCCACTTAGGTAAATTAATGATCATTTATAGGGGAGGGGCTATTTTTCTCGATGCAAACATTATTTTCCTTCCTGAAAAAAAAACCCACCTTAACAATTTTCTATATGTTTTCATTAAATCATAAACCGATGCATATTAAATGATTTTTAAAAAATTTAAAAACATATTTTTATGGTAAATATATCTAAATGTCTGGGTAATTTTCCTCTCTAAATACTTATTTTTTTCATTTTTTAAGGTAATAGTGTTATCAGTTATGTAATTTGACACGTGTCTTATAGTTCAGTGATTTTCGGAAAAATTAACGAAAACCGGCACAGGCATCGTTTAATTATTATCAGTGATCTTTTATTGATTAAATTTGAATATATGCATTAAATATCAATCTCAATCTAGATCAGAAATTTGTTTACACTGCACATCACTCTTTTAGTCCTTAGTAGCATATTATAACATATTAGTGCACTTATGAGTCCTTAGCCGTGTTTAGACGCACCATTTTCTGCTCTTTGGTTGGATTGTTGTCTGAGTGACGTCTTTGACACATTCTCCATTTCAATCCTCCATTTTATTCAATTAGTTGTGATTCTCTTTATCTCTCTGTTTTATGTTTTTGCAGACAAAAACAATTCGCAGAATTAATCTAAAATAGCAGACATTAAACTCTTTCTTTTAAAAACTTTTAGCATTTTAACATTTTTTCGAGATTTAACCATTAGCTTAAGAGCATATTTCCCTTCATTTTAGAAATTTGGCTTGATACCGTATGGAGATTTTTGTTCCAACTATTATGAAGAAATTAACGACTTTTTTTAACTAGATAAATATTCAACAAAAATACCGTTTTTTCTTAAATCAATTTCTTTTAACAAAAATCAATTATTAACAAAGAATTGTTACACAAATGTAGGAAGAACCCAATTTTGTAACGAAGATATTCCTTATCTCTTTACCGAAATCTGCATATCTTTATATTTTGAAACATAAAATGTTAAGGGTGTCTGCTCAAAGGACAGAAATGTCCAAGAAACCGAAATATTAAGTAAATGTCGAATAATTCAAACCCATTTGTCTTTTAAATTTAGCACATGAAGATATAATTTTTAGCACATATACACATGTACAAATTGATTTTGTAAAAAAAATCACTGTCGGTCTAAAACTGTATCGCATGCCCATAAATGTCCTAAAGTTTTAAATGTCAGATCATGAGGGTCTGAATGGGGATTCAGTATTTCTGTATTCTATATTTTTAGGCAATTTGTTTTATAATTCGTTTTACCTTTTGCCGATCATTCTTTATTCCATATATTCTAGTACCTCATCATTTTCTTTTCTATTTGTCTGGTTATTTTTTGTATTCTTTATTTTTTTGTCTATAATTTCCTTCTATAACCCCCATTCACACCCTCATGTATAATGGAAGACGATAAACATTTTAGTATACATACCACCCGTTGTCACTTTCACCTGACATACAAATCACATATTGTTATTACGGCCCGTTATTTCCACCTGGACACAGGACTTATATAATATATAAATTACGTAATAATAACGGATATAGTAAATTCAGTAGAATATAACATGTATCAACGCACTGACTTCTTAAATGTATTTTGAACTGACAATTGTAAATAGTATTTTTAGTTATTTTAAAACTAAGAATGAAAATCGGGAATGTGTCAAAGAGACAACAACCCGAAAAGAACAATTGACAGCCGAAGGCCACCAGTTATATTTGCTAATGTTTTTGTTTCGAATCAGGCAAAAGCCATTGCATTTTCAGAAAATCTCTAAACGGGTAATGAGAGTTGAGCGACCTTGACTTGATAGCAGCCCTAGCACTGTCTCTAAACATTGTCGAATTTAAGAGCCTCGGGCTATATCAATTAAGGGATATGCTACCTAGCTTTTAGAGTTTACAAAAATATACATTTCAGAACCAAATTTTGGCTTCTTTATATTTATACCAAAATTGAGTTCAAGGCAGTATTTTGTCGAAGAGAACTATTACCCAAAGTGCAACATGCGAGAAGAAGTTTCATTTCCCTTATTGTTTTTAGTGATGTGACTAATCTTTCGAGGTTACGTCACGGAAATATATCTTAAATGAAAAGGTGCAACTGGGTGCATCCCTAAAAAACAAATTAAAAAAATGCTTTATATACTGACATTGAAACAAATATACTGCTCATAATAATTGCACGTATGTAGACTTTAATTAAGATATCCCGCGTTTTATAAACCATCGCACTCCATTGCGCCAAAGTCGTCAGCTTGAGTTGTTCGTGGAGCGTTTTCACAAATTCTGGTATTAATACTTTGTTGTTTTCAATTAATCGCCATTTTGATTAAGTGTTTTAAATATTTGCAAATGATACTTGTCCACACATGAACATGTTGAAGCTGGTTACGAGGTTTCAATACATATTCGTACAATCGTTCTTAAAGTTTTTGAAAATACGTGTTGAAGTTTTGATAACAAAAAAAAGATGTGGTATGATTGGGGATGATACAACTCATCGCAAGAAATAAAATGACACAGAAGTTTTCCCCATAAGTCACCCCACGGCCTTCAACAGTGAGTAATGAACACACCACAGTAATTATTTCATAAATTATCTCATACAATATGTTAAACAGACAATTTGTTAAAAAAAAAATGAGGAAATAAATCAATAAAATATTCCTGTTGATACTATCTTTTGATTGAAAAAAGCTTCTGTCCAAGTTTGATAAAAACTCAGGACAGTTTATGAATCTAATAAGTGTTTTAAAACTTCTTGATACTATCTTATGATTATTAATAAGCTTCTGTCCAAGTTTAACAGAAATCCAGGATAGTTTAAGAAACGGTCATTAAAATTTCAAAGACGCCGACGGAATGTAGAATCGCTTAGTCTCGCTTTTTCGACTAAAGTCGAAGACTCGACAAAAAACATACAAATCGTTTTTTGGCACCTGTCAAACGGTTCATTGATTTTCGGCATATCAAAGAAAAACCGGCACGTGTCTAAATAATGTTGAATATCTCGTTTATTTATGATTATTTGTCTGTAAAATTTGAAATTTATGCATTAAATATCAATCTCTAACACGATATATAAAAATAATACATATAACAGCACTCCTTCTATTCCTTAGTGGCATTGTATAGTCAAAGCCTTAGTGCACAAAGGATTCCTTAGCAGTGTTAAGACGTACCGAAAAAAAAAAACATCCGTCATTCTTTAATAATCATAGAAGGTTAACAACTAGTTTGTTTCCCGGCCGTTATTGAAATTCTTGACATTACCTTAATATTTGTATGTTCCGAAGGCATACTGAATGTTTTACGGAGGGGACCAACCTAGTCAGTAACAACGTACTATTGTGAATTATTTTTCGGATAATAATCTTTTAGACATACATTAAAAACGGGAGAGATCCGTTTGCGCCAAAAATGCGTCCTTTTGCGCCACAACTTTTTTTCTCTAATGCTACGTTTGCGCCACCTGTTTTAAAATTACATGGTATCAATTGCGCCAAAAATAAAATATACGATTGCGCCAATTTAAAGAAAAACATTCCTTAAACACAGAAAAATTTTTCTATTACAGTTTCCCGATTTAGAAGGCAAAAGGCAATCTAAAAGTGGAATATCAATTAAATGGCCATTCCTGAATCCATGTATTGTATGCAAAAACATCTTCTGCCCCGCATACAAAGAAATTTCAAGTTAGCTTCACAACCGAGAATAACAATGCCACTGTCAATATCATTTACTAAAACAAACTCTTCTTCTTTATTTGTGATCACTATACCTCACTTAATTTTTTTGAAATTCTACTGAACTTTTTGGTTGGGCAGGGAACAGTTATCTTCTCTCTCTGTACATAGACTGTCTTATGCACTTCAAGTCATTTTTCTGTAGATGTTCCTCTTCATAATGAAATACATGTAGCTCCGAACATATGATCTTAGCTGGTCAGGCTTTCTGATATTTTTTCTGTAGCTTTTCTTTTGCATGCTGTTCGTAGTATTTGACGCTCTAACTTTTGTGGGTCTGTCTCATGTGTATGTGCAAGACTTCCCCTCAGACAAAAATGATACTAAATATATATTAATCTTTAATATGTACGATCAATATGTGTTCAGGTAAATTGGCGCAAATGAGTTCCGAAAACTGGCGCAATTGATACATTTGAAGAAAAAAAAATTGGCGCAAATGATACCCCTGAAAAACAGTAATTGGCGCAAAAGGAGTGTTGCCAAAATAACGGTGTCATTGATAGGCAACCATGAACACAATGAAAAATGAATCCGTGAAAGTGTTCCATGTTTATTCCATTCAAGTAAAGACTTGTTATGATAATACCATATATTTAACTAATTTATAAAAAAAAAAACAAAAAAAAAACAAGATTATATCTTAAACTTGTAAATCCAATTTCAAGTTTTAAAAGTTCCTCAATTTAAAATAATACATGATATATTTGCGTGATCTTATATTTGTTTAATTAAAATAATGCCTTCAAATACATGTAATGTTTATTTTTATTCAATTTTCCACAAAACATTTTAGCTTAGTTTAAATGAAATTCAGAACAGAGAATTCAAACACTGTTGAAGAGAATATACATATTCGTGTTAATTCGCCTCGGTTTAATTTGTTAATTCATGTTTGACATTTAACATTTTAATCCGCAATCCACATTTACCCGACAATCTTCTATATTGTATTTTCTCAATGATATAACATAACGTGCATGTGACCATCAGAAACTAAGACAAAAATGATATTTATAATGGTATTTATCAAAACTTAAATATTTCGAAATATCTTAGTAGCATAGGAATTTGCCAAATAAGCGAAGAATTATAATCTACCTAGGATTTACAACCAAGGATTTGTATAGTTTCTTTTCAATAAAATATTGTTGGTGTTTTTGGCGACTATAGCAGCAACATTGCCGTTATTAAATAAAAATATTAAATTTTCGCTATCTGATAATTATAGCCGCGGGTTGAAATGTTCATTAAAATGTATAATATTATACTATAATGGGCATTTTAGAATGACATGAAGTTCATCTTCAATAGTAGAGCTACAACACATGTCATCTCGTGGACTTCTTTTCTTTCATACTTTCCAGTTTCTATTTTTTTAGTGGAGCTACCCCACATTTAAATTTTGCAAAAACACATTTGTTTTTAATTGACAGAATATTTTAAACAAATACCAGTTGGCCAACAGTATATTTTAAAGTCCATTTTCGCTCAGTTGAATAGAAATTCCATGTTTAACTCTTCTGTCGTAGAAATGTCAATATCATGTTATTGTTTGTACGCACAACATGTATCATTATATCAAAATGTGTCAGTCCCAGCCAAGATTCACCGAATAACCACAAAATCTTTACAGATGATAAAATATTTACACAAAAAGTCATGAATCTGTATGAACGTTATGTACGATGAAGTTAATTAAGAGTCTACAAGAAAGTAAGTATGACTAAATTTTATTTAAAGTCGGAACATACATATATATTATATATATATACATATACTTTAACCGCTCTATAACCGACTATCATATAAAAACCGCAATGTATGAACGTTACACAATTAGAGATGAACGTTTCACAAATGCACGTTATCTGATCTGCACAATTATACACGATTGACGAACGCACGATACACGGTTAAGAATGAATGATTGATGAACGCACGATACACGCACGATACACGGTTAAGAATGAATGTTTGATGAGCGCACGATACACGCACGATACACGCACGATACACGATTTAGAATACACGATGCACGCACGTTACACGGAAAATACACGGAACGATGAATGATGAACGCACGATTGGTACACGCACGATACACGCACGATGCACGCACGCAACACGCACGATACACGATGAACGCACGGAATAATGGTCAGTTTGAATTTTAGAAGGTCTGTATACATAGATCTACAAATCTACAGATAATAATTTCATCTAAACAAAATTACTCTCTCGTATTCGAAGTTTTTGCCGTTTTGTTTTGTCTAAACAAATTGACACACACAATGATTATAGTATTGTGGACTTTTTTTTTTTAACTTAAAATGGCCGAAACATTGGTAACAATTAAGTAAAAACTACTTAGTATCGTCTACAAATCGTTTAAAATGTCTTGTGTATATGTCGTGTACATGTTATTATTGTGTACAGGTTATAATTACTTGTACAAACATTTCATACAAGTAATTACTTGTATGAAGCCATCAGACAAGTTACTACTTGTACAAATACAATTATACAAGTAATTACTAGTACAATTTTTACTGAGAAAAAGATAATAACTTGTACAATTCATTATATATAGATGAAGCAGTAATTGAAAAACACATTCGCAAAGGAGACGAAATTGTTGATATTGTGCAGTTGATGAACTTTACTCTTTGATAAGAACAGCACATACCAAATGATGATTAAAAGATTTAGAAATTGGAGACAATGTTACAGTGCAAAGAGTAGACCGAGGTCTGATTGACTGTAGAAATATCAAAGAAGTTGTACTAAATATTGCCGAAAGTTGAAAAATAGGAACAAAAGTTGGAATCATGATTGGTTTAATGAGTCGAAATCAAATCAAAAAGATTCAGAGAAAGGATTTGACAATGTTGGACATAACAGAGAGCACTGAGGTTAACGTCATGAAAGCAGTACTAGTTCTTTCTTTAAGTGGTGACTAATACCATGATAGCAGTTGTCAGGGTAGCTGTACGATAGGCAAATGTAAATGAAAAGATCAAACTTATTGTGTAATTCCAGATGTCATGCTTCTTTTTCTTGAGCAAAAAAAAAAACATTATTTGATCTATTAGGCTTTACCTTAAATTCCAATATATGATATTACATATTGTGGATTCATCTGTTTTCGTTGGTACCAATTTTCGTGGATTGCGGAAACCTTAAATTTTCGTGGATATGTGATTTCGTGGTTCTGCCAAAGTCTAAATACAACTGTTAGAAACTAATATTTCTTTGAACATTTAAATTCGTGGTTCATATGTACCCACGAAACCCACGAAAATTGGTATCAAACGAATAATAATGAATCCACAGTATGCAACTTTTTATCATGATTTTTTTTGTAAGTAAATGGTAGAAAGGTGTTATTTTATTTGTACTTTTAACAATTTTGTCACTTACAGTCCGTATTTAAGTTGCAACAAGCTGTTTATAGCTAAATTTTCTCAAGATGTCATGCTAGCTTATGATGTCACTTTGCGACCGCTCTGTGTCTGAAATCTTCTAACATTTCAAACATAATACTAATAAAAGAAGATGTGGTGTGATTGCCAATGATACAACTCTCCACAAGAGCCCAAATGACTCAGAAATTAAAAACTATAGGTCACCGTACGGCCTTAAACAATGAGCAAAGCCCATACCGCATTGTCAGCTAAAAAATGCTCCGAAATAGCTAATTTAAAACAATTCAAACGAGAAAACTAACGACCTAATTTATGTACAAAAATGAACGAAAAACAAATATGCAACATCAACAAACGACAACCACTGAATGACAGGCTCCTGACTTGGGACAGGCACATACATACAGAATGTGACGGGGTTAAACATGTTAAACCTCCCCCTTATCTGGGACAGTGGTGTAACATTACAACATAAGAACGAATTATCAAAAATCAGTTGAAAAAACCTTAACTCATCATATGGATCAACCAGAAATACTACACAGAGTGGATGTGGCCGGGTACTTGTATATCTCATGCAACAACAAGAAACATTAAGTTCAGAATACACACTTGAAAAAAAAGAAAAGAAAAACAAATACAATATAGATTTCAAAAATACATACGCTCTATGAAAAGAAAAAAGAAATAAATACAAGAAAATAGTAAGAGAAAAAAAAATACCCGACAATTTAACAAAAAATTCCAGACTTACAAACTCATAGAAAGGATGTTTAAAGCAAAAGTAGGAACACATATAACTCAAAGATATTGTGTTGTACAAGTTATAATCTTTTTCTGAAAAAAAATTGTACAAGTAATTACTGGTACAATTATATTTGTACAAATGATAACATGTATGATGGCACCATACAAGTAATTACTCGTACAAAGATTTTGTACAAGTAATAACCTGTACAAAATTATAAAATGTACACGACATATAGCACATATTTATGACAATAACTGTTGTGGGCACAATTAAGATTTACTGTACAGTTTTAAAGTTGTACTAAACCAAAATTAAAATGTGAACTTAAGTTTTGCGAAATTTGTTTGATGAGTACCGATTGAGATTTTTAATCTAATAGAACATGGCTTATCTAATAGTTGACAATCCGGCTTCCAGTTAAGGATTCGGCCCGAAACGGGGAAAATGCTCGGCACAGCCTCGCATTTCCCCGTTTCTAAGCCTCATCCCTATATTGTTGATGTGTCAAGTCAATGCACTATTATTGTCTATGTCTTATTCCACATTTCCATTCTCAATTTTAAGTGTTGTGTTGTTACACAACTGTACCAATAAAGGTGGAAAGGAGGAGGGGTTGGTTATGTTGAGTGGAGGAGGGAATATGGAGCACAAACAAATATGTTAACATAGTTAACTAGCTGTCACGAATGCCCAAAACCAGTGGTTGTCGATGGTTGCAATCTGTCATATTTTTCTTTTTTACAAAGTTGTATTTAAAATCAGGCCGAACGTTTTCATTTTTTAATCGTTTACATTTTAATAGCTAGCATACGTTATGTTTTTTGCTCGTTGTTGAAGGTAACTTTGACTTGCATTGTTTACATCTTGTTCCATTGCAGTCCGTTCTTATCAATCATGTATGATAAGCAAGTCTGTGTTGTTTTATTTATCCAGCCGAAGTGTATTTGAAACAGTGTGTATATTAAGGAAGAAATTAGAGGCACCAGTAGTTAGATCATCTACCCTCGTATATTTAATTTTAAAAAAAACCAGTCAAACGTTTATTGTCACTTTACTTCAAGCGCTTTTAATTGTTAGTTAGCATATTATGATTTAAGGCTATTTTTAAACATCAATTCTCTGTAATAATAGACCAAATATGAAAAATTTTGGCCAGATTATTTTTATTCGATTACTTTTTTTTAAGTTGAAATGGTCCAAACTAACAGTCAAATTAAAAATAAAATCAATAAAAAAAATCTGAATAGTCTGGTTGCCATGGAAACCACGTGACATCATATGTATATATTAGTATAGCAAGTAGAAATGGCTAAGGTTGTATTTTATTATAAAAATGAGATAAAGCATATCATTTTTTGTTATTTTCATGGGTATAAGAGAAGATTTCAATCATTTAAACTGTTAACTGACAAATTTTTCGAATAAAAAAAGTTTTTTGGTACATAAGGTGGTCCATTTAACACAAAAATCGGTATGATTTTGCTGATTTTTTACATCTGATTTTACCGAAAACGCAGAAATCGTCACATAAAAGACCCATACCAAAATTCTTTGATTTTAGTGCCTCTCTATTTCTAAATTTTGTGCAAAAAAAAAAAAAAAAAAAAAAATCACTAGCCCCCACTCCCCTCTTTTTTAAGGTTTGCATTAAGTTTTTATCGTCAACCGTAGGTCAGTCATTTGAACAAACATACATTTGTATTCAACAAACACCAACATCAATATAACATGTTAGTTGGTTTATATGGTTGAAATTGTCTGGTATGATAGCAAACATATGAAAAATTGGCCTACATGAACAGTTTACACCCCTAATATGACCCAATTTTAATTATCCGCCATTGATTTAAAATATGTTTACCCAGAGATATTTTTTCATTAATGTTTAGCTAAATACCTAATCTTTAAGTGTAGTGGGTCATGTTTTGGCTATATTTCTGCAAAAAAAATGTTATAGGGACCAATTTTGGTTTTTAACATCCATAGTACCTAAAATAGCTATTAGCTCTGATATTCTATACTGTATTTCACCGTATAAGATTTACTTTGATAAATATATTTTTATAAAGCATATTCTGTTGTTCATTAAATGATAAACTATGTAAAGCTATCTGCCATAATAAATGAGCTGTTCATAATTGAAATTTGGTCATTTTGAGGTAAATTTTTCCTTGGTTGTCAAGGAAATTTATGTTCCTTAGCAACCAACAAGAAGGACTGGGATAATTAAGATTTTAAACTGATTTTTATGAATAATGCAACTAACTTTGATGTTAGAGGTAGTTTTTCTATAACATTATTTTTTTTATGTGGCCAGCTGTTGGTTGATGCATACAGAGAATTGATGTTAATATCTTAAATAAAACTATTCTAATTATATATATTTTTTCATATGATATTGAACGGAAGATTTTGCCTTTTTATGTAATATTAGTTACGATTATTTATAAACGCTTATTAAACAGAAAAATGGATACACAAAAGTAAAAATCGGAGTCATAAATCCGATTGAATACAATTATAAATCCGATTGAATACAATTATCTGCCCAACTTTATTGATTTTGTAACGTTTGTGTAAAATAGTAACAACTTTTTACCAAAAATCACCAGCACAATGACAGGACCCACCATCACAGAAACAGGACATGTCTAAACTGAGAAAATTGCGCAGGTTTTTCATACAATATTTTTGTCGTGTGGATTTGGGTATAGAAACGAACTCCAGGGGCATTTTTGTTTTATTTTTTTCAGCTCTTATTTACGGGCTAGATTTTCTAAAACTTAGCACATCGGTGTTACGCTTACTGAAACAGTTTAGAAGGTCACATTTTACATTGTTGGCCTATGAACCCATAAGCAACAAAATTAAAACATCGTAACTATATCCTTTCATTTTTTATGCAAGAAAAAGTAGTTTTTAGTTTTAGTTTCGTCTTTGTTTACATATTTTCAATGATCACCAGCACCAGTCAGTACCAAATCACCGGAACAGAACGTTTTCTCGCTTGGCAACCTTACCCACCGTGTATGTGCTACGATTAAAAGATATTAAGAGATATAAAAAAAGAGGTAAAAATGTCAAAATAAAATACGGAGCTAAACAGCATTGAGGGCCTTACTATCCACATGTCTTAATAGAAACTACAACCAGAGACATATAATATTATACGTATTATATGTCTCTGCAACGTAGTAACCTGCAAATGGTCATAATTTAAGTTTGAAAACCCTGTACATTTTTAGTTAAAAATGAAAATAAAAATTAGAGCACCTGTCATTGGGCTTGGAATTTTAACAAATATCGTATGCATCGATTTATTTAAGAAATCACTATGTCAAATTAGTCAAACAAACAATAATCAGCACATAATTATATGTGTACTTCATGTGTACTTCATTTTAATTGTCTAGTATGATCCTGAAATTTCCATTGCAATTTGTTATCTAAATTATTCAAAATTATTGATAGATAGATAGAAAGTTTATTATTTAGATTATTACAACATTCTAATTCACGGCCGACACTCGGCTAACCGAGAGATTGGTCGGTTAATCTATATTGAGTATGCGGCTATATCGGCGGTTGGTCTGTTAATTGGGTTGGCTAAAGTCTGTTAATCAGGTGTTATCGAGAAAATCATTGAAAGTTCAGCATGTTTCATTGTATAACTTTCTAATTATATTTTCATCATAAAAAGTATTCATGTCTAACAAAACAATTCAATGTACCGAATTCAGTGGTGTAATTATTATTTTTCTAGCTTCGATGTACGATCTATAAAATGAAAAGGCGGGTTACTCATCAATAAATTTATACACATTTTACACACATGAAATGTACACAAAATGACACATTGGTTAAATTTACTTGCATTCAATATTTTGAACACCGAAAAAAGAAAGGCATTATGTTTGTTAACCATATTGATATCATTGTGTGAAAAATCTACACGAAAATCTGTATTTTGGTGACATAAATCAATCTTTATTTAAAACCTGGTCTGTTAATGGGTCGGATGTATAAAACCCGGTCTGTTAATTGGTCTGTTAAGAGTTATGAATAGCAATAAAAGTATAATTTTATTGCTATATGGGGTGTTATCGGATCAAATGGGTAGGCTCAAGACAAGCGGCTAAAATATACGACAACAACACATGAGCAATGAAACATAACATATACGGAAACAACACACGGAATTGAAAATTGATAAAAATGGTTTCAAAAAGTGTAATATTAAAGTAATATTAATTTCATCCAAGAATGATCGCATATATCATGTTGATTCTGTTTAATCGTCATGAATGACACGAATTTGTCATCTACATTGGTAACCAGTATATAAAACAGAGATAAAGGTCGTAATGTTACTAAACATCAGTAAGTAAAATATATTGGGATGACAAAATATGAAAAATAAAGAAAGAATAATGAGTAAGATAAATAAAATGTAGAAAAAAATGACATAACAATTGAAAGAATACAGAAATAAACAATACCCCCAATCCGGACCCTCATGGTATACACAAGAATCTAGATGGAAACGCAGAATATAGAATAATAGATAGGGACAGTAGAGAGTGATACATTGCTAAAAACGAGAGAAAAATAATACTTGTTTAAGAATACACACATGAAACACCGATGGCTGTTGATACAGTAACGGATTTTTATATTCTATATGGCGAAAACGCGAAATTGCGAAGTCGAAAACGCGAAAACGCGAAACCGATTTCGCGTTTTTCGGTTTCGCGTTTTTCGACTTCGCGTTTTCGCGTTTTCGACTTCGCGATTTCGCATTTTCGCGTTTTTCACTTCTCGATGTCCCGTTTTCGCGTTTTCGCCCTATAGAATATGAAAAAACGCGAAAACGCGAATGGACTTCACCGGCCACCATAGACAACTGTAGTTCTCCTCTGCACTTATGAAGAAATAAAATGAATTGAAACTTAAAATAACCAAATATAGCTAAATTCGCTCCTTTCCGTTTACTTCTTTAGAATGATTTGTAAACAACATATGATTAAGTACTGACGAATTAGGGTTTAACGTCCAGTGACAAATATCATGTTCATATGAGAACGAGAACACGTTATATGTACCCTGTGTTGTATTAGAAAGACACTTTCAGTCGGAATTGAGAACGTGCTACTTCGAACAGACACAAAAATTAAGGCTGATTGAAAATGTCAATAGAAAATTCATGCATATTCCAGAGGCCAATCCATATCACGCTATATTGAAGTGACACACCCTTTAATAAAATGCAAAGAAAGTCAAAATAAAAATGCTCTTTCTAGGATACTGTGGCAACGTATTGTCATTTTTTGTTACTCAGGAACATCTCATTCTTAAGATTTTCAAGGGGAAAATATAAAGGTAGCAAAATTATTGTCGTGGCTAAATAACTCTTAACTGACACAATTTCAATTGTCCAACCCATTAACAGACTTTATTCCCATCATTTTCACTAAAACGTGGTATTATTCACGTTATTTTACAATTATGAAATATTTCCTAAGGTCAATTTATTTTTTAGAACCACAGTACTATTTTTTGTCCTTTAAATGATATCTAAATTTGTTTGTTTTCGCCTTTTATTAAAAAATTGCTATGCGTATAAGCATAAATACTACATACTTGCGCGACGCCTTTTAGTTTTACTGAAAACTGCGCAGACTAAGAAATGTTTTTACAAATGCAAAATGTTCTATGATAGATATCATTTTGTCAGACACTTTTCTTTTTTTGATTTGGTTCTTATAACATGCCAAAAATCTGTATATTTAATAGAGTTTAACATTAAATTAAGGGTTTTACTCTTAACAGACGTATAACCAACCCGATTAACAGACCAATCGCCCATATAGCCGCATACTCAATATAGATTAACCGACCAATCTCTCGGTTAGCCGAGTGTCGGCCGTGTAATTAGAGTTCCCTGTCAGTTCTTAAGTACGCATGCTATGTCATATACCAATGGGATAAATAAATAAAGGAACTGTGTGTTGTTCTCTTCATTCTTGAGTTCGTGTTTTTCAAAATCGATTCGGTTGAAAATTAATTGGTTTAGAATTGTGTTTAATTTTGGTTGTTTTTTTAGTCAAAAGAACAATCGTATACAATGGCGCAACAATCGTATACGATGGCGCAGAAAACTTATTATGATGCATGTATAGCAGGAGATGTTACTGTGCTTATCCAGTTACCTTTGTGGTGTCACAATAGCAATCATGGCTAAAAGAGTTTACCAAATTGCAGTATGATAGAAGTGTCCATGCAAAAGTAAGACCTTCTAAATCATTAACTCATATTATAGTAAGTCATTATTTTGTTTGAAATTTATGACAAAGACATCAACCATCAGGAGCTGGTTGGTAAGTATAACTTTTAATTTCACAGCACTCACTCCATACTAACAATCTTGCACTTGAGCTATCTGTTAAAATATTTTACCAGTTGATCAATTTGCAAGAGAAGATTTCAAACTGCAGTTTGCTATACTGTTTAAGCCTTTGTTTATGTACCCCAAAGGTTACTAGATAAGCACAGTAACTGGTTTCAATCTAGATACCTTGATAACTCCAACATTTATCTACAATGTACCTTTACTCTAGCTAAACTAGCTGATGATAATTTATAACAATTTGATACTCGCGCTTGCGCGAACTATTATTAGAAAATGTGGCACAGCAGGAATTACAGCGGATGGTTGGAGATTTAATGAAAAAAAAAAACTGTTTCAATTTGACGAGAGAAAAATTTTGACAGGAAATAAAAGAATTAGTTTTACAAAAAAAAATAGTAATTGAAATGACCTTATGACAATTTTAATCAATCCTATTGGTCATGCGCATCTGAAAAATTATGATTCATACATGTACCTAACATCATGACAATACTTAAACTATGATAATTCCTTAAACTTTTAACAAATTATAATTATTCAGGTTGAACCACTGACATTTCGCTGTTATATCAACAAATTAAATATAATTTATTATTAATTAACTGCACTGTTATTGGACTTAATATGATGAAAACTGCCTATGCAATATAATGTGTAGACTGGGCCAATACAGAATAACTAGGCCAATACAGATTTTTTCTGTATTGGCCGAGTTATTCTATATTGGCCGAGTTGACACAAGTGCAGGATTTCGGAACGTCTCTAGGTTTTACATCGAAAGTCACGATAAACACAAATTGAAAATAAACAGTTGTTTTGAAGACGCAGTTGTCATTTAGTTATCTTAAACATGCTGAAAATGTCAGTATGGCATACATTTCAGGCGAAAGACGGTCACATTCATTTAAAAGGTATTTTGAAAGCAGACGTGACGTGACGATAAAACTATTTCAGGTTTGGGGAACGAGTAGATTATCACAAAGTTCATTTCTTGACGACCTCATAATTTCACGATTTTACACATCGATTTTAAATTAGTTTCTGCATTACACATGCAATGGCAGTACCTTTCCAATTACTATTTATGTGTTGCGTCTAAATTTAAGTTGTAACACTTTATAGTGACTGAAAAGGGTAGAAAAATTCATCAGATGAGAAAATGCTGAAGACACCTGGAAACAGCACCAGATCATTATGTATTGCATCTAATAAAAAGAAACAAACTGAGATTTGGATAGTTCCACTTCAAGGTAAAAATATTTATCTCTTTTGAAACGAAATTAAAAAAATATTGTAACACTGTAGTTAATTAATAAAGATATTATTACGTGTATTTCTGTATTGGCCTTGTTATTGGTCCTCGGCCAGCTGTATTGGCCTTCGGCTTCGCCTCAGGCCAATACAGCAAGCCTCGGACCAATAACAAGGCCAATACAGAAATACTTACGTAATAATATCATATTCTTACTAAAATTGATATTAATTTTATCAAATTACATTATTACTGACAGTTTATAAAAATATATCACAAGAGTAACTATATTCCAAGTCTGGCTAAGCCTTCGTCCTTTTAAAAGTCAAGATGTTGAAGATCGTGTTGTTGTTTGCTCTCCTCTGTGTATATGGTATAAAGTTCAAAAATTGAAAATATTTAATTTTTAAATTTACATTTTCGTTCTTATCATTGTTATCTGCATAGACTTGATTTAGCTTAATGTTGGTAATGGTCAGTGTGATATTCTATGTTATGTTCTAATTCATAACTTCAAGCGAACATAAATTATTTACAAAATAAACTCAACACCTTTGTATGGGATCAGCTCGCCTGAATGTGTGCAGCAAAGCTTTAATTTTATTAAAGACAAATGCAATGTAATAATGTTCATCAGTGTTAATTACTGTCTGCATAGGCCGCTGCAGGTAAGGCCAACTAAAAGTAATTAGTAGATTTTCATCCAAATTTTTGAAAAAAATGGGGCGGGTGGGAGGATTTTATTTTTTATTTTTTATTTCTTATGAAACCCTCTTGTGACGTGTTCTTCCAATATGCAAGAGTAATAATAAGTTTATATTATGTATATACATATAAGGAATGGTACATAATATTTCAAATCTTAACATGAATAAAAATCTCTAATTGGCAACCACTGTTCTACATGTAATAGCTGCTTTAGAAGCCTAAACAGCAAAAAATAAAAGAAGAATGCTCCCCTCAGTTAGACTATCTTCACCAAATTTAGTGTCTTTTTAAGTGACCATTTTTTTTGTCTCCATAAAATGAAACAAATATGCAACTAAAGAATTACGAGTTCAAAATAAAATTAAACTGTTTTGAAAACGAAAGGGTTGGTGCTTTTATGATTAATATGTAAAACATGAACTTAACCAAAAAAGAGAAGATGTTTAATGGCCCTATTAAGGGTATTGGGACAGAAGGTGTTTGTGCTGTTTGTCATTAAAAAAGCCATGGGTAAATCTAAGTGTATGTTTGCCGACTTTTTGAACTCAATTGTCTGTCATAAATCTAACAAGTTCGTGCTTGCGTCATTTTAATTAAACAGTTATGGTTTTGTACGAATGTGTTCCACGATTCGAGCTCTTTGGGTATAATTTATAGTCCACAATTCCTGCCACAAAGTCATTTTATCAATAAAAAAAATCCACGGTTTTCTTAATCACAGAAATTTGTGTCACACCGCGATTTTCCATCTTGGACACAGCGTATAACTTGTAACCCGATTATTTCATGCCCTTCTTGAAATCAATCTCTATTCTCGGTAGACGATTTTGTCATCGTAGAGCTGCAGAATCTTTTTTAATTACTCGAAGTAATACGAAAACCGAAAATTGAAACAGGAAGTCTGAAAGGAAACAAAATTTTTGACGGTTACCGGAAACGGAGATGAACAAATCCGGAAATCGTAAATTTTTCAAAATAAAAAAAATCGGGGCGGGACGATTTCAGAGGGGCGGGCGGGGATGAAAATCTATCAATTAATTTTAATTGGCCTAACAAACACAAAAACCAATCTACAAAAATAAAAACAATTTTCATTATGTACGCAAATACATATTATGAATCAAATAAAGATTCTGTTCTTACACACATTATTATTCACATCAAGGATCTGTATAGTAACTATACAAATCCTTGTTCACATTAATAAAAAATAACACAAATAAAATACATTAAGTCGGGTGGGAGAGTGGGAAACTTTACTGCACCAAAAGCGAACCTCGAATGACAATATCTTTAATTTACAAAACCGCCAAAAATATAGCACGGAATATTTGAAATGACCTTATTCAAATATTATGGTCAGTTCTAACTCGACCAATGGAAAACATTTAACCTATTATATACTTTCAAACACGTGTAAATTTATAAACAAATACACGTGGTAATGTTTACATACCGGTGTACATAACTTTAATAAATATATTTCATATGTTTGCATTAAAACGCAAATATAGGAAGAAATATTAAAAACAATAATGTGTGGCGCTTTCGTACCGCAGATGTTAGGGCCTTTCCTTTTCTTCTTTTTATAAATTGTCGTTTTTAAACTTGAAATAATTATCTTTTTTCTTTGAATTATCAGCTTTAAATTTATCTACTTACTATTTGCAGCTAAAGTTTTGTTAAAATGTAAAAGAAAATTAAGCTAGTCGATTTGTTGAGATGAGCTAAGGTTTGCACGTGATCATGATATCTCGAATGCTACGATGCCTTGTATTTATAGATTATCGTTTTTTTTTTTTTTGTGCATTATTTCCTTTGATTTTTTTTTTGTTATAATTTTTCATATCATGATACTGGCTGAAACGGAATGTTATCGCTAGAAACTAAGGAGGCACGTGGCGCTGCTAATGAAATTAACATGAAATTGACAACGTTATCAAAGGTAAAATAGCGATAAACAGATTATCATCGGTCATCTTAACTCGATTGCTTTTCTCTGTAATTATCTTTAATCGTCTCAGCTAGATTGACTTTCTCGCTTGACCGGAAAGTGAGAAAAAAAATCGAGTTAAGATGACCAACATAATATGTTTATCGCCATTTTACCTATGACGACATTGTCAATTTAATGTCAATTTCATTAGCAACGCCACGTCCCTCCTTAGTTTCTAGCGATCATTTTCCACCTCAAGTGTGTAGAATGATATGAAAAATTATCACAAAAAAGATAAAAAAAAAAATGCAAAAAATAGCGATAATTATAGATTATCGTTGATCATCTCAACGAGACCGATTTTTTTTTCTCGCTTCAGCTGTTACGACAAGCAAGACGTGCCGTGCTCCCTTAGTTTCTTCTGATAATGTTTAATATTTTTCATTTTTCATAAAAGAAATTATCAGTCAGCAAGATCAAAGGAAAATTTCGTAAAATAGCGATAAATACTTAATAATGAAATATTCTCTCCACTATCTTCTACTAAGAAATAAATAGTGTGTACCCAAGACAGGCGAAGGAAGTCAACTTAGGAGGGCTGTAATTGGATGTAAGGGTACAATATCATTTTTTTTTTATTATCTATGAATTACTGCAGTGTGTAAATTTACAATATAAATTGAAAAAACTATTGAAATATTTTCTATAGAATTATTCGAAAAGGCTTCCTTCCAAAATTTCTTAAATTTGGTGTAAAATGACGGTGGGCATGGATAACAAACAAGCTCCGTTGCAAATTGTTATAAAAACTGGTAAATTTAGAAAATGTTAGTACTGTCGCCTATGGCAGAATAAATAGTTCCGTTTTCCCTACATATCGTTCATGAAGTATAAATAAATATGTCAAATTGAATACAAAATGATTCATTGCTTAGACAGATGAACTGAAATTGAAATTGTGTATTCGGAAGAGTAAAAAAAAAGAAAGTAAATGAAAAGAATGTTAAATTCAAAGTTTCCCAATCCATTGTAAATAAATAAAAATAAACAAGACTCGGTGTTTCGTTTAATAAATAATATTCGGATACTATAAGATACAATAATGTATATGCCTGCTTTCATTAATTTTTGTTGAAAAAGCATAATGAATTTTTGCAAGGCATTCGAGGGAAAAAATGCAAGTTAAAAAGAACACTTTTAACTTGACATTGTGGGCCTATTGATCGATACTAGATCAATTGGCCGTTTCAGAGTCTAAAGAATCATGGGTAATAAAATTGTTCGTACCCCAAAGCGAAAGTAACATCACTTCTTCGGTTGAATTTCCATTGTTTATGACATTTTTAACCATTCACGACGGTTTGGTGTACACTTTTCAAAATATTACCCAGGATGCATTAGATTCTGAACGGAAAATTCAGGTCGTTTAGTACAGTTCTACAAATATGAACCAGAGACTATGATTCACAATCCTGTTTTGCGTTACTATTTCACAAATGATGAGGTAAATACCGAACTTCAAGTCAAATTCGAATCCGAAAGTCCTTTATAACATGTCAAAATCGAATCCGAAAGTCCTTTATAACATGTCAAATTCGAATCCGAAAGTCCTTTATAACATGTCAAAATCAAAAGCTGAAACACATCAAACGAATGTTAAACAACTGTTATATTCCTGACGTGGTACATGCATTTCCTTATAGAAAATGGAGGATTAAACCTGGTTTTATAGCTAATGTAGCTAAACCTCTAAGTATTCTATCAAACAAAAAAAGATCACTTCTTGATACCAAAAAAGTAAAGTGTAGTGTTTAAACAAACGTCTGCTCTTTGGTAGGGTTGTTGTCTCTTTTACATTTTCCCCATTTCCATTTTCAATTCTATTAAAGATGATAGATTTTTTTTCAGAGTAGTTAGAAAGTGTTATTTTCAAAATAGAATGATAGATAAAAGTCCCTGAACATTGTTAAAATTCATAGATTTTATATAAAAAAAAAGCAATAAACAGCACACTTTTTCATAAACTGTACATGGGATAAGCATTATTTTATGAATAGAAAGAAACACTTAAAGATAAAATTTTGAATAATTCAGAAATAGCTTTTATAGAATCATACATTTCTTTGTTTATATAATAACAAGTCTAACATTTAAAACAAAAAGGTTTTTGCATAAAATTAGTTTGGCAAAATTCCTCTGCATTTATCTTATAACTCGGCCATTTATAAAATCCTCATTTTTAAAATTATATACACATGTACAGTATTACATCTTGTTCAGTCTTATGTTTTTTATGTTGTGTGTTGTGTATTGATGTTCGTCTGTTTTTTTGTTGTTGTTTTTTTTTTTAAATTAGGCCATTACGTTGTCAATTTATTTCGAATAATAATTTTGAAATTTAAAAAGAAGATGTGGTATGATTACCAATGAGACAACTCGCCACAAGAGACCAAATGAAACATAAATCAAAAATTACAGATAACCCTACGGCCTTTAACAATAAGCAAGTCCGTTTGGAATGATCCGCCTCTCTTTGATGTGTATGGTATTAGTTTTTAATACTGAACTCAGAGGAAAATTCAAAACGGAAAGTCCCTAATCAAATGGCAAAATCAAATTGACAACAACTGTTATATTCCTGACTTGGTACAGGCATTTTCTTGTGCAGAAAATGGTGGATTGAACCTGGTTTTATAGCGCTAAATCTCTCACCTGTATGACAGTCGCATCAAATTCCATTATATGGTAAAATGGGTAAAGTTGTCAAAATATTGGTACCGCAGTCAATTTTACAGAAAATACTAATGTGATTCAAAACTATACTGTGATGGAGATGATTTTAAGTATCGATATTTTGCATATAATGATTCATGGAAATAGGGAATCAAAACCAAAAAATATGTTAGAGTAAACATATAATATGTCTCAAAGATTGATTGATTAATCATTTATTGTTGGTTGATGAACGTTCAGTGGCAACTATTTCATGAATGTTCAGGACTCTAACAAATAGAAAAAACACACGAGAGGTAGGTCCTGTATCAAAGCCGTCGATGGAGTTCGTTATGAAAATTTAACGAGCCAATATATTATAGTATAGTCAAAGTATTGAGTACCCCTTTATATTAGTTGCTCTGTATACAAAAGTCAAGTATAACGTAAAACGTGCCTTTTTATTTTTGTCTCCCTTTATCCCAATTTTGTAAAATTTAATTTTTGCAAACTAATTTTGTGTTGGGATTTTTTTGTTACTATTTATTACATTATAATTTCAGTACTACCAGAATATATCAAAGACAATAATAGAAGAGATGACTGCCCATCCCGACCTATGCGTGAAGCAGTAAATGCTTTTGGTATTGGCATTTTATGTGTACGTCCAAGCTGTAACTGTTAAATATTGTTTATAAATTACAATGATTGTTAAATGTATTTTGTTTGTTTTATTCTACAGCGTTTTTTTTTTTTTAATATTGGTCTGCTTTCTAAAAATTATCCAATAAATTAGGCAACAATTTGCGTTTAAATACCTACTTAAGAGATGATAAGAAGACACTGCTCCTACTATAACATTTCATATCAAAGAAATCCCCGTTCACATGGTTACAATCTACACATTCAATCATTTATAGGTTGCATTTCTGTAAATATTGACAATCCAATTTCCCATAGTAACTCCTTTTGGGGCTAACACTGTGACACTTTTACTGTGAAGTTTCATGAAAAGTATCATAATTTTTATCCTAGATTAGAAAGTTGGTATTCGCTACTACTGTGTGGCATATTTTAAACATTTACTAAAACACACCCGTGATATCGAGGGTCCGTGACTGAATTAAAGTATATAACTATGCGTAAGCCTTATTTTAGTATTGATATTGTCATCTGCATAATAAAGTCATGCCGATTATAAGATGCAATGTTTTCTCTGCTTTCAAAATCTTAGTGTTTAAATCCGTCTATTTGGAACTTCTCAATTATTGGTAATATTAATTATTTGGAAAACAAACCAAAACAATTACGTCATGCCCGCTAACAAATTGAAAACTGTACCTATACGCCTTTTTTTACGTTCAGATTTTCAGTTTTCATATTATCATCTTAGAAATTCTTACTGATTAAAATATTACAATAGGGAACAATTTGACAATGATTGAATTTAGTAGTGTCAACCCTGCATGTGATTATGACCCGTGTATATAGCGAAATTCGAAATACACCGTTGGTGGTCCGCCTGTCAAATGAGGAACGTAAAGATAAGGCAATAGATAACATGTGAATATACTATTGGTATCGGTATCGGATTCGACACGGAACGTGTTAATTATTGGCAATATTAATTATGTGGAAAACAAGAGGGTCTGGAGTGGTGTCATTTTTAATAAACACCATTGTCCTATATTAGCTATATATTAAATTGAATTCTTTGATTTATCGTTTTTACCCCATGATGGCTGACAAATTGGACCTCGTTGTTTTAGTATTATAGATATAGCCTGATCTTGTTTCAGTTGAAACTTATTCTTAAATGTTATGCTAGCCCTACCTTTACTTTTTACATACTTCAGAATTAATTTTTCACCGCAATAGTTTGTTTTTATGCCAGTAACAGTCCCAAGGTATGTCTCTATGAGATGAATTATATAGATCATATCTGGCGTACCATGAAGAAAAACATTTTTTTTTTAAAAGAGAGTCGACCCAAATTCAATCTTAAATGTTGGATGTTGCATGAATTAGGCTTCTTTCTTGGTTGTGGCTTGTTATATATTTCGTGCATGAATAGGAATTTCTCCTATCGCAATTCACGGAGTGAGATACGGGAAAAGGATATGAATATCTGCATTAATTTGATTGACCTATCAGCATCACAAGACGATATTGCGGCATTTCCATTAGCTATTTGTTAGTTCATTGACGACTCTCAAAGGTTGAGACGATGTACGTTTCGTCTAGGGCACCAAACCATACAAGCAGTCACACATTTCACTTGACAATCTTCTGTGTTGTAAAATTTTGTTACATTCTGAAGAGTACCCCTTGTTATTGTTGGGGTTCGTGTTGCTTATTCTCTAGTTTTCTATGTTGTGTCATGTGTACTATTGTTTGTCTGTTTGTCTTTTTCGTTTTTAGCCATGGCGTTGTCAGTTTCTTTTCGATTTATGAGTTTGTCTGCCCCTCTGGTATCTTTCGTCCCTCTTTGATAAAAGGTTTTAAATAAAGACATCATAGACACCATGAATGAAATTTTGCATTTACGCCAGACGCGCGTTAAATGTGTGATGCTAAAATTTGACACTGGAAATAGACATGCCCTATAAATTGTTTATTTTGGACTTTTTATTAATATTTCGATAAATGTTTTACATGGTTTTAAATCAAATATGAGAATTTGAGTCAAATCGGTGAACATGCATTTGACAGCTAGTGCCCCTTTGAAAAACGTTACTTGAAACGCTCAATAATATTTGCCCTTTTATGTTATTATAATGATGATGATAGGAATTGATGTCCTTTTCATGAGAACAATCTCTATTTTGTACTCATTTTTCAATAGGTAAGTAAGGATATTTGGTATAACTACCAATAAGACAATTTTAAGCAGAACCACCTCCATTAATATGCAAAAGGAATGCTACATAGTCAGCTATCAAAGACCCCACCATGTCGATGTAAATAACACTATTTATTTCGAACATCCGGTGCGTTATTTTTGGTTTTACAGTAGTTATAATAAAAGCTCAAAACCAAAACACTCAGTGTAAAAAATATACAAATATAACGCCTACCCATGTTTAAACGAGTATAGTGGATGACATGACGGAATGATTTTTAATTTCATTTTTTTTGTTTTGTTAGAGGTATTTTTGCTTTGTATCGACCAGATAATAAATCCTTTCAAACTGATTTTTATGGTGAACTGTTAGACCGCTGTCCCATGTTAGAGGAGAATTTTCTCACCTTCAACTAGTTTAACTCGCCACATTATATGTGTATGCCTGTCCGAAGTCGGGTGCTCGCAATTAAGTGTTTGTAGTTGGTTGTGTATACCATTTATTATTTGGAATTTGGCATAAATCAGGCCGTCAGTTTTCTCGTTTGAATTGTTTTAAATTTGTCATTTTCGGGTTTGTATAGCTGACTATGATGTATTGGTTAATCTCATTGATGAATGCCTTACGGTGAACTATACTAGTTGTTAATATCTGTGTCATTTGGTCTCTTGTGGAGAGCTGTGTCGTTCGCAAACATACCACATCTTTGTACTTTATACATTATATAAGAAATTTTGCGAGGCTCGACATTTTTTCGAGAGCTCAACCACTCTCATGACCTGAATCAGTGGTGTACCAGAAAACATTTAGAGCAAACATTTCATTAAAGATCTAGACCGAATGTTATCTGGTTTTTTTTTCTTCAAAATCCAAGATAATGGAGGAAGACACCCTATCTACCTTAAGGTAGTTTCATGATATACAACCATCTTAACTTGTACAATCACAGTTCAAGTTGATCTAGTTATTTGACCAAACCTGCAAATTTGAAGACAGATTTGCAATTTAATGGTTAGAATTATTATTTATATAAAGAAAACTTGATGATTTATAATTGTTTTATTCAAAATATTTAAACAAATATCAAATTTGTACTTAAAGCATATTATAAAACCTATCTTCTAACAATTTATTTGAAAATTCTATCTCATAGAATTTTTTTATGCATACACATGTGTTTTTTCATGAAAAACCTAACCAAATTAAGCCAAATTTCATTTGCTTGAAATTTAATAAGCTTGAAAAATAGCACGGTGACCCATACATTTTATTATATTTTTGAAAAAAACATAGTAAAATCCTCGTTTTGGCAAAGTATTAGAAAATTCTATCTAAAAAAATATATACATTTTGTACTTATGATCTACTTTTTTAACATATATTCTTAATTCACGCCATACTGATTACAGCAATAAGTTTGACACTTCTTGGTTAAGATCTCTCTTACTAAATCTGATGACTGTGCAGTAGAATATTACGACTAATTTATTTTCGTGACATGTAACACAATTTCTTTTTATCTCCTCTGTTTTAGTATATAAAATAGGTAGTTGCTATTTGTTCGGCTAACAAGACGAATTGTACCAGGACTATTTGTCCGGCCAATACATTGTGCATGTCTGTGTGTCAGGGTTACACGTACGTGGTGATTATTTTCCCAAATCCCTCATTTCTTTTTGACCAGATCCTACATCCCACTTTGTTGTTACCTATATTTCATATATTTTGACGAAATTAACTATTAAACTATTAATTAAAACGTGACTTTGTTTAAATAACATTACCGCAAAATGTTTCAAAACTGCTAAATTGAAAACATCACTAATGAAACTTGACAAAATACCAATTATCAAAATGACGTTGTTGATGATAACAACAATATAAAATATATATAATAAATTTAAATCTAAATTAGTGATAATAAACATAATGATGATACTAATATATAATAATGACATCACAACAATACAGAGGATGATAATAATATCACAATAATAAAGGTGTAATACCACTATTGATTTCCCCGAATTAGTCTGCTAAATTTGCACTTTTCAAAAAATATTGCAGATTTATACTTGTTTCAAATAAAGAAATACTTGGCACAAGTCCTGTCCAGTACAATAGAAAACAAATTCACATCATGTTTCATTGCATATAAGAAAATAACCATCACTGGAAGTTAACCAATATCATATTCACCCTTTCTCTTCCAGGGTTTAAACTTTATTTCAAGTAAGCATGTAACTTCAAGTTCCAAACATATTCTCTAGAAACACCAAATAAAAAAATAATAATGGTGCTTTGAAACACTCATGATATATATGTCTGTGACACAGATTTGTTTCACTGGAACGAAATGTAAGATTTTCTACAACTGTCAAATTCAAGAGAATATTTTTTTTTTCGAACCTTCATCGTATACAACCGGATTTGGTGGTATTACACAAAAAGATAATAATAATTATTTCATAAAATCAAGACGATACATTTAAACCAAAGAGCAAAAATCATGATTCAAACTTGCAATGAAAACATTTACTATTGTCTCAAAAAATGTGAATCGAATTTGAAAAATATTTCAAAACGTACTGGGATCAATAATTTCATTAAAAATACCACATAAAGTTATTCTTATTTTTTTTATCAAATGTAGTTGGGGCAGCATTGGCATCTTTGATTGCGTTTTTAGATATCTAAAGACAAGAAGGTCAAAACAAATTAACCAAAATCAAAATCAAAATCAAATTTGACTGAATCTTGAATTCTTTCTTTTTTTCAAGTTACATTTTTTGTTTTGATTTGTTCAACTGCAAACACTCTCACTGCGTTTCTAACGGAAACAAGTAAATCTAAAAAGATATCAACACACTGTATGACAAAAATTACACTGACAACTGTTTTTAAAGATTTAATGGAGTTTGAAAAGTCAGCAATGGTATCACCAGCGTACATTGAAAGGAAAAGCGAAAACAAAAACATGGTAATATCTAATATTAGCATAGCAATTTTTAAAAAAGTAATCATTATCCAATAGCCATGTTTTGTTTCACTAATGTTGTTTCCTTTACAACAGCATACCAGAAAACAAATAAATATGACTACAATTTCAATGATTACAAATATAAAAGTGAGATAAATGTCTAAATAGATTAATCCGTCATAATAAGCAGCCGTAATTGTATGGTTTGTTTCATTTAGAAATATATAATTTTCTGTTGAAAACTCTGCTGTAACAACAAGGAGACCAATAATTACTCGGAAGCAATACACCATCCATAGACAGTTAGCATTTGAATCTGTAACCGTCATTCCTCCACAGCAACATCTACAGCAACAAAAAAACGAAATAATGAATGTAGCGACATCAGCAATATCAAAAAAATTAAACTCACTCATTTTTATTTTAATAGTCGAGGCTCCTTGATATCAAACAATTGCATTGAAATGTTAAGTCTGTTTGCAGAATATGTGTTGTAGATTGTATAAAATACTTTTTATTATGTCTTCTGAAAAAAACAGAATGAAAAGTAATCACAAATACAAATATTATTTCTGTAATAGAAGATCAAGTGTGAAATAACAAGAGAAGTACCAATTGTCATACAATCATAAACACACAAAGAACACGTATTTGTTCGTTGCAAGTACCAGTACTCTGCTGATAATTCTTATATGATTTGCATATCTAAAATATTAGTTATATAGTGTGTTAATGACCGTATACATGTGTGTACAATATGTAACGAATTTATCTTGCCAACTATCATAGTTTGTTGCATTTAGACTAGAGGTGTCTCATTTGCAATCATACCACATCGTCTTCTTCATGTGTATGTGGACAAGCCTGCAAAATAGCTATATTAGGTGCTTGATCATCTATGTTGAATACATTTGTTTGTAGATTGACCCTGCACTCTTTCCACCAACATCGCCAGTATATACCATGAATTCTCCGTCGTTTTTCTCTGGTATTTGAAACCGTTATTAAAACTTTGGCTCCGCGATTCTAGCGATGACCCTACCAGCCTTTTTAGAGATATAATAGAAAAGGGCAGTAGAGTCCTTTATATACCATCTTTTCATGGGAACTTTTTCAACTTACACAAAGATGTTAATTTTAAAACAAAATTGATGTTGTTGACACTTCCTGTATGTTGCATCATCAACTTGGTAACGCACACCTTGCACCGCGCAACGACAAGTATTTCACGTGAAAGTGTGAGATTCTAAAGTAGTTTAAATAGCTTAAATATAGCTTGAAATATGAAAGAATATTTTATTATGAAAATTAAACAAAAAGAATAAATAAAAGAAAAGGGGAATCCGCGACATACGTGTCTGCGACTGTATTTTCATGATACTTTTATCTTCCAACGTTTTTTTTTAAAAGGAACATATATTTTTATAGAAAATATATTGTAAGCATTGAGTTCAAAACCGACCAAAGTCGGAATCGGGGGGGGGGGGGGGGGGGGGGGGGGGGGGGAGGGGATTATCTGTGAAGTAAGTTAAAAAAAAAAACCAATAACGACAGATTAGTTCTGTCGCGTCTCGAAAGCCAGGTAGAACGTCTTGTGCCTGTGATTATTCTAATGTTTTATTCAGAGTCGATATCACTCCATTTACAATTGATTGTGCCTGATGTTTGTCTGCTAGAAAACAATCCTGGTTTAAAAGCTGAGTTGATCTATGCTGGAAGTTAGAGCATATAAATGATGAAGGCATCACATTTGCTGACCAATTATCTTCCCGGTCTGCTCGTACTTTCGAAAAAATAATTTGTACCACAACCACGAACATGTCTTTATATTTGATAGTTAGTGATGTATAATATCCCCTACCGATTTGAGACTGTAAAAGGTCTTCAAACAATCCTTCCGGGTTATTTATAATTACGGATATTTTATTCCTTTGATCAAATCTACTTGTATGGAAGTCTAAAAATGCATTCATAACGCAGATCGTATCTGATCGAAAAAATCAGAGATTACAACCAGTGTATGATTGCTTAGATACTTATAGTACTTGTAGGGCTTTAATTACAAGTGTGAACCCTTATAACCTGTTAAACTATATTTCAACTTTTCCAGCATACACACAACAAATCATGAAGACAACAAATTTTTTCGATACAGACTAAGAAACACGACACGATTTGGAAACCACAGAGACAGAGAATGTTGCCATTGAAAATGTTAGGCTTCTTGAATTCGACTTGTTGTGCAACTGCACCAATGTTTGACCCTGTGAACCATCATTGAATTTGTCTAAACATTACGTCATGCCAGTAACACAACGGATATAGCATTGGGCTTGTCATCTATTATCGGAGTAAATGCTACAACTGCTACATCGGAGACAGACAATTATACTCTAAAAAAGAAACCTGTTCATCAGGTGCTTGTAATTCTATTGTGAACTCTACAGTTACCCTCGTCAAAAAACTGAAAAAAAACCCATATCTAGTCCGCATCACTCCTCTCACCTTAATTCCATAGTTGAAGTTTGTCGAAAGTACCCGATCGTCATGATGGTGCTGCTCTATATTTTGATTTACAATACGTAGTCACATGGGCTAATGATGCTTTTATATTACAAAAGCAAAAGATCCCAAAATAAACGCATGATTTGTTCTGGACTATAGTCATAGACGTCAACTGGACGTCAACTGGATTTGTTTGAAATTTAGTCTTGGTAATTCAATGAAACGTGTTTTTTCCATCTAATATCTCGGTGTTTATGTCATTATTATCGGAATCCTCTTGAACCAACAGATCTCTTTTTGAAAAGGAAAAAAAAACCTGGGATGTGTCAATCGCTACTGATACGACTGATTGTATGGTTTGCAACACAATTCAATATATGAAACGCAAAACTATTCGATTTCAAAATTTTGATGATGCACATAGACTCAAACTCGTGACAAAAAAAATCTAAGACTAAGATAAAAAGGCGTAAAGATACTACAATATAAACAATAAGTTAAAGTCAAAATTGTCTTCATACTTTCTCTTAAGCCTCGGTCACACCTTACCGGATAGCTCGAACGGACGACTAGCGGATAACTTTTTTTTCAATCCGTTCATGTCCGTTAGACGTCCGTTTTTATTCGTTAGACGTCCGTCCATATCCGTTGCATGTCCGTTAAGCGTACGTTTTATCCGTGAACGTCCGTTCTGTCCGATGGAAAATTTTGAGCATGTTAAAAACTTTTAACGGACGTCCAACGGATAAAATGTCCGTTCAACGTCCGTTAGGCGTCCGTTTTGTACGGTACTCGTCCGTTTCGTTTCCGTTTTGTATCCGTTACGTGTCCGTTATACATTCGTTGGAGGTCTGGAAGATGCATTCACCAACGGACTTCTACCGGACAATTAATGGATAAAACGGATGTTGAACGGATGAGAAACGGACTTCTACCGGACGTATAACGGATAAAACGGATGATGAACGGATCTGAAACGGATAAATGCCAATTGAAAATTTCGCATCAGAAATGCCAATTATTGGTATGTCAGATTTCTTAAGGTTCATGAATTCTTATTATTCATAATCGATCTCAAAGTATAGGCATGTCTTCACCATCAAGCAGTTCTTTTTCAGGCCAGACACTACCCTTTGGCGGAATTTTAAAGAACAAACCAAAACCAGCTACACAGAAACATTTTGAATATTTGTGCAATTTACATGTATTATTATTGTCGCCTTTGATTTTTCCGTATATCTTGTTCATCCGTTTTATCCGGTACGCTTCCGTTAGGTGTCCGTTTTATGCGTTACTCGTCCGTTGGATGTACGTTCGACATATGTTCTGTCCAGTACGTGTCCGTTTCTCGTACGTTGCATATCCGGTGTGTGTCCGTTATGCATCCGTTACACGTCCGTTTTATTCGGTCAGTACATCAACAGACAAGACTGTCGTATTGCTCATGTTATTACAAACCTAGTAAATAGTATTATTCGGAAGGTCACATTCGTCAAAGGGAACGGGGATGAAGTTACGACATAAGGAAAATATCCGATATCATCTGTGAAACGGATATTCCATAACGGTCCACCAAAGCTGGATGGCGTCCGTAAAATGTACGAATGGATGATTTCAACTTCACCATTTGGAACGCTTGATTTTATAGCTTAACCATATATCAGACCATCATGATAGGAAAATACAAGCCCGGGAATGTCGTATCAATTGGGAGATATATAATCCGTATGCAGGTGGTGCTGAAATCGTGCTACATAGAATATTGTAGAAATGGAAAGTACACAATTAGGAAGCTGAACTCATCTCTTTTGTCTTAATTTTTGTTTTCAACCGACCCTCATCAATTTCTAGATGTTAGCCAAGATATGAGGCAGACTTAACTGTATCTGTTGTATCCTCTATCTCTAGTTCGATTGGTTAGATGCGTTCACCATACTGTGGATTAATTTTTGTCGAGCCTTCGACTTTTGTCGAAAAAGCAAGACTAAGCGATTCTACATTCCGTCGTCGTCGGTGTCGTTGTCGTCGGCGGCGTCCACAAATATTCACTCTGTGGTTAAAATTTTGGAAATTTTAATAACTTTTTTAAACTATACTAAATTACGTCCAAACGTGGACAGAAGCTTGTTTATGGTCAAAAGATAGTATTCAGAAGTAAATGTTGTAAAAATAAAATTCCATTTCTTCCGTATTTTACTTATTAACGGACTTAGTTTTTCTGCCGGGAAACATTACATTCACTCTGTGGTTAAAAGTTTTAAAAATTTTAATAACTTTCTTAAACTATCCTAGGTTTGTACCAAACTTGGACAGATGCTTGTTTATGATCAAATATAATATACAAATAAAGTATATTTAGTAAAAAAATAATTCCGTTTTTTCCGTATTTTACTATTAAATGGACTTAGATTTTATAGCCAGGAAACAACACATTCACTCTGTGGTTAAATTTTTACAAAAATTAATAACTTTCTTATACTACTTTTAATTTGTACTAAACTTAGACAGAAGCTTGTTTATGATCAGAAGCTAGTATTTAGAAAGAAATTATGTTAATATTTAGTACTTGTGTATCTGTTTAAACTTTTTTAATTTATTAATGGACGTAGGTTTTCTTCCAGTTAACATTATATACAGTCTGCAGTTAAAGTTTTTAAACATTTATTAGATTCATAAACTATCCTGGATTTTTACCAAACTTGGACAGAAGCTTCTTACAATCAAAAGATAGTATCAAGAGGAATATTTTTATTGATTTTTTTCCTCATTTTTATTGAGCCTCTGATTTTCAGCAAAAGTAGGCGAGAAACTGAATTCCGCGGAACCCTTTCAAATTTTTATACATGAGTACCAATTTTCTTGGATTGAAAAAAAACGTGCATATTGGTGGATATTTAATTTCGTGGTTTTGACGAAGTCTGCATACATTCCTTAGAAAATTTGTAATTCATTGAACGTTTCAATTGGTGGTTCCCCTGTACCCTCGAAGTTTACCAAGTTGATACCCAACGATAATTAATGAATTCACAGTAGTCAACAAATAGATATAGGAAGATGTGGTGTGAGAGCCAATGAGGCAACTCTCCATCAAAAGTTGGAATTATTTAGTGAGAGAAAATTCCTATACAGCGGAGATTAAAGTGAAAGGTTAATGTTTACTTCTTATCTTTTTTCATAAGAAGGTCCTGTATGAAGTCAGCTTCATAATAATAAAGGAACCAATTCGAAAGAAGAGGGACAAAATCAGTTCCCATTGGAATGCCGATAGTTTGTTGAAAAACACGTTCTCCAAACGTAACAAATATGTTGTCAATCAAAAAAAGAATCAAGCATCTTGATAATGTCAGTTTCTTTTTTCCTTTTTTTCAAATGTGACAACTGAAATTGACCTATCACCGTGTTTCTACTAACACGAGCAACACGACGGAATCCACATGTTGAGCAGGGTCTGGTCACCCTTCAGAATCATATTAGGTCATTCCATTTGTTTTAAGGAGTTCATGTAGCTTAGTGTCTCGTTTTCTATGTTGTGATTGTACAATTATGTTTGACATTTGAATTTTTCTTCCCTTTTTTATGCCAAATGCATTGTCATTTTGTTTTCGTCAAATGAGTTTGAATGTATTGCTAAGACATAATAAAGGCGTATCGGCATTAGATATTATTTAAGATAAATAAAATCTGTTATTAGTTTTTTGTACAATTCTATAATTAGCTAGTTTAGTATTATAATCAACAAAATATTAGAAGTATGTATATAAATCTAAGAGCTCAATGATAAGTAAAATTTCGGTAAGTTATGTTAAAGCTGCAAAAGCTTTTTTAGTGTTTCATTCAGAAACATTCCATCTGGATCACACTCAGATTTCTTCAGCTGCTCCTTAAACTCGTCAATCTGACCTTTCATGCGCTGTAAAATCAAAAGATAGAAAAATCAGTGGAGGGTAGAATTTTTTAAAAATCACATAGTTGTCTTATTTAAAGGGATATTATGATAAAAATAAGGGTGTTGGTGGGGTGAATAGAGAATAATGCAGTTCATTAAAATATGAACCAAATGCACTTAGTTTATCAACATTTACACATACAATAACATGAATAAAGTTATTGTATTACTCCAAGCTACTTGCTTTTCAATTTTCCCCATTTGTAGTCAGTATATATTTGTATTGACTTTTAGAGTATTTATAATTTCTAATTCTTAATCTAATGTGGGTTATGACAAAATATGTTTTAAATTAGTAGAGACCAACGCATGCGTATGTCAATATGTTGGTATTTGAATCTGTCTATGATAGTTGCTCCACTGATGAGACTTGAGTGGATGAATCGCAGGTCTAGCGTACCAAATCATAATTTTGCAAACACTATGTTTCATACAGTGGTTGTAGTTCTTTGATGTATGTCATACTTCTTTTCATTTCATTGTTGTTTCATAATTCTGGCTGTTCATTTGGTTGCTTTTTTCCCCTGCTTGATTTGTTTCACATATTCATCCTATCAGGGCCTTTTAAACTAACTACATGATTTTTGGTTTATATTTGAAGGTCGGAAGGTGACAAATTGTGTAAAGACACTTTGTTTCGTTCTGTTACATAAATTTCTCATGGTCATCTTTCAATATCGTCTTATTTTATAAAAAAAAAAATATATATATATTGATCCGTCTTTATTTTTGTAAACTTAAATTAGTTAATTGTAATGTCGTTCATGCATTTCTAATATTAATCAAATTACAATTTGTAAAATCGTGTATTGTGCCAGATATTTATGAGACAAAAAAAAACGTTTAAATGTTGTGCTTAGTTATATTTTCCATCTTATGTTTTAAATAACTTAGCATTTGCATTCTTCATTAACAATAATAACACTTTAGCCAAATTTTGCATCTAGTTTTAATTCGTACCTCGTTAATATGCTTGTTTATTCCAGGGATAAAATCCCACTGTTTGGCTAAATGAGGAACACCGTCTAACTTCATCCATTCTAGTGCTACTTCTTGGCAAAACTGTTCCCATTCATCGGTGCGGACAACGCTGATGACTTCTACGTAAAGCACGTGACGAGATCCATTATAAGCAGGGTTTCCTATTGAAGCAGGACAAAGAAGTGCGTCGCTAAACAAAAAATGCCATTTTAGAATTAGAAATATAAGACATATAAACATGATAAAAGGACTAATTTAAGACAAGAACACAACTGAATAATTTATACTATCTTATAAGGACAAGAAATCTGAATACCTGATCGGTTTAAAAAGAAATGAGTATTGATATTTCACTTATTGCACAATTCTTAAGTTCAGACAACTGTTTACAACTGAAAAGCAAACGATATGGGTTATCCATCCGACAAAAGATCAGTACATACACAGCAAAAAACAAACAAAAACAAACAAACAAACAAAAAAAAAAAAAACAAACAAACAAACAAAAAAAAAAAACAACAAAACAATCAAAAAAAAAAAACAAACACAAAAATCAAAGGAACAGCGTTTTTTTGTTGTTGCTGCTCTTTATTTCAAAGCTTGAGCGAAATTCTTTGATCACAATTCTTGGATAGACTTTGTTAGATGTAACCCCGATTATAGAAAGGTTGATAGTACTGAATTGTTTTTGCGTCATGATATTTACCTATAACCCATCATTCGCATTTCAAGTGCGATGTTCAATGGATACTCCCCTTTTTCTTTGTGACGTTGTACTTTGAGAACTACGACTTCGATAATCTTCTTCACTTGCTGATAATTCTTCAAATCGAAGGCAAATTCCATGTCATACATAGGAGCCATGCGAATGTGCTGTCTGTGAAAAACGTGATATTATAAGATTTCAAATACACATCAGTTGAAAGAAAGAGAACATGAACATCAATGTAAGATAAAATCAATTATAAATAAGCAAACCATTAACATATTTTTTAGCAACTTATTTCGTGTACTAATGTTCTTTTATAAGTCTTCGTAAGTATCAGCCATCGTTTTTTGCATAGTGATAAAGATAATAACACTATGTTTACTCCAACATCTCTATTTTTAAATGACCTTTCATGTCTGTTTGTTTTGTTAACAACATTATTGTCAATATAATGGATTTTTTTACTGTCATATAATTGAGAGGTTAAGTTAGCTATAAACCAGGTTGCACCCACCATGGTCTACATATAGAAATAATGTACCAAGTCAAGAATATGCCAGTTGTGTTCCATTCGTTTGATGTGTTTGATTTTGCCATTTGATAAGGGAATTTCCGTTCTGGATTGTCCTTGAAGTTCTGTATTTTTGTTATTTTACTTTCTAACATGTAAGTTGTTTTAATCAAACTAAACAATAAGAACAGATAACCTTTTGCATTTGATATTGTATGGTTCGATCGACTTATAAAATGGTTTTAAATGAAGAGAGTCGGTTTCATGTAATTACAAAAATTGAATAAAAACATATTCAATGTTCACATTTAGACAATTATTATGAAGAACAGGTGTAGATAAACGCAAGCTGCACACATTGTGACGTTGTTTCTGTTTTATTTTAGACATTCAGACGTCGCTGATATTGTCTGCTCACGTCTTACAGTAACGATAGAATTACGGAGCAACCGATCAAGGTGATATAGGCAAAGATGGACAATAATTTTGTTTTACCTGAAATGAACAGCGTTTGGAAGTTCCTGATGGATGGGATCGGTAGGATATATGAGGTTCTTCAACATGGTAAACGATGACCACGAAAACAGTGGAGTTATAGAAGGATTTTCGGCTAGTGTTGGCGACATCAAGTAAAGAGATTCCTCGGATATCAAATCAATCGAGTCTTTCCTGTTGTAATAATCCTTCTGTTTTATTTCTACATTCTTTCCATTCCCTACTTTATTTATAACTCTGACCCAGACTTCATCATCATCGGGATTATATGTTACGTTACTCCTTTCTGAATTGAACGGAAACCAAAACAACTCCACCGACATGTTCTCCTCAAATAATGTATTCAATTGTTCAACATCGTAGAATATATCTTTTAATTTTCTGTATTGGTTTTCTACTTTAACGATGTCCTGTTGCTTGAGTTCAATAGTCATGTCATATATAACTCCAAAACATCCAAAGTTGGCCTGTATCGCTTTAAACATTTTGTTATCATCACGTTGAAAGGTTTTCAGATTTCCTTTTGCGTCCATTATACGCATTTTGACTATATAGTCACTAGGAGCCTTTACATCATAGCCTACACCCTAAATGAACACATATATAATTGGATATTCAAATAATAAAATATGGCAAGGGTATCAAGATTAATCAACCTCATTACATTACTAAAAGACAAATTGATGTGCAATATATATACTTTGAAAACAGCACAATGTTGATCCGTTTTTTTATATTCTTAAAACAATGTTTTAATAAAAACAACTGTGTAACACTACGAAACGTGTTTTAAAAAATATTGTCAATCCCAAATTGAGGAAAAAATTCTGTTAAAGCAGAGGAGAAAACAAAATATTCCGAATCCAGATTTCCCAATACCTTGTAGGGTTAAATTATGAACAGAATTATGGATTGATATTAAGTTAAATTATGTACTCCTCGATAAAAACGTGATACGATATCACATGTTTAGGTATTTAGAGAGAAGATACCGTCGTATTTCATTTAAAGTATTCTATAGGGGGTCAGTGGTGAACCGTATTACGAATTTGTCGCAAACCTGAAATATTTGTATACAAAGCTATCTATAAAAAGCAATGAAATATAAAAACGCTAATCGATGACATTACCACTTAAAATAAACATGACGTCATGTACCCATATGAAATATGCTAACCCCATCCAGGTCCATAGGCGATCAACGCGTGCTGGCATTAACCATACATTACGACATATTAAAGCCGAGATGCGATAAATAAATGCAACAGTAGTATACCGCTGTTCGAAACTCACAAATCGATAGAAAAAAACAAATCCGGGTTACAAACTAAAACTGAGGGAAACGCGTGAAATATAAGAGGAGAACAACGACACAACATTAAATTTAACGCACACAGAAACGAACTAAGCAGACAAAATCCGATGAGAATAACAGATATAACATCAAAACTAAACACATTAATTTGGGATAAAAAAGTACCGTGACACGTCTTATAGTAATGTGAATTCACACTCAAATATGAGAGGAAACAAACAACACAACAGAAACACAACGTTAAAATGTAACACACACAGAAACGAACTATACTATAACAATGGCCATTTTTAAAAATAATATGTTTAAGTACATTTGTAATACTTACATGGCAACCTGTTGCTACAACACTAATCATCTGAACAACTTCTAGAATAACATTTGCAGGAATATTCAACTTTTTCTCTAATTGAAATTCCTTGAATTGACGTGTCGTCACACCAGCCATAACGTCTACATGGTTTACTGTACCCTGAATTATAATAGTTCACGTATGACACAAACACACACGTTTCACTGTGGTGTAATTGTACTTATTTAGACGTACATAACCTGTTTAAACGAAATCTGTACTACTTTCATGTATGCGTCATTTTGGTCTCTTGCGAAGAGTTGTCTCATTGGCATGAACACCACATCTTCTTTATATCTATAATATGATAGTGGTGTGACATTTTCAATGTTCATGATTTGAATAGTTGATTTTTGTATACTTTTAAGAGAAGACTAAAATCTTTATTTTTTTTTCTAGAAAGTCTTATGAAATGAATTTGGGTCATTTCACAGGAATGTATCGGTTTATGCATTTGTTGTGACTTTGATGTTGTTATCGATGATTAGATATATCAGTAATTGCATAACTCAAGAGAACGTTTTCTTTGTTGTTGTGGTAAGCATCTCCTTTTTATCATGAAAGCTGAAAGGTGTGAAAAAATTGCTCTTGAGTTTCCGTTCTAATTGAAAATGTGTAAATTAACTAGCTAACGCGAATTCAAAAAGGGTAGATCATTGAATTGAAGATTATTGCATCAATATGTATTTAAACATTTTATCCACTTAGTTTTGATACATAAGTCATTGTGTTAGTCTCAGTCTTAATTAAACAATGGTTTGCCTTGCTATATTATTTGTTATTGTAACGTCGAACCATCTGAACATTGGGAAAATCGGAATAACTGATAACTCGGAAGGTGTATTCACCTCCAAAGTGAATTACCACTATCCGGAAGCTGAAGTAGTCTGGTAGTGGATTTATTGTGAACGAAATGTCATGTTTGACCAATTAAAGGCCAGTTTATTCTCAAACCATGATATTTTTATGACAACCATAATCGAAAATTTAAATGCGAATATGTATATTTAAGAAGATATAGTTGAAAGAAGGAAAACAAATGGGTATCGAGAGGATAATAAAAAAAAAATATATATCATACATTCTTCTTTATTGATATTTTTCAAGTGACAAAATAAATGAGTACAAATAAGGATAACCGCTGTGTTTTTTTGACTCCCTCAAGCAATTACTATTATGTAGGGTGAGAAAATATGCAAATCAAAAATGCAATAACATACACTACCTATTGTAATGAACTAGATGAGCATTTTGAGAATTAATTGACTTCTGTGATTCTCTAGGCCTAATTTCATATATAATAACATAACTGATATCTAACATTAAAGATCTGAGAGAAAATTTTATTCAATATGTAAGATGCAACACTACTCACAGGAGATATTCTAATTCTGGAACCATCTTCATAATCGCTTTTTATGTTTTCCATGTAAATAAGTACGTTGTTCCTGTCTGAAAATATTGGCGACCAGCTATGTCCACTACCAGCACATCTTACACTCAACTTTTCCTCAGATGCCACTTTGAGCAATCGTTTTAACTGGTCTAATGTCATGGGAACGGACGCAATAACTGGAATAGTTTGTGTCTGTCCCCAGTTTCGAAAAGTCTCTATCCATACAGGTGGATTGTTTTCAATCGCTTTTTTAAATCTGTGAATTATCCATTTAATATCGTCCTTAAAAAAATAACTGTTTGGTAAGTTCTATAGATTTGGTGATTTCTCATACCTTGTAGTATCTTATCATACATGCTTAAATCCCTTAAGCCAACGAGAATATGTAACAGTATATGGTAAATAATTTGAGGCAGTTAAAAATATGTATAAAATTTTGTAATTTTTCTTTTTCTTGTCAATACTTTTGTGGTTCAAATATAATGTTTGTTTTTAGTTTTTTTTTTCTTGTCTCACTAAACAATTAAGTTGGTGCTTGTTAGAAAATAGAGTTTTCGGTTAGAAATATTAACAAAAAAAACCCACATCCTTACAGAATTTGTCTTAATAGTGCATCCGTTGTCGTTAATACCTCAATCTGTAAATTATTCAGCACCTTTAGTGAACTCTAAACGATAGCGAGCATCATCTGTAACAGATCTAGAGTCACAGTAAAATATATTTTTCTGTAATCGAATAAAACTTCCTTCATATAGTGGCTGATACATGTATATAAAAGTAATCTTGAAAGTAATTCTTTTTAACTATACCTTTTTTAGAAAGGAAATATCAACTATTGTAATTTTCTCTGCAGGGCTAATTCGGTGTGCCAAAGAATCTTCTGCACTGCCCTCTGTAGGTATAGCAATACGGTTTCCCTGTTGTGCTTTCTCCAAACAATCTTTCAGTTGTTCTATACTATCTGGTATCACATGTAAAACCTACACGAAGAGCAAAACAGTTAATTCAAAATGTTCAAACTAAAGTGAAAACCTAGTACATTTTGTTAATTATTTGAAGAGGATACATGTATATTCTTTCAGGATACAAAGTGTATTTTGGAACACGTATTCATTTCAGTCGTGTAATCGTGCACATTATGTCAAACAATCACGCTTACAAAACCTCTCACTTGCAGCAATAAACTAATTGCACCGGCAATGGGATATACATTTCCCAACTCATTCGGTATCTAAGAGATCACATCTGCTACCCGTACTTAAAACAAAACGCTTCCAGTGACTGAACAGAAAGTTGATAAGTAAAGGTTATGTCAAAGAACGTCTGTCTTTTTAGATACCAATACCTTTTTGGTAAATATTCCGTGTCAACTTCACAGATAATACATGATAGTATTGAGTTATATATTCTAGATAATGATATTGTTTATCATCTCAATTACGTTTTAATGTTTCCATTTTTAGTTCTTTTTTATTATATTTATGACGTGATTGTGTTATTTGAACTATGCTCAATATTGAAGTCGTGACTTTCAATTTTAATCATTTACTTTATGTATATGCCATTCTGTTTTCCTTGTTGAAAAAAGTAAAATCACAAAAATACTGAACTCAGAAGAAAATCAATTCGGAAAGTCCCTAATCACATGGCAAAATCAAATGACAAAACACATAAATGGACAAGAACTGTCATATTCCTGACTTGGTACAGACATTTTCAAATGTAGAAAATGGTGGATTAAACCTGTTTTTATAGCGCTAAACCTCTCACTTTGTTGACAGTCTCATCAAATTCCGGTATATTTAAAACCCACAGATGTTTGTATTTGTAGTGATTCAGATTATATAACAATTATATTGACTGCCCTATTCGAGTTGTTGACGTTCTTGCCTATTATGTATGTTTGTTTTGCTGACACATTGTGGTCAATATAATGGAGTTTAATACGACTGTCCTACAAAGAAGGTTAGAAAGCTTTTAATTTTACCATTTTATAAAGTATTTTTCGTTTTGAAATTCCTTAGGAGTTCGGTATTTTGCTATTTTAGTTTTGTACATGATAGTGCATTAAATTTCCATTATCTTGACAACAATGTGTAAACAAAACCCACAAACAAAACTGTTACAAGTAAAAATGTCAAAAAAGGCGCAGCATGTAGCAATGTGTTATAATCTTAATCAATATAAAAACAAACAATCATGACAACAAAGAAAAACTAAATGAGATATAAATAAATCACATCATAATCAAATAAAGACTAGAATGCATACAAAAAGGACGATAGCACAACAACGAAATGGCGGGATGTATGAATACAGACACTAAAAGGAAGATACAATGTACCAGTATGCACGCCAGACGTGCGTTTCGTCTGCATAAAACTTATCAGCCCAATAGTCAACACTTTGGTGTTGATATGAATATCAAACATGTGGTCATTTTCATAAATTTCTTGTTGACAAAACTTTGATTTTTTCGAAAAACTAAAGATTTTCTAATTCAGGCATAGATAACCTTAGCCGTATTCGCCAAAACTTTTTTTGGAATTTTGGATGATTCTTAGTGCTCTTCAACTTTGTACTTGTTTGGCTTTATAATTACTTTGATACGAGGGTCACTGATGAGTCATATGAAGACGGAACGCGTGTCTGGCGTACTAAATTATAATCCTTGTATCTTTGATAACTATCTACACCACTGAGTCGATGCCACTGTTGGTGAACGTTTCGTACCTAAGGGTTTTACCAGTCTAGTAGTCAACACTTCGATGTTGACATGAATATCAATTATGTGGTCATTTTCATAAGTTTCCTGTTTACAAACCTTTTGAATTTTTCGAAAAACTATGGGTTTTCTTATTCAGACTTAGATTACCTTAGCGGGATTTGGCACAACTTTTTGAAATTTTGGATCATCTATGCTCTTCAATTTTGTACTTTTTTGCCTTTATAATTTTTTTAATATGAGCGTCACTTATGGGTCTTATGCAGACGAAACGCGCGTCTGGCGTACTAAATTATAATCCTGGTACCATTGATCACTAGTATCAATGACTCTTAGATCAAAAGCGCTTCAAAGTCAAACCAAGTACAAAATTCAAGATCGTCGAGATTTAAAATTCACCAAAGGTTGTACTAAATACGTCTTTGGTAATCTTAGGAAATCCTTATCTTTTCGAAAAATGCAGTATTTTGCAAACAGTAGATTTAAAAATATTTACCATATATTTGATATTGATATCAACACAAAAGAGCTGACTACTTGGCTGGTGATACCCAGAAGGAATATGACAAAGTTGTTTTCAATTCGTATGGGTTTTGATCTGACGTAAATTCCACGGTTAGAGATAAGAGACCTTGTAAATAATGTAACATAGTAGCAGTCGATTAAACTATCGACATCATAAAAACTTTTATCTTTAGATATATTGAAATCATCCTCCTGGTTTACTGTTTTACAACTTACATTCTGCGTAAAACCCTTATCTGCCATTTCCAGTTTATGTCTGAAAAAGGAGAAGAAAGTGGTATATGATTCAGCAAATAAGTAATACAACGAACACGCACAGGAAAATATTCAATACGAAAACAGAAGTCACTGCATCATCATCGAACAGAAGAGACAACTAGTGGATTTGTAAAACACATGTAGGTAGTATTTTGCCGATTTTTTTTTAAAAGTGTATGTATATAGAAAATAATTTAGTAGACAGAGAAAAAGATTCATCTGAAAAAATATTAATCTATTTTGATCTGAAAAGCTCAAACTGAACAATACACACAAGGCAAGAGGTTTTGTCATTTTCTACCTTTGTGGCAACAACAAAAGAAGAAAACACTGTAAACAGTAAAAATAACTAGAAAAAATTACAATGTTACAATCAATTGCACGCAATAATGTCTGAATTTAGAATGTCCTGTTTTTTTCTAGTAATATTTGCTGTTTTCTTTTTTTATTTGTTGTTGATTGATTCGTGTTATTTATAACTGCTAAATATTTCTTCAATCTTATTTTAACTTGATTCCAAGAGCGATCTTTTCAACTTCAATTCACCATTGTCAATGTATCTTCTGCTATTAATTTTACGTTGGTTAAGAGCATGCAAAATATACAGTTACTCCAAAGGCCCTATTAAGTCATAAATACAACACATACTTGTATTTAAAAGTGTTTTATTTTTATAACAAAATCACTTCTGTAGCTGGTTATCGATCAATGATCGTTATAGAGCACGGGTCAGGGCAGTCTATGTATGCAACGCAGACATATCAGACAAAGATGTATTATCTAACAAGTTTTAGTCATAAGTTTGGAAATTATTTTATTGACCTTCCATCTTTGAAATGACATTTGGTTTTATTGTCCGAAGCGCTTTCCTGAACTTTGATAAATGGAAATCATTTCCCAAAAAAAGTTTGTAAAAATTTTAAAGCAAACTTATATTAAGAAGATTTCCCAAATATTTTTCCAAAATTGCTTGTGTTTTCTTTTAACATAAGGTATGTCTATCCAATGGGTAGAAATGTCAAAGAAACTGACATTTTGGGTAAATATCTAACAACTCTAACCCCATTTATCTCTAAAAATTGCACATGAAGGTATATGTGTATTACATATATGAATTGACTAGGTAGAAAATACCTTGTATGCAAATTGTCGTTATAAAATCACCGTGGGAACAAAACCGTATCGTATAACCCTAAGATATGATCTACAGAAATTGTCAGGTAAACAGGATATAATGTCGGTCAAAAAGGATATTTGAACTAATAATACTTACTGTAGTATCAAGTTAGTATATTCTTATTGGGAAAGTTAAAAGTAGTATTAACAAGATTCTTTTCTTTATTAATACAAGTAGAAAGAAGAATAATAATTATTTTTCATTCATTATGTTCACGAACTACATATATTGAATTTATATTGAGTACTTTTTAACACTTTTGCTTACTTACTGCTTATTTCAAAACAAATCTTTTAATTTAGAAACAATAATTGAAGAAGCAATTTGTACGAATGACTACACAGAGGACTTAGATCTTATTTTAACAGACGACACGAATAATGACATCATTGAAGTAAGAGATTAGTATTTTAAACGTAACGAAAAAGCGTTGATGCATAAAACATTCAAAAAGCATCAAATTATTTCACTTTTGTTTTGCTTTGGATAATTCACCTACTTAAATATTGATAACAAATTATGTTATAATTTAAAGGTACATACCTGAACGTGTATTAGATAAAGAACAAAGGTAACAAAAAGCATGCGCATTAAAGCTTTTGCCGTATAGTTTTTTACTGCTTGAGTAGTCAGGTCAAGTCCGATGCTAATATCGAGGACCTTGACCTGACTACAAATGTTGAAAACTATACGGCTGGTTGTTTCCATCCCACTTCTTTTGTTACTTTTGTTTTGTATCTGACTTGCACGACGTTTTAAAATATGAAATAAAAAACACATTACATTTAAAAGACGACTGCGTCATTAAAAGAAGTAAACACAAACAAAATTTGAATACCGGTTTATGTATTATGATGTTTGAAAATATTTTTTCTTAGGGTGCATTTCTTTCTAACACAAACGATGCAAACGACTAAGCACTAAAGATGCGTCTACAGTTTGTCGCTCGTCGTTTGTTAGTACAAACGCTACATTTGTTTCTAACTTGAACTTGATTAAACTATATTTTTTTTCTACGTTTGTAAAAAATCTGTTTACCAACTACATGTGCATGCATAATTGAAAGTTCAAACAGGGTCAGTAAAGACTTATTATAAACGTTGTATTTGTTTCTTCTTTTGTAGCGTTTAGAAAACAATACCACACGCCGCACAACGTTTACCAAATTTTGGTTAGAAAGAATTGCAGCCTTAATAAAATTAGGAACTTTGCTTTAAAAATTTGCGCTTCCTGAATTTAGGCGCTTTGTTTGAGTCAATTTATTGCTTATTTCGTTTATTCATATCAGTTGGGTAGCGGTAGTCTGAAAAGTTAAAAGGGAGGGTGACTTTGATATTACCGTTGCAAGCAAAAAAGATTGAAAATAATGAAATAAAGAACAAAGGTCTAAATATAAAATTGCCTGTTTCCCTTTTTAAAGGGGATAACATGTAATAAAAAAACAAAAACTACCATTTTATTTTTTTACTCCCAAATCTACTTATTTTGAAATAATTTTTTTTACTTTGATTCCATGCTCATTATAATTAGAATGATGTAATATTTGAGCTTATGTTCTCTCACTAAACAATTCAAAATTCGGTGACTATGCTGAACGCATCCTTCCTAACGAACTAGAGATAAAAGATATAACAGATACAATTAATTATCAATCTGCATCATATCTTGACTTATATATAGAAATTAACAATGAAGATTGCGTTGAAATAAAAACATTACGACAAAATATCTAATGTCAGCTTCCAAATTGTGAACTGTCTATTGCTCTATAGCAACAACTGAATATGGAGTATATATCTCGCAGTTGATACGATATTCCCGTGGTTGTATGTTCTATCAGTATTTAGTTAATATATATTTACTGCTCACAATGCAAGGAAGCTTTGAAACCTAGGGTTCCATGTTTAGTTAAGTTGCACGCATCCTAAGTATGCAGACGCCTGTTCGAGTTGGTTTACTGTTATGGACTATCTTTTTCACATATGACGACGAATACATTCTGATTGTTGTAACCACAATCCAGTCCTCTATATCCTGAATGTGACATATCTATATAAACGTATGACAAGGTTTGTATTGATAAGATCAAACCAACAGGTGCTGCATGTTATTCCGGATATGTTTATCCTTCCGGAGCACATGAGATTTCTATGGTTTTGTGTTGTTTAATCGATGTTGTGCTTTGTCATTTTTTTGCCATAACATTATCAGCTTATTTTTTTAATTATGTGGTTGATTGTTAATAGGTATAAAAAATTCCAAGCTTACAATTTTATACGACAGATGCGCGTTTCGTCTTAGTAAGAATTATCAGTGACCCATTGAGGACCCAAAACTTCAAAAAATTTGGAACATACCGCTAAGATAATCTTACCTCGGATAAGAAAATCCTTAAGTGTTTCGAAAAGTTCATACATTTGTAGACAGGAAATGTATAAAAACGACAATATAATTGATATTCATGTCGACTCTGAAGTGCTGACTACTGGGATTGTAAAACCATCGGTGACGAAACGTCCAATAGTAGTGGAATCAACAGAGTGGTGTAAATAGTTAATACAGGAACAGGCTTATATTTTAAATCGCCAGATTCGCGTTTCGTCTTGATAAGACTCATCAGTGATTCTCAGATCTAAATAGTTAATGCCAAACAAGCAAAAAGATGAAGAGCATCGAGGACCCAAAATTGTGCCAAATACAGTTAAGAAAGTCTATGTCTGGAATAAGAAAATCCTTAGTATTTCGAAAATTTCATACTTTTGTAGAGAGGACATTTACAAAAAATGACAATGATGTGTGTGTACATACGAAAATAACTATGTATAAAATTTAAATCCATTCATTTACAGAGAAATGATTACTTTTGTCATTAAGGCTAACCCAGAAGTAATCGAATGACAAGTTGCTGAAAACAAGTTTTGTTTAGCACCTTTAACCACTTCCCATTATAATATAACTACAGGTTATTGATAAAGAGAAAAATCACAAAAATACTGAACTCCGAGGAAAATTCAAGACGGAAAACCCTAATCAAATGGCAAAATCAAAAGCACAAAAACACTTAACAAATGGATTACAACTGACATATCCCTGACTTGGTACAGGTAAGGGTGTATGGTTCGTGCATACTATTGTTACACAAAACATAGTAAAAAAAAATGAAGCACTACATGTATATCAAACACTTTCCCAGTCCGGACTCATCTTTATTTTTAAACTGACAAAGGTATAGTTAATCATTTTTATATAATAGAGATTGATTTGAGAATTGAAATTGGAAATATGTCAAAGAAACGGCAACCCTGCCAAACAGCAGACAACAGCCGTAGGCAACCAATGGGTCTTCAACACAGCGAGAAAATAGAGGTATATTTTATATACTGGTAGCATTAATGTAATTAATTAAGATAGATATAAATATCAAATGCAATATAATTATGTTTAATATTTGTCAATTTTGCAGTGAAACTATTGTAACTTGGTTAAGCCCTGCTAAGGGAGTCTCATAACGTTTTAAGGTGCAAAAGCATGGCAACACTTCCTTTACCGTTTTAGACCACTCGACCAAGTACACTATATGTATAAATAGCTCTTTTGTAAGTCAAGAAATGCCCTTCATCTTCAGCTTTGTAGGGTTTCAACACAGTACATGATGTATAGTGGCAATTACATTGTATGTCTTGAAGATCAGATTTGTTTTGCCTGTCATAAAGGTTGATAATTTTAGTTACCATGCCGTCAAATCATATGTCAACCTTATTTATGTACGTCAAATATGTGATAATCGTTATCAGACGTTCTTCATCTGTTAACCTTTTGTTATACAGGGTTATTATCACAATTTATATAAACATTGTCTCAAATGCATATCATCAATGTTGATCGACAATTGCTTTATCAAATGTTTGTTCTGTTTTTAGCTGGATTCGAACCACTGCATATAAGTTATCGTGGAATCACCGAGACCACTTAACCAACTAGGCTATAAAAAATATAGCTCTCGTCAGTCAACTAATGTTTCACTTCGTTGTATAAATATCCATGCAGGGTTATCAAACAGTACATGATATGAGCTGCAAGTATACATACAATTTACTTTCCACTACATTTAATGTTCTGTATTAAAATCAGGGGCTCGGTGGACAAGTGGTCTTAGTAGTTTAATTACTGTAATCACTAGCCAGTCAACACTGAGGTTGTGAGTTAGAACCCCGCTCATGCGGGTGCACTCGACTTCAATCTTTATTGATTAGGATTAGCAGTTACCCTATCGACGGCCAGTGGTTTTCACGGGCACTCCGGTGTCCTCCACAAATAAAAAATTATTCTGCCACGAAATAGCCCTAAAGTGGCGCTTAAAAATGGCGTTAATACAGCAACAATCAACCAAACAACTGTGTAAAAACCCTAGATTGTGACGAGAGGAAACATATTGCGTGACTAACAAAAGGTATATTTCATGAGTTGGTAGAGTGGTTTAGATCGCTGGACACAATTTATTGCGGAGTTGCCTTGTCTTCGATACAGGAGTTCGAATCCCGCTTAGAGAAGAACAACAATTTGCTTTCAAATTTGATCAAACATCGTTGAGCTAAATATGAGGCAGAGTAGATGTAAATTATGGTGATGTCCTGAATGGCTACATGTTATCCTGTGGAATCATCTCTCGTAAAGTAAGGTGAAGTTAAAATCATCCAGTCATAAGTTGAATGTACTCCATCACTAAATGGTTGACTATTACGGAATATTCGTTTCACAGATAATATTTGATATATTCCAAATGTTGTAACTACAATCATGTTTCCTCTCCACGAATGTGACCTACCGAGTTAGACTATTAACCAGGTGTGTGATAACATATGGAGCAGTATCTGCTTACCCTTTTGAAGTACATAAAATCAACCCCAGTTTAAAAAGGGTTTCGTGTGGCTTAGTCTGATGTTTTCTATGTTGTGTCTTGTGTACTATTGTTTGTCTGTTTGTACTTTTTTTGGCAATGGCGTTGTCGGTTTTTTTTTTATATCTATGATTTTGATTGTCCCTCTAGTATTTTCTGTCCCTCTTTCTTATCCATTTTTCTCTATTAAACAGAAAGCCAATTTTCTGAAAGGTATTTTCAAAGCTTTATTGTTCTATAATTTAACCTCTTTTATCTTGTTGACTGCATCATGGTCCTTCTTATGATGTTAAAATACTGAAACAAATTTTTAAAATCAATTATAATCTTCCAACGAATTTGTATGTTTTTAAATAAAGTTTAAAAAATAAGTAAATGAATATACATCACGACAATTTCCGTTGAATGAGTTACCGATTTAATAGATTAAAAATTAGTATTTAGTGTTTGAAACATTGTTGTAGAAAATTTTCAAATTTCAGTGGGTATCGTTTGTTGGTGTGTTTTAAAAGTATATCTCCATTCTCTTTTTCATATAGATTATATCATTTGTTTTCAAGTTTCAATGGGTTAACACTTGTAGTTTCCAGGACCCTTAAAAGCGTACTGTTTAGTGTGAGCTAAGGGTCCGTGTAAAATGCCGTACATTGACCTATGATTGTTCTCTTTTACAAATTGTGAATTAGATCGAGGGTTGTCTCACTGCAACCGCATCTTGATTCTGCTTGTACATATTCACCATGTGCGGCAATATCATTAAACTTACATTTTCATTGGTGAATAAAAATTGCACAGCTGGTACTATGGCTTTATGTTCATTTTGTGAGTATAAGACTACCAAATGTCCTATAAAAAAGAAAGAAAGTGCAAATATACTAAATTAACAAAAAGGAAATACTAATGTTTTGTTCTTTAAAGAAAGATACTTGAAATTACAAAAAAAAACATAATAAAGCACACGACTTGTTAATCACTACATTATCTAACTATGCTCATATAAGTCACGTGAATGGAGAGGATGTTGTACAAAATGTATATATAAATTACAATGGTGACGTGATTGATTGAATACTAATTCTAACATTTGTCATAGATCTATGAACCCTTTTTGATGCTACAAAGGGTTTAAACATACAGAGTTTATCAGAATACTAATTATATAATCTAGCATGGGAGTGCCATACACAAGCATACATTCTATTACAATAAAAAGCAAAATGAATGCTAGTTTAACCCCGCCACATTCTGTATGTGTCTGTCCCAAGTCGGGAGCGTGTAATCTAGTGATTATCGTTTGTTTCTGTATAACAAGTTTTTCCTTCATTATTTAGTAAAAAAAAAAGTTTTCTAGTTTGATTTGTTTTATATATTTTTTTTAATTTCGGGGCCTTTTGATATGTGGTATTGGTTTCACTCATTATTGAAGGCCATACGGCGACCTTATTTATATTAATTGTCTTCAGAGTTTGATCTGTTATGGTCAGTTGTCTCATTGGCATTCATGTTAAATCTTCGAATTTTTTTATACGTAACTGTATATATTATATTTTTTATCATTTATCTTTTTCGTAATGAAATACCCAGTTTCTTTGCTATGAAAAATGGATAAAAAAAACAAAGATACAGATTTGGATGTTTTACTTAATTAAACCCTTCAATTTGATCAAATTTTTTTGAAACATAGAACATAGATCATGTGAATGGTGAAGCATACCTTTCTTCTTTCCAATTCTTTGACTGTCGACTTCATAATTGTTTTTCACCGTCATCATAGGAAATTCCTTCTTTACAATGAAAGTCGTGTCGTCTGCTTTCCTGAAACCCTCATGTTCATATGCAATATAAACAGATTCCTCATAGTTATCGATTCTAACAGCAGCGAAGTTGATTGCAACTGTAAAAAGAATAATTTGTTTTATCTTCATACATATCATGTTTAATGATGAATAAAAATTCATTTTTTGTTGAATAATTTATCAACTTCATTCTAGAAATAAAGTGCTGACAAAAATTATTTGCTTGGTAAGGAACTTTATTTGGCCCAAGAAACTCAGTGGTAGGATCAAAATGAGGTTTTTATGGTTATTTCTGTTGAATTTAAATATCTGATTTTATTGTTGCGCATGAACAAAACAGATGAAAATAAGATAAAGAATTAGTGTTTCGTCAACAGACAACACTTGCATTTTTTCTAAAATATTGGTAAAAACAAAATACAAAAGTTAACAGATACAATTCAATCATGATAAAAAAAAACTAGATTTCTAAACACGTGCTTAAACCAATCATAAAAGACATAATGAAGTATTTTTATAATGTATTTATTGTTTTGAATGACAGTTTTCTGATAAGTAATGCCATACAGTTATTTATGTATTCTCTCTATGTTATTGTATTAAGGCAACAACCATTTTCTTTTCTGGGGGAGGGGGCCTGGGATGCTGATGGCCTAGTTGAACGAAAAAAAAATTATATTTTGCACTGTAGCTGAAAAAAAATTATGCTGTCACCTGTTTGAAAAAAAATTTTGCACTGCTAAATTTGAGAATAGTGAAAATAACAACAGTTGAGACAGTGAAACAGCAGATTATAAACATCTGTCCAGTCTACAGAATTTTCCTTTGTATCATTCTGTATCATTCTTTATACCTCTTTTTTCAATGAAATATCAATTATCATAGATGGAAACAGTGGATGTTTATAATTTGAAGCTACTCACTCTTTGCCATTACATATGGCAATGGTGGCCACTTCAATTGCAGTATTAAAATTCAAGGACTGTGGTACCTGTTTGACGGACTCAGAGAATATCATAATGTAGAAAGTGGGCTAAAAAAACAAAAGAGACAACAGCCAATGCCAGGATATAGACAGAGCCATGCACTTTACATTTTACATCAATTAAAAAATTAAAATGAATTTTATGTAAATTTTATGGGGTTTTTTTTTTGAGAAAAAAAAATGTATTTCTATTCCACATCGTTGGAAAAAAATTGTTGCTTTCCTTCTCTTAAGAAAAAAATAATTTATCGGAGGAAGGTTCTGAACATTTTTTTATGAACATAATAAAAATCCCAATTTATATGCTAGTATTTTACATTGAATGTGGTACAATGTAATCTTAAAGAACACGCATGCGTTGTGTTATATATGTATTTAAATTGCAAACACTTTAACTACAAGAACACATAAAAAATCACCATGTAGTATTTGTGTTCTGCGTATGTTTGGGTGATTGTTTGTTGTTTTGTTTTAGAAATGTATGTTTTTCATCGACTTGAGATTTTGGATTGCCAACATGTATATCAAATATATTTTTAAATACTGACAATTGTACAGAAATATAAGCAAATAAACAGCAATTGTTCAAAGAACAATTGGGGTGTTTCTTCATCAACTTCGATAATAAATTATGCAATTCATAAAAACGCTGATAGGTGTCATTGCTGGTACCTATTGATTGTAAGTTCAAACTGATTATATAAACATAAAATTTCTAAGTACGTTAACATATTTGGCCAAATTATTTTATTTTAAAACTTTTACGGTTTCTTTGGAATGAAGATAACAAGCAAGTTGTGAAATAAAAATGTAAACTTGATAATTAATTTCAAATTCCTCTAAATGATTTAAAGACTTAATGCTGTGATGACCTATTGTGTATGAATTTATCCAACATACAGCCATAACTCCTACATGATATCATTTTGTCACTTCGGTTAAAAACCAAAATATTCCTTAGAGTGTACGAACAATTTGGCAAAGACAGATTCTTGATATATTTTACGGTTTAAGAGACATAAATATTACACGAAAAAGAGGAACTGGAGATAACTCCTGTATGAATAAGCTTTCGATTAATAGGGTGAATGGGGAAATCCTCATCACTTTTCTACACCATTGGCCGAAAATTATTTCGATATGTTTTGAAACTAACAAAAAAAAAACGTCTCACACAGCAAGAATAAATATAATAATCGGAAGCTAATCAAAACCATACTCATTACAAATCTTATGAATTTCGTTTGGCACTTTTAATCTCTCTTAGGCTTGTGATTTCACCTGAAGTAAAGGTTATTGATGAAGACATTCTCACAAATTTATAAGACATCTGTTCAGGCGGGTATTTGTTTGGTAAATACTACTGCTACATGTACACCGAAAATAGAATGCACAATACGAACATGTTTTAGTTCGTGACTTTATGAAAGTAGAAAAATGAAGCAATTGTAAATATGATTTATTTACTTACCATAGACCAGAAGGAATGCAGATAAAAATACAAGCTTTGCCATCTTTGATTTTGAACTGTTGAAGGCTTGATCAGTCGTGGTACATAGAAGTGGTATAATTTATACTGGCAGTTTTAATATAATTAAATTATATAGTATATAATTATGTTTAATCTTTGTCAATTTTGCAGTGAAATGTCAATCGATAAATAAGAAAAATGTAACTTTATTAAAGTAAAATTGGAAATTGGGAATGTTTCAAAGAGACAAAAATCCGACCATAGAACAGAAGTTCACCCCTTAGGTCTTCAATGCAGCGAGAGATTCCCGCACCCGGAAGCGTCCTTCAGCTGGCCCATAAACAAATATGTATACTAGTTCAGTTTTAATGGACGTCGTAAGTAAACTCCAAATTATAGACAAGAAACTGAAATTAAAATAATACAAGAATTACAGAGGCCAGAGGCTCCTGACTTTGGACAGGCGCAAATATGCGACGGTGTTAAACATCTTTGTGAGATCTCAACCATCTAGCCAAAGTAGAAAATTAAACGCCTAACAATACGCACATTAAAATTCAGTTCTAGAGAAGTTCGATAAATGACAACACTATGGCTAGAAAAAAAGAAAAAGAGAATAGAAAAACAACAGTAGCCAAACACAACATGGCAAAATATGAATAAGCAACACGAACCCCATAAAAACTTGGAGATAAGCGGATTCTGCTCCACATGTGGCACCCGTCGTGTTGCTTATTTTATTTAAAACCCTGTAATAGTCCAATTGGGTAGCTCATATCCGTTGAAAGAGAACGAGATTGTAGTACGACATTAGGAACATATCCGATATCATCTGATGATGATCTGTGATGGCATCCTTAAAATTTACGATGGGATGAAATTAACTTTAACTCTTTGTTCAGTATGTATCTTGCAAGCAATGATCCTCTATCAAGGAAATCTTGTCCTCAATTCTCTTCAATTTCGTACTTCATTTGACCTTAAAAACATTTTTTGATTCGAGCGTCCGTGATGAGTCTTTTGTAGACGAAACGTGCGCCTGGCGTTAATATAAAATTTTAATCTTGATTTCTATGATAAATTTATTTGATAGGAAACACAAATTCGGAAATATCGTATCTTTTGGCAAATTTAGACTCTGTATGCAGGCGCTGCTGGCATGTTGCATTGTACTAATGGTGCTACTACTTGTATTTTGTATGGTAATTTTGAAAAACTAAGGCTTTTCTATCTCAGGAATAGATTACCTTAGCTTATTTGACTTTATCCTCAATGCTCAACTTTGTACTCTATTTGGCCTTTTAACCATTTTTATGGTTCGAGCGTCACTGATGAGTCTTATGTAGATGAAACGCGCGTCTGGCGTAAATATTAAATATTGATCCTAGTATCTATGATAAGTGTATTTGCAACCACTGGGTCGGTGCCACTGCTGTTGGAGATTTATTTTCCCGAGAGTATCACCAGCTCAGTTGTCAGCACTTCTGTGTTGACCTGAGTTATCATTGATATGTTCATAGCAATAAATTTACTGTTAACAAAACTTTAAATTTTTGAAAAACTAAGGTTTTTCTACCTCAGGCATAGATCACCAGCCCAGTAGTCAGCATCTCGGTGTTGACATAAATATCAAGTATGTGGTCATTTTTATAATTTTCTGTTTACAAAACTTTGAATTTCCTTATCCGAGGAATATATAACTTAAGCCGAATTTGGCACAACTTTTTGGAATTTTGGATCATCAATGTTTTTCAACTTTGTATTTGTTTGGCTATATAACTATTTTGATATGAGCGTCACTGACGAGTCTTATGTAGACGAATAAAGGCAACAGTAGTATACCGCTGTTCAAAACTCATAAATCCATGGACAAAAAACAAAATCGGGGTAACAAACCAAAACCGAGCGAAACGCATTAAATATAAGAGGAGAACAACGACACAACACCGAAACGCAACACACACAGAAACAGACCAATCATCAGACAAAACACCACGAGAATAACAAATGTAACATGAAAACGAAACGCGCGTCTGGCGTACTAAATTATAATCCTGATAATTTTTACCTTAGCTGTATTTGGCAAAACTTGTAGGAATTTTTTATCCTCAATGCTCTTCAACTTTGTACTCTATTTGGCCTTTTAAACATTTTTTTTATTCGAGCGTCACTGATGACTGTTATGTAGACGAAACGCGCGTCTGGCGTAAATATAAAATATTGATCCTGATATCTATGATGAGTTTATATGATGCCAATTATGTTATAAGCGCAAAAAAAAAAACCGTGCATACTCACCAAATGCGTTGGCTATTATTAACATAAAATAATGTATTTATATGCCAGCATTTTACATTGAATGTGTACAGGAGATAATTCCAAAAGCAATAAGCTTTCGGTTACATGAGATCAATAGGAAAATCCTCATCCCTTTTCAACGAATTGACTGAAAATCATTTCCATATGTCTTGAAACTAACAAAAATATATCTCACACAACAGGAATAATGTAATAATCTTAAACGAATCAAAACCGTAATCATTACAAATCTTACCCTTTAAGCCGTTTATAAGTTTCGTTTGGAATTTTTATATAACCTGAAGTAAAAGGTATCGATAAAGAATTTTTCACCAATCTATAATACATATATTTTGGCGGGTATATGTTTGGTAAATACTACTGCTATGTATACACCGAAAAAAAAGAGCTATACGAACCTTTTTTGTCCGCGACTTCATGAAAGAGAAAAATTGAAGCAATTCAAAATGTGATTTTTTTTTACTTGCCATAGGCAAGAAGGGATGAAAATAAAATTAAAAGCTTTGCCATCCTTAATTTTGTACAGTTGAAGGCTTGATCAGTCGTGGTACATAGGAGTGGTATAATTTATTAACTGGCAGTTTTAATATAATTAAGTAGAATTATTATCAATTACTAATAGTATATAATAATAGATAATTTTTGTCAATTTTGCAGTGAAATGTCAGTTGATAAATTATCTAAATATATGTTACTTAATTTAAAGCCATATGAAACAAGTGACCGGTGAAAAATAATGGTTATCCAATTCTTGAACCAATGCATACATATATTAAAAGTTAAGACTTCTGTGCACGATTTTATCATTTTTTTCACATAAACCGTATAATCATCAATTTTTGTTCAATCGGTCAGTGTTGTTGTGAAATTATGGCGGTTAAATAAAGTTCGTGTTTTGAAGCCGAAGTTTAACGATTGTCACCCGTTTGTCAATAATCAAAAAAGAAGCATGGATATTTAGCACGTGTTAAACATGTACAATCAGATAATAGTTTATTTCAGTGACAGATCCATGCGTATTACGATCACCGGAGAAGGGTCATGCTCAGGTCATTTTGCAAACGAAAAATATACCAGCGAATTGCATCCTGGAAGCAAGCAGTTTAAAAAAAGTAAACTTCTTCTGAATATGGACCAGTTGAAAAATTTTCTTTAGAAAAAAGTTTATGTACACAGGTTTGATAATGATAACTATCCATTTTGTTATAAAAGAAAAAAACATATGCTTCATTGTTTTTAATTTTAGGTTTCATATGATTTTCAGTACTGTTGTCTAGGTATCATTAGTTGTAAAGATGTTTAACTGACAATGATTATCTATATGCCATAGTCTTATTTCAAATAAAGATTTGTTATTTCCTTCAAAGATATGTGTTGTCAAAATGATTAAAAAATACCCACCCTACATCTAAGAGAACAATCCGTTTACTTTTACCATTAAGGGACCATTCGATTTAATTTTCCTCGGAGTTTATTTTTTTTGTGATTTTACTTTCTCAAGGCATGTGTGAAGGATATTCAGTTTATTTAATCACAAGAGAGAACTACGACAACAGTAATCAATGTTGATAGATAATTGGAGACGATATTAAAGATTTTTTTATTTATTTGATATAAATCAAATAACACGAATTGAGCAAACGTTATAGATTGTGTGTAGCATTACAGACACAGTCAAAGTCATCAGGCGTAAAATGTTAACTAATATAGGCCAAAGTACGGTCTTCAATGGTCCTTAAGTGACAAGCATAAAACAATTCAAACAGAAAAATCAATCGCAAATCTATAAAACAAAAACAAGAGACGAGTACCTACATCAACAAACGACAAACACTGGTTCCTGATTTAAGACGTGTGCAACTAAACACAGCAGTTTTAATATGTGAACAGGCGCCAACCTTCACCCTAATCTAAAAAAAAAGTAGTATAACATCACAACATAGAAAGAAATACCATTAAATATCAATTGAAAGTAAAAATCACAAAAATACTGAACTTGGAGGAAAATCAATTCTGAAAGTCCATAATCACATGGCAAAATCAAATAACAAAACGCATCAAAAACGAATGGACAAGAACTGTCATATTCCTGACTTGCATTGGTACAGGCATTTTCAAATGTAGAAAATGGTGGATTATGAAATGGCTTTACTCGATCAAAAAGAAATATTACGAAAATCAAGTAAACATACACTCATTGAATGAATTTGATCTATGATACTATATGGATACAATTTAAAAAAAAAAACATGTCGAAAAGACAACTATAACATGGGACAAAATGATGTTAGATTAAAAAAAAATACACTCTATGCACAAGTTACTTTTAAATATACTAGTATTGTTGTTAGGAGTGCGAACATATATTTTAAAAACTATATCTACTAATATTTTGGTTTTAGTTTCGGTATCGGTCTCGGTTTCCGTTTTAGGTATCGGCTTATGGTGAACATTTCTAATATTACAAAATATCCGTTTCACAGATGATATTGAATATGTTACTACAGTCATATATTCCTTTCGAATTTGGCATACTGAATTAGACTATTTACAGAGGTTGTAATAACATGAGCAACACGGCGGGTGTCACATATTGAGCAGAATCTACTTACTTTTATGGAGTTCTTGAAATTATGTTCTTAAGACTTTATTTTTTTTTTGTTGTGTCTTGTGTACTATTGTTTGTCTGCTTGTCTTTTTCTTTTTTAGCCATGGCGTTGTCAGCTTTTTGTAAAAAAAAATAATGTATGAGTTTGATTGTTCTTCTGATATTTTCTGCCTCTCTCTGTCCTCTTTTCCGTGTTCTCTGCAGTAAACAGAAAGCCAATTTTCTAAAAGGTATTTTTCAATCTTTATTGTTCTCTATGTTAATGTAATCTCTATCATCTTGTTGACTGCATCATGGTCCTCTTTATGATGTTAAAATACTGAAACAAATTATCAAAATGAAATACAATCTTTCAGCGAATTTTACATAACGACAGTTTATGTTGAATGAGTAATTAATTTAATAGATAAAAGCTTAGTATTTAGTATTTGAAACATTTTTGTAGAAAATTTTGAAATGGTAATGTGGAAAGTTTAAAGGTACACCTTGTGTTCAGTAGGTGTCGTTTGTTGGTGTTTTTCATAAGAATTTCTCCATTCCCTTTTTCATATAGATTATACCATTTGTTTTCATATTTGGATAGGTTTATACTTGTAGCTTTAGGGCCCTTATAACGTGCTGATTGGTGTGAGCTACGGCCGTGTTGAATACCGTACTGTTGTCTCTTGGTTTCTTGTAAAGAGTTTTCTCATTGGCATTCATACCATATCTTCTTTTTTATATTAGACATATTATTGTTTACTTTTACAAATTGTATCTTCGATCGAAAATTTTCTCACCGCAATAATACCACATCTTCTTATATCTATTAAACATGTTTAGCAAAATTATAACTTACATTTTCACTGGTGAATAAAAATTGCACAACTGGTACTACGGTTTTATATTCATTTTGTGAGTATAAGACCACCAAATGTCCTAAAATTAATGAAAGTGCACATATACTAAATTAACAAAAATGAAATATTATGTTTTGTTCTTCAAAGCTTGATACTTGAAATTAAAAAATACATATTTATAATAAAGCTCTTGATTTTTTAATCACTACATTATCTAATCAAATAAATCATGATGATATAAGTCGTGGATACTATATAAATAAAATATATGTGTGACGTGTTTAATTGCATGCTATATTTTTACATTTGCCACTTTAGATGTATTTATTCTGTTTGAAGATACTTACTGTTTAAAACATACAGAATTTATTAGAATACTAATTATATAATCTAGAATCTCCATTACTGTGAGTGTAATACACAAGCAAACATCTTATTACAATAAAAAGCAAACAATTGTGTTAGTTGAACCCCGCCTCATTCTGTATTCGGGTGCCCCAAGTCGGGAACATGTATTTCTGTGGTTGTCGTTTGTTGCTGTATATCATGTTTTTGTTCAATATTTATTAAATAAGTAAGTCCTTTAGTTTTCTAATTTAACTTGTTTTATATTTGTTTTTTTCTGGGCCTTTTAAAGATGATATGCATTATGGGTTTCAGTCATTGTTGAAGCCAACACAGTGACCTAGTTATTATTTTTCTTCAGAGTTTGGTCTGTTATGAGCAGTTGTCTCATTGGCATTCATGTCAATTTTCCGTTTTGTTTTTTTTTATATATAGCTGTATATATATTATATATTATTTATTATTAATCCTTTTAGTAATGGAATGCTCTGTAACTATGCTATAACAAAAATGAATACACAAAAAAAAGATAAAGATTTCGATGTTTTACTTAATTAAAACCTTGCAATTTATCAAGTTTTGTTGAAACATATATCATATATACGGTGAAACATACCTTTCTTCTTTTCACCACTCCGTACTGTTACTTTATAATTGTTTTTCACCGTCATCATAGGAAATTCTTTTTTAACAATGAAAGTTGTATCGTCAGCCTTCCTGAATCCCCGATTGTCATATGATATGTAAACAGATTCTTCATAGTTATCGATTCTGACGGCAGCACAGTTGACTGCAACTGTTAAAAGAAGAATTTGTTTTATCTTGGCATATATCTTAATGTATACAACATATATCTTTTTTTATATAGATTAGACCTTTGGTTTTTTCCGTTTGAATGGTTTTACACTAGTAATTCTGGAGCCCTTTTTGGCTTGTTGTTCTGTGTGAGTCAAGGCTCCGTGTTGAAGGCCGTACCTTGACCTATAATGGTTTACTTTTATAAATTGTTATTTGGATGGAGAGTTGTCTCATTGACCTTCATATCACATCTTTTTAATACATAACAATATATAAAATCTTGTGCGGTAAGATATAATTATTTATTAACTTTATGCCGAGAAAATTATACAGAAAGTTGTTATAACTCTTGTTCGGCAAGGGATTAAATTTGATCGATGAAACTTTTAAAGGGGTGGTGAATAAATTAATATCTGTTGATTTAAGTCATGTGATTTTTATTATTGCACATGGTCGAAACTGATAAAAATAACTTAAAGAGGCAGTGTTCCGAAAAATTCCACAGACAACACTTGCTTTTCCCCCAAAAAATGTAATAGAGAAAATACAAAAGTTAAGAAATACAATGCATAGATAAAAAAAATAAACTGACAACACTATGGCTAAAAAAGAAAATAGAAAAATAAAAGTTACCAAACACAACATGGGAAACTAAGAATAATCAACACGAACCAAAACTCGGGGTGATCTCATGTGCTCCAGAAGGGTAAGCAGATTCTGCCCCGCATGTGGCATCCGTCGTGTTGTGAATTTTATTTCAAACCCGGTAAATAGTCTTCGGTAGGTCACATTCGTTGAAAGGGAACGGGAATGTAGTACCACATTAGAAACATATCCGATATCATCTGCGAAACGGTCAATCAAGTCCTGATGGCGTCCTTAAAATTTACGAAGTCCGAACTGCAAATTCTAGCTTTTTTTTACCTAGATAAATTTCATTCTTAAATTTAACAGCAATACACCAAACTTCATAACAATCTGTGATTCAGTAAGATTAATATATTACCAACTGAAGATAGCTGTATAGTTTGATGAACATCCAAGTTGATTTGAAAAAGTTATTTAAAAAATTAAAGTATACCATATGAATTTTGTCTGAAATTTACACCAGTCAAGACTAAATTTGAAGGTCGAGACTAGTCGAGACAGGTTGAGACCGAGTCTAGACTAGTCGAGACAAGCCGAGGCAGATCAAGGCTGGTCGAGCCTTGGTCGAGACCATTTCAGACTACACCAAGATCATAAAGTACTGAATTAAGTAAAGTCGAGACCTAGTCGAGTACAATTAAGTACCGTTAAGTACTGTCGAGACAATGTCGAGTAAAATGTGTGCTCGATTTTACTGGTCGAGCACAAAAACTTGTCTTTTCAGACTCTGATCAGCTAGTAGTTTAAAAAAAAAAAACAATATCTTACACAGCGTACTAATCCCAAATCTTACCCTATAAGCCGTTTATGAATTTCGTTTGGTACTTTCAATGTCGTTTGTGCTTTCACCTGAAGTAAAGGTTACTTATGAATATATTTGCATTAATTGATTAGACATCTATTTAGGCGGGTATATGTTTAGTCAATACTACTGCTATATGTACACCGAAAAAAAAATGCGCAATACGAACATGTTTTAAATCTCGACTTGATGAAATAAGAAAAATGAAGCAATTCTAAATGTGATTTTTTTTAACTTACCAAAGACAAGCAAGGAAGCAAGTACAAGCTTTGCCATCTTTGATTTTGAACTGTTGAAGGCTTGGTCAGTCATGGAACAATTTACATAGAAGTAGTATAATTTATATACTGGCAGTTTTAATATAATTAAGTAGAATTATTATTATTTTGAAATAGTATATAATCATATTCAAGCTTTGTCAATTTTGTAATGAAATGTCAATCGACAAATAAGAATAATTGTAACTTTATTAAAGTTAAATTAAGAATGGAAACTGGGTGTGTGTCAAAAAGACAACAACCCGACCATAGAACAGTAGGTCACTAATAGGTTTTCAATGCAGTGAGATATTCCCACACCCGGAGGCGTCCTTCAGCTGACCCTTAAACAAATATATATACTGATTCAGTGATAATGAACGTCATAAATAAACTCCAGATTATACATAGGAAACTAAAACAATACAAGAACTACAAAGGCCAGAGGCTCCTGACTTGGGACAGGCGCAAAAATGCGACGGGGTTAAACATGTTTATGAGATCTCAAAAACCTCCCCTATACCTCTATCCAATGTGGAAAATTATACGCATAACAATACGCACATCATAATTAAGTTCAGGAGAAGTCCGATAACTGACAACACTATGGCTAAAAAAGAAAAGGACAATAGAAAAACATTAGTAACCAAACACAACATGGAAAAATATGAATGAGCAACACGAACCCCATAAAACGTGGGGTGATCTCAGGTGGGCAAGCAGATTCTGCTCCACATGTGGCACCCGTCTTTTGCTAATTGTATTTTAAACCCGGGAAATTGTCCAATTCAGTAGGTCACATCCGTTGATAGGGAACTGGATTGTAGTACGACATTAGGAACATGTCCGAAATCATCTGTGAAACGGATATTCCGAAACGGTTAACCAACTCGTGATGGCATCCTTAAAATTTACCATGGGATGATTTTAACCTCAACTCTTTGTTCAGTAGCTATAGGTTACTTGCAACCAGCGTACCTCTATCAATGAAATCTTGTCCTCAATACTATTCAACTTCGTACTCTTTTTGACCTTAAAAACGTTTTTTGATTCGAGTGTCACTGATGAGTCTTTTGTAGACAAAACGCGTGTCTGGCGTAAGTATCAAATTATAATCCTCGAATCTATGATGAGTTTATTTGATAGGAAACACAAGCTCGGAAATATCGTCTCATTTGACAGATATATACTTGGTATGCAGGCGCTGCTGGAATGTTGCATTGTACTAATGGTCCTATTACTTGTACTTTTTATGGTGTTTCTGATGTCAATTTGGTCACACTCGAATCAAGGCCGTGTATCCTCATCAAGTGCTTTGGCTTATATTTACATTTTTTAAAATAGTTTATTTATATGATAGCATTTTACATTGAATATGTTAATCTTGAAGACCACTCTTGCGTTATGATACATATGTATTTAAAGTGCAAACACTTTTAAATAGAAAATAATAATGAAACACCTAAACAACTAAAAAAAGAAATGTTGGTGTATGTCGCGTTTGCTTGTCTCGTGTTAATACAGTTAATCACGCTTGTGATGTCACCTGAAGTAAAGGGTATTGTTAAAGACATTTTCACCAATTTATCCAATACTACTGCTACGTGTACACCGAAAAATGAATGCGCAATACAAACATGCTTTTGTTCGCGACTTTATGAAAGAAGAAAAATGATGCAAATGAAAATGCCATCTTTAATTTTGAACTGTTGAAGGCTTGATCAGTCGCGGTACATAGGAGTGGTATAATTGATAAAATGGCAATTTAATATAATTAAGTTGAATTATTATCAATTTCAAATAGTATATAATTATAGTAAATCTTTGTAAATTTTGCAGTGAAATGTCAATTGATAAATTATCTGAATATATGTAACTTTATTTAAGAACTGTTGTGTAGGTATCATTAGTTGTGAGGATGTTTGACTGACAATGATGATCAATATGTCGTAGTCTTATTTCAAATAAAGATAAGTTATTTCCTTCAAAGATATGTGTTGTCAAAATGGTTCAAACAATACCCACGCTACATTTAAGAGAACAATCCGTTCTTTTTTACCTTTAACTTTTAAGGGACTTTCCGATTTAATTTTCCTCGGAGTACTGAAGGATATTCAGTTTATCTTATCACAGGAGAGAACTACAACAGCAGTTATCATTATTGATGGATAGTTGCAGAAAATTGGAGACGATATTATAGATTTTTTTATATGATATAAATCAAATAACACGAATACAGCAAGCGTTATATACAGATGGAAAAAAGTATTGCAACACCTTCATTTGTTATAACTTGAAAAATCAGCCTCTTATTTTGGATGCAAATATGATAAATAATTGTAAAATAATATTGAAACATAGTTGATAATAACATTGGCATTAAAACGGAGAAAAAAGTATAATTATATTTTTATCTAAGCACAATTTTGATAACAAAAAGAAGTGTTTATTGTACAAAAAAAATGCATTTTACAACTTTTACTGAAGTCGAACTTTACAAAGTCAGACATTTCAAAATTAATCTTAAGATGATTGTTCACATCATGGTTGATCGTTATACGCCAAAGAATTAGTACTTTGTGCGCAGCCTACATTAAAACGGATAACCGTCTCTTAACGTCTTCTGGTTCTTGCCATAAGTCGACTAATTTGTTGCTTAGGTAGCAGCAACCAGTCCTGATGAAGGACATTGTTTATTTCATGACGTGTTTGAACTGGGGTGCCCTTTCGCGCACTTAACACTCAATAGTGTCTCATATATGCTAGATATGGTTCAAATCCGGGCTACGATCGAGCCAAGGAAGAAACAAATAACTCCTTTGGAACATATTGAGAAAATTTCTAAATAATTCATATGAAAATTTATAAAATGCGAGTTTAAATTGTTGCGATAATAACCCTGTCCCAATTTTGGAAAAACTAAAAACATCACAATTATATCAGAATTAACAATACATATTACTTACCAAAAAATAGTGAGACGAAATATAACACAAAATAACATGAATAAGTAAACATTGAATAACAAATTGTTTTAACTGTTCATATCCAAGAACGTACGGTTTCAGAGAACTCGTGGTTACTTATAGTCCGGCGGCTACAAGCATATTTCAGACGAATTCTGCACATCCTGCTACAAGCATGAAATTTGGCATAGACCTTCCTCAACTATTACTCTTTTATTTCAGATAGGGAGGCATTTGAAAAAAATGTCTCACTTTCGGTAAAATCCAAAATGGCGGACGTCATACTTGAATCAGCCTAATATCGAAGGCTAGTATTTAAAAAGGTGTTATTATCATGCTACTAGCATAATAGTTGGTACAAAACTTTGTTATGTACTACTTTTGGATATATTTTATACATTAGATGTCTTCAGAAACCATACTTCCGGTTAAAATCCAACATGGCGGACATTGTGCTTAAATAAGCTTATTTTTTAGGGAGGGTAATTGAAATGTGTTTTAACGTATTGCTACTATCATTACATTGTGCAGGAACCTTTCTTTGGTGCTTCTGATGGATACCATGTATAAGACATATGTCTCAAAAACACTTACTTCCGGTAATATCCAAAATGGCGGACATAGAAATATCAATTAATCAATCAAATATTCAACTTTTTTTTAAATGTAAAGAAAATGATTTTTTTTTTTTGTGCTGGTCATTAAACTTTTGGCTTTAAGTTATCCCCAAAACCACTAATTATATCATGTTGTAAATGTTTAAATATAAAGTTGACACTTCCGGTAAAAATATGACGTAAATTGTAAAGATTAGTCCTCAATCCATTTCTTCGATGTAGAGTTTTGGATAGATTGAATAAAACAAAATAAAATCACTATAGTACTAAAACATATTTAAAATTACTTCAATTTTCGGCCAAAAATACCGATCACCACGACATGCACACAAGGCAGTGCACGGGAGACCCGATTAAAAACATTAAAAATTACCGTGGCATCCTTTCTTACATCCACAATATACAAGCTTCTGACAAAATGATGAGGCCTCAAAAAGAGTTTTTAAAAAGTTACCTCTTTGTCCCCGCCTGGAGTGGGTAGCATAAGAGCCAATCCCAAGCTCGTCTCCTTAAACACCTACCTAAGTATATTGCATGATTTACATGCTGCAGGAAAAGACTAGACCAAGATGAGGGAATAGCCTCAAAAAGCCTTCCCTTTTGCGCAAATAGTTATTTTCTTGCTTCGTTAACCATGTTATACCAATCTGTTAAGTTTGTGCGATCTTACAGTAAAACCCCGGTGATTTAGTCAGATGAATCATCATTCTTTATGTTAAAGTCACATCTTCAAATGCAATCAATGTCTCCCACATAGTCTTTTTTATTCCCTTTCAAGCAAAGAGAGAACCATACACAACAAGTAAAGGCATGGATAACAATAAGTGTGTCAGATCACTCATTGCCTAGTGCATTTGAAAGGCCATTGATAGATATTAATCCAAAGTCTTTTGCCCTCCCAAACACATTCAATAGTTCATCTACCCCTATGTCACGGAATAGCGAGGCAGTAGTGACAGCATCATCATTAACGACTGTTCGAATCATGACTCGTTTAAGTTCGTGTTTCACTGCATCAGACACATACACCATGATTCTAGTGTCTACCTCTAAATGTGAACTTGGTGCTAAACTTGAAATACATCACGTAGTGGATAAGATAGAATATCCTGACCATTTGTTGCTTTAACTACCATACGCATCCAAGACTTCATCCACTCGTATTACAGTTTCAAGGTATTTTATTAAGGTAAGAACATAATACCCAATCAGCATACTCGTTAGGCCGCAATTCACAATTGGAGAGCTGATTTCCCACATTAACAAAGACTGTGGTATTGTTTCTCTCATCCATAATTCCAAAAACACATATTTTCTTGTTTTGTTAACCCAATCTTTTTCGATCTTACAACAAAACCACGTATCGTTTTCAATGACATTTAATTTATCAAATCCATATGGTGATGTTGGCTGGTCAATAATCATTCTAAATGCTAAAGTCACATCTTCAAACGCCATTAATGTCACCAACGCAGTTCCTTTTCCAGCAAATTGTTATCTTTTAATGCCTAGTGCATTTGAAAGGTCATGGATGGATATATATCTTAAGCTTTTTCTCCTTCCAAATGCAAACCAAAGTTTGTCTGCCCCTCTGTCACGGATTAGCGAAACAGCAATGACATCAATATCGACTGTTCGAGTCATGACTCAGTTAAGTCTGTGTTTTACTGCATCAGACACGTCGATCTTGATTATAGTGTCAGTCTCTTCTTGTAAACATGGTGCTAAACTTGAAACATCATCAAGTGGTGGATAACACTGAACATCCTGAGCATGTGTTGCTACAACTACCTTATAATCAAAATTGTATTGAGCAAGCTGCTGTGAATGAAAACTTAAAAGTTCTTTCTTATTGTCGTCATCTCTCAGAAAACTTTGCCAATTTTGAGGATATTTTTAACTCTGGATTCGTCTGTGTATTCCCTTTCCCCTAAATGTTGCTCTTGCTTCTTTTAGCAGCTTTCAAACTACAAGTATTGTCTATGTTCGCATCCGACATTACATCCACTGTTGTTACAGTTTCAATGTGTTTCCTAACCAGTATGATGATTGGGTAGTATGTCCTTACCTAAATAAAATACCTTGAAACTGTAACAAGAGCGGATGAAGTCTTTGATGAGTATGGTAGTTCTAGCAACAAATTCTCAGGATGTTCTATCTTATCCACCACATGATGTATTGCAAGTGTAGCACCATGTTCACATACAGAGACAGACACTAAAATGATGGTCCATGTGTCTTTTGCAGTGAAACACGAACTTAAACGAGTCATGATTAACAGTCACTGATGATGCTGTCAATACTATTTCGCTATTCCGTGACATAGGGGCAGACGAACTATGGATTGTGTTTGGGAGGGCAAAAATCTTTGGATTCATATCTATCAATGGCCGTTCAAATGCACTAGGCGATGAGTGATCACACACACTTATTTCTGACCCATACCTTTACCTGTTGTGATACGGTTCTCTCTTTGCATGAAAAGGGAAAAAAAGACTGCGTGGGAGACATTGGTGGTATTTGAAGATGTGACTTTAACATAAAGAATGATGATTGATCTGCCTAAATCACCGGGGTTTTACTGTAAGATCGCACAAACTTATCAGATTGAGCTAACATGATTAAGGAAGCAAGAAAATCATTTTTTGCACAAAACGGAAGGCTAATTATAAGTGAGGCTATTTCCACAACTTGGTCTAGTCTTTTCAAGCATGTAAAACGTGCAGTATACTAATGCAGTTGTTTAGTGAGACGAGCTTGGGATTGGCTCTTATGCTACCCAGTCCAGGCACTAATGGATTGCGAAGGGACAAAGAGGGTCCCTTTTTAAAAAACTCTTTATTTTGTCAGAAGCTTGTACATTGTGGATGTAAGAAAGGATGCCGCGGTCATTTTTAATGTGAAAAATCGGGTTTCCCGTGTACTGCCTTGTGTGCATGTGGTGTGGCTGTGAATAAACATGCATTCTTGGCCAAATAGTAGTAATTATAAAAATGTTTTAGTACTATAGTGATTTTATTTTGTTTTAATCAATCTATCCAAAACTCTACATCGAAGAAATGGATTGAGGACTCATCTTTTAAATTACGTCATATTGTTACCGGAAGTGTCAACTTTATATTTAAACATTTACAACATGATAGAATTAGTGGTTTTGGGGATAACTTAAAGCCAAAAGTTTAATGACTAGCACAAAAGAAAATCATTTTCTTTACATTCTAAAAAAAGTTGAAAATTTGAATAATAAATTGATATTTCTTTGTCCGCCATTTTGGATATTACCGGAAGTAAGGGTTTTTAAGACATATGTCTTATACAATGTCCGCCATGTTGGATTTTAACCGGAAGTAGGGTTCCTGAAGACATCTAATCTATTAAATTTATCCAAAAGTAGTAAAAAACAAAGGTTTGTACCAAATATTATGATAGTAGCATGATAATAACACATTTTTACACAATAGCCTTCGATATTGGGCTGATTTAAGTATGACGTCCGCCATTTTGGATCTTACCAGAAGTGAGATATTTTTTTCAAATGCCTCCCTATCTGAAATAAAAGAGTTATAGTTGAGGATGGTCTATGCCAAATTTCATGCTTGTAGCAGGATGTCCACATTCTTCCCAAAGCCGCCGTACTATTAAGGAGAGTTTAAAGCATAAAACAATTAATAAAAATCATCATGCATCAAACACAATTCATTGTGAACGTTTGTAATGAAATAAAACCCGAAGTTTGTTAAATCTGGAATATCGCTTTAAGTATGGATAGTATATTTCACAGACAAGACAAACAAATCTATTTTCAAAAATATATGTAAAGCATGAAAAGGGTGAAATTGAAATAAGCGGGGGAAAACAGAAAGTCCTATAGATAAAATAACATTAATAAAATACCCCTTCCTCAAAACTTAATACATAACCCGCTAACATGTCTAACCGATATCAGGAGCTCATTACTGGCAAGCAGTATATGATGTTTGAATATATAAGAATGTCATAAGACGCGAACATTGAAAAGCTGCGAAATGTAGAAATGTAGCTGAACTGAACACTGTTTAACTGATAGTTTGTTATGTATATGTAATAACAAGAAATAGAAAAAAACAATCATGTATATCATTTATATGGCTATGTTTAATTGAGATAATATTTAATAAATAGTAATCGTTACAACACTGACACTATTTGTTTTAATCAATGCTACTGTGATTAAAACTTCGTTCATTGGCTGCCTGTCATTCTGTGAATTTTGTTTTTTTTTAAAGTCGTGTGCAAATTAAGAAAAAGAAAGAAGGAAACACCACATAATAAACATTTGCCTAATATTCAATATCTAAACATAGACATCCTCTCAAATAATTGATAAAAAGATATGTATATGGTAAGTATTTCTTGGTATATGTAACATGAATAATCTGATATTAAATATAAATGGAAAACTTAATCATGTCATTTATCGCTTTATTCTAATAATCAGGACAACCTTTCATGACTTTCAAATGTAATCAATTGCAATACATGTAGCAATTATCTTATAGTTCATATTTAAATAAACAATCTGCTGGTTCACGTTTATTTGAAATAAATGATGCAAGGGAATGATATGTCAATATGTTAGTGTAAAGTTTTAGGAGTAGTTATTTTATTAAGAAAACTGATTGATATTATGATCGGAATCATCAATTCACGAATAATTGAAATACATACATAAGCATATGCGTTCAAAGAGAATTTGAAAAAAGGAGTATAACCTTACCTACGAATTCAAAAGCATACCGCTTCCTCTGTACGGTTTATTTCACATTAAAGATTATGCTTATTATCGAAGGTCGTTATATAGCCTTTAGTGGTTCAAATTCCTTTATATTGGCCTCTGATGGGTATTTCTGTCAATGTCAATCATGCCACTGTTCTTTTGTTTATCTGATTTTTGACTGAGTGTACAATTACTGAATTTTGCTGTAGGTCTATGAGAAGATCGTTGAGTCATAATCCTACAATTCGCTACTGACATGATATATAACATACCATCTAAACATTTCTCATTTTCACACTCGCACAGCTACAATTGACCCTAGATATATTTGGCTATTATTGTTAGCTCCTTTTGGTCATGTAACTTGATACTTACACATCTTTTAATTTCAAATATCAGTGTTGAACGTTCTTTCCTGAGCAGAATCCAGCAAAAATGCTTGGATTCAGACATTTCATAAAGGATGATTTGCATTCTTTCCTATCACTGGATCAGTATCGCTGCTCGTGAACTATGTGTGTTGAGATAGTTTTGATTACTTAATTTTGTTGAACATTTGTTTATTGGGTTAATAGGAAAGATTTCGCCCCTCTATTAGATACATATTATCATAATTGTTCAGACAGATTCTCTTTACGGATTACTTTCGTTGTGAGCGAGGCTCTATGTTGAAGACTGTACTTTGACTTTAATTGTTATAATTTTTACAAAGTGTGACTTAGATTGAGCGTTGTCTCAATGGTACTCATACCACATCTTCTTATATATGACAGTATCTCTCCTTGCAATTATATAGTCCAGAAATGAAAGTAGAGACAATATGTCATATCTTAGAATTGGGAAAACAAATAACCAGCCCCTGGGAACTTTGCCGCACAAACTAAAACATATGTATTATGCAATAAACACAAGTTATCACAATACTTGACAAAACTGATATGGACATGAATTAAATCTCACAAATAAATAATTCAACATTGAAAATTCGAATGTTACAAGTCAGATTTGTTTTCAATTAATACACATAAAACATTTGTATAATGAAGCATTTGATTATAGAAAATATGTTATGTAATGTCTTTAGTTCAGTTTTACATAATATGGAAACATAAAGATTTGTTTGTTGTTTATCTCTGCTACTTATCGCTGTTGTGTATGACATCGTAGGGCGAACTAATATTATCCCTGACCAGAGTCAGATCTTGATAAGCTCCATGGTCCAGTTGGATTTTCATTCTCTTCATTATCCGACTGGATTTCGTTTGCATACACTGCTTTATAACGTTGTTCTGTGATGTCCTGAGCAGTCTTCAAAATTGTTGTTCGCCTAAAAAAAATGAAAAGAAAGAAGCAAAGTTTACGTCAACATAAATACTTTAGCATTTAAAAAGTATAATTTTTAGTATTTTCCTCAATCATATCTTGAGAGTTGACGTTTATTCTTGTTATAGAAAAAGACTGCATTTTTAGTCCTTCATGATGGTTAAAAAATATTGCAATGGACTCATTGTTAATCGAATTAGTGACTTTCTGTAGCAATAGTAATAATGCAAAACAGATAGAAAAGAGGGACGAAAGATACCAAAGGGACAGTCAAACTCATAAATCTAAAACAAACTGACAACGCCATGGCTAAAAATGAAAAAGACAAACAAACAACAGCACACATGACACAATATAGAAAACTAAAGAATAAACAACACGAACCCCACCAAAAAAACTAGGGGTGATCTCAGGTGCTTCGGAAGGGTAAGCAGATCCTGCTCCACATGTAGAAGATAAGTTTGAGTGGTCCTATGAAGGTAAGTCCAGAATAAGCGCTTCCGTCGCATGAAATTTTCAAAGAGTGATTTGCAAAAACAGAAACTCATTAGATTAAAGACAATTCAGCGTATTGATTGTCTGAAGTAAAAGACGAACAGACAAAATCAATAACCGAACTCTAGGACTAGTTAAAAAGCTATATATCAACCTTATTGAAAAGAAAGCAGTTTATATTACACATACTAGTATAATATGTTGAATAAAAACAAGTCCACTCTCACTAATTACTGACGATAAAAGTAAGGATAATGGTGAAAAGAAATTGCAGCGTAGAGTTTTAAAGGCTGTATTGCTAACCGGACATGTTTGCCAAGAATGATACACACACTGTCATGTAATCCTTCTGTCAATCAATATACATGACGATTATCAGCCATGGTGTTGTCAGTTAATTTTCGATATATGAGTTTGACTGTCCCTCTGGTATCTTTTGTCCCTCTTTTTTCAGACAGCAGCGTAGGTTATTGTTTAACCAGAAATGGACTTGAATTCTTATTAAAAGGAAAATCACATAAATACTGATATCCGAGGAAAAGACAAAAAGGAAAGTCCCTTATCATATGGCAAAACCAAAAGGTAAAACATATCAAACGAATGGATATTAACTGTCTTATTCCTGACTTTGTAGATTATTTACCTGGTTATAGTTTACAAATCATATGAATATCTTCATTTTTTTATTGTAAGTGAATCAAGTCTGTTCGGTGCAAGATTTTACTTTGCGTGCTTGCTCTCACTACACTTATTTTGGTCTATGTACTATCAATATTATTTAAAGTTAAAAATCATCTCCAGTTGATATATTGTCCAAATAAGTTTTCTTAGTTATCTGATAATATCTAAATGCAATGGTCGTCCTGAACAAAGGGGGAGGAGGAAAACGAAACTAATGACGTACGGATATTATTTCCAACATCGGACGGACTTTTAAATTCATGGCAACGACACCAATTTAATTTACTTAGTACTTTGGGACTATTTTCTTTTTATATCCTTTTGTAATACTTTTGCTTTGAACAAAGAGTATTTGCTATTTACAAACAATTCTAAGTTTATCAACGGCGGTCAATGATGTATTATATAAAGTTTCTCTGTACAATATATCAGTGACTGCCGTGGATAGTAAGTTAACATTGAATTGGTGGTACACAGCAAATACGTATTCTTTTAAGAATGAATTATATAATTTCATAGTATGTAGAAAACAGAAAACAAAAAAAATTTGGAAAAATGAGGAGGGCTAAAAAATTGTCCTGTCACCACAAAACCCGCAGGAAAGGAATTTCGATACCTTCCCTAAATTTCCTTCAGTCATAAAATCTTTTTGTAAAATTCATTCGACAACAATTTATGAAGTTCATCACGCACAAAATGACCGCGACTTCGCGGATATGTTCTTATAACATATAGATAAAAGAAATTGTGGTGTGAGATGTTATAGATATAAGAAATTGTGGTGTGAGTATCAACGAGACAAATCTCCACCAAAGTCACAGTTTGTAAAAGTAAATTATTATACATTGTCGGTAAAAGAAAGGTCTACAACACGGAGCCTTGGCTCAAACCGAAGAGCAAGCACTTATGGGAACTACTAATTACTAGTGCAAAACCATTCGTACGACATACCAGCGGCTACAAGCATATTTCAGACGAATTGTGCTCATCCTGCTACAAACATGAAATTTGGCATAGATCTTCCTCAACTATTACTCTTTCATTTCAGATAAGGAGGCATGTTAATAGCACCTTTTCACATACTAGCCTTCGATATTGGGCTAATTTAAGTATGATGTCCGCCATTTTGTATTTTACCGGAACTGAGGCCTCCCTATCTGAAATGAAAGAGAAATAGTTGAGGAAGGTCTATTTGAGGTTTAAAATATGGCGGGAAAATGCTGACTCGGACTCTTACCTTAAATTTACAATGGTATTATTTAGGTGTCAAAACAAAAGAAAGACAATCAAGAAGCTTCTAAAAGTTTGGTAAATTACCTTACATGTGCTTTTAAGTCTTATCTAAAAAAAAAATGGGTGTTAAGGGGCAACATATTATACATTGTATTGTATGGAAAAGCACAGAGGAGTCCGAACATTTGACACAAATTCCAAAACCGCACCTAAGTACATCCTTAATGCGGGTAATTTACTTCACAATGAAATATTAATATTTCCTTCATTTGATATAAAATTGAAAATGGAAATGGGGAATGTGTCAAAGAGACAACAACCCGACCATAGAAAAACAACAGCAGAAGGTCACCAGCAGGTCTTCAATATAGCGAGAAATTCCAGCACCCGGAGGCGTTCTTCAGCTGGCACATAAACAAAAATATACTAGTTCAGTGATAATGAACGCCATACTAAACTCCAAATTGTACACAAGAAACTACAATTAAAATAATACAAGACTAATAAAGGCCAGAGGCTCCTGACTTGGGACAGGCGCAAACATGCCGCGGGGTTAAACATATTTATGAGATCTCAACCCTCTCCCTATACCTCTAGCCAATGTAGAAAAGTAAACGCATAACAATACGCACATTAAAATTCAGTTCATGAGAAGTCCGAGTCTGATGTCAGAAGATGTAACCAAAGAAAATAAACTAAATGACAATAATACATAAATAACAACAGATAATTACTAGCAGTTCACTGACATGCCAGCTCTAGACTTCAACTAAACTGATTGAAAGATTATGATTTCATCATATGATCAATATCAGGCACAATCCTTCCCGTTAGGGGTTTAGTATCATACCATCATAAAAAAGTAAAATCACAAAAATACTGAACTCAGAGGAAAATCAATTCGGAAAGTCCATAATCACATGGCAAAATCAAATAGAAAACGCATCAAAAACGATTGTACAAGAACTGTCATATTCCTGACTTGGTACAGGCATTTTCAAATGTAGAAAAAGGTGGATTGAACCTGGTTTTACAGCTAGCTAAACCTCTCACTTGTGTGACAGTCGTATCACATTCCATTATATTGTCACCGATGCGTGAAAAAAACAAACAGACAATAGTTAAAAATGTCAAAAATAGGGGTACAGCAGTCAACATTGTTTTATCATCTTAATCACTATAAAAACAACAAACGTAACGAAGAAGCACAAAAAGGCATACATCAAATTAACATCCTCATTTTGATTATATTAATATACGATTTTATTTGTCTATGTAAAATGCACCCATCAAGGACGGAGGGTTTTGAGGGAAGAACATAACCCGTGTCATGCCAACAACTGTCTTTTTTAAATAGTTTTCTTTTTTAAGTTATGTTATTGTGTAAAACTATTAACCGTATCATAAGCATTGACATGTACCCGATAATTATTCAACAAAGTAGAAACTAAAAGTTATCATAATGTGTGATATAAGACAATATACATAAAATCTGGTTTGTTGAAAATTTTGGTATGGCTTAATGAGATGTATGTAATTTTACCTTTTACCTATAAATAACAACATGCCATCTGCTTATTACTGCATTTCACAAAAAAATGTTTAGTTTAAGTAACACCCATCACTATAGGTATTTGTTTATAATCAGTGTATAATCATGATTATTGTATACTAGCATCTACGCAAATTTGAAAGAATAATCACTTTGTTTATCAAACATATTGATTGATTTTTGTTTCGATTTTGGTTTGGACTTCGGTATACATAGAAACATTTTTTTTTCAGGAGAGGTCTTTTTACCAAACCCTACTCAGTCGATTTCAACTTTCAAGTACAATGGTTGAATGATTTTGTAACAGATGGGGTCAACACCTTATTTTTCAAACTGTTCATAGAATGTGTTAATATCTTACGCTTGTAATAGTTTGTAATCAATGTATAACTGTATCTATGAGGTTTATATCGAGACCCAGTCGTTGTTGATAGTTTGATTAAATACTTATACTTATACTCCTGCGTATGTATTTTTATTTATTATATACTTAGAAGTAAATACAGATAAATTGTATGTGTAATACATCAATGGCAATCGTGCTGTATCAGCCACCCGTGATGATATCGATATCAGCACGGTTGCAAAAGCTTTATCACACCTTTAATCTGTATGACGTCACGTCATCGATTGCAGTCACTGTTGCAAAGGCTTTATCAAATCCCTAATCTGCATGACGTCACGTCATCGATTGCAGTCACTGTTGCAAAGGCTTTATCAAATCCCTAATCTGCATGACGTCATGTCAAACCTATAATCTTTATGACGTAATTTGAAAACTCCTTATCTGTATGACGGCATGTCACATAAAAAACATCTACTTGAGGTATAGGTAAATAAGAAAGTGTATATGATATGGTTTTTTCAATATCACACACCGTATCAACCCTCAACCAATTGGTGTCTCGGGTTGATACGGATGCGATATTGAAAAAGTCATATGATATTCTCTATAAACACATACGCAAACCCATGCTCGGGAGGTTACTTCATTACTTATTTGATAGGAATGTCATTGGGTTTCTGTACCCAATCCTTTTCATAAATAATTTAGATTTCAAAAATGTATGCCTTTTCATATATTGCATAGGTAAAATGTTACCTTTTCCCATATTGTTTGGCTTTCGCTTCTTGAGTAATGTAACAGTGAAATACCAAAGTGACATAAGAGAGAACATTGGATGACAGTCTGGAACACCAAGAAAGATGACAGATTAAGACATGGGTACCCTTTTTGACCTTATTATATAGACATGTATCTGATAGTTCACATATTTTCAAGCATGAAAATGTGACATATTCAGGCGGCACATCATATCTTTTGAATATAGGAAGTGGACCCCCGAGAACTAATGCCATTTATATCGTAATCTGTAGGAACCGAATGTTAAGGAATATTACTTATGCTACTGCTATCTGTTGGATGGATGACTGTTGAAAGTCCCATACAAAAAAATACATATTTAGTAGGAAACATGATAATGTGTTTTCAACTAGAGCGAATCGTTCAGCAGGATTTTGAACAAGCTAGTTCACAATGAAGAAATGTGTTAGGACTTTTCACACTCAAGGCGAACACGCTTCCTCGATATCACCGAGGTGGTTGTTATATGTTGGACACATTCAAGGAAGTTTGAAAATAAAAGTCGTAAACAGACTTTTCCTTTTGATAAGATACTGACATCTTGTTTTCGTATTTCAAAAGAAAGATTTGGCCTGAGGGATTTTCTTGCTGCGTTGAAGAACCATTGGAGGCCTTCGGCTGTTGACACTATTTATTCGGGTTGTTGTCTCTTTGACATATTCCCTATTTCCATTCTCAATTCATCATTTAAATATGATCCTTTATTTCCAACTTCTTGTTACATCTTGTTGAAGGACGCATTTTATTTTTGCATAGGCAAATTACACACATACAGAAAACACTGTTTTGTTTTGGAAGCAAAGATGTTACTGCTCTACAAAGCACCAAATTTACCTGTTTGATAGTTGATAAAGTAAGAATGTAATTTAACCATAAAAACATGTATGAATTAAAGGTGACCTTTTGATAAAAAAAAATACAGGAAATAAGGGTGATTAGATTCGGTATACTCTCACTTTTCACTGTTTGATCACACAACCATGTCAAAGAGAACGTTTTGCAATGTAATAAATTGCTATGTTTTTCGTAGATGACACTTTCTAGTCCTGTGCTCTACTGATGGGTAGATAATGTTTGCAACCATGATGTTTTCAACCATTGTGTGTTGTGTTTGTAAGCATTGAATTTATTTAGTTAAGTGTTCTTTATTGGAAGCTTCAAACAGGGATCAATTACAGTACAAATACATGAACGATAATGTATGAATGAGAAATATTTATTAAATGTCATATTTAACTTTAATTGAAAGATATTCCCAATGGTTTACGTCCTCACACGAATGACAGGGTTGTCTGTCATCTGTTCCATTAAGATTTTCGATACATTCTGGTAGTACTGAAAATAGTTATAATAGGAAAAGACATAAGTAAAAAACATAAACTATTTTGATAAAGGACACGAGTCTGAAAAATAAACAAATGGCTCTTTCACATACATCGTCAACAAGGGCCATTGCATTAATAAGTATGAATTAAAAAAAAGGAGTTAAGTGACAATTTAGTCATTTTGACACATTTGTAGATCTTACCCGGCTGACATTTTTTCTTATTTTTATGTTTTCTATTTATTTTTTACAGATATCACATAATTAGCAAAAGATTAAAAATGTCATTAGAGGCCAATAACTCCAACAAGAGTTCGACCATGCTGTTTTCTTTCAAGTCATTGTTTTGCTGGTCGCTTTTTAGTTTAAATTTATTTTTCCTGTCTGTCATAACTATCGAAATAATAGTTTTACAGATATCAACTACGACAATAAGTCATCAGATAGTTTTGATGTCAACAGACATAAGTTTGATGTCAGAAGGTAGATATCATTAGGCTGAACCTTTTTGCCTATGTTCAATCTTTAGCTATTTCGACTATATTTGTAGACAGACGGGATTATTAGACATTTTTTCAGTTGAAACAAAAATAACTAATCCGGCCAATTTCTTTTTTTAGCTTTATCACAGTAGTTTCAGTTGACTACTGCCAACGACGGACGCCAGGTGATGACAAAAGCTTATGCTTTCCCAGGACCCGTCAATCTTCTCGAAAGACAATTGACAGATAAGTTGGCACTTTTGAAATCAACCAATAGTTTGATTTTGTATGCCAGATATAAGAAGATGTTGTATGAGTGCCAATGAGACAACTCTCCATCCAAGTCTCAATGCGGAAACCACATACGGTCTTCAACACAGAGCTCGAGTGTTGGCTTACACCTAACAGCATGAAATAAAGGGCCCCAAAAAAAGACTCGTGTAAAACCATTCAAACGGAAAACGATCTAATCTATATATAAAAAAAAACGAAAAACGAGAAAAAATAATAAACCAGATCATTAAACGACAACTGCTTAACATCAGGTTTCTGAGTTAGGACAATTGCAATCAAATGCAGCGGTTTCAAGTGTGTTAATAGGTACCAAACTTCACCCTTACTTGATACAATAGTGTACCATCACAACATAGAAAGACACACTATAAAATATAAATTGAAATGGCTTAACTCAATCAAAAGACATATTAACACAAGTGAACATACACTGAGCGAATAAATTCGAATTATGACGCAATGTAAATACAAAGTCAATAAAATCAGGAGTGAGATGTTTAATTATTTCAGAAATTCAGCCATAACCTTCAACAAAATGTCGCAAAATAGAATAATGTGCACAGGTTAATGAAATAACTTTGAAATAAGGTATACAGTTTAAATGAAGAACAGAAGGAAACATATCGGCTAAAATACGAAAACAACGTAACAACTTAAACACTGAATGGCAACAAAATCATACGCCAACATTAAAACGGGCTGTTTGATAACTTCTTTATTCTTAACTAGGCACAGGATATTCAAAGGAAAAAAATGGGGGTTGAACCATCTCCTTCAAAACGATGTTTAGCGTAAATGAGTATTAACAAACATACCGAACTCCGAGGTAAATTTATAAAAAAAAAAGGGGGGGTAAGTCCCTGAAACTGGACAAAGTCAAACGCTCGACTTAACCAAAAGGAACGGAAAAAAATCACATTCCTTTACTTGATACAGGTATTTTCGTTTAAAATTTACAAAAAATGGTGGATTATACTTGTTTTATTACTAGATAAACATAATTTTGTATGTAAACGGCTGAGTAATGTTGCCTCAACTTCTTATTCATCATACTTACCTGTTCATTTGTGAAGTAATATCTTAGAGATAGTTGTGGGAACAGTGTTAAATAGCCTTTCCGATACATATATTTGTAGAACTGTACTAAATGTCCTTTAAAATGAAAGAAAAAAGAAACGAAAAGTCAATTTAAATTATATCATGGAAACAAAAGGTACTATTATACTTTTTAAAATACCTTTACTATGTATTTTTATATTACACATTAAATTCAAAACTTTACAAAACTTTTACGAATTTTTGGTACTCAATGCTCTTCAAATCGTACTTAATTTGGTCTTTGATAACATTTTTGATTTGAGCGTCACTGATGAGTCTTTTGTAGACGAAACGCGCGTCTGGCGTAAATATTAAATTTTATTGTCAAATGCAGCTACGGTAATCTATGCCTGAGGTAGAAAAACCTTAGTATTTCAAAAGATTCAAAAATTTGTAAACAGTTAATTTATAATAATAACCATATCAATGACAATTCATGTCAACACAAAAAGTGCTGATTACTAGGCTTGTGATACCCTCGAGGAAATAAATCTCCACCAGCAGTGGTATCGACCCAGCGATTGTAAATAAACTCATCATAGATACCAGGACTAAATTTAGTATATACGCCAGACGCGCGTTTCGTCTACAAAAGACTCATCAGTGACGCTCGAATCGAAAAAAGTTAAAAAGGCCAAATAAAGTACGAAGTTGAAGAGCATTGAGAACCAAAATTCCTAAAAGTTTTGACAAATACAGCTAAGGTAATCTATGCCTGAGGTAGAAAAACCTTAGTATTTCAAGAGATTCAAAAATTTGTAAACAGTAAATTTATAAATATAACCATATCAATGACAATTCATGTCAGCACAAAATGTGCTAACTACTGGGCTTGTGATACCCTCTGGGAAATACATCTCCACCAGCAGTGGCATCGACCCAGTGGTTGTAAATAAACTCATCATAGATACCAGGACTAAATTTAGTATATACGCCAGACGCGCGTTTCGTCTACAAAAGACTAATCAGTGACGAAAACGAGTTCATGGACCCCTCTTTTTTAAAATGCCAATTGGTTTGATTGGTCGAGAAGATTACGTGTGCCAATTTTCATGAAAACGAAAATAGTGCCATTTTTTTTTTTAATTTGATAAATATACAGCAAAAAATGATGTTTTTTTTTCTACATTCATGAACATTTGATAAATATGAGTTATTTCTGAATAAAAAATGTATAAATTTTTATGATACTTATAAAATACAGAAATTAAAAATTGTTTAACAAAAAGCAATAAGTTGTGTTTATCTTCCTTTCTAAAGGGAAAATACGGCCACAAATCCGAATTTTGAGCAAAAATACGAAATTTCTACCTCATTTTACTAAAAGTACAACTTAAAGGTATATTTTTATTACCTATTTGATTTAATCAGGTAAAAAATAGGCTATATGGAAATTTTTATCAAAATGTAAATACGGGATCAAAACTGTATCGTATGCCCTTAATGTATATTTTAATCTGACATACAGTTAACAGATACTTGACCTCTCTGACTGACACCATCTACCGCAGTTTCTGTATCGACAGACATATAATCGAAGATTGCTGGTTCCAGGAAGGTTATACTTGAAGCTGGTGTAAAGGGATCACCCAAATTCTTTTGTATGTATACTGAATTCTGATAGTTATCCACCCTTACAAAACAGTCAACTGAAATGAAAAAAATATAGTTAGAAATGCAAAAGACATTGTCATGGAGTAATATAAAAACTGAATATATCCTATTGCAGCTATATTCAAACTTTTTTTTTATTAATTGTAGATGATCTTTAATTTTAATACTTTTTTATACACTTTTTCTACAATATCTTATTAATTATTACAACAGCTCTCAAATATTTAAAATGCTCTTCAACAAGACATATGATATGGATTAACAAACGTTATAAGCCCTTTTAATCAATTGTTGAAATGTAACTTGACCAAACATCCAAATCTCACCTTATGTTCCTAATTTTGAACTCTGACAGGATGATTCTCCATAAAGATAGAGAACAAAATCGCCTTTGCAAGGATGCATTTATTCTACTTTTATGTTTGCACTCTCCTGTATTACGCGCACGTTAAGAAAGTGTTTGGTATAAAATGGGTTATGTTATTTTCGTATTTTTTTTAATACTAAACCATAACCATAGGATTGTCCTTGATTTTCCTATGATGAAGACATTATCTTGCAATCAGTTAAATTGAGGTCAGTAACTGCTAATAGTCCTTTCATGTTAATTCATTTATCATTTTGATTTTGTTTAGTTGTTCTTGTTACCTTTTCTGATATCGGACTCGGACTCTTCTTTTAAACTGAGTATAGGAGAGGGTTTAGATCTCACAAAGAATTTTAACCCGCCGCATTTTTGCACCTGTCCAAAATCAGGAGCATCTGGCCTTTGTTAGTCTTGCATCTTTTCCAGTTTAAGATTATAAAAATGATTTGGAGTCTAGCGTAAAATCCATTTTCAATGAACTATTACACAATTTTTAAGGGGCAAGATGAAACCCATCTCCAAATGCGGAATTTTCTTGCTGCGTTGAAAACCAATTAGTGGCCCTCGATTGTTGTCTGCTGTTTGTTCGGGTTGTATATTTGACATATTCTAAATTTCAATTCTCAATTGTAATTGCACTAAAGTCAGGGGAAATGTTTACAACTATATTTGTATCATCCAACAGGAAAAAACTAATGAAGAATTTAAAAATATATTAATAGACACAGTTGATCTTATGAACTCATACATATACGTGCCCTTTTCCAAGTGGCAGTCTAAATTCCCTATCTTTCCCCTCAGTCTTCCAACTTTGCAGAAACCTACTTTTTATTATTTGATAATCTGTTCTTGGTCAAAAATAATTGCTACCGGATTTTTAACATGTTACAAAAATTTGAACAATCAATTACCAATCATTAATAAGTCAATCAACAAATAGTAATTAATAAGTCCTTGTATCTATATTTACATACCAGGAAAAAGAATAGTAGTGACAAACAACACAACTTTGGTTATCTCCATGCTTAACTTTTCTATTGCCAGTAAAGGTTTGGCAAAGAATGTTAAAATATCAGTATACGAGTTATTAAAACACGAAATGTTAACACATTTCCATACAAGGAGTGTCATTGTTGACCTTTCCTTCTAATCATACCATTGCAAATTATTTCTCCAATTTTACTTCATTATAATAGCAATTTACTATGTCCATGTTGTAATTTAATACTTTTCATAAGTACATAACCACTATAAAAAAATCGCTGATATTCTGGTGTGATAAATAAAGGCAACAGTATAGTATACCGCTGTTCAAAATTGACCCTTAAACTAACAAAATTCTAATTGACATCAATTCACATGTTTTATTTTTAAATAAAGCATACCTCCATGTAAATAGTATTTATATAGAGTATGACGATTCTCCTTTTGTAGAATATATGTTCTTCTTTTGTTATTAATCGTAGTTTGTTGATAGTACTTTTCCATTTTTGATAAAGCATATCTTCATGTATGTATGTATATATAGTCTGGCGGTTCTCCATACAACCCTTTAATGCAATGTACATTTTAGTTACTGTTTCGGCATGCATGTATTTGTAGTGAAATGCAGTTTTCAAAAAGGTTAATAATTTGTTCTATTACCAAAACAAAGGCAAACATATACTACATATTAAACTAAAACGGTTTTGGTTGTAAGACATCCCCCCCCCCCCTCCTTTCACCACCACCACCTTTCCCTAACTATCGGGCTATCGGGTAACATCTATCACGTTATAATCTATGTGGGGTAACAAGGAGTACGTTACAAATGTTTCGAAGTGTGGTAGTGTTTGACATATTGATGTATACAGTTTTGATTGCCATGATTTTTAAACCTTGTGCAACAAATTTTGATCTGTATTCATACCTGTTACGTCTTTGGTACACATTTTCTGTAATATTATATGCTAAATAAGGCTTTTACATGTTTATATTATATTACAACTGAGGCGAATCCGAGGTTCACAATGTTTTTCAAGGGTAACAATCTACTATATCACCCTCTCATCTATGTGTTATTTGATCTATTATACTGACTGTTCTGCTTCCTTTATCAAAAAGAATATTGCAATATCTGGATACAATTTGATACATATTTCAATGAAAGGGGGAAAATACAACAAAAAAACACAAATTGTTTTTGTCAACAATTTTTTAACATGTTTAACATGTCGTCGTCTTCTTTTTTTTTTGTAAAATGAGTGTAATTTAGGATCTTATAGCGGTTTGATTTACTTCTCTAATTTCAAACGTACATTTATCATTTTATTTTTTTATGATGGTTAGAAAATCGGGTTTATTATAAATCTTAAAGCTCTGCTGGAGAGGGTCACATTCAAATATATCTGACCCATGGAATAGAATAAATTGTCTCCCTTGTGTTAACCAATTACAATCTGGCATTTTGACGTGAAGTATGATACATGCATTTTATCATATACTTATAGAAATAGTAGTATATTTGTTCCCCTTGATTAACCTGTCTATTGTACATATATTTGTTGATAAAATCTGAAAATATTGTCTAGCCGAATGATATAACATATCAACTGCTTCCGGTTTATATCAGCTGTATCCGGCCGTTAATATCGCATTCCGGTCAGTAACATTATAGCATGGCTTTTCGGCGTCTCTTTGGCTGATATTGAATCTTGGGCTGATAATTCATGTGATATGAAAAATGCCATGTAATAATCTAATACTACACCCCGATGATAAGTTTAAGTGAAAAAACAGAACAAAGCAGATTAAAAAAAAAACAAGTAACTGTTACAGTAAACGGGTAAATATTTTATAAAAAAAGGCAAAACCCATGGAACAATAAATTCATTTTTCAAAGTTTTAAGAATAGTTCTTGTCTGTATGTCTTCTACCTATTTATGTTTATAAGATCATAACATGTCATTTTTCACATCAAACCCTACATGATATCATCCCTCGTCTTTTAGGCTGATATTATGACCTAGGGCCAATAAAGGGTCTGAAATGAAAAATGACGTGTAATTATCTGTTTATACCAATACTTTTCTAGGAATATGAAGAGTTTAAAGCATTGGAGACCTTTGTATATTTCATAAAGGATTAGTAGGCGTGTTATATTTGAATACATGGTTAGTAGTGGTGATACGTTTCTTTGTAATAACAACACGGGGTTGAGGAAAAATCTGTAAGGTTTCTGCAAACAAATAAATTGATGATGAACGGTTGAAATAAAACACATTTAAAGCTTACTAATAAACTCATTATAGATTCAAACCAGTTATAACTGTTTGAATTGGTCGTTGTTTAGACAAAGGAAAGTAGGCTCTTTATGTTGAAGACTTGAACACTTTGAAATGCCCCTAGTCGTCTAAATATAACATGTTAAGATGGCCGGTAAGATGAATTTATAACACAGTGTGCTAGTGACCTAATAAGATTTAAATGGGGTAAAACAATCCATATGGAATCTACTGACCCAATAACATCGTGTAAGGTCCTAAGCACACTATGAAACTAATAATACGCATCACATGCATAACATTAAAATTCATACGCTAGTCAATAAATCAAAATAACCAAAATTATTGGAAAATGAAGAAAAACACAACAATGATGATAATTGTCGGTTGTTTAACCTCCTTTAAAATATTTCAATCACTGACAGAATGAGCTGCGAAGAAAATAACAACCAAGAGATTAAAAACATGTTAAAAGTAGATTATGTTTAATGCAAAATCATAGAACACAATATATCCTTTAAATCGGCGGAATGTACAAACCGTATATATCATGTATATTGAAGAGGAGGGAAAAAACGGTAAATGTATAAAATGTTCACGTCGGTACTTACTCGATTTACCTGATAATGAATTATCTTAAGATCTTAAACCGTGAATACATGCTGCGGTGCCCTGATAGTTTGCTATTTGTTGTGAGGTTAGGCTCCGTGTTAAAAGCCGTACTTTGACATATTATGGTTTACACTTTACAAATTGTGACTTGAATGGACAGTTGTCTAATTGACACGCATGCCACATCTTCTTATATTTATTTAACAATTTATAAGAATCCACAACTGATAGACACCACTTGTTGAATATAAAACCTGTTCAAAATGTTTCTGAGTAAAACCTTTAACTGACGAAAGAATGGTATTAAGAACTTATTATCTTTTTTAGTCGACTTTCTTTATAACTTGGCTGTTTATCGTTGTTTATTTAGAAGTTTGGGTACTCGGTATTACGATTAAGATTGTCTCTGTGCTTTTTATGTTTAAAACAATTGCAAGTAGAACGAATTTGTATTTTCTAAAACATCTCCTCGTTCGTGATTGGTGGTATTTTAGGTTAATTATTTAGTGAAACAAGACATGAGGGTCGGTTGAAAACAAAACTTTACGACAAAAGAGATGATTTCAGCTTTCCAATTGTGGACTTTCCATTTATAAGTAGCAACATTCCAGCAGCGCCTGCTTACGGGGTATATTTCTCCCAATTGATACGAGATTTCCGTGCTTGTATTTCCTATCATAATGTCCTTGATGGAGGATTGCTACTCTCAAGGAAGCTATTAAGCCAAGAGTTTCAAATGGTGAAGTTGAAATCATCCCGTCGTTAATTTTACGGACGCCACCACAAGTTGGTTGACCGTTATGGAATAACCGTTTCACAGATGATATCGGATATGTTCCTAACTTCGTAACTACAATCCCCTTCCCTTTTCATGAATGTGAACTACCAAGTAAGAATATTTATCGGGTTGGTAATAACATGAGCAACACGACGTATACAACATGTGGAGTAGGATCTGCATACCATTCCGGAGCACCTGAGATCCCCCCATGTTTTGGTTGGATTCGTGTTGTTTCGTTTTTATTTTTATATGTCGTGTCATGTGTGCTAATATTTTACTGTTTTTTTTTTTCATTTTAAGCCATAGCGTTGTCAGTTTATTATCGATCTACGCGTTTGACTGTCCCTTCGGTATCTTTCGCCCATATTTTAAAAACAGTTTGTGCATATTGTTTGAGATTGTTTGCTAGAACAACATATTTGTCGTGAATGATAGATAAAGCATACATACGCAACTTCGGTCAAAAACCCGTGAGCTAATACCCAATTTTAACCTAATGTGTGGGTTTGTTTTGTTCACGCATCGTTGTCAATATAATGAAATATGGTGCAACTGTCTTACAAGTGAGAGCTATAGCTTCCTATAAAACCAGGTTCCATCCACTATTTTCTACATAAAAAAATGCCTGTACCAGGTCAAGAATATGACAGTTTGTGTTCTCTCGTTTGATGTGTTTAAGCTTTTGATTTTTTCATTTGATTAGGGACTTTCCTTTTTGAAATTTCCTCGGAGTTCAGTATTTTTTTGTGATTTTACATTTTTATAAAAATCGAATTTCAATACGCTTCCGAATACTTGACTAATAGTTTTGGTCCTTTTAGATGGTGTCCAGTTTTGTTTCTTCAGGCTCGATCTGTTCCCATTTTCTGACATATTTCGAAACTTCTTCCATCAGTAACTTGACATTCTTATTCCATTTGATGGGCTAGGTAATTATATATGTTGAGACTTTGGTTAACAACTCTATAATAATGATGTTATATATTTTTAGAGAATTGGATAAGCTATTGTGCATGTTGTGATAAGAATAACCTTGGTCAGATTTTGGCACAGAAAAGAGGCTAGATAACAAATTTGGAACGAATATAAAGTTCGTATATAAAATCTCTTTGATTGTGAGTATGAGTATGAATAATCCCTTGTATTTATTAACTGCTTAATTGTTCTCCTCATATGTTAAATCGTCATAATTTGTTATTTTTATTCACTAATTAAATAATGTCCATTTACCTGTTTTATCGTTTCGGTGTTATGTCGTTGTTCTCTTATATTTAATGCGTTTCCCTCGGTTTTAGTTTGTTACCTCGATTTTGTTTTTTGTCCCTGGATTTATGAGTTTTGAACAGCGGTATACTACTGTTGCCTTTATTTATCTAAGATTTAAACATATCGTTGTATCAGGTATAAGTTTCCGCAGTTTTCATACACAATGAGTATGTTTTTGGGACTCATATGATAGCGAATATCATACATATACAAAACAATATACTATTTGTTAAGTTGTAGAATGTTTTATCCAAATAACACCAGAACTAAGGATTTGGAATGTGTACATTCAAATTATTTAACCTTTGGTGATAGTTGTCTCATTGATAATCATACCCTATCTACGTATTTTTATATTGTTGGTTTTTTTTCTTCACTCTTTTTTCATGAAATGTCTAATTGATGACAAATATGTGGTCCCACTTTATTTATGTGGTTTGTATTTGGGAGTTAAGAAGTACTTTAAACTTCGTTGAACTAAACCATCTTATATGTCAAGAATATATAAATGATATCACAGTCACCTATAAATGATATCACAACTATTAGTCTTAATTTCAAATCCTTTCATCAAAGTTTCCCGCTCCCCTCCCCAATCGTTTTAAGAAGATGACGGAACAATTGTTTTGGTCCGTTCATTTTTTTTTCGCCCCTGTGGTTAGAATCTAGTAACTCTTTCCATAAAACCATATTACGATTGAATTTATAGGAAGTTATATGGAAAAAAGTAAAAAAAACTTTTATTGTATTATAACAATTTTACTTTAATATAACACATTATATATAGCTATTTATTATATACTTTAAGGGAGAAATTTTATAGATAACATCGGTTTTCTGGAAACATACTGTCCTTTTTGTACTTGTAATTTTTGTAAACAAATTCAAATTGTTCCGTTTAGTAGGAATACTACAATTTTGAATTAACTCATAATTTCAGTGAAGCTAAATGAAGAATAACCATACGAAAGAAAGATGGTATATCTCTTCCTTCTGGCGGGGCTTGTATTGGTAAATGCCGAAAACCAAGGTGTTTACATACAGGAGTCATGGCAGAATGGTTTTTATGGATACATAAGACTGACTCCTGTAGATCTCCACGGATGGAAGATACGTGTAAAATTTAATGTCGCAGTTGGCACTTTGCAGGTACAGTTTCTGTTCAAATCACAAACGAACTTTATTCATCATGTAAAGTATAATTTGGGGGAAATTAGTTCAACTATTTTGATGTTGATGCACTTTAAATGATGCGTTTTCTGCATTTTCAATGCCATTAATTTAAAATTATAGAGTGGCGTGAAAAGTGTAATGCCAAAATGATCAGCACGACAAGATGAATCCACCCTGAAAATTTATGAAAAATCTAAGAACTTGGAATTATTGCCTATAGTAAAGTGTTTTTTTTTTCTAATTTATAGCAGTTGTTGGTTTTATTCGAGGAAGTTTTAAATGTTAATATCAAAAAGGAGTAGCACGACAAGATGTGTCGACCATCACTCTAGCATTTATGTCGACCTAGTTTGGGGTAATTGTCCCATTAATATCCAATTTTTCATGTTTTTGGTTATATCGTAAAATATTTAAGCTAGTGATGTGATGTTTCAATATTATTTTAAGTGAGGGTGAAGGTTGTCGCCTGTGAAAATGATTTTGTTTACATTTTTCATTTCATTTTCAGTGGTTTTCGTTTGTTGATGTGATTCATGTTTCTCGTTTGTCGTTTTTCATTTAGATTTGTTAGACCGTTGGTTTTCCTGTTTGAATGGTTTTGCAAGTCATATTCATGGCCCTTTCATAGCTTGCTGTTCGATTTTAGTAAAGGCTCTGTGTTGAAGGCTGTACTTTGACCTATAATGATTTACTTTTAAAAAATGAGACTTGGATGGAAAGTTGTCTCATCGGCATCCATACAACATCTTCTAATAAATAAATAATCAGCACAACAAAATTCTAATATCTACTAAAACTTAAAAAATTCTTTCAACCTGTGTTGGAGTTATATAATAAAAAGAACATGTGGTATGATTGTCAATGAGACAACTCTCTACAAGAGACCAAAATGACACCTAAATGAACAACTATAGGTCACCGTACGGCCTTCAACAATGAGCAAAACCCATACCGCATAGTCAGCTATAAAAGGCCCTGAAATGACAATGTAAAACATTTCAAACGAGAAAACGAACGGCCTTATTTATGTACAAGAAATGAACGAAAACAAATATGTAACACATAAACAAACGACAAGCACTGAATTACAGTTTCCTGACTTGGAGCTGGCACATACATACAGAATGTGGCGGGGTTAAACATGTTAGCGGGATTCCAACCCTCCCTATAACCTTGCGTCTTATTTGTTGTCCATTTTTCTTACTGTAGCTTTTAAACTATAGGAACCTGGTTAAACATGTGAAAAATGTATACATGTTAAATGCAATTTAATGATCAGCTGACAAGATCTACTTACTCTGAGTTTTCGACAACACATTTTAGAGTTATTGCTCCTAAAATGAATAGTTTTACTGTTTTGTGCAGTTGTGATTGATACCAAAATTACTATAGGAGATAGGTTAAACATATAAATGGGGAATTTGATACTACATTGAGACAGGTCGACATATTTGGACCAGAATATATAATGGAATTTGATGCAACTTTCATGCAAGTGAGATGTTTAGCTCGTTCTAATAGCAGGTTTTACCCATCGTTTTCTACATGGAAATGCCTGTACCATGTCAGGATTAGTCAGTTGTTGTCCATTCGTTTGATGTTTTACGTTTGAATTTGCCATTTGACTAGAACCTTCCTTTTTGAATTTTCTTTTCGGAGTTCAGTATTTTTGTGATTTTACCTTTTACTGGTTGCAAATTAAACTTAACATCGTTGGCGTACGATAAATTTAGAATTCTTGATCGTTTAATTTCTCGTGACAAAATAGTGGTTCATTCCGATGTGAAATTTTTTACTTCGTTCGTTATTTTACTTCTTTCGAGTTAAATTTCGGGAGGTATTTGTTCCTTAATTGATTTGAAAAAAATACTTTATGTTAATTTAGTGCTATAACAACGCTTAATTCAATCATTTTAAAATGTAATTTTGTTCAGAAGTTATAACCGGCCTTGATTGCTTGAACAATACACGCTCATACTTGTAAGAAAACAGGGTTTGAGCTTTTGATTTTACCATTTTATTTGGGAATTTCCGTTTTAAATATCCCTCGAAGTTCAGTATTTTTGTAATTTTAATTTTCTTTATCTCGTTTACAAAAGATCCTGTCATGTAGTTTTGGTAAATTTTAGACGTAAAATGATAGCATTGATAGAATTAAAAATATAACAACATGTCGATGCAATGTTTAAATAATTCATTGATTCAAAACGAAATCCTGATTTCAGTTTAGATACAAAAACATTTACTTATGTAGCCATTCTTTTGTTTAAGGTGTGGAATGCTAAAATCATTCATGAAAGCTCTGATAGAAAAGAATTTGTACTAACTAACGTGGACTTAAGTGAACATGTTATGGCAGGAAGTACTTTAAAGTTAGACTTCATAGTTCGTGGCACTGTGGGTCCAATACACTCTGCAACAGTAACCTTAGAAACAGGATATGCAGGTATTTACTTTAAGTCTAGATAAAAGCCTTAACTAATTGGTGTATAAATTGAACCAATTAACTCACAGACAAATGACTTTTCTTATCTCTAGTGAAAACTTTATTCTCAGCAAATATTTGATTGAAATTCAACACTCTTCAATTTCCTATTGGGACATCATGAAAAAGGCGACCTTGCCTGGTGACGTCTCATTTAAAGAACAAAACTCCTAAACTATCGTCTAAAATTATAAATGGAGAAACACCACCATATCTTGTGTATTTACGATATCTCCCGCCTCTCAATGTCTAAATATCGTTACACACTTTGATGCAGTGTGGAATCTAAATCTTCCAATGGTAATTACAAAAGAGAAAAAAATAAAAATGAAAGAAAGACTAGAATAGAACAAAATTATACAATTTTTTTTTATATGTTTTTGTGAACGAAATAATAAATCAAACGAGTAAATGTTGTCCCAATACTTTATAGGATAACCGATCAAAAAAATGTTCTCCTTTTACCTTAAATAATCAAGGAACCGAGCAAACAATTTAAACACTGATCTGCTAAAAATGCATGGACATGAAATGACGTTTAATTTATTGTGTTATGAGAATCTTGATTATTGGGGAGGTAGACTGGGTTTTATTGGAAATCATCATAATTATGAGAGGGATGTTTGTAAAGTATACTAAGTTCTTACGATGCTTATGCAATATTATGTGATACTGAATTGAAATATTCTGTGTTAGCTAAGATAGAAGTATTACACAACGGATAATCAGAACTTTGAAGGTATACAAAATTATCCAACTACAATGGAAATTCAAAAGTTAAGTCCATAAAAACTAACAAGATCCAGCACTACCAACAATAACAACTGCTGTGTTCCTGACTTTTCTGAAGAAACGATCGGTTTAACCTGCGTTTACAACTAGATAAATATCCCATTTGCAAAATCGTGTCTATAGTTTCGTCATTTTGACAGACTATACATTATAATAGATTGATATCCGCCTTCGGATAGTCGATTTTCTCCCTCAAAAATCATAAATTCATGGACAAAAAACAAAATCGGAGTAAAAATTATAACTGAGGGAAACGCATTAAATATAAGAGGATAACAACGACACAACATTAAAATGTTACACACATACACACACACAGAAACGGACTAAGCCTTAGACAAAATCCTATTAGAATAACAAATATAACATCAAAAACAAGTACATGAATTTGGGATATAGAAGTACCGTGACACGTCTTATAGTAATGTGAATTCACACTAAAAAATAAGAGAAAACAAACGACACAACGGAAACACAACGTTAAAATGTAACACATACACACACACACAGAGAAACGAACTATAATATAACAATGGCCATGTTCCTGACTTTTTTAAAGGGAAAAATGGTGGGTTGAACCTGGTTTTGTGGCTTGCCAAACCTCCTTCTTTTATGGCCATGTGAAATATAACATTAGAATGACACCACAACATTAAAGGAAATATCCGATGCCGGGATTAGTACATACCAAGTCACGTCAAAAGTCATACGAATAAAAGATATATAATAGCTACGGCTCCGGATCGAAAGCGGTACCTTAACTTATAATGGTTAACTTTTTACAAATTGAGATTCGGATGGGGGTTTGTATCATAGGCACGTATATTATGTCTTCTTCTATATATATAAAAGCAATAGGAAATTGAAAATTATTCAATTTCTCACAGCGATTGGAAATAACAGGAACATTAGTGCATTTTTACACTCCTACCTAGGAGTCTACTCCCGTATTCGGAGGAGTAACGTAGAAACTAAAGTAAAGTAAAAAAAAACACAACTTCAGCAACTAGAATCTAAAACTCAAGACCATCTTGTATATAAGTAAAGTAAGCATTGAATATTTTCTTGCATTAGGTCTTTGTACTTCCTGATGATCTTTTTGAAAAAATGGACGATACGTTCTTTGACAACATCCTGGCATATTTTGAAAAGTCTGATAAGAAGCTTTAATTTCACCAATTAATGAACATCTTACTTAAATATGATATTTATTTATGAAAATGTACTAAGATACATTTATATTATTATTTGTGCAGAAAACATACAAAATATTGCGCTGTACAACTTTTTAGTATTTCCAAAGGCATATTTTAAACGCAACAAATAACACTTGTTTAAGATCGATCCTTATTTTTTTTATTTTATATTTGACTTGTTGTTTATTGTGGGAAATGTTGATTTTTTGTCATTAATAATTGATTACATCCAGGATTCTGTTCAATTAATCTTTAATCTTTTTTTTTTATCTCTTTTACGCAAGTTGAAGATTTAACCAAAACTTTAATTTGACTTGAACAAATATTGTGTATTAAAATATCTAAAATGTTGTGTTTTTTAGCCACGACAACTCACGCTGCCACAACTCCCTTAACTATTGCTACAACTTTAACTCCACAACCAGTGCAATCATGTGTAGATGATTCACGTATCAACTGTGACCAATCAGTATGTAATACTGACTTGAGAATGTTTTGCCGCGCAACATGCAGAGTTTGTAGTAAGTCATTTACCTGTGATTGTAGAAAACCCTTAAACCGTCAAACTTATAAATTACAAATCAATTTTAGTTAAACCTTAGTTTAGTTCAGATCAGTATTATCTTCTGGAATGTTACACATGTTCGGTAACTTGTTTTTGTTGGGTAAACGCTGATTTTAGAACTATTTGGTATATTATTTCTTATATTTTTAATTGGCAGAGGAAGCCACAGTGCGCTAAGCGAACAATTGACCTTCTACAGGTAAAATTTTCTACTCAAAAAACAATTTCCATCGAACAGACGCATATTATGGGTAGAACACATTTTTGTTGAAGGCCTCCAGTTGCGGGATTTTCATGTTGTGCTGTAGACCTTTTTGTGACCTTACTGTTTTCTGTTTTTTTGTCGGGTTGTTGTTTTTGTGACACCGTACCCATTTCCATTCTTAGTTTTATCATTTGACCTACAGGGAAACCAAACTTACTCAATGTGTAAATAAGGACAACAGTAGTATACCGCTATTTAAATTCCTTATACGATATAACATTTGATAATTGTCCAAACAACTTTGCAGACATAATTCATGAAAAAAGATACGCAAGGAGTCATTCGTTTTTTGTTTTTTTTTTTGGATTGAGATCTGCAAAATAAAGGCAACAGTAGTTTACTGCTGTTCAAACGTCATCAATCGATTGAGAGAAAAGAAAATCCCGGCTCCAAACTGCAAACAAGAGAACTGCATCATCTATAAAAGAAAATAACAAAACAACAGAAAGACTGAAGAGCAACAGAAAAAACAGCAACAACATAACATTGAGAATGGAAATGGGGAATGTGCCAAAGAGACAACAACCAGACCATAGAGCAGACAACAGCAGAAGGTCACCAACAGGTCTTTCATAGTTTAGAAACGACCTATTTGATAAGAACTTTCATATTTCTGACTTAGAACAGGAAATTTAAAAAAATAAAATGTGGATTGAACATGTTTGGATGGCAATGCTAAAAAACTATATCGATAAATTGAGAATACTATACGTAGTAGGACTTTTATAAAAGTCAGATACATTATCACTGTACAACAAACTTATATTGAACTATCCGTACTAGTTTGTGAAATTAAAATCGCAAAAAAACTGGACTCCAGGGAAAATTTAAGGTAGATCGGGTGTTTAAATTTTCGCGCCTTCTGCGCATAAAGTTGCGCATTGATATCGTAAGTCATGTACATTGTCGTAATTTGCCATAACAATAAAATTTGATCATTAAATTAATTTTTTTTTATCTAAATACACTGAGAATGAGTTAAATAACTATTAACTGCAATTTCAAAACTTATTAAAGGCTATTGCAACAATTGTCATTGTCGAAATTGTACTTCCGTTCTAAAAATATGGAGCATGTTCTTGACGTCGGAGAAGACTGAAGAGAGAATAACTCATAATAATCGAACACGTGAACTGCTTTTCATGAATACTGTAATGCAGATCGAAATTATAGATAACGATCTTCATTTTGGTAGCTTTTGAAGCAGTTTCACCCTTGTCTTACGTTAGAAAATGTCCGGCGAATATGCGAAAGATGGATGTAAACAAATCACGAAAAGGGGGGAAAACTGATACATTGTAAGTAACTTCAAGTAGTAATCAATTGAATATAAATGCCCAAAGAGCGATTCACGACCCCTGAAAATAATTTGTTAGCTTAAAATTAGAGGAAGTAATTTCAAAACAATATCCGTGGCGAACTACAAAACAATGCCCCCCTCCCTCTTTTTAGGCTGAAATATACATGTAATTATAGGCAATTCATAGGCATAGCTCATGGTACTTCTATCATTCATGTAATTGATTTGAAAATGTGTGGAACTAAGAGTTCAGGTGTGTATAGGTCATCTGCATAGGGGTCATATCATTTTGGTGTCTGGGAGAAAAAGGTCATGAAAGTAGGAGATTGATATGATATTAGTCCGAGATTACTCTGAGATGTGGGACGGCCCCAGCTTTTCTGGCAAAACAGCTGTTGGACGTCAGAGTAATCTCAGACTAATATAATATATGCAAACACAATTTTCTTGTAAACCTAGAATATTTGAATGCGAATGCTGGTGATTTTGTTATTAAGCATGCACACTTAAAATTTAGAACATTTCCCGTCTAGACTGTTTAACTTATTTTTAAAAAATGAATCATTTCACAAAACTAACTTTCTTACTGATGCATGATGGTGTGGATGGAGTGTCCTTCATTTCTTTCTTATCTATTTCTTTATACCATTCATCTCTATTAACAATTAAACTTTTTATTCTTCATTTTTCTTTATTTCTTATAATTTAACATCCCATTATTCTTCATTGTTATGTCTATTTTCTTTACTTACAAATGTATTGTGCATATAACATGCATTTATTATTATTCTCTATTCTTTAAAACTTTTCCTGATCCTCCTATAATGTATTTCATCCTACAGAACCTTCATGAGAGAAAACAAAACTTTTACTACCTAACAGCAAAACCGGTCTTGTAATAAAAGGATTTTTTTTTTTTTTTATTTTAAAAGCTTATTAGGCCTCTGTTCATCATATTGCTGTTAACTGATCAACACAGTTATTTCGTACCGAGTGCATTTCTTTAACATGTTAAAGACAATAAATGAAAACTTTTTAAAATTGCACCTACATGTACATTATATGTACAGTGGGTGTTAAATTCTCTTGACAGCTTCAGACATACTAATTTTTAACCTTTTTCCAGCTGGTCCATTCATGACCAAAAGTTTTTTTACAGTGTACATGTAATTTCAACCTCTTTAAATACAAAATGTACTTCCTCTTTAAGGCATCATTTTTTTAAGGTGTATGAACAAAAATGGCAAGATATGTAAAGTTCACACTAGAGTCTATATTTGTAAACAAAGTAAAATCAAAGGATAATAACTATGTTCCTATCTAATAGGATAGAAGAACTTAACAGAATTTAACCAACTTACATGTAGTGTGACCAGAGCTTACTAAATTAAAAGCTGTGAACCAGGTTTCAGGGCGATAAGATATATATGTCATAGACAAAATTACTACTTTTATATTCAACTTTGGAAAGTGAAGAATTTTAACTATCAACATTTTTTGGGGCTTTCAACATTTCAACATTTAAATATAAAATATATTTTAAATGGCCTAATATTAAAGGTGTCATGTTTTTAAAGCAATAAAATAGTTATTTGATGTACCAGACATGTCAGTTGTGAACTTGTCGGGGTGTGGGGTGGGGGGTGTGCTTGTTTGAAAATTTAATACTTTCGTGAAGTGCTTTTGTTATATTTCTTATTTTGCAAATGAATTTGCAAAATAAGAAATATAACACTTTTGTTAAATACATAATCCTCCCACATGTACAAAATGTACTTTAAATAAAAAGGAAATTACAAATAGCATAGTATATAACATCTTTTTTCTTGCTTCATAAAGATTGTTAGACAAGGATCCTGACTATTTTTTCAAATCATTTTGCACATTTTTCTGTGATAATCTACTTTTTGCTAGATTAAGAATAATACAAATTGATAAAAGCGTTCCCATATGTTGTACCATTACACCACTGTCTCAGGTTATGGGGAAGGGTTGGCACCTTCAAATATTAACCCCACCACATTCTGTATGTTCCTGTCCCAAGTCATGAACCTGTAATTCAGTGGTTGTCTTTTGTTGCTGTGTCACATTAGCAATCAATTATCATACCACATCTTCCTTTTATATTGAAACACAAAAATTGACACATAAAATTCTGTCAGATAGAAAGTCAGAATATGACTTATGGTTAAAAACTTAGCAGAATCTCAGCTCACACTTATCATATGTCATCACAATAATGGTTAACGTTTAAGCACAATAATAAAATGTTCGTCATGATTGTATTCACTTTGCAGCAGAATAAATAAAAAAATTGACAAAGATAGACATTTAACTGTACGTGTTTTACTACAGTATACATGTACATGTAGCTCACTTTTCATGGATAGAATTAATAAAGTCAACAAGGTATATTAATTAAAATCAGGCCATGCTAAAAAATAAATTCAAACTGACAAATAGTCAGGATAGTTCTTGTATCAGCTGTCTTGTACAATATTTTTACCCTAATTAGTAAAATGTTATTTGGTACGACAATTTCTTCTTTAGACAATGAATGTACTTATAACTTGAAAAAAGATAGCCAATTTGAGCAGGTACATGTAGCATTAAACAGAGAAATTATGTGGCAAACCAGTTAAAAAGAGCATTTGGATGGAGAGTTGTCTCATTGGCAGTCATACCACATCTCCTTATATCTATTATACAGGATTCATAAGAATTTAAAAAATATATACAAACATACATGATGGGAAGTGAAAGTTAGTGCTTCCTGGGGTTAGAATTCCTTTTTTTTTGACAACCAGTGCTTTTGAATGGGCATGCACATATGGTTGAAACACCCCTTTAAAAATGGCTGGATCAGCCCTGCGGAAAAAATTTAACAATATCATCTGTAACATTTGATCTGCCTGATGATATTTCATCCGGATAGAATTTTGCTTATCATAACCATCTATCCATGCAAGACAAGCCATGTTTGTTAAAGTGTAAAAAAGAGAATGAAATGTATTGAGACTACCTATAGTTGTTAATTTCTGTGTCATTTTGGTCTCTTGTGGAGAGTTGTCTAATTGGCAATCATACCACATCTTCTTTTTTTTATATGCCCGTTTACGGGACATATTATGGTATACTGTTGTCTGTCCGTCAGTCGTCCACTTGTCATACAATAACTCAAAAACGCTTCATCAGTTTGTATGCAACTTTGGTGAATCGAATTAATATATATCTATTGACGTGAGCTCCCTTTTAATTTTTATAAATTTTAGATTTTAGGTTCCAAGTTATGGGGTTTTATTCATTAAATAATTGTGATTTTCCAGTTTTTGTATAATAATTCAAAAATGCTTTGAGCTGTTTTCATGCAACTTTGTAGAATTGTTAATATTTATAAACTCCCTTTCTATTTTTATAAATTTAAGATTTTATGTTTCTGAGTAATGATATTTTATTCATAAAAAGGGGGGATTTCCCAGTTTTCAGACAAGTCACAATAACTCAAAAGTGCTGACTGAAGGATACATATCCAAACTTATCCAGTGTACTGAAGTCTGTTGCTGTTACTCAAGAAATAAACTTGTCACAGAAGATTATCATTTTTTCTATTTCGAAACTTAAGTCCCCCTTTTTGATGTTGTTGAAGGAGTAATAAAGAATGTTCAGAATTCATCTACTAATTGTATAAGAAACTGGATAAGTGCACTGTAAAACCTGGAATTACCCACAAATTGCATTACACAATCTGGAATAAGATGGTTGTCTTCGGTTTTGACAATGCGTCCACTTTTCCCCGTAAAAGGACAATTACCAAAAAATTATTTTATAAAAATACTATACAAGTTTTAGCTTCACATGTACAAAATATCAATTATTGACCTTGGGTTCAGAGGTCAAGTCACACTGCAGTCCTAATAGCACATGACCTACCCTCTTTTGATTTTACATGTACTTAACAAACTTCATATTCATCTGTATAATAATGAAAACAAAATTTTTAACATCCAATCAATCATGCATACTTGAAATGTCAATTATTTAACATTGAAGCCAAAGGTCAAGGCTAAATTGCTAGCTTTCCTGATGGTATACAACAAGCTGTCCCATGGTTTTACAAAAACATACAATACATCATCGATTTATCTCAAAAGACAAAAATATTACGGCTCGGACAATTAACTACAAGTTCATAATATAACACATAGATATGTTTCAATAATTTGACCTTGAGGTCAAAGGTCATGTAAAAAATGCGGGCTTGGTGGTACACAACTCACCCTCTTAATATTAAACACTAACATACCAAATACCATTGATGTATCTAAAGAAACAAATCAAAATCTGATCTGAATAAGAAAAAAAAAAAATTTCAAATTTATTCAATTCATGAATTTAAAGTTAACTCCCTTTTTTATCTATTTTCTTGTCAAAATTAGCTTGTATCTTTCTTATATGGACGGTGACCTACCATTTTTTTTATCTTAACTTTTAAATTAATGTTTGGACAATTCAAAAACACAAAATAAGAAAATTCTATGGATTAGAAATGCAACTTTTGATTCAAATAATGTATCAAATAACGTTTTTTCCTTCATAGTCTATACGAAATCTGTGTCAAAATGTCCATTTTGCCTTAAATTTTCAAATCAAAATTTTGAGCTTGGAACACTGGTGACCCCACTTTTTTATTTGATAATTTCAAAGTATATATCACTAATAAGTTTTCCTCAAAAAATATAAAAATTCTATGGATAAAAAATTAGACCCCCCATCTACCTTAAAACAGAAAATCTGTATTCAAATGACAAAATCTAAAGATATAACACATCAAACGAATGGATAACAACTGTCATATTCATGACTTGGTACAGGCAATTTCTTATGTAAAAAATGTTTGATTGAACCTGCATCTAATTAAATATGATATATTTTTTGGAATACATATTTTCATTCCTACCAGGTCCAGTAACAACGCTTACTCCATGTAATGACGATCCATTTGTTAAATGTAGTCCTTCAATATGCTCTCAACAGGTGTTAAAAGATTTCTGCAAAACAACATGCGGTCAATGTCCCGGTATGACTAGTTTGTGTGTTTTCTTTTACTTTTAATAGCACATAATTTGGACAGATATGTTTATCGTTTATGATTTTAATAGTTGATTTGAATTTTGGTTTGAACAGCTATTTAACACTTGTGTAAGTTTTTTCAAGTCTAGGTTCACCAAAGATATATTTAATGTCGAAATGCGCTTTAATACTATAAATGTTTTAAAGAATATCGATTCAGAGGATAGTTATCCAAAAAAGGCAGACTTCAAACTTATCAAAAGGGACACACTAGAAATACAACGGATATTGGGTGTCCATCAAAACTCAAAATCATGACATACAAAGCAGATAACACAATAAAAGCAAAGAACAGAGGTGTTGCTGTTCTTCATCTCAAAGTCACAGTGAGGCATTTAACATGGGACAAAAAGACTCTCATCTCACTACAAGTCTAAGACTTCATATTTTAAGACTTCATATTTTAAAATATGTGTATTTAGAAGGGTAACGTATTTTTACAAGACTATATATTGGCTGGTATATGTAAATCAGGAAGGTGGCCATTTGGTTTAAATTATTATTTGCTTTTGAGATATTTTTAAATCTAGCTTGTTTTATTCTCTTTCTAACATCAGTGACACCTACCATGTTATTAATTGATATCTAGCTGAGAAAAGGTGAAGCAATTTTATTTTTCTTACAGTGTTCAACATGATTAAATTCATTACAGTTTACATTGAACATATATTTCATTTGTAACAGGTCAGTGCAATGATGACCCTTTAGTGATCTGCAAACTTTCACTATGCGTTCATCCTGTACTTAAACAATTCTGCAATGCAACTTGCGGTATTTGTCCAGGTATGATTTATTCAAATGTACATGTAATGGGTACTAAACTGATTTAGTTAAATACCGTGATGCAACAATGAAATTATTCGGAATATAGATATGGAGGAAATAATTCTGATAATAAATTAACATAAAAGAGCGAGAAAAAAAAACAAGATCTGATTAAAAAAATGGACAACACTATGGTCAAATAGCACACAACATTCTATAAAACACAACTCAGAAAAACAGAAATCAGAACTATAGTGAACTACATCAAAATCTGGTGGTATTCTCTTGTGAACAGGATGGGGAAAATTTTTGCTGATCACGTCTACATAAGTACAACCGTAGTGTTGCTCATATTAAGTTCAACATTAGATGCAAAATAAGTAACATTCTACGAAGTTATAATTTAGGAAAGATTCTCTGGTGTCACTTGCTTGTTTGAAGTACCTACAAACAATGTATTGGCGATTGATATAATTTTTTCATTCTGATTTTGAAATAATTATTTACTGAAATGAGTTTTTTTATTCAACAGAAAAGCAACTCAGTATTCCCATGGAATATTTTATTCGTACAGATATGCATTTACTTTATTCATAATTGATAAACAAAACCACATTGAATACAAAAAATTGAAAACGACACGTTAATGTCATGCGTCCGAAGCGCTTTTCTAGATGTACCTTCATCAATAACGATCAAAGCCATACATTTGAAATCCGATGGATGTTTAAGTACCGAAACCATTGAAGAGTTATTTGATAAAAAAACTAAAATAAATACCCGAATTCATTTAAAGTTAACTTTGCCTGAGGGAGTTGAAACCTTAGTTTCTTAATAAATTCACAATTTATAAACAGATAATTTTAGTAAAGTTTGTTAAATCATATCAGTACCGAAGTACTGCCTACTGAGCTGAGGATACCCTCGGGGACTGATAGTCCACCAGCAGAGGTTAAACATATGGTTATACCTTCAGTTGTAAATTTTATTCTAAGAGACAAAAAATGGTTTGAAATGTCAAATTTAAATACATTTGTTGCGAGTTTAAGACCAATTCTTAGCATTTTAGGTTTTTATTTTATCGAAATGTTTTCAAAAGATGCTATCAATGTTTATTACATATTATAATTCATTTCTGTTAACAGGAAATATTTCTACGACTCAGAATCAACAATCATCGATCACTAATATGTCTTTAGTTGTTGGGAAATAAATATATAGAAGAAAAAACATACAAGTGTTGTAACTCACAAATAAGGAATTCCAAAGTATATTATATAAATATAATATTATTTGACTGGTTTTTTTTTTTTATTATTCAAATAGTTACATGCAGGTCATCTTACATGAAAACGTAATATCACAAAAATACTGAACTCCGAAGAAAATTCCAAAAGGAAAGTCCTTAATCAAATGGCAAAATCAAAAGCTAAAACACGGCAAACGGATGGATAACAACTGTCATATTCCTGACTTGATATATACAGGAAAGTATATGCTTATACATTACTGTAAAATCAAGATGTTCCTGGAATTGAATTAATTATAAATTCCTTGATTTATGGCTATTCTCGGTTCATCTCTTTACGTAGAATCGAGCAACAAAAGAAGATTAAGCTGGTTACGTCAATTTACAAATTATACAATTAAATTCCAAGAATTCCCGATTCGCTTAAGTCTTTACAAATGCATACTTATTTTTGATTGACATTCTATCAGCAGCAGATTTTCTTTTCTTCTAAATAATCAGGGGTTTTGGTTGCTGAGTGGTCTACACAAAAAATCTATACTGTGAGCTCCAACCTTGCTCTTGGCAAAAGTCGATTGACTCCGATGATAATTGAGTTTTCCTACGGTCTGTTATGTTTTCATGCGTCTCCCACCAATCAAAAACGACAGCAAACACTGTAGTCTAGAATTTTGGAATTTTGGAATTGACTTTTAAACACCAACAATCAATCACCAATATGAATTTAGATTTCAGGTGTGCTTTTTTTTTATATTTAGTTTTTATATATTTTAGACAAATATTTGTAATTCGGCCAGCTGTTTTTCTTTTGGAAATGCCTTTTTCAAGGATTGTTTATTTTTTATCTATGGTTTTAAAAGCCTATTTAACATGTTTATAGCTTCTTCTTATTATATACATTGCTAACCTTTCGGGAGATGTTAGCGTTTAGTAGGATAGACTGTAACTTTTATCAAATCAAAACAGAGTGACTTTTGTTATTCTGGTTTGACTTGGAATAGAAGTTATACGCGAAAAATTTAACTGCTCATTCTTACATAATTTTATCATGTTTATGCTGGTATCTTTATTTTAGAATGTGAACATTTGGCCTGTAATATATAAATTTGGGACGACCACATGATTTTCTGATCTGCGTAGGAATAGAATAAACTCATCATAGATACCAGGATTAAAATTTCATAATTACGCCAGACGCGCGTCGAAATAAATATATATTAGCCTGGAAACACGAAAAGCGCGTCTGGCTTAACACATTATAATCATAGTTTCTTTGATGAGTTTTAACAAAATAAAGTAATGACATGTAAAACTATATCAAATCAAAATTGGCAAGGATTGTTAGTTTTACTATCGGAGGTCGATGGGTCACTCCGTGAAATCCAGCTTTGTCAAACAATACAAATTGACCTTAAAATTAATAATTCAGAATATAAAATTAATGTGTTCAATAGTTACTCCCCTCACCGGAGTAATGATTGTCCCTTTAGGATGACAATATTAATTTTAGATAAAACGAATGCTACATACAAACACACTTGAAACCATTTAATGCTATTTGTTGTCCCAGTTTAGCATTTCTGTAATGATATGTTATGTAAGGAAAAAAAATACATAATCAATTGGAGTTTTCTATCCCGGAATTGATGACGTACTTACTTAGTTTAAAAATATTAAAAACAAAAGTAGTACTTTTTTACCAGGTGAGTCACCGCTAGTTATTTGACTGTGAAGAGGTATGAACATATACGATATTGTAAGAACCTTATGTTGCAAAAGATAAAGATTTTTCTTTAGACTAGACAACACATGAAATTAAAATATGCAGTGGTTTGGTTATTTTGCTTATCGAATTTTCCATTACACCTTTACATATTTATTACATAGAGATTAATTACATGGCCTTTTCCATATCAGCCTGGGTATCATCCCGAAACCCCCATATCAGCCCGAGACGGAGTCGAGGTGCTGATATGGGTCGAGGGATGATACCCAGGCTGATATGGAAAAGGCCATGTATTAATCGCTTTATCATATACTTCCGACAATAGTTTTATGTAAGGCAAATAAACTAACGCAATAACTAAAACAGTCAAACATTTTATAAAGAAAATTAAAATTATGAATCAAATATACTATAGTTGTCCAACAACAGCATCATTAACTCCTTATATATTTATGGTAACATTTCCTATAGAGGCATTTTGAAACATTGAAAATTTGGAAGAGTTTTACAATCATTACTACTCCATGTTTGTTGTACTATAAAATGATTCATAATTGTCAATGGCATTTGTTAGCAAGTATTAAACTATCCCCACAAAAGTTCCCGTAAATTTTGACGTCGTCATAAAAAACATCTGACGTCACAATGGAAAAGTAAACAACCGATACCGGAAACACCGGAAGTAACTTGCACGAGAGGCACTATTATGGGTTTTGTGCGCGAGATGCACCTGATATGGGTTATCAGCCCGGGTCGGAAATTATGGCTTGTGTACTTCCGCTCATTACACATATGCAAAAGCTAGCATATCAATGCTAAGTATATGATAAATAATGTGTATGCATGCCAAAATCAATAGTCAATAATCAGTTTTCATATCTTATTTATAATTTATAAACATACAAATGACATAGATACAAAGAAGGAAAATGACAACATTGGAAATCTTGTTTTTTCATCCCTACTATTAGATATGTTTGGAAATATTTAGCACCAACAATATTGTTCGTTTCTGTGTGTGTTACATGTTAATGTTGTGTTTCTGTTGTGTCGCAGTTCTCCTCTTATATTCGATGTGTTTCCCTCAGTTTTAGTTTGTAACCCGGATTTGTTTTTTTCTAAATAGATTTATGAATTTCGAACAGCAGTATACTAGTTTCGCCTATATAAAACCATCAAGATTATCAGGTAAAGAAGGATGGACGTCATCATGTTTTCAGCAGTACGGGTTTTGTTAGAATAATGAAAGAATGTGGCACGACCGGTTATAATCATGATGTAAATGGCCCTGCTCTGACAGAAGAAGGGGTTGAATGTACATCGAGTGACATCGCGCACGCAATTTAATGTGTTAATTGGTCATCGTTTGCTAAAGATATTTTACATCGAACATGTTTTCATGATGGTGTTGAAAAAATAAAACAGTTGAGTGTATATGCGGTTGCGACCGGCCATGCACTTAGTTTACATAACGATTTAGAATGGAGACTAGCTTTTATAGAAGCAGTGGACGGAAACCCAATATAATTGTTATTATTTGATAAAGCATTTAAAGATGATACATCTTAAAAACGCAGATGATTGTGTTCATATTCCATTAAGACCGTAATATTGTGGATTAGTGACGTCTACCCCAACCCTAACTGCATTTCATCTCGGCAAATGAAGTAATTATTCAAAACGTTAGACGATCTATAGATTATGCAAAGGAACCACTACCTACCGAATTACTTCCTTCCAAATGCTAACATGACAGACCACAAATCTAAAGAGATTGTCTGGTTTTAGCGGATGAGATTAATGACATCTAATTCTTGTTATCCGGTCGCATAAGAGTAGTTATTGCTGAGTTAATTTGTGAAATTGATGTCCAAGGTATATTTTTATCTTCTACAAACTGGGATGTTAAACATGCTAGAAATATTTCATGTAGAGTACTTGTAAAACCATTTGTAAATACTGGGAAAGCTCACGGACATTCTATGAACAGCTAGTTATTAAGGAGGCGCAACTTTTTTCATCGCTAACAACAATGATGACCATTTGGAATCGTACACAATGCAAAGCGCTTGAAGAAATTTTGGCAATTCTATCCAACATTGTGTTATTGGAGTTTTCTTTCGCATTTTGAATTGTCATCAAGAGACTAATAGCAGATTTGTATCATTCGCTGTGTACTAGACAGTCTTTAAACCAAGCTGAAACTGTCTACAGAGAATATCTTCCTCTCATTTAACCTTGTAAATTCAATGATGGGCACATTTCGGAAAGAGTTAAATTCGCCCTTTTTACTATTTGAATGAAAATTATACCGTTGCATTAACTGAGACAAATAAAATCCATCAAGCTATCGTCGATGCAATTAACAATTATAAAGAAGACTGTTATCTTAACCTCTCTTTTCCGGTTTGGCTAAAAGACAGGTTTTTCATGACGAGTTTTTAGCCAGGTTGGTATCAACAATATTAACGAATTCTCCTTTTATGGTCAATGTAATTGTTACCGTCATATACATTATGATTAAGTGTATAGTCAAAATCTATCCAAAAGAACTTCAAGATGACGTTTTGGCGTTGTATTCAATTCTGAAATAACGCGAGGACCAGTAGTGAACTCCGACGGCATGTGATTCATATCAAATGATCGCGGATAAATTATCCGATACAGTAAAAAAAGATATACAACACAATTCGACTACTACCAACTGTCAATAATAGAATGCCTTTTACTAGGAATTAGCTATAGGCTGTTAAGCAGTTTTGGAATGACCGGTAAAAATAAATAAATCATTTCAAATTAACTAAAATTTGTTCAGGTTGATTGTTTTAAACTTAGGATATTCTGCCCCCAGAAAAGCTTTTTTTAGCTGTATTTGGCTAAACCTTTCGAAATTTTGGGTCCTAAGTTGGTGTTCTGGAACTTCTTACTTTGTTTGGCCTTTCTTTACTTTTTTTATTCGAACGTCACCGATGAATCTTGTGGAGACGAGTTGCTAGTCTGGCGTTCAAAATTTTAATCCTGTTATATCTGATGAGTTTAACAAATTATCCACATTAAGTTGTGATGGTTCGAAATTAATATCATGTTTGAAGCAATACAATACTCCCTGTTTCAAATTTGATGATATCGAACTGGCATTGATTTTTTAAATTCATCACATTTATATCGTTCTGCTTAAAAAAGTACTCAAAAAATCAAATTTCTAGAAAAGATTCCTTTCAATAGCAATCTAAATTCAAACAAGTATGTACAAAAAAAAATCATAGATACCAGGATTAACATTTTGTATCTGCGCCAGCGTTTTGTCTACAAAAGACTCATCATTGACGCTCGAATGAAAAAAAAGTTTAAAAAGGCGAAATAAATTACGACGTTGAAGAGCATTGAGGACAAATTTCCTAAAAGTTTTGCCAAATACAACTGAGGTAATATATTTCTGTGGTAGGAAACTTCTGTAAACAGATGATTTATAATTATGACCATATCAATGATAATTTAAGTCAACACAGAAGGGCTGTCTACAGGCCTTGTAATTGGTGATACCCTCGTGAAATAAAATTTCGCCAATACTATTATGAATTTAAAATGAATACATTCATAGTGTTATGCGTTTTGAACATTGTCCCGCTTATGACCTCAGGTAAATTGTGATAAGTTGCAAATGTAAACTAAATGGAAATAATTGATGGGGGATACTTAGAATTTATCAGAGCTATTTTTCCATATATTTTTGCCCAAACAGTGTGTTCGGGTAAAGCACAGGATTGACAAAAATAATAATTCGGCAGTTTGTGCGTTTATCTTGCTCTCTTTTTGACTGGTCACAAACTTAATACGGTAGCCATATCGTTCCATAATAATAAAACAAAATGTTGTATCTTTGACAAAACCAAAAGATTAAATTTTGTATTTAATGCAATCTAAACATAATGGATGATTGGGATTTACATACATGAAATGTCTGCATTTTAAATCAAAATATGAGATGAATTGCTTTAAAATATTACACGAAATTACTTCATTAAGATAAAGAAAAAAACAAAAAAACAAGATCGAAAGATAAGGTATTTTCTATTCCTCAAGCCTAAGTGGGGTATACAGACCTTTGGATAAATTTGATAAAACACATTAAAACAATGGGAGGTTGAACATTGAATGCATACGCATGAAAGTCTGGACCTAGGCAGATTACATTTCATTCAATCAATTTTGAATTATGAAAATTAAAATTTTAGAACGGTTCTTGTTTCAACACATTGAAATCTTTAACTGTTTTCAGAAAACATTTTAGCAAAAACGTATATATGTGCAGTACCTAATTGGGATAGTCTTTCTGATTGTTTTGTAATTTCTCCTGAGAAATTTCATCATATAATTTTTTGTGGTTATTTGTATGAGTGTGTGTTTGTGTCAGTGTGTAATATCATGAGCGTAATTAAACTGAATGGATGCACAGTTCATTTCGGCAAGGATAAAACCGAGGGAAAATACAGTTAAATGATAAGAAGGCATAAAATCAAGGAAAAATGATATTGCGAAAAAGAATTGTAATACCTATACGATAAAGTCTTTAACTGCGAGTACTCTCAGATCTGTTCATTGTGTCTCTTTGTGTCGGGATGTGTAAGTACCGGGCCACGTCCACTTGTAGTTTTGTCCATCTGATGAGTTAAGCCTTTTTCAACTGATTTTGATAGTTCGTTCTTATGTTGTACTGTTATACCACTGTCCCAGGTAAGGGGGAGGGTTGGGATCCCGCTAACATGTTTAACGGTGACCTATAGTTGTTAATGTCTGTGTCATTTTGGTCTTTTGTGGATAATTGTCTCATTGACAATCCTACCACATCTTCTTTTTTTATATTTAACACGAACAACAGTATTTCGAATTTCATCAGTTTACAGTTTTGAATTTGAGATTCGTACATGTGCGGTATCAGCACATACACTGTTAAGACCAAAGTTGGTTGGTTAACTTATTCTTATTTGAAATCAACACTTTATTGTAAACAAGCATTTTTTAGCATGTTTCGGTCCCCTAATCGAAAGAGTACTTATTTTTGTGAATCGAATGTGATGAAGCTAATTTTGAAGTTAAACGGTTTTTTTAAGCTATATTAGAATACCATGGTCAACCAATACGGTATGTTTGTTATATATGAGTCAAAGAATATGTGTATTTAATAGAAGTTTTTTGGTAAACTATTATAAGAGTATTTTTACCATTTTATCGTAACTTTTGGGACGCTGTAAATTGTAAAAGAGAAAACATAGAAATGTTTAATATAGAAAAAAGATAGACCTGGTATAAGACATATATTTGGTTGTTAGCATTATATAATGCATATAAAATCACAAATAAATTATAAGAAAGTATTATTAAAAGTATGATTTTAGATATTTTATCATCACGTGTTTTTGCTGTATTTTGTTATGGTAAAGTGTTCATTTTGCTGTTTCGATTCTTTATTCTATTTTTGTGCATTTTTTGTATTTCAGTTAATCCTTTCATGTGTATTAAGAGAATTGAAATAATAAAGAACATGTGAACTGATTCGTAACTAATTACTGATGGTATATTTGGGCCCACAACCCTACATTACATTAACGTATTGACTCTAAGTTATGGATATAGAAGCTAGTGAACTTGGTGAAGAACAGACATACATGGAGGAAGATTTAGACTCAGCGTCCGCAGAAATGGAAAATACTGCAAGAAAAAAAACCTTTACAGAAAAGGGTAAATTATATGAAATAGAAAACAATCGATGACATGTTTAAGGTTATAACGAGACTATGTTCAAATATTTTGTCATTCATAGAAAAAATGCACCATTTAAAGTCATAAGAAGTAAATTTTCACTATGGATGGATAAATATGAACATTATTTGGAGCTACATCAGAACTTTATGGCAAGAATAAGGGAACAAGAGAAGGACGAGTACATTTATATATATGAAGACATAGAAGCATTTTTATGTGATTTCAAAAGGACAATTGAAAAGTACTTTTTTGATACTCAGTGCCAGACAAGTTCTAGTCATAGAGGTGACCATTATAATAGAAGAGGGACGAAAGATACCAAAGGGACTGTCAAACTCATAAATCTAAAACAAACTGACAACACCATAGCTAAAAATGAAAAAGACAAACAAACAACAGCACACACGACACAATATAGAAAACTAAAGAATAAACAACACGAACCCCACCAAAAAACTAGGGGTGATCTCAGGTGCTCCGGAAGGGTAAGCAGATCCTGCTCCACATGCGGCACCCGTCGTGTTGCTTATGTGATAACAAATCCGGTAAAAAGTCTAATTCGGTAGGTCACATTCATGAAAGGTAAGGGGATTGTAGTTACGACGTAAGGAACATATCCGATATCATTTGTGAAACAGTTATTCCATAACGGTCAACCAACTCGTGATGGCGTCCGTAAAATTTACGAAGGGATGATTTCAACTTCACCATTTGGAACTCTTGGTTTAATAGCTTCCTTGTGAGCAGCAACCCTCTATCAAGAAAATCATGATAGGAAATGCAAGCACGGGAATATCATATCAATTGGGAGATATAGAACCCGTATGCAGGTGCTGCTGGAATGTTGCTACTTAGAAATGGAAAGTTCACAATTGGAAAGCTGAAATCATCTCTTTTGTCGTAAAGTTTTGTTTTCAACCGACCCTCATTGTCAATTTCTAGATGTAAGTCAAGATATGAGGCCGACTTAACTGTATCTGTAGTATCCTTTATCTCTAGCCCGATTGGATAGATGCATTCCACATAGTCACCAAATTTTGAATTATTTAGTGAAAGAACATCATCTATATAGCGAAAAATAGAGTTAAAGGATATTGCTAACTTCTTATCTTTCTTCCTAAGAAGTTCCTGCATGAAGTCAGCCTCATAATAATAAAGAAACAAGTCGGCAAGTAGAGGGGCACAGTTTGTTCCCATTGAAATGCCGACAGTCTGTTGAAAAACACGTCCTCCGAACGTAACAAATATGTTGCCAATCAAGAAATCAAGCATCTTGATAATATCAGTTTCAGAGAATTTTTTGTTCGAATCAGAGTGATCCTTTATAAAGTAGGATTTATTCCTCCCTATGACAAGATACTTGTATCTATGTTGGCCATTCTTTTTTACGAATCAAAGCAATACCAACTCTTTCAATTTGTCTTTTAGTTTGGAATGTGGAATACTAGTGTACAGAGTAGAAAAGCCAAATGTTTTAATACTGTAACAAGATGAAAGAGAGTTAGATTGTATGTACTCTAAAAGATCTTTGGAATTTTTAAGTATCCACATCTGATTCACGCCCCCTCTAGAATAGGCAGTTTCACAATAACTTTGAAGCCCGTCTATGATTGCTGATAAAAGAGATGTTAATAATTTAGAAAGGTCCTGCGTCGCATCATAGTGACCAAAGAAGCACACATAGCAGTTGTTTCTCTATATTAAGTAACATATCATCAAAGAAGCTAGCCGAAGAACAACAAAGAGTCGAATTAGAATTAAAGAAGGAAGCTTTGAAAAAGAAGAGATTGTTAGAATTGGCAAAAATCAATATTCAGATGGATGAAGAAGAATTAGATTTATCAACAGGAATTGCTGTATCAGATGCTAAGACAAATATATTAAACAAGTATTAACTGTTAGAAAGTGTAAAATCAGAAACACAAAGCATACGTAGTAAGATATTGTTTAAAGAACAAAAACAAGATAAATTCGCTAAAGTTAAGTTAAATCCGCATGCACCACATTTTGAACCGAAAGTTGAGAAAGTGGAAAGGTCAACAAATAAAGGCACTACAAATATCGGTACAGCCACTTTAAGTTCTACTTATTACAAAAGTCCAATAACCGAAAAGAAAGAATATATCACAGCTACAACTAATAGACAAGATTCTAGACCTACAGATCAGAACAATAATTCAGAAGCCATTACTGCACTTGTAAAAAATCTGAGAAAACCTATGCCAGAAATTAAGAAATTCTCATGTGACCCATTAGAATTTAGAAAGTTTGTGAGACAATTCACAGTTAAAATAGTACAAAACAGTGATACAGAAGATGAAAAGATGAACTATCTAGAACAATTTACTTTTGGAGAAGCACACAAAGTAGTGTCCGGCTTCAGTCATTTAAGTGGTGAATATGCTTATCGAGCCGCAATGGAACAGCTTGGTGAAAGATATGGCAACAGTGAGGTTATAGCTAATGCCTTCATTAAGAAAGCCTTTGAATGGCCAACACTGAAAACAGGTGATTCGAAAGGTTTGAATGAGTTTTCACTTTTTCTAATAGAGTGTGAAAATGCAGCACATAGTATTGACGCTTTACGTATCCTAGAGTACTCAGAAAATATAAAGCGACTCATGTGTAAATTGCCGTTTCATCTTCATGATAGGTGGAGAAGTGTTGTTCTTAGAATAAAAACAAACAAAGAGACAGTTCAATTTGGTAATTTTGATAAATTTGTGAAGGACGAAGCTAAGAAGGTAAACGACTTAACATATGGTAGTACAGCAGTAGGGACACAAGTAAAAACTGAACCTGTGAGGAATGAAAACTCGAGACGCAACTTTCGAACCGGAAACAACGCATTTGCAACCGATTTAAATCGAGAAGTAAAAAACCCACAGTACACTAGTGAATGTTCATACTGCAAATCTAAGTCACATAAGTTGGAACAGTGTAACCTATTTAAAAAGTTACCTACACCTGACAAATACAATCATATGAAAAGTCAAGCACTATGTTTCGGATGTTTGAAAAAAAGGACACATGACAAGAGATTTTAAGTACAGATTAACTTGCTCTTTCTGTCTTAAAAGACACCCATCAATATTACATGATGAATCGAAAAGTAGCAATAAAGGGAACACCGAGAAACATTCTGTCGATGAAGAAAACCCAAGTGCTTATCATATACCAGAAATTGAAATAGTTAATCAATTAGGGGCCGGTAACAAGTTACACTCTTCATGCGCAATGGCCATAATTCCGCTTAAAGTTAAACTAAAATACAGATCACATGCTATTGAAACATATGCATTTTTCGACACCGGAAGTAGTATTTCTTTTTGCACTGAAGAGATTATGCATCAGTTAGGCGGAAATGGAAAAAAGATGGAAATTTCATTGAACACTATGGGCACCCCAGCATAGAATATCTACCTATGCATTAAATTGACTACAAGTATGTGATATAGACACTAACTCTGTTATAGACTTACCTACTGTGTATACTAAGGATAAAATGCCGGTTGCCAAAACACATTCCTACAAATGAAGAAATTGTAAAGTGGCCTCATCTGAACAACATAGTACTTCCTGATATAAATGGTACTATCGGCCTGATGATCGGTAATAATGTACCCGATGCATATACTCCATTTGACATTACTACTGGTCCAGCAGGTTCTCATCATGCTACAAGGAGTAGATAAGGTTGGATAGTAGGGAACTTGATTCGAAAGGACTCAATTGCAGAAACGAATGCTGTGGTGAATCGGGCACAGCTCACAGCAATCCACGAAAATAATAAATTGGATAGTCTTGTGAGAAAATCAATAAATTTGGACTTCCCAGAACTGCTCATTGACGATAAAAAAAGAGAACTCCATTGAAGACAACTACTTTTTGAAACAAGTAAATGAGTCTATTGAATTTGAGGATGGACACTACCAAGTTGCCTTACCTTTTCGGAACAAAGAGGTGAAATTTCCAGATAATGTGTCTCAAGGATTAAATCGTCTTAAAGGACTTAGAAACAAGATGACAAAGAATCAGAAGTTTAAGGACGACTACGTTTCCTTTATGAACAATCTTTTCGCGAAAGGGTTTGCTGAAAAGGTACCAATAACTGAGTTAAACCAAGATGATGGAAGAGTGTGGTACTTTCCGCACCACGGAATTTATCACAACAAACAAATGAACAAGATTAGAGTAGTATTTGATTGTTCTGCATCGTACATGGGAGTCTCGTTGAATGCATTGTTATTGCAAGGACAAGACCTTGCTAATAATTTGATAGGAGTACTTTTACGATTCCGTACTGAAAAAGTTGCGTTACAAGGTGACATAGAAAGTATGTTCTACCAAGTAAAAGTTCCACTCAAAGATAGAAACTTATTGCGATTTTTATGGTGGCCAAATGGAGACATGAACATCGAACAAGAAGTATACAGGATGACCATTCATATTTTTGGAGCTACATCTTCTCCAAGTGTTTGTAATTTTGCGTTGATACAAACTGCACAGAACTATGGAAACCAATTTGAGCCACAAGTTGCAGAAATAATTTTAAACAATATATATGTAGACGATTGTTTAGTATCGACCGAATCAGACGAAAAGGCAATATCGTTAGTAGGTGGTGTTAGATCTCTTTGCACAAAAGGAGGCTTTAATATGACAAAGTGGACAAACACGAGTTCAACAGTAGTAAAATCAATACCAGACAAGAGTCACACAAAAAACACTAATCAGCTTGATTTTGAGAACGAATCATCCATTGAACTAGCGCTAGGAGTATCTTGGTACATCGATAGAGACGTATTTGGATTTCAAATAAATACCAATGATCATCCTCATACTAAGCGAGGAATATTATCAATTGGAAGTTCTGTGTACGATCCGTTAGGAATCGCATCTCCTTTTGTACTCATAGGAAGGTCAATTCTTCAAAATTTATGCAAACAACAAGTTTATTGGGATGAAGAAATTAATGAGACAGATGAGAAAAAATGGATCAGTTGGTTGAATCAGTTGAACGAGTTGCATAATGTTAAGATTGACAGATGTTACAAGTTACGGTTATGGCATGGTTTTCTATCTTCGTTTAATTGATAAAACTGGGAGGATTCATTGCTCATTTGTTCTTGGGAAATCACGAGTTGCGCCTCTGAAAACAATTACCGTGCCTAGAATGGAATTAACTGCTGCAGCAAGAGCAGTTCGATTGAACAAAGTTATTTTGCAAGAGTTGAATTACAACATCGATAAAGTGTTCTTTTGAACAGATAGTATGACAGTTCTGCGATATATTTTCAACAGAAATTCAAGATATCATACGTTTGTTGCAGATCGTCTTGCTTAAATACATGAATCTACCGACAATGCACAGTGGAATTATGTAAATACGAAGCAAAATCCAGCTGACTTTGCATCTCGTGGAATGACTATTTCGAAATTTCAACAAAATCCTCAGTAGATCAGGGGACCAGATTGTTTGTGGTTACCAGAATGTGAATGGCCACAAGTATGTATGGACTTGAAATTTCCAGATAATGACTCGGAAGTCAAACGAAAATCAGTGGTTAATGCATCAATTGTGGACGATGATTATGATGAATTTAACAGTTTTGAAACCTTGATTTCTCGATGTTCTGACTTTGACAAGTTGAAAAGAATTGTAGCTTGGTTGTTGAAGGCCGTAAGCAGCTTTAAGCAACCACCCGAAGAAAAAACGACTTAGCAAATGAGAATGAAGATAATTTACCTACACAAGCAAAATCCAAGCGACTAAATGAATCGAAGGAACTAGTCAAAACTCTGAATCTAAAAGTACAGGATATACACAACGCAGAAATGACTATTATTCGTTTTGTTCAAAACCAACATTTCGATGATGAAGTACAGCGATTAAAAGATAAGTTGAATGTTAAGCGAACATCAAGGCTGTTTAAACTTGACTCATATATTGACGAAAAGGGAATATTACGAGTTGGTGGGAGATTAGCAAGATCAAATCTAACCGAAACATCGAAGCATCCAATCATACTGCCAAAACAATCTACACTATCATATTCAATTATACAAGAAATTCATAGATCGATCGGACATTTAGGGAAAAATGCTATTTTGACCGAACTCAGACAAAAGTATTGGATCATAGGTGCTAACGGTATAATCAAGAATATTGTCTCTAAATGTGTCATATGTAGAAAATATCAAGCACCCATCATGCAACAGAAAATGGCGAATTTGCCCAGCGAAAGGTCGACTCAAGATACTGTACCGTTTACAATCGTTGGTATGGATTACTTTGTACCTTTTGCAATTAAACAGAGAAGGTGTACTGTTAAGCGTTACGGTGTGATATTTACATGTCTCAAAATAAGAGCAGTGCATTTGGAAGTAGCCGATTCCCTAGACACCAGTTCTTGCATTAATGCAATCCGGCGATTCATTGCACGCAGAGGAGTACCCAAAATTATTCGATCAGACAATGGAACTAATCTCGTAGGTGCGCAAAGAGAACTTAAAGATGAAATTGTTAAATGGAATCTGAATAAGATTGACAATTTTATGCTTCAAACGGGCATCGACTGGAAATTTAATCCTCCAGCAGCATCTAATTTTGGTGGAGTATGGGACTCATTCGATCTGTAAGAAAGGTTTTGTATTCTATTTTGCAGGAGCAAAAGTTGCGTTTGGATGAACAAAACTTGCAAACATTATTTTGTGAAGTTGAAGCTATACTAAATGGTCGTCCTATCACAGAAGTACCTAACAGTGTGAATGACTTGAATGTGTTAACGCCAAATGATCTTCTGCTTCTTAGTTCAGGAGAAAGCGCTCCTCCAGAGACATTTTTTAAATCCGACAATTGTGTTCGTAGAAGGTGGCGACAAGTTCAATATTTTTCAGACTTGTTCTGGAATCGATGGACAAAAGAATACCTTCCTTTGTTAAATCAGAGAGCTAAATGGAACAAGAAGGAAAGAAATCTTAAAATCAATGATCTTGTTCTTTTTGTTGAAAGCACTCCGAGAAATTCATGGACAATGGGACGCGTCTTGGAAGTCATTACGAACAAATTTGGAACAGTGCGAAAGTCAAAACTGCTTCTACTGTATTGACCAGATCAATTGGAAAACTGTGTTTGGTTCTGGAATCTGATATGGACAATGTTAAATGATTGGTTTTTAATATTAATAAGACAGTATTGTTATTATTTAGATATATTTTGACATTTTGAAACCACTTAGGTCTACTGTGGTAAGTTTATAAGATAATTGTGTTCTTGCATGACCACACTTAAGGGGCCGGTATGTTAAGACCAAAGTTGGTTGGTTAACTTATTCTTATTTGAAATCAACACTTTATTGTAAACAAGCATTTTTTTAGCATGTTTCGGTCCCCTAATCAAAAGAGTACTTATTTTTGTGAATCGAATGTGATGAAGCTAATTTTGAAGTTAAACGTTTTATGAAGCTATATTAGAATACCATGGTCAACCAATACGGTATGTTTGTTATATATGAGTCAAAGAATATGTGTATTTAATAGAAGTTTTTTGGTAAACTATTATAAGAGTATTTTGACCATTTTATCGTAACTTTTGAGACGCTGTAAATTGTAAAAGAGAAAACATAGAAATGTTTAATATAGAAAGAAGATAGACCTGGTATAAGACATATATTTGGTTGTCAGCATTATATAATGCATATAAAATTACATATAAACTATAAGAAAGTATTATTAAAAGTGTTCATTTTGCTGTTTCGATTCTTTATTCTATTTTTGTGCATTGGTTGTATTTCAGTTAATCCTCTCATGTGTATTAAGAGAATTTAAATAATAAAGAACATGTGAACTGATTCGTAACTAATTACTGATGGTATATTTGGGCCCACAACCCTACATACACCATACCTTTTGTTCAGCCGAAATAGAACCCAGAATGTTTATGTGATTCAGTTTATAACAATATGTTCTATGTTTTGATATTAGGTGTATTAGTTGATTAAACAATAAATGTTAATTTATTTTTATTTGAAATGTTTTCTGAGCCAGAGCAATTTTATAAGCACTTTGTTGTGTAGATTCAAGAAGTTAAGTGTCCACATCTTTATTTCTCTTCAGACTCTTCGGCAACCTTCTCTTCTTCCTCCTCTTTCTCTTCTTCTTCTTCTTCATCGTCCTCTTCTTCTGGCTCCTCACCTACTTCTTCTTCTCCTACCTCTTCTGGTTCTTCAATGCCTTTTTCATTTTCGTAATATAAAAAATAATCATAAATTTCAGTCAGTATTTTATCATGTCTGCAAATAATAAAGACTTTTAAAAATAAAGTCAGGTTCCTGAAAAAAAACACCGTGACAAAAGTATTGATCAGAAGGGATATACCTCGTGTTATAAAACTTTGTTAAAGCTTTGCATGTTTAACACTTTTCCTTAAATAGCAAAACAAATATTCATATGCTCCTTTCAAAAGTCAGGCCTTTTGTTGGCCTTGTATATTTTTAAGCTAGTTTATTTATATGTTTTGGAATTTAGACGTCCATCTTTACTGAAAAAATATACTTTTTTATTTAGAAGCAAGGCGTGGTCACCTGCGGGTACGGGATATTCTCGATGCGTTGAAGACCCATTGATGGCCTTTTTCAATCTCAATTGTATATGATAAATACTAAATAATAAATGAACATGTGTGATACATGTATCCCATTTCAGACGACATCCAGCAACCTAAGAAAACAAAATGAATGATCATCCAATGATCAGCATACTGGCTGACATGATAGACAACTGTTATACCACAACACCAAGCTCGTTATCGCACAACTTCTTAATATGCTTTTATTGTCAATGAATTTTAGATTATTGAGCTACAAAGCTGCTGCAAACTACACAAACATTCAGAGGGACACACACACTAAGATACAACTTGAACAACTGTAAAAGAGGTATATGTGTATATTTTGTTCCCTTCGCAGCATATTTTTAGATATGCATGTTGAAACAAAAACGGCTTAGATCATCACAAATTTAACATCTACAAATGAATTTTATGAAAGAGGGCGAAAGACACCAGAGAGACACTGAAATCTAAAACTTAATAATACATTATCCTCCAGATAATATATATGTGAGTTACAGAAACAAGACGTGCACTTACATGATCGGTTGATTTGTGGGTGTTTAAAGCCACTTTGAGTTTCAGCACTATTGTGAATTTTCGTGGCGGTCAGTTTCTAAAAGGTGAAGAAAAATGGAGTGCCCGGAAAGAAACTCCGACCTCCGGTAAGTAAACTAACAATTCTAGTTAGTTGAGATTGGAGTCGAGCGCACCGTCCATATGTGAGTCTCGAACTGAAGGATATATGAACAAGGCCAATGATACGGATACAATGCTAAACGATTTTAAATAACAAATAGACAAGGCAAAACGTAAATTAGTACTAACAAGAGACATTATTTCCAAATTGATTTCGACATATCTATTCAAAATTAAAGATGAAAGAAACTTGTATGACCTCAATGCAGCAAAAGAGATTTAAAATATTATGTAATGGTAAAGTAATGGGAAACACATATGATGTATAATACTTTGTAACACAAAATCCTTACATGAACTTGACAAACAGCTAACGAATGATTATTTCTTCATTTCACAGTTGTAATTCGGTTAAAATATTAACCTAAAGCTTACAACTTATTGCCAATTCAAGACGGTTCTTATCATTGCTTCAATATCTATTTCTTAAATGTACTACTTTATAATACACACCTTCTCCTTCGCTTGTTTCTTCAGGGGCTTCAGTGGGAGGAGGAGGATGCATGTATGCGTCTGAAATACGAAAACATATAATTTGATCCTGCAATAGATCTTTCTACTATATTTATACAGGTGTACATATAACACGAAGCAATATACGTATACTAGACGTACAATGTATATATTCTGGTATCCTGTTCTGTTGCAAGCGAACGGTTACGTCAAATTACTGATCACATCACAGTTCAGTTTAAAGTCCTAATTGCGGTCCGCGTTTGAGTCCTGTCGATTTCTTTTTAAGAAAAAATCACCGGTTTGGATGGGAAAATGTTCAAAATTAATTCGGCTCGAAACAGGAACCAAAGCTCGTTGAAGTTGTATGTGATATGTGTCCACCCCCCTTTTTGCAATATTTTATGGTAAATAAATGCAGAATGTTGCCATGGATACACATCAAAGGAATTAATTTTCACTCTTTTAACTTTTGAAAATCAAATCTATGGAATATACTGATTACATACATATGCACATGTACAACACAAACAATTAGGTTTATGTTTTAGAAATCCAGAAATAGGAGATGATAAAACATTTTGTGGCTCATTTTTAATTTTATTTTCTAACTGTGGAGTGCTACCTAAGAACGAACTATAAAAATCAGTTGAAAAAGGCTAAACTCATCAGAAGGACAAAAATACAATTTGACGTGGACGCTGTTATTGTTGTTTGTCCTTTTAATGTAATTAGGAAATTCAAATACAAAGAAAATGCTCATATCTCATTATAAGTTTTATACGACTCTTGCCACGCATCAGAACAATTTGTGAAAAATACATACCTTCAATTTCTTCCTCGGGTGGTGCTAAAATACAAAGATGTACAATTATAAACCACTTCAAATGGACATTTTGTTTGTAAATTCAATCTCATACGTAAATTCAATCTCAGAAAAGATATATACACGTATATATTAGACTCGTCGATATAAAGCGTTGAAAAAGTGATACATCTTCGTATAACTTGTCTAATGTTAAATCGTTAAATTTGGTAATTAAATATTGACATTTATAGTCAACAATGAAAACGAGGCTTTGGGAACACAGAAAACAAAAGTAATAAAGAATCTTTGATGAGTTTTTATCTATCCAGAACGGTCTGAAACATTAAACGAAAAACAACTAATTCATCTGTACATTGTGGACAACGTATCATACATGATTAGAGCCTCAAGGTATAATTATGCAGTATTTTTTAAATAGCATGATACATACCTTCTTCCTTTCGTCCAGTTAGTGCTTCATAGGTATCAAAGGGAACTAAAATACAAAGAAATGTCACTATTTACTATTTACAGCAACTATTTGTTCATGGACCCACAAATACATGTATTACATATACATGTTTGTTCATAAGGCGATGTAAATAATGACAACATTAGTATACCGCTGTTCAAACTTCATATATCGATAGAGAAAAAAACAAATTCGGGTTACAAACTTAAACTGAGGGAAACGTATCAAATATAAGAGAGCTACGACACAACAGAGACACAACACCGAAATGTAACACACACAGAAACGAACTATTATGTAACAATGGCCATTTTCCTGACTTGATACAGGGAATTTTATGAAAAAATGGTGGGTTGAACCTGGTTTTGTGGCTTTCCAAACCTTCCGCTTTAATTGCAGTGTTAATTATAACATTAAAATGACAACTTTACTTGACAGGGTTACAAGGAATAAACAGATAAATAGGAGAAAATATAGGACAGAGCAACAAACGAATAATAGCCATTAAAAGGTAACAGGTTAAAAAATATTTTTATAGCTGGACGCGCGATACGTCCACACAAAACTATGTTCAGATGTAAAAAGTAAAAAAAAGGTAAAAAAAGCCATAACAACTACAAAGTTGAAGATCGCCGAGGAACTTTAGAAGGTTATAATGAGGCCAGGGTTATCCGCCTGGGACAAAAACATCACTATTATCAAGAAAAATACATAGTTTTGCAAACAGCTAATTTTAAAAAATTACTCTATAATAGATATACATGATTAAACTTAAGTGGTGACTAGCTATAGAATAAAAACGAATACATTACAAAAGCACAGCCCTGTTAGCCATATAGTCAAATGCAACGCCCAAAGTGACGTCACATATAAATTTCTAAAACGTGTTCCGAAAATTAAGAAAGAATTTGGGTTCTGGAAATTCAAGATTAGATTTGTACGACTTGTCCAACTTACATTAATAACAGTGAAGATTATGGTACTAATTAATATTTAATTGTAGTAGTAATTAGATAATTAATTGTAGTATCTAGCTTTGTGGGTGTTTCTTTGATCAAACTGCAAACCAAATACATGTATATCGTGTAAATTTCGTTGATCCAAAATTAAATCTACCAAATGAACTGGATGAGCAGTTATCTCCAACACAACACACGAATACAACAGAAAAAAATACGATTCACAACTACAAACGTTAAGACATTTGACAAAAAAAAAAACGGTAAAGATGAAATAACCTGAAGAAAATTAAGTAGTTGAATTTATTCTCAAACTGCATTGAAAGTAATATTTTAGAAAATGATTTTGCATATTGAAGTAAAATTACTGTTGATGTATTTTGAATCAACTATACAAAATCAGCGACAGCGTTTTTGGTGTTTTTCACACACGTGACCTGTCAGGTGTGGTATACACATAAAGTTTATTACCTTCGTGACCGGTGTCCCATGATGGTTGTTTCGGTGTAGGGAGAACTGTAGGGATCGGATCTCCTGTAAAGCAATACAGTTTACATTTTATAGTCTGCTGAAATCAACATAATTTAATGGATATTGTTTTCGTTATGTTTATGCATGCACATACCAACAGACAAATGTCCTCTAATAAGTGAAAATATGTCTAATCAATAAGGTATGTACAGTCATACCTACACATGTGTACATTTTTAACTACGACTTAAAGGTAGACCTTGATTAACATGTTTTACTTATATGAATACAAATGTTCCATTGTTATAGCTACACAAATAATTGTATATACAGATATCAGATGCGTATAATTTTGATCATTCAATTAATATTATCCCTTTTTTAAAACTGTTTTGGATTCGAGCGTCACTGATGAGTCTTTTGTAGACGAAACGCGCGTCTGGCGTATATATAAAATTTAGTGCTGGTATCTACGATGAGTTTATTTACAACCACTGGGTCGATGCCACTGATGGTGGAGATTTATTTCCCCGAGGGTATCACAAGCCCAGTAGTCAGCAATTTCTGTGCTTACATGAATTATCATTGATATTGTTATATTTATAAATTAACTGTTTACTAATTTTTTTGGAAATACTAAGGCTTTTCTACCTCAGACATAGATTACCTTAGTTGTATTTGGCAACACTTTTAGGAATTTTGAATCTCAATGCTCTTCAACTTCGTACTTTATTTGGCTTTTTTTTTTTCTTTTTTTTTTTTTTTTAACTTTTTTGGATTTGAGCGTCACTGATGAGTCTTTTGTAGACGAAACGCGCGTCTGGCGTATATATAAAATTTAGTCCTGGTATCTATAATGAGTATATGCCACATCATTCCACAGTAATAGAAAACATATTGAACCGTAAACACTCAATTTCTTTACAGAAATATACGTATGTTCATCATAAGACAATTTCGGACAAAACATTAGGTAAACAAAGAAAATAAACATGTATAAAGCAAAATAAGAAGTATATGGTTTCTAGTGTTCTGTTATTTGTGTGTTTTTTGCAATGCAGAGTCATTGAAAGCAAATAAGATACCTTAGTATAAAGATAATTAAATACTGTTTATTAATTTAATGTTTAAGGAAAACAATTGCGATGGCTTAACCCAGCAAATAGAGAAATTTGTAATATATAGAGAAAGATAGATTCTCTTAAATGCACAATGAAGGCCCTGCTAATGCATATCAACTATGTTTTTTTATTTTATTTACTGTTAAATAGTTAAAATGTTAGCCCGTTTGAGTAAAATACATTATAGATTATTGTAAGAAAATATCCATTTTTTTGTATTCGGCACTAAACAGTTGAAGGCTTGGTAAACATCATCCTTCTCAAGTATAATACAAATGAGATGACATTTTCTGACATTGACCCTATTGTGTATATTTACGATACAGTTTACCATTTCAATACATTTATTTAAATTGATTTCGTTCCTGAAAAAAAAATGAACTATTTGCGCCTGTACGTTAAATAAATCGTATGACTAAAATAATAAGTATTGCCTCCAATATTTTTATTATTGATATATATCAATGTCACAAAAAATAATCTATTTGTCTATATTGTTTTCATGAAAAAAAACCAAATTAGTTGGAAATTACAAAGGTATGTTTAACCATGTCGTTGTAAAAGTATTAAAAGTAAATATTTCAAAACAGCTCTAAAATAACTGCAAAAAATGGAAAAACCATTTAATTTCAAGGGGCATCGTTTCTTCCTAAACAAATATTCTGATCAATATTGTTAAGAATAAAAAATATTCTGGTCAAGCAAATGACACAAAACAAACTATAAAAATGTTTCCCCAAGCCTTATGGTATTTGTTTAACACAATTTGATAGATATCGTCGAAAAACTAAATAAAAGTTTTTTTTTGTATTTAACTAAGAAACAAATCATACTCCTCTCCTTTTTAAATACAAAAGATTGCCGCCAAAGGTATTAAAAACGAATCTCGAATTTGTGTAACAAACAAAAATAATTCACATAGATCTTACCTGCAGCAAACATGCAAGCAGCAACGACACACAGTATTACGAAAACCTTCATGGTTGGTGATATTTTTCGTGACCGTTGTGGTATATAATTTGATATTTTGAAGGCAATCGTTATGCAATTGCTGCTGTAGTCTACTGTTTTATACCACAGTGATTGTAACAGCTGTGTATTTATGTGGGTTTGCCTTCCGTTCATTTTTATCATATCATTTCGTATTGAAACGACAGACGGACACTTTGAATTGATATCTAATCAATATATGACCAGTTCAAACTGCCTTCGACAACTTCTAATGAAAAATATTGCAATAATTGAAACTCAGCACTGTTGAATAGATAAACATGATAAATATTCAATAAAGCTAATTAAAAATTGTATAAAGGGAACACATGGAGCAAAACTATTGTACATAATTAAATTATATGTAAGAGAAATACATTTGCATAAAAAAAACAAGAAGAAGAAAACAAGGAAGTACACGTCCATGTGGTGTACTTTTTTATTTCGTGATATCTTGTTCAGCGTAAATATAAATGTTTGGTGAATTTCAATCACATTACATTTATTTATTTTAGAGGTAACTTCAAAAATAGCGCTCAGTGGACAATTTGTTTATACAGCATATCTTTTTTAAATAGTATCTTCAACCTTTATGTCAATTTTTGGAGGTCCTAGTACAAAATAAAATTTTTCTCAAAATTTTGGGAACTAAAAAATCAGATATCAATTTGGAAAGGTTGATAACCTATTTTCTCAATTATGTTGAAAACCAAAACAAATAGATGCTTATAATTTAGGATTTGTATTTTGTTGAAAGATATGTCTTTATGAAAAAAAAAGTATGATAATTTCATTTTCTGTTAAGTCAACACTGGTACTCAATTTAAAACAGCATATGATGAATATCCATGTATTTCCTTTTTTCTTAAATTTTGCTGATATCATTGGATTTAACTATCAATTTTCCTTCTAGTTTCATCCACAAGTATTGAATTTGGAATAACTGTACCTTAATATATTAATCTTTTTATCTTTATTTAATCCTAGTGCTTTCTAAAAATTTGTAAGTCACATTATATTTTAATTTGTCTAAAATTTGAAAAGACTTTCCTATTGTAGATTAAAATACACTATGGATAGATTGTTTTGGGAAATTGGTTGAAGCAATCTTGTATTTGGTATAACATCTTACTCCACTTCAACTTTGTAATCAATTTGATTTTATAACTTTTGATCTGAGTCGGTGGTGACTCGTGCGTCTTTTTTTGGACGAAACAGGCGCCTAGCGTGAACAAGTGTAGGCCTGGTATCTTTGATGAGTATTTTTTAATATTGTATGATATAGAAGAGCTGACCGACGTACAGACAAAAAAGAAGAAAGAAAAGGGATTAACATAAAGCAGGACTAACTTATGGAGCTTTAATTAACAGTATTTTTTCTCTATAAAATTTCAACAATGGTAAATAGAGATTAAACGAGTAACAATCTGACCTGTTAATGTTATAACTAGTATATACAAATGACATCCATTCACCAGAACTTACTTTTATTAATATAACCGTAAATAGTTCACCCTATTATCAGAGTAATTTCATAGAGATTCTAACTATTTCTTGTTAGACTAACAATTATATATCAAACATCTGGTTCATAATTGTTTTTTTAAATTGAAACAGAAGTGAGGGTATAAAATTTTGGACAGCTATTACTTAAAAGCATACTTCAAAATATTGCCAAACAATTTGAGAAAAAAATGCTATTGTTGCATGACGTCAGAAGCTTATTCGAAGACAGATTTGTATTCATTTTTATAAAAATGCAGCTGAAAATCAGAAAAGTATTGAAAACATTTATTGGACTTTATCAGTAGCGCAGTCAAGCGTACGTTCAGAACAAAAAAGAAATCGAAGGCAAAGTAAAGGAGAGTATGTAAAGATGTAAAGCTTGTAATATCATCTTTTCACTAAGTGATATGTAAGGACTTAATTGTATATGCGATTTGAATAGAACGAAATGTTAGTATATCTAAACAAATTATAGCTCTAAATATAATTCATTTTTCACAATATTTAACGTCTATATAGCATATGTTTCAACAATTCTTTGTCTTTAAAATATTCATTACTTAAAACATTTCAATTAAGAGTCGATCTTTTTTTTTTTTGGCATAGAAACAAATGTTTTGTTGTATCTGTTATCTACTAGAGATATTATATTTAACAAAACACATGGACAAACATTATACTATAAATTACAAAGATACAATATTAGATTAAAAACATAATAATATTCGTTTCCATTTATTGACAAACAGTTCATATTAAATGTATATAACAACAGGTTGTTTAGATAATATATATTAGGTTTATTGAACTGAGTTGTCAAATGTTTATTGTTAGTAATGTTACAAAACAGTTAAAGAACGAGGGGCTCCCTTGCGAAGTTCATATCCTATCATTATTGTTAATTATGTTAGAAAATAGTAAAGTAACAGTAGGTTCCCGTGCGAAATCTTATTTGTTGAAGTATAATTTGAATCATATAGTTGCGGTATTTGGTACCGGTACTAATTACCCAAATTCTAAAGGTGTAATCAAAACTAAAATCACAAAATAACGAACGCTACAAAAATTCAAAACGGAAATCCTTTAACAAATGTCAAAATCAACAGGTCGAAAATAAACTCATCATAGATACCAGGACTAAATTCTATATATAAGCCAAACGCGCGTTTCGTCGACAAAGGACTCATCAGTGACGCTCGAATCCCAAAAAGTTAAAAAGGTCAAATAAAGTACGAAGTTGAAGAGCATTGAGGACCAAAATTCCCAAAAGTTTTGCCAAATACAGCTAAGGTAATCGAATGGAACACAACTGTCATATTCTTGACTTAGTACAGGCATTTTCTTGTGTAGAAAATGGAGGATTAAATCTCTTTTTTTGGGCTAGCTGAAACTCACACTTGTATGACAGTCTCATTAAATTCCTTCATATTGACAAACGATGTTCAAAAAAGTCATCTTCGCTTGAGAAGACAATTCAATCTAAGAATAAATCAATCAATTAGGCACAATTTCAAATTGTTTGCCAAAAGATATTTTACAATTAATGACAGACTTTTATAAATACAAATCATAGAGATCGAAATTATTATTAGAAGAAGAACAAAACACATATACTGTACTAGTCAACAAAAGTAACGATACACAACTATGAAATCCAATTCAACATATACTATAATAATTATAGATTATCGTTGATCATCTCAACGAGATTGATTTTCTCGCTTGAGCTGGTACAGCGAAAGTGAGAAAAGCAATCGAGTTGAGATGACCAATGATAATCTGTTTATCACTATTTTACCTATGACGACGTTGTCAATTTCATGTCAATTTCGTTAGCAACGCCACGTGGCCTCCTTAGTTTCTAGCGATAATTTTTCCATCTCAAGCGAGAAGCATGATATGAAAATTATCACAAAAAAAGATCAAAGGAAAAATGCACAAAATAGCGATAATACGAAATATTGATAAATTATAAAATGAAAAACAAACATTTACAAAGCAAATCCTTATGATTAAAAGAATCTGACCAAAGTGGAAAGTGAAAAAAAACGTGTTATTGAACACAGGGGTTGAATTTATTTTGAGAAACTGATAATAAATGTCGACACTTAATTTTAAAGTTGAGAATTGTGTATTCAAACATCTGCAAAGGCATTCTATTTTTCTTTAGAAAAAATATGTTTCAGTTTATAGTGTTGAATTCTGATTTATTTATTTTTTGTTTAAATACGATTTTTGAATGATCAAATATTTCAAACGGAAAGAATCGCGTATTTACCATATACAATGGTGTCGATAAGAAATTAACGCTCTATAAATATTAAAACAATTGAGTAATTTTTTACCTAGGTATAGAGATTTCATTTCATTATATATGAAAAATACAGTGCCTTGTATCGTTTCTTTTGTTGAAAAGTAGATATGGTGAGGAGATAGAGATCTGACAAATTTAAAGAAAAGGTAAGATTATTAATTAAACATCTGGAGGAAAAATAAATTCAAGATCTGTCGTTAACTTTCCAAATAAATATCAACAACGAGACGATGATGAACCGTTTTGTATTCTTTGATAACACCATGATATGATATTATTGCTAATATGTTTGTCAAAATTCAAAAGTCATAATGCGATAAAGCAAAAACAAACCCGGATAACAAACTAAAACTGAGAGAAACACATCAACTATAAGAGGACAACGACGGAAAAACATCAACTTTCAACTACAACAACAGCAAACGCCAACATACATAGAAACGGATTGTAGACATCAAATGCCATATACCTTACTTAGTACAGGACTTTTTAGAAGAAACAAAAAATGGTGGATTGAACCTAGTTTATATAAATTTAAACCGCCTGCTTAAATGGCTATGTAAAGATACCGCTAAAATGACAGCACTTACACTTAAATTACACTTCATTGCAATTATAGTTTAAAAATATCTTAAGGTTAAAATGACAAATGGATCAGGCACAATTATGAAAATGTCACTAAAAAATATAAATTTATTGTTATTGTAAAGAGTCATTCGAAACAACAAATGTCATGTCACCTGTGTACTGTGTTCTATATATCGTTTGACGCTTCCTGTTTTCCCCTTTTTATAATGTATGTGGGTCTAGATATAGAGACCATAAGGGGTCTTCTTTTCTGCATTCTTTTTTCTTTTGTGCCATTTTATCTATACATTTAAAGTGGAATATCTCTCATTTAGCTCGAATTTAAAAGGGGATCGAGATTTTGCACTAAAACTGTAAATATCTTTCTGTATTAAGTAGAAATTGGCTCAGATAATTTTTTCAGAGGGTAAACATCTGAGATAAATATGATCGGATAAGTAAAATATAATGTGCACATATATGTTGAATACCAGTAAAATAATAATAATAATAATAATAATAATAATAATAATAATAATAATAATAATAATAATAATAATAATAATAAAAATAATAAAAATAATAACAATGAATACTTCATTTAAGGTATCACTTCAGTCTAACAGTGATTTTTTAAGATATTTTGTTTATCACATAATTTTGAAGTAAATATTTAAAAAAAATCAGAAATACCAAAGTCATTATCACATCAAAACCGGGAGTTATTGGATAATGAACTTATGTAAATAAAAGCACATGGTAGTTAATCTAAATATATAGTCATTTAGGAGGGGCTAATATGTCAATCATCTGTTGATACCAGTGTCCAACTGTTAATCCCTGACCACAAGATAGATAGTATGGTCTTATCTCATTGTATAATGTGTATTGCAACAAAAGACATGTATATTACATGGAAGTAAACAGAGAAAAGGAAAAGATATGAAAAGGGGAAAATCTAAATGGAAAAAATCTAACAAAAATGAACAAAAGTATATGTATGGATAAGAGTGTGAAAGTATCTTTGAAAGCCTCTGACAAACTTTTAAATAATGTTCTTACTATAAACAAGAAGAATATGTCCCAGAACCATCTGTTAAGATTTTAGACATTTTAACCAAATTAAAGTTTATGTGAAATTTATTGATTCCATAAAACTCAAAAGTTATGTGGAACAGTCTATTTTTAGGAAGGGTATGTCTTGATTTTTTTTCTGAACATGTCTTTTATTGCATAATTTTAATGTTCTAGGTAATTTCATAGTATATTTCTTTTAAGAATACAAATGAAAATCATTCTTTATAGTGATAAGCCTCGGTCACATCTTACCGGAAAGCACGAATGGACGCCTAACGGATGGAAATAAAAATTGTCCATTGACAAAATTGGTATCCGTTGGGAGTCCGTTGATGTACTGACCGAATTAAACGGACGTGTAATAGATGGATAGCGGACACACACCAGATATGCAACGTACGAGAAACGGACAAGTACCGGACAGAACGGATGTCGAACGTACATCCAACGGACGAGTACCGCATAAAGTGGACACATAACGGAAGCGTAAACCGGATGAACAAAATATACGGAAAAATCAAAGGCGACACTAATGATACATGTAAATCGCTTAAATATTCAAAACGTTTCTGTGTAACCGGTTTTGGTTTGTTCTTCTTCAAACTTCCGCCAACGGGCAGTGTCTGGCCTGAAAAAGAACTGCTTGATTGTGTTGACGTGCCTATACTCTAAGATCGATTATGAATAATAAGAATTCATGAACCTTAAGAAATCTGACATACCAATAATTGGCATTTCTGACGCGAAATTTTCAATTGCCATTTATCCGTTTCAGATCCGTTCATCATCCGTTTTATCCGTTATACGTCGGGAAGACGTCCGTTTCTTATCCGTTCAACATCCGTTTTTTCCGTTAAACGTCCGGTAGAAGTCCGTTGTTGAATTTATCTTCCAGACCTCCAACGGATGTATAACGGACACGTAACGGATACAAAACGGAAACGAAACGGACGAGTACCGTACAAAACGGACGCCTAACGGACGCCTAACGGACGTTCAACGGACGTTCAACGGACAATTTATCCGTTGGACGTCCGTTCAAAGTTTTGAACATGCTCAAAATCTTTCACCGGAAAGAACAGACGTCGACGGATAAAACGTACGCTTAACGGACATGCAACGGATATTGACGGACGTCTAACGGATAAGAACGGACGTCTAACGGACATGAACGGATTGAAAAAAAGTTATTCGTTAGGCGTCCGTTCGAGCTATCCGGTAAGGTGTAACCGAGGCTATAATAACGATGTTAAATATTAATTATATGCAGCTGGTGATTCTTGTTATTCTCTTATCTTAGATTGTCTGGAAAACGGCAGAGTTTTGTCTATATTTAATCACTACATCACAGACGTTGGTTAAATCTGTGACGTTAAACTCCCGCCAAATGCCAAGTTAGTGATGGTCATTTTACACATAATGCGAAATTTACAGTATTAGAGCATCAAAGACGCTATGTGTTCTATTGGTTCTATTGATAAAATAATGGTGTCAGAACATTCCTGGGGTGTTCTCAGTGGGATATTTGTATTTATGTAGCATTTATAGGGGTTCTAAGGGGGGAATTCAGTTAGTAGGTCATTTCTCAGAACAATTTTCCATGATAATTTTAAGCAAAAAATTGAAATATAAACTGTATGGGTACCCCTTTTGGTTTGACTTTGATATATATGATTAAAGGGAGTATTTAATTTATCTACTATACTGTGTCCCAGTTTTTGGATAATTTGTTTCTAAATGAATTTATAGTTGTCAAAAGATGAAAGATGAAATGAAGTTTGGCACCCAGCAGTTAAATCAATATATCTTCTTACTGGAGCCATATATCAAAAATCTGAGAAATGGTTTCGTAGTTTGTGAATGGTTGATTAAAGTGATGAAAACAAATTTTTACTACCATTTGACCTGAATGTGTCATTTTCATCCAAGTTGGAAGACCTTTTTTTTGACAATTAATGAGCTATATTTTGAGATTTATCATACCAAAAAAAAAATGTATCTACAGTTTAAAAAGTAGCTTTAAAATGAGTTAAAGAATTTAAAAATCCATTGAGTAGTTTTGGAGAAATTAATCTTTAAAGACTGTTGGTTGGGGTCAGAAAAATCTGACTGTAGTGCTACCTTAAAGAAGGTAAAATCAGTTAGTACAATTATACTTATTTCCCCTGATGCCCCCTGACTAATTCATTATAGGGAAAACGGTAGTATTTAATTTTCCCAGCATTAGGTTGGCCTTTTGTGTACCCAAGGCAGGTGAAGGAAGTCAAATTATGACCGCTGTGATTGGATGTAAGGGTACAATATATTTTTTATTTATCTATGAATAACTGCCGTGTGTATATTTACAATATAAATTTTAAAACCTATTGAAATATTTTCTAGAGAATTATTCGAAAAGACTTGCAAACTTTCATAAATTTGGTGCAAAATGACGGTGGGCATGGATAACATAAACAAGCTCCGTTGGAAGTTGGTCATGATACTGTTTGTCTTTAATTTTTAAAACAGAGTAATAAAGTACTAACACAACATTTAACTGTTTTATCCAGGTTTTTATCTTAAAAAGTGGTAAATTTAGAAAATGTTAACATTGTCGCCTATGGCAGAATAAATAGTACCGTTTTCCCTATACTGAAGATAGCAAGGGAAATCAAAGTCACTCAAACTTCAATTCTTTTATACTATTTTGAAGCTTTTGATTAGTACATTTGATTTTTATCACAAAGAATAGAAATTTTTTCACTGAGAACAATACTGTGTTGAGAAAAGTGCTGAGTCATCATGATAGGTCAAATTGATTGGTAATGATATAAAACTTTATTCTAGGATGTCAATATTAGCTATATTGTGTAAAATGCACCATATTATAGTTCTTTTGTATTTGATTTCACCTTTCGCAATGATTTTTTCAATTGGAAACACCAGAATTAAAGTCGCGACAAATATTTTTTACTGAAATGTTTGCCTTTTTTGCTGCGTAATTCCCTAAATGTATAACTTGGGTATTTCTGTAAACATAATCTATTAAAATGGGAAATTGTCTGGTTTAGTTTGTACTGTTTATGGAATTAGGCAATATTTGGTCACATTGAAAGCATTTTCAGTGTTAGAATTGTTCATCTAAGAAAAAAGAGGCCCACTTGAGGCTAAATTTACATAGAATTTATACTCTCCTGTGTAAAGAATTGTTCACATTCTTGATAATGCATGCAGCAAATATTTCAAAAGTGCTTCATTTTGTAGTTTCTTTCTTTTATTATATCAGACATAAATATTTTTTCATTTCCTACTGTTTGAAAGGACTTTTGTTGGAAATTAATACTCCCAAGGGACATAATTCAGCTTTTTCATTGATTAATACAGGCAACAAAGGCAACTTTACAGCTGAGTAGTTTGCATATTTAATGTTTAAAGTGTCTAATATCTTTGTTTTCATCATCTCAAGACAGAATAATAGATTTTATAACAAGCTCTAAAAGTTTTAATCACAATATGGCATATACTAAAGCATGGAATGGAGATTAGTATGAAAAATCTTGAATTTGTGCATTTCTTGTAAATTTTTGATAAAATGAATACAACTTGAATGGAACTGTCCATTTTATCTGTTTAAATGGAACTATTTATCATTCTTTTTAAATAAGATAAGAAATGATTTGATACAGGTTGTTTATTAAGGCTTTTCTGAAAGAAGTAGAGAATGAGATAAACCAGCATTTAGGGGTGGGGACATAAAATGATCTATGTTTCTTTAAGTACTGGGGACATACAAGTATTTATTATAGCCAAGGTTTTCACAATAGCCCAGTGTTGCATTAATAATGTCATAAGAATTCTTTATATCTTTATGTCACAGTATAGGGAAAACGGTAGTATTTAATTTTCCCAGCATTAGGTTGGCCTTTTGTGTACCCAAGGCAGGTGAAGGAAGTCAAATTATGAGCGCTGTGATTGGATGTAAGGGTACAATATATTTTTTATTTATCTATGAATAACTGCCGTGTGTATATTTACAATATAAATTTTAAAACCTATTGAAATATTTTCTAGAGAATTATTCGAAAAGACTTGCAAACTTTCATAAATTTGGTGCAAAATGACGGTGGGCATGGATAACATAAACAAGCTCCGTTGGAAGTTGGTCATGATACTGTTTGGCTTTAATTTTTAAAACAGAGTAATAAAGTACTAACACAACATTTAACTGTTTTATCCAGGTTTTTATCTTATTAGTGGTAAATTTAGAAAATGTTAACATTGTCGCCTATGGCAGAATAAATAGTACCGTCTTCCCTATACTGAAGATAGCAAGGGAAATCAAAGTCACTCAAACTTCAATTCTTTTATACTATTTTGAAGCTTTTGATTAGTACATTTGATTTTTATCACAAAGAATAGAAATTTTTTCACTGAGAACAATACTGTGTTGAGAAAAGTGCTGAGTCATCATGATAGGTCAAATTGATTGGTAATGATATAAAACTTTATTCTAGGATGTCAATATTAGCTATATTGTGTAAAATGCACCATATTATAGTTCTTTTGTATTTGATTTCACCTTTCGCAATGATTTTTTCAATTGGAAACACCAGAATTAAAGTCGCGACAAATATTTTTTACTGAAATGTTTGCCTTTTTTGCTGCGTAATTCCCTAAATGTATAACTTGGGTATTTCTGTAAACATAATCTATTAAAATGGGAAATTGTCTGGTTTAGTTTGTACTGTTTATGGAATTAGGCAATATTTGGTCACATTGAAAGCATTTTCAGTGTTAGAATTGTTCATCTAAGAAAAAAGAGGCCCACTTGAGGCTAAATTTACATAGAATTTATACTCTCCTGTGTAAAGAATTGTTCACATTCTTGATAATGCATGCAGCAAATATTTCAAAAGTGCTTCATTTTGTAGTTTCTTTCTTTTATTATATCAGACATAAATATTTTTTCATTTCCTACTGTTTGAAAGGACTTTTGTTGGAAATTAATACTCCCAAGGGACATAATTCAGCTTTTTCATTGATTAATACAGGCAACAAAGGCAACTTTACAGCTGAGTAGTTTGCATATTTAATGTTTAAAGTGTCTAATATCTTTGTTTTCATCATCTCAAGACAGAATAATAGATTTTATAACAAGTTCTAAAAGTTTTAACCACAATATGGCATATACTAAAGCATGGAATGGAGATTAGTATGAAAAATCTTGAATTTGTGCATTTCTTGTAAATTTTTGATAAAATGAATACAACTTGAATGGAACTGTCCATTTTATCTGTTTAAATGGAACTATTTATCATTCTTTTTAAATAAGATAAGAAATGATTTGATACAGGTTGTTTATTAAGGCTTTTCTGAAAGAAGTAGAGAATGAGATAAACCAGCATTTAGGGGTGGGGACATAAAATGATCTATGTTTCTTTAAGTACTGGGGACATACAAGTATTTATTATAGCCAAGGTTTTCACAATAGCCCAGTGTTGCATTAATAATGTCATAAGAATTCTTTATATCTTTATGTCACAGTATAGGGAAAACGGTAGTATTTAATTTCCCCAGCATTAGGTTGGCCTTTTGTGTACCCAAGGCAGGTGAAGGAAGTCAAATTATGAGCGCTGTGATTGGATGTAAGGGTACAATATATTTTTTATTTATCTATGAATAACTGCCGTGTGTATATTTACAATATAAATTTTAAAACCTATTGAAATATTTTCTAGAGAATTATTCGAAAAGACTTGCAAACTTTCATAAATTTGGTGCAAAATGACGGTGGGCATGGATAACATAAACAAGCTCCGTTGGAAGTTGGTCATGATACTGTTTGGCTTTAATTTTTAAAACAGAGTAATAAAGTACTAACACAACATTTAACTGTTTTATCCAGGTTTTTATCTTAAAAAGTGGTAAATTTAGAAAATGTTAACATTGTCGCCTATGGCAGAATAAATAGTACCGTTTTCCCTATAACAATATATTATAAATAAATTCAGCAGAGATAGTATATATATATATTTACATACATACAACTTTTTACGCAAAACAAATGGCAAACAACATACAGATTTGTTTCATGAACATATTTTGTTATAAATATCAGATATGCAAGACAAATATTTGGATTAAAAAAATATATAGTAGATAAATTGCATCTGATAATTACATTACACATGTTATACATATTTTGTTTGTGCAACAGTGTGCAATATATAATAGATATTTTGTATTTAGAATTTCCCTATAGAACATTTTTTTTAAATGTCACAATTGGCTTTTTAAAAAAGTAAATTTTGTTTAATATATAAATTTTAGGAAATTATCGAGATACACTATTATATATTTTGTAAAGTTACTTCCGTTTAGGTGTGACTGAAAGGAAATAATTTGTAACATTTATTGACAAATCAATCCAACGACTTGAACAATCGGTTTAAATAGGTGTTTGATTTTTGACCTTTGACCAAAAACTAAAGTAGACAAGATCATTTCAATAGTAATTTGACAGGTGTTCCTTTTTCAGAAAACAAAAGAAAACAGTGTAATGATGTTATGTTGGGAAAAGCATTATTTCAATTTTTAAGAATATAAAAAAAATTACCTTGTTAAAATATTTATGAAATTGAGATTTACTAGAATGGAAACGTGGAAAGTGTCAAAGAGCCATAACTCCACCTCAAATAATTGGTATATTTTTTATACAAATTGTATTGACTTCTATATATGTTTGTTTTGTGTCAATGAATTGGTTTGCTGCCTCGTATACACATTTTCTGTATACATGTATACATTTCAGAATGTCCAAACTCTTCAAAAATACATAATACAAAAGGTCAAATAAGTTTGACAGAAACTGGACGTACCTGTCAGAATTAGGAAAAGCAATATCAACAAAAACCCAGGTTGATCAAGCTTAAATTGGAACAGAATTTTTGTAGAAATCCAGACAATAGCGGAAAACCATGGTGTATGGTTTGGTGGTGTGATTTTATGCCTCACCTACGATAGTAGAGGGGCATTATCTTTTCTGGTCTATGCGTCCGTCTGTCTGTTCGTCCGTTCGTCGTACCGTTCATCCGTCCGTCCGTTCCTCCGTCCGTTCGTTCCGCTTCAGGTTGAAGTTTTTGGTCAAGGTAGTTTTTAATGAAGCTGAAGTCCAATCAATTTGAAACTTAGTACACATGTTGCTTATAATATGATCTTTCTGATTTTAAAGCCAAATTAGACTTTTAACTCCAATTTCACGGTCCACTGAACATAGAAACTGAAAAAGCGAGTTTCAGGTTAAAGTTTTTGGTCAAAGTAGTTTTTGAAACTTAGTACAGCATGTACAGATGTTCCCTATGGTATAATCATTCTAATTTTAAATCCAAATTACATTTTTTACCCAATTTCACGGTCCATTGAAGATGGAAAATGATAGTGCGAGTGGTGCATCCGTGTACTTTGGACACATTCTTGTTTGAAAATCTTACTTGACACACAACAAAATTAAATAGAACAATTAAAATTACGGCATATGTGAGATAACTTAAACAGGGCAAGAGTCACGAAATTTGCACTGCACATACATATAATAAAAGTTAATTTTGTTTAATAGGACATAAACGTTTTTAAAGTCTCTCATGTGCTATTTTGGTTCTTTACTATGCCGAAAGCACGAAACTCTCCAACACCCAACACGGACAAATGGTCCATCCTTTACATTCTGTAACCAGTGTGTATGTATACATCCCAAAAGGCCAAACAACCAAGCCTTAACGTGAATGGGTTTTACTAGCGGATGAAAGAAGTCCATATATAGACGTATTAAAAAGTGTATATCAATAAAATTTAACAGCCCCCCCCCCCCCCCCCCCTTCCTTTTATATTTAGCAAAATCTATTATCAAATCATTATGCTATAATACTACTTTATTCGCAAAGCGATGTACTATATCAAAATATTTTGCTACATTATTATGCAAAAACATTATGATTTTATAAATAATTATCACAATTGACTTAGAATCTGACCTTTCATTTTCAGTTTAAATTTGTTTAATTTCCTTGTTTGAAATTATATGTAATTCATTCCGTTTCCGTTAAAAATGTTGTTTCAGAGTTTAATGATGGTAAGTGCAGATATTTTTTTGTACGTTATTTTTAATCTTTGTTGATGATTATAAGTACATAGCATTTAAATTCTAAGAATTAGTGAAAGTTGAACATGTGCATTATGCAGTATATTCAGTCTGTATGTCAAGTCGATGACGACAATTGTGCTTGCAATACAATACAATGTACATGTATAAGTGGAGGGTTGACTTATCATTACAACACAATTGGAATATCATTAATCTAACAAATGTGTTTATAAGGAAAGATAAAACACTTACATATATGTTTACAAACAATGTTTATTCCAATTCATACATGTATACACGACTGAAAGACTCGTATCTGTAATACACCGAAACGGATAATTCTATATACCAGTAAAGTCATGTAAGAGGTAGAATCACAAACACATGTGCATGCGCCTCCCAAACGTTAACGTTGGTACCTCTTTAGTTGTTTTAGATCGAGTGATTAATAGGTTCCAATAATTCAAATTTCATTAAACACAGATGTTTGCCTCTATATTGTGTTTGGGCTCCTCTTGTCCTGGGCTGTTTTCTTATTGACGACGCAGAAACAAATCTCTTTTTATTTATCCGGTGCGCATAATGATCAGACCCTTGTGCATCTCCTTTATATCATTTTGTCATTGTTTTTAGTTAATGGAATATCATATATATAACTGAAGACAACATTCACTAAATATTTTGTATATCGTTGGACTAAAATAACCAAGCAACAGACCATACACTGTATATGGATAGACACAAATGCGGGTTTACGCCTACTTTCTTTAACTTATCATGTATAATGTTTCGTAGGCTAATTGTGACTGTTTGATTAACATTAATATCGCCGAGTTTAATCTGAATGACGTCATAGGGTCGAATTACGTTATACATGTATTCTGAATAGCTAATAAAAACCGTTCAATTCTGAATAGAAGAAAACAACAAATTTGAAGTAGCTAAAACGTCCAATTCTGAAAAAGCTTAAACGTCATATTTTTAATAGCTAACACATCATATTCTGAATACTAGTAGCTATAACGTCCAATTCTAAATAGCCCTAGGCATTCATATTCTGAATAGCTTAAACGTCATATTTTGAATATCTTAAACGTCATCATATGAATAGCTAAAATCGTCATGCTAGTAATCTGAATCTGAATAGCTAAAATATGACAAAAAGTAACGAACTGACCAATTGTTTTTCGCTTTTCCCTATCCCATACCTTTAAAAAATCAAAACGTAAAAAAAAATTGAAATCGTATTACTTTTTCTGGTCACATGTGTCTGTGCAATTGTTCATCGAATATCAGCTCAGTTTAATGGAAGATATCAGTAATTCAGATATAACAGCAACAAAGAGACGTCGTGCATCTCCAAAAATGAGAAAAACAATCATGTATTTAAATCTATAATTTTTTAAACCTTTTTTACTGAAAAAATAGTAAAATATTATAGATTTGTTTTGAATTAAGCCATGTATAAGATAATTTTAAACATCTGAACAATTTTAAACTATTCAATTCTCCATACCGACGAGATTTCGTACTGATATTTTAAGTTTTAGGGATATCTTTTAGGCATTAATGTTTTCTTTTTGTTGTGTTGTAGTGAAGATTGGTACATTTACAAGGTTTCCCTTATTGTAATATTTTGTATCTTTTTCACTAACAATATTCAACCTTGAATGATTTACACTTGAAAAACAATGACGGTGACCCTTATTTATTCATGTCACTAGAACGGAAATTTATCCGGCAACAACGTATCATTTTTTTTTCAAAAAGTCTATGGATAGGTATAGGTGAGTAACAAAATAAATGTTTATGACTTGTATCGAGTTTACGTACACTCTAAACATATGTGTTCAAAGGTTGTGTTTAGTTAACATTCCTCTGAGCAATGGGAACCAATGACGTGAGGTTATTTTCATTTTGGGGGTATGTATAATGAAATTACTTCTGTCCTTTACATTATGAAACGATGCATTGGTTTGCAAAACCGGCATAACACATCTGAAACATCATTTGAATAAATGCAATTGTTTCGGTGACTCTTTACCTGAAATCAATTCAGTGCATTCCGAAGATTCTTAAGAAGTATCCTTGCAATCGTCTTCTATGTTAATCAATAGGATGGAGTTTTATATAAAACTGAGACATGAAGGGTTTAATAAAAACAAATAAGTAAAATTAAGATATTCAACATCCGGCCCAATACAAAGAAACGGACAGACAGTACGAAAAACATAACACAATAACACAGAAAATTAAACTAAAAAGATAAAGATGTAGAATTAAATGTGCATAAATAACGTAAGATTTTATAGGGGTGGTAATCGATCTTGACTTCTAATGAGGTTCTTGCACGGTCGCTAATCGAATAGACACCCATCACCAAATACTTCCGTTTTGACAATCACTTGATACATCAGTATTCGAAATAGAATATCTATTTCTTTTCATTAGTAAGTGCATATCACATGTATTGAAAAGATTGTGTGATACACTTAATTTTTAATTTTGTTTAAAAATGTATTACTTTTAATCAAATTTGAAGAACTGCTTACATCAAATCCTGTTTACAACTTACTTGTTGAAATATAAGATAAATAACATTTCTTTTTATATTATCTGTTAGTATACATGTATCTCTTAACATTCAATTTGGCTATAATTAAATTTTACTAGAAGTAGGTCAGACTTTTGATCAAAAAGTCTTACACATTACATGCGATCGTGTCTGTCCGGAGCTGTATTGTAAGTAGCTCTATTTACTTATAATTCAATTTTGGATGTAACACGTTTTCTGAATGGCTGAAAGTTTCTCTGTCTATCAGGCCATAGACATAAATTTGTTTTTTGATCGAGGCGTCATCAAGGTTATTGATTCATGATTACCCCTGCAAACATGGAACTTCGAATTGAGTTTTTAAGAAATATTAATAGGTGTTCGGTCTATCGGAAATAATCACACAAATGTTGTGCACACTTTTAAATAAAACACGTAAGTGTGCACCACATTTTGAGTATTTCTTCATAGACCGAGAACAAATTATATCATTTTGCCTTAATGAATCTTAGTTTCTTTACATAAAGGTTATTCCTTCATAGACAGAAAAAACTATTACAGTCATTCTTAAATAAATATAAATTCATTAACCTAATCCCAATGGAATAAATTGAGTTATGCTATTGTGCTTTGTCTATATGCCTTTCTGTGTTTTTTTGATACATGAAATGGCTCGATACTGATACATTGTGTTATTATGCTATGGTACATTTTTGTATTCTTGTCTTTAATTTTTCTAATCGGTCACATATTTATTTGTTTTTATAGTGACTAAGATTAAACAGCAATATTGATTGCTGTACCCCTATTTTTGACATTTTTAACTATTACGTCTGTTTTGTTCACACATCGTTGTCAATATAATGGAATTTGATGCGACTGTCATTCCAGTGAGAGGTTGAGCTAGCTAAAAAACTAGGTTTAATTCATCGTTTTCTGCGTAAGAAAATGCCTGTATCAAGTCAGGAATATGACAGTTGTAACAGTTGTCGATTCCTATGATGTGTTTGAGCTTTTGATATTGCCATTTGATCAAGTACTTTTTTTATTGAATTTTCCTCTGAGTTCAGCAGTTTTGTGTATTCTTTTTTCCTAAAACATGGAATTTAGAGTTAAATTAAGGAAAGACTATTATTTTTTTGTCTATTCAAAATTTCCACAAAAATATGATGTAAACTTTTTTTTTCAGTGTGAACCACATAGCTGATGTTTTTTTTCCTCATACAGAACAAAATATTACAATCATTCTTTAATGAACATAAATTCTTAAACCTAACCCCAATGGAATAAAAGGAGTTGGATATATTTCCATCAGACAAAAAAAATCCCCAACAACATAAACTAGTGTTAGACTTTTAAATAATTAAAACTTTAATAGTGCTTTTTTCATATATTACAATGTTTTTTTTTATGTAATCACAAATCAAAGTTTTTACCATAATATGATTATGGTATCATGTACCATCATACAGAAACAACAATAACCAACGTATCAAGCTTTACGTGTCGCTTTCATTACTGTCCACCTTGCTTTTTAGAAGCTTATATGAAATCTCATCATCATTGTCTCAAATATATATATGTAAGCTAATCGTTGACGACGAAGATGAAATGACACAACCACCAAACGACAAAATTACATTACATGTACAATGTATGTTTCATTAGAAACCTTTTAAATTTTGATTGGCTGACGACAAGCGAGAGTCACTCTAACGCCATTTTTTATTAAATCAAAGAAGTTTTAAATTCTGAATTGTATTCTATTTTCTTAAAGGTCAATGCAAATATAAGATAAGATAAGATAAGATAAGATATTTTAAATAACCATCAACATGTCTTCCTTCAACACAAATTTTCAAAACGGCAAATAGATCGGGAGATAACAAACATAAATTATTTACAAGGTTCATGACATGATAGTGTCCTTTCAATTGGTTTTCAAAATCTGAATGGTCGAGTGGCCCAAATAGTTTAACACCTGTATCACTAGCCTGTCAACCCCACGATTGGATGTTCGAACTCTGAAAGGGCACTCTGTTCCAACATGAATTGACCAGGGTAGTTCTTTTTTGTTGTCGAAAATCGGTGATTATTTCCGAGCACTCCGGAAACCTCCACCAATAAAAAAGGGACAATCATGCTGAAAGTACCCGTAAAACATCAATCAATCAATCAATCACATAATATCTCGGTCGCCTTATGTTTGAAGTTTTTTCTTGGTATAAGTAAGTAAGTTAGTTAATTATTTATTATAGTGACATGTGTTTTTCACAAAATATTATATAATACAGTGAGATATAAAAACAACAATTAGAACACACAACCCTTTGGGTCTATAAGTCACTTTAAACATAGTTTTCTATGGTACGACGAACAAAAATAAATAAATGTTATCGAAAATTACGTATTGTATAACGGTGTTGCTATTGAATTTATTTTTTATTTCAGACATACACTACTAACGAAATACCTCTTGCTTGATATTATCAAAAAATAGTACAAGAATGTATAGGACCAAACAAGTCAGCCAAAACTATTGACATTGCTTTATGGAATATACTCCGAGATGAAACGTAATAATATACATGTAAGAATGCATGATTTCTGTATCAATATTTCAAGCACCTGAAGCTTTTTGTCAGTTTTAGGCGCTAATTTGTCGATGTCCTTAGACAGAAACCTCGTCATAAGTGTTTTTTTTTTAAATTGCTTTTCTGACGTTTTAACTGACCTAAAGTTGTTAATTTCTGTGTCATTTGGTCTCTTGTGGAGATTTGTTTCATTGGCAATCATACCACATCTTCTTTTTTTATATTTACACAGATTTAGCTGCTTGATCCCTACTATTGTTATATTAACCTAATACGTTTGTTTGGGTTTCTCACCAAATTGTTCTTATATAACGGACCTATAAACTACCGTCATACAAGTAGGAGGTAATGCTAGCTACAAAGCAAGGTTATACCAAAATATACTCTTCGGAAAATGCGCCTGTAGCAAGTGTAGAATATGGCGGTTGAATTCAATTCGTTCACCTATTTGATAAAGTTTTACGTTTTATTTTGTCTTTTTGTTATGAACTTAGTCTTCCTTCTTTTTTAATTTACTTTGGAGTTAAGTATTTTTGCTATAACCTTTTTTTTAAAAGTGTTTGATATAATTGGTATAGGCAATTGTCTTATTTTGAAAGTTTGTTTAGTTAAAAAACTATTTTATTTATTCAAAGAGACATAGATATATGATGTTATAAGTTTTACAAACTTATTAACTTCTGCTTTTCAAAATATAAACATTATAATAATTATGTAGAGCATGCGAAGTTGTTAAAATCCCTTAAGGTGTTAGTAAATAGGTGAAATTATACATAGCTTAAGGGGGTAGACCTTGGTTCAGGGAGATAACTCTTTAAATCAGTTAAGCGTTTGTAAAAGTCAAGTTCATCAATGTTTTTTAAGCATTTACCTGAAACAGATTAAAAATAATCTATGTAACCTAAAAGCTTAGAATATGTTTTTGAAAATGGTTGACACAAACGTACTAATGATTTTAAGAGTTATTTCCCTTAACCTAGGTCTACCTCCTTAAGAGGTAAAACCCAAAAAGAAAACAAATGAAAACATAATACAAAACATAACTAATGAATGCATGAAATCACGTGGACACTAACATGTTGTTTGTTTGTTTTAAATTTTATTTAAAGTATGTTTGAATGGTTTTACACTAGTAATTGTGGGGCCCTTTATAGCTTGTTGTTCAGTGTGAGCCAAGGCTTCGTGTTGAAGGCCGTACATTGACCTATAATGGTTTGCTTTTTTGGATTGTTGTTTGGATGGAGAGTTTTCTCATTGGCACTCACACCACATCTTCCTATATCTATGGTCTGTCAATTCGTGTCCGTTTCAGTGACGCTGAAGCGGATTTAGAGAGGACATCGGACCTTGGCTCTTCATATGATGCTACAGTGGCGGATCCAGAACTTTTCCTAAGGGGGGGGGGGGGGGGGGCCCGCTCCAGTCATGCTTCAATGATTCCCTATATAATCAACCAAATTTTTCCCTGGATCCGCCTATGTGCTACATATATAATAAATGCAAAGACGTTTGTTTGTCAAGGCCCACCTAATTAAAATCCTGGATCATCACCTGTGTCGACTATCCTGACCTCTTTTTTGATCCTATAAGAAATATGGACTGAAAATTTACAATTTTCATGCAGCTTCTTTATTGTTTAATTGAATATAATAGGCTTTATTTATGGTAGTTCAACTGAGAGAAAATATTCATTTACTGTAATGTAACTAAATGGTTGCCAAAAATAATTTCCCTAAAATCAGGACCATTATAACCACAGTTAAAAACTATCAAAATAGATTTAAATTCTAGGAAATTATTGAATTAATTGCGTCAAGTACCTTTTCCTGTCAAAATTTAACATTCAACATTGTATGTATGTAAACATTAAATTATATATTCATAATATTTAAATTCAGAGTGTATCATTATTCATTATTTCAGGTAGCCATGGAAACATTGAAACCAGAAGATGACATCACAAATTTTTCCTCAATATCTACAAGCACAGACTACAATATAAGTAGGCTAATAGTATTATTAGATCAGTTAAGAAAATATATATTAAACTTACTTACTCATTGATTGATGACTGCATAATGTCACGATGTAGATATTCCGTACTTACATTGAACTCAACCGACATCTTACCACACTCAAGTCAAGGGCGATAAAACTAGTCGGTTAAAATCAAGCTTTTTCTCGTTTGGCCGTGTTTCGTATCTCGGAGTATCACCAGCCCAGTAGTCAGCACTTCGGTGTTGACATGAATATCAATTATATGGTCATTTAAATAAATTTGCTAATGACAAAACTTTATTTTTTTCGAAAAACTAAGGATTTTCTCATCCCAGGAATAGATTACCTAAGCCTTATTTGGCACAACCTTTTGGAATTTTGGGTCCTCAATGCTCTTCAACGTTGTACTTGTTTGACCTTATACCTACTTTGATCTGAACTTCACGGATGAGTCTTATGTAGACGAATGTGCGTCTGACGTATTAAATTATAATTCTGGTACCTTTGATAACTTTATACATCACATTAAAGTAACTTTAAAAAGAGCCATATCCTTGTTGAGTTAACGTTATTGTTGTTGTCTATATTTAAATAACTTATCCTTTGACTGTTATATATATTATTTTTTTAAACTGTTTGTCTACTGTTTTATTTCTAAGGGAATGAATGAAAAGCGATAGATTTCAGTCCAGAGCGAACCTTGCTTTTTTCAAGTTTTGGTTTTCAAGGTTCATCTGTTAGATATGGAACGAAATAAAAAAAAATCAATGATGGATACAAAAAAAATCAAATAGTTTGGGGTTGAGGGGGTCAAAATTGCTGCAAGTTTTGTTTAATTGACATCGATTTTATATATTATTCCTTATTGGTCAATCATTTATCCAAAATTAAGTTAAGATGGGGGGAGCGGGTTCAGTGAAAACACTGTATGAATGAAGTTTTTTTTTTTTTTTTTTTTATCTTTCATTGAACTTTTGGTGTCGTCCCTGAGTTTTGTATTCTTAAACAACGTTCATATATTGCGTTTCCCAATTGTTTCTTCACCTAACATACGGTTTGTACTGAGCACACTGTTGAAGATGGTACACAGATCGTAGTTTTCGTTCCAGTTTGGGTTTCATTATATACTGAAAATTTAGTCTTCATATTTTGGTAATTTTGCTTCTTTAATTTTTGTCCATCGGCCGACACGTATTGTTTTGTGACGGTATCCTTTGGTTGGTTGGGGTAGGGTTGGGTTATTACATCCTTTAAAACAATAAAGCCAATAGTATATGGTGGTAATTTAATAAGAACAAAAAAATAGGTATAAGAAAATGCCTGTACTAAGTCAGAAATATAACAGTCGTTTTCCATTCGTGATTAAGCTTTTGGTTTTGCCGTTTAATAAGGGAATTTCCGATTTAAATTTTCCTTGACGTTCGGTATTTTTGTTATTTTACTTTAATGTTATATGTGCCAAAACATTGATGATTCATCCCAACATTACAACATTGATATCTCCAATGCCTCCTAGACGGATGTATTGTGATGATTTAAAAATTTGTCATCATTAATTTAGGAATTACTTAATATTTTTTCTGTCTATGAAGAAATAACATAAAAAATGTGGTGCACACTGAATAACCCGCGTAACTGTTACAGGTTATTTAAAAGTGTGCACCACATTTTTTATGTTATTTCGAATAGACAGAAAACATAATACAGTAATTTCTTATATTTAAACCGGAGTAAATAATGAAAAAACTTTGATGACGTCACGGTCACTTGACACAACTATGACTATGAGCTGATAAACAAAACGACGTCAGCCAATCAGAAGACGCTTTACATCTAAAATATAATTATCAAGAAATGGTATGAAAATATATCAAGGTAACAATAACAAATCAGTAGAAAAAACAGGCAACACAGCGGTAAAAAAGGCAACAAAAAAAACAATGGTCTTAGAAACACTACACAACTAAGAATGTCTTACATGCTCGATCTCCCTCCCCTTTTTCAAAAAAGAACAATAAAAAGCAAAACAATACAACACAAGGAATGCTCTTAGTTCCACCAGTTCAGGCTTCACCAGTCGTGTTAGTCGGGGCATGTGTATAAGTTAGGTGATAAGTCGCATATAGTGATGTCATTATCTCGAAATTGGGGAGGGAATAATGGCTAAGAAAATTGAAAAATATTCGTGGTTATATGCGACTCTGATACAAACACATTCCATACCGCTCAACCAAATATTGATGACCTTGGTACAATTTTCGAAGAGATAATTTCAACTTTACCATTGAGAACCCATGGTAAAAAATGCTACCTTGTAAGCAGTAACCCTGTATCAAAGTCATGTTAGGAAATGTACACAGAATACGTAAGATGCAATAAAAAAGTATAATAAAAACAAATAACGTGAGGGTACCCAAATTGCACCGTGGCTATTTTGACAGTTTTTTTTTACCAAAGTTTTTGTATGACCGGACAAAAGTTCCATTTCTGTGCTTATTTTTTAGATGTATTATTATTCACTATATGGTTCCACCAAAATTTTGAATCCATACTAAATCATAAAAAAATGGGTTTGAACACAAGTCACCTTCAAACAATCCATTATTCTGCAATGAGGAGTACCCAAATTTAAAATAAATATGCTTAAATTCGCATCCTTTAAAATCGAACTACTGATATTTTGTTTTATTTCTTTAAATATTTAGAATTATTGGACATTAATCTATGCTTACTTATTCATCTCTTAAGATATAGAGGCTTGTAAAATATTTTATTAGCTCATTTCAAAAAGATGACGTATTTGAAGACGTCGCATGGCGACGCTTCCGTACAGTTTACCTTTTCAAGTGATACTCCATCTGTTGATGATCGTTGATGTACACTGTGAACGTTTTGTGCATATTTGTATATATATATATATTAATAAATTGAAAGACGTGCATAATGTCAAATAATAAAAATACAAATTGTTTTAGTCTCTAAGAAAACATGTAAGATTTCAGCTCCTACTATTGCTTAAAAGGTGCAATTTGGATATTCGGTGCAATTTGGGTACCGTTACGTTAATATCATTGCAAAAAAAACGGAACAGACACATAATAAAACGGTGACTGATTTTGAAAATTTAAGAGGACGTATTTGGAAGTGCAAAAGCACATGCTTACCTGTGTTAAAGAAATTAAACGGCAATAATTCAAAAAGAAACATTACATATGTTTTGGTAAAACAAAATTACAAAATCGAATCAAGATATATATATAAGTATATGAATGTTTATCTCCAACATTCTTGTCATTTGGCTTATTCTCGTTTCAGGTTCAGCGTCTCCCGACTATGTTTACTCAATCACCATATATTACATAGGTGCATTGGCCTTTACGATGCTCGTTGTCATGACAGTAGCCTTTATAATCATGTGCCATGTCTTACGTAGACTACGACATAAGACCCGACCTCCAGAACCGGTCAGAATGACTAGTAATAATGATTTCAACATAAGAATTTCTGATGTATTTGATGGCGGAAACAAACGGAGGATGTCACGTGCCCCAGGGCAGTCGAGGAATACAGCATACTTCAGACAAGATTCGCAAGAAGCAAGTCGATTTGATCGAATGTCGGTGGTCCCATACGCCGTTTCTGTTGTAAATGATAATTTGAATCCACCGCCGATCATTGGCGAACCGCCAAAAACTGTACACTCGGGTACTGAAACAGCAAGTCACAGTGTTACTCAGGTCAAAGACTCAACCGGTGTTAATTTGATGCATTCAACACAATCATTACCAAACGCCAAATGTATTCCCGTCAATGGATACTTGACAAAACAAAACAAAATTATTTCCCCGCCAACATTACCAAACAGTATTCTTGTGAACGAAAGCTTGACGCAACAGAACAATTTTAGTTTGCCGTCAACATTGCCAAATAGCAATAAAAACGGGGTGCATGGGAATGAAAACTTGAAACAACATGTGAATGAAAACATGACGCACCAAACCAGAGTTATTCTGTCATCAACACTACCAAATCGCAATACAAACAATATTATTGTTGATGAAAACATTTCGACGCAACAAAACAAAACTATTTTACCCTCAACACTGCCAAACAACGCTACCCAAAACAACCCTGCAAATGAATTCTTGATAAAACAAGACAAAATAGCTAGAACAGATCAGCCAATACGTACAACCAATGAGTATCAAGTGCCTAGATCAGCACAAATGGTACAAAACAATGATAAAACTCATTACCAAATTCCTGGAAACCATTATCAAACTCCTAAAAGTCCTATAATGTCTAAAAATCCGAATTATCAAACACCTAAAGCTCCTCGGAAAGTGATAGCATTATGATACATATTGACATATAATTTAACCATCAGTTCAGTTATTTATTAAAGTGTGAAATTAACAATATCATGTTCTTTCATTGGAATATATTTGAGTCAAAGCCCCATCAAAAACATAGAAAGCATGGGAATGTTAAAGTGTGGGACGGATTTCTTTTCTGCTACACATTTAATTCAAATTCCTCAGTCATTAAATAATGTGAAAGTTTTTCATTCCAAAATGCGACTGGTAAACAAATAAATGTTTACTTAGAATAAACAACACGACGGATGACACAAGGTGAACAAGGTATGCGTACCTGTCACGAATATTTGATATTTACCCCGCTTTGTTGTGGGGTTTGTGTTGCTCATTAAAATTTAGTGTTACTGTGTAGTGTTTTGTTTGAATGTTGTTTGTTTTGAATAAAAATTATATCGATTTATTCTTTTTACTTTTGGCCATGGTATTGTCATTTTTACTTTTGGCCATGGTATTGTCATTTTTACTTTTGGCCATGGTATTGTCATTTTTACTTTTGGCCATGGTATTGTCATTTTTACTTTTGGCCATGGTATTGTCATTTTTCTTCGACTTGTGATTTTGTTTTTCATCTTGGAAATCTGTCTCTTTTTCTATTTAGTACTCTTCATAAGTTATTGTGTTTTTTATTTCTATCATTTCATATGCTTTTTTAAGTATCCTAATAAGATATATAATAAGATATATAAGTGTTTTTCTTTGTGTATGAAAACGTTCACATACCTCGGATTTTAACATGCGTGTTACACATTGGAAATAAGCAGAAAAAAAGACAAGTACGAAGTAAACACAACAAGATGTGCATGCATGAGTTCCAAGTGTCTTGTATTCATTGATTCCATTGTGTTTATTAAATAAATCATTATAATAAACCTTTGCTAGATAAATTCATCAATCATTAACAAACATCCGTGTTCATTTTTGCATTCGTCTTTTATCGGACTCCAATTTTTCTGTAATGGGTTTTCTTTAATAGCTTGCATTTGTTCTTTTGCTATAACTGAGACCACCAGTGGTTGATATGTACGAAGGGCGGTAAATGTTGACTGTCACTTGAAAATGATGGCATGTTGTATAAATGACAAATTTAGGCTTTGCAACTGGTCAATAAGATGAAGCGGTAAGTTTCCTGCTACTGGGATAAGGGGAATTACATGTAAGCCACAGTTTTTGCTGCTGATACTGAAAAAGGGTTGCTGCTACTGTAGCAATTTCTGTTCGATAAAGGGTATTAATGTTGTTGTTGCTAGCTATAGAAAAGCTATTGGTTATACTGCAGATTGTGATTTACTTGTTTTATAAGCGATATTATAGCTGTTATGGAAAGTAGTATTGCTGCTGTTGATAAAAGTAGTAAAGCAACTGATGGTGCTTCAAGTAGGGAATTGTTTCTGCTACTGCTGTTTGTTTGCAGGGTGTAGAATCCAGTGTGCCCCGCACTTGTTTTAGTGAACAAAGTCTCTTTCTAAATATTTCACAGGAAACTCTGGCCATGCAACTCAGCGACGACTTTGGTCACTATAAAACAAGGAACGTGACTATAATGGATGACCTTATCTCGACTTTGCCACATCATTCCAGAATCAATGATTTGTTTACGGAAAATAATTCCTACAGGAATGAATCATATTCGCTAGGCAAGGGTTGCGATCCATTCATTTTGCAGAGGAGGGGAGTCGAGAAGAGGGGAGTGGATCGTAACCCTTGGCTAGCGAAGATGGGAATGAATCGACAAAGTCAAAACTTGAAATTTAGTGAAAATCATAGAGAGACGAATCTATAATAAACTCGTCCTCTTTAACAATTCAATAGATCAACAACCAATCATAAATCTTGGACGACAAATGTTTCCGATATAAACAACATGAATATTACTAAACTAAACCAAAAAGAGGAGAGGGAATGAGGAAAGAACGACAGAGATTAGGGTGATTGATGACAATGCTGATGATGATGATGTGCGTTTTACCTATGTTGATACTATACTACGAAGAATCGTTTTGAAATCTTTATGAAATTGAATACTTGTTTAACAATTTGCACATTTTGAACATAGAAAAGAGTTTCTTTTCCAAACGCTAATAGTTTTAAGTCAAAATCGCAGCCTTTGGGAAGCCATTTGAGACTATTAAACAAACAGAATATAGCCCTTTCATTTAGATAGAAAGGACAATCAAAGAAAACATGGTGCATGACTTATATATCCAAACCACATTTACATGTTGGTCAGATATATTGTGAGCTCTAAACAAGTCACAATTCAAGAAGGTGGCTAACATCTAAATTTGGTTATTATTATATTCAGTTTTCTTGGAACATATAAATAATGTTTATATTGATTCTCATTTCGAATGTCGTGGTTTTTTAATTCTACTTTGAATTTGATAACGAGTCTAGTAGACTACATTGTACATTTAGAACTGATATGTTCAAATTATTCCAAAGTTTAATTGTTGATGGGATAAATGATTGGGAAGTCAGTGTCAGCCTGCAAAATGGTAAAATGATATAAAATGTATTGTCCATTTCTCAAGGGATATTGTGGTGTACTTTAAATTTTAGGGGACACAAGGCTACAAAAACATTCAGGGGCATTATGAATTTTATTAAATAATAGTAGTTTTCTTCTTTTTCTCCATTTCTTTGAAGTTTCCCAACCAACCTATTTTACGACAGTTTCAGAATGTGAGAAAACATGCAAATTTCTTACAATTCGTGCAGCTTCATGGTGTACCTGTTCTAATTTGATTGAATAACCTTTTCCGCAATTGTCATGATTGTCTCATACTTCAGTTGGATATTCAAAAATTAGTCTAAAAAATTCTAGATATAATTTTTTCAAAATTTTGTCGGCTTATAGTTGATACTTGAGTTTTCGCAGTATAATAATTCAGATGCTTTTTAACACTATTTAATATTTTTTGGTGGTAGGGATGATTATATATATTGACCCGCTAGGATATGTCACCTTTTCAGAGCGAGAAATTAAGATAACATGAATATGCTTGACAAGGTTGCGAATCTAATTGAACCATATATATATTTATATATTTATTTATTTTTTTTTTTTTTCTCAGATGCAATTATAAATAAAAAATGCAATACTGGTCAAATCTATTTATTTCTCCATGAAATAGCGTAAGCATGCAATAGCTATAAATATATTTCTGTCAAAGCATATATGATAGGGAATTATGGAATATGTATTATTCAAAGTGTATGAACAGGTTGTGTAGGTACTCAATCTCTCAACTGCTCACCCCTTCCACAACATACAGGTCAAAGAATCATAATTTAAAAGCTGATGAAAACATAATATGGTTACAACTTTCAAATTGGCTTGCAAATAACAAATCTATATTTAGAGGATGACTAAGCGGGAATAAAATTTGTTTATTTTTAGAACAAACCATGCAAATCGTTATCTTTGTCTATATTAAGAAGTAAAAAATACACCCACAGTTGACACAGTCATTCAACTGACACAATAAAAATGTCAACAGTCTAAAAATACCAATAATATAGTACAAGTATGATAATTTCCTTGTTTGTTGTGTCCGTGTATAAGGACAATCAGTTAACAAAATAGTTGTGTCATTGTTTGAAATCACTTATATAATTACGTTTCTATCACTTCTTCAAGTACATCAGGATGATTGCACTTCAGATATATATATATATATATGTGTGTATTTAGTTTCGTTTCGTGCTCTAGCACAAAATCTACTTTCATTATCGACATATATCGGGAGTTTTCGGTAAACCAGATTGTCATTTGATATGAATAATCAATGTGAATATACCGCTACGCTACAGGAAACAACAGTCATTCGGCTATTTAAGACGAGATTATGGGTATACAGTATGGACACTGCTTCATTTTACTTTTTATATACGGAAATGTAAAATCTTCTCATCAGTTATCTACAAGTGACAAGAATGCGTGCAAGTCGGACACAGGGTAATGTTATTTTTTAGACACAGATGTTTACATATGTACGTGACAAATAAAAACAATTATTTTTTTCGAATACATGCGGATGTTTTACGTGTTATTTCCTGTATTTTATCATTTAAAAAACTACCCCTCAAATACCGTGATATCAATTTAAAATGATGTGTTAACTTAATTTAACTTTCTCTTTCGGTTTGTATTTACTCTTGTTATATTGTTTTTTTTTTTAGGATAGAATGTTGTTATGGATATATTCTATCAAAAGATCGATCAAGATGTGAAGGTTTGGAGATTTTAATAGATATAGGAAGATGTGGTATGAGTGCCAATGAGACGACTCTCCATCCAAATAATAATTTATAAAAAGTAAACCATTATTATAGGTCAAGGTACGGCCTTCAACACGGAGCCTTGGCTCACACCGAACAACAAGCTATAAAGGGCCCCAAAATTACAAGTGTAAAACCATTCAAACGGGAAAACCTACGGGGTTAATGTCTGTTTCACTTTACATCGCCAAATAGACATAGATGAATATATCGCAGTGCATTTCACTTATAACTATGCCTAGTCCATATATCATATTTATTTTCGTCCAGTTCATATGAGGAATATTTACATCATTACCAGTAAAATGGAAATAATTCGTCTAAAAAAAAAAATGCCTGTCCAGGAATTTTAATTCTAAGAATCATAGCAACCCATATGACTGCGCATTCTAATAAGTTATTGGAACTTTTTTGTGAAGGTTATAAAGAAGCTGTATGCAAAAAAAATAACCGTATACTATTTTCAGCACATTTAAACGACAAGGTGCTCTAATGACAATCGCGTCAAATGAAATCGAGCTCAATAATCATGATAGAAGAAATGTCAATCAATTCTAACCGAAAACAAATTATTTTAGTCTACCATGAAAAAAAAAAGTCAGCGAATATCTCATATGACGGACAATAGTTACCACAAAAAATAATGAAGAGAGAAAAATTCGCCTTCCAAAAAATAGAGAATTAAATTTGTTGCAAAAGTAAAAGAATAATTAAAGCAAATAATAAAGAATGTAAAGAATAAAGAAATAATTGATTATAGAAAAATCTAGATCTATATTAAAAAAAAATCATGAGAATATTGATTGATTGACTGTTGGTTGCTTTACGTTTATTCACGAGAATATAGGAGTTATCTTTAGAGATAAAGAAAAACGCCCCAAATATTTAAATAATGAAGAATTTAAAAAGACCGCAGTATACAAAAAACGTTGCAAGTTCTGTCTTATATAAAAGATATAAAGTGCTTTATCGTATTCTGGGCTACATATTCTCAAAACTATTTTTTTATTGTTTGTTATTGATTATCAACTTTAAATCATGTTAGATAAAAGGTCTGTAAAATGGAATATCTATGATATATCTGTTAAATGGAATATCTTTCAAATAGTATATATATGTCAAGTCGAATATCAGTCAAATGTAAAACCTATCAGTTGGAATATATATCTTTCGGGAGGGATATCTTTCGAGTTAAATATAAGTGAAATGGAATATCTATCCCTTGGAATTTCAGTAATATGAAATATCAATCAAGTGAAATATAATATTAATTATGTCAAATGGAGTTTCTTGCAAGTGGAATAGATTAAATGAAATATCCATCAATGGAATAGATTAAATGAAATATATATCACATGGATAACGTCTAATTGAATATCTGGCAATTGAACATCTATAAAATGGAATAGATGGACTGTTTCAAATAGAATAGGTCAAACGGAAAAGGTAAAATATAGGATCTGTCAAATGAAATATATCAAACGGAATGTCTTTGAAATGGAAAAGGTCGAAAAAAAAATGATCTGTCAAATGAAATAGGTCAAACTGAATATCTGTCAAACAGAATAGATTATGCGGTATGTGTTTTGCTCATTGTTGAAAGCCGTATAGTGACCTATAGTTGTTAATTTCTTTGTCAATTTGTCTCTTTTGAAGAGATGTTTCATTGGCAAATATAGTTTACCACATATTCTTTTTTTATAAATAGAACTTCTGATTAAATTAAATGGGTCAAACAAAATATTCGTCAAGCATATAAAAATATTCTGTGGTACTGTCTGGTACTTGTAGTTGTACAAATTCCGTCTCTCGTTCATAGTTGTCATATGCAAGCTGTAGGATCTGCAAAGAATAAATGTTTGTTGTTTATTTAGTTTTACACAACTTTACTATGTAAGACATATAAATACAAGTGAACGTATTTGGTCCCACAATGGCTAATCATGGTCAGTGGCAGATCCAGAACTTTTCCTAAGGGGGGGGGGGGGGGGGTAGGGTTAGGGTTAGGGGGGGCGCTTGCTCCAGTCATGCTTCAGTGATTCCCTATATAATCAACCAAATTTTTCTCACAAAAGGCCGCCCCCCTGGATCAGCCTATGATGGTCAATTGCATTTCTGAATAATTAAATGGTCTAAAATTACAATTATAATGAAATAAAAAACATAGAGAAATATACATAACTTCTTAAATCCCTTTAATTTGAGCTTTCATGGATAGTTGTCTGATTAGCAATCAAAATTTCGGTGGCCGATCCAAGGGGGGGGGGGGGTTTCCCCCCCCCCCTTTTTCTTAAATGGCTGGATATGTCCCTGCAAGTTTACCACCAATTAATTGGTTCTTCTATATTAATTTAATAATTTGAATTTGTAATTGCTAAGTGTAGAGTTCAAGTTCAAAGTTTATTATAGTCACACTACATACATACATGAGGGTTTATATATATAATCGAATATCTGTCAAATAGAATAGATAAAACGTCTGTTAAGTAGAATATTAAGTAAAATCAAACGTGTGTCAAATAGAATAGGTAAAATGAAATATCAGTCAAATTGAATATCGGTCAATAAAATATATCGAATAGAATATCTGTCAATATAAAAAAGAAGATGTGGTATGGTTGCCAGTGAGACAACTCTTTCCAAGACCGAATATCTGTTAAATGGTGAAAAAATCTGCCAAATAGAATAGGCAAAGTGAAATTTCTATCAAATTGAATATTTGTCAAATGGAATTGGTCAAATATATAAATTCATCTCAAATGAGATACATGTAAATGTAGGTCAAATGGAATAGATAAAATGTCGGGGGAAATATCAATTGGAAAATCTCTCTAAAAAAAAAAAAGGATTGTGTCAAATGTAATATCCGTTTTTTAAAAAGAATGAATCAATGAAATATCTATAAACGAAAAGAATGGGTCAAATGGGATATTTGTTTTACATAATGGATCAAATGAATTATCTGTCAAATGGTATACCAGTCAATTTAGATAGGTCAGATGCAATATATTTGTCTAATGAAATAGGTCAAACGGACACTTAGCCAAATGGAATATCTTTCAAACAGACGCTATAAAAAGTTCGTATCTTTGAGAACATGAGGAACAGAGAAAACGGCTCTTTGTGCATGCTTTTCTGCAGTAAGATACAGAAATTGAAACTGTACATTGCGATTCGTAAAAAATAATAAAAAATCTTCATCAGACATAAACTACAGTCGCATATATGTGTTCTAAAAGATTACTACTTGAATAAATAGGAATTGTCAGCATTTGATCTGTCACATGCGCTAGAGAATGTTTTATAGTCTCGAAAGAACAATGAACGTTGTGCTAATTGTCTTTATTATCGAAGGTATGTTCTTTTAATCTTATTTTTCATTGTCATACATACATGTATAAATTGGAAAACAGTCAATATTGCAATCCCCCCAAAAATAGACTAGTTTGTCCTTAACGTGTTACAAATGTACAATCAGCGCTCTTTTTATAAAGTATTCTCGAGATAAATATTGTTCGTGGCTTTTTATTCGTAATTTCCGTTTGATTTATTTTTTTTGGGAAGTAAAAAAAAATTAAGGGGTGAAATTTTCAATAGAGGGAAATTCAACGTTATTATATACAGCAATCGAGATCATCTGCAACACATTAAAAGTAAGGGCGTAGTACAGGATTACAAAATTCATTTCCAAAATAGATTTTATTAAAACTGCTACTAACATTTATATTTATATTTACATAGCTTTAAATAGTTATTAAAAAACAAATTATACATTATTTTGTATACTATTCTGCAGATTGTCCAGCTGGTCTATATGGTAATAGCTGTTCATATAAGTGTCCATATGGGCAGTACGGGGTTCGCTGTAACTCCAAATGCCCTAAGAGTTGTTCAGGGAAGCTAACTTGTGATAGAGTCGAAGGATGTACATTGAAAAACATGTTTAGAAAAGGTATGATGAAAACTAATTGCTAATTTAAAAGAATATTAAATTATAATGCTGAGCTAACAACGAACGTATTTAAAAGAGATATGAACAGATGCTACATGTAAGGGGTCAATAAGATTTTGCAATTTTGAAGGACATAACTCAACAAAAGAACATATTATAAAACTTAAACATCTCATAAGCAACAACACAGAAATCAAACTATTAAAAAGAATGCATTTCTCTAAATACCTGGAGTGCGAGCATGAACTCAAGTGTCTTGAGAGGGAAAGTTCTCAACTTAATATGCAATTGTTGCTGAGATAAGACAGTGTTAAATTCGTGTGTAAAAGGAACATACTTGTTTAGGGGTCAGCTGAAGGACGCATCCGAGTGCGGGAGTTTCTCGCTGCATTGAAGACCTATTGGTGACCTTCTGCTGTTGTCTGTTCTATGGTCGGGTTGTTGTCTCTTTGACACATTCCCGCATTCTATTTTCAATTTTATTTTATTGCACTTTAATAGATGAAGTAAAACGCAAAGACCGACGGATTTCAATATTATCAAACATGATTCGTTTTGTCAAGACGTGATCACGTGATTGTTTTAAAGGAACCAGATGATCTACGCAAAACAAGCTTCTCGACTTCGGCAAACATCGGATAATTTGAAACTTTTATTCCTAATATTTCGGATCAAATCAGTTTACATGAATTTTTTGGTAACTAAATACAATGCATACATGAACAGCTGAACTAATATACAATATTGTTTAGGAGCCAGCTGAAGCCCACATCCTGTAACAGTTGTGGAATTTTCTCACTGTGCTGTGCTTAAAACCTGTAGCTATTGGTTGCCTTGGGCTGTTCTGCTCTTTGGTCGGGTGGTTGTTTATTTGACACCCCATTTCCATTCTCAATTTTAGATTTGGAAATTTGCCTTCATTTAAATTATTCATGTGGTTATCATTTACTGTGAAGATAATTAATCCAATACTATTTATTTTGGTATTTACAAATATTACAATTACAGTACCGACACATTCTTGTCAACTTCTCAGATGCTTCATCCATCCAAAATTTCTATCCTTACGTTTTGGTTAAAATGTTAAACGTGTTAATACATTTTTTTAAGCTAAATTAAATGTATCCACCAGCGAGAGAAAAGAGAGGTCGACCCAACTTCCTACTGAAAACCGAGTGACAAAGAGACACTCAACGGCCATTCCAGAGGGAACATCAGGTAATTTACTTATGATACTTCTTACACGTTAATGGCTGTTTTAAAGATAAGTTGAAGCAAATATCGTTCAAAGGATTCCACATTTTTTAATGTTAATAGCGCATACGGATATGAAACCCTTGTGGGCTAAAAAAAAATTGAGGATACCCCTCCTTGTTTTAAATAAAAAGTTTATATGGACTGACTTGGAGAATAAATAGATAAATCTGTATTTTAATATACACAGATCGAATGACTTTTAATAAAAGTGTTCATGTCGTATACAGTTTACAAAATGATTAAGCTGGTCATATAGTTCTAAGCTTTAGTTGAATATATATATAAAAAATGATAATATTAATCCAACTTTGACATGTATTGTTCTTACTTATTTGTTTAGTTAACGTTTGTTCGTCTCTTCATTTCGAAAGAGAGATAGCCCACTATTGTTGTTTTGTATGGTCTGTTGAACAGTCTTATATTCTTAAAAGCTCCATTTACACTTTTGTGAAATTATAGGATGTTAGGAAATGCTTTTGTATTTTTTATAATTTTTTGTTCATCCTCGTTTTTATTTTAACATACAATATATCAATTCCCGGCATTATTCCCCCCAAAACTATATGTAATATATAAAGACTACGTCAAAGAGGTTTCTGATTTTCAAGTACATTTATTTTTCAGACATAAACACAGAAGTATTATACAGATCACAGACGAGGGAAGAAAAAACAACAGTTGTTTATATTATATATAGTAGCAGTGGTGCTCTTGCTCTTTCCTGCATACTTCTTTTCATACTAGGAATGTTTTTCCTTTTCAAGCGTTTAGGCAGTTCTAAAATTATACCTATTTATAATACTGACCAAATCATTTATGATGAGATACCAGAAGATATGATACCAAGTGACGTGGTTGTCAAACGTCCAGTTGTCAGTCCCCAACTATTGGGCTACTACAACGATAATACCGACGTTCTGTTATCAAAACAACATTCTGGAAATCTTGAGGGTTCCGAATCTCCACCCTATTACAATGAACAGAAAGAGTACGACTATGCGTACAAGAAAAGTGATGACTATTACCTAAACCCTTATAACAGTCTTCAAACAACGGGATATTCAGACCACTTGTATCATGATTTGAAAGGGTAAAGTGGGTTAATTTTTTTTTCAATGAAGTTTTGATTAAATCGTTGCAGATTATTATAGCACAGCTAGAAATATTTCGTCATAAAGAATATTAAGATATTCATGATTTGAAAGAATAAAGAGAGTTATGATTGATTTATCTCTTTTTTCCGCTTCAGATTATTATAGCACTGTTAAAAATATTTCTTCTTATTAGATAAAGAATATTTCAAAAATTACGAAAAATACGATATGACTTTGAAACAAAGAATGGCGTATTTTTACTGGTTAAAGCTGTTATGTACTACAAACTGTATTTTGAAAAATTGTTACTGTTTTTAATATGACGATTTACTAAAATGTCCAAATAATAAGACAAATTGGTTGTATTTTATTAAAAATGAGTTGCTCAGTATAGGTTTAGGTGATATTTGGTATAATCAAGGTTTATTTTTTGATAGTAAGCTCTCCAGTAGTTTTTACTTGATAATTAAACAACGCCTGTTTGATTGTCTGAAGCAAGATTTTGACAGCCAAATGAATAATTTAGCTATAAATGTACAAGTTATAGATATATGGTTCAAAACTTTTGTTAACAACATTATTTATGTAAACCAATACCAGTTATTTATAAGACATGTATTACCAAAATAAGACTTAGTAGTCATGATTTAGCTATAGAATGTGGTCGTTATTCTGCAATTCCAAGAAGTAATAGACTATGTAGTTTTTGTAAAAATGACATTGAAGATGAGATGCATTTTATTTTAAAATGTCCTACTTATCAAGGTCTTGGATCTTATTTTATAAAACCATATTATTGGAGAAAACCTTCTATGTATAAATATATACAATTAATGAGTTCTAATAATCTTAGAGAATTATGTAATTTGGGTAAATTTATATTTCGTGCACAAAAATTAAGATCTAACATGATGTAATATGTTTAACACATTACCTTCTGCTATCTATGTATACTTTGTGTAGTTTATATGTTGTACATGTATGCCTATAGTTGTTATGAATTTGGTAAATAAAGATATAGTATATAATATAAAAAAGTAGAAAAGAAAAAAAAGGGAAAATAAGATTATAATAAGATAAGATATCCTCACCAGAGTGTTCGGTGACAGTTGATGTGCTTAACAGTGCAAGGTGTATATATTTATTGATGAAATGTCTTTGGAAAGGAAATATTTTACAGGTACATATATATTCAGACGAATTGTTAGGAACAAAGAATTGAATATTTTATAGAAATAAATGATATTTTCATGGAATAAATTTGTGTAGTTCGTCAAACTTTCACTCACGAAGTAAGCATCATCAACTCCTTCTGACATCATTTTACTTGTGAGCGAGTCGGCTGAATATACTTTATTTGATGAAATGAATAAGATTCTTTTGCGAAAATGCATCGCATGTACAATAGAAATGATTCACCCTTACAGTGTAAATGAAAGAACTGTGCCATTATTCGACAGTAAACATGAATCGCATAACGATACACATCTAGTGGAAATAACTGAATGACAAAATCTGATTAAGTATTACAGCATTAATAGGTGTGTTGCAGCAAAATGCATTGATTGTGTTATTAGCTGAATCGTGGGTTATTATTTGGTAAGGTATACATTTTGTACTACCCTCCTGTCCGAGAAGTGTAGTCCTACAGACAGATAGATCGGTTATCTGTCGGACTCGTCTATTCCTAATGGAGGGAAGTATACTTAACCTAATAATGACTTCACGGTTCAGCCAGCAAGCAAGCTAATCAATTTGAAAGATATTACCTTTACCTACGCACTCGATGCATTTTGCTGTAAATGGTATATTTTCTAAGAATAAAAACTTTACAACTACTTTTAAACTTTTAAATCTCCTGCACGCTCTATTCGTTAAATATATTTCCCAATTCATACATTTTTTGTATCGATCTCACAACTGGAGTACTGTAGGTGCGATATAAACCCGTGTGCATCTATTTATTATAACAAAATATTTAATATAATATTTTTTTTTAGTTTATAAAAAGAATCAACAATTTTTCGTTTATTTTTCATTTTGACATCAAAATACATGATACATACAGCAAACATGTTTTTTTTTATTCGTACTTGAAACACACTGCTAGTTGTTATAACCAAACTGAATTAGTTTCTACGATAACAGCTCTTCAAAAGCATTCAGGTACAATGATCAGTTGTTTGTCAGAAAATCATTTGGGATATGTCTATCAAACAAATCATTTGGGATTTGTCTACCAAGCAGAAAATCATTTGGTATATGGTCACTAAGCAGGATATCGTTTTGGATATGTCCACCAAGCTAACCAATCATTTGGGATATGTCCACCAAGCAAAACATCATTTGATATATGTCCACTAAACAAAACAATCATTTGGGATATGTCCACTAATCGTTAAAACTTTCGCACCAACTAATATCATATGGACAAAACACTATAAATTGTGTGCGTCCGAATCACTTGTCAGTCTTTGCCTTTAGCAGTAATCCCCAAACCGAATCATTTAAAACCAATGATTAAATGAAAGATACATATGTATCACCTTTATATTTGAAGAGGTATATACAAGAGGTTCACAACTCTTGTTTTAGTTTTCTTTTTTTTGTCAGATACTTGGAATCCTCTAGACTTATCCATGTAGTGCCATTAAAATTTTGCACGCTTATCCCGACTTTTTTCATAATTTTATAACATATGGTTTAAAAGGCCATATTTTGAAAATCTTATTAAATCCTGACTAATATTTCATAGTTGCGGAATGAAAAAAGTGCCAATTTACATTACAGTAAAATCTAGAAAGAATCGTGTCCCACCATATTTTCAATGGCTTATATCTCGAAAATAAGCACATGGACTATTAATTTATTATGTTTTTTTTTAGTTCCTCTATTTTTCCAGTCTGTCAACCATGGCTCCATCAAATCATACAATGTTTTGCAAAATAATGATTCCAAAAATCTTATTAAAAAAATTGGTGTTCAGACTTAACTTTACTACATGTATTAATGAATCTTTCTACTTGGTCAATATTTGTCACTGGACGTTAAGCAACTAACAATCAATCAGAATACTTAGTCCAAGTTACGATCACATAACGCAGAAAAGTGAGTAGGTTTCTATTAAGATCAACATGAGGCCACCTACGCAGAGGAAGCTGATAGAAATATTACCTTCGTGACAGCCTAAATTTCCTCCACCAGATGGTTACCGGATGTTGTGTGCAATTGATAGAAAAAACGTATATCTGTATAACGATTTTTACATTGCAGATCTATACAATTTATCTGATAAACGTCACACTATAGTTGCTTTCCTGATATTCTTAAATTCTATTCTTTGAATGTTCGTTTCTTAAGACAATAACAACCATCTTTGTCAATGAACTATTGTCCGTCAACCTTGGACATTGATTTCCTTTGATCATGGCTCTCATGGAAATGACCTCTAGCAACTTTATAATCTGACTGTCCATTTCTTATAAGAATGTTACGGTAGTATCCATTATGATAAATAAACGTTTAACGTGGATGATTTATAAGTGTAATTTCTATTACAAACGATTTTCCACTTTTTTATCTGGTTAAATAATTTTCCCGAAAGTTATAGCCGACTTCATGGTATTGGTTTTTCTCAATGTTGAAAGTCGTATTGGTGCCTTTAATTGCTTGCATCCAATTCTTTTGAACTTTGTTGAATAGTTGTCCCATTGGCAATCATAGTTTACAGGGGCGGATCACGAAATTTTCAAAAAGTGGGTCCCCTGAATAAAGGGGGATAACAACCATATGTCCCCATTCCCTTGCATTAATCGTCAATAAAGGGGGATTCAAACCCACGGAACCCGCACCTTGGATACGCCAGTGGTTTCCACACCTTCTTATTTTTTTATGCGTATCTGTTAATCTCTTATGAGTATTGTCTTGTTTATGTTGTAATTAATATTTGATAAATTGTAAGTATCATAAGGATTATTACGGTGTAATTTGTAATCCAGTGTTTGTAATTTTACACGTGAACAATTTCATATAGTAGGACTAGTTGACGTAACAATCAGACTTTTTCATAATAAGAAATTTTAAAAGTATAAACATATTTTATTATAATTTTATTATAATATTTTCTTTTAAAGGCGGTTCATTTCCCTTTATATCTTTCAAGTACTCGTTTTATTACTATTATTGTTTTTGATTGAATAATGTATCATCACAGTACATATTTAATTAAACACTAAAAGTGCAAAACTATCACAAGGATAAGTTGTTAAAATTGTCGCATATCGGTTAAAAGTAATATGTAAATAGAACACAAAGGAAACAAATGTTTCAACATTTATTATATTATAAAGATTTCAATTTTAAATCACTTAAAATATAAATGTAACATTATTAAATATATATTAACTTAATCAGAGTTAAATCTTTTTATGCTGTTAGAATAATTGATCAAATTTGTTAAATCGATATACAGAACGTACTAATCCTAGCTACGAACACTCTGAACAACTATTAAGAAGATATAAATTATAACAAAAAGAATCGGTATGGGTCAGCAGATCCATTGTTATGTAGGGAAAGTTGTTAATTTTAATGTTTATTCAAATGAAAGATTAAGCAAAATTATACCCTTAATACTGACAATATGGGTTAGCAGTATTGAATTGATTTAGGTATATTATATTGAAATATGTGATGACAATTTTTCATCAAATTCATAAGATAAGGTAAGTCTAATTTGTATTATTTTACTTTTTATTTTTTTTGAATATTTTATTCATATTAACTTGCATTGATAATGTGAAAAGGATCAAGAACTTTACATTTCAGAACAGTTTTATGCAAAACTTTTTGGAATTTTCGATCCTCAATGCTCTTCAACTTTTTACTTGTTTCGCTTTATAAATATTTTGATGTGAGCGTCACTGATGAGTCTTATGTAGACGAAACGCGCGTCTGGCGTACTCAATTAAAATCCTGGTGCCTTTGATAACTATTTATACACTCCCGACTCGATATGAATAATTGATGAGGGGTACTTGTCGATGAGACAGCAACCCAACGACAGAACAATATTATTATAATAAACACTTCAGATTAAATATGAATGATAGATGTACTCGTAAATGAGACAGCAACCCAACGACATGAATAACCCGAAGATATCTAGAGGGTTACATAAATCACTGTATACATGTACATCCTCGTACCGATTGGTCTCCGGTGTATATTTCTTATTTGGCAATAATACTACATTAGAACTTTCTTCTGACATGAACATTCATTTGCTCTAATTATTTGTATCAGCATTATATAGTTAGATTAGAAACAACACAAACTGTCGCCGTAAAACGGACAGCAAGGTACCATTAATAACTAATAATCAAAATACAGCTTCATGATGACAAAGCAAAAAAAAAAAAATCGGATGACAAAATGTAGAAAAAAAACCACGCAGCAGTTCATAACAATTCACAAAGATAACAAATGAAAGATCGGGCAACACGAACTTGGCTCCACCAGAACAACCTGTTGGGAACTCGGGTGTTCTTGAAGGCTCAATTGTCCCTGCTTCCGTAATGACAGAATTACATGACTAGAAAAAAAGAAATGTCTTTTCTGGTTTTGTTATTATATAATAATGGTTATGATTTTGGTAGATCTCTCATTGACGTATACACATATACTTAACATCACTATTTAGTCATATAGTGTGTTATATATCTCACAGTGGGTCTAAGTTTCTTGAAACACTGACTCTCATCAACAGCATAATTGTAATCACACGTGACGGGTACATAGAATCAATGAGTTTTTTATTTGAATATCTGCAATCTTTTTTTATTTGTTTTTATTTTTTTATCTTATTTTAACTCTTTTTAGAGTGGCTCTTGTTTTATATATGAAGTTGTAATAATATGTAAATGTTTTATAAGAGGCGAGACTCAAATAAATTATTGTCTTGTCTTGTCTAACTGTTTACATAAGATTGTTTTTATGGCCATGGCAGACACAATTCAATTCAATTCAATATTTTATTTAGTCTCATCTCTCAATAATATATAATACAACATTACAATCAAATTCAAGAATAAGTATGTCAGTATGATAATGATAATATGTATGAATAAAATGGATAAGTATGTGCTATCTACTCAGCTTTTTGTGTAACCCTCAACGTCAAGTCATACCCTGCTTTATACTACACTAACAAGCCAAGTCATATTTTTAACCCCTTTGCTAAACACAAAGTAGTAAAAATCTGCATGATATTAAAGACCTGCCATTTTACCCAAAAAACATTTTTTGACATGCAGCCATTGCTCTGATTCATAAATGATGGTTTCTTAGAGAAGAAGCAGCAATACGCTGGTTTAAAGCCTTTGATTTGACCTGACCTTAGACTTCCTGCAACAACGGTGAACATACTGACAAAAATCTTTAAGTTGTTGTTATTTATACATAATAGATCAGCATATACTGTTACTAAATAGTACATTCGATCCTTCAATTCCATAGTTCTAGTATCTACGTTAATGTCCTTACAGAAGCACGACCGTTAACTGCAATGAAGTATCCCTGTGCTGTCAAGTTCATCAAATATTTTTATTTATATTAAACAAGTGTGGACACAGATGAGTGTGGATAGTATGTTTGAATGTTTGACAGTGTTTTATGATAAATGTAGTTCTATGATTTTCCTATATGTGTTATTAACTGTGTTGCACGATGACAACCAACCGGAGCATTAGGAGTATTGTTTATTTTATATGTAGTTTAGTTTTTATGTTCAAGACAGGCATGGAAGAGACACTAATTGCATTAGTTACCAAATGATTATGATAGAATATGTTCCACATCTTTGATTTTGGATACATTTTATAGCTAGGAGAGCAACACATAACAGGTTCAATTTTTCGTGATTTTTTTAAATTGGGAGATGATATCTGAGAACATGATATGAGGAGCCTGTAATTCAGTGGTTGTCGTTTGTTTATGCGTTACATATTCGTTTTTTCTTTATTTTTTGTACATAAATAAGCGTTATTTTTCTCCTTTGAATCGTTTCACATTGTCATTTTGAGACCTTTTATAGCCGACTATGCTGCATTAGCTTTGCTCATTGTTGAAGGGTGTGTGGCGACCTGTAATTGTTAATTTCTATGTCATTTTGGTCTGTTGTGGAGAATTGTCTCATTGGCAATCATATCACATCTTTTTTTATATGTATTTGCTAACTATTTGTATGGTTCTATTTATATATACTGAGTGCCAATGAAAACGCAACACTTGGTTTTTCAAAAATAAAATTTATATTAGAAATCATGATCTTTCAAAATGAATTGTTCTTGAAAATTAACAATTCTAACAATAGATCGATATCAAACAAAAATGTTTCATTGTCATCTTTCGGGCGCAATAGATAAACGAAACATCCAATGTCGAATCATCAAATCACAGTCCTAACAAAAAATGTTACAACCCTGTTGTGCAGCGCAATCTCGACAGCGCCACGGAATTGATCATCCCGGACGTTTAATGTGATCTCGAGGAATGTTATTCCACTTGTCCCGCAAAGCAAACTCAAGCTGACTTTTTGATATTGGTGGTGGTTTTCATCGTCTAAACCATGTCAAATCTGATGCAAAATTTGCTCTATCGGACCTTAATCTGGCGAAACGCATGACTTTTGGCCAAGGCGGGTGCCAAACGTCTATGTAACCACCACTGACGATTTTTGGTACATAATGAATGATTTTTGGTCTACAGAATTCGATGTTTACGCCAGACGGCCATTAAGATGTCGGCTGTGGTGTTCTTTAACTGTTGAATTTCTGCGCAAATGGTGCTTTACTGAAATTGCTTCAGATGATCTACCTTGACTACCATTGAACTCTCGTGACCTTTGGACATCCATCAGAGTCGATATCGGATATGTTAAAGACCAAATGTATCGGTTTTGCTGAGCGTTTCTTGCTTTTTGAACCCCGGGATGTGGCTTATCATTAACTGATCCATTTTTGTTGAATTTGTGGATGACTTGGGTTATTGTAGAGGCTACAGTCTTCTCGAAATTGTATGCTGTGAAAGGCTTCATTGGATCATGCCGGAAACTGCATGTCGCTGGTTGTCAGAAAGTCCTGGCATTTACTCAGATGTTTATTGCAGTTTCCTTACAATAAGGGCGGGAAAATTCATGACATTAGCCAAGCTTTAAATGAAAAAATCGTGAAAATGGTGCGTATATTGAAAAGCGGTGAACTCGGTTTATGTCCGTTCAAAATAACCCTTACTTCGCATTTGTTCCAAAAATCACCCAACCGTAAAGTTGTCGACAATTGTCTTTAAAGTCATTTTCAACCAACTTTACAAAGTTCTAATATAAAATAAATAAAAATTATCAGACTTTTTTGAAAAACAAAAGTGTTGCGTTTTCATTGGCACTCAGTATATCTTTGTGGTGGCTTGTCAGTATCATTAGTAAAACACTTTAAAATGTTGAATTGATCCTCAGATTAGAAGAAATTTATTGGATTTTAGTAATGACAATGCCTAACATGATGCTTGGGCCTGATGAGCTAGAAAGTAAGCTTCTGTGCTGTTTTCTATCAATTCTTTGATAATATCTCCTTCAAAGCTGGTGAAAGCAAAACAAATTTGGTCAATGGACAAATAATGTTTGGTTCAAACAAAAAATAAAATGCTTTTATCTCCCTGTTACTTACATTGTACATAGAAATGATAATACATGGAGACATCCTTGTACATGAGAGTTGTCTGTAAAATCTTTACTTCACAAAGAATGAATTGCATAACAATGAACCGAGCTCAAAGCAAAGCACTTTAATAATACACTTAGACAGAGAGCTCAATCCAGTGATATACTTTGTACTACAGGTCCTTCGTGAACATCCATCAACCAGAACCATATCTCAATATAAACATGCCATTCTACATGGTTGGATCAGAAGTCCTGAAAAAGACATGATTTTTTTTTTTATCGTATTTAAAGTATATATGCATAGGTTAAAACTTTCACAAATTTGAGGTATAATCATTCAGTGTCTGGCAACTATCAATCGCTTCATGCACAAACTGATATAGGTTGAGCATGAGTGCCCTCTGTTGGAAATAAAAACATACCTCCACCTAATTTTAGTAAACTGATGAAGAAACAATCAAAACTATAAAATGTTATCCAAGACTTGTCAGTGTCTATATATAGCTATTCACCATCGCCACTGAATCAGTGATATATGTACACATAAATACATGTAAGACTAAAATTAAAGTACATATATAAGACTAAAACTGACATTCAGTCTTTACCTTCATTCCCCAAGTCCTGTTCAAATCTAATTCATGATAAAATAAAATTACAACCAATGAAATCAAAGGCGAATTAAGAGGCCCCCCCCCCCCCCCTGTCTGGAAAAATATGGTTGATTATTTAGAGGACCACTGGAGCATGATCAGAGTGGGCCCTCTCTTAGGCAGTCAGTGGGCCCGCACTTATGAAAATTTCTGGATTCCCCACTGGAAATATCCCTCTAATAGACTAGCATTTAAATCCCATGTTTCTAATATGGTAGCTAGGTGGAACCTAAAACTAAAAAATTTGAAAAAAATATTTTAAATATATTTCAAATGCATGTATATGTGATAATATAAATTCTCCAGATTTCACTGCATTTTCCCTTTTGATGTTTTTCAACTACAGCCAGTTTGGTGTGGGTTGATGTTTGATTGTTGTACATGTTATATATCGACATGAGATTTGTTTATATACATAATACTTATTTCCCTAAATTCAAATAAAATAGATGTGAGAAATTAAAGGAAACCATATGCAAATATTAAAAAAATAATTTGCATTTGTTCTGTTGATTGATAGTGGTACACATATGAAGAAATGGTGAAATCACTTATATATAGTTCTGATCAAAAGTTTCATGATAGACATGCATGGTAAATAAGTAGTAGGTTGTTTGAAGTTTGCAGCATATTCAACTTTGAAAATCTTTTTCAGGTCTACAATCCATATAAAAATCTGTATATATGTGGTATAATTTCCAATGAGACAGCTTTCCAGAGATTAAAATAACAAAGTAATTATAGGCAACCATACAGCCTTAATAAGTGAGAAAAAAACAGTCTAGACATGTTAAGTAAGCAACAATTAATGTAATGGCCTGATTTGCAACTTATAAACAACAGGTTTGGAACCCTCCCCCCAAAAAAATCAAAGAGCAGATTGCTCTGACGGATACGATTGCCGTTGTTTCGTTGACACATGTACATGTATACATGTAGCTGGATAATATTATTTTCAAAACTAATTCAACTGCACATGTAAAATAGTTACAAAATAGCCAATCCCGGATAAAAGTGTATGAACAATGCGATTAGGCCTATTGTGTTTTATTTTTGTACTATCAATTCCAAGTTTACTTTCCACAGCAGTCACTGAGACTCAGAGTGAGAGAAGGTATTTCACTTCGTATCTTATCACCTATTTTCCTACGTTAATTCTAGGAGGAACCCCATTCCTAACTCTTTAAATATTTAATTTCCTTTCGGTCAGTGATCATGACTCCTTTCCGTACACATTTATCGGTTTAAATTTCGATCATTTTTAATATAATACACTTTATTGACAGAACGAGCTAATACTCGACGTATTGTTTTAATTCAGAATTCACGGAAGTTACTTCCAGAAGGGAGACAATTGGAAACAATAATATGGAAGACTCCATTTTGCCTGAAGGGGTGTTCTACGATGTGGACTATATTTATTTTCATTTAAATGATGCATATGATTTAAAATTATGCAACAATAATAACCTTCAATAGCAGACATACATAGAAAAGATCCCATGAGTTTAAAATTAATTAATTGAGTGGGGAATCCAGAGCAACCATTCAATCGAAAACCCCTCAAAGTCCAGAAAACTATACGCATAATTTCCAAAAAAAACCTGGAGCAAGAACGTATATTAAATGTTTATTAAAAGACCTAGATAGTTCTCTATTTCTTTATGGAAGTACAATCTCAAATATCAGTTTCATAAAGGTAAAATATAAGAAAAACTCCACTTCAGTTCTTATATGACAGAAATAGATTTATCGGAATTCAGAGAACTCTCGCATTTTATCAAACTGGGAATTCCCTCTAACGTGTTTCTAAATTTAGAAAAACACTAAATATAAATACTGCGTAATTCTGATTTTCCGTGTTGTTAAAAACAGTACACGCATATAAGTCAAGGGAATTATCAAACATGAAGATTATGAAAAGAACATTATAGGAAAGAACAGTTGTTAAAGTTCAATCCCTTTGTTTGTTTTTACCTTTAAAGCAAGACAATCATAAGAATCTGAGATGTTCCTTAATGTTTAGAATAAAACGATTGACGTGAGGGCAATGCTCTGAGCCACCAGTATAAGTCTACAGATTGCTTGAAAGCAATCGTATCCCAAAAATTGTTCCAATGAAGATAAAGGCAAGCCTGGAGGGGATTCATTACATTTGGAACAACTTTTCTGAAGGATGGATACGTATAAAAATTAAAATATGTAATAAGATTGCCAATAAGACAACTACCCACAAATGTTCAAATGACAAAGCAATTATAGGCAACCATACAGCCTTCAAAAATGAGGGAAACTGTCCCAACATGAAAAGTATACATTAATACAATTGAGAAGAGAAATGGCCTGATTCACAATTCCACTAATAAACAGGTCGGGAACATCTTCCCTTCAAATAAACCAGATGCTCCACAGGGCGCAGCTTGATACTACAGCAGAGGCCGAACCCTGAACAGTTGGGGCAAGTATGGACACAACATTAAAGCCTGATACAGCTCTGAATTTGGATTGTGATCAAATAGTCAAATCAGAATAGGTTTCTGACACAGAATGAATGTAGTCTAAGAACTTTAAACATTTAATATTAAATTGGACTTTTACCTATTGTGGTCCTTTATCCAAAAATTTTAATACATGGTTTGAGGCACTTGTCGCAGAAAAAAATCCTATAGACTTAGGGGTCGACCATTTGATATTCTGGGGGAGGGGCAGGTGGATTTGTTTTTGATCGGTTATTTATTTTTGTAATCTAAGAGGACAAATTATTCATTTTCTGCACTAGTGAAGCAAGATTTTTCATTAAAGCAAGGGACTGATTATTCATTTTCACAACTGTTTTTATGATATTCGAAAAACATACAATTTTCAAATGATTTTTTTATTATAAACAACATATTAATTTTGTGTTTCCTTTAAATTTTTATTTTGATATTTTTTTTTTTGCATACTGAATGCTATAAATTTTTATTTTGACATTTTTTTTTGCATGCCGAATGCTATAAATTTTTATTTTGACATTTTTTTTGCATGCTGAATTGATATGCACGCAGTTGCGTGTTGGCATATAGGGAGCTATGCGCCTGAATACAATTTAATTAAATATATTAAATAACTTGGAATCCTCCCCTTTTATAAGTAGAGACAATCCATAACCTCAGAAATATTAATCTTAAATTTATATAAATGAAAAGTAAGCTTCCATAAATAAAATTCAACAATGTTTCTTAAAATTGGTAAAAGCGGTATAGTCATACCCCAACATGTTGACCATAGATAGACAAACAATTCACTTGCATTCGATTCGCATTTGAACTATGTGTTTGTTAATGTAAACCGTTTCAAATGTGAATTAAACTAATTCAAATTAGTTAATGTCAATCCAATTCAAATTAGGTGTGAACTCAGTATGATTGTCAGGTAGTTTCAAACTGAAAGATACTTTTAAGGGAAGGGAAAGAAACGGATAAAACCATGTGTGTTACAAACACTGTTTATTCAAGTCAGAATCCTGGATTTCATAATGTCAAATAAAAACATGAATATGATAGTTACATACAATGCTACATGTATTTAATACGTATTAAATAACATTTATTTTAGTGATTGGTAATTCGGAAAAATCTGAAATTCAGGCGTAAATTGAGACAAACAATATCACTGAATGCAGTTTCTAGTCAAGTGACCAGCAAACATGGAAATTTACCTTTTGAATGAAAGGAGAACTCTTACATTGAAAATGAATGATGTAAATCTAGATTCTAATAATAGCCGAAGGGAGCTCACATTCACAACAGTTAAAGCATTGCTGAATTAGTGAACAAAGCATTTTTCTCATTAACTTGAAAATCCACCTATTTTTATAATAGAAAAAACCCGAATTTTAAGACATAAATTATAAAATTCCTGATAAAAAGCGGTGCTGAGCATGCATGTAATATGCTTGAAACATATTCAAGAAGGGGAGGACAGGGGTAAGGGAGAAAGGGGGTAGGAGAAAGGAGAAAGGGGGTGGGAGAAAGGAGAAAGTAGGTAGGAGAAAGGAGAGGAAGGCTGGGAGAAAGGAGAAAAAGTTGGAGAAAGGAGAAAAAATAAAATATCTCTACTTTTAAAAAAATTTCTAATATTTCAAGAAAAAATATCTCAAAAGGAGATGTTTTATTCTAATGGGAGAAAGGAGGACGGGGGTAGGAGAAACGAGAAGAGGGGTGGGAGAAAGGAGAAGGGTACCCCCCTGTCCTCCCCCTCATTCAAAGAATAAAGTTTTATAACTTCCTAATGTCATTTCCAAAATTTATCAAAACCTAAATCTTACTGTGGATTCCTATATTTTTCGTGGATGTCAATTCTCCTGGATTGTTGAAAACTTGCATATTCATCGATATTTGATTTTGTGGTTTTAACAATCCAGACAGACAAATAGCAATAAGGTGTTTAGGAAAACATGACCTAAAACCTCCTTCATATAAGACAAAAATACATGGGAACTCATACTGAATGGTCAAATGTGTTCAATATGAAAATTGCAGTTAAGATGGTAAAATCACAAATCAGCCGTTTCTGTAAATGGACTATGACTTTTGAGCAAATTTAAAAGTAGTCCGAGATTACTCTGACGTCCAACGGCTGTTTTGCCAGACAAGCTGGGGCCGTGGGACGTCAGAGCTCGTCCCATATCAAAAAGTGGATATTTGCCCACCCAAAATAGATGTGCTGCTTCGCCGCTTCTGATGCCGACTGACGGCCATGGAGTTATATAAATCGGGCATCAATCTGTTCATTTTTCATTTATCTCTTCATTTATGTAATTTCACCCACCTGCCAACCTTTATTTTTCCATATTTTAACAGTTTTCACAGTGACCCATCGATTTCGGCATTTTGCCGTTGGACGTCAGAGTAATCTCGAACTAATTTAAAGGGAAATGACAGGGAAGGGGCCAAATATTGTTCAAGGGGAGCAAATGCCCTTTCATTTGGTATGCAGGTTTCAAAAATAGAGGGAGAATAAGAGGAAAAGTTGAGTCATCTTATTAGACTTCAGTTAAATAATGTAGACTTATATACCACTAATTTAAAAAAAACAAAAAAAACCCACAGAACTATGTCTAATTCACTTTGACTACTGATATGCAAACCTAAAAACAGAAAAATATATCATAAAATAGTGATTGAAAGGTTCATAACACTTTGAAAGGATAATTCAGACACGTGTTACACGGGGAGCATGTTTGTTTACAAATAATAATGTCACGTGATCGCGCAGACCTCACATGTTGCATCGCCCTTACAATCCACTGATACATAACCCATTATCATGCAAACATGCAACGTGAATGTGATTGGTTATCAAATAATACAGAAATAATGCATGCACAGTTTATGAAGAAATTAGTTCATCAAATAGATCGATTTTCACTTTTGACACGAATAGGTCGAGTTGACATTTCTGTCATCGGGGATAATATTGAGATAAATGGGATAAAACTGACCGTCAAAAAGGTCTAGAGAAGCACATCAGTAGAACCTTAACATTAATAAGTAATACTTACCAAAATTTCTCTAATTAATAAACTATATAACTGAAATTTCACAAAGATAACGGTAAATAATTATGATGGTGGCGGTGATGCTGGTTAAATTGGCGCGAAATAATATACTTACTCCTATTGCTTTACGTAAAAAAATGTATAGAATTGAATTTGACTAAAGTTGAACATAAAAAACGTGAATATGCAAAAGCCTGGTAATATATTAATGATAAAAGTGTGTATAAATTTCTGTAAACGAATTTACCCGTATACTTCACTAAGAATTACATTTGAGCGCAAGGAGATCTTTATTGTGAATCGGTTTATTAACTCAGGGTCGAAGTTCAACATGTTTATATTAACGGAATTTTTTTGCGTTGCTTTTTAATAAATCATTGAGGCCATCTATTTTTATTACGGGTTTCCACATCTTTAAATCGGAATTATAGAAAAAATGGAATGTTGTTAGCAGAATCAAAACAGAAATGATGAACACTGCAACATTTTCAGCAAAACATAAATAGGATGGAGGATCTATTCACATTATTTGTAAAACTCTCCTTATTCATGTGAAGCGTGTGCTTTACATCGAGGCTTGTGCTTTACATCGAGGCTTTCTATGCTTATCATCGACGCCACAGTACTTCAACCAATCAGACAACGTTTATTTGGGGCATTCGACCTGTTTTAACTCAGATTTTGGAATTTTTTAATCGAAATTATAGAAAAATGGAATGTTGTTAGTACATATAAAATAGAAAAAGATGAATACTATTAGTTAAAGCAAGTTTGGATGGGTTTCTGTGTATTTACATTGTTTGTACAACTCTCCTTACTGATGCCATATTTTGGAATTTCCGTGACCTAAATGGTTCGCGAAAATTAATATTTTTATATATAGTATAGTAACTATTGTTGTTGCGATACAACGTGATAAATTATGTCTGAGAGCCGACTCAGCATGTCATGTGGGAATGTACATTTTGTACTAAACCGCAAGGTACACAAATGTATAAGTATATTCGGAAATAAAATAAACTTCCAAATATTATCTGCTACTTTCAAAAATGTTCTCTATATATGTAAGAGAGGGGCGAAAGATATCAGAGGGACAGTTAAACTCATACATCGAAAATAAACTGACAACGCAATGGCTAAAAATGAAAAAGACAAACAGACAGATAATAGCACACACGATACAACATAGAAAACTAAAGACTGAGCAACACGAACCCCACCAAAAACTAGGGGTGATCTCAATTGCTCTGAAAAGGTACCTGACGTCATAACGTGCTTACTGACATTTCAAATTACTAAAAACACTATTTTTGCTTTTTGGCGAAATGTTCACTGTAAACTTATCATTTGGTCCATTTGGTGTAGGTCTTGTAGTTTGACGCCTGGTTGACATATTTTAAGATATATGGTCAAAGAAATACAAATATTTGTGTCAAAGAAATACAAATATAAACGCCATAATTGGAACTCTTTTTGTATTGATAAAACAGAGAAGAAGTATACCAAAAAGACAGTCAACTTCATAAATAAACTGACAACTCCACAAAAAAACGAAAGACTAATAGACAAACAACAGCATACAAAACACAACATAGAAAACTAAAGACTGAGCAACACGAACCCAAACCAAAGTATGGGGGTGATCTCAGGTGCTCCAAAGGGTAGTCTTGCTCTGCATGCGACATAAGGGTCGTTAGGAGCCATACTTTCGGTTAAAAGATGTTTTAATCTTCGGAAACTGAATCGAAAAATAAATAGCTGTAACTACTTCACTGAATAAACACATTTCTTATAACCACAAAAATATTGAAATATCTGAGTTTCAAAGACAATAAAGCATATATGTGTTATATATTTCATAACTTTAAGTGTTTACCATTCTACTGTTGTGTTTATCAAAATAGGTAATCGAGTACTTGTCTCTGATAAAAAAAAAAACCCAATGAATACGTGAAAACATAAATGCAATTTTTTGTTTGTTTCAAGAATACACTAATATTTTTCCAATGAAGCTTGACTCAATATTTGTTAAATCATTAGAAGCAATTAGGCAGCAACCATTTGATTTTCTGGGGGGGGGGGGGGGGTCTATGGTTTTTTTTTCTGGACAAATTTTTTTTTTCGCCTGCGGCGAAAAACAATCTATTTTTTTCGCGACAAGTAGAAAACAATTTTTTTCTTTCAATTTTAGCATTACATATAGTGGCAGCTGAGGGTGAAACAAACAATTTTTTTTCTCAGAATCAAAAACAAATTATTTTTTTCTCCAAAAACTGGAAACAAACTTTTTTTTCCAAAAAAAACCATAGCCCCCCCCCCCCCCCCCCCCCCCCCCCCAGAAAATCAAATTGTTGCTGCCTTAGAGTCATAGGAAAACAATACGATTATTTTTAGAATCAATTGTCACGTGATATGACCTCTGTCACCCAGTACATTTCACATTAATAAGCTTATTAATCATGCTTAGGTGAATAATTATCGTATAATGTGTTATGTTAGTCTTTATACGGAAGAATTTAAACCATATAATTGACAGTTCAAAGGCCGTTTCCTTTAATTGTATTCATTCAAAATCAGGAAAATAATTGCGAAAAATCAACTGAACCCTACGCACTTTGTGTTTGCCGTTGAACACCTCTCGATTTTATCGGGAGATAGAATAAAATGTTTTCCTTCCACTGAAAAAAATCCATCGTACTTATATTCGCCGTCAACTCTTGTTCTTATAATAAGCGGCTTACACAGACTAGTATTCTAATTATAAAATGTGCATTTAAACAAAAAAGTACTTATCTTTATATTGTATTGTATGTAAGATTATGTTTAACTGTACTATTTATGACCTTCTTTGCTTGAATGATTGTGCATTGCTGCATGTATATTCAATCATGTCAATGGCGAATATTTCATGAGAACAAACTAATGAGTATCGACCGATGCCATGGCGGGCCGTTTGATAGGAGCAGTGTTTTATTTTATTTTTCTATTAAGTATATGATAAAGTTCATTTATAGAAAAAAAACATAGCGAAATCCTATATTTAAAAAAAAATCGATATATACCCGCGAGCCCCCTTTAGTCAGAAGGACATTTGATAGGAACAGTCATTTAGTCTTGCAACATGACACCCATCTACCAGCTAGGATTTACATCTCCAAAAGATGTTTTAAAGTATCTTAATTTTAGTAGGTCTTATATAAATCTTCTGAGATATACATCAGCTGTAAAAAGAAAAGAAAAAAGGAAACATGATTTTCGAATTCGTTTTTGTCGAGCCTGCAACTTTTGTTGCAGAAAGCTCGACATAGGGATAGTGATCCGGCGGCGGCGGCGGCGTTAGCTAACTTCTTAAAAGCTTCATATTTTAGAAGGTAGAAGACCTGGATGCTTCATTCTTTGTATATAGATGCCTCATGTTACGAACTTTCCGTCAGTCACATGACCAATGTCCTTGACCTCATTTTCATGGTTCAGTGACTACTTGAAAAAAAAGTTAAGATTTTTTGTAATGTTAAATTCTCTCTTATTATAAGTTATTGGATAATTATATTTGGTATGTGCGTACCTTGCAAGGTCCTCATGCCCGTCAGACAGTTTTCACTTGACCTCGACCTCATTTTATGGATCAGTGAACAAGGTTAAGTTTTGGTGGTCAAGTCCATATCTCAGATACTATAAGCAATAGGTCTAGTATATTCGGTGTATGGAAGCACTGTAAGGTGTCATCTGACCTTGACCTCATTTTCATGGTTCAGTGGTTATAGTTAAGTTTTTGTGTTTTGGTCTGTTTTTCTTTTACTATATGCAATAGGTCTACTATATTTGGTGTATAGAATGATTGTAAGGTGTACATGTCTAGCTGACAGGTGTCATCTGACCTTGACCTCATTTTCATGGTTCAGTGGTCAAAGTTAAGTTTTTGAGTATTGGTCTATTTTTCTAATACTTTATGCATTAGTCAACTATATTTGGTGTATGGAAATATTTTATGATCTATATGTCTGTTACGCAGGTTTTATTTGACCTTGACCTCATTTTCACGGCCCATTGCTAAGTGTAAAGTGTTTGTGTTTTGGTATGTTTTTCTTAATTTATAAACAATAAGTCAACTATATTTGTTGTATTGAAGAATTGTTAGCTGTACATGTCTGCCTGGCATGGTTCATTTGACCTTGAACTCATTTTCATCGTTCATTGATCAATGTTTCGTTTTCTTTGGTTAATGTTGAGTTTATGTGACAGTTGTAATAAAGCTTTATGTTTAGGTCTATCAGCATAATATCAATGATTAGTTAAGTAGGCGAGACATTTCATCGTGTGCACTCTTGTCATAAAATATGAGCATTCTTATATAATCATGTTCCTTATTAATATAATGTGTTGTTGTAGCCTGAAATACTAACAGTGTAGTGTTACGTAGTTTTTCTAAACTTAATAGTTCGCCAGCCGGGTTGAAGCATAGACTGGCAAATTCGCTAAAAACAAGGTGTTTAGGCAGCAACCATTTGATTTCCTGGGTGGGGGGGGGGGGGGGGGAGGGCTATGGATTTTTTTGGAAAAAAACGTTTGTTTCCAGTTTTTGGAGAAAAAAATAATTTGTTTTTGACCCTGAGGGAAAAAAATTGTTTGTTTGACCCTCAGCTGCCACTATATGTAATGCTAAAATTGAAAGAAAAAAATTGTTTTCGACTTTGTCCCCCCACCACCATCACCCCCCCCCCCCCCCCCGAAAATCAAATGGTTGCTGCCTTAGCAGTAAAAGCAAAAATCGATCTACTCGGGAGTCAAAATAAATATGTCTAGCTAGGGTGACAAGTCTTACCTTTTGAACTACTGTACTACGTTGATTATCTAGCTCAACTAGCTTAATTAACACTATCAAATGATAATGTGTGCGTCGTATGAGGTTGCATGCATGGTTGTCTTTTCATATATATAAGTTCGACTTTTTATTTAAACCCTATTCTGTTTTTATAAACATCCCTATAGTCATACCCACTTCTGCTCGAAAGCTTGAACCTCACAAGTGTTTGTCTTGTTTTTATCCAAGTCATTTTTATTACAAACAAAACAATCTTTATACTTTCTGTTTAATTCAATATATACTGCTTGACGTCGGAAATCGTAATGCGCTAACTTGTAGGTTTTTTCCTTTTTTGTGTTGTTGGTTTTCTTACTCAGAGATGTGTTACAGTGCCTAACACTAAGTCTTTTTATTATCTTACCAGAAATATATATATATATATATATATATATATATATATATATATATATATTACAGATCACCATATTTTCCATGTTTTATAATCAATATAAGACATAAGACTTAATCAAATATTTTAAGTGCACTTTCGAAAAAAAAATCTAAAGTCAATAGTTCGGCTACAGCAGGTTATTGCAAATTAATGAATAAGTTTTAATCTAATATCAGAATTCTATCAGTCTTACATTTGTTAACATTCTGCATTTGATTTGTAAAGATAACGTTCAAATGTGAATGCACTTGCAGCAAAAACAAAAATGTTTGACAAATGACTATTTTGAATTAATATTAAATCTTAAAATTGGATGTTTCTGTTTACGGCATATTAAAACTTTATACAGCTTTCCATTGGTGATAAACCATTTTAGACAAGAAAATTAATGACGAAACGGAAGTATTGAATCTGTTTATCAAAGATCACAGGAACTCTGTTAAAAGGTTTATTTCAAAATGGACAAATCGAACTTAGATCAATAAGTGAGACTTTTTTTTTCAGAAACGGCGGTTTAAAAGTAGATAACATCCTACTACCACACACTTATAATATTTTAAGGATTTAATAATTCTGATCATGATTTTTTTTCTCTCGTAGAAATAGATGTTGTATCTTCAAAATGACATAAAGTGTGTAAAGTTAGAAAAGAAATTTGAAAGGTATGCATATTAAGAGTTTAATAAAATTGAGCTATTTATTACGTAAAGGGTAATTATAATGAAGTATAGCATTGTAACAGGCTAACATATAGCTAAGTAAACATATAATAGGGGAAACTTACCCGTTAGTGAGATAGTTGTCACTGAACTCGCCTTGACACTTAGGATTTTCTCGTTATTTTACATTGTTCAATCATATCATTTTTATGTAGAACACCGTATGTGATAGGGCGATAACTCGCAGAAAATTAAACAGGAGTTCAGATTATCTTTTTCATGAATTAAATTAACACAAATATTTCATTGCTACTCATATTAAATGTATTTTACTTACTCAAAATTGGATATGATAATTGATAATGTTTCTACTGGAAGTGTTTAACGATCTTTACTGGCTGTATAGCCCTCGTACGGTCGGTTTGATAATGTGTAATAATCCGTTACTATAGCAATGGGCCAATACCGCTTCTACATGTAGTTGACTTTGAGTCCTTAAGGTAGTATATACTTAAGTATTCCGTGAATCGACACTGACATGATTCGTACCTTTTTTTACCCCCCCCCCCTTTTGAGAAATTACGAATTAAGAAATTCTAAAAACTGAGGTTCCAACTCAAGAAAAGACAACTTTAGATGAATTTGTTTATTCTTAATTTTGTATGACAATGTTATCTTTGCATTTAGAAAGTTCCTACTTTTCTACATATTTATATATTCCTGAGTTTTAAATTGTTTATATCAGAGCATTCCTGGTGGAGATAAATCCAGAAAAGCATTTTAGACACCCGATATTTAATCTTTTAAGTACGTATTTGGTTTGTATATATTGTTTAAAAATGCATTCATTTACTTCGTGTTTTTTTTCTTCATATATATTTTTCTCAAATAGCAGGTAGCAGGGTATATAAATCCTGTCCATAGCTCTAAGCTTTAAGAAAAAAAGACCAATTCCCAATTCCCATTTACGAGCCCTTTTCTCTCACCAAATGCCTGTTGAAATTATTACATGGAACTTCTAAAATATTTATCTGTCTCAACCCGCTAGTTATATTATCAACTATATTCTAAACAATGTATGCAGTATATGTTTCAAGCATGCGTACTGTCATTGAAGTACATATATGTATATATTAATTTCAGATGACGGAATTATCGGAAGATAACCTCCTCAATCACTTAGCCACACAACATGGTCATTTCGAAAAAAAGAGAACCACGAGTTTTAAGAGTGACAAAGATTCAGAAGAAAGACGAACTCCTACACAACGAGGAAGTGCTAAATTGAAAAGAATTTCATCATCTGCAAAAAGTGCGCATTCTTTATCGTCTATTGAAGACAAATTTAGTGCATTATCAACATTAATACAAGATAGACTGCTTATAACTGAATTTCCCGGTAGAAATTCAGCTGCAGGACGTATAAATGACGATGATGCGTTTGAAGAAGAATTTCCCGACGAAACTCCGCCTTCCGGTCGTGTTACTAAGGAAGGAGATTATGACACTGATTTGGAGATGGATTATGACGGTAATTGAGTTTTTAAAAATATAATGAATTCTGGGTATTTTTTTTTCAAATAGCCTAAAGTGCTCGAAACCATTATGATAGTTTAACAATAAAGTACGTACGCAATAGATTACATATTATTTGAATTCTGTTTTACGAAAAATGAAATATTCTTTCATCCTTAAGATTTTGAAAGTTATGAAAGAGGGTCGAAAGATATCAGAGGAGCAGTCAAACTCATAAATCGAAAATAAACTGACAACGCCTTGGCTAAAAATGAAAAAAGACAAACAGACAAATAATATTACACAACAAACAACATAGAAAATTAAAGACTGAGCAACACGAATCCCACCAAAAACTGGAGGTGATCTCAGGTGCTCCGGAAGGGGTAAACAGTTCCTGCTTTACATGTGGCACCCGTGGAAACCATGAAACGATGAGGAGAAAATATGTACGTGGAAATCGAGTACTACCAGTGCAAGGCAATTCCCGCATTAATAGTATTGTTCTACTGCCTTCTATATCTATATTTCTTTTGATTGCATGCACAAATTCTGAGAAGATGAAATTGAGAATGGAAATGGGGAATGTGTCAAAGAGACAACAACCTGACCATAGATCAGACAACAGCAGAAATCACCAATAGGTCTTCAATGCAGCGAGAAATTCCCGCACCCGGAGGCGTCCTTCAGCTGGCCCCTAAATAAATATATATACTAGTTCAGTGATAATGAACGCCATACTGAACGCCAAATTATACACAAGAAACTATAGTTAAAAATAGTACAAGAATAACAAAGGCCAGAGGCTCCTGACTTGGGACAGGCGCAAAAATGCGGCGAGGTTAAAAATGTTTATGAGATCTTAACCCTCCCCCTTAGCCCTATACCTCAAGCCGATGTAAAAAAGGAAACGCATAACAAAACGCACATTATACTTTAAATATCATAATTTTTCTTCTTGCAACTGAGCTAAACATAAGGTAAAATAATGTATAATCCTTTGAAAAAAAAGATGTACAAACTATTTCAATTAGACAGAAAAAAACTAACCACACATATTAACGAAAACTATATGATATATCAATATGTATTTTTTTCAGATTGGTTACACGCAGAAAAAATACTTATCGAAGAAGATAAAACCGGTGAACGAAAGTATATAGACATTTGTAATAAAACGGGTGTTATACCGGTTTCATACTTTGTTCGACACATACAGAATAAAGAATTCGAAATGAAATATCATGGTCTTGGGCCTCTTGGTGCTAAAGCTATTGCTCTTCCGCTCCGGGTATGTATGAACTAAAAAAGCGTTATAATTGCACGAACTTATAACGGATTGATTATTAAAATAATTAAACACGAAATGACGATCTCGGTTTCTGTTTGAATCTTATATGCATCTTTACTTTATTAGTGGAATTTTGGCTTTAAACTATATTCAGTAATTGCTTGACGTACTCAACTGTTTTAATAAAGAGTCGAGCACAAGTCCCTGTGTAGTCGAGCTCTTTTCAAATCAAATTACTTGGAATTAACAGATTGATATAATGCTGTCAAACCCATAACTGGAACATGTTCTCAGAGAGTTGAGCGCTCTCAAACATATGCAATGATGTCACGCGTACGTAATTGTTTTAACATATCCTAGATCAGGAACCTGTGGTCCAGTGTTTTTTTGTTCTTTCTTCCGGCTCCATCATGATTGTTTTTCGTTTAATTTTATCAGCTCAATAAAAGGATATTCGTTTTCACTTTTGAATTGTTAACATTTTGTTATGTGGCCTATTTATAAGGTATCGATTTTGTTTATTGTTGAAGACCGTGTAGTGATCTGAAGTTGCTGACATCCGTGTCTTCTGGTCTTGAGTAGATAATTGGTTTATTTGTTGGTCAATCATACTAAAGCTCCTTACTTTTATATTTGTCATTGATTATTATAAATATAGGAAGAGTGTCCTTTGGATGTTTGATGATTGTGTCGGGTAACGAATAAGAGAATAATTATGTCAATTGCACCCGTTGTTTTCTTACGTGTATCTACATTTTCCCTTCTGGTATCTTTCGTGCCTCTTTTGTATTACTCACGCATATACATACGTGTGTTCTAAACAATGTGAAGTGATTACTGATGAAGATCCAACAAAATTCCAATGTCCTCGAAAACATTAGCAGAGGTTCTCGATAATTAATAAATTATGTCGATCGTTATATAAATGAAGGAATATTCACTATAAAAAATTAAATGATGCAAAAGTTCTGTTGGTATTTTTCTTATTTTATCAGTTGAAGCATGATTTCTAGTGTCGACCCATAATTCTTTCCCAAGTGAATATCAATTTAGTTATGTTGTTTATATAATTCTGCAGCCTTAATTTATGCAACTGTGTGTGTTTAATGAAAAACCAATGATGCCAGATTATGGAACCGTTCCTCACGATGGAACCATGTGTGATATATATAATACAATGTATCCTTATTTTCAAGTTCAAATTACCTTAGATACACGTACCCGTCCTTGTAATCTTTTATTTTATCTTTTTTTCGGTTCTTACGGGTAAAAGAAAAACAGTTTAACACGTTTGCAAAATAATACTCTTTCTATAAATGAAAACGTTTATATGTTTAAAAGGCAATGAATGATCTTATGTGTAACAATGAGGGCCCTCATGGGGTTTTTGATTATGTGATTACTTGGCCGTTTTTTTAATGATTATTTGATTATTAAGCCAAATATTTCATGATTATTTGATTACCTAGGACTATATTTTTAGTTTATGATTATTTGATTACTAAAGATAAGCAAATATTTAATGATTATGTGATTATATTGGCAAAAAAATGGTGATTATGTGATTACTAGGACCCCCCCCCCCCCATGAGGGGCCTCAACAATTAAAATAAATAAATGGAAAGTTAAAAGAAAGATAAACCCAAAAAGATAAAATGTTCAAGAGGTTAATATACGTTTCTTTTGTTAAAGTCACTTTTGATTGCCATCTAAATACACACAAAATGCCTTCAAATTAAAATGCTTGTAACTAAAGAGTTAATTTAAAAAAAATCATTTAACTTTTAGTTTTATGAGATCTAACCCGAAAAGATAATTTTTCAAGAGGTTAATGTATGTTTCATTTGTTAAAGTCACTTTTGATGGCCATTGAAATATACAAAAAATGTTTTCAAATTAAAATTTATTTAGCTTTAGTTTTATGAGATCCAACCCGAAAAGATAATTTTTCAAGAGGTTAATGTATGTTTCTTTTGTTAAAGTCACTTTCAATAACCGTCTGAATATATTTACAAAATTCTTTCAAATTAAAATGATTATCGTAACCAATGACAAATTATTCATCATCATCATACTTTATTTCCTCCTAAAGGAGATTGACAAAATGCATATAAATTATGTACAATTACAAAGTTTTGAAATTAGATAATAGAATTAATGTCACTAAATATTTGAATTCAAAAGTATTTACAGTCTACAGTTTTTAAGATAGGAAAATCCTTCGTTAAGGACGTCTAAACAATGCTCAGGTGTTAAAAAGTCCAATAGAGCTTCGTGATTGCCAAGCAGAAAACAGGACACGTACTCGTCTGATTTTGAAAGCAGTGTGTATAAGAAATTGTCACTAGTCATTTCTGATAATCTTTTATATAGTAAGTGTCTTTGTGTTTGAAGTTCTGTGCACATTTTAATTTGATGGTAAAGTGTATCTTAAATTGAACAAAGTGTCCACACAAGTTACAGTGTCCGCTAGTCGGGGGAGTAGACCAAAGTTTAGCTACATGTTTAGCGGTTCGAAGTCTGCCAGTATATTTTGCATATTGCCATATAAAATCATAGCCATTGTTCTCAGACAATCTTAGAAATCGTGGAAAATCGTTGTCACTACGCATTCGCTCTTCCTTTCGATGTTTCTCATCCTGGTAATTCATTATAGATGAGATTTGTCTGTTTCTAAATTTTTAAATTAAAATGTTTGTTGTTGTCGCTTTGACAGATTCCCCATTTCCATTCTCAATTTTATTCTTTGTTAAAGAAATTTTATGTATAACATATAGTAACTGTAGAGTACATAAAAAATACATTGATATACTCAGCTGTAGTCATAGAGGTTCGATAAAAAAAAAAAGCATTTTCCATTTCCTACCGTAAAAAGAATTTTTTTTAAACCAAGAATATCATAACTATATCAATAACAAATATTTGTATAGAATATGACAAACTCTCTCGCCTATTTAAGAATTGAATGCTCTTTTTTGTAAATTTATTTGGGTGTAAAAGCGTTGACCGAAGTACATTTTGTATGAAGCGCGGTCAACGCTTTTACAACCCTATAAAGTTACAAAAAAAAGCATTCAATACTTATAATTACATTTTTACCTATAGGATCATGAAAACACGCCTTTTATCAAGTTTTTATTTCATTTACCTGTGCACTTTATTGTGGGACCTCGTGTCATCATGAATGAGAAGTTTTATTGAGTGATACAACTGCTTAAGGAATAACACATGATGTGCAGTTAGCCAATCAGAATAACGTGTTGTAATGAAACATACATCTAATGTAATTATAATGTAATAACAATGTTGTTTTATATCTTCAGTCAAATAGAAAGATAGAAAAAGTAAATATAGAAGGAAATTGGATTGAAAGTCAAGGTGCAATATACTTAGCTCAGATGTTAGCAAACAACATTTACCTAACAGAACTGGTAAGCTTTTAGATAAAATGTGTCCGTACAACCAAACAGTATGTGTATGAGGGCAAAAGGGAGGAATGAATTCGGCCGATATTTAGTTACAAAAATCAAAAACCAGATACGAAAGATGAGAATATCTTCCAAACTTATGTGTATAAATTATTCAATTTCATTATCATTTATTGCTTTTTATAAATAATTAAATATTAAATAAATACTTTAATTTTTGACCAAACACGTCTTCTGATCAGTTGAAAGTTTTTTGTCCATCAGCTCATAGTCATAATTTTTTCATTTTCTACTTCTTAAATTCGGTGTGTAACCCATGTTTGATGTTATTTCGTAAAAGACAACAAAAAAAAACCACATCATTCATTGATCAATATTTTTTTTTCGTTACGAACTTGCGAGATATATTTGTTATCGGACGTAAAGCAACCAACACTCAATATGTTTAATATGTTTTTTGAAATATTATAGCATTTAGCAGAAAACAAGATAGGGAACGATGGAGCAAAGGCAATAAGTGAAATGTTACTGAAGAATGATATGATTCATACTGTCGACCTCTCTGGTAATGACATCGATGACAATGGTGCAGAAGTCATTTGTAGTACTCTTATGGTAAGTTTGTTAAAAAGTTGTAAGAGAGTTATCTCCCATGTTGTCATTTTTCATGTTTAGAATTTTAATTTACTTTGAACCCCGCTAAATTTATTTAACCTTAGAAATCTCCTATTTAACTGACCAGGACAGTATCGGATATATAAGAAGTATTTTTTTTTTTTCTTGGTTTAACGGCATAAACTTTTACTTCTGTCCAAATTGTTATTGGCAAACAATTTCTGTTTATTAAATAGTTTTTATTGTATTCCTTCGATTTTTTTTGGAAAGTATTTATTAGGTTTAAATTTATAGTCCGACAACCAAAGATTGATTTTCCCTCTATTTTTTATTATAAAAGCAATTATCGTCCTGAATATGCATGACATATTTTCCGAGAATTTGAAGCAAAAAACAGCCATTCAAATCATAGCTTTACTAGAAATCAATTCCATTGCATAGAAAAACAATAAATAGTACTCATCTTTTCCCTATAAAAATAAACAGATAGTACCTGCTCAAAAGAAAGACAACTGCTGCAATACAATAAAAAGTCGCAAAAATAAAACTATAAATATGAAGCAAGAGTCATCTTTTAAAACATTGGTAATGAAGTGAATAGCCATTTCTTTTGAGATATTGATGAATATGTCACAAATAATTTCCAGTCATTCTTGAGTTGTAAAATTTTGCGAATTGCTAATTTTTGCTCAATTTATTTCCAGAAAAACACAACAATCAAACATGTGTATTTAAGCAAAAATTCATTTGAAGAGCGTGCAGCTATAAGTTTTAAACACGTGTTATTACACAACGAAAGTTTAGATACAATAGACCTTAGTTGGAATCATATCAGGACCAGAGGTGCTAGTGCTATAGCGGAAGGTCTACAGGTATGTTCGTACTCCATTAAGGATGTATTCTTCTGACTTTCCAGTCTCGTTCAGTCTCGTTGAAATCTCGTTCTTGAATTATTTCCGAAACATGTGATTGAAGTGGAAAATATTAATGAATTTTAAATATATTATAATCAAACATAACTCTGTTGGCTCCTCGGAGGTGTACATCCTTAACTTCGCCTGATCGTCTACTTTATTTCGAACATTCATTCAGGAAAGGTCATGTGACTTATATCTAAAAATCTGACTTATATCACTCTACCAATATATTGTCAAAGTAGAATATGCATTAAGAAAAGGGTCCTTCTGTCCAAAACAAGTTGAGTGCATTGTTTGAAGACGAAATATCATATCCATGACTTTTAATGATATATTTGCCACTGGACGTTAAGCAAACAACACTCAATCAATCGATAACAATGAAACATGTTTCATATTGATGCGTATTAGAAGGAAAAAATAAAATATTGTCCACGTATGTTTTATAAAGTTTTGTATTTTAAACCCCAAATAGACTAGAAGTATAGATAGATTCAGATTCAGATTCAATATTTAATATGAAAGTTGACACACTCTTCTCTGTCAAGGTTTCGATCATGAATCACATATCTACAGAACTAGCAATTACTGTAGACAGTATTGAATGAGTACAAGGAAATCGGAAATAACTGTTAAAGCAAGTGTTGTAAAATTAATTATTTATTTAGCTTAATATTGTTTTGTGTCCAAAATGAAGTGCCACTCGAATAATTGAAATAAAACATCAATCTAAATTTGCAAATATACATTTACTTGTTCAATTAAATGATTATTCATATATAATTACATTAGATGTATGTTTCATTATGATACTTTATTCTGATTTGCTAACTGCACATCACGTGTTATTCCGTAAGCAATTGCATTGCTCAATAAAACTTGTCATTCATGATAACACGTGGTCCCACAATAAAGTGCACAGGTGAATTAAATAAAACAATAATAAAATTCGTGTTTTCATGATCATTGCTAAAAAAATGTAATTATAAGTAATGAATGCTTCTTTTTGTAACTTCATAGGGTTGTAAAAGCGTTGACCGTGCGCACATTTTTAGTAAGAAGCGCTTCCGCGCTTCATACAAAATGTACTTCGGCCAACGCTTTTACACCCCAATGAAGTTACAAAAAGAAGCATTCAATTCTTAAATAAAATGTATCTGTAATAGTTGAAAACTTCGTTTTCGCAAGCGATGGTACATGTTGTTCATTGTATATAAATGATACTTTTGTAGGAAAACTTCGGTTTAAAAACCATTAATCTTGCTATGAACGGGTTCTCTTTGATGGGATCGGAAGCCATTGGAAAGGCAATTAAACAAAATAGAACTTTGAGATCTCTTGACATCAGTCACAACAGAATTCCACAAGATGGTGCCAAACATATTGCCAAAGGACTTTCAGAAAATGATGGCTTACAAGAGCTGAAGGTATTGTTTCGGTCATAATGAATTATGATGATGCAAGTGTTTAACTACCTTGACTGGCTTTCAGCCCTAGCGTCGTCGGTTAATGAAATATATGTGAATTCCAAGAGGGTAAATAAATTCCTATACGACGATTTATGGTAAATACTTAGTTAGAAAAATGTTGCAAATGCCGATTTACCTGTTTTGCTTCTTGACGCTAAAGGGAGCGAAAAAGAGCGTTTGAACTCTTAAATTAAAGGTCATTCCTATCCTATTTCAAACACATGCTTTGAAAAGATATGTGGAAATGTTGTGTGGCATTTAACTACGTTTTGCTAATTGTTGCTAGCTTTACTGATCGATATAGAAACAGAGTGCCAATAGTAGTGCTTTTAGTACATGTAGTTAATAAATTTAACAAAACTAGAATAAGTAAAATTTGTGCTCATACTTTTGTTAACATTCTAGTTAGTAATCGGAATATGTTAGCAAGTAAATGGACTAAAGGTTCAATGAATGACATGACTTGAAAATAAAAGTTATGCTCTTCCAAACAGATAAACTTCGAAAAGCATATTTACTTTTTAAAATTGATATTAAAATATAGATTTTTTTGTCGTAAAATACAGACTTGAAGGGCATTAAATATGTTTCTCAAATTCTATGGAAATTTATCACTTCCCGAAAACATTGTATAAAAAAAATTAATCAACGTGTGGTTGCCGGTGATCTCAAAAGATCATTGGATGATTTTAAGGGTCATAACCTCTTCAGCTAAGTGGATGAATCAAAATATGCTTACAGATGTAAATGAAATTGACAACTTCATGGAATGTGAAAGGCACTCGAAGGGGATTGTCGTTAAACAAAAAAAGAAAATTTATTTTTTAATCATTAAAGAAACAGATCATTACATAGTTACTCGTGGATTATCGGATTTATCCAATCTCGATAGTTAAATTATAAATTTTAAAGTGCTCGCCGAGGCTCGGGATTGATAATTTAACTATCTCGATTGGATAAATTCGATAAACCACTCGTATCAATGTAAGAATCTATATACATACAATTCTTTTTCTTTATTTTTTTTAGATTGGCAGCAATCCGCTTGGGTCTGAAGGCCCCTTGAATATTCTCCAGGCAATCGAAAAGAATGACATTTGCACTGTTACAGAACTAGACTTATCTGTATGTATAGGTATTATAGCAACTATTTAAACCACTTCATAATCAACCAATTGTAAAACAGATTCATGGACAAATAAATTTGGACTCATAATGGTCTAACTGTATTTTCGTTTAACAAGTTGCATTCATGTAAATAAGTGTGACACATAAAGGGTTTAGAAAATATCTTAATGTTTTGTATTATACCTTAACAATATGAACCTCAAAAGTCTCGTTTTACCGCCTGACTATTCAATGAATGGTATCAAGGTATGCCTATTAAATCGTTATTAGGTTCAGGATTTTTAGATTGCAATTACGTCATCGGTACGTAACGGATGTTAAGAACAGCCGCTTTCATCCAGTGGTCATTTCACTTCCGAGATTGCGATACGATTTTTTTTTAAAGATTAATTTTGTATTTGCGCCAGACGCCCGTTTAGTCTACAAAAGACTCATCAGTGACGCTCGAATCAAAAAAAGTTAAAAAGGCCAAATAAAGTGTGAAAGACCCACTAAACACAATATATTTAGTTCATTATTTGTTTGTCTGTTTTTTTTGTTTGTCGACTAATTTGTTCTTTGAAAATAATTAGGATAATCTTTTTAAAACTGTACATAAACGAGATAGAGATCAATACAAATTGATTAAACAAAAGGTTAAAATAAAAAGACGCAACATGTGTAAACTTATTTTTCAGAATGTATTGGTCACTGAAGAGTTCCAAGAGCTACAAGACAAATTAGAAAAAGACAGAATTCTGACAGTTACACACGGTGGTATAGCCGGAGAATTGTATAATATACAATCAATAACATTTGATCCTTTACATGATTTTCGGAAGAACCCGGTCGGAATGCTTCGGGATATTGCAAAAGAGGCTGGGTATCGAATGATCGACTTATTTAAGGATTTCGATAAAGATGGAAACAGTTACATCAGCAAAGATGAGTTCGTAATGGGTATTAAGGTAATTTTTAAAAACACAGCCGAAAACTTTATATTTTATACATTTGTTCTCTTAATCGGTGCGCACTCAAACCTTTTATAAAAAGTAAAATCACAAAAATACAGAACTTTGGGAAAAATTAAAAACGGAAAGTCCCTAATCAAATTGCAAAATCGAAAGCTCCAACACATCAAACGAATGGGTAACAACAGTTACATTCCTGACTTGGTACAAGCATTTTCGTATGCAGAAAATGTTGGATTGGACCTGGTTTGGTAACTAGCTCAACCTCTCACTTATACGACAGTTGAAAAATTTCATTATATAGACAATGATGTGTGAACAAAACAAAGAGACATAATAGGTACAAATGTCAAAATAGTGGTACAGCAGTCAACATTATGTTATAATCTTAATAACTAAAAAACAAACAAGTACGTTACGAAGAAATTGTAATATTAATAATGGATACAAGATCCTATCCCCAGTATAATAGTATAATGAATATTTTCTGGATTCACATTTGTCCTGATTTTACAATCTCAGTAAAAATCCCCAATAACATATAGTATGATAAATATTATTTATATATTATAATATTTCGTATGTTAAGAGTACCACGAATGATACCATTCCCCATAACGTATGTGTTACTAGTACTTTAATATAAACGCAAAGTTTCACATGTTATACAAATGTACAGATTTTAAAAATAAATCAACAATATATCGCGGATCGACTACTATCCGCTAAAAAGATTAAAATGTTTAGACAAACAAGGATAGTTATGTACACGATTTCCGTTAATTCGTAAATGCAGAGAGAAAATTATAATAACTTTTTAAACTGTATATTTTCGAACTTCTTTTTAAAAAAGCAAGCAATTACAAAAGCCTCACAATTTCAATTTTAATATTTCTTTATTTTTAATTTATCTGAGCTCTGTTAACATTGAGGATAAAAGATGCGGAGAAGGATTTTATTTTTCTAAGTGGTAAATTTTACTTATTTCAAAAGTTTCATCATTTTTCACTCACAGAGAGCCGGGATGCAAGTCAGTGTACGGCAGATAGAAGTGATAATGGAGAAACTGGACACCAATAAAGACGGATGTGTAGACTATGCGTAAGAATTTCACTATACTATAATTGATCTATACTACTTGATTACTAAACTGTAGTACTTTATGAACTTGACCTGAATGGGCGAGACAAAATCACCTGCTAATCATATGCATTATCCAATTTTTTTTTAACTTTACTATTTATAATGACCTATACTTCTTCACTGTAATACTTAATGGATTTGACCTGATTGGGCGGGGCAAAATCACCTGCTAGCCGAATGGCTTACTCATTGAATTTTTTACCTTTGTGAGATTTTGAAGAATTACATAGTAATCTATTAGGGGTTTATCGAAATGATTCCTTGTTCGATAATTTATCAAATCACCTGAATTGATATGTTTCAGTGGTAATATTCTATTCATTTGAGTTTTATCAAACATGTTCATGTCAACTTTATCTGAGTTTCATTAACACGTGATCATCTTTGCTTTATTCGAGTTTCATTAACAAAGGTTTATGTTAACTTTATTTTAGTTTCATTAACACGTGTTCATGTTTACTTTATTCGAGTTTCATTAACAGGTGTTTATATTAACTTTATTCGGGTTTTATTCACACGTGTTGATGTCCTCTGTATTCGAATTTTATTAACATGTGTTCATGTTCTTCGAGTATTATTAACAGGTGGTCATATTAACTTTATAAGAGTTTTATTAACACGTGTTCATATTAACTTTATTCGTGTTTCATTCACACGTGTTCATGTCCACTTTATTTGAGTTTCATAAACACGTGTCCATGTTCACTTTATTCGAGTTTCATTAACACGTGTTCATATTCACTTTATTTGAGTTTTATTAACACGTGTTCATGTTAATTTCATTCGAGCAGCAGGTACATTAGGAAAAACTATTGAAATCGACACGATATAGTTTAACGATCACTATCTTGAATTGTTTGACCTACAAGATGTCTGATACTTGCAGTGTCAATGCATTAGGTCTCGCTCGCTCGCTCCATTTGGAATTTAAATGTTTCTACATGTTGTAGGTTGTTTATTTTGTGTGTGACTTAAAATGAAAATGGAAATGTGTCAAAGAGACAACAACCCGACCAAAGAGCAGAACAACAGTCACTAGGTCTTTAAAACAGCGAGAAAATTCCACACTCAGAGGCGTGCTTAAACTAGCCTTTAAAATATGTATACTATTTCAGTGATTAATTTATATATTAAAAATGAATTTATGGCCTTTGAACATTGGTAAACTACTGTTCTTTCTTACATATACTGTTGGTGACCTTCTGCTGTTGTTTTTTTCTATGGTCGGGTTGTTGTCTCTTTGGCACATTCCTCATTTCCATTCTCAATTTTACTCATATAGCCGTTTAATTCTGACATAGAATATCTACAAGGTGAATATACACATTACTTTTTGATGACCGTGAAGTAATGGATGCACATGAAAACAGACATATACTTTAAATAATATTCAGCAAAACTAAAACACCAGAATTTGCTGCCCGCAAATATCTTGTTTAGGCTAATTTTCATTTTGTAACAAAATTATTCTAAACCAATGCTGTATTTATAGAGCTGCGAAGGCAAAAAAAGGATATAACAAGAACAGCTAAACACAAATAAATCGCTTTTGATACACGCACGTAACTGATAAATTTAAATGGCTCTCTTTCATTTTTCTAGAGATAAAATATTGATTGTAAAATTGAAAATGAAAATGGGGAATGTATCAGACAACAACCCGACCATAAAGCAGACAACAGCCGAAGACCACCAATGGGTCTTCAATGCAGCGATTGATTGTGTAAATCTATGTCTGGATTTAATACATGACTGCTTAATTTTCAATATTTTCATGATAATACATTTCTTTAATATTTAATATTAATTATTTATGTATTTAAAGAGAATTCTTTTATGTAAGTACTGAGTGGATGTTAAACTTTGATGTTCCTTTTTAAATTTGTTATCCTTTAAATGACCTTTTTGAACTTTTTGCCTCTTTTTGCAATGTACATCTGATATTTTTTTCTTTCCTACCAAAACTTCAAAATATCTATTTTTCTTTCAGCTGCAACTGCTCTGTGTAGTTCACTTTCATGTTTTATTTATATACGACTATAACTCTATCAGTGTAAGTGTTACCTGGGAATGATTCCTTTTTGGCTTGACCTTGCAATTTTGTTTTGGTAACAGGAAACCATTTATTTGCAAACTAATTTCTTATATTTTAGTTTTGTTTGTATACAGATTGCACTATCAAACCTTTGATTTGTAAATGACTCTGTCAACTATTTTTTCCCCTGTCGTTTATTTCCCTTTCTTGGACATAAAAACCTTTTGAACATTGATGTATTTTCTTAATTGGACAAACACTCACACTGTATAAAATAATCTTCCACTTATGAATAAGCAAATTTTATGCAATTATGAGTTAATTTTGGATGTAACACGTCTTCAGTCTGATTGGGCTGACAGCGTTTTGTCTATCAGCTTATAGACATAATTTTGTCATGTGACCGTGGTATAATCAACATTTTTTTATGATTTACTTCGGATTAAAATGGAATCTTTTTAAGTGAGCGCCACAGATTTTATGTTATTTTTAATGTACAGAAAAAAAAAAGTACGGTCATTTCTCATATTTTGATTCCAAATTTCATTTGTAAGGAGGAAATTTTTTGAAGTCAAATTAGATATGACTGAAATATTTTTTCTATTATTTTGAAAAAAAATATCCAAAATGTTATGCGAGTTATTCAGTGTGCACCACATATTTGATGTTATTTCTCCAAAGACAAAAAAATATTACAGTCATTCCTGACATAATTAAGTTTGGAGTAACACGTTTTTTCAAAACTTACTCCTTACAAATGAAATAAAGAATTGAACTACTAAGCTGTAGTATTTTTTTCTTGCTATCAGAAATAAAATAAAAAATGTGGTGCACACTTTAAAATAACTCGCTACGAGGGTTATTCACTGTGCACCAGATTTTTTATGTTATTTGTTCATAGACAGAAAAAAAATAGTACAGTCATTCCTTAAATAAAGCTATTTTTGTTTTAAAAAGTACAGGTTTGTTATTCTTTGGTATATATATATATATGTGTGTGTGTGCTAACCTTCATACAAAGACCCTGTGCATTGTTTACTCAAATAAAATAATTAGTAAAAAAAGAATACCTCAATTTTGAAAAATGATATAAAACGTATGAGCACAATGAAGAAAAAAAACCCTCTATAATCTATACATATCGACCTCATATAAAGGCTATAATTGTATAATATCTAGTAACTTATGTTGTAGAGTAACATAGAGGTATTCACGTAACAGTGTCGGACAACGGCAAATTTTATGTTGGTAATAATACTAATTTATTTTTTACCATTGACTTGTTTGTCATTGGCAATCTATTTTACATCTATTGAAGTCTGTCAGAGGCGTTACAGTGGGGATTAAAAACGAATAAAAGAGTAAAGTTCATGCATATGCATGAAAAGAAAGAAACGAATGTTAAAGTATTCAGCATTAAACTCCACAAACAAGGTTTAGTCCTCTGTTAGTTATTCGTGTCATTTGATTCGTGCGTTTATAACCTTTTTGGGAAGCCACAGTTTCAATGTCTATAACAAGTACGATGTGACAATTCCGCGTTACAGTGGCATGTTCACCTAATCTGACCCACTTGCCATTGATAACCTGAGAGCGTCCATACTGTACTGGTATAAAAACGATTTTAGTTATCAGTAACTTGTATATGATATTTCAAAATGTTATCAATTATCATGTCACTATCATTTCTATTACAGGGAGCTTATAGCCGCAGAACGAGAACTTCGGAGAAATAAATTGGAGCAGAATAATCCAAAGTTAGACAGAAAGAATTCACAACTTGTATAAAAACCAACACAAGTCTGATACAGCTTTTTATCTTCTTTTTTCTTTAAGAACTATTGATCATGGAGGATTTAGGATTTATTTTATATCACATTTAACAAGGTCTTCTTTAATACTTTATATCATTGTATATTTTGATGAATGTTATCATATTTGCTATCTTGCACTTTCATCTTGAATCAAATTATCTTTAAAATGACTTTGTATGTTTTTATATTATATTCATTAAATCGAAAGTTTGTCGCATGTGGAGCAGGATCTGCTTGCCTTTTTGGAGAACTTGAGATCAACCCTTTTTAGGATTCGTGTTGCTCCGATTTTGATTGTCTATGTCGCATGTGTTTTGTATACTGTTTTTTCTATTGATTGATATTCGTTATTTGCCATGCCATTGTTTGTTTTCTACTCATGAATTTACATGTTCTTTTTGTATATTTTGCTCTCCTATAAATCTTTAAAAGATTTTATGTTAAGTATGACTTGTAACTGACAGCTTTGCAATTGTTTAACACCAAGATAAAGTTAAATTTTAAACTAAAGGACAAAATTGAAAGTTGTCACTTCACATCCCGGACACATTTTCATTTGTGATGTACATCTAATCATCATTACTTTTTCCATAGTGGATACATGTATGGATTCCACATGTCTTTCATGATGTATACAAGCTAAAAAAAAACGTGTTGCCGAATGTAAGATCATAATGTATTTTATATGCATAGAACTCGGAGGTGCGATTGGAACGCTGAGGTGCGACGTTCACGCTGAAGTGCAATGACCTGTTCGCGGATGCGCGATGTTTGATATTACGTGTGATGGCTAGTTTAAAATCTACAAATGTTCCATTATTAGGTCTATGGGATGAAGATTTGTTTAATAGTTATTATGTAGATGTGCATTCATTATTGTCCATGCATGTCATTATTAAATAATTTGGCAGATTTGTTGTTTATAAGTTATTGTTTTGCATATGCATGATTTATTTTCTTATTTTACGTTTGACAAACTAGAATCAATAAGTTATTCTGAAAAATGGAAGTCCATTTAACCAAAATCCTGGTGGGCTCGGCGACCAAGTTGTCTTAGTAGTTCTACTACTGTAATGACTGGGCAGTCAACACTGAGGTTATGAGTACAACCCTTCTGGTGCGGTTGCACTCGACTCCAATCTTAAATGACAAGGATTGTCATTTTATTCTACTGAAGGTCGGTGTTTGTTCTTCGGGCACTCCGGCTTCCTCTACCCATACAACTGCCCGCCTCAAAATAGCTCAAAAAGAGGTGCTTATAAGTGGCGTTGAAACACCAAGAAGCAATCGAAAATCTCCAATTTTACCGACATGATACTTTCGACATCCGATGGACAACATAAGATTCTTGAAAAGAAAGATCATACACAGTGCTCTATTTTTGGGGGAGTTATACTCACATACAAAAAAAATACATCGCCTTGAATATTCGTAGATTTCTTCATATTTTCATTTTGTAAGCACGGACTACACCTGTATTGCAATCTTTATATCAATTACATGCATTCCAAAGTGAGAAACAAATGATAACAAATAGCTATTATTATGATCAATAAATATTTTTGATAACACATATTCGTAATCAGTATCCAATCCTCGCCGAGTCAACCACTTGCAATTAAACTTTTCAATTCAATATACAAATATTTTTAACTTCTGAATATTTCCATCCATATCAACAGGAACGGTTTTAAATATACATATGTCAAATCAAAATTGTGCATATTCATCAGCAAAATGTTCACAACCAAAGGTGTACCTTTTTTTTTTTCTTGTCACATTTTTATGACGCGGAATTAGGATCATAAATATCTAATATAGCATATGCTATTTTATATTTCAGCATATGCTAAATTTAAGTATAATTCTACAAAAAAATCCAGATTTTTTTCAATCAGCTCTGGATCTTTTAACGAAAATATTACAGTAAAAAATAAGTTAGTTTTATTGAAATCTCCAAGCGGTCGATACATTATTTGATTGCCATTCAACACAAGGATTGGGTAATGATTAAGGATATGCATTATCAAAAATATTTATTACTAACTGTAACAATTGTTTTATTATTTTATTTTTCTCACTTTGGGAATTGCGTTTTATTGATATGGAATAGATTAAACCAAGATGATTTCGTGCTTTCAAATTGTCTTTCAAGAGTAGCCTTCATTCGGTGCGACCATTATAATGTTGAAAAAAACTTCAATAAAAAAGTATTATAAACGGTACCAATATTACTGCGCAAGATGCGTATTTCGACCATAATTGTCTTTTTCGGTGTATTTCTGAAATTAATTCTTACATACTTTTGATTTTCTTAACCCTGTACATTGTAAGCTAATATTGCCCATGTGAAATTTTAAAATTGTTTGAATATACATTGAACGACAAATATATGTGAGGTATAAAATATTACTGACGTCAGACACGCGAATCAATGAATGTGTTTGTAGATGTTTTTGTGTTCTGTTAAATTGTTCCTTTCAAAATTGTTACACGATGATGACTGCTGTACCCATATTTTGACTATTTTATTTATTATGTCTGTTTAGTTCACGCATCATTGTAAATATAACAGAATTTGATGAGACTGTCATCAAAGTGAGAGGTTTAGCGCTATCAAACCAGGTTTAATCCACCATTTTCTACATTTGAAAATGCCTGTACCAAGTCAGCATTATGACAGTTCTTGTCCATTCTTTTTTATGTGTTTTGTTATTTGATTTTACCATGTGATTATGGACTTTCCGATTAGATTTTCCTCCAAGTTCAGTATTTCAGTATTTTTGTGATTTCACTTTTCATTAAACATGTTTTAAAAACCAAAACTTATACAACTATTTAAGAGCTGATTATACCAATAAGGATCCGAAGTAACGCCATGTTGAATGTCGACCTTTTAAGATATATAAAATTTAGCTAACTTCATAAAAAAAGGTTTTACAATAAAATGTAAAACTAAGAATACAAAAGGCAAATGTATCAAAGAGACAACAACCGGACCAAAGAGCAAAACATATCTAAAAGTTAACAATTGGTCTAAACACAGAAAAAATCATGCATCCGCGTATTGATTCATTAAGATGAACATCCTTCACAAAAAAAATTGATAAAATCTCATAAAAGAAGTAGACATAATGATTTTTTATTTCAAAATAAAAGCTGCCTTTTTAACGGTTATATCCTACGTATCATCATCGATGCTGTCTTCATTGACTGATTTCTCCTCCAGAGCCACCAACGCACGCCTTTTATGTCCTTTCTATTTCCGATATACAGTCCGTTTAGATTACTATGATGACAGTTATTATACCACCAAGCTCCTTCATACATTTCTGCACAATTAAGAGAATCACTGCTGTCATTATCTTTATCTTTCGTCGTGAAAGGTTGCTTGTTATGGAAATTGAGAGAATCGCCTATGTTTGTATAAAAATCGAAAATGTTAAATCGACATTGATATAAAAATAAAACAGACAGCATTAAACTGCAGTTTGATTTATATGATTGATGTTTCGACATATTGACTCCAAAAAAACTTTTAAATACTTTTATACTCAAAAATTGGTAAATAAATGTGCGTTAAATATAAGCATATGTTAGCATTATGATAATTTCATGACCGAGCATCTAATTGGTCGGTGCCTATAGAGTCCGTCATTCTCAAATCAAACAGTTGTCATTGCTTTGTTTATTATTCCTGATATTTGTCAGGGTTCGAAAATTATTGCATGACTTATTAATGTGGAATTACAAATCGAGTTTGTGTTTTGTTTCTGTTGATCGGTTTTGTCAGTTTAAAGGTCCATAGACTTTTACGAACGTGGTACTTTTTTCGGACTTTTCTGTAACACTACAGATCTGGCGATAATTTGTGGTACCTGCATGTTTACTGAAAACTTACAGACCGAGTTAGACTAAGTGCGATAATGCAGAAGACGGTACCACTAATGTTGTACCGGCTCACCTTGTTTATATCGTAAATATAACTTACAATAGATATAGAAAGATGTGATGTGAGTGCCAAAAAGAGAACTCTCCATCCAAATAACAATTTATTAAGGTAAACTATTATAGGTACAATGTTCTTTTTGTTGCAAAAATAATGTAACAAAATTAAAAAGTATTTTTTCAAGTGGTTTTCTACTATAATGTGAAAAAACGAATATAAGTACAGTCTTGTTATATCAGATTTTTTAAACCTAAAAGACGAGTAAAATTGCGAAAAATATTTCATCTTACATTTGCTCTCTATATATTGCAGCAATATGTGAATTAAAGTGTCATAGATATAGGAAGATGTGGTGTGAGTGCCATTGAGACAACCCTCCATCCAAATAACAATTTAAAAAAGTAAACCATTATAGGTCAATGTACTGCCTTCAACACGGAAGAATCCTGGCTCACACCGAACAACAAGCTATAAAGGGCCCCAAAATTACTAGTGTAAAACCTTTCAAACGGGAAAACCAACGGTATAATCTATATATAAAAAAAAAATCGAGAAACGAGAAACATGTATAAATTACATAAACAAACGACAACTACTGTACATCAGATTCCTGACTTAGGACAGGTGCAAACATTTGCAGCGGGATTAAACGGGGGATTAAACGTTTTAATGGTACCAAACCTTCTTCTTTTTTCTGAAACAATAGCATAACATCACAACATATAAAAACACATACACTGATTCAGTCATTGTTAAAAGAAGATTTTACTTTGAAATAACACTTTGGAATCATTCAAGTTCATTGTCCCATTAATCATTGAAAAAATGTAAATATTACCTGCGGTTCCGCTGTAGCCATTAACGGTCAGTGTGTAGTTGGTTGACTGGTCGCCAATGTTGAAGGTAGAGTATTTTGCGTACGCCTTATCACCATTAAAATCCTCCAGATCTACCCGGAGTTCATAACTTCCTTGAGATGTCAAATCATGAAGTTTATCATTACCTATAAACGAAAAATCAAATCACAGAAAAAAAGAAATCAAATATATGTATCCGTGTTGAAGGCCGTACATTGACCTATAATAGTTTACTTTTTTAAATTGTTATTTGGATGGAGAGTTGTCTCATTGGCACTCACACCACATCTTCCTATATCTATATATATAAACATTTTAATCATTGTTCTCCACTAAATGCAAATCGGGAAGTGTTTTCTTATTTGATTTCGTGGATGATCAAAACAAAGCATACAAAGTAAAAACACATATTAGACATTAAGTCGAACATAATTAAAATGTACCCGGGTTTTTGCATTCGTTCTTTTATAACCGCATACATTTAAAAAAAATTTTTTTTTACTATTTGGGGTATAAACAATTCTTCTTCTGTGTGTAACTTCATCAAATCTAAATAAAACATTTAAATACTAGTAGTGTTGTATATTAAAGTTCGTGATTTGCAAAATATAGGTTCGCACTCTAAATACTCCCCACATATGCTTCCTCTTTTTTTACCTTAACTATTTTTTTGTTTAAAACCAAGAAAGTAATCAACATATAAAATAAAACGATCACAATAAATAAAAAGTTATTTATTTTTGTTACAGACACAGTATTGGATGTTACAGCTAATTATAATGTATTGAACTGTTTCGGTGGTCTTCTTTTTTGGAAGTTAATTTATAAAACAGCACATTAAAATATTGATATGCGTGTCGACACAGCAGAATTCATAACTATATCCCATTGACTTGTTCTCGTCCTTAGATGATTGTAATACTTGCCACTGGTATTTACAAATTCAATCTATTATTTCATACTTTCAACTAATGTCACACATACATGTTTATGCACTTATCTGTTCTGTTAACAGTTAGCAATACGAATGACATTTTCGATTCATTCTAGTTAGCCGTAAACATTGTTCATAGTTTGTTAACCTTACATAAATTATTCAAACTACTGACCTAACCAAAATTCAGTTTTGACATCACCAAAACCTTTCACATACTCTAACCAGCCGCGATAAAAATCTACTTTACCATCTTGTCTGCGCTGAAAAACCTAAGTTATTAAATGTTAACACTAACTTATATGAATAAGAAATATATATATATATATATATTATATGAAACATAAAGTATTTTGTCTGGTAGTACGATAAATTTTTGAATATAGTTTAAAAGTCAGAAGATTATAAGAAGAACGTGTCACATATGCATTTGTGCATTAAATATGTCTGTGTCATTTTGGTCTCTTGTGGACAGTTGTCCCATTGGCAATCACACCACATCTTTTTTATATATATAACGATATGAGCCTCAATTCAGTGATTATTGTATGGACAAATGTATCTGCTGATGATCATTAAAAACGTTTAATACCATAGAAAAATGATTTAAAAAATGATCAATGTTGAGGAGTTGATTGACAAAGTATATAGTATACTGTGGGGTATTGTAACATAAGATTTTAAATGACGTTTTTTATTAAAGCAGTCACTTCTTCGTCGTTTGTCCTTCTTTGCAAATTGAGAATTGTATGATCAATAAGACGGTTGATAAATTGGTGTCATCCAAATTACTTGCAGATATCAATTATCAGAACACTATTAAAATATGACTAGCTAAATGGTTGGGATATTGTCCTCAGGAGAGAAACATCTATATTTCTCAAAATGCAAAGAAGGACATTCAGAAAACTATTTCCATTCCAAATTAACATCCATATAATTCAAATCACATAATCAAAAGTGAATATAACAAACTACACTATCAATGCTAACTTCAGGACACATATTTGATCTGATTAATTTAATCAAACTGTTAAAGAAGAGACATACAAAGACTGGTCTACTCAGTTGGTATTGCACATTATACATGAAAACATTTCAGAACTTGCAAGTTTAGTGAATAAACATATAGAAGCACTTAAGCTACAATCGATCTAAACTAAAAAAATAATAACAATGATAGGAGCTTGGCTTTTTAGTGTTTTTATTCAAGCGACACTGATCAGATTTTGTTTTAGACGTCTGGCGTATAAATTATAAGCCTCGTATTCTTAATGAGTTTTATTCTGTTCCGTGTCTAATCTGCAAATCCAGTTTTAGTTAAATATACTTAGGTATCAATTAAAACAGAGGATGTTTGCTAAGAGACATGATTATTTAACACCAGAAATAGCTAAGGAAAACTTAAAATGTATTCTGTTTATTTACTATTATGTTCACTTATATATAGGTTTTAAAGGCCAGAAACATATAATTCATTTGTAATGTTATCTGAGAACAGAATGTTTTATGCACATCGAGAAGATATTCTTTCAAAACTCGGAAATAGTGACCTCTTTTCAATCAGGATGTTTCATTAAAAATTTCTAGTACCGAAAACAGGTTGCCAATATGGGAACGTCGTCAGTAATTTTAGTCTTTGGATATTTTGTGTGTATAGTAACATATTTGTGAGTTTTTGTTTGTTGCCGTTGTTTTGTAGTGACTGTGTTTGGCAGTGTGTCCTGTTTTCGCTGTAGCATTTGTGTCTACTCAGCATTGCCTTTCAACCGAAATAAAAAAAATGATTGTCTCATAACAGGCCGTACGGTGATATATAGTTGTTAATTACGGTGTCATTTGGTCTCTTGTGGAGAATTGTCTCATTGGCAATCATACCACATCTTCTTTTTTTTATATCAACAGTTTTTTTACGTTCAAACATAGTGTTTACTCAGAGTAGCTTTACTATTTTTTTTTAATCTGTTACCTTGTGAATAATTTTAGATAATCGAGTTTGTTGGAAATATTTAAAATGCAAATGAATAAAACAAATTACTTCACAAATGAAATTGAAAACAATTAAATGTCAACTAGAGAAAGTGTTACCGTCCATCCTCCTCCGTCAGTCTCCATATCACAGTACACGTTGAATCCAGCTGTACATGTACCCTTCGGGAATATTTTGAACACTCCACTCCTGAAATGTTTTATAACCAAGTCGGAGCAGTCACAGTGATTATGTGCTGAAATTTGTGTAGAATTAAAACGATTAATTTAAAATGTCAAAGATTCAAAGAAGTTAAGTAAAGACATAAATTTACAAAAAATGTTAAACTGAAGGGTTAAGCTGAATATTAATGTCGTCTTTCATAATTTTAAATTAACCGAAAACAAGTCTATTGTACTGAAAAACGAACTTGTACATATTGTCTGATCTAAATATCTTCCGTGTACATGTTACTATTTTGTACATGATATTACTTTTACACACACTTTGTACGAGTAATAAATTGTACGATGAATTTGCATTGCTGTTAGACATGTCGGATAGCAATGCAACTTTATAGTCGACAAAACAGTAACATTTGGAAAACAAGTGAAATGTCGTAGAATACCTGCAAAAATAGTCCAATCATTTAATTTAATAATCTGGCTTTTTGTTTTAAGTTTAGAAAAAGTAATGTCCAGAGAAAAATAAACGTCACAACAACAAATAAATAGTTCAATGTCGATTAAGCAATTACCGTTCATAAGAATATAATAAATTGAGTTACCAGATAAAGTATCAGTGGAATTCTGTTTCATATCATCAAAATAGTCTTCAATTTCCTTTTTAATGTTTTGTTCTGCAGTTCTACTGGCTGTAAATAAAGGCAACAGTATTCATAAATCAATTAAACAAAAACAAATCCGGGTTCTAATCCAAAAAAGAGAGAAGCTTATAAACTATAAATTTCAAATGAAAACAACGGAACAACATAAATATTGAAATGTTACAATAATATACGCCAACCTTTATAGAAACTTTTTTTTAATAACAATTGTCGTATTCCTGACTTCATACAGGACATTTTTGGATGTATAAATATCGAGACATATCTAATAGCAATGCGAATTTATACTCGGCAAAAAAGTTACATTCGGGAATAGGTAACGTTCGGTTAAATATGGAATTATTATGTTTTTTTAAATTTTGTCATTCCAAATATATTCACTTTTTGGAATTTTGGATCCTCAATGCTCTTCAACTTGTACTTGTTTGGCTTAATAAATAATTTGATATGAGCGTCACTGATGAGTCTAATGTAGACGAAACGCGCGTCTGGCGTACTAAATTATAATCCTGGTACCTATAAAACAAATGAAATGTTGTATAATACCTGCAAAAATGGTCCAATCATATAAATTTGCAATAATTTGGGTTTTCGTTTGAAGTTTAAAAATAAGTAATGTCCAGAGAAAAAAGAAACAATGTCGCAACAAGAAATAAATGGACAAATGGTGATTATGTAATTACCGTTAATAAGAATATAATAAAACAAGTTACCTTCAGATACAGCATTAGTGGATTTCTGTTTCATATCATTTAAATCGTCTTTAATTTCCTTTTGAATGTTTTCTTTTGTAGTTCTACTGGCTGTAAATGAAGGCAACAGTGGTCATAAATCGATCAAACAAACACTAATCCAGGTCCTAATCCAAAATTGAATGAAGCATAAAAAGTATAAAAAGAAAACAACGGAACAATAGAAATACTGAACTGTTACAATAACAAACGGCAACATTTATAGAAATTGACTTTTTAATAACAACTGTCGTATTCCTGACTTGATACAGGACATTTTGAGAAAAATTATAGGTTAAACGAGGTTTTATGGCAAGTACAAATAAACGAAATATAATATAAACAACAGTATAACAACTGACCACACCTCCTATGAGTTTACTACAGTAAACCAGTACAATCGAATTATGAATTTTGCGTCAAACGAATGTTTCAACGCCACAAAACGTGATATATGTTTGGGAATATTTTTTTAGCACATGTAAATTTCTAGCAATAGATTATCAAATTAGGATTCAGTTTGTTATTGTGTACCATTACAAGAATAATGATATAGAATTGTGACGAAACGATTTGTTTATTTGTATTTTCAAACCATATCGGTTTTTCTTCTAAATCATAACTTTATAAAACAAGTTAACTCTATATGTATACTTGCTTGAAAAAAAAATCATATACATATAAAAGCAAAAGCCAAATAATTATCTAAACTTTTTCATACATGTAGAAAATGCAAATAGAATTTATACCACAAACGATCAGACATAACACAACATCCGACAATGCTTACAAAGTAAATATCACACCTAAATAAATGAATGTTACCTGTACACATATCGAAACATGTCTAATAGCAATGCAAATTTATACTCGGCAAAACAGTAACATTTGGTAAAAGGTAACGTTCGGTTCAATAAGGATTATAATGTCTTTTAAATGGATTGTGTCTTTCCAAATTTGTTGAAAACAAATGAAATGTCGTAGAATTCACCTTCAAAAATATTTCAATCATTTAAATTAGCAATATTTTGGGGTTTTGTTTTAAGTTTTTAAAAAAGTAATGTCCAGAAAAAAAAAACATCACAATAAGAAATAAATGGTTCAATGGTGATTATGTAATTACCGCTAATAAGAATATAATAAATGCCGTTACCTTCAGATATAGCATCAGTGGAATTCTGTTTCATATTTTTGAAATAGTCTTTAATTTCCTTTTTAACGTTTTCTTCTGTAGTTCTACTGGCTGTAAATAAAGGCAACAGCAGTAAACAAAACAAATTTTGGTCTCTATCCAATACCGAGGGAAGCATATAAACTATAGGAGGAAAACAACGGAACAACATAAATAATGACCTGTTACAATAACAAACGGCAACCCTTATATATACGGACAATTTGATAACAAATGCTTTATTCCTGACTTGATACAGGACATTTTGAGAAAAAATATAGGTTAAACCCTTACATTACACTAATATTAATATAGAACTATGACAGTAACGTTGTATTTATTTGTATTTTTAAACCGAGTCGTTTCTCTCCTAAATCAAAAGTGTATAAAACAAGTAAATTCTATATATATACTTGCTTAAAACTAATATACATATAAATGCAATAGCTGAATGATTATCCTGAATTTTACATACATATAGAAAATAAAAATAGAATTTATACCACAAACGATAAGACATAACACAATATCCGATAATGCTTAAAAAGAAATATCATAACTAAATTCATAAATGTTGGATTTATAAATATCGAAACATGTCTAATAGCAATGAGAGTTTATATTCGGCAAAACAGTTCGGGAAAAGGTAACGTTCGGTTAAATATGGATGTTTTTTAAATGAATTTTGTCATTCCAAATTCGTTTAAAACAAATGAAATGCTGTAGAATACCTGTAAAAATATTTTTTTTTATTTTTGTTTGAAGTTTAAAAAAAAGTAATGTCCAAAGAAAAAAGAAACATTGTCGCAACAAGAAAAACATGGTGCCATGTCGATTGTGTAATTACCGCTTATAAGAATATAATAAATGCAGTTACCTTCAGATATAGCATCAGCGGATTTCTGTTTCATATCATTAAAATAGTCTTTAATTTCCTTTTGAATGTTTTCTTTTGCAGTTCTACTGGCTGTAAATAAAGACAACAGTGATAAACCGATAAAACGAAAACAAATCCGGGTCCCTTACCAAAATCGAGGGAAGCATTTAAACTTTTAGAGGAAAACGACGGAACAACAGAAATACTGAACTGTTACAAAAACAAAAGTAAACATACATAGATTAGATACCAGCTGCCTACTCCAGTCTTAGATTTTATGGCAAGTAGAAATAAACGCAATACAGTATATACCACAGTATAACAACTGACAGCAACTTCAATGAATTATGACGGTATACCAGTACAGTACAATCGAATTATGAATTGTGCATCAAACGAAAGTATCAACGCCACAAAACGTGACATATTTTTGGGACGCTTATTTTAGCACAGATAAATGTCTTTAAATAGAATATAGAATTGGATTGAATTTACTATTGCGAAATTATACTGGGCAAAACAGTAATATTCCGGAATAGATCTCGTTCGGTTATTAGCAGACCAGACGACGTAGATTCTAAAAAGTAAAATCACAAAACATACTGATCTCCGAGGAAAATTCAAAAAGTGTCTGATCAATTGGCAAAATCAAAAGCTCAACACATCAAATGAATGGATAACAGATGTCATATTCCTGACTTTGTACAGGTATTTTCTCATGTAGAAAATGGTGGATTGAACCTAGTCTTAAAGCTTGCTAAACCTCTCACTTGTATTACAGTTGCATCAAATTCAATTGTATTGACAACGATGCGTGAACAAAAAAAAACAGACAAAATAGGTAAAAATGTCAAAAGTAAATGTACAGCAGACAAAATTGTGTTATCATCTCAATCACTATAAAAACAAACAGATGTAACTAAGAAACACAAAAAGGCATACACATAAAATTTAACAAACTCATTTTGCATTTTTCTTATACGATTTTATTTATCTTTGTAGAATCATCCCATTCAGATTTGAGAGAATTTAAATACTGATGAACCCCATTCTAACCGTGCTAAAAATGTCGTTAGTTCGTTTAGACACAGATACATCGTATTGTTCAACAAATTCGTGATGATGTTAGTTTTAATCTTTCTACCTCAGAAGTCTGTTAGAGCAGTTTCTGTGCAAAGAACACACCTCTGTATACGAAGTCCGTATAGTGTGAACATGCACGAGCAAAAATTATCAACTGATATATGTTAACACCATACGATGGGGTAAAGGGTGTATTACTGATGAGAAAAGGGAAATTGATAAATTGATGATAAATGGGAAGTAGAAATCATCTCCTTTGTCATAGATATTAGTATGAAGTCGTCAATTTGTGTCAATATTGAGGAAGATATTAAGGCTGGATGAAGTGCTTCTAATATCAGTAGTAACCTTCATTTCAAGCTAACTGGAATATATTGGATGTAAATACTAAATGTAATTTGAAGTATTCGTTGATAGAACACCATTAACATATCTGAAAATAAAATTTAAGAATTTCTCAAAGTGCTTTTTTTGGCTGTAAAATGGTTCTCAATAAATTCTACTAAATATGATTGCTAACTAAACCTGCCAGTATAAGTTCAAAATAAATACTCATTGGATATTACCGACTGTCTGTTGAAATATCCAGACTCTAACATATTTATATTGTCGATCAAAGTGCGAGTCGGAAACACGATTGGTTTGCTTGACCAGATAAAATGCGGTAATGTCTTCTCTATTCTTCTTATATTCATCGTCGTTCATAAGCGCAGTGTTGCATTATATTCAAACTTATGCAATAATATCAGACTTAAAAAACAATCAACGTCGAAACCTGAAAATTATAAAAACGATTATAGTCCCCTAGTTCATGAAGGAAGTTCTAGCTTCCAACTTTGTACACAGGATAAGGGTTTGTTTGTTCATGGTCCTTGTATTGCGGCATGATTTATCAAATTTTAGAAACATTACTTTATTGCTTTTTTTTTTCATTTTAATTGCAGATGAAAATGATGTTAGGAAAAATAAAAGCAAAACCAGAGGTCAATTTAGATAGCCTAAAGACGGACGAGGATAAATCTTTTGAAAAGAGAAATTCATGAAAGCGACAAAAACAAGACTTACAACGAGCATAATCAACTTATTGAATTAGTCCTTAAAAAGAGACAACCAAAAAACATGAGAAAAATGGCTGTGATATAAGTATTGGAAGTGTTAAAACTCAATTTGAAAGTGATTTATTTTCCTCAAGAAACCATGGCAATGGGTGGCAAAATTATTGTATTGGAAGGTGACTCTTTTAAAATGTATTTTTCTAATTGTCATTTGTTTTTTGGTTGTATTTTTGTTTACACGATGAAAACAATTGGGGTAATTATTTTTTTCTTTTTATTTCAGTGATTGAACTATCATTTTCCTGTAAGAATCAGTTATGCTACCCTTAGCTGTCCGATATTTTTAAGAAAGAGGAGGTATTCTTAAAAATATTGGACAGCTAAAGGTAACATAATGGTTTCTTACAGGTAAATGACAGTCCAGTCACTGAAACAAAGAACGGGTAAAACAATAGAATGACGACACAGCAATGTTTTAATCTATGATATTTTGTGAGACAAATTCTAACATACAAACATAATATTATTGGAGTGTAAATTCTTCTACAATTCAATAGAAAGCCATTAAAAATCACAAAATTACCTACTTGTTACAATGTACCTTAAATATTGTGATTACAAGAATAGTTCAAAACATACCGTTTTTTTCACGCGTACAATTTGGTTTATATGTTTTTTTAAGATATAATGTGATTCAAAGTTTATTGAAAACAAATAAAATATTTTAGAAGGAATTTTCAAATATAGTTGCAACCATTTAGAATTGGGATAATTTGTTTTGGAATAAATTTAAAATAATAATGTCCCAACAAGAAATGAATGGTTGGTGCGAAAGCAATTACCATATATATATAGGAAATATAACAAATGCAGTTACCTTTAGAAATAGCATCATAGGAATTATGTTTCATGTCATCAAAATAATCTTTAATTTCCTGTCTAATGTTCACTGTTAAATTTCCTTTCATACTTGCAATGTATTGTTTCACATCCTCATCTATTTCTAATGACAGCAAAACCTCCTCTAACTTCATTTTAACCAAATTTGACATTTTTATTTCGAGAGCGTCTGAGATATATTCCATGATGCGCTTGTTTACTTTTGTCATGTCGAACATTGCAAGTAAAGGGACATTTTGGTTATCGACCACAGGAGTTTCTACCATATCATCTCTAGTACTGGTTGATATAACTCCTGTATGTAGTACGGAACAAATTAACCCCATAAAAATCAAATACTTCCCCATGTTCAGTAAACTGACTGTCAACTGTATTGGCCAAGGTTTTCTTTGACTTTGAATTAGATATACTAGTTCGTGTGGAAAAACTTCGAGATAAGCAAAAAAATAACTTACAATGATCTCTTGAAAATATGACAAGACATACGTTACTTATATTTCCTTTGATGTTTTAGGATTATTCTTGATACTTAACATGCCTCTTACGGATGAAATGCATTCTCAACATGATCAAAGTAATTCATGATAGATAAAGTAAAGTATAATGGCGTTTAAGTAGAATACATAATTAATAAAAGAGCGTTTGGTGAATATGAATTGACAAAAACATTCAGAAAGTATATGGTCACTTGAGACATACCGCATTGTTTCTGTTTAATATGTCTACTCTGTAGAAATTACCTGTTAAATTACCAGAACTACGTCGACGTACTTTTTTTTCTACTTTTATGTCTATACTTTAAAACATTTTCATGAACCCAATTTTTGTTGACGTGAAGTATTTTACACATGCAGACTATTTGAGGTTATATATCTTTTTTTGTTGTTGCCTTAAGTCTGTTTTTACGTGCCTTAAGTCTGTTTTTACGTGCCTTAAGTCTGTTTTTACGTTTTACCAAATCAAGTCGACATGATGTTCTCTAGTGTTTTTTCCTCTTGCTAATGTTTTACTGTTGGTAGTATTATAAGCAACATCAAACACGCAATTCACAATTGTCTGATTAAATCTAATTACTTCATTGAATTCTGTTTATGGGATCCGCTAGCTCCGCGCATAACAATGCTGCTGTAACATATGTTATTTTCCAGCTTTTTGTTTTGTTTCTGACATTAAACGGCCATCCATTTTTTTTAAGTGTAGGATATATTTTGTAATGTCTTGACACTTTTATTTTAGGTTACTTAATATATAAAAAAGAAGATGTGGTATGATTTCCAATGAGACAACTCTAAACACGAGACAAAATGTCAAAGAAATGAACAGCAATAGGTCACCGTACGGCAACTAACAATGAGCAAAGATCATGACGCATGTATTAACACAGTTTGACGCAAGTTAAAACGGTACGATTCCGAATAGTTAATTACTTATACGTCAGTTGGTCCCTGATAAATGGCTGTTTTAATTGAAATATTTCCACAATATTTCAAAATCTTTCACTGAAAATCGTGAGCAGATTGCATGAAAGTAAATATAATCCTACTTTCAAAGTTTCACGAGCGCATTACAACAAATGACTCTGTTCGACGATACATACTGACAAAAAGAAATCCTAAGTAAAAACAAATAGTGGGGACACAAATGTAATCACATAAAGGGGTATTTCTGAAAACATCAGTGTACAAAAAATATTTAGAAAAACAATATATTTTTTTTAAAACAATAACTTTTCAAAGTTTCATGTGTATTTTAAATAAAGCGTCACACTCTCAATATTAGGTAAAAAAGCGAGACTGCATTTGGTGTTTTTTTTAAAGTTGAACGTATTCTGTATTATTTCTGAAAGAGTATACACAATAGTCATTCAATAATTATATTTTACTAAATCATGTATGTATACAGTTAAACTTTGAATATGTTCTGGACCATATGAGTATTTGGACCATACGCGTATGGTCAGGACCATATGCATATACTCGTGTGGTTATTAATGGGCCGGACCATATGAGTATTTAGACCATTTAGGTATTTTTTTTCAAATTACATTATAAACGTTTCAATACTACAAAAACTTTATAAAAAAAACAATGATAGTTACATGACAGTTTGTTAATTTCATAATTCAAAAATTACGTAAACATTAGATATTGATGCCATAGTTAGTTTTCATCGCTAGCATTTTTGCATGTAGGCTTGGGGTGACATTTACTACCGCACGGTATCATGGCTTTTTTTGCATTTGCGAGTCTTGGTAGTGCACGATCCTTTTCAGTTACACCTTTTGTTTGCGAGTGAAAAAGCTAGCCTTTTTGCAGATGCGTACAGTGATACCGAGGTCTTTTGCCATTCTAATTTCTACGGTATTTTTAAGAAGCTCTTACTAATTTTTCTTTACAATATTTGTGTTTAAACATATTTATAACTATCTAGTAAAGATAAAAAAAACTTTGAGCAAATTCTGGTATTTAAATCCAATATGTTACGGAATAAATGGGACTGCAAATATAAGTTTATGGTTTGAGACTGATTTGGACGGAGTAAAACATTGACATCAAAATGTTACTTATAAATTTTACCACTGTGTCGAGTGTGGTTCAATATTTATCGAGACAGCTCAAGTTTCATATCTCAAACGCGAGTCACGCCGAGAGCTTTGATTATTCAAAATGATTAACTGTCGTGAGTGGATGAATTCCGTATTGCAAAAGATCGATGGTGAAATATGTTTCTCCTATCTATAATACTAAAATAACGAGGTCCAATTTGTCAGCTGTCATCACGTAAAAACGACGAATCAAAGAATTCAACTTTATATATAACTAATATAGTACTAAGGGGTAGATTAAAAATTACACCACTCCAGGCCCTTTTGTTTTCCAAGTAATTAATATTGCCAATAATTAAGAAGTTCCGTGTCGAGTCCGATACCGATAACAATAGTATATTCACCTTTTACCTATTACCTTATCTGTACGTTCCGCATCTGACAGGCGCACCACCAAACGGTGTATTTAGGATTATGCTATATACACGGGTCATAATCACAGGGTTGACACTACTAAATTCGATCACTCATTGTCAAATTGTTACTTATTGTAGTATTTTAATCAGTAAGACTTTCTAAGATAACAATACGAATACTAAAAATCTGGACTAAAAATAAGGCGTATAGGTACAGTTTTCAATTTGTTAGCGGGCATGACGTAAAACAGCGAATCAAAGAATTCAACTTTATTTATAACTAATATAGGACAATGCTGTTGATTAAAAAATACTCCATTCCAGAACCTTTTGTTTTCCAAATAATTAATATTACCAATAATTGATAAGTTCCAGTTCGACAGAAAGATTTAAAAGCAGAGAAAACTGTGTATCTTATAATCAGCATGACTATCAGATGACAATAATAATACTGAAATAAGGCTTGCGCATAGTTATATACTTTAATTCAGTCACGGACCCGCGATATCACGGGTGTGTTCTAGTACCTTCTAAAACTTCCTGACTATTGCAGGCTTTGGATCACACACTTTAGGTGTTCAAATCTGCGTCTGCCTATCGAAACAGGCAGATGGCAAAATATCCCGAGGCATGATAGAATATGTACTTTGTGTAAGAGTAATATTGGTGATGAATTTCATTTGTTATTTAAATGTACTTATCAAAATATTGTTGTATTAAGGGAAAAGTTTCTACTAAGCTACTACACAGTAAATCCTAATTATAAAAAAAGGAAGGTCTTCTTTCAATATGTAATGTACAACTGTATAAACGACTTTCTGTATTTATCAAAAACATTGCCAATATGTTCTGAAAATGTTAAAAAACAATAGTTGTATGTTATTGTTATATATCTTTATGCTATATCTATATCATTGATACCACATAATTACTTCGTCATGTTTATATAATGATATTATGTATGACCTCATGTTACACATGTATCTGTGTCTGAGTGTTCAAATAAAATCTTGAAATCTTGGAAAGGTCGACTTGTCGACCACAGGAATTTGTTTCTATCCATGGGGAGGTCGATTTTCACCGCATTAGCACAAAAAGGCTAGATGTGAGGCGACAGCTATTTCAAATATCATATATATATATATATATATATAAGTTTTAAAAGCAAAAAAAAAAACAGACAGTAAAAAATTGAAATTTTGCAAACTTTTGACTATAACATCTCCGTAAATATACACAGTTTTCTTAAAATATAAACTTTCAAAATCCTCACCGAATAAAAACAAGCCTTCCAGTGTTGGACGGCAAATCCTTGGCATAACGCTCCCTACCAAAGGTCGGACGGGAAAACCTCACTGGGTACACTCAAGCCACCCCCTTTTCCCCCAGTGTCAGACGGAAAAAATCCCACCAGGTACACTTGAATTATTAGTGTCGGACGTCGGACGGAAAAATCATCAAAAGTAACATTCAAGCCACTGGTGTCGGAGTCCGACGTGGATATCCGCTACAGGAACACTCAAGTCCCTCAGTATCGAATGGAAAAATTATCAGCAGGTTCAACATTCCAAAAAGCCGGAGGGGGACTCTAAGCATGTATTACAGCCCAATAGCCGGACGGAAAATCATCAGCACGTACACTCAAGTCCCCCAGTGTCGGACTGATACTGTCTTGCGTGCACGATTATTTTATTAGTTGTTATTGACTTTGAACCAGCTGTCAGTAACTGCAAGTACTCTGAAATCTGTACTCATTGTCTTTCTGTCATAAGGGATGTGATTGAAGTTACCTGCCACGCCCACTCTGTGTTTGTTTTATAGTTTGTCCATATGTTGTACTGTAACACAACTGCTCCAGCTGGTTAGGGGAGGATTGGGCACCTCCTAACAGTTTTAACTCCGCCACATTCTTTATGTGCCTGTCCAATGTAAGTAGCATGTAATTTTGTGGTTATCTGTATTAATATTTTTTTTTTGTTCATTATTTTGTACAAAAATCTGGTCAATAGTTTTACATTTAATCTTTCCATTTGATTGGTCTGTAAAATTGTGTGCTCTTTTTATGTGACGTCATAAGGTTTGGATTTTTGTTTTATGCTTGTGATTTAAAGAATGATTCATCACAAATCTTTATTTCTAAATACTTTGAGATTCAAGTCACAATTTATTAAAAGATAAATAAAATGTCATAAAGGAATGTTTAAAAATAGTTATAACCAATCAAGGAAAATGTGTTTTTGAATAAAGTTTAAAAGAAAATTCCAGAGAAAAACAATGTCCCAAATTGAAAAGAACTAATGATGCTAAGCAATTACCATTTATATAAGAAATATAATAAATGTAGTTACCTTCAGAAAAAGGATAAGTGGAATTATGTTTCATATCATCAAAATAGTTTTCAATTTCCTTCTTAAAGTTCACTGTTCCTTTCATATTTTCGAATGTGTCTGATATATATTCCTTGATACGCTTGTTTACATTTGGCATATCGAACATTGCAAGCAGTGGAACCTTTTAATTATCGACCACAGGAGTTTGTACCATATCATCTCTGGTACTGTTTGGTTTTACTCCTGCAAGTAGTACGGAACAAATTAATCCTATAAAAAGCAAACACTTTTCCATTTTCATTATACTGACTCTCAACTATCTTAGCCAATGTTTTCTCTGACTTTGAATAAGATGTTCTGATTGTTTTCAAACAATTTTTAGATGAATACACAATATCCTACGACGTTATGTAATAAGAAACATAATTTAATTTTTGTATGTAATCTCTCTGGAAAATAACAAGATCTCCAGTACTAATATTATCTTTAACATTTAAAAGATCAAATTTTAAACGAAATATTCTTCTTTCTGAATAAACACATTCTCAGCATAGTTGCATATAGATATCAAAGATTTATGGCGTTAAACTAAGAAATATTATCTTACAAAAAAGTAATTGTTGAAAATAAATTGAAAATAGGAAAAAAAATAAGATATCAAAACCATTCAAAACTATATTATCAAAAAATGATAAAAGCAATGTTTATGTAAAATCGTTTTAAACATACGTAGATAATACTGGTTATACATGCAGAACTAAGTTGACGTACTTTTAAAGTATTTTATATCATTATCTCTTTATTTTAAAACCTTATCTTGTGAACTTAATTTCGGTTAAACGTAAGCTATGTTTGATATACAGACTTTTGCAAGCTATTTGGCTTTGTTCCAATCCTTCTTATTTTGCCTATATAACCATCCAATATATTTCCGAAATAAATGATGTGAAACCCTCCTTCAAAAAAAATATTTGTCTCGTGCTGATGTTAAAATTCATCACGCTTTCAGTATTGTCACGAACAATTTTGTAGACGCAATACACAATATTCTGATTAAACCTGATAATATCATTTAATTCTCTTTATGAAATCTACTAGCTTCACTCATAAAACTACTACTGTATAATATTTGTCTCGCTTGACTGATTCAAAAAATGAGACATACGTATGCTGTTTCCGGCATCGGCAATGGAGAAACTAAAACTCAACCAGCAATGACATCGACCCAGTGGTTGTAAATAAAATCATCATAGATACCGGGATAAATGTTTTTATTTACACCAGACGCGCTTAACAGTTTTATGTTTCCTTTTTGATTTTTCATTTTGTTTTGTACATTAATCGAGCTATCGGTTTTGAATTGTAAAATGCATTTGTGATTCTATCTACGTTGGCTATTATAAATACATTTACGATTGTTTTTTTTTTTTTATTCTTGGGTTGTGTCTGAGCTTTGGTTTCTGCCATTTGATAGTATTTTCGTTTTTCTCCCAAAATAACCCACACTGAATAGTCAAAAGAATGGATGACAAACGCGACTATGCATGATACCTTTAGGACACATTGGCATGACCATTAATTAATTATGGAAGGAAGAGAAGCGACGTACAAAATGATGTCTTCTCATTTAATAGTATAGATTTTGTTTTGTTGACGTACTTGCTCCCAGATATGATCTCTTTGTTTCGGCTCAAAGAGGCATAGCTTGGGAATTTTATCAGTATAAATACTCATGGTAGCGGCGAAATTGAACTATTATAAAGAAGACCCATTTGACAGTAATGTGAGGGGTAGTACATAGTATAATGTTAGTTTAAGATTAAACTCTTAGAAGTTCAGAGCACATAAAGTTTGTATCTCGTGGGATTTTTTTTTAAATAAAAGACAACAAATGGCCAAAATTGTCGGTCGACTCCTGATTGGAGTTATTTCTATTGAATTATGACTTTCACTAAACTTTTAGATTTTTGTCTATTATCTTGAAGACTTTAATAAACTTCAAAAAAACGAAAGTATCAGCAATACGAAATCTTCAAACAAGTCAACAAGGCCGAAATCGTCAAGGGATTCCTTTTTTTGTAGTGCGCGCTATTTAATGACGATATTTACCTTCTTGTTTTTCTTTTTCTTATTTTTACATTGATATTTTAAAAACAAAGAAGATCAATAGACACTTTAAAGAGCAAAGATAATCAACAAATTGGGATATACAGGACCCGGTCAGTTCCACTCTTTGTACTATATCTATTTGTATCAACCAGAGGAGTTTGTAACTGATTTTAATCGTATTAATTCGTGCCTATGTTTCACAACTGTCCAAGGTTAAGGGATGGTTGTAATCCCGGTAACATGTTTGACCCCGCCACATTCTGTAATTGGGTGTCTGTCCAAAATCAGGAGCCTGTAATCCACTGGTTGTCGTTTGTTGGTGTGTTACATACTTATTTTTCGTTCATTTTTGTAAATAAATTTGGTCGTTAGTTTACTTGTATGAATTGTTTTACATTTGTCATTTTCATTTCATTTTTTGTGTTTTGTTTTTTTTTTTTATATCGGGGCCTTTTATGGTATACTATGCTATGTTGGTTGTGCTTATTGTAGAAGGTAGTTCCTTCATAAATTTAATGATTAATAGACGAACTGATATTGAAAATGCTTCCTGGTGTTTCGTACTTTTACTTTTTACCAATATCAAGATTCCGGCGAGAAAATTAGGATATCTATGTAATAGTCCGATTTGGTAAAAAAAACAAATTCTTAGGTTTATACATCAAATCCTTCTTAATAGCACTTTGTTTTTACGGTAATGACTTTTTGAGCTTAGATTTCATGGTTCATGGTTTACATTAATCGAAACTATCAAAGCAAGATTTTAATTCTTTAGCTTTTGTTCATTCATTTTCATTTTTTCTTGGAAACTACATCTGATTCAATGTTTTCGTTGTTACTTTTAATGAGATTTCTCGGACGTAGCGTGTTTATTTAATGATAGACACATTGTATAGCAGGAAAACACGGATGTATGAGTTTTAGTCATGAATTGTATTTTTCCTTTACATTCAATTTGGTATTTGTTTTTTTTTTTTTTTTTTTTTCTCTTTTGTAAGTAGTTTTTCAACTTTTTTGTTTCTGTAGAATTGTATTGTTTGAAAAAATTAATAGCCTATTTGTTGTCTACATGATGTAACACAGCACTTTTACTTTTATTACCAAACCCGATGTAACCCATGTTATAAATATTGTCAGCTAGGAATAGAAGCCCTTTTAAATGTTCAATACACGTACTAAAGTCGCAGACAAATCCGGTCCGGGTGTTAAGTTAAATCATTAGTGTTAAAAGATTCAATTTTCCAACTCTTCGAGGAATCACTTAGTCACTCATTCCTCATCGAAATTTCCGCGCCTAACGGCAAAACCATATGTTCAGCCTATAGTTCGAATTCCCGACCTTCTATATTTTCGACCTATTTAGTTTGGGACTATCAACAAGCCCAGTTGTTACTATCAAAGTAGAACATATATGTTATCAAAAATTTAGCAGCAAAAAAACTTCTTTACTTTTCATACCTGCTTTTATTGCATCACGTTTTCTACTCAATCTCTGAAAAATAAGTAGGATTACAAAAAGACCTAACTCCTAGGTTTATTCTGAAAGTGGGAAATCCATGAAACATTAAAACACCAAATATAAGACTACATTATCCAACGAAACGAATTGAAAACATCTGACTTGTAAGTTAAATGTTACAGCCGTTTTCTCGTTGAAAGAAAATGGTAGACTTAACCTCGTTTTACAGCAAGCTAAATCTCACACTTGCATGAAAGTTGTTAATAGTTCCGTTATATTGACAAAATTGGTTAAACAACCGAAAGGGATATAATTGGCTAATAGGACAATAATCGAGGTTCAGTAGCCAAAATTGTGTACACATAAGTCGTTCCATTAGAAAACCATCGATATAAATTATGTATGATATTAACTACATCAATTTAACTGCATTAGATGTGTAATTCGATAATAAAATTTCTTTTCAGTGATGATTGAGGCCAAATCATTTGAAAAACCAAAACTTATTCGAGCGTTTATGAGCTGATAAAAAATAATAAATGACATTTCAATCGAGAAATCAGAACTGAGGATACATTCCTTGATTTGAATTAGTATTTAGAATTATGTAACAACATATTTCATTCAAACAATTTCCGTAAAACACCAACTATGGGTTGGTTATACCCGCGGGGACAAACAGGTCATCAACAGAAATATAGACCTTTTTAGAAATATTTAAAAATTAAACTAACATCATAAAGTTCGTTTTACAACATCTTTTAAAGTGAACATCACTAGTAAACAAAAAAGCTTATAGTTCACAAAGTAAGTAAAATCGACATAATGATTTCATTTTTTCCAAAATGAAAGCTGTCTTTTTTAGGATCATATCCTACGTATCATCATCGATGTTGTCTTCATTGACTGATATTCCTGCCATTGCATCCAACGCATGCCTTTGACATCATATTTATTTCCCAAATACAGCCCATTCAGATTACTTTCATGACAGTTGTTGTACCACCAAGCTCCTTTGTAAACTTCTGCACAATTCCTCCCGCTATCGCTGTCATTATCTTTATCTTTGGTCGAGAAAGCCTGTTTGTTATGGTACTCGAGAGCATCACCTAATGTTTGTTTAAAATTAAAAAACGTACAATCGACATTGATATAGATTCAAAATAGACAGCATAATACTGCATTTTGATTTATAGATTGGCATTCCTGATGGATGTTTCGACATATTGACTTAAAAAAAGCTTTTAAATATTATTCATACACAAAAAAAGGTAAATAAATGCTTGTTGAATATAAGAATATGTTAACATTATGATAATTTTATGAAAGAGCAGCTAATTGGTCGGCGCATATATGTTGTCCGTCAGTCTGTCATTCTGAAATCAAACAGTTGTAATTGCTTTGTTTATTATTCTTGGTATTGATCAGGGCTCGAACATTATTAAAATTCAGAATATAAATGGGGAATGTGTCAAAGAGACAACAACCCGACCATAGAGCAGACGACAGCAAAATGTCACCAACAGGTCTTCAATGCAGCGAGAATTTCCCGCACCCGGAGGCGTCCGTCAGCTGGCCCCTAAACAAATATATATACTAGTTCAGTGATAATGAACGCCATACTAAACTCCAAATTGTACACAAGAAACTAAAAGTTAAAATAATACAAGACTAACAAAGACCAGAGGCTCCTGACTTGGGACAGGCGCAAAAATGCGGCGGGGTTAAACATGTTTGTGAGATCTCAACCCTCCCCCTATACCTCTAGCCAATGCAGAAAAGTAAACGCATAACAATACGCACATTAAAATCAGTTCAAGAGAAGTCCGAGTCTGATGTCAGAAGATGTAACCAAAGAAAATAAACAAAATGACAATAATACATAAATAACATCAGACTACTAGCAGTTAACTGACATGCCAGCTCCAGACTTCAATTAAACTGATATAAAAATTATGTCTTCATCATATGAATATCAGGCACAATCCTCCTGAACGTATAAGAAGTCTGCATGTTGAGCTATATTTACGAATGATGTCTTTATACCGATGATAAAATTTAGTAAATGTTTTGACTAGTTTGTGATATCGAAAACCCTGGTGTAACAATTTTTCCGTAATACATAAATTTCTCTATTAAAATCTAAAACATTGTTACATACACGAGCGAATCGTGCAAGTTGATATATATAACAACGTAAGATGGTGACAAGGGAACATTACCATCTAAAAATGGATAATTAACGATAGGAAATGAGAAATCATCTCTTTTATCATAAATTTTAGTATTAAGCTTTCCGTTAATGATATAGATATCAAGATCGAGGAAAGGGCAGTGGTCATTGTTAGTATTAGCTTTATTTAAAGTAAGTTCAACAGGATAAATTTCTTTAGTATACATACTGAAGTCGTCATTATTGAGAGCCAAAATATCATCCAAATATCTAAAAGTAATATTAAATTTGTGTATCAGATGTTGTTTCGATGGGTCTTTGCTGATTTTTGTCATCAATTGTAACTCATAGCAATACAAAAACAGGTCCGCAATGAGTGGTGCACAGTTAGTTCTCATTGGAATTCCGATAACCTGACGATATACGGAATCTCCAAAGCGAACAAAAATGTTATCTAGTAAAAATTCAAGGGCAGATATAGTATCAAAGCATGTCCAATTGACATAATTTGTTTGTTTATTGCTACTAAAAAATGACCTAAAATAACATTCGGACTTTTTAAATGCCCATTTAATTAGGTGTGTGATTTTTTTTCTTAATGAGAATGTGAGGCAATGTGGTATATAAGGTAGAAAAATCAAAACTTTGAACAGATTCAAAATCACCAACATAAGCATGAGACAGATTTGTAAAAGCAAATTGCTTGTTTCTGAATCCTTAATATTATTTCATTGTATAATATGTTTAATGTTGATTTATCTGAATAAATATTGTTTAAACTAATTTATCAAGTACTTCCAACGAGTTTTTGACACTCCAAAAGTAATTAATTCCGATATTTTCGAAGGCCTTATTTGAACAATTTATTATCAGGTTTTTGATTGTACCAAGTGTACTGGTAAGAAGAATAGATAATTTAGTAGTGAAACAATGGCTTGAAGACGAAATAAATCTATATTTGTAAGGTGTTTTGTGTATCTTCGGAAGCCAATACACAGTTGGGACTTTCATTGTTTTTGGTTCTGCTTGTAAAGCGGTAGCTAAAAGTTTATGTTTGTTACAGATGTCGTTTTCTGAAAATGGAGTCAGTTGGAATGTTGGTGAATTGGTGATTTCTTTTTGTTGAACCTAAATGTAAAATTTACGTCACACAATAATAATATTATTAGCAGCTTTATCGGCCGGGACAAAAACAAATTCCTTGGCTAGTTCTTTTAGTTTATGTTTGATACGAGAAATAGGTTTATTGTGGTTATTGTTAAAGCCTCGGTCACACCTTACCGGATAGCTCGAACGGACGCCTAAGGATAACTTTTTTTCAATCCGTTCATGTCCGTTAGACGTCTGTTCTTATCCGTTAGACGTCCGTCCATATCCGTTGCATGTCCGTTAAGCGTAGGTTTTACCCGTCGACGTCCGTTCTGTCCGGTGGAAAATTTTGAGCATGTTCAAAACTTTGAACGGACGTCCCACGGATAAAATGTCCGTTGAACGTCCGTTAGGCGTCCGTTTTGTACGGTACTTGTCCGTTTCGTTTCCGTTTTATATCCGTTACTTGTCCGTTATACATCCGTTGAAGGTCTGGAAGATAAATTCTCCAACGGACTTCTACCGGACGTGTAATGGATAAAACGGATGTTGAACGAATGAGAAACGGACTTCCACCGGACGTATAACGGATAAAACGGATGATGAACGGATCTCAAACGGTAAATGCCAATTGAAAATTTCGCATCAGAAATGCCAGTTATTGGTATGTCAGATTTCTTAAGGGTTGTGAATTCTTATTATTCATAAACGATCTTAGGGTAAAGGCACGTCTTCACAATCAAGCAGCTCTTATTCAGGCCAAACACTGCCCTATGGCGGTAATTTGAAGAACAAACCAAAACAAGTTACACAGAAACATTTTGAATATTTATGCGATTAACATGTATTATAATGTCGCCTTTAATTTTTCCATATATCTGGTTCATCCGTTTTATCCGGTACGCTTCCGTTAGGTGTCCGTTTTATGCGGTACTCGTCCGTTGGATGTACGTTCGACATCCGTTCTGTCCGGTACGTATCCGTTTCTCGTACGTTGCATATCCGGTGTGTGTCCGTAAGGCATCCGTTACACGTCCGTTTTATTCGGTCAGTACATCAACAGACTCCCAACGGATAACAATTTTGTCAACGGACAACTTTTATTTTCATCCGTTAGGCGTCCGTTCGTGCTATCCGGTAAGGTGTGACCGAGGCTTAAGAGTAAAATGTTCTTTAAAATGTTGACTACGTATATCAACTATGTTCATCACTGAATTAAAAAAAGAGTCCAAAGATTTTTTGTCAGCTTTTTCCCGTTGTATCCATTTCAAACAGTAAGAAGTACGGAGTGAGTTGTGGATGATATTACGACACTCATTCCAATTAATAATTGACGGGGGGCGATATTAAGATCCTTTACTGAGGAATGATTTTAACTCTCGGTCTTGAACGATGTTATAACATGGGAAATGGGTTCATAAATGTATTCGGAATTACTGCAATTACATGAAGTAGGTGTATTTTCACTGATATTAACATCTTTACACAATTGGCTAAAAAGAAATTGTATGAATTTATAATGAGGACTTACAAATCGGGTTTGTGTTTTGTTTCTGTCGATCGATTTTGTCAGTATAACGGTCTATGGACTTTTTTCATGAAGTTGTATTTTTTCGGACGTTTTTGTAACGCTGAAGATTTGGCGATAATTTGTGGTACCTAAATGTATACAGTTAACTTACAGACCATTAGTGTTGTACTGGCTCATTTTGTTTATACCGTAAATACAACTTACAATGTTCTTTTTCTTGAAAATAACGTAACAAAATTAAAACGTAAATTTTAACTGGTTTTCTTCTATGATGTGAAAAAAGGAAAACAAGCATAGTCATGTTGTATCAATTGTTTAAATATAAAAAAACGAGTCAAATTGCGAAAAATGTATCATTTTATATTTTCTGTCTAGTGATACAATATGAGTATGAAATTGTCCTACACTGATTCAGTGATTGTTAAAAAAAGATCCCTCTTTAAGATAATACTAAGAAATCATTTAAGTTCCTTGTCACATAGTAAATGAAAATAATGTAAATATTACCTGCGGTTCCGCTGTAGCCATTTACAATCAGTATGTAGTTGGTTGACTGGTCGCCAATGTTGAAGGTAGAATACTTGGCATACGCCTTATCTCCACCGAAACCCTCCAGATCTACCCTGAGTTCATAACTTCCTTGAGATGTTAAATCATGAAGATTATCATTACCTATAAAACGAAAAATCAAGTCACAGAAAAAGAGAAAGAGAAATCAAATAAATGTATAATGTATATAGATGAATATTTTAATTAATGTTCTCCCCTAAGTGCAAATCTAGAATTGCTTTCTCTTATTTGCCTTCGTTGATGATCAAAACATGACATACATATAGTAAATACACATATTAAACATTAAGTCGAACATGATTAAAATGTACCCGGGTTTTTGCATCCGGTGTTTTATAACCGTATGTTTGCAGTTTATTTTAGACTATTTTGGTATTAATAATTCTTATGTCTGTAACATCAACAAATCTGAATAAAACATTTGTTTCACTTAGTTATGTATAAACATTCGTAATTTGACGGAATCTAGGTTTGTACTCTATAAATTCCCACCGCATATGCATCATCTTTTTTTTTTTACCTTAAACTATGTCTTGTTTAAAACCAATCAAAAATCCCCTCGTAATCAACATGTAAAAAAAAATCACAATAATAAAAAATTATCAATTTTTTGACAGAAACATTATTAGATGTTACTATGGTGGCTGGTTAAGGCCAATTCCCGTTTTCGCCTTTTCGCCTTCTCGCCTTTCATATTCTATACGGCGAAAACGCGAAAACGCGAAATCGCGAAGTCGAAAATGCGAAAACACAAAGTCGAAAATTGCCTAGTAATAATAAAAATAAAAATAAGAAGAAGAAGAATGATAATAATATCTTTATTTAGAGAGAGTAACTTATTTGAATTACACCAATTTTCAGTAAGGCTCTCTAAATACAATTAGAATTACATTAAAAATAAACAATAAATTTTCAATAATAATGATATATAATATACACTAAATAAAATTTAAAAATACAAAAAGCAATTATGATATGGCAATACAGTACAAATATCATGGTAATGTCAAAAGTACATTGATTTGTAGTTATGTTTAATTTCTGATACTGAATTTGATTTTTTAATTGAATTAGGAAGAGCATCCATACTTTTGGTCCAGTGTACGAGAAACTAGACTTATACAACTCTGTATTTGGTTTTGGAATAAAGAACTTATCTGAGGATGAAAATTTCGTATTATATTTTTTGTTTGCAGAAGCTGATATAATAAGACTGGACATACATTCTGAAGCCTAGCCATGTTTTGCTGTATACATATGAAAATATTTATAAGTACGTCAAAGATATGAAATTTACATGACAATCATTTAAATGACATATACTTTGTAGTCTCGTCTCCAATTATGTTTAAAATGTTATGCTATAATAACATGTATATCGCGAAAAGGCGAAAACGCAAAAACGCGAAAACGCAAAAATGCGAAATCGCGAAATCTCGAAAACGCGAAAACGCGTAATTGCGAAAACGCGAAATCATAAAGTAAAATTATTTCGCCTTTTCGCTTTTTCGACTTCACTATTTTCGTTTTCGCCCTATATAATATGAATACGAAGACGCAAAACGGCCTGAACCGGCCACCATATGTTACAGTTAATTTTGGTGTATTGAACCGATTCGATGGTCTACTTTTCCGCAGTTATTTTGTAATACAGTACGTTAAAATATTGATATGTGTGTCGACAAAGCAGAATTTATACTTATATCCCATTGACTTTTTCTCGTACAAAAATGTTTGTAATACTTGCCACTGGTATTTAAAAATTCAATCGATTCATATTTTCGTCGATTTTTGATTTTTAACTAATGTCACATATAAATTAATGCACTTATGTGTTCTGTTAAAAGTGAGCAATACGAAGGATATATTCGATTCATTCGAGACTAGTAAGTCGTTAAGTACAGCTCTTTAAAAGAACCAGGCAGAGTGCCATACACATGTGAATTATGAGGGTTTCTGATTTTATCTATAAATGGCCTAGAAGAAGCAGTAACTGAATACTGCTAAAAAGAATGTGAGTGGAAAATACAAGTGGTTGCTATGGTAACGGACACTCTATTTTTTGGTTGTGAAGCATGGTAAAATCTTTCAAAAATCAGCTAAATCACTACAATTCAGAGCCTAATTATGAGTAGAATCCAGCATCTTTCGTTAATTTTCATATGTAACATTGATAAAACTTGGTTTAAGCTTCATTTTAGTTAAGATTGCATGTAAACCAAATTTGTAATTTTTTGGAAAAATTTGGCCAAAAAATGCATATTTTCAACTTTTCTGAATTTGGGATTTTTGCGAAATTATCAAATTTTCTCTGGTGTTTTTCAGAAAAGAGCAACTGTGTACAGCATAGTTAGCACTGTAGTTATGAAGTTTGGATACTACTTTACCAAATTAAATAGATATATGCGTGACAATTTTCTTTAGTTTTATCACCATGGCAACCGATTTTTTCCTTGGAAACGGAGTTATTATTTGCATAATATTGCAGTGTTAGAGGTTAAATGTACCGAATTGTTTCATAGCTGATAAAAGAAAATACATATAAGCATAAGCTAACTCTAAATTAGTATCGTTAAGATTTGCTGACTTCGATAGTTACCATTGAAATACATATTACTCATAGCAACATCTATTTTAAAATGTATCAATAGAAATGTATGTAACAAAATACATATATAGAGGGTGTTTATATTCAAATTGGAATATGACTTCATGGTTTGCTTCATTCACCGTCTTGTCTGTTCTTTTCAAAAGTTTCAACACATGTGAAATATCATGTAACATTGAGGTTGGAACCGAAGGTTTGGGAAAAAGGGGGGGTAGGTTTATTTTTAAAAAAATCATACATGTAGATTTCTGAAAAGATAACGCTTAGTCGGAGAGCCTGATTATGAATAGAATCAATATTTTTTTCAGATATTTCATATATTACATCGATATAACTTGGTTTTAGCTTCTGTGCTTAGTTAATATTGCAGTTCAACGCCGACTTTTAGATTTTTTGTAAAATATACTAACTAAAAAACATTAATTTTTCCAGAATCCTGAAGTTATCAGTATGTGAAATTATCAAACTTTCTCGTATGTTTTTCCGAAAAATGAAAATATGTAAAACATAGCTAGCATTGTAGAAACAAAGTTTGAATACTACCTGACCGAAATGGATAACACATTAAGTGGGCTCTTTTGAATTTTATCACCATGTTAACGTATTTTCCCCTTGGAAACAGAGTTATCATTTCTTGAATTCTGCAGTATAGGATATTCAATGTTCTCAATTGTTTCCAAAACTTTATGAACAAACATAGAAGCATAATATATAAACTCTAAACTACAATCATTAAGAATAATTACAACAGTTGCCATGGTTACCAATATCACCCATAACAGCCAATCATATGATATATAAAATAATTTTATGTAGAAAATTACATATTATTATGTTAATAATGTTCATTTTTGTAATGGGAATATAACTGCATGCTTGGCTTTGTTTCACTCTCAGTACTGTCATGACTGTCTTTGCTCATTGACAAGACTCAACAGATTTAAATATACACAGTAGCATTTTGGGGGAAGAGAAGGAAAATTGAGAGGTTTAGCTATAAAACCAGGTTTAAAGGGGCACTAGCTGTCAAATTCATGTTCACCGATTTTAATCAAATTTCTAATATTTTATTTATAACAATGTAAAACATTTCTCCAAACTATTAAAAGTCTAAAATAAAAAATAAACAAGGCACTGGCATGAAAAGACGTAGCTTCGTTTCGTGTTTATTTTAGTGTAGCACATTCTACCTATTGTCAAGGTACATGCAATTTTTGAAAGTATTGCTCTGACAATATAATGTCCTTTACCACTGGTTAGAAATTAAGAAATTTTAGCAAAATATTAATGTTCATAGCGCAATAAATCTAACAAATGTAATCCAAACAGCAAGATACTCAACTTGAAATCTCACTTATAAATATAAGCTTACAAACCAATAATGGAAACATTTGGTTTAAGCATTTCCTAACTGAAACTGAAGTGACAAGGACAGTCAGATGTCGGGTTTTTTATTTGATGTTCATATTAATAAATTACTTAAAGATAAATATATTTAATTATTTTAATTCATATATATATATATTACAGTTATTTAAATTACATTTCATAGATCAGACATACAAATGTTCAAAATCGTGTCTGTGTTCGAGTAATCATATTTTTTTTTTTTTTTTTTACATGATTTCTTGACAAGTCTCTGAGGTAATGGCATGGTAAAGTCAAACAGAGTACTTGTCACTATTTTTGATTTTATTGAAGTCAAACTAGACTTGTCACTGTCTTTCATTCGTTTTTTGAAAAAGGCGATCTTTTTCATCAGATGTTTTTTGTAAGCTAGCATTGATACAACAATTGGTGGCACTTAAAATATCCAAGCAGCAGGCACAGTGCTCGTCTTAGTCGGCAAACTCCAGCTTATCTTGTTCGTGGAGCGTTTTCACAAGTTCTGGTATATTTTGTGGTTTCCAGTTAATCGCCTGTTTGGGCAAAGATTATCTTATTCGGTTGCTATGGTTCATTTTCAAAAAAATTATCATATGAAGAAAAAGTTTTAACAAAATATTTCAGGACAAAAATGAATTCCATAAGATAAAAAATATTTACTACGTGGAACCAAACTTATTTACTGCAAGCTGCATGTAAACAGACGTATTTGGACAGAGTTTATATCTTTTGCGTTTACTATGGTTAATTTTCTAAATTTATTATCACATGAAGAACACGTTTGAGCAATACATTTTTGGACAAAAACGAGTTCAATATGATAATAAATTTGTACTATGTACATGCAACCAATATAAATAAGAAGATGTGGTATGATATGGGACAAATCTTCACAAGAAACGGAATGACACAGAAATAAATAACCATAAGTCACCCTACGGCCTTCAACAGTGAATAAAGCACATACCACATAGTACCATATGAAGCCTTTGTAAACAGATATCAGACTAGTTGGAAACTAGTGGTTTTGATAAACACCAAGGACACGCCACATGTTTTTTTTAAATTCAATCTAAGTTCTTACTAGATATAATTAAATTAAATATTTATTTTATTCATTTATTTATTTTATAAAGCATTTATTAAAATTAGAAAAGCTATCATAATGATTTTATAGTTTTTTTTTTCGGAATTTACTCATATTTTAAGTGAAACTACGCATCTGTCTGAATCAAAATAAAAACAAAACACTTATAAATATATGTCTTCGTGCCTCTTACATAAACATTTTTACACCCTAACTTATTAGTTGGCGTACATCAGAGTCGTGAACCTATGGCCAATTGCTTTGTCGGGAAATAAATAAAACAAAAGCAAAATTATTTGGCCTTTTGATCATTTTAAAAAAGAACAATTTACACGTTTAATTATAAATATTAAGCATTAATCTTTTCGAAACAATTATTGTTAATTACTTTAAATAAAAAGATCATGATTGTTTAATCAGTAACTGGTGTTATGTTATTTGGCACGTGTCAATCGGTTTATTGATTTTTTTCGGCATATCAAAGAAAAAACAGGTATGTGTCTAAATAATGTTGAATATATTATTAGGTGTTTACCATTGTATGTAAATAGATATGTAAGAATGATACGTTACTGGTTGAAGTTTTTAGAATCTAATAATTGTATATTGAATAGTATTTATGACGACATGTACGAATCTAGTTTTGATAAACCGAATGATAAACTCAATTGGAGTTGTAAAATAAGAGACATACTAAACAGGTATGGATTTAATGATATATGGTTAGCACAAAGTGTTGGAAATAGTCAATTATTTTTGCATGAATTTAAAAAAAAAAGAATTGTTGATAATTATATAGCTGAAGGCTTGTCATTTTATTTTTTAAATACTTCAAAATGTAATTTATATCAATATAAACATGATGGACATATTTGCAATTTTATTTGAATCGACCATTGAACAGTTTATACCAGTCATATGTAACTAAATATAAAATCAATTCACATTCACTTAATGTAGAACCTGGACGATAATTTAATATTTTCAGAAATGAGCGTGTTTGTAATATGTGTAATAAGAAAGTAATCGAAGACGAATATCATTTTATATTAGAGTGTGATGAATATGTAAATGTCAGAAGTATATATATTAAGATATATTATTATAGAAACCCATCTACCTTCAAATTAGTTCAATTAATATCTGTAAGAAATATTAAAGAATTAAATAATCTGGGTAAATACATGTATGAGGCAGAGAAAATTCGTAACACTTGATTTTTTGTTATGTACCTTTATTACCAATGTAAATTGTATGCCAAACTCCGCTATATATTAAATTGTATGCCAAACTCCGCTATATATTAATGCTGTATATGTATATGTAAACTGTTTAATTTGTGTATGTATTTAATTCTATGAGCTGTATATTTGTAAAGGAATAAAGAATTATTATTATTTATTTATGATTATTTTTCTATAAAATTTGAATTTTTTGCATTAAATATCTATCTCTACCATAATATGTAAAAATAATACATATAACAGCACTCATTCTAGTCCTTAGTGGCATTGTATACGTCTTTTGTACACTAAGGAGTCCTAAGCAGTGTTTAGACGTACCGTTTTATTTTTACGATTCTAGACCAAAACGCAATTTAAATTTTGAGATATTGAGAAAAATCCAGGAATACAAAGTTTTGAGGAACCATGCACCAAATTCAGCAGTCCTACATTATTAACTATGTCTCTCCATCTAAAATTTCTATGTCATACATTGTTATTACAATAACCAATTGACCCTTTAATGAAATCAAGAGATATGAGTTGTAAATATAGAGACATATAATTGCTTGTTGATTATGGTTGAAAGAAGTCCATTTACAAGGCTGCAAAACAGATATTATAAGGCACATGATGGTTGTATCAAATCTGAATTTTTTTGTTCCCATGGTTATCAAAAGATGTCAAAATATAGATTTTTGCACCTTTTTAAATACCATTTTAGCCTTATATCAAAAAAAATGTTCACAACCTCAACATCAAAATATAAACTTCAATTAATGCTTAATTATATGTTGAAATGATTTTTTTTTTCTTGAAATTGTCATTATTATAAAATTGCTGCAACCAAAAAGTAGACATTTTCCAATTTTCATGTCTGATTTCAGCATATATCCCTAAAATATGGCTGCATGTTTCCATAGCAACCGTTCAACAAAATTAAAAGAATAACCTAGCAAACTTTTTTTCAATCTTAGCTGCCTATTATATAAAAGAATAAAGCAGTTCTGAGACATACATGAATCACCCCCTGTCTGGATCTCACAAATAGCTGTACTTTAAAATACTTGTCATATATTGTTGCCTTTTTGTTAATTACTCAAACTACTGACCTAACCAAAATTCTGTGTTTAAATCACCAAATCCTGTTACATACTCTGTCCATCCGCGGAAAAAATCTACTTTTCCATCTTGTCTGTGCTGAAAAACCTAAGTTATGAAATGTTAAAACTAATTATATGAAAAAAATGTATTTGTGTGAAACATAAAATGTTTTCCCAGGTAGTATGACAATTGCTATATGGTTATAATGGGAGATACTTATAAGTCCAATATGTCACATATACACTAACACATTAACAGAGATAAATTACAATAAGACAGTTATCTAGGCAATTATCGTATAATAAAAAAATGACCATTGAAAAACCCGAAACAATTTGATCAATGGCTAGGAGTTGATTAACGAAATATTTAGTATACTTTGGGTTATCTAGCTTACTTTGATCTGAGCGTCATTGATGATTCTTTTGTAGACGAAACGCGCGTCTAGCATAATGCGAAAAAAAAACTTCATACGTCTCAATTTGCCACCATAATTTGACATATATATAATATTATCAACCCCATAGACGACACTAGAAAACTAAAAAATGAATGACATATTTATTTTCAAAATTTGATTTGTAACATGTGTAAACAAGCAAAATTCACATATCAATTATTAGTGTTAAAAGCAGTAAGATAATTTATTTGCTCGAAGTTTAAGCTTGTAGTTTCTTCAATATTGTGTCATGCAACACAACGGGTGCCACATTCTAAAGCATCTGAGATCACCCCCAGTTTTTGGTAGGATCGTGTTGCTAAGTATTTACGTCTATTTTGTGTTTTTGTACTATCTGTTTTCTTTTTTAGACATGTCGACGTATAAGTTTAAATGTCACTCTAGTATCTGTCACCTTTCTTTGATGAATTTTTTTAGATTTTTTTTTTTTTTTAGCAATGTTAAATTCGTTCTAGCTAGAAGGTGGATTTTCCCCAAATAAAAATCACAGTAGGTGAAAGAAAGCAATTTGGAAAAACTTTCAAAAAATGTAAGAAAAAGTATGGGTAACTAGGGTTTTTTAAGCAACAGTTTGTGCAAAACTTCCATCACGCATGGAAAAAACAATTGTGTGTGATTAGGAAAAAACTACGCTAAAGAACTTTGAGATAAGAAAAGAAAAAATAGCTCTGATAATATGCTTTCAGATAAGAGACATAAAAACTTGGATCACCGGACTAGTTTTCTTGCTACATGATAAAATAGGTAAATTCACAAATCATTTTGCTATAAAAGTTTCTCTATCTGAGTTATCTCCTACTGTACATGAGTACAAATATAATCAAACATAAATATTCTAATTTTAATACATCCGTTAATATGATAAAACACACAATTAACATATATTAACATGGACAACCTTACACATAAATTACATACTACTCTCCACATTTGCACATTTTATAAAATATCGATTCTTATGATGTGCATCCAAGATGCGACTTATACAATCAAACTGATTGCTAAAGAATCGACGCATACAACCCGGGTCTCCTACATGTACGTTGATATTTTACATGATAGAAGCGCAAATTTGGAAGTTTGATAAATAAAACATATAGGCGCACTTAACTTAAATTGATCTAAGCAGAAACGATACGCAACACTTCACATAATATTAACATGAGTGTAAGGTGTAACGTAGTATAGAACGGAACAGGAATGATAGTTTTAAAATACAAATAACTAGAATAATCTACATTTAAGGGAGCTCGCTGATATGAATTCTGTTTTATAAAAAGAAAACTACACCATATAATTTGAAGATAAAATAGGAGAAGATAGTTCTAAGAACATGCTTACAGATAATAAAAAGAAACAATGGAGTCACCCAACTTGTTTTTTCGCTATATATCAAAAGAGGTAAATTTACAACACTTTTTATTATAAAATTACTTTACCTGAGTTAACTCTCCTACTATCTAACTTATTTCCCCTTATAAAAAAATAATGGAACGAAAATATTGTGTTTTGTAGAAAATAAATCCGAAAATACGATAAAACGCATATGTTTTGGGTTATAAAATTATACGTCTTAAACATGAAATACACATTACAATAAAATTTTGCACATTTCAATAAAGATCCAGACCAATTGATATCTGCTACTTCAAAATCTAAGATGGAGGCAGACACCCAAGCAACCTTAAGCGTGATATATATTTTATCGCTTTACAATATCAGCCAATTAGAGAAATTCTTAAACGTCTTACCGTCCATCCTCCCCCATCCGTTTCCATATCACAGGACGCGTTAAATCCAGCTGTACCCTCCGGAAATATTTTGTACACACCACTTCTGACCTTTTTTCTATCTAAGTCGGAGCAGTCCCGAGGAGTAAGCGCTGAAATTCGAGAAAAATCAAAATCAAAGTGTCAAAGTAGTTCAGTATAGATATAAATCATACAAACACAATTGGTGACCGCAAAAAAAGAATTAACGATGAATATTAAAATCGCCCCTCATTTACTGAAACTAATTGCAAAATGCTGAATTGAATTGTAACACGAAACGTACATATTGATTGCATTCATAAATCTATGAAAACAGGAGTGTATAGACATATATTATTTTGTATTGCCGATAGGCTTCATTCCTTTATGTCTCCATTGTTTTAATTTTAGAGTTCTGATTATCCCACATCAAAAAATCTGGTTATCCTAAATTATTATATTATTTGTGTTCATGTTTCTCTAACATTTGTTATTTTTTATACAGGTTAAAAAGTGTTGAAAAATTTTTTTGCAATGAGGGATTTATAAAATTTACCTGTAAATTAAAAATTTGAAAATCCAGCATATATTAACTTATGAATGATCTGATGGTTAAATAGTTAAAAAAGGAAAAAAGGGAAACAATATGTATACATCATACATGTCATATATAAAAATCATATTTTGGGTCCATGAAAATGTGTCAGTTAAAGCAGGATGTTGCAATAATTAGGTGTCAGATTATGCAGGTTTCACTGTAATCATGTTTTTGTAACTTACTGGTAAGGTGTTTCGCATTGTCTAATGTTGATTAGTGAAATGTAGTGACTTGCATTTGAGCTCTCCTGTCTTTACTGGATAGTCAAGTTGTTCCATTGACAATCAGCTTATGTACCACTATTATATCTTTCTTTCAAATGTTAAACATGATTACTGCTGTATGTACTAGGATGTTCCGTTCTGTTCTTACTCAAGGGTTAAACAGAAACTGAGATGATCGAAAAAAAATCTACTGGCTGTAGATACTTGCATACTTTCATAAAAAGGATATCAATTGAAACATGGTTGGTGCTTAAGCATATAGCGTAAATAAGAAATACAATTCATGCAGTTACCTTCAGAAATAGCATCAGTGGAATTCTGTTTCATATCATCAAAATAGTCTTTAATTTCCTTTTTAGTGTTTTCTTCCGCAGTTCTTCTGGCTGTAAATTAAGAAAACAGTAGTATACCGCTGTCCAATACTAATAAATATATTAAACAAAAACTAATCCGGGTCACAAACCAAAACCGAGGGATGTTTATTTTAGTACAGAAACATTTCGGAAAATTGAACATTGAATTGGGATTGAATTTGTTCTGGTGTTCTTAATTTTCCATTAAATGAATATCAATAACGAACTTGTTGGTATTGGTGTCTATATTTGGTTTTTTTAAACCATGTCGGGTTTTCTTCTAAAAATCATATGCATGTAGATGAACTGATTCATTATCTTAACTTTTACATCCACAAAGAAAATAAAAATAGAATTGAAACAACAAGCTAGTAATATAACACAATGTCTAATGAGACTTACAGAAAAAAAAACATAAATGTTGGATGTATCAATACCAAGTAATTGTGATCTACGATTAAGCAGTAGATCTTCAGAATTTTTAAGAATCCACTTCTGATTGACTCAACTGTTTGAATATATCTCATCACAATATTTTTGAAGGTCATGTTTTATTGTACAACGAATGGTAACCATCACTTTAGAAATATGTTTAGTCGAACATCTTGATGATCCAGCTATGTACCGAATTCTTTATAAGGAGTTTTATGAAGTTTTGGTATCCAGTATAATGACGATAAATTTTCGTCGTTTTATTGGATGTTAATACCAAAAGAAAGAAGAACATATTTGTGATTTTGTAAAATTCCATACCTACTTAATGATGTTAAAGAATAATTAGGACTACCAGTTTTGCTGTTTATTCCAAGCTCTTTGTGAGACATTCCAAGTTATGGTTTTACACATAAAGACAATATTATTGGAGTGTAAATTATTCCAAAATTACATTAAAAGCCTATACAGTCAAAGAATTACGTACCTGTTACCTAAAATAGTGTATGTGTTTTGGTTTTGATTCTGTTTGTGATTACAAGAATAATTCAAAATTTACCTTGTTCATGTTATTTTTCAAGAGTACTAATTGGTTTATAATTTATTTGAGATATAAAACCTTTATTCGAAATGTATTGAAAACAAATAAAATGTCTTAGTAGGGATCTTCAATTGGGATGATTAGTTTTGGAATAAAGTAAAATTAAAATTGTCAAGAGAACTGAAAACAATGTCCCAACAAAAAATGAATGGTTGTTGCTTTAGTAATTATCGTATATACGAAATATGATAAATGCAGTTACCTTCAGAAATAGCATCAGTGGAATTCTGTTTCATATCATCAAAATAGTCTTTAATTTCCTTCTTTATGTTCACAGTTAAATTTCCTTTCATATTTTCGAATGCGTCTGATATATATTCCTTGATTCGCTTGTTTACTTTCGTCATGTCAAACATTGCAAGCAAAGGGACATTTTGGTTATCGACCACAGGAGTTTCTACCATGTCATCTCTGGTACTGGTTGATTTTATTCCTGCAAGTAGTACAGAACAAATTAATCCTATAAAGATCAAACACTTTTCCATTTTCAGTAAACTGTCAACTGTATTGGCCAAGGTTTTCTCTGACTTTGAATAAGATTTTCAGATTCTTGTGGAAAAACTATCAGATGAGTAAAAATGACGTTGTCAAGCAAGAAATATTATTTAGTAGTGTGTTAATTATTTCTGATGACAAGAGCTCCATTACTTATTGTCAGTTTGGCATTCAAACATATTCCATAATATTATTTACGCATTAACTAATAACAATAATTACATATAATAAATCTCATATCGTTTAGCAAGTATACATTATGAAACAAAAGAGAAATTGGTGAACATTAGTTGACAAAGATGATTAGAAAAAGCTATTGTCACTCAACTATGAACGCATGTTCCTGTAATGTCTCGATTAAATGCCTGGTATTTTCACAGAACTACGGCGACATACTTAAGCACTTTTCTGCCATTATCTCTATTTCTTAAAACATTATCATGGGAACCAAATTTTGATTTAGCTTGAGCATTCTGTACATGCAGACGAGTAAGGATTATTATTCCATTAGAAGTAAATTTCAAATGAAGTAAAGAATCTGTACAAATAAATGTAGAAGTGTCCATGGGTCACATATGCCCTTGTTTGTAAAAATACAGGAGTCAAATTCCACATATAGATACAAGATTTACGTAATTTTTACCGTTTTGTGATTATAAGCATTGTATATAAGTATCATAACATATGGTTGAGGCAAATTAAAGTTAAAGAACGGAAACAACCGATTTAGCACTTTTTCTTTTTTTAAGGCTACGAGTTGAAGGCCGTACTTTGAGCTATAATTGTTTACAAATTGTGACTTGGTGGAGACTTGTATCATTTGTACTCGTACCACATCTTCTTCTATCTAATAACTCATGAATAGTAAAAGTGACGCCACCCAATATCGAACTCGATCTGTGTTTTTTGGGAAATAAGCATTGCGTATAAGGTTTATAACATTTGATGGAGGCAAACTTACGTTAGAGAGCAGAAACAAAATACCAGCATTTTCTATATTTTAAAGGGCATGCTATCTCATGAACGATATTGTTACGCCACCCTATTTCGAATTATATTTTGTGTTTTATGGTAATAAGCACTGTTTATACGTTTTATTTATTTTTGATTGAGGCAAACTAAAGTAAGAAGAACAAAACTCAATTTTTGGGACATTCGGGACGGACGGACAAGGATAAAAAAAATGGAAAACAACACGTTTGATAATTTATTGCGCCCGAAGCGCTTTTCTGGATTTACCTTCATCAGGAACGCTCAAAGCCAAACATTTGAAATCCAAAGATGGATAAGTACCGAAAGTTGTTAAAGAGCTATATTTCAAAAATACCTAAAATAAATAGCAAAATTCATCTAAAGCCAACTTTGCCTAAGGGAATTGAAACCTTAGTTTTATAATAATTTCAAAATTTATAAATGGACAATTTTAGTAAAGTTTGTTAAATCATGTCAGTACCGAAGCACTGACTACTGAGCTGATGATACCCTCGGGGACTGATGGTCCACCAGCAGAGGTATCGACCAAGTGTTGTAAAAATGGAAAACAACACGTTTTATAATTTATTGCGTCCGAAGCGCTTTTCTGGATTTACCTTCATCAGGAACGCTCAAAGCCAAACATTTGAAATTCAAAGATGGATAAGTACCAAAAATTGTTGAAGAGTAAAATTGAGAAAGGAAATGGGGAATGTGTAAAAGCGACAACAACCCGACTATAGAGCAGACAACAGCCAAAGGCCACCAATGGGTCTTCAATATAGCGAGAAACTCCCGCACCCGTAGGTGTCCTTCAGCTGGCCCCTTAAAAAATATGTATACTAGTAAAAAATGGAAAACAACACGTTTAACACTTTATGTACCTCCGCTCGATGTCGCCAACACAGAAGTTCTGACTACTGTGTTGGTAATAGCCATGATTGAACCTTCACCAGCACTGGCATCAACCCACACACAACTTTATAAATAAAATATACAATCATAATTTTGATTTCATTATTTTGGACAAATGATTATATATGCATGCCCTTCACAAGGAGTGTCAAATTTTACAAATTATTTCTACATATAAATTTTGAAATATTGTATAGCTTATTTTAGGTCAATTGATTAAAGCTTACAAACTTAAATTATTCATCACTTTCTCTTTATATGTCTCTTTTAAATTCTGTTTTGAACAAAACGATTTGTTACATATTCTGCACATGTATTTCTATAAAATCTGACAGTATTACAAAGCCAATCAATCAAACTTGAAAATAAATGTTCAATCAAATATATATGCAAGTCGTTAAGTGCCTAGATGCACATATCGTTGGCCAATTGAACGACATTTCCTAATTAGTTGTTTTGAAAACTTCTAGAAATATTGAGAAGATAATTACCTAACAGCTTCATTTTCCGTCGATGCTGAAATGTTTAATGAAATAAAACAAGATAAGCGTCTTGGACCCACTTAATTCGGATACTTGTGGATATCTTCTCAAAGTTCAACGGAAACGTTAGAAAGGAACCCGGATAGAACGAATCAGTTGGGTTGCTATAACCAAACAACCCAGATGTTGAAACAGAACCAAACGAACCAGAAGGAACCAAGGTTTTGCACTAGATTACCCGGATAGAACTTAATTGCATTCGGAAATCTCATGATATTATTATACCTTTAACGTATTTCCCAATTCATTTATTTATTTAGTATATTTATGTATGATTTTTGAAATGTGATATGCAAATATCACTTACATTCACACATTTTTTCTAATAGCAATCAAGTGATTCTTTCTTTTTTTTTTTTTTTTTTTTTTTTGATTTCTCCCGTATACCCTTTTTTTTACAATAGAATGAAAGAGCATCTTATTTATTCTGACCACACTCTTCCAAATTTATTTTTGGTGGCGGACGATATTTTTGTCCTTTCGGTCTTGGAAAATATTGAGGTCCCTGTAAGAACATGGCCATAGGTATCACATCTAAACTTTTTTGTTTCACAGTCTCTTGTCGAATGAGCATTGTTTTTTATACTTACGTTTGATTTGAGACCATTGTACAACTTTATTTTTTACTATTTAGAAGAAAAATTGTTGATGTATCGATGGAAACTTTTACAAAGTATTTTACCTATTAAACAATTATTGTTTAGATGGAATGCACTATACAATGGTTTATGTAATAAATGTTTAATTGAAAACGATTATCATCATAATTCTATATCATGTTCTTTTTTTTTTTTAATTGGAGAAAAAATCATAATTTATTGCAAAAAGTTGAAATACAAAAATCTATTATATTAAAAGATCTTGTTTTTGGCCATAAAATATCAGATAAAAATTACTAAGATTTTAAAATCATTAAGCATTAAATCTATTGAATAAATTGAGATTACCGTCTGCTAAACTAGAGTTTACTTTTCTTTAATTTTGAAGGACTTCAGCGTCTTTCGTTTACCTGCATAGTTTCATAAGCGGGTTTTCCGCTTTTATTTGATAAAAAATTGAATGTTTTTCGTGATTTGTTCATTGAGTGATTTGAACTGAAGGAATACAAAAAGGACAGGCGGATTCGGACATAACATAAGAACATCTAATTCATTGATAGTTAGAAATAGTTTTTGCAGTTATATTTTCCAGATGATATTAGTTCTGTTATTTGTAAAAGAAATTATTTAATTTTATTTGAAAATTGTGTCTTGTAAATAGTTCGATTAATTTATTCAAGTTTTCGCTTACTTTGATAGCATGTTAGACTGAACAAACTATACTCGAATAGTTGAGTTACATTGTGCATAAATATATAACTCATGCATTGAATAGCATTAAAATTCAATGATTTACTACAGGTGATATATTAGTTTGTTTTAAATGTAGGAGCGATACTTTTAACAGGTAGTTACAATGTATGTAGTGCATGCCGTGTTAACAATAACATGATCTGTTACGTTTAGTTTTATTGCACATTACATTTTTTATATTGTATGAAAAAAATCGCGGATACATAATTTAATTAAGTAATAAGATTAGTATTAGCAGGAGCTAAACCGTTTGTTTAAAAGCACACATTGTACATGTTGTAGCTGTTCAGTTATGTTTTTATAATAAACTTCAATTGGGTGAATGCATTAACCTGTATTAAAAGTTTATTTAAAGTCATATGAAACGAGTGACTGGTGAAAACTAATGTTTATCCAATTCTTAAACCAATGCATGTATGTATCATAAACTTAATCTTCTGTCTTTTATGATTTAACAAATATGGCAGCTCATTTAATGCCGTGTTTTGAAGCCGAAGTTTACCGATTGTCACCTTATAGTAAACAACCAACAAAGAAGCATGGAAATTGATCACGTGTATAACATATACAATCAGTTAAAAGTATATTTTAATGACAAATCCACACGTATTGCGATCACCGGATTTTTACGAGATGGGTCATCAGTGATGTGTCTGAAAGGAAGCAATTAAAATAAAGTAAACTTCTTCTCAATGTGGACAAATTAAAGAATTTTATTCAGAAAAAAAAGATATGTACATAAGTTTTAAAATGCAAACTACCTGTTTAGTTATACAAATCATATGCATTTTTTTTTTTTTTTTTTTTTTGATTTGAGGTTTCATATGTTTTTAAGACTACGTATTGTGTAAATATATTTTGATATTTCAATTTATTTGAAGTTGATGAAGTTATCTTAGGTTGAAATTAAAATTTTTAAATACAAACTGGATTTTAAAGACTTGATGTATGTATATAATCTGTCTTTATATTGATAATAACTTATAACAATGCCAAGAGATAGAGGTAGGCTTCGACGACAGGACCAGGATGGAGGTCAGTAACTACGGGTTAGGAGGGCTCGTAGTGAAGTAGAACATACACAAACAGTGTTCAGGAATGTCAGAAGGCGTCCTCATGCTGATGTAGAGCATGAAGCACTTTTAGAAAGAAGACGGCTAGTTGATGAACCCGAATTAGTTTCCATGCACCTTGATATAGACATTCAGGTGAATGAGCCACAATTAGCTGCCTTGAGTGAGGTTAATGAAGTTTTTCAATGAACCTCTAATGTTACCTGGCTTTAATGAAGTTGACATATTTTTAAGCCAAAAACTTAAGGATAAAATTTGTAATTTTGGTTACATTGATTTGTCTCTTTTGTATCGTAACAATTTCAACAGCCAAACAAATAATGAAAACATAGTTGGCATTAATGACGGTATGCTAGTTATTCAAAACAAAGTTTAAAAAAAAACATACTGTTAATTCTGTCGAAGATTAGACTGATTCTTTTATTGCCTATGTCTATGTCCTTATCGAAAGGTATCATGGAAGGGCAAGTGAACTTTTCGCGTATATGTACATAATAAGGGGTGCAGCGGCTGATCATCCTTTTGACAAATGGTATTCTTATGACCAACAATTCCGTTTAAGGGTATCAAAGGATCATACAAAAAAAAAAATGGTCATCCATAGATGTTTTTTTTTGTGGTAACGTATTTAAACTGCCAATACTAAAAACAACAACAAGCTAATGTTAGTTATGAAAGTCCCAACTATGTACTGACTTCCGAAAGCTACACACAAAACATTACAAATATAGATTGATTTCATCTTCAAGCCATTTTTCCACTAAATTGTCTATTCTACTTAATAGTACACTTGGTACAATAAAAAACTTGATGATAAATTGTTCAAATAAGACCTTTAAAAATAGTGGAGTTAATTACTTTTGGAGTGTCAAAAACACTTGATAAATTGCATGCATATATTGGTGATTTTGAATCTGTTCAAAGTTTTGATTTTTCTTCCCTATATACCACTTTGTCTCATATTCTAATTAAGAAAAAATTCACATCCCTAATTAACTGGGCATTTAAAAAGTCAGAATGCGAGTACATATGTTCAAATTCTTTTATGTCATTTTTTAGTAGCAAAAAACAAAAGAACTATGTCAATTGGACATGCTTTGATACTATATCTGCGCTTGAAATTTTACTTGATAACATTTTTGTTCGCTTTGGAGATTCCGTATATCGTCAAGTTATTGGAATTGCAATGGGGACTAACTGTGCATCACTTATTACGGACCTGTTTTTGTATTGTTATGAGTTACAATTTATGACTAAAATTAGCAAAGACCCATCGAAACAGCATTTGATACAAAAACAATACTTTTAGATATTTGGATGATATATTGGCTCTCAATAATGACGACTTCAGTATGTATACTAAAGAAAGTTATCCTGTTGAACTTACTTTAAATAAATCTAATACTAACAATGACCACTGCCCTCTCCTCGATCTTGATATCTATATCATTAACTGGAAGCTGAATACAAAAATTTATGATAAAAGAGATGATTTTTCATTTCCTATCGTTAATAATCGATTTTGAGATGGTGACGTTCCCTTATCATCATCTTATGGTGTTTATATATCTCAGCTTGTACGATTCGCTCGTGTATGTAACAACGTATTAGATTTTAGCGAGAGAAATTTCTGTATTACTGAAAAATTATTACACCAGGTTTTCGATATCACAAACTAGTCAAAAAATTTACTAAATGTTATCATCGGTATAAGGAAATAATTCGTAAATATAACTCAACATGGAGACATCTTATACATTCAGGTATTTCACATCCAATCTTTTATGGTAATATTCTTTACAAAGCACAAAAATGTCAGTATTAACCTCAAAAACTTACAAAACCTTTAAACAGACTTATAAAGAAGGGATATAGTTACGATACTCTTGTCAGATCATTAAAGATTGCATATTTTGGCTTTAATATTGATTCACTTATAGGGTCTTTGCATCGGAACTAAACATATTTATTAAAAAAAAAACAAGTTGTTGGCATGACACGGGTTTTGTTCTTCTCATATATTTTATGATAGTATGATACTTAACCCATAACGGGAGGGATTGTGCATGATAGTCATATGATGAAGACATAATCTTTCAATCAGTTTAATTGAGGTCTGGAGCTGGCATATCAGTTAACTGCTAGTAGTCTGTTGTTATTTGTGTATTATTGTCATTTTGTTTATTTTCTTTTGTTGCATCTTCTGACATCGGACTCAGACTTCTCTTGAACTGAATTGTAATGTGGGTATTGTTATGCGTTTACTTTTCTACATTGGCTAGAGGTATAGGGGGAGGGTTGAGATCTCATAAACATGTTTAACACCGCCGCAACTTTGCGCTTGTCTCAAGTCAGGAGCCTCTGGCCTTTGTTAGTCTTGTATGATTTTTAATTTAAGTTTCTTGTGTCTAATTCGGAGTTTAGTATGACGTCCATTATCACTGAACTAGTATACATATTTTTAAGGGGCCAGATGAAGGAAGCCTCCGGGTGCGGGATTTTCTTGCTACATTGAAGACCCATTGGTGGCCTTCGACTGTTGTCTGCTTTATGGTCGGGTTGTTGTCGCTTTGACACTTTCCCCATTTCCTTTCTCAATTTTATGATTTTAATTTTAAAGATATTTCAATAAACGCAATTGCCAATACAGACATGCATGTCTCAACTGTGGTTTCGATCATTCTGCTTTAAGATGTTGTCGATTGATGGACAATGAAATTGATACTGGTCCATCTAGGTATAGGAATGACAATGCACCTTTACTAAACAACTCTGCTAATAGACAAAACTCAAAAGCAGGTTTTAACAAAAGATAATTTACATATTTTCTTAACTACATCCGGACAAGTTTAATAGTTAGGCTCGAGGAACATCTTCAATTAATGTAAATGAACTCTGTTCTAATGCTGATTTACATTTGAATACTGACAGTGCAGGTGGTTTTCATTGGGTTGTGCAGGTGGTTTTTCGTTTGGTTGTGCAGTTTATTTAAATGGGTTCTGGATATTTTTACAATGGCCATACAATTGGGACAAAGTTTAATTAAGTGGCATTACTTATTTGAAAACTGTACCTATTGCTTTGGCCATCTTTTTATGGAAAGCAATATTCACAAATAAGATGATTTTCCATGGTGATAATATGGGTGTTGTTACAATTTAAAATGCAAAATCTTCCAAAAATGACAGGATCATGTTTTTGTTAGTTTGTGGACATTAATATTCAATTTTCAGTTTGAAGCGTTGCGTATTGTTGTAGACAATTTTATTTCTGATTCGTTATCTCGTTGACAGATGAAGTAACAAGCAATGCCGACCCGAAGCCAAATTCTATTCCACAAGAATTCTTAAATATTTTGATGTAGAAGCTTCACAATTGTTGAACTTATCAATTTCTCAAAGTACGAAAAACGTTGATGAAAATGCAATTCGTTCAATATGTTCAGGATGGAGTATGCTATTCCACTTTGTTTGCTACCAAGTAACAGACAATTAATCGGTTTATTGGTTTTTGTCAATCATTATTATTCATCTACAATTAGATCATATATATATATATATATAAGTTACAATTTCAAAATTCAAGGTAATGAAGCTTTAACTAAATCTTATCATGCTTATATCATTTAGAAACTTTGGGGTGGTTGTGATAGACGATCTCGGGGTGCCATTAAATATTGATATTTTAATCAAATTTAAGTAGGCTTAGAAGCAGTTTGCCTTTCTACATATGAAACCATAAAGTTTCAAACAGCATTTAACTTCGCTTTCGCTGCGTGTTTTACGTGTGAGTAAATTGACGCTTCATTAAATGGTATACAAGAACATATTTATCATAGGCGAGATGTTTCTATTGACCATGTAAAACATCAGCTGTTTGTTATAATAATGGGAAATCCTTAACAAGATTTCAGTTTCAGACTGTTTTAAACACAGTTTTTTTAGTTTAGACACATCTGGATTTAATGCCCATTCGTTTAGAATAGGAGCAACGACATCAGTCTTTATATCTAGTAAATCTGAAAATCAAATAAAAACCTGAGGAGCTTGATTTCGTCGTCATTCCAGAGCTTCATTAGAATTTCTAATATTTAATTTTGGTTTCAGCAAAAAATGACATTTGGATTATTGCTTCATCTGTGTAATTTTGTTAGTTAAAAATATATTTAGTTGCTACAAACATGCATTAAGTTGAATAGTTCTGTTGAATATACACTTGTGTTACAAGTTGTAAATGCACAAGTGAATACATTTTGAGTTGATATACTCCGTTTGAATTGTTGCATAGTATAGTTGAAAGACTCTGTTGAACGGTTGTATAGTATATATAGTTAATTAACTACGTTGAATTGTTGTATAGTATGGTTGATATTCTACGTTAAATTATTGTATAGTATGGTTGATATACTACGTTGAATTGATATGGTTGAGTTGAAAACCTATGTTATTTTAGAATTTGTTTAGTGTGTTGATTTTAGTTTGTCATGGATTGATACATTTTGTTTGGCGATGCTAACAAACGGATTTGGCTGAATAAGTTGGCGTCTGGTAGCTCAGTTACCATTTGGAGAACACATATGATGGTTGCCCTTCAATGTTTTTATCTTGGACATTAATGAGACATTGTCGATGAATGCCTATTCGTTGGTCGGTTGATACATAGTTGAACTGTCCAGTTTCCATGACAAAAAAATTCCAAAATTAAAACTTACTATTTGTTGTTGTTTACTCGTTTTTTATTATGATTATTTATTAGTTTGTCTTACAATTTGTCTACATCTGTATAACCAAGGTAATCTGGAGTCGTTGGAAATATTATTAGTGATTTCAATGAATTTGGGTTATCTTTTATCTGGTATATCGAATTCTTAAATTTAATTCTGTTGGTTTCTTTCGAGTATATAATAATTTGGCTTCAACTTTCTTATTACTATTATTTGATTTTTAATTTAAATCCTTCTTTGTAACTGATCAGAAAATGAAAGGACTTTGTGTAATTTGTGTGTTCATTAGAGAATATACAAAGGATAAGAAGAAGGTAAATTCTTAGTTAATGTTGATGTTTTATTTATTAAAACTGACTAGAATTAAAAATAATACTTATTCTTAACAAGGAGCTTGAACTTGTTGAAGACAATGTAACAAGCAACTGATTGAAATAAAGAAATTTTAAAAAGGAGAACAGTTAATGGTGACAAAAAAGCTGTAATAATTTATGTACACTCATATGTTGGACTGAACAGCGATACTGTATCAGACACGTTATAAATATTATGTAATTACTAATTGGAATTTGTTCCAGTTTATATAATAACTTATATCTATCATTGCTTTTGAATACAGATAAAACATTAACAAGTGTAAAATTAGAACGATGTTTACTTCGTTGATTGCGGTTAATACGTTTGTCATGAGACTTATGATTGCGTTGTCTTTTATCATTATTAGTCATGATATCAAGAGAGGAAGGTATAGATAATTTTATCTTGGACCAGTATAGGCTATGTTTAGTCGTTTAATTTAGGCCTGTTCACACAGTTAACGGGAATCATCACACTTGTTCTGTTCTGCTTGTTTCCGGACTGTTTGAAGAGTTTGGAATTTTATAATATTATTTTTTTTAATGTTGGAATATTATAATATTTTTTTTATTTTTTGTCTATAGAAGCTGTATAGATGTTCTTGTGTTCGTTACAAAATTCAACGACTAGTTTGCCCTATAAATTAAATACTTCAATTTTGTTCATGTAACCAGATAAGGCTTTAAGTTTTTTTCAGTCATGTCATACGAAATGAAAAGAGAAACGTTTCTTCATTTTACTGATGAACAAATAGTATCATATGAAGATAATCGGAACAAGGTTTGTTATTTACTGACATTGCAAGGAAATATTTGAAGAATCCATAAACCATAAACAGAAAAAAACATTTTTGATAAAAGCAGTCTGAAACACCAAGTATGATGACAGACGAAGAAGCTATGGAAACTTTATTGACCTAATCAAATTTTCCTGATAGATTTCCCGACTGATTCAATTATGTTCAAGCATGAAAAGGTGACATATTCCAGCGGCACGTCCTATCACTTTATATATAGGAAGTTGACCCCCTATCTAAAAGGTTTTGCCATACCTTCCTAAAAGTAAGCTTTGTCTGTGGTAGAAGGTCATTAGTAGTTCGAGAGGTCCAACGATTTGTAAGCAGTTAATTTATAACTAGGAACATATCAATGATAATTCATGTACAACAGAGCTGCTTGATAAACGTAAAGCATGTTTCAAGGATATATTTTTAGTTCAAAGATCCAGGAATTCAGATTGTACATAAAAGAGAGGCGAAAGATACAAAAGGGGCATTCAAACTCAGAGATCGAAAACAAAATGACAACGCCTTTGCTAGAACAGAAAAAGACAAACAGACTAATGATAGTAAACAAGACACAACATAGAAAACCAAAGACTAAGCAACACGAACCCCACCAAAAACTGGGGGTGATTTCAGGTGCTCCGGAATGTTATGCAGATCGTGCTCCACATGTGACATCCGTTGTCTTGCTGATGTTAGTACAAACCCGGTAAATAGTCTTATTCGGTAGGTCACATTCGTGAAAGATGAACGGTATTGTAGTAATGAAATGATATCCGATATCATCTGTGAAACGAATATTCCGTAACAGTCAACCAACTCGTAATGCCTCCTTACGAGGCAATGATTTCAACCTCAACATTTGGAACTCTTGGTTGAACAGCTTCCTTGTGAAAAGCAACCCTTCATCGATAAAATCATAATAGGCAATACAAGCCAAGGAATATAGTATCAATTGGGAGATATATACTCCGTATGCAGGAGCTGTTTGAATGATGCTACATAGAAATGGAAAGTTCACAATTGGAAAGCTAAAATTATCTACTAGTATTTTTTTTAAATTTAATGGTTAATGCAATTTTTAATTTTTCAAATGTAAATGTAAATATGAGGCAGACTTCACTGTATCTGTTGTATCCTTGATCTCTAATTCGGTTGGATAGAAGTGTTCAACAAAGTAATAAAATTTTGAATTATTTAGTGGGAGAATATCATCTTTATACATGTAGCCCGAAGTTAAAGGATATTGCTAAATCATTGTCTTTCTTCTTAAAAAGTTCCTGTATGAAGTAAGAAGAATAAAGGTAAATTTCGGCAAAAATAGGGACACACTTGGTTCCCATTTGGAATGCGGATAGTTTGTTGAAAATACGTCCTCAAAACGTTACGAATATGTTGTCAATATAGAAATCAAGCAACTTGATAATATCAGTTTCAGAAAGAAACAAAAATAATCAGAGTGATTGTTTACAACGTAGGATTTATTACTCCCTAAGACAAGATACTTGTATCTACGTTGGCCATTCTTTTTTATGAAACAAACAAATTTCAACTCTTTCAATTTGTCTTTAATTTGGAATGAGGAACATTTGTGCAAAGTGTTGAAAAGTCAAATATTGTAATATTATCGCAAGATGAAAAAGTCTTAGATTGTATGTACTCTAATAGATACTTGATTTTTTTTAAGTTTCCATATCTGATTCATGCCACCACTAGAATCGGCAGTTACAGAATAACGTTGAGGCCTGGCTTTGACTGCTGATAAACTTGATGTTGACAATTTGAAAGAGGTATCATAGAGCACATAAAGACCAAGTTTGTAAGGACACTTATTTAGTATCCAATACAGTGATGGAAGATCCAGTTATTCATCTTTGGCTGAAATTTCAAAGGAACATATATAGAACAGACCTATGATTATCCAGGATTTCCTCTTTAATAAGTTTAGTGGGGGTATATGTTGAGCTTCCAAGTGAATTGTCAATACCCAATTCATTTATCAAGCAGTTTATGTAATAAGATTTACACACAAAACGATGTTGTTTTGGGCTTAATCAGCAGGGGAAAATAACATATTTGTCATAGAGGTAGGGTAAGTGTTTCATAAAACTCGTAAATGAAGGCAGCATTAGCGAATAGTCAAAAAAGGAATGATATGATTCAAACTTAATTATTGTTTCTTTGTTGATGTCTAACCCTCTTTTATTTTGCTATTGTGTGCCCTGTTCTGACAAGTTATATTAACAAAACAAGGAATTACTGTAATATTTTTTTCTGTCTATTCGAAGTAACATAAAAAATGTGGTGCACACTGTTAAATAACCCGCTACGCGCTTCATTCAGTGTGCACCAAATTTTTACTGTTATTTCGTCATAGACAGAAAAAATATTACAGTCTTTCCTTAATCAAAGTATTCCAAAATGAACTAAGGCTGTACAACGGTGACTAATAACATGCATAAAAGTTGTTTAGACCCGCTAACATTTTGTTCATATTGGATATCTTTCTCATTTTCAATCATACAATTTATTTTGTCGCTAATGTGTACATGTGACCCAACTTGCCAAACAACATGGTCGCCATGGCTTACATAGAACATACTGATCAAATGCAAATTTGTCTTTTATCTTAAAAAAATGGTATAGAGAAAATCTGACAAAACAGAAATGTTAAGAATGTGGAGTTTTACTTATTGTCTTTGTATGCAAAAACTAGCAGACGAATTCATATAAGTTTTATTGCTCTTTAATGACAATGCATTTCAGTTCCGTCTAATATCTATGCTGGGTTCGTCAGACGACTTCGAACCGGAGTGTTTGCCTTTTAATGCCATTTTTTTTTTTGTGTTTTTGCCTTATATCTAAATAAATGTAATAGTTCGATTGACTCTAAAATAAACAAAAATGACCACCAAGACAAGACCTTTTTTCTAGTCCCACCATTTTCGCCTGAAACACCAAAAGAAAGACTACCTATACAAAGAAACGAATGGAAAACATTTGACATGTTCGTCAAATGTTACAGGATTTTTTCCTACGAAATAAAATGGTATGTTAAACCTAGTTTTACGGATAGCTGAATCTCACACTTGCATGCCAGTTGTTTATAGTTCCATTATATTGACAAAATTGGTTAAACAACCGAAGTGATTTAATTATTTAGGGGATAATAATTGAGGTCCCGCAGCCAAAATTGTGTACACATAAGTCGTCCCATTACAAAACCATCGATATTAACTAGTGTTGTCAACGGTAAACCGGTTAACTGTCGGAAGGAATGAATATCGAATACCAAAAACGCTAACCGGTTAACTCGTTCGCTATGCCCGTGTCTGTTGTGACGTTTTTGAGTTTAACGAACGCAATCTATGTATTACTGGTTAATTATTAAACCAGGGATATCGTTACCATAAATTACTTAAAACCTTTACTAAATTTTTTCCATAGATATAAAGATTTGGTTTTGAAGTTTGGTTGTACCTGTAGAAAACTTATTTCAAACGGGATAGCACATCCTCATTTTTACGGAAATGATGTTAACCGTGCCCGGAAATTTAGAAATGATCCATGTAAACTTGTTGCTCCTTTAAATAAACTTATTCTAAAAGGTTACCTATTCAACACTGTAATAAGATCATTGAATATTGTTTGTATTGGTATAAATATTGATTTTGTTATCAGTAAATTAGAAGCTAACTAAATATTACTAGTATGTTATATACATATACATATTCATGGATCTACAATCTGTCGATACCTGTAACTTGGCATTGCACAACGTCATGTTTTTCTCTGGCTGTTTTTGACGTCTTTATACTAAATCAATTGGATGTTGGATGCTGGATGTGTACGGATTGATAGTTCAGTCTTAGATGCATGATTTTTTTATTAGTTGTTAGTGGCTTTGAACTAGCTGTCAGATAACTGCGAGTACTCTCAGATCTGTTCATTGTGTCTTTTTGTGTCGGGATGTATAAGTACCCGGCCACGTTCACTTGTATTTTTGTCCATCTGATGAGATAAGCCTTTTTCAACTGATTTTTATAGTTCGTTCTTATGTTGTACTGTTATACCACTGTCCTAGGTTAGGGGAGGGTTGGGATCCCGCTAACATGTTTAACCCCGCCACATTATTTATGTATGTACCTGTCCCAAGTCAGGAGCCTGTCATTCAGTGGTTGTCGTTTGTTTATGTGTTACATATTTGTTTTTCGTTCATTTTTTTTTTTTATATATAAATAAGGCCGTTAGTTTTCTCGTTTGAATTGTTTTACATTGTCTTATCGAGGCCTTTTAAAGCTGACTGTGCGGTATGGGCTTTGCTCATTGTTGAAGGCCGTATGGTGACCTATAGTTGTTAATGTCTGTGTCATTTTGGTCTTTTGTGGATAGGTGTCTCATTGGCAATCATACCACATCTTCTTTTTTATAATAACCGGATTTCTTTCATTGAAATCATTAAATATTTTTTCTATCCAAAATTATCGTCGTGGCAATTAATTTGACCGATTAATTGTCCAGTATATTGATTTCTATTGTTAATCCAAAAAACCTTAAATTAATTAGAATTTACAGGCTACGATATTGGTCCTTTCGAGATCGGGGAATTCTTTTTTTTTTTTTTTGAATTTCGGGATGTCGGGATCTTAATTTCTTTAAGTTCGGGACCTCGGGATTTCATGTTTTTAAGCCCGGGATTTCGGGATTAGGACCCCTATTACCCCCCTCTTTGAAATATAACAATAATAAAAAAAATATATTACATCTGAGACGGACACCAGCACGAGTTGGTTGACCGTTATGGAATAACTGTTTCACAAATGATATCGGATATGTTCCTTACATCGTAACTACAATCCCCTTCCCTTTCATGGATGTGACCTACCGAATTAGACCATTTACCGGATTTGTTATCACATAAGCAACACGACGGGTGCCACATGTGGAGCAGGATCCGCTTACCCTTCCGGAGCACCTGAGATCACCCCTAGTTTTTTGGTGGGGTTCGTGTTGTTTATTCTTTAGTTTTCTATGTTGTGTCGTGTGTGCTGTTGTTTGTTTGTCTTTTTCATTTTTAGCCATGACGTTGTCAGTTTGTTTTAGATTTATGAGTTTGACTGTCTCTTTGGTATCTTTCGTCCCTCTTTTATTGCCGGAGTATAGGGTTGGGTAAGGATCCGATTAATTACGAATGTAACACTAATATTTGAGTCTACGGTTACATTGTATTATTGTTACATTAATTCACCTCAATGTACGCTAGATTTATTAAACTTAAACCTTCTATGGTTTTGTCGCTTATTTTATTCGCCAATAAATATAAATTACGATCACAAAATATCTGGACTCTGAAAATAAAAACACTGTTTCCACCAATTTCAACTTGTCGGCAAATATTAACATCAATTGTCCTCACGATTAATTTTCATTTTTAAGTTGATTTGTTTTTCCAGCTATGTTGTTGGATATTGAAAGCGGAGGTGGACATAAAATCAGAAATGGAAGGCACTGAACTCATATTTAATTACAACATGAAACAATCTCAAATGATTCAAACAAAATTATTGGACGAAAATGAATATGAAGCGTTGCAAACATTGAAAGTTCCTTTAACTTAACAATGATAGTGCAGAACGGAACTGTACAGTATGCATTTAAAGACGTCTCCATTGCTGCATCACTCGATTGTGATGGCTGCTTTAAATAAAGTGGTTTTCACTAAAATGTATCAGTTTAAAATATGCCGCTCCCAAAACAACATACTTGATTTGTAAAAACTGACATTGTATGAAATATTGAAAAATTCAAATTAAAAGAAAGTTTTATTCTAATACATTAATAGTCTCAGCGAACATATAATTGCATTAATGTAACATTAACGCAATGTAACCGTAGAACTAATTATTAATCGGTTCCTTACCCAGCCCTGCTTTCCGTCATTTTTTTTTTTTTTATTATTGTTACATTTCCATGTAACCGTAGCCATTGCCTCATTAAAACTTCGACAACTTGTACTTTAGCTCGGAAAAAGATCTTAAGTAAACATAATTAGTAAACATGTTGTTTTGAACAGTAACTTTGAATCACTAATCCGATAAAATTTTGATATTTCTTTCATTATTTTATTTTTATCAAATATTGCGTAGACCTTCATCTAAATGTGCAACCTCAATCGTGCAAGGCTTTGTCATACTTACGAAATACTAACTCAAAAACTGTAAAACGTGAATTTAATTAATGTGAACTTCATGGTACGAGTAACAGGCTTCATCATTTCAAATTGAAACACTCCACATTATAATTGTCTGAGGCATCAAGAGAAAACGAAAGAATCATCGGTTTCAGACATTTTTCAATTCGACGAGATCAAGAAGGTTTTATATTTTCAATCTGAAGTAACTACAAACGCCATAGTATATATGGTTTATTGGAATATTAAAAGTAAAACTTCGCCAGGAATCCTCACAGGCCAGACTTATAATGTCAAATGACAAACTTAAACTCATAGATTTTTTACAAAAGTACATTTGAATGGTACTAGAGGAGGGGCGAATGATACCAAAGGGACAGTCTAGCTCGTAGATCGAAAATAAACTGACAACGCCATGGCTTAAAACGAAAACGACAAACAGACAAATTATACACAAGACACCACATGGAAAACTAAAGACTAAGCAACACGAGCATGGGTCGAATTAAAGTTTTTTTTTTTGTGTAATTGGCAGTCGGACCAGTGGACTGAACAATCTGCTGGTCCCACTAAAAATCTACTGGTCCTGTAAAATTAACATTAAATTGACAAACACTAACATACATAATTTGATCTAAAGTTTGAATGATTTTCCCTGCCTTAGATTTCCGTGAATTTTTTGTGCTGTTCTGATTGTTCATGAACACGTACAGATTCTAACTTCAACTACAACGCTCACCCGGGCTATTAATGAACGTGATCAATTGTAATACTTAGTACACCCCAGTACCGGGATTTCGCAGGTATTTTGTTTTGTAAACAAACCGAGATTATGTTGCAATCGGAGATTTTTATCTACAAAATCTAAAGATCCGACGCCAATTCTTCTGGTCTTGGACCACCAGACCAGCGCTAAATTCGACCCCTGAACACGAACCCCACCATAAACTCCACGTGTGATAGTCGTCGTGTTGCTTATGTTATTAAAAATCCGGTAAATAGTCTAATTCAGTAGGTCAAATTCGTGGAAAGGGAAGGGGATTGTAGTTATGACATAAGACACATATCAAATATCATCTGTGAAATGGTCAACCAACTCGTGATTGCGTCCGCAAAATTTACGAAGGGTCGGTTTCAACTGTACAATTTGAAACTCCTGGTTTAATAGCTTCCTTGTGAGCAGCAGCCCTTTATCAAGGAAATCGTGATAGGAAATACAAGCCCAAGAATATCGTATCGATTTGGAGATATATACGTATGCAGGTGCTGCTGGAATGTGGCTACATAGAAATGGATAGTTCACCATTGGGAAGCTGAAATCATCTCTCTTTGGTCATAAGGCATTCAAACATCAATTTACAGTATCGGTCAACCGGTTAATAGGTCGAATGAGTATCCGAGTAACCTGTTAGGCAAAACTGTAGGATTTGACAACACTAATATTAACTATGTATTATATTAACGGTATCAATTTTACTGCACCAGATGTACATTTCGATAATAAATGTCTTTTCAGTGATGATCGAGGCCAAAATATTTGAAAAGCAAAAATTTGTTCTTGCTTTTATTGGCTGATCAAGAATAATAAAGACCTAAAGTTATGCCATTTCGAACGAGGTATCAAAACTGAGCATAAGGAAAATACATTCCTTGATTTGATCTATATTTAGAATTATGTTACAGCAAATTTCATTCAAACAATTTCCGTAAAAAACAATGTATCACTGGATTGGTCATAACTTTGGGGACAAACAGTTCATCAACAGAAATATAGACATTTTAAGATATGTAAAATTAAGCTAACATCATGAAATAAATTTGACAACATTTAAAACTCAGAATAGAAACGGCGAATGCGTCAACAACAACGTGTCCACGTATTCATTTATAAAAGTGAACAACATTAACCAACAAACAAAAAACAACATAATAACTTAATACAATCTCACAACCGAAGTTGATGAAATAATGTTGTTTTTTTTTTATGTCAATATGGAAACTGCCTTTTCTTCGGTCATATCCTACGTATCATCATCGATGTTGTCTTCATTGACTGCGATTCATCCAATTGCTTCCAACGCAAGCCTTTGTAATCCTTTTTATTTCCAACATATAGTCCATTTAGATTAGCATTGTGACAGTTTCCATACCACCAACCACCTTTATAAGATTTCGAACACTCATTCTGATCTTTATCTTTCGTCGAGAAAGTTTGTTTGTTGTGGAACTTGAGAGCATCGCCTTATGTGTGTAAAAAAATCAAAATTATTTTTTGTTAGATATGAAGCATAAATAAAAATTGGCAAATAAATGCGCATTAACTATTTTTATTCATTATGATATGTTTATAACCTCGCAACTACCTGGTAAGTGTATATTATGTCCGCCATACGTCATTCTGATATCAAACGGTTGTCATTACTTTGTTTTATGCCGAATATTGCTCTGACCTTCGAACATTATTGTAAAATTTAGATGTGTTTAGTTTTGCATTTTTGTCCTTGTAGATTTTGCGATACATTGTATTGTTGGATAGATGAAGATCAGAATAGCCTTCATAATGGGATTTTAAGAACATCAAAATTGTGTTATGTATGTATTATGTATTTATATACTTTCTGTATGTCAAACTATATTTTTATTTCCATATCAAAAATTGATCCGGCAGTTTATCATGTTTTTTTCCAACTTTTGTTTCACACGAATTTAAGTTTAAACTTTACGAAAAAAAATTAGGCGAAATACACCCATTTTTATTCGATCATTGATAGTTAAAGTTCAACAGTTTATGAAAAGGTTTCATTCAAAAGCATTGAACTTCTAGGTTGAACCAAATCGTAGTCAAATATGTGACATTTGCATGCCCCGTTTTTGTAATATTTATGGAAAACAAATGTATAATGTTGTCATGGATACACAAAAAGGAATTATCTTGCATCTTTTTAACTTTTACAAATCAAATCAATGGGTAATACTGATTACATACATATGCACATGTATAGAAAGCCAGGAAAAGGAAATTATTAAACATTTTGTGGTTCAATTTTCATTTTATTTTCTAACTGTTGGGTGCTACCTAATGCGAACGAAAGATCGATTTCGTATTGTGTTCCTGGGCTTCGGTGGTCAAATGGTCTAAGTAGTTACTTAGTCTACTGTTATCACTGGCCAGTCAAACACTGAGCTTGTGAGTTCGAACCCGCTCGTGTTTGTGCACTCGACTCTAATTTCAATTGACTAGGATTTTCAGTTTTCCTATCGACGGTTGGTAGTTTTCTCCTGGCACTCCGAATTCCTCCACCAATAAAAACAGGCCGCCACAAAATAGCATAAATGTGGTGCTTAAAAGTGACGTTAAAACACAAATAATCAAATCAAATCGTATTGTGTTCCGGGTCACAGTGAAAGTTGTACTTGCCCGGACTTTTTTTATAGTAACGCTGCGGATCTAGATATACTTCTTGGTACCTCGGTGTATACTAAAAATTTACAGGCCGAGTAAGACAAACTTCGATAGGGCGGCAGACGGGACAATGCGTGTCTTACCAGCTCATATTGGTTTCCTTTGTTGACAAATGACGTTTTAAAATAAAAAAAAGATTTTTGATGGTGTTTTTACAATAATGTGAACAAAAAAAGAGGCTGTAAGGAGTCTGTGTTGCTCTCCTGATATGTTTATTTACAATAGAAGCAACTGTTATACTTTTGCTTTAGTTTCAGAGATACAAGTCAAAAACTGCATTTTCCCCTATGTTTTTTTTTAAGCCATGTCGTCCTTGTTAGTTTGCAGGAAAGGTAATTGGACACATTTTCAAACTACATACCCTAATGATTATGGCTAAATTTGGTCAGATTTGTCTCAGTTGTTTCAGGAGAAGACTTTTGTAAATAAACTCATCATAGATACCAGGTTCAAATTGTGTATTTACGCCAGACGCGCATTTCGCCTACAAAAGACTTATCGGTGACGCTCCAATCCAAAAAAGTTTTAAAAAAAGCCGTACGAAGTTGAAAAGCAATGAGGAACAAAATTCTTAAAAGTTTGCCAAATACAGCTAAGGTAATCTATTCCTGCGGTAGAAAAGCCTTAGACGTTGCGCATGATGTTGGTACTACTTAGCGTTTCATGACGTTCCTCAAAATAAGACGATTTAGAAGATTTCAACGGAAGTTTCAAGTGTTTAAGCATATTATTGATAAGGTCAATTTACTGTTGTGAATTTGGCAACCGATTTCGGTTTGTCTGGAAAAAATGCATAGTTTTACAAATAAAGTATAGATATAGTTTTTTTAATGAGTATTCATTTACAGGAGTTGTCAGTCTTTCCAGGCCATAATTGATAATTATTCTTACGGCATGTGTAACAGTTCGCATTAATTAATCCTATACATTAACTTCCAAATTTACACAGATTTATTTTTAATTCAAATCAGATTTAGAATTTATATTCTCCTATTTTTGCCATATTTATACATTTGTAAATACTCCTTTTGTTGCATTTCTTCGCGTTTCCATTTCCTTTCTATATTTTATCATTTCCCTATGCTTCCTTTGTAGAAAAATATTTAGGAAGTGAAACATTCGGGATTCATGTTTTAAATTTTCTCATTTCCGTATTTTTGTGCAATATCCTTTGTTTGCTATAATTTTCAGCAATGGGTTTTCTCTATTTTCTTGTATTAACCAAAAAAACATGTATACATGTTACTTTTGACGATTTAAAACTTGCAGAATACTGATAGACACTTTTCCTTATATAAATCAAATACTAGTATGCTATATAAAAAAAAAAAAAAAAAAAAAAAACACCTAAGATCCCGATATTTTTTATATAAATCTCATTTGTTCAATATTTGAATTTAAATTTAAACTATTCCTTTCTATGGAACGCCACAGCTGTCTTATGTGGAACTCTGATATTACTTTATGTTGTTTTATTATTACTTAATGATATTTTGTCTTTACTTAATATGGTTTATACATTACGTAATGATGTTTTAATATAACTCAATATGGAATAGTCATTACTTAATGACATTTCGATATTACACGATATGGTTTCGTATTGACTTGATATAGTTTTGTCATTACTCAATATGGTTTTGTCATTACTCGATGTGGTTTCACCATTATTTGATATGGTTGTGTCATAATTAGTCAATGTGGTTTTAACATTACTTGATGTGTATGTGACTTAACGTAATGTAGTTGTTTCATTACATGATGTGGTTTTGTTATTTCGTAATGATGATTTGTCTATTCTTTATATGGTTTTAACATTACGTAATGATGTTTAAAATTTTGACAATTTTACACTACTTGATGTGTTTGTTTCATTATTTGATGTGGTCTTGTCATTCCTTGATATGGTCCTGTCATTCTTTGAGGTGGTTATCCCATTACTTGATGAGGTAAAACCACGTGACCAATTCGGAAAAACCTGTTCTATTCTTAGATAGATTTCCGTGTTGTATGTGCCTTGAATGCGTGTGGCCATCTATCTAATTAGTGTTCAAATTAAAGTTCGGGTTACTGTTTGAGTTAAACTTTGAGTTAGTTTTCGAATTCAAGTCATGCTTAGAATTAAAGTTCTAGTTAGCATTGAGTTTTGAGTTGGACTTCAAGTTTGAGTCACATTTAAAGAAAAAGTTCTAGTTACAACTTTGAATTTGAGTCACTTCTTGAGGTAGAGTTTGAGTAAGATTCGAATTTAAGTCTCATTTAAATTAATTAAGATTTCGAGTTGAAATTCGAGCTATTTTATATGTCTTTTTGAGTTCGTAATTAAATTTTCTATCGCGGAACAAGGCTTTTGCTCGGGCTTCCGAAAAGAGGGCTCCGGAATATGCGTACTAAATAAACAATGTTGCGGTATACAAAACGCAACATAGGAGTTGAAATAAAGTTAGATGTGGTGTGGTTGCCAATGAGACAACTATCCACCAGAGTTTAACCCTTTAACGTTCCTACCGGTCAATTTGACCGGTAAGCGTTTTTTAAGTCATATTTTTTATGAAAAGCATTATTATGTCACACATACTAAACGTATTTTAGCCAGGAAAGACTTATTTTAAAGGCCAGAGTCTGCCCTTTCGTCTGAATATTTTTGTTAATAGAATATTTTTATTATTTAATGCGTTTTATGAGTTTAATGCAGAGTCATTCTGTTTCAAAATTCATACGTTATTTTCAAACGGGAACCAATCTATTCATTGCCGAAATAGCGTATTTTAACGGCTTTCTAACATTAGCAATGCAAAATAAAAATATGCATTTAAAACACCAAACAAAGAGCTTTCCAATAGTTATCGATTATTGAAAGAAAACGATAATTTATGGTATGTGTACCAGCAGAAGAAATGCGTAGCGAAAAAGACAAGGACTCACAATGCAAAAAAAAAAAGTTTTTGAGGTCTACGTAAATTATAGGAAAACGTATCTCGAAATAGGAAAAATCTAAATCGAGTATTTTTTTAATTAATTTCCAAGCTTTCCAAAACACTTTTCTTTCAAGTTTTGATACTGGAATGAGTGAGCAATTAGCGTGTGAAATTTGACAAAAATAGACTGAAAATTACGGGTTTTGGAAGCGGATTGTTTCTTACATTATCGCGACGTCCTGATTGTTGAACTTATTTTCCAACATGTTTGCGACTTGAAATTTTAACGAGACAAACTACTCATTGCTTCTTAACCTGTACACATGGATGATGAGAATGAATCTGACTATCCTCTGTCGGAGGACGAGGAGGAATATCTTGATTTGCTCCTAAATAACCAATTAGAAGAGGAAAATGGGCGGGAATATGACTTTGTGCCAGTTCTTTCTAGTCAAGGGTAAATTTGTTTCTTTGTATTTAAGATTATTATTTGTTCCCATATTTTATCTGTGTGGTAGCGAGCACAAATTTTGTTCATATGAAATTTAATATCTATGTATAATTTGCTTTTGAATTGCTGTTGATGGAATAAATAAATGAATAGAAGTGGTATGATCTGATTGTCAATGACCAAACTGTTCAAAAAGATTTTGATGTATTGCAATAACATAAATTGTTACTTGGATAGAGAGTTGTCTCATTAGCACTCATACCACATCTTACTATATCTATTGAAATATATAATTGGTCGGTTTTGGTCATTACAGAGTTAAAAGTAAGGGAAAATATCAATAACAAAGGAATGAACATGAATATATGATTATAGATTATTAGATAAGATACACATGTATTTGGGCAATAAAGATGTCATTTTCAACCGGATTTTTGTGTCATTTTTTTTCATATCAAATATATGGACTGAGGAAGCAGATGAAGTTTCAATCATTTTAGCTTTCATGCAATAATGAACATTTTAACATATCTTCCATTAGATCATGTGAGGATGGTTCACAATCAACAGTCAGTACATCTGCATCCCAGGATCCCTTAGCTACATCTCTGTATTGGAAAGATGATAAAGATTTTGATGATGGAATGAAAGACCCAAGGACTTTTTCTTTTAAGCCAGAGAAGGCACCTGGCTTACAGTTTGGTTTTTTAACAAGGTTATTAAATAAAAAGTTATATATAAAATAATGTAATGAGAAAGGTGCAGTTAAATGAGAAACAAATTTTATATAACATATGCATACAAATGTACTTGTATCTCAATCATTCTAATTTGGATATATATGTGGCAACTGTTATTCTGGAATGACAAGAAAGAAATATTCCATTTTTATAACTATCTCTAAATACTAGTTACATGTTACATGTATTTTTAAAGTACTTATTTGTATAAAAAACGAAAATTATAGTAATGAGTTCAAGGTTTAGAATAGGAATGTTCTTGCATTTCTTGAAACAACTAGTATTCAGATATTGAAAATATTATTTTCTAGGCAATCTTTAAAGGCATTTAAGAAACCAGTAGATTTTCTGTACCTGTTTCTCACCCATCAGATAGTACTTCAGATATGTATTGCAACTAATCACCATGCAGAACAACTAATAGCTAAGGGACAAAACTTATCCTATTCTGACAGTGATGGAGGCTGGAACCAAGTGACTGTAGCAGAAATGTATAGGTATTTAACAAATATCCATATATCTATGTTTAAAATTGATGAGTAAATTTATTTTCTGCATTTCTTTAATTTGCAGGTTAAAATATATTACCGCTGTCATTAGGTTTATCTTGTAGTACACGTACATGTATATTGACTACTACTCTTTAAGTACTCCTAGTAGCAAAAGCGTGCAAGCAAGGATGGACATTATAAAAATTGGAATTGGTTTTTAGGCTTAAACTGATTAGAATAAAGAGCCAAAACAATACTTTTAATACATTGTATTAATTGCTTATTTCTAGAGCTAAATGTATTTAAATGCAGTTTGAGTAAGACACCTGCAGTATCAACGTTCGCCCTAAGGTGCAATTCATTTTCATTGAAATTCTTTATTTCACCTGGTAAAAAATATTTTCCATTTGATTTTTCCAATATTTTTTTATTTTAGGTTTTTTGGTATTGTTATATACATGTCTATTGTAAATCTTCCAAATCTTGAAAAGTACTGGTCAAGGAGTCCTTTGTATGATGCAAGTGTGGTTGACAAAGTCATGCCAATAATAAGATTTAAGGCTTTACTGTCATTTCTACAGATTAACTGTGATCCAGATAAAGGTTAGCTATGAGTATGATAATGATTTTCACTTTTCATAATAGTTATATGTCATGCAAATTGAAACCAACAACATATGTACAAAAATTTTCTAGAGGTCAACATACTGTATACATTAGTTATGTGTATATGTCTATTTTAAAGCTTAATTTGGGAACAACATTTTAAATATGTGAATAACTGCAATGCAAAGTATCACTAATCTGCAATTGGTAACAACATAAACAAAATCTGCAAAAAGAAGAAAAAAAAACATGAATAAAGAATGACAAAAATACAAATTGACATGTTTATTAAAGGTTGCATGCTATTGAAAACTCAAAAGAGTAGAACTATGTTTTTTTTATCTCAAAATACCCCTTTCAGCCTCAAAGAGGGAAACCGTCATAAAGAGTCTAGATTGTGAATAAGTGCAGGGAGAATTCATCATATTACTGTTACCAAAGTTATTTCAGTTAAGGTCGAAGGGTTGGTACCATCTTAACATTTAGTCCACCTTCCTTATCATTATTATCTATTTCAGATGACAAGCTGACAAGAATAGGTTTGCTACTTGATCATGTTCAAAATGTATCCCAGTCCATGTATCACCCTTATGAAGCAGTATCTGTAGATGAAAGGATGGTTTCTTCAAAACATCAGTACTCTGGAATCCGTCAATTTATACGTGACAAACCTATACGATTCGGTATAAAGCTGTGGGTATTAGCAGATGCCTTGTCTGGATACACATATGCTTTTTATGTATATTTAGGGAAAAAAAGAACGGTTATATGCCAAAAAAGTAAAGGTCTCGCATACAATGTTGTCATGGAACTTGGAAAAAACATTTTTCAACAGGGATATAGGATTTACACTGACTCTTTCTATACAACACAGCATTTGGCTGATGACCTTCTTACTAAGAGGACATTTTTAATTGGTGCAGTAAGGAGAACAAGTAGTGCAATGCCTAAACAGTTTAAGGACATTGAACAATTTGAAAAATGCTCTGCTAGGGGTGATTTTAGATGGCATAGGGCTAATTGCTTTGCATATGTTCAATGGAGAGATTGCAAAACAGTGACAGTCATTTCACCGATTCATCGTGGGTCTGATGTTAGTTATTGTCATAGGACTGTCAATGAAAGAAAGGGATTTAAAAAGAAGAAAGTAGTGCAGCCGTCAGTCATTCATGATTATAATACAAATATGGGGGGTGTCGATAAATCAAACCAGATGTTGAACAAGTACCCGTGTTACATAAAGTCTAAGTTCCATTGGTGGAAAGTTATTTTCTTTCACTGTATTGACATAATGATTGTTAACTCTTTTATCATACTCACAGAATTTAATCAGAAAACTTCAAACAAAGTAGAAAATATCAGTAATCAGTTAGAATATAGAGAAGCTTTAGCCTTATCTCTGATGGATATACATTCAAGTGATGAAACTGAAAAACAAACTTGTATGCCTGCATGTTTAGACAAAAGAATTGATTGTTCTTATTGCAATGCGAAAGCGTCTTTGAAGGGAAATAAGACTCCAAGCACAAAAACTAACATATATTGTTCAAAATGTGAAGTACCATTATGTTTGAGGAAAGACAGAAATTGTTTTACGAAATGGCATTCTGTTGGTGGAGAGGAAGCAAAACAGTGGGTGAAGGAAAGGGGAAGGAAAAGAAGCTTTATAAATTTGCATTAAATTTACATTATTTCTTTGATTTCTTGAAATATGTTTTTTTCTTCAAAGATATCATCAATTAATTCCAATTTCATAACTTTCATGCCTTTTGATCTTTAACAATAAGGAAATGTTGTATGTTTGTCATAGAGATTAACACAAATACACCCCTCCCCCCCCCCCAAAAAAAAAAAATAAATAAAAAAAATAAAACAAATACAATATACCAAAAAAAACAAAACAAACAACACATGAACAACAGAAACCTTTCTAAGGTCAAAGGGTAATATCATATGATGATTATTATTGTGCATCTAGTACTAGCTTGATGGTACTGTTTAAACATGTTCTAAATATCATAAACACATGTCAAAAGATCCGTGTATTCAAAATTTGCTACAAGACACTTTTTCTATTTATTCTAAGGGTCATATATAACACAAGGTCAAAATGGGTCATGATGGCATCCCAACAATGTTTTTGATTATAGCATAAGCATGAACAGACATGAGACAAAAGATTAATGGCTGGAAAAGACTGGTATGATGAGAAAATTTGAAAATATATATGGAAAAAATAAAAATATACGAAAAAGTATGTCTTCCTTCACCATTGCCAAATATTTTAATGCGGTTGCTATGGTAACCATTATGTTGCCATTATCGCAGAATAAGGTATATCAACTGCATTAAATTGTATAATCATAAACTACCAATAAGAAATAAAATAATATCCAAAGAATACATGAATTAATCAAGATTTTATACAAATACCATTTTTTTAATGAAATTTGACGGGTAGACCTATTGCTTAGCAACCAAAAAAAAAACCAATTTTCTCCCTGAAGATTTAAGTTCGGATACATTTTTTTATTACTGTGGTATGAGGTGTTACTAATTATAAAGTCAGCTGTATCTATTTCCCTATGGTGTTGGAGATACAGTTACTGGAAAAAAAATTATATATGTTTAATGGGAAAAAAATGCCTAAATTGTGACTTTTATATCATTCCCACGTGACTGGTAACCATGGAAACACATATTTTTTTTTTTGAAACAACAGTCTTAATATATGTCTTTCATAATATATAGGCCATTACCAGTTTTTCCTAGTATTTTGTACACTAAATCTAAACAAAGTTAAACTCTACTTTTTAAGAAAAAAATGCAGTAAAAACAGTGAATGTTAAAGGGTTAAACGCAGTGGATGTAAGAAATCATATATAGGCAACCGTACAGCCTTCCACACTCCGTATGGTCAGCTACAAAAGGCCACCATGCACTATGTGAAAAACAAATCTGTTTTTTAACAGATTTCAATATGTCGTTTGTTTAATGTGCTTTGGATGGGTATCGCCAAAGTTAAAGTTCAAATTAAAGATCGAGTGGTTGTTCAGAGTTATTTGGTATGAAAAAGGGGAACTGCAGACAATAATAAAAAAATAAAATCCTAAAAATTTTTCAATATTTCGGACATAATTGGGATATCCCCAAACCACTTGGTTCTGTTGTATTTGATCCGAAGTTGTCAAATAGAAGCAGTATTATAATAAATTTGTGAAATAGTCCACGGAACGCTGTGTCTCGCCTGATATTGCTGCTTTCAGTGTAAAAGCGTAATGTTGATCGGGTGTTCATTCATCGGTCAAAAAAATTAAACAAATGTTTTTCTGTAAATGCTTTTTCTTGATATTGAGGAAAAACTCCTATACAAGTTTTAAAACACTTCATGGATGTAATAAATTTATCATGTCAAAACAGTTTAATTCGCTTTTATTTTACTAAAACCAAACTGTATGGTTTTCAATAATGAGCAAAACCCATACCCCATAGTAAGCTATAAAAGGCCCCGAAATGACGCCACTTTCAACGACGTTATTGTGTCTCACTGCCGCTACATTGATGTCGCAGGCTCGACACAAGTCAAAAGACTAATACAAATTGTTAACAAATGAGACACTTCAAATCAACTCACACTTAAGTCACAGGAAAATCGGGGGAGAGGGCTCGGATTAAGCGACAAAGCATCAATACTATAAAATTGAAAAATATTTTTTTTGGAATATCTGTTTCACATGTGACGACGAACATGTTCCAGTTGTCGTAACCATAATACCTTCATGTTTTACTCTAATGTGAACTTCCAAATAAAACCAAATCACTCGGTTTGTAATTTCGCGAATAACACGACGGCTGCCACACGTTGAGCAGAATCTCCTTACCTTTCTGGGGAACCCGAGATCCCCCCGATGGATTTAAATAACCCAATCATACCGATCTATTAAGTCAGCCAATTGAAACTGTTTTTTAAGCCACCGCAATTTTACCGCAACTGAAAGTTGGGGGCATAATGTTTAACCTCTGTCCTCCCGTCCGTCTTTCCGTTCCATTATCGGTATATAGTTATCCCGCATAACTCCAACAGTTTGAATCCTAGGAAGTTTTCTTTTTACTGTCTGTTTGAACATATATTGAAGGTGTGCTGCACGTGGTCAGGGTTTAATTGTTATTAATATGTGCTCTTTTGGGAGAAAGTTGGACTTTGTCATTTTTGGGAAATTTACTTGCATAAGTAGGGCGTTTCCAGATAACTCGTCTTACAGTTTGAATGCTAGGAATTTATCACTCTGTTAGCTGTTTGTACAGGTATTGAAGGTGTGCATGTAGTCAGGGTTTTTTCTTTTTATTCTTTTTCCTCTTTTGGGAGAAAAATTGAACTAACTTTGTTCTTTTTGGGGTATAAGCGGTAAAATGAGTGGAGTGCGGGGGCATCACTTTGTCTAGTTTACATTTTTTTTTTCTCGTGTTGTGCTGTTACACTACTGTTACAGTCCGATGTTCGCTCACATACATGTTAAACTCCGCCACGTTCACTTTCTTTATGTACCTACCCCAAGTCAGGAGCATGAAGTTCAATTGTTGTCGTTGTATACATATGTGTCATATTTGTTTTTTTGTAAAATAGAACGTTAGTTTTTTCGTTTGATTTTTTTCCGACGTAGTCGGTATAGTTTCGGTTTGTGCCCTTTGAACTTAAGGACGCTTAACTATGGCAACAGAATACGCATGCTCGAAAATCCTTTCTGTGATCGGACAAAATGCTGTCATGGTGGGTGATTTGGTTGTGTTTGAAAAAAACGTCTCGTTAATTATATCGTGATGGAAAGCAAGTGAAAAACTATAAATCTTTGAACTAGATCTTACAAAGATTTATATTTTTAAAATAATTGTTTCTCCAATAGCTCTTTGCATCCATGACAGCTGTTTATTCGGGACAATTATATAATTTTTAATGTAAACTTTGTTGTACGAACGTACATGACTTTTAGAACGCACCTACGCATGTGAGATTTCCGCGGGGTTTTGGTGAATGTAAACAGAAAGATACGAGAATACTGAACACAAACAGAGAAAACGTTATTTAAATGGTAAATCACTTATTTAAACATAATCGGAATATTCACAAAACAATTTGTAACGTTCTTTTGTTGGTAATTCATTGATTTTTAGATAGTTAGAGCATTGTTGTTCACAAGATGAAGGTAGTGAACGGGCGTTGCCACCAAGGACAAATTGTGCCAAACTATGCAGGTTTTCAGTGCACTGCAATCGCCCTAACAGAGGTCCTGCATCATTAAGTCATTGTGCTTCTGAAGGTTATCGAAATGCTAGTTTTAAACATATACTCAAATTTAAATACGTCGGATATCTTTTTTAAAGATAGTTCTTGTTTCACATAGTGCATGGTGGCCTTTTGTAGCTGACTACACGGAGTGTTGAAGGCTGTACGGTTGCCTATATATGATTTCTTACATCCATTGCGTTTAAACTCTGCTTGATAGTTGTCTCATTGGCAACCACACCACACCTAACTTTATTTCAACTCATATGTTGCGTTTTGTATACTGCAACATTGCTTATTTAGTACGCATATCCCGGAGCCCTCTTTTCGGAAGCCCGAGCAAAAGCCCTTGTTCCGCGATAGAAAATTTAATTACGAACTCAAAAAGCTCGAAATTCAAAGTTGTAACTAGAACTCTTCCTTTAAATGTGACTCAAACTCGAAGTCGACGAAACTCAATGCTAACTAGAACTTTAATTCTAAGCATGACTTGAATTCGAAAACTAACTCAAAGTTTAACTCAAACAGTAACCCGAACTTTAATTTGAACACTAATTAGATGGATGGCCACACGCATTCAAGGCACATACAACATGGAAATCTATCTAAAAATAGAACAGGTTTTTCCGAATTGGTCACGTGGTTTAACCTTATCAAGTAATGGGATAACCACATCAAAGAATGACAGGACCACATCAAAGAATGACAAGACCACATCAAATAATGAAACAAACACATCAAGTAGTGTAAAATCGTCAAATTTTGAAACATCATTACGTAATGTTAAAACCATATAAAGAATAAACAAATCATCATTACGAAATAACAAAACCACATCATGTAATGAAACAACTACATTACGTTAAGTCACATACACATCAAGTAATGTTAAAACCACATTGATTAATGACACAACCATATCAAATAATGGTGAAACCACATCGAGTAATGACAAAACCATATTGAGTAATGAAAAAACTATATCAAGTCAATACGAAACCGTCAAGTCAATATCGTGTAATATCGATATATCATTAAGTAATGACTATTCCATATTGAGTTATATTAAAACATCATTACGTAATGTCAAAACCATATTAAGTAAAGACAAAATATCATTAAGTAATAATAAAACAACTTAAAGTAATATCAGAGTTCCACATAAGACAGCTGTAGCGTTCCATACCTTTCTCATACATTGGTTGTATCATAATTTATACATGTATTTTTATTTTCATTTCAATTAAACTGAAAACAATGATTACGATATAAGATTAAAAACCAGAGCATGACATCAATTACGTTTTGCGAACGTTTGGACAAAACGGCTATACTTTTTTGAAACGATATAAAAACCTTGTTGCCTAACGAAAAAATATTAAACACTATATTGTTTAAAAAGAAAAACAGAAAAACCTTCACCGCCAAGTTTTCTTTTCTATGATCTTACTATGTTTATTTGAAAGACAGCTAGTTAAAAGCACATTTTTTTTTTCGTTGGGATAAGATGGCTATACTTTTTGAAGTCATTGCAATAGAAACTATAAGCATGGTTTTCGGCACAAAAATATCATGAACCAGGAGAAAAGTAAAAAAACTTTTAAAATATAATAAATATTTTTCCTCTCAGCTTTTTCAATTTCACGGTATAAATGCGCAAACCCGAAACATACTTACCTTGCATATGCTTAGACATTTTTCAGACCGTTTACAAAAATAACATTTTCCAGATTATGATATTACTTTCCTTACCAGTCCAGACTTCGCAATTAAAATAAAACATCTAGATGACGGAGATACTTTCAACCGGAACTACGTCACCTACATGCTTTACTTTACCTGTACCCCGGTTTTGTTGTTTTCTATTTTTCAGTAGCATTATTTCAACTTATATTTCAGTTTTACGATGATCGGAGAAAAAATACCGGAGTAAAGAAACGGAACTCTGATATTTTGCACACAAAATGTAACGTTGGACATAACTTTTGTGTGCGTAAAAATGGGATAAATTAGTGTTATAAATCCTGGTGATAAATTTCTGTTCCTTTTTTCTTTAATTTCAAGTCTAATGTAATGAATTCAATCAAGAATCACTATTTTTTTTATCGAACTAACCAGTCTACGTATTTATTTTTATGCTAATCTATAGCAAAACGGAATTGGTACAGACATAATGCGCGTCTTAGTATTTCATAAATTCAAAAGTTTTGTTAATAGTAAATTTATAAATATGACCATATCAATGATAATTCATGTCAGCACAGAAGTGCTGACTCCTGGGCTGGTGATACCCTATGGGAATAAAAAAAAACCTCCAACAGCAGTGGCATCGACCCAGTGGTTGTAAACAAACTCATAATAGATACCAGGATTAAATTTTGTGTTTACGCCAGACGCGCGTTTCGTCTAAAAAAGACTCATTAGCGACGTTCGAATATAAAAAAGTTAAAACAAAAAAGTCAAATGATGTACGAAGTTGACGAGCATTGAGGACCAAAATTACTAAAAGTTTAGCTAAATACAGCTAATTTATTATATTCCTAAGGTAGAAAATCCTTAGTATTTCAAATATTCAAAAGTTTTGTAAACAGTTAATTTTAAAATATGACCATATCAATGATAACTCATGTCAGTAAAGAATATAAGAATTTACCAAATGTTGTTAGATTTGACTTTAAATGGCAATAACTCTTATGGGGTAAATTGACAATTTTGGTCATGCTCACTTAATTGTAGACCTTACTTTGCTAGACATTATTGCTGTTTAAATAAAATTGAGAAAGGAAATGGGGAATGTGTCAAAGCGACAACAACTCGACCATAGAGCAGACAACAGCCGAAGGCCACCAATGGGTCTTCAATGTAGCGAGAAATTCCCGCACCCGGAGGCGTCCTTCAGCTGGCCCCTTAAAAAATATGTATACTAGTTCAGTGATAATGGACGTCATACTAAACTCCGAATTATACACAAGAAACTAAAACTAAAAATCATACAAGAATAACAAAGGCCAGAGGCTCCTGACTTGGGACAGGCGCAAAATTGCGGCGGGGTTAAACATGTTTATCAGATCTCAACCCTCCCCCTATACCTGTAGACAATGTAGAAAAGTAATCGCATAACAATGGGCACATTAACATTCAGTTCAAGAGAAGTCCGAGTCCGATGTCAGAAGATGTAACAAAAGAAAATAAACAAATGACAATAACACATAAATAACAACAGACTAAAGTTTATCTCTATTTATAATAATATTCAATATAATAACCAAAATCTGCAAAATTTCCTAAGAATACTAATTGAGGGGGCCATAACCCAACAACGGCCTGTCTGTTTTGTCTGAAAATTTCCGAACAGATAGATCTTAACCTGATGAACATTTTTAAACATTGTCATAATTGCTCTTTATGCTATAGTTTCAGAGATATAAGCCAAAAACTGCATTTTACCACTATATTCTATTTTTAGCCATTGCAGCTATATTGGTTGGCAGACAGGGTCATCGAACACATTTTTTAACATAGATACCCTAATAATGATTGTGATAAAGATTGGTTAAATTTGTCTCAGTATTTTCAGAGAAGATTTTTGTAAGATTACAAATATTTTCAAAAATTTGTTAAAAATCTATTATCAATCACAATAACTCCTTAAGGGGTCAATTGACAATTTTGATCATTTGACTTATTTGTAGATCTAACTTTGTTGAACACTTTTGCTGATAACAGTTTATCTCTATAATAATATTGAAGATAATAACCAAAAAATGCATACTATTCTTAAAATTACCAATCCAGGGGCAGCAACCCAACAACGGGATGTCCAATTTGTCTGAAAATTTCAGGGTATATATATCTTGACCTGATAAACAATCATACCCAATGCCAGATTTGCTCTAAACGCTTTAGTTTCAGAGATATAAGCCAAAATCTACATTTTAACCCTATGTTCTATTTTTAGCCATGACGGGCGCATTGGTTTGTTAGCCGGGTCATCGGACACTTTTTTATACGCCCGTCAAGATTTTGACGGGACGTATTATGGTATACAAATGTCCGATGTCCGTCCGTCTGTCCGTCCGTCTGTCGTGCCGTCTGTCCGTCTGTCCGTCTGTCCGTCTGTCTGTCCGGCGTAAACATGTCGCACCGTAACTTGAGAACGACTTATCCAAATTTCATGAAACTTACTGTAGTTGTTTCTTATGATGGTCAAATGATCTGTATACTTTTTGGTGAAAATAAGATTAAAACTTTTTGAGTTACGGCACTTTGTAACTAAAACAGGGGTGTGTTTTTTTCAAATGTCGGACCGTATCTCAGAAACGATTCTTGATTATGGCTTAAAACTTTAAACACTTCTTAGTTATATTAATCTTAATATCTGTATACTTTTTGGTGATGATTCAAAATTTCATTTTTGAGTTATTGAGTATTTTGTAAAAAAAGGGGGAGGGGTTTTTTACATGTCGCGCCATATCTCAAAAACGATTTATGATTATTGCTTAAAACTTTACACATGTCTTTGTTATATTAATCTAAAGATCTGTATACTTTTTGGTGATGATTCAAAATATCATTTTTTAGTTATTGAGTATTTTGTAAAAAAAGGGGAGGGTTTTTTTACATGTTGTGCCGTATCTCCGAAACATATTTATGATTATTGGTTAAAACTTTACACACTTCTTTGTTATATTAATCTAAAGATCTGTATACTTTTTGGTGATGATTCAAAATTTTATTTTTGAGTTATTGAGTATTTTGTAAAACAGGGGAGGGGTTTTTTTTACATGTCACACCCTATCTCAAAAATAATTTATGATTATTGCTTAAAACTTTACACACTTCTTTGTTATATTAATCTAAAGATCTGTATACTTTTTAGTTTTGATTCAAAATTTTATTTTTATTGATATCTAGTTTTTGTAAAAAAAAAAACAGGGTGGGGGTTTCACATGTCCCGCCGTGTCTCAAAAACAATATATGGTTATTGCTTAAAACTTTCTCAGAAACTATTTATGATTATTGCATAAAACTTACACAAAAGACGTCGGGCGTATCATGCGCTCATGGCGCAGCTGTTTATTATAACTAGATACCCCAATGATTATTATGGCTAAAAGTTACCAGGATTTGGTTAAATTTGGCCTAGAAGTTTAAGAGGAGAAGATTTTTGTGACGTACGCCAAGTGATGAGAAAAGCTCACTTGGCCCTTTGGGCAAGGTGAACTTAAAATAAATACTGTGGATTCATTTATTTTCGTAGGTACCAATTTTCGTGGTTTGAGGAAAACTTGCATATTCGTGGGTATTTAATTTCGTGGTTTCGACAAAGTATGCATATATTCCTTTAGAAAATTTGCAATTCGTTGAATATTTAGATTCGTGGTTTCCCGGTACCCACGAAATCCACGAAAATTGGTATCCAACGAATAATAATGAATTCACAGTACAGTCATATTATATAGGATTTTTTAAACATAAAACAAGAGTATTGATCACTTAAATTTCAAAAATTTAATCTTTATTTCGTTTTCTGTCTTTTGAAACAGTATGTGTATTAAAGTGTCCTATACTGATTCTGTCATTAAAAGAAGTTCCAATTTTCAAAGCTACTTTTGCATAGGTACTATTTCTGTACCAACAAATCTGTAGAACTGAGAATCTAATTTTAATATTCAGTAGCAATTTGTTACTTTAAAACTATTGTTATATTTAGGTACCCGTGTTTTACTGTACTTGATTTGTACTTGAAATTTTAGTACTACAGATATTTTGGTGACACCATTACATTTTCAGCATTTTGAAGGTTTGTCTATTTCTAATATCTTAACGTTATGATTTTCAAACTGTGATCACTGTACCAAGTTTTAGTACAAATCAAGTCCTGTAAAATGTAGGTACCTAAATATTACTATAAATTAAAAGTAAAGAAATAGTCCAAAATATTAAAAGTAAATTTCCAGTACTACAGATTTTTAGTACAGAAATAGTACCTATGCAAAAGTAGCAGTGTATGTTCCTTCTCTCACAACCATTGAAAAAATATAAAATTATACCTGCAGTTCCACTGTAGCCATTTACATTCAGTATGTAGTTGGTTGACTGGTCGCCAATGTTGAAGGTAGAGTATTTGGCATACGCCTTATCGCCATTAAAATCCTCCAAATCTACCCTAAGTTCATAGCTTCCTTGAGATGTTAAATCATGAAGTTTATCATTACCTATAAACAAAAAATCAAATCACAGAAAAAGAGGAAACAAATATATGTATATAAGACCGTTGGTTTTCCCGTTTGAATGGTTTTACATTACTAATTTTCGGGGCCCTTTATATCTTGCTGTTCGGTGTGAGCCAAGGCTCCGTGTTGAAGGCCGTACCTTGACCTATAATGGTTTACTTTTATAAATTGTTATTTGGATGGAGAGTTGTTTTATTGGCACTCATACCACATCTTCCTATATCTATATAGATAAATATTTTAATCATTGTTTTCCCCTAAATTCAAACATAGAATTGTTTTCTTGTTTGTCTTCGTGGATGAACAAAACATAACATACATAGTAAATACACATATTAAACATTAAGTCGAACATGATTGAAATGACTTAGGTTTTTTCATTCGTTTTTTTTTAACCGTGCATTAGCAGTTTGTACCCATTTGTCTATTTTGGGTATAAATAATTCTTCTTACTAAGTGTTGTGTATTAAAGTTCGTTATTTGGCGGAATCTAGGTTAGTACGCTCTAAATACTCTCCACATTGTCTTTTTTTTTACCTTAAACTATTTCTTGTTTGAAACCAAGCAAGGAATCCTCTCGTAATCAACATATAAAAAACCGTTCACATTAAATAAAAAGTTATCTATCTGTGTTAGAGGATCATTATTTGATATTAAAGTTAATTTTAGTGTCTTGAGCCGACTACGTGGTCTTCTTTTGGGCAGTTTATTTGTAAAACAGCACGTTAAAATATTGATTTGCGTGTCGACAAAGTAGAACTCATACTTAAATCCCATTGACTTGTTCTCGTCCTTAGATGCTTGTAATACTTGCCACTGGTATTTACAAATTCAATCTCTTATTTCATATTTTCGTCGATTTTTAACTTTCAACTAATGTCACATACAAGTTAATGCACTTATCTGTTCCGTTAACAAGTTAGAAATGAGAAGGACATTTTCTGTTCATGCTAGTAAGCCGTAAAAAGTTGTTCATATATTTTTGCCTTCACATAAATTATTCAAACTACATGTACTGACCTATCCAAAATTCTGTGTTGACATCACCAAATCCTTTTACATACTCTGACCAGCCGCGATAGAAATCTACTTTACCATCTTGTCTGCGCTGAAAAACCTAAGTTATGAAATGTTAAAACTAATTATGTGAAAAAAAATGTATTTGTATGCAACATAAAATGTTTTCCCAGGTAGTATGACAATTGCTATATGGTAATAATTGGAGTTCAACATGTCACATATGCACTAATGTATTAATAGAGATTACAATAAGACACTTATCTCGGCGATTATAGGATAATGAAAAATGTGCATTGAAAAACTCGAAACAATTTGACCAATGGCTAGGAGTTGATTAACGAAACATTTAGTATATTGTGCTTCTAGCAGGGTTAGAAAAATACTTTCAACGACTCAATTCGCCCCATAATTTGACAAATCTATAATACTATCAACCCCAAAGACGTCACGTAAAAACTAAAAAATGAATGACATGTTTATTTTCAAAATTCGACTTGTAACATGTGTAAACAAGCAAATTTTAAATGTGCGTATTGTTATGCATTTACTTTTCTACATTGGCTAGAGGTATAGGGGGAGGGTTGAGATCTCATAAACATGTTTAACCCCGCCGCATTTTTGCGCCTGTCCCAAGTCAGGAGCCTCTGCCTTTGTTAGTCTTGTATTTTTTTTAATTTTAGTTTCTTGTGTACAATTTGGAAATTAGTATGGCGTTCATTATCACTGAACTAGTATATATTTGTTTAGGGGCCAGCTGAAGGACGCCTCCGGGTGCGGGAATTTCTCGCTACATTGAAGACCTGTTAGTGACCTTCTGCTGTTGTGTTTTTTCTATGGTCGGGTTGTTGTCTCTTTGACATATTCCCCATTTCCATTCTCAATTTTAAAATTCACATATCAATTATTAATGTTCAAAGCAGTAAGAATACTTATTTGCGTCGAAGTTTAAGCTTGTAATTTTTTCAATATTGTGTCATGCAACACTGCTAGTGCAACATGTAAAGCGGGAGCTGCTTACCAGCATCTCAGATCACCCCCAGTTTTTGGTGGGATTCGTGTTGCTCAGTATTTACGTCTATTTTATGTTTTTGTACTGTTGTTTGTCTGTTTTCTTGCCATGGCAACGTATAAGTTTAAATGTCACTCTAGTATCTGTCGCCTTTCTTTTATGAATTGTTTAAGAATTTTTTTTTAGCAATGTTAAATTCGTTCTAGCTAGAAGGTTGATTTTCCCCAATTATAAATCACAGTAGATGAAAGAAAGCAATTTGGAAAACCCTTCCAAAAAATGTAAGAAAAAGTATGGGTAACTAGGGTTTTTTAAGCAACAGTTTTTTGCAAAACTGTCATCACGCATGGAAAAAAAACAATGGTGTGTGATTAGAGGAAAACTACGCTAAAGAACTTTAAGATAAGAAAAGAAAAAATAGCTCTGATAATATGCTTTCAGATAAGAGACATAAAAACTTGGGTCACCGGACTAGTTTTCTTGCTACATGATAAAACAGGTAAATTCACAAATAATTTTGCTATAAAAGTTAATCTATCTGAGTTATCTCCTACTGTACATGAGTACAAATATAATCAAACATAAATATTCTGATTTTAATACATCCGTCAATATGATAAAACACACAATTAATATATATTAACATGGACAACCTTACACATAAATTACATACTACTCTCCACATTTGCACATTTCATAAAATATCGATTCTTATGGTCTGCATATAAGATGCGACTTATACAATCAAAGTGATCGACGCATACAACCCGGGTCTCCTACATGTACGTTGATATTTTACATGATAGAAGCGCAAATTTGGAAGTTTGGTAAATAAAACATATAGGCGCACTAAACCTAAAATTGATCTAAGCAGAAACGATGCGCAACCCTCCACAAAATATTAAGGTGTAACGTAGTATAGAACGGAACAGGAATGATAGTTAAAATACAAATAACTAGAATAATCTGCATTTAAGGGAGCTCGCTGGTTTAAATTCTGTTTGATAAAAAGAAAACTACACCATAGAAAATGAAGATAAAATGTGAGAAGATAGCTCTTAGAACATGCTTTCAGATAATAAAAGGAAACAATGGAGTCACCCAAATTTTTTTCTCTCGCTACATTCACAACACTTTCTATTATAAAAATTACTTTACCTGAGTTAACTCTCCTATTATCTAACTTATTTCCCCTTATTTGGCACAAATGAAAAAATGAATTGAACGAAAATATTGTGTTTTGTAGAAAATAAATCTGAAAGTACGATAGAACGCATATTGTTTGGGTTATAAAATTATACGTCTTAAACATGAAATACACATAACACTAAAATTTTGCACATTTCAATAAAGATCCAGACCAATTGATATCTGCTACTTCAAAATCTAAGATGGAGGCAGACACCCGAGCAACCTTACGCGTGATGTATATTTTATCGCTTAAAAATATCAGCCAATTAGAGAAATTCTTAAACGTCTTACCGTCCATCCTCCCCCATCCGTCTCCATATCACAGAACGCGTTAAATCCAGCTGTACCTTCCGGGAATATTTTGTACACACCACTTTTGATCTTTTTTCTATCGAAGTCAGAGCAGTCCCGAGGAGTAAGCGCTGAAATTCGAGAAAAATCAAAATCAAAGTGTCAAAGTACTTCAGTATAGATATAAATCATACAAACACAATTGGTGACCGCAAAAAAGAATTAAAGATGAATATTAAAATCGACCCTAATTTACTGAAACTAATTGCAAAATGCTGAATTGAATTGCAACACATATTGATTGCATTCATAAATCTATAAAAACAGGAGTGCATAGACATATATTATTTTGTATTGCCGATAGGCTTCATTCCTTTATCGTCTCCATTTTTTTTTTATCTTAGAGTTCTGATTGTCCCACATAAATTAATCTGGTTATCCCACATTATTATATTATTTGTGTTCATGTTTCTCTAACATTTGTTACTTTTTATACAGGTAAAAAAAAATAGGAAAAAAGTGATTTTTTGCAATGAGGGATTTATAAAATTTAACTGTAAATTAAAAATTTGAAAATCCAGCATATATTAACTTATGAACGATCTGATGGATAAATAGTTAAAAAAAAAAAAGGGAAAAGGAAACAGTATGTATACATCATACACGTCATAAATAAAAATCATATTTTGGGTCAATGAAAATGTGTCAGTTAAAGCAGGATGTTGGAATACTTAGGTTTCGGATTATGCAGGTTACACTGTATTCATGTTTTTGTAACTTACTGGTAAGGTGTTTCGTATTGTCTAATCGGATTGGTGAAATGTAGAGACTTGCATTTGTGTTTTCCTGTCTTTACTGGATAGTTAAGTTGTCTCTTTGACAATAAGGTAATGTACCATATCTTAATTTCAAATGTTGAACATGATTACTGATTTATGTAGGATGTTCCGTTCTGTTCTTACTCAAAGGTAAGCAGAAGCTAAGATTATCGACAAAAATCTACTGGCTGTAGATACTTACATAATTTCATAAAAAGCCTATCAATTGAAAAATGGTTGGTGCTTAAGCATATAGCGTAAGTGAAAAATACAATTCATGCAGTTACCTTCAGAAATAGCATCAGTGGAATTCTGTTTCATATCATCAAAATAGTCTTTAATTTCCTTTTTAATGTTTTCTTCCACAGTTCTTCTGGCTGTCAATTAAGTAAACAGTAGTATACCGCTGTCCAATACTAATAAATATATTAAACAAAAACAAATCCGGGTCACGAACCAAAACCGAGGGATGTTTATTTTAACACAGATACATTTCTAAAAAAGAATTTAAAATTGGGATTGAATTTGTTATGGTGTTTTTAACTTTTTATGACAGGAATGTCAATATAGAACTGTGTTGGTAACGGTGTATATATTTGTATTTTCAAACCATGCAGGCATTTCTTGTAAAAATCATATGCATGTAAATGAACAAGCTGATTCATTATCTTAACTTTTAGATACATATCGTTTAACTTTTGATGTAACACGTCTTCTAATTGGCTGGCTTCGTTTTGTTTATCAGCTCATTGACATAACTTTGTCATGTGACTGTGGCGCCATGAACGCTTTTTTTTCATGATTTACTCCGATTTATAATGGAATTAAGAATTAAATTATAAGAAAAGACTGTGATATTGATTCTGTCTATAAATAATATGCCGGTAATTCAGTGTGAACCATATTTGTTATGTTATTTCTTCATAGACATAAAATATATTACAGTAATTCCTTTTAAAAATAGAAAATAAAAATAAAATTCTAACAACAAGCGAGAAGACATATCACAATGTCCAATTAGATTTACAAAAGACACATCATAACTAAAAACATGAATGTTGGATGTATACATACCGAGTGATTGTGATCAACGATTTAGCGGTAGATCTTTAGAATAATCCACTTCTGATTGAGTATATCTCATCACAATATTTTGAAGGTTATGGTTTACTTTACAAAGAATGGTAGTCATCACTTTAGTAAGATGTTTAGTCGTACATCTTGATCACCCAGATATGTTCCGTTTTTTATCAGAGGTTTTGTAAAGTGTTGATATCCAGTATAATGACGATAGATTTTCCTCGTTGTATTTGATGTTAATACCAGAAGAAAGGACATATTTGTGATTTTTTTTAAATTCCATACCTCCTTAAAGATGTTAAAGATTATGTAGGACTACCAGTTTTGCTGTTTATTCCGAGCTCTTTTTTGAGACTTTACACATAAAGACAATATTAACACAGAATTACGTACCTGTTACCTAAAATAGTGTATGTTTTTAGGTTTTGATTTTGATTGTGATAACAAAAATAATTCAAAATAAACCTTATTCGTGTTATTTTTTAAGAGTTCAAATTGGTTTATAATTTGTTTTACATATAAAAACATTATTCGAAATTTATTGAAAAAATAAAGTGTCATAAAAGGGATTATCAAATATAGTTACCACCATTTAAATTTGGGATAATTTGTTTGTGAATAAAGTTTAAAAAAAATGTCAAGAAAACTAAAAATAATGTAACAGCAAGAAATGAATGGTTGGGGCTTACGCCATTATCGTATATACGAAATATAATAAACGTAGTTACCTTTAGAAATAGCATCAGTGGAACTCTGCTTCATATCACCAAAATAGTCTTTAATTTCCTTCTTAATGTTCACTGTTAAATTCCCTTTAATATTTTCGAATGCGTTTGATACATATTCCTTGATTTGCTTGTTCACTTTCGTCATGTCGAACATTGCAAGTAACGGAACATTTTGGTTATCGACCACAGGAGTCTCTACCATATCACTTCTGGTACTTGTTGATATTACTCCTGCATAAAGTACGGAGCAAATTAATCCTATAAAAATCAAACACTTTTCCATTTTCAGTAAATTCACAATGACTGTCAACTGTATTTCCAAGGTTTCTCTTAACGTTGAATAAGATATACTGATTCTTTGGGGAAAACTTTCAGATGAGTGAGAATAACTCACAACGTAATGAATTAAGAAACCTATGTTAACTTCCGTTTGTAATCTTTGGAAAGTATCAAAAACTCCGGTACTTATAGTAATTTTGACGTTTTAAAATTATCCATTATTCAAAATATAACTCGTACTGCAAAAACGCAATATAATTGAATTAAATATAAATTAAAGTATGATGGCGTTTAAGTGGTATACATTATCTAATAAAAGCTGCTATGGTGGTCAATGTCATGATAGAATTGCTACTGACACTAATCAAAGCCTTCACTTAAACAGTAGAACGTTTTCCCGACAGAATTACGTGAATATTGTTGATTCGGCTGTTCGGTGTCTTGTGTTCTCTGACACTTATAGGGCTTGTTGTTTAGGTGCTTGTTGACTTGGCCATCAAAGAGTTGTTTTTATACGAGGGCAATTTTTTTTTTTTCGGTTCGTATATTGCTATGATGTCGTCATCGTCTGCGTCGTCCGAAGACACATTTGGTTTCGAGGCAACTACAATTTAAGTGAATGGATCTATATAAATTTTAAAGAAGATTCAATACCACAAAATGAAGGTTGGGATTATTTTGGGGATGATGGTTCCAACTTTTTACGAAAAAGGGGCATAAAAGAAGCATTCTTTTTAGTTTCAGGATAATTTCTTGTGTATAAGAATTTCGATTGATCTGAAATTGTAATACAGCGTTCAATACCACAAGTAGAAGGCTAGGATTCATTTTGGGGGTTATGGTACTAACAGTTTAGGAATGAAGGAACAAAAAAGGGACAAAAAACATTCCTGTTAACTTTGTAGTTTCTGGACAATTACTTGTGTGTAAGTTTTTGGATCTTTCTGGCATTGTGCCACAAGGAACAATATCACAAATAAAGGGAAGACTGGGGTTAGGTTCGGGGATAATTGTCCCAAACATGCAGAAATAAGGGGCAAAAGAAATGGCAATTTTTTTTTCTAATTTCCAGACAATATCTTGTGTTTAAGTGTATGGATCTCTCTAAAATTGTACTACAAGGTTCATTACCACAAAGGAAAGACTGGTATTGGGTTTGATGGTTATTGGTCCTAGACGGAAAACAAAATGTAATGGTCGGGTTCTAATTTTTAAAAGGGGTTCATATCGCTTTTATTTTTTTTTTTTAAATTTCAAATTTTTGAAAACTTTCAAGAAGAAACCTTCAGTTGCACAGTATTGCGCATACGATTTGTAAAATCTTCGACCACATTTACCTTGTGTCAGAAACCTATATAGCGTCTTTTCACAATTCAAATTCAGATAGTATCAAGCTTTTTAAGGGCATACGATACAGTTACAAGGGAGGTAATGACGTTGCTAACGTAAAATGTTAGTTTCGCGACGTCAAACATGACACATCGGGAAAAGATGCATTTTTCGACTGACTTTTATCATTCAATCTGATTTAATTTGAAAACGAGTGCATGGACCCCTATTTTTTAAAACAACATTTTGTTTCATATTGCAAGGAGATTATGTGGATCAAATTTTATAAGACTGTAAATAGTCCAATTTTTTTTAATTTTGATAAATATACATCAAATTTTTTTGTTAAATAATTTATAATTTCTGTTTTTTATAAGTATCCTAAAAATTTATGCATTTTTTATTCAGAAATAACTCATATTTATAAAATGGTCATAAATTAAGTAAAAAAACGTAATTTTTTGCTGTATATTTATCAAAATTAAAAAAATTGGATTATTTACAGTTTTATAAAATTTGATCCACATAATCTCCCTGCAAAATGAAACAAAATGTCGTTTTAAAAAATAGGGGTCCATGCACTCGTTTTCAAATTAAATCAATTTGAATGATAAAAATCAGTCGAAAAATGCATCGTTTCCCGATATGTCATAGTTTGACGTCGCGAAACTAACATTTCACGTTAGCAACGTCATTACCTCCCTTGTAACTGTATTGTATGCCCTTTATATTGTGTCCAAATTTGGCCCAACTGTTCAGGGTTAGACCTCTGCGGTCAGCGAAGCATTTTAAATGTTTTACTACAAAACGAGCTGATTTGATTAAAAGTTCCTGTTGCTTTCTTCATATGGTGAGCCAGGCCAGCATATACGTATCAAGGGGTGCCTGCAAAAATTTGGTTGATTATATATATAGGGAATCACTGAAGCGTATCTGGAGCCCCCCCCCCCTTTTTTTTAGGTCATCCATCGGGTCCGCCTTACAAAAAGTTCTGGATCCGCCACTGCCCAGTTCTGCTTTTGAAGAGTTTGGAACAATGAGTACAAATCAGGCCTTCTCCATGCTATCAGTTTTCATGCTCATTGAGAAGTCTTAACATTTTAATTCACACTGGTCACATTTGTGTAACTCATTAGTGTGGATATTCTTATGCCTGTGAAAACTAGCTACCAATTTTGTCTTGAAAGGACAATAAGTGCATTGGTATGAAGACCCCTCCTTCTTAACTTTAATTCTGTGGTTCATCTTCACTTGCTTCCCGTATTGTAGAACCCCAAATGCTTCAATATTCATATTCTGAAGGAAAGATAGTTTTAGCTCGATTATTGCTTGCATGTTCTTTACTGTATAAAATGAAACGACATGTGACATATAAATTATCCAAAGTCATCAAAGCGTGAAATGCAAGTCAAGTTGTGTAGGGAAAACTTTTTTTGGTATTGGGTTTGATGGGCAAACTTTTTCTGTCAAAAATATAAACTGATAAAGTTGCATTGGTACATGGCGTACGTGTTGTAGAGCACCCTTGATACTACCGCAGAGGTCGAATCCCGAACAGTTTTGGGCAAGTATGTACACAACATTTAAGCAAGATGTTGTTGTTTTTTATCCCTTTTTATCCCATTCTATTTCGATAGACATGATAGATGTACTTATTCAGTGATGAAGTGTCATTGCATTGGATAAATATAACTGTACTTTAAATAAAGATGCTGATGAATTATAAAAAAAAATCTATGACATGCTTCTTCTGCTTTGTAAATAGACCCATACTCGAAATCCAATGATAACATTTGTTTGCACATGCGTATAATGACTACTGCAGAAACATGAATTTTATCAAATTGGCATGCATTTTAAAATATATTTCTTTAATTTAAAACAGTTACACTTTCAACTCTTAAATGATCCACATGTTGGTATATCATGACTACAATGTATTATATATAAAATAAATATTAATTCTATTGAATTAAATGGATTGTTCAATCAAACTTTCCATCTCAAAGTCGGTACTATCAAACCCTTTTCTTACTTTAATCATTGTTTGAGCAAGTCGGCTGAATTAGGAATTTATTGCATAAAAATGAATAAAACTCATACAGTGAAAATGCATCGCTTATACAATACTAATGAATTGCTCTACAGTGAAAATGAAAGTAAAGTATCATTATTCAACAGTAAACATGACTCGCATAAAGATAGCATTATAGTGGAATTCAATACAATATGGACAAACCGAGTAACAAAAGCTATTCTACGTTATACAACATTAATAATTGTGTTGAAATGAATATTTTTCTTCAACTACATCTTTCCTGCTAGTTTTTAATCACCTGCACGATTTGTTCGTAAAACGTCCTAAATATTCACCTATTTCGGTATATATTTCACGTATGGATGGCTCTCGTCGCGATAAAAACCCGCTCCCATCTCTTATTTTGTCTAACTTGTATTATTTATTACTAAACATTTACATGTGAACTATTTTTCTTCATTTTCTTCAAATATCATAATTGTTTCGTCTGTTTATTTACCATTCTACATCAGAAATGCGTGGCATATACAGTGAAAATGGTATTTTAGGATCCGCACTTTACATACACTGCTTAACATAAAGATTCAGCACTCAAATATTTTTAAACATGTAATTTCATCCCCTATCTAAATATTTCAAGCATGAACAATAAAAATATTGGGAAAGTGTATGATTTTAATGAAAGTTATACACTGTTTATACTAGGGACTATATTCGTAAAGGATCATAACTGTGTCCTTGGACCATTGGTCCCTTTCAAAAGTCTCCCAACAAGTACCTTGATTTTACAAGGTATAATTTTTTTTGTAACGTTTATATGCTATGATAGGCACTTGGGAGAAGATTTCACTGCATTATTCGTCTTTTTGTAATTTGTTCCAATGTTTGTTTTAAGTGGAAAAACACGTGCAGATCATTGATTCAAAGTTAAAGTAATACACATTTGTAGCGTTTTTACCAACAAACGACGAACGACAAACTGTAGATGCATTTCTAGGAGTGCATTTCTTTCTAACACAAACGATGCAAACGACTAAGCGCGCACAAGTTTTGATCATTTCTTTCAAACATAAGTTTTAAAAGTTTGCATAAACTTGGACAAACTATGCAAACGCTAAAAATGCGTCTGCAGTTTGTCGTTTGTCGTTTGCTAGTACAAACGCTAAATTTGTTTCTAACTTCAACCTGGTCAAACGAAGTATTTGTTTCTACGTTTGTTGAAAGTCTGTTAACCAACAACATGTGCATGTATTATCGAAAGTTCAAACAGCATCACTTACGACTTTTTAAACGATGTATTTGTTTCTACTTTCGTAGCGTTTACAAAACAACAACAAACGAGACACAACGTTTACAAAGTTTTGGTTAGAAATGTACAAATGTAACCCTAGTAGTGCAAAGTTTATGTAAGCTTTGCAAGCGTATGTTAGAAACAAATGATCAAAACATGCGCGAGCTTAGCAGTAGATTACCTTAGCTGTATTTGGCAAAACTTTTAGGAATATTTGGTCCTCAATGCTCTTCAACTTCGTACTTTATTTGACCTTTTATCATTTTTTCGAGCGTTACTGATGAGTCTTTTGTAGACGAAACGTTCGTCTGGCGTAAACATAAATTTCAATCCTGGTATCTATGATGAGTTTATTTGCATCGTTTGTGTTTGAAAGAAATGCGTCCTAATTTTGTTGAGGAAAAAACTTGCTTTTTTTTTAAAGTGTACTAAAGCATGTTACAATAAAAACAGTTTCAAAATTGTTAAATTTATCATATGAAATTTTCTGATGAACTACATGTTTTTGATAATTCTCTTGGGATCCTAATATTAAAGAATGATACACAAAAAGTAAGAACATTTATTGACACATTAATTGCCAACTTATTAAAACTTGGTAAATAAAACAGGTTAAATTTAACTAGAATCAACTCATTTTCCCAGTTTTCCAATATATGAGTTCCTTAATAGTGGGTTGTTGCTCATGGAGGCTAATATTTTTAGAATTATATTTAATTTTTTCGGATTGTGCACTTGAAATAAAATTGAGAATGAAAATGGGGAATGTGTCAAAGACACAACAGCCCGACCATAGAGCAGAAAACAGCCGAAGGTCACTAATGGGTCTTGTCAGTTCTCACATTTTAATCAGGTTTTGTTAAAACGCACGTAAAAAAGTCAATTTTGGGATCTATGGTGAGTTTTCGGAAGTTCAAGGAAATAAACATTGAAAATATAGATAGGATATTAACAAAATTCTTTGCGGTTGAACATTGTGTTGCTTAGTACGACCTGGTGATTCGAACTGTCCTCGACTGGCATGCTCTAGAATAATCAAAAGGGATCACTCATCGACCAAACACAGAGTCGAACACTTACTGAGTTGCGTGTTGAAAAGCGAGAACGCTGCAAAGCTGAAAGTTCATAAACAGATTCACAAAGAACATTGTTCCAAGACATTAAGCTGCTCTTCAAATGCAAGACGGACTATAATTCAAATAAAATGTCTGAAGTTGGACACGATCAAAAGAAACAGCTTACGCTCACAAACGGTATAATAGGAAATACAAAACAGATGATTTTGCCATCACACCACAGTGAAAATGAACTAGTATAGTTTCGGATTGTTTACTTGGGAAAATCGAAACAATAAGGACTAATCTATGTGTAGTGAATGATTCGTCTGCCTAAGAATTCAAATATGATTTACAATGTAAAAACCAACCACCCACGTTCTTCACACCTGCATCTGTAGAGGAAGTAAGTAATTATTTTGAAAGCTCCAACCAATTTATTCGAATTAGATCCTATTCCGACAAAGATATTAAAATCATGTCTAAACAGTTTAGCTACCGTCTACCGCTACTCGTCCATACACACCATGAAAACCACCACACTCTAAACTCTCTTCACGACAATGTACAATCAGCCTACTTTGCGTGTCTTTCGACCGATACAGCATTACTTCGTGTGCATTATGGCATCAGTTTTGTACTTGATAACGACTGTTGTGCCGTATTATCCATACTAGACCTATCGGCTGCTTTCGATGTTATCGATCATCCTATTTTAATAAAGCGGATGAAATACTCTTGTGGTATAACCGGTACAGTACTTAGTTGGTTGAAGTCATATCTCGAGATGAGGACTCAGCGGATCATTATGGTTCTGTTCTTTCGGATGAGATTCGTCTCCTGTTTGGTGTTCAAGGAGCGGACCTGGGACCAAATAATTTTTGCATTTTGTATAGATCAATTTGCGAAATATGTGAACGCCATAATATGTACTATCAATGTTATAAACACACAAGTTTATCTCGTGCTCAAATCACTTGATAATTGGACAAACATATCAAAGCGACTTGAGGCTTGCGTAGGTGACATCAGCAAGTTAATATGCTCGAATCTGCTACAATTTATTTTGAGAAAACTTTGGCTATGGACAAAAACATTGCTGCTGTTTCAAAATCATGTTTTCATCAGATCAGAAACTTTGGACGAACTCGTCCATTATTACCGAAGAAGCATGCAAAACATTAGTATGCTCCCTTGTAACCTCTCGTTTTGGTTAATGGGAACGCATTGTTGTATGGACTCCCATCAACTACAATTCAAAGATTACAGCGAGCCCAAAACACAGCAGCGAGGGTCATTACAAGCAGGAGAAAGTACGACCAAATCACAACAATACTAAAGTCTCTCCATTGGCTCCCCATTACATACCCATGTCAATATATACTCTTTGTATATGTGTACAAGGTTTTTGACGAGGAGGCACCGGTCTACCTACAAGAACTCGTTAACATATACACCCCTATGCGAACACTCAGATCTGAAAATGCCATGATTTTAACAACACCATATTGAGAACTAAAACATATTGGGAAAGAAGAATCAAAAAAGCGGCAGCCTTTCTGTGGAATAATTTGCTAACTGATATACGGAACATCCATTCTGTGAACGCTTTTAAGAAAAACCTGTAAACTCATTTATTCGAACATGTCTTTTCTTATTTCTAAAAATATTTCATATCACTGTAATTTTTTTAGTTTTAAGCAAATATTTTTTTTTTATTTTTAAATATTTTGTTTGCATTTTTATTTTATTTTTAATTGTATGGGTTCAATGTCTCCTTTATCTTTACCATTCCCATTTGATATGAATTATTTATTATTTATCAGTAATGCTTAATGCGCGTTGTTACCACAGTCCCGAGTGTTTTCTTAATAAGACTTATCAGTCACGCTCGAATAAAAAAATGTTGAAATGAAAAGTTCATTACGAAAAAGAACAGCATTGATGAATATTTCAAATTTTTTCCAATCCAGTAAAATGAAAAAAATACAATAGAAGTCTAATATAGCTGCAGTTACTAATGTGTTTTGTCTATATGCCTTAGTTTTTCTATGTTGAAATATTTTTTAAAGTGATCAAGATAATAACACAGTGTTGACTGCTGTATCCTTATTTTGACATTTATGCCAATTATGTCTGTGTGTTTCGTTCACATATTGTTGTCATTATAATGAAATTTTTATGCTACTATCAAACTAGTGAGATGTGTAGCCAGCTATAAAGCCAGGTTTAAACCACCATGTTTTACATAGGAAATGTCTTCACCTAGTCAGAAATATGACAGTTGTAATCCATTCGCTTGAACTTTTAATTTTGCCATTTTATAAGGGACTTTCTGTTTTGATTTGTTTTTTCGGTGTTTGGTATTTTTGTTACTATTACCTTCTAAAGCAATATTCTGTATTGGTTGAGACCTATATATATATTGCAATTAATCGCCGCGATATAGCCTTTTGTGCTAATGCGGCGTAAAGCAACCAACAATCAATCAATCAATTTATTCTAATTAAACATGTTCTCCGAACTAGTCCACCTGAAATTACTCTTACAAGCGTATGTTCTAAACGGAACCATAATTGCGTGACAAAACAAATTATAATAAAATGAATTAATTACATAAACTAAAATCAAAGTTTACTTGGTATATAAGACTCCGACATCGTGATATGCTGATTATTATTTTAGATATCAAATATATCTAACCTAAAACAAAATGTATTTAATGAAAAATTATTGATAGTTTAACATTTGAAGTAAAAAAATAATGTTTAAAAAATAATGGTATGATATCGAAGGGGGAAAAATAATTAATAAAACTGCCTCAAATTTATTTCCAACATGTATTGATTGCATCAAAATGAATTCTATAGTAGACACAAATGCATTGAAATTTAATAGATGATATTCGTGACTTTGTTTAGTATAGGAGAATCTTGTTAGCATTTAAATATCGTAGGTACCATTTTTTGTTGGACGGATTTTGTATAGAAGATTATAAGTTCACACAAGTATTCACAGAATGAAAGAAAAATAATCCTTCTGATTTGTGTATTTAAAACTAAATTCCACTTTTTTTCAGAAAAAAAAATTATACTTGTAATAGTATTCTGATTTGATTTTATGGAACTTAATACATCACATGTTTTTGAACATTGCCAATGATACACTTATATATAGAACACACTTTGGTTAATTCTGATATAAAACTGGAGTTTCATCATACTTCAAACTTTATCTTCCCCAAAAACTGTTTTAAGCGGATACATTTCCCATTCTAACTTCCTTTTTTTTATTTTGAAAACAATCCTTCTTTTTTTCTTGTTAATTCATTTTAAGAATATTCTCCCTAACAAATAAGTTTTTCAAAATATATTTTCAACAGTGCAGAGTCAAATAAAGTTCTGCATATATTTTCAAATTCTTATTTAAAAATCTTTTTTTTTCAAGCTGTTTAATATTATTTGTTTCTCTTGTTTCATCCTTTTCTGAGATGTGGTCAACGAGTTATGGTTTATTATTTATAGCTATAAGTATTACTTTGAAAGAGAGACGTAAGACACTAAATCGATATGTAAATTCTCAAGACAGAGCCAGAGGAGGTTCACTCACAAGACATTTCTTGCTTACCAAAGTAAATTTATAAAGCAAGCTTGAATGTATAAAATGACAGAATATGTTCTTTACGTGAAAATAAGTTTAAGGTTGATTCAAATAAATGTGAACTAGTCTAATAGCTTAATAAATGATTAATAAGCTATTTATAGATTATGTTTGAAACATATGTCTAATACAAATTAGTTTACAATTAAAAAGAAGTGTCTATAAAGCACTCTTCAAGGGTAAATTCAGTAAAAAATCTCCCATTGACTTTAATGCTAATCTAGGTATGGAATTAAATTTATACCTGATTTACCTTTAGAAATTGGAAACTTTCATATAAAATTCATGAAAGTACAAATGTAGCCCTATCTTTTGCAACAATAAAAACATAGGGTCATGCGGCATTTTTGGGCATTTACATGGCCTTGTTTACAAACAATTTTTTTCAACTCTAGTTTTGATCCATCTGCCAAAAAATATTTATTACAAACATTATCTACCAATCAGAAGAGCATAGGACTTCAGTGTTATACAGAAAGCTCTCCCCTAAATGGGCGGTCCCTGATAACGTATATTTATTTACTGAATTTACCCCTTCAAGAATAGTTTTTTTCACATGATTTATAAGATCAAGAAGGTTTCCTTTCATGTGGAAGTTTTATTGGAATAGTATGACTTATAGAAATAAATCCGTGAGATTTTTTGTTTAATCTTAGTTTATGTGTTTTATGGTTACGTACTTGATAGAGGGTATTTTAATTTGACTTTATTGGTCTGAAACATGTATAATTTTCAAGTGACATTCTAAAAATGATTAGTTAAAAATCACCAATGACAATTTGTCCTTATGGAAATTGAAATATTGTTTCTGAAAAATTTCTATATTCTACGGATACTTTAGAAAACCAGCAGTAATATCATTTCACTCCCTTTTCAGATCTAGATTATTTTGCAAAAGTGGTTAAAGAACAACAAAAACAAAAAATGGTCGAAAATATTTAAAAGTAAATAAAATGCCTATTTTTTCCGATGATGCTAAAGGTATAACAAAGGTATAACTCCAAGGTATCTTTAAAAAAGAAGTCAATAAAAAAACGAACAAAATTCAACGTTATCATCAAACGTCAAAAGACGTCACAATGATAGTCATATGCAATAATTACTAACTGGTTGTTTAACTTTAACTTTGAAATGATGAACGAATTGATTTTTTATCGTTTAATTTCAGATATTCAACTATAGCGCTTCTGATACTTGCTAACATCGACTTCTTTGTGATATTGTGTACATTCCATTACAAGAGGGACAACAGATACCTGAGAGACATGAAAACTCATTTGTCTAAAATAAGCTGATAACGCCATGGCCAACAACGAAGGAGACAAATAGACAAACCATAGTACACAAAACACAGCATAGAAAACTAAAGACTGAGCAACACGAACCCAATCTAAAAACTAGGATTGACCTCAGGGTAAGCATATCCTGCTCCACATCGTTCTGCTCATGTTATTAAAACCCGGTTATAAGTCTACAACAATACTTAATCGTTTTACTGTATGCTTGTGGTTTTGAAAGAATACAATTCTAGAACGATCCAACAACCAACAACAAAATCAAAAATAGAGAAAGAAAAACTGTATATCAATGGTAATTCTTACCAAAATGTAATCAAAACCGTTTTCAGAGATAATTTATGCCATACACTTTTGAAAGAAAATTGCAAACAAGTATCGTTTATATTATCTTAGCATAAAAGACATGAAAAAAGTAAAATTTTCTTTGAATTCTAGTACATGTTCTTATATTTTTTTTTCCATATATCAAGACAGCGGTTGACAGTTGTATTAAACGAAGAACACACATGTACATGTATTTGAGCTTTTGTACGATTTTACGTCAATTTGGCTATTTTCACTTTTAATTTAATTGGCTTTTATGTTCCTTTAAATCCTTCTCATGATGTGAATATTTCTGAAATCGTTCGATACGCACGTGTCTTATTTTGCTTTTTGGCTTTTTTCTTCTTGATAATTCAATGTTCTTTGGACTTTTTATAATATCTTACAGTCATATGAAACGAGTGACAGGTGAAAAATAATATTAATCCAATTCTTGAACCAATGCATACATATATCATAAACTTAGTCTTCTGTAAACGATTTAATCATTTCTTTCGCATACATTTCATAAAAGAGGGACGAAAGATACCAAAGGGACAGTCAAACTTATAAATCTAAAGTAAACTAACAACGCCAGGCTAAAAATGAAAAAGACTAACAGACAAACAATAGTACACATGACACAACATAGAAAACAAAAGAAAAAACAACAAGAACCCCATACAATCGTCAAAAAATATTTCATTTGGTCAGTGTTGTTAATTAAAGGCCTTGTTTTGAATCCGAAGTTTAATGATTGTCACCCGCTTGTAAACAATCAACAAAGACGCATAGATATGTAGGTAATCATGTGTATAACAAATAAAATAAGATATAGTTTATCTTGATGAAGTAGAGATGTCTAAGTTTGGTTTTCCATTCGCACTTCCGTATTGCGATCACCGAATTTTCACGAGAAAGGTCACGCTGAGATAACCGCATATACGGAAAATATGTCGGCGAATTGTTTGCTTGGAGTAAGCAATCAAAAAGCAAACCGCTTCATACTTTGGAAAAAATATATAAAACATTTCTTGAGAAAAAAATATATGTACATAAGTTTTATAATAAAATTTAGTTATACAAAAAATATATGCATTATGACTTTAAGTTTGTTTTTTTAATCTTTTTTTGAATGCTTGCTACTCTGTTTCTGAATAACAAGCTTTTAAATAAGTCTTTTAAAAGTTGATGTTGTATGCATAACTTCACTAAAAACAACTGACATGAAGAGTTCGTGGTTTGTTTGGTTTTTTTTAGATATAAGCCATTGAGGTGCAATACCCCCAAAATCATAGTTCGTCTTAGCCGTTTGTATACGAAAATGGTAGTAACAAATATTCCCTTGATTTTGACAGTTGCAGGTAATTTATCCTACATTTTTTGCAGTTCTGGGCCATAAACATATATCTTGGGTATTTCAGAGATATTTAATTTGGGGTTTTTAGAGAATATTTCTTGGAAATTATTATTAAAGCTTGCACACAATAAAAAAAGAAAGAGGAGAACATGTATTGGATAACTGCCAGTAATGGATTCTCTTATATGCAATGGAATGTGATTTGAAATTTTGTCTACAGTACTGGACAGGATAATGCTTACCTCATGCCAAGTCTTTCTTTATTTGAAATAAAGTTAAATTCTGTTTTCTTTGTTTTTAAAGTGCAATTAACAAAGACTCATAGGGATATCAATGGTGATATAACTTCTAATTGAAAAGTTGGAGGGAAATGATTGTTCTCTATATTTTTTCATACAGTTAACATTGACATCTTTTTGGCAATTCTTTAACATTTAAAAATTAATAAGGCTTTATTGAATTTTCATCAGTGGCTATCTAAACTTTACATTGTAAAATTATCAAAAACAAATTGTTTTAAATAGCAATATTGATGAAACCAGAGGATTCAGAACATCTTTCAAAAGAAATATCATCGAATATCCTGAACGTATTGATTGGCCTTTATATGATAATAACAATATTATCAAAATAAATACACATTTATTATTAATACCTTCTTCTGTAAGACAAATTTTTCATGTAACAGTTTAATGCGGTGTTGCGAATGAATTAAAACAAAGTCTGAAAATAATATTTACAATTTTAATGTAAATTTGTGCTTTCAAAAAGGAAACCACATATACAATAAATGTACAGTGTTGGAACATATCAAATTTATTTGTATGAATTTAAGAGTAAAAATATGTCAATATAAAAAAGAAGATGTGGTATGATTGCCAATGAGACAACTATCCACAAAAGACCAAAATGACACAGACATTGACAACTATAGGTCACCGTACGGCCTTCAACAATAAGCAAAGCCCATATCGCATAGTGAGCTATAAAAGGCCCCGATAAGACCATGTAAAACAATTCAAACGAGAAAACTAACGGCCTTATTTATGTAAAAAAATGAACGAAAGACAAATATGTAACACATAAACAAACGACAACCAATGTTCACAATAGACAAGTATTAGAATACAATTATCATTTTATTAAATTAATAAAAGATATAATATTTTGTAAATAAAGAACAAATCGAGGTTGTCGTATGAGTGAGATTTTAAAATTTCATTTTCAAATGTTGCCATTCAACAATTTAAAAAAAAATATTTATAATTTTCTGTAAATGAAGATTTATTATTTAAAAGTTTAGTTTTATTGTTTTTTCTCACATTGATTGCACATATTTTTAGATAAAAGTTTAATCATCTAACCATTTGTTGGTTGTTTCAGAAATAATGGTGGTACACTACATGGAGATAGCTGTGTAAAAATGAGCTGAACGTTTTAATCACATTCTACTGTTAAGGAAATTTTAAGCTTCTCGATGACTGTAATTAGTGTTTCTTAAGCTGCTATATATGTAATGAAATTTCTCCAGTGATGTGTGTGGTTTAAATTTGTTTTAAATTATAGAATTTTTGTAAAAGGATTAAAGTAAATATTTTGTCAAAATTTAATGAAAATTAAACATGCCAAATTAATTTTAGTCAAAGTGTTAAGAACCACCTTAATAAAACTTCAGAATCAATTATATTCAAATATACATGTGCATCAAACCTTTTAGTTTTTGTAGTGGGTACAGACCCTTACATTGTGTTGTCCAAATTTTACTTAGTTCCACGGGCAACATTTCATGAACACTAATTATAAATTTACTTTTCATCCAACAAGGGTTCGCATAAACACGGAGATTATTAAATCCATAAATATTAATTACATTAATATTCAATTTTTTTCAAACAAAGACCAACGTAAATATCTTCTAATGGAAAGAATGCCACATGTTTGTGGATGTTTAAAATCTGTATTATAACATCTGTTGAAAGAACATATGCTGGTCCTGAACAGTACGGAGGATACATATGTTCCCGATACATGGCTTCTGGGATAAAATACTTATTGCTCGGATCTCGATTAGGAGATCCACGTGATTTACAGTTGCCACCAACTTTGCTTTTTACCATACCCCGTTTGAGAGTCTCGAGTAAAGATTTAGTGTTTAACCAATTATCATCGTCAACTTTTAACACGTATGAAGCTTGCGGACAAACCTTTATAATCCAATTAAATGATGACATTGTTTTATAAGTCAGGTTTTTGTACGTGTCTATGAAATCAAACTGGACAATGTCTTTTTTCTCTTGAATTTCGATTCCCAACGATTCATTGAATCTTTTGCTATATGCTATTACAAACGTATATCTGGTAAATTTGTTAACATTCGATAACCAAGTTTCACGAATTGCTTGCCTCTTATTATAATGTCCAGGACTTGAAAATATAAGTATAAAAAGGTACACAGAGGCATTTCCACAAATGTCTCGATCAAACAATGGCGGTTTTATTAGAGTTCTCGCTATAAATGCTGGATAGTTCGCTTCCTGGCAATGCACTCCTATTGTTATTACCAGCTGGTTTATAATAAAAGGTTTTTTGGAATGAGGTTCTATCCTGCAATGCTTGGTCAATTTCATCTTCATATATGATTTGTGTGTATTTAAACAAATATGCTGAAAATATGTTGAATAATGCAGATGTTGTTATAATGAAAAAGAGACACGAACAGGAAACGATGTATTGCTTACGCATTGTCCAAACCTTGCACCCAAACTATGCAAAGCGTGATATAAAATTAACATATACTGCTAAGCGCTATAAACTATCAAGTGTGTACATAAGGAATTGAAAATGTCTCAGATAATGTTTATTTTAGGTGCAATTTTGCTTATCAATTGAAACTCAACAATAAAACAGACAAATACGATCCGCCCCTCCTATTCATATTTGGACGACGTAGCCAGAATATCGGATTATTTATTCCCTTGGTTGTAGTTGTAACTGGGTACATCCTTTCAAACGTAGCCTTCAAGGGTAAATGCAGAAAATGAAAATAATAAATTGCTTCGTGCATATTGTAGCAAAAAAAAACGTGAGTTACAAACAGACACAAAATTGAAATTTATTTTCTTATTTATGATATTGTTATGTACATATATTTAGGAACTAGGACTAGGTGCATAATAATTAGTATTTGTTAAAATAATATTCTAATCGATTCCTTTCCTTAAGTGTTCACATGTTATTTTCTCTCAAAGGCGAATCTATTGATGTTTGAGGTAGGAAGGGTGTCTTTTTCAACCTGTTGTTCGAGAAAAAGCTCAGTGACCTATCATAATTTTTTTAACATATCAAAAGAAAGATATACTACGGTTTTGCGAAGTATGAACACATTCTATTTGTTTTAATTTATAGTGCCATCCTACCTTAAAAGCATACAAACTTTTACTGTATAAACCCCATAAACTTGCAATGTAATGAACATTAATTTTACTTGGAGGGGTACTTACAAAATACACCCATACATGCAACTGATATGTTATAAATTACACCATTTATCCCAACGATTCTTCAAACTCATAACTTGCCGAGCACTAAGATTTGTGAAACATTATTTTTCAGTAATATATTTGACATGGGTCAAGGTCTAGGTCGTAGAATATTCTGCTGTCATGAACAAATGTCTCGAATACAAGTATTACATTTATTATTCAGCACTGAGAGTATATCAATGCAATCAATGTGATTATTGCATTTAACGTGCAAGTCTTTGATCCTAGTAAATGTATCACGTTTTACTTGAATTGTCACGAAACAATCGTTCTTTCATAATATAAGTTCTGATAGACCTTTTCCGCAGGAATAATATTACAGTATATGTTCCTAACGAAATAAATATACAGCATATGTTCCTCACGGAATATAAATTAAAGTATATGTTCCTAGCAGAAAAGAGTATAGAATATAAGTAACAACAGAAAGAGATGTTATGACATTGTTTATAATCAAGTTTCCATTGGAACTTGTGTAAGGCGGGAAAGAAATAGCATGGTTAACAAAAGTTTTTTATATCAAATTGTTTTCATTTTAATTTCTCCTAGTTCATTTGGAGCATTAATACACTAATAGCGAATCATTATCTTTCAGTTTAAATATTTTGGTTTCAACGACGTTCTATAGCGTAATGTGTACGTTTGTTGGGGATAAAGTCTACAATAGTACGTCGATCAAAAGTTTAAAGTTTTAATAGACAAAATATTTATATCGTAGCTTTCCTAAAGCTGACAAATTATAAAGTTGATACTTTTTAGTCGGTATAACCTACAATAATGTACCTTACAATACAGAAATGTTTGATCAGTATAAACCAGACACATTGACACCTTCAGTTCAATGATGCAGGGATCGATATTGTCCATATAACGCGTAAATGACGTAAAATTAAGCGTAGTATAATTTTGATATGGATGTAACACGTCCTCTGATTAGCTTAGAGTTTTCTGTCGATCAGATCATAAACATAATTTTGTCCTGTGACCGTGACCTACTAAACGATTTTTTATGATGTTCTCAAAAACGGAATTAAAAATTAAATTACAAGAAATGACTTATATTTTTTTCTATTTATTCGAAAAGACCTAAACAATATGGTGCATACTTTTAAACAGCCACCTTTGCTATGTATTCACATTTTAAATGTTATTTCTTCGCACAGGAAAAACAATGACTTCCAGTCTCTAAAGATTTTTCTTCAAAAGTTTAACTCTACCTGCCGGAAACTCATTACTTACTATGCATCAGATACCATATAGATCATATGAGTTAGAGTACCCATGTAACTAACTTTTTGATGTGGTTCGTTTGTATGTTGTTGTATTTCTGTTCTAATCGGAAATATCCCTTTTTTAGGGTTGAAGTCAAATTTCTAACTTTCTTTTCAATTGATCTATTTTGCAGATCCTAGCTACAATGTTCATTTATAATGAGTGTTAGTTCTAAACATGCATGCTATTTTTGTCCTTGAACGTTAAAAATTGAATTAATCGTGTAATCTTAACAGTGCATTCCGATGTTTGATTTTTCCACGACGTTTTAAAATTTTGACGATATCTCTCTGTCAACATTCGATTAAATATTTCAAATTTTAGAGAAGTACAATCATACTAATCATTTATCTAATTAAGTTATACACAAGCAACAAATAAACAGGCTTTGAATATTTTATCCTGCATTTGGGTGTCTTATACATAATCAAACCAACAGATATCGCCTTCCTGTCTTGGTATACTGCTAGACCATATTTGTGTATTGATGTTGACGAGTCTTGTGTAAACTTTTGTGACCTCAACAAATGGATTGCAATCATATTCCAATAATGTATTGCTCTGTCTATGATAGCCCAAGTCTCCAATATGCTAACTAACTTTCTGCTCATAGACATTCATGAACGGCTACATTAACTCAATTTTTATGTGCGCCAACTTTCAATCAAAGTTAAATGTGTTATTTTGAAAAATATGTAATCAACCTTTCAAGAATGTCAATAATCAGTGAATACACAGTCAGTTCGAATAAATCAAACACGTTTTCTTTAATCGGACAATGTTTAGTTATTTGTTTTTACTGTTAAAATAAGTTGCTATATTATATAATTAATAATTATTTATTTTGATCGATGTAATATTGCTGACCATGTGAAATTCTTTTCAACTTATCGGTCATGAACTGATTCTGTGAATTTCATTTAAATATTAGTAAGTAGGCTTGAAAGGATTTTAAATCGAAAATAAATGTAATATATTTGCGCCATATCTTTCAAAGCAAAACGCAATTACGACAATCAATTACAAGATAAAGACAATCAATATTTAGTCTTTAAATATCATCCTTATTTGTACTCGCCTCGAAAAAGAAGTAAAAGATCACTGAAGATAACATTATATCTGATTCTTAGCCTGATAAAAACACATCTGATATTTAAAAACACTTAAAGGTTATTGTCTATGTAATATTACTCCAAGTTGTCATGTAAGTAAACGTGGCAAAGACCACAAGGAGTTGGGTGGTTCGCATATTTAAAACAAATAACCAATGTTTTTCAATTGTATCGTATTTCCTACCTATTTGTTTTAGATTATTAACGTATTTATATTGATAACGCTTGAATCAATATTTCTTTGTTTTCTAGCAACGATTAGTTAACAATCCATATCCGTATGCAGAAAAATCCTAAAAAGGTATAAGATGGGTTTTTGAATAGCCTACCCTTCTTATTAACTTGTGTCTATATAACTTACAACAATGCTAATTTCCTTCCTGACTAGTTTTTTTTTCTATCAGAAGCATGTATATGTCGTGTACAAGTTACAATTTTGTACAGGTTATAACATGTACAAAAATATTGTACATGTTATAATTTGTACAATGCCAAAATACAAGTTATAACATGTACAAAAGTACCTCGTACATGTTATAACATGTACAAAATATTGCTTAAAAATGGTTTCAACCTGTACAAAATTTAAAAATAATAATAAAGCAGAATATACATTCACGATTGAAATTTATCAAATAATAAAGAACAATAATCAAATGCAAAAGAAGGTGCATTATTTACAGCATGCATAAAATACTTCATTTTCATATATTTTAGAAACGATTTTTTTTTACTTGTTGCTACAAGACAGAGACATGTGACACCTTTGAGTTGCACAAAACTTTCATTCTTCTACATTTACACCTACCAGACTTACAACTGCCTTTCTTACACTGACAATGCACAAAACTTTGCCATCCACTTAATGATATCTTAGGCACCATCTCTCTCATACTCGTATCACTCGTTGGGACTTCAGACACATTAAAAGTTTCATTTGCAAGACATTGAACCTAGATTTTACTGAAATATCTCTTTATTTGTCCAACTACACAAAATGTTAGTCTTTAGTTCCAATATCAGAGCCGCTATGTTCATTCACATTCATCACCACGCCTGTTATGTTTTTTTCTAATCGGCAGGGCCCATATCAATGGACGGAATAGGAATTATAATGTTATCACCTTGGGAGAGAACAGGTAATCTTGTTTTTCAAGTATCAGCTTAAATTGTTCCTGCTGGGACCTCTTTCGTGCATGCTTAATGTCAATATTTGAAATTTCAAACAAACCCTCACTAGTGTTAACAGCAGAAATATCACCACCAGAAAGCGCACTCTAACGAGGAAGTGAACCAGTAGATGTCATGCTGATACTTCCTCACCAACCATGTTAGCATCACTTCATTCAATTTCTATTGTTTCTGTTTCGTACCCAAATGTTTGTTCATTGTAATGTTGTTTGCTGAATCATGACCATTCAATTCACCACCAGTTTAAGTGTTTGTGTCAGTAATAACGTCCGTCTCTGACATTGTTTTGTCAGTGTCAATTTCAGTGTCGGTATTATGTTCTGTCTCTGTAAAAGGGTCTTCACTATCAGTATTGTTAGATACAGAACATGCTTCAAATATTGCTTACAAGGCTTCTTCAGTTTGAATACCAGGTAAGAACACTAAATAATGTTTATTGACTACATGTGTATTTTAAAAGTCTTTCAGGTATTAAGTAATTATAAAAACTATTTATCTGGCCATTAACTGTATCAAAAAGGTTGGACACTAACATGAATGGACAATAACAAAACAATGATGAAAATATTATTGAGATTAATGGCATGTGTTGTAATAATAGAACCATATTTTTTATTTTAAAATTTTGTACAAGTTAAAACCATTTTTTAGCAATATTTTGTACATGTTATAACATGTATGAGGTACTTTTGTACATGTTATAACTTGTATTTTTGCATTGTACAAATTATAACATGTACAAATGTTTTGTACATGTTATAACCTGTACAAAATCGCAACGTGTACACGACATATACATGTTTTCCGGTCAGCAACACGATAACCCAGAATAGAAGGTGGTAAAGGTTTATTTTCGTGCAATGTGTTTTGCCATTTTTATTTCACGTGCAGTCGTGAAAAAGGTTCGTTATACACCTAGTGTCGGGAAATCGGTAAAAAGATCGTGCAAGAAATTTTTAATTGTTCGTTCATCGTGAATTGGCATTTTTATTTCGCGTTCTTCCGTGCATAGACCCCCTTCCTTTTACGCCCTCAGAATATGTTGTTCAAGATGTGTAATAGTAATTGTGAATATATATCTAAAACTATTCTTTGTCAAACGTTGTCTTTTGTTGATAATTGCTCCCCATACATCCAGAGATGCAAATCGTTAAGCATATGGCGTACAATCAATATGGAAAGCCACATAAAGGGGATTTCGAATAGTCAAAACTAGATTTGCCATGGCAAGCAAAAGCGGATGACAATCTTCCCAAATTGCATCTAAACTGCAGTCATTTTGAAAATTTGAACAGTTAATGCACATAAATTCATCACTACATATTTGTAGATTAATTTTCACACATTTTGGACCATTTTTCATCATTTAGCGTTTTTTGTTTTTAAATGGCAATTGCATAATAACGACAAAGGGACGGATGAATTGTAAATGATAGACTATTGGGTAAATATATACAAGGCCACGTAAGAGCAATTTTTTCTTAATCCATTTTTACTTTTTATTCTAAGTTATTTCTCTGTCTCAGTGAACAGAATTTTAGAATGATATATTTTCTGATATTATAAACAGAAATTGTAAGAATAGTTATTGTTTACGAAAGAATTCTGGAAAGTGTTTAAAGTTGTTTTTTTTACAGAAAAGAATTTTGCAGGTTTTGTATTAGCCAGCCTTGCACATTTTAACAGTTAAAAAAGGGGAAAATAAAAAAGCATACTATTCAAAATTGTAACGAGAATTAAAACTCATCCGACTAATTTAGTCTTTCTTAGACTAATTGTCTTTTGTAACTGGTGTTATTAAATAACAGAAGGGAAGTTACTATACCGCAAACAAAGAAGGGTTCTCTTTTCAAATCTTATAAATAATAAGTTTTGCTTCCGTTTTGATAGTTCTCGGAACCCAATTGTTTGAATCTTTTTGTTAACTTTTTTTATGTCAAAATTGGTGAAATATCTATAATACTAAAATTACGAGGTCCAATTTGTCAGCCGTCATCACGTAAAAACGATGAATCAAAGAATTCAACTTCATATATAACTAATATAGTACAATGCTGTTGATTAAAAATTACACCACTCCAGATCCTTTTGTTTTCCACATAATTAATATTGCCAATAATTAAGAAGTTCCGGGTCGAATCCGATACCGATACCAATAGTATATTCACCTGTTACCTATTAACTTATCTGTACGTTCCGCATCTGACAGGCGCACCACCAAACGCTGTATTTAAGATTTTGCTATATACACGGGTCGTAATCACAGGGTTGACACAACTAAATTCAATCATTGTCATATTGTTCCCGATTGTAGTATTTTAATCAGTATGACTTTCTGAGATGACAATACGAATAATAAAAATCTGGACTTAAAATAAGGCGCATAGGTAAAGCATGTACAGTTTTCAATTTGTTAGCCGGAATGGCGTCAAACAGCGAATCAAAGAATTTAACTTTATTTATAACTCATAAAGGACAATGCTGTTGATTAAAAAATACTCCTTTCCAGGCCATTTTGTTTTCCAAATAAATAATAGTACCAATAACTGATAAGTTCCAGGTCGACGGGTTCAAACAGAAAGATGTTGAAAGCAGAGAAAACTGTGCATCTTATAATCGGCAGGACTTTATCAGATGACAATACCAATACTAAAATAAGGCTTACACATAGTTATATTCTTTAATTCAGTCACAGACCCGCGATATCACGGGTGTGGTCTAGTGGCTTATAACATATCTTAAAGCGTCAGTGAAATGCAGTCAAGTTTAGCGTTTGATATTTCATTGATAACATTCTGGCGTATCACAAACAAACAACTTGTAACGTCTCATTTCATGGGCTGCGTGCGATTCAAATACGATCCACAATCATAGTGTGCACGTGAATTGACACAGGTGACTGACTATGGAATGTACTATGTTACTACGAACGTAAAAACAAGGATTTGACAATACATAGTTTACAAATCTTTGGTCAAAAGAATTAAATAAATGTTTTGTGAATTTCGAAATATTATACCGCAGCAACATAATTATCTTGTACCACATTATAAAAAATATATGGATAAAATAAAATACATGATTGTGCCGCTTTTATACGGACCACTTTTGATTTCTTCCAATGTCGTCGCTACTTATAAGAAGGATCTCATAATACTTATCCATTACAATAATTAAAATAATTTATGATGGTTTCACATTCCTCATTTATTGTTTTCATGCTATAAAACGAACATAGCGGTAGAACGTTACACTTGCAGTAGCTAAGCGTTTGGTCATTCAGAAATTATGTATCATTTACGGAGCAAGTTGTCCCGAAATATAGAAACAAAGCAACAATAATCGTATCATTTGTGCACGTGAATGAAGACGTAGTATGCAATGTACTATCATAGTCACCACGAAATTCAAATGAATTCAGTGACGGCATGTTGGTGTAAAAAGGATTGATTTGTTACATCGGCGAAGTTTTTTCTTTTGTATGTGTGGAACTAAAATAATAAATAAATAATTATAAGAAATATCGTAGACTAGTTTATAAGGAACAATATAAATGTACTTTTTTCGATTTCAATTGGCTGAAAACTTATCCTTTAATTTCAAACCGTAAAAATAGTTGAACTATCCCCCAAAGTGACGTGTAGTATGCATGCGTATTTAAGCTTTTTATCAATACATTTAATGAATAAACACGCTTTTAAAAACTGATTGTTTCCTATGTTTCTATTTAGATATTTACATTATGAAATTTACGTTAGTTTTTTTAACCGAGAATAGCAAAACAGTTAATTATATTAAATTCATGAAGTATATCGCTGGAGTTTATAAAGAACCTTTCCTTTCACTCTCCATGTTTTCTTAACAAAGCATGGTTGGTTACATGTTCTGAATTTACTTAGAATTTCGGGATTTTTTTCAAAATCAAGTTAACTGAATCAGGAAAATGATTCACACTATCCTATGTCGAATACCTAAAACTTGCGACAGAATATGAATAGTGTACATGAAAGTTTATAACACAGACCCATTTACTAGAAAAAATCGAGCAATATGGTCAGTATGTAATTTTGTTATTTGTGTAGTTAAGTAGTTAAGTACTGTTTCATCAACTAATAAAAAAATGCAGGACTGAATAGACTGAAAATTAAAAAGACAGGATAGAGATTACAACTAAAAAAATGCAGGACAAAATGTTTCATTGAAGTCCCCCCCCCCCACCCCCCCTAAGTCAAAATAAAATGGTAGCTCCCTTACGGACGAAATCAAAAGATTAATGTAGGATAAAAAAAAATAATTTCGAATAATTTGGGGGTTGGGGCTAAACATTGCAATGCTGCAATTTTTGTTTTTTTAACACCGATTTTGCATTTATCCATAGCGGTCAATCAAGCTTTTTGTAAATTAAGTTCAGAAGGGAAGGGGGTTCAGTGAAAAAACTATGTGAATTATTTTTTTTGTATCCTACATTGAACTTTTGATATCGTCCCTTAATCCAGAGAGGAGACAATTGAATTAAATATGTCGATGGGAAAAAAGGATCAGATTTTAAAGTCTGAAATGTTACTATTGCTCAAAGTTATAGAATCAATGAATTTTACACGTATACATGTATAAAAGGGGTGGTGCTAAACGGCGGAAACGGAAAACGGAACGGAAACGGAAAGAAATATTTATATTGACGGAATATAAGGGTGCAGTGTATATAAAGTGCGAATCCAGCTAGTTCATTTTAACTGTTATATGCGGGTATGTCAATTGTAGAATAAAGGATCATGGGAAAACTGTATTTGTTTACGTTTTGAAAATATCAAGTTAAAGGATTTTAAGTTAAGTTTTAACATATTTTCATTGTGATATGTCTTTATAATATACAAACATAGCATTAAACTTCAAATAAGTGTTATAAAAGCATCATAATATAGCATATCGATTATTGAAAGCGATCCATTTTAACTATAGATGCGATGAATTATCACTGTTAGTGCAGTCATTATTAATGTAGAATTTTCAAAGATGCGAGGAATTTTTATTGTAGAATTATGTGATAAATGCACTTGCAACAAATGAAAAAAAACTTAGTTGATGACTTTAGGATTTATGATACATGTATTTTCCAATTGAAATACAAACTCCTCATTCATTCTTCATCAAATATATAGCTTTTCAAACTTGTAACAAAAGCGATTCTCAAAATGTCATATTGTATTCAGATTACGTTTCTCCTTGATTTTAACTTATATAGTGAATCACTGGAGCGTGACAGCAGCGGGCCCTCTTTAGCAGTCAGTGAAAAATTCTAGATCCGCGAATGGATACTACCACAGAGGTAAAACCATGCACATTTGGGTTATTGTACACGAAATGCATGCTACAATTCATTTTTGTTGATTTTAGACCCTTTGGAACTCTATGTGGGCTATTTCAGCAACTAGGCAAAAATCCCCAAACTTGATACATGGTCAGATTCAGCATGTCAACGAATTCCAAATATCTATATTAAAGGACTTTTGTCTATAAATTTGGACCCCACAAAATTGAAAAAGGGACCAAAAATATGAAAAAATGCATGCATCGGATACTTTTGTTATTGAAGGCATGACTGTAACAATAGGATGAATATACAAAAATATCTTTTTCTGGGGTCTCATTGGGGGGTTCTGATCCCGGATCCCGCTTACTGTTTTGGCAGATTCCCGTATTCCGCTTATTGTTTTGTCAGATTCCCGTATCCCGCTTATACTATGCAGTTCTAATTTTTTGTAATTATCCGTGTCCCGCTAGACTTCATTTCCCGTTTTTCTCTACACAATCATTTGACTTTCACCTGTCACGCTTGCAAAAAATCGGCAATCCGGCGTGACGCTTATACCCAAATGCGACCCACTATTTTTATCTATTTTGACTCATATAAAGCCCATTATAAATATATTAAAAAAGTAGCGTAGATTTTTTCATCCCTTTTTATCCCGTCTCGTTTCGTTTTTGAGCCATATAGATGTCGTATGTGACAATGAGACAACTCTCCATCAGAGTCACAATTTATAAAAGTAGACCATTATACGTCAAAATACGGTCTTCAACATGGAGTCTTGGCTCACACCGAACAGCAAGTTATAAAGGGGTTTCAGTGTAAAACCTTTTAAACGGGAAAACAAAGGTGCAATCTATATCAAGATGTACGTAATTAGTGGTGAAGTGTCATGGAAATGGATAAAAAAATAAGGATAAAGATCTCTATACGCTTTATAAGAAACTAAATGGAATACATTTGAAATAAATGTTATTTCTATTGAATTTAGTAGAGTGTTTTAAAACCAAACTTTTATCCGTAAGTTAAATTTTATCAAATCTTTCTCTTACTTTATCTATTATTTGAGCAAGTCGGCTAAATTAAGGCTTTACAGCTAATTTCCTAATGCATGTAAAGCAAAACTTCGGTTGGCTTGCTTGCTTTGTTTGTATAATTGTTTATACAAACTTTGTAAATAAGATTGACATTTTTAAACAATATGAATAGACATAGTTTAACCTGTATTTTTAATATTTGAATTAAATTGGGTGTTATCATAATGATTATCCAATAAAAAAGCAAGCAAATCAACTAAAGTCTTGCTCTACATGCTTAAAGAAATGAGCTGTAATAGATAAAAAAAATAATAATTATACAGTGAAAATGCACCGCATATACAATACTAATGATTCGCTCCACAGTTAAAATGAAAGAATAGTATCATTATTCGACAGTAAACATGACTAGCATTACGAAATCATCATAGTGGAATTTAGTTAAATATGAAGAAACTGAATGACAAAACATATTCTACGTTATACAACTTTAATAATTGTATTAAAATGAATATTTTTTACTGCAACAACATCTCACCTGTTAGTTATAAAGCACCTGCACGATCTGTTCGTGAAATGTCCTAAAAATTCACCTATTTTGGTATATATTTCACAGTTGGATGGCTTTAGGCGCGATAAATCCCGCTCGCATCTCTTACTTTGTTTTATTAGTATTATGTATTTCTGAACATATACATTTTAACTATTTTTCTTCATTTTCTTCAAAAATTAAAAAAAGTTCGTCTGTTTATTTATCATTCTACATTAGACATTTATGGCATATACAGTAAAAATGATATTTTAGGATCCGCACTTTACATACACTGAGGGTGGAAATGGAAAGAACTACGAAAATTATTAACGACTGAAGTAGAAATGAAATCGCACAACAGTTATGTTGACAATAGAACAGGAACTATATATCAAATAAAGAGCAAACAGTTTTGGAAATACATATCATTGATAGCTTAAAAAACACGAAAGATGATAGAAAGATCATGTGCCATTCATCCAGGTCTATGTGCATCTTAAACAATAGGAACTCTCCAACATTATAGACTTGACAGTAAGTGATAAATATATTTCTATCTTCTTTAGTTTTTACCCAAATCACATTAAGAGAGGATGAAAAGTCGTCCGTCATTTAAGGTCAATCATTACTTTAAAAAGTCTACTTACTATAACAGAAATATTAACTTGTTTGTAGATCTTGTCTTGTTGACCATTTTTGTTTCAATAGTTTCAAGCTATCGGTTATAGTTTTCAAGCTATTTGGTATTTTAAACAACACCAAAGATCGGTAAATCATTAAGAGCGAAGACTAATAACGAGTCGACTAACGATTTCGCCGAACATTTTGACCTCCTTGTAAATCTTGTGTTGCTGGTAACTTTTGCAATTAATAGTTTTTAACTATTTTCATATTTTTCTGTACTATAGGCAAACATGTGGTAAAATGTGTTATATAAAGGCGATAACTCATATTATACCATCAGGTTTTCGCTATTCATAGAGGTTTTCAATAGACAGCACTTTCATTGCATTTCTATGTTTTAAATTCAGCCATGTCGGTTATCTTGGCTGGCAGGCAGGGTTATTCAGCCAACTTTTTAAACTAGATACACCAATGATAATTAATGCCAAGTTTAACGAAAACTGTCAAACGACTTCCTTTAAGACATGTGCTTGGTAACATTTGGCCAAGTAGTTTTAGAGAAGATTTTTGTAAAAGTTAACAAAGACGAAAACGGTCGACGGACGTCAAGTGACGTGAAAATCTCACTTGGTAGGACCAGGTCAGATTAAAAAAGAAAAAAACTCTCAAAGTATACAACCACTAAAGACTAAAACCAGCAGAAAACGAACATGACAGAGCAGAAACACTGAATGAACAATTCAATTCAATTTATATCATTACATTAATTAAGAAGACATCAACTAAATATGTACCACTAAATAAACTGTTAAATTCAAAACGAAAAAGACCTAATAAATTAAGTAGGGCGAGAAAAAAAATAGAATATGGACTCAATACATCAAAAGTATGAAGGCCATCAGAAATAAGCCATAAAATGTCTAAAAAAATATTTAATGAATTAGCGGCTAAACGTTTTATCATTCATTATTCACTAACTTTGCAACAATCATCAATACTAGCTGGTGAATGGAGAACAGCACATACCAGTGCTCCAACAATAACGGAGTATAAACGTAACAGCACCATGTGCATATAAAACATAAAGATAAAAAAACAACAAATTTTATGAAATACCCCCGTCGTTAGTCCAGATGACTCCTCAATAAAAAAGGGTCGAAAGATACCAGAGTGAGAGTCAAATACATAGATAGAAAATAAACTAACAACGCCATGGCTAAAACTTTAAAAAAAAAAAACCAGACAAATACTAGTACAGAAAACACAACATAGAAAACTAAAGACTAAGCAACACGAAACCCCAAAAAAAACTGGGGGTGATCTCAGGTGCTCCGAAAGGGTAAACAGATCCTACTCCACATGTAAAGTAGACTGAAGAATCACATGCTAACAACAATGACTGAGTAGGAAACATTCAAAATGAATAGCACTGATCAATTTTAGCTGATATAAGACTCAAATTTTTTGACGTTAACAAATTTACAACTGAGGCTGCGAATTCACACATAACAAATAGCAGTTTTATTATTTCATCTTATTTAAATTTAGACAAACACTACGTAAATGTCGGTAATTTCAAATATCAACTTGATAGCGGTAATTCTAGAATTATAAATAGATAACCATCTGATTGAACATATACTCGGCCACGCAAGATTGAGAACGCTGATTCTGATATTCTTAGATGCAAAGTTATGACGATCTGATAGGCATTAATAAACAAGGGAGGTTTCGAAAAAGCTTATGTCAATGTCAATATTACAATATTGAATCATCAAGATTTTAGACTGGAAAAAGGAGTACTAGTACTAGTGTTGCTGATATTTAAAACAAGATAATTTCCTGTTTACAGAGGGGGACAAGGGGGGTCCCAATAACAGCAAAACAGCAAATTGATTGGTCTTATAACAGATAACAAGGAATTGAAATGGACAAAAACAGATAACAGTAAATGAAATATTAAAATAAGTCGGGTCCTTGACAAATCCAGTATTTCTTATTACGGGTATAATCCTTTGTAATGAATTCCATTTTCTATGAACATGATTTTTTTTTTTAGAGTTTTAGAGAATATATTTGGTATATATTCTTGTCCGTCCGTCGTCAACATGTCGGACATTAACTCAAACACTCTTTAACCAATTTACATAAAACTTTGGGAAATTGTTTATATCTTTTGACGTGAGCTCTCTATAGTTTTTTTTTTTTTTTTAATTTTAGATTTTAAGTTTCTGAGTAATGGGGTTTTATTCAATAAAAATGGTGTTTTTTTTCAGTTTTCTGATAATATCTAAAAAATCCTTTCACAAATTTGCAAGGGATTTTGGTGAATTGTTTATATCTATTGACATGAGCTCCCTTTCAATTTTTATAAATTTTAGATTTTACGTTTCCGACTTAAGGGGTTTTATTAATTTAAAAGGGGGGATTTTCTAGTTTTCAGACATTAACACAAAAACGTTTTCAGCAGTTCTCATGAAACTTTGCTTAATTGTTTATATCTATTGTTGTAAGCGCCCTTTCAATTTTTATTAATTTTCGATTTTATGTTATTCAGTTAAGGGGTTTATTCAATAAAAAAGATGGTTATTTTCCAGTTTTTGGACAATAACTCAAAAATGTTTTCAGCAGTTCTCATGAAACTTTGATGTATTGTTTATATACATGATATATATTGACTGAAGCTCCCTTTCGATTTTTATAAATATATCTGATGTGACATTGAGAATTTATCGAATATTTCAAAAAGGCGACGGGCGTATCATGCGCTCATGGCGTAGCTGTTTATTCGTTTAAGAATACTTTATTCAGCATTTATTTTTGTACAGTTATAGAAACTCACACATGCTTGTAATTTAAATAGTGTGTAATAAAATTGAGAATGGAAATGAGGAATATGTCAAAGAGACAAAAATGATATCTAGTAAAAATTCAAGGGCAGTTATGGTATCAAAGTAGGTCCCAATTGACATAGTAAGTTCTTGTGTTTGTTGCTATTAAAAAAATGACTTAAAAGAGTTTGAATATATATATTCGGATTCTGACTTTTTTAAATGTCCATTTAATGAGGTATGTGAATTTTTCTGAATAAGACTATGAGGCAAAGTTGTATATAGGGTAGAAAAATCAAAGGCACCAATTATAAGCATGCAATTTATCAAGTACCTCGAACCAAGTTTGACACTCCAAAAGTAATTTATTCCACTATATTCAAAGGCGTTTTTTGAACATTTTTTTATCAGGTTTTTGATCATACCAAGTCTACTAGTAAGTAGAATACATAGTTTAGTAGGGGAACAATGGCTTGAAGACGAAATAAATCTTTGTTTGTAATGAGTTATGTGCAGCTTTGGAACCCAGTACATGGTGGGAACTTTCATTGTACAATGTATTTGGTTCTGCTTTGAAAAGAGCTGAGTATATGTATCATATAATATAAAAGGTTAACTGGTTGTTAGGACCTAGTCCTTAATTGGGATCCTTGTCAGATATTCCTGGCCATATGTTTTCCTTTTTGTCATATTAAGAATTGTTCTAATTTAATATGTTCGTGCGGGAAACAAGGAACATTACACAGGCAATTTTTTCCAACGTGTGTTACACGTTTGTGCTCATCACGTGAGAACAACGTTTTTCACACGTGTGTATCACATGGGTTAAACGTTTATATCACGTGTATTTTACAAACATGATATTCTCACGTGATAATCACGTTTTAATCTGATTACGTGATATTCACGTTAAAATATCACATTATTATCACATGTAAAAATTTTAACGTGATTTTAACGGGTAATATTGTGTTAATTTCACATGTAAATTTTTTAACGTGATTTTAACGTGTAAATAATGTGTTAATTTCACATGTAATTTTTTTTTTTTTATTTTCAAGTCTATTTTTATATCAATATTACATGTATTACATTTGTAAGTGCAAGTTATTTTCTCATTGGCCAATGTTTGATGTTCATGTATCAAGTGAATATATGTACATGTACCTTAACTTTCAGTTTAATAAAGCAAGACTTAAATGTACAGTTATTATCACTAGTGTTGCGCTGATTTGAAGCAAAAGTTTAAAATTCTGAAGTTTTATGAATATTTAATAGAAAACAGACTACTGTACTGTAACCATAGTTTTGAAAGTACAACATAAAAATTCAGCAATTGCATAAAATTAAATTGTACGTTATTGTATGTTGTTTACTGCGCAATATTATTCCTTCACATGAGTTATTGAATTATGCTTTGTTATGCTCTTTGATGATTGAGTCTTTTCCTTCATTTTCTCTTCAATGGTATATTATCTTCCTTTACTTAAAGTTGACAATGGTCTGATCTTCAATAAAATTACAAGAGGTACATTCTGTAGCAAGTCTTTTTAACTGAAATAAACTCATTTCGTATTCTGATATCTTCTTTTCAGTCTTGTTGTTATAATGATTTACTGCTTCAGACACTTATTTCCTCTTTTTATTCCTAAAAGATGTTTCACTCGGCCAATTTTCCCTACAAACATAAGAAAAGTTATTTTGGTCAAGAAAAGAGCAATTTGTAGAAAGTATTAAAAAAAAATATAGTTTTAGGCCCATTATGAATAAACTGTTAAACCATAACTCCTACCCAACCTCCTTTTGAGGTATGGAACCATGTGGTACAATTTCATAAAGATCCATTTAGTTACTAAAGTTATTGCCTTGAAACACAAGTCTTCGGACGGCGATGCCATAAATTATATGGTTGCAAAAAATTGATGTTGTATAAATATATCATAAATAATAGAAAAATAAAAACTTTATTTAAAGGATTCGAAAATAAAAGTAATGAAAAACAAATGAGAATGGAAAAATTTTTGGAGGGTCAATGAATGCAAGATATTTACCACACCCAAAAAAATTGAAAACTGCATACTGGTAGACCTTTATATAAAATAAATATATAATGTACAATGTATATACATTAAACGACAAGATTTTTGGCTATCTGTGATATATTTATTTACATAATATTCATAAGCAGAGACGGTCAAATTGTTTTACAATTGTCATTCTGTGGCATTTTATATATTTAAAGATGACTATGCATTACAGGTTTTACTCCTTGTTGAAGGCCAAACCAATAGTTATTAATGCCTGTATCCTTTGGTCTCTTAAGTAAAGTTGTCTCATTGGTAATCATACCACATCCTCTTTTTTGACATTTGTTTTGACATTTGTATTGACACTTATATTGATGTCTTTGTATTAACTAACAGAAGCCTCTACTGATTTTATTGTTGTTTGTTTACATGCTGATTTATTGAAATATAGACATTTATCTCAATGGTTTGATTGTTACAGCCAAGTTAATCAAGTATATAATACCTGCTACTTTCACTAAGTTCTCCTCCTTATAGAAAAGTACATTTCCTTTGATAATTTTTTCCCCAATGATCTCCTCAATAATTTTCTCTGTTCATTATGTAGTTTAGGACTTGCAAACTTGTTGCATCCCTAAAACATATATCAAATTATTCAATTGTTGGAACAAAATCTTTCATTTATATAATTTGTAATATTTATTACGGGTTACACGTCTAATGACTGGACCGAATGACAGGACCGAATGACAGGACCAAATGAAAAATGCTAATAACTTTTTCATTTCTCAAAGGATTGATCTCAAATTTTAAATATAATAAGATTTTATCATTTGATAAATATATTTAAGAAAAAAAATTAAAAAGTTTTGTAAGAAATTTTAGAAAACTTGACATGACCAACTCTGATAATGACAGGACCAACATCGAGAATGACAGGACCAAATAAAAATGCTAATAACTTTTTTATTTTTCAAAGGAATTATCTCAGATTTGGAATATAAAATGGTATGTCATATTTTGAAACCAAAACGTTATAAAAAATATAGATTTATTTTCAAAAACTTTCGAAAACATGACATGACCATCGCTGACTGACAGGACCAACCTCGACAATGACAGGACCAAATGAAATTGCTAATTTCTCTTTTATTTCTCAAAATATTTTTCTGAAATTTGAAATATAATAAGATTTCATCATTTGATAAATAGATTAAAGAAAAAAATTAAAAAAAAATATGTAAGAAACTTTAGAAAACGTGACATGACCAACTCTGATAATGACAGGACCAACTTCGACAATAACAGGACCAAATAAAAATGCTAATAACTTTTTTATTTTTCAAAAGAATTATCTCAGATTTGAAACATAAAATGATATGTCACATTTTGAAACATTTATGTTATAACAAATATAGATTTATTTTCAAAAACTTTCAAAAACGTGACATGACCATCGCTGACTGACATAACCAACCTCGGCAATGACCGGAACAAATGAAATTGCAGAACTTCATAAAATGTGAACATGCTGATAATGTAGTATAGTCTAGAACAGAGTACAAACAATTGCTTTTACAGCAGATTCCAGCGAGTATGAAACTACAGGTAGATTCTTTGGTTAGCCTCCTTGCTAGCTCAACCATGAAATCATTATTAGGTAAGGTACGCAAGCCTTTGGGTGGAGTCAATAGTTAAACAGGGAACCAATCAGAACTAGTGACAGAATATAAACACTATTCATTTGTTCAGAATTTTATGACAAATTATTATCTCTATTATTGAATTTCTAATAATGTTCTTTTTATTCAACACTCAAAACATATATTCCTGAATGCCTTAGATATATCTTACAAAGAATGCCTGGATACTTAGCCTTAAATATATGGATACTTATACTTAGTCTTAAATATATTCTTTTTATTCAACACTCAAAACATATATTCCTGAATGCCTGGATACTTAGCCTTAAATATATCTTACAAAGAATGCCTGGATACTTAGCCTTAAATATATCTTACAAAGAATGCCTGGATACTTAGTCTTAAATATATCTTACAAAGAATGCCTGGATACTTAGTCTTAAATATATCTTACAAAGAATGCCTGGATACTTAGCCTTAAATATATCTTACAAAGAATGCCTGGATACTTAGTCTTAAATATATCTTACAAAGAATGCCTGGATACTTAGTCTTAAATATATCTTACAAAGAATGCCTGGATACTTAGCCTTAAATATATCTTACAAAGAATGCCTGGATACTTAGTCTTAAATATATCTTACAAAGAATGCCTGGATACTAAGTTTATGTAGAGATGGCTGTCTGTTAAACAGTACAACATCTCCATCAATAAGATGTCTTTCAACAATGTCTCCATATTTTTAATCTTTAGCTATTCGCTCTCTGTTGCCATATCTTAAAAATCTAAAATTATAAATTTTTAGCATCAGATATGAAAACAAACACTACATAATAATATGATGATGATAATATTATAGTTGCTGATGTTTAAAAGATTTCATTTATAAAAAAAGAAGATGTGGTATGATTGCCAATGAGACAACTATCCACAAAAGACCAAAATGACACAGACATTAACAACTATAGGTCACCGTACGGCCTTCAACAATGAGCAAAGCCCATACCGAATAGTCAGCTATAATAGGCCCCGATAAGACAATGTAAAACAATTCAAACGAGAAAACTAACGGCCTTATTTATGTTAAAAAAATGAACGAAAAACAAATATGTAACACATAAACAAACGACTATAGTAAGATTATATTTTATAAATTCAGGCCGGAAAATATATTCTATGGTGGTTACAAATTTTGACCTAGCTACTAAACGTATGTTGGCAGAGAGTCACAGGACATGCAGATTTATTGAATTATCATCATAATATTTCTTGACATCATGAAACCCAATTTAAGCCACTTTGGGAAGGTATTAAACCTTTTAAAGTAGTCCGTGAAAATGTTTGATTCAGTATATTTTATGAAAATATTTATAACTACCAAGAGATCATGCATGAAAGGGTAGGGCATACTTGAAGAAATGTTTATTTGTTTATTTATTATAAGGGGGAAAAAACTATCAAGATATACCCTGCATATACTCAAGCATACATGAAAATAATTATTTACTGTTCTGAAAATATTAATAAAACAACGACATGAACTATTATGTGATTTTAATTACTGTCATCACAAACTTTATTGGATTTATCAACTTGTTTATGGCTTACATGTATGTCACACCTTTTGTTTGTTACCTTATAATTGTTTTCAGACGTGTCAGAATATGACCGGTAATTAATATACAAAATATTCTGAATGAATGAATGAATGAATGATCTTTATTCTCATCAAACCAAATACATAGTTACAGAGAAGATATTACAATGATATATATAACATATATAAGATATAGCATTTGTGAAATATCAATTAATACGATAAATATTTACACCAAAGATAAATAAACATATAGTTGTACTAACCAGGAGGATAGACTTTCACAGAAATAGATTTAATAAATCTACAAAGTTTCTCAGGCTCAACTGCAATATTTCTATAACTCGGTTTAATACAATATACCAATAAAAAGTTCAAATAACGCGGTGGGCGTTCGCAGACCTAACGTTTTCTCCAAGTTAGCTTGTTTCCCTTATTTTCTAAAAACTTTTAAATCATTCGATCATAATGTGTGTTTTTCAATTATTATTATTAATTTCAACCAGGATTTCTGTAGTAGGAACTATGGTCATTTCACGTTTTCGCAATAAAAAAAAAATCTAGATTTTATCTTTATTTGATGTATTAAAAAAATGAGATATTATTATATTTTAAATCTGACATAATTCCTTTTCAAAATTAAATTTTTATTTGGTCCTGTCATTGTCGATGTTCAACTTGGTCATGTCATTATCAGAGTTGGTCATGTCACGCGGTTTTCTAAGGTTTTTTACAATTTTTTTTCTTACATCTATTTACCAAATGATGAAATCTTATTATATTTCAAATTTCAGAAAAATATTTCGAGAAATAAAAGAGAAATTAGCAATTTCATCTGGTCCTGTCATTGTCGAGGATGGTCCAGTCAGTCAGCGATGGTCATGCCACGTTTTCGAAAGTTTTTGAAAATAAATCTATATTTTTTATAACATTTTGGTTTCAAAATATGACATCCCATTTTATATTTCAAATCTGAAATAATTCCTTTGAAAAATAAAAAAGTTATTAGCATTTTTATTTGGTCCTGTCATTCTCGATGTTGGTCCTGTCATTATCAGAGTTGGTCATGTCACGTTTTCTAAAATTTCTTACACAACTTTTTAATTTTTTTTCTTAAATATATTTATCAAATGATAAAATCTTATTATATTTAAAATTTGAGATCAATCCTTTGAGAAATGAAAAAGTTATTAGCATTTTTCATTTGGTCCTGTCATTCGGTCCTGTCATTCGGTCCAGTCATTAGTGTAACCCATTTATTACACAATAGAAAAATAACTTTTTAAATAGTTTTTCACATGTAGCTTAAAAGTTGGTAGTAAATTAATGTCATAAAAGTTTAGGCTAAACATTAGATAAAAGATGGCTGTTCAAAGCTGACCAACATGATATCATCAATTAGATAAAATAAATTCTATGTATTTCTCTAAACTCCACATGCTTCAGCTGACAATGTAAACAAAATATGAAGACAAATATCCGTTGAGGAGGTGTTCCATAATTGGAAGGATATACATATAGAAGGAGACAAATAATTATTTACCTACCCAATATATAGTTAAAAGCCTTAACCTTAGACAGTCAATGCCAATTAACACCACCCCCCCCCCCCCCCCCACCCCCCTTCCCGGTTTTTTAGTAACACCTCCCCACCCCTTCCCGGTTTTTTAGTTATCAAAATTATTGATCCACCAGTGACCACTGAATATGGAAAATAGTTCGCAAATGTGCTTGACTTGTGTCTTATCGAGTTTGTGTTAAGTGAGGTGCTATTTCATAAACTTAGGCCAGTTAGGGCAAAAAAATCAGATAAAAAACGGTAATTTTCTTGAACTTACCTGCACTGCAAATTCATAAAGTCACATGTACGCAGTGTAATAGACCCAGACACGTGTTGTTTTTTTTACTGCTGAAGTTCCTTTATCGTAGAGTACACAGACTGTCAGTTTTAAAGAAACGGGTACCACATGAACAAGGAGATTGCTTGCCAAAAATAACCGCGGGAAATACCGCGCACCTTGAAAAATTTCGGAATCGGTGTGTAACCCAGAAGAGGAATCAATTTATTAACTATTGTTTTGTTATCTAGCTGGTAACAAAAAATGATTTCAATTTAAAATTTAATCAATATTTTGAAGGTTTGAATATGAAATGCAATCAATAAATGCAGTTTAATTGAGAATTGATGTGCTTCGTATCTCAGATAATTATCCCGTACGGTTTACGGAAACGAGCGTCTCTGCCAGACGACATGAATATTGACACCACAGTACTGGCAACGGAGAGTAATGCAGCTGATGGAGAGATATATCAGGTATGTTTTTTCACAAACACGTTCTGAAGGCATGTGTACAGAAGTACATTAATATGAGGCAGGCATTACCTGTAAATGGGGACGAAGTCTGTATGAATTATTTTTTAGTAACTTAAATATTTGTTAAAAAAAAGAAACGGAAATACCGTAACGTTTCCGATTTTGGTTCTGTTGTTAGGGATTTTAGTTGTGACGTTATTTAAATTATGACGTCATATGCAATGTAAACAAAGAAACGCTATCATCAGGTAACGTCTTTTCATATCAAGGAATTATTAAAAATGAAATTGGTATTGCGCGTTCCTTCCTATTTTATACTAGACTGATAGATATATATTTTACTCAAACTTTCATACAAACGAGACCGGAAAAAGGAAGTACATTGTACATTTCTGCGCAGGTCCGGGATTTCAAAACACGACAAAAAAAATTTGAACGATTTTGAGTTCATTAGTACAATGAAAAATTCGGGAAATTTTCCCGAATTTTTTTTTATTATTGAATTTTCTACTGTTATTGGGGACTTCGTCCCCATATAATATACCAATCCCAGAATAAAAGGAGTCTTCATGAAAAACTTGACAGCCCGAAAATTTGAAAAACCTGTCCTCATAAAACCAAAACAAAATTTTAATAAATATTTTAAATTTAAATCACATACATATATTTGGTATGTGAGTTGTGTGTCCTTTTTCATTAAAATTTTACTGTCACAACAACATTTATACGTGTCTGGACGGTATGATTTTTATGAGTTAATCATGAAGACCAATAATGATCACAAAAATACACTTCATTCCGGTGTGGATAGTAAACCCCACATAGACAGAAACAAGTGCCTGTTCAAAGCAAATTACCACGGCACATGCACTTGTTTCTGTCAATGTGGGGTTTACCCTCCACACTCGTATGAAAAATTATAAGGTAGCTAAACTAAAACGGATCTGTCCTTGCTTGTCCTAAACTAAAGCCATGCAGATACTCTTGAAGTCAATGAAGATATAACAGATATATATTTTATCTCACAACCCATTTAGGCAAGTTGACAGTAGTACTACTATAGTCTAGTAAATTCTCGCAGTCGGGTTGGGGTGAGCTTGGGGGATCTCAATACTTAGATCTGGAGATAATTTTTGGTACCTCTATGTATACTGAAAATTAACTGACCGAGTTACACTGCGTATAGAAGCAATTTGTGTATTTAAGTATCTTATACTGATTCGGTCATTGTAAAAGAATATCCCACTTTTAAATAACACAAACAATAAACAAACCTAACCAATAGTTCCTTGTCCCATAATCGTTGAAAAAATGTCAATAATACCTGCGGTTCCACTGTAGCCATTCACGGTCAGTATGTAGTTGGTTGACTGGTCACCAATGTTGAACGTAGAGTATTTGTCATACGCCTTATCACCATTAAAATCTTCCAGATCTACTCGGAGTTCATAACATCCTTGAGATGTTAAATCATGAAGTTTATCATTACCTTGAAAAAAAAATCAGATCACAGAAAAAGAGAAATCAAATATATATATATAGATAAACATTTTAATCATTGTTCTCCATTAAATGCAAATTGGGAAGTGTTTTCTAATTTGATTTCGTGGATGATCAAAACAAGACATACATAGTAAAAACACATAGTAGACATTAAGTCAAACATTATTTAAATGTACCCGGGTTTTTGCATTCGTTTTTTTTATAACCGTAGACATTTTTATCTATTTTTTTTACTATTTGGGGTATACATTAATCTCCCTCTGTTTGTTACTTAATCAAATCTAAATAAAGCATTGTAATACTAGTATTGTTGTGTGTCAATGTTCGTGATTTGACAGAATATAGGTTCGCACTCTCTAAATACTCCCCCACATATGCTTCATCTTTTTTACCTTAAAAAAGAGGGACGAAAGATACCAAAGGGACAGTCAAACTCATAAATCTAAAACAAACTTACAACGCCATGGCTAAAAATGAAAAGACAAACAAACAACAGCACACACGACACAACATAGAAAACTAAAGAATAAACAACACGAACCCCATTAGGGGTGATCTCAGGTGCTCTGGAAGGGTAAGCAGATCCTGCTACACATGCGGCACCCGTCGTGTTGCTTATGTGATAACAAATCCGGTAAATAGTCTAATTCGGTAGGTCACATTCATGAAAGGAAAGGGGATTGAAGTTACGACGTTAGGAACATATCCGATATCATTTGTGAAACGGTTATTCCATAACGGTCAACCAACTCGTGATGGCGTCCGTAAAATTTACGAAGGGATGAATTCAACTTCACCATTTGGAACTCTTGGTTTAATAGCTTCCTTGTGACCAGCAACCCTCTATCAAGAAAATCATGATAGGAAATGCCAGCACGGGATATCGTATCAACTGGGAGATATATACCCCGTATGCAGCTGCTGCTGGAATGTTGCTACTTAGAAATGAAAAGTTCACAATTAGAAAGCTGAAATCATCTCTTTTGTCGTAAAGTTTTGTTTTCAACCGACCCTCATTGTCAATTTCTAGATGTAAGTCAAGATATGAGGCCGACTTAACTGTATCTGTAGTATCCTTTATCTCTAGCTCGATTGGATAGAAACTGTTTTTTTTTGGTGTAAAACCAAGCACGAAATCCTCTCGTTATCAACAAATAGAAAACCATCCACAATGAATAAAACATTGTCCATCTGTTTTACAGAAACATGGAATGTTACATTTAATTGAAGTGTTTTGAACAGCTTCGATGGCCTTCTTTTTTGACAGTTAGTTTGAAAAATTACACGTTAAAATATTGATATTCGTGTCAATAAAGTACAAAACAGGATTCATACTCAAATCCCTTGACATGCTCTCATCGTTAAATGCATGTAATATTTGCCACTTTACTTTCAAATATCAATCCACAATTTTAAATTTTTATCCATTATAAGCTTTTACCAGATGTCATCTATAAATATATGCACTGATTTGTTATAAATGTTACAATACGATGGACATTTTCGATTAAAATAAGAATTTAGAAAAAAAGTTTTTCATATATTTTTGATGGAAGCTAATTGTTTAAACTACTAACCTAACCAAAATTCTTTTCTGACATCACCAAATCCTTTTACATATTCTTTCCATCCGCGAAAAAAATCATAGTATGTCATTATTTCGACATAACATGTTGTTATAATGACATCGCTATGTCGTAAATTTCCGTCCCATTTTCCTTTCCTACATTACTTGCGACAGTACTGCATTACTTAAAGGGGAAACATTATTAAACGATTCCTGCAACCTGAGGTAATGTATGATAAAATGACAGAACCAGAATCAACCAACATAAAAGGTTGACTGGGGAATAGAAATATGCTCGCTTGGTTTTCTCCCGACCGGCAGTAAAACGCTTGCCGAAGTGGGGTGTCCGTTTGGCTGTGCGGGATGTATCAAGTTCGCAGTCATGTCCGGTCAGAATGGGGACGTTAAATCCGATGTCTCGTGTAAAGAGAGTGTCACGCTCTTTGCACGTTAAAAACCCTTGCAACAGCTCTTTTGAGGGCCCGTAGGTGGCATTTTGCAAGGCAAAATTTCTGTCTCTATCCAATATACCCTTATTTTCCAGTGACAGTCTAAATTTTCCCGACCATCATCCCAAATGGCCTCTATTATGACAAGACTTACCTATTGTATTTATTTTGAACATGTTCTCGTCCTGAATATGCATGAAATATTTGCCACTGGACGTTAACTAAATAACAATCAATCAATCAATCATCAAATAGCAAAAAGCAAAAGCTATGCAATTAACAAATATATACTTATTAAGCTTTATTATTTAACAATGAAATACATTAAATATGAAATTTGGAGTTTAACCAAGGGAGCTTATAATTAATTAATAACACTGTCTGCCATACAGCATTTTGGGGACTCTCCCTCTGGTATCTTTCGTCCCACTTTTATAGCTGGCGATGCGGGGGCTTTTCTAAATTTTGAGGGCATTATGATGACCTATAGTTGTTAATTTCTGTGTCATTTGGTCTCTTGGCAACCATAATACATATTCTTTTATATATATAGCGATGAAAATGAAATGTAAAATAGTTGGATGATTGTAGGATGAAGCTTTTTATTGTCATGTGAAGTACTCACTTATCACGAGTTATAGGATACTCACATTTTGTATATTGGATCCTATAAACTACATGTCCGTCAGACAAGATTCATCTGACCCCGAATTTGCCTCATTTCATGGATGAAGATTCATTTTTGTGGTCAAGTCCGTATCGCGGATTCGTTAAGCTTTAGGATAACTGTCTGTTGTTATGATTGTGAGGTGTACATTTTCGACTTCTGCAAGGTTTCAAATATCATCGAACTCGTTATCATGCATTAATCGGCGATGTTCGGTTTATGTTGTTAAGCCTTTTGGATATATATATATATATATATATATATATATATATATATATATATATATATATATATATATATATATATATATATACCTGTATGCTATAGCGCCAAGGTATTTCGTGTATGGTATACATGTCTGTCTGCATGTTTCATATATGACCATGATGACGTCAATTGTATTTGATATATTGAATGATAGTAAGATGTCTATGTCTGGCTGTCGGTCAGGGTTCATATACTTTTGACCTTACGTTCCGAATTAATTGGCCAATCATAACTTTTACATATGTCAGTTTCTAAGGCACTGTAAGGATCGGAACACATTTGTTTGGTATACGGGATATATATAGAGATCTGTATGGCATGGTATTCTGACCTTGAACTCTTTTTATGAACCATTGACAATCTTAAGCGCATTTGACACTTCTAGTAAAACCCTTGATAGAATAGACGTTCAGCAAATATACTATCATAAGAAAAGCAGACGATACATTGCAGCATTTGTGCTCTGGCATTCTATAGTCTGTAGTATATGGTTAAATCAATCCACATATGCGTTGTAAATAAAGAACTTAAGAAAGTACTTTGCACAAAATGTTGGTTATCGTTCAATCTCAAATTACCCATGAAAGATGTTGTTTTGCTGTAATTTTTTGTTTGGTGGATATCATTTTGGTTTAAACGTTGAATATCCATATTATTGGCTAAATAGTGTCGGTCTGCCTGAATTGCATTTGACCGATTCTCAGAGCTGAATCGTTCACACTTATTTAGACACATTTTTAGTTGTTGTTTTTTTTAACTTTCGAGATAAAATGTTGAATAGAAAAAAAAATAGTTTTAATGTTCATCCTTATCAAAATAGTTACAGGCTTCAACCAGTTGCAGGTTTATCAAATGGTAAAAGAAATACTGTGGATTCATTTATTTTCGTGGGTATCAATTTTCGTGGATAGAGAAAAAAAGACGTTTCGTGGTATACGTAAATTCGTGGATCGCTGATTACAACAAAAACAAATAGATACGTAATTCGTGGATTTCTTTTTGATTTAGGAGATCATATAACCTCCTTGGTTCGATCAATAATAAAACAAAACAAAAAAGAAGGAATTCATTGAAAAAGCTCGCTTGGTCATTCTAGGTTAAAGTGTTCATTGATAACTTCGATTACAATAATGGACAGAGACAACTAATTATTTGTTTGTTTTACAATTTATGAATTCTTGTCTGAATTCTATAAGGCATTCAAAACTTTATGATTGAAAGCTCATTTCCCTGATCACGATATAATAAACAGTGATATAAGTATAAGGTGTGAAAATAAATGTTCCTGTCATAATCAATATTACCTACGGGCAATATCCCCGTATTTTAATCCTATTGATGTTTAATCACTGGTAAACCAAACTATGACACGGTAATTAACAACTTGCAGTTATTTTTCATGAACAGTTTTAATCAATTTTAAAAAAGTAAATTATCACTGATATTAGATATATTTATTATAGATTTAATTAAAATACTTATATCTTCTTTCAATAAAAAAACACGTGTTATGTTACAATGTTTATCGCTAGTCAACACTATACTTGAACTGCATAACATAACCAGAAATAAACATCCGACTCAATACACATTTCTCGGGATTATTCTTCGTTGAATTCTTAAATTCGTGGTTCGCTGTTACCCACGAAATCCACGAAAATTGGTATACCACGAATAAAAATGAATCCACAGTACTGATTTCTGATTACTAGTATTAAGTCTGGTCACGCATTATCTTTCACGATCAAAATAATGCGTTGCCTGATCTTTCACGATCAAGTTTGATGGAAATTCAACAAATTCGTGGTTTTCATATACAAATTAATGCTTTTAAGGGAAGAACATACTTTAATTTTACTGTACAATCAGATACACCAAAGATTAAATTTCAAATACATCATGATGAACTGAAATATGACCATTATAGGTACATAAAGCGTGTTATTTGTAATAAATTTCATAGACATGCATTGCGCCTTTTGTGTTTTTTCATAAAGTACTGCATATTTTCTTTATCTTATTTCACAGTTATGTTGAGGAAGCTAAACCATTTTGACAGACAAAATTTTTTGTTCGGATTTGTTGCGCGTTTTGAAAATTAAGCGATTCTTTCAAAGATTCTGAACTAGAATTTACATTAAATGTCTTTCACGATCCGTTACCAGAGCTTTCACGGTCGTCTCTCAATACTTGACCGCCGTTAGATATTCTTTCACGATCATTTCTCTCGTTAAACCAAATGGCACCCGTTTATATATCTTTCTATTAGAAACCTATCGCTATAAACTATGTATATTATTAAAGGCTTCATTAATTTTACTGCATCAGATGTCTTTTCAGTGATGATCGAGGCCAAAATATTTGTTAAACCAAAACTTATACAAGCGTTTATGAGATAGTAAAATATAATAAAGACCTAAAGTAATGCCATTTCGAACAAAAAATCAAAGCTAGTCATAAGGTAGATACATTTCTTGATTTGTAATCATATTTAAAATTATAGAATAGAATATTTCGTTTTAACGATTTCCGCAAAAAAACGATGTATTACTGGGCTCGTAATACTTCGTGGACAAATATAGACTTTTTAAGAAATATTTAAAATTTAAATTACACCATAAGATAAGCTTTACAACATATTGTATTTGGAATCAAAACGGCAACATCAACCAAACCAAAGAGCAGAAAATAGGCAACCAATGGGTTTTTTCAACATAGCGAGAAAGTCCAACACTCATTTTCATTAATTAAAGTGAATATAATTCACCTAAAAAACTAAAATGGATAAAATCTCACATAAGAGGTAGACATAATGATTTTTATTTTAAAATGAAAGCTTTCATTTTTACAATCATTTCCTACGTATCATCATCGATGTTGTCTTCATTGACTGAGATTTCTGCCATTGCATCCAACGCATGCCTTTGTCATCCTGTCTATTTCCCACATACAGCCCATTAAGATTACTGTGATGACATGAACTATACCACCAAGCTCCTTTCCAAGATTCTGCACAATTCCCATTATCTTTATCTTTCGTCGAGAAAGCATGTTTGTTATGGAACCTGAGAGCATCGCCTAATGTTGATAAAATTCAGAACTTTAAAATTAACATTGATACGAATTAAAACAGACCGCATTGCTATCCAGTTTATTTTAAGATGTGAAAACATTATTGATGGTTCGACGCCTTGATACCAAATCAATTTTTTTTAAATATTATTCATACACAAAAATTGGTAAATAAATGTGCGTTGAATGTAAGCATATGTTATCGTTATAATAATTTCATGATTGAGCATCTAATTGGTCGGTGCCTACAGAGTCCGTCTTTATGTCATTCTGAAATCAAACAGTTGTCATTACTTTGTTTATTACTCCTTATATTGATCAGGGTTCGAACATTTGTGTATGCATTTATAATGTTGACTTACAGATCGAGTTTGTGTTTTGTTTCTGTTGATCGAGTTTTTCAGTATAACCGTCCGTAGACTTTTTTCATGAACGTTATTTGTGTCCAGACTTTTTCGTAACGCTGTAGATCTGCAGATAATTTTTCGTACCTCCATGTATATTGTAAACATACAGACCGAGTTAGACTAAGTGTGATAGTGCGGAAGACGGTACCACAAGTGTTGTACCGGTTAACTTTGTTTATATCGTAAAAAAAACTTACAATGTTCTTTTTGTTGAAAAATAACGTAACAAAATGTAAACGTCGTTTTTCAACTGATTTTCTACTATAATTAAAAAAAAAAACAAATAAGTACAGTCTTGTTATATCAGATTTTTAAACATAAAAGACGAGTAAAGTTGCAAAAATGTATCATCTAACGTTTTCTGTCTATTGATGCAATATGTGTATTAAAGTGTCCTACACTGATTCAGTTATTGCTAAAAGAAGATCCCACTCTGAAATAACACTTAGAAATCATTCAAGTTCCTTGTCCCATAATCATTGAAAAAAAATGTCAATATTACCTGCGGTTCCGCTGTAGCCATTGACGGTCAGTATGTAGTTGGTAGACTGGTCGCCAATGTTGAAGGTAGAATATTTGGCATAGGCCTTATGACCATTAAAATCCTCTAGATCTACCCTGAGTTCATAACGTCCTTGAGATGTTAAGTCATGAAGGTTATCATTACCTTTAAACGAAAAATCAAATCACAAAAAAAGTGAAAACAAATATATGTATAATGATAAACATTTTAATCATTGTTCCCCCCTAAATGCAAATATAGAATTGTTTTCTTGTTTGCCTTCGTTGATGATCAAAACATGACATACATATAGTAAATACACATATGAAACATTAAGTCGAACATAATTGAAATGACCTGGGTTTTTTTCATTCGTTTTTCTATAACCGCACATTAGCAGTTTGTACCCATTTGGCTATTTTAGGTATAAATAATTCTTCTTACTTAGTGTTGTGCTTTAAAGTTCGTTATTTGACGGAATCTAGGTTAGTACTCTCTAAATACTTGCCACATATGTTTTGTCTTTTTTTTTTCTACCTTAAACTGTTTCTTGTTTAAAACTAAGCAAGGAATCCTCTCGTAATCAACATAAAAAACCGTTCACATTAAATAAAAAGTTATCTATCTGTGTTAGGTGACCATTATTTGATATTAAAGTTAATTTTAGTGTCTTGGGCCGACTAGGTGGTCTTCTTTATAAACAGTGTATTTGTTAAACAGCACATTCAAATATTGATATGCGTGTCGACTAAGCAGAATTCATACTTATATCCTATTGACTTGTTCTCGTCCTTAGTATCCTTGTAATACTTGCCACTCGTGTTTACTATTTCAATCTCTTATTTTATATTTTCGTCGACTTTTAACTTTCAACTAATGTCACATACAAGTTAATGCACTTATCTGTTCTGTTAACAAGTTAGAAATGAGAAGGACATTTTCTGTATATGCTAGTAAGCCGTAAAAGGTTGTTCATATAATTTTGCCTTTACATAAATTATTCAAACTACATATACTGACCTAACCAAAATTCTGTGTTGACATCACCAAATCCTTTTACATACTCTGACCAGCCGCGATAGAAATTTACTTTACCATCTTGTCTGCGCTGAAAAACCTAAGATATGAAATGTTAAAACTAATCATATGAACCAAAAATGTATATGTATGAAACATAAAATGTTTCCCAGGTAGTATGACAATTGCTGTATGGTTATAATTGGAGATACTTATAAGTATAACATGCCATATATGCACTTATGTATTAATAGAAATTACAGTAAGTCACTTATCTCGGCGATTATCGGATAATGAAAAATGTCCATTGAAAAACTCGAAACAATTTGATCAATGGCTAGGACTTGCTTAACGAAATATTTAGTATATTGTGCTTCTAGCAGGGTTAGAAAAATAATTTCAACGCCTCAATTCGCCCCATAATTTGACAAATCTATATTACTATCAAACCCAAAGACGTCACGTAAAAACTAAAATATGAATGACATACTTATTTTCAAAATTCGACTTGTAACATGTGTAAACAATCAAAATTTAAATATCAATTATTAATGTTCAAAGCAGTAAGATAAATTATTTACGTCGAAGTTTAAGCTTGTAATTTTTTCAATATTGTGTCATGCAACACTGCTAGTGCAACATGTAGATCGGGAGCTGCTTACCATTCTTAAGCATCTCAGATCACCCCAAGTTTTTGGTTGTATTCGTGTTGCTCAGTATTAACGTCTATTTTGTGTATTTGTACTGTTGTTTGTCTGTTTTCTTGCCATGGCAACGTATAAGTTTAAATGTCACCTTTCTTTTATGAATTGTTTAAGAATTTTTTTTAGCAATGTTAAATTCGTTCTAGCTAGAAGGTGGATTTTCCCCAAATACAAATCACAGTAGATGAAAGAAAGCAATTTGGAAAACCTTTCCAAAAAATGTAAGAAAAAGTATGGGTAACTAGGGTTTTTTAAGCAACAGTTTTTTGCAAAACTGCAATCACGCATGGAAAAAACAATTGTGTGTGATTAGAAGAAAACTACGCTAAAGAACTTTAAGATAAGAAAAGAAAAAATAGCTCTGATAATATGCTTTCAGGTAAGAGACATAAAAACTTGGGTCACATGACTAGTTTTCTTGCTACATGATAAAACATGTCAATTCACAAATAATTTTGCTATAAAAGTTAATCTATCTGAGTTATCTCCTACTGTACATGAGTACAAATATAATCAAACATAAATATTCTGATTTTAATACATCCATCAATATGATAAAACACACAATTAATATATATTAACATGGACAACCTTACACATAAATTACATACTACTCTCCACATTTGCACATTTCATAAAATATCGATTCTTATGGTCTGCATATAAGATGCGACTTATACAATCAAACTGATTGCTAAAGAATCGACGCATACAACCCCGGTCTCCTACATGTACGTTGATATTTTACATGATAGAAGCGCAAATTTGGAAGTTTGGTAAATAAAACATATAGGCGCACTAAACCTAAAATTGATCTAAGCAGAAACGATACGCAACCCTCCACAAAATATTAAGGTGTAACGTAGTATAGAACGGAACAGGAATGATAGTTAAAATACAAATAACTAGAATAATCTGTATTTAAGGGAGCTCGCTGGTTTAAATTCTGTTTGATAAAAAGAAAATTACACCATAGAAAATGAAGATAAAATGTGAGAAGATAGCTCTTAGAACATGCTTTCAGATAATAAAAGGAAACAATGGAGTCACCCAAATTTTTTTCTCTCGCTACATATCAAAAGAGGTAAATTCACCACACTTTCTATTATAAAAATTACTTTACCTGAGTTAACTCTCCTACTATCTAACTTATTTTCCCTTATTTGGCACAAATGAAAAAATAAATTGAACGAAAATATTGTGTTTTGTAGAAAATAAATCCGAAAGTATGATAGAACGCATATTGTTTGGGTTATAAAATTATACGTCTTAAACATGAAATACACATAACACTAAAATTTTGCACATTTCAATAAAGATCCAGACCAATTGATATCTGCTACTTCAAAATCTAAGATGGAGGCAGACACCCGATCAACCTTACGTTTGATATATATTTTATCGCTTAAAAATGTCAGCCAATTAGAGAAATTCTTAAACGTCTTACCGTCCATCCTCCCCCATCCGTCTCCATATCACAGAATGCGTTAAATCCAGCTGTACCTTCCGGGAATATTTTGTACACACCACTTTTGATCTTTTTTCTATCGAAGTCAGAGCAGTCCCGAGGAGTAAGCGCTGAAATTCGAGAAAAATCAAAATCAAAGTGTCAAAGTAGTTCAGTATAGATATAAATCATACAAACACAATTGGTGACCGCAAAAAAGAATTAAAGATGAATATTAAAATCGACCCTAATTTACTGAAACTAATTGCAAAATGCTGAATTGAATTGCAACACATATTGATTGCATTCATAAATCTATAAAAACAGGAGTGCATAGACATATATTATTTTGTATTACCGATAGGCTTCATTCCTTTATCGTCTCCATTTTTTTTAATTTTAGAGTTCTGATTGTTCCACATAAAAAAATCTGGTTATCCCACATTATTATATTATTTGTGTTCATGTTTCTCTAACATTTGTTATTTTTTATACAGGTAAAAAAAAATTAGGAAAAAAGTGATTTTTTGCAATGAGGGATTTATAAAATTTAACTGTAAATTAAAAATTTGAAAATCCAGCATATATTAACTTATGAACGATCTGATGGTTAAATAGTTAAAAAAAAGGGGGGGAAGGAAACAGTATGTATACATCATACACGTCATAAATAAAAATCATATTTTGGGTCAATGAAAATGTGTCAGTTAAAGCAAGATGTTGGACTACTTAGGTGTCGGATTATGCAGGTTACACTGTATTCATGTTTTTATAACTTACTGGTAAGGTGTTTCGTATTGTCTAATGTTCATTGGTGAAATGTAGAGACTTGCATTTGTGTTTCCTGTCTTTACTGGATAGTTAAGTTGTCTCTTTGACAATAAGGTAATGTACCATATCTTAATTTCAAATGTTGAACATGATTACTGATTTATGTAGGATGTTCCGTTCTGTTCTTACTCAAAGGTAAGCAGAAGCTAAGATTATCGAAAAAAATCTACTGGCTGTAGATACTTACATTATTTCATAAAAAGCCTATCAATTGAAAAATGGTTGGTGCTTAAGCATATAGCGTAAGTAAAAAATACAATTCATGCAGTTACCTTCAGAAATAGCATCAGTGGAATTCTGTTTCATATCATCAAAATAGTCTTTAATTTCCTTTTTAATGTTTTCTTCCACAGTTCTTCTGGCTGTTAATTAAGTAAACAGTAGTATACCGCTGTCCAATACTAATAAATATATTAAACAAAAACAAATCCGGGTCACAAACCAAAACCGAGGGATGTTTATTTTAGCACAGATACATTTCTAAAAAAAGAATATAAAATTGGGATTGAATTTGTTATGGTGTTCTTAATTTCCCATTACAGGAATATCAATATAGAACTGTGTTGGTAACGGAATATACATTTGTATTTTCAAACCATGCGGGTATTTCTTGTGAAAATCATATGCATGTAAATGAACAAGCTGATTCATTATCTTTACTTTTACAAACATATAGTTAAACTTTTGATGTAACACGTCTTCTAATTGGCTGACGTCGTTTTGTTTATCAGCTCATTGACATAATTTGTCATGTGACTGTGGCGTCATGACCGTTTTTTCATGATTTACTCCGATTTAAAATGGAATTAAGAATTAAATTATAAGAAATGACTGTGATATTGATTCTGTCTATGAAGACTATGCCGGTAATTCAGTGTGCACCATATTTTTATGTTATTTCTTCATAGACAGAAAATATATTACAGTAATTCCTTAAATAGAAAATGAAAATAAAATTCAAACAACAAGCGAGAAGACATAACACAATGTCCAATTAGATTTACAAAAGAAACATCATAACTAAATACATGAATGTTGGATGCATAAATAACGAGAGATTGTGATCAACGATTAAGCGGTAGATCTTTAGAATTTTTAAGAATCCACTTCTGATTGAAAAATCTGATTGAGTATATCTCATCACAATATTTTTGAAGGTTATGTTTTACTTTACAAAGAATGGTAGTCAGCACGTTAGAAAGATGTTTAGCTAGTGGAGGTTTCGTCCCCGATGGTATCACCAGCCCAGTAGTCAACACCGAAATGAATATAAAAAATGTGGTCATTTTTATAAATTCCCTGTTTAGGGGACGACCATGTGATATTCTGGGGAGGGGGGAGGCAGGAGGATTTGTTTTTGATCGGTTATTTATTTTCGTAAACTAAGAGAACAGATTATTAATTTTCTGCACTATTGAAGCAAGATTTTTTATTTTCATTAAAGCAAGGGCCTGATTATTCATTTTTGTAAGTATATTTAAAAGAGGGACGAAAGATACCAAAGGGACAGTCAAACTCATAAATCTAAAACAAACTGACAACGCCATGGCTAAAAATGAAAAAGACGAACAGAAAAACAATAGTACACATGACAAAACATAGAAAACTAAAGAATAAACAACACGAACCCCACCAAAAACTATGGGTGATCTCATGTGCTCCGGAAGGGTAAGCAGATCCTGATCCACATGTGGCACCCGTCGTGTTGCTTATGTGATTACAAATCCGGTAAATAGTCTAATTCGGTAGGTCACATTCATGAAAGGGAAGGGGATTGTAGTTACGACGTAAGGAACATATCCGATATCATTTGTGAAACGGTTATTCCATAAGGTCAACCAACTCGAAACATATTCGAAACATACATTATGTACCATTTAATCAGAATTAATCATCATCCTCTGCAGAAATGAATCTCTTTATCTTCCCAACTGCATATACATGTATTGCATAAATGTATAGTATTGCAGTTCGGTTGTAACTAAAAATTTTAAAAGTATTGGCAAACTTATTTCGCCAAGCGTAGCGAGGCAGAATTTTTTTTAAGGGTTTTGGAGCCACTGAAGGCCTAAGAACCTATAGAACAAATGATGCAAAATCATGCTGTCAGGGTGTTCCGAAGACCCTTTTATAATCTGAAAAATGCAAGTTTTGTTTTAATAATTTTATGACATTATTTTGATCTTAATGCAAAATGTATAAATTCAGTGTAAGACTTAAGTTTCTAGGGACAACATCAAAAGACCAATGTGCATGATACAGCAAAAATCTAATTCGCAGAGTTAAGTCTGTGGCTGATGTTTTGTTTTTAACTCATGATCAAGATCATAACAAAATAACTAATACTAGATTACAAAAAGAATGCAACACTAACAGAATACAGAAGGGCAATCAATGAACAAAAGACAAATAAATAAGAAACATTAATCCCGAAAAATCAGGGCTACGTCTGAGGGAAAACAGAACTTGCTTCTTGCAAGGCACTCGCCGTGAACACAATTTGATATGGAGACAAGCATTTGGTTTTGAAATTTCATACATGAGGCATTTGCCTCAATGAAGTTACGGCCCTGTTAAAAGAAAAGTGAGGTAAGGTTTCCTGAGACAATATACCTAAAGTTAAATGAAACCAATTTTCAGACATTTCAAGTATGCTTAATTAATATTTATACTTTTTTTATTTAAAAATTGGGAAGAGTTTCCGACTTTTTTTACGGGAAAAGATGAATTTATGAAGAATCTGGTTCCATCTCAAACTTTTGATTAGACCTGTCGAGTTATTTATTTTCCATACATTGCAAGCCAGGTACTTTATTTTCAAACTACCACAGAACAAACCATTTATTTTTGTGATTATCAAGGCCAAATTATTAATTTTCAAAATCCTCCTGCCCTCAGGAGTCTGGCGTCTGGCGTACTAAATTATAATCCTGGTATCTTCGATAACTATTTACACCACTGGGTCAATGCCACTGCTGGTGGACGTTTCGTTTCCGAGGGTATCACCAGCCCAGTAGTCAACACTTCGGTGTTGACATGAATATCAAAAATGTGGTCATTTTTATAAATTTCCTGTTTACAAAACTTTAAATTTTTCGAAAAACTATCTATTTTCTTATCCCAGGCATAGATTACCTTAACCGTTTTTGGCACAACTTTTGGGAATTTTGGATCCTCAATGCTCTTCAATTTTTTACTTGTTTGGCTTTATAAACATTTTGATATGAGCGTCACTGATGAGTTTTAGGTAGACGAAACGCGCGTCTGGCGTACTAAATTATAATTCTGGTACCTTTGATAACTATTAGTTGTACATCTTGATGACCCAGGTATGTTTCGTTCTTTATAAGGAGTTTTGTAAAGTGTTGGTATCCAGTATAATGACGATAGATTTTCTGCGTTGTATTTGATGTTTATACCAGAAGAAATTAAAGGTCATATTATGGATTTTTTAAAATTCCATACCTCCTTAAAGATGTTAAAGATTATGTAGGACTACCAGTTTAGCTGTTTATTCCAAGCTCTTTTTTTTTTTTTGACTTTCCAAATTATGTTTTTACACATTAAGACAATTTTACAGTGTAAATTCTTCAAAAATTACATAAAAAGCCCATACATCACAGAATTACGTACATGTTACCTAAAATAGTGTATGTTTTTAGGTTTTGATTTTGATTGTGATAACAAGAATATTTCAAAATAAACCTTATCCGTGTTATTTTTCTAGAGTTCAAATTGGTTTATAATTCATTTAAGATATAAACAAATGACTCGAAATTTATTGAAAACAAATAAAAATGTCTTAGTAGGGATCTTCAAAGATAGTTGAAACCATTTAAAATTGAAATGATTAGTTTTGGAATAAAGTAAAAATAAAATTGTCAAGAGAACTATAAAACATGTCTCATCAAGAAATGAATGGTTGGTGCTTACGCCATTACCGTATATACGAAACATAATAAATGTAGTTACCTTCAGAAATAGAATCAGTGAAATTCTGCCTCATGTCATCAAAATAGTCTTTAATTTCCTTTTTAATGTTCACAGTTAAATTTCCTTTCATATTTTCGAATGTGTCTGATGTATATTCCTTGATTCGCTTGTTTACCTTTGTCATGTCAAACATTGCAAGTAAGGGGACATTTTGATTATCGACCACTGGAGTTTCTACCATATCATCTCTGGTACTGGTTGATTTTACTCCTGCAAGTAGTACGGTACATAATAAACCTATAAAACGCAAACACTTTTCCATTTTTACTAAACTGACAGTCAACTGTACTGGCCAAAGTTTTTGCTGACTATGAATTAGATGTACTGGAAAAACTTTAAAATGAGTAAAGAATAACTAACAACGTTATGAAATTAAAAACATTATTCAATTTGTGTTAATGATCTCTTGAACAAATGAAAAGATATACTTTACTTATAATTCCTTGATGTTTTAATATTGTCTTTTATACTTAATATGCCTCTTATGGATGAAACGCATTATCATGATAAAAGAAACTACATGAAAGATAACGTTAGGTATCATATCGTTTAAGTAGAATATATTACTAGTATATAATAATATAATAAATGTTAATTTGATGTATGCCTTTTTGTGCTTCTTCGTTACATTTGTTGTTTTTATAGTTATTAAGATGATAACACAATATTGACTGCTGTACCCCTATTTTTGACATTTTTAACTATTGCGTCTGTTTGTTTTGTTCACGCATCGGTGACAATATAATGTAATTTTTTGGGACTGTCATACAATTGAGAGGTTTAGCTAGCTATACAACCAGGTTCAATCCACCATTTTCTACATTTGAAAATGCATGTACCAAGTCAGGAATATGACAGTTCTTGTCCATTCGTTTTTGATGCGTTTTGTTATTTGATTTTGCCATGTGATTATGGACTTTCCGAATTGATTTTCCTCTGAGTTCAGTATTTTTGTGATTTTACTTTTTATAAAACAGTATTTGGTGAATATGAACAGACACCAAAATCAGAAAAGTATATGGTCACTTAAAATATACCGCAATGTTTCTGTTTAACATATTTTATCTGTAGAAATAACATGTTATACTAGCAGAACTACGTCGACGTACTTAAGTACTTTTCTACCTTTATCATTTTATGTCTATATTTTAAAACATTGTAACGAACCAAATTTTGGGTAACGTGAAGTATTTACCATATGCAGACTTTATGTCTTTGTTTTTGTGCCTTAAGGTGGTACTTTACACTAAAGGGAGATAACTCTTTAAAATCAGCTAAGCGTTTTAATTACAGTGTGTTGTGAATGCAATATTAAACTTCTCAATGATCAAAACTAGTGTTTGTCAAACTGCTATATAACCAGTGTAATTTTTCTAATATAATGGTTGGTTCAAACATTTTGAAATTTTTATATTTTTGTCAAAGAGTCAAAGTAAATACTTTGTCAAAATTTTATTAAAATTAAACTAGCCAAATAAATGTTAGTGAAGGTGTTGGGTCACACCTTAAGTCTCTTCTTAAATTTTTACTAAACAGTCGACACGAGGCTCTCTTGAAATTTGTTTTCCTACTTGATAATGTTCTATTAACCATAACGCTGTTGGTAGAAACACGAGCAACCTAAAAGACAAAATACACTAAAGCCTGATTGAACTTGATTACTTCATTCAATTCTAGATCTGTTTATTGGATCCGCTACCTTTACGCATAATAATGATGCAGTAACATATTTAGAAATTCTCGCACCCGGAGGCGTCCTTCAGCTGGCCCCTAAACAAATATATACTGGTTCAATGATAATGAACCCCATACTAAACTCCAAATTGTACACAAGAAACTAAAAGTTAAAATAATACAAGACTAACAAAGACCAGAGGCTCCTGACTTGGGACAGGCGCAAAAATGCGGCGGGGTTAAACATGTTTGTGAGATCTCAACCCTCCCCCTATACTTCTAGCCAATGCAGAAAAGTAAACGCATAACAATACGCACATTAAAATTCAGTTCAAGAGAAGTCCGAGTCTGATGTCAGAAGATGTAACCGAAGAAAATAAACAAAATGACAATAAGACATAAATAACATCAGACTACTAGCAGTTAACTGACATGCCAGCTCCGGACTTCAATTAAACTGATTGAAAAATTATTTCTTCATCATTTGAATATCAGGCATAATTCTCCCCCTATAGGGTTTAGTATTATACCATCATAACAAATATGTGAAGAACATAACCCGTGTCATGCCAACAACTGGTTTATTAATAGTAAATGTGTTTATTTCCGATGCAAAGACCCTATAAGTGAATCAATATCAACGCCAAAATATGCAATCTTTAATGACCTGACAACATTATCGTAACTATATCCCTTCTTAATAAGTCTATTTAAAGGTTTTGTTAGCTTCTGAGGTGAATACTGACATTTTTGTGCTTTATAAACAATATTTCCATAAAAGATTGGATGTGAAATACCTGAACGTATAAGAAGTCTGCATGTTGAGCTATATTTACGAATGATGTCCTTATACCGATGATAACATTTAGTAAATGTTTTGACTAGTTTGTGATATCGAAAACCCTGGTGTAATAATTTTTCAATAATACATATACGTATAAAAAGACAATTTTATACTATTTATTTATTTTGATTGATTTCAATCATTTTGAAGTTTAAAAAGTTCGTGTGTGTGGATCTTTAAATTCGTAAAGGAGTAGGTCCGGTTTTTTTAGTGTGATTGGCTGTATGTCATGCTTTTGCTCTAGCATTTTTGTATGCTCCGCATTGTCATTTAATTGAAATAAAATAACTGAATGTACTGATTCCAAACAGTCGCCGTTTTTTAAAGCAAAATCACGACAACAGTTCACTAATCTAATCTCAACTCTCCGTTGGCGTTCAAACTTACTCAAGGATCATGGTTCTGTAATAGTTTTTCACCTTAGGCCAAATAAAAATATATCTGTATGGTTCCAGTTACCCTACCTATCCTACTTTTTTGTTTTAATAATAGGCTATTTTAAAGATATTTTGGGAATTTTTCATTAAGTACTGATAAAATCAGTATGCTTTTTTCCATAGACTCAATGTAAAATTAAACATAAAACAGAAAAATCCTAAAAAACCTAATCTTAAGTTTTTTAGAATGAACTGGAATGACACATACTACTTTTTCTTTCGCCTAAAAAAAATGTTAGAAAAATTAAAATTCAAATAAGTTTAAGAAATTGCTTTTTAATGTGGACAATTCTACATATAAAATTTCTTTAAACTATAGAAAGTCTTACCGTCCATCCTTCCCCGTCCGTCTCCATATCACAGTACACGTTAAATCCAGCTCTACCCTCCGGATAGATTTTGTACACTCCTCTTCCCACATGTTTTCTATCTAAGTCGGTGCAGTCCCGAGGATAAAGCGCTGAAATAGAATAAAAATAAATAGCTTACTGTCACACGTTCAATGTAGTTTAGTCTAGACATAAAGAATTTTAAAACAAATCAAGGTAACAAAACAAAATGAAGAGTTATGACGTATATAGAGATTATCTACCATTTACATAAACTCATTTAAAATAGTTTCATGATACTGCAACATGAAATTGTACATATTGTTTGCATTTTTTATATCTATAAAAATACAGTGGAGAGTTTTGATTGTCCAACATTTTTGGCGCAAATAAAACTAGATATATCATAAATTAGTGGCGCATATTTATTATATGTGCAGATTACTTGTTGCGTAAAATGACGCATATTTTTGGCGCAAAGAGGTAACTTCCGCATATATATCAGTTTCATGAATGTAAACATCAATTGTAGAACTAATTAATTTGTTGAAATATTACTACTACCATCCGAAGAACTTGTTTTAAATGTTGTAGTTTTAATTTTAATGTATACACATTCACACAATTCTTTTCTACTTTTCATTTGTTTTAGTTTCACTGACTGAATGGTTGTAGACTTATTTGAACGGAGAAACCATTTACAACCACAATGTTACTTATTATTTCTATAATTGCATCCATTGTATCTAGTATGATACGATATGCATCCACTCAAGACAGTTAAATATGAAATTTAAACGCAAGGTTCACCGACCGTTGAAATATTATTAAAATGTAATTGTCGGGAGTTTATAAATATCGTAAAGCACATGATATTTGGTATGATCTCTACCGATTTATAAACGATATGCAGACAAATTAATTTTTCCTTTTCCAATGATTTGAAAGAAATGTGTTCTTTCTATGTGACGATAAAAGACTTGATTGCCATTTTTTAATGACGTCACAATATAACGGAAATTCAGAGTTTAGTTGTCTCATTGACAATCATCTGATTTAGCACGATCATATAGTTATTTAAACTTTTAATAGATATAGGAAGATGTGGTGTGAGTGCTAACTTAAACACGAATACTGCTATATGAAAGATGGTCCATTTGTTCTAACTCAAAGGCTTGAAAGAAAGTCATATTTTCGAATGTTCTCATACGCAGTTATACTGGCTGTAGATGCTTCCATAATTTCATAAACAGCCTAAGGTAGCAATAAACAGTTAGGAAAAAATACTAAAATTTGCCCTTATGAATTTTACCATCCCCTTTTCATTGCTTTCTTGCAATATCAAGCTTACTGTTTGTGTCATATATGGGCATATGTATGTAATCAGAATCTTCCATAGATTTTATATCCAGTATATAAAATGGTAAAATATAATTTCTTTTTGGTGTATCCATGGCAACAATCTGCATTTATTTGTTATAAAATATTGCAAAAAGGGGGGGGGGGAGATGTCACATATTTCCCCAAAATTTGACAAAAAAGTAGAATTTCAATCGCTTGAAGTAATACCTTTTCTAAAACTGTGTATATATATCATTCAGCAAATCCAATGAAAATCATATGTCTTTAGTCTCATTTTTTTGTAAAATTGCGTAAAAAACTTCGTGTAGAAAAAGAGTGTTTGTAAACAGTACATTAATTTCTAGACCGATGGCCGGTCTAGCTATGAAAATACGGATTGTCAAACAGAAAACAGCCCATAAAACATGTATAAAATAATCTTGATGCTCTTATAAACCATCTTTGAAGGCTGAATTATCACTCATCTGTCTAAAAATGAATTTTATTACACAATAACCTTAAAAATCCTCAGGGGCCAAATTGCGAAACTAAACTCCTAACTGTGTATTGCTACCTTAATAGTAAATAGTTTTTTAATTCTCCTTTTAACTTATTTTCTGAGTTCTGCTAGCTAATACGAGTAAAATGGCTTTTTATGTTTGAAAATTGGTTGAGTAATGAATATCTTATGAAGGTTAGCAGTTGACACTGAAACGCGACAAAAACTGATTTTAAAGAAAGGTGCGAAGTCAAAGTGTAAAATCTTGTCCCTACCTTTTAGCAATTTCAAGCATAAAAATGTTAATCTTTATGCTTATTGCATACCAAAGACTTGATTAAAAAACTTGGTGATAGGGAATCAATTTCTTACATCTGATTTAACTATTCATTTGATATATGCCAAAATGTAACATGAAATCTTGATAAAAACAATAATTTGATATATTTGCAAGAAAAAAACCAACGGGTTCAATACTTAGGCTACTACATGCAGCCCAATCCATCAGAAGCAAGAGTTAAGCTGATAGAGTACAAATAGAAGCCTTGTGCCAAAATGTCTAATTTTGGTTGCTAAGGACTGTAAACAATAAAATTGACATATATTGTCATTCTTAAACACTTAATTTTCTCAGATGTTGATTTAGAATTTAAATATCAATAGATTTGTGGCATGAAAAGTCTTAAATTATACAATTCTGGTCTTGGTAAGTATGCCATAAGGTAGCAATAAACAGTTAGGAAAAAATACTAAAATTTGCCCTTATGAATTATACCATCCCTTTTTCATTGCTTTCTTGCAATATCAAGCTTACTGTTTGTGTCATATATGGGCATATGTATGTAATCAGAATCTTCCATAGATTTTATATCCAGTATATAAAATGGTAAAATATAATTTCTTCTTGGTGTATCCATGGCAACAATCTGCATTTATTTGTTATAAAATATTGCAAAAAGGGGGGGAAAGATGTCACATATTTCCCCAAAATTTGACAAAAAGTAGAATTTCAATCCCTTAACGTAATATCTTTTCTGAAACTTTGTATATATATCATTCAGCAAATCCAATAAAAACAGCTGTCATATTCCAGACGTGGTACAGGCATTTTCACATGTAGAAAATGGGGGATTGAACATGGTTTTATAGCGCTAAACCTCTCACGTATATGGCAGTCGCATCAAAATCCGTTAATTTTACAACAATGCGTGAAAAAAACAGATATAATCGATAAAATAGTCAAATATGTCATTGGAACCCAATCAGAAAAGTTCGGATTGTTAATGGAAAGAACATCATCAATATATCTGAAAGTGAGATTAAATAATATGGCTTCTATGATCTTTTTGTTTTGAAAGTGTCTGAAGGAACTCCGATTCATATGAAAATAAGAACAGGTCGGCAAGGAGAGGCGCACAGTTTGTTCCCATAGGAATGCCGACAATTTGTTGAAAAAGTCTACCCCAAAATTCAACAAATATGTTGTCGATACGAAACTCCAGCATACTGATCACTTGTTCCTCCGTGTAGCATGGTTTACCCTTTTGTACACTGTTAACAAAATATGCCTTACGATATCCCAAAGTAATAAATGTAAAGCATTTTTAAGTTAATAGGCATTATGTAATATTTATTTCAGGCGATTTTTCAATTTCTCATGGGGAAGGTCGTTATACAGTGTTGAAAATAAAAAGTTTGCTAGACTTGATTTCAGAAAAAGACCGAGATTTGAAAGTTTTTTTAGAATTTTTAAGAATTCACATATGATTAATACCCCTACGCGAGTAAACAGTTTAACAGTATTCAACATGCGCTATTCTTTTATTAAATATAATCTGATACGAAATTTAGTGAAAACAAATAAGATATCTTAGAAGGGATCTTCAAAAATATTTGCAACCGTTGGAAAATGGAATCATTTGTTTAGGAAAACATAATTTTCCAGAGAGAACAAAAATATATGTCCTATCAAGAAATGAATGGTTGGTGCTTAAGCAATTATCGTATATAAGAAATATAATAAATGTAGTTACCTTTAGAAATAGCATCAGAGGAATTATGTTTCATGTCATCAAAATAATCTTTAATTTCCCTTTTCATGTGCCCCGTTAAATTTCCTTTCGTATTTTCAATATATTGTTTCACATCCTCATCTATGTCTAATGACAGCAAAACCTCTTCTAATTTCATTTTAACCAAATTTGACATTTTTATTTCGAGGGTGTCTGAGATATATTCCATGATGCGCTTGTTTACTTTTGTCATTTTGAACATTGCAAGTAAAGGGGCATTTTGGTTATCGACCACAGAAGTTTCTACCATATCATCTCTGGTACTGGTTGATATTACTCCTGCATGTAGTACGGAACAAATTAATCCTATAAAAAGCAAACACTTTTCCATTTTCAGTAAACTGACTGCCAATTGTATTGGCCAAGGTTTTCTTTGACTTTGAATTAGATATACTGTGTTGAAACTTTAAGATGAGTAAAGAATATTAAATTGAAACTTTATTTAATCAGTATTAATAATCTCTTGAAAATATGACAAGAAATTACTTATAGCCCCTTAGACCCCCAAAAATATTCCATTATGTCATATACGCAATTAATGATAAAACGCTTTATCAAAATATTTACATATTATAAATATCAAAAAATGATAGCGTTTAACTTTTATACTATGAAACAAAAGAGTAATTGGTGAATATTATTTGACAAAATAAATAAGATGATAAGAAAAAGCTTTATCTTAAATTATAATCGCAATGTTCATATAATGTCTCGCTTTAATGAGATGTAGATAGTCACTGTAATTCTAACAGAACTACGGCGACGTACTTTTGTAATTTTCTACTTTTATCTCTATATTATAAAAACATTGTCATGTGCACCTAATTATTGTTTTAACTTGAGCATTTTGCACATGCAGACTAGTTAAGATTATTTTGTCCTTGATCGAAACGTTCCTTTTACTGCGCTTCATTGTAGCGTATCATCTTTTTACATTTTTTCCCTTAAATAAACGATCCGATCTTTAACAAAAAAAATCTTCTGACAAATGTTTTATTAATGAGCAACGTCAGAGATGTATAACCCAATCATCAGATTAAACCTGATAACGTCATTTAATTCCATCCATGAGATCCGCTAGTTCAAACATACATTGTAATACTAGTGCTGTATTATCTTTGTTTTTATTCTCTATTTTGTTTCTTTTCTATTTACATCGGGCCATCGTTTTTTTTTGGGTCCAAATGTAAAATACAGTTCGTAATGTCAAGTCCATTTATTTTAAACCTATCAGTAAATGCACCAAACCGTTTAGATACTGTTATGTTTACAGGTGTGGTTGTTTTCCATCAGTTTGATGTGTTTGAAATTTTAATTCAGCCTATTGATAAGAGACTTGCCCCTTCGGTTTTTCCTTGGAGTTCGCTCTTTTAATAAATTAAACTTTTTATACAACTTATCTGTCATTTGTTCGTTCTTTTATTTGTTCAAGAATTATTTTATGGTGTTATCATACGGTACATTTTTAAAAATGTAATGAATAACTCAAATATTGAGATACACATGTTACATAAGACAGCCACAGACCAAATTAAAATAAAGAAAAGAGGTATATAAATAAAGACAACAGTAGTATACCGCTGTATGATTGCAAATGAAATAACTATTACCAAAATTCGAAAAAGGTGGTTGTAAACATTAATAGGCAACCTTACGGGCTTCAGAATGAGAAAACCCCATATCGTATGGTCAGCTATTCAGCCCCCGACATTACAAATACAAAAGAATTCAATTGAGAAAAAACTAAAGCCCAAACTTAGAACACAACAATCAACAACCTATAAATTACAGGCTTCTGAATTGGGACAGGCACATACAGAATTTGAAAGGGTTAATATAGAAGATGTGATATGAGTGCCAATGAGACAACTCTCAATCCAAGTCACAATTTGTAAAAAGTAAACCATTAAAGGTCAAAGTACGGTCTTCAACACTAATCATTGGTTCACACCGAACCGCACGATATAAAGTATCCCAAAACGACTTATGTAAAACTATTCAAACAAGGCAACTAACGGTGTAATCTATGTAACAAACGAGAAACTAAAAACCCTTGTGAACCACATCACAAAAGACAACCACAAAAGATGATCAGGTTTAGGAATGCCGTGTAGTATTTATGTGGCTACATTGTCGGCTGGTATGTACCAACAATATATCTTTGAATAGTAATCAAGTGATTTTTTGTCGGATTTCTTCCGTTTACCTATTGTGTCTGTTTGTTTTGGTCACGCATCGTTGTCGATATAATGGAATTTTATGCCACTGTTATGAAAGTGAGAGGTTAAGCCATCAGTTTGACCAGATTATATCCCTCATTTTCTACACAAAAATGCCAGTAACAAGTTAGGAATTAAAACATTTGTTATCCATTTGTTTTGTGTGCTTGACCATTTGATTTTGTCATTTTCTTAGGAACTTTCAGTTTTGAATTTTCCTCGGAGTGCAGTATTTTTATGAGTTTAATTTTGCTCCATTTTTCACAATAGGATGAAAGGGAATCTTATAAAACCTGACACACTCTTTCTAATTTACTTTTGACGTTTGTCTGTTTGGTATTTTTTTTTCAGAAAGTTTATGACCTCCCGATCATGAATGATATTGAGGTCCCTATAAGCACAGGTCCATAAGGATCACATCTACACTTTGTTGTTTCACAATCTATTGTCGAAGGTACATTTATTTTGAACTGACGTATTATGTAACTGGCAAATAAGACGTTATAGGTGGCTCTATGTTATCAAAATAATTGGGTTTAAAGTTTTCAACGGTAGAGTCTTGCAAAATAATTAATTGGCATGATCTTCAGGTTATTCAATTTGAGGGAATATCGAATGGTGACAAAATCTATATTAATTTGTATACACTTATATTTAAGACTGAACAACGATATATATAGGTTGCACTTGGTAAATACAGCTGTTTCTCAAAACACGCCTCTTTTGGGGAGATCTTGAATATTCTTAGAAAATTAATTTTGTTTACATACTGGTTCCCAGTTATGCTCTCTGTGTTCCATTTCACAGAGACATAACTTTGGAATGTTACCAGTAAATAAACATGTGCATATTGTTTACATTAAAATATGTGGTAACCTTTCATTCGAGGTAGGGAAGTTATGAAAATTAGTTTTAGTTTAAACTCTGAGAAGTTCAGGGCATATAAACGTCGAAAATATGCCGCACAGCCCTATATTTTGACCTTTGAAAAAAATTGTGGTGCATTTGAACTTTCAATTCTAGGATAAGATTTTTTTCAAAACTTGATAGTAAAAGTGGTAAAGTTTTAGCCGTAAAAGGAGTTCCTATAGGAAATTGCATTGTCAATATTTACAGAAATGCAACCTATGTAGGGTGAAAAAGGGGAACATTCAGAATTTAACCAAATCTGCTTTATTTCACATATTTTAAAGAAATTAACTCAAATGAAGTTTTATAAATATTTAATGAAGATTGATAGAATCCTGGCCTTAAATATGATGACTCAGCATAAATTCACAGTTTACAATGTGCATAGTTTACTTAAAGTCCTGGATACAAAAATAAGTCATAATATATGCATATTTGTAAGTTAAATTGTAAAGTGCTTATATTTACTCTTTGCAGTCATTGAAACTCATAGATCCTTCATGAATATTATTTATGGGGTGTTTGTTTCCTTTCGGTAACCCAAAAGTAAGTCGCAACACCTTAATCTGCTTTTTTATCACCACGGCATAATAAATACAAGCTAGAAATATCTCAACAAAACTTACAATAGTGTGTTCTATCCTGAATGTGTACTAAATATTCCAAATTGCTAGAAACAGCAGAATAATTTAGGAAATTTTTGGCCCCAAGGGCAAAAAACAGAGAAAATTGCCTACCCCCTGGGTCATAAAACAAATAATTTAAGTTGTAAATGCTATGATTTTATGATTTTAAAGTTCTTGATATAGAAAACAATAACTATGCTTGGAAGTTATGCAAAAATCAGATGTTAGCAGTCATCTCTATAAAATTTTAAAGTGAATTTATATCTCAGACTGGTATCTGCATACATACAACTATTGCAAATATGGCTTTGTTTGAACACTTCTAGTATATGTATTAGCTAAATTGTGTCAGATATATGGTTACAGATGATACTGTTGTGACAAGAATTCTAAATTGACCATTTGAGGCAGAAAAAGTGTATTTTAATTGACAAATAGGCATACAGTAAGATGTGGATTGGAGACAGAGGCTGGATTGGATACTTTATATAATCTTGAATGTTGTAATGATTGACTACTAAACATTACATTTATAGTATTCTGATATGTATGGCACGCCTGAACCACTTTTAAAGATAATCCTAGATTATCTCAGATAAACTTTTTGGATCAAGATTTAGAAACAGAACGAGGAGGTTTTCTCCTGTTTAGTACGCATACATTTAGTATTTCCGACATGTACATGTATTGTTTATATAAAACTGGCTCTTTAAGGTTTCAGCCATATAAACTCTCGTCCAAATAATAACACTCGTTACATTGTTCTTTTGTATATTTAGAATCCGAAATAAACCTAAATTAATTGGAAAATGAGATAATGGATTATCTGAAATTCAGATAATTAATTATCTGGAGATAAATTAGGATTATCTGAAAATCGTTCAGATACACCTAGATTTTCTTAATATTTTAAAATAAACCGGGATTTCCTCCATATAATGATTTTTTTGTATTATCTGAGATAAACTAAGATTTTCTCAAATTTGAATTAAGCTGAGATAAACCGGGATTATCTTAGATAAACCTAGTTTATCTCAGATGATCTAAGATTAATTAATAAAAGGGGCTCAGGCGTGCCATAGATATGCTTTCAATATGTTATCAAAATAGTTTTAAACAGTTCCAAGGCATTTTTTATCAGAAAATATGCAAATAGGGTAAGCTGGCAATAATTAAAGTCTTGTTTTCAAATACTTCAAAAAATTGAAACAGGAAAGGGGGTATAAAATGTACAGTAAAGAAAAAGTTAGAGTATATGCAGTTATTTCTTTAATGCTATAATTCTGATAAATAAGTATTAATGTGAAAAAAACTGATTTTAGAGAGTTTTCTATTTTGAGTGAAGTTTTATGACTTAAAGGCTTCTCGTTGCATTGAAGACCTGTTGGTGACCTTCTGATGTTGTCTGCTCTATGGTCGGGTTGTTGTCTCTTTGGCACATTCCCCATTTCCATTCTCAATTTTACTCTTTTTTTTATGTCTAGGCATTTTATGACATGCTATGCTTTGTTGGTTGTGCTTATTGTAGGAGGTTGTTCCCTATAAATGCCAACTTCTACGTCATTTGTTACAAACTTGTCTCATTGGCAATATAATACCACATATATTGAATTTTATAGTGCTCCTTTATTCCCATACTGCACTTTAAATTCTTAAATTTAATAATTAAAAGACGAACTGATATTGAAAATGTTTCCTGGTGTTTCGTACTTTTACTTTCTACCAATATCAGGATTCCGGCCAGGACATTCGGATACCAATGTAATACTATGTATAATATAAACGTCATCAATTTTACTGCACTAGATGTATAATTCGATAATACAAATTTTTTTCAATGATGATTGAGGCCAAATCATTTGAAAAACCAAAACTTATTCGAGCGTTTATGAGCTGATAAAAATAATAAATGCCATTTCAATCGAAATATCATAACTGAGCAAAACGAGGATACATTCCTTGATTTGATTTAATATTTAAAATTATGTAACAGCATACTTCATAAAAACAATTTCCGTAAAAACAATGTATCGCTGGGTTGGTAATACCCGCGGGGACAAACAGAAATAAAGACCTTTTTAGAAATGTTTAAAAATTAAACTAACATCATAAAGTTCGTTTTACCACATCTTTTAAAGTGAACATCAATAGTAAACAAAAAAGCTTATATTTCACAAAGTAAGTAAAATCGACCTATAGATTTTTATGATCATATCCTACGTATCATCATCGATGTTGTCTTCATTGACTGAGATGCCTGCCATTTCATCCAACGCATGCCTTTGTTATCCTGTTTATTTCCCACATACAGCCCATTCAGATTACTTTGATGACAGGTGTTGTACCACCAAGCTCCTTTGTAAACTTCTGCACAATTCCGTCCGCTATCGCTGTCATTATCTTTATCTTTTGTAGAAAAAGCCTGTTTGTTATGGTACTTGAGAGCATCGCCTATTGTTTGTTTAAAAACGTACAATCGACATTAAAATAGATTAAAACAGACAACATTTCACTGCAGTTTGATTTATAGATTGTCATTCCTGATGGACGTTTCGACATATTGACTTGAAAAAAGCTTTTAAATATTATCCATACACAAAAAAAGGTAAATAAATGCTTGTTGAATATAAGAATATGATAATTTTATGAAAGAGCAGCAAATTGGTCGGCGCAGTCCGTCAGTCTGTCATTCTGAAATCAAATAGTTGTAATTGCTTTGTTTATTATTCTTGGTATTGATCAGGGCTCGAACATTATTAAAATTGAGAATGAAAATGGGGAATGTGTCAAAGAGACAACAACCCGACCATAGAGCAGACAACAGCAAAAGGTCACCAACAGGTCTTCAATGCAGCGAGAATTTCCCGCACCCGCAGGCGTCCTTCAGCTGGCCCCTTAACAAATATATATACTAATTCAGTGATAATGAACGCCATACTAATCTCCAAATTGTACACAAGAAACTAAAAATTAAAATAATACAAGACTTACAAAGGCCAGAGGCTCCTGACTTGGGACAGGCACAAAAATGCGGCGGGGTTAAACATGTTTGTGAGATCTCAACCCTCCCCCTATACCTCTAGCCAATGCAGAAAAGTAAACGCATAACAAAACGCACATCAAAATTCAGTTCAAGAGAAGTCCCGAGTCTGATGTCAGAAGATGTAACCAAAGAAAATAAACAAAATGACAATAATACATGATTAACATCAGACTACTAGCAGTTAACTGACATGCCAGCTCCAGATTTCAATTAAACTGATATTTAGGTCCTTTACTGAGGAATGATTTTAACTCTCGGTCTTGAACGATGTTAAGATAACATGGGAAATGGGTCCATAAATATATTCGGAATTACTGCAATTACATGAAGTAGGTGTATTTTTACTGATATTAACATCTTTACACAATTGGCTAAAACTAAATTGTATGAATTTATAATACGAACTTACAAATCAGGTTTGTGTTTTGTTTCTGTTGATCGATTTTGTCAGTATAACGGTCCATGGACTTTTTTTATGAAGTTGTATTTTTTCGGACGTTTTTGTAACGCTGAAGATTTGGCGATAATTTGTGGTACCTAAATGTATACTGTTAACTTACAAACCATTAGTGTTGTACTGGCTCATTTTGTTTATACCGTAAATACAACTTACAATGTTCTTTTTGTTGAAAATAGCGTAACAAAATTAAAACGTAAATTTTACCTGGTTTTCTTCTATAATTTGAAAAAAAGGTAAATAAGTATAGTCATGTTGTATCAGATTGTTAAAATATAAAAAACGAGTCAAATTGCGAAAAATGTATCATTTTATATTTTCTGTCTATTGATACAATATGAGTATGAAAGTGTCCTACACTGATTCAGTGATTGTTAAAAACGATCCCTCTTTTAGATAACACTAAGAAATCATTTCAGTTCATTGTCCCATAGTAAATGAAAATAATGTAAATATTACCTGCGGTTCCGCTGTAGCCATTTAAAATCAGTATGTAGTTGGTTGACTGGTCGCTAATGTCGAAGGTAGAATATTTGGCATACGCCTTATCCCCATTAAAATCCTCCAGATCGACCCTCAGTTCATAACTTGCTTGAGATGTTAAATCATGAAGTTTATCGTTACCTGTAACAAAAAATCAAATCACAGAAAAAGAGAATAATATACATTGTATAAACATTTTAATCATTGTTTTTCCCCCTTAAATGGAAATCTTGAATTGTCAAAACGAGATATACATGGTAAAAACACATATCAGCCATTAAGTTGAACATGATTAATAAAGGCAACAGTAGTATACCGCTGTTCAAACTCATAAATCCATGGACAAAAAACAAAATCGGGGTAACAAACTAAAACTGAGGAAAACGTATTAAATATAAGAGGAGAACAACGACACAACACTACAATGTAACACACACAGAAACGGACCAAGCATCAGAAAAAAACCCACGAGAATAACAAATATAACATCAAAACCAAATACATGAATTTGGGATAGACAAGTACCGTGACACGTCTTATCGCAATGTGAATTTACACTCAAAAATAAGAGAAAACAAACGACGCAACGTTAAAATGTAACACACACAGAAACGAACTTTAATATAACAATGGCCATATTCCTGACTTGGTACAGGACATTTTTAAAAGGAAAAAATGGTGGGTTGAACATGGTTTTGTGGCATGCCAAACCTCCCTCTTTTATAGCCATGTGAAATATAACATTAAAATGACAACTCAACACCACAGAACTGCAATAAAACGTACCCGGATTTTTGTATTCGGTGTGTTATTTGATGAGACTGTCATCAAAATGAGAGGGTTAGCGCTATAAAACCAGGTTTAATCCACCATTTTCTACAATTGAAAATGCCTGTACCAAGTCAGGAATATGACAGTTCTTGTCCATTCGTTTTTTATGTGTTTTGTTATTTGATTTTGAAATGTGATTATGGACTTTCCGATTAGATTTTCCTCTAAGTTCAGTATATTTGTGATTTTAGTTTTTATAACCGTACATTTGCAGTTTATTTTTGTCCATTTTGGGTATAATAATTCTTCTTATGTTTGTAACTTCATCAAATCTAAATAAAACATTTGATTCACTTAGTATTATGTATTAAAAATCGTGATTTGACGGAATTTAGGGTCGCACTCTCTAAATACTGTCAACATATGTTTGGTTTTTTTTTACCTAAAGCTATTTCTTGTTTAAAACCAATTAAGGAATCCCACCGTAATCAACATGTCAAAAACCAAATAAAAAGTTATCCATGTTTGTTACAGAAACATTATGATCACCTTAGCTGTATTTGGAAAAACTTTTAGACATTTTGGTCCTCAATGATCTTCAACTTCGCACTTCATTTTGGCCTTTTAAACATTTTTTTTTTATTCGAGCGTCACTAATGAGTCTTTTGTAGACAAAACACGCGACTGGCGTATATATAAAATTTTAATCCTGGTATCTATGATAAGTTTATTTGGATGTTATAGTTAATTAATGGTCTTTTTGTTTGACAGTTAATTTGTAAAACAGTACGTTAAAATATTGATATTCGTGTCGATGAAATACAAAGAAGGATTCATTCTTGTATCCTTTTGCCTTGTTCTCGTCCTGAGATGCTTTTAATACTTGCCACTGGTATTTAAAAATTCAATTTATTCATATTTTCGTCGATTTTTGATTTTTAACTAATGTCACATATAAGTTAATGCACTTATCTGTTCTGTAAAAAGTGAGCAATACGAAAGATATATTCGATTCATTCTAGACTAGTAAGTCGTTAAAACTTGTTCATATATTGTTGCCTTTTCGTTAATTATTAAACTACTGACCTAACCAAAATTCTGTGTTGAAATCACCAAATCCTTTTACATACTCTGTCCATCCGCGGAAAAAAATCTACTTTTCCATCTTGTCTGTGCTGAAAAACCTAAGTTATGATATGATATAACTAATTATATGAACAAAAACTATAATATGTATATATGAAACATAAAATGTTTTTCCAGGTAGTATGACATTTGCTATATGGTTATAATGGGAGATACTTATAAGAACAGCATGTCACATATGCACTAATGTATTAATAGAGATTACATTAAGACACTTATATCGGCGATTATCAGATAATAAAAAAATATCCATGGAAAAACTCGAAACAAATTGATCAATGGCTAGGAGTTGATTAAGGAAATATTAAGTATACTGTCGGTTATCTAGCTTCTAGCATGATGCGAAAATAAAACTTTATACGCCTAAATTCGCCACCATAGTTTGACAAATCTATAATACTATCAACCCCACAGACGACACTAGAAAACTGAAAAATGAATGACATATTTTTTTTCAAAATTTGACTTGTAACATGTGTAAACTAGCAAAATTCACATATCAATTATTAGTGTTCAAAGCAGTTAGATAACTTTTTTGCGTCGAAGTTAGAGCTTGTAGTTTCTTCCATCCTGTCATGCAACACAACGGGTGCCACATGAGGAGCGGGAGTTGCTTAACATTCTAAAGCATCTCAGATCACCCCCAGATTTTGGTGGGGTACTTGATGCTCAATATTTACGTCTGTTTTGTGCTTTTGTACCGTTGTGTGTCTGTTTTCATTTTTAGCCATGGCGACGTATGAGTTTAGATGTCACTATGGTATCTGTCGCCTTTCTTTTATGGATTGTTTAAGAAATTTGTTTGAGCAATGTTAAATTCGTTCTAGATAGAATGTTGATTTTCCCCAAAAATAAATCACAGTAGATGATAGGAAGGACATTTGGAAAACGTTTTCAAAAAATGCAAGAAAAAGTATGGGTAACTGGGTTTTTTTAAGCAATTGTTTGTGCAAAACTGCCAGCACGCATTGAAAACCCAATTGTGTGTGATTAAAAGAAAACTACGCTATAGAACTTTAAGATAAGAAAAGAAAAAATAGCTCTGATAATATGCTTTCAGATAAATTGGGTCACCGGATTAGTTTTCATGCTACATGATAAAAAAAGGTAGATTCACAAATTATTTCACTGTACATGAGTTATCTTATGTGACAAAGTTTTTTTACAACTTTAATCAAACAAAAATATTCTGATTTTAATACATCCGTAAATATGATAAAGCACTCAATTAACATATATAAACATGGAAAGTCTTACACATAAATAACATACTACTCTCCAAATTTGCACATTTCATAAAATATCGATTTTTATAGTCTGCTTTTTTCAAATTCCAAGATGCGACTTATATAATCAAACTGATTGCTGAAGAATGGACGCATACAACCCGGGTCTCCTACATGTACGTTGATATTTCACATGATAGAAGCGCAATTTGGAAGTTTGATAAATAAAACATATAGGCGCACTTAACCTAAAATTGATCTAAGCAGAAACGATATGCAACCCTTCACATAATGATAACATGAGTGTAAGGTGTAACGTAGTATAGAACAAAAAAGGAATGATAGTTAAAATACAAAAAACTAGAATAATCTACAGGGAGCTCGCTGGTAAAAATTATGTTTTATAAAAAGAAAACAACATGCAAGAATTTAAAGATAAAATGTGAGAAGATAGCTCTTATAACATGCTTTCAGATAATAAAAAGAAACAATGGAGTCACCATGAAATGCACATCTATAATACTAAAATTACGAGGTCCAATTTGTCAGTCGTCATCGGGTAAAAACGACAAATCAAAGAATTCAACTCTATATATAACTAATATAGGACAATGGTGTAGATTAAAAATTACACCACTCCAGACCATTTTGTTTTCCACATAATTAATATTGCCAATAATTAACAAGTTCCGGGTCTAATCCGATACCGATACCAATAGTATATTCACTTGTTAGCTATTACCTTATCTGTACGTTCCGCATTTGACAGGCGCACCACCAAACGGTGTATTTATGATTTTGCTATATACACGGGTCATAATCAAAGGGCTGACACTACCAAATTCAATCATTGTCAAATTGTTCCCTATTGTAGCTTTATTCAGCAATCAGCAAGACTTTCTAAGATAACTAATATAGGACAATGCTGTTGATTAAAAAATACCCCATTCCTGGATAGCCTGGACCTTTCGTTTTCCAAATAATTAATATTTCCAATAATTGATAAGTTCCAGGTCTACGGGTTCAAACAGAAAGATTTGAAAGCAGAGAAAACTGTGTATCTTATAATCGACATGACTTTATCAGATGACAATAACAATTACTAAAATAAGGCTTAGACATAGTTATATAATTTAATTCAGTCACGGACCCGCGATATCACGGGTGTGTACTTGTTACACTAAAAATTTGCACATTTCAATAAAGATTCAGACCAATTGATGTCTGCTTCTTCGAGATCCAAGATGGAGGCAGACACCCGAGCCACCTCAAGCGTGATATATATTTCCGCGCTTAAAAATGTCAGCCAATTAGAGAAAGTATTGAACGTCTTACCGTCCATCCTCCCCCATCCGTCTCCATATCACAGTACACGTTTAATCCAGCTCTTCCCTCTGGGAATATTTTGTACACTCCACTTCTGATCTTTTTTCTATCTAAGTCAGAGCAGTCCCGAGGAGAAAGCGCTGAAATTCGAGAAAATCAAAATCAAAGTGTCAAATTAGTTCAGTATAGATATAAATTATACAAACACAATTGGTGACCGCAAAAAAAGAATTACCGATGAATATTAAAATCGACCCTAATTTACTCTAATTGCAAAGTGCTAAATTGTATTGCAACACGAAATTCACTTTTTGATTGCATCCATAAATCTATAAAAAAAAAAAAAAGAAGTGCATAGACATATATTATTTTGTTTAGCCGAAATGCTTCATTTCTTAATGTCTCATTTTTTTTTTTTTAATTTTAGAGTTCTGATTGTCCCACATAAAACAAACTGATTGTCCTACATTATTATATTAGTTGTTTTCATGTTTCTCTAACATTTGTCATTTTTTATACAGGTAAAAAAAAATTGTAAAAAAGTGATTTTTTGCAATGAGGGATTTATAAAGTTTACCTGTAAATAAAATAATACTGTAGTAAATCCAGAATGTATTAAAAGAGGGACGAAAGATACCAGACAGACAGTCAAACTCATAAAGCGAAAATAAACTGACAACGCCATGGCTAAAAATGAAAAAGACAAACAGAAAAACAACATAGAAAACTAAAGAATGAACAACACGAACCCCATTAACTTATGAATGATATGTCATATATGTTATAAATAAAAAATCATATTTTGGGTCCATGAAAATGTGTCAGTTAAATTTGGATGTTGGAATACTTAGGTGTCTTATTATGTAGGTTACACTGTAATATTGGTTTTGTAATTTACTGGTAAGATGTTTCGCATTGTGTAATGTTGATTGGTGAAATGTAGTGACTTGAATTTGTGCTTTCCTGGCTTTACTGAATGGTCAAGTTGTCTCATTGATAATAAGCTAATGTACCACTTTCATATCTTAATTTCAAATGTTAAGCATATAGCGCAAGTAAGAAATACATGCAGATACCTTCAGAAATAGCATCAGTGGAATTCTGTTTCATATCATCAAAATAGTCTTTAATTTCCTTTTTAATGTTTTTTTCTGCTGTTCTTCTGGCTGTAAAAAAAGTAAACAGTAGTATACCGCTGTCAAATACTAATAAATATATATTAAACAAAAACAAATCCGGGTCACAAACCAAAAACGAGGGATGTTTATTTTAGCACAGATACATTTCTAAAAAAATTTAAAATTGGGATTGAATTTGTTATGGTGTTCTTATTTTTTTATGACAGGAATTTCAATATAGAACTTTGTTGGTAACGGTGTATATATTTGTATTTTCAAACCATGCATGTATTTCTTGTAAAAATAATCTGCATGTAAATGAACTAGCTGATTCATTATCTTAACTTTAACATACATATAGTTTAACTTTTGATGTAACACGTCTTCTAATTGGCTGACATCGTTTTGTTTATCAGCTCATTGACATAATTTTGTCATGTGACTGTGGTGTCATGAACATTTTTTCATGATTTACTCCGATTTAAAATGGAATTAAGAATTAAAATATAAGAAATGACTGTGATATTGATTCTGTCTATGAATACTATGCTGGTCATTCAGTGTGCACCATATTGTTTAAGTTATTTCTTCATAGACAGAAAATACATTACAGTAATGCCTTTTAAAGATAGAAAATAAAAATAAAATTCAATTAACAAGCGAGAAGACATAACAGAATGTCCAATTAGATTTACAAAAGACACATCATAACTAAATACATGAATGTTTGATGTATACATACCGAGTGATTGTGATCAACGATTTAGCGGTAGATCTTTAGAATTTTTAAGAATCCACTTCTGATTGAAACATCTGATTGAGTATATCTCATCACAATATTTTTGAAGATTATGGTTTACTTTACAAAGAATGGTAGTCAGTACTTTAGTAAGATGTTTAGTCGTACATCTTGATGACCCAGATATGTTCCGTTCTTTATAGGGAGTTTTGTAAAGTGTTGGTATCTAGTATAATGACGGTAGATTTTCTTCGTTGTATTTGATGTTAATATCAGAAGAAAGGACATATTTGTGATTTTTTAAAATTCCATATCTCCTTAAAGATGTTAAAGATTATGTAGGACTACCAGTTTCGCTGTTTATTCCAAGCTCTTTTTCGAGACTTTCCAATTGATGTTTTTTACAAAAAAAAGACAATATTACTACAGTGTAAATTCTTCCAAAATTACATAAAAAGCCCATACAATCACAAAATTACGTACCTGTTACCTAAACTAATGTATGTTTTTAGGTTTTGATTTTGATTGTGATAACAAGAATAATTCAAAATAAACCTTATTCGTATTTTTAAGAGTTCAAATTGGTTTATAATGTGTTATACATATAAAAACCAGATGCTCCGCAGGGCGTAGCTTTATACGACCGCAGAGGTGAACCCTGAACGGTTAGGGCAAGTATGGACACAACATTCAAGCTGGATTCAGCTCTAAATTTGGATTGTGATTAAATAGTTGACACAGCATAGGTTTCTGACACAGAATGAATGTGTTCTAATGAACTTAAAATTTTTGTTTCTCTTAGAGCAATTCACTATGCTGTTGAATATTAATCCTCTCAAAAAAATGTTTGAAGAAATTTTCTTTTTTATTTATGAAATTTCAAATGAGAAAAATTGAACCCAATTTTTTTAATCACATCCCCCTTTCCCTTATTCCAAAACTAATCTCAATTAAAATTTCTAATGGAGTTTGCAACAATAACTACTCATTTAAATACATCATAAAATATTAAGATGTAAAAAAACTGCTTGTTATCACTGAATGGTAAAGATTATTTTAATTTATCAGTTGGTAGTAAAAAGTGAATATACATTGTATATTGTATATAACAAAGATTTAAGTTGATTCTGGACAAAGAAAGATAACTCCAATTAAAAAAAAATCTTGCTATTGCACAATATTTTGCAATTAGATATTTCTTGCTTACTATTCTGGACAAAGAAAGATAACTCTAATTAAAAAAAAATTTGATATTTCACAATATTGTGCAATTAGATATTTCTTGCCATTGCGCAATACTGTGCAATTGAAAAGACTTGCTATTGCACAATACTTAATATAATAATTTTAGATCCTGATTTGGACCAACTTGAAAACTGGGCCCATAATAAAAAATCTAAGTACATTTTTGGATTCAGCATATCAAAGAACTTCAAGATTTCAATTTTTGTTAAAATCAGACTAAGTTTAATTTTGGACCCTTTGGACTTTAGTGTAGACCAATTTGAAAACAGGACCAAAAATGAAGAATCTACATACACAGTTAGATTTGGTATATCAAAGAACCCCATTTATTCAATTTTTGATGAAATCAAACAAAGTTTAATTTTGGACCCCGATTTGGACCAACTTGAAAACTGGGCCAATAATCAAGAATCTAAGTACATTTTTAGATTCAGCATATCAAAGAACCTAACTGATTCATTTTTTGTCAAAATCAAACTAAGTTTAATTTTGGACCCTTTGGACCTTAATGTAGACCAATTTGAAAACGGGACCAAAAGTTAAGAATCTACATACACAGTCATGACAGTTAGATTCAGCATATCAAAGAACCCCAATTATTCAATTTTGATGAAATCTAACAAAAGTTTAATTTTGGACCCTTTGGGCCCCTTATTATGTTGGGACCAAAACTCCCAAAATCAAACCCAACCTTTCTTTTATGGTCATAAACCTTGTGTTTAAATTTCATAGATTTCTATTTACTTATACTAACGTTATGGTGCGAAAACCAAGAAAAATGCTTATTTGGGTCCCTTTTTGGCCCCTAATTCCTAAACTGTTGGGACCTAAACTCCCAAAATCAATACCAACCTTCCTTTTGTAGTCATTAACATTGTGTTTAAATTTCATTGATTTCTATTTACTTAAACTAATGTTATTGTGCGAAAACCAAGAATAATGCTTATTTGGGCCCTTTTTTGGCCCCTAATTCCTAAACTGTTGAGACCAAAACTCCCAAAATCAATCTCAACCGTTCTTTTGTGGTCATAAACCTTGTGTCAAAATTTCATAGATTTCTATTAACTTAAACTAAAGTTATAGTGCGAAAACCAAGAAAATGCTTATTTGGGCCCTTTTTGGCCCCTAATTCCTAAAATGTTGGGACCAAAACTCCCAAAATCAATCTCAACCGTTCTTTTGTGGTCATAAACCTTGTGTCAAAATTTCATAGATTTCTATTAACTTAAACTAAAGTTATAGTGCGAAAACCAAGAAAATGCTTATTTGGGCCCTTTTTGGCCCCTAATTCCTAAAATGTTGGGACCAAAACTCCCAAAATCAATACCAACCTTCCTTTTGTGGTCATAAACCTTGTGTTAAAATTTCATAGATTTCCATTCACTTTTACTAAAGTTAGAGTGCGAAAACTAAAAGTATTCGGACGCCGGACGACGACGACGACGACGACGACGCCGACGCCAACGTGATAGCAATATACGACGAAAATGTTTTCAAAATTTGCGGTCGTATAAAAATTATTCGAAATTTATTGAAAACAAATAAAGTGTCTTAGTAGGGATCTTCAAAGATAGTTGAAACCATTAAAAATTGTGATGATTAGTTTTGGAATAAAGTAAAAATAAAATTGTCAAGACAACTATAAAAAATATCTCACCAAGAATGGATGGTAGGTGCTTACGCCATTATCGTATATACGAAATATAATAAATGTAGTTACCTTTAGAAACAGCTTCAGTGGAACTCTGCTTCATATCATCAAAATAGTCTTTAATTTCCTTCTTAATGTTCACCGTTAAATTCCCTTTCATATTTTCGAATGCGTTTGATACATATTCCTTGATTTGCTTGTTCACTTTCGTCATGTCGAACATTGCAAGTAACGGAACATTTTGGTTATCGACCACAGGAGTTTCTACCATCTCACCTCTGGTACTTGTTGATATTACTCCTGCATAAAGTACGGGGCAAATTAATCCTATAAAAATCAAACACTTTTCCATTTTTAGTAAATTACAATAACTGTCAACTGTGTTAGCCAAGGTTTTCTCTTTGAATGAGATATATTGATTCTTGGTGGAAAAACTTTCAGATGAATGAAGAATAACTCACAACGTTATGAATTAAGAAACCTACGTTAACTTCCGTTTGTAATCTTTGGAAAGTATCAAGAACTCCGGTACTTTTGACGTTTTTAAATTATCCATTATTCAAAATATAACTCGTACTGCAAAAACGCAATATAATTGAATTAGATATAAATTAAAGTATGATGGCGTTTAAGTGGTATTCATTATCTAATAAAAGCTGCTATGGTGGTCAATGTCATGATATAATTGCTACTGACACTAATCAAAGCCTTCACTTAAACAATAGAACGTTTTCTCAACAGAATTACGTGATTATTGTTGAATTGGCTGTTTGGTGTCTTGTTTCTCTGACACATTCCCTATTTCCATTCTAAATTGTAAGTACAAAGAGTGCATTTCTTTCTAACCACAATTTTGTAAAACGGTGTGTGGTGTTTGTTATCGTTTGCTAAACGCTACAAAAGTATAAACAAATACATCGTCTAATCAGTGTTTACTGACCCTGTTTTGAACTTTCAATAATGCTATTATAAAATGCGTTTCCTTCAACCAACATACGTAATAAATCTCAACAAGACTACACAGTTTGTTCTATTTTATATGTATAAAAGTGTGTTACCTATGATTCAGAGTATAAAGTGTAGTGTTTCGGGATTTTCGGTTATACTGTTAAAGCGTGGGTCCCGAGAACACAGTTATTTCGTAGTGAATTTCTTTTAGACAATAACCTCAAATTAAAAAAAAATCACACCTTCTCTATCTCAAAAAGATTTTTATACTGTAGTGTATTATTATTAGGAAAAATTATAAGAGAGAAGACGTTATTAAAATCAAAATATATTTTATTGGCGAAGTAAGATCATGGTTTCTGTCGGTTACCAACCCACAAACAAAGGGTCTTTGGGCAACCGTAAATTAGATGCAAATAAAATAGATAAATAAAATTCAAAATTCAAATAAAAACTTAAATGAAATGAAATTTTGAAATAATGGGGTGCTGACTTGAACCCTGGCAACAGATGTCCAAAATCAACATGAGAAACTACGTTTGAGGTGGAAATGAAGATTACATGGATTAATGTTCTAAATTAAATAATAATACAGTGATAAATCAAGTTCATCGGTACTGGTGCAGCCTATAAAGTCCGACCTAGTGATGAACTCTGCTAAAAGACTGTCATAACATTATTTATCGGTACACTATGACTGTTAATCCGTTATCACTCGTCAGATGGACGTCATACTGTGGTTAATTGTGTTTATAGACTGGTGAAGAGTTGTAAATCCAGAAGCCGTGACAGGAGTTCTATGTTGAGGTTAAAAACAAGCAGAAATCTGTAAAATAAGACATAAAACAGCAGTATCGAAAAACTAAAAGAGGAGGGATGGGTGGGTTTACATTAATTATGCGTACAATAAACTCAACAATCTGACCTTAGATAAATTCAGTTACTTCCTAGCAGACCGTGCATTCAAAATATTGTGAGGAGTGCTTTAGCTGTTAAAATTGATATGCCGTGTAACGAATTAAGACATGCACGTTACATTGACCTGTGCATGAACTGTCGCAAGTCTTGCCTTCCTCTGATAACGCGATTTAACGGTCAAGCCCTTTAAATCGAATTATAAGAGAGAAGACGTTATTAAAATCAAAATATATTTTATTGGCGAAGTAAGATCATGGCTTCTGTCGGTTACCAACCCACAAACAAAGGGTCTTTGGGCAACCGTAAATTAGATGCAAATAAAATAGATAAATAAAATTCAAAATTCAAATAAAAACTAAAATGAAATGAAATTTTGAAATAATGGGGTGCTGACTTGAACCCTGGCAACAGATGTCCAAAATCAACATGAGAAACTACGTTTGAGGTGGAAATGAAGATTACATGGATTAATGTTCTAAATTAAATAGTAATACAGTGATAAATCAAGTTCATCGGTACTGGTGCAGCCTATAAAGTCCGCCACTAAACAAGTTCAAAAACATTCATTTCATAAAGAATGTTTTGGAACTTGTTACCGCCAACCAATACCATACATTGAGAGTCGATATAACAAATAACTCTGATTGTAATATTGTATAATAACAAGAATTTGACCGCAGTAACTACTAGCTAACAGATTCCCGAAGCCAATGACCTACTTCACCGTTTGATGGTCAATAATTGGATACAAATTGATAATAGCATAACTGGATAATAAATAGATGAAAATAGATAATAGCATAACTGAAGTTGTAACTTGTATAAAATTAGATAACTTTCAATATCTGACAAATTACATATTCCTTCTCACTGTAGTTTGGTTCAATCACTTATTTGGAATCTTGTTCTTGTATTGAAATCGTGGTAACAATGGAACCAAGCAAATTTGACTAAGGTAACAAATCTTGGAGAAAATCAATATCGCTTATAAGTTAAGTCCTATCGTATTGAACGCTTTGTCCGATGTCATGTCCATTTTAGTGGATTACTTAATATTGCGGGGCCCTTCGAGAATGAGCATACGATTAGTTTATCTCTTTACTTAAAGTGCCTCATAACACTTTGACCTTGCTAACAAATTGTGATACGAAAATGTATAAGAGATCACAACCATAAGTAACTACAATCTTCCGAGCACGAACGAAGTCATTTTGGCGATTGAAAAACCCACTATCCAAGCACGCTTTTGGAAACATGAAATATCTTAAATTGACAATCAATCAAAATCAGCTCCAGATTGGTAATATACAATATAGAAAAATAATTAAAATTGATATGATAACAGATGAAGATATTTGACTTGCCAACTGTTATGTTTGTAATCAGATATATGGTTAATACTTTTTATATTACCAATGACTGAATTCTACTTTTACCATCAGAAAATATAAAAACTAAAAGATCTGACATGAATGTCAATGAGGCAACTATTTGCCTAAAACTTAATAGCGTGGGCGTAAACAGCTATAGGCCACCGTACAGCCTTCAACATTGAACATAGTCCATACAGTATAATAGCAATAAAAGGCCCCGGCAAGAATTCAAACAAGAAAACAAGGCCATATTTAAGTATAAATCAATTTAAACGTAAAACAAGTATAATAGACTGCGACAAACAACAAGTTTGTGAGAACTAAGCCCTCCCGTAACCGGGGACAGTGGTTAACAACACAAAATAAAACAAAGTTGAGGTAGGTTTGACTCATCAGATCGACATAAAACACAATACACAACTAACAAATAGACTAAAGACATCAAGTACCCACCTAAGAGTACTCGCAGTTACTGAAAGCTTGTTCAAAGCCAATTGAAACTGGTAAATGAATCATGTTTCCCAGACAAAAACTTTTTAAACTGAGGTGCAGTTAAGACCCCCCAAAATTTGACTCTAAAAATAGCCGATGGAATATTTGCCGTCTTTAGGGCGCTCGTCAATACGGCATTAAAACTGGTATCGTGTTACATTTTGTTTTGTTTGTTTAATTTTGTTTTTGTTTTTTGTCAGTTTTGTTTTTTGTTTTGTTTTTTTTTTTTTTTTTTGTTTTTTTTTTGTTTTTTTTTTGTTTTGTTTTGTTTTTGTTTTATTGCATATCATGTGTATGGCGTTCGACAACAATTATTATCCCAAATCATTTATGACTGCTTCCAAAAACGAATATTCTCTAATATACGTATATACTTAAAATTCCATGTATAACTGTTCACAGTATTTAACCCAATTGCGTTGTTTCTCTTTCAGATAACAAAATCGTACTAATTAGCAGTTTTATAGTCTGAGATATACGCTACTATTAAATCTAAACCACACAAGCTATAAAATCAATTCATCACCTAACTTATTTGAACTTTTCTTGACCTCTGTAATGATATAAATAAGATTTAAGAAAACCATTAACCCAGACAATAACTCATTTTCAGACGATAATTTTATCAAAGATCTACACATCTGGCAATAAAGTTTGTAAACATAACTTGCAGAAGTGTATACTATTTCTTCTCTATTCGTTATTAATGTTAATTAAAAGAGTATAATTGCCAGTGAGGCAACTATCCACTGAAGTAAAAATGAAGTAAATGTAAGCAAATATATGCAACCGTACGGCTTTCAACAATGAGAAAAACCCATACCGTATAGTCTGCTATTAGAGGCCCCAACATGAAAAATATAAACCAATTCAATTGAGAAAACTAACGGCCTAATTTATAACAAAACAATTCACGAAACCAAATATGACAACAGACATAAACCAACGATGCCTTTTTCCAAGTATAGTAGTAAAACTATCTTGCCTTGCTGATCAATTTTCTAAAATTTGAGACTAATGGAAACATTGTTTTCTGTAAAACTAATATCATTTGAACTTTAAAGTTGATAATGCGCAAGTGGATTGATAGCTACAAGTAAAACCAATAAAGATTCGTTACTTGAACGGCAAACAGATGGCAATAATATTTTCAGCTTATGTAAATATTTGATAGTTATAGCAATCCTGAAAATCAACATTTGATTATCTTGTCCATTACATGTAGCATTTTATTTTTCTGGGCACGATTAAAACGTGCGCAAAAAAGCTGTGTGAGTAATGACGGTTTATCCTAGTGCAAGACCTTAGTTTGATCACATTATTTATACATAATACAGACAGGGTATGAATGATTTGTTGTGATCATGGTACATGAATAATAGCCATAGATCTAAATCAACTGGTCCCCAATTACAAGACTGTGAAATTGCTTTCTTTAACCGAAACAGCTCGTTTCCAACTTATGACCTGAACCCTGCTAGCTCCAAGTCTTATTTGATCATATACTGGATGAGCTCTCTTGCCTACTTCAAATTGGTTGTTAAATAAATATCTAATATAAAAATGCATCAGTTTACTTACTGATTTAATTGATATTTACCGTTGATGAATTTTTATATAGCTGCGAGATACCATTTATTTTTTTTATATTATATATATATACTTCGCACAAATAGTGCAGAACTAGTTTCTGAAATTTCTGAAATGGTTCTCTCTTTTATAAAGATGACATATGAAAATAAATCAAATTTAGGTAAACTTGTGGTGAGAATGATATAATTAGAATAATTGTAAAAATTCCTTCGTAATATGTACACATACTAAAAATGCTCTGAATATAAATTTACTTGCGGGACTATACCTTCTCAGTGTAATTATAAAATAAATCAGTGTTGAAATGTTTTCTAATCGGGATGATATATATAGATAAGAAACCAATTATAAATAAATCAATATTATTCTTATTCGTGGTATGGTCTTTCATAGTAAAAGCAATCCGGATCAATATAGTATTCGCCATTTAAAATCGTTTTCCTTATTATGCTTGAAATGCTACTACTGAAATCATTGTTAAAGCTAAAAATGTCATGTACTGAATTAGCTACATTAAAATTAAAGAATAAAAGATGTACCTGTTTTATTTATGTATTTAGATAAGGCATACTGCCACTTCTCTGACTAACATACATATAGATGGTCCTGCTGATGAATGAAATAATCCTGCAAAACAAATTTTCAGTTTCTGGTTCAGATGCGTAGCTTTTTTGACATCACAGGTGGCTAAAGCAGTTTTCTTAACCCCAATTATAACACCTCTTTCAATGCCTTTTCTACTCAGGCATCATAAACCTTCCAATAAATGTCATTATGAACAAATATAATTAAAATAATATATACTTTATACACTAAATAAATATCAAAATGTGTGCAATGCAATTTGGATAACCGAAAAAACAATCGGTTATAAAGACATTACTTCAAAATATGAATGAATATTATTTGAAATAAATATTATAATATATATCAGAGACATATTGTATTATATGTCTCTGTATATATGCAACACCATTTGGTTGACCGAAAAACAATCGGTTATAAAGACATCACTGTAGCTGCCATATCAAAAATTTTATCAACTAATTTTTTTTAACGGAGGCTCAACTTTGAAATATAATTTACGATTTACTGCTGTCCTAAACACGGTAAAGAACAATAAATGGTACCATAAATTAATTAATTGCATTTGATGGTGTCAATGTCTCACAAGGCAACCCCATTATTAAATAATAGTTAACATACCTGATAATGGAACAATACCATTTTAATCTGCATTACGAAATGTAAATTGAATAGAAATACCTGGAATCTAGTTTTCAATTTTAATACCTCGATAAAAAGATACAAAAATGTTAATGTAACTGGAATTAAAAACTATGTGAATCAAACATTTATTATACAATCCAACTTAAATTAAGATAAATTCGCTCGTATTATAATAATTTTTGTCAAAGATTTGTATACTTTATATAAATCCTTTCTTTAGTAAATTGTCCATTAATGTATAAATTATCAAGTTGAATGTGATCGATTTTAAATTAATTAATCAATAATCTGTTGAAATTGAAAAATTAATAAGATAAGTATTTACATTAATTATGCGTACAATAAACTCAACAATCTGACCTTAGATAAATTCAGTTACTTCCTAGCAGACCGTGCATTCAAAATATTGTGAGGAGTGCTTTAGCTGTTAAAATTGATATGCCGTGTAACGAATTAAGACATGCGCGTTACATTGACCTGTGCATGAACTGTCGCAAGTCTTGCCTTCCTCTGATAACGCGATTTAACGGTCAAGCCCTTTAAATCGAATTATATCAAAATCATAGAAAAGTCTACCTCAAAATATTGAAAATTCTGTGATAAGGGGGTCTAAAATTCAGTTTGACAGTTTCAGACATACCAACTTTGTACTTGTTTGGCTTTATAACTGTTTTTATCTGAGCGTCACTGATGAGTCTTATGTAGACGAAACGCACGTTTGGCGTATTAAATTATAATCCTGGTACCTTTAATAACTATTTGACATGTACTGAACTAAATCAAATCACTACTTAACATAAAGATTCACCACCCAAATATTTTTAAACATGTAATTTCATCCCTTTCCTAAATATTTCAAGCATGAAGTATCAAGAAATATGTTGGGAAAGTGTATGATTTTTTTTCCCAAGTTATACACTGTTTATACTAGGGACTATATTCGTAAAGGACAATAACTGTGTCCTTGGACCTTTTGTCCCTTTCAAAAGTCTCCCAACTACTGTCTTGATTTTGCAAGGTATAATTTTTTTTGTAACGTTTATATGCTATGATAGGCACTCGGGTGAAGATTTCACTGCATTATTCATCTTTTTGTAGTTTGTTCCAATGTTTGTTATAAGCGGGAAAAAAACACGTGCAGATCATTGATTCAAAGTCAAAGTAAGAAACACATGAAGCGTTTGTACCAACAAACGACGAACGCCAAACTGTAGACGCATTTCTAGGAGTGCATTTCTTTCTAACACAAACGATGCAAACGACTAAGCGCGCACAAGTTTTGATTATTTCTTTCAAAAATACGTTTGCAAAGTTTGCATAAACTTTGACAAACTATGCAAACGCTAAAAATGCGTCTGCAGTTTGTCGTTTGTTGTTTGTTAGTACAAACGCTAAATTTGTTTCTAACTTCAACCTGGTTAAACGAAGTATCTATTTCTACGTTTGTTAAAAGTCTGTTTACCAAGAACATGTGCATGTATTATCGAAAGTTCAAACAGGGTCAGTTACGACTTTTTAAACGATGTATTTGTTTCTACTTTCGTCGCGTGTACAAAACAACAACAAACGAGACACAACGTTTACAAAATTTTGGTTAGGAAGACATGTAGCCCTAGTAGTGCAAAGTTTATGTAAGCTTTGCAAGCGTATGTTAGAAACAAATAATCAAAACATGTGCGCGTTTAGCCGTAGATTACCTTAGCTGTATTTGGCAAAACTTTTAGGAATTTTTGGTCCTAAATGCTCTTCCACTTCGTCCTTTATTTGACCATTTTTCATTTTTTCGATCGTCACTGATGAGTCTTTTGTAGACGAAACGTGCGTCTGGTGTAAATATAAAATTTCAATCCTGGTATGTGTGATGAGTTTATTTGCATCGTTTGTGTTTGAAAGAAATGCGTCCTAATTTTGTTGAGGAAAAAACTTGCTTTTTCTCATTCAGGCAGATAGATTAAAATATTTTTGTGACATTTTTTTTTTTTTTAAAGTGTACTAAAGCATGTTACGATAAAACAGTTTCAAAATTGTTAATATTATCATATGAAATTTTTTGATGAACTACATGTTTTTGGTAATTCTATTAGGATCCCAATATTAAAGAATGATTCACAAAAAGTAAGAGCATTTATTGACACATTAATTGCCAACTTATTAAAACTTGTTAAATAAAACAAGTTAAATTTAACGAGAATCAACTCGTTTTCCCATTTTTCCAATGTATGAGTTCCTTGATAGTGGGTTGTTGCTCATGGAGGCTAATATTTTTAAATTATATATTTATTTTTTCGGATTGTGCACTTGATATAAAATTGAGAATGAAAATGGGGAATGTGTCAAAGACACAACAGCCCGACCATAGAGCAGAAAACAGCCGAAGGTCACTAATGGGTCTAGTCAGTTCTCACATTTTAATCAAGTTTTGTTAAAACGCACGTAAAAATGTCAATTTTTGGATATAAGATGAGTTTTCTGAAGTTCAAGGAAATAAACATTGAAAATATCGATAGGATATAAAAAAAAATCTTTTCCTAAATGAGCAGAACACTGCGGTTGAACATTGTGTTGCTTAGTACGACCTGGTGATTCGAACTGTCCTCGACTGGCATGCTCTAGAATAATCAAAAGTGATCACTCAGCGACCAAACGCAGAGTGGAACACTTACTGAGTTGCGTGTTGAAAAGCGAGAACACTGCAAATCTGCACGACAAATGCGAAAACAAAGCTCGAAGTTCATAAACAGATTTATAAAGAACATTGTTCCAAGACATTAAGCTGCTCTTCAAATGCAAGACGGACTATATAATTATTCAAATAAAATTTCTGAAGTTGGACACGATCAAAAGAAACAGCTTACGCTCACAAACGGTATAATAGAGATTTCCAATAAAATGACATACGTACCTAACTCGACGTACGCACGTACCGGGACCGGTTATTGCTAACCAATTTATTTTGTTAAATGCGTTGCTCAAGTTTTAACTAAGTATTCCTAAACTATGAAACCCATTAATAATAAATTTTATCAATATCAAATATTTCTAAGAAGATGAAAAACGAAAGAAATCATGATTTTTTTATATATCACGTGATTATTGAGATTCCCGCCTAAACTTCGCTGTCATAAGACCACGTATATATAATACTTTATGCAAAATTTAATTAACTTTTTTATTATTAGATATTTGTATTGCTTTTGTTTGTCGTTATCAGATTAATGGCTCTTCTTCTTTTCGTTTTTTAATGTTTTATAATATTTAATTTCCGTGGGTATTTATTATTAGATAGATTTTTTTTAGCAACTTCAGAAAAATGAACTCAAAGTGTTAACCAGAATGTGTCTCTGTTAAAGATGAGAACTGGGATTGCATCATACTTTATTAAGCATCATTTCAAACGTTCTCTTCTTTTGCAGTCGATCTCCTTTGTTTACAATCTCCGTTTTTTTTCAACAGGGAAAACGTACGTCAACGGGAAGTGTATGTCTAAAAAAATAATACAGGTCTTGTAATTGTTTAAATTTTAATAGTTGATATACGCTTGTCTTTCTAATGAAAGTCACCGAACATTGAAAAAAAGAATATTGTAATTGACAATAATAACTCAGCCTTGATAATCACAAAAATAAATGATTTGTTCTGTGGTAGTTTGAAAATAAATTACCTGACTTGCAATGTATTGAAAATAAATAAATCAGCAGGTCTAATCGAAAGTATGAAATGGCACCAGATTCTTCATAAATTCATCTTTTTTCAAAAAAAAATCGCCTTCGGCAAAAACTGCCCAAATTGTTTAATAATAAAAGTATAAATATTATTTAAATATACTTGAAATGTCTGTAAATTGGCTTCATTTAACTTGAGGTATGTTTTCTCAGCAACACTTACCTCACTTTTATTTAACAGGGCCGTAACTACATTGAGGCAAATGCCTAATGTAGAAAATTTCAAAACCAAACGCTTGTCTCCATATCAAATTGTTTTCACGTCGAGTGCCTTGCAAGAAGCAAATTCTGTTCTCCCTAAGACATAGCCCCTTATTTTTCGGGATCAATGTTTCTTATTTACTTGTCTTTTGTTCATTGATTGCCCTTCTGTATTCTGTTAGTGTTGCATTCCTTTTGTAATTTAGTAATTTTGTTATTAACTTGATCATGAGTTTTAAAAAAAAAGAAGCCCCAGACTTCAACTATGTGAATTACATTTTTGCTTTATCATTCATATTGATCTATTGATGTTGTCCCTAAAAAACCTAAGTCTTACACTGAATGTATACATTTTGCTTTGAGACCAAAAATAAGAAAGGGTCTGGGGAACACCCAGAAAGCATAATTTTGCATCATTTCTTCTAAAGCTTCTTGTGCCTTCACTGGCTCCAAAACCCTTAAAAAAAATTGACTCGCTCCGCTCGGCATACCATGTTTTGCCAATACTTTTTAAAAAGGCTAGATACAATCAATCTTAAATACAGTGTCTGGAAGCAATACATGTATATGCAGTTAGGTATATGGAAGATTCATTTCTGCAGAGGATGATGATTAATTCTGATTAAATGGTACATGATGACTTAACTATACAGTCATGTATTATTTATAATTTATAAACAAATAATTTAAAAATTGTATTATCGAATATTATAATATAGTTGTGAAAATAAATAATCAGTCCCTTGCTTTAATGAAAATGAAAAATCTTGCTTCAATAATGCAAAAAAATAGATAACATGTCCTCTTAGTTTTATTATGTAATATTTGTCGCTGGATATAAGACATACATCAGTATCATCATCATAAGTACTATAGTTTGAGGCTAATTCTCCGTCGTAAGTACATGTATTATATATAGCTTGGGGCTTCTTAGTAGTAGGTATTATAACTTGAGGCTTAATTCTTATCTGATATTTTAGCCAATTTATGTCGGGAACTTATTTTACGCATGCATTTCTATGCTACATAGTTTTTATAAATATCAAAGTTAAAGCCAATAGAGATCCTAGAAGTATGTTTATCAAATGATCATGTCACAATTAAAACAGTAAGAAAGGGAATGATTCGTGAGACTGAAACGAAACATAAAAACAGCAATTTCTAGTATTTCCAAGTAAATTCCATGTACCGATCTGATAGTATCCACAGCTGATGAACACTATCTTAAAACAACTACAACTAATAAATAAAGAATAATTATCTAGTTTTTAATATTGATGAATTATGTCGTACTGTTACACCATTGACATAAAGTATGGATGTGCCTGTCCCAAGTTAGGAGCCTGTAATTCAGTGGTTATCGTTTGTTCTGTTTTCGTTAATTTTTTTGAACATCAATTTGGCTGTTAGTTTCCTCGTTTTAGTTGTTTAAGGCCGTACGGTGGCCTATAGTTTTTACAATTTCCTTGTCATTTTGGTCTCTTGTGAAGAGTTGTTTCATTGGCAATCATACTACACCTTGTTTTAGTACACAAATTAAGTATAAAAAATTAATATACAGTCTAGAAAAGCAAAAACTTTTGGTTATATATGTATAGCAGATAATATGTAGTATCCATGTGTCCATTAGATTACACGTCAGTGTCACATTTCTGTGTTCAGTGAGCTACTAAATCACGGAAAAAAATAAATTCAGTATTTAGTCTTAACATTTAAATCTCATGTGAGATGCCTTATGTTCCGACATAGTTGTTTTTAAAAAAATATCTATCAAAGTCGAACGAAAATCATTTAAGGTTTTTTTTCGTGCAATACAATTTGTTATTATGGCCGAATCCAAGATATTTGAAAGAGGGTGTAGTTCCCGATAATTGAATTTATACTGACAAGCGGAGCGATTCGAAAAATAATTTGGACGATTATACCCTAAATTTTTGTATTGATATTGTGGAACACATGAGATTTTCAAAATTATTTAGCGATCGAAAGGGGGAGTACGCCCTCTACCCCTGTATCCTCGAATGATTATGCACGTGTTGGTATACATGGACAAAAACCTCGTCCCATACATTAGTATAGGTAAAGACAAAAAGTACTGTTTGATAAATGAACTTCTGCCCACATCTAATTATCTTCAATTAAATTATAGAAATATTTGTTTTTTTAAATAGTCGAGTACACCTTTTACATTGGGGCTGATCTACTTTGTTAATGTTAAAACTTGTAAAAACAATAAAAAGGCAACCTTCTCGCTTCAGAATTCATTATTCTAATATTTTAATGCTAAATTTTGTCTTGGAATATTTTAAAATTCGTAATTTGAGAAGAACTAAAATATGGGTCAAGTGAAATGAAAAGAAATGATGGGTGTATTTGATTACAAGTTTCTTACTTACTTATTCCATTATAATATTTGTGTCAATAAAATTGCTCAAAGTTTAATGACAAAATATTTAAAGATTAAAAAAATAGTTGAGGTTGATTTTTATTTAAAATATATTCCAGCAAACAGTGTGTGTTCAAAGAGCAAAACTTGCATGCAGTGTATGCTCCCCTCCGTCATGCTTAAATGCAATAGGACGAAATACGTTGAGATAGGTCGGTTATGTAGAGTAAAGTCATTTTATTTGAAATCTCTAATAGGAAATACAAAACAGTTTGCCATCACACCACAGTGAAAATGAACTAGTATATAGTTTCGGATTTTTTTCTTTGGAAAATCGAAACAATAAGGACTAGTCTATGTGTAATGAATTAATCGTCTGCCTAAGAATTCAAATATGACTCAAAATTTAAAGAACAACCACCCACCTTATTCACACCTGGATCTGTAGAGGAAGTACGTAATTATTTTGAAAGCTCCAACCAAATCATTCGAATAAGATCCTATTCCGACAAAGATATTAAAACCGTGTCTAAACCGTTTAGCTACCGTCTACCGCTACTCGTCCATACACGCCATAAAAACCACCACACTCTAAACTCTCTTCACGACAATGTATAGTCAGCCTACTTTGATTGCCATTCGATCGAGACAGCATTACTTCGTGTGCATCATGGCATCAGTTTTGTCACTGATACTGAGTGAGTATAAAAATTAGGCATTTTATTTTGAGATCATTTTGGCAACGGACAAGAACATTAGCGCTGTTTCAAAATCAGGTTATCATCAGATCAGAAACATTATAAAACATTAGTATGCTCCCTTGTAACCTCTCGTTTGGTTAATGGAAACGCATTGCTGTATGACCTCCCCTCACCTACTATTCAAAGATTACAGCGAGCCCAAAACACAGCAGCGAGAGTCATTACAACCAAGAGAAAGTACGACCAAATCACACCAATCCTAAAGTCTGTCCATTGGTTCCCCGTAACATATCGATGTCAATATATACTCTTTGTATATCACAACAGTCGTTATCAAGTGCAAAACTTATGCCATGATGCACACGAAGTAATGCTGTCTCGGTCGAATGACACGCAAAGTAGGCTTACTGTGTTCAAGGCTTTGCACGAGGAGGCACCGGTCTACCCAAAGAACTCGTTAACATATACACCAAAAATGCAAACACTCAGATTTGAAAATGCCATGATTTTAACAACGTTAACACCACATTGAGAATTAAAACATATGGGGAAAGTAGATTAAACAAGAATGTGTCCACAGTACACGGATGCCCCACTCGCACTATCATTTTCTATGTTTAGTGGACCGTGAAATTGGAATAAATTTTCTAATTTGGCATTAAAATTAGAATGATCTTATCAAAGGGAACATGTATACTAAGTTTCAAGTTGATTGGACTTCTACTTTATCAAAAACTACCTTGACCAAAAACTTTAACCTGAAATTTGCACTATCATTTTCTATGTTCAGTGAACCGTAAAATTGAGGTCAAAACTCTAATTTGGCATTTAAATTAGACAGATCATATCATAGAGCACATGTATACTAAGTTTCAAGTTGATTGGACTTCAACTTCATCAAAAACTACCTTGACCAAAAACTTTAACCTGAAGCGGGACAGACGGACGGACGAACGAACAAACGGACGGACAGACGGACGGACGAACGGACGCACAGACCTGAAAACATAATGCCCCTCTACTATCGTAGGTGGGGCATAAAAAAGCGGCAGCCGTTCTGTGGAATAATTTGATATACGGAACATCCATTCTGTGGACGCTTTTAAAAAAAATCCTTTAAACTCATTTATTCGGACATGTTTTTTCGTAGTTCTAAAAATATTTTATATCACTGTAATTTTTTTATTTTCTAGCAAATTTTTTTTTTTTTGCATTTTTATCTTATTTTTATTTGTACGGGTACAATGTCTCCTTTTTACCATGCCCATTTCATAAAAAAATATTATTATTTATCAGTATAGTTTTATATGTTATTTATTTGAAATCTGGGGTTTTTTTTTAGGATTTCATCACATTGGCTCTCATATTATACATGTATTGTTGATAATTATATATGTAAATGGATATGTTGTAGAGCTCTCAAGGTAATTTTGATATTATATCATACGCTGTTATAACTACTGTGTAATAATAAATAAATAATACTAATAATTTATTTACACCCACTGGGTTGTACTACTAATCGGTAATTATTATTGATGTGGTCGTATTTAAAATTGAACAGTTTCTAAACTTGAAATTTTCGAAATACTTAGGATTTTTTTGCCCAAGAACAGATATAACTTGCAAAACCTTTTTCTGTATTTTTAGTTATCTATGTTCTTCAATTTCGTTCTTTATCGAGCCATTATAACTGTTTTGATGATGGGTTTTTTAAACGAAGCGCGTGTCTGACATTCAAAATTTTAATCCGGGTAATGCAGAGTTTATTATTAAACATTTCTGCAAACATGTTTAAGTAAAAATCTATATTAAACTTGTTATTAGTTGAACATGAAAGTTTCTGGTTCATTTATACTAATGAATTCAAAAACAACTGTATCAAAAGAATACAAATTAATTGAAGTTTATTTTCATGAAGGTAAGTGTAGCGAAGAGCCTGGAACAACAAACACAATTCAAGTTCATATTAGTTTTCTGCATTAAAATCTTTGTTTTTGTAAATTTTCATACCCTCTAAATATGATTTGTTTCTATTAAAAGTAAAAGGCAGGTTTTTGCATTCGAATACTTTTAAAATCTAACAGGCTTAATGTGGTTTGTTACCACAGTCCCGAGTATTTTCTAAATAAGACTTATCAGTCACGCTCGAATGTTAAAATGTAAAATTGATTACGAAAAAGAATAGCATTGATGAATATTTCAAATTAATTTTTTAACAATCCAATAATATGAAGAAAATGCAATAAAAGTCTAATATAGCTGCAGTTACTAATGTGTTTTGTCTATATGCCTTAGCTTTTCTAAGTGATCAAGATAATAACGCAGTGTTGACTGCTGTACCCCTGTTTTGACATTCATCTGTTTGTTTCGTTCACATATTATTGTCATTAAAATGAAATTTTTATGCTACTATCAAACTAGTTAGAGGTGTAGCCAGCTAAAAAGCCAGGTTTAAACCACGATTTTTTTACATAGGAAATGCCTGCTGCAAGTCAGGAATATGACAGTTGTTATCCATTCGCTTGAACTTTAATTTTGCCATTTTAGAAGGGACTCTCTGTTTTGATTTTTTTGGGGGGGTATATGTGGTCTTATTACCTTCTAATGCAAATTGAGTATTCTCTATTGGTTGTGTCCAAAATATATATTGTAATTAAACATGTTCTCCGAAATAGTCCACATGCACTGACTCTTTAGCGTATGTTTTAAACGGGACCATAATTGCGTGACAATTTTTTTTTAATAAAATGAATTAATTGCATAAACTAAAATCAAAGTTTACTTGGTATATGAGACTCCGACAGCGTTATATGCTGATTATTATTTTAGACATCAAATATATCTTACCCAAAAAAATGTATTGAATGAAAAATTAATGATAGTTTTAAATTTGAAGTAAAAAAAATAATGTTCAAAAAAATAATGGTATGATATCGAAAAGAGAGGGGGTGTAATTAATAAAACTGCCTCAAATTTTCAAAATGCATGGATTGAATCAAAATGAATTCTATAGTAGACCCAAATGCATTGAAATTTATGGATGATATACGTGACTTTGTTTATTATAGGTAAACCTTGTTAGCATTTACATATCGTAGGTACCATTTAAAACTAAATTCCACTTTTTTTCAGAAATAAAATATTTTTATTTGCAATAGGATTCTGATTTGATTTTATGGAACTTAATACATCAAATGCTTTTTATACATTGCCAATGATACACTTATATATAGAACACACTTTGATTAATTCTGATATAAAAATTGAGTTTCATCATACTTCAAACTTTATCTTATCAAAATCTGTTTTAAGCGGATACATTTCCCATTTTAACTTCCTTTTCTCATTTTAAAGACAATCCTTCTTTTTTTCTTGTTAATTTATTTTTAGAATATTCTCCCTAAAAAATATATTTTTCTAAATATATTTTTAACAGTGCAGAATCAAATAAAGTTCTGAATATATTTTGAAATTCTTGTAAATCAATTTTTTTCAAGCTGTTTAATATTATTTGTTTCTCTTGTTTTATCCTTTCCTGAGATGTGGTCATAGAGTTATGGTTTATTATTTATAGCTATAAGTATTACTTTAAAAGAGAGACGTAAGACACTAAATCGATATGTAAATTCTCAAGACAGAGCCAGAGGAGGTTCACTCACAAGACATTTCTTGCTTACCAAAGTAAATTTATAAAGCAAGCTTAAATGTATAAAATGAATTAATATGTTCTTTACGTGAAAATAAGTTTTAGGTTGATTCAAATAAATGTGAACTAGTCTGATAACTTTTAAAATAAATCCTTGTTTTATTGATCCTTTAACTCTACTTTTCGCTATAAAGATGATGTTCTTTCACTAAATAATTCAAAATTTGGTGACTATGTGGAACGCATCTATCCAATCGAGCTAGAGATAAAGGATACTACAGATACAGTTAAGTCGGCCTCATATCTTGACTTACATCTAGAAATTGACAATGAGGGTCGGTTGAAAACAAAACTTTACGACAAAAGAGATGATTTCAGCTTTCCAATTGTGAACTTTCCATTTCTAAGTAGCAACATTCCAGCAGCACCTGCATACGGGGTATATATCTCCCAATTGATACGATATTCCCGTGCTTGCATTTCCTATCATGATTTTCTTGATAGAGGGTTGCTGCTCACAAGGAAGCTGTTAAACCAAGAGTTCCAAATGGTGAAGTTGAAATCATCCCTTCGTAAATTTTACGGACGCCATCACGAGTTGGTTGACCGTTATGGAATAACCGTATCACAAATGATATCGGATATGTTCCTTACGTCGTAACTACAATCCCCTTCCCTTTCCTGAATGTGACCTACCGAATTAGACTATTTACCGGATTTGTTATCACATAAGCAACACGACGGGTGCCGCATGTGGAGCAGGATCTGCTTACCCTTCCGGAGCACCTGAGATCACCCCTAGTTTTTTGGTGGGGTTCGTGTTGTTTATTCTTTAGTTTTCTATGTTGTGTCGTGTGTGCTGTTGTTTGTTTGTCTTTTTCATTTTTAGCCATGGCGTTGTCAGTTTGTTTTAGATTTATGAGTTTGACTGTCCCTTTGGTATCTTTCGTCCCTCTTCTTTAATAAGCTATTTATAGATTTTGTTTGAAACATATGTCTAATACAAATTAGTTTACATTCAAAAAGAAGTGTCTATAAAACACTCTTCAGGGGTAAATTCAGTAAAAAATCTCCCATTGACTTTAATGCTAATCAATGTATGGAATTAAATTTATACCTGATTTACCTTTAGAAATTGGAAACTTTCATATAACATTCATGAAAGTACAAATGTAGCCCTATCTTTTGCAACAATAAAAACATAGGGTCATGCGGAATTTTTGGGCATTTACATGGCCTTGTTTACAAACAATTTTTTTCAACTCTAGTTTTGATCCATCTGCCAAAAAATATTTATTACAAACATTATCTACCAATTAGAAGAGCATAGGACTTCAGTGTTATACAGAAAGCTCTCCCCTAAATAGGCGGTCCCTGACAACGTATATTTATTTACTGAATTTACCCCTTCAAGAATAGTTTTTTCAGATGATTTATAAGATCAAGAAGGTTTCCTTTCATGTGAAAGTTTTATTGGAATAGTATGACTTATAGAAATAAATTCGTGGGATTTTTTGTTTAATCTTAGTTTATGTGTTTTATGGTTACGTACTTGACAGAGGGCATTTTAATTTTACTTTATTGGTCTGAAACATTTATAATTTGCAAGTGACATTCTAACAATGATTAGTTAAAAAGCATCAAGGACAATTTGTCCTTATGAAAATTGAAATATTGTTTCTGAACAATTTCTGTATTCTACGGATACTTTAGAAAACCCATAGAAAACCAGCAGTAATATCATTTCACTCCCTTTTCAGATCTAGATTATTTTGAAAAAGTGGTTAAAGAACAACAAAAACAAAAAATATTTAAACAGTGTATAAAATGCCTATTTTTTCCGATGATGCTAAAGGTGTAACAAAGGTATAACTCCAAGGTATCTTTCAAAAAGAAGTCAATAAAAAAACGAACAAAATTCATCGTTATCATCAAACGTCGAAAGACGTCACAATGATAGTCATATGCAATAATTACTCACTGATTGTTTAACTTTAACTTTAAAATGATGGACGAATTGATTTTTATCGTTTAATTTCAGATATTCAACTATAGCGCTTCTGATACTTGCTAACATCGACTTCTTTGTGATATTCTGTACATTCCATTACAAGAGGGACAACAGATACCTGAGAGACATGAAAACTCATTTGTTGAAAATAAGCTGATAACGCCATGGCCAACAAAGAAGGGGACAAATAGACAAACCATAGTACACAAAACACAGGATAGAAAACTAAAGACTGAGCAACACGAACCCCATCTAAAAACTAGGATTGACCTCAGGGTAAGCATATCCTGCTCCACATCGTTATGCTCATGTTAGTAAAACCCGGTTATAAGTCTACAACAATACTTAATCGTTTTACTGTATGGTTGTGGTTTTGAAAGAATACAATTCTAGAACGATCCCACAACCAACAACAAAATCAAAAATAGAGAAAGAAAAAATGTATATCAATGGTAATTCTTACCAAAATGTAATTAAAACCGTTTTCAGAGATAATTTATGCCATACACTTTTGAACGAAAATTGCAAACAAGTATCGTTTATATTATCTTAGCATAAAAGACATGAAAAAAGTAAAATTTTCTTTGAATTCTAGTACATGTTCTTATATTTTTTTCCATATATCAAGACAGCGGTTGACAGTTGTATTAAACGAAGAACACACATGTACATGTATTTGAGCTTTTGTACGATTTTACGTCAATTTGGCTATTTTCACTTTTAATTTAAATGGCTTTTATGTTCCTTTAAATCCTTCTCATGATGCGAATATTTCTAAAATCGTTCGATACGCACGTGTCTTATTTTGCTTTTTGGCTTTTTTCTTTTTGATAATTCAATGTTCTTTGGACTTTTTATAATATCTTAAAGTCATATGAAACGAGTGACAGGTGAAAAATAATATTAATCCAATTCTTGAACCAATGCATACATATATCATAAACTTAGTCTTCTGTAAACGATTTAATCATTTCTTTCGCATACATTTCATAAAAGAGGGACGAAGGATACCAAAGGGACAGTCAAACTTATAAATCTAAAGTAAACTAACAACGCCAGGCTAAAAATGAAAAAGACTAACAGACAAACAATAGTACACATGACACAACATAGAAAACAAAAGAAAAAACAACAAGAACTCCATACAATCGTCAAAAAATATTTCATTTGGTAAGTGTTGTTGTGAAAATATGACAGTTAATTAAAGGCCTTGTTTTGAATCCGAAGTTTAATGATTGTCACCCGCTTGTAAACAATCAACAAAGAAGCATAGATATGTAGGTAATCATGTGTATAACAAATAAAATAAGATATAGTTTATCTTGATGACGGAGAGATGTCTAAGTTTGGTTTTCCATTCGCACTTCCGTATTGCGATCACCGGATTTTCACGAGAAAGGTCACGCTGAGATAACCGCATATACGGAAAATATGTAGGCGAATTGTTTGCTTGGAGTAAGCAATCAAAAAGCAAACCGCTTCATACTTTGGAAAAAATATATAAAACATTTCTTGAGAAAAAAATATATGTACATAAGTTTTATAATAAAATTTAGTTATACAAAAAATATATGCATTATGACTTTAAGTTTGTTTTTTTAATCTTTTTTTTTTTGGATGCTTGCTACTCTGTTTCTGAATAACAAGCTTTTAAATAAGTCTTTTAAAAGTTGATGTTGTATGCATAACTTCACTAAAAACAACTGACATGAAGAGTTCGTGTTTTTTTTTTTTTTTTTTAGATATAAGCCATTGAGGTGCAATACCCTCAAAATCATAGTTCGTCTTAGCCGTTTGTATACGAAAATGGTAGTAACAAATATTCCCTTGATTTTGACAGTTGCAGGTAATTTATCCTACATTTTTTGCAGTTCTGGGCCATAAACATATATCTTGGGTATTTCAGAGATATTTAATTTGGGGTTTTTAGAGAATAATTCTTGGAAATTATTATTAAAGCTTTTACACAATAAAAAAAGAAAGAGGAGAACATGTATTGGATAACTGCCAGTAATGGATTCTCTTATATGCAATGGAATGTGATTTGAAATTTTGTCTACAGTACTGGACAGGATAATGCTTACCTCATGCCAAGTATTTCTTTATTTGAAACAAAGTTAAATTCTGTTTTCTTTGTTTTTAAAGTGCAGTTAACAAAGACTCATAGGGATATCAATGGTGATATAACTTCTAATTGAAAAGTTGGAGGGAAATGATTGTTCTCTATATTTTTTCATACAGTTAACATTGACATCTTTTTGGCAATTCTTTAACATTTAAAAATTAATAAGGCTTTGTTGCATTTTCATCAGTGGCTATCTAAACTTTACATTGTAAAATTATCAAAAACAATTTGCTTTAAATAGCAATATTGATGAAACCAGAGGATTCCGAACATCTTTCAAAAGAAATATTATCGAATATCCTGAACGTATTGATTGGCCTTTATATGATAATAACAATATTGTCAAAATAAATACACATTTATTATTAATACCTTCTTCTGTAAGACAAATTTTTCATGTAACAGTTTAATGCGGTGTTGCGAATGAATTAAAACAAAGTCTGAAAATAATATTTACAATTTTAATGTAAATTTGTGCTTTTAAAAAGGAAACCACATATACAATAAATGTACAGTGTTGGAACATATCAAATTTATTTGTATGAATTTAAGAGTAAAAATATGTCAATATAAAAAAGAAGATGTGGTATGATTGCCAATGAGACAACTATCCACAAAAGACCAAAATGACACAGACATTGACAACTATAGGTCACCGTACGGCCTTCAACAATGAGCAAAGCCCATATCGCATAATGAGCTATAAAAGGCCCCGATAAGACCATGTAAACAATTCAAACGAGAAAACTAACGGCCTTATTTATGTAAAAAAAATGAACGAAAAAAAAAATATGTAACACATAAACAAACGACAACCAATGTTCACAATAGACAAGTATTAGAATACAATTATCATTTTATTAAATTAATAAAAGATATAATATTTTGTAAATAAAGAACAAATCGAGGTTGTCGTATGAGTGAGATTTTAAAATTTCATTTTCAAATGTTGCCATTCAACAATTTAAAAAAAATATTTATGATTTTCTGTAAATGAAGATTTATTATCTAAAAGTTTAGTTTTATTGTTTTTTCTCACATTGATTGCACATATTTTTAGATAACAGTTTAATCATCTAACCATTTGTTTGTTGTTTCAGAAATAATGGTGGTACACTACAGGGAGATAGCTGTGTAAAAATGAGCTGAACGTTTTAATCACTCTGCTGTTAAGGAAATTTTAAGCTTCTCGATGAATATAATTAGTGTTTCTTAAGCTGCTATATATGTAATGAAATTTCTAAAGTGATGTGTGTGGTTTAAATTTGTTTTAAATTATAGAATTTTTGTAAAAGGATTAAAGTAAATATTTTGTCAAAATTTAATGAAAATTAAACATGCCAAATTAATTTTAGTCAAAGTGTTAAGAACCACCTTAATAAAACTTCAGAATCAATTATATTCAAATATACATGTGCACCAAACCTTTTAGTTTTTGAAGTGGGTACAGACCCTTACGTTGTGTTGTCCAAATTTTACTTAGTTCCACGGGCAACATTTCATGAACACTAATTATAAATTTACTTTTCATCCAACAAGGGTTCGCATAAACACGGAGATTATTAAATCCATAAATATTAATTACATTAATATTCAATTTTTTCAAACAAAGACCAACGTAAATATCTTCTAATGGAAAGAATGCCACATGTTTGTGGATGTTTAAAATCTGTATTATAACATCTGTTGAAAGAACATATGCTGGTCCTGAACAGTACGGAGGATACATATGTTCCCGATACATGGCTTCTGGGATAAAATACTTATTGCTCGGATCTCGATTAGGAGATCAACGTGATTTACAGTTGCCACCAACTTTGCTTTTTACCATACCCCGTTTGAGAGTCTCAAGTTAAGATTTAGTGTTTAACCAATTATCATCGTCAACTTTTAACACGTATGAAGCTTGCGGACAAACCTTTATAATCCAATTAAATGATGACATTGTTTTATAAGTCAGGTTTTTGTACGTGTCTATGAAATCAAACTGGACAATGTCTTTTTTCTCTTGAATTTCGATTCCCAACGATTCATTGAATCTTTTGCTATATGCTATTACAAACGTATATCTGGTAAATTTGTTAACATTCGATAACCAAGTTTCACGAATTGCTTGCCTCTTATTATAATGTCCAGGACTTGAAAATATAAGTATAAAAAGGTACACAGAGGCATTTCCACAAATTTCTCGATTAAACAAGGGCGATTTGATTGGAGCTCTCACAAATTCTTCGCTATAAATGCTGGATAGGTCGCTTCCTAGTAATGAACTCCTATTGTTATTACCAGCTGGTGTTATAATAAAAGGTTTTTCGGAATGATGTTCTATCCGGAAATGCCTGGTCAATTTCTTCTTCATATATGATTGGTGTATACTTAAACAAAAATGTTGAAAATATGTTGAATAATGCAGATGTTGTTATAATGAAAAAGAGACACGAACAGGAAACTATGTATTGCTTACGCATTGTCCAAACCTTGCACCCAAACTATGCAAAGCGCGATATAAAATTAACATATACTGCTAAGCGCTATAAACTATCATAAGTGTGTACATAAGGAATTGAAAATGTCTCAGATAATGTTTATTTTATGTGCGATTTTGCATTATCAATTGAAACTCAACAATAAAACAGACAAATACGATCCGCCCCTCCTCTTCATATTTGGACGATATAGCCAGAATATCGGATCATTTATTTCATTGGTTGTAGTTGTAACTGGGTACATCCTATCGAACGTAGCCTTCAAGGGTAAATGCAGAAAATGAAAATAATAAATTGCTTCGTGCATATTGTAGCAAAAAAAAACGTGAGTTACAAACAGACACAAAATTGAAATTTATTTTCTTAAACTTATTTATGATATTGTTATGTACATATATTTAGGAACTAGGACTAGGTGCATAATAATTAGTTTTTGTTAAAATAATATTCTAATCGATTCCTTTCCTTAAGTGTTAACATGTTTATTTTCTCTCAAAGGCGAATCTATTGATGTTTGAGGTAGAAAGGGTGTCTTTTTCAACCTGTAGTTCGAGAAAAAGCTCAGTGACCTATCATAATTTTTTTAACATATCAAAAGATATACTACAGTTTTGCGAATTATGAACACATTCTATTTGTTTTAATTTATAGTGCCATCCCACCTTAAAAGCATACAGACTTTTACTGTATAAACCCCATAAACTTGCAATGTAATGAACATTAATTTTACTTATAGGGGTACTTACAAAATACACCCATACATGCAACTGATATATTATAAATTACACCATTTATCCCAACGATTCTTCAAACTCATAACTTGCCGAGCACTAAGATCTGTGAAACATTATTTTTCAGTAATATATTTGACATTGGTCAAGGTCTAGGTCGTAGAATATTCTGCTGTCATTAACAAATGTCTCGAACACGAGTATTAAATTTATTTTTGGAGCACTGAGAGTATATCAATGCAATCAATGTGATTATTGCATTTAACGTGCAAGTCTTTGATCCTAGTAAATGTATCACGTTTTTCTTTCATAATATAAGTTCTAATAGACCTTTTCCGCAGGAATAATATTACAGTATATGTTCCTAACGAAATAAATATACAGCATATATTCCTTACGGAATATAAATTAAAGTATATGTTCATAGCAGAAAAGAGTATAGAATATTTGTAACAGTAGAAACAGATGTTATGACATTGTTTATAATCAAGTTTCCATTGGAACTTATGTAAGGCGGAAAAGAAATAGCATGGTTAACAAAAGTTTTTTATATCAAATGTTTTCATTTTAATTTCTCCTAGTTCATTTGGAGCATTAATACACTAATCGCGAATCATTATCTTTCAGTTTAAATATTTTGGTTTCAACGACGTTCTATAACGTAATGTGTGCGTTTGTTGGGGATAAAGTCTACAATAGTACGTCGAGCAAAAGTTTAAAGTTTTAATAGAGAATATATTCATATCGTAGCTTTCCTAAAACTGACAAATTATAAAGTTGATACTTTTCTGTCGGTATAACCTACAATAATGTACCTTACAATACAGAAATGTTTGATCAGTATAAACCAGACACATTGACACCTTCAGTTCAATGATGCATATAATGCGTAAATGACATAGAATTAAGCGTAGTATAATTTTGATATGGATGTAACACGTCCTCTGATTGGCTTAGAATTTTCTGTCGATCAGATCATAAACATAATTTTGTCATGTGACCTTGACCTACTAAACGATTCTTTTATGATGTTCTCCTCAAAAACGGAATTAAAAAAATTAAATTACAAGAAATGACTTATATTTTTTCCTATTTATTCGAAAAGACCTAAACAATATGGTGCATACTTTTAAACAGCCAGCTTTGCTATTTATTGACATTTTAAATGTTATTTCTTCGCACAGGGAAAAAATGACTTCCAGTCTTTAAATCAATGATTTTTCTTGAAAAGTTTAACTCTACCTGCCGGAAACTCATTACTTACTATGCATCAGATACCATATAGATCATCTGCGTTAGAGTACCCATGTAACTAACTTTTTGATGAGTTTCGTTTGTATGTTATTGTATTTCTGTTCCAATCGGAAATATCCCTTTTTTAGGGTTGAAGTCAAATTTCTAACTTTCTTTTCAATTGATCTATTTTGCAGATCCTAGCTAAAATGTTCATTTATAAAGAGTGTTCGTTCTAAACATGCATGCTATTTTTGTCCTTGAACGTTAAAAATTGAATTAATCGTATAATCTTAACAGTGCATTCCGATGTTTGATTTTTCCACGACATTTTAAAATTTTGACGATATCTCTCTGTCTACATTCGATTTAATATTTCACATTTTGGAGAAGTACAATCATACTAATCATTTATCTAATAAAGTTATACACAAGCAACAAATAAACAGGCTTTGAATATTTTATCCTGCATTTGAGTGTCTTATACATAATCAAACTAACAGATATTGCTGGTCTATCTTGGTATACTATAAAGAAATCGGTTTAAAGCTCCGACAACTGCTAGACCATATTTGTTTTGTGTATTGATATTGACGAGTGTTGTGTAAACTTTTGTGACCTCAAAATGTGGATTGCAATCATATTCCAATAATGCATTGCTCTGTCTATGATAGCCCCAGTCTCCGATATGCAAACCAATTTTCTGCTCATAGACATTCATGAACGGCTACATTAACTCAATTTTTATCTGCGCCAATTTTCAATGAAAGTTAAATGTGTTATTTTGAAACATATAAAATCAACCTTTCAACAATGTCAATAATCAGTGAATACACAGTCAGTTCGAATAAATCAAACACGTTTTCTTTAATCGGACAATGTTTAGTTATTTGTTTTTACTGTTAAAATAAGTTACTATATTATATAATTAATATTTATTTATTTTGATCGATGTAATATTGCTAACCATGTGCAATTCTTTTCGGCGTATCGGTGATGAACTGATTCTTTGAATTTTATTTTAATATTAATATAAAGGAGATTTCAAAGGATTTTAAATTGTAAATTAAAGCAATAAATTTGCGTTTTTTCTGTCTTTCAAAGCAGAAACAATGAACATAATTAATTGCAAGATAAATACAATCAATATTTAGTCTTTACATGTCATCTGTATTTGTACTCGGCTCCAAAACGGAGAAAAATCTCACTGAAGCAAACATTATATCATATTCTTAGCCTTATAAAAACACATCTGATATTTGAAAACACTTAAAAGTTATTGTCTATGTAACATTACTCTTAGTTGTCATATAAGAAAACGTGGCAAAGATCACATGGAGTTGGTTAGCATATTTAAATTAAATTATCAATGTTTTTCAATTAAAATTCAGAATGGAAATGGGGAATGTGTCAAAGAGACAACAACCCGACCATAGAAAAAAACAACAGCAGAAGGTCACCAACAGGTCTTCCATGTAGCGATATATTCCCGCACCCGGAGGCGTCCTTCGGCTGGCCCCTAAACAAATATATGAAATTAAATTTCAAAATGCTCTTAAAGTCCTTTTATTCTCTACATTTTTCTCCAACCAGTTTCACATCTTTGTGATAATCATGGATGAATGTAACTAACGGTAACGTAACGTCACGATAATAAGTCTAACAATGCATTAAAGGGACGTAACCCTTACAAAAGTAACGTCTTATCTGTTTAGGCTTGGTTTGTACTTTTGTATAAACATATTTTCTTTAAAATTCTCATTTCTTCGGTGAATTTGTCGTCACATTGGTAAAATGGGAAAACATAGTATTTGGGTGATTTGGTGCTAGCGCATAAATCCAGGTGTTCACTTACGTTAATCATCCTAATTTCTTTATGTCGGATTTGTTGACGGTGAACAGTAAATCTTTTCCGTAAAGTGTTTCCTGTTTGTCCAATATAATCCTTTTTACACCCATTACATTTGATGACATAAATTAAATTGCTCGATTTACACGTAAAAGAGTTTTTAGTAGTGAAAATCTCTCCTGATTTAAATTCATATGACTATCCTTCCATAATATTTTGACAAATACCGCAATTTGAACGTCCGCATTTTTTTTACAGAAGGAATTGTATCATCTTTGCTTAATTTCGCGCTGGTGAGTAATTTCTTCAAGGATTTTGACTGTCTTTTACTCTTAATAATTTTCTGTGTAGCAAGGGCTCTTTTCATTCTTTGATCTTTCATCAAAGTTGGTACATTTTGATATATTATGGTATACGCCTCTGTATTTCTTGTGTTATACGATGAGACGTATGGTAAAATTTGATTCGTATCAATTACTGTGTTTTTCGGGCTTCTTAGTTCTTGAATATTTATAGCCTTTGCACGTTTTATTCCATTATCAATCAAAGTTTTTGGATATTGTCTCTCTAATAGTATTTCGTTAAGTTCTTCGAGTCTTTTATTTCTCAATTCAATACTGGAGACAATAGTATATATTCTTCTCGCCAAATTGAACGGTATTTTTGGTGACAAGAATTGAAAAGTAAGTATTTTTTAGAGTCTGTCGGTTTAAAGTAAATATCGGTTTCAATTTCTGTATCTTTTTGTATTATCAAGATATCTAGAAATGGTAATTGTTTATCGCTAAATTCCATAGTGAACTGAATACTTTTGTCGATATCATTGATTAAATTTCTAAATTAATTTAATTTTTCTAAACTAGAAGTCCACAATATAAAACAGTCCTCTAAGTCCCTTTAATGCATTGTTACGACACTTACCAAAGAGGAAATCCTGGATAATCATAGGTCTGTTCTGTGTTCCGTTGGAATTTCAACCAAAGATGAAGAACTGGATCTGCCATCACTGTATTGGATACCTAAACTACATAAGTGTCCTTACAAACAACGGTATATTACTGGGTCTTCCAAGTGCTCCACGAAACCTCTTTCTAAATTATTAACATCTATTTTATCAGCAATCAAAGACGGGCTTCAAAGTTATTGTGAAACTGCCTATTCTAGAAGGGGCGTGAATTAGATGTGGATACTTAAAAATTCCAAAGATCTTTTAGAGTACATACAATCTAACTCTCTTTCATCTTGTTACAGTATTAAAACATTTGACTTTTCTACTCTTTACACTAGTATTCCACATTCCAAACTAAAAGGCAAATTGAAAGAGTTGGTATTGCTTTGCTTCGTAAAAAAGAATGGCCAACGTAGATACAAGTATCTTGTCTTAGGAAGGGATAAATCCTACTTTGTAAAGGATCACTCTGATTCGAACAAAAAATTCTCTGAAACTGATATTATCAAGATGCTTGATTTCTTGATTGACAACATATTTGTTACGTTCGGAGGACGTGTTTTTCAACAGACTGTCGCTATTCCAATGGGAACAAACTGTGCCCATCTACATGCCGAATTGTTTCTTTATTATTATGAGGCTGGCTTCATGCAGGAACTTCTTAGGAAGAAATATAAGAAGTTAGCAATATCCTTTAACTTTACTTTTCGCTATATGGATGATGTTCTTTCACTAAATAATTCAAAATTTGGTGACTATGTGGAACGCATCTATCCAATCGAGCTAGAGATAAAGGATACTACAGATACAGTTAAGTCGGCCTCATATCTTGACTTACATCTAGAAATTGACAATGAGGGTCGGTTGAAAACAAAACTTTACGACAAAAGAGATGATTTCAGCTTTCCAATTGTGAACTTTCCATTTCTAAGTAGCAACATTCCAGCAGCACCTGCATACGGGGTATATATCTCCCAATTGATACGATATTCCCGTGCTTGCATTTCCTATCATGAATTTCTTGATAGAGGGTTGCTGCTCAAAAGGAAGCTATTAAACCAAGAGTTCCAAATGTTGAAGTTGAAATCATCCCTTCGTAAATTTTACGGACGCCATCACGAGTTGGTTGACCGTTATGGAATAACCGTTTCACAAATGATATCGGATATCTTCCTTATGTCGTAACTACAATCCTCTTCCCTTTCATGAATGTAACCTACCGAATTAGACTACTTACCGGATTTGTTATCACATAAGCAACACGACGGGTGCCGCATGTGGAGCAGGATCTGCTTACCTTTCCGAAGCACCTGAGATCACCCCTAGTTTTTGGTGGGGTTCGTGTTGTTTATTCTTTAGTTTTCTATGTTGTGTCGTGTGTGCTGTTGTTTGTTTGTCTTTTTCATTTAGCCATGGCGTTGTCAGTTTGTTTTAGATTTATGAGTTTCACTGTCCCTTTGGTATCTTTCGTCCCTCTTTTACAGACTTAATATCGTGACGTTACGTTACCGTTAGTTACATTCATCCATGATTATCACAAAGATGTGAAACCGGTTGAAGAAAAATGTAGAGAATAAAAGGACTTTAAGAGCATTTTGAAATTTAATTTTATTTATATTTCTACTAGTGTGGACACAGAATTCAATTTTTAGTATATATATATATATATATATTGCAAAACGGTAAATCTAATTTACTGTATTGTATGTAGCTCTTGCAAAGAATGGTACATCGGACAGACTGGTAATTCAATTTTTCAAAGAGTCCGTGTTCACAGACAACAGATACGAGATCCATCCACACGAATGCAAGATGTGAACGAACATTTCGAAACGTGCAGTAGTGGAAAAGTTACCGTATGTCCGTTCTATAAAATGAACGAATCGAACAAATATAAAAGACTGGCAAAGGAAGCACACTTTATAAAGGACTTTCAGCCAAAATTAAACGGATCTACGTAAACACGTTTGATTTATCTCCCCTTACCGTTATTGTAACGTAATAAACGTTTCCAACGGCAGTGTCGTCAAGGACATTGTTAAAACGTCGCCTGAAGATTGCCACAAGGCATGAAAGCGCTAGTGACAGTATTTTAACGAACTGTTATTATTTGATGTGAAATGTAGTTTGCAAATTTAATTTGTTTTATTATATATATATATATATATATATATATATATATATATATATATATATATATATATATATATATATATATATATATATATATATATATATATACTAGTTCAGTGATATTAAACGCCATACTAAATTCCAAATTGTACACAAGAAAATAAAATTAAAATAATACAAGTCTAACAAAGGCCAGAGGCTCCTGACTTGGGACAGGCGCAAAAATGTGGCGGGGTTAAACATGTTTATGAGATCTCTCCATTTCTTTCTATTATCAATTTCATGTTTTTGCTATGCATCATTTTACATAATGAATTTTCTGATATAAAAATTAAAGAAACTCATTTAAAAAGAATATAGTAATTGGTTAGCTTGGATAGCATTTCGAATATAGAAAAGTCAGCTTCGCACAGTTACATTTTGTTTTAATCTAATTAATTTCGAAGGGAAAAATGTTATACACTTATCCTGGAATAACTTTTAGTCCGATAATAACCGTTTCACAAATGATATCGGATATGTTCCTTACGTCGTAACTACAATCCCCTTCCCTTTCATGAATGTGACCTACCGAATTAGACTATTTACCGGATTTGTTATCACATAAGCAACACGACGGGTGCCACATGTGGAGCAGGATCTGCTTACCCTTCCGGAGCACCTGAGATCACTCCTAGTTTTTTGGTGGGGTTCGTGTTGTTTATTCTTTAGTTTTCTATGTTGTGTCGTGTGTGCTGTTGTTTGTTTGTCTTTTTCATTTTTAGCCATGGCGTTGTCAGTTTGTTTTAGATTTATGAGTTTGACTGTCCCTTTGGTATCTTTCGTCCCTCTTTAAGTCCGATAATTTACTCTTACGAAAAAAAACTCATATCCATGACGTTTAATTATTTTCAAAAGCTATATGTACAAGTGTTAAGAAGCGGTTCTATTGTTTGAAATCGGAAGTTATATTGATGAATTATATTTTTTATAAAATTGAGAATGGAAATGGGGAATGTGTCAAAGAGGCAATAACCCGACCACACAGCAGTCAACAGCAGAAGGTCACCAACAGGTCTTTAATACAGCGATAAATTTCCGTACCCAGAGGCGTCCTTCGGCTGGCCCCTTAACAAATATATATATACTAGTTCAGTGATAATGAACGCCATACTAAACTCCAAATTGTATACAAAAAACTAAAAGTTAGAATAATACAAGACTAACAAAGGCTAGAGGCTTTTGGTTTGGGACAGGCGCAAAAATGAGGCGGGGTTAAACATGTTTATGAGATCTCTCAACCCTCTCCCTATATCTAGTCAATGCAGAAAAGTAAACGCATAACAATATGCACATTAAAATTCAGTTCAAGAGACGTCCGAGTCTGATGTCAGAAGATGTAACCAAAGAAAATAAACAAAATGACAATAATACATAAATTACATCAGACTACTAGCAGTTAATTGACATGCCAACTCCAGACTTCAATTAAACTGATTGAAAGATTATGTCTTCATCATATGAATATCAGGCGGCACAATCCTTCCCGTGAGGGGTTTAGTATCATATCATCATAACATATATGAGAAGAACATAGCCCGTGTCATGCCAACAACTGGTTTTTAAATAAATGTGTTTAGTTCCGATGCAAACACCCTATAAGTGAATCAATATTAACGACAAAACATGCAATCTTTAATCACCTTTCGTAACTATATCCCTTCTGAATTAGTCCATTTAAAGGTTTTGTTAGCTTCTGAGGTGAATACTGACATTTTTGCGCTTTATAAAGTACAAAAAAAAATGTATATTTCCATAAAATATTGGATGTGAAATACCTGAACGTATAAGAAGTCTGCATGTTGAGCTATATTTACGAATGATGTCCTTATACCGATGATAAAATTTAGTAAATGTTTTGACTAGTTTGTGATATCGAAAACCCTGGTGTTATAATTTTTCAGTAATACATTAATTTCTCTCGTTAAAATCTAAAACATTGTTAGATACACGAGCGAATCGTACAAGTTGAGATATATTAACACCGTAATATTGTGACAAGGGAATGTCACCTTCTAAAAATGGATAATTAACAATAGGTAATGAGAAATCATCTCTTTTATCATAAATTTTAGTATTAAGCTTTCCGTTAATGATATAGATATCAAGATCGAGGACAGTGCAGTGGTCATTGTTAGTATTCGCTTTATTTAAAGTAAGTTCAACAGGATAAATTAAAAAAGAATACATACTGAAGTCGTCATTATTGAGAGCTAAAATTTCATCCAAATATCTAAAAGTGTTATTAAATTTGTGTATCAGATGTTGTTTCGATGGGTCTTTGCTGATTTTTGTCATAAATTGTAACTCATAGCAATACAAAAACAGGTCTGCAATAAGTGGTGCAAAATAAATTGGAATTCCGATAACCTGACAATATAGGGAATCTCCAAAGCGAACAAAAATGTTATCTAGTAAAAATTCAAGGGCAGATAAAGTATCAAAGCATGTTGACATATTTTTTTTTTTATTATTTATTGCTACTAAATAAATTACCTAAAAGAGTTTAAACATATATATTCACATTCTGACTTTTTAAATGCCCATTTAAGTAGGTGTGTGATTTTTTTTCTTAATGAGAATGTGAGGCAATGTGGTATATAGAGTAGAAAAAAAAACTTTGAACAGATTCAAAATCACCAATATTGGCATGCAATTTATCAAGTACTTCCAACGAGTTTTTGACACTACAAGTAATTAATTCCATTATTTTCGAAGGCCTTATTTGAACATTTTACTATCAGGTTTTTGATTGTACCAAGTGTACTGGTAAGAAGAACAGATAATTTAGTAGTGGAACAATGGCTTGAAGACGAAATAAATCTATATTTGTAAGGTGTTTTGTGTAGCTTCAGAAGCCAATACATAGTTGGGACTTTCATTGTGTTTGGTTCTGCTTGTAAAGCGGTAGCTAAAAGTTTATGTTTGTTAAAGATGTCGTTTTCTGAAAATGGAGTCAGTTAGAATGTTGGTGAATTGGTGATTTCTTTTTGTAGAACCTCAATGTAAAATTTATGTCAAACAATAATAATATTATTAGCAGCTTAAACTGCCGGGACAACGGAAAATTCCTTGGCTAGCTCTTTTAGTTTATGTTTGACACGAGAAAAAGGTTTATTGTGGTTATTGTTAAGAGTAAAATGTTTATGCATTTACTACTTATTAAGTTACACATTCATTTAACTTATACCGAAATAAGAATCATAGCTGCCAAGATCTAAAATAATGTCACCTATGTATATGTTACCAATACGAAATAGGTACCAGCTCTGGTGCACTATTTCCGACATTCGGTATCAAAGAGGTTTCAAAGCTTCATTCTCCAAATGCTGTATATAGCATTTTTTAACTGAATCCATGATCATGAAATAGATTTGTTGAATGATACAAGTGGGCTTATTTTTTGGGTGTGATCTTTTTGTATGAAATACATGGGGGGGGGGGGGGCATAATTATAATTCAAATTGGATGACTTATTGATTGTTGTTTGCTTACATAAAATAAAAAAGATGTGGTCCTGTCATACACTTATCCAGGAATCACCCTCAACTCGAAAATTTACCTTTATCCAAATACCCTTTACTAGGGAACAAACATGTTCTGTGATATTTTTTCAACAATGCAAAATTTGTTAAGTATTTCTCTATAATTATATTTACAGTAAACTAATAAGCATTTATCAGTATATTGTATCGATAATTTTTTAATAATGCACAAATATTTAAAACAAATTGTAAAGGGGGAATACAATAATAATTTAATATAATGGTAAGGGAGACAACTGCAACTTATTACTCTTAAACAGGAAGGCGTTTACTCGTATCTAGAAAATATAAGGTTTTATTATTGACTTATTGTCAACACCGGAAGGCATATCCAATGTTTAATCAACTAAAACTTAATAGATATAAATGAACACATTCAAATACAAATGCAGTTTTAATTCCTCAATAGACTTATAGCTTTCATCATCATTAATAAGACAATCATTTGATTTTCTGGTTGTTCTTTTTTTTTTGGAAGAGGGGTGCAGGAAGATTTAGAAAAAAAACATTCTGGCCTGGTAATAGTTGAAAATAGATAACCTTGCATAAGAACGGATTTAAATAAATGTTCTGTAAATACACACACAAAGTGCACGAAACAGTTGTGCACAAAAGTGAAAATGAATTTCGGCCAACCTGAAATGTGATCGTGTATAACGTTATGATAGATAGAAATGAAAACCCAATGCGCATAAACAACCACTTAATTTGAACTTCGGAGGATAGTTGTCTCATTTGGTAATCAGACTACATCCCTTTTTTCTATCCTGAAGTAATTTTGTTCTACCCTGGTTGTGATTGGAACTCATACTACTGAGATATCTTGGCATCAAATCGCTTTGTACTATGACCAACGCGCTAGACTACCTATGTTCTACAATAATTAAGCTTTCGGTGGCCTAGTGTTACCTTTCCTCGTCAGTTTTAGTCAAGCGTCGTAATACTGTACATTATAGCAGGATCTGCTTACCCTTCCAAAGCACCTGAGATCACCACTAGTTTTTGGTGGTGTTCGTGTTGCTTATTCTTCAGTTTTCTATGTTGTGTCACATGTTCTATTGTTTGTTTATTTGTCTTCTTTCATTTTTAACCAGGCGTTTTCAGTTTATTTTCGATTAATACGTTTGACTGTCCCTCTGGTATCTATTGTTCCTCTTTTATATATAAGGCATAAAGATGGAATTTTACAATAAAATGTTTCTTTTTAAGAGTATCGACATACGATATAAAATTACAGGCTATATTTATGTTTTGAAGTTATGTGGACAGTATATTCCAATTAACAAATAATTTCTCTTTCAAGATATATAAAATCCTACAATGTGTATACTTTTATCTAAATAAAAATCGTATAAGTCTATGTCTTTTTTTAGAAGATTATAACTAAATAGAATAGCTTACAATTTTACTCCATATGTCGATACCCTTATCCCGGAAATATGTTATAAAGAGAAAATATGTATCAATACTCCTTTTTTATTTTATTGTTTATGGCCGTCCATATTTCAAACCATACATTCCAGTCGACATAAATTGCAATACGTGCCTTCTGTTTTGATTATAGTTTCACTCCTGAATATTCATGATAAATTGCAACTGGAATTTGGTGCCAGTAAAGGCTCCGTGTTGAAGAATGCACGTTTACTTGAAATGGTTTGGTTTTTATACATAGTGACTTGGATGACTCATTGGCATCCGTTCCACATCTTCTTAATTTTATTTAAAAACAATATATAAGTCATCCAACTTGAATTATAATTACTCTGTTTTTCCTCATTTTTTTTTAAAAATATCCCACTTGTTTCATTAAATAAACCTATATCATTATCAGGAATACCGACTATCTGTCCAAATACACCTTCAGAGTAACTAACAATAAAACACTTAGAATTTTGGTTAACAACAGATAACGTCAGTAGCATAAGGAAACTTGTTCCTAGATTTTTTTAGTATGCATTGACTTTTACTTGAAACATAATTATGTTTAATTTGATTGCGAGCTTTTACGATGAATTTTATCGAATTCATCGAAAAGAGTGTTAAGAAATAAAAAAAAAAGCAATGGTTGTGTTTCATTTTGATTTTATTAATGCATATATCAACAATTATAAGAATAGAATTACAAAGCATTGTAAAAAGCCATAACCTTGCAATAAATGCAGATTTATTGTTATGATATGAATTGAAGTGGCGACATTCTATGGCACTAATGAGGTCAATGAAAGGGGAATGCAATTTTGACATTTTGACATAAAATATTATTTCTTCTTTGTTTTATCTTTACTCTTTTTCTTCTTGGTTGATGTGGCTGATTCACTTCTGTCCTTTGCCGATTTTTTCCCCTTTGGTCGCGGTTCTTCGACGATTTTTATTGTAACACGTGGCTTTCCAGGGTTCCCGGTTTCCATAACTTCTTCGTTTGAATTTTTATCAAATAAACGCCTACAAAAAAAAAAGAATATTTCAAGATTATAATCAAAAAGTTGTATATAAGAATTGAAATTGACTACTGCTTTAGTATTCTCCAATTATTTTTAGAAAGCAATAGAAATTATTGGTATAAAAAAAAGACAGGAAAGATAGATAGATAACAAGAAGAATCAGACAAAAAAACTTAACAACAGTATCGGAAAATTATTTGAAGCCTTTTAATCATAATGCATTTGATAACCATCAATGAATGCCTGATAATTAATAGATAAGCGCGACTGGATAGTGTCATATTAGAAAATCAATTAAACAATTTGACACATGAAGTCATTTGTCGTTTTACAATTTTAAACTTCAATGTTACGATCACATTTAGATATGTTAGAAGAATGTAATCAATATGCATGCAAATACTGGTTACCCATAAACTTTTGGACCAACATTTGTAAAAGTATTAAGAGTTACAAAGTGGTTACCATTTGTTAAACAGTATTTCTTACTTTGAAGGTGGACATTATTGAAGCTTAAATAGATTCTTACCAGTAATTAACATTGCCATTTTCTTCTAAAACTCTCATCAAAAAAGAGAAATGCTGTCCCTGGATATCAATACCAGCACCCTGTTTAAAATGAAACCCAACAATTAACATTCGTATGGAACAGCTCCATTTTACGTTTTGTATGTTATGCTCGTGTTTGTGCAAACTTTACGGAATTGACTAACATGTGTGTTCTTCTTTCACAAAAACCGCTTCAATCGATTTACAACTTTCAAACAGCGGTATACTACTGTTGCCTTTATTTATGTGGGATAACGACTAAAATCGACACAAATTGGTAAACTGGTATGTATTAACCAACTTGAAACATGTTTTACCGGTCTTATATCTTTTGATAAAAGAAAAGTTATCTGATCTACAATAAAACTAACATCGTGCCCTTTTCCGCATGGGGACATCTGACGCATGCAAAGCAGATGAGGTTTATGTTGTAAACGAAGAGAGGTTCGCTCTTTTTAGAGTCAATGCGGTTTTCAGTTTGTGTAGTACCTTAATGTGTATGTTTATTCAAAGATTTGAACATCGGTAGTCAACTGTGGTTTATATTTAGGTGATCGTTCGTTCAGTTAAAACAATTAATAATAAACTTTGTTAGATGAATTCATCTCTAGTTTATCCATCATTGTTCATCTACTTAATCGATAAAAAGCACCTCCAAACAAGTTATCAAACCATGAAAAAAGAATTGTTCGTGTTTAATATGAAGAAACTATTGTATGTTGTTTCACATGGTTACAACTTTTTTAAAGGAAATAACTTGAAATATTCGATTGTCTTTGTGTGAACATGTATCCAAAGATTCAAGTAATAAAGTTTGAAAAATCAAATATAGATTTTTGATTTTTTATATACACCACTTCATTATAATGGTGCTACTGATGTTTTATTAATAAAAAATACTGAACGTAAAAGAATATAAAAGACATCATGCTGATCATTTGGAATACAAGTCGCACTTTGAGTCTACACAAGACTGGTGAGTTCGTCTCGAAACTAAACAGTGGGAAGGCCAAATTATAAAAATTTATAGAAGGAATTTAATCATAATTAAAAAGTCAACTGTTCATGAACAATTGAAAGGTCTTTCTTTTTTTTCCTTTATTGATAGCCTCCTTAGTTCAAAAATATATGGTTGCTAAGGACTTTTATGTTCATACCAAATGGCTGTTATGGACAAAAATCATTCCTAAGGATAAAAATATTACTTCTAGTATTAAAAATGTCATATGTACTATTCATAGTCTTTCAAGTTAAAAAAATAAGTGATTGCTAAGGACTTATATGTCGTTGTTAGGGACAAAATGTCATTTCCAGTTATAAAAATTTCATATTTATATTATTCATAGCCTTCTAAGTTCAAAAATATATGGTTGCTAAGGTGTTTTATGTCGTTGCTAGGGACCTTGACCTCTGACCTTGACCTAATTTTATAGATCTTATTATGCTGAACATTTTTGCAATTCAAAGTTTTTTTCTATCTCTAACCTCTTTTGAGTTATAAGCGGAAAATCATCATTTAGGAGCCGAAAAACATTTTTCGTGCCCTAGGTCTATAAAAGCTGGTCCAATAATTTTGTACCAACATAACACATGTAGATCTGGACAAGACACACATTTTCTCCCTTATACTTTATCAGTCATCTTTTACGGTTATTGAGTAAATCCGATAACAAGCTAAGGTCAAAATCTAGGTCATGACCTTGACCTTTGACCTTAGGTCAGTTTTCTTAGTCCGGTAAATTGATGATCATTGGTGAAAATTCTAGGTGGCTACAACTTACGGTTTCTGAGTTTTAGTGGCCAACCGACATCGGTTAATTTTTGAAGGGGCATAACCCTACCAATGAGTCGTTGAATCTTTTCGATTTATATGTAACGAAGAACCAAGGTCTGTTCCTGAACAATTTCCACCCTTTGTTTTTTTTTCTACCTATTATGGTTACGGAGTTAGAATAATAACAAGGTTTTCGGTGTTAGGGAAGATAACCCCTATTAAGGAAATGTTACGGGGTCATGCCCTCACCACAAGATAGCTTTTGGTCAACCGATACTAGATACCTAATATCATTTTAACATGTCGCGTATTTTTTTGAGGAAATGTCCTTAAAGTTTGGCGGAAAGAATAATAATAATCAGAAGAAATACAGTAAGGTCTTTCCTTTTCTGTAAGGTCTTTCCTTACAGAAAAGGAAAGACCTTAAAAATTGTTAAAAAAACATTTAGACAAAAAAAAGTTTCGAAGTAAGACCTGTGCTTATTCCATTTTTTACTTTTTTTCTTTTTTTAAAAGGGGGGGGGGGGGGTATTTTTGCAATGATATATTTAGGACTTAAAAAATAATAGACATGCTTAGGTTAAGAAGTAAAGTTTAATTGTGTATACATGTAGCAAAGCACATTTAACCGAATTATCAAAAAACTGTTCTACATTTCCCTAAGCGTCTTACTCTGTCTGAAGTTGTATTTTAATATGGATCAGTAGTTTTTTAATCTTAAATACCTTACAACAAAAACCGCGGACTAAAACCCTTCTATTTAATCTACTATTTAGCTAAGACAGTATAGATTTTGTAGTTATACCTCCTTGATCTCTACACGATAATTATGTTAATTCATTTTTAATTGAAATTTTTGCAGGTACCAATTATCCAATAATGACTTAACTGCTTTGTTTATCCTGGTTAAGTAATTATCACATCAATTATCCCTATTGATAAGGTATTGCAGCAATTGCTTTACGAATGAAGTAAATAAGCTCATAATTTATGACTTAAACAAATATAATTGGTTTCAACACATTAATGTACAGCCTTCAGGGCTTCAAGATTAATTGCAATTTGAAAATAAGTGTTAATTATAAAATTGATTGACCGATTTATTCTTGCTATGTGACCGTATGAGTATATTATTATGATCAACGTTGTTGTAATACTTCAAACGAAACTGTTAATTATGTCCAATTTGAAGTAAAGCTTTTAAATACAAAATTATATTCGGAGCGTCTATATAGATTTCTCAGTTTAGAACATGGCATTTCGTCAACTCACTGTTGTACTTTTGAAAAATTATTGGTCTCCTCTGTGTGTTTTTTGCTTTATCTTAACGGCAGGTTGGTGTATCATTCCCGCAAAAATATTGATCTCTTATTCCATTAACGATCCCCCTTATTTATAAAGATAGAAAAAATAGAATATTTATTATATATCCGCTTTCCCTATTAGATTAGCTTCCGATTTTTAGCGGTATTCCTAGTTTCTCAGCTTTATGTTTTCTATGTTGTGTTTTGTATACCATCATTTGGCTATTGGTCGTTTTTCTGTGAAAAAATTGGCAATGTTAATGTTAAAAGGCGTATGCACAACTTTATATAAAAAAGAAGATGGTGTATGATTGCATATGAATCAACTCTCCAGAAGAGACCAAAAGGACACAAAAAAATAACAACTATAGGTCTTGTTGCTTGAATATTTTGTCGCTAAGTGGTTCTAAATAGTAAACACATTTTTCCCAAAGATCTGTTGGTATGACATTGTACTTTGTACGGCTCTTTTTGAATATTTTTTTTCATAAAGAATTGAATGCTTCTTTTGTAAATTTTTTAGGGTCTAAAAACGTTGACTGAAATACATTTTCTATGAAGCGCTTTCATTCTTCACATGTTTGCACGGCCAACGCTTTTACAACCATATCAAGTAACTAAAAGTAGCGTTCATTACTTGTAATTACATTTGTTGGCTTGTATCATGAAAACACGATTTCTATCAAGTTTTTCATGTATTTATCATTGCACTTTTATAAATGAATTCCGTCCATCGTTATTTTTTACAATGTATTCTATAGTTTTTCATTTGACAAGATATTCCTCCCTAAGACCTTCCTATTATTAAACCTTACCTTTATTAAGTCTTTGAAATCTACGACGGAAAGTTTTAGATCATTATCCACATTAAACACATCACACATATTGACACCACAATTATAAACATGACTTTTAAAAGCTTCAATTGGATCTTTACGGAACGCTGTCATTTTTGCAAATGTTTCTGGATTCGTTTGAGTGTCAGGAAGAACGCCCTCGTTTGTAATTTTCATATTTCGCTCAGTCATGAGTCTATCCTGTATTTTTTTAAATTCTATTTTAACCATGATATTCTGAAAAGATAATTGGAAGAAAATGTGATAAATATCAATAATATCGAAAGAGGTTTTAACTTTGTCAAAAGAAGTTGCCTAAGGTTTGTTTTTTTTTTTTTAGGTTTTTGTAATACACAGCTACCTTTGCATAGGTACTATTTCTGTACTTAAAATGTGTAGTACTGGAAATTTACCTTTAATATTTAGTACAATTTCTTTACTTTTAAACTATTGTAATATTTAGGTACTTGTATTTTACAGTACTTGATTTGTACTAAATATTTTGGTACAGAAATAATACGATATTTCATGTTTGAAAATCATAACTTTAAGAGATTTGTAATAGAAAAACTTTCAAAATGCTGAAAATGTAACGGTAGTAACCAAAATTCTGTATTACCTAAATTTCAAGTACAAAAAAAGTACTATAAATAAACTCATCATAGATACCAGAACTAAATTTAGTATATACGCCAGACGCGCGTTTCGTCTACAAAAGACTAATCAGTGACGCTCGAATAAAAAATAAAAAGTTAAAAAGGCCAAATAAAGTACGAAGTTGAGGAGCATTGAGAACCAAAATTCCTGAAAGTTTTGCCAAATACAGCTAAGGTAATCTATGCCTGAGGTAGAAAAGCCTTAGTATTTCAAAAAATTCAAAAATTTGAAAACAGTAAATTTATAAATATAACCATATCAATGACAATTCATGTCAGCACAAAAAGTTGAAAATACAGGAACCTTAATATTACAATAATTTTAGAGTAAAAAAATAGTACTGAATATCAAAAGTAGATTTCCAGTACTACAGATTTTTATTACAGAAATAGTACCTATGCAAAAGTAGCTGAGTATGATGGCTTAATTATTATTTGTTATGAACCACTACAAATTTGCAAGCTTGATTTCATAATAATAAATTTACTTATACAATGTTTGCAAGGTTTTCCGAGAAAATGCTAAGTTTATCAAAGTCTCCCAATACTACGCTTGTTTCTCGTCTTATTCAAATGGTCTCTTAAATTAAATATTCTATATTTGTTAGTGAGATCATAACATACTAAGGCTCTTCGGTGGGTTTTTTTCTTCTGTAAAACAATATAATTATACTTCAGAGATAAGAACTTGGATTATCAAAATATTCTTCCTCATCATTTCGTGTTGAAGGGGGATTCAGAATTTCGTGAAATAAACTGGGTACGATCAACATTAAATTAACAACAACTTGTTTGATACAACTGCTTGTTGGTATCATATGCTCAGTTGTCAATGGCCTTTATTGCTTATTAACATCTAGATGAGTATAACGATACCATTTTTATGAAACTTAAATCGCACAACTTTTTTGGTATTTTGGGTCCTCAATGCTCCTCAACTTTATACTTGTTTGGCTTTATGCCTATTTTAGTGTAATAATTCAAATTGAAATTATACTTATTTGACTTTCCAAAATGTTAGCACGGAATATCTCTGATGAATGTTCAAAATTATATGTCCTTTAAAGAAGTTTAATCTATACGAATACTACTGTTAATGATAGTTCATCATCGTTAACCGTGGGTCAATACTGTTGATACTGATTCAATATTGTTAATACTGGCTCAATACAGTTAATACTGATGCAATGCTGTTAACATTCATGTGATACTTGTTTAATACTGTTAATGTGTGTTAATGTGTGTTTAATACTGTTAACGAGGGTTCGATACTTACACTAAAGTCTAGAAGGTTTATTGCACATGTTTCATTACTCTCAACGGCTTCTAGTATTACCATGGCACCGTCTGCATCAAATGGATTATTTCCGATCTATAAGGTAAATAGTAAAATAATAAAAATACCGAACTCCGAAGAAAATCGAAAACGGAAAGTCCACAATCAAATGGCAAAACCTAAAGCTCAAACACATCGAACGAATGACAACAACTGTCACACTCCCGACCTGGAGAATAATTACTTGAAAATCTTTTTTTTTTCTTAGAGTTTAGTAGCATAATCGTAATTATTTTGTTTTTTACATAAAAAGTCATGTCATTTTTAATTCTATGAATTATTCAACTAGTTTCTTGGAGGTAAACGGAGAAATTTTTTGTCTGCAATAGACAACTTTCGAGTTCGATGCATTTCCGTCAAAAACTTTGGCTTTAGTGAACAGCATTCGTTCGTTTAGGGGTGTCATCACTTCCGTTCCATGTTGAGCAAGTGGTTGGAAAACTATGGCGCTATTTTGTAGGAATTTTTCGGCAAATTGACTTCTCATAATTTACAATCATCACTGTTGTCATCAGGGAATTGAGTTATGTACCTAAGGAATAAACATTATTTCTTGTTTATCTTGCACAATGACGTTTGATGAACGTTAACAGTGTAGGGATACAGGCGAGTATTTTTCCGATGAAGAACAAACTAGAAAGTGGTGTATATATCTAGTTTTATATAATAGTTGTCGCTTTTCAATCAGGCAGAGTTGAGCTTAGGCGAATTCAGTTATTCTTGCAGGTCCCTGTTTGAACATAATACAAGTAGTTAAACATACATGGCTTTCAATATTTATCGTTTGCTTTTTGAGGCCAATCCAATATAGCGCTACGGACGCATAACATTTACAAAATGCGATTTTACATTTTCAGACAATTCCGTACATTCTCTTTTAAACAGTATATATTTTATCTGGCTATATCTTAATTGTCTGCAAGAAAGATTATAGAACAGAGTAAATAATCTGTGGGAAATATATCTGAAAATGAATTGAAAAAAAAGCAAAAAAACAATAACGGAATGTTTCTAGTCATGAAAGATTGAATTCAATCAAAATGAATATAGCAGTTCATAATCAATTTACTAATAGTTGTTTCTATCATTTTTGGGATTTTATTTTTGTTTGCCTTCCTGAATAATATAAGCTGAGGTGAAAACCCGACTTTATGACTTATAATCCTGGTACCTTTGATAACTATTGACCTTTAAGGCACATACTTTTAATATTTTGAGAGTATCATTTGTCTTCAGTCCGGAAGCTATACAGTTTGCTCCTTCTACTGGTATCCTATTATAGCTGATATCTAGCTCTTGTAGAGTCCTGTTATGTAAAAGGGCATCCATTAATGCCTGCGCACCCAACTTTCCTAGACCTGCCATTACAAACCGAACACGCCGTAGTCCAACATTTTCCTACAAATTAAAAAAATATCAAATGTTCATATTTTAAAATGAACTGAATCAAACGAGTCAAATATATTAACAATAATTTATTTGAGTTTGGCTTTCCATATATTTTTTTACTTGACAGTAAGCGTCACATTTATAAGCAGACATTTTAAAGTTGTTTTTCTTTATTTTTGTTGTCTTTCTTTATACATTTTGTGTTGGGAATATCTAAATTACCGTTGTAAACATTTTTCCTAATGTGATAAATGGATTTCAGTTATATCTAAAAATTATAAAATGCTTCTTTCTTCACTTTTATGAATATTGACCAAAGGTCTTAATGAATTTATACCGCCAATCCTTCGGCCAGACATACTGCTCCTCTCGTTTTCCACGGATTCCATCCTAAATCAATAACTTCTAATGTGTCATTTTCTGACAAACCATCTCTGAACCATGTAGCAGCATTTTCTTCAAAGTGATTATTACCAAGTAATAACTCTTTCAATGACTTGTTACCCTGAAAGAAAACAAGCTACATGTATATGTATACACTGAACATCCGTGAATTGTATTCCTGTTAGTCCATTGGTCCTAAAAACATACCAAGATATAACGAAACGAGTATGTTTAAATGGTAAGACACATGTTTGAAATACAAACTTTCAGTCTAAGTTTTGAAATGAAAATTTAGATTGAAACGGTTGCATGTCAATTCAGAGAAATTTTAAAAGATAACAACAGTATGTTTCTCCTGATTGATTGTTGCTTGTTTGACGACAAGTGGCAAATGGTTTGTGCATGTTCAGGACGACAACAAATTGGTCCTGTAATAGTGACCGTCCGGGACGAAGGTCGGGAAGTTTGATTTCCCCCTGAAAAATTGGGAACATTGCAAAAGGACCACAATTTAGCCTTGCAACAGTTCAAATACGAAGCCTTAAAAGAGATACTAACGAGGCAGCGGATTTTACGTCTCCATTGAAGAGCATTGTATTATCAAGAATAAGGATGTTGACTACAGGTCGTTATACGTTCTTTAAAAAAAATCATAAACAAACTCATACCGTATATAAACTCATCATAGACACCAGGACTAAATTTTATATATACGCCAGACGCGCGTTTCGTCTACAAAAGACTCATCAGTGACGCTCGAATCCAAAAAAAAAAAAAAATAAAGTACGAAGTTGAAGAGCATTGAGATCCAAAATTCCTAAAAGTGTTGCCAAATACAGCTAAGGTAATATATGCCTGAGGTAGACTATATCACTATGAAATAATCGAGATAGCAAAATTTGAAATAGAGCAAAAATCAGAACTAATGGCCTGAGTTGCAGCTTATAAAATTTAGCACAGAACAGCTTTGGCAGACGGGAACTATGACAATCTTTGGAACAAAGGCTATATAGAGTGTGACACGTAAATAAAGAAAGGTGGCTTAAACATTTGTGTGATTAAATATAAAAATCATTTGAACAGGGTTTTATTATGATAATGTCGAAACATTAACCAAATTACTTAAAAATTTAAATGTACTTGCTACTTTATTTTTCTAATTATGTACTACCACTGGTTACACAGCGTATGTTTATTATATTCACAGTTGAAATATGAAACCAAGATAATTGTTCTTAACAAATCATAATCAATTTCTTAAATTACTCCCCATATTTAAGATTGATGTTTTAATTACGCCAATTGTTTGTTCTGTAACTTGTAAATAGTTTTCCAATACACAGCTTCCTATTCGTAAAATTAATCACCATAATTGGTCCTTTGATTCATATTCATGACTGGTAGTTATATAGTTAGCTATTGGAATAAGTAGCCATGATTTTTTTAACGTTACTAATCACAGAGTTGTTAACTTTTTCAAATTAGAAATACCATTTATGAAGTGACGAGTATATAAATAAAGGCAACAGTAGTATACCGCTCTTCAAAACTCATAAATCCATGGACAAAAAACAAAATCGGGGTAACAAACTAAAACTGAGGGAAACGCATTAAATATAAGAGAACAACGACACAACATAAAAATGTAACACACACACACACACACACACACACACAAACACAGAACCGGACTAAGCATTAGACAAAATCCTTTGAGAATAACAAATATAACATATATGTCTGATTTAGAAATATATCAGAAAATATATATAGAAATTTAAACACCCGAAGTTGTATGTTGGTACACGAATGATCGATGACAATCTTAAGCCTAAATTATGCTGTTTCAATGGTTCATTCAGATGTTCTTGGCCTTGTATTTGCCTTATCGTAGTGAAATTTTCAATAGATCAGTTACAAAAAAAAAACATAACAAAATATTGAACAGGTCAAGTAACGAGTTTGTATGAATTTCAATAAAATAAAATCCTCAAATTTCTGAAACCAGGTTTCTCCGTCGTTTAATATCAATTTTTTACATTGATCGTAAAAAAACTTATGAAAATATTGTACTGTTTTCATACCTTCAACACTTCGTAGAAGCTCTGTCCTGCAGAATCTCCAATCTCGTTATCTGTAAACAAACATTTGGCATAAGAAGTTATAACTTTGATGACTACATTGTGGGAATCTACTAATAAATTCATTTCATATTTAAACAAACCTTTAGGAAAAGATATGATTTGACTTCAGATCTGATGTCACTCTTGGTAGGTACCTGTCTTTTAGTACTGGTATAAAATGCCTCTGTATTTCTATATGCTATAATTTTCATTTTGAATATTCCTTGTGGCGCAGTTGCTTTTGTACATTTTTTGAAATTCTTCGCTACAATTACTTGTAAACTTTTTTTTCAAGTAGTTACGTTTGAACATAAATAAATCAAGCTTTTTGAAAAAGGGATATGCTGTTAAACTGTACAGATGTGTTGTTTTTTGTTTGTTTTTGGTGATTGGGTAACTGTTTTCAAATTGTGTACTCTATTTTTCTTTAGAATTTTAGCATGCACATTTTTTTATCAAATATTGAACTAGCTTCTTTGATGGAATTGGAGTACGAAAAATTATATAAAGAACTAACAAAAATACGATAATTATATCTACTGCCTGATCTTTTCTTTATTCTTATTTCATAATGATTTCTTATCCTTTAAACAAACTTGAACTCATGTTAAATGTATTTGATCATAACAGATTAATCCTTAATTAAATAGTTAATCGGTACTCCTCTGGATGGCCTCACCTGTTAAGTCAACTTTAATCAAGTTGCGATTTCCTTTAAGAAATTGGCATAATGCTATAGCACCTTCCGTTCCAATCTTGTTTTCTGATAGCACCTGCAACATGCAATGTTTACATTAATCATGATTGTGTTTGTTTCCGTAGATTTCTAATTAACTTTACAATCTAATTTCACAGTTCAAAAAGTATTGAATATTGTTAAAGCGTGAATAAGATGCATACTGTGCTTAGGTTTTTCAACTTATGAAAAAGATGCAATTGTTTTATAATCATAATCAAATGGAAATTTAAAGTGATTGTTTGATACTTTAGTTATATCAGTGCGGTTGATCTACATTTCTTGAACAACCTTCATTATGTATGAACTATGCCACAAAAAAAACGTCAAAATGTCATTTCACATGTTTATTTTGGACATGCACTAAATTTCAGAAATGACTTTTATAGAATATGAACTGGGACAAATATACATATATTAAAAATACAAATGACAAATCAAATGCTATTTCGATATATTTTGTGTTCATCGACATTGAAACAAATGTATTTTATTCATTTTAATAGAAAGGTTATTTAAAAATGATATTGCTAAAAGAAACTTACCACTTCCGTCAAAAAGAGATTTTCTCGGAGAACTCTACATAAACATCTAGCTCCTAGGGGATCTATACCATTTCCTTGTAAGTTTAATATTTCTACATTTGTATTTGTCTGAAAAATAAGATTTAGGAGTAGAGTAGAGATAATGAAAACAATCATATTTGCATCTGTTGATAAAGAAAATTGTCAAAGACTTTTTCGATATTAAGGACAGCATGCAAAAGTTACTATAAAATTCAGACAATGTGGTATGGTTGCCAATGAAACAACTATCAACCAGAGATCAAAGGCATGGATATAAGCAACAATTTTACAGTAACCGAACGGTTTTCAAAAATGATTAAAAACCATGCCATATAGTATAATATATAAAAGGCTTTGGAATAGCAAAATGATAAACAGAAAAAAATCAAAGGCATCAAAGATAAGTGATTATTCTAAACCAAGTACGGCATACAGCCTCGACGATAGCAACTGACAGAGGACATGGACATAAAGTTTTCAGTTACTGCTATTACAAAGAAATTTTGTGTATATGTCTTAGACAACAAATCACCAAAAACACATGCTAAAATACGTTTTCTTTAGCCATTTAAAAGTGTCTAGTATATAACATATATGTCAGGCTTTAAAAAGGTCAGAGACTACATATAAATTAAAAGTAAATGACACAAAGAAGTCAAATATCTCCACTATTTCTATATATGACATTTTTTAATTCTTATGTGTAGATTTTTATTTATATAAGGGTTTCTGTTTGTACAAATAATATCAAAGCAGCTGGTCATTTTTTTTTTTTTTTTTTTTTTTTTTTTGTTAAATGATGAAAGAGGGACGAAAGATACAAAAGGGACAGTCAAACTCATAAATCTAAAACAAACTGACAACGCCATGGCTAAAAATGAAAAAGACAAACAAACAACAGCACACATGACACAACATAGAAAGGAATAAACAACACGAACCCCACCAAAAAACTAGGGGTGATCTCAGGTGCTGCGGAAGGGTAAGCAGATCCTGCTCCACATGTGGCACCCGTCGTGTTGCTTATGTGATAACAAATCCGGTAAATAGTCTAATTCGGTAGGTCACATTCATGAACGAGAAGGGGATTGTAGTTACGACGTAAGGAACATATCTGATATCATTGTGAAACGGTTATTCCATAACGGTCAACCAACTCGTGATGGCGTCCGTAAAATTTACAAAGGGATGATTTCAACTTCACCATTTGGAACTCTTGGTTTAATAGCTTTCTTGTAAGCAGCAACCCTCTATCGAGAAAATGAATTTACACCAATATGCATTTGTTATTGCTCGAGTTGAGTTTAATATGCAGGTGGTTTGGCCATACGGTCATCTATTTGGTTCAAGAATTATTTTGTCTGGATGGCCATAGTCTATTCACAGACAACTTTGTTGTCAAGAAAAGGTAGGTGTTATGATAAAATTTCGATCATTGAATGCCATTCATGTTCACATCTGTTTTGTACTCGTTGTGTTTTAGTACTTGGCATATTGTAAATACCCTTGTTTATTTTTTTATGTCGGTCTCTTGTTATATATTGTTGTTTGACTAATTAATGTCTAATTGATCTTTAAGCTCGATTGTTGTATTACCTTCAACATAACATGTTTTACAGTAGTTAGTCAAACAAATATCGTAAGTTAGTCAAACAAAAATCGTAAAATATTGTAAAAGGGACAAAACATATAAATCTCGCGTTTATCAGACTTTCTTATTTATCATTCTGATCACAACCAATTATTCTTGATACAGATGTTTGACATCTAGATCGGAATAGGTAAGTTACCCAGATGACTGGAGTAGTAGAACCAGCCTAACTGACTTTAGACATGAGCTTCGTAGAAATTAAAGAAGTCCGATATTCTGTTTTACAGGAAGTCATACGTCGTTACAAGCAAGGCGTGCAGTCAAATTTTATGATCAAAGCGACTGGCTTACGGATGTAAGCTTAGTTAAATTCAAAGATCCTCCATATTAATCGGATACGGTAAACGTCTGACGAAATAACAATTTCATGTATTTGTTCGACATTAATATAACAAATTTTAAACAGAAGAAAAGTCAAAGCTCCTTGCCAATATCATTCATTTTTTTTAATGTTGGTAATGTATTAAAGAAAGTGTATCATTGTTATCAATATTGGAAAATCTGGACGGGATGTAGAGTAAAGGGTGTTCTCGATTTAATAATATATACGTTTCATGTAACTTATTATTCAAGAATGGTAAGAAAAAAATGAATAGAAAAATGAGCAAAATATATAAAGAATGGGAAATAATCGAGTGCAAAAATATAAACACTGATGAAAATAAAAGAATTAGGGTAATAAATACTTATTACAGAAATGAAAGATTATAGAATACAGAAGCCAAAACAGGAAATCTAGTTTTACCATCATTTCCACGAGAAATTGCCAGACTAAGAGTTATATTGAAAGATAAAAGAAAACTTCCCTAAATATTATGAAAATAAGGACCCTTCGTTCAGACTCTCGTGCTACAAAACTACATCTTTGTCTAAAAAAAACCATGATGCCTGTCATTTTTTATGTTATATTTCGTTTTTATTTTATAGTTTTTACGGTAAAACTTTATATATAGTGTTTCTTTTTCATGATAACGCTTAACTTACTATAACACATAAAATATTTACCTCCAGAGGGATTGATATTGCTTTTATACTAAGTTGATCAAGACCGTGAAAACGAAGCTTAAGTTCTTTCTGTTCTAAGTTATTTACAATATATGACACTGGATGTATCCCCATATCACTACACACTTTCATGTATTTTTTCTTCCCCGTTGTGTCATGATAGTCGTTCTTCGAAGGATGTAACCATTCTATAATATAAAAGTATCTAAGTTAAAAGCTACATTTTTTTATGTATATATAATGTTTCTGAAATTGAAAATTACAGACGAATTTCAAAAAATCATGATCTTCCAATTGCTGCTTTTTTCTCTTTAATTTTGAACTTGATTTTGGCCTGATTTGATTCGAGTGTCAATGATGAGTCTCGTGTAGTTTGGTCTGACTTACCACAATTGAAATTATAGGAATCTTTCACAGAATTATACTGACTATTGTTATTCATTGTTGTTTAATATATGTAAAATGCTTCTATTACGCAGTCTTCTGAGACTGAGTTATAAAAATAACACTCTGAAACAGGCTTGCGATTTTCCTGTCTTGTTCAGTTATCCTCGGGCTTTTGCGTTTAACATACCTTCTTCGTTGACCTCTAAGTCGGTATCATAATCCTCGTCAGTAGATTGCACAGAACTATCATCAGAAACAAATTCTCCGTCTAAAAATTCATTATCAATAAAACAATCACCATTAAGTCCATTTAGAGTAATTTCGTCGGAACACACTTCTTGACCGTTGCCGTTATCGTCTCCAAAACTATCATCTCCCTCCGTGAGAAATACTCCCTGCCCTGTAGGAATGAAATCGTCTAACGTAGGAGGTTTTGGTGCTTGTGGTTCTTCTTCGTCGCTGTCTTCAGGAAGGGGAGACAATATTGAAGATCGCTTTTGTCTTGCGGTCTTTGTTTTGTTATTATTATTATTACTAGGCGCAGAAGATGTCACTTGTACAAATGATGTCATTCTTATTTAATCATATTACGATTTTACATTTTTTAAACAAAAAATTAAATTACGCATCCAACTTCCAATATCAATTTCTATGTTGAAATGTCTAAATCTGAAAAATCAAGATCAAAAGTAAACAGTTTAAATGTATTCCATTAAAACGTCTATATGAATGAATAATTGATATAATTGAGGATTTAACAACATATATCAAGTTTAAGGAAAGAAGTTTATATAAGAATCAATTGTGTGTTCTGTGAAGTGTAAACCTGATTCCGTTAGTTCAAATTATAGCCTTATATATTTTAATTCGTTAATCTTGTAGTAATATAGAATTAGTCCTACATTGTAACTGTAAACTCCTTGCATGTCATTTTAAAAACCATAATTTTATAATCGCCATGTGTTTATAAATACTTGACTACATTTTGAACAAAATAAACCACCTTTCAAATTAAGATTTTTCCTTTTCGTGTATACTTGACTACATTTTGAACTAAATAGACCAACTTTCAAATAATGAAGTTTACTTTTCAAGTATTCTTGATTAACATTTGAGTACTGTTGTTTGTCTAATTGACGAAGCATTGGAAGAAGACAAGATTTGAAAATGGACACATATATCTAATAAAACAGGGTTTGGATGGGGTTAAATGATTAAAGAATAATGCCCTTTAAAAATGAAGATTAGAGAATAAAGGGCAAAAAAATGAAGATTAGAGAAAAAAGGGGTTGTTTTTTTGAAGATTAGAGAAAAAAGGGGTTAATTTTTAAAAGATTAGAGAAAAAAGGATGAAAACTAAATGTTTACAGAATAACAGACCCCCCCCCAAATCCAGACCCTCATAAAAAGAGAGGCAAAAGATACCAAAGGGACATAACCTTTAATTCAAAAATAAACTGACAACAAAATTGCTAAAATGAATTAGACAAACAGACAAACAGCTCTACAAAAACATGACTTATGAAACTAAACACTGAGCAATACGACCCCTTGAAAACCCTGGTGCACCGGAAGAGTAACATGTATCACACTTAAGGCCAAGATACAATCTTCCTGCATAAGTCATTTAAGATGTCATTTGGTTAATTGTGTGGTTGGGATTTGGTCTGGTTAACCAATAACCCCATAAATTCTCTTAATTTGTAAAATAGTAAAACATTTAATACTCGTAAGGTTTTATTATTGCATATTGAAGGTTTGAAAACAAAAAACATCAGTCATTTTGCCAGTAAATTTAATAGTATGAAAATTGTATTTTCCAAAAAAAATCGATTTCTAAAAACATCGACTTGGAATCATAATTTTTATGATGAAACAGCATTATCTAAATTGTTTATCAAAAGATAAAAATAATTTTAATTATTATTTGTCATACTCTTTGACACAATTGTTATCAATAATCTATTCAACTATTCAATTTAACGTTGTTTACTAATTAAACATGGACTAATTGTTTTAACTTAAACCCACTTGTCGATTGTGTATACACAAAAGAATTTGTATATACACATTGATGTAACAAATATGACAAGATCATTAAATATTCGTCAATACACCGCTAGGTTGACAAGAAGAGTTGTAGCAACCTTCATGAATAGTTAATATCTTTAAGAAGATGGCGGTTGTCCAATAACTGATAGTCACAAAGAGCAAAGACCCTGGGAACATCAGCGTTATAACACCCTTCATGACTTTTGTAGTGGATCATAGATTTCTTTTATTTCGATATTATACTTCTACCCTTAGTGTGTTGAGATGATAATTCTTTTAAATATAACAAGCAAAATTGGATATGTTACGCAGTCTACGTTATTTGAAACATAACGCTTCAAGTTACGTGTGCATTCAATTAATTCAGCACCCACAAGCTGCTATTTCAAAAATTAAATCGAAACTCCATTGATTTTTTTTTATTTATTCAAAAACTATTGAACTCAAAGTTTGACCTTCATGATTTTTTAATGGAGAATATATCATTATTAAAAAATCTTTCAATACGTAGAAATATATGAATAATAGACTACAGTCAATGGGACAATTTGAATAACACGAGGTGCGATCGTCATAAATGAATTCTACCGCAACAATGGTGAGATCCATAAATTTTAATTGACGTCAGATGAGTAGAGTGAAGAAAAGATAGATTTAAGAAAAATCGGTGAATCAAAATTTGGTAAATGGATGAATCTTGTAACCGAAATATATAATACGTCTTTAAAGTGTAAATTTCAATGACACGCATTTTTTTCTTCAAGGTCTAAGCTACCCCCTCATGGTGTTCAATGTCTTATTGATCCGATATGTTTATTTACACATATATATATCGTTTTATAAGGAAATAAGTTGCCCTGCATGTATCATGCCTTCCAATAATAACGTATGGTTACATCAATGAAATACTCTTCCTAAATCATTGAAGACTTCGATTCTGCGCTGCTTGCGCGTACGTCCGATAGCATCTATCAAATTGTCAATTGATGCCATGTAAGAAAGTGACGTTATCCAATCAAAATGAACGTTACAAACGTTGTTACATTAGAATACTATCTTGGTATGTAGTAGATACACCCATTCAAGCTAACGCCATTTAGAGGTATCTTAGTTATATTTATACAAACTTCATTTATTTTGAAATTATAAAGAAACTGAGGTTTTAACTCCCTCAGGCAAAGTTAGCTTTAGATGGATTTTGTTATTATTTTATGTCACAGTGATTACATATACAGCTCTTCAACTGTTTCGGATTTACACATCACTTTGGATTTGGCTTTGGGCGTTCCTGATGGAGGTAAATCCAGAAAAGCGCTTCGGACGTATTGATTTTTTTAAATGTGTGTTGTTTCAATATTTGTCATAGGCTATAGTAGTGATGGTGTATTCTATATAATAAGATATTCTGAAACGAGGACGACGAAATAAGAACCTTACAGCAGCAGGATCTCTGTACCCTTCCGGAGCACCTGAAATCTGTTTAGGCCGTCAATTAAACGATTTCAAATTAAAAATGTAAAATGTATAATTCTTGTTAAAATACACACAAAGAGTGATACATATACATAAATATTATAACCTGACAGTATAACTAATGCGGAGGCCCGTGATATCTGTTTTGATGAGAGCGATGTATTATTATAGATACGCAGCCACGTCAGGTCAGAAAGTAACTGTGACGATCCACTGTTCGGGGTAGAGCGAATGTCATGATTTCCTAGTATAAATTAAAGAACCATAGCATCAAAATTTCCAAAGGTTACATTTACATGCTAAAAAGCTAACTTCTGAATTTTATTATATTTTTCCTCAGGTAAATTTTTGATAAAAAAATAAGATGAATGACAGAACAATTTTGATACATTATGCAACGATCGTTACAAACTAACAATATAGTATTAAATTTTCTTTAATTAATATTTTTTATACAAATGGTTCCTGTATATTTCGATTAAAGTGTCCATTTTCTGCACTCATATGTACAAGATAACGATCTAAATTTTCTTTCACTCTTTCAAAAGGACTTCAATGACGTTTGAAAACGGAGAATGATTTACATTATAACAAACTAAATTGATAAATTTAATCACAAAGGATAGTCTGACAGAGAAGGCTGAAGTTTTTCATTGAAATTAAAATACATTAAACATTTCATACGTGAGCAACAGTAAAAAAAATTTTTTTTTATTTAATTCATTTTTTTTCTCAATTCCTTTATGTATTTATAAATATACAAGTTTTGATCGATTGAAAGACAATTTTTTTTCTCTCTCAGTAAATCAATGACTCTGTAATTGATATCACATATAAACGCCAGAGTACATGACTTTTGTATTAAAAGTATAAAATACACGGTAAAAATTAAATTAAAAGGGCCGACCGTGCAAGGGCTGTATAGCCAGTCAAGGTCGTTAATTTTTCCATTTGATGTTAAAAGTGCAACTTGTCATGTTTCGTCAAATTGTAAAACACAAAATTAAATCTAATATATCAAACAATTCCTATTTTATCATGTAAGTTCACCTTTTCAACACAATCTCAAATCTTAATTTTCGTCCTTTAAGTTTAAAATGTCAATAACGTATGAGTATTATCATATTGAAATTCTATATCGATCTAAACTTAATTGTACAAAGACATGGTGATAACGAAAAAGTTCAATCTTCATTTAAATCTATCAAAGTGATTGAAATCTAGAAACATTTAAGTTGATTTGTAGATATCTTGTAGGTTTCACTATTTAATTGTGTTTCGGAAAAGTACAATTAGTGTCAAATTTTAATGTACTTGAAGTCATTATATCATTTTTGTAGCTCCTTACCGCAAGTGCTTTTCTCACCATGTGGTGCATTTACATATTAAAACAAGGGGTGGGGGAAAGAATTTACAGGGGGTAAACACTTCAAAGACGTAGACTTGAAAATTACCATGTAACACTAGAGAACGGTGGTCTTTAATTGCTGCTCTTGTCTGTCCTGAAAGTTACATAAAACATGAACTTGATGCGAATGGGGATAGGAAATTTATCTTCTTTTGTTATTACATTGACAAGAAAGCACGGGGGGTAACTTCCTATTATTGGGTATATGGGGATGTGCCAAAAATATGGGTCATAATTTTGCGAGATTTTATATAAAAATGACCCTCCTTTTTAATGACATCCTATATTAAAATGCATTCACGTTTGATAACTGTATATTGATTTGGGGTATGATCTACATATCATATATAAATTCAATCTATTCTTCTGCAAATCTGATTAAATTTGCACCTTTCTGCATGGAAGTATTTGACATTTAAAAATATCATATATATATTTTAAATATTGTATATAAGTATAGGTCATTCTTTCTTAAATATCTATATAACTATAGGTACTGAATTTCAGTGAATGTTATATTAAAATGGGTACGTTTTTTTAGGCAAAAATGGCACACCCCTACCAAAATAATATCGAAGTTACACCCCCCCCCCCCCGTGCAAGAAAGCAACTTTTCTATCTAGTCTCGATCACCCAGACGCATATTTAAATGTAGCGGACGCTCTACTTTGAAAAATAAAGCGGCTGGATGATCGAGACTACTTTTCTATCATATTAACTTTTTTTGTCCTTATAAGCCTATAGGGGCATATTGCTGTGTATTTAAGGACAAACACTTCAAAATAACCATGACAGAGAAAGGTGAAAGTTATTGATGTTCTTCATCTTGAAAGTCACGTGGGGTCTTCAAACATAATGGTTTGGATAGGCAAGTGCCCAGAATATTTCTAATGATTCTATTCTAAAGAAAACTGACAAAGAAAGCAAGTTTTCACGGGTCAGTGTATAAATATAGGAATATGAGTTGAGTGCCAATGAGACAACTCTCCATCCAAGTCACAATGTATAAAAGTAAACCATTATAGATCAAGATACGGTCCTTTACACGTTGAAGCTTGGCTCACACCGAACATCAAGCTAAAAGAGCCACAGATAATTACTACAATATGTAAAATCATTCAAACGTGAAAACCAACGGTCTTACCTATATAAAAAACGAGAAACGAGAAATACTTTTGAACCACAGTACAATGGCAGCAGTCCTTTTGCGCCAATTACTGTTTTGCAGGGTTATCATGTGCGCCAAATTATTATTTTCAAATGTATCAATTGCGCCAATATTCCTCATTTGCCGCAATTTACCTGTACATATATCTATCATAAATAGTATTGATTAATATTTATTCTTATTTTTGGCTTAAAAAGTATCATATGTTTGAAGATATTTCACCATGAAGATGAGCATCTGGAGAGAAATGACTTAAAATGCATTAGACAATTCATGTACAGAGAGAGGGAAGAAAACGTATTGCCTTGCTGAATATTTAATACAAGTTATGCCAAAAGAGAAGAAAATAGAAGCTTTTGCTGATAATGTTTTAGCCACATATGTTGATGACACAGTGCTTTGTTCCCACCATCCGTATGGACTGAAACTCTATCTACAACAAGACGTACCAGTAATGGAGCAGAAGCATTCCACGGCAATTATTATGAACCGTTTAATGCATTTCATCCTTCAATAATTTAATTTTGGATGTAACGCGTCTTCTGATTGGCTGACGTTATTTTGTTATGAGCCCATAGACATAATAATAATAATAATAATAATAATAATAATAAATTCTTTATTTAAAGAGGGTAACTCAATTAGAAATAGTCTAATTTTCATTGAGGCCCTCAAACAAAATACATGCATACAGTTAACATTCATACATTCATACATTAAATTACAATATATATTACTAGTATATACACAATTCAATCATTGAAATATACTTTAGGGTAATAAATGACAATATTTGATATAGTTTTGTTAGAGGAAAACAAATTATTTGACTTGCATATAATTTTCAAGAAAATGATTATAACTATGTTTCTTGAATAATTCCACATTAGGACATTTTTTTATTTCAAGTGGTAAATTATTCCATGCTTTGGTTGCAGAATAATGAAAAGATTTTTTATAAAAATTTGTATTTGGTCTTGGAACAAAAAGATCATTATTAGAGACAGATCGTAAGTTGTGGCGTTGCACATCATCAATATTTAGTATTGCTAAGTAATCAGGTGTTAGCCCATTTACAATTTTATACATTAGAATTGATTGTTGGTATTTTATTCTTTTAGTAAAAGATAGCCATTTTAAAGAAGAAAACATGAAATTAAATGGAATAGAAATATCGCATTCCAGTATAATTCTTGCTACTCTTTTTTGAAGTTTTATGATTCTATCTGAATCTTTTTGTAATAAATTTCCCCAAACTGAACTACAATAGTCTATATATGGTAGAATATATGCATTATAAAATAGTTGCCTTGTGTGTATTGGCAAATATACTTTAATTTTATATAAAAGTGATACTTTAGATGAGATAATTTTACATATACGATCAACATGATCTTCCCAGCTTAAATTTTCATCAATGTCTATTCCAAGTAATTTGAAAGAATGGACATTCTCAATACATATTTCGTTGACGGTAATACATAATTCTGATAGTTGTTTAAGTTTTTGTTTTGAACCCAATTTCATACACTTAGTTTTTTGTGCTTTGATTTTCATACTGTTATTGTTACACCAAGATTGTATAGCATTTAAATCATTTTGCAATATGCTGTTTATTTTTTCAATGTTTTTATCATGAAAATGCAATGTTGAATCATCAGCATATAAATCCATATTGGATTGTTTAACATGAAGTGGTAAATCATTTATATATATTAAAAATAACAGCGGACCTAAAATAGAACCTTGAGGCACTCCATACTTTACAAACGATTTATCAGATTTAATGTTAGCGTATTGGACTTCTTGTTGTCTGTCAGACAAATATGATTTTATCCAATCTATTATATGTTTTCCGATATGATAAAATTTTAACTTTTCTAAAAGTATGGCATGGTTAATAAGGTCAAAAGCCTTACTGAAATCTAAAAACACTGTACCAACTATTTCTCCATTATCTAAATATTTTAACCATTCGTCAATTAGTTTAGTTAGCGCTGTTTGGCAGGAATGACCTTGTCTGAAACCTGACTGGGCGATATGTAACAATTTTTTATTGTTAAGGAATTCATATAACTGTGTACATACATGTCTTTCGAAAATTTTAGATATGGTATTCAAAATAGAAATTGGACGATAATTTGAGGGAATATCTCTTGGTCCTCCTTTATGTATAGCAGTTACTCTTGCAAGTTTTAATTTTTGCGGAAAACGATTTGAAGTTATACTTTTGTTTATTAAAAAAGTTAATGATGGGGATATTATTTCTGCACTTAGCTTTAAAAATTTGGGACCTATTCCATCTAAACCTGCGGATTTATTAATATTAAGATGTTTTAGTTGAGAACACACCTCTCCAATGGAAATGAGTTTTAAATGAAAATTTTCAGTTTTCTTTAATTTTTCACTAGTAAAATTTTGTAGTATAGAAAAATCCATATCTGAAGTATTATTTCCAATAAGTTTTTCAGCTACGGATGAAAAATGAACATTAAGAGTATTTACAATATCTTGGTTGTTATAAACCGTTCGATTTTCATACTGCATTTTAGGTGGAAAAATATTATCCTCTTTTGGATTTAACTCTTTAATATGATTCCAAAGTTCTTTACTATTTTTGGAACTAGTTATGGCGTTTTGGTAATATTCCTTTTTTGCATTAAATATTAACGACGTTGTTTTATTACGCCACTTTTTAAAGTTTACCCAATCTTTTTTTGAATGATACATATTCCTATATTTACATAATTTAGTCATGTGACCGTGACGTCATCAACGTTTTTTCGTGGTTTTATACGGTTTAGAATGGAATTTAGTAAGAATTAAATTATAAGAAATGACTGTAATATTTTTTGTGTCTATTCGAAATAACATAAAAATGTGATACACACTGTTAAATAACCCGCTACGCGTGTTATTCAGTTTGCACCAAATTTTTTATGTTATTTCTTCATAGACAGAAAAAATATTACAGTCATTCCTTAAATGTTTGGGTTAGTTTTTTTTACAATAAAGTGAAGTTACAAGTAACTACATACATTACATTGGGAATTACCCATGCACCAACATTTGACAGTATAAACTGTCGGTTCCAAGTCAGAATAAAGGAGGAGGGAAGTCATATATCTTTTAATTGGCCCAATCGTATGTGTTATTTATGGCGCAAACGTAGCATTGGAGATAAAAAGTTGTGGCGCAAAATGGGGCATTTTTCGCGCAAACGGATCTCTCCCTGTACAATTTAGCATTTGAGTACTTTGATTGCCATTTTTAGTGTTATCATCAATCATTGTCTACCTCCCGGCCCTTTTCAGTGATTGAGATACAGAAACATGTTTCCCATACTACATCCGTCCGTCAGCAAAGACAAAGAGGACATGCATTTGTCTGTTTGGGATGTACAAATACGTAGCCTCGTCTGGTTAGTAAGCCGATTTGTACCATTTCGAGTTAAGCAGTACTGTTTAGTCCAATAGTCATGAAAATGTTCCTTCAACTTTGTACTTGTTTGGCTATATAAATATTTTAACATGAGCGCCACTGATGAGTCTTATGTAGACGAAACGCGCGTCTGGTGTACTAAATTATAATCCTGGTACCTTTGATCACTATTTTTAAATATGCTAAAATTAGCATATGTAGGAAATTCAATATACATATAAATTATCGAGCAGTTGTAACTTAAAACGTTTTGACTGTTGATATTCTTCTACATGCAACGTCACAATAAAAACACTCCTTTTTACCCTCCTAAGCTTATCTTATATTTACTTTGTGTAAATGAATTTTATGATAGTAGGGACAATGAAAATAATCCTTCATTGATATCATAAATAGACAAAAGATTGGTAATAAAATAGTATCATTGTGACACAAACGGTACAAAAATAGTTTTGACGAACTCAGTTTACAAACAACAAAGACATAGTTAACCCCATGCAGGATATCAAAATAAGTTAACCAATGGCAATAAAAGTGTGGTGGTAAGAATGCCAATTAATTAGTAAGTTAACTGTTTGCAACTTCATATTGGAGACTCCGAGTTTTAAATTTACCTGCGTCTCTTTGAATTTTTCAATTTCTTTATATTTTTACAATCACAGAGTTGTTATTCGAGCGAAATAATTTTTCAGCGGATTTACAGGATTCATTGCTGTAAATAATGATACTGAACATAAACTAGTATAAAATTAGCAGACAATACTAATGAAACAATTAAAAATACTAAGTAGCAGAAAACCCGACAATGCCATGACAAATTCAAAAACGACGAACAACAGTCACAAAACAATACACAAAAAACTTAATACTTAGCAACATGGCCCCAAGAAAAAAAAAGCGGGGACGAACTAAGATAGGTGCACAAGAGAAGTGTAAGCAGACCATGCTCTGCAATTGACACCCTCCTATATTTGTTTTTACTTGAACTTAAACGGGAAAATGAGACTCAATTGTTGCCATTTTATGTAAGATCAAACTGTGAGTCGTTTTCTAACTGAGGAAGACAGATAGTAAAACCATCAAATCCGTAAAAATGTAAGAAGAAACAACAGAGAAAAGCAAAGATCACAAGGTCAATATATAACATCTATAAAGACAACACCATAGTCAAAAGAAACATGTCGAAAAGAAAAACGAGTCTGCACAACACTATATAAAAAAAAAAATTACACGAATTTACGAAAGGAACCCAACCCAAAAGACAATGCTCAAATTATGGTGTATGTCATGGCTTATGTTCATTCAAATGGGGGTTTATTCAATGATGTGAATAGGGGCGGATCCATGATTTTTTTTTTAAGAGAGGCGTAAATTGCAGGAAATTTAATATATATTGCCAAGCGATGCGAACCGAGAAATGTTTCGGACAACTTTAATCTTATATATGAAATATTTTCCATTCGAATTAGAGGGAAGTATGGCCTTTACACCCTCCCCCCCCCCCCCCACCCATTTTCCTAACCCGACCCCACGAATCCGCCACTGGTGAAATCAATAGATATGCATTTTTATTGTTTAGGTACTTAATGACATTCGTCCCATTTCGTGAATTAAGTTCTTAAATAAATCTTGAATGGTGCTAATATATAGGGTTATTAGTCGTAGTTGTAATGGATTAACTGTTAAATAATTATGAATTTGAAACGCTGAAATTATACGTGTTGCCAAAGGTTATTTATATCACAACAGTATTTAATCTTTGATACAACGTAGAATAACTTTTTTAAAGCTTACATGTAGATCAGAGCTCACTTGATCAATCGTAATCGTTAAGTCTAAAATAGCTCAGTTTATAGTTAAATCTGTCAATACTTGGATATTTTGAAAAAAAAATACTTTTTTAAGTTTACATGTAGATCAGAGCTTAATTGATCAATCTCAATCTCTACGTCTAAAATAGCTCAGTTTATAATTAAATCTGTCAATATTTGAATATTTTGAAAAAAAATGACTTGTTTAAAACTTACATGTAGATCAGAGCTCACTTGATCAATCGCAATCTAAAATAAGTCTAGAATAGCTCAGTTTTTAATAGCAAAAGTTAATCTGTCAATATTTGAATGTTTAGAAAAATACTTCAATCTGTTGTTTTCTTTATGAATTTCAAATATTATTCTTTTTTCAATTATAATAATCTCTGCCATAATCCTTATATACTAAATCTGTGTCTGTCAATTTCGTGTCAATTTCATTTCAATTTTTATTTTTAATTAAATTGTATCCAAGATAAATTGAATATATGTAAATCAAATTGCACAAGTATTTATTCGATTTAAGTAAGTTTCGTAAATAACAGACAGGTGTGAAATATTTCTTCTGGAGAAAGGTTATGAGATACATAAAATAAATAAAAATATAGTGCTGTCGGTTTTTTACCAGTCACACGATTAAACATTAATTTAGGTTTGACTTTTTCAGACTTTAAGACGGTAAATTTGAAAAAGGTACAAAATGTGATTGCTACTTAGACAACTCTCCATCCAAGTCATAATTTGTAAAAATTAAACCATTATAGGTCAAAGTACGGTCTTCAACACGGGCCTTGACTAGCACCGAAAACAGCAAGCTTTAATTATAAGGCCCCAAAAATGTCTAGTGTAAAACTATTCAAACGGGAAAACCAACGGTCTGAAAACAAAAAACGAGAAACACTTACGAACCAAATTGGAAAGCCTTTTCCTTTATCGGAGAAACAATATTTCGAATACTTTTAATATATACATTCATATAACACAAAATAGTCATGTACAACTATTGGATATCATTTAGTTATATATAAGTTAATTTTAAAATCAAATATACTGTACTTACCATTAGCTTCCAGATATGTTTCGCACTAAAAACACACACTAGTTAATTTAACATTAATTTGTTAAAACCAATTGTCTTGGATAATACCGCCAGAAAATAATAAAATGTAATATCAATTCTTATTATTCGATGATCCAGACCATCAGCGGATCTTTAGATAACAGATCAAACCATCGTTAAGTAAATAAACAGTTATGTTGAAATCTTTATCCACTTCTTTTTAAATCCACAAAGCAGATTTGGATTGTGTATTGATGTTAAAATCACGTGTTCTACCGTCGATAATCTGACATTTAAAGTTTTATTTGACTGCATATCACGACAAACGGTATTATAACATGTGCAGATTATATTAGACATATGTGAAAAAGAAGCGTTTTATAGTCTACATTTTATGCCCCCGTATCAATAGAATATTTAACATGTAAATTTCTTCAGTGACACAAAATATACATCATATTATAATCTTAATAAAATTGTTTGTTACATACGGAAATCTGAATAATACATTTTAATATTCTACTCAATATATTATCTTCGTCATGATAAAAAATCATTGTCACATTCAACTTAATATCCCGAAGTTACCGTACCAACGCTTAGTATTGCGATATGTTCCTATTGGTTCCGGTCATGTTTATTTTGTTTAACTTATATTCTTTTCATATGCAATTCACCATTTTGTCCGTTTTTTGTCGATATAAAGGTTGTTTTTTAAAGGTACCCCATCATCCCTTCTGTTTCTTTAAAATCACTCCCCCCTTTTAAATTTCTTTCAAAAACATATTATAGATACATGCAAATTGAAGGTGGTATTCCAATGCAATTTGTTGTATAGAACATAAAAGTTCCAACGTTAGAATATGAGGGAAGTATTCAAAGTCAAACGAAACTTAAAAACGCCGCTTTCAATCAAAGTCGAGCTTCAAAATTATTGTGAAACGATCTATTTTAGAGATGGCGTGAATAATATGTGGATACTAAAAAGATCTTCTCGAGTACAAAGACTCTCTTGCAATAGTAATGAAACTTAGACTTTTCTAATTTTTACCCTAGTATTCCCCATTCCAAACTAAGAGACAAATTGAAAGAGTAGGTCCTGCTTTGTTTCAGAAAAAAATTACCAACTTAGATTCAAGTAGTTTGTTTTAGGTAGAGATAAAAAAAAAATGTTAAAAAAACATTCTGATTCAAACAAAAAAATCTCCGAAACTGACATTATCGATATGCTACATTTCTTGTTGACAACATATTTGTAACGTTTGGAGGTCGAGTTTTACAACAAACATGCAATCGATGAAAAATTCACCCTCGTAAAAAATTGTTACCGAGGGTATAGTTGGCCGGCCTAGATGGTCGAGAGACCCGCGGTAGCTGGGCCGCGTCTAACGTGCGACTCCTCGATGAAAAATTCACCCACATAGTTTTTCAATAAACAATCGGCATTCTTATGATGTGAACCAACTATAGCCCTCTTCTTGGCGACTTGTTCCATCATTCATACGAGGCTTTAAGTTACTTCATACACGAACTTCTTAGGAAGAGAGAAATTAAGTTAAAAGTATCGTTTAATTCTACTTTCCGCTATAAAGATGATGTTCTCTCTCTAAATAATTCAAAATTGCATGGTGACTATGTTGAACGTATCTATCCAATTGGATACAACAGAAACATTTAAGTGTTCTTCATACCTTGACTCACATTTTAAAAATTACATTTAGGGTCGGTTGAAAACAAAACTTTCTGACAAAAGAGATACCGGTATACAGCTTCCCAATTGCGAAATTTCCATTAATATGTAGCAGTATTCCAACAGCGCTTGCATACGGAGTATAACTCTACCAGTTGATACGATATTTACGATACGACTTGTATTTTCTATCATGATTTCCTTTTTAGATGGTTGCTGCTCACAAGGAAGATATTCAACCAAGAGTTCCAAATCATGAAGTATGTTCTCCCTTCGTAAATATTACAGAGTTGGTTGATCGTTATGGAACAGCTGTTTCACAGCGAATACGGTTCAAATATCGTAATTAAAAATTCCGTCCCCTTATCCCCGAATGTTGCTTTTCAAACTGACTGGTTACCAGGTTTTGGCATGAGCAACACGACAGATGCCACATGTGGAGCAGGATCTGCTTATCTTTCCGGAGCACCTGAGATCAAGTCTAGTTTTGGTGGGGTTCGCGTTGCCCAAGTTTTTTTCTATATTGTCTTAAGTGAACTGTCGTTTGTCGGTTGGTCTTTTTCCATTTTAGCCATGGCGTTTGAGTGTCCCTATGGTAACTTCCACCTCCAATTAACAGTACTTTTGACTATATCCTGGTGGTAAATTTGTAATGGTGGAAGGTGCCAGAGTACTCGGAAGGAACAACCGACCTTCGGTATGAAAACTATGAATTCTAGTATAAGAAAAGACACGGAGGAGAGAAAACAGTTCTGAGCTTCCAAGCTGGAAAATACCAAGCTTTGATGTGAGTTTAAAGTGTTTTCTCCTCAGCATGAATGAACAAGCATAAATGTTCCTCCACGCATTTTTTTTAACAACAAACACATGATTCATAACATAATTTTGGCTCGTTGATAATAATTAAAAAACGCAGTAAACGAATTCCACCTACATGTCTTTTTGAATCTTGTTCATAAGACAACTACGAAAAACTAATAAACAGGCGTATGCTACTCCTATGTGATGTTGATCCAGTAATAGTTATAGAATTAGAATATACTTATTTAGCTGTAAATTAGAAATCTCTCTGCAAGAATCTACTAAGACCGTTTCAGTGTAAAGTGCTTTCATTATGATTAAGATGACTGATTTTGGAGGAATATGTTTTATTAATGCAATCAAAAACTTTGTTTTATTAGTTTTATTGAAAGTATCTTTTGAATATAGGTATTTTTATACCATTTCATGCATTAACCTGTATTATTGTCGAAAACGATATGTTTTATTTTTGCCCAAATGAAATATGCTTTGTCGCGCAAATGGAAGATTATTTTGGCGCAAACGTAAAGCACCGGAAACTACAAATGAGATAGAAACGTTGTCTCTCTTAAATTAAATGCATTATGTTTGCTGTTCTTAGTGCTGTTTTAAGGTCCAAAATTACAGCTTCCGATGCAGTATTGATTCGTTTGTACAATACATAGTATCTCCAACACGATGTAGGAAATGCTTATCTGTGATTTCCTAATAAAAAGCTTTGAATAGCAAATATCAACAAATATATCGTGTCCAGTATCTTAGTATTTGATTTAAAGTTTGCATGTCAATTAGAATGTACAAGTTAACAAGATGTCAAGAAATACGTCAAACTGTTATATGTTAAAGTTTTAAAAAGTGTTTCAATCGAAGTCTTCTGACGAAACCTAATAAAAAACTAAGTCGATATTTTCAAATCTATAAATGTATGATACTGAATTTGATGAAGGCATAACGTGAATCTGAAATCACCATCACCGGGTAAGTATGAGACAAAAAGTCACCAGAGATATTTTTAACTTCAGTTTTAGAAGTTTTTCTACGAAGAACACACCCTTATTGTACAGAAGCAGATTACCAATTCAACGCAGCATCCCACTACCTATTGTTCTCGTCCTGGCTATACCTAAAACAATATATATCATCGGACAGAGTTTGATTTTTAAGCTTATAATTAATTTTGTAAAATCTAAACAATTTCAACAGTTAATCAAATAATTTAATGTTTACATATAAGTAGGGACATTTTCGATGAAATAAGTCAAACAACTTAATAGCTATGAATTTTATTTTTACACATTAAAGATAATATTTATTTTCTATTTGTGATTCGAATATGACGTGCTTCTTTCGCTTTGTGAACAAACCCATGCTCTAAATCCAATAAAATGTGTTTGCACATGCGTATATTGACTTCTTTAGAATAATTAATTTTATCAAATTATCATGCACTTGATATATTTCCTTAACTTTAAAACACTTTCAAATTCTTAAATGGTGCACATGATGTTAGTAATTCATTTATTACACTGTAATGTGTTGCATTCCAAAATTGACATATTTGACCTGGATACGACAACCGTTCATGATGGCTCAGCTGTTCAAACTCCTCCCTCTGAAAAATCACAGTGCCAGCCGTTTGCTTCTTCACAAACAAAAAGGGAGGTTCATGGACATAGAAATTACCTCAATTGTCCTATTCAGAATCGAAATAATAAATGCAAGCTATACTTAATTGTAGTTTTAACATGGGTATATAGCTATCGCTATCACAATCGCTCGGACAAAAATAATCACAAATATCATAGTAATGCCTACCCATGTTAACATAAAGTATAGCTTGCATCAATTATAAATTAAATAGATAACGACAACAAACAGTGCATGTGTTGTTTAACCGTCGACAATCTAAGAATGATTCCAATTTCAACGAAACCATTGTTTCTCTGTTAAGTCGTTTTTCGCAATCAAAAGGGAAGACATTTGTCTTGTTTTGATGCAATAACTTATATTTATGCGTCAATTAGTCTTCTAACAAATGGTCAATTTAATAGATGACATGTATTTCTATAAAATTACCGTAAACTGTTATTTTTGATAAACTTATTAAAGGAACGAAGAATGAATTACTGGGAACAAGGACGTATATTAGTTATACGTCCTTGCTATTACCAATAGGAATAAGAAAACCAACATAAAAGTGTTTTTCTCTCGACGTAGTAGAAGGATAAATTCTATTAAAAAATATTGTCGATTCCGACTGCAACAGTTGTGGTAATAGAATTAATAATGCACATTTCTGTTAATTCAAAACTTTAAATGGGACATATCCACTGTCATCTTTTTTATAGAAATACTCCGGTGATAAAACCAGTAAACAGGTTGAGTTGAATTTTTTTAAATAGATAGAGGTCGACCTCCCCACTGACCATTTTTTGTCCGTTTGTTTGACTCTCAATGATGGATACATACTCCGTCATGTCTGGTTTAGATTTGATGATAGGTACACTGACGCCTGACGTGTCCGGACGCGTTCAAAATTTGTACACCGAATGTTCAATATTTTAACGTCATATGTTCATCCTTAGAGACGTGTTCAAAGTTTTAACGTTTGTGTTTACAATATTAACATGTGTGTTCAGACACAGTGAACACCGGTGTTCAAATTCTGATATAAAAAAGAAGATAGTTGTTTGTCCGATTTTCTATATTTCTAATTGGCAAATTTACAAAGAAATTCATTTAAAAATATGAATGTACACGCAGGATGATGATCTTGTGAATTTTTGACAAATAATTTAGTAATTGAGAATTAAACTTCCAAGCTGGCATACGTGTATAGTTTATGAACTTATTTTATTATTATTACTAGTTTTACTTATAAGTGACATAATTATGCATATTAATGAGGCCTGTTATGATAATATAGTAATAAAAATATGTCGATGTTTATCTTATTTCATGATCCGTTCAGTTTATTAACATTACATGTTCAATCAGTGTTCAAATCGCTCGAAATTTTGAACACATCGTGTTAAAAAAAATATACCAGGGTACCAAATACCGGAAACAGATATCGGCTGGTGATTTAGGCGGTTAAACGAAGAAAGGATACACATAAGGTAGAGAACTGGAGAATGGACTTCTATCCCACATGAACACGAAAGAAGTGAGTAACAAGTTAGGATAATCTCCATAGGTAGTTCGAAGGCTTCCTTGTTATTTTCTCATGTCAGATATATATTTGTCAAATATTCATAACTGTTATATCCAAATTTTCAATATTCGACATAAAAGACGAATTAAAGAACAGTATTTCACGTAAATAACTGTCAGCTTTGTTCTGGTGATTTTCTAAACTGCTGAATAACCAGTCTGTGATCGTCTGTCTGTTATATAGAATAAATGATGATTTTTGACATCCACGTATATTAGCTGAACACTAAGTGTTAAGAACTCTAACATCAAGTGTTCAAAAATGAGACACAAAGGCATTAAAAACTGAACACCACATATTCAATTGATGAACACTAAGTGTTAAATAACTCTAACATCAAGTGTTCAAAAGTGAAACACACAGGCATTAAAAACTGAACACCACACATTCAATTGATGAACACTAGTGTAAACATAAGGAATACCATTTTTGACTTAGAAAATTCACTTTTTTTTTTATTTTGCAGGAATCGTTAGATTGGAATGTTTGAATTAGAAACCGGTAGCAAATAAGCCCACGAAGGCCATTTTTGCATGCTATAATGTGTTGGAAAAAAGAAAGATGTCAAAAAGGTATGACAATATATGTATATTAATAGCTTATGTAGGTGTATCTTTTCTATATCTGTATACCTTAGGTCAAGAAATCGACTTATGTAATTTATAATGTCAAAACTTGCATTGCACTGCCATAGAATATCAATTTGTACTCTAGTATATATCGAAAATCCAATTAAAGCCTAACAACTATTGCATAATTTGATGCTTTATGAACAACTCTCTTCTATTAATTTTAAATTTTATTTTGCAGGATATATAGGCGCATAGACATTACTTGTTGTGGAGGATTTTGACATTAGAAGTTGATGATAACACATACAATGCCAAGTTGAACCAGTTGATAGCTTTTAGTGAAGATGCACTGAAAAGTTGAGCGTACATTGTGTGTGATCGTACTAGAACTGTTGGAATTTGAAAACTTTTAAACTTTCATTGTGACAAATATCTATATCATAAACTATCTACTTATCACATTGACATGCTTTTTTGGTTAGGATACACATGATGTAGCAACTATATCTTGTCATGCAGAAGAAAATAATTATTTGTGATATAGTTAAGTCGGTTTAAAAACATTATGTATGTGATTTCACTGACTGTTACTTGTGATATCATATGGTATTCTTGTGCACTTTTCTTACATATATGCTCATTTGATTATATAAAGAATTACTTGTTAAAATATGTTTTATTGTTGTATTTTGCCTGATTCAATATAGTTTTTATAACAGTTTAATTAAGTTTAGTACTTATGGCAAATTATGTACGCTTAACAATAGAACATGTTCCACATTTGAACACCATCAATTTGAACACCTATGTCAACTGTTCTGAATGTTAACGTCTGGTGTTCTGAATCTTAACATTTTGGTTTTTAAACATGTTCTGTGTGTTCAAAAAGTGTTACATGGCTGTTGAACGCGTCGACGTATTAAGATTTTGAACATTCGGACACGTTAAATCGTTGAACACGAATGTTAAGGTCTTTAACATCAAGTGTTCAAAAATGAAACACAAATGCATTAAAAACTGAACACCACACATTCAATTGATGAACACTAGTGTAAACATTTCAATTGGAACACCATTACACGTTCAAAAAGTGTTACAAAAAAGCGTTCAAGCAGTGTTTTATTTATTAACACTTAGATTTACAGTGATATATGAAGAGATTGTCGCGATATCTGCATTTTAACAACTCGTACAATAACATTGTTTCGTAACTGCACTTTCCAAATGAACTGCTGGCTTTATACCCAAATTACTTTTAATTTCCCTCCTGCAATTCTCTCCATTTAAATACAGTCAGAAGGAAACTACTTAAATGATTGTTCTCGTTCTTGTTACTCATGAAACATTTGCAGCTAGACGTTTTAAACAAATATCAACTAAATTTTCCACTTGTTTTACTCTGAACCCATTCAAGTCAATAATAGCAAGATATTCTATAGGCAAAACGGGAGTATTAAATTTTCCCAGCATTAGGTAAGCCTTTTGTGTACCCAAGGCAGGTGAAGGAAGTCAAATTAAGAGCGCTGTTATTTGATGTAAGGGTAAAATATATTTTTTATTTATCTATGAATAACTGCAGTGTGTATATTTACAATATAAATGTTGAAACCTATTTAAATATTTTATAGAGAATTAATCGGAAAGACTTCCAAAATTTCATAAATTTGGTGCAAAATGACAGTGGGTATGGACAACATTAACAAGCTCCGTTGGAAGTTGGTCATGATACTATTTGGCTTTGATTTTTAAAACAGAATAATAAAGTACTAACACAACATATAACTGTTTTATCCAGGTTTTTATCTTAAAAAGTGGTAAATTTAGAAAATGTTAATATTGTCGCCTATAGATGGCAGAATAAATAGTACCGTTTTCCCTATAGGATGATATTTTATAATGTTCCTTATCTTTTATTATAATTTGGAGTGCGTCAGTGTATTAAATATTGATATAAAACAAGAACGTTAAACACTCTGAGACAGTTTACTGAAGAATGTTAATATGATCAAATAAGAACAGAAAATCCTGCAAAAAATGCCTTTTGTACAATTCTTGACAATTAAAATATTAAGTAGAGAAGTCTTCTTTCGTTCGCTTTTTTATATATGAATTGAGATATCTCCGCCTTAATCTTTAAAGTTATCATGATGATTAGGCGAAAAAATTCACTAACAATGTGTTATCAAAATGTTAGTTCTGAAAAATCTGACAAAGAAGAATCCGATTTATACAAATAAACCTAGTTGTATAACAAAAGCAATGTTACAGAGTTTAACTGTTAGTCTTCAAACATTTTAATGTACATTGATATATATACAGCAACAAACACATATTATCTGACATTAATTCTATTTGTTCGAATTGTATAATGTATCGACAGTTTAAAAGCCAATTTTACAATCTACAGAATTTTCATACTTTATTTAAGAACCGGGTAAAAACTTGAGTACTACTGAAGTAGTCCGACCTAATCATTCATCATTTCCATAAACGATAGAGGATCAGCTTTCGCTGTCATCTGTTCTTGTTTCTTCGTCTTTTTGTCAACCTCTTCTCTATATCTTATAGCTTCTCGTTGTAGTAAAGTATTTTCTAGCTTTCCTTCCATAAGTTCACTGCAAAATTAGAAATATTATTATAATTGTAGTAATTTCTTTATGACCATTTTTCATGAGTCATTCTCGTTTCTCGTTTTTAATATAGATTATACCGTTAGTTTTCCCGTTTGAATTGTTTACACTATAAATTTTGGGGCCCTTCATAGCTTGCTGTTCGGTATAAGCCAAGGCTCTGTGTTGAAGACCAGACTTGAACCTACAATGGTTTACTTTTATAAATTGTGTCTTGGATGGAGAGTTGTCTCATTTGCACTCATACCACATTTTCTTATATTTGTTATGTATATATTTGTTGTGTATATTTGTTATGTATTTAATATGAATGTGTGATTTTCAAGTCTTATCATGAACGTAAAGAATTCACATTAGAACATATATACTTGGAGTTCTCAATACAGAATAATTGTAAAAATCTACAAACTAATCTTTATATGTAGAATATAAACGTATAAAATTAATTGTTATAGGTAATCTTGATGTAATTTTGTAAGATTTGCTGATATAAGTTTCATTTCAATATTTTTCTTTGTCTTTATATCACAAGCCCACACATCTATTTAGCGATATAATAATCTTTATTTTCATAAAAACTTTAACAAGTTTGTGAAATGAATAACCGAAAAGAACGGGGTGAACAGTTTTGAAAGAAAATATGAACATATCTAAGAACAATAACTCGTACTTAATTTTGTTTACCTGAGATCTATTTGACCATCGCCATTTAGGTCTAACTGGCTCATCAACTTGTCGATCTGGTCTTCAGTTAGATCAATTTCACATTTCTATTTTGGAAAAAAATATGATATTTTGACAAAAATTATCATATAGGACTAGGCATATTAGCTACCTAATTCCCATGTGAGATCTTGTATATCGTTTTAGTCAATTTCACAGAATGCCAGTTAACATTGAAAATAATTGATTTATTGTTGGTTGCTTTACGCCACATTAGCACAAAAAGGCTATATGGCGGCAAAACATTGAAATTGTCTTGTAGCTGAAGATTCGTGGGTTATTTTCTGGAGTTTGATTATTAAAATTGAAACTTCTTCATAAAAAAATGTGTACCAGTTTTATATACATTTTGATTATCCATCATTTTCTATATTTATGTAAAGAATGAAATTGTTGTTACTTGGCTACAGATAAACAAAAAAAAATATATATCAAAGCTGAAAGTAACAAAAAAATAAATAGCTTTACAAATGGCATGTCTATTGTTTTGTTTGTTTTGGAACACTGTCTCATTGATGTAAACAATTTTCTCGATGTATGTATATGCTTTCTTTTTCCATATTGTTATTGTTGAATATCATTTCTAAAGGTCTACCGGAAAGTTATTTATCTATATAAAGGATTCTTTATATTTTTTATGGGAAATATTATTACATATTTTGAATGACCGTGCATATATTGCATGGAACTTTCTAGAAATGTATGAAATTTTACTATATAATTAGATATTCGATGGTCCATATCATCAATTATCCATGGCTGCAGTGTGAGTTTTTTTTAAATAAAACAAGTGTGGACACAGATCAGTGTGGATTGTTATTATTTTATCATCGTGAGGTTAGTTAAGAATTGAATGTTTCTTTTTGTAACTTCATTGGGGTGTAAAAGCGTTGACCGAAGTACATTATGTATGAAGCGGAAGCGCTTCATTCTAAAAGTGTGCGCACGGTCAACGCTAAAAGCCTTTTACATCCCTATGAAGTTACAAAAAGAAGCATTCAATACTTATAATTACATTTTTTAGCTATGATCATGAAAACACGAATTTTATAATTGTTTTATGTAATTCACCTGTGCACTTTATTGAGGGACCATGTGTTATCACGAATGAAAAGTTTTATTGAGTAATGCAATTGCTGAAGGAATAACACGTGATGTGCAGTTAGCCAATCAGAATAAAGTATCATAATGAAACATACATCTAATGTAATTATTATTAGTTGTGTCCCGACATATATTTACTGATCTCTTTCTATTTTTTCTCTCTCTTATAGAGCCCTATATCAAAGTGACAGCCATCTTGACTAAAACAAACTATACCGTTGGTTTTCCCGTTTGAATGGTTTTACAGTTAGTAATTTTTGGGCCCATTATAGCTTGTTGTTCGGTGTGAGCCAAGGCTCCGTGTTGAAGGCCGTACTTTTACTTAAAATGGTTTACTTTTATAAATTTTTATTTGGATGGAGAGTTGCCTCATTGGCACTCACACCACATCTTTCTATATCTATATATAGCCTTAAAAAATACCTTAACACCCATAGACAACTCCTCTCTAGATATCTGCCAGTCGTTATCTCTATCGAACGTTTTTAGCAAATCTATCATCCTATACCCAGATTTCTCTACATATTCTCTGAGCTTCGTCATAGGATCTGACGCCAATAATTTTTCGGGATTTCGGGGTATTTTACTAGCAAAGCTGGCCACGTCAACCAAAACACCTCCATATACTGTGACTAAACTTCGGTCTTCTTTCAACTCTTTCTCTAATGCTTTAAACGATCTTCTTACCATTAAATTCTATTTTGATAACAAATCAAATACATGTATATGCGTATAAATTGTTATTAGGATGGAGAGTTGTTTCATTGGCACTCATACCATATCTTCCTTTATCTATATATCGTTTTTTTATGTATATATTTTTTTCTGTTAATACCACAATCAGTTAAGTTTCTCTAAAAGGTGTTTACATTTAAAAAAATACTTATTACTTTTATTTAGATAACTCCTAAAATCAGGAGAAATTCCAGGATTTTTGAAAAAGATGTAAGACTGTAAAAAATAACATATGTATACCGGCGATCTAAGCGCTACGAACGATGTTTTTAAATGTTGCTTTGCTGTAAAAAATATAAATCGAGAGAACATGTTCTATTGTTTGGCTATCGAAGGTGGACGCAGGCTCTCTTCACCTCCCACTGATTCACACACAGCACATTATCATAAAAGAGATGCATGGAAAACTGATACAAGTTATGCGTCACTAACGTATCGAACATACAAGTATCACATTTAAAAGAACAATACTAGTATAGGTTCTGGGAAAAGTCAAATATGTTCAGTTGGTTGTTTGTCTTGGTCAAAGGTAGATAACCGAAGTAGAATTATATTCGATCAAAATATATAAAATGCAATAAACACCCAATACTTAAATTACGTAGAACTTATGTTTACTTTTAAGCTATGTCGATTTGCGGGGTGCTTCTTTTTCAAAATATATTCTCATTATTTCTAATAAGCTTACCGCAAAGTCTAAATATTTCAATGTCTTTTTGTCATTTCTATTTACGCCTTCTAGTATAAAAAATCCTCCATCACAGCCGTACTCGTTATGTCCAATCTAGAAATAAAATTTATATTATCAATTTGATGATTAAAATTGAGAATGGAAATGGTGAATGTGTCAAATAAACAACAACCCGACCTAAGAGCAGATAACAGCCGAAGCCCACCAATGGGAAAATTCCGCACCGGAGGTGGACCTCAGCTGGCCCCTCAATAAAAATGTGTACTAGTTCAGTGAAATTGGACGTCATACTTAACTCCAAAACATGCACTAAAAAAAAAATAACAAAGGCCAAATGGTCCTGACTTGGGACTGGCGCAAAAATGCGGCAAGTTTAACTTTTTGTCTCAAATGTACATGATAAAGATTACTCTATAAACACGTTTCGTGTAGACGATAATCGGCATCAGTATTACATGAGGGTTTGGATGGGGTTAAATGATTAAAGAATAATAAGAATAATGCCCTTGGTACATTGAAAACTGAATAGTGAAAGAAATTGTATTGTGTCATGGACATGAAATAAACATCCCTTGAAATGCTGTATTCTTACTGGTACTAGCTTTAGCATATCAGTTACAGCAAGAAATGCAAACAATGATAATTTCTATTAGTTGCAGATAATCAAGTTAATGTGAACAAAGCATAAAATGCAGTTATATACGTACAATACGTATGCCAATTGTATTTCTGGAAAGCATGAAGTCCATTTATATATATAAAAAAAAACTGTGTACACACAATTTTACAGAAATGTGGAATGTTAGCAAACACGAAGAATGGTTTGAACTGAAACGTTTGCATTGTCGATACATTATAAGAAAACTTAAGCGCTGCCTCTGCAACGTCCTGATTTGGCTCTCTTGCTAATGAATATTTGTATATTGGTTCGTCTTTTACACTACACGTTTAACTCTTGGTCATCTTCTATAACCTTCAAGTAACTCTTCTATGTTCTTATTACTTACATACAATTTAACTAAAGCTTCATTGACTTGTATACCAGCTGCTATGTAAGGTGCACCTTCTACAGGTATTCTACAGTGCGTGCAATGCAACTCTCTTAATATTCTGTTAGTTTTTAGCGCATCCTCCATCGCTCGTGCTCCTTCTAGACCGAATCCATTCATACTGACATCTAAATACTTCAGTCCTTCATTCAACTGCAACAAAAAGAACTGAACACATGACCGTCCCGAATCTTCCTATTTCTCCATTAGACTTTACCATTAGTCTTTTACAAACATTATGTATGCATATGCCTGTGTCTGAATATATGGTCTTGAGTGTGTGCGAAAGAGCAACAGAGAGAGCGATAGATAGATAATGAGCTAGTTTTGAAATTTGAGCGCATGATATACATGTTTTTTAAATGGTTTTATTTATGTTTAACACTTATTGTTTAATAGAGACGCACAGAACAGCAACATACTTTATGCATAAAAGGTAAGTGTCGCCTGACTGGGTTTTTTTTTACATTTTTTTTTCAATATTTACAAACATAGTGCAAATAATACGTCAAATGGAAATGAAACATATGACGCAAAAAAAACACCATCTTTTCTCAAATTTTAATTCCGATTCACATTCTAATCAAGATCTTATATATTTATTATTGAAAACATCATTATCAGACTGACCTTAATCCCTTCGGCCAGTGCAGCGCATCCTTTGCTTTGGAAGTGGTTCCAGCTGAGATCTAAAGTTTGTAAAGTCACATTTTCATCCATTATCTTACAGAAACTATCAGCACCGTACTCCTCAAAGCAATTATGCTTCAAAATCAATGTTTTTATTTCAGAGTTTGCCTGAAAAAAAAAAGTATATTGGTTATTTCATTTTATTTGCACTCGAATCAGACTAGTCGAAAGACCAAATTAAGTAAGATGTTATGAGTTAGATAGATACTTTAAAAACTAAATACGAGTTTTTGAAATAAAAATATTTTTCCATTTTTGTCAAATATTTCTCAATTGATCTTTGTCTGGGGTAAAAAATCCATAGTGAAGAATAATCAAAACTATTATAAACTTTTAAACAAATTATTGAAGCAAAGAAAGTTCAGTTCAAAACAGACGTGCTGACTAAAGGACTGGTGATAACATGGTTCACAATCATTGTCATTAACCAAGTGGTTGTAAAAACGCATCAAATACACTAAATGTGTTTTAAAAGTAGAAATATTGGCTGTAGTAAAAATAATTATGTTTTTTTTTTTTTAAATCTGGTATAAATTGTTTACTATATGGTGAAGAATGCATATTTATATTTACCACTAGCATGTCATAGAATGCATCAGCAGCTGAGTCATCTATTTCATTCCCTGAAATTCATAACAATTATGATTTATTCAAAATTCCTGTACGGTAAAAAACAGTAAAATGATAAAAATACCGAGTTCCAAGGAAAATTCAAAACCAAAAGTCCCTTTAAAAAATGGCAAAATCAAATTCGCACACACATCAAACGAATGGAAATACTCCTGAAATGAAAGAAGTTCTTTTACTGCTTTTTATAAAATTGAGAATGGAAATGGGGAATGTGCCAAAGAGACAACAACCCGACCATAGAAAAAAACAACAGCAGAAGGTCACCGACAGGTCTTCAATGTAGCGAGAAATTCCCGCACCCGGAGGCGTCCTTCAACTGGCCCCTAAACAAATATATACTAGTTCAGTGATAATGAACGCCATACTAATTTCCAAATTGTATACAAGAAACTAAAATTAAAAGTTTACTTTCTCATTTTCTCATTGTTCTTGTGTTTGTATTTCTTTTCAATTATTTTTGATGACGTACAATTTTGTACGAACAAAATTAATCATAACTTGCAAATCCACACAAGACGTTAAGCGAAGGTCAATGTAGACTAAAATTGAATGTTGTCTTTGAAAGTTTATTCAAAATGAAAGCAACCAAAGTTCATATTTTGTATCTTCTTGTTTTAAAAGTGACTGTAACAAAACTTCATTTAAAAAACATTTATGTAAAGTCTTAAATTTACAGATATTCGAAAAAATATCTATGTACTTAAATCTTTTACTTCGATTGTCTGCAAAAAATGTCAAAAAACTATCAACCAAGGTTATTATGGTGAAAACAAATGCTGTTAAATTTGGTGGGTGGAGTTTATACTTTCGTTCTTGAGTTGCACTTACAAACATATTAAACGTAATCGGGTGTTTCGCCTTGCACCCAGTAATAAACCAGTAACTGTTCGAATCGAACTCCAAATGTACATATTTCAACTTAAAATATTAACACAATAAATAGTACTTTTATAAAAATACCTGTTAAATTTAAATGAATAATGGTTTTGTTTTTAGTTAATAACTCGCACAATGCCACAGCTCCTTCTGATCCTATTTTGTTTTCAGATAATACCTGAAATTATATACATAAAAATTTAGTGGAAGGTGTATGTAGCCAATATAATTAAGTACCTGTCTTTGTAAAAATCATGCAGAAGGTGATTCATGACATGTCACAGAAGTAATTTTTTTTGCCCTATATCATAAGAACTTTGGTAGATGAGTAATATTCTGTCTTTATTTTCCCTGTATTATGCCCGTTGCCATGGTAACCATCAAATCAACATTTTGCTTGAATATGTGAAAAAAGACCCTTTTTGAAAATATAAAATAACGGAATTTAAAGTCCCATAGAAATATTGTTAATCAATACAAACAATATGTATATTTACAGTATTGACAAACAAAACCCCAAACTATACAAAAACATTAAAATTGTGAATTTACTAAATAGTTTGTTTCCATAGCAACCATTTAAAAATGTGTTAAATTTCGAAAATGAAAAATTTCAAAAACTCCTAAATTTTAAATCTGTTTATCTCCCAAGACCAACAATACCATGAAATGTTATTGACAAATTTTGAAAGACCACATTCTATATATTCATAAAATAAAAAGAAAGTCGTGCGTTTTTTTTTCTTTAAAAAAAAAATTTTAGTCAAAAATTGTCAATTTTCACCAAAATTCAGATTAACAATCAGATGAATAATCAAACATTTAGTAACTTAAAAAGCTAAAATATTCCATTTATACGTGCAATTCTGACACGCATTTGTTAATTTTAAACAAAAATATATAGTAAATGAAGATAGACTTGTACAAAATGAAAAATCATCACTCTGGGTATGGTCCACCCCCCTTTTTTCGATTTTTTTTTTTTTTTTTTTTCAAAATTATAAAATTTGTTGAAAAAAAACGTGGTATCTCATTTAGTTTACTTGTGAACTAAGTATTTTAAGAATTTAAGCATAACACATCTTCTAAAGTTGAGGGCATCATATGTACCCCCTCCCTTCAATCTTATATGTAAGATTTCTCAGAAGTTTAAAAAAAAAATGGTAATACGCATAACCCGTTGTAGTATCTAAGACTGATGCTGTCAGTGAAAAAGAATAATGTTGAATAAAAAACTTAATTACTAGTAAGTCTATGTATAAAAATAAGACGATGTGTTGTAATTGTCAATGAGACAATTAACTCTCCACCAGAGAGCAAAGACATAGAAATAAACAACCACAGGTCACCGTATATCCTTCAACAATGAGCATAACATGATTATCTAGAAAAACAAATCTTAATGAACATTTTAAAAAAAATAGCTCAGGATACTTTGTCTTTCAAAATGGCTATAAAAAAGTTACAGGAACAATTTAATGCAACTCATTGTTGGTTTTTGAAACAGATTAATGCTTTAAAAACTTTAAACCTAGACTAAGATCTGTTAAGCAAGAAGGTTCACCCTGAAATGTCTGGTTGGTTTTATTTATCATTGAATTACTTTTGAAACTCTGTAAGTGTTATGTAAAGATTTTAATACAAGTATCATATTAACTTAACATTATCAATGTTCTAAGAAAATGAGGTCAGTGTAAGATGAACTATGTCAGACAGACGAAAAAGAGAGAACGGAAACGGAAAATTCAGCATTTTTTCCAATTTATAAGGGGCATAACTTATTGACAGTACATGTTAAACCAATAACATTCTAACTGTTCTGAATTTTATGGAAATAAGCATTGTGTATAAGTTTCAAAACATTTGGTTGTGGCAAACTTCATGAACTTAAGTTAGAGAACGGAAACAAAAAAGTCAGCACTTTTTTCCATTTATATAATGGTACTAGTATAACTCTGGAACGGACGTACTTACGGACAAGGGTACAACTTAATGCCCCCTTTGCTACGGTGTGGGGGGGGGGGGGGGGGCATACAAATTCTACATGTTCTATCTGAGGAAAAATATACCAACGATCTACATTAAATTGTGCAAGAATTTGTCAATGTTTCTATTGTATATGGTGGAAAAGGACAGCTTGTCTATTATTATTATTTTTAAAAACCTAACTGATTATTATTTGTATACGGCAGAATAATCGATTTTTTTATGGTTCTCAAAACATATTTTCCTTGTGGCCTTGAGGACAATTTGCTGGTCCTAACTATTATATACTGTTTTGATTCTCAAACCTTTATGACAACCATGTGCAATGACCATTCATTGAATTTTGCCTAATTTAATCAATTGTTATATTTACACATTTTTATGCCCCCGCAGTGGCGGAGGGGGCATTAAGGTTTACCCTTGTCCGTCCTTCAGTACGTCCCAAAGTTGGTTTCTGTTCTCTATCTTTAGTTTGCCTCAACCAAATGTTATGAAACTTAATCACATTGCTTATTACCATAAAACACAGACTTAGTTTGAATTTTGGTGGTTTCACTTAAACCGTCCAAGAGTTATGCCCCTTTACAGATAGAAAAATTGCTGAATTTTCCGTTTATGTTCTCTAACTTTAGTTTGTCTTTACCAGATGTTATTAAAATTATACACAATGCTTAAAACCACCATATACAGATCAACTTTGAATTTTGGTGGTGTCACTTTCACTGTTCTATGCAATGCCTCTTTATACAGGAAAAAAGTTGCTGAATTTTTTGTTTTGTATTTCTTTCTTTAGTTTGCCTCAACAAAATGTTATGAAACTTTTACACAATACTTATCACCATAAAAGTTAGTACACAATTGGTAAGTGTCACTTTTACTGTTCTTCAGTTATGTCCGTTTATAACTTTTATGATATGCAAGCGGGAGCATCATCTGTGTCCAATGGACACATTCCGCATGTATTTCAAATCTTTTACATAAGTTAGATTAATTTATTATATATAAGAATAGAAAGAAAGGTTCTGTAGTTCTTCTTCAATTTCAATTTTAACCCAGTTAAATTGACATAGTGACAAATAAGTGTTTGCATAAAGGTTTTGATGTACATGTCGATTTACATTGGAGGTAAATAGTAACAGCCATTATGTGTACATAATCTGACTCTGCGCAATAGTATACTAGTCCACAAAAGAAACGATACAAGGCAATGTATTTTCCATAGATAATGAAATTGGATACACTGTACCAAGCTTAAAACTGTCCATTGGTCTAATCTTTACAGAGTGTTATTTTCTTATCAAAACCACTGTTTTAAGACAAAAAAAATAAAATATTTTTTTTATTTTTGTTATATCAAAAATAGTATTTTTATAAATAAAAAATTCGAAATTAAGTTCTATAATGATGGACAATGGACTTTTTTAAAAGAGTTATGACCCTTAAAAATATTAAAATTTATGGAAAGTGGCCTCGTTAGCGCTCTCGATGGTACAAGTTTTTAATTTTTTATTTTCAGTTTATTTCTAATAGGACGGACGTAGTTTTTTTTAGCTCACCGTTTCAAAGGAACTGTGAAATTTGCCATCACTTGGCGTCCGTCGTCGTCTGTTCGGTGTTAAATATTTGAAACATTTCCACTGAAACTACTGAACCAATTCCAGTAAAACTTAAACTGAATGATCCTTAGGATATCTAGAATAAAGTTTGTGTTTTATTTTCAATTTTGTAAAAAAACATGGCCGCCATTGGTAAAAATAGAACATAGGGGTAACATGCAGTGTGTAGCTTATATCTCAAACACTAAAGCCTTGAGAGCAAATTTTCAGATAAATCTAACAACCCATTGTTGGGTTGCGGCCACTAAATTGTTAATTGTACGGAAATTTTGCAGTTTTTGGTTATTATCTTGAATATTATTAATGACAAAGATAAACTGTAAACAGCACAACTTTCAGCAAAGTAAGATCTACAAATAAGTTTATATGACCAAAATTGACAATTGAATCCTGTGGAGTTATAGCCCTTTAAAGATTTTTTTCACAATTTGTTCATCTAGTTTGCTTACTTTAAAAAAAGTCTTCTTCTGAATATGCTAAATCGATTTCGGCCCAACTTGGGAGTATCTTGTATAAACTTTGTATTTTATTTCCTTGTACTTCAAGAAACTTAGCCACTATGGCTAAAATGGAACATAGGGGTAAAATGCATTTTTTTGCTTTTGAAGAAAAAACGACAGATACAAAGAACATTTAAAAGGAATTTTTAAGCCACTCATTGATATATATTGAAAGACACAAATAATCATTGATGCAAAATTTATGAAACTAGGACAGAGTCAATTTTAAAGACCATGAAATAGCATTTAAAGATTTTAAATTTCAATTTGCACAAAACAAGTGTAATTAGGGACGCAGCTATCCTTCATTCAGTTTTCAGCCTTTCGGCTATTTTCTGTTGATTGCTTTGGTTGTTGTCTCTTTGACACATTCCCCATATCTAAAAAAAGATCTTAATATATAACCAGGTGCTCCGCAGGGCGCAGCTTTATACGACCCCAGTGGTTGAACCCTGAACAGTTAGGGCAAATTTGGTCACAATATTCAAGCTTGATTCTGTCTGAATTTGGATTGTGATCAAATTTTTGAAATAATATAGGTTTTTGTCACAAAATTAATGTGGTCAAAGATCTAACAAATCTATTGCACAATACTGTGCAATTAAAGATTTCTTCTTGAAACTTTTCAAAATTCGAAATTTGAAAAATTTTGAAAAAAAAGGAAGCCCTTCAAAAATCGTAAACAAAAAATCCCCCCCCCCCCCAATTTTTTTAAACCCCCTTGGAGCAATAACCCTTAAACTCAATCCCATGCTTTCCATTGCAGTATTGAACATTGTAGTACAATTTCAGAGAGATCCATACAATTACACATAAGTTATTGTCTTGAAACTAGAAAAATGCTTGTTTTGATCCCTTTTTGGCCCTTAATTCCTAAACTTTGGCCCCATTACCCCTAAAATGAATCCAAACCTTCTACTTGTGGTTTTAAACATTGCGATATGATTTCAGAGCAATTGAAATACTTCTACACAAGTTATTATCCTGAAACTAAAAAAATGCTTGTTTTGGGCCCCTTTGGGCCCCTAATTCCTAATCGGTTGGGACCATCATCCCCAAAATCAATCCCAACCTTCCTTTTGTGGTATTGAACCTTCTGAAAAAGTTTCATGAAGATCTATTCACTTAAACTAAAGTTATTATCCGAAAACCAATGTGTCTTCGGGCGACGACGACGCAGACGACGACATCATACCATTATACGATCCCAAAATTTTTTTGGGGTCGTATAAAAATGGTGTAGGGGGTTTCTATTATTGCGCTCACCCTTTGAAGAAATTTCATGTTTTAATGCTCAAAATGTTCACAATTGAATTCCATCTTTTAAATTTTTAATAATTTTTTGAATTTTGAAAAAAAGGAGGGGGGGGTGTGGCACCATGCCCAGAGAGAAAAAAATTCCTTCTCTACCAAAATATCTCTATCAATCATATATTCTCATTTATAATTACCAAATTTGTGTCAGAAATGCACGTATAAATGGAATGTTTTAGCTTTTTTAGTTCAAAATGTTTCAGTATTCATCTGTTTGGTAATCTGAATTTTGGTGAAAATTGACAATTTTTGACTAAAATTATTTTTTTAAAAAAAAAAAAAACACACGACTTTCTTTTTATTTTATCAATATATAGAATGTGGTCTTTCAAAATTTGTCAATGACATTTCATGGTATTGTTGGTCTTGGGAGATAAACAGATTTAAAATTAAAGATTTTTTGAAATTTTTCACTTTCGAATTTTAACACATTTTTAAATGGTTGCTATGGAAACAAACTATTTAGTAAATTCAAAATTTTAACGTTTTTGTATAGTTAGGGGTTTTGTTTGTCAATACTGTAAATATACATATTTTTTGTATTGATTAACTTTATTTCTATGGGACTTTAAAAACCCCTTATATTTCAATTTTCAAAGGCTACTTATGAACGTATTTAGGCAACATTTTGTAAGGATGGTTTCCATGGCAACCAAGGTTCAAAAGAAAAAAATTAATACATGAAACTTATTTTCATACCATACCCTCCTCATAAACAAATATAAAGACATTTGAAGATGGGTCATGAATCGCCTATCAACAGGAATCTGCATGATTCTTACAAAGACCGGTACTTAATATTTGGCTTCATAGTTTTAGTTTGTTTTCCGCGCATTTATACGTGTTTCAAATGGTTTACTGAAAATTATATTTCAAAGTTAATAGCGACCAATATTTATCAAAATCTAGTTTGAACATCAATTTACTAACGGCCTGAACCGTAGATCTTTCAGGTATAAAAACTTCTCTGAGTGTCAACTGATTTTATATTCAGAGTACGCATGTACTATATTGCTTCAAATTGTTGTTGAAATCGTTTTATTTCTTTAAACAAGATGCACTTGTATAATGACGGTATTACGGGTGACATCATTTGAAAACGATATATATTAACGACTTTTTTGGGTAAATCTCTTTTTTTATTATTTTATTGTGTCTTCGAGTACTTGCAATAATTCAGTTTTATTACCAAATTGCCACTTTATTTCGCATGATATAACATTTTTTTTTATTTTATTTACTCTTCAATTATCAGGTTTAACAAAGGTTTTGGTGAGACTAGCCTGCAAGGAAAGTTTAAAAATTACAAAAGTACTGAATTCCGAGGAAAATTCAAAACGAAAAGTCCTTAACCAAATGGCAAAATCAAAAGCTCAACCACATAAAAAATATTGTATCTGAATGCACATTTTTTTCAAATACTTTTTTTTTTTAAACTTTTAAAATTATGAAGATATATATACTTGAACACCAGCTTACACATATGATTTCCAAAATGAATCCGACGAAAAATGTGCATCTTCTTTTTTCGTCATGGATTTTTTTTTTAAAGAAGTTTTCTAAGATTGTCTTATAACAAAATTAAATGCATCCAATATTTAAAAAAACATTTACCAGCTCGGATACGTATGAGTTGTCCTTCAATACTCTTGTGAGATATGTTGCACCTTCCCCGAGTATGTAATTACCCTCTAAATCGATTCTCTCTGTCACTGTGTTAATCTGTGGAAAAAAAGAACATTTCAATTAGAAACGGACACTCTTTCTTTAATTTAACCAAAATATAAACTATTGTCAATATAATGGATTATTTTTTGCGACTGTCATACAAGTGAGAGGTTTTACTAGATACTCTAGATCTTCTGACATCAGACTCGGACTTCTCTTGAACTGAATTTTAATGTGCGTATTGTTATGCGTTTACTTTTCTACATTGGCTAGAGGTATAGGGGGAGGGTTGAGATCTCACAAACATGTTTAACCCCGCCGCATTTTTGCGCCTGTCCCAAGTCAGGAGTCTCTGGCCTTTATTAGTCTTGTATTATTTTAATTTTAGTTTCTTGTGTACAATTTGGAAATTAGTATGGCGTTCATTTCACTGAACTAGTATATATTTATTTAGGGGCCAGTTGAAGGACGCCTCCGGGTGCGGGAATTTCTCGCTACATTGAAGACCTGTTGGTGACCTTCTGTTGTTGTTTTTTTCTATGGTCGGGTTGTTGTCTCTTTGGCACATTCCCCATTTCCATTCTCAATTTTATTTACTCAACCAGGTTTTATACAATATCCATGCAGAATGTTTCGTTATAGAATGACACTGTTAAGTCCAAATATAACTTCTATAATCTGAAAAGATGCAGAAATATCCGGTTTCATAGTACTACTTACAGTCAATAACATTCAATCAATGCACCCACAACAGAATTAGATTCGGAAATGCAATTGAAGGTAGGCGCTTCGGTTCATTCACATTAGTATAACACTTAAAAGAAATTTCTTAAAATGTCCTGTACCAAGTTAGGAAAATTGCCATTGTTATATTATAGTTGAAGTTGTTCGTTTCTGTGTGTGTTACATTTTAATGTTGTGTTTCTGTTGTGTCATAGTTCTCTAATATTTGATGCGTTTCCCTCAGTTTTAGTTTGTAACCCGGATTTGTTTTTTTCTCAATCGATTTATGAATTTCGAACATCGGTACAACTGTTGCCTTTATTTGACGTCATGGCCATGTAAAATATATTGTCACCAATAAGATACATGTAATAGACTTTAAAACATAAGTAGATACTGAAGAATAAATGTTGCATGCATGGTAAATGAATTATATAATCTCGTTTAAAAACATCCATCATGTTGTCATTTTCTGTTCTGTAAAAATTAAGATAACACAAGTACCGAACTCCAAGGAAAATTCAAAACGAAAAGTCTCTTAACCAATGGCAAAATCCAAGCTTATGCAAATCAAACGAATGGAAAACAATTGTCATATTCCTTGGTACATGCATTTTAATGTTGAAAACGGTGTATTAATCCTTGTTTTATAGCTAGCTAAATATCCCACTTGTATGACAGTCCATTGATTGTTCTTTAAATTAGGGTACTTCCATAGATGGAATCGTCCAGATAACGCAAAAAGTTTATTTTCAATGCCCCTCATCTTTATTTTAAGTTCGGTTTTTATTTATTATTTTTAATTGTTTTCAACATTGTCGTTTGATACTGTCTTTTTACTGTCTATTTGCTTTTCTTTTTTCCATTTGATCAAACCGGTTATGATGCGATTTGAAAACATATTTTGTATTTTTTTTAAAGAATAGGTTCGTATATTCATATGCTGGATGAGTGGAACTCGTCAACAGATAGACAGCAAAAACAAAGGAGTTTAATAATGCGTTGTGCGCAAGTTATTTTTTCCGACAACGTCAGTGATACCAAACAAAACGAAATAGAATAAACTACCTTATCTTGTATGAATATCTGTACTTCAAAATGAGTTTACTAGCAAGATTAACCAGGAAAATAACTTTCTATAATAATGTCTAAACTCAATTCTTACCTCTATATTGCCAGCAATAGCACGCATTCCTTGAGGTCCTAGTCCATAAAAAATGAAAGCAAGGTTAACCAGGAAATTAACTTTCTATAATAATGTCAAAACTCAATTCTTACTTCTATATTGCCAGCAATAGCACGCATTCCTTGAGGTTCTAGTCCATGAAAATGAAAGCAAGGTTAACCAGGAAATTAACTTTCTATAATAATGTCTAAACTCAATTCTTACCTCTATATTGCCAGCAATAGCACGCATTCCTTGAGGTCCTAGTCCATGAAATTTCATTATAAGATTTGTGTCCTGCATATGTTTAATGAAGTAGGTAATAGGCTGTACTCCTATCTCCTCACAATGGCGTTCATATAACCCTACACCATTAGGGTCAGTTTCATATCGTTCTGGGTAAATAAGTCCTTGGGAAGAAAAACCAATATTTTTTAAATAGAAACTTTATATAAATGTTCGGAATTGACATAACAGAGACTATTTTTTTTTAATGTTGCTAATTAATGTTGTTGACATTCATATAATCCATTAAATTTGCTATTAGTATAATAATATACGGGTAACAATATCAATTTCTTATTTATCGAAAAAGAATAACATTTGCCGATGTAGTAATTAAGATTGTAATCGTGTGTTTATAACTAACTTTAAAACATGTTCAATCCACCATTTTCTACATATGGACGAATTTACAGCAAGTCAGGAATATGATAGTTGTTTTTCTTTCAGTGGATGTGTTTCAGCAATTGATTTTGCCATTTTATAAAGGACTTTCCGTTTTGAATATCTCTTAGAGTTCTGTAATTCTGTTATTTTACTCTTTATTTGCAATGTTTGGGGTTTTATTTTGTTGAAAAACATAATTCTGATAAAGTATATTTCAGATAAAATTTTCTTGAAAATCGGAATACGTATGTTGATTCGATGCAAGTATTGTAAACAGACTTATTTAAGCGAGCGATTTGTTTAAGTCTTGTTTGGAATTAGATAAATTATATAAAATCGCTGATGTGTCCAACTATGATAAGGAATACTGTGGATTATTTATTTTCGTGGGTACCAATTTTTGTGGATAAAGGAAAACTTGCATATTCATGGATATTTAATTTCGTGGTTTTACCAAAGCCTGTATATAAGTCTAAACAAATTTGTCATCGTTGAACATTTGATTTAGTGGTTTACTTGTACCAACGAAATCAATGAACATTGGTAACCCACGAATAATCATGAATCCACAGTACATCACAAAAATGTGCTTTGTTAACTTGTTTTTACACATGTACTCACTATCAGCTTCTGTTGGATCAAAGTCTGTATCATATTCTTCGTTGGCTTTTTCATCGTCACTTTCTAAAGATGATATATTAGATTCATTGTCCTCGAACACGTCGGATCTGCCATCAGCGGCATCATCTTCTATATATTCATCTTGCAAGTGTCTTGTCAAATCAGCACCACTTAACCCACGTATTTCAAACTCATCTCCTTCAAATGTTCGTTCTTTAATTATTTCTTGCGTAAGATCTGGTAGTTTTTGTCTATATTCTGTAACATACAACGGGTCACCGATTCGGTCATCGCCAGTAATGGCTTTTAACCTTGTGAGGTCTGTTATAAGACCTGAAGTATCTTTCGATGATCTTCTTGATTTTGTTTCCGAGACACTGTCCTCGGGTTTAATGTTCATTAACTCATCCTCTTCATTTAATTCAAATTGTGCTGGAAGTTTTGACGGCGACGAAAGCCTCGGTGGTTGAACAGTCGGTCCGTCTGTTCCGACAGGCATTGGAACTATTGAGTATTACAATCTTAAAATTTATGTTTAGTTATATCTGTTTGAAAACTTCACTGAATCTGTAAAGGTATACACAAATGCTATGATACCAATATCAAAACTGAAGAATAATGTTTTAGCGTCATTTCAAAGTTGATTCTGCAATGAAAAAATTAATTCGCTGGTTGTTCCACATATCACAAATTAGAATTCAATTAGATAATTTTGGATACAATATATGAATATAGTGTACCGGTCAATTTAATCCCTCACCTATTCCTCACACAAATGAACCCCAAATACAAGCAATAATTAAGTCTATTAATCGAATGACATAAAATCCCATTTACGAAGTCGTGAATAATTTGCACTACATAAACATTAGTTTGTAATTTAAATTCTCATTGTATGGAATATTCACCAAAAAATGCATTGTGTAGATCTTTCTTCTCCGTTGAATTTAAATCAAATTTTGTAACATTTTAATTTGGTAATAATGTTGATGTCGTATTTGTATATTGAACAGGTCTGACAAAAGATAAATAATGGTTAATCAAATACCTACCTACATTGAAAAATATGAGGATGTAATTTACATTCGAACCGCGTAAATTGTACCTAGTATATAAAATACAACATACTCTTACCTATTATGTATGTTTTGTGAACACATTGTTGTCAGTATAATGGAATTTAATGCGGCTGTCATACATGTGTGAGGTTTAGCTAGCTATAAAACTAGGTTTACTCCACATCATGGCTTAAAGGGGAGACAGTCAACAAGACATTTTCGTATTGAATTTGAATATAAAAGAGGGACGAAAGATACCAGAGGGACATTCAAACTCATAGATCAAATATAAAATTACAACGCCATGGCTAAAAAAGAAAAAGACAAACAGACAAATAATAGCACACAAAACACGAACATAGAAAAATGTCAGGTGCTCCGGAAAGGTAAAAAGATCCTGCTCCATATGTGACAACCGTCGAGTTGGCTCATATAACAAACCCGGTAAAAGTATAATTTGGTAGGTCACATTCGTGAAAAGGGAACGGAATTGTAGTAATAACATAAGGAATATATAATATATACGTGTTATTATATAAAGGGAATATTCTACATACTTTTAATTTCACACATAATATTATTTAGGTTTTAATTTAATTAATCAATCGCCATATTGGAAAATAGCCCAGTGACAAAACATTTATAAAAAAATGGTATAATAAGTAAAGACTTGCGTCATACTTTATTCAGTTCTCGAGCCCGCCTTCCTCAAGTGTTTCAAATTTACCATTTGCATATGATCGACTAATAAATCTTTCAAGAGCTAAGCATAAAAATGTAATATTAAAATTCAAGTGCACTCGGATATATTATGCAAGTACTTAGAATTATCTACCAGACATACTCTTAGATACTTACCAGTAAATGGGCTATATCTGTTGATATTTGTGATAACGTTTGACTTATTTCACTTTTTGATTTCAATTGTAGTTTTAAAGTACTTTTGAAAGATTTATACTATAGTAATAGAAATCGATTTTTTTAACATTTTCAATAATAAGATTACCATTCAAAATTATGAGGAAGCAAAATAAAAACTTGACTTTAGATAAACCCCTAGATAATAAGCAGATAACATATGATATCGACCTTATTTGGTGAGATACGGGACAGGATTATAATACTTGAAGCGTTAGGGTTTTATATGCTTCCCTTTTTTGTTGTATAGCTTATTATTCATTGGTAGTTATTTAGATGTATTTTTTTTTGTTTTGTTTTATGTGATAAGATAATCAGTTCCATGTTATTTGGTTTATCTTGATTTCAAAGAATTATATTGTTGAATTCTATAGCCTTTTGATAATAGTAATGCCTTACGCTGCAGGCTTTTTCTTTATCCTGGCTTTGAAATTAATATTCTAACTTGAACAATCATGATGAAGAAAGTCCAGAAGAGCGCTTCAGATGTAGAAAATGTATTAAATGTTTATTCCATACTAAAACAAACAGTTGTTTTACCAATCTGATAAATTCTAATTTAGTTTAGAATATACCAACAACAACAAAAAAGAGACAAAAACTCATCATATCTACCAGGATTAAACGCTAGAGTTTTGTCTAGTATTTGGAGTGATTTTAAAGTATAATGCACAGTAAATTTACAAAAATAGGATACAATAAAATGATTTATGTAAGCGCAGGAACATACGAACGGTTTTACCATTGGTAACGTTAATTTTGATATATTAAGTCGTGTGTGTACTATGATACATTTTTACTTTGCGAATCGACATAATCATGTTGAATAATATGCACTAATGAGCAACCAGATATTTAAAAACATGTTATATGAATTTGTACATGTGTAATAAAGACTCAAAATATACTAAATAAATTCATCATAGATACCAGGATTGAAATTTTGTATTTGCGCTAAGGGGATACCAAGTAAAATAATCCCATGAATATAACCTCATCATAGATACCAGGACTAAATTTAGTATATACGCCAGACGCGCGTTTCGTCTACTAAAGACTCATCAGTGACGCTCGAATCAAAAAAAGTTTAAAATGCCAAATAAAGTACGAAGTTGAAGAGCATTGAGAACCAAAATTCCTAAAAGTTTTGCCAAATACAGCTAAGTTAATCGATGCCTGAGGTAGAAAAGCCTTAGTATTTCAAAGATTAAAAATTTTGTAAACAGTGAATTTATAAATATAACAATATCAATGACAATTCATGTCAGCACAAAAAGTGCTGACTACTGGGCTTGTGATACCCTCGGGGAAATAAATCTCCACCAGCAGTGGCATCGACCCAGTGGTTGTAAATAAAAAAAATGCAGCATACGAAACGTAAGAACAGATGACAATAAAATAAGTTGAATCTAAAATTAAAAACCTGTGGCGGTAGTTTTCCTCCATACAAATAGTAAAAAAGTTTTTGGATCTTGTTAAAATCTTATTCAAATTAAAGATTTTATGATTTTATTGTCCTTATTTATATGCAGTTTAGTACTTATATTTTTAAAATAACTTATTCATACTGATTCACAATATCCATATACATCGCTTGAGACGGTATTTGCTTTGTTTTGAATGTTATGACATCAAATGTTGCATATACGACTAAATGTAATTAAGTTTTACATTGTAATGTTATTATTTAAAGTTCATTATAACTATAACAATAGTGCAAAATGAATGAATGAATTATTGAAATAATGATTTTGTTCTTAAATACCTATAACAATGTAAGATACATTAAATTTACTCTTTATGGAATATAATTTGAATTTCACAACCATTATTCTTTAGAAATATTTCTAGTTTCTGTATTGTCTGGATAATGTTAATATCAAAATAAATATAACAATCCAAACGTTCGATTCCTAAGTTATATAAATCATTATAGGAATTGTTCAACATATTCAGTATATACATTTACAGCTAAATTATTCTTCCGTTTAGCTGACTTTAGAGCCTTCTACACAAAACTTTGAATGCAATAGTCACATATTTCATAAATATTTCAAAGCGTTGAGCATGTCTCGGGAGAACTTTTTATAAAGTGGAATAAACGTATGGTTTTCAAAATTAAGTTTAGAAGGAAAACTTTGGTTCATGAAACAAAAGAATGTATATGTTTAACAAATCAAAAGTATGTATTTAAATTGCTAAATGCAGTCGTCATGTATGTTCTTTTCAAACCCTAAAAACAAAATGACTTTTGAGGACCCCTTTCTAACACTCTCCAAGCAATATGCATGAGTTTGCATACTTCCATATGGAATAAAAAAAAAGTCTTAGAAAAACCGAACTCCAAGGCAAATTCAACAAGAATGTGTCCATAATACACACATACCCTACTCACACTATCATTTTCTATGTTTACTGGACCGTACAGTTGAGGTAAAAACTCTTATTTGGCATCAAAATTAGAAAGATCATATCAGAGGAAACATGTGTACTAAGTTTCAAGTTGATTCAACTTTAACTTTATCAAAAACTACCTTGACCAAAACTTTAACCTGAAAAGGGACAGACGGACGAACGGACGGTCGATCGAATGACCGGCCGCACAGACCAGAGAACATAATGCCCCTTTACTATCGTAGGTGGGGCCTAAAAAGAGTAAGTGAATAAAAAGTGACAAAATAAAACGATATCAACCAACGGAACTATTGAAAACATACCATATTCCTGACTAAGTACAGGCATTTTGCGAAGAAACTGGAGTTTTATTCTAGGTACTAGCTAGAAGTTTTAGCAATCCATCCATGCCTGCATGACTTTTTCTAACGCTCTCGTGTATAATTATTTGCACTTTCTTTACACATTAAATTGAGGAAATCATGCAATGATCTTCAGTTGTGTGATGATCGGTTAAACTATATGATTTGGTAAATTCGATGTATCGTGCAATATTTTGCAAAGAAACTTGATAAGAAATTAATTATCAATTACCCTTACTACTATGAAAAAAGCAACAACAAACAAAGATAAGTTCGAATCTCGAATGCAAAATATTGAATTGATTTCTTTTCTGTTTTTACCTGAATCTTTGGGCTTACCTTTGTTTCAATTCGAATTCATGAATTCATTGTTTTTATTTTAGTGCATAAAGGTTCATGATAATAAACAAACGTTGACCAGAAAATTCAGTGCGTGTTATTTCAGATGAGAATAACAAATGCAATTGTTAATCCTTGTCAACTCTTGTATGAAATGAAGACTTTCTACATGTTTTATTCTTACAAAACGAATATAAATTTTACCTTAACACTGTGGCAAATCTGTAATCTATCCTTTATCCAATTTTAAAATTGACTCCATTAATTGGCAGTAATCCCCATCAGATCCGTGGCCTGTGACACAGCGTCTCCATGACAGAACTAGACCTAAAGAGATAGTATCAGGGCCTCACGTGTGGTTGGATTTTTAAAGTTAAGCTTTATTGTTTAAGTCAAGCATCAGTGGGCTGATATTATTGTTTTATTTAAATGATGGTAATAAATGATAAATTGTCACCCATTTTGATGTTGAAAATATTTAAATACCGTTCGGTGAATACTAAGCTATTCTATCTGACGTATAAATACCCAGTTGACTTTTTACAGTCTTATATTTGCCGATAAAAAAATACACCTTTTATTACTGGCAAAAGAAAACAAGACAGAATAACGTTTTCTTAATTATTCTTTACGCTATTCTTTATATATATTTAATTACCATTTAGCCTAGACTTAAGATTAAATAAAAAATGATTATTTTAAAGATGCACATTGAGCAAGGAAATGTGAAAAGAGAAAACAAAACCTTGAAAATTATGAATAATTCGTTAAAAAAAGTCAAATATAAAGATTTTTTTTTGTCGTGAATGAAAGTGGAATAAGCCGTTATATCGTCGAAACCACAAGCAAATGTCCTTTTACAGATGGTAAAATTCTTCAAACTTCTGTTTTGAATTTTACTCTGTATTTTTGTTATTTCACCTTTTGTTTTGTATGACATTCACAAAGCATTTTATTATATTGACAGCATGTGTGATCAAAGTGTGTAGATGTGTTTTCCCTATTTTGCTCAGCTAATTGACACTCGAACAGTTGTTTTGTCTAAAACAAAATGCATTACTTTTTCCTATTCACTCTTGTGATATGTTTAGATGTCTATATGATCTATGGATGGTAGGAAATACTTAATCTTTCCTGATCTGACTTTTTTTGGATTTAAGTTTCTCGGATCATCTACTCAAAATTTATTAACTAGTTAGGGACATCTGCTAACTTCTGTAGTTTCTTGTTCATAAACATCTTTAATGTATGGGCTCTGAAATGAATATCATATCATCAGGCAAAGTTGACCTTAGCTAAATTCAGCTTTTATAGGTCCTTCTTGGTCATATAGCTTTTCACCTGATTCAATTATTATACATTTTTTTCTTCCAAATATACGGCTTTGAGTGTTCATCGTTAATTTTAATCCAGAATGTAATCATAAAGTGTTATTTTGACAACACTGGTTCAATACCTCTGCTGGTGGACAATCAGTCCCCATGGGTATCATCCACTCTGGTCTGTACTTCAGAATTGACATGATTTATAACAAACATGTATAAGATTGTTTGTTAATAAATTTTGAAATTATGAGAACTTAAGGTTTCAATGCCTTCAAGAAAACTTGACCTCAGATATTTTTGGCTATTTTTGGGGGTACTCTAATGTCATCTAGCTCTTAATTAGCTGCTAAGGTTATTATTCATTTTGGCTTTCAAATATTCAGCTTTGGATGTTCCAAATAAAGGTCAATCAAGAATTTACTTTAATCATTTATTTTATAATGTGTTGTTTCAATTTTTATAGGGTTTTGTTTTGGCTAAAAGATAAGACATACAAATTGCAAATTAAATAAAGGCAACAGTAGTATACCGCTGTTCAAAACTCATAAATCCATGGACAAAAAACAAAATCGGGATAACAAACTAAAACCGAGGGAAACGCATTAAATATAAGAGGAGAACAACGACATAACACTAAAATGTAACACATATAGACAAAATCACACGAGAATAACAAATATAACATATATATATAACATCAAAACCAAATACATGAATTTGGGATAGACAAGTACCGTGACACGTCTTATCGCAATGTGAATTTACACTCAAAAATAAGAGAAAACAAACGACACAACGTAATAATGTAATACACACAGAAACGAACTATAATATAACAATGACCATATTCCTGACTTGGTACAGGGCATTTTTAAAGGAAAAAATGGTGGGTTGAACCTGGTTTTGTGGCATGCCAAACCTCGCACTTTTATGGCCATGTGAAATATAACATCAAAATGACAACACAGGACTACAATATAAATAAATTGGAGAACACAATTGACAAAGAATCACACGAACAACAGCCAACAAAAGGCAACAAGTTCAAAATTTTAATACGCCAGAAGTGTATTTTGTCCACACAAGACCTATGTGTGACGCACAGATACAAAAGTTTGAAAGCCGAAACGAGTACAAAGTTGAACAGCATCGAGGACCAAAAGATCAAAAAGGTTGTGCCAAAAACGGCAAGGGTTTTCCGTTAAGTTACCAGAAAATCCCTATAATTTAGAGTAATTTATACTTTTGCAAACAGTAAATTTAATAAAATGAATATTCAAAAGATGTACATGATAAAGCTGAAGTATTAACTAATTACAGGAAACAACTGAAATACATTTACATAACCAGACATTTGAAACACAAAAGTAGACACATCCGAATACGTTTAAACCTCTACGCCAAGTGACGTCCTATTTGAAACTGAAAAATGACGAAAAAATGACGTCATTAGAATTAGTAAAACAGAGCATCAAAAAATGAAAAATGACGAAAAAATGACGTCATTAGAATTAGGATTAATTTAAGATTATATATTTGAACTAAATACTGATATTGCATTTAATAACAAAGCACATTTTAATTCTTATTAATATAAAACTGAGGTAGCAATTAACTATATTATAAAACTATGTCAGGTTTGTTATGAATCTAACTTCAAACGTAAAATATCGTACTGATTACTTTGAACGAAATCAAATCTGATAAATGAAGGCGGCGATTAATTTTCTTTACCATAACACATACATATAATAGAAAAGACGTCAACTCATTTGACAAAATCCGATGAGAATTACAAATATAACATTAAACATTTAAACTAAATACATGAATTTGGGATGTATAAGTACCGTACCACGTCTTATAGTAATGCGAGTTCACACTCGGCAAAACAGTCACAATCGGGAATAAGTCACGTTTGGTAATTAAAAGATTAGACGACATTATGACAAAACACAATCTACCATGTGGTAAAAATGTCCTTAGCTAGTTTGGTCAACGAAACATCGTATGGATCCACCAAATCGTGATGGTGTCCATAAAATTTACGGAGTGTCAATTTTAATCTGTCCTCCTCATAACTTTGTTGGAGCAGTTTCTGCGTAAGGAGCACACTCCTGTATATGAAGTCCGTATAGTGTGAACAAGCACGTGAATAACGTATCAATTGTGATATGTAAACACCATACGAAGGGGCAGAGGGTATGTTACTGCTGAGAAATGGGAAATTGATAATTGGGAAGTTGAAATCATCCCGTTTATCATAGATTTTCGTGTGAAGTCGTCCATCTACGTCAATATTGAGGAAAAGATCAAGGTATGAAGCAGTCCTTCTAGTATCAGTGGTATCCTTAATTTCAAGTTCACTTGGATATATGAGATGTAAGTATTGGCTGAAATATGGGTTATTCAATGATAGAACATCATCAATATATCGGAAAGTAAAATTAAAGAATTTCGCAAGGTGCTTTTTCTTTTTGTCTTTTAGAAGGTTCTGAATGAATTCTGCTTCATACGAGTACAAAAACAAATCAGCCAGCAGGGGTGCACAATTAGTACCCATTGGAATACCGACTGTCTGTTGAAATATAAATCCTCCAAACTCAACAAATATATTGTCGATCAAAAAGTCCAGCATTTTGATAATATCATCTTCTGCATATTTTCTGGGAGATTCAGTGTGATTTTTCACAAAATATGAATTATTGTAACCCAAAACAAGAAATTTGTATCTACGATTTCCATTTTTATAGAAAAAGCTCTGTTTTATGAGATGGTGTAGTCGATCTTTCAACTGAGCATGGGGAATAGTAGTATATAGCGTAGAAAAATCAAAAGTTTTTATGTTGCTGCAAAATTGCAAAGATTGTGATTGAAGGTTAAGCAGTAGATCTTTCGAATTTTTGAGAATCCACATCTGGTTAACACCACTGGTAGAATATATCTCCTCACAATATTTTTGAAGCCCATCTTTAACTGTCGAAAGAATAGTAGTCAGTACTTTAGAAAGATGTTTGGTTGAACATTTTGAAGACCCAGCTATGTATCGTTCTTTATATGGAGTTTTGTGTAATTTGGGTATCCAGTATAATGAAGGCAAGTTTTCTTCGTTTTCTTTGATGTTGATACCAAAAGAAAGAAGGACAGATTTATGATTTTGTAAAATTTCGTCCTTGGTAAATGATGTTAAAGAATATGTAGGATTACCAGTAGTTTTATCAATTCCAAGCTCTGTAGTGAGACATTGCAAATAATGTTTTTTACATATGAAGACAATATTATTGGAGGCTTTATCTGCTGGAACAACGACATATTTGTCATGCAAAGAGGATAAAGCATCCACAACCTCCGGATTCTTGAAAGGGTTAGAAACTTTAGTACTCATATTACATCGTAGTTTTTGAATGCGCCTCTGAATGCATGATCGAATAGCTTTGATCCATTCAGACAAAGTATCCAGTTCTGGTTCGTCTGGTTCGCGCTTTACCCATTTTCTTGCATAGTCCTCAACTGCATCCATCAGTAACTTGAAATTCTTTTTCCAGTTGATGGGCTGGGGGATTCTATATTTTGGTCCCTTGGCTAACAACTCTCTTAGTTGTTCATTGGTAACGATGCCAAGGTCTCCAGTAATAATATGACCAGCTGGACTGTAATTGTATTGTGACGATGCACATGAGCAATCCGGAGGCTTGGATTTTGTATCTTTGAGGTTAAAAGCCTCTAAAACTCTCTTGTGGTTGAAAATCTTGGATGCAATAGACTTGGTGTAAGTATAAGAAATAACAGGTGTAGCTTTATTTTTGAAGTAATCAGGTATAGTTTTTTGTACAGATTTTTGATGGAAAATATTGCTAATATTTATAGCATCTAAACCTTTATTGGCGAATTCTACCTTAAAAAAATAACGTTTTTCCTCACTATTGGATGTAGTCGATACGGGTTTGAATAGTCTATGGTTAGCAATGTCCATGATAATTGCAACTAATCTATACAAAACAGAACGAGAATCAGTAACGGAAGTATTTTGGGCATCTTGAAATAGTAAAGAAAGTTTTGACAATGGAATGGAGTATAATTTAGTTCTAATATGATGAATTCCTAAAGGTTTTTGAACAGACGTTAATAGACTATCAATTGTCACGGTGTGTACAGCAGGTGGTATATATTTTCTGTGACCATGACTTCTATTTCGTCGAGCAGAAGTATTAAACAATTGTAATGTATTGACAGTACTACACCTGGGACTAGACAAAATACCTACACCATCAATTTTGTCATTGCATCCATAGGGAATGGCTGTTCCCAACTCTCTTATCCAAAAGTCTTCTCTTTGTAAACGATATGGTGTACTCAATATGGGGTCATTTGTAAACGATATGGTGTACTCAATAGAATTGGTCTATGCTTTAACAAAGTAGTTTAAGTTGATATTCCAAATAAAATTGGTCTATGCTTTAACAAAGTAGGTTAACCCTTTCTGTGGCAAAAATGAAAATATAAAAGACATTCTTTTCAAACCTGCTTTATTGTGCTATAAACTCTTTAATCACAAGTACACTTGCTTTAGTTCTTAATTCATTCCAGATTACAATATCATTTTCATAGTTCTTAAAAAGGTAAAAAATGTTGGTATTACAAATACAAAGGTAGATATTTTTTTATATTGCAATAAAATGATAGTATGATAGTCAAAGAGTAACATTCCATTAAGAAATATAAAAATATTAAGGTTAAATTTCTATTAAATAATCATTTCAGACCGAAAAATACAATGTTGTGGCCTTTATCTATACATTTTTGTTTTAAATTTAAAGTAAAAATATTTTTTTATGGTCTTAATTTGATGCAGGAACACAATAAAAGAAAAAAAAATGTAAAATTGATAAACATTCAAAACATTTCTCCTAAAATATTATCAAATTTGTTCATCTTTAGTCTACTATTCTTATCGCTGATATTCATATTCAATGTCACTCACAGAAATGTGAGATAATTAGAAAAGACTCAACCCTAACCCATGTGCCACCTGAAAATGTGCTGGTGTTTATAAAATGTATTGCAAAGATTATGAATATAAATATTTATGCAATCATTTGAATTGACTCTTTGAAAAGTCCCATAATGTTACTGAACTAATCATCATACCAATATTTTCATCATTAAATGATACAGGTATTTCTAAAACTCCATATCTCTTTTATATAAAACATATCTCTTTTATATAAAACATATAAGTTGGTATGCCAAATAGAATTGGTCTATGCTTTAATAAACTAGGTTAAATTCATATGCCAAATAGAATTGGTCTATGCTTTAACAAAGTAGTTTAAGTTGATATTCCAAATAAAATTGGTCTATGCTTTAACAAAGTAGGTTAAGTTGATATGCCAAATAGAATTGGTTTATGCTTAAACCAAACTAGGTTGAGTTGATATGCCAAACAAAATTGGTCTATGCTTTAACAAACTAGGTTAAGTTGACATGCCAAATAAAATTCGTCTATGCTTTAACAAGCTAAGTTAAGTTAAAATGCCAAATAGAATTGGTCTATGCTTTAATAAACTAGGTGAAGTTAAAATGCCAAACAGAATTTGTCTATGCTTCAACAAAGTAGGTTAAGTTGATATGCCAAATAAAACTGGTATATGCTTTAACAAAGAAGCCTAAGTTGATATGCCAAATATAAATGGTCTATGCTTTAACAAACTAGATTTCAATTATCACAATTACCTTGCATATATTTTTAAATATACAGTAAAGAAAACAAATACACACATCCAAAGTTCTGCTTTAAAATTAATATCTCTACATTCCAATGTATTTTCTACAGTGTTGTCATAAAAAAAGCTTCATTTAACTACCTTAAAGACCTATTTTTCTGCAACACAACAATTCAATTTCTCTATGCTTATTTGACTGCTTAGAAATCATATTGTTTTAAATGTCAGGATGAAAAAAAAATCACAAAATACAAGGTCAACTGTTTGATTTTTGGAAGAAATTGTCATAAAAGAAGAGGTTTCAGAATTGATAAATTAAAAAAAAAGATTTAAGGTATTTACTTCAGATTTTTGATTTGTTGGTTTACGTATTTTTCCCATGAAAAAGTCAGGTTGGTCGGTCAGGGAAAAAAAGAAAAAAAATATCTTTCAAGATGGAAAAATATGCAAAATAAATATATATTTCACCTTTCTAACAATATGTTTGTTATGCTATTTTGTCATTATTTCTTAAATTTTAGTTCGGTGAAATATTATTGCTCAGCTGTCATAAACATTGCATGACATTGTCTAATAATTTCCTGTAAAAAAAAGGAAAGGTATGCACCGACAAAGACGAAATTAAATCGTCATTTTAGCAACAAGAAAAATAGATTCGTGTAGCTCTTAATCAATTCCAGAAAACTTGGTGAATAATAATCTTCAAGCACAAAGAAAACGAACTGATAAAGAAAAAATGTAAAAACGTCGTATAAAAATTAGTTCCAACACACGTGTCAAAAATGTAAGACTCGTCCAATGGAAAAAACGAGAATATCGGATTAATCTGTTGTCATGCATTCCCGTTTTTTTATCCAAATGGACGATATTTTTTTATTATCTATAAAACAAGAAAAATTTCAAATGATTTGTTAATATTCAGTACTTTAATTTGATGTCTTTCACCTGTCCACATTTGGACAAGTCTATTTCATGGGATGATGCATCTTACGGACTGATGACAAATAAGGGAAACAAACTTATTGTGTAATTGGTTTTAAACACAGGTTTCGTTCCGCAAAATTATTTGCGCAAACGACATTTCAAGGTCAGCTATAATTGATTGCTGTAATTGATTTGTCTATTTTTAGAAAAATAAACTGGAAGTTTTATTTTTTCACAACAGAAAGTGTCTTTTTTGTTAGTGATTAATGCATTTCATAAAAATTGAATATTTTTATTATTTTTCAGGGATAATGCATTTGTTAGGGTTGGAGGTAATATAAAAGCATGAAAAGTCAATTTTATTTTTATTCTGGAAATAGGCAAAATCAGGTCGGCCGATCCGTAAACCAACAAATTAAAAAATCCTGGCCTTGGCTTGAAACAAAAAGCATTTATTCAATTATTTTATCCAGTTGTTTTTTTCTTATAATGTTATGTTGTCATTTTCCTGTCCTTGTTATTTTATTGAAAATCGAATGGTTGCTTCCGAGATTAGACATGAAAAATGCAAATTACCCATTTGTACATAAAAACATGAAAAATGCCCCTATGATATGACTTGTTAACAGTTATGTTATCATACAAAAATTGTTTCCTCCCACTATTATGCTCTTTTGTCAATACTGAGTATGTGAATACAGACCAATCCAATACTATTCTTTTTTACTATCTTGACATACATAACTTTGAAAGTACTTAGACATACATATTAATATAAATTGAATATATATTCAAAAATAAACTATAATACATGTACATACTTTTAAGTAAATAACTAAATAAAGAAAAGATGTTTAACAACAAAAAATAAATACACAACATTTTAAAAGAAGGTATTTAAAAAAAATGTAATGCAAAGTGATATAAATTTACAAAATTGGAAATAAAGTGAAATTAATGAGCAAAGATCAATTGGAAACAACAATTAAAGTGAACACAATTAAAAATGAACAAGAAAATAAAAAAAATTAAAAATTACCACAAACAAATTAAAAAATCTAATTTTAATATGCAAGGAATTAATTCATACTTTTGAATTATCCAAGAGGCAACAAACTAACATATCATCTTCTCATAAAAGCTCTACATTTGAGAAACTAATACTGCTTGCAGCTAAAATGTATTATGATTAGACAGTTAAGGAAGTAGACCTAGGTTAAGGGAGATAACTCTAAAAATCATTATTACGTTTGTGTCAACCATTTTCATAAATATATTCTAAGCTTCTAGGTTACATAGATTATTTCCAATCTGTTTCAGGTAAATGCTTAAAAAACATTGATGAAACTTGACTTTAACAAACACATAACTGATTTAAAGAGTTATCTCCCTCAATCAAGGTCTACCACCTTAAATTAATGCTTTAGGAAAGACTTTCTGGAGAAGGTTGTATGGTTGTTAATTAGTCAGGGATAAAAAGAATGTATACCTATTATTATGGAGTATAATATTATTTATTTATACGCAATGAAGCAAGAATTAACAATTTGAATAACAAATCAAACACATCTTTGGAAGACCTATGTTTTTCGATGTACACACTCAAAACTTAGCTGATATGTCCATTTATCCTTGCTATATAGGCACTTATCTACATTCAAAACAAATAAATATATATATATAATTATAAAATGATCTTTATGAAAAAGGTGGGATTATCTTTACAAGATTTTCAAATTGAATACACAAACAACATAAACTAATTTTTCTAAATCTGATTTATAATTAGATTATTTATTTCTGATTAATCTGCATTATTTCACACAAAACATCACTTAATCAAGGTTTAATCACATAAGGAAAATAACAATACTATATACTGTAAATTCAGAAATTAATGCGAGGTTTTTATTATTGCGAAAAATGCGACTGAGTTGTAAACGCAATAATTTAAACTCGCATTTTGAAATATTTTATATGAATTTGACAGGATTTTTCTCAAAATCGTAAATATTAAAATCGCATTTAAGTCTAAAATGACAAAATCGCAATAATAAATGCACGCAATAATTTCTGAATTTACAGTATATACATTTTCAACAATACTCAATACCTTAACAGCAAGAAATATTTTATATGCTGGCCAATTTTTATCTTGCAAATAGGTTTTCCTATTTACAATTGAAAACTGAATGATGTAAAACTCTGGATATTCTAAAAACAATGTTTCCTTAATATATTGATTTACAAAAATAAACACAAAAATATTTTTTATTCCAATTTATAAATGAAAGCTTATGAAAAATTATTAATTTCCAAAATAGTTATCTGAAGCCAATAGTTTTTATAAAAAAAGCTTACCATAAAAATATATTGAATTCCACTGCCAACTGGACCAGCCACTTTAAACATACTGCAATTTCAGTATCTATAATAAATATTAGTTGGCAAATACTTGGATTGAATCATTGTAACCATGATTTCTCTAAAATCTTCAAGAAACAACAACTGTGTGAGAAAAAAATACAATTCTTGTACAAGATGAAGCAGATCATCTTTAGCAAAAATTATAACATGATTCAAAATCATAGCAATCTTCATCATTTTGCATTTCTTTCTAACTTTATAAAAACATGTTCAAGGGTGTATACTTAGGTGAGGTTTAGGAATGTTTATCAAATGTTCGAACTCCTTGGTTTTTTTCCCTATTCACCCTTTTTTCCATTCATATATATACTTAAATAACTCATAAAAGGTTATATACCAAAATTTAAGTAGATCTTTATATTTCTATTCTTCCAATTTGGGAATAAAATATTACCAATGCAAATATAAGTAAAAAGTTCAGGTCAGCCTTTTCCAGCCACTTTTTTAACCAGGTGCTCCGCAGGGCGCAGCTTTATACGACCGCAGAGGTCGAACCCTGAACAGTTGGGGCAAGTATGGACAAAACATTCAAGCATGATACAGCTCTGAATTTGGATTGTGATCAAATTTTTGACATTACATGGTTTTTTTTTACACAAAACAAATGCCAAGATTTTACAAATCAATTAAAGATTTCTTCTTCAAACTTTTTAAATCTAAAATTAAATAGTTGACACAGCATAGGTTTCTGACACAGAATGAATGTGGTCTAATGAACTTAAAAGGTTTTTTTTGCCTTTGAGCAAATCACTATGCTGTTGAATATTAATCCTCTCAAAAAAATGTTTGAAGAAATTTTCTTTTTATTTATGAAATCTGAAATGAGAAAAATTTAACCCCCCCCCTTTTTTTTCACATCCCCGTTTCCCTTTTTCAAAACTGATATCAATTCAAATTTCTAATGGAGTTTGCAACAATAACTACTCATTTAAATACATCATAAAATATTAAGATGTAAAAAAACTGCTTGTTATCACTGAATGGTAAAGATTATTTAAATTTATCAGTTGGTAGTAAAAAGTGTATATACATTGTATATTGTATATAACAAAGATTTAAGTTGATTGTGGACAAAGAAAGATAACTCCAATTAAAAAAAATTCTTGCTATTGCACAAATAGGATATTTCTTGCTTACTATTCTGGACAAAGAAAGATAACTCTAATTTAAAAAAAAATTGCTATTTCACAATATTGTGCAGTTAGATATTTCTTGCCATTGCACAATACTGTGCAATTGAAAAGACTTGCTATTGCACAATACTTAATATAATAATTTTAGATCCTGATTTGGACCAACTTGAAAACTGGGCCCATAATCAAAAATCTAAGTACATGTTTAGATTCAGCATATCAAAGAGGCCCAAGAATTCAATTTTTGTTAAAATCAAACTTAGTTTAATTTTAAACCCTTTGGACTTTAATGTAGAATTTGAAATTTGAAAACAGGACCAAAAATGAAGAATCTACATACACAGTTAGATTTGGCATATCAAAGAACCCCAAGGATTCAATTTTTGATGAAATCAAACAAAGTTTAATTTTGGACCCTTTGGACCTTAATGTAGACCAATTTGAAAACTGGACCAAAAAAACTTCAATAATCAAGAATCTAAGTACATTTTTAGATTCAACATATCAAAGAACCCAACCGATTCATTTTTTGTCAAAATCAAACTAAGTTTAATTTTGGACCCTTTGGACCTTAATGTAGACCAATTTGAAAACGGGACCAAAAGTTGAGAATCTACATATACAGTTAGATTCGGCATATCAAAGAACCCCAATTATTCAATTTTGATGAAATCAAACAAAGTTTAATTTTGGACCCTTTGGGCCCCTTTTTCCTAAACTGTTGGGACCAAAACTCCCAAAATCAATACCAACCTTCCTTTTATGGTCATAAGCCTTGTGTTTAAATTTCATAGATTTGTATTTACTTATACTAACATTATAGTGCGAAAACCAAGAAAAATGCCTATTTGGGTCCCTTTTTGGCCCCTAATTCCTAATCTGTTGGGTCCTAAACTCCCAAAATAAATACCAACCTTCCTTTTGTGGTCATAAACATTGTGTTTAAATTTCATAGATTTCCATTTACTTAACCTAAGGTTATTGTGCAAAAACCAAGAAAAATGCTTATTTGGGCCCTTTATTGGCCCCTTATTCCTAAACTATTGAAACCAAAACTCCCAAAATCAATCCCAATCTTTCTTTTGTGGTCATAAACCTTGTGTCAAAATTTCATAGATTTCTATTAACTTAAACTAAAGTTATGGTGCGAAAACCAAGAAAATGCTTATTTGGGCCCTTTTTGGCCCCTTATTCCTAAAATGTTGGGACCAAAACTCCCAAAATCAATACCAACCTTCCTTTTATGGTCATAAACCTTGTGTTAAAATTTCATAGATTTCTATTCACTTTTACTAAAGTTAGAGTGCGAAAACTAAAAGTATTCGGACGCCGGACGACGACGACGACGACGACGACGATGACGCCGACGACGACGACGACGACGACGACGCCGACGCCAACGTGATAGCAATATACGACGAAAATTTTTTCAAAATTTGCGGTCGTATAAAAATGAAATATGTTGGAAAGGAGCTTCATGAGCTATTAATATCATAACAATATTTTGTTCGCACACTAATGCTCTTTTACTTAATATAGTATCATTCTTAAAGCACTGTTTCTTTAGATAGAATTACACCATCATTTTTGCAAGCAATTTATCCAGTAAAATAGTCATTTAAGTATTGAATGCTTCTTTTTGTAAATTTATTGGGGTGTAAAAGCGTTGACCGAAGTACATTTTGTATGAAGCGCGGAAGCGCTTCATTCTAAAAATGTACGCACGGTCAACGCTTTTACAACCCTATAAAGTTACAAAAAGAAGCATTCAATACTTATAATTACATTTTTTTAGCTATGATCAAGAAAAAAACGAATTTTATATTGTTTTTATTTAATTCACCTGTGCACTTTATTGTGGGACCACGTGTTATCATGAATGAAAAGTTTTATTGAGTGACACAATTGCTTACGGAATAACACGTGATGTGCTGTTAGCTAATCAGAATAAAGTATTATAATGAAACATACATCTAATGTAATTATTCCCATGTAAAAATTCATGTTTGGTATGGATATAAAGTCTGCCCTGATAAGTATATAGTAAAATTGTTTAACAAATAGTGTCAAAAAGTTATTTTCAATTGGTCAGATAATTTGTTTCCCTCATTTACTGTAATACATGAACATTTGATGTACAAAAAGGGTTATAAACTGGCCAATACATGTTTCTTTATATTGTGCTGCTAATGGGAGGGATTGATCTCAATCTAAATATGCATATTTACTGTTAATAGGCACTTAAACAACCTGCAACTGGAAAGAATCTAACATCATTGTAGCAGGATTTCATGATAAGAGGTTAGATCTTGAATAAATATTTGGCACCGTAAAATGTAAAATAAATATTTTCTCCTAAATATTATACATGTAATTCAACACCTATAAAAACAACAGATTTTGAGCACTAAATTGTATGTTCTTTCTTTCTTCTGTAAATACTAAAGTTTATAATAATCTACATAACAAAAACAACTATAACAACAAATCTTTTCTGAGCACATTTAATACTGATTATGAGACTAACATAAATGTCAACTATTGAAAACTCCAATGATGTTCTTACAATTATCAGTCAGCCTTTAATGAGAGTTTATTATGAGAAAAATTATGTTTAAAGAGGTAGGAAGAAAGATTGATGTCCAGGATAAGAGATTGGTCTTCTCTGTAGTGGACTAATCTTCAGAGAAGCTTTATAATGAAAGGCTCTAGTTGACATCAGAAAAGTTGACACTTATGTTTTTATCATAGTTTTCAGTATGGGAATACATATACTAAAGAATATTTCATCTCCAAAAAGAAAAAAAACTTTCTCATCTTTTATGATTTATTTATGGAGAAATACCATGAGACAAACAACAAAAGGCTCTGGTAGGTGCAGCATGATAGACCACAGTTTCATAATGAAAGATAGGTGTATATCAAAATGGTGTAAAGACTGAGATGTATATTTGAAAAACCAAATTTTATTAATAAAATCTAGAGGCTCTTAAGTGCCTGTGTCACTCACCTTGGTCTATGTGCATTTTGAACAAAGGACAAAGATGGATTCATGACAAAATTTTGTTTTGGTGATGGTGATGTGTTCGTAGATCTTACTTTACTGAACATTCTTGCTACTTACAATTTTCTCTATCAATGATGAACCTTGTTCATTAGTAACAGAGGAAAATATTTTGTAAAAATTTTCAAAAATTTACCAATTGATAAAAATTGACTATAAAGGGCAATAACTCCTTAAGAGGTCAACTGATCATATTGGTCATGTTGACTTATTTGTAGATCTTACTTTGCTGAACATTATTGCTGTTTACAGTTTATCTCTATCTATAATAGTAATCGAGGGAATAACAAAAAATGGCAAAATTTCTTCAAAAGATACCAATTGGGGGCAGCAACCCAACACCCAGTTGTCCAATTCATCTGAAAATTTAAAGGCAGATAGATATTGACTTGATAACCAACTAAACCCCTGGACAGATTTGCTCTAAATGCTCTGTTTTCAGAGTTATAAGCCAAAATCTACATTTTCCCCCTATGTTCTATTTTTAGCCATGGCGACCATCTTGGTTGGTTGGCTTGGTCACCGCACACATTTTTAAAACTGAATACAATAATAAAGATTGTGGCTAAGTTTGGCCCAGTAGTTTCAGAGGAGAAGATTTTTGTAAAAGATTACAAAAATTTTAAGGGATCAACTGACCATTTCGGTCATGTTGACTTATTTGTAGATCTTACTTTGATGAACATTATTGCTGTTTACAGTTTATCTTTATCTATAATAATATTCAAGATAATAACCAAAAACGGCAAAATTTCCTTCAAATTACCAATTCAGGGGCAGCAACCTAACAACCAGTTGTCCGATTCATCTGAAAGTTTCAGGGAAGATAGATCTTGACTTGATAAACAATTTTACTACATGTCAGATTTGCTCTTAATTATTTGGTTTCCGAGTTATAAGCCAAAATCTACATTTTACCCCTATGTTCTATTTTTAGCCATGGTGTCAATCTTGGTTGGTTGGCTGGGTCACCGGACACATTTGTTAAACTACATACCCAAATGATGATTGAGGCCAAGTTTGGTTAAATTTGGCCAAGCAGTTTCAGGGGAGAGGATTTTTGTAAAAGTGAACGATGACAGACGATGACGACGGACCCCAATTGATGAGAAAAGCTCACTTGGCCCTTTGGGGCAGGTGAGCTAAAAAAGTAAGATCTTATGAATTCATCTGCAACCTATACAGACAATATATATATATACATATTTATATAGAAGTATATTGAAAGGATTAACCAGCAAATTTATATATACAGTACTCCATCTCAAAAAACATAATATTCCAACTCAAATCATTTTCAAAAACTCAGAAAGGAATACTGTGGATTTATTTATTTTCTTGGTTACCAATTATCGTGAATTAAGGAAAACTTGCATGTTCATGGATATTTTATTTCATGGTTTAGTCGAAGTCTGCATACAAGTCTATAGAAAATTTGGTATTCATTGTACATTTAATTTCCTGGTTCACCTGTCTCCACAAAAACAAAGAAAATTAGTATCCAACGAATAATAATGAATCCACAGTATGTTTTTTTTAATATAGAGACACATATAAAATATTCCATCAAATGTCTGGTTTAATCCTCTTTTTTAAAAATAAGAGCCAACCAAAACTTGCTGATATTATCAATACAATAAAAAAGAGAAATGGATATATAAACATAATTTTAAAGGCACACATCGCATTTTAAATGTGATGGCCCCTTTAGTTTTCTGTTTGAAACAAGATGCATTACTATTCTTATTAGCATCCTTTTTTTAATGTCAAACCTGTTGCATTAAATTTCAAAGAAATTTAAAAAGAATAGGCTAAAGACAGCATTTTTCAATAGTGCTACTACAAAATATCAGTCAAAGTGGTTGCAAGCAATAAAGGGTAAAGATTGCATTAATTTTGCAATGGGAACTAAAATTAAACATGCATTGTGTTAAGTACTATGAATTGGAAATATGTGCAAATACAAAATAAAATAACTACAATTTAAAGTATTATAGAATATAGGAGTACACATTTCATTGATACAGTTCTTAAAATACTCATGGATACGAAGTATAGAAAGTTGCTCAAGGCACTATAATTTGTTTATCTATCTCAAAAATAGTGCCAAATAAGGGATTTGATTGCATGAATCCAATCTTTACCCCCAAATAATTGCTATATAGATTATAATAAAGCTCTTTTTGAAAATATGTTTATCACATTATAATCATACAACAAAATACTATATCTTATATAATATATATGACAAATGAATATGCCCATTCTTAGTTACAACCAATTATCATACCATTTTCATACAACTTGCACCAGGTTTTCAACACATAAACTGAACATATCAGGTGATCTCACTGTACAATCCTTTTATTCAAAGTAAAACTAGGAAATATTTAAAAAGAATGAGATCATCTGGAACTTTCTGGCAGTATGCTTTCATCCTCAACAGTAATAATATATACCAACTTTAAACTGTTTCACCCAACTGCACAGAGTTAATACCAACTGAAATTAAACAAAATGATTAAGATTAAAGAAACAACATATATTCAAATTAAAATACTGTAAATTCAGATATTATTGTGTGCATTTATCTTTGTGATTTTTGAAAAATGGACTAAGTTTGATATTTAATCTTTGCACTTCATGAAAATCTGCATACAGATATATGTATCAGATATAAGAATGGGGGGTTTCATTTTTGCCACACTCTTCCAGTCGCATTATTCGCATTACTAAAATCCTCACAGTAGTGTCGGAATTTACAGTAAGATTGTAGAAAACATTCTTAACATTCATTGCATGGATTGACATAAGCACTTCCCAATCAATCCATAACAACATATTAATATTTGAAAAGTATTGGTTGAGAAGTTATGAAATTGATAAGAAAATTGTTTACATATAGATACATCTTGTGGGGTTTGCATCAAAGTAAAAACAACAGCATGATATCCAATGTATATGATATTAAAGATACCATGATTAAGCAGGTTGTTCTTAAAATATCCTGAACAGGAAACGTAAATTTGCTTATTGAAATCCCCTTAGAATGATTTTGAGTACAATTAAGGAGTTAAGCCTCAAAATGTTATTAAAAATAAATATGCATTGACTATCATGCAAATCTGTTCATTTGCAATAATGACATTCCCATCCAAAAAATGACAAAAATAATTCATAAGCGAAAGCATAATGTGTTTAACCAAAGTTACTATTTCACATGGTCAATGCTAAGGCTACATCCTTCTATGAATAAGGTTACAAGTTATTTCATCTTAATAAAAGGAGATATTGAGTAAACATCAGTAAATCATGTCAACTATACAACACACACATCTAGGTCAACTTACAGTTTTAACCAATAATCGGGTGTCTTTACAACATAAAATTTGTTTGTTAGACTTAATTCTATCACTCTTTAAAATATGCTACATACCTCAAATTTATAAGTCCTAAATTCTTAATTATCATACTGTTGATGAATCATCTTGATTTCCTACAAGACATATTTATAGGCCATAAATTGATGTTTTGTATTTTTTTCCCACAGCTTCAATACATCAGGTGATATGATGTAAGATAAATTTTAACTGAATATGAAATTGTTTGCAAACTCTTGATCCCTATCAGGTTTTTATTTGTTGTCAGCCCATCAGTATTATACAAGCAATATGTTTTGTGTTGCCTTTATGATAGTATGGAATAAAGGTGACCATGTCTAATGACATATCAAAAGAAAATGATTATTGTTGTAGATAGTTTTTTATTAAGATTAACATAGTTAACTAACTTTCACTTTCTATTTATATCTATAATGTCGTCATAACAACCTCTATTGTTATGTTACTTTCAATAAACCACTCAACCGCAAAATTTGTACTTCACTGTTCACTGTAATATTGTCCTGAAGAGGCCACCCGTATAAATTCTTACCATGAGGTAATTGATTGGTGTTGTTGTCTTTATTACATTTTATTTTAAGATTATCATAGTGAGATAGTTATGTTTTAAAGAAGGAAATGTTTGAAAGAATGCACTTTTGAACTGATACCAAGCAAAATTTCATTGGTGATTAATCATTTTATTAATCAGTTACCTTGTAAAGGTATAAGTCTGACATAATGTAATCCTGAGTGTATATGACCAAGATGAACTACATGTGATCCAATTCCTTCATTTCCTTGTCGTGGTTCATAAGTACTTATTTGATCAGGATTTAACGTTGAAAGTACACAAACTTTCAATGCAAAACAATGACATAATGCTCTAATAATAATTTCATCTCCGAATTCTCCTGGTCTGCTCATTCTATCCAAATACTTCTCCCAAGTTTCATTATTTGTTGTTAGCCATTTTGAATAACTTTCTCCCTGAGGTGTGGTTGGATGCTGCCTAAGAAAATTTACCAATCTGCGTCTTAGTTCATTTGCTCTCTCATTTTCTGGAGTAGGATTCAGAAAGTGTCCCATCTGTTCAGAAGCTGCATGGTATAAACAATTTCCATCTCCAGCAACATTTTTCACACCAAAATTATGACGTTGTGCCAAATCTTCAATATCCTTCAAATTGTTGTTCTACAATAATTAAGTGCCAATGATTCACATACATTCATGATGTTCACATATAATTGTTTTAATGTATCAACTGAGGTATATAAATCAATGGTAAAATAAATAATGAGATGTGAGGTACATGTCAATGGGCATGATCAGACTTTATCCCCAAAAAGAATAAGTATATCTTAAGATCAATCTAAGGTCTTTCAAAAGACATATGTCTTTGTCAATATGTTGCACTCATAATTTCCTCCATTTTAGATACGTTTCAGTCAGTAAACAAGTATTTGCGACCATCAAACCACCAATCGATGCTGTCAGATCTTAAAATACTATATTGTTAATAATAATTGTTATAATACCTTGATTCTAATAAAACTGACATAAAACAACTTGATATTATTCATTTAAAATCTGTCATAAGGATGATATCTCATCTGCACTTCTTCATCGCATTAGTTGTGAACTAATACCATGCAAATAAGTGAGGTTATCCAATCAAAATTGAACTTACAAGCACTGCTGCATTAGAATGTTGGTTTTGCAGACAACAAAAAGAATAACAATAAAGAATTTCTGGCAACTGAAATCAAGCTCAAAATATTTGAACTGCAGATAAAAACTTCTTTCACTCTTAAACCATAATATTATTCACAGTACTTCAAATTAGATTTTTAACTGAACCTTCATGAACATTTGCAAAAAAAACCATAATATAACCAGAAGTAAAAAATTTAAATGAAAAGAAATATATTAACAGTATAACAAACAGAATACATCTGCATTTTAAAAAGGAATTTAAAAAGTGATCAGTTTGATAATAAACAGGCATATCAATGTTTTCTCAAAACTAACTGGTAACTAACACAGAGATCTATCTAGCCTGCTTTTAATTTTGAAAGTAGAAAATTATATGTAGAAAATTTTAACATGAAAGTTATGCAGAACATTGAAAGTCAATGAACCATGGCTAAACTTTAGGTAACAGTGCCATACAATCTCCATGGAAATAAGATGTACCAATGCTCATACCACTACATACCAAATATCATTGACCTACCATGCACTTGTGATTCCCTATAAAGTGACCTAATCACAAACTATTACATGTAAACTAAGCAAAAGTTTTAAAGTCAATAGACCATGACTTAGGAGGTAGGGCCAAATTATTTCCATGGTAATGAGATATGCCAATGATAATACAACTGAGTACGAAATGTCACTAACCTACCACCAGGGGTTCCCCATAGACTAACCTAATCACAAACTAATACATTGTTGACACACACTGTAAGAAACAGCATGCCTAAGTCTAGAGTTTTTGGCGAGACAAAATTTGTCTAATGAGTTGTTGTCCATTCGTTTGATATGTCTTGTCATTTAATTTTGCCATTTGATTTATAGAGACTTTATGATTGAATATTCCTCAGTATTTTTGTGATTTTACTTTTTAAATTATTATTATTGTTCATATCGTATACTTCAATGTTGAAGAACAATAGCTTGCATATTTTGTAATTAAGTGATATCAGTTAAGTAAAGTAGCACATTTTTTTTAAAACAAAAGTAACCCTTCATATTGCCACATTTCTTACTTTCATATTAACATTTTTCAAGGGTATAGGCTCCTGAGGCTGCTGTTGCCTCATTGCAGAATTTTGATGGTTGGCTTGCAACTTGTCCCTTTCCATGTCAAGTCTCACGTCTTGAGGGCTTGTCTGATTTTGTGCCTCACATTGATCACTCTTATTAGAAGAATTTTCATCTTCATTTTCTGAACTGTCTGAACTATCTTCTTTTGCTTCCATCGTAATTTCAGTATCATTTCCCTGTAAAAAATTTAATGTCTTACAAAATATGACCACAACCAGCAACCAGAAATCACCATAGAGGACATTTACTAGAGTACTAGAAACAAGTCTATCATATTCTGATTATAGAATTTACCCCATACATATATATATGTATGAATAAAATTTGTGTTTTAAACATGTATCACCTTCACTGATGATCCAATGGATGAATCTGTTGTAGAGTTGTCACTTGTCATATTTATTTAGGTTACTGGATCTTAATATCAATTATGACAGATAATTTAGCTAATCTGCAATCAATTCCATCTTCATGCCTAACGTGTCATGTACTGTGTTACAACTCTAGATTCTAGCTACTGATGAGCAAAGGTAACAATGGGCCACTAATGCTGAATTTTTTAGATCATTTTAGTTGGCTGAATGGTCTTGAGTGCTGGACACAGAGGACACAGTATTGTCACGATATCACAATAGCATCGATTCCAATCCCAGCAAGGAAAAAACAAAAATTTGCTTGTAATTCACTAATTTTCCTTTGGTCTATAGTTAATTGCCTCATTTGCCTAATTGGCAATCATATCACATCTTTCTCTGTTTGATACACTGCACAATTATTGAACCTGTAAGCTCCAACTGCTGATACAGATATTCCATATTTATATTTTACTTAAAAATAGTCAACAAAATGAATTTACTAATTGCCATTCATGAATGAAGGCATACAACAAGCAAACAATCTGATGAGGACTATTTTCAAACAACAGAGATGAAAGAGTATGAAATGTCATAGGTTTGATATTGTCTGCAACTCCCTAAAGCATGTGGCATCTCAGGAGTTAAAAGTAGAGTCATTATAATATGTCTTCCTACAGAATAACTTTGTAAGCTAACATGTTATAAATCTGAGAGGCTCTGTCAAACTTTCCAATGCCCCTTGCCAATCAATATATAAAAAGTGTATTAGCACTGATTATTTATATAATCATCATAGGTGCCAGGATTAAAATTTGTATGCCAGACACAAGTTTTGTCTAAAAAGACAAAGCTCAAACAAAACCATTTTAAGAAACTGCTGAAATAAACCTTTGATACAAATTTCACTAATATATCACCAAACATGTAAATTCATGACGCTTCAAATGTATTTTTCCATTTAAATTGCATTTCAAATAAACACATTTCCTTTTAAAAAAAATTAATCATTGATTTTCATATCCTTTGAGGATTATATTAGCTGATATAAACATTTGATATAAATTTCATTAAATTATACAAAAGATGAACCAGTATATTTCAAGAACTCTTCAAGTCATAGCATAATGATATTACAAACAAACATCTAATGACAGTTCAAATATCTCAGGTCAACTTGTTGGACTTTTCAAAACAAAACATACTTCTACTTTTAAATATATATATATGTAACATTAAATAAAGTGAAAATAAATAAAGTACTTACAATATGTGCATGATTCACTTTTTTAACTGAAAATAAAAATAACAAGTTATTCCATGTTTTTAGCTATTTCTCTAATTGCTTGCAGTTTAAAGGTTTTATTGGCTTGCTTGCTTTTTTTGTATAAATGTTTGCTACATTTGTAGAAAAGAGGAAATCCATGTTCTGTAATTTTAAATCTAAAAAGCTATCCAAACAAATCATTTAAATCAAAGACAATTTAAATGAGATTTTTAAGAAACTGTTTTTGATTTATATTTGGTTAAATTTTGCCCAGTAATCAGAGGAGAAGATTTTTGTATAAGTGATTAATGACGGACGATGACAGACGACGAACACTGGAATCCAAGTGATGAGAAAAGCTCCAGGTGGGACGAAAATGGGAAAACTATTCAATAAACTACTATTATATTCGTAAAACAAGAAAGTGCCCCAAGAACACAAATGCCCCATCCCCATTTTCATTTTCTATGTTCAGTGGACTGTGAAAATGGGATGAAATCTCTAATTTGGCATTAAAATTAGAAAGACCATATCACAGGGAACATGTTTACAAAGTTTCAAGTTGATCGGACTTCAACTTCATCAAAAAGTACCTCGACCAAAATCTTTAAGTACGAACTGACAAACAGACTGACGGATGGACAGACAAACAGAAGGACGCACATACCATAAAGCATAATGCCCATAAATGGGGCATAAAAACTACTTAATGAGAAGCTTTAAGAGATAAGAAAGATTTAAAATAACTAATAAAATTGCTTTCAATGTTAATCTTAGTTTGAAAATCTTTCTCAAATGTATGCAGGTCTATTCATCAAAAATTATACAATTGTCATCTTCTTGTATATTGGTCATTAAAATCAGATTGAAGAGGAATGAATTTGTCTATTCAAAATTCATAGAAAATGAATTACAAGATATATTATGAACATTACAAAATTTTCTAGCTTTTATAAATTCAAAAAACAAAATTCTGATTAAATTCATCCCATTTCTTTACATACCGGTAATCACATCCTGTATTATATAGAAGTTCTAGCTAAAACTGGATGAGTAAGATGTCTAAACTATGAACTCTATGCCCAATGTCTTTTGGACAGGGGTAAAACATTATGTCCCTTGACCTATAGACTTGAGGTCAGGAAAGAATGCAATAAATAAATATTGTACATGAAGTAAGAAACTATAATGTATGTAGCAAAACACACCTTAGAAATGACAAGGATTGAACTATGAGGTATTGCTCACTTGATATCCAACTTTAAATAGTCAATTAACAGGAAGTATAAGAGCAACAAATGTGAAAATGTACCAAGAGGTAAAGAATGCTCACATAAATGTTGATAATAAGGATGTTTGCTTCTTTGTTTCAAAATAACAAGCTTTTTGAACATGTTGAAAGACTGTTATAAATTGATAGAATAAATAAGGTATATGGACAATTTTCAAATCATTTTCTATTTTGTATTTCCATCGCAATATTTGAAAAGAAATCATAAATATATTTTTAGAAAATTTTAGTCTTCTATTAACAAAAGGTCAAAGAGCAAAGAATAAAAAAAATGCAACACAAGGAGAAGGTATGTTCAGATAAAGCCTCATAAAAAAATTCCTGAATCTTTGATTGACATGTACAGCTACCATGAAAAAAAAGACAAAACCATTGCAACTGTGAGTTATACATGTTATAAGAATAAAAGTATTGTGTAAACAAGAAGTTGTTGATGTTGATCAAGGATAACAAAAACATATCACATATATAGTATAACATGTTCACATTAAGCCTGATTCAAACTTCTGGCAGATATAGTTTGTAGTGATGTAGAAATGTGACGGATATTTCACTGGACTGAAGGCCATAGGAAATAGGATAACAAAAATACTGAACTCTGAGGAAAATTAAAAAATGATAGTCCTTTATCAAATGTGAAAATCAAAAGCTTAAACACATCAAATGAATAAATAACAATGTATCAAAATTACTGATTGGTACAGGCAATTTCATATGTAGAAAATTGATGGAAAGATAGGTAGGGGAAAACACTGTTTTACCCTTCCTCAGGGATGGTGCAGGCCTGTTTCAAACTATCATAAGAGGAAATATTTAAAAGTAATAAAAACTTACAGTAACTATTATTCACTATCTTTGGATCTATAGAAGAAGAAAAAGAACACTTGATAAAATATGTAACATTTTCAAACAACAATTCAATTTTTAGATTTATATAATGTTTTTCGAAAATCGTGTATTGAGATTTATTTTCAAGTATTATGTACACATGTTCACTAAAAAAAAAAGAAGGTGGGGTTAACTATATATATATATATATTAATATTGAAATTATAACATGTGACAAAATTAAAAATGCATTATCCAACAATTATCTTAAACTATTTTAATGAAATAAAAAATTGTAAGCACTGAAGGGTAAACATTGCCTTCATTTTGTATTTAATGAATTTTCAAATAAAACTTTGAATTGTATATTGATAGGCAAATTTTATCTTCTTTTGCTCATGATTAAAAATTTGTAATTGAATCTACTTTATAACAGATGCATACACCATATTAATCATGTAACTTTAAGAAAAATAATTTAAAAATCTTTACTCAAAATGAAATTATCAGTTGTATGATATTTTTAGTTAAGGTGCATTTAGTGTATTAAGTGCCAGTCTGCCTAAGAATCAGGCAGTGGTGAAAACATGACCATAAAAAAACACCCAATTTGACATTGATTTCAGTTCATAAAATGTAGTTATGCACAAAAATAACATTCATTTCCGTTTTCTGTTCTGGTAATAGAAGCTACAATTTGGTTGAAATGCACTAGAAATTAACGAATAAGGGGAGATAACTCTGTAATTGTCTATCCTTCTAACCAATTTTCTGACCAAGTTATTGATATTACCAGACACACACAAACTAAAGACCAATTATTTTTAACTCAGGATGATGGTTAGTGTTTTGATTTTTACCTAAATTGCCTGATTCTTACAAAGACTGGCACTTAAAGTTGTAAATTATCTTCATTCAATAAGTTATTCTTGCAAATTCAATAGACATGTGTGCAAAAAAATTGTAACCTTGACACCACAAATGCATAAATTGCCATTTAACATTAAAAATGTGTTTTCTCTAATTGTGAAAAATGATACTGATAAAAAAAATGTTTCTCATTTCAAACAAGATGTAAAATTAACATAAGAAAAGCTGAAGATTTTAACATATTTGATAAGTTCTTACTTTTAGCTCTTACAACCAAAAAAATTGCATTGCTGTAAACTGCATCTTCTGTTGCTCCTTTAAATAGTACATGGCAGGAATAAAATCCCTCATCCTTTTTCTTTGTTTTCTTGATTGTAAGGGATGGATATTCTGGATGTGAACCATGATAGCGTCCTTTTTTATGTATTTCGATAGGTGTTCCTAATGATTTACTGTCAGGAGATTCTTTTCTGTACCACTTAATATCTGAGATATCTCGTTTATCTTCTAAATTGACTTTTAATATTGCAGTGTCTCCAAGATAAACTTCACAGCTGTCCTCAAGGTACACTGGAAAATTAATCAGCAAGGATCCTATATTAATCTTCACCGTCTTAAAATTTTGAGTCTTCCTTAAACTTCCATTTATTTAATCAATTTGTTTTTAATGTTTTAAAAAACCTTTAAAAATTCTGCTTGACAACCGATCAGACAATAGTTTTTTATGTTGACTAAAGCCAATATTTAAAGTAAATAATTTTTTAAAAGATGCTCAATAGGTAGTAGATTGTCTTTCAAATTACAACTGTGGTATAAGGATCTTAATGATAATGTAAGGATAAATTAATGGGTTTCTAGGAGCTAAATTGACAGTCATTATCCTTACAATGGCTTCCATCTTAATGTATAAATAAATTAGGTGGAGTAATGGGGAGATAATTTTGACAAAAAAGAATCTTGATAACTTTGTTTGCAGTGGTACAATAATAAAATGAGATTTTTCAATTGCAATCAAAAACATAGCCATTTTCTAGTGAGGATGGAGTTACATTATGTCTCAAAGAATACATTGTTGCAAAATCTGTAGTTAAAACATAGGAAAAAAGTTTAAAGTTAAAACAAAAGTTTATTTTTTCAACACAATTATTCAAATTGAACAAATAATTGATCGATTTAATGTAAACAAATACCTTTAGATGCAACAGGGCTCATCTGCAAAAAGTCTTCATCTTTTGCAATTGTAAGACTGCCACTGCTGCCCTCTTTAAACATTAAAAAAAAATCAATGATATTTTATTCATCAGTATGAACAATTATCCTAATACATGTATCTTTTGTATAAAATCAACCATAAAAACTCTTTTTCTTCAAATTAAGGTGGTACCTAACACTTTAACTAAAATTAATTTGGCTCATTTAATTTTCTTAAAATTTTGACAAAGTATTTACTTTGACCCTTTGACAAAAATATAAAAATTTCAAAAAATTTGAACCAACTGTTTAATCAGAAAAATTACACTGGTTATATAGCAGTTTGACAAACACTTATTTTGATCATTGAGAAGCTTAATATTCCCTTATGAACACATTGTCATTAAAACGTTCTGCTGATTTTACAGAGTTATCTCCCTGTAGTGTTAGGTACCACCTTAAGCATATTATTATTACTTCAAGCTGAAAATTTTTAACCATTCTATGTTCATGCTATTTCTTAATTAATTCATTAAATCATTTTTACACTCATTTGAGTATACAGACAGATTCACAGAAAGACAAATGAACAAACAAAGAAACTCACAGACTCCTCCAATCCTTAAGCTGCTAGAAAGTGGATTGTAGAATAATCTTCTTTTCTGATTTTAGCATATAATAAACAAAATTTCCTATACACTGTCAACTGGATTTAGAGATATCCTTGTATATTGGACTATGTGTCTAGAGTTGTAATAAAATGTTAGTAATTTTATACAAAAAACTTTCAATACATCAATATGTGTCACTGCTCCTCTACCATAAGTCTTTAATTTATAAAAATAAAATGTTTACCTTTTGTCCTGTAGACAACTGTATTTCTATCACCAACAAAAAAGTTTTCAGTATCAACAGCATAGTTAGTATTTCCCTCTGAAAAGGAATAGAAATTACAGATTTTTATACAAGATTATTTTTTTTTTCGAAATAGTTCTCATGAACTTATAAATATAATTTCCATGTGCATTCAAAATGTATTTAGCAAATATGGATTAAAAGGTTATAACAAATCCTATCTGAAACAACAAAGAAATGTAGCAAACAACTTCTATTGGTTTACATGTATATATATTTGTGTTTGGTTTCAACTGCTTTATTGAATAAATTTCAAGATTGTTATAGTTCAATCAACAAAGATTGATATGACTCGTTTTACATCATAATCATACTGATAAAGGATATCTGTTATCCAAAATATTGAACATTTGATTATTTGATTATTTGAGGTGATGCTGTACCCTTTTAGACTTGTTTATATATATTTATATATACATAGAAGTCCTAATATGTTGGTGTACACACTATACTTATATATAACAATAAATATATCAAACACAATTTATAATTGCTGATCGCCCACGAGACTAGAAGGACACCGGATTTTATTATAATCTATCATAACAAACATAATATTTTGCAATAATATATATATACATATAAACAATGCTTTCAATACAAAACGAAAACATTGACTCCGTCATAAACGAACCCGCCGGCCAGGAAAAACCAACAACCAAGTTACCTTAGTCGATATGGAAACCTGTGTCCAAACCCTAATGCTCGGAAGATCGTCTCGAGAGGTGTACTTGGACAATACTGAAAATTAGCTTATTTTTACATAAACAAAATATCATCAAAATGTGTAATAGCAAACAAAAATACCAATATATAGTACAAAAAACAAGAAAAAATCAAACAATAATGAACCAACATTAAATCTGAACTTGACCAGTTCGAAGTTGGCGAGAGAATGGTCTGATAGGGAAATTAACCCGCCAAAAAATGACCATTCACGTGATACTACAATTAATATCACGTGTCCATACATATATTGAAAGAACCGTTAGTACAATAATTTTCCTCTATACTTCGAAAACGCGGAAAATTATAAATATCTTGGTCACTTTGGTATCATTTGTTTATCTCTTTTTTTAAGTAAGTTAGACATTTTAAAGTCATAAGAAACGAGTGACTGGTGAAAAATAATGTTCTTCCAATTCTTGAACCAATGCATACAAACATCATAAACTTAGTCTTCTGTGCTCGAATTTATCCTTTTTTTTCGTGTAAATTTCGTAAAAACGTCAATTTTTTTTCAATCTGTTAGTGTTGTTGTGAAAATATGGCAGGTAATTAAAGTTCGTGTTTCGAAGCCAAAGTTTAACGATTGTCACCTGTTTGTCAACAATTGACGAAAAATAAACAAAACAGCATGGAAATTGAGCACCTGTTTAACATGTAAATTCAGATAATACATTTTTTTTTGTAGTTTATTTAAAGGACATCCATGCATATTGTGATCACCAGATTTTTACGAGATTGGTTACACTGAGGTCACTTTGCATACGGAAAATATGTCGAGGGAATTGTTTCCTGGAAGGAAGCGATTCAAATACAGTAAACTTCTTCTAATATGAATAGATTAAAGAATTTTCTTCAGAAAAAAGTATATGTATATAAGTTTTATAATGAAAACTATCCATTGAGTTATAAAAAACATATGCATTATTTTTTTTGATTTGAGGTTTCTTATGACTTTAAAAGACAACCTGTTTTGGATATACATCTTGTGTTACTAATATGATATAGGATCCTTAAGAAAAAAAAGTTGTAGGTCATTAAGTACAGTAATGCGCCATAATTTGGGATGGGACAGCTTTATCAACAGAGGCACAATTGCAAAAATTACTTACATGGTTGAGAAATTTGAAAACTGATTTTTTTATAGTCAAAAGTTTGTTGTAAATGAAATAAAAATAATAAATATAAAAACTAAAATAATTCATACCCAATACATTCAGGTATACATATGTAGTGCTTTTCTCTTCAAGATGTTCTGCTCTACATGGTAATGTGTATTTCAATTTATATGTTATTTTACAGCGATAAAATGCCTTGTCCTTGTCACTGACATCCTTTATCAACAAAGATGGGTGAAGTGGAAGTTTTGATCCTCCATATTTACTCTCAGTTTCAGTCAGACTGACTTCTTCTTCATCTGCAGTTTCCTCATTTTTAAATTTGACCCACTTTAAATCTGTCACTTCATATAATATAGTATCATCCTTAAATGTACACCTAATACTGCAGGTAGATCCTTTTTGGGCATGAATTATACTTTTGTGAACTTCAATCAATGGAGTCTCTATCAAAAGACATTAAATATTCACATTAAAACTTTAATCATAAAACACAAAAGACATAATTAAAAAGACACTAAGATGTTATCTAAGCAAATAAGGCACCAATGTATCTATTTAAAGATTCAGAGAAAAAAACAATCTAAACTATACAAAGGTAGAGTAATAAACTATTTTTATCATTTCATTTCATTGATTTAGGTCGTGTTGACGATGCAAGCCAGCTTCATGTTTAACCCCGCCACTTTCTGTATGTATGTGCCTGTCCAAAGTCAGTAGTTGTTGATTGTTTATGTGTTACATATTTGTTTTTGTTTTTTCATTTTTATGCCCCACCTACGATAGTAGAGGGGCATTATGTTTTCTGGTCTGTGCGTCCGTTCGTCCGTTCGTCCGTCCGTCTGTCTGTCCGTTCGTCCGTCTGTCCCGCTCCAGGTTAAAGTTTTTGGTCAAGGTAGTTTTTGATGAAGTTGAAGTCCAATCGATTTCAAACTTAGTACACATGTTCCCTATGATATGATCTTTCTAATTTTAATGCCAAATTAGAGTTTTTACCCCAATTTCACGGTCCACTGAACATGGAAAATGATAGTGCGAGTGGGGCATTCGTGTACTGAGGACACATTCTTGTTTGTATATAAATTAGGCCGGTAGTTTTCTCATTTGAATTGTTTTACATTGTCATTTCGAGGCATTTTATAGCTGACTATGCAGTATGGGCTGACTATGCAGTATGCTCATTGTTGAAGGCAATACAGTGACCTATAGTTGTTAATTTCTGTGTAATTTGGTCTCATGTAGAGAGTTGTCTCCTTGGCAATCATACTGCATCTTCTTTTAAATATTCATCTTTCTTTACAGTAATTGCAAAATCTTGAACTGAGAGTTACTGCTCAATAATGATACCAGTGCAATAAGATGGAGATGAATGCATACACACATGACATACATATTTTCATTTAAAATAGGTTATATTTCATCGAACTATTTTACGAAAGTAATCGAAATGTAATCGAAAAGTAATTGATGATTACATCATAATTTTTGCTGCAATTGATTAAATTACGATTACATGCAATGGAAAATGTCTTTGATTACAGATTACTGTCGATTACTGAAAAAAATGTAATCAATTACAATCGATTACAATTACCCTATCCCTGGTATACAGACTTTTTCAGTTTTCTCTGTGTGTCTGGTGCATGTTGGTTTATACCATGATACATGATAAAGGCAAACTAAAGTTAAAGAACTTTAGCTAAAAATTTACCATTTTTTCCATTTGTAAAGCAGCATGATAGCTCTAGAACCATTAAAGTGACATCAACAAAAAACAAACTTGATCTGTATTTTGTGGTAATAAGAATTGTGTATAAGTTAAATAACATTAAGTTTAGGCAAACTAAAGGTAGAGAATGGAAACTTGTAAAAGAGCATAACTGTAGAAAGTTTGAAGTTACACCACCAAAATTCAAACTTAATCTGTGTTTTGTGAAAATAAGCATTGTTTAAGTTAAATAACATTTGGTTGAGTAAAAATAAAGTTAAACAACAGAAACAAACAAGAATGTGTCCCCAGTACATGGATGCCCCATCCGCACTTTCATTTCTATGTTCAGTGGACCATGAAATTTGGGGAAAAATCTCTAATGTGGCATTAAAATTAGAAAGATCATATCATAGGGAACATGTATACTAAGTTTCAAGTTGATTGGACTTCAACTTCATCAAAAACTACCTCAACCAAAAACTATACCCTACAACTCGCACTATCATTTTCTATATTCAGTGGACCGTGAGATTGGGGTAAAAAAATCTAATTTGGCATTTAAATTAAAAAGATCATATCATAGGGAACATGTGTACCAAGATTCAAGTTGATTGCATTTCAAGTATATTAAAAACTACCTTGACCTTAAACTTTAACCTGATGCCGGACAGACAGACGGACAAATGGACCAACGGACACACAGACCATTAAACACAATCGTTGGTGTGGCACAAAAAAATCAGAGTTAGATATTTCTAAGTTTGATAGTTTTAGAAATCAAGATTATACTGTTGTGCCAAACTAGTAAAAAGTTATCAAGGCAATAAAAAGAGTTTCCCAAATAGGTACGTTTATTATTATTTATTTAACCTGAAGCCACTACGGCAGGGGCATAAAAATCTTTCCTTAATCATAATAGAGAATTTTATGCCACAAGTAATTATAGTTTGCGTTATCCAAATAGAACAATTAATTGTTAACTTAATAAATATAGGTCTTTAAGAAAAATATTTAGTTAGTCTTGATGTCAGGTCATTATAACTAAGTGTAGCAAATAATAGACATATTTTATGAAAAATACGGCTTAAATAGTACTAAACAAGACATTGAACAAAGCAATTTTTATGCCCCACCTATGATATTTATTCAATTAAAGATTTTTTTGCTGTTGTGCAATACACTGTGCTGTTGCCCAATACTTAGTAAATCTGTTGTCAGACTATAAACAAACAAAGTTTCATAAGAATTACTGAAAGCATTTTTGAGTAGTTGTCTGAAAACTGGGTAATCCCCCCTTTTTTAATGAATAAAACCCCATAACTCAGAAATGTAAAAACTAAAATTTATAAAATTCTTCAGGGAGCTTACATCAATAGATATAAACAATTCACCAAAAATTTCATGAGAACTGCTGTAATCATTTTTGAGTTATTGTCAGAAAACTTGAAATTCACCCCTTTTTGTCAGGCCTTCGACTTAAGGTGGCTAGGGAGTCTTAATTAAAATTGATAGAATTTTTTGATAACTTGTCAAAATGAAGTTTTTATCGTGCTTTTTTCAAAGATATATTAAACAGTATGGGTCACCGGACTTTATTTCACGCTACAGGTTGTGCAAAATTGTCAGATTTTGTATAGATTATGCATGGAAAATCAAATTTTGTGTGATAAAAAGAAAACGTTCTATCAGAACTTTAAGATAAAATGTGAGAGTATATTACATGTGTTCAGATAAGTAAAAGAAAAAATTAGGTCACTGAACTTGTTTTCTTGCTACATGGGTGAATTCATAACACTTTCTATTATAAAAATTACTTTTATTTGAGTTATCTCCCCTTATTTGGCAAAGTTGAAAAAAATCTAATCAAACACAAACAAGGTGTTTTTGAGAAATTACAGATGGCACCTAAACAAATATGTATACTAGTTCAGCGATAATGGACGTCATTCTAAACTCCAAATTATACACAAGAAACTAAAACGAAAAATAATACAAGACTAACAAAGCCCAGAGGCTCCTGACTTGGGACAGGCGTAAAAATGCAGCGGGGTTAAACATGTTTATGAGATCTCCACCCTCCCTCAAACCTCTAGCCAATGTAGAAAATAAAACGCATAACAATATGCATTAAAAGTCAGTCTTGTTTATGTTCATAAGATAGTATCCAGAAGTAAATTTTGTAAAAATAAAATTCCATTTTTTCAGTATTTTATTTATAAATGGACTTATTTTTTCTTCCATTTAACATTACATACAGTCTGCAGTTAAAGTTTTTAAAACATTATAAGATTCATAAACTATCTTGGATTTTTACCCAACTTGTACAGAAGCTTCTTACAATCAAAAGAGAGTATACAGAGGAATATTTTTTTTTATTGATTTTTTTCTTCATTTTTGTTGAGTGTGCGATTAACAGCAAAAGTAGGCGAGAAACTGGGTTCCGCGGAACCCTTACAAATTTTTTTAATGAATAAAACCCCATAACTCAAAAATGTAAAATCTAAATTTTATAAAATTCTAAAGGCAGCTTACATCAATGGTCATAAACAATTCACTCAGGTTGTACTTAATGCACCCTCCGCTTTACATTGAACAAAACAATATTTTTAATCTGATTTAAACTTACTTTTCAAAGCTCGATAAACCATGATAACTGCATATGTAGCTCCACATATAGCTAAACCAATGGTGATTGCAACCATAACAATTATAACTGTTTTATCACGACTAGTTCCTTGATCAACTGAAAAAAAGTTAAACTAAAGTCTAATAATATCCACTAGAATCAATGCAAATTTAAGAAATGATCTACGGCTGTCATGAATTATTTCGATTCTAACAGGACAAATTCGATAATTTTGATAACCATTAAAGCCCTATACATGCGATACTGTTTTGGCTGTTCCATTTTATCCAATTTTGATAATATTAGTAATATTATATAGTTCAATGTTTATTTTTTTAATCGTATTTTTCACTTATATATTTTCTTCCAATGTAGTTTTATTCATTCTGAGGCATACAAGATGCCTTAAAACGCCCGGTATTTACATTTGATTTTTTGTTTACGGAAACATATTTGTGAAGTCACCTTGTTTCGTTGCCAAGCCAAGAAAACATCATCATTTCGCAGAATTTTTGTTTTATGAAATTTTACCATGAAAAATAAATTGAAATAGACTGATTTGGTTTTTTTTTGCTGTAGAATAGAGATAAATATATTGTATCTGAATCTTGGCCTTCGTAAACTTGGGATTTTGATGTCGAAAATTGAGAACATCTGGCAGTATAAATAAGTTGGTCGTAATGCGAAAAGCCATTTATGTGTACTACTGGATTTGCACTAAAGGTAGATATATTGTGATTATACTGGTTGACGATAATAGGTAATCATATTAGAATAAAGGGCTGCGCTTTAGCGCATGATACGCCCATTGTTTGAAAGACAACGGGCGTATAAAAATGGCAAAAAAGACTACAATGACAATGAGAAGCAGCAAGAAGATAACAGGGAAAGTGAAGATGGTGAAAGTGACTCTACTGAAAGTTATGATCTAAATGAGGAAGTAGGTGATGAAAGTAAGGATTTCATTGATGATGAAGATAAAGATTTCATTGATGATGAGGAGGCCTCTTCTGAGAATGAAAATGAGGATTTTTCTGATGATGAGGACAGTGATTAAAGTGAAGAAGACACTGATGATTAAACCTAGTTCAGCTTTTCAATATTTAGCATAAAAAACAAATATCATTAACATTGGCATATAACATAGAAGTCTTCAATGCAATATAAGGAAAGTGATATATGATTATGGGTTTTAGTAATTCTATGGCTGATTTCCAAATTTTTATAGTAGTTTGAAATAAGGTAATTTTCTTGGGGTATATTGCTCATAGTTAGATTCTGTTGAACACAGTAAGGAATCCATACTAAATTATACAAAGATGTATGCAAAAGTTGTTCAAATGGTGCTTAATATGGTGGATAATGATTATTACCTTTTTATTGTTTAGAATGTTCACAAGATGATCATATTGATAAATGTTTAGGAGACTTGATTTCCTTATTTTTTTCATAAAATGATACCCTTTAACATTTAAGGAATATTTAGTCACATGTTAGGATTTTCATGTTGTCACTTGTTCACTTATTATGTGCTATTGTAGACTAGTTATGTTTTATAACATTTTTTATTGCGCTCAACCCTTCCATCGAAACCGAACTCTATAAAAAAGCTGCAATGCTAAGGTATCATTTGTGATTTCAATTGCAACCAATTTTAACAAGAGTAAAACATCCTATATGCAAAAACAGTATTTGATTTTTATCCATAGCTTAGATAGTAAAAATGTTATCATAAAATGATATATGCCTTAGGGAACAGTTAGTATCTCAGGGACTGCTTATGTGCTTTCATCCTTGCAACCATTCAATAATAGTACAAACGTATGACATTCATGGAACCTATTTTTTACAAGTAATTTAATGTTTTAAATTGAACTAAAGATTTTACAAATTTTATGTTTTCATCAGATTTTATTAAGTATTATTTGTTACATCAATAGATATAAACAATTCACCAAAGTTTCATGGACTTTGGTGAAAGACTTTTTAAGTTATTGTCCGAAGTGTTAAAAATCCCCCTTTTTTTTATGAATAAAGCCCCATAAATCCCAAACTTAAAATCTGAAATTTATAAAAATTGAAAGGGAGCTTACATCAATAGATATAAACAATTCACCAAGTTTCATGGACATTGGTGAAAGCCTTTTTGAGTTATTGTCCGAAGTGTTAAAAATCCCCCTTTTTTTATGAATAAAGCCCCATTAATCCAAAACTTAAAATCTGAAATTTATAAAAATTGAAAGGGAGCTTACATCAATAGATATAAACAATTCACCAAGTTTCATGGACATTGGTGAAAGCCTTTTTGAGTTACTGTCCGAAGTGTTAAAAATCCCCCTTTTTTTATGAATAAAGCCCCATTAATCCAAAACTTAAAATCTGAAATTTATAAAAATTGAAAGGGAGCTTACATCAATAGATGTAAACAATTCACTTAAGTTTCATGGAAATTGGTGAAAGTGTTTTTGAGTTATTGTCCGAAGTGTTGACGACGGACGGACGGACAACGGTATACCATAATACATCCTGTCTAAAAGATGGGCGTATAAAAAGTGATAAAGGGGGGGGTTACTGACCATCTTTTTGGATATTACTGTGCCAACAGCACTTGCCAAATCATACCCTGTTCTAACCAGAAAACATTGAAATACATACCCTGTTCTAAACAGCAATATCGAAAAACATACCATGTTCTAGACATACTCAGAAAATGTATACCCTGTCCTAGACCGTATAAAATAGATGCTGCTCCAGACCAGAGTTCTAGACTCTATCTCAGACTACGCGAATGAATTTTATTTTTACAGGACATTCGGTCTGGTAAGCATCCTAGCTTATTATTGTCCGACGGTCCGACGTATTTCGTGTAGTCTGCTATCTTAGAGAGTTAAATAAGCAATCCTGCTCTAACCAAATACTTTGTTTTAAAAAATGACCCTGTTCTCACCAGCAGGGCATGAAAAAGCGACTCTGTTCTAACCAGCAGACATGAAAAGGGACCCTGTTCTAACCAGCAGGGTATGAAAAAACACCCCTATTTTGCAGCACACTCATACCAGTAAAATATAGAAATGACCCCCCAGGGATTGGGGGTATCAACAAATATTCTACCAGATCCTAAAAGCACATACACATTACAAGCAATGATGGCAAGGTCTTATATATGAAGTAAATCTGTTCAGTATTATTGGAAAATAAATGTGTGACAAATTTTTATGTGCATTCAATATATTGAAAAATTCAAGGTATCAACAACAAGGATGTAAGTGTCTGACAGATAGATAGTGTTCATTTGTGTCAACCTACTGACCAAATAGGAAACTATTTTGTTCAGTGGTACATGAGAAAAGTGAGACAAAATTAATATTTGAACAAATGACCAGACAGACAAGATGATTGTCATATAGCCATCTCACCTAGATTTAATATTTTCTTACACATTTTGGAAATAGTTTTTTGTCTTCTTATTTTGTCAATATATTCTTATTTTCAATGTTTTGACAATAGCTTATACATGCATTTGTTTGATAACCAAGTTCAAAATTTCTACTGCATTTCCAACCAACCACTCGGAATATCAAATTAAATGCATATCTAAAAACCCTATACATACAGTGTTCTCCCCAGGCTGTTTTAGCGTCGCGGTACCGCGACGCTATATTTTTTCACCGTGATGCTATAAAATTCCCGCGACGCTATATTAATTTGAAGATGCTATTTTACTTGTCCTCAATTTTGAACTTTCATCTATTATCGATTATGATCATAAAAATTATATCACCTTTAATTGTAATCCCTTTAAGTCGGACACTAAAGGCAATTAAGAGATTAAATATCTAGGTGTTAATTGCCCTCAGGGTGATAACTGATTGGATGCGAATATCCCAAGCTGACACTTGAGACATGACTAATACCACGTGTCTGTAATAACCAATTTCGACATGGAAAAATGAAATCACAAAACAATTCGAAATCTACGTTTTGTATTACGAAACTTCAAAGATTGAAACGATTTATGTGCAACTCTCCAAAAATTACTTTCTTTCTCTTCCAGTAATACGAGAGCGAGAATTTTGGTTTTGAGCTAAAATAAGTTTAATACTTCTTTTATTAAAAAGTTATCATAATTGGCTTAAGTTTATGTTTAATCCATTTAATGCATTAAAAGCGTCTTATTCATTCACAATCTCTTGTCAAACAATGTTTATTCTCGGACTTATTTTCGTAAATTTTTCTACGGCCGCCATTGCACATCTTTGTGTAATCTACGGATCGGAACCGGACCAGATATGACAAAAATCCGCATTTTCACGATAATGACAACAGATGGGACAGTAGACAGAAAAAATATACCAAGAGAGAAAACTACGCTTTAACTGACTATTTGTTAGATAACTTTGTTAAAAATACATATCATTTTAATGTAAAAATAAGAAACAACTGGAACTAATTCATCAAGTGCCATCAAACAAAGAATTTCATAAACATGATAAAAAAAAGTTTTTAAATTGATTTTTTTTGGTGCTACTTTTGATACTTTATCTTTACTTGATATACTATAAAAAATAGTTAATTTTGTGTACTAGATATTTAGTTTTGTATATATACAGGTTGATCTATAATGAACCATTCATTCATTTGACTTATTGTTGGGTAACTGAAACCACATATTTATTTTTATTTGGCACAAGAGGAAAAAAATAATTCTGTAACTATAAATGAATAAAGAAAACATAAACTGAAACAACTGTTTTTGTGGTTATAGTTTAATTGTATTCTCAGTTATAATTTGAACAATATAAACTAAAACATATTAAAGAAATAGAGCATCAACGCGACGCGACAAACGAAATTAAAAAAAATACAGATATTTTTATTTACGCAAAATGTGATGCTATCCAAAATTTCTGGGGAGAACACTGACATATGACAGATATATACATTACCTGTCTTCTTCATATCATTCGTTGTTACTAAAATAGGGACTTTAGTATGTGTTTGCACTGGAACCTGACTAGGAAGCTGTGATGTTATATTGAAGCTTAATCTGAAATAGAAATTATTGTACAGGTACCGGTAATTAGACAATATTTCACATGAGCCAAACACACTAAATATATTTGAATATATTTTTAACTTTTTTATCAAGCAAGTTTTACTCTTATATCAACAGATCCTAAGGACTTATTTGTAGATCTGGTTTATGGTCATTTTGGCAGGTTTATATTATTACTATTTAAATAAAATAACAAGAGTTGATATCAAGCGATATCACATTTTCAAAAGTGGTAAAACCTATTTTTCTTATGGTCAACACTCTCAATGTGTTCAATGAAAAATTCCACAAAATATTGATCTACTCTAGATCTGTTGCACATTCAGTATGACGTCATGTCTTTTTCCAGTGTCAAACTTCAACATCAAACATTTTTGAGATTTTTTGTAACCTTCAGAATGTTATAAAATGTGACAAAAAGAAGATTGTCAGGTGAAATATGTGAGTGCTTTGTATATTATTTAAAAAATCACTATGTCGGTTGCCATGGACAAAATGTTTATCGTCTTAACATGTCTATATGTAGCCCTCCAGAAGTCATTTTGGTTGTTTTTGTTTTTCACCCCATAAATTTAGTATTTTGGGAAATAAGTAAGTTCACAATATATATTTCTAACATCAATATATTTGGACTCCATATCCACAACTATTGAATAAAACTGACTCACGTTGTACTCTGGACAATGTCTTCACAAGCTAGCGCCATCTCAGGTCTATATTGTCCATCTGGACAAGCATCAACACATTCATACACTTCAAAAAGAGAAACAAACACTTTAGAATTAAATTTTTCATCAAATATTTTGATAATACAATTTAATATTCACAGTGGTCATGCATTCACATCATTTTAACAACTTACATGACTTAAGAAGGTAAAAATATATGACTACCAAAAATAAGGGCTACTCAAGCAAAAATATTTAAGGCCAAATTTCGGAAGTTACTTTGAAAAATCATTGTCCTTAACCATATACAACTTTGAAATATAACTATGAGTCATTGAACTGATAAAAGCCTTCATCCTGTATACACTTTTTTGGAATGATCAAGATTATAAATGTACTATAAGCTCTGCTATGTAAGCCTTGAAAGAAAGAAATGATTGTTTAAGAATTATAAGGATTAACCATATTGCAAAGACTTTATTAAATCCTAATAAATATTTATATTTTCAAATCATCTAACATCATGTACATCAATACAAAAAAAACGTACTCATATTCAGTTCTTGAGGTTTAGCTCCGTTTGGTTCTTCACACTTTTGTCTAAGGTGACAATTGTTGTGTTGTTCTTTGAAGCAAAATTCTCCAGCAGCCAAAGGTAGTTCAGGTACATACATATTTATATAATCACAGTAACAAGTTGCATCCATTGTTGTGCTTCCATCTGAACAGACTTTCAATCCCTCCATGTTAGTACATTTCGATTTTTTGTTGTTACAATGTTCAACCCCATTTTCTCTATACTTATTGGATTCAAATGAAACGGGCATAAAATAATCACTTTCACATTCAATTTCTTGCAGATCTTGTTTATTTAAATTGTATCTTGGCATATGACCTGAAATTGATTTATACATTATTAATAAAAAAAATCAAAGGTGCATGCGCAAAAATTTACTTATTTTAGAGTGTATATTTTCTGTCTTGGTGGCTTTCTGGCTGTCTTTTATCCTTATATCATATATAATTCTTTTTATGTACATCCAAAAAATTTATCTGCCCTTGTAATGATTTAATTTTAGTTTTTAAAACTACTTTCAACACCTCAAATGTGAAAAATTTAAGATATCTGAATTAAAGGGAAGCAATGTTGTTATTCCTGGTGGACATAAAGTTACCATATACTATTCAATACCAGTAAAATCTTGTCAATCATTGTGAAATATTTTAGTATGCTTACTTTCAATCCCTAAAAAAATAACTTTATCTTATATTTCAAGCAGTGCATGCTCTTTGAAAAAAAAAAAGAAATATGACAGTTGCTTGGTGAAATATAAAAGGTTTGAAAAAGAAAACTCAAATAGTGATCATTTAAATGTACCATTACTGAAAATTTTCAGCACTTTTGAGATGAAAACTCCCAAGATATTAATACATGTTGAAAAAATAAAACATTGTGTGAAGTTCATCCTTATCTTTGTATGCTTTTTGTATCTTCATCATGTTTGTGAGTTTCATAAGTGAATTACTAAATCTTAAGTTGTCAACATTGTTTTATAGTATGTTGTCTTTTCGTCTTTTTGCATTTAGACATGGTCTTATCTGCTTTAATAGTCTAATGGTTTTTGATTGCCCCTTGGTTGCTACACTTGGTTGTTACCTTTGGTTGTTACCTTTGGTTTTACCTTTGGTTGTTACCTTTGGTTGTTACCTTTGGTTGTTACCTTTGGTTTTACCTTTGGTTGTTACCTTTGGTTTTACCTTTGGTTTTACCTTTGGTTGTTACCTTTGGTTGTTAGCATTGGTTGTTACCTTTGGTTGTTACCTTTGGTTGTTACCTTTGGTTTTACCTTTGGTTGTTACCTTTGGTTGTTACCTTTGGTTTTACCTTTGGTTGTTACCTTTGGTTGTTACATTTGGTTGTTCTCCTTGGATGTTACCCTTGGTTGTAATGTAGTACAAAAGCTTACACTCTGATCATAAAAATATTCATTAATTCTTACCTGTTGATATAGTTTCAGGTTTCATGCAACATTCAATGGTATAATTTGGATCTTGTTTTCCAAGTTCTGTGATAAGACAATGGTAGTTTGAGTGGTCTCTACAAAATTCTTTTGACTTAATATGCCATTGATAAGAAGACTGTGGACAGCGAGGAACTGGAACAGGAGTGTGTAGACATCTACTACCCTCAGATACTCCCAAAAGAGTAAGAAACATCAACACCTATAAAAAAAAAAATACATAATAAACTAGATGACCAAAATGATGGTAAATAACTGTGAAAATTGTATCTATTCTGATTCAAAGAATAATGTTGTAGAATTTGTGCTAACAAATCATTGCAAATAACAGATTAAACTACTGTATTTGGGCATGTATAGTCCGTACTTTTTTTCCTTAAATATGTAGTTTGTACAAGGGGTGCGGACTATACACAGATTTGAGTTATTTAAAAGAAAAGAATGTCAACACTGGAAGTGAAACAAGGCAGCCACAGTGAAGATCTCTTTCTTTGACTGATTCTTCGAGAAAAGAATTTGTAAGGGTTCTGCTGATCCCAGTGTCTCGCCTACTTTTGCTGTTAATCCCAGGCTCAACAAAAATGAGGGAAAAATCAATAAAAATATTCCTCTTGATACTATATTTTGATTGTAAGAAGCTTCTGTCCAAGTTTAGTAAAAATACAGGATAGTTTATGAATTTAATAACTAATTTAACCAGGTGCTCCGCAGGGCACAGCTTTATACAACCGCAGTCGAACCCTGAACAGTTGGGGCAAGTATGGACACAACATTCAAGCTTGATACAGCTCTGAATTTGGATTTGACATAATATGAGTTTCCGACACAAAACAAGTGTCAAGATCTTACAAATCTATTGCGCAAAATTGTGCACTTAAAGATTTCTTCTTTTAACTTTTCAAAAATTTGGAATTTGAGAAATTTGAAGAAAAAAAATGAAAACTACTAACCCCCCCCCCCCCCCTCCCCTCCCCCCTTTTCTGCAATTAGTCTAAAACTTGACATTGCTTTATACATAATAAAACAGAAGTGTAAGGGAGGTAAATCTGAACATACCCAAATCGTATGTTAAATGTTTCAGAATTACCTCCCTTACACTGCTTTTAAATTGTCTTAATTAATTGTCCATTGATCAGAAATACCTAGTTTTTCCCCTTTTTTGCCCCTTATTGTGAAATATTTTGAGCCATCCACATCACCCCCCCCCCCACCCCCCAAGTCAAAACTAACTGTCCCTTCATGCTATGAACTTGTGGTTTAATTTCAGAGAGATTCATACACTTAAACATAAGTTATTGTTTGAAAACTACAAAAATGATTATTTTATATTTATACAAATACACAACTTTTTTGTCCTGAAAAAAGATAAATGCTGTTTTTGGCCCCTTTGGGTTCCCAATTCCTCAACCTTTGGGACCATAACCCATAAAATCAATCCCAAGCTTCCTTTTGTGGTTATAAACATTGTGTTAAAATTTTATTGATTTCTTTTTCCTTATTCAAAAGTCATTATCCGGAAACTATCCGTCTTCGGATGACGCTGAGGACGACGTGATACCAATATATGATCAAATATTTTTTAATTTTTGCAGTCGTATAAAAACTTGAACGGATAAACAGGTACAAAATTTTAACAAGTTTTCCTTCTAGATACTAACTTTAACCTCAAAGTGAATGGTTTTGTCTACTAAGTCCATTTACAAGTAAAATACAGAAAAAATGGAAATTTATTTTTACAAAATTTACTTCAGGATATTATATCTTATGATCATAAACAAGCTTCTGTCAAAGTTTGGTGGAAATTCAGGATAGTTTAAGAAAGTAATTAAAATTTCAAAAACCTTAACCACAGAGTGAACTTAACTACAATTTGAAGTGGCATTTAATAACTTTGTAATATTAATATGGCAACTATTTTATTCTTATTAAAGATGCTAAGGTTTGTTCCACCTTTCTGTCCTAGTTTCCTAACTACTTTCAAATTTGTCATAAAAACATGCCATACAGTTAACCATGGGTGGATTTGGTTACAAATCATGTTTTGGTCCCTTTTGACAATGTTTGAACACATAGCTCCTCAAGTTTTTTATTTTTAAACATATTTTGGTTTCATAGTTTTTTTTTGGTTTGAGCATTCCTGATGAAGGTCAATAAAAATACTGTTTTTATAGTTGTTAGTTTCTGTGTCATTTTGGTCTCTTGTGGACAGCTGTCTCATAAGCAATCATACCACATCTTCTTTTTTATATTTTGGCCACTTCAAATATAAATTGCTATATTCATTTTTATGTATTTTACCTACAGTACAAGATGTGCCATATTACCATTTACCAAAATTTGGTCCCAGTTAAAATGATTTCAGATACATTAAATAGATATGATGTTACTTTAAAACATCATACACAATACCATTATTTGGCAACAAAAAACTGCATGTTTCATACAATACACATTAACAATTTAATCCATTGTTTACCTTTAAGGCATTGTATGAATTTTTCTTCTCAGCCAGATTGAAACTCTTCATATTTCGTCTTCATTTTCTAGAAAATAAAATATTTTTTTATAAGTACATGTTTGTACAAACATAAGTAAGCGATATAATTACAACCAACAGTTTGAAAAAAAAAGACATGATGCCATTACCCTTGCATATAGATAAATTAATATTTGTATGGTTTTGGACCCATAAAATATTAACCCTTACCATGTGGTCATATGGCGTACCCAGATCACTGTTTATTGGCTCCAATGGCATTCCATACTTTTTGAAGTCCTGCTTTATGATACCTATTTTAAAATTTATGCATGTTCTTTCGAGCTGAGGCTATCCATATTCATGTTTCTCATGTAAAAATTGCATTTTGAGCACAAATACAGACTTGGAAAATTGAAATCGGCTGTAACTCGGTTTTCTGGAGGGGTAAGCTACACATCTGTGTCTTACACAGGAAATTCAGAAGCATAAAACTTGCAAAAAATAGTGCAAACCCATGGGCATATAACTACTGATCGTTATTATTATTGAAATATGCATAGGAAACGACCACTTCCGGTTTCAGGTCCATTTGAAGTCAAAAATTGGAAAATATCTTGAAATTCCATATTTTTGGTCCAAATTACCCTCTGTACTGTAGACTACTGAACTAATATCAGATTCACTCCCACCTAACAACTGCTAGGGTCAATTTGTTAACTAGGGTCCACACTACATGAAGGATACAGCTTGATACCTGTACCAGCATCCCTGGGTCTTTGGGGTCAAGAGAAAGGATGAAAAATCTTCAAAATTGACACTTTTTATACACTCTTTTTACACCTGATGACCAACTTTGGGGCAATATATATCTTCCCTGCTTTCCTTATCATGATTGAATACTTATGTTGAAAGTCTTTAATAGGCAGGGTTTACTACAAGTATCACATAAACTTAAAGCCATCAATGATCCATGAAAATGAGGTCAAGGTCAGACAAACATGTACACCTAACTTAACCATGTTAACTAAACATTGTCCAATGAACCCTGAAAAAGGGACAAGGTCACATGAAACCTGCAATACAGACATACATACTAAGCAACCAGTCCATAGACTTTATATATTTGACCTAATGCTTTAAGCATCTGAGAAATAGGAAAAACTACAAAAACTAAACAATGTTCATTGGACCCTGAAATTGAGGTCAAGGTCAGAAGAAACCTACCAGTGAGACATGTACACCTTTCAATCATTCCAATCACCATATGTATTTGACCTATTGTTTATAGTATCAGATATATGCACTTGACCTTGAAACACTTAACCTTGTTTACTGATCAATGAAATGAGGCCACGGTCAGATGAACCCATCCACTCATTCAGTCACTCACAGACATGAAGACCTTGCAGGGATTCTAAGTATACCAAACTTTTTTTTTATAATTCATAAAAAGTGAGTTTTTCACTTGCCAAAGAACTTACCACAAGACAGTTATTCCTTTAGACCAAAGTTCAAATATGTGAATATTTAATGATCACTTCATTTACTGCCTTCAATCATGAGCAAAATTTTACAGATTGTAATCCATATCATTTATACTATAACAATTAAAGAAAGAAAAAATAACAATTTCCCACAATCACAGCTGGATCTCAGGCTCCTGACTCTGAACAAGCCCTTTAAGAAAGTAAATATAATGAACAACACATAAATAGATGCAATAAAAAGGAGCAATGGATCCATATGGCCTTCTGACATTTGATAATAAAATTCCATGTACATGTACCATGATTAGGTGTACAAAAGAGTAATAAAGATAACAGCTTTTTTGGCAATTTTAACCAATGACTATTATGTTTTGGTATATCATGTATATTATTGCATCATGTCTATTTTTTCTATTTATAATACACAGAAAATCAGACCATTTATCTATGTATCAATAATAACAACAATGATATCATAAGCTCTTATATGTCTAATATTCATGATACTGATTGTATTGTATTAATAACACACATTTAATGACCTTTAAATCTATTTTTAAAATTATGAAATTGGTTTTTATTAATACAGTTAAATAAATCCCTTATTTCAAATGATTTAATATAGATCAATATAGTCACCTTTTGACACAGATATAGATATGTCTCATCTGTAATGACATTTTGAAAAGAAAACACAAATGTTGATATCAATTAAAATGGTAATACTCAAACATTTAAACTATGCAAAGCATCCACAGTCAATGAACCATGACTGTATATTTTACCATCAAATAATTTCCATGGAAATAAGATTTGCTAATACCATGGAAGTATTATATTGACAGGAACTCCAACGAAAAATTAACACATTCCCATCCCACTGATTTCTTTAAGAAAATAAAAGGTTCCGACTCAGTTTGTCAAGTACGTGATAACTCCTTTGTGGGGTATCTGCGATGCCGCCTTCGCCTGTTCTTTTAACTGAAGCTGTCTTATCACGTGATTTGATATCGATTGTCTTATCTACCTACCAATTTAAATTAACACGGAAACTCCTGTGGTTATTTGTGAATCGCCACACGAATAACAACACCTGTTTCCGTTCAATAAATGAAGAACAACGCTGAAAAGATCGAAAAAAATCGGTCCATATTTAACAGAATGACATAAGAAAATTAACTGCATTCGGAAAGAGGGCAAGCTTATTTTTAGTTTTGTTAAGTATGTTTTAATCATTGGAACTTGGAAATCGGGAAATATCCGATTATGAAAATTACATGATTCTGAAGTAGAGAGTTTGCAGAAAATAATGTGATGCGCTTGTAGTGTGCCAGATGGTGCCAGATAACTCAAATTTTAAGTTAAAGATTGTAAACTTTTATCGAGTGATACACAAATATTTATGGTTTTCTCTATCGTATCAAATATATTTTAAAGACTAAAAGAGGTTAATAATTACACGCATGTGATGACCTCTACATAGCAATATCAGGTTACGAGACATGCAGATGAATTGTTACACCTTTTATGATAATTCCAAAGTTGTAAACAACCTTAAACATTCAACCTAGTCCGAGATTACTCAATCTGACGTCTGACAGATTTATTTTTTACGGATGGCTTTTAATATTTCTGGATACATTTAAAGAACGATCACCATGATGGGCCCTAAGAAATTTAATTTTTTTTATCATGGAAACCAAATTAGAATTTATTTTATGTGTTTAAAAGCTTAACAGTTCTGAAACATCTTACACCGTATGCTAAGCAATTTATGTTTCTGTTTCTTGTTTAATTGCATGAAATATTTGCCATTGGACTTTCAGTAAACAATAAATCAAAATATATGATATTTTTTTCGGATCAAAGCTCTTTAACCCCGCCCCCCCGGCCAACTTTTGGATTAAATTTTTGTTGGAAATTCTTTCATTAAACACTTCATTAAAATATTTGTCAAAGTTAGCAGTAAAACGCGATAATAATCACTGATAAAAACTTTTCCGTTTACTTTACATGAGAATTTTATGATTTTCAAGCCTAACACGCATATATGTATATAACAGTTATGCGTGTTTAGCCAACGGCTCTCTCATGAATAAAAATCTTACTATTTTAAAATTGATTGCAACTTAAACTGAAATGTTTATGGCTTGTGAGTATTTTACTCTTTATTTTTTTTTTTTTTTTTTTATTATTTGGTGAAAACAGTCGCGGGGATTTCGTTTCTTTTCTTTTTATTTCAGTGTTTTTAAGCAGCAAAACCCATAAAAACTGACATATTTGTCATTCACATGGTCGGTAAATGTCATTCCCTTGACAATTAAGTACACATCCGGTTATTTCGGTATGTTCCGTAATTACGATCATTCACGAGGTTCCAAAAATTTGATCGGAACCCATGCATCCATAAGACATGTCGAGTTAATTAACAGATACTTAACGATTTTGCGGCATCGCACTATAAACGTTTGAAGTCCGTTTGTTGGAGTTCCTGTCAATATAATACTTCCATGCTAATACTAATACAACTGATTATGATATATATAATATTGAATAATAATATGTTATTCCGTTAAATAAACTTATCAAAACCTTCAACATGTAAACATTGCAAAACATCAAAAGCCAACATGGCCAATGAACCATGACTGAAGAATTTTGGAAGTGTTATTAAAATATAATGTGTTTTTGTTTTTTCAAAATAGATTGAAATTTATAAAAAGTAAGTAAATTGTGATTGTCCTTTATTACAATTTTACCAAATTATTGTTAGACACAAATAATCTCAATAGAAATGTGTGTATAACAACTGCATACAAAATATCATTGACTTGCAATGAGTGGTTTGATTGGGTATGAGACAGCTATTCCTTTAGAATGTTAGACCAAAGTAAATGTGAATATTTACTGGTCACTCTACCATCTTCAATCATGAGCAAAACCTTTACAAAACGTAATCAATAAAATAATTTATACTTCAACAATATTAGAAATTAGTTAAATGGCAAACATCAAATTAACATTTACCACCATGACCACAATCATTGGATTGCAGGCTCCTGACTTGGGACAAGCCATATATACATGATATATATGCATTTTAATAGAAGAGACAACACAAAAGAAACACAGAAATCAGACATTGGATTCATATGGCCTTCTGAAAGTTGTATTTAAAATTCCATGCATCATGTTAAGGTGTAAAAAGAGCAATAAAATTTCAGCTTTCAATTTTAGTCAAAGTCTTTATTATATAATTTTGGTATGCATTATGTCTTTTTCACTTCTTTTTTTTCTTCAAAATACACAGAAAATTATACCATTTCTCTATGTACCAATAAGAAATTACATGTACAAGAAACAACTTGCTGTACTCACTACCAATGATATCATAAGCTCTTAAATTAAGTCTAATATCTATCATCATGATCATTGTCTATGATATAGACAATAACTGTTTAGTGTCTTTAAATATCAGCTGTATTTGTACGAGGCTAGGAAACAAGGTGTATGCGAGCTTTTAGCGAGCTACTACACCTGTTTCGAGCCGAGTACAAATACAGCTGATATTTAAAGACACTAAACTGTTATTGTCTTTATCCTGCAATTTGTTCTGTATATTGTTTTGAAAGACACAAAAACTAACATATTTAGGATTTATTTTCGATTTGTAATCCCTTGAGGCTCGCGTAGTAATATCAAAATCACACATTACGCTGATGACGGGTTCGCAAAAAAGAATCTCGAATGGTCAACAATTATACATCGCTCAAGGTGAATAATTATCTATTTTAACATAACAACTAATTTCAACAGTAAAAACAAATAACAAAACATTGTCAAATTTGAAACAGAAGTGTACGAGATGTTCTACGCTTTAGACTTGACATTCACTAAACATGCATGCTGAAATTGACATTTTGATTTTGTAACACAATCATACACATTCAAGTTATCGTCATTGGAATGCAATTGGAATACACATTCTGAGGTCACACAGGTTCAAACAATACTCAGTCCGGCAGTGGGCGGAGCTTTAAAGCGATATCTGTATAGTATACAGATACAGCATAGCAATATCTGTAGGGCTGTATCTGTATAGTAGAACAGCCAATTGCAGGATAAAGTACTGTTATTGTATTACTAAAGTCATTGCCATTAACTCTATTTTTAAATTGATGAAATTACGGTTTTCATCATTTTATATGAATACATACTTCTTTTTTATATTATATGGATAAAAATATAATGACCTTTGGACACAGAGATATGTTTACAGTAGTACTATAAATATATTAACAACATCAGTCCATTGTATTTAACTCTATTTTAAAATTGTTGAAATGTGGGTTTTTATATATAAAAAAAAAGTTTACCTTTGGACACAGATATGTTTCCCCTTATAAATTATATAAATGTATTAATAGTATCAGTCTAATGTCTTCAATAGCTCTATATTTAAATTAATGAAATTTGGGTTTTTATATACCATGTAAACAATGGTAAAACAAATTATATATTTAATAAATGACTGCAATATTTTTTCTGTCTATGAAGAAATAACATCAGAAATATGGTCACACTAAATAACCTGTGTAGCAGGTAATTTAAAGTGTGCACCACATTTTTTATGTTATTTCGAATAGGCAGAAAAAATATTACAGTCATTTATTATAATTTAATTCTTAAATCCATTTTAAACGGAGTAAATCATGAAAAGACATTGATGACGTCACCGTCACATGACAAAAATATGCCTATGGGCTAATAAACAAAACAACATCAGCCAATCAGAAGACGTGTTACATCCAAAATAAAATTTTGTATATATATAAACACCTAAAAAGTGTACAAAACAACACCAATAACAGAAAAAAGGAAATTATAAATGTAATTGTTTATAATATTTCGGATAACAGATATCCTTCATCAGTATGATTGTGATGCTAAATGAATCATAACAGTCTACTTTGATTAAACTATAACAATCTTGAAATTTATACAATAAAAAAGTCGAACTGAACATCAGTTAAGATGCTTGCACTATTCTAAACATTTGTTAGACATGACATAGGTTATATGACTAATTACAACAGAGACTGCAAATATATGCTTCAAATAAAAATAATAATGTCCATTATGCACTATCCGTAATCAGTAGTTACATGCATGCGGGTTTGCACTATTTTTGCAAGTTTTACAACTTCCTGAGTAAGACACATAAGGGAAGCCCACCCCTCCAGAAAACCAAGTTTCATCTGATTTCAATTTTCCAAGTCCGTATTTGTGCTGCTCTAAATGCAATTTATATATGAGAAACATGACTATAGATTGCCTCAGGTTGACTGAATATGCATAACTTTCGAAAGAAATAAGTATCATAAAGCGGACTTCTAAAAGTATGGAACACATTTGGAGTCAAATAACAGTGGTCTGGGTACGCCTGTCATATGACGGGTACCTGTACCGCATGGTAAGGGTTCAAGAAAATGGGCAATACCACAAAATCACATAATTTCTGATAAGCTATACAAACATGAGTGTTTTGTAAATGGCAGTGTCTGTGTGACCCCAATCCTTGGACGAGTAGTAAAATTGGTATTCAAAGGATATGCGTCCCTGCATCTGGTTTTATAATAAAATGCCACCAGATCAAGAATGAAACATGAAAAAATACACAAAAATTATTGCAATTAGTGAATAAATTGATAAATACTCAGAAGTTTAATAAATATGTATTAAGTAAGTGAAATGTTTTTCTCAGTTAATAAATATTCCTAAAACAGAAGAGAGTGATTAAAATGTGGAGAAACATATAAAATGTATTATGAATTGGATCAATTTGTTCAAAATTACCAGTCAAATAACTACATACAATTGTATATTAAAAAAAATCTGAATCAAGTGTAGCTTTAGACAAAAGAACTGGAAGCAGAAAAATTAAAGAAAAAATAAAATTTAATAGACTCATTATTCTTGTATTCATATAGACAGAAAATCCGAACAAATTGGAGAGGGAAAAACAAAGGTATTTCTTTTTAACTTGTTTCAAGTTATAGTTTTAAATGGAATTTGCCACATTTTATTCCTTTAAGTCAAGTTTATTTTAGATATTCTTAAATTTTGGTTGTTTTGTATTTTACTAAAAAATAATTCTCATACTCAAGTTTCTTACATTTATATTATTAGCTTTTTTTCAAGTTTGTAGTAAAATTTTATTCTTTTGATGTGCATTCACATTTATCATAATTTCTAATTTTTATCATGTTTTCTTTTACAGGGACTGTACAGTTTTGTTCCTTCAGTGTGCATATGATTTGCAATGTTTATTATGTATTATTATCTAATAAATACAAATTAAAAATATCATTTGCCATTCTCTTCACTAAACATGCTAAATAATCACCAAATCCCCAAATTACTGATATAATTTTCAGTGCTCTAGCTAGAAATCAAAAGGGGCAGGGTGCCAGTGGAGTGCAGGGCACTTTTTATGATAAGAAAAGGCACTGCTCATTTTTTTGTCTACGTTTCTGTGTGTATCACGAGTTAACGAATCTCTTTTTATTTTTTACTGCATATATTGTTTTTTTTTTAAATTAATTTTTTATCTATATAGGAATTATAGCTTTTAATACATCATATGATCTGAAACTGAGAGCATTACTAATTTAACAATGTTTAGAACATGGATTGCTATAAGTATAATTATCAAGTAGAAATTGCAATATATATTTTTAATATGTTCAAAGACAGTTAATATCTTTAAGGTATCATTATTATGTTATTATATATTCAATTGGTAATTTATTCCTTTTTTTGATACTAGATAATATTTTTAGAACACAAATTTGTAATAAGCTAAAACAGGGGAAGTAACTCCAAAATCAATTTCCACCATGTTTGAGTTAATTAAAAACTGTGCTTGTCGCTAACAAGTTGAGATGGAAGGCATTTCTGTAAAGGCATAGTTTTATTTTGATGACTTAAATTCAATTCTAAAGTCATGAAAGTCTTCATTTATATACGCTCTTCCATTGTGACTTGGAGATCGAAAATGCCGACCCAAGCTAAACACACTCTTGACACATTCATCAAAAGTATGACAAAAAGATACATTGTCCTAATTAAATTACCTAGTTATTAACACCTTTGAAGTCTTTATCATTGTAATTGATTGTAATGACATGATTAACCTGGGGGCAATCACACAGGTGTCATATATGTAATTAACTTGGAGATCAGAAATCGATGAAACAAAATTTTACTAAAACGGCACAAGATAATTTTGGAAAAAGACGTCAGGGCAGAAGGGCGCGGATGAAGGCACCCAGGGCGCGGCTGAGGGCACCTAGGGCGCGGCGCCCTTCTATTTTGGGCTAGCGAGACCACTGATTTTCTATGTATATTTTACATTTTATTCCCAATCCGTTGACTTTTTAATAAACTGGGCTGCGGGGATGGGTAGGCTACTAATGCCAATTTGCCTACTCGTCAGGGTCACACAGACCTACACTGCTTTTGTAAATCACTTATTTTGACAGTAATTTCCAACTGATAAACACACCAGCCAAGGCACAAATCTAAGAGTAGCTGCAGCTTCTGGCAGCAACTTCAGAGCTGATTCCAACAAGTAAATAAACCATATACTCTTAAAAATCAGTTTAGATTTTGTGCAACCTCTCTGTTTCTTATACATGTTATATGTCATAATAAATTGCAATACATAAGTAAATTGATGAATAGTACATCTACATTCAATCATTGGTTCTGTGATAATGATTGCTACATGTTAATATAATTATTTGGACTAGAAGACTACAATCCTTGGTCAAGAACTACGTACCTGATCATACCTGTTGAAAAATATAGTAAGAAAAGGGCGTTTTACATCAAACTTTTTGTAGCATCACTGCTCAAAGTGTTTAAAGATGCATTATTTTCACCCAATGCTATGTGTCTTCGTGCACATTTTTGATAAGTTTGTCAATTCATACAATGGACGGCTTTTTTTACTGGGACTTTTTAAAATTCTACTTTCGTTTTTCAGTTTTTTCCAACATTTTTCCTATTCGGAACACCTCGGCACCAATTCTTCACGTTTTATCTGTCGATTCTTTCGCCACTTGACTTTCGCCACTTTGAATTTTTTCTGGTATTTTCCGTTTCTTTTTTTTTCTTTTTTTTTTTTTTTTTTTTTTTTGCGAAGACAAAAAAAAAGATATTGGTCCCAATAAACAGATATTTGAAGGAAAAGAATGAATAGTTTCACCTGTCAGATGTTTATTTTAAAATTTTCACATAACTATTCTCCAAGGGGCTTGTCTCTGAAAAAATACTATCATATCTTAATATAAAATAGTCACTTGTATACGGAAAATATGTCGGCGAATTGCTTCCGGAAGCAAGCAATTAAATTAATTATATACTTTCTAATTTAAATATAAATATTTAACGTTGTCCTCTCCTTTTACTTCTTTATTTCTTCTGGAGTTTATTTCTTATTAGGTGAATGAGAATTAAGAAACAAGAATGTGTCCCTAGACTAGTACACAGATGTCCCATCCGCACTATCATTTTCTATGATCAGTGGACCGTGAAAATATGATAAAATCTCTAATTTGGCATTAAAATTAGAAAGATCATATCATAGCCTAGGGAACATGATTACTAAGTTTTAAGTTGATCGGACTTCAACTTCCTCAAAAACTACCTCGACCAGAAACTTTTAAGGGGCACCAACTACGAGGTATATCAAAAATCTAAAGTGTGATTTTTTTTTTGTTCAATCATTAATGAAAGTGAAATAGTGAAACAATAGTTTGTTTTTATTAGCTAAAATGGTTCAATTTTGTCAAATAAAGCGAATAGACATTGATAATGAATTATTCACTTGCAAGTGAAAAAGTCGACCTCATTAAATCCGTACTCATGTGAACTACAATTTAACCCCGTAGAAAGAAATAGGATACGCATGCATTGCCCGTGTATGGTTATTTAAAGGAAAAGAATGTCAACATTGAAAGTGAAACAAGGGGTGTGTTTGGATATACGCCTGAGGCATCCTATGGTTACCCATAGGTACCTATGGTTTGATATTTTGTGTATAAAATATCAAACCATAGGCCGCCTCAGGCGTATATCCAAACACCCCCATAGGTAAATAATTTGATTGACTAATTCGATCCACAAAAAAGCTTTCTTATAAGGTAAAAACGACGATAACCATAAATTTATAATTTATAAAACAAAATAAAACAGACCTATAAAAATATAATTGCACGAGCTGCTTAAACTATTTATATCTCTGTTTATGTTTACATCGCTTATGTGGTCAAAGAAGGTCAACTCGATAGTTAATAAAGGGGGTGTTTGGATATACACCTGAGGCGGCCTATGCTTACCGATAGGTACCTATGGTTTGATATTTTATACACAAAATATCAAACTATAGGTACCCATGGGCAACTATTGGCCACCTCAGGCGTATATCCAAACACACCCTAGATGGCGTCTTGTCTAAAATTCTTACGAAACGAAGCTACATCTTATTGAGACCATGTCCTGTAAATTGTTTATTTTATACTTTTGATAGTTTGGAAAAAAGTTTTACATTGTTATAAATAAAATATGAGAATTTGAGTCAAATCGGTGAACATGAATTTGGCAGCTAGTGCCCCTTTACTGACAAAAAAATTAATCTGTAACGGAACGGACGGACGGACGGACGGGCGAACAGACGGAGGCACAGACTAGAAAACATAATGCCCACAAACGAGGCATAATAATCGGGGCATAAAACATGCGAGGACTGGTTGATCCTGGTTCACGTTGAAGAAAAGGTTCAACCATATCGAGTGCACTACGCTCAATTTTAATTCAAATATACATCGTAACATATATGATTGACCACAACTGGAGAGATAACAATGTACAATCAATGTAAAAACTTTTGAAGTTCATAGGAATTTTCCACTTAAATAATTATTTCGACGAATTTGAAGAGAGTTGTCATCCAAATACTGTAAAAATAAATTGATATAGTCATATGAAACGAGTGAAGGTGAAAAATAATGTATTCTTGAACCAACGCATGTATTTATCATAAACTTAGACGTTACGTACGGTTTTCGGTCTATTTTTCATTTGACCATTTCTTGATGCATAAGTAGGACAAAAACAAATAAATTCTGCGTTTTATTAGATAATTACTTGTCTTGATTCATCATTTGAATCGAAATTAAATAAAACCTGATTTTAATAAACTTAATTTTATGTATTATTACATGATTAAGCAAAAATTCCGTGTTCATAATGCCATTTTTGCCGTGTAAGACGTAACAACAATAACTAACAATCCAAATACAATGTATAAACGAAGAAAAAATACTAACTACTGAATGAAATTCGATGAAAATTGTACAGGTGGGATATAATATCAGATTATTACATGGCATTTTTCATATCGCATGTATTATCAGCCCTAGGTTCAATATCAGCCCAAGAGCCGCATGGCTCGAGGGCTGATAATACATGTGATATGAAAAATGACATGTTATGATCTTTTTATCATATGCTTCAACAGTAGAGAAAAATAACAGATTCATATATTGATCCTTTTACGTGGTTTCCGAATTTTAAAGAGTAAAAAAGTTCACCGCCGTCGGGCCAAAAATTTAATGCATCCAATATGAAATCTTTCTATGATATGCCTCAACAGAGAGAGAAAAAAACATTTTAATATGGACGAATCGACAAAAAAATAATTCAACAATATACATAATGATCATTGTTTGGAAAAGTCAACTTTTTAAAGAAACTTTCTAAATTATGTATCATGGCAGAAAAACTTAAAAAATGCATTTATTAGATAATTTGTTTGGTTTTCTTTTCTTTTTCTTTTTTTATTATTTTAAACAATATACTTTCCAGTATTCAAATAATTGTTTTGTACACTACTTTGTAATGTTTTTCACTGAAAACGTAGCATTGAGGTGTATTTTCCGGAATGCCATGTGATAACGTTACGTAAAGGCATGTATTAACAATCGAAGCATGTGATAAACTTTTCATATCAGCCCGCTAAGCACCAATTCGAAAAATATGGAATTTACGTCAATTTAATGCTATTATCATACAGTAAAATTTATATGTTATTTAGTCTAAGTATATGATAATATGATCATATTCATGATGTGAAACGGTCACGATAAATATCATGTCAGTTCGCAATTTAGCGGCCATATTCGAATTTCCATAGAGCTGTAAGATTTGAAAATTCAAGTATACAAAAATGAAAGCAACCACTTCGATATTATAATTTTTCCCTATAAATAATAGAAAAGGTTCGCCACCTCTACATGAAAATGTGTTTTTATTGAATTTTACGAAATCATTTTTATTTCTAACCGTTAACTTTTCTAATTTTTTTTTTCTTCAGTATTTTCCGTGTCTCCTTTATATGTTACCATAGAGCCATTGTTCAAGATTTTTTCAGTACCATGATAATTAAGGGTATTTCAAACTTGTGAAAGACAAATGAACTATGAAACAAATGATACTCCTGAAATGTGATTTTTTTAAAGATTCGTTTAAGCCTTCAATGTTAAGGAAACACTAAATTTTTCATCAAATTGAATTTCTATCAAGTTGTCCGTGTCATTCCAAAATCTGAGAATGAAATTGAAATTATAGATCAAGCAAAGAGAAGATATATAGTAGCTGTTGCTGCCATTGACCCGAACGAGGATTTTTTTTTTAAATTTATAATCTTCTTGAAAGACACATATTTGGGATGTTGATAGTGCGGTTAAAAAGACCATAAATTATTCTCTAATTGTAGTTGGAAAACTACAACTGAAGGCGGGTTGATAACATTAATACTCTTAAACCCATAAACAGCTTTAGTACTGACTGTTTCCACGCGATGTATATGCCCAGATACTTGTGATTACGGAATCCTGAACATCATAGAGGTTAACATTTTGCAACAATTGACATTCTTGGGCAGTGACAAATATTTGAAATGTACACTTTCAATAGGTTTAGATTATGAGGAAATAAAGTTTATTTGTCAAAAATATACAATCAGTCATGTAAACAGTCTATTTTTTAAAATGATTAGTTAATCATGAAAATGCAAGCTGTATTAAAAATGGTGTAAAGCTTTGACGTTTTGTAAAGAAGTCGTTTGAAAATAATTGAAAACTACGTCGAGTAACGTTACCATTACTAAACCGAACACTGTGCGTAACGTCTTAGTCTTCTGTGCACGATTTTTTCATTTTTTTACACAAACATATCGTATGTACAATCAGATAACAGTTTATTTCAATGAGAGATCGATGCGTATTGCGATCGCCGGATTTTTACGGGACGGGTCACACTACATAGGTTTTATTATGAAAACTATCCATTTAGTTATTAAAAAAACATATGCATCATTTTTTTTTTTTAATTTGAGGTTTCATATGACTCTAATCTCTAAATTCATCTCTTTCCTTTCTCGTTCACCATATTTTTCTCGACTCGGTGCTTGTCTTGCACGAGACACAACGGTAACAAAAAAGTTATCACCGGACTATCAAAAATGCCAATCATCGGATATCTTTCCTTTTTCAATTGAAAAATTGTAAAAGATGATTAAAATCGAGGCAATATCACTGTCTAGTTCTTTCAATTTCAATTGTGTTTGGGCAGTCAGTCATATGTGGATTAAAATCGTTCAAGTGTTTTCAACTCCATTGTAAATCATCCCCTCATTTTGGTGCTACTCTGTTTTATCGCTTTCTAAAATCAGATGTAGTTCAAAAATCTTTTCGTTGGCGAACGGATGTCTTCATTATCTTCTAGAGTTTATATTTCCAATAAACGTCTCTTGGTTTTCTTTGAACGGTTTGCTTAAGTTGATTTTGATATCAGAAGGGTGGTTTGATTTCCTTTTATTTTTGTATTAATAATTGGTTTCTCCGCCTCATAAATTTTCTTAATTTCCGGAATAATCCATGATGGGTTTTTTTCCCTTCTTTATTCTGTGTTGACATGTATATCGATTATATGGTTATTTTTATAAATCATGTACTGTTTGCAAAAGTGTGAACTATTCTAAATACTAAGGAATTTAGTATCCCAGGCAGGTTACATTAGCCGTATTTGGAACAACGTTTTGGAATTTTGGGTCATCAATGCTCTTCCTCTTTGTTTGGCTTTCTCTACTGTTTTGACATGAGTGCACTGTTGAGTCTTACGTAGACGAAACACGCATGTGACGTATTAAATCATTATCCTGATACCTTTAATAACTATTAACATGTCGTAATGTTCTATTGTATTGTTACTTTGTGTTTTTCTCTATGTTTAATGTTTTTCCATTTATTTATATTGTAGTCCTGTCATGTAATGCTGTTATGTTAGTATTATATTTAACATTGCCATAACAGCGGGAGGTTTGACTAGCCACAAAACCAGGTTCAACCCACCATTTGTTATCAAAAAGTCCTGTACCAAGTCAGAAAAATAGCTATTGTTATAGTTTATAGTTCGTTTCTGTGTTTATGTTGCATCGTCGTTTTTATTCGTTGCACTGTAATATTTCTGTTGTTTCGTTGTTTTCCTATGATATTTGATGTGTTTCCATCATTTTTATTTTGTAAACCGGATTCGTTTGTATCTCTATGTCAAATCGATTTATGATTTTCGAACAGCGGTGTACTACTGTTGCCTTTATTAACGTGCTTTTATGGGTTTATTTTTTCGCTTTTGAACTAATTATGGTAATTCGTTGTCATCAAGACTTTTTGTGAATTGGTACTTGGTAGTGATGTTCCTCATGATATGTTCTTTGGCATGGTTTTGTTTGACGAGGTCTTTTTGGTATGTTGAAGTCAATTAGTAAGAATGCATTATTTAGTTAAACCCTATTAACAGATGTTTCAAATTCAGAGAATCTCTCTTTGTCAGATGTTTTAGAATGAGCAACTGTTGAGATCCCTTGTTCCTTGTAATTGGATTTGTGCCCTAACTATTTTGCAATTTGTGTCCAGCCTCGGTACTTCAGAATTTAGAAACTTGTCATATTAATACAAATTGGAATTTGAAAACATTATAGACCTAAGAACAATCATGTTATTTCTATTTTTCAAAACCCTAACGTTTATCAACACCTCTTTCACAAATATGATGTTGTATCAGCAAATAAAATCTAACCAATACATTTTTGTTCGTAAATGAAGGCAACAGGAGTGTATTATGATGAACTATCGCTGTTCAAAAATCAGAAATCGATTAAGCGAGAACAAAACCGGGTTATAAACTAAAACCAAGGTAACCATATCAACAATTAGAGGGAAAACGGAACAACAAAAACACTGAACTGCAACAAAAACAAACACTTATATACATAGAAACGGACTATTTGATAACAACTGCCATATTCCATGATTGGTACAGGACATTTAAAGAAAAAATGGTGGGTTTGAACCTGGTTTTATGGCTTGCAAAACCTCCATCTTATATGACAATCTTACAAATACCGCTAAAATGCAAAAACATTACGTGACAAGAATACAGTACAAATAAACGCATGAATACTCAGAACAGAGAAATACATAAATAAATGATAAATTAGAACATAACAACATTTAAACGGCAGAATCACAACGGACATCTCCAATGAATGTATGACAGCTCACTAGGAGACGTCATACGAAGTATAAACTGTGCGTCACACGAATTGATCAAAGCCAGTTTTTGTAACGTTTATAATATCACAGGTAAATTTTAAAAAATGAAATAGATTAGTTTTAATTATAGACAAGTACAAGTATGTAACATTGGGATTGAGATTGTAATGGTGTTATTTTATGTATTTTCTAACCATGGCAAGAATAAAAAAATGAATTGTGTTTGTAATGGTGTAATCATTTGTATTTTCTAACCATGTCGGTTTTTCTTCTAAATCAAAACTATTTATACTCACAGAAAACCATATTGAATAAAAAGTCTGATAAAACATTGGATATTGTAATTTACTTGGATACTCAATATATTCTTTTATGACATGTACTGAAGAGGAAATTCTGAACATTAATACGTCTGTTCTATTTAAGTTCGATTATTCCTTTTGCAGGATTCAAACTAAACATAAAACTGGAACTTTCGAATCTTTACTGTTCTGAATACCAACAGTTCATATGCGTTCTTACTAAAAATAGTGACATTTCTCGACATGATCCTAGGTTTAAACAGCAGTCAAAGATTAAACTTTTCTTGACGCTTTTGAACTAATTATGGTAATTCGTTGTCATCAAGACTTTTTGTGAATTGGTACTTGGTAGTGATGTTCCTCATGATATGTTCTTTGGTATGGTTTTGTTTGAAGAGGTCTTCTTGGTATGTTGAAGTCAATTAGTAAGCATGCATTATTTAGCTAAACCCTATTAACAGATGTTTCAAGTTCAGAGAATCTCTCTTTGTCAGATGTTTTAGAATGAGCAACTGTTGAGATCCTTTGTTCCTTGTAATTGGATTTGTGCCCTAACTGTTTTGCAATTTGTGTCCAGCCTCGGTACTTCAGAACTTAGAAACTTGTCATATTAATTCAAATTGGAATTTGAAAACATTATAGACCTTAGAACAATCATGTTATTTCTATTTTTCAAAACCCTAATGTTTATCAACACCTCTTTCACAAATATGATGTTGTATCAGCAAATAAAATCTAACCAATACATTTTTGTTCGTAAATGAAGGCAACATGAGTGTATTATGATGGACTATCGCTGTTTAAAAATCAGAAATCAATTAAGCGAGAACAAAACCGGGTTATAAACTAAAACCAAGGTAACCATATCAACAATTAGAGGGAAAACGGAACAACAAAAACACTGAACTGCAACAAAAACAAACACTTATATACATAGAAACGGACTATTTGATAACAACTGCCATATTCCATGATTGGTACAGGACATTTAAAGAAAAAATGGTGGGTTTGAACCTGGTTTATGGCTTGCAAAACCTCCATCTTATATGACAATCTTACAAATACCGCTAAAATGCAAAAACATTACGTGACAAGAATACAGTACAAATAAACGCCTGAATACTCAGAACAGAGAAATACATAAATAAATGATAAATTAGAACATTATAACATTTAAACCGCAGAATCACAACGGACATCTCCAATGAATGTATGATAGCTCACCAGGAGACGTCATACCAAGTATAAACTGTGCGTCACCGATGATTCTTCCATTTTGTCTTGTTGTCTCCGGAATAATGTGAGGTGTTTCAATTAAAATTAATTAATCCTGATATTGTACCATCAAGTATACATTGATTACATTCAAGTTGGTTTGCTTTTTATAGTTTTTGAGTTAGCACTTAGTTTAGAGTATTACAAAGACTTGAACGACGGAGATTGCACATTCAGATGAAGGTCTACACAATATAAGATCAAAAATGAAATAATGGAAGTAAATCGTAAAATTTAATTGTATTACTGATTAAAAATTACTGTTAAAAAACATGAAACTAATTATATTTCCTTAAGTTCTTGCCCAGAGATGTGAGACAAGTTCTAATTAATTTTATATTTTTGGATTACCAATACCAATTAATATACTGAACAATTGATTCGTCAAATTAATTACCAGGACGACAATTTTTAAATAAAACACAACTATTTACTGATTTCAATACAAATTTATATCAAGTCTATTAACATTGAAAAAAAGTCTGGTTAACCGGTTAGCTTTTTTGATATTCAGTATTCGGTCGTTCGACCGGTTAACCGTTGACAACAATAATAAAGAGACAAAGAAGCCCCCCTTACATAGAATGTTGGAGGAACTCTGCCAAAATCCAGAGAAATTCTACGTGTAAAAAGATAAACCCAATACAAGTGAAAGAAAATATCATATGGTTTGTGTGGAATCTTTAGTTGTTTTGACTTTAAATAATTTTGTATAAATTTGGACTAATATTAATTATTTGGGTTCATGAATTTAGAGAAATCTTTATAATCACATGAAAAGGTCAAGTTTAGTTGATTATGTGTAATTAAATTATTTTGACATTCTCAATTAAGCATGTGTGTTAAGAGTTGACAGAATGGTATTTATTTGATTTTCATACAGACAAAGCATGCTAGTATCATCAGTAGAATTGTACTATTACAGTAGCACTCATATAGTATCGATATTATCCATTGTATGATAATTTGAATTAAATTATAAAATCTCACTGTGAGTTTGATTTTAGTTTACTGCCAGACCTAACTTTGTTTTCATCTATAACATCTAGCTCCAGCTGACCTACAGGTTTTTCTAATTATTTTTGTTACATATGATAGCCAATGAGACAACTCTCCATTAGAGACCAAATGAGCTAGAAGTTAATTCACTCTAACTATTGTATTATTCAAATCAAACTGAACAAACCAGTCAGATATTAAAAACTTCGTAAGGGTTCCACGGAACCCAGTGTCTCGCCTACGTTTGCTGTTAATCGCAGACTCAACAAAAAAACATCAATAAAAATTTCCCTCTCGATACTGTCTTTTGATTGAAAGAAGCTTCCAAGTTTGGTAAAAAATCCAGGATAGTTTATGAATCGAATAAATGTTTTATAAACTTTAACTGCAGACTGTATGTAATGTTAACTGGAAGAAAAACTAAGTCCATTTATAAGTAAAATACGGAAAAAGTGATTTTTTTTTTACAAAATTTACTTCTGAATAATATCTTATGATCAGAAACAAGCTTTTGTCTAAGTTTGGTAGAAATCCAGGATAGTTTAAGAACATTATAAAAATTTTAAAAACTTAAACCACAGAGTGAATGTTTTGTTTCTGGCAAAAAAACTAAGTCCATTTATAAGTAAAATACGGAAAAGTGGAAATTTATTTTTACAAAATTTTCTTCTTGATACTATCTTATGATCATAAACAAGCTTTTGTCCAAGTTTGGTACAAATCAAGGATAGTTTATGAAAGTTATTAAAATTTTAAAAACTTTAACCACAGAGTGAATGTAATGTTTCCTCGCAGAAAAACTAAGTCCATTTATAAGTAAAATACGGAAAAAATGGAATTTTATTTTTACAAAATTTACTTCTGGATACTTTCTTATGATCATTAACAAGCTTCTGTCCAAGTTTGGTAGAAATTCAGTATAGTTTAAGAAAGTTATTAAAATTTCAAAAACTTTAACCACAGAGTGAATATTTGTGGACGCCGCCGCAGACGACGACGACGACGGAATGTAGGATCGCTTAGTCTCGCTTTTTCGACTAAAGTCGAAGGCTCGGCAACAAAAGGAGTTAATTCAGAAATGCCAGAAGTGCAATACGAGTGTCTTATTTTAATTTCACTTCATCTGAACCGCAAATACTAAAGGGATGTTCAATGACATTGACTTCCAATGATGGTCTAGAACGGTCGAAAAGGGGGACGAAAGATACCAGAGGGACAGTCAAACTCATAAATCGAAAATAAACTGACAACGCCATGGCTAAAAATGAAAAGGACAAACAGACAAGCAATAGTACACATAACACAACATGGAAAACTAAAGAATAAACAACACGAACCCCACCAAAAACTAGGGGTGAACCAGGTGCTCCGAACCTGGCCTACACATTTTAATGGGTCTAAACTAATTTATGTTTGCTTGAAGGTATAAAAGCAAAAATAATAAAATATTGATGAAGAGAATTAATGGTGAAACCACAAAGAGAAACAAAATATGATGAACTGTAATTACTCTGGATGTTTTAATGACTTTTGTCTACCCATGAGGATCTTGCGTGGTAAGTTTGTCTATTACTGTATAGCTGCTGTCTTATTGTTAAAGGGGCATTAGCTGGCAAATTCATGTTCACCCATTTGAAGCAATATCTCATATTTGATTTATAACATACTAAAATGTATATACAAATTACAAAACATCTAAAATAAACAATTAATGATGCATGGACTCCATGAAATATAGTAGCATTTCGTGTGATGTTAGTCTAGATGCCATCTCATTGACCATTAACCGTCGAAGAGACATCAAAAGACAACCAAATCTCATTTGCAAGTCAATAATATATCATAGATGTTTTAATCGTATTTGGACAAATTTGGGTCAAACTAACTGCCTATGATGAAGAATCGTTTCAAAATTCTTCTTTTATTAAAACTTGAAACAAAAAGAAAAAGATAATTGATGCTACCTCACCTTTCATGTATCTTTACAATTCACAATTTGTTCTGAAATTTAGCTACACTATGGTAGTAAAGATGCAATGGGAATCAATTTAAAAGCATTCACGATGTAACTGTGCTTTTTGTCTGTTCTTGGACTTTTTTCACTGAAGACTTGATAGCGGCTCTTCAAAAACAATTCTGCCAAATTTCTGTACTGTTTGATTTACTATAACAAATAGCATTTCGATCAGATTTTTATTGAACTGTAATATAGGTGAGTCAAATATTATTATTCATTAAAACTACAAATGAATTGATAACAATAAATAACAATATTTCTTACATGTTTGGTTGAATGGTAGAAATAATCTGTGGATAACATTTGGAAATAACATTCAGATATGAAAATACAAACACTAAACTATATAAACAAGAATAATTTTTGACCTTGTTAACATGCATTTAATGCATTTACAAATAAAGGGAATTAAAAAAAATTATTTATCTCAATTATGGCACTAAATCAATTTCAATGCAAAGCAACTAATCACTTATAGCAATACATACTTGAAACAAATATACTTCACAGGCCAATGGTATACATTATACTAAACAAGAGGCTCCTAGGAGCCAGTATCACACCTACATCTTTTAGTACAACTAACTCAGTATAAGTTAGAAAAAACAAAGTGATCCAAATATCATTTGGAAAGATTGGTATACGTTGTAGTTGTATGCATATTTCGGACATACTTTTATATTCCATTGAATATATAGCACTATTGCATATTGTTGCATTATTGTAATTCTTTAGAAAGATAATCCATTTTTCAGTGGATAAAATGAGCTTTATTTGTTTTAATGTTGCATAATTCAAGCTTGATATGATACTTTTTATGATATATAAGTGCAAATTATTCAAATATCTAATCAACTGTTTTAGTCATTACAAAAGAAAGTGTTGAAAACTTAGGGGTTTCAGCAATTTGTTTTTTTAAGGGTCACCACTTATGCAATAATCTTACAACTGGACTGAAATTCTAGCATGATCTGTAACTTCTTATGATATGACAATCTGTAACTGTTAATTGACCAAATATCCTACCAATAGAAGGAATCATAAATAAGCGGTGAAAGGAGAGATTTACAAGTAATTTTCTATTATCAATACTTTACTATGTTAAAATAACGTAACCTTAAGGCAACTCACTCTATCTGTAAATCCTTCTGATATTTTTTTTTAACAAATGTGTAACCATTATATAACAGAATTACAGAAAAAGCATTGAAAACTTATTCTACACACATACTGGATGTAATGATAGAATGTAAACCTATAGTCCCTTTAGGAATTCTAAATTAGCTAAAAAGCTGTAAACAATAATGTTTTTTCAACCTCACTTATGGTGTAGAAAAATAGAATTTATTGGTTGAATTAATCAATTGCAACTACACAAAATCTACAATTTTAAGAACTAATTAACCAATGCCACTTACATAATCTTGGAACTTTTGCATTTATATTTATATTTTTTTTTACACTTTTCACATTACTGATTTCAATCATAATAAAAAAACTTCAAACAGTTTTTATTACAAAAAAAAAATTGTTTCTTGAACATTATAGCACTGATTGTTACAATCACAAAACAGCTATTTTACTTCAGAAATGGTTTTGTTAACATGAATATAACTTTGCATGTAATGATATTCTCTCAGAAGCAATTATTCAACATTAAAATGATTTTTTTTTTCACCCGAACGTAGCAACCATGACTCTGTTTTTACAGTGAACACAAGTAGTAAAGAAAAAATACATTTGACAAAGTACATTAATATCAGAACAATAAATTGCAGTAAATAAATAAATAATAAAAAAAAAAATATCAGTAAAGGATTTCCTTTTAAATAATTTTATTGACCCTTACCCTGGAATGTTATATTAGATTGTCTTTATTATTTCAATAACTAGTATATCAACAAGCAAAAATAAAAAAGGGGTTTAACCCTAATATGTTATAACATGTAGTAGTTCTGTTGTTATTTTTTTAACGATTTGAATACTATATTGGAAGTACTTACTGTCATATATAGTAGGCAGATGGAGGATATAAACTCATGGGTGGATTGTCATATTCAGTTTTGGGATAAAAAGATAAACTGAATGTATAGTCTATCAATCTGATGATCGTATATTTTATAAATAATGAGGAGGTGGACATGGGGTTCCTGATTTTCTTGAATCCTTATTCCCAGATGAAAATGGGGCAAATGGAACCTCTTCTCCTGGTTTATGCCCACTGACTCCCACATATACCACTTCCTCATTCTAATGTCCCCTTATCCCTTTCCTTCTTCTCAGTACTTATTCAGTATATTATACCTCTTGTTACTGATACAAGTAATAATAATTGAGCAAGAAAGATAAAAAAAAAATCTAATCAGATGAAAAAGAGAGAAGGTAATCGGTGGATACTCAATGCTAAAACAGAACATATGGATGGAAGTAAACAGTTATAATGCCTTTTTATACATCTGCATACCAAATATCATTGACCTACCACTAGTGGTTTTATAAACTGACTTAAGCAACAACTTCAACATGTAAACTTTCAAAACATTTAGAGTTAACAGCCCATGACTAAGGGGCCACAGCCAAAATATCTCAATTGAAATAAGATGGTGTGCCAATGCTTATACAACTGCAAACCAAATATCCTTATTCATCTACCACTTGTGGTAACATATTAACTGACCTGATTACAAACTTATACTTTGTTGCTGCCACCAAAAACAGCATTCCTTAGACTTGCTTTTTGAATACATTGAGGTGAGAAAATACAAACTTGACACAAAACAAATAAAAGTTCCAAACTTCAACATAATAACATTATGAAAAAATGAACACAACCAACAAATATACTGCTTCGCTGAGCACAGCTGGATAAGACCACAGAGGTCAAACCCTGAACAGTTTAGGGAAAAAAAGGACACAATATTCACGCTTGATACAGGTCTGAATTTGGATTGTGATTAAAAATTTGACACATAATAGGTTTCTGACAGAGAATAACTGTAGTCAAAGAACTTAGAATTGGTTATATGATTTGAATTTATATTCAATTTTTTGCTTATGTGCATACACTATGCTGTTGCAAATTGTATTTTGTACTATTGCTTATACACAAATGTATAATATTGTAGTTTTATCAGTCAAATCTGGTACAGGAATTTGATTCATATATAATTAGTAAATGTAGGATAAATATGATCATCAGGATTTTAGGACAAAAAATATGGTATGATTGTCAATGAGGCAACAATCCAGTAGAGACTAAAATGAATTAGATTTAAGCAATCATATGTACTGCACTGGCTTCCAACAATGATAATAGTATAGTACATTGTACCAGTAAACTATGAAGGGACGGATATGAAAAGATGCAAAACAATTGAAATGAAAAAACAAACATCTTTATTTATGAACAAAACAGGAAACTAATAACAAATAGCAGACAGTAACCAATGACAACCACTTCATTACATACTTCTAACTTGGGTCCGGCAAAACATATTTGTGAGTGCATAACCCTCCTATAACCTTAGACAGTGTTTGAACAGCACAACAGGCAAACAAACTTCAAAACATGATCTACAATTGGCTCGACTTGCCAACATAAAGCACAAAAACAACTTGCAAACAAGCTATAGACACAAATTACAAATCTAAGAGTTCTAAGTTACTGACAGCTACGGGTAGTTCAAAGCAAATTACAACAAATAAATAAATCATATTTACCAGACCAAAATATCATTCATTACACATTATATGTCAATCTCATGCATAAACCCAATGACATTAAAATAAAAAGACATCTAAAGTGTACCATACAATCTTTAACAATTTACAGGTGACTATCCAATATGTAGAATGTCAAGTCAAAAATATCAGCACAGATAAACCATATACAGTTGGTTATCTTGTATGTCATCTGTGCATTGTCAGTTACTATGATGTTAGTGTGGCTTAAAGTAGCCATTTTTTTACAAAAATATTTATCCTTAAATTGAATAAAATGGCATACATCAAGTTTCATTTGAAAATTATATAATACAGTGAAATAAGTGACATTGACAATTACTGTCCAGTCACATTTTCTTTGTTTCCATGGTGACTTAAACAATTGTAAAAGAAGATGAGAAAAAAATGGATCATGTATATATGAACAAACCAAATAAAAGACTAGTGACCAGTCTATATTAAACTTGTGCATTCTCAGTTTTATTTCATATTACATCAACAGTTAAATGAACAAGCAAAAAAACTCAATGAATTAACAGATATATCATGGATTGCTTTGTAATAATACACTTGTGTAATAATACTTCCTTCAAACTGATGAATAAATGACTTAATGTTCAGAAAAAAAGTTTTAACAGAGGTATTAAATAAAGTGTATCTTTATCTTTAGTTGGAAAAAGAAAATAATAACACAGTGACTTTGAGTTGAATAATTTAACAGTAATTAACATGTGAAAATTTTACATTGGATATGATACATCATAATTGCAATCTAAATATGCAGTGGAAGGTAATGAATAAGAAAATTGGAAAAGAAAGGACATGGGGTATCCATCCATGACATAAAATACAAATGTAGCTGTACTGGCACAAAATAGTCTACTGGCAATAATGTTTTTATATATTATCATAAAATAATCTTACATACCTGTTAGGATTTAACAATTTTTTCAAGAGTCTATCAATGTGTAAACTTGAACAATACAGTCAAAAGCAGAATAAAACAGGTTTGATTAACAAGAGCTTCTATCTAGATAACCTTTAAGTTCAGTTTGCATATAAATAAGCTCTGGATAAAATCAATTACATCGAAACATTTAATTTAACTTTTTTCAAAACAACTGATAGGAAATATTGTTGACATGTATAACTTTAATTGTAGCCAATATGTTGCAACATTTGTTTAGTTACAAATTTAAGCAGTCTTGTCACAAGTTGTAAACAGTCTTTTGAAAAATATTATGCAAATGATGCCTATAGAAAGAACTTATACCACATCATAATTGAAATTCTTATTATGCAAATCATCAAAATTTATCAGAAAATATTTCAGGTTTACGTTTTAAAAACCACAATCAAAACAATAAACACAATATACTTCACTAACTTCTAACAAATCCACCATATATAATAAAAATAAATTACAATATTCATAAATAATCAATCCATCTTGTTATAATGAGGTAAATGTTTTCATAACTATGAAGAATTACAAATGACCTTCAAAAAGTATAAAAGTTTTAGAAAATTCTATGGAATCTTTATTTTTGTAAAGCAAATCAGTACAAAAATTCACTAACCTCACAACCAGTTTTTTTTAATTTTCTATCCTTTTTTTAAATTTAATAGTCACAAATCAGTCAACACTATACATATATACAACCTTTTAAATAAACTCATCATAGATACAAGGAATTAATTTTGTATAGACGCGCGTTTTGTCTACAAAAACCTTAGCAGTGACGCTCGAATCCAAAAAGTTAAAAAGGCCAAATAAAGTACGAAGTTGAAGAGCATTGAGGACCAAAAATTCCTAAAAGTTTCGCCAAATACAGCTAAGGTAATCTTTGCCTGAGGTAGAAAAGCCTTAGTTTTTCAAAAATTCCAAATTTTGTAAACAGTTAATTTATAAATATAACAATATCAATGATAATTCATGCTACTATCTACTGCATATTCTCATCTATGGCACCAAATTGAGTATAAAAATATTTCTTTCTCCTATCGATAAATAATTTATGGAAATATAACTGAACCAAATTCAGTTTTATACATTTCTGAACAATTGAGAGAAATTGACAGCACTTATAAACATTTTATGACATAAAAAGTCATTTTATAAGAGATCTATAGGCACAAATTAATCTGTCAACACCACATTAAATGTGATCAATAAAATCTCAAGCTTTCGCATAATTTTCATTGTTGTAACAAAAATGGTATGATTTTTCTCTCTTTTTTTTTTTTTTATAGAAAAATAAGGTACCTAATGATTGAACATTCAAAACCTTCCTTTCAATGTTGTTGAGATCTAATAAAAATCATTGGGCAAATGTATCAAATACAGGTTTGGCACTGGTAATTGAGCAATGGTATCAAATACCATCTTATTATCTACAACATCCTATAAACTGGTCTTATACATCTAGATTAATACTAAGTTAGAGTGAAAGTTCTATTCACTTGTGAGTAAATGGTATTTTTTGGCATAGATTTTATGCATATGTACATATTGAATTTTAAAATACTCACAACCTTTGAACTTATAAAAAACGGTCATTTAAAAGAGAACAAGTATGTACATTTGTTTTAAAACAAATGAATTTAAAGCTTTGTAAGCTATGGTTGTCCAATGTAAAAATTCAAAATAAAAAATTAATGATTAAAGTCATAAGAAACGAGTGACCGGTGAACAAAACAATTCTTCCAATTATTGAACCAATGCATACAAACATCATAAACTTAGTCTTCTGTTCAAGAATTTTTCATTTTTTTCTCATAAATTTCGTATAATCGTCAATTTTTTTTCAATCGGTCAGTTTTGTGAAAATATGGCAGGTAATTAAAGTTCGTGTTTTGAAGCTGAAGTTTAACGATTGTCATCTGTTTGTCAACAATCAACAAAAAATCAACAAAAAAGCATGAAAATTGAGCATGTGTTTAACATGTAAATTCAGAAAATAGTTTATTTTAAGGACATCCATGCGTATTGCAATCACCGGATTGTTACGAGATGGGTCACACTGAGGTCACTTTGCATATGGAAAATATGTCGGGGAATTGCTTCCTGGAAGGAAGCAATTAAAATAAAGTAAACTTCTTCTAAATATGAATAAATTAAAGAATTTTCTTCAGAAAAAAGTATATGTACATAAGTTTTATAATGAAAACTATCCATTGAGTTATAAAAAACATATGCATTATTTTTTTTAATTTGAGGTTTCTTATGACTTTAAATTAATCTAAAAATCTGTTAAGATTATATAAAATGAATATGAATACAAAATTGTGCAGCACTGCAAATCTACTTATTGCATATTTTCTTATAGATCTAAAATGAAGTTACAATGAGCAGTTCAATTTTGTTGCACAAAGTCATGCATATTCATGAGATCAGCAGTTGGCAGTGTGTTTGACACTGGGTACACAAGTTAACACACACATTCATATCACAACTGTTGAATAAATCTTGAGGTAACCTGAAAAACAAAACAATTAATATATTGAAGTTCAATATTTCATATTGTCTTGTAGTATTAACTTTTTTTCCTTCTAATCAATTAAATATGTAACTGAACATCATAAAATTTTAAAGAATGATTATAATTCTCATGCAGACACAGAAATCAACCAATCAAAATACTAGATTTAGTGTTTTGAGCACAAATTTTGTACGAAGTCAGGAATTATTCATCTGATGTGTTTGAGCTTTTGATTTTTCCATTTGCTATGGGACTGTCTGACTCTCAGTTTGAAATTTTTAATAGAGTTAGGTATTTTTGTGTTATTTTACATTTTTGTATCCTAGTACAAAGTAAAACGTTTTCATGTATTACTGTTAACACAGAAAATGTCTTGACTGTATGTTATTTTGATAGTATAAAGCAAATATTCAAATAACAAGAATGTGTCCATAGTACACAGATGCCCCACTTGCACTATCATTTTCTATGTTCAGTGGACCATGAAATTGGGGTCAAAACTTTAATTTGGAATCAAAATTAGAAAAATCATATCATAGGGAACATGTGTACTAAGTTTCAAGTTGATTGGACTTCAACTTCTTCAAAAACTACCTTGACCAAAAACTTTAACCTGAAGCGAACGGACGCACAGACGGACGCACAGACCAGAAAACATAATGCCCCTCTACTATCGTAGATGGGGCATATACTATCGTAGGTGGGGCATAAAAATTGCATCACTTTAACATGTTAACTATGCAGAACTCAATATACTAGAACATGATATGCCAACTGTAATGAAATTGCATACCAAATATCATTCATTGTCATCAGCTGCTCCCATTTGACAACCAAATCATAAACTATAACAAGTAAATTAAACAAAAGTTTCAAAGGTGCAAATTTCTGATACAACAGCATTTCACATATCACTAAATTACCATTAATGGAATTTAATAGAATTTTATGCGAGAATCATACAAGAGAGAGGTTATGCTACATATAAAACTAGATTTAATCAGCCATTTTCTACATTATATTAAAACAAGAATGTGTCCACAGTACACGGATGCCCCACTCGCACTATCATTTTCTATGTTTAAAGGACTGTGAAATTGGAATAAATTCTCTAATTTGGCATTAAAATTAGAATGATCTTATCAAAGGGAACATGTATACTAAGTTTCAAGTTGATTGGACTTCTACTTTATCAAAAACTACCTTGACCAAAAACTTTAACCTGAAATTTGCACTATCATTTTCTATGTTCAGTGAACCGTAAAATTGGGGTCAAAACTCTAATTTGGCATTTAAATTAGAAAGATCATATCATAGGGCACATGTATACTAAGTTTCAAGTTGATTGGACTTCAACTTCATCAAAAACTACCTTGACCAAAAACTTTAACCTGAAGCCAAAAACTTTAACCTGAAATTTGCACTATCATTTTCTATGTTCAGTGAACCGTAAAATTGGGGTCAAAACTCTAATTTGGCATTTAAATTAGAAAGATCATATCATAGGGCACATGTATACTAAGTTTCAAGTTGATTGGACTTCAACTTCATCAAAAACTACCTTGACCAAAAACTTTAACCTGAAGCCAAAAACTTTAACCTGAAATTTGCACTATCATTTTCTATGTTCAGTGGACCGTGAAAATGGGGTTAAATCTCTAATTTGGAATTAAAATTAGAAAGATCATATCATACAGAACATATATACTAAGTTTCAAGTTGATTAGACTCCAACTTCATCAAAAACTACCTCGACCAAAAACTTTAACCTGAAGCGGGACAGACGGACGAACGGACGAACGGACGAACGAACGGACGAACGGACGCACAGACCAGAAAACATAATGCCCATAAATGGGGCATAAAAAAGTGCTTGTACCAAGTCAGGAATAAGACAGTTGTTATCCATTCGTTTAATATGTTTGAGCTTTTGATATTCCCATTTGCTTAGGGACTTTCCTCAGAATTTGGTAATTTTATTATTTTACTATTCACATACTCAATCAAATAAAAGTTTCAATAATATAGGGTTATTGCATGAATATTGGGGAATATTGTCCCGAGTAGAATTTTATATTGCATGAGTTTGCGAGTGCAATACATGTTCTAGGAGGGACAATATTCCCTAATATTTATGCAATAACCCTTTTATTGTATAGCAATATAATATTTGAAAGTAAAAATTGGTTTAAACTAAGATTTTGTCGTTAATGACGTCATGAATTTTGAAGATTTATTGCACTTGTGCGATATTAGAATTTAAAGCACGCTAAATTTTGGTTACTTTCTGTGGGAAATATTATATTGCTATACAATAATTGTATTTACTGCATAGAAAACTTCAAAACATAAAATATAAAATTTTGAAATATAACAAATTATTACCTATATATTAAAGTTATCAAACATATGATTCTGTTGGGTAAAGTTTCTCTGGATCATCATTCTGAAACAGAGAAAATGATAAATAAATAAGCAGTATTTACCATGCATATGGATATACAATTTAGCATTGGCAATAACAAAAATTTGCAACTATTTATTTGTGTAAATTTAAGTTAAATTTCCTTTTCTTCTTGAATTTCAGAGAATATAAAGAGTGCAAATAAACCAGGCCCGTAGCCAGGAATTTCCAAGGGGGGGGGTTGGACTCACAAACTCGACTTTAACAGTCACAATTCGAACAGAACATTGACTTTAACAGTGCTTATTTGTTTTCAAGGGGGGGGTTCGTCCGAACCCCCCTGGCTACGGGTATGTAAACTCATCATAGATAACATGAATAAAATTTAATATTTACGCCAGAGAGAAGTTAACGTAATAAGCATGTATGTTGTGCTAATGTGTGTACCACAAAACAAATCTATACTAAGGAATAAATAATGAGATATGATATGATTCCATATGAGATAACTATCTACCAAAAGACCAAAGGAAACGACTGTAAACTGCAGGTTACAACACTACCTTCCATAATGAGCATATTCCAAAATGTATACCGATAGTAACTTATAAAAATGGTATAGGTAGTTATTAAAAAAAACTGTATAGGTGTGGTTTTAAAAACTGTACCATTAGTTATAAAAACTGTATAGGTAGTTGTATAAACTGTATAGGTAGTTGTAAAAACTGTATAGGTAGTTGTTTAAACTGTATATAAAGCTATAAAACTGTACCTTCTTGAGATAATAATCTAACATAGTGTAAACTCTCATGAATAAATCCAAGATATACTGTTTTAGAAGTCTCAGTTGAGTTCGCAGCAGGGTATATGATAAAATTATTGGGTGTGCGAGTTGAAAGAACCCATATATTAACATTAAAACAATGGCTGATTGCTCTCACAACAATTTCATCCCCGTATTCTCCTTGCTTACACATGCTGTCTAAATACTTTGTCCATTCCACATGTCTTTCGCTTTCGTTGCATGACAAAAATGAGGAATATTTTTCTCCATTTGGAGTCTTTTCATTGTTTTTCAAAAATTCTACTATTTTTTGTCTCAACTCCTTAGATTTTTCCAAAATGTGTTTGCTGATCAACAAAAAGCATATTTGATATGCTACTGCATGAAATAAACAGTTTCCATCAGCTTGTACATTTTTCACAGTAAAGTTCTTTCTTTCCGCTATCTGTTTAATGCTTGATATGTCTATATTATTCTACAACAATGGAAAAACTTCAGTTTAATTTTATTTTTTTATTTTAGGGTGGTATTTAACACTACAGGGAGATAACTCTGTAGATGTCAGCTGAATGCCTTAATCACAGTCTATTGTTAATGGAAATATTAAGCTTCTCATTGATCAAAATTTCGAGTAAATATTTTGTAAAATTTTATGAAAATTAAACAAGCCAAATTAATTTTAGTCAAGGTGTTTGGTACAACCTTAAATACTAACATACAGAAAACAAAGATTTTTTCATCCAAGGGTCTTTTCTAACTTACTATACTGTATGGGTTTTACTCATTGTTAAAGGTCTTTATGTGAGCTGCAGTTGTTCAAGTTCTTGCCCTATGTTTTTTGGTAGATAGTTGTCTCATTGACATTCTTTGCATATCTCCTTAATTTATATCATTAGCTATTGTGTGATGAAATGGCAACTTTTGAAATGTACAAATGCCAAACTTTCTATATCTTTCAAATGTTTGAATTTCACAATTGAATTTGTCTAATATAAAACCACTTTTTTCATTACATCATCTATATATTTGGATAAGATAAAAATGTTAAGAATTATCAACACAATGAGTCATTTAGCATTTTTTGTTTTCTTTCAATAAATGTGTGCCACAAGTGAGCATGTTGATGTGATTCGTCAGTATTTTCTTTTTATGGCCCTGCAACAAAGTTGTCGGTGCCATATAGTTTTACCCTTGATTTTATATAGATTAGACAGTTGGTTTTCCTGTTTGAAAGGTTTTACACTGGTCATGTTGGGAGCCCTTTTAGCTTGCTGTTCAATGTGAACCAAGGCTCTGTATTAAAAGCTATACTTTTACCTATAATGGGATATAGGAATATGTGGTATGAATGCCAATGAGACAATTCTCCATTAAAGTAATAATTTATAAAAGTAAATTATAAGTCCAGGTACGGCCTTCAACACAGAGCTTTGGCTTTCTTTTACAAATTTTGACTTTAGATGGAGAGTTGTCTCATTGACACATCTTCTTATATCTATGTTTAAGCAGTGATAGCTTTTCATTTGTGTTGAAATTGCTTATAGTATCCACTAAATAGATGATGCCCCCCCATTTGTAGGGACATAACTCAAAAACAATAAAACTGAATCCATCAAGGTTTGAATATTGTGGTAATAAGCATTGTGTATAAGTTTTATAACATTTGGATGAGGCCAACTAAAGTAAGGGAAGGGAAATGAAAAATTTAGCCATTTTTATTTTAAAGGGGCATAACTCTAGAAATGGTATAAGTGATAACACCCAAATTCAAATTAACCTTTGTTTTGTGGTGATAAGCATTGTGTATGAATTTTATAACATTTGGTACAGGCAAACAAAAGTAAGAAAATGGAAATTAATTTTGAAATGTTCGTACAGACGGCACTTAATGCCAATTCAGCAGTGGAGGGGGCATAAAAATGTGTTATTACACATCAAATACTTACTGTGACTGGTATTTGAGATAATAATGTAGATCTTGGTTTATTTACATCTAACATATGTTTATTGTTTGTAGCTAAAAGATTGCCGCCTGCTGTTAAACCTGAGTTATTAGTATTGACCATCTGATGGCTGCCTACTGTAGAACCTGAGTTATTTGTATCAGCTGCACTTTTTTCATCGGAATTACTTCTGATCAATCCTTTTTTGCTTGAATCTGATTCATTGCTATCACTTTCAGAACATTCACTTCCTGAGGAACTACCTTTTTCACTAACGCCACCTGGGTTGTTGGTTCCATCGCTGGTTTTATTATCACTACAATTACCATTTGTGTTAATGTAGTTGGCATTCGCAACATCACCCTTAAAAGGAAAAATATAAACAGCTCTTGTTCTTTTCAATGTACTAGTAAATAGTCACAATCGTGCCATACAATAAAATTTAATATGATTAAATATTATACTGTACAGTAAAAATATAGCAGCTTCAATGTAAATTTCTACAAACAAAGTATTAGAATTCATAGGAGAGAGTTGGGATAGTGGTTGTTTCAATTTCAGGGAGGCAAAAGTCTTATCATGTGACATTTTTCTATGCATCTATGTTTTGAAGCTATGTATCTTTGTTTTTCACACAGACAACTTAAGCAAATTGGACAATTTTATTTATAGATTTCCACTGAAAAAATTCTACCTTACTTTTCTATTTTGACCACCCTCGCTTTTCTAAAAACCTATGGTAAGGTGAAATCACTCATAAGTTGATGTTTTTATGTGAAAAATGAAACAGTCAAGATTTTTTATAAGTACACAGTTATCATCCTTTGGTTTTCCTTGTCTATGAATATAGTCCCTAGTGTAAACACTGTATAACTTGCAAATTTTTTTCGTACACTTTCCTTATTTATTTCTTGATATTATTTGCATGAAACTGTGAAACTGAATTTTAGACCCTCTTAACATAGAATGGTCCATATTTTGAGTTAGAGCTGGTAGACTTTTCAATAACTTGATATTAATTGTCCAAATAGTAGTATACTACAATGTAAAAATCTTTTTGATATAGAGCTGATTTTCTTAATTTGAATTTATTGTTGAAAAGTAATGCACTACGAAATAACTGTTTTCTCAGGCCTAAAAATAAAGATAATTTCAGATCTGATGAATACGTATTGAAAACAAACAGAAATTCTCTTTCATAAATGAATTTTAATATCAAACCAAAAATGACATTTTATGGAGAAAGGGTTAGCAACATGCATGTAGATTAAAATTAAATATTTATTCAAATAGTGTAAAAAATAAGCAATTTTAACCCCGTCCTATTTTTGTACCTGTCTTAAGTCAGGAGCCTTTTGCCTTTGTTAGTCTTGTATGTTTTTGTAATTTTAGTTGATTTATATGTTTCTAAGTTTAGTGGGACGTCCATTTTCACTGAATAAGTACACATTTTTGCTTAGGGGCCAGCTGAAGTAAAAATGATTTGGAGGCTTGAAGATGAAGGCCATGCCCACTGTCAATTGCTAAAATCTCAGGAATAAGCTTTATATTGTATAAATCCATAGTACATGTATCAATTTTTCTTCTTTATGAAAAAATACATGTAGAATAATTTCTTCTTCCCCTTAATCATAAGAACATGATGTCCATGTCTGATCATGTAAACGCTTTCAAAATATTAGAGAAAGATGTGAAGCCAATATATAAGTCATTAATTGCCTGTTTTGGTAAGAGAAATTATGGTTACATTTAATATATAAACTTACCATATTTAAGGTTCCTACTGTTCCATGGACTGCAATAAAAAAAGAAAGAAACTGTTGTAGAGTGCCTGTTTATATAGCAATCATGATACTATTAACATTGTTTAAAAATAAATAAATAGCTTCACTGAGGGCAGATGGATACGACTGAATTGTCAAACCCTGAAAAGTTGAGGCCAAATTGGACACAATATTCACGCTTGATACAGGTCTAAATTTGGATTGTAACTAAATTTTTGACACATAATAGGTTTCTGACACAAAATAACTGTAATCAAAGAACTTCAAATTGGTTATAGGATTTATAATTATATTCAATTTTTTTGCTTTTGTACAACACACTATGCTGTTGCGAATTGACCCCCCCCCCCCCCCACCCTACCCCCCACCCACAAAAAAATCACCTCCCCCTTTCCCTTATTCCCCCAAAAAATCTTTCCCTAAAGATATGGTCAACATTTCAAATTTCTAATGGAGTTTGCAACCATAATTACCTATTCAAATACATCATAAAATTTTTAAAATATAAAATGACATACATAATCATGGCTAAAATTAATATTAATTAATATTAACTGCTAAAAATAAAATTGACAGTTGATCACCTCAAGACAATCGTCATTTCTTATTACATAATTTACAAGCAGTGTAAGGGAGGTATTCAAACAGTGTTCTTTAAATTAATTTGGATTACCATCCTTACACTGCTTTTAAATTGTCTCAATTGTCCTTTAACCAGAAAAACCCTTGTTTTCCTCCTTTTTTGTCCCTTTTTCTAAATGGTTTGAGCCATAACCCCCCAAAAGCAATCCTAACTATCCCTTTGTAGTATGGAAACTTGTGGTATAATTTTAGACAGATTCATACACTTAAACACAAGTTATTGTCTGGAAACTACAAAAATGCTTATTTGGGCAACTTTTTTGGCCCCTAATTTCTAAACAATTGTGACCTTTACCCCCAGAATCTATTTCCTAAAGGATTATTAAAGTTCATGATGTGTTAAAATTGACCCTAAGTTTTGAGATTTTTTTAATTAAGCCAGAAAGCTACAAATTTCACATAAAAATATAGTTAAGATTTTACTTTAAATACAAAGAACTTCCCTCTAACAAATCATATTATCAATGCCAAAGTATTGACTCTGTAGGTATGCATTATACACAACTTCAATTTTGGTCAAATTTTCAATAATTCTTTTAAACCGTTTTTAGCAACCTTTACTATGGCCACCACCTCAGATCAAGAAAGATATTGTTTCTAGGGATTCAAAATCATCATTGGCAACTCTTTGTGTACAGAACATTTTGGATCTTATGTTGCAGCCAATTTTTAGGGTTTTGCTCACGCTTTTAGGTCAGTTAAATGCTCAAAATCATTTTATTTTGACAATATATCCAAAATGTACTGATAAATGTACAAATTTTGGAGCAAACAATTTACTCTTTTTAACATGTTTAAAGAGATTTATTATAACGAGGAAGTAAGGCTTGAGAAATAAATCCATTCATGAACCAATTTTTTTAAATTCTATGATTAAGTTGATATTCAAGGCCATATTTCACCTAAAGTGAACCTTGTCTTTTGCATAGGATCAATTCAGCAACAGTAAATTTTTTATGCCATTGAATCTGTGCCAATTTAACATTGTAATGCATGGGATTGTATTTATACAACCAAACAATTGCACATTCTGTACATTATAAAAAGTTCTTCAATGTTGAAGCATTAATACAAAGAATACATGTCCCTTTTACTTTTTTTTCTAATAAAAACAAATGTATTTGCATGAGCACAGAAATTTATCTATATTAACTTAAAAATCTTTGGAAAAAAATTATAATATTAATTTCTTACATTCAGCATTTATTAACGTGCCTACATTCTGTACTACCGGTACTTTTCCTGAAATAAAAAAAAAAGTATTAATTGAATTAAAATGTGTGACAGAAATTTGTAGCACTTTTCTAGTGACAACACATTTTGCTACAACAGTTATACCAAAGTGTTCACTACTAATTGTGCATCATCTGACATCATTGTTATTATGTTGGTACAAACTAAATTTCACCCATGTTTTTACAATTTTTTTGAAGTTGACATTTTGGGTTCTCCCTAATTTTTCCTCATGAATGTCATGTATAAGTTTGAACCATTCATTAAATTATCTTAGAAGATTAAGGAAAACATTTTCGTGAATATTTAATTACGTCGTTTGCTGTACTTTGATTACAAACCAATACATTATTTATCATGTTTATCATACCTCGAACATGCAATTTTCTGATTGACCTGTACCCATGAATTCCATGAATTCCATGAAAATTGGTATACAACAAATAATACTGAATCCCCAGTACCACACATATTTGAAATTTTGATAAATCATAATCGTGATAATGCATACATTAAAAAAAAATTTACCATTCCTATTGTCTCTTTTGGACCAGAAAAAAATCTTTTCTGCACATATTATATATTTATTAGCTAGTAAAATAACTCAGTAATGAATAATCATAAAAAAAATAATCACCTTCGTTAACATTCACTTTTGTCAAATTTTTCTTAATAGCAGTTCTGGCATCAGGAACCTCAAATGTTTTTCCACCCACTACATAAGAAATCCAACATGTGTAGTACCCTTCATCCTCTTTACATATGCTATTAATAGTCAGGTGAGGATATCCTGAACGTGTTTCACCATATTTATCACTAGGTTCTAAAATTTGGTCCTGATCATTAAATTCTTTCCTCTTTTTCCAACACACTTCAAAAGACAATTCAGCGGGAAAGTTTATCATTTCACAACCAATGGTTAAATTGTCACCACAACTAACATTGTAGGCATTTTCTAACTTTATGACTGGTTCTACAATAGAAATAAATTTGGATACAGATAAATAAACCATGAAAATAATTTGTTTTAAGCAGCAAATTCAAATATATTTAATTAGAAGGATGAAAATTCTTTTTTTTGCATGCCCTCAGAGAATGTCACTGTAAGCTTATAAAATTGAAAATGGAAATTGTTAAAAAGACAACAACCTGACCAAAGGGCATAAAACTGGCAAAGGCCAACAATTGGTCTTCAACACAGGAAGAATTCTATTCATTAATAGAACTCTCATTTGGTAAATTCTAGACATGTTTGTTAGATTTGCTTGTCGATCATGTTAACTTTTAGCTCTTTATTGGAAAGTAAAATACTTTTGTTCCAAAAACTAGAGGCTCTCAAGAGCCTGTATCGCTCACCTGATTCTACTTGGGTTTTTGAAATCATATAAAAAAATATAAAATTTGGCTAAAAGTAACAACACTTGGCCAGCACCTCATAAGGAAAGGAACATTCATGCTATGTTTGATTTCATTCAATTCAGTGGTTCTTTAGAAGAAGACTTTTGTATGCATTTCCCATAGGGTCCTATGTTAAACTAAGTCCCCCCACTGGCAGCCATCTTGGATGTTGCAATGACAACTAAGTAACAACACTTGGTCAGCATCTCATTAGGAACATTCATGCTATGTTTGGTTTCATTCCATTCAGTGGTTCACTAAAAGAAGACATTTGTATGTATTTCCCATAGGGTCCTATGTTAAACTAAGTCCCCCACTGGCGGCCATCTTGGGTGATGGATCGGCTACAAAGTAACAACACTTGGTCAGCATCTCATAAGGAACATTTATGCTATGTTTGGTTTCATTCCATTCTGTGGTTCTCTATAAAGAGAAACTTGTATGTATTTCCCGTAGGGTCCTATGTTAAACTAAGTCCCCCACTGGCCGCCATCTTGGACTTTGGAATGGCGACAAAGTAACAACACTTGGTCAGTATCTCATTAGGAACATTTATGCTATGTTTGGTTAATCTTTCCATTCAGTGGTTCACTAAAAGAAGACATTTGTATGTATTTCCTATAGGGTCCTATGTTAAACTAAGTCCCCCGCTGGTGGCCATCTTGGATGATGGATCGGCTACAAAGTAACAACACTTGGTCAGCACCTCATAAGGAACATTCATGCCATGTTTGGTTTCATTCCATTTAGTGGTTCTCTAAAAGAAGACATTTGTATATATTTCCCATAGGGTCCTATGTTAAACCAAGTCACCCACTGGCCGCCATCTTGGACTTTGGAATGGCGACAAAGTAACAACACTTGGTCAGTATCTCATTAGGAACATTCATGCTATGTTTTGTTTTATTCCATTCAGTAGTTCTCTAAAAGAAGTCATTTGTATGCATTTCCCATAGGGTCCTATGTTAAACTAAGTCCCCCTGTTGGTGGCCATCTTGGATGTTGGATCGGCTACAAAGTAACACACTTGGTCAGCACCTCATAAGGAACATTCATGTCATGTTTGGTTTCATTCCATTCAGTGGTTCTCTAAAAGAAGTCATTTGTATGCATTTCCCATAGGGTCCTATGTTAAACTAAGTCCCCCGCTGGCCGCCATCTTGGGTGATGGATCGGCTACAAAGTAACAACACTTGGTCAGCACCTCATAAGGAACATTCATGTCATGTTTGGTTTCATTCCATTCAGTGGTTCTCTAAAAGAAGTCATTTGTATGCATTTCCCGTAGGGTCCTATGTTAAACTAAGTCCCCCGCTGGCCGCCATCTTGGATGATGGATCGGCTACAAAGTAACAACACTTGGTCAGCACCTCATAAGGAACATTCATGTCATGTTTGGTTTCATTCCATTCAGTGGTTCTCTAAAAGAAGTCATTTGTATGCATTTCCCATAGGGTCCTATGTTAAACTAAGTCCCCCGCTGGCCGCCATCTTGGGTGATGGATCGGCTACAAAGTAACAACACTTGGTCAGCACCTCATAAGGAACATTCATGTCATGTTTGGTTTCATTCCATTCAGTGGTTCTCTAAAAGAAGTCATTTGTATGCATTTCCCATAGGGTCCTATGTTAAACTAAGTCCCCTGCTGGCCGCCATCTTGGATGATGGATCGGCTACAAAGTAACAACACTTGGTCAGCACCTCATAAGGAACATTCATGTCATGTTTGGTTTCATTCCATTCATTGGTTCTCTAAAAGAAGTCATTTGTATGCATTTCCCATAGGGTCCTATGTTAAACTAAGTCCCCCGCTGGCCGCCATCTTGGATACTGGATCGGCTACAAAGTAACAACACTTGGTCAGCACCTCATAAGGAACATTCATGCCATGTTTGGTTTCATTCCATTCAGTGGTACTCGAAAAGAAGTCATTTGTATGCATTTCCCATAGGGTCCTATGTTAAACTTAGTCCCCCGCTGGTGGCCATCTTGGATGATGGATTGGCTACAAAGTAACAACACATAAGGAACATTCATGCCATGTTTGGTTTCATTCCATTCAGTGGTTCTCTAGAAGAAGTTCAAAATGTAAAAAGTTAATGACGATGACGGACGACGGACGCCAAATGAGCTAAAAAAGCAAATCTATTTCAACTTACAAATTACAAAATGCAATAAAAAGACAAAAGGGAGAGGTTCAAAGATTTTTACCTTGTACTAACACTGCTATTATAACACTATTAGTCCCATTAACTCTACAACTGTAATCTGCAGTATCGTGTATAGTGATGTCAATAATTTTCAAAGATGACTCAGAGGTGTTTGTAGTCTCTATATATTTTGTAGCCCAGATCTCAATAGGTATTCCATCTTTAAACCATTCTACTCCAGAAAACAAACCATTTCCATTCCCAAATATATATTTCAGATCCACTGAGCTTCCAACTTTAGGTTCATGCGTACTCTTAGCTGCAACTGAAAAATATTATGAATAACTCTGTAAATTTTACAGTATTTCAAAAAAGTTAGATATAATGAAAAAAGGACAATTTTAGGAGCAGGTACTGCTCATCTTGCGCCTATAAATAATATCAACAAATGTTTCTGAATATTTTTATGTAAAACTGCATAGGGGTTCAGCATTTGGAGATTTTTAAAAACTGAAAAAAAAATTGAAATTCAATTTAAAAAAGTTTTAGCTAGGCTTTCTCATACCAAATCTAGACTGCTTGTTCAGTGTGTATTCACATAATGAAAAGGTTCATTTTGCATAAATTGTATATCATTTGCAAATTTAAATCAAAGCCTCTTTTTAAAATTAAATGGGTTTAGAGACACAATTAAACAAGAATGTGTCCAAAGTACACGGATGTCCCACTCGCACTATCCTTTTCCATGTTCCATGGAACGTGAAATTGGGTAATAATCTAATTTGGTATTAAAATTAGAAAGATTATACTATAGGGAACATATGTATTAAGTTTCAAGTTGATTGGACTTCAATTTTATCAAAAACTACCTTGACCAAAAACTTTAACCTGAAACTCCCAAATTCATTTTCTATGTTTAGTGGACCGTGAAATTGGGGTCAAAAGTCTAATTTGGCTTTAAAATTAGAAAGGTCATATCATAAGCAACAAGTCTACTAAGTTTCAAGTTGATTGGACTTCAGCTTCATCAAAAACTACCTTGACCAAAAACTTTAACCTGAACGGACAGACGCACAGACAGACGCACAGACGAACGGAGCCACAGACCAGAAAACATAATGCCCCTCTACTATTGTAGGTGGGGCATAAAAATCTCATATGTGACCTGTAAAATGTCACTTGACAATATTAAGGTAAAAAGAGGTCAATCAACACCAAAAAAGTCTTTAATCTAAAACACAATAAAAGTTTGATTGAGGCAAACTACAATTAGGGAATCGAAACGAAAATTTCATCAATTTTTTCATTTGCAAAGGTGCATAACTCTCTAGAACCATAAAAGTGACACTAAAAAAAGTTATCACTGTTGGGCTGTTGACCAAATAAGAAGTTATTCAGTTCAGTAGTATTGGAAAAATGCATGACCAAAATATTGTCAGTTCACATTTACAAAACTTCAAAGTATCTACAAACAGAAAGTAGGTATTTAACAGATATGAAAGAAAACACACATTACAACTAATCATGGTCAAGCTGCTGACAAAACATAAAGTCATTCTTATTATTAGTTTCTGATTGAAGAAAATATTTTTTGAAAAAACCTGTAGTGGTTTTACAAAATGTATCAGAGCTAGTTTTTTTCACCTTTTTTTGGGGGGTTGGGATACTCTATTATACTTACGTATTGATAGTAGAGGCTGGTCTACATCTGTAAATATAGTTAAAATTCTTTGTACTATATTAAAATAAAATTCTCTGTAGAAAGTTAGCAAAAATAAGCATGTTATAAGACATAGCATGTAGTTATATTCTCTGTAGAATTTTGTAAGGTAAGAAATTTTCCTGAGGGGGTTATATATAACGATTTATAATTTAATTAAAAAAAAATATCCAGTCAGGAATATTTGGTTTTGTGTTGAAATATCCTTTCAACAACCTCATACGAAGGCCACAATTGCTATATTATTGTTCTCTTTTGATTGTGACCTGTTATCTTTTTTTTGCATGCAGAGATATTTATTGTATCAACAGCATGGAGTATGATACGTAAAAAAGATACAAAATATGCATTCATTTGACTGAATTATTCAGCATTATGAATAGATACCGGGTATTACAAAATTAGAATGGGTTATTCATTAGGTCATTGGTCATTTCCAAAGGTTAAGACAATGTACATTTTGACTGAAGTAATCACTCCACTTTTATAAAACTGCAAATTCTATAAAACAAATATCTCATGGAAAATATTAAGAATTTGAAAGTCAACTGATGATTGACCCCCCCCCACACCCCCTGTATATAGATTTGTGCTAATTACACATTTTAAATGAGCTGAGGAGTTTCCAGGTACACTATTTACCAATTGGCTAACAAGGTTTATCAGAACACTTAACTTATCTCAGTACAATACTTACTCATTCTATTTCCAATACCTCGCTGGTAGTTCTTTGAGGTGATATTATTTATAATCCAGCTACAGCATGCAATATCCTGTATTTCTGAATAATAAATGATTAACCTATCATAACTTACTTAGTATTTATGCATACTATTCACTTATGCAATTTATGGTGTGACAGTTGAAAAGGCCAAAGGTCTCAGTGAAGGGTTTAGAGTATTTGCCATGAGATAGAGTAAATTGTCTTCATTGTATTAACCAATCAAATTATGCATTTTGACGTGGTTTCATAATAGAGATTGTCATATTGGTTCACAAAAAAAAAAAAGAAACATGTCAAAAGATGTTTATTCTGATGGTTCATAAGTCTTTTGTCCCTTAATTAATATTTTCTACTGGATTATTTATTTTTTTGGGAGAATTCAGAGCTAAATGTGTTTTAAGTATACTTACTGCCCTTTTTGGCAAAATAGATAAATAAACCCAAAATACCAGCAAATCCTACTACAACCACTATAGCAACTATTGTGCTAAAATCTGAAAAAGAAGATAAATCAGTGAATTCATTATTTCAATAATCTACCTCTTATTTACAAATAAATATTTAAAATTGGTTAACCAAATAAAAAGAGTTCCAACGTTAAAGAACGACTATCTCTTATTTTACTCCCTAACTTATTCAAAGAAACTTTTAATTATGTGAAAGTCATAATAGTTGATTCATGTCATGATTTGTATTGTGTATCCATATTCAGTATTATCACATATTAATGTATAATTGGGAGACTGACTATCATAAAGGTTGTTTTGAATCTCAAATGATTGGTATAAATATTCACTATATTATTAAACTATAAAATAGAAATGCAATTTATTTGCATGATATTTTCATAACAAACAAAAAAACATATACAGTGGCATACACACTTTATTGTCATATCTTATGGTAAAATATTTAAAAAAAGTTAAAACAATCCTTTCGATTAAATCTAAAATATTTCTCGAAAATTTTATTTATAAGGGGATGTAACTCATGATTCTTCAAATTTACAGTGAAAGGTACTGTGAATTCCCCCCTCAAAGCCTATCCTAACCATCCATTTGTGGTATGGAGAGATCCATACACCATTCCATAAGTTATTGTTTGGAAACTAGAAAAATGCTTATGTGGACACCCTAATTCCTGAACTGTAAGGACCATAACCCCCAACCTTCCTTAAGTGGTTATAAATCTTGTGTTTAAATTTCATAGATTTCTATTTACTTATACATTGTACTTAATTTATTGTCCGGAACCAAATGTCTTTAGAAGACACTGACCACAACGACAACGTGATACCAATATACAATTTTGCGGTTGTATAAAAAATAACATAAGGCCTAAGTGCTACAGTTCTGCAGCTAATAATAATAAATATTTAATAACAGAGTTTATACCTATTGGATAAGTCATATTACTGCTCATATCATCCTTTGAATCTTTGGTTGTGTCGTCTGTGTTAGTGGCTGTATTTTGTCTGAAGGTAAAAATGAACAAATTACATTATTGTTTTTTAATTATTCATATTTTTGAATCCTCAAAACAAGCTTATAAAATATAACAGTATGTGCTTGCATCTGTAAGAAAAATTAAAATTATTAAAATTAACCACATTAATCTGTTTTATTAAAATTTCCTGCATAACATTAAGATTGATATTCACAAAATAAAATTGAGAATGGAAAAGGGAATGTGTCAAGAGCTTGTTTACAAATAAAATTGAGAATGTAAAAGGGAATGTGTCAAGAGCTTATTTACAAATAAAATTGAGAATGGAAAAGGGAATGTGTCGAGAGGTTATTTACAAATAAAATTGAGAATGGAAAAGGGAATGTGTCAAGAGCTTATTTACAAATAAAATTGAGAATGGAAAAGGGAATGTCAAGAGCTTTTTTTCAAATAAAATATAGAATGGAAAAAGGGAATGTGTCAAGACCTTTTTTTCAAACATAAATTTGTAGCTTTCTACACTTACGTTGTACTTTCAGGCACTACTACACAATCCATTGTTCCTTCTGGTCTATAGAAGCCTGGTTCACAAACTTGAATACACTTGTATTCTTAAAATTCAAAAGTAGATTCAATTAATAATGATAATTATAAGAAAAATAAAATATCTGTATTCTATTTAACTGTATTCTTTTCATACCAATTTTTACTAACAATTGTTTGCTGTGTTGTGTAATGTTGTTTTGTCTATTCTCCATTTTCTTTCTATTTTAACCATGTCCATGGTTCATATTGTGTGTTTTTTATCTTCCACTTATGGTTTTTAATTGTCTCCAAACAAACTTTATATATTAAAAACTTAAGGTTCCATTACTCCATCAATTCATAACAGATATAATTCATGATTACTAACCCATGTTTATTTCTTCGTTTTTACCAGGACAATCCTTTGTTGGTATACATCCGCTTTTAAGTTGGTCAAAACATGGTGTACTGATATTCATTTCTGGTACATACTTGTTCATATAATCACATTTACATGTTCGATCTGTTGTTGTGTTTCCATGTGAACAAACTTTCATGCCCATCAGATTACATTTACTTTTTTCATACTTGCAATGTCTAGGTCCATGGTTAAGTATCTCGTTGGAGAGAGATTTGGATGGCATATAATAATCAATATCACAGTCTATTTTCTGTATTGTTCTGCTCAAAATGTTGAACTGTTGAAACTGACCTGAAATAGAAGTTCATATTAACTATATGGTGGCCTAGTTCTTTCCCCTGAAATCCACTCGGTTCAAGAAGCAGAATCAGTCAGTTATCAACCGAAAAATAAAATTGTTAACATTACTTTCTCATTAGCCCCAAACATAGAAAACTTCTTTCAGGTATCCCTTAAAAATATTAGTGCAGGGATTCCTTAGACCCTTTCTTTGAATTCTATTTATACATAATAATATGGTTCAAGAAATTTATCTCAAACTAAGATGACTTTCAATCTTTTAAATAGCTAAGCTGTTATTTTTTAAAAATGCTGGTATAAACCCTTTTTGAGCCCTTGGTTTTTGAGATAGGGTTATAACCAACCAAATTTTAAGGGACATGCCCAATAAAAAAAGCTCTCAACAAGAATGTGTCCATGATACAAGGATGCCCTACTCCATGATCATTTTCTATGTTCAGTGGGTGGACAGTGAAATTTGGGTCAAAACTCTAATTTGACATTAAAATTGGAAAGATCATATCATAGAGAACATATGTACTAAGTGTCAAGTTGATTGGACTTCAGCTTCATCAAAAACTACAATGACCAAAAAATTAAACCTGAAGCGGGACAGACGGAGGAACAAATGACCTGATGCACAGACCAAAAATAAATAATGCCCCTAAGTTGGGCATACAAATTAAAAGACAGAGATTTAACTTTACACCACTAGTACAGGGTTAAGTAATTCTAACCAGTGAGTCTCAAGTAATCACTAAGAAGCAATATATTGCACCTAATGTTTCTATATTTTTATTCCATCTTATAGAACTCATCAAGTTCATATCCAAGGTCAAGTTGACAGAAATGTGATTTGAGGAGATTACTTATTACCAGATTACCAAAGATACAACTAACGTAACGGTACCCAAATTGCAACGAGTACCCAAATTGCACCTATTTAGCAAAAATAGCAGCGGAAATCTTACAAGATCTCATACAGACTAAACAATTTGTATTTTTATGATTTGATGGATTGTTTTCTCATTGGCAATCATACCACATCATTCTCCTTATTTCAATATTTAAAGATTGATTTGTGTTACCTGCATCTATTGTCTCTGGAGTCATGCAACATTCTACAAGCTGGTCTGTTTGTGTAACAAGACAGTGATATAAATAAGCTTCTTTCTTGCAATAATTTTTTGCTCTTTGTCTCCATTCATGTGTATTTTTAGGGCATGAAGCTACTAAGAATGGTGCTGTACAGTTTCTAGATCCATCAATGACACTTATAAAAAATACAAGAATCTGAAAAATATATAAAACAAGTTATAATTTTGGTAACTTTCAACTCCTAATACATGTGCAGCTCAAAAAATGCATGTAATTTAATTTCTCAATTTTTCAAATGAGTAGGTTCCATAAGGCTCTAAAACTGTCCTTATTACTAGCAACAATTTCAAATTAGGATTAATTGCCCAATATCACAATCATTTATAGTTATTTTTTTAATACACTGACTAGATAAATAAATATGTCTTTTTGCTGAAAATTTAATTACTTGCATTCTATTCATAACAGCACAAATCCCACAAATAGCGCTCACTCATTTCGATTTTTCACAAACATTCAATAAAGCAGGTGAATTTCCATAGATTTTTGGGACATGAAACAAGATGCTCATGCATGGACAAAAAAGATCTTTCATCATAGTTTTAGTTTTAACATTTTGAATATCTACATTGTGTAACTTGAAAATATAATGGGATGTAAATATACATGCTTTAAATGCATCTTTCTTAAATATCTTTTTATCAGCTTAAAACACTTTTTTATTTTAAAACATTGAACTTAATTATCTGAGCCATATCTTGCCTTTACTGAAATTATTCTTCTAAAGTAAAAGTTTAAACCATGTAGAACATTTTTTTCTTACCAGCAAGATATTCTTTCTTTCTTTGAAGATCATCATCTGTGTATTTCATACCTAAAATCAAATTTGATTCTATCATAACTATGGATAAATCAAATAACACAAATTGTAACAAATGATTCAAAGATATTTTATGTACAAGAAGATTAAATGCTTATTCTAATATGACGTGCTTCTTTCGCTATATGAATAAACCAATGCTCTAAATCCAATAATTTATTTTGCACATGAGTATATTGACTACTGCAGAATAATGTATTTTATCAAATTGGCATGTATTTAATTTATTTCATTAACTTAAAATACTTCCAAACTCCTAAATGATGCACATGTTGCTACTAATTCATTTATTACGACTGTCATCATGAAAGTAATACATAACAAATTAAAAGTTTTGACTTCTTAAGCATGTCAAGAGTTGTTCCTTATTCCACATACATATAAACTCTACTTTTCTTCAAATATTTTATGCTCTTTATGCTTATTATTGGAAATTAAGAAGCATATATAATGGTGTATATCACTGTTGTTATGAGTCATTGACGTTTCTGTGTACTATTTTTAGTTGGGGTTTTTTCTTCTTTCTTCTTTACCCTAACCTATCGTCAAAGCAGCAACAAGTCAGAATTTCGACCTTTTTTTGCTTGAATCGATTATGTCATAAGTATATGCTATTCTTGTCTGTATGTAGGATGATATTACAAAATTCATAAAATTCTTCAACTGGTTTATTTCATTAGATATAATCGACACTCACTTCATATTGTTTTCCTCGGCTACTTTTGCTTTGATATAAACCGGAAGCAGCCACGTTAGATAACTCCGTCAGATAAAGGAAGATGGCTCAGAATTTTTTCATTTCCCTACTTTTTTGTTTAGTTCTTATTGCTTTTTGTATAGCAGACATTCCAAAAGAAGATGTCAAGGTGGATGATGAAAAAGTAGAATATGCGAAGGGATCTGTTTGTGGATACTGTAGTTACTGCAAAGTAATTGAAATTTTGAATAGAAGCAGTACAAGGAGGAGACAACTGCATTTTTTACTGTTTTTTAAACTTTTTGCAAAACTGTTGTAGGTTAGACCTAATCCTTTACGGGATTCTGAGACCTGAGCAATTTTCTGTTTTCTGATTTGGCAGCCTCTCATGTAAAATATTATGTCGTCATGTATTGATCAGAAACCCCCCCTTTTTTTTGTCTCAAAATTCCAAAATGGGATGATTTCAGACCTATATTGGACTATATTTTTAAGTTGTTTTATAGCTAGGTTAGTATAGATCTGATTCTTAACCCTAATACTGTTTAATACTTGAACTATTCATGCCATACATAATATACAACATTCAGATTTGTTGCATCAGACATTATCTCTCTTTGAATGCCAAAATATTTAGGTATTGCCTGTGATTGTCAGTAAGGGCAGTCAAATAGTGATAAGATGTATTCGTTACTGATGAAAGTTGCCAAATCAGAAAATAGCGGGGGCTCAAAAGAGATTACAAGATGGGAGACAACCATTTAAAAAATTTATGTTAGGGGGATTCTGAAAATGGATACTTTGGCTTGGTTAACACATGGTTTAAACTGAGGGGAAAAAATGAATAACTTTTAACTAAACAATATAAAAAATGAATATTCTCTAACATAAATTGCAAGAACCAATTGTGTTCAATGGAAAAAATAATTTAAACATGCATAGCACAGTGGCGGATCCAGAAATTTTCATAAGTGGGGGCACACTGACTGACCTAAGAGGGGGCCCGCTCCAGTCATGCTTCAGTGATTCCCTATATAAGCAACCAAATTTTTTCCCAAAAAGGGGGGGCCCGTGCCCCCCCTAAATCCGCCTCTGTGGCAATGTTCAGATGAAAAAATGTGATCAATCTGGAAAAAAACTCACTTTCATGCAGGGCTTCCAAATTTTTTTTGAGCCAGCCGGACATTTTACATCTGATCCCAATTTTAATCCCTTAGTCACAAAAGACAATTATGGTAATCAGATGGCCATCCAAATCAGTGGCGGATCTCCAGCCATTTTAAAAAGGGGGGGTTCCCAACCCAGGACAAAGGGGGGGTTCCAACTATATGTCCCCATTCAAATGCATTGATTGGCCAAAAAAAAAGAACCCCCGGAACCCCCCCCTGGATCCGCCACTGCCAATGATCATGATGATTAACATTGAATTAAAAAAAAACGGTATTAAACTTTACTTTGATATGAATTTGATGTTCTGACATAAATTGTTAAAATTGGCAGTGCATCATTCAAAGTGTGCACATCAGCGTGCTTATATCTGCCTTAGACTCTTTATTTGTGCAAAATGACATTGTCTAAAACTTTACTTTCATTTTTAAGTTTCATATGAGTAGAAAAATGACCGAAAGGGACCATGCACATTTAATAAATCACATAAATGATCAAACAACAATGTCATAACTATAGAAGACTTTAGATAGATCTTCATAAATAAATTGTGCTGCATTTTAACTGTGTGGTCCAAACTAGAAAAGATTTCATAATATATATATTTATTTCAGTTCTGCAAATTATGTGAAAAAGACTGTCCATGTGAAACAAGTGCATCCAAACCCAACTGCAAAATGTGTAAAGTAAGTAATTTTAAAATTGAGAATTGCAATAGGGAATGTGTGAAAGAGAAAAGAACCTGACCAAAGGGCAGAAAATAGCTGAAGGCCAGCAAGGTGATAAAATCCAGCAACGGGAGGCTGGCATACACATTTCATCATATTCATGTAGTTTCATGATTTTGTAGTAACTTGGGTAAAGCATTGACAATAATCTTTTAAAAGCTCATATTAAAGATTAAAAAGTAGAAAATAGTGTTACTGTAAATTCAGAAATTATTGCATGCATTTATTATTGCGATTTTGTAATTTTAGACTAAAATGTGGTTATAATTTTTGCGATATTGAGAAAAATCAAGAATTTCAAAATGTGCGTTTAAATTATTTCGATTTTAACCCTGTCGCATTTTTCGCAATAATAAAAACATCGCAATAATTTCTGAATTTACAGGTACCAAACACAAATGAAACAGAATTAAAAGTATTAAATATATTTTACATATAAAAAGGAAGATGTGGTATGATTGCCAATGAGACAACTGTCTACAAGAGACCAAAATGACACAGACATTAACAACTATAGGTTACCGTACGGCCTTCAACAATGAGCAAAACCCATACCGCATAGTCAGCTATAAAAGACCCTGATATGACAATGTAAAACAATTCAAACAAGAAAACTAACGGCCTTATTTATATAAAAAAATGAACGATAAACAAATATGTAACACATAAACAAACAATTTATTATTTATACAATTTTTTTCACATTCTGCTTCTTCATTACCTACATGAACAAGGTAACAAGAAATAGTATTTGATATTAATAGAACCAATGAGGATGGGACCAATGAAATCACTTCTGATCTGTGAGATCCAATATTTTGTATATGACAGCTAACATAGTTAGGAAACTTGTATCCTGTTAAAGTGAAATTTGTCACAGTGCATACTATTTATAAGTGGCCAATATAGTAAGGGTAGTACACTGCTACTTGAGAAACTGTTGTAATGTCTATATCACAGCCAATAGTTGCAATAGGTTTCACAAGTATTTGTATGAAATGCAATCAAAACCCTATGTTACTGACTTGATATCTAAATCTTCCAAGGCTGATCACTACCTTTTTGATACACAAAGTTTAGTGCATTTATCATAAAATTCTATACGTCCTAAACATGAACATTTCCAGAAATTTGTCAATGGAATATATGCTCAGATATTCAAATCACAAAACCAAATCTACTGATTTTTTAGGGGGTATGAGGGAAAACTTTATGTTCTTCATGTTTTTTTCTTAATCAGAAGCTTTTTGTGATATGTCATGAGGCAAAAAAATCTATATAGGAGAAATCAGCAATGAAAACTCTGTTCACATGAGGAATTAATTAGCTGTTTCTAAGAATATTATTGGACTTTTGTCTTATTTACTCTCACACAATATCCTTTTTTATTTCCATGTAAACATCCTTTTTATTTTTCAGTACTGTAAATACTGTAACCTGTGTTCTGCAGTCTGTGATACTATATGTCAACCAGGTAAGTCAGTCTGGATCAATAACAATTTACAGTACAGGACACTCAAAAATATTTCAGATAAATACAGTATACATGAGGTTTAGAATAAATTTAACACAAACCACATGTAGTTAGACATTACCTATTTGTATATGTAGTCCTTGATGCAAATTATAGTCTCTACATTTGAGTATTTAATCTCAGGAATTCTATTATTTGCAAGGTACAAATGTATTGGTTCACCTTCATTTATGTCAAGTATTAGGTCATTCATGATCAGAAACAGGTCACTTTAGCTGGTAATTATTCACTGCAAATCAGTCCAATTTCTTCAGACTGATTGTGATTGAACTCTGATTTACAACCCTAAAATCTCACCATTGTTATGAAATTTGAGCTGAAAACCCCTTTTTGTTATTAAATATGCTAACCATTTTGATGCATCAAGTGTGCATTTCACCATTGGTATACTGTATGAAAAGAAAATCTTTTATCAAATGAAAATAGATTTAGAATAAATTTGTACTATCAAAATAATCATAGATAATTATATTATTTTATGACTGCTCACATTACGAAAATATTTTCTTCCAAGCACATAAAACAGTTTTCCAACTTGTGGTCTGATTTTATTTATTTATATTTTCTTGGCCTGGATCATAGCTATGGCACTGAATGATTTCTGAATGTATGATTGTGTCTTTATTTCAGGAGGAATTTTAGATAAAGTATCAGCTGCAATTGTGGGGTAAGTTTAAATTATTTGTAAGACAAGATTCACTTTTGATTAACTATATGTTAAAATACACATGTACATGTACATGCAAGCTTAATTAGCACACACATCTTATGCTTACACACTGAATAAGGTGCCTGTACAATATGGATGCATGCACTTGAATTATAATGTCTTAAAAAAAAAACCTTCATAAACAATTTCAACTTAATATCTGATGAATTTATCCAATTATTTTAACAAAAAATATTCTAAGTCTGATGACTGATTTTCAATGGATCACTATTTCTCGTAAAAACCAACCAAAGTACAAATGTGTAGTTTGCCTAAACAGAAGTCATATAACAATCACAGAAATTTGAACTTGATTTGAATAGTTCACAAAACTTTCTCTATAATTACAAATTTTAGCTTACATTTACCTACAGTGTCATTGAAGAAATATACACCATATTATAAATTTATCAGATAAAGATACCAAAAAAGATATGATTTTTTGTTATATTTCCTTATTAGAGAGGTAAAACATGTTTTATTGCAAATTTATATGATTTAATAGTGTATACCCGTACAGGTAAAAACTGTAGATAAAGTTTATTTTTAGAATGGGAGTATGGTACATTAGTTTCTCTCTATATAAGTGTAATGATTAGGGAAGAATTATTGTTGCTGTTTATATAAAAGTAAGAAGATATGATGTGAAATGATTGCAAATGAGAAACTATCCACCAGAGACCAAATTGGTTTGATTTAGGCAATTATAGGTTAATGTCTCATAGTTAGCAATAAAAGGTCCCAATTTGACAAAATGTAGAACTATTCAATAAAAGGCCCCAATTTGACAAAATGTAGAACTATTCAATAAAAGGCCCCAATTTGACAAAATGTAGAACTATTCAATAAAAGGCCCCAATTTGACAAAATGTAGAACTATTCAATAAAAGGCCCCAATTTGACAAAATGTAGAACTATTCAATAAAAGGCCCCAATTTGACAAAATGTAGATCTATTCAAAAAAAGGCCCCAATTTGACATAATGTAGAACTATTCAATAAAAGGCCCCAATTTGACAAAATGTAGAACTATTCAATAAAAGGCCCTAATTTAACAAAATGTAGAACTATTCAATAAAAGGCCCCAATTTGACAAAATGTAGAACTATTCAATAAAAGGCCCCAATTTGACAAAATGTAGAACTATTCAATAAAAGGCCCTAATTTGACAAAATGTAGAACTATTCAATAAAAGGCCCCAATTTGACAAAATGTAGAACTATTCAATAAAAGGCCCCAATTTGACAAAATGTAGAACTATTCAATAAAAGGCCCCAATTTGACAAAATGTAGAACTATTCAAAAAAAGGCCCCAATTTGACAAAATGTAGATCTATTCAATAAAAGGCCCCAATTTGACAAAATGTTGAACTATTCAATAAAAGGCCCCAATTTGACAAAATGTAGAACTATTCAAAAAAAGGCCACAATTTGACAAAATGTAGGACTATTCTATAAAAGGCCCCAATTTGACAAAATGTAGAACTATTCAATAAAAGGCCCCAATTTGACAAAATGTAGAACTATTCAAAAAAAGGCCACAATTTGACAAAATGTAGGACTATTCTATTAAAGGCCCCAATTTGACAAAATGTAGAACTATTCAATAAAAGGCCCCAATTTGACAAAATGTAGAACTATTCAAAAAAAGGCCACAATTTGACAAAATGTAGGACTATTCTATAAAAGGCCCCAATTTGACAAAATGTAGAACTATTCAAACAAGGAAAAAAGATTTCAAAGGAATAAATGCACAGACAATTACAAGAAGGAGGGCAGTAAGATCTTTCCCAAAACGTTGAAATTAATGAAATTAAGAATTTTTTTAAAAGACTTGATTTGCTAATCAAAGTTAGTAATTTTCTAAATAAAATTTTCATTTTACTGGTAATTTGGGTCTCAGTAGTTTATCTGGTGATTGGTGATAATTAAAATGCTGTAAAAAAAACCTCTTTGAAACTGACAATAAAATATAAGTATGATATCTTATTCCTCTGATAACAAAACATTCAAAAGTTGACACAAAGGAAAATATGATACCAAAAAAATTAACTTATTTTTATCCCTTAGCCAGAAGGAAATTTGAGATCATCTTTGAAAATAACAGTCATAGAATAATTTAGTTTAATATTCAGACATTGAAAGTCATATTCAAAGTAGCAAAGGACTTGTGCTAATGATGTAAGTTTTCATATAGATGTATTTGTAACGAAAAAATTTGGTTAACCATATTTGCTTACTGTAGAATTTCCACTGTCCTTCTATGCCCAGGCCAAGTAAATGGTTAATCTGAACTGCTCTCGATTTGGTCACAAGCACATTTCAAACAAAAATGGCAGACAAGGAAGATGCTCTTACAATTCAAATTTAAAACGGCACAGCAGAATTTGTTACGCAAAAAAGAACACTAAGTGACTAACATTATAAAAAATCCCTTGGCTGGCTACTCCGGATGATACCAGGGTCAAGTTAGAAAAGTACCATTTAAAATCTTTATTGATAACAATTTTAACAATGTTCAGAAATTATAAAATTCTGATATTATTTTCAGTGCTCTACCTAGTCATGATCCTGATGAAATCAACAAAGATATTGATTCTGTAAAGGAATATATTGATAGGAAAGATGAGTTATAAATCAAGAAACAACGACCCTTGCAGCAGTCTCCTCATCATTTCTATGTTTTGGTTATTATTCAAGATACAAGAATAAAGACCTGGCAGCAGTCTCCTCATCATTTTCTACATTTTACCTTACTCTTGTTTAAAACTGTCTTTTCTCTAACTGTGAGTTGTCTCCCATTGTTGAAGTGAAAAATTACAATTACATGTTTTTTTTTAGATTTGGGAAAAATAATATATTTTAGGCAAATGCAGATAAAAAATATTATTAAATAATAACATAAAGCACAGTTGAGTTCTGGACCAAGAGGATAAAATGATTAAGAAAGATAATTAACAAAATATGACTGAAATTTCCTTAAAACTCTATCACAATGGGAGATAACTCTTGTGATTCAAATTTTTAAAATCTAATGCATAATGGTTAGTGATTTCAACTGCAGTCATGAAAACATTGTGATTTATTGGTCCAAAGCAGTTAACTACTTCTTTATTCTTTATTGTGCATGGATTTATCATGTTTATTATTTATTTGCATGAAACACTAAAAGTTATAAAGGAACTGGTTCTTATTGTAGTAAGCCTATTTTTTAAGTAGATTTTTTTATGAAAAATTACAAAAAATTTGAGGAGACGGTGTTTTTTATCTTTCTATTTGTTAGATCTTTATCAAATACATTATAATGATTTCTCTGTTGTTTTTTGGCTTCCTTGATATACTACATAAAAAATTAATTGTCTTCTACCTATTTGACAGTTCAGTTAGGCCAAATGAAATAAATGTTAAATTCTTCTTGAAATAACACGAAGTTTACAGTTTATTTTCATATTTCTTATAATTAAATAAGATGTATGTTTCATTATGATACTTTATTCTGATTGGCTAACTGCACATCACGTGTTATTCCGTAAGCAATTGCATTGCTCAATAAAACTTTTCATTCATGATAACATGTGGTCCCCCAATAAAGTGCACAGGTGAATTAAATAAAACAATAATAAAATTCGTGTTTTCATGATCATTGCTAAAAAATGTAATTATAAGTATTGAATGCTTCTTTTTGTAACTTCATAGGGTTTTAGTATGAAGCGCAGAAACAAAATTTACTGCGGTCAACACTTTTACAACCCTATGAAGTTACAAAAAGAAGCATTCAATTCTTAATTAAAAAAAAAACACAAAAATATAAGGGTTATTTACTAAAAAAATGATTATTTGGCAGGTCACATCTTTGAAATCCATGCTTACTTTTTATATTACAAATAATATGAATCTTATATTAAAAGCTACTAAGAACAAACATACATTTATTTTGCCAAATCAGAAACTTAAACATAAACTTTCACTTAAATTTCTGTGCATTCTAGACAATTATTTTGATTTCATGGATGAAAATGATTATTTTGGATGTTGTTATGTTAATTCTGATGCCTGTAGATTACAAATGATTATTTTCATGTTGTTCAGTCTGTTTTGAGATAGCTATGGTCACATGGTAAGAAGTTCCATAATAAGAAGTTTGTGAAGTACTTAATTAAATCAAATTATTGAATAAACATTTACTTCAAAGTCAACACTTCCACTTTGTAAATATTTCAAGATGAAGTGATTCTAAAAATCAAACAGCATTATTTGAATTGAAATGTTTTAAGTGTGTTCAAAGCTATGGAAGATTTTAATTCCTGTATTTATTCAGATGTTTATATTGTTTGATGTGATCCTATGAGTTTTATATGACATTACATTTATGTGTGCACATGTATCTGATTAAATTAAGTCCCCCAAGAGTTGTCTAACATGATGTTTGAGTGTATGCTTTGCATGATTAACATTGTTTCTATGTTTTTATTTGAAAAACCTTAACCAATGTAAGAACAAATACTGTAAATTAAGAAATTATTACATACATTTATTATTGCCATTTTTGCAAAATAAACACAAATGCAAGTTTGATGAATGCAGTATTAGAAAAAGCTGAATACAGATACAGATACATGTATATTTAATTACAATGTATTGCCATACCCGCGGGTCACATCATTTACATTAATGCTGTAAATTCAGAAATTACAGCATGCATTTAATATTGTCATTTTCTAAGAATGGGCATAAATGGGACATTAGTTATTTTGATTTCTTGATAATATGCATACATATATGTATAAGTAATCAGGATGAAAGTTCTTATTATTCTGATAATCCTAGTCACATTTTCCAAATAATAAAAACTTTGCAATGATTTCTGAATTTACAGTAAAAACCTTAAAATAATTTCTGTGAAATAATATGATCCTTATTCAGTATTTGTAGATTTGAATTGTGTTGTGATCTGAGTACATTCCTAAGATCTGCTGTGATAATCCATCTATTAGTCACTTTATATTATAGATCTGTTATATTTCTATGTGTATTGCTGTCTTAGGGCAAGTCTACCCTTTTCACAAATATCTTTTAACCAAAAATAATTGTAAGTTGTGAACATTTCAGTGTACGGCAACTGACCAGTTTTTATCGTAAAATGTTTTGTGAATAGATTTCCTGTCTTTTACTACAAATACACCATATTTATTCTATTTGCATCTTCAACTTCATTCCTACCGTGGTTAATCGGCAGCTTTATAACCTTGTAATTCGAAAGGGGCATTCAGGCTCAGCATATTTAATACAAGGGCAGATCCAGCCATTTTTTTGCAACCCTCAGGACCTGGATCTGCCACTGTTTAAAATAACATAGAATAATGATCTTAACTTACTTAACTAAATTCAAAGCTTCAGGATTAGGATGTTTGTCATCTGGAAATTATATGTTAAGTCTCAGGATTTGTATTTGTAAATGTCACATGATTATTTTTTTTCAATAAATCTGTCGATTTCTATTGACATCCACTGTGTTGTCCTTATGACTGCCATAACTAATTCAAAACTATATGGATCAGTTAAGATCAAATTACAAATCAGCACTTTATATATTCATGCATATAAACTCGGGACTGGGTTGCTCATATGTCATTATTGTTTAATCAGGTTTAAATTGTTGGTGTTGATTAAATCTGTTGTAATTGTTAATAGTTTAATTAGTTCTTAAAAATTAAAATGTTGTTTAATATTATCTTACATTTAGACAACCCAGTCCGGACCGACAGAAAATATTTATTTATAAACTACTTATAATTATTATTTTCAGTCACATATTCATATTAGACAATATGTTGTTTATGTTGAATTTACAACATGACAATATGCTTTATTACTGCTTGCCATTTTGTTTAGTTTAGATTTTTTCATTGATGTTTTTTTTATTTTTATAAATTTAGACTTGTAATTGTTAAATATTTTTCTGAATCTCTTTGGTTAGGGACGACATCAAAAGATCGATGTAGGATAAAAAACTTAAATCAAATAGTTTGGGGGGGGGGGGGGGGGGGTCAACATTGCTGCAAGTTTTGTTAATCTAAAATCGATTTTACATATATCCCTATTGGTCAATCAATTTTTCCCAAATTAAGTTAAGAGGAGGTGTGTGGGGGTCAGTGAAAAAACTATGTGAATTAAGTTTTTTGTCCTTCATTGAACTTTTGATGTCGTCCCTTAGGTATCATTTTTTAATACAGTAGTCATCATTCTTCATTGTTTTGGCAATTCTTTATTTATTTACAATTTATAATTCAAATAAATATCAAGATGCGTATGCATTTTTTCAGCTCAAAAACAAACATGATTTTTCGCTTAATCTTTTTAATAAAATTCATTATTTACATATTGCAGAAATTACTTGCAAGAAAAATGTCTGTCACACTTTATTGTGTATAATAAAATAAAGGGGGTGCCAATTTGAAGACTTTTGTCACAAATGGTAACAGAATTTTTTAGGTCTAAATAATATATAGCAAATTATTTATCTAAGTGACCAATAGCTGGATTTATATACTTTATTTTCATTTGTTCATTATTTTCTATTTTTATAGTGAATGTATGTTATTGTTTGTATGTGAAATCCTGAAGAACAACTAACGTGTGTAAATGTGATGTAACATGGAATAAAAAGTTCTAACTAGTCAATGTGTTATTTTCATCAAAAATACCTATAACCAATATTGCCATAGATTTGCTTCTTTTGTCTCCTCTGTGAAATATGTCCTTTATGAAGTACAATATTGAATTAAAGAAAAATGTGTTATTTATCCAAACAAGAGTCCAAGACTGAAATGTTTCTCATGTTCTACTTAAAATTATAACTCATAGTTCCGTAAAGTATAAAATCAAAGTGCTTGTAAGCACTGAACTGTAAAGATTGCTTCAATTTATCAGTGGGAAGTAAAATTAATTATTGCATTGGTTGAAGTTGATTTAACAGCAATTCTAGACAAAGGAAGATAACTCAAAAATTTTCAAAGATGATTTTAACAATGACATAATTTTATTTTTAGAACAGATATTAGATTCCTGCACCTTACAAAAGTTATGTAATTATCTTGACAAGTGCAACATCATTTTGTGCCTTCAATATCTGAGCATATATTTCATTAATAAATTTCTGGAAATGTTCATGGATAGGATGAATAGAATGTTATGTTCAATGCACTATATTTTATTTTTCAAAAACGGTAGTGATAAGCCTTGGAACATATAAATATCAAGTGTCCCCTAAGGTTTTGATTGCATTTCATGCAATCTTCACCTAAAAATTATCCGTCTGTCTATTCAGCCAACAAATGGAAGTGTTTAACGACCTTGACTGGCTATACAGCCCTTGCACGGTCGGCTCAGTGCCCGAAGGCGATTGATGAGCGTTTAAATATTTTCTGCCGTGGGTCAGGAACAGGTAGTAGAGTACGCCATTTTGGAGGTCGCCATTTTGGTTTTGGTGAGTTGACTATTTTGATCTTATTTCTTCACAACGGCTGCTTTCAGGGCCAGTTTGGTCAACTTGTTACCTTGTAACCTCAATGATAGAGTACTGGTAGATGAGTCTTGGACGTAGTATTAAAGATGACAGGAATTGTTATCAGGACCAAAGTTGTGAGGCAGTGAAATGAAGGTCAATCATCTAACACCTGGGATACAGCCCTCGGATGTTAATCGGCATAACACTCCCCCATGATACAATGGGTTTTGGAGTGCATGTTAACGCGGGTACGCCAACTTCTACGTTTACTGTACGGCGTTGGATTGGTTTCTGTCATCTAAAGTAGTAAGTTGTTGATCATCTAACTGTAAACCATCATCGAAGATAGCTGGTAAAGGAGAGCTGGCCCAGCACGTCGGTTCAGCTGTAATGACTGAGACGTGACTGTCAGTCCTATTCTTATCATCGCAACTCCTTAGAACATGCAAAAACATTTCGAAAAAGAATTTAAACAACAGTTTTTCACATCAATTTTAATTTAACATTTCATAATAGGTTAAAAATAAAATAGTCATACAAACAAAGACTCAAAACAACTTACAAAGTATCTAGAAGACATTATCAGGAGTCGTGAATATATATGTAGAATTACCAATTTTTTTTTTTCTTCAACGCTTAGAAACAGGAAGAAATGGAAGCTCCCTTAGTATGTCTGTCTTGTGTCATGCAAAGTAGAAACAAAATTTACATACAAAACCATGTATTGTAATTTCCTTTATTATGCAAAATTATGGGAAACATTTTTGTAGTTTATTATTATTAGGGTCTTAATTTTTGTGGATTTCATGGACAAAGATTTAATGTTTTTAAAAAAATCAGTTTCAATAGTACTGGTATGCAGAATTTGTTAAAACTATGAAATCAAGTACTGTAAACCAACTTATTTTTGCGGATACTTAGTCTATTTCGCGATTTTCTAATTTCTGGATATAGTATAATAAAGGAAGATCAAAGTTTAACATATTTGCGACGATTTATATTCGCGTTATTTTTCTACTCGCGAAAGTCGCAGAAATAAATCACTTGCGATTGCGAAAATAAGTTGGTTTACAGTATTCATCAAAATACAATTTCTTCCTTTCTTCATGTAAAATAGGTAACCATCAAATTATTAAGTCAACAAAATCCAAGAAAATACGATATTTATGGCGGAAATTGTGATTCAAAAAAGATATAAGTTTGTACCAGTAAATCTTGACTCATTCATGACAGAAAAATTTGACTGAAGATTTTAATGGCAAAAAATAATAGCTTTTAAACAGTTGGTGACTGTATAAGAAACATACATTTGTAAATATACTAAGTCTATATGATTCAACAACAAACACAGCATGGTTACAGTAAAAGTACATTATGCATAGAGAGTTATATATATGATATGATTAAAGAAACATGAAAAGCACTTGGTTCATTACAATAAATAATCTGTCAGAATAAAAGTACTTTGGGTTATATATATATCAATAAAAAATTAACGCAGCTAAACCCTTAAAGCCCTATAAGAAAACAAATATTCTTCAAAAATGGAATATAGATTTACTATTGGCATTTCATTTTCATGGTTAAACACAAAATAAATTGTCAAGATGACAAACCAAATTATTTACCATAAATTAATTCCTTTCAAGATCATGTTCACAATTTCATTCAATATATATCTTTAAATATTATACAATTACTGTCTTTTGATAAGGTAAATATGCGGTTTTATTGACTTTTGAAAAACTGATATTCACTGAGGCCAAGGGCCGAAGTGAATATCAGTTTTTCAAAAGTCAATTAAACCACATATGTACCGAAACAAAAGACAGTAATTGTTTTATTCCATATCTAAAGAAAAAACAATGTATTTAATGACAAATATTTATCTAAACCAATTGTACATCAAACATTTTAGCATAACATTACATGTAAAAGCGCGGTGAATAACACTTTTCTCCAGGTGAATATGCTTTTTTATTTAAAATCCAATTCATATAGAAAAACCTACTAAAATAATACTTATATGGAATAAACATTGTTATTTATCATGCCAATTTATTAATATGTGATATGAAATACATATAAAAAGCCATCCAAAAAATGAATACATAGTTGGAATTATATGTTATGTCTAACAATTTCTCTAAGGAACACATTTTAACTAACATTTTCACGTGAAAGCTCACCAACATAATATGGCAAAAGGACGGAGACAACCAATCAAATGATGTACAAAATAGCATGTGATGAACAACAAATTTCAAGCACTAAAGATGGTTACTAGGAGGTATTTCTAATTTCACAACATTGATGTTACTAAATAAGGTAAATTTATTGGTTGTTAATATTGTACACTATTTTCTAAGGTCAATTACAGTTTCTTGACAATTTTAAATACTTTCGTAAATGAAGAACACTACAATATCTTCAAAACCAATGAACAAGTGCATCCTGGGTAAAATTTTGAAGCCTACACCAAAAAGATGTGATTGACTTTGAACATTATAGATACCGTGCAAACAATGAAGTATCATTAAATTTCCAATTATGTAATGACATTCTATTGATATATCAGGTTTCCCCTTTTATCTTGGCTCTAACCCATCTGTGAGAAGAGGCAGATTAATGTATAAAAAGTGCTGACAATTGACCTTTCACATTCTTTAAATAATTTATTATATTAAACAGAAACAAAAGTGGTTCTATATAATCAAGTGACTTCAAAACAATTTTCATTTGGACGAAAAAACACAAGAAAAATGAAAAGCATTATGAAGACATCTTGTTTACTACTGGCAGAAAATATGACAAAGAAGGGTTTTAAAGATTTTTTTACCTTCTGTTTTTTTCCAAACATTTCATCGTAAAACTTTTTATATACAGTTGATTGTTCAGAGAGGCAACTTCCATACTTAATATTAGATTAAATCAGACAACATTTTAAAAATTTATATTACAAACTTAGTGTAAATTTTCAAAATATTACCCAGAATTCATCACAAAAGAAGGGTTTTTCAAATGTAATTGTAAAATTAAATTAATCTTGCATATTTAACATCATATAGTTGGCTTAATAACGCCAATAATATTTTGTCCATTTTTTTCATTAATGGGGAAAATTCCATTGAAAAATCAATAAAGTCAATAAGATAATAGAAGGGGTTACATTCTGAAATGGGAGGAATAATTTCATAACAATAATAGCACAAAGGAATGTCAGTATGGTTGGAAGAAATACTTAACGATTTAATTTAATTAGGTAACGAAAATAATTATGAAAATGTAGGGATAAGGGTTCAAACTTTTTAACAACCACCATTCCCAACCAATTCCCATAATTAAAACTAGCTTTAAATTTAAATTCAATAAAATAAAAGAAAACAAAGACCATATAAAGTATAAAATTATTTTTTGCTTACAACATATATATATATGGTACACCATTTAATTTTTTACTAACAATAAATTTACCTTTAAAACAGAATAGACAACAAAACAACACGGTTATGTTGACCTTAAAATAAACAATGAATTTTTAATGATAATTTCAAATGCTGTGAAATTTTATTAATGCTGATATTGGTTTTAATCCTTTTTTTCTACAAATGCATATATTTTTTAAATTAACTGTTAATTAACCAAGTTTTTGCAATCCAGAGTAAATATATGACAATACTGAATAGTATTGTACCTTATTAAAACAGTGATATTTCCCATTGTGATCTAGTTTGTCATTCTTGAGAACTTATTCAATGGATATTGGCTAATATGGCACATTTTGGGTTTTGAAAAATGTGGGTTTTTTTTTCAAATTTAATACATTTTGAAGAGTCAAGTCAAGCTGTGATTTATGCAATTTATGTTCTTTTAAAGTATTCTGTCATTTAACAATCTATAAACTACATTTCAGACAATAAAATTAATATCACATTTAAATTATATGAATTTCACATCAGATATATTCATCAATATGCTCAATATCTAAGTTACAAACAATCAATATACATCTATAATTCTTTTAAATATGATTAGGACTGTTCCATTCAAACATACATAGTACACAGGGAAGGCACTTTCAATATATGTGATAACCAGCCATTTAGACTTTCACTTACATTTTCACTTAACCTTACCCCCCACCTCTCCCAATCTTTGTTTTTTAAAGTGCTTTCCTTTGTCACTTGTCAGGGGCGTAGCTAGGTATTCATTCAACTGTAGGCACCAATCGGCAGAGCCCTGGTAGGGGGTTGGGGGGGGGGGCAAAGCCCCCTGACGGAAAACGGTTTTTAGCGTTTTAGCTGCAAAATTTTATGTACAAAAGTATTAAATTTGCTGGTTATTTAATCATGATAATTCTAATATACATGATGAAAAGTTCGAATAATTATGAATAATGTACCATAACATCTGAATGGTGAATTAAATATCGCAGTACAATCAGTAATATATATAAAAAAAATTATTTACAATATGCATAGCCCAGCGTATAGATCAGCGTACCCTTTAATTAGACAGTACACCCTGTTTGGTATTATCATATCTATTCCGTTCTGATTGAAATATACGTTTAACTTAATTAAAAGTACATATTGACGATCCTTCATTAAAAAAATTAGGCACGTAAACACTGATATTACTTTATATATAATAATAAAATTGAGAATGGAAATGGGGAATGTGTCAAAGAGACAACAACCCGCCCAAATAAAAAACAACAGCAGAGGGTCACCAACAGGTCTTCAATGTAGCGAGAAATTCCCGCACCCGGAGGCGTCCTTCAGCTGGCCCCTAAACAAATATATGCTAGTCCAGTGATAATGAACGCCATACTAATTTCCAAATTGTACACAAGAAACTAAAATTAAAATAATACAAGACTAACAAAGGCCAGAGGCTCCTGACTTGGGACAGGCGCAAAAATGCGGCGGGGTTAAACATGTTTGTGAGATCTCAACCCTCCCCCTATACCTCTAACCAATGTAGTAAAGTAAACGCATAACAATACGCACATTAAAATTCAGTTCAAGAGAAATCCGAGTCTGATGTCAGAAGATGTAACCAAAGAAAATAAACAAAATGACAATAATACATAAATAACAACAGACTACTAGCAGTTAACTGACATGCCAGCTCCAGACTTCAACTGACTGAAAGATTATGATTTCATCATATGAACATCAGGCACAATCCTTCCCGTTAGGGGTTTAGTATCATACCATCATAACATATATGAGAAGAACATTACCCGTGTCATGCCAACAACTGTTTTTAGAATAAATGTGTTTAGTTCCGATGCAAAGACCTTATCAGTGACTCAATATTAACGCCAAAATATGCAATCTTTAATGACTTGACAACAGTATCGTAATTATATCCTTTCTTAATAAGTCTATTCAAAGGTTTTGTAAGTTTCTGAGGTGAATACTGACACCTTTGTGCTTTATAAAGAATATTACCATAAAAAATTGGATGTGAAATACCTGAACGTATTAGAAGTCTGCATGTTGAGCTATATTTACGAATGATGTCTTTATACCGATGATAAAATTTAGTAAATGTTTTGACTAGTTTGTGATATCGAAAACCCTGGTGTAATAATTTTTCAGTAATACATAAATTTCTCTCGTTAAAATCTAAAACATTATTACATACACGAGCGAATCGTACAAGTTGAGATATATAAACACCGTAAGATGGTGACAAGGGAACGTCACCATCTAAAAACGGATAATTAACGATAGGAAATGAAAAATCATCCCTTTTATCATAAATTTTAGTATTCAGCTTTCCATTAGTGATATAGATATCAAGATCGAGAAAAGGGCAGTGGTCATTGTTAGTATTAGCTTTATTTAAAGTAAGTTCAACAGGATAAAACTATCAACACAAAACTATCCTTTTGGCTAGACATTAACCACCAATCTTTTGAATCTTAAACATTCACCCTAGCCACACAAACACATACAGACATAGTCGATGCCTAACAAAATTCAAGAAATTCGTATTTCTTTAAATCCTCTACTGTAAAATCCCTACCTGCTTAGGAATTTTGAATAATTGTGGCCATTACACGCAGAAAAATTACTGGAAGCCAGTTGGTTGATGGATTTTTTTACATCCAGTGTCAAATATTTATGCAAAGTCAGGACCGTTGAAAAAAAAATTACAATTAATACAACTTGCAGCTAGGTCCTGTAATAGTTGTCGTCCAGGACGAAGGTCTGGAAATTTAAAAATGCCATGCATTGGAAAATGAGGGATTATTGGATAGGAGAAGAAATTTTGCCTTTCAGTAGACCAACTACCAACTCATCAAAGATTTGCATTCTCTCTACAACTAGGCATCGGATTTAATGTCCCCATTCTGACCAGACGTGACTGCGTATTTATACATCCTGCACAGCTAAACGGAAGACCAACATTGGCAAGTTGGGTGAAGACAAAGTGGAAAGCTAGTTGAAAACTAACAACACCTAATTAAAAAACTCATGTGTCTAAGTTGAGGTTCATTCAAGTTTTTGTTGATTGAAGTGAAATATGATCTGAACCAAATGTGATCTCACGAACCAACGTTCTAGTTTATAGTTTCTATATAAGGTAAAATCGTAAAAACATTCAATTCTATCCAATATTCCATTCACTAAGGACGAGAGACTAGTGTACACATGACATTCGATAATTAAAGAGTTTTGACAACTTCAATGGCTTTATTTCATCTGCATATAACGTTGTTTATTATTTAAAAAAAAAAAAAATATTTGTGAAAAATTATGTGTAGGCACGTGCCTAAAGTGCCTAACGGCAGCTACGCCCCTGCTTGTATGTGCAAATGGAACAACCCTGACATGCATTTTGACCTTTTTTAGTTTGATATCCTATAACTGTTAGTCATGGAATACCATTTGATTTTTCAATATTAAGATCTGCATATATTACTCTTAGTAGTATCTAATATGTAAGATGACTAATTGGCTAAACCTGAGAAGCTGCCTAACAATGTAAAGACTTTCAAAATTTATTTGCATTCATTAAATAATGAACATACTGATTTCTCACACACAAAGAACCAGAAATTTTTAATTATGATTTCACACTTCTTTCATAACATTTAAGGAATGACAGTAATATTTTTTCTGTCTATGAAGAAATAACATAAAAAATTTAGTGCACACTGAATAATGCACGTAGCGGGTTATTTAACAGTGTGCACCACATTTATTATGTTATTTCGAATAGACAGAAAAAATATTACAGTCATTTCTTATAATTTAATTCTAAATTCCTTTTTAAACCGTAGAAAACCATGAAAAAACGTTGATGACGTCACGGTCGCATGACTAAATTATGTCTATGGCCTGATAACAAAATAAAGTCAGCCAATCAGAAGACGCATTACATCCAAAATTAAATTATTAATATATAAACCAAATATTGATTCATCAGAAAACATGATGGTACAATGCAGAAATATATATATAGAGTGGTCAAGAGTAAGTTTTACCCTTTCAACATGTGATTGTTGCATTTTAATCATATTCTTATGTCTAAATAAAAAAATTGACAATTGCACCAATAAGGAGGCTGGTTCATGCTTAGGGCTGTTTCAAAATTACATTGGGGAAAGGAGGCACTTTTTTAAGACCCTGACCACCCATAAATAAAGTTCATTTTACATACAATTCTTACAGAATTCTGAAGAAAATGCAACCATTCATTTTAGATAAATTTGAGTCCTCCCATTCCCCCTTCCATTAAATTTGGAAACAACCCTTATTCAAGGTAGCTTGATTACCAGATATTTGGTGTTTCTTTTAAATAGCTTAGAATTAATTTTTGATGATGGGGAAATCATTTTTATTTCATATCCCCTCTTTTCTACCCTCAATCCTTGTAATTCCATTTAAAACAACTTTCTAAAACCACCAAATCCAGATGATGAACCACACCTTTTTTTACAAGTGTACACATGTTTTTTAAGAGTATGTATAACTTTTGACAACAGCATTGTAATTTTTGAAAACAGAGTTATAATTTCTAATTAACATAAGTAACAATACCATACATTAAATAATTGGTTGCATAATTATTATACTGACACACAATGCAACATATCTTAAAAATCTATAAATATAGAAACAAAATCTACCCATAATCATACACATTTATTTACTAGAAACAAAACACATTCAAACAAAATGTTACTACATGTACAACACAAATTTACAGTAAATTGCATATTAACTCAACTTTTAAGCATAATACTTTAACACAAAATACAGGGTTACTGCAAATATAATGAAATAAATGTGCCACTGAATATATTATATTGCATAAATTTGCTTCTTTAATATTTTGCACTATCCCTTTAAAATTAAGTACCAAATTTTTCATGCAACTAACAGACAATAAGAAACAAATTTTTGGTCCAATATAATTAGCATTCCCATTTTCCTTTTTATGTTTTTTTTTTTTTAATTTTGATCTCATTTGTCAGAATGTTTTAATAAAAGAAAATAATAAAATTATGTTAGAAACATTATCCATTTTAGTGTGATTTTCAATCTAAGCTGATCTTTAAAACTCTTTTAATTTTTTCTTATTTTGCCACAGTTTTTTGAATCACAGTTTTGTATTTATAATTATCCTTTGTCCAACAGGGAATGTTCTGTACCCCTCTGCCCATTTATCCCTCAAATTTGGTACATTTGTTTTCTAGAAGGAAAATGCTCAAAATACCATCAATCCAGTAAACAAACATTACTTCATTCAGTTCATTTCATTTTTTTTATATAAACACATTGCCTAGTTCCCTTCTCGGACAAACAATCACGCTTCATGTATGCCCTTCATTTTAAACTGGTACCTTTAAATTCTAACTAAAACACTTGTATCTGACTTCAATCATGACCGCTAAAGGCTTTTCACAGAACACAGTTCACTACTATGAATCATAAATATAATTAGAATAGAGAAAAGGAGTAGTAACTGGATAGAACAGTACAATCCACATGAACAGTCCCAGAATAAAACTAGCGATAAGTTTGTGTTTAACGGGCTGTGGATGTCCCATCACTTCACCAAACGATGGAAATCCCATGTGATTACAGAAAGCGTGGGCTATCACAGGTGCTATCAAGTGACCTGAAAAAAATACCATAGGTATTAAACACATGTGATTACAGAAAGCGTGGGCTATCACAGGTGCTATCAAGTGACCTGAAATAAAAAATACTATAGATATTTAACATTAAAGCAATTTGTGTGGGCTATTACAGGTGCTATCAAGTGACCTGAAAAAATAATTAGATATTAAACATGAAACCAATTAGCATGGGCTATCACAGGTGCTATCAAGTGACCTGAAATAAATACCATTGATATTAAACATGAAACCAATTAGCATGGGCTATCACAGGTGCTATCAAGTGACCTGAAATAAATACCATTGATATTAAACATGAAACCAATTAGCATGGGCTATCACAGGTGCTATCAAGTGACCTGAAATAAATACCATTGATATTAAACATGAAACCAATTAGCATGGGCTATCACAGGTGCTATCAAGTGACCTGAAATAAATACCATTGATATTAAACATAAAAGCAATTTGTGTGGGCTATCACAGGTGCTATCAAGTGACCTGAAAAAAATACCATTGATATTAAACATAAAAGCAATTAACGTGGGCTATCAAAGGTGCTATCAAGTGACCTGAAATAAAAACCATGGATATTAAACATAAAAGCAATTAGCATGGCCTATCACCACAGGTGCTATCAAGTGATCTGAAATAATTACCATAGATATTAAACATAAAAGCAATTAAGTTTGTCCTAAAATAAATACATGTATTAGATAGAAGTAAAGTAATATCAAGTGGTCTGTACTTAGAAAATAAAAAGCATGGAAGTTTTAATATGTATGACTCTCGAAGTCCCTGCTGCATCCAAGTTTGTACAACTTCTCTAATACTAAATGAGGATACCTGTTTTGATCTGTGTCACTTCTCTTTTTTACAGATCAAATGAATTAATATGGTTCTCTACTCTTTAAATATGCATATTGTAGATTGTTTCTTCATGCTTAATTGTTAGTGTTAAGGAGGCTCGAGGGTATAAAAATTTCAGAAAAAAATTAAACATTTGTTTTTCATTACAAATTTTATTTATTACCTTTTGTAGTTGTTACTTTATCATATGGTACAAAAACATTCAAAAGAATTAATTCGTGTTGGCCCCAGATGACTTTTAAAATGTAAACATCATTGAAAAAGTTCCAAATTATCTCCCTTTGGTGGAAAAATGCCATTTTTTGGCTTTAAAATTGAAATATCTCTTTTAACTCATCAGTGACCTATATTTTTTAATATAATTTCGATACATGCTGTACTTAAACTAAATTATTGTAAAATTTGAGCGATTTCTGTAATAAATTTCTTTTTTTATGTCGATATTCCCTTTATTTCTCCTATTAGTTCAACAGAAAAAAAACACTTTTACAAAGATGTATGCTTCTTTCGAAGGCAGATTGTGAGCGCAAATGAACGCTGACCCCATTTTTTTATTTTATTTTTCTATTAACTATAAGATAAAGTTCATTTACAGAAAAATATAGAGAAATCCTATATAAATGATTTAGACCCGCGAACCCCCTTAAATGTCACTTTCAGCACTCCTGGGTCTTACATAGAGGCCTATTTGTATTGGTAAAGGAGTTCATTGTGAGAGGGAAACAAGCAATCTGAGTGAATTTGAAGGGATTCAAGTGCACCTAACAGAAATCATGGTAACACAAGTCTTGTTCAAACTCACCACCTCAGAGACCAGAAAAAGATTATGTTTTCCCATCTATTATTTTCTGTCAGAAGTTTTATTCTACAACTTTGTTTTCATAATTACACAAAAGTTATTGAGGTTTTTTCAATTATAAATTTAAGAACATACTCTTGTATTTATTGATATTTAATATCGGTGATACAACACTATTTTATCTTACCTGTTCGTAGGAATAAGAATGCTGAATAAATACCAAATAATGTTGTATATGTTAACTGGAATACTGAAAAATATAATTTTAAATTATTGCAGTGGATATTACCATTTTCAATAAAACACCTAGTGCAAATTTGTTTAAACTTTGAATGCTGTTATTTTGATAGACATGGCTTATTTAACACTTTAACAGTACTTATTATTTGAAACAAACATGATTTTAATACAAAATGGTTAAAAAGAAGGTATTAGTATAATAATATTCACTCATATATATATTTATTAACCAACTAAGTACATTATTGCCAAAAATGACTGTTTATTAAAAATTACATATTTTCTGTAATGGCCCTGTTTTTTTGTAATGGCCCTGTTTTTCTGTAATGGCCCTGTTTTTTCTGTAATGGCCCTGTATTAATGCCCAGTTTGTCTGTATTAAGCCCAGTTAGGGTTTTTAATAAAGTTAATAAAATTAAGATGTAAAGAGTATAATACCTTTTTGTATTCTATTTTATTTAGTAACCAGCAACCAACATTAAAAAACCATATAAAGGGATCACTGTTCATCCTGTTTTTCAACACATAACTTCTTTCAACTTAATATCTTGGATATTTGGTATATTTAAAAGCTTTATCATGGTGAAGTACAAATTTTTTTTTCAAACTAAACTGTCATTAAAAGAGTAAGAGGGTACATCAAGTTGGCAGCAACACATACACTTTTGTTCAGTTGGTTAATAAATGTATTAAGAAATGGGTGTTTTTATAATGGCCCTGTTATATGTCCTCGGTCAGTAATAATGGCCTCAGATGTCTGTAATGGCCCTCGGCATTGCCTCGGGCCGTTACAGACTTCCTCGACCATTATTACAGACCTTGGACATATAACAGGGCCATTATAAAAACACCCATTCATTAATACTATAGTATTACATATTATTCACATTTTACTCTTATAAGTTGTCCATAAAAGGTTATCCTTGTTTTAAAAATTCCAATAGGGAACATACTTTACATTATTGTAGTATTAAACCATATTTTAAGACGTTTCTTGTTGAAACGTCTTCAAAAATGGTTTAATACTACAATAACATAAAGGTTAATTGAAATAAGACATATTTATACTTACATGACTGTTTACATGCTGTTTTAACATCCAATCCACCTGTTGTCACTTTCTCTATCATGTGATGAACATGTGCTGAAATTATAATAATCCTAAACAATGAGTACAAAGAACTTGGTCATAGAATTTTAACTGCATTTTAATTTTATTTCAAGGCTTGTGTAACAGATTTGTTTATTTTTGGCATTAAGTTTCATAATAAATTTGGAATTCAATTGCAGTGGACCAATTAAATGTTTCCAGAAATAAGAAGCATAATATGTACCACTAGCAGAGCAGGAATTGTTACCCTTCAGAGTACACCGAGTTCAAATCTGTACTTTGTGTTTGTGTTTTTTTAACTGTTGACTTCATTTTTAGGTCAATTTTTTGTGTCTTTCTTGTTTCTGGTGGCTGAATTCTAAACCTTCTTTTATTCTATCATGTTGATACCAAATTGAAATCTGAATACTTATACTCTGATCTTAGTTTTGTTACTAAATTGGTTCTGTAATTTTATTACAAGGGGGTCTCATTGGGGGGTTCCGATCCCTGATTCCGCTTACTGTTTTGTCTGATTCCCGTATCCCGCTTACACTATGTACGTAAGCAATTCTATTTTTTTTGTCATTTCCCGGCAATCCCGCGTCACACTTAGACACCAATGAGACCCACTTACAAGTCAGTGTCTGTCATTACTAAGGAAAATAAATTAACTTAATTTTTGTTTGTTTGGAATAAATCTTAAGTATACATACCAACTCCAAAGAACAGTGGACAGAGAAACACCGATAATCCTTGACCAAAACAGGGAACCAGTAATGGCAGCATACAGGCTCTAAATATAAATTCTTCTGAAAATGGAGCCTGTAATTTAAACATATTGATGTTTTGAAAGCAAAAACATTTTGAGCAGTTTATGGCACCAAATAAATACTGTGTCTTTGCAGTCTATACATTTATATACTTGATCAAATAAACACAGTGAAACAAGCTTTAAAGGTCATCTTTCTTATGCAAAAAAAAATCAAATGTATTTTGTACCTAATATTCTTTTTCTACATTGGCTAGAGGTATAGGGGGAGGGTTGAGATCTCACAAACATGTTTAACCCTGCTGCATTTTTGCGCCTGTCCCAAGTCAGGAGCCTCTGGCCTTTGTTAGTCTTGTATTATTTTAATTTTAGTTTCTTGTGTACAATTTGGAAATTAGTATGGCGCTCATTATCACTGAACTAGTATATATTTGTTTAGGGGCCAGTTGAAGGACGCCTCCGGGTGCGGGAATTTCTCGCTACATTAAAGACCTGTTGGTGACCTTCTGCTGTTGTTTTTTTTCTATGGTCGGGTTGTTGTCTCTTTGACACATTCCCCATTTCCATTCTCAATTTTATCTCTTATAATTTCATTTTATTATACCAAACTTTGTCAAGGTTTTCTATGTTGTGTTGTTTGGGTGCTATCTTGTTGAAACATACCCTGGTTCTCTTTTTTTTTTAAATTGTACTTACAACAATATGGTTTCGTAACCAGACTAGATTTGTAGCACTCTGTGTCCAATACTTTGGCTCTGTTGAAAAAAAAAAGAAATATATTTGTCACAATTATTTTTGAGTATTTATTATTCATCATTAGGTTCTATCTTTTTTTTTTGTGAATTTCAAAGTAAAAGATTGTTGATGAATAAATATGTTAAAAGAAATACACATTTCTGTTAACTAAGATTAATATAAAAATAATAATTTAAAATGCCATAAATAGCCTAATTGTGTTGCAGTCATTTTATCGTTTTGATTAATTGAAAGTTTAAAAGCTGATTCCTTTCAAGTTTTACATATGATCTAGACACATGTCTACTGTTGAAGACCTATGCTGCCCTGAAAATTACTATTTTTGTTTTATTGGGCTTTTTGAGTTGCTGTCTTGGCAATTTTTATCCCATATTTCTTTTAATTTATGGATGTGTACTTATAAAATTTTACAAGAATTTATTACATTGAAGACTTGTTGGTGACCTTCTGCTGTTGTCTGCTCTATGGTTGGGTTGTTGTCTCTTTGACACATTCCCCATTTCCATTCTCAGTTTTATGTTGTTCAATTTTTATTGTTAAATTTTATAAGTACATGTTTTTTGATATCTTTAAAAGTTTAATGACATTTCAGTATGCCATCAAATAATCAAACATTAAGACTATTACCTTTAAACATTCATGGTACTGGTACCCATGGAAGACAATTTCCAAATGATGTTATTTTCTAAAGAGACAAATAAGCAAGTTCACTTACAGTTGATATATACAAGACACCAAAAGTTGTTAATTGAAAGTGTCTTCCCTGGGTCCAATGCATGATGATTTTATGGAACCATCCTTTCATCTTAGAGTTTTTTTTGGGTTGTTTTTTTCTTAGGGGTAGGGAAATTTCGTGATCCAGTATTATCTATTTAAATTATGGTAAATACAAATTAATATTTACCTAAATACAAACCGAATACACCATCCATGTAATGTAAGGTTAATGGTCCTGTGAATAAAATCTAAAAAGAGAAAAAAAATTAGAAAACCAAAATTAGATTACTGTTATTATTTTGCAGTTTGATTTGATTAAAAATCCTTGCTACCAGGTGTAACTTTTAATGGTAGACATTCTTTATTTTTCATACAATTAACAAAAAATGCTACAAAGTGCAAGTTTTCAGTATCATAATTTTAAAAATCTGATAAATATGCTGTTATTTTATCACATACCCTTAGGCCAAATAAAAATATATGTGTGGTTCCAGTAACCCTACCGTCCCTACTTTTTCAGCTTAAAAATAGCCTACCCTTAAGATTTTATTGTCATTTTTCATTAAGCACTGTTAAAGTCAGAATGTTGCTTCCATAGACTCAATGTAAAAAAAAAAAACATAAAATAAAAAAAAATCCCTACCTACCTACCCTAACTTTTTTTCAGATGTAACTGGAACCACACATACTTTTTTATTTGGCCTTAAACACACTCCATTTTCAAAAGATCAAATATACAAATTGGTATATGTATTGTCTATTCAATATAATATTCATGTAAAAATCCATATCACACGTCATTTAGAAATAGCAAGTATACTAGTATTTTTCTTTAAAAATATTCACAATTGAAATAACACTGTATTTATTACCATAGTAAGACCAAGTGGAATCAACAATGCTGGAAAAAATCCTTTGAATCTTATACCCATCCATTCTAACAAGGTCTGCAAAAAATCAGTAAAATATGGAACATATATCATAAGAACAAATTTTCAAAAGTCAAAATAATTTCCCTGAAACATCTTTGCAAGAATATATACATGATATATAACATACCTAAATATGAAATGGTACAACTAGCATTCATTAAGACTTATTGATTATAACATGCATGGGCAATTATTTCATGATATGAATTTCAATATACATGATATATTATAATGATTAATACACTGTGACACATGTTGTAGTAGTTTGGAAAGAGATGGAAGTTTTAGTCATAATAGGAGGTCTCCACCATGTGTTTATTATATAATTGACTCTGTAACTAGGGATTCATTTGCAAGTTGTCTCCCTTAGAAGGGACATAAATTGTCATAATCATTGATAATGAAGAGCTAGAAGAAAAGGCAAATTTATTAGTGCCTTGTGTGTGTTGACTAAGTTTTTCATAGCTTTTATACCTTACTGTTAAGCATAGATTTTTGCTTATTATTGAAGGCTGTATGGGATCTACATTATTTGGGACTCTGGTGGACAGTTGTCTCATTGGCAATCTTCCCATATCTTCTTAATTGTGTTGTAGGTCAAGATGTAGCTAAAATATTTTCTTTTTCTTAAAATGTTTATCTTTCTAGCATCAGAAATGGTCGACTGACTAGATATATATATATCATATAAGTTTTGCAGTATTGTATGGTGTTTGATAAGTTACCTCCCCTTTGCTGGATTCTGTGCCAAAACAACATAACAGTAGTGGAACTATGACAGATATGACAGCAACACTCATAAACCTTCTTTTAATAACATCAGGATGGTCTCTGAAAAAAAAAATATACAAACAATAAATCACTAAAATAGGAACAACATTTGTACATGATCTTTCAAAAGTGCATTAGGTGGCCATGTGGATACTGGAACAGAAAATATAATGAGACAGGGACTTTCTATACTAACAGGACTGGTCACTTATAACTATGTCTATACAAATTGTCACACCAAACTGTGCGGTCGCTGGTGTCACATGGCTTTATAGAAAATCATTTGTGTTCTTCATAACTCTATGTTCAAGTTTAATGAAGTAACATTTTTATGAAATTTAATACATTTTGTCATTGCAAAATGCTGTTTTTGAAAACATTCTTCAGTTTTTTAAATATAGATCTTTGAACTTTGAGGCAATGTGTTAGTGAATTTCGAGTGGCTGCCATCTTGTTTGATATGTAACCCCCTTTGCATGACTGGAGTGTTCTTTAAAACAATATGTCTCAGTTTAATAATTTAACATTCTTTTAAAATCTTATATTTTTTGCCATGGTAGATGGATATAAACAAGATTTTATATTATAGGGTTATTGCATGAATATTGGGGAATATTGTCCCGAGTAGAATTTTATATTGCACGAGCTTGGGAGTGCAATATATGTTCTACGAGGGACAATATTCCCCAATATTCATGCAATAACCCTTTTATTGTATAGCAATAGAATATTTGAAAGTAAAAATTTGTTTAAACTAAAAAAAATCGTTGATGACGTCATGAATTTTGAAGATTTATTGCACTAGTGTAATATTGGAATTTATTGCATGCTAACTTTTGGTTACTTTCTGTGGGAAATATTATACTGCTATGCAATAATTTCACATATGACACTGTATTAAATTAACATATACTTTGAAATACGCAAATAACTTCTAGCTTCGTATATCATGTATATATATATATCTAAGTTTATTGTTGGGGTGTAGCTTAACACGAGCGGCTTGGTAATATTAAGTTAAATCAATAGAGACAAGTCCAGTTTGTATAGAAAGTCGCTGGCTGAGACAACTCCTCATAAACATGATATATTCTGTTGCATTTGAAACAGATGAAATAAACAAGAATAACAATCATATGATTCACAATAAAGATGATGATGGATGGCTGTTTTAACATACAGTGCCAAATTAAATGCTTACTAGGGGTTGCAAACATGTATATCATCTTGTAATCATCTTTTTCTCCACCGGGACTTGAGCACAGGACCTCTGAGTTACAAACATGACAAAGGAGTGCATATATAGACTGAGCTATAGAACTTTTTCCTTAGCTCAACCATGTACGGCGGACTTAGTATCTACTTCATTTTCTAAGGGAAGCAGTCCTGTCACTCAATCAACAAATAAATTATGTTGGCAGTAAAACATGAAACATGATCTCTTTACACATGTTACATGTTTAATTAAACTTCCTAGATTTAGATTGTGTTTTTGCATTAAATAGATAACCTTGTGTATGCATCAATCAATTTGTATGGGTTGACACTTCGAACCAAATTAATAGCAATGAAATTTCGAACAGAAATCTAGGTAGTAAAAGTAAACAAAAATGTTATGACGTACCTGTATTTTTTTTTTTTTGGAGTGAATTTGACTTTGTGTTTGAAACTGCATGTTGAAGCTTAAGGATCCCAAGCTTTTATAAGTTTCATTAATGTATTACCTTGTTTTATTTCCAACACTTGCCCAAACATATAAGCTCCCTACATATATCAGGGCAAACAATAGACACAAAAGAACTGCCTGCCAAGAGGCAAGCGAAAATACAACCAGCGCCATGAATCATTCTTCCTTCAACGACGTGAGTGAAATAAAGGGGAATAACTTAGGTGCGTTCGATTTACTATCTTTAGACATCTACTACACGATTATCGGATAATTGAAAACATTATCTACCTTCCAAACGATCATCTCGTAAATGTTTAGACCTTTATCGGGTTTATGATAGAAGAAGCTTTTTTCTGATTTATGTCTGAATCGAAATTTTTAAAGCATTTTTTTACTTCCATTGTTTCAGTATTAATCTGAAAGAAGGGCTTATCTTTACGCAATTTAACGATCTGAGACTTTTTCACAGGATAAATTTATAAACCTTAATAGATTTTCGTTAAAGTTGGGTTGAGTCGATATTCCGAGAAAAGTAAAAAAATCTGAAAAAATATGTTTTTTTTTTTAATCCTGTAAAAGATTGATAAATGCATTCACTTTTCTATGGGAGCAATTCCAGCCGAGAACCAGAATTCAACAGAAACCTTCCGAACATCAAATATTTCATGTTCATTAACAACAATTACGACATTTTCTCCATATCCATTGACCATTAGAATCCACATTAACACGATGAATAAACTAAACATTAAAAATAAACAATTTAAATTCTTTAAGTATGTTGCTTTTGATAAGAATTTTCCGAATAACAGGAACGGTATCTCATTCTTGATAACCTGTAAACTTACGTGGGCGTCTCTCCGTTGAACCAACTACCAACAGGTGCTATGACTTAGGCCCTCAGACCCCTCGCTGAGGTTCGGGCGTACACGTAAAAACGATCTAGCTACGCCACTGAGTGTAATAAAAATGTAAATTCGTTCAGAAATGGAAATTCAAATTTCAGAAAAAAATGAATTCTTTTGCTATCAATTTGTTTTATTTTTTTTTATTAGCCGAATTAATGCCAATTCCAACCAGTGACTTTTCCTTTTTAATTATAGTATAGACTGTCCCTGTCCTAATAAATAAGATCCCGCCGGTTCGGCGAAATAATTGAAACCCGTTGACGTATTTTATTTTCGCAATAGCAATAACTGAAAAAGATTGGTGTTGAATAACGTTTTAATAAAACTCATGCAGAAAAGTGGAACTATATCAAAACAATATATCCATTTCACATCCAATTTTTTATGGAAATATTCTTTATAAAGCACAAAGGTGTCAGTATTCACCTCAAAAACTAACAAAACCTTTGAATAGACTTATTAAGAAGGGATATAGTTACGATACTGTTGTCAGGTCATTAAAGATTGCATATTTTGGCGTTAATATTGATTCACTTATAGGGTCTTTGCATCGGAACTAAACACATTTATTCAAAAACCAGTTGTTGGCATGACACGGGTTATGTTCTTCTCATATATGTTATGATGGTATGATACTAAACCCCTAACGGGAAGGATTGTGCCTGATGTTCATATGATGAAATCATAATCTTTCAGTCAGTTAAATTGAAGTCTGGAGCTGGCATGTCAGTTAACTGCTAGTAGTCTGTTGTTATTTATGTATTATTGTCATTTTGTTTATTTTCTTTGGTTACATCTTCTGACATCAGACTCGGACTTCTCTTGAACTGAATTTTAATGTGCGTATTGTGATGCGTTTACTTTTCTACATTGGCTAGAGGTATAGGGGGAGGGTTGAGATCTCACAAACATGTTTAACCCCGCCGCATTTTTGCGCCTGTCCCAAGTCAGGAGCCTCTGGCCTTTGTTAGTCTTGTATTATTTTAATTTTAGTTTCTTGTGTACAATTTGGAAATTAGTATGGCGTTCATTATCACTGAACTAGTATATATTTATTCAGGGGCCAGTTGAAGGACGCCTCCGGGTGCAGGAATTTCTCGCTACATTGAAGACCTGTTGGTGAACTTCTGCTGTTGTGTTTTTTTCTATGGTCGGGTTGTTGTCTCTTTGGCACATTCCCCATTTCCATTCTCAATTTTATATGTTACAGGGAATTTGTAAAATCAGGCATTTTGTAAAGTCACTGAAATTTCAGGGAATTTGTAAAATCACTGATCTGCTTAGTGATTATATAAAATCCCTGAAATAATTAAGATCTTTTTTACAGATTCACTGATTAAATTTAGGGAATTTGTAAAATGAATTCATTCATTTTTATTTAGAATTTCTGTGAAAAAAAGCCTACAACAGTAACACTCAATAAGTTTGAGGTTAATCTAGCCTTTATTTTAATATTAAGTGAGCAGTTTTCATGCACTATACAACTGACATACTGTAGAACAATGGCTCAGGCATAGATGTCTTTAAACCAAGAGCAAACATACACACAAAAAGTTACTTCTTATAATTGAGGTAAAATTAAAGTAAAACATATGAAACCGGGAGAAATTTGATGAAATTTTGGAACATGTTGTCAATGAACAGAAAGAAGACAAAACAAGCGCTTATCACTACCTTGTTTGAAAGAAAATCTGTTTATTATAGTTTTTCTGTAATTACAGTAATTACTGTAAAACATAAAACCAATTTAATCAATTTTTAAAAATTAAATATAAAAACGGAACAGTTGGTTGATTGCTGTCATAAGAGAAGAAAAACACATATGTTAGGTATAAGAAATTGAATGGATTAGAGACTGTGATCCAGTGGCAAATAGTTCATGCATATCAGAGCAGGATCATCTTATTGCTATATAAATTGATATATTAAAAGCAAATTAGTGTCGTATTACTAATTTGTTGCCTACAACCTAATAATAAAGAAAGACAACATAGAATATAAGTAAGAATACTTTGTTTTGTACTTGCATATTTATAAATAGGTTATAACCAAGCAAAAATTAAAAAAAAAATATATGTGGCTTTTTATTGCCTTTTAATCATTAAAACACTAGTTCTAGCTTATTGTGTTGATTAAACAAATATATTTCAAAATCATTAGTGATCATTAGTCTATTTTAATATTAAGAAAAACACATTTCTAATAGCTAGTTGAACTTAATTGTAATCAGGGATTTTACAAAATCCCTAGCTCTATTTTCAGTGATTTTGTAAAATCCCTAACAATTTCAGGGATTTTACAAAACCATTGAAACTGTTAGTGATTTTACAAAATCACTGATTAGTCCAGTGATTTTACAAAATCCCTGATTTTACAAATTCCCTGTAACATATATATGTAAAAAACGAATGTCTATGATCAGTGATAACATTTGTTAATTGTTAAGCACTAATAAAAGCCAAGAGCAATTCCCTGTCCAAGTTAGGTTATGTGAAATATTTCTTTAAATAAACATTAACCTAAGCTATTATAACTGCATTTCATTTTTTTTTTCTCAGTCAACAAGGATTTATGTCATAAGTATTATACTTATTATACTATATGTTCTGTATGTATGCACTGTTCCAAGTCAGTAGCCTGTAATTCAGCGGTTGTCGTTTGTTGGTGTGGCGTTCATTTTTTGTACATAAATAAGGCAGTTTTCTCGTTTGGATTGTTTAACATTTGTCATTTCGAAGCCTTTAAGTTTCATAGCTGACTATGCGATCTCAGATATACTTATAAATATGATTATTTTCTGTGACTGTATCTTGCATTAATTTGTAGTATCCTTTACTATAGATAATTGAGCTGATCTGTAACAATAACATCTCCATGCCTTATATATCATGTACTGTAGTACGACGCTAGATAAAACAGGCTGACGTGGAGTAACACTCGGCCACCGAAAGCTTCATTTTTATGAAGCCCAGGTGGTCGTGTGGTCTAGCGGGACGGCTACAGTGCAGGCGATTCGGTGTCACGATATCTCAGTAGCATGGGTTCGAATCCCGGCGAGGAAAGAACAAAAAAATTGCGAAAGAAAATTTACAGATTTAACATTGTTGGGTTGATGTTTAGACGAGTTGTATATACATAATGTACACATCCATGTGTCACCATCATTGCTGGTGATCCGATTGATAAATCTGTTGAAGAGTTGTCACTGACTCAGACGTACTTATAAATATAATTATTTTCTGAGACTGTATCTTGCATTAATTTGTAGGATCCTTTACTATAGACAATTGAGCTGATCTGTAACAATAACATCGCCATGCCTTATATATCATGCACTGTAGTACGACGCTAGATTAAAACTGACGAGGAAAGGTAACACACGGCCACCGAAAGCTTTATTATTTGTGAAGCCCAGGTGGTCGTGCGGTCTAGCGGGACGGCTACAGTGCAGGCGATTCGATGTCACGATATCTCAGTAGTATGGGTTCGAATCCCGGCGAGGAAAGAACAAAAAATTTGCGAAAGCAAATTTACAGATCTAACATTGTTGGGTTGATGTTTAGACGAGTTGTATATACATAATGTACACATCCATGTATCACCATCATTGCTGGTGATCCGATGGATAAATCTGTTGTAGAGTTGACTCAGACGTACTTATAAATATGATTATTTTCTGTGACTGTATCTTGCATTGATTTGTAGGATCCTTCACTATAGATAATTGAGCTGATCTGTAACAATAACATCTCCATGCCTTATATATCATGTACTGTAGTACGACGCTAGATTAAAACTGACGATGAAAGATAACACACGGCCACCGAAAGCTTTATTATTGTGACCAAAAGACAAAAAAAAGTGAAAAAGTTTATTTTAACAAAAACGCATTTGACTAACAGGCCGAACAACTAATGTTCTTTAACCCTGCTGACTGCCATTGGCAATTGCCAAATTAAAGGATCACAAGATGTAACAAAATGGATCTTAAACGAATTTTATTCTAAACAGAAAAACAATAAACTTGCAGCAAAGATGTTATACTTCAAACATGAGATGCATTTTTTTTTTTGCATGTACACCAGATCCGAATTTCGACAATAAATGTCTCTTCAGTGATGTTAGGGATCGAAACGGTATTTGGAAAGCCATATAATTTATCTCAATGTAGGATAGACTCTTGAATTTAAAGAGTCAAAGTAGGATGAACGGATCATATAAACTGGAGGGAAAATATGATACAAGCCCAAGCGAAAAATATAAACAAGTCTAAATAGAAAACTACGTTCAACCCTATCATTGCGTTGGATAAAACCCGCAATTTTTATATGTGTGGATGTAAAACAAATTTCGTTGTAGAAGGGTCTAAATACAGCACAAAAAAGGTATATTTTAACAAAACGCATTTGACTAACAGGTCGAACAACTGATGTTCTTTAACCCTGCTGACTGCCATTGGCGATTGCAAATAATATATATATATATATATATATATATATATATATATATATATATATATATATATTATCTTATTTATAACTGAGAGAACTACCCATCAAAGACTTAAGGACAAGAGCTTACAGAAGAACCTTCCAAAACATAACATATAATTATAAACTATATAATGTAAGAGTTGTCTCTCTTTATATAGATACACGTGAGAGGTTTAGCGCTATAAAACTAGGTTAAAATCCACCATTTTCTACATTTGAAAATGTCTGTACCGAGTCAGGAATATGACATTTGTTGTCCATTCGTTTGGTGTGTTTTATCATTTGATTTTGGCATTTGATTACGGACTTTCCGTTTTGAATTTTCTTCGGATTTCAGTATTTTTGTGATTTTTGTTTATTTTGTGCATTGTTTAAATATAGCATCATAAAGCAACTGAGTTTTCTGGTCTCCATTTCTCGACCGTCATTTACAACTTCATTATCATTTCAGACATTTCAAGGTCGAACGAAATCTAGTCGAGTTGATTATTTTATAGTCTTATTTTTATTTATTTTTTAAAGTGCAAGATTACGGAATGGCGTACTTCCCTCTGGATCTGACACTGTTAGATAAATTAAACTCGGTTGATATTGTATTTAAATAACAGCCTTCCTGTTTAATTCCATTCATATATCGTAGGAGAGACGGAGGAGGATTCGAACTTATAGGTCGACGAAAAACTGACAGCGCAATCGCATTAAAAAACGGAAAACGAACTTAAAACTAATTGTATGTCATTAACTCGGCCGAGTACCCTCATATCTTTACTACACTGGTGGTAAGCGGATGGTCGTAACTTAAAGTTACGACCATCCGAAGATGGGAGACAACTCTAGTAATAAATTTTTCTTTTCCGATTTTCGTGCAGTAAAAAAAATGTTTCAGTTAAACCGCTTGTCTCATACATACTAATCGTCAGTGCGTTGATATTGAAACAAAATTTGATACATACAAACATTCCAATTTTCGTAAAATGATCATTCAATAATTCGAGCATGATGGTCGTAACTACAAAAACAAAAATGTTCAGGATGGTCGTAACTTAAAATTGTGATGGTCGTAACTCTTTATTAAATAGGACCGAATAAGATATTAAGTCAAGAGTTTTAAGTGTGTCTTTTGTTATATGACTATATTATATGATATATTTGTGAAGTTGTTTTCACTAAATGATAAAAACTAAAAGGGATGAAGAGAGGTATACCTGTAAAGTGCGAAAGGAAAGAAAATTGGAATGAATCGAGAAAAAAAAAAAACCAATACAAAATGAAATGACCAGTCACTGTTACTTAAAATATAACGTATAAAATCGACCAAGAAGCAACTAATTATAAGCGGTTAAGTTTAATAACAATATAAATTTCTCAAAAGTGGAGAATTCATTTTAAAACACAGCTCTGCTTATGATCATTCTTAGTTACGAATTAAGAAAAGGCGCTTTTAACAAATTTGACATCATATGAAATAACAGTATCCTGATTTATTTTCTTTATATTTTGCATGTATTGAAAAGATAAACTTTTAAAAACTAGTATGTACTTACTAGGTGGAATTCAAAAGAAAAATCTACAATTTAAAATTGATACTTTAAGTCGAGATAGCATAAGTAAGGAATCAAAATAATGGTATGGGGTCGTTATCGAGACAAGACCATATCCGCGAATTCACAGGTCCGTAATCGAATTAAAGAACATACATCTTATTCTTAGCCTGGATTTTGAGAAGTCGTATTGTCATTTGGTATATAGTCAAGCTGATTACAAGGTGCAATTTCGAAGTTCATGTATAATTATTACCCGTGGTTTTAGAAAGTTCTGAATACGCCTATTGGTACCATGCTATCCGCTATACATCTTTGTGTTTCTTATGGAAAATACCATAAACCCTGGACCACAGGTTTTTTATTCCAAATTCACAAAGGGAATGATGCATCCGATCTTAATAACCATCGAGGAATTACAATTACTGATTCATTGGGGAAGCTTTTTTAATAAGATACACGTCTTTGTAAATTCTTAGATAAATATCATATCATTGGTGATAGCCAAATTGGGTTTACCAAAAAAAAAAACACGACCATCTGACCATATGTTCATTCTAATAAAGGGCTGCGCTTTAGCGCATGATACGCCCTTTGCTCTTTTAACTTGTCTTTTATGCTTTAAATGTATTGTCCCAAAATTGGAAAATCCCCCCTTTTTTAAGCATAAAAATTCATAACACGGAAATGTAAAATCTGAAATTTATAAAAGTTGAAAGGGAGCTTACATCAATAGATATAAACAATTCACCAAAGTTTCATGGACATTGGTGAAAGCCTTTTTGAGTTATTGTCCGAAGTGTTAAAAATCCCCCTTTTTTTATGAATAAAGCCCCATAAATCCAAAACTTAAAATCTGAAATTAATAAAAATTGAAAGGGAGCTTACATCAATAGATATAAACAATTCACCAAAGTTTCATGGACATTGGTGAAAGCCTTTTTGAGTTATTGTCCGAAGTGTTAAAAATCCCCCTTTTTTTATGAATAAAGCCCCATAAATCCAAAACTTAAAATCTGAAATTAATAAAAATTGAAAGGGAGCTTATATCAATAGATATAAACAATTCACCAAAGTTTCATGGACATTGGTGAAAGCCTTTTTGAGTTATTGTCCGAAGTGTTAAAAATCCCCCTTTTTTTTATGAATAAAGCCCCATAAATCCAAAACTTAAAATCTGAAATTAATAAAAATTGAAAGGGAGCTTACATCAATAGATATAAACAATTCACCAAAGTTTCATGGACATTGGTGAAAGCCTTTTTGAGTTATTGTCTGAAGTGTTAAAAATCCCCCTTTTTTATGAATAAAGCCCCATAAATCCAAAACTTAAAATCTGAAATTAAAAAAAAACCGAAAGGGAGCTTACATCAATAGATATAAACAATTCACCAAAGTTTCATGGACATTGGTGAAAGCCTTTTTGAGTTATTGTCCGAAGTGTTGAAAATCCCCCCTTTTTTATGAATAAAGCCCCATAAATCCATAACTTAAAATCTGAAATTAAAAAAAAACGAAAGGGAGCTTACGTCAATAGATATAAACAATTCACCAAAGTTTCATGGACATTGGTGAAAGCCTTTTTGAGTTATTGTCCGAAGTGTTGAAAATCCCCCCTTTTTTATGAATAAAGCCCCATAAATCCAAAACTTAAAATCTGAAATTAAAAAAAAACGAAAGGGAGCTTACGTCAATAGATATAAACAATTCACCAAAGTTTCTTGGAAATTGGTGAAAGTGTTTTTGAGTTATTGTCCGAAGTGTGGACGACGGACGGACGGACAGACGGACGGACGGACGGACGGACGGACGGACGGACGGACGGACAACGGTATACCATAATACGTCCCGTCCCGGGCGTATAAAAACTATTATTAATAAGTATTGTAATACAAAAGAAGGTAGAGTGTTTGCCTGCTTTGTTGATTTCCAGAAGGCTTTTGATACTGTCATTCTCCCAGGGATAAAACTTAAGCTATTGAATATAGTTAAAGAGTATGGTAAGAGATCTCTTTAGAACTAAAGTTGGAGTAAAACAAGGAGACAATTTGGCTCCAAATTTGTTTAAAATTTGTATAAATGAACTTCCTGATTGTATTAAAAGTTCCCCTGATCAAGCTGTTGTTTATTCACGACCAGTTTATTCTTTACTATATATATGCTGATGATATTGCCATTTTTTCAACTTCGGCAAAAGGACTTCAAAGTAAACTTGATGGATTAAGATCGGTGTTTGAAAATGAATCCCATTAAAACCAAGGTGCTTGTATTTAACAAGACAGGCAGACATATCAAACATGATTTTTATTTTAATAACAGACTTATTGATTGTGCTGAACATTGTAAATATTAAGAAATAACTTTTAGTGCATCTGGATTTTTTTCCTTCGCTCAGAGAGAATTGTATAATAAGGCGTTAAAAGCCTACTATAAGCTACGCAAGGACATTCTGTCACTGAATCCAAGTTTAAAAAACAGTCTTCATGTTTTTGAGCATACAATAAAACCTATTCTCTTATATAGTACTAAAATTTGGGGATATTTCAACCCTTTCAAAAAACAAAAAAAAAAAATCTATGACTACAAATGTAGATCAGGCTTATCCTAAGATTCTTTCAGAAAGACTACGCATGAAATTTTGTAAACATTTACTTGGTGTTACCAAAAGAGCAACACATTTTGCCAATCTTTCTTAACTCGGTAGATTTACTCTGTATTTTGACATTGCAAAGTCTATGATCAGATACTAGCACAGGCTTGACAATTTGGGATCATCTTTCCACTACTAGAGGAGCCATATTTAGAGTCAAAATTACTACAAGAGTAAAAAAAATCCTTCACAGTATGAATCCTTAATCTTCTTTCTAAAGAATATCAAAGGGGTTAGCAATTTACATTGTTTACTATATGCTGATGATAATGTATTTTTTTGAATTTCAGCAAACAGTATTCATACATAGCTTGTAGCCAGGATTATATTTAAAAGATAGAACTTTATGCTTCAACTCAGCGTGTTGGTATTTTAAATCTGAGTACATTCATACAATATAAACATATAGCATAAACATTATTTTCAACCTGCATATGTATGTGATAGTTGCCGCAGTACATTTAGTTCTACCTTGTAATATTATCCTAGCTACAAGGCTGGCTATAAACTACTAAATATTTGATCTTATTCTTAAATTCAAAGTGTGTAGCATTGTAAAATATTTACCTGCATATGTATGTAATATTTGCCGCAGTACATTTAGTTCTACCTTGTAATATTATCCTGGCTACAAGCCTGTCTATAAACTACAGTAACTAATATTTGATCTTACTCTTAAATTCAACGCGTGTAGCATTTTAAAATATATACCAACCTTTTTCATACTTTCTAGGTTAACACAATGTTCATTACGACACCATGGATTAAGTTTTTTTTTATTCTAAACCAATACTTAGAACACATATCAATGGTATACCGCAAGATCGTCATGCAATCGATAAAAAATAAAGACAACACGTTAAAAGCACCAGGCATTTGTGGATTTTCATTAATCATGATTCACCAAAAGCCAAATATTTAAAAGCCAATGGTTTATAAAAACTGCAATAGCTGATTAAAAATTAAAGAAGATTGTTCAAAATTGTACGTTCAATAATTTCATCTGCCGACATGATTGCAGGTAATAAAAAGTCGTAAATAAAAAAAAATCTGAAAGCAAATATTCAACAATTTTATGCCTTAACGTACAGTAAAAAATATATTAATACTCAACTCTAACATACTATTTGGCTTAATGCGAGTTGATTAGTTTTCAATGTTTCTCCTAAATGATGGTCGTTTGAAACATATCAAAAATGTATGTTTGATTGATAATTCTTTAACTTAATTTCTGCATACCATTATCAGAGTAACAAATGAAATAATATTTTTTGTAGTTAACTTTATATAACAACTGAGTTTATTAACATGGTTATGCATGTGCACAGTACTGTTAAAATAATTTGATAAAAGTTCGTCTAAATACTCGAGTTACGGTCATCTTTCAAAGTTACGACCATCTTTTGTCGGTTACGACCATCATCCAAAATACTATAGTTGACATTACGACCATCACAAGTTAAAGTTACGACCATCATGCTCGAATTTTTGAATGACTATTTCACGAAAATTGGAATGATTTTATGCGTCAAATTTGGTTTCAAAAACAACGCACTCACGATATGGGTATATGACACAAGCGGTTTGGCTCAAATGAACCTTTTACTGCACGAAAATCGGAAAAGAAAAACTTATCCCTAGAGTTGTCTCCCATATTCAGATGGTCGTAACTTTTAGTTACGACCATCCGCTTACCACCAGTGTTACTAGTGTCTTTTTTTTTCAGTGTGACGGATGTATAAATACACTGCCACGACTGGTTTGTGTTTACGTTAGATGATCTTAGATATTTTCTACTTTGTATCCATCGGATGAGTTTAGCCCTTTTAACTGATATCTATAGTTAGTTCACAAGTATGTTCTACTGTTAAACCATTGTACATATGGCTTTTCCTTTTAAAAGATAAAACATATATTATATAACGGTCAACCAACTCTTGATAACGTCTGTACAATTTTGGAAAGGATGACTTCAATTTTACCACCTGGAATCCTTGTTGGTTCAATAGCTTCAATATAAGCAGTAATCCTCTGTCAACAAATCATGATAGGAAAGGCAAGGTTTGGAATATCATATCAATTTGGAAAATTTATTACATATAGATGCGCTGCTGGAATGTTGCTATATAGAAATGGAAAGTTCAAACATGATAACCATGTAGAATAAGTTTATCTTATGCATAGATATTCATAATACCGCTTGATCAACATGGAAGCGGGTACCTTCATCCTTATTTGTGAACCTGTGATCACCTGTTATTTCACGGTGTCATTCGGTTTAATGAGAGAAATGATCGTGAAAGAATATCTAACGGCGGTCAAGTATTGAGAGACGATCGTGAAAGTTCTGGTAACGGATCGTGAAAGCAGGGCCGTAACTAGCCTCTTTTAAAAGTGAGGCAAAATATTCGCCGAGCATATCAAGGCGAAAAAAAATTGGCGAGTGGTCGGGGGGGGGGGGGGGGGGCTGAAGGCCCCCAGACGCTCTGATAAAAATAATGCAAAATCGTGCATTCTGAGCTATTTTTTCAACAATATTCTGGTCTCAAAGCAATAACAACCAGGTGCTCCGCAGGGCGCAGCTTTATACGACCCCAGTGGTTGAACCCTGAACAGTTGGGGCAAATTTGGTCACAATATTCAAGCTTGATTCTGTCTGAATTTGGATTGTGATCAAATTTTTGACATAATATAGGTTTTTGTCACAAAATTAATGTGGTCAAAGATTTAACAAATCTATTGCACAATACTGTGCAATTGAAGATTTCTTCTTGAAACTTTTCAAAATTCAAAATTTAAAAAAAATTGAAAAAAAGGAAGCTCTTCAAAAAATGGTAAACAAAAAATCCCCCCCCCCCCCAGCTTTTTGAAACCCCCTTGGAGCAATAACCCTTAAACTCAATCCCATGCTTTCCATTGCAGTATTGAACCTTGTAGTACAATTTCAGAGAGATCCATACACTTAAACACAAGTTATTGTCATGATTGTTTGGAAACTAGAAACATGCTTCTTTTTGGCCCCTAACTCCTACATATTTTGGGCAATTAACCCAAAACTTAATCCCAGCCTCCCCTTTGTTATATGGTACATTGTGGTACAATTTCAGAGAGTTCCATACAATTACACATAAGTTATTGTCTTGAAACTAGAAAAATGCTTGTTTTGAACCCTTTTTGGCCCTTAATTCCTAAACTTTGGCCCCATAACCCCTAAAATGAATCCAAATCTTCTACTTGTGGTTTTAAACATTGCGGTATGATTTCAGAGCAATTGAAATACTTCTACACAAGTTATTATCCTGAAACTAGAAAAGTGCTTCTTTTGGGCCCCTTTTGGCCCCCTAATTCCTAATCGGTTGGGACCATCATTCCCAAAATCAATCCCAACCTTCCTTTTGTGGTACTGAAACTTCTGAAACAATTTCAAGAAGATCTATTCACTTAAACTAAAGTTATTATCCGGAAACCAATGTGTCTTCGGACGACGACGACGCAGACGACGACATCATACCATTATACGATCCCAAATTTTTTTTGGGGTCGTATAAAAATTCATTGTATTTTAAGACTTTTAGGTTTTAGGGATAACATTAAAAAAAGATCGATATATATATGATGGATAAAGCAAAAATCGTAATTCTCATAATCCTTAATACCGAATCTGTCTGTCTGTTCTTGTCTTGTATTGTACTTAGACTTTGGTGATTTTTTTATGACTAGATTTAAATATAGTGACAGTGCAGTATTATACTTTAAGTACTAGTACTGTTAAAGTCGACACTAGGGACCATCTTGACCTTGTTTTACGATATTAATGATTCTTTTATTGTTGGAGACTATCAAGATGAAAAACAGGAATTAAACTTTAACAATTGATCATTCGTATTTTTCTATACATTGACTTTGTGTGCGATTAGGTTCCGTGCACGTGTACTCAATATTCCTTTTTTCTGTTAAAAGAGTCTGAACATGACTTAATGCAAGGGTAACCCTTCAATGTAAAAGGTCATATGGCAATACATTGTTGTTGGTTTTTTTCAGTTTTTTTGATACCGTGGAATTGGTGACCATATTTCAATTTAAACCATGTCAGCCTTCTAGTTTTATCTACGAAAAAAGCCAGTTTTGTTCTCTTTGGTATCAAGTTCAATTCTCCATGCAGAAACGACGATTCATTTCTGTGTCTTGTGGCATCGTATATTGAATATTCTTAAAATATTTTCTCGCACATTGTCTGGACATCGGTTGGCATGCAACATTGCAAAACCACACGTTTACAAATGAAAATCAATACTCAGACTATAGTCATTAAGTAGGACAATAAATTAACAAAAGACAAACCCGGGACATAGAAGTACAAACAATAGACCATCAACTCTGATAACTAAAAGTAAAATAGAAACATGGATCACGAAAAACATGAAGGGGCTACACCAGATAGTGAAGAGAACTGGCTTCTTGCAAGACACTTTCCGTCAAAACAATTTGACAATCTTTTTGTTTCAGTTTTTTTTTTTTTTTTTTTTTGGAAATTTCAAACATGAGGCATTTGCCTCATTTGCCTCAATGTAGTTACGGCCCTGGAAAGACATTTAATCGAGAAGATATATGAAAGGTTAATAAATATTCTAATTTAATTAATTACACAGACAAATAAACGACAAAATAAAACTGTCTGTCAAAATGGTTCAACATTATGATCAGTTTGTGAGAATATCCAGTTTTAAAAGTACATAGTTATTACAAAACAACAAAAGGCAGATTGCTTCTCGACATTTCAATGACATAAAAAATGTAAACAAACATGATTTTTTCACAAATTCGACTAGAAAAACTACTTTAATCCGAATAAGGGCATACTATTGGAATTAATCAAATGGTTCTCATAGTTATTTTGTATAAACATAATCTGAAACTTTTACACAAAAATTGATTTTTCGGATCGTGAAAGATACGTACCGCATTTTTGAAGATCGTGAAAAGGATCGTGAAAGATCTGATGCTACGAAGATGTTCAAATTATTCTACAATTATATCATAATTTATATTTGTTATTGGTATTGAGAAAAGCTAGAAAGGTCAACATCCTTAATAGGTTTAAGCATTTCAAAGTATTAATATTTTCAGAAAATGAAATGTAAAATAGTTGGATGATTGTAGGATGAAGCTATTGTCATGTGAAGTACTCACTTATCACGAGTTATAGGATACCCACAATATCAAAATAGTTATAGGCTTCAACCAGTTGCAGGTTTATCAAATGGTAAAAGAAATACTGAAATTAGGATTTGATATGCCATTTGAATGAAAAGCTTTTCGACATATGTTTCCAAACTTTATCTCCATATCTACCACATAATTTGGCAAAAGTGTTAAAATTTACAGCTTTACTCATCTCTACACACTTCACGTTACTACATGTATACTAGACAGACATATGGTCCAAGGACACAGTTATCGTCCTTTGGTAATATAGTCCCTAGTGTAAACAGTGTATAACTTGCATGTTTTATTTGATACACTTTCCCAATTTATTTCTTGATATTAAATGCATGAAATATTAAGTAGGGGGATGTATTTACATGTTAAAAAAAATTGGGTGCTGAATCTTTATGTTAAGTAGTGATTTGGTCCAGTTCAAATTTTATCACGTCTGAATCTGTCAAACTGAATTTTACACCCCTTAACACAGAATTGTCAATATTTTGAGTTAGAGCTGGTAGAAGTTTCTATAATTTTGATATTATTTGTCTCACTGGTAGTACACTACACTGTAAAAATATTTTTGAGAAAGAGCAGGTGCGATTTTTTTAATTTGAATTTATTGTCTAAAAGAAATGCACTACGAAATAACTGTGTTCTCGGGCCTAAGATATCGAACGAATTGGGTGGGGTCCGATATTTATACACAGCAAGATGGGGACAAAAACATCACCCTTCAGAAAAAGTAAGTGAACAAAAGGAAACAAAAAGTCGACCCTTTTGTCGTAAATTTTAGAATGGAGTTTCCCCTATGAAACTGAAATATATAAATCTAAGAAATGGTATAGTTATTTAAGTAAGTTCCTTTTGGGTAAAATTTCGGTACACGGTATATTTGCGATTCTTGATTATTTATCGAAACACATATTATTAAGGAAACGGTAGATGAGAGTACACTCTAGAGACAGCTGTGGATATTTAACTAGAAACTGTAAACGAAATGCGGCTTCTAGTACACTTAATAATTGACTTATGTAAATGTAAAAAAGAAATCACTAAATACTCAAATGATGAGAAAACAATAACAGTTTGGGGGGAAAAAATAGCAACGGCCAAAACAATGTGTCTTATATAGATAGAAGAAGATGTAGTATGAGTGCCAATGAGACAACTCTCCATCCTCCAAGTCACAATTGATCAAAATAACCCATTAAAGGTCAAAGTACGGTCTTCAACACGGACCCTTGGCTCACACCGAACAGCAAGCTATAAAGGGTCCCCAAATTACTAGTCAGTGTAAAATCATTCAAACATGAAAAACAACGGTCTGGATAAAAACGAGAAACGAGAAACGCTTATGAACCACATTGATCAACAAACGACAACTACTGAACGTCATATTCCTTGACGTCTTGTCTACGAGTATCTATGATCAAAAGTGATACTTGGAAACTATGCACAGTTCAAGTCAGACCAAAAGTAGAATATTTTCTCCCTTGTTTCACTCCTCCGAAAATATTTGTTTTCTTAACTATATATCGTAGGGGGAAAATTCACAGTATGGGTGTGCGTTCGTTACTAGATCGCTTTACTATAACAATTATAAACATAAACATATAGAATCAGCCGAGTAAACATACATCAAATTTCACCATACACGAGTCGATAAGAAACGATAAGGTTACATATAAGATGGTTATATAGGGTGGGAGGGTTTGGAATAGTATACCGCGAATGCTAACTTTGTCCTTTGTCCTTTGCATTGGTTAAGAGCGCCTAATTTTTTTTCTTCATATAATCGTCCTTGCAGAAAGGAATATAATGGGTACTATATCCTATCTCATTTAATGATATTGAAAGACCGTTATATAAAACATAGGACCGTAAAGAAATGTAATTATTGGTGAGCAGTTTGGGATCAAAAGCAGCAAGTTTTGACAAATTGAAAAGTACAGAGATGAGCATACTGCTTCCAACATGTGACCGCTTCTTCAACTCGGATGTACTCCATTGCGTGTATTAAAGTTTTATTTAAAAAATCATTTTCATTATTCAGAATAGACTATTATTATCAGAAAGTGCATCATAAGCCTATTTGGTTGGCTGATTATTTTGTATTTTAAAGCATGCATTTATTTGTATACTAAGGTTGCACTATAATAAATAATTCTTTGCTTCTTGTACTGGTATCAGACCTAAACTGATAACCACTCGAAGTAAGACGATTAAGATCGTGACAGACTTGTATTATTTTGCAACATATAATTCTATGACAATAGTATTGACGTCCAAATATTAAATACTTATCCCGCTAGACAATAGAACTAGACACAACAGTCCACACTCACATATAATCGAAGTTCATACAAGACTGAAGTTCCTGAATGTAGGAGATAATACCGTGACGGCGCTCGGTAATATCTGTACCGTTTTGAAGAAATAGGAATTGCTGTCTAATTATAATATCCTATAATATAAAGATAATTTGTTCAAAGTTCTGTCAAATATTATAAAAAAAATCGCAGTGTTTCAGTAGAAATGAAATTCACAATTCTTTTATTATGTTTTTGAACAATTAAAATACAAAATCTGAACATAACGACGTTGTCGATCTGACTGCAAAAACAATAAAAGATCATAAAATCGTGTACAACTATCAAAAAAACTTTGAGTTAAAAAAAACAAAAAAAAACCACACACACAGAATTCATCCCCTAAAAAAAATCCCCCCCAAAAAACACACATGATATAATCCCCCAAAAAACACCACACCCACACAGGTTTTATACAACCCCCAACAGTGGATATAAACTCGATCCTTATTTTTGAAGTTGATAAATTAACACAGGCACTTGTTTCAGAAAAATAATAAATCCTACGGTATATTCCTTCAGAGACATATAAATTGTATTATATGTCTCTGATTCCTTATAGGAAATTTTTTTCTGAGACAAGTGCCTGTGGTTGATAATGATTGTTCAAACTTCTCTTGTACAGTTGTAGACTATCCTCCTTTAAATATCATATAGTTAGATGTAAGTCCCAGACAACATTTTCTTTTTTAACTATTCAGTCTATTGATTTTTATTTCTTGACCTAATATTTTCTTTATCATAAGATTTCTCTCATAAGGATAACTGTCATATCTTATCCATGAATGAAGTGACAAATTTACGTAACACTAAAATTCAGGTCAAATCTATAAATAAATCTTTAATCGCCAAAGGTGTGTTTTGTTTAACCAATTGCGCCGTAATAAAGAGGGCGTTGTCTTCAAATTGGATTCCAATAAACTGGTTTACCAATTCTACTTGATGCTTTCCATTAAATCTGATAAAAGCTTAACCAGTCTAGTATTTACGTCAACAGCGGAAGTTTATTGGAGCACCTCGGAGTTTTACTCTAACCCTGGGATACCAATCAATAAACAGCGAAGTTGTCTAATAAGAAGGGTTAGTTAGGACTTGCGTCTGGCCGCGAAAAACCAAAATGCCTAGTCCAGCAATAGCACCGTTTCTTGGTGCCACTGGAAGAATGATGCAGTATAGAAAATACAGTGAAGCTTCAGCAGTTGGCTTTTTATCCGCAATATTATTTACAGTTTTTTCTGATCCAGTCAGAAGTTACGTTGATTTTGGCGAAAAATGGCTAGAACTGTCTGGATTGCCTTATCAGATGAATACAGCATTGCTGGGTTTTATTGTTGGTTTTGGCACTGTGAGGATACTGCTATTGATGCGGCTACAGCTTTTCAAAATGTTGTTGAACTATCGTGGCTGGATGCATAACCCTAAATCAACCACAACAAAAGTAAGAATATGTCATGTATATGTAAATTATGCTTGTAATTTGCCCTTCTTTGTAAAATGGTCTGTCTGTCCTGTCTAGCATTAATTTAGCTGTCATTGGGAGATCTATATGACAATTGTCGTTTTAAACATTATTTTATTGTCATGATTGTTCAAATGACATAATGACATTGTTATCATACATGTAGAAACATTATAAATACTTATGATATCTAAATAATTATGAGGTCTTGAAAGGCTATTTTAAATTTGTTTTTTGTGACGTCTTAAAGCTTCCTACAAACGCCATCCTACAACCTATTTGAATAATATTTACCTTGAACCAATTTACGAGGGTAGGAATGCACTTTACCAGGTGTCAACCAGTCATTTCAGCTACCGTTGGCGTTTAATTTGTTAAAATATATCCTTATCGTGATTCATCAGAGGTCTCAAATAATAATTGTTTCTGTTATTTATGGAAAAAAATAATGTGATTTGTCAAAACTAAAAGAAAGTCAAATGAAAGTGTACATTTTATCATCATACACCAAAAAATATTGTTAACATCATTTGGCAAGAATTTTTACTGTTATTCCTACCCCGATTATACAACATGCATATACATTAGCATGTATTAGTCCAAGTATTTACATGTATGTGTATTCTCATGTGGTGTTGTCAGATCCTTATCATAATAAATAATTTATTCTAAAAGAAACCATGAAAATATATGAGTTGCGTTTACAAGTAAGTTTTGAGAAGATCATCACGTACAATTGAATTTTTACATTCTCTCATAAAGTCACAGTTCTCAAACAATGGTAAATGCAGTTTGGTTGTGAAACAAGGGTCTCTTCATGCTTCTGGGGAATTTTTTTTTGTTGGTTAAATTATTCCTTAAGAATGCCTTAATTTCACTTTTCAAGTAAAAGATGAGGATATGTCAAAGATGAAATGCAGTGAAACCATCAACCTGTAGCCAGGGGGGCTGGGGGTTTGGATGACCCCCCCCCCCCCCCCCCTTGAAACAAAATAAGCACTGATAAAGTCAACTTCTGTTCAAATTGTGACTGTTAAAGTCAAGTTCATGAGTCCAAATACTCCCCCACCCCCCCTTGCAAATTCCTGGCTGGGGGCCTGAACCTTGAAGTTAGTTTATTGTATTGCTAATCTATTTGATACCAACATGACCAATTTACATTAAATTGTACTTGATAAACCAAAATTAAAATGACTTCAAGTCCAAATTTCATGGGCAGAAATAAAGATACCAATGTAAAATGTACATATCAATTTAATAACAACAAAAATTTGTATTCATACATAATTATGTACATATATCAACATTTCAGTTTTGTCATATGGCAAACTTATATTTTCAACAAACAATGCATCATAACTGAAATTTCCTGAAATTATTTATCATACAAGAGTTGTTTTATCATTATTTCTTACCCTAATTATTTACTTCAACAATTAATTTACATAGTAGAAGTTGTCTGATTAAAGACAACCAGTATATATTTCTTACTGCATCTTGAATATATATATTGGAAAAATATTATACATGTAGCAATAAGGCTTAGGTCCAGGGATAAAACTTGGATTATGATATATGATAAATGGTCAGAAACACCAGCTTATTTTATCCTGAAGTTTTATTTTGATCTTTTAAACATTGAACCAACAAAAAGTAATTATAAGAATACTAGATGACTTGTAGGATTCCATGGAGTATGCATGTACATGTATGTGGCCTAATTATGAACTCCTTCAGCCAATGGAGATAAGTATGGAATTGTTTTTTTTAATAATGTAGCAATTGGGCTTAAGTTAAAAACATAAATGATCCAATCACAGAGAAATTAGTCCAATATATAAATTTAGATTGTAGACAAATTGCATTTAAATAAATTTTGATAAGTATTGAAGTTTCTTAACCATGTGAACATCAATGTATGACTCATATGTAAAAATTAATGTAGAAAACACTTAAGAGTTCTGATGAAAAATGAAACAATCTTCGTAATCGAAATATGTTACATTTATTATTTATAACTATTACTGATACTTCAAAGCATAAGATAAAAATAAACATGCAATTTGAACATTTGAAAGCCATTTTTTACATCTTATAGATTTATGGTTTATTGAACTTGACTTAGCTTTGATTTTATCAAATAGGTGAGTTTACCTAGTTTTTAAACCACAACAAACCATATAAGTCCAAAGTCCATTGATTAAAATTGTTAAGGTCTTATGACCTCAAAATTTGTCATTGGGTCATGAATAGGTTAATTATTATCACCCATTTCAAATAAAGTTTTCAGATAAAGAAATTGTATGTCACAAATTAAAAGCTTGCTTTAAAATTAATAAAAATTAAAATTATAGAATAATATTACATGTACATATACCTACAATGTACAAAAACATCTACACATGTATGCATAAATTTATTAAGGCATAAGATAGATTTGTGTATACAAACTTGATAAAAAATATTTCAGTGTAATTTACATGTATGATTTAACTTTTGCTTTTGGCTCATTTTATGAGGGGTACTTCTCGTTTTTTCTTTAACCTTTTTTTTTTTTGGCTAGCAGTCAATAATTTACAATTGTAATTGAATTTCATTTAAAAGGAAAAGTAAAATATCTCTAGAGCTTACATGCGCATGTGTATTTTTGTGTACAATATAAACTATTCCAGAGCAGCTGGTGGTTGTAATTTGTGTTGTTTTTTTGTTCAAACTTCAGATTTCTTTGATGTGTTTTGTGAATTAATTTATTGTTTGTCTTTTTCCCCATGGCCAATTGTTTTGATTATTATCATGCATCAAAAATGTTCTTTTAGATGGACTGGAAATGTTTTGAGAGAACTACACATAATTTTCTATCTTCTTTTTATTAATATTTTCAGTCATACTTATCATGGTCATACTTGTGTGTGATGTGACCTATAATTGCTTACATGTATAACGTACATCCTTATTGTTTGAACTCTGATGAATAGCTTTTAGTTATCTCATTGACAATCTTACCACATCTCCTTCATCTTTTTATATGAAATGGGACTGAAAAGATTGAATGACAGCTACACAAAAAAACAAATGTAACCACAGCTGCAAATATTACATAATGTGCAAGGCGTTAATGTGTTGTTTAAAATGGATATTTATTCTGAACACCTTGAACACATTTTAGCTTATTTATATATATTTTTATACAAACCTAAATTGAAAACAACATTCAAACCTATGATTGTGTTTGATAAAAACCTCAATTTTTATACTTGTGTGCATGTTAAAGAAATTTCTTGGTAGAGGAGTCTAAATACACATATACATGTATATGTATATATGTTAAAGTCAACCCTTTGAAGTTTGCAAGAAGACATCTAAGATATAGGGGAATTTTTTGTTTTCTGAGTTTGAGCCAATCAGTTTTTATTTTCTCTATAGGAAATAATACAAATTCATATACCAATATTTTAAGACTTTGTTCCATTATGGATTAAAGCTATTGGTTCTCACACCTCCATCAAGCTTTAGGGTCTTGATGGGGAGAGGGGGTCTTCATTTTTTGTGTTTTCTAATTTATATATATCATTTATTATAAACTTCATTATTTTCTATTCTTTATTCACCTTCACCACCCCCCCCCCCTTTTGTCCCCCCCTTCCATTTGTTTTGCCAATTATTTTGTATTCAGACCCTGAAGCATTGTGACCACCAAACTTAACAGATGGTTGAAATTGGGAAAATACATGTACATTGTATGTCGACCAATAGGAAATGAATAACACTTAGAAAAAAAGAAATTACGTATATCGATAATATTTTATTAGTTCTTAATTGCATGTTTAATATATTCATTTATATTTGTAAACAAGATTTTTACATGTTTCTTAAAATGGAAATTTTCACATTTGCATATGTTAACAAAACAATTTGTTATAATTTATATGAGTTATTAGAACAGTGGGAAAATTGAATTGTTATTGACCATATGTCGTTCAAGTAAGTTCACAATGACACCCCCGCCCCGTCACAAACACACACTGAAAAAAACAGACTTCACAATGACACCCCCGCCCGTCACAAACACATACTGAAAAAAACAGACTACCTAGAAATAAGATTAAGTAACTAGTAGTTCAACTATTGATTTTTTTTATCTTCCTCCCTCACAAACACAGTGACACACTAAACAAAAAAAGACTAGAAATAAGATTAAGTAACTAGTTGTTCAACTATCGATTTTTTTATCTTTCAAATTCTTTCAAATGGTATGTTAAGTCAATGTGACTTAGAAAATGGTTTAAGGTTGACATGGGTGACCGTGTATACTTAAGGATATATTATCTTATGGTATCCTTTTCCTTTTTTAAAAGAGGAAGAGATAACATTATTTTATGTCTAAGCTTATCATGATCATGCTTATTGCATTGTATTATTTATAGAATAATATGTTGTGCATTTTCCTTTTTAAGGGAGAAAGAGATAACATTATTTTGTGATTATTTAATGTCTAAGCTTATTGCGTTGTATTACAATGTAGTTATAAATAAAATAAGATGTTTTAAAAAAAATAGAAATTATGGTCTATTGAAGTTTGAATTTGAAGTACATACTTAGTTTTAATATTTAATTCTGCTGAATGGAGAACTTTTCCAATACATTAGATACATGTACATGTATAAGGGTACATTTGGTTCAAAATTGAACTTTCTTCTATACAACATAAAAAGCACTCAGTTTTTGTTTATCCCTCAGATATTTGGACCCTGAATACATATGTTGTTGCATAAGCAAACGTATCAATCAATGTCCATGTCATATTCTAGAAGTAAACAAATAGGCTGTACTCTGTAGGTCTATATAAGATAATTATTATATAATTATTGTGTATGTCCAGTCGTTCAAGGCTATAAATGAAAAGTTGTGTTCCTGGGTCAATTTTGTTTTCACCCGATAGTCTGGTATTACAATTTATAACTTTATTTGTTTCATTTATATATCCTATATATCTGCATTTGGCATGTTATGGGGGTAACAGGGATATAATATATAGAAAAAAGGTCCTGTATGCAGTTGTCTGTCCTTGAATACTCATCTTGAATAAAATACTGTATATATATTCATTGTACTTTCCATTCTACAGATACATTTTTTTTGTAATTGTCTATGGGTAGGATGAGCCAAAAGGCCGATTTTTGGCCAAATTGTAGAAAATCTTAAGACAATAAAATTGAGAATTGAAATGGGGAATGTGCCAAAGAGACAACAACCCGACCATAGAAAAAAACAACAGCAGAAGGTCACCAACAGGTCTTCAATGTAGCGAGAAATTCCCTCACCCAGAGGCGTCCTTCAACTGACCTCTAAACAAATATATACTAGTTCAGTGATAATGAACGCCATACTAATTTCCAAATTGTACACAAGAAACTAAAATTAAAATAATACAAGACTAACAAAGGCCAGAGGCTCCTGACTTGGGACAGGCGCAAAAATGCGGCAGGGTTAAACATGTTTGTGAGATCTCAACCCTCCCCCTATACCTCTAGCCAATGTAGAAAAGTAAACGCATAACAATACGCACATTAAAATTCAGTTCAAGAGAAGTCCGAGTCTGATGTCAGAAGATGTAACCAAAGAAAATAAACAAAATGACAATAATACATAAAAGTTGTAGTGATGGTTAAGATCAGGGTCCACATATTATATCCTATGGTAAGTTTTCGATAAGGAGGGTATACATATAGGTTAACTACTTTTCCAAGTGACCAAATGGTCCAAGTTGTTCATTTACACTTTATAACTAGGCTGTTAATGCTTAGTTCTTGAGTTCGAGTCTCACAAGTATAAGGTGTATTCAACTCAAATCTTAATTGACTAGGAACAAAAACACATATAATTACAAGTAAAAATGTCCATGTTTAATTTCAGCTCATGATGGCTATAACTAATACATTTTAAATTTAAGTCTTATTAAATAAAAAAAATATTTTATTTTTTCCAGATGTGGGGTCTCATGTTAAATGGTATGAGAGGCAAGGGAAACTTTCCAACATACTACTTCCAGGAGGTATTGCCAAAATTACCAGTACCAGACCTAAATACATCATGTGACAGGTATGGTAATTATGATGTCATGTGACACAGTATTGTGTCATGTGACGTTTACATCATGTATATTTTTTCAATATTTGATTATTGAGTGCTTGATTAAGATATCTTGTGACATGTATATATATGTACATGTATTTCATACATAATCTTGTGTCGCAAAACATCTTGTGACAGTTAATTGATATATTAATAGACTTGTAATGATATAAATTTACGATACCAATTTTTCTACACTAGATGTGTATTTAGACAATAAATAATGAATACAAGTTTCTTCAGTGACACAGTCAACCATAGGGAATCACTAAAGCATGACTAGAGAGGTCCCCCTTTGGTCAGTCAGCGAGAAAGATATGTTTCTTGTTTTAAATCATTTTAAAAATTTTGTAGCAGCAAAATTAGAATATAAAAAAATATCTGTATTACAAAAATACAAGAAAAAAGCTACAGCACATTGGTACACACAAGATGAAATCATTATGGTATTACAAACTCTGTAAATGGTGTATTTTCACAGTGCATAAATGCTGTTTATTAAGGTTAAATCACTTTGAAATATTTCACAGTTTTAATTGTTTAATTAATTTCAGTCAGAGGGTGTTATAAATTAGAGTGTTAACAACTTCAAACACAAGAAATCACCCTTTTTCATTGAAAATCAGAATCTCATTTATCTGCCAAATTAAATTATTGTGTGATAAAGATGTATCCTGTGACAAGTACATGTTGTTCATACACCATCTTATGTCAGAACATAAGACAGTTAATTGAATAATAGATATAAATGTTATATATATAGTAATACATATATATAGTTGATAACTTATTTGAAAAATAACTAATATGAATATATCATTTCAAGAAGATATAGGCTTATTCTGGTCATATTGGTGATCCAGGAAAGAATATTTAGGGTGCCACTTTGATCACTCCAAAAGAGTATCGACATTAAGCTTAAGGCCCAGTTTTTGGCTAATGAAAATAATGTATTTGAGAACTACTTCAAATTTGCACAAAAAATTGAAGAAATTAAGAAATATAAGTGAATGATTGGGGTAGGGGGATTGAGAAAGAAACCAAACAAAACATTAAAACCATAACAGACATTTTTAGGTAAGATGTACAGTAGCTATTGATTACTCTTTGCAGATTTCTTGCATCCATGAGACCCATTCTGTCTGACGATGACTACAGAAATTTAATGACAGAAGTTATTGATTTTAAAGAAAAAGATGGACCAATTTTACAGAGTTATCTTTTACAAAGGTGAGATATTAAGAAGAAACACAAATGTATATTGGTCCCTTTTGTAGATCCTTTAGAATTGTTGTTTTTCCCCGTCTCCAATAATAGAGGCCAATTTTATTTTTCAGTGTGTGCATTCCATATCAGATTAAATTTTTGTTTAAAGTAGTTTCTGGTCATATCAATATGAAACTTTCATATAAAAAGTGAACAGTTGTATATGTATTGAAAATGAAAAAGGGATAATCGGAGCATGGCATGGTGACCATGAACACATGTATATATTCATGTTTAGTAATATATTTGTATTTGTATTTCATACTTTTAAACGGTGGTTTTCTACAGGCACTCTGGCTTCCTCCAACAATAAAAACTGACCACCACGATGTAGCGCAATAATGTTGAAAGTAGCATTGAACACTAATCAATCAATCATTCTTTTAAAATGGATTGTAATAAAAAAAAAAAGTTCTAGCCTCACTGACTTTGAGATGGAGAACAGAAATAAAATAATTGTTCTTTTGCTTTAAATTTTTGTGTGTATTTTGCTGTGCCTTGTTTGTGGATACTTGACCTTTCATCTGAACAATTTTCAAATCAATGATATTCAGATTGTTATTTATTTATAGTTGTATCTGATAAAACAAGCTGATTGGCAATAATTATAAAATGGTAAAATAGAGAAAATATAAAAAAAAGTATATAGAAGTTCAATCGCATTTATCCTCTAATGAAAGGAAAACATATACCTTAAAGGAAATAATAATATATTTATGTGTATATGTATTGGAATTTGACTCGGGATAGGTTTTGAAAATGTTTTTGATTTATCTGTTACTATGGTAACAATCCAACCCAGTATTTTCTAATGTTGCAGGGTAATTATATAGAGATGGTTGTTTGTCTTATATAAATCATTTTTTTGTGAATATAACAGTGAAGCAATACCCGGTGAAAGTGTTAATCAGGGGTGAATAAATAGATTCAAACAGTTAGAGAATGAAGGCTTTATAAGTTAAAAAGGGAAGTGTTTCTACTTTTGATAGATAAATACTTTTAATTGTGTTGATAATTAAGATTTTGACATTCTTCATGATCAGTTGTTTAAGAAGAGAAACATCTGACAAGTATACTAGTATAGAGAGGGATGGATTATGTTACATATTACACAAATATTGCTATTTCCTTATTACTTTGTTTCAAGTATTTCCCCTCCTTAACTCCTACATCTTTTTTAACCGTTTTCCTAGTTCAGACGTTCAATGTCCACTATGTACAGTATTATTAACTGTTATTACTATGGGGAGGGTGAGTCTGATCTACAAATATGGATACAGACTTTGGTTTAAAAACATGTAAAAAATCCATTCATATATTGTTTTATGTGCAAATTCCTACCCCTTCATATATTTCATAGGAAAATCATAACCCATTTATATATATTTCCCTAGCTACCATGGCATCTTATTAAGATGTTAACTTATTTGGATCATTCATATAATTAGATAAAAAGACTAGACACAGTATTTACAGACATCTTAACAGGATATAAACGTTATTGACCCATTGACATATAAATTTCTACTACCCATTGATATTATATTCTGTGAAACCCAATACATGTATATATATTTGACATTCCAAAAAAGTCACCCATACCAGTATTACGCCTGTATTTACTCTTATACAGGAAGAGACTAACCTAGTGTAATTTACCCATTATATAAGACACTTATTTTGCTGCGTAATTTGGTTATGCAATGATACTTTAAAAAAATCATTTGTAAACCTTTGAGATTTGAAAGTAAATCTTTTTATGTCATGCCTCAGTATTTCAACTTTGTTATAAATATGCATATTTAATACACGCCTATACATTATTTATTAAGTAACATAAAGCATATTGATTTAAAAGCTTTAATCAAATTCTTTTAAATCACATAGTATAATATACCTATTTAATTTTCTTAATTTATAGGGATCTCTTATCGTTATTTTTTCTTGCTATAAATTTTTTTTTAGGTATAAATATTCAAATCAATTTTCATACTTGAAAAATCATACTCCCATAAAGCTGTAAAATTTATACTTTACATAAGATTTGATCTTTAGAATTGACAATAAACATTGGAATTTCATGGATGGTGTCACATGCAATAATTTTTCAGTGATTACCTGTATTTTCAGGTATAAAATGTCAATATCAGTTGCTAAAAATAAAAAGTGTTGACTTTTTGATTACTGGTAATTACATTACATTGTGTATATGTAGTCTGCTTCCTTGAAACCCCCTAATTACGATACTTTTTATTTGTATTTTGCATATGATTTCAAGAAGTAATATTTATCAGTATATTATGTTGAATTTAGGAAGAAATCAATGGCAACAAATATAAATTACAATCAAGCATAGAAACAACTTATATATATCTGAATCCAAAGATGCTTTATTTACTAATATTGATTTTGATAAAGTATAAGAAGAGGAATGTGGGGATGTAAATAGAAAAGTTTTAAAAATACAATGTAGCATTACCGAGTTTGGAGGTGATCATACATCAGCTAAGGGTGATTTTTATATCGGCACCTTCTTACTTTAAGCTGTCCACTCCAATTATACCTAGGTTCTCCCACCCCCTCTCCCTGAATCTCTGTGTTTCTCTTATCTTTTAGGATGTATTAAATTAATTTAATCTTTTGAGTTTTGTATTACTGCAGCTGGGTAAAGGCCACTTCTTTAAGACTGCAAGTCTATAAAGGTAGTCACTTCTTTTTAAATTCATTTTGAACCTAGATTCAAACGTCACCTGTGATAAATGGTCAGATTTCTCTAGATCTTGTCCCATGTTTTTACATATACAGTTTATGCAGTACATTGTATTTAATATATAATATTCCTAATTTCTTTTTTGTAAAATATTTAGGAATTGTTTATTTTGCAGTTTGCAATTTAAGTAATTGTTTTAGATGGTTTCAAAATATAAGAAATTTGTCATTTAAAATATAATTTCAGGGCAACAAGAACAAATAATTGGTTAACAGATATATGGATGAATCTAGCATATTTATCTAGTCGCAAGCCTATTGCAGGTAAAAACAAATCATGTTACCATGTGATCTTTGAAATCATGAAATATGCCTGATTTTTTATGAAAAGTTTTCCTGGATGGTAAAATGATCTTTTGTTCTTATTACATCATTATTCTAAAACTAACTGTTATAACCATGGTAACAGTTTAATTTAAATATAATAACATTTCAGTAAGGGATCAGATTGCCAGGTATGCAGCTAACTTTATTAGATTTATTATAATAGCATATAGTAAGAGAAAATCAATGGCTATTAAATATGATATCTGATTTGGTCGCTGCAACATTGACATATCTACAATGCAAATATAAATACAGTAAACAAATACCAATTTTGTATTCATATCTCCATAGCAAAAGTAAAGGATAGGGAGGAGAGGGATTAACTGCACAATGAAACAATGAAAAACTGTAACTTGGATCTCTCTTTCAAAGTCCTTGCAACGTAAATTAAATTGCGAAATTTATTGTTAGCTAGGTTAATGAAAGGTGAAAATTGTTAAGTAAAATGTGAGTTAACTTTGATAGGTGAATAATCTTGAATCAAAATCTTTCTTTCAAAGTTCATACAACGTAAATTAAATTGCGAAATTTATTGCTAGGTTAATGAAAGGTGGAAATAGTTATGTTTGAATATGAGTAAACATTGATAGGTAAACAAACACGAGTTTCCGATTATAAAGGTAGATCATTGTCATTGATCTGTTTGCCTATATCACTGTACTCAATCCCATATGATAGATAGTATGTATGTCAACGTCTTTTCCTAGTTTATGAACTTTGGTCTGGAATTATCGGTCTGATAATTCGAACATTTGTACTTGAATTTAATCTGCTTTAATTTTTAATCTAAATACATTAAGTTAAATGTCTATTATCTTTTTATTAAACAAAGAAATCTTTTCTCACTTTGAAATACTGTGTAACTTTAAACTCTTTAGTATTGTATACATTAAAGGTAAAATTCCTAAGAAATAATAGATAGAATAAATTGGTCAGCGTTAAGATTTGGTGTTTAGGTCCTTTTCTTAGATACTTCTAAGCAATAAGCCATCTAAAATATCCTCATGGACAGTTTGTAAGGTTTACATGTATTGGAAGGGTTCGTCTTACTTGACCTCATTTTCACGGTGCATTAGTTAGTGTTAGATATCTATATAGCCTGTGTAACTTGTTTAATAAAAGACCTGAAGAGATTTTATGTGGTCTTGTTAGGTAGAATAAGAACATCTTGCTTTGCATAATAGCAAGTCTGGTATTTTATTAAAGTTGAAAAGTTCATTATCAGTAGATTCTTCACATCAGGGGTCATACATGTCATTAATGTAAATATAAACAAATATAATGTAAATATAAACAAATATAATGTAAATATAAACAAATAATGGTCAATAGTCATATGACAGGAAAACATCAAACATTAACACAGGATTTTAGATTAAAAAAGTTTATTCACTTATTGGTCTATGTCACAATGCAAAGTCTGATATGTTGACTTCAGATACCCCTAACTTATCACTGACGTCATACAGTCTGACCCAGCATTGACTTCTTAATCAAAATATTATTATTATAAATTATGTGGGTCTGAAGTCCTTTTCTTGATTTATCTTAACAAATATCTCAAACTGAAACAATTGAATATCAGTTACTGTGGATTCATTATTATTCGTTGGATACCAATTTTCGTGGATTTCGTGGGCACAGTAAAACCACGAAATTTAATATTCAACGAATGATAATTTTTCTATAGGTTTGTATGCAGACTTCAGCAAAACCACGAAATTAAATATCCACGAATATGCAAGTTTTTCTTAATCCACGAAAATTGGTACCCACGAAAATAAATGAATCCACAGTACATATATATCCAACTTCTTATGTCCTCTTTTGTTAGCTAATAAAACAAGCAAAAACTATTGTTTTAATTACAAAAACCAAGCAAATACAGTCCAAAAACTTAATTGATCAGTAATTTTAAAACTCATATGATTGTCAAATATTTATTGCCTTCATGGCAAAATATAAGAATTTTGAATTCGTTCATTGCACTCAGCTGCAGAAAACTTACATAATGTGACTCACAGCCAATATTTTGCAATAACAGCGTGCAAAAATTTATAATTGATACTTGTCATATTTTTCTGAATACTATTACGACTCTACTAGGATAGAATTTTTATATATGAGATTCCATCAATGGCATCATTAAATGGATTTGTTATACCTTCACCACTCAGTTGCTGGACATACACAGTTATAATTCTCTATTAATCCATTGTTCTTTTCATTTTTAGCTCACCTGGCCCGAAGGGCCAAGTGAGCTTTTCTCATCACTTGGCGTCCGTCGTCCGTCGTCCGTCGTCGTCGTCGTCGTCGTCCGTCGTCGTTAACTTTTACAAAAATCTTCTCCTCTGAAACTACTGGGCCAAATTAAACCAAACTTGGCCACATTCATCATTGGGGTATCTAGTTTAAAAAATGTGTGGCGTGACCCGGCCAACCAACCAAGATGGCCGCCATGGCTAAAAATAGAACATAGGGGTAAAATGCAGTTTTTGGCTTATAACTCAAAAACCAAAGCATTTAGAGCAAATCTGACATGGGGTAAAATTGTTTATTAGGTCAAGATCTATCTGCCCTGCAATTTTCAGATGAATCGGACAACCCGTTGTTGGGTTGCTGCCCCTAAATTGGTAATTTTAAGGAAATTTTGCTGTTTTTGGTTATTATTTTGAATATTATTATAGATAGATATAAACTGTAAACAGCAATAATGTTCAGCAAAGTAAGATTTACAAATAAGTCAACATGACCGAAATGGTCAGTTGACCCCTTTAGGAGTTATTGCCGTTTATAGTCATTTTTTAACCATTTTTGTAAATCTTAGTAATCTTTTACAAAAATCTTCTCCTCTGAAACTACTGGGCCAAATTAAACCAAACTTGGCCACAATCACAATTGGGGTATCTAGTTTAAAAAATGTGTGGCGTGACCCGACCAACCAACCAAGATGGCCGCCACAGCTAAAAATAGAACATAGGGGTAAAATTCAGTTTTTGGCTTATAACTCAAAAACCAATGCATTTAGAGCAATTCTGACATAAGTAGAATTGATTATCAGGTCAAGATCTATCTGCCCTGAAATTTACAGATGAATCGGACAACCTGTTGTTGGGTTGCTGCCCCTGAATTGGTAATTTTAAGGAAATTTTGCTGTTTTTGGTTATTATCTTGAATATTATTATAGATAGAGATAAACTGTAAACAGCAATAATGTTCAGCAAAGTAAGATTTACAAATAAGTGAACATGACTGAAATGGTCAGTTGACCCGGCCCCTTTAGGAGTTATTGCCCTTTATAGTCAATTTTTAACCATTTTTCGTAAATCTTAGTAATCTATTACAAAAATCTTCTCCTCTGAAACCACTGGGCCAAATTAAACCAAACTTGGCCACAATCATCATTGGTGATTCAATTTTAAAAAATGTGTGGCGTGACCTGGCCAACCAACCAAGATGGCCGCCACAGATAAAAATAGAACATAGGGGCAAAATTCAGTTTTTGGCTTATAACTCAAAAACCAAAGCATTTAGAGCAAATCTGAAGTAAAATTGATTATCAGGTCAAGATCTATCTGCCCTGAAATTTTCAGATGAATCGGACAACCTGTTGTTGGGTTGCTGCCCCTGAATTGGTAATTTTAAGAAAATTTTGTTGTTTTGGTTATTATCTTGAATATTATTATAGATAGAAATAAATTGAAAACAGCAATAATGTTCAGCAAAGTAAGATTTACAAATAAGTCAACATGACTGAAATGGTCAGTTGACCCCTGTAGGAGTTATTGCCCTTTATAGTCAATTTTGAACCATTTTTCGTAAATCTTAGTTATCTTTTAAAAAAATCTTCTCCTCTGAAACTACTGGGCCAAGTTCATTATAGATAGAGATAATTGTAAGCAGCAAGAATGTTCAGTAAAGTAAGATTTACAAACACATCACCATCACCAAAACACAATTTTGTCATGAATCCATCTGCGTCCTTTGTTTAATATTCACATAGACCAAGGTGAGCGACACAGGCTCTTTAGAGCCTCTAGTTCATAAATCTTACACTCTATACTACATGTATAATTTTAATATTTAATGTAATTAAAAACAATATTTATATTTCAGTTAATGTGAACTGTTATGCCACAGACAGACTTAATATACCAAGTACAAAACAGAAGGCAAGAGGAGCTACCCTAATACACTGGATTCTTAGGTAACAGTATAATATTATAGGCTACTGTCATTTACTAGTAGACAAAGGGCAATTGAAATAAAGTCCTTTTACAAAAGGAATTAATTGACTTTTCTGGCTAGGTAATGTAGGATATAATGTACCAGATACTTTCATTAGATACACCAAAAAAGAAATAAGGCCAAATAAAAAAGTATGTGTGGTTCCAGTTACATCTGAAAAAAAGTTCGGGTAGGTAGGTAGGGATTTTTTTTTTTTATTTTATGTTTTTTTTTTTACATTGAGTCTATGGGAGCAACATTCTGACTTTAACAGTGCTTAATGAAAAATGACAATAAAATCTTTAGGGTAGGCTATTTTAAAAGCCGAAAAAGTAGGGACGGTAGGGTTACTGGAACCACACATATGTTTTTATTTGGCCTAACAAGAAATTGATAACTAGTTGTTGATATACATGTAATGATTTTCTATTCTTTGACTATTAATATTTTTTTAATTATTATAGATTCCATGAACAATTACAAGATGAAACATTGAAACCACAATACATGCAGGACATGATCCCAATGTGTATGGAAAGTTATAAGTAAGTCTTAGATTGAATATTTTGTTTATTAAACTTTCACCTATTGCAATCTTATATATTTTGTGTAGGTTAAAATTGTGACTTGAATGGAGAGTTGTGTCATTGGCACTCATACCACATCTCCTAATATCTAATATGAATAAAAAGATGTCGGGTATATGTCATTTAGACAGCTACCCCAAAACATAAAAAACTCAATACATCTATAGGTCATCAAACAGTTTTCAACAACAAAAAAGTGTCTGAAAATATTTTCAATCAATGAAAGGTGATAACTCTCTGATTTAGGGCACTGGTATATATTACATATGGAATACGAATACGAATTTGTTTATTATAGTGACATGGTGTATATATACAGTATAATAATAATATTTGTCAATACAATGTTTGTACACCCGGCCCATTGGAACCATAAGTCACTTAAAAAATATAAATCTTAAAAATTATTTCATAAATATATAAAGATGAATATTCCATGTTGACTCACCAACAACCACAAGATTTCAATATGAAATAATAAAATAGGAAGATGTGGTATGATTGTCTACTAGAGACCAAATGACATACTATCTTTCAACAATGAGAAAAACTACATACCATGTAGTCAGCATAAAAATCCGCAAAATTACATGTAAAACAATTCAAACCAAAAAATTAAGCTTGATTTATGCACAAAACAATAAACCTAAAAGAAATATGACATACAGCAACAAGCAGCAACCATCAAATGAAAGGCACATGCAGAATTACAAATGTGTATAATTTTTTACTAAATACATTGTGACTCCTCAAGTTATAAAAGATATCTGTATTTTTTCAGAACACAATTCAGTACAGTTAGAGTTCCATGTCCTGGGATAGACAGATTGGATACATACAAAGATTCTAATTACATTATAATTACAAGGTGAGAATCAGCTTTATTTACACAATGAATTGTTACACGTTCAGATTAACTTGAATAACCATAATTTATCCTTGTTAACAATGGACACAAATGCAAGGTTAATTATTTCAATATCATGATATACAGAATATAAAATAATGCAATTAAAATTTAAAAATTTATACTTGTATATTTTAAACCTTCAACATGTGCCATACTTTAACCCTTTCAACGCTATACATGACATATGCCGCGATGACATACACCGTCCGCCACTGCTATTCGCGGCATATGCCGCGATGACAACAGATTTTTCATAAGGACTCTTAAACCATTTGGTTTTCATTCGGGTCCTCTCTAATTTTCCTTGTATGAATCAAGGATATACAAGGTCTCATTTGCGCTTGAAATCCCGTCAATTTTTATTGTAAAATTGAAGGAGAATAAAAACAAATATTTTGACAAATGCAAATGGCGGAAATCGGAAACGAAGCTGTAAATATGGAAATATTTCGGCATTTCTATGGGGAAACTGACAACGAGGATAAGTTAAAAGGTTTCTTGTTATCTCAATGTGTTTATTACATTCAATTCGTGTGGGAAATATTATTTGATCGATCATTACGAGACGTAGAAAAAGGGGGGAAAACAGACTTTGACTGAAAATTTTGAGGACGGAGCCACTTATTTGTGTCACGATTACATAATACGTTGTGTATGGTGCAATACGCTACGGAATCGAGCAAGTGGTGTCTTCTTTATAATATGGCAGATAAAACAACAAAATAGATGAAGACTAAAAGTAGTTTTATTCCAAATTCAACACAAATGTAATAAATGACACCTTTTACCTGTTAATTACCTGAAAATGCAGGTAACCTGATAAAAATTTTACTGAAATAACTGCCCAACATTACAGTTCATACTCTCCTGAGCATTTTTCATGCAATAACTTTCTCTGTATCTCTTATAATAAAAAAGATACAGCAGTTTGAAAAGGAATATACTGTTCTAATGAATGAACACAAAAAAAATGCAGCAGCAGCAGCCATTTTTCTATTTTTTGTGTATATCGTTGAAAGGGTTAATTAATAAAATTTATAAAATTTATACTTGTTTATTTTTATACCTTCAATATTTGCCATATTTTAATTATATTTTATACTGTAGGAGAGGATTATATTACAAGTTAGAAGTGAAGGCACCTGACAATGATGGAAAAGACAGATTATTGACAGTATCTGAAATATATTCAATATTAGAGAAAATATTTGAAGAAACAGAAGGTATAAACTATATATTCCATTATGATTGAAAATGGTATTAATAAGTTTTTTTTTCTCCATTTAAGCATATATTTTTTAAACAAAGTATTTATATCATTTCTCAAACCTAGTTCCATAAACTTTATTTTATATAATATTCCACCGTATATTTCAGCTTTGCTTAAATTTTCTTATGATATAGACAATTCCTTCAATTTCTGATAAGGGAGACAACTTTTTGAATTACAATAATAGGGTATACATCTGTCTCAACATTAGAGGCTAAGTGATGAAAGGTATAATAGTGATTTATTTGCTTGTTTTTTTTTCTTTCATATTTCTGCACTCTTTAAATGCCATTTTCCCGTAACATGCAAAAACATTGAAATAACTTTTATTGAAGGTTCAAAAATCTTTGATATCTGATTACTGTACCATGGATTTTGGTTTATGAGAATAAAGATATATATATATAAATATAGATTACATTGTGGCCCGAGAACACAATTATTTCCTAGTGCATTTCTTTTAGACAATAAATTCAAATTAAAAAAATCGCACCTGCTCTTTCTCAAAAAGATTTTTACAGTGTAGTTTACTACCAGTGAGACAAATAATATCAAAATTATAGAAACTTCTACCAGCTCTAACTCAAAATATTGACAATTCTGTGTTAAAGGGGTGTAAAATTCAGTTTGACAGATTCAGACGTGATAAAATTTGACCTTTTTGAACTGGACCAAATCACTACTTGACATAAAGATTCAGCACCCAATTTTTTTTAACATGTAAATACATCCCCCTACTTAATATTTCATGCATTTAATATCAAGAAATAAATTGGGAAAGTGTATCAAATAAAACATGCAAGTTATACACTGTTTACACTAGGGACTATATTCGTAGACAACGAAAACCAAAGGACGATAACTGTGTCCTTGGACCTAAGCTCTGGAAACCTTAAAAACTATTGTGATGAAGTTGATTACAGTATTAATTACATTTTATAGTAGGTTTTAAATGCCACCAGTGCAGAGAAATAATTTAATTTCAATTTATTGATTACAGCTTCGGAAGAATGCCACCAGGTGTCTATATTTACCACACAGGATAGAAACACATGGGCACAGGTAAATACTAAAATAATTCTAGGTTTTACTCATCCTCCCTTTCATTTCTTTAAAAAATTGCTTATGTTTGTTATACCTTTAATTTTGCAATAGTTCTAAACTTGAAAAATAAGAACAACAATGCAAGGTGTATGTACATTGTAAGTTCCATGTTTTTTTTTTCACTATATATTTCATATAACCTGTTTAAACCTTATTTTGTTTGAGGTCTTTAATATCCATTTGCCAATTACCGATTTGATTCTGTTATTACACACTTTTGTAACAAATTACTTCCCTTTGTCAATCGTAGACTGGTTCCATACCGGACAAAGTTGGCTTTTGCCAATGCAAATAATGATGAATTGAAAGTGTTGTTTTGGCAGTTAACATAATTTTTCAAAAAAAAAAATTTCTAATGTCAAAAGTATTTAGATTAACAACAAATTAATGTAATTAAAAGATTTGAAAACCTTAAATATTACTCACATTACGCACTGGTAAATTTGCTTGTTCTGCTAGCTCTCCATTATAAATGAAAATTAATGTCCCTCATAAGGGAGACAACTGAAAGAGGGATCTCTAATTACAGGGTCAATTACTGGAATTGGCAAATAGCCTATTACACCCTTATTTTAGTTTTAATTTTCTTGTGAAATGAAATACTGTAATATAATCAATATATCATATCTTTTTTTTTCATGGTTATTGTTCTTGTAAAATTGAAAAGGGAGAAAGGAGATATCTGTATTTTTATTAAATTTAGTTCTTAAGTCAAGTTTTCATCTTTTATTTCAGAATCGTGTAAAATTAATGGAAAATCCTACAAATAAAGAAAGTTTACATACAGTAGAAGCTGCAATAACTGTGTTCTCTTTTGATGACGAAAAACCATCAGTAAGTATAAATAGAAATAATATGGGGTTTTCCCCTTCACATTTATATTAACTTGAGGCCTACGTATCTGCTCAAAAGCTTTGCTAGAGAACCTTCTGTTGGTTGAGAGTTAGAAGAGCAAGAGTAAAGACTAATAAGTCTACAGTTATAAAAATGTGGTCTGGTAGGGTAACAAGTTTTCCTGCGGCCTGTGTTTACATATTAAATCCAACTCATCTTGTTTGGATAGTACAAAGCAGACTATCTAAGTACTGTATTAAAATGAAATCATCCTAAATATGCATCTAATATTTGCTGCTTCTCTGTCAGTGCCAAGCATCTGACATTCAGGAACAAGACGGGTTGGCTCGTAGTTAGAATAATGTTTCCAGGTAGGGTAACATGTCTTCCTGCGGACACTTACCTTATGAGCTAGTATCTTTAAGAAAATTATACTCAGCATGTCAGTCTTAAAGTACAAAGCAGGCTTTCTTAATATTAAATCAACATGTTGTCATCTGAATATTTATGTAATAATTGATGCTGGGTGTTAAACAGCTATCATTTGTATACCTTAGGATGCTATATCCATGACTGATATAGATGAGTGATTTTAGAAGGATTGTGATACAGAGTTTTGAACTGTGTCAGACTTGTTAACCAACAGTAAATATATATAAATATAGGAAATGTATTTGTAATTTGGAAGTTCTTTTAATGTTTTATTACTCGATTTATTTCACTTGTCTGGGCGGAGTTTAACCGGTTTGCTCACAATAAACCAGTCCATCTATAGATAAGTGTTTAAGGATAAACTCATCAAATGAAGTGTCCAGTCATTGTTTTGTAAATTCTTTTGATGACACTGATAGGTAATTAGAAATCAGTAATAATTATAACGGCAATCATCCTTATCACACACATCTTCAAATAGACTGTCCCTATGCAAATTAAAACGTAAACTCAGCCCGATCAGGTGAAATAACATTGGTAATACATGTACTTCCTTCGAGCAAAAATTGAAATCGGCATAGATGCACTTTAGATATAAACATTGGAGGTAGAAATGAAATATTAGAAATTTTTATACTTTTTAAAAGAGGACGCATAATTGTACATGTATGCCTCAGTGCTTTAATGGTTTGGGCTTGCCTTGAGTGATTAAAGATCAGGATCAATCCCCAGCTGAGTCAAAACAGACCCAATAGAATTAGTATATTTTGTCTTTCTGCCAAGTACTTTGGATTAAAAAGTAAAACCGATTGGTTCGGAGTTAGAATAAGGTGTCAAGTTGTAGTGACTTATTGTCCTTCATACTTGTACATTTTGAACATGGCATTTTAAAAATGTGGTTCATTATGTTCATATCAAATTAACATGTTATCATCCAGACTATAAAATTGAGAATGGAAATGGGGAATGTGTCAAAGAGACAACAACCCGACCAAATAAAAAACAACAGCAGAAGGTCACCAACAGGTCTTCAATGTAGCGAGAAATTCCCGCACCCGGAGGCGTCCTTCAGCTGGCCCCTAAACAAATATATACTAGTCCAGTGATAATGAACGCCATACTAATTTCCAAATTGTACACAAGAAACTAAAATTAAAATAATACAAGACTAACAAAGGCCAGTCAACAACTTTCAATCAATTAATTAATCGTGCAGGTGTTTAAATATTTTATTTTTGAATATTTTGTGAATTTGTGGAAGAAAGGTTTATGTTGTATATGGAGAGACAAAATAATTTCAGCTGTATACTGAAAAATAATTTTGAAGCAATATAGAGATATTTATAAAGTATATATTTGCTTTTTCAATTTCAGTCCATTGATGAAAATGGTTTATTTACTTTATGTGGAAATGGAACAAACAGGTAAGTTAAATTAACAAAGTTATTATTAAAAACGTTTACTTATTATCATCACTTTATTATTGTCATAAATATATAGAAAGATGTGGTATAAGTGCCAATGAGACAACTCTCCATCCAAGACAAATTTATAAAACCATTATAGGTCAAGGTATGATCTTCAACTTGGAGCCTTGGCTCACATGTAACAACAAGCTATAAAGGGCTCAAAAAAAAATTACTAGTGTAAAACCATTAAAAAGGGAAAGCCAACAGTCTAATCTATATAAAAAATGAGAAATGAGAAACACTTATGAACCAAATTTAACAAACAACATCTACTGAACATCAGATTCTTGACTTATGACAGGTGCAAACAATTGTGTTGTTTTTAAAACAAGAATATGTGGGGGAATATGTCAATGAGACAGCAACTAAACAAAACAAAAATACAGAAAGGGTTCAATGTATACAGGGTTGTTTTTATGATTTTACACTTTCTATTTATAGATGTGCACAAGACAGTTATCAATTTAAATAAAACTTTTTATAGCTACTTTATTTAAAATATTTTGTTTATACAAATATTTCTGTATGTTTTATCAAATTGTATTCATTGAATTGAGTTCGTCATAGTAGGATTTTCAAACTTGATTCTGTATTTTGATTTTTACAGATGGAATGATAAATCGTTGACATTTGCTATATTTTCTAATGGAGTTGTTGGTGTAAATGCTGAACATACAGCTGGGGATGCAACCGTAAGTCTCTTTTTTTTTGCCCCACCTACGATAGTAGAGGGGCATTATGTTTTCTGGTCTGTGCCTCCCTATGTCCGTTTGTCTGTTCGTCCGTCTGTCCCGCTTCAGGTTAAAGTTTTTGGTTGAGGTAGTTTTTGATGAAGTTGAAGTCCAATCAACTTGAAACTTAGTACAAGTGTTAACTATGATATGATTTTTTTAATTTAAATGCCAAATTAGAGATCTGACCCCATTTTCACAGTCCACTAAACATAGGAAATGGTAGCGTGTTTGGGCATCCATGTACTAGGGACACATTCTTGTTTTAATAAGCTTCAGTCATAAAAAGGGCTTATACCGAGGTACCAGTACATTTTAGTTTTAAGGAATGAATGCAAATAAAAGTTTCCATGCCATTCTTATACCTTGGGGAAGAGGGGAGAGACCTTGTAATATCTTTGATTTTAGATTCTCAACCTTATAATAAATCACAAAGCTGGAAATAGTCAACTTTTCCAGAAATTAATCCAAAGAACACATTACATAGTAAGTGTCCACCTCAAGGCTTGTGGATAAGAAGAAAATTTCAATGTGCTATATAATACTTTTAAACTAGTGTTTGTGAGTTTTGTTAAATCACTTTTCATTTCAACTGCTAAAATATGAAAAATAAAATGTTTTTGAGGTAGCTGCAACAATATTATTTTTACTTTCCTTATGCTACTATTGCATGAAATGTAAATTATTATCAGGTAGGGGAGATAACTCATTTGTTTTTTTTTTTCAATTTTAATTATCAAACTCAATACTATTTGTGCTTTAAAGTCATTGCTTTTAACATCATTATTTTTCATAAAATGATGAGATGACTTTATTTTGCATGTCAGCTCTTTAAATTCTAAATAACAATTAAATAAATACCATTTGTGCAATTGATTCTATAATGTATAATACATAAAATTTAAAAAATGAAATAAAAACAGATCTGAATACAGACAGGTTTTTGAAAAAGAAATATACTTAAAATTTGATTTCTTGAAAGGAAAGTGTTGCCTTTAGACTTTTCAAATGGAATATTTGGAAAGAAAAGAGTATTTTAGACTTTTTTTTTTCTTTTTTTTTTTTTTACAAATATAGGGTTTGCTTCCTGTTAATGTAAATGATGAAGAATTTAGAGTGGTTACAAAATATTGAGTTAAAAATTGAGACATGATGGTCTTGAATTACCACTTTTCCTTTGCTCATCTGTAAATATTATGTATTGTAGTTACCCGGGAGAATGTGGGAATTTTTTATGCAAAGTGAGATGTATACAGCTGAAGGAAGCATCATCAGTGAACAAACCAGAAAGAAGAAACTTCCTGTCCCTCAAAAGTATATATTTTTAAATTATTAATCAATAATTTAATTTTTGATGTAACATGGCTTCTGATTGGCTGACAGTGTTTTGCCTATCAGCTCATAGAATTTAGAAATAATTTTGTCATGTGATCGTGACGTCTTCAACATTTTTTTTATGATTTACTCCGGTTTAAAATGGAATTTAATAGTAAATTATAAGGAATGATGTTAAATTGATAATATTCTGTATAAATATGTTAAGGCTTTTTTTTTATAATTCATTTGTTAATTATACCGTGAATTCATTTATTTTCATGGGTACCAATTTTTAAGGATTGAGTAAACCTTGCTTTTTCCAGGATATTTAATTTCATGGTTTTGCCAAAGACCCAAAGTCTAAATAAATCTCTATAGAATATATGTAAGGTGTGGAACATTACTCATTATATTTAGCATTTGTGGTTCCCATCCAACCATGAGAGGGGGTATGAGGGGGTCCTGATCCCGAAATCCCGGGCTTAACAACACCAGATCCCGAAATCCCGGGCTAAAAAACACGGAATCCCGAGGTCCCAAAATTTGAATAAAAGAATTCCTGGATCCCGAAAGGGAGTATCCAAAGAATAACAATGAATCCACAGTATTCTTTGAAATATGTTGAGATTTGTTTGAATAATTCCTTCACTTCTCTTGCATTTTGGTAGATATTTTACACATACCAATGTTCAAATTAATATGTTCATTGATATTAAAGATAGTGGGTATAATAAAACACAAATATTTCAGTGTAAGCATTATTTTGGCTACTTTAAATTCAGAAATTATTGGGAGGTTTTTATTATAACCAAAAATGCAAAAGAGTTGTAAACGCAATAATTTGAACTCAATTTTTGATATAATATAAATTAAACAGGATTTTTCTGACATTTTTTCTGAATTTACAGTATATTGTGTACCTGTTAAAAACAAGTTCGCTATAAAATGAAGTCTTGAATACGGTTGTACACTGCATATTCTGACATGATACAACTGATGTTAGCAAATCACCTGTCTTATTTGAACAAAATTGTTAATCCAAATGTTGTTTTTGATTAGACAGATTTCACTGCAATATTAAAAAAGATTTTAATCTTTTCAGAATAAATTGGGATTTGAAATACATGGACTCAGAGCTAGAAACTGCAAAGGAACACTTCAGAAAATTGGTAAGAATTCATTAAGTTTTATTTTCTTTCAAATTGTAAGATTTATATGAATAAAAAAATATATTATCAAAGAAAAGTCACATTTCAAAGAAGTAGTATTTTGAAATCTTTTAAACAAGAGTTGCATTAACAAAAGTATCTTTATTGTACCAGTGGAAATAATTCTATTTCTGTATAAAGATTTTCACTTTAAAAATGAATATCTACAAAATTGAGGAAAATAGAACTTCAAAAACATTGTATGAAAAATACAACTATATATGTTCATGTTATTAAACTGTGCAAAAAGTATTCACTGTACCTTTATATATTTTTTGACAAATTTAAGAGCCAAATTGGATAAAGAAGAATATACCAACAGATTAAACTTGAAATATCATGATTTTATATGGAATCAAGTTTTTTTTTGTATCAATACACCCTATCACTATGTGTCCACCATTACTGGATATCACACAGGTTCCCATAACATTTTGACATCACAATACTAAATATCTGACGCCACAATGGAAAAGTGATTGTTGTATACTTCAATAGTTCAAGTGGGGTAGATTCTCTGGTCATCTCAGGAATAGCGATAAGTTGTATGATGCTTATAAAATATTGATATGATATTTTGCTTATTTATAGAGTCACAGTTTTGAACTTGTTGTATCATCACCAGAATATGGAAAAGGATTTATAAAGAAGAAAAGAATGAGTCCTGATGGATATATACAGGTGAGGTCAATTTAAGATAGTTCACTACTCTGTTTCAAAATAACAAGCATTTCATAACACTAGTATATATTGATAGGGGATGAGTAAAGGAATCAAAAGAGCAAAAATAAAAATATAGGTCAATATGCTTGTTTTTTTTCCCCGAGATATTAGCCATCGAAATTTTGGCAGGAAAATGTTCTCTCTTGATTTTTCATAGCTTTATCATTGACAAGTTTAAGTTCTCAAAAGCTATTAAAAATAACAAAATTTAATAAGTCGGATAATTAATCATGTAAAAGATTTATAAAATGAAAAATTGGGGTCAATGAGCAAATTTTTTTAAGGCATTCAAATGGATAAAACCAGAGGATTCTGAAAATCTGACTAAAATTCCAAAACATGATATGCAAACTTCCTTAAAAAATTTTAAATCCCAAAATTTTAGTTCCATATAACCTCACAATTATTGAATGCATATATACTACAGAAAATTCTTTTGACAACACCAATAGCAATATGATTTAATATGATGGGATAGTCATAATATAATACCAGTATTAAGAATGCTTTATTAAAAAAGATAGAAAAATTAATGTACACCAAATATCTAAAGATGCATGTTTTCACATCTCCAAAGGCAGACAACGGTTATATATAGCATCATCATAATTTATATATACTTTTCATATTATCACAGTGACTATATTTGAATTTACAAATAACTATCAATTAACTATATTTGTAGATGGTACTGCAGTTAGCCTATTACAAGTTATATCAGAAAGTACCAAAAACATATGAATCTGCATCAACAAGGTAATGAATTTAACAATATCCCTGTCTGTTGGCATTCAGACCCCTTAAAAATAGTAATTACCAAGTTTTATGTTGATCCTAAATCTGAATAATGTTTGACAAATATTTCTTTATAATAGATATAAAGATTAGATGTTAAGACTCAGATCGACGTTCAGTATCTAATCGATGTCCATTCCTCAAATCGACGACCGTTCTCTAGATTGACATCTGAATCTGTTGCCACATTCTCAAAAATCAGTATCCAATATTGTACCTGTAACCCTCCAATCCATGATCAATCGTGACTTTATAAATATAAAAAAAAACGTTTGAAATAAATAATAGTCTCCTCTCATTGTGATGGTTCAAATTTCATTGAATAATTTATTTTTAAATTGATCTTGGTTCATATTTTCTGTATGATGATCGTTTTGTCTTTTTGTGAAGAAGCTTACAGAAACTATTCATGTTTTCTTATAATATTGTCGAAATAAAAGGATAAACATCAGAAAATGACAAAAAGACAATCACCAACATTATATTTTTATTACATGTACATGCATATTAATATTTTGGTAAAAGACATCTTTTTACCGACCTACGTTGTTGTTGTCCATTCTTGTTCATATAAACAAATACATGTGGGTATACATTGTGCGACAATGAGACAACAAATTAAAGACAAAGATAATAGCTAGACATCTAGGGGACAGTATATACATTAGAAAGAATAAAAACGTACACCTAATTGTTGAAAAGTATTATGATTTCGTCTTATGTTTTTCAACAAATTTTTGAGTTTGAAGATTCAACCCACCCGTTAATAAAAATTTTGATTTCTTTGCGACAAGTCCATGAAACAGACGTCGATAAGGGAGGTAAAAAATTGGACGTTGATTTGAGAACTACAAAACAGACATGACCACCGATTTGGGACGTAATTTCATTGTGAAGTCAAATTTGGATGTCAATTTTGAGGAAGGGACATTGATCAGAGACTGGACATCGATCTGAGTCTTACATATTTAGCAATACTTTTATGATCAATTTCTTGACTAGTAAAATATGAGCTGTGCTCGATAGAAATGGACCTTATGCAAATGTACATATACATATTTAAGACTTTGATTGATTTTGGAAATTCAAATATGAAATAAAAGATAAGTTTGGGTATGTTTTGTAGATTTTTGTACAACAGCTCAATTTTTGAACAATTACAGACTTTCCACACATGAGACATTGGTTAACAGATATATATATGTATATATATATATATATTCATTTGCATATTAAGGTGGTACCTAACACCTGAACTAAAATTAATTTGGCTCGTTCAATTTTCTTTAAATTTTGACAAAGTATTTACTTTGACCCTTTGACAAAAATATAAAAAAAAATCAAAAAAATTGAACCAACTGTTTAATCAGAAAAAGTACACTGGTTATATAGCAGTTTGATAAACACTCATTTAGATCATTGAGAAGCTAAATATTACCTGAAGAACAAAACGTCATTAAAACGTTCTGCTGTTTTTAGAGAGTTATCTCCCTGTAGTGTTAGGTACCACCTTAAAGGTAGATTTCTAACCAATGCCGCCCATATGTTGACACTGATCATAAGACTATAAAATTGGCACAAAAGAATAATCATATTATTATAAATTGTAGGATATTTTCTGAAGGAAGAACAGAGACAATCCGTCCAGTTTCAGAATACTCAGCGCAGTTTGTGAAAAGTATGTTGAGCGAGTCAGCAACACGTGAACAAAAACTCATGCTTCTGAGAAAAGCTGTTCAATATCAAACTCAAATTAAAATGGATGCCTGTTGTGGATTAGGATGGGATCGCCATCTACTGGGATTATTTGCCTGCTGTCAGGAATTGAAGCGTACACCTCCTGCACTCTTTATGGACAAGGTATGCACACTGATTTTTGTGTAGTAATGGCTTAGTAAAAAAAGCATGATTAAGGCATGCTGTTTCTTGGTGTAGTAACATCAACAAAGTAGATGTTAGTGATTAGGTTGGTTTTAGGAGAACAGTTAGTTTAGGTCAATAATATTTTGTATGCAGTTGTATTAGGATTTTTACATCTCATTTCCAGGGATTTTATTTAGCTTGGCCCCTCAGGCATGGTCTATTGACTTTGAAAAGTTTGCATGTTTTATTTGTGATGAGGTCAGTTCAAGGTGAACCATTAGTGGGAGGTCAATAATATTTGTATGTAGTTGTATAAGGATTGCCACAATTCATGTGATGATTTTTTGAAGCTTGACAGAAACCAGATTTCATATTTTAGATATATAACTTTAAAACTTTTGCATAGCCTCTGTTTACTGTTTGATTGTAATGAAGCATCGTCAAAACTTTTATTTTTCAGAATTTTTTTGCACCTGATGTTTTGAGTACATCTCAGACTCCAACTAATTACACAAACAAATGGACCATGGAAACATCCTGCATGGGAGGTGGATTCTTTGCTACTAATTATGAAGGCTATGGTGTATCCTATATGATATATGGAGAAGATCTCAGTAAGTTGTTGTGTATCATTGTATGATAAATACTTATTATTAGGCAATACACAGTAAACAGTTGGTTCTCAAGACAATAAAAGTCTAATGTTATACACAGACAAATAACCAATTATAAATCATTTGAAAATTTAACATGATTCTTGCTGTTTTATGTGAGAATTATGGTCAGTTCATATGTTTTCATAGGTCATATGAATTTGTTCTATGCATGCTTTTTTAATGGAAATAGTGACTTCACAATGCATTCCTAATAGCACAAAAACCCATGAGAAGAGAATACTATTTTCAACAACAAGCAATTTTTAAAAAAATTCTGGAAAAAACAGTGAGAAAATTTACTAACATTTGAATGGTTACTTTTGTGAAGTTTATCAACAGGGCAACCTCTTAAAACAGGTTATAGGGAAACTTGTAACTGGTGTTAGATTTGATATTTAGTTTAGACTTCTATTATAATCAGTTGTTTGTCAATTTAAATTGTTTGCAAATATAACAAATTAACATTAAATACTTGATAGTATACAATAAATTATCATACGTTTATTTAAAATTAGAAATTAGAAAATTGCATTGAATATTTTCCTAATTTTTTTTTTTTTAGTAAAATTCCATGTATCATGTAACACAAACTGTCCAACTACGTCAGCAGCCAAGATGTCTGATGCAATAAATGAAGCCATGAATGAGATGAGAGAGATTTGTTCGTAGAAGTTCACAAGAGACTAGTTCATACTGATATTGACAGAAACTTATCTGCATAATACAGACTTCCTATTTTGTTGTTCATATGTAACTTTCATATGTCTAATTTAATGATGGATTTTACAACATCTGAAATATGTTACATTTTTTGGCTCTGATGATCTGTGGACTTTTGTACTAATTCAAAACTTTCTCTGTCATGGGAGGAATTTTTTAACGGTTAAAAAATGTTTCATGTCGCAGTGGATAATGATTCATTTCACAGTGGCAAAAGATATCATGTCATAGTGAAAAATGATTGCATGTCAACAGTGGATAATGGTTTCATGTCACAGTGGAAAATATTGCATGTAACAGTTGAAAATATTGCATGCCACAGTTGATTTTTTTTCTTCGTGGATATTGTTGCATCAATCTGAGTAAAATCTTGCTTTTCATTTTCATTGTAGAAAAGTCTTTTAAGCCATCTGTCTATTTATAGGGATGAAAATTAATCTATAAAATGACAGTAGAAAGATGAAATGTTAATTGACTTCAGTACGAAGGAATGAATTGTTTTTATTAGTTTTAATATCTTTTACTAGATACATTATTTGGGTCATGTAAATTTTTCATGTTTTTATGAAAATGTCTCTTGAAGCCAAAAAAAATGTCTAATGAGCTATTCAACAATGAAGCTAGAAATAAAATGGGCACAAAAATTGAAGTGTGAATATTAATATAATTGGTGGTGCTGAAAATGTGAATGGTCTGGGCTGTTCCCTATTGTAAATGGTCCCTTTTTGTGATATGTAATATATAAAAGGTGACCAGAAAATGTGTAATGCTGAAAGAAATGGCTTGTAATTTAATGTATCTAATTTTAGAAGAATTGAGAGGTCCTTGAGGGTTGATTGAACTTGAAATGAATAATTACGATAAGAAAATCGGTAAAAGTACTTATTTTATAATTTTTTCTTTTTGAGGAATATAATGAAATGGTGTTTTTTTATGTTTTTATTCAATATTTGTGGAAAGTCAAAAGTATAGTCGATGATTATAAACAGTTATATAGATGTTGTTTCAATCAAGTGTTTAGAAAACATTTATTTTTGCTACATGTATCTTGGCTTTTTAAAAATCTATAGAGCATATATTCATATAGTTCTAAAAGTGTTTTATGCCATTTTATGTATTTTAAGCCATATAAACAAGCATTTGAAACCTTCGTTTTCTTTTTGTTCAACCTTTCCAACAAGAAATCAAAATGTCTTGTAGATTATGTGGATATATTTTTTTAACTAAAAGAATATTTATTTTTGTTTAACTTTAATTGAATGATAAATGATGTACAGAAATAAATTATGAAAGTGAAAGTAGGGAGAGTGAAAGTGAAAGTAGGAAAAGTAGTTCTTGCAAATAATATGAAAGTTGGTTAGCATTGAGTTTCGTATATTTCTTAATTTATTTTTATTAAATATATAAGTTATGTTTTCATAGTTACCAATGGCAATGATATTATTCATTTTTATTTAATTATTACTACATTATTTTTATGGTCATGGGTTTTTATAGTGTAAAGCTTTAGATTAGAATTACCTCTTCATGTAAATACCATATTGTTTCATTATTTTTTCACTCATCCTTAAAAGAACTGTTTTAGCAGTTATTTATATCACCCTGAAACATGAATCATTTTTTGATTTCAAAAATATAATTTGAACAAAATAATCTTTAATTTTTGTATGTTGCACAACAGTAACATTGGTTGAAAAAGATATACTAATTTTAAATACAATGGTTTCTAGCTTGGAAGCAAGGTTTAGCACTAAAATATTTGAAGCAAAAAAAGTGTAAATTGATACATTTCTAAGCAGATCTCTAGTTCAAAGGAGAAAGAATGATATTGACAAGGTTAAGGAATCTCTAAGGGATAGTTACAGTTTATGTTTAACTAGGATTTACATAGCATTTGAAGATAAAATCTACAAGAACAAAGTTATCAGGAGATTATGGGCATTGACAGCTTGAATTATCTCCCTTTGATGGTAAAGGGAGACTATTTATTAAGTGTACCGTTCACCTAAGGGAGTTAACTCTTAAAATAAAATGAATGTTTTAATCCCCTACTATTACTTAAGAGAAATCAAGATTCTCAATGACCAAAATAAGTTTTTGTCAAACTGCTGTATATCTACTGATATTTTTCCTGTAAATTGTACCATGTGTGGTTCGAATTTCTTAATTATTTTTTTTTATCACCAGTTAAATATTTTCTCAACATTTTATGAAAATTAAACGAACCAAGTCTATTTTAGCCATATTTTTAGGAACCCCTTTAACATTTTGAATTTTAATAGTTTATCATCTTTTTAGGGAAAGGGAAAACATGCCATATTCTGCAATGAGGTGCAATTAACTTTTTTTAAAATGATATTTTATTTTTTTAATCATTGTTCTATGTATAAGATCATGAACTTCTTTAAGATGTGGCCCTTTTTGTGTTTCAAATCATTATTTTTATTTTTTTTTTTTTATTTTTTTTTTAATAATCAGTTTTGTTTAGATGTTGCACTTTTTGTGGCAAGGTTTGTGTTTTAATCATATGTCATTTTTTTTTTATCTTTTCATTTGGTTGGTTTTACACAATCACAAGGTTATGATTATTTGTTGATTTTTTGTTATTAAATCATTATTATATCATTATTTATATATTTTATCATTTGAGCAACTATGAAATCCTCATTACAACTTTGTTTTCTTTGTAAACATAAAAAAATAGCAAAGTGAAATTTGTGTCTTAAAACTATCTGTATGTTTTAATGTATACAGTCTGTGTCTGCTTTTGAAGTAAATAAAAATGAATGTTTTTGTGTATAGTTGGCTTGTTTTTACACACAATACACAGGTTTATTTAAATATTATTTTTAATATTCTTAATGATAACACATATTATGTACTAGTCTATTTAAAGGAACAAGGTTTTATATGAAAAAGAGTGACAACAAAAAATTATTTGAATCTTGAATAGTTTTCAATTCTGAAAAAATAATAAGAAATGTATGATGAAAACTTACCCAACATTAGGGGTTGAGCCATGTGCGCATGACAAAGGTTCAATTAATTTAACTGATATTGCATTAAGAAATAACTAACCCCTGGCTAACCCTCTTACATTGGGTTAGTTTTCATCATTCATTTCTTATCAATTTTTCAGGTTTCAAAATAATATCAGATTCAAATAATTCCTTGTTTATGTTGATAGGTATTCAGAAGTATTTAAAGCCAAACAAAATGTGTGTGGTTATGTTTCCTACTAAAGGAGGAAATATAGCTAGGTTGAATTTTATTAACTTGGCTCAATTATAAGCGGAAACCTGCTATTTTGTAAAAATTCATCATCTTAAGTGCAAAGTATATAAGTACATAAAAAAGATTAGGAAGGGAAACTCTCAATTGTCAATTATGTATTTATAACTTCACATGTCATACGTATAGTAGATATAGGACAATGAAAGATAAGGTCAGTTACTCGATTCATTTGTAAATTGAACAGGCAATTTCTGTAGTATTATATAATGGGACCAAACACTTAATCGATACTATTCATATATGAAAGTATGGATGAACTAGGTCTTAATTTAAAAGGATTAAGGCTGTCATACAATACAGGCCATTTTTTTCTATTCTGTAAACCCAATTCAGAACCTCATGTATCTTGACAGGTACCCAAATCAACCACAGCATGATAAAAACTAAATACTATTTGTTGCATGTAACTCATAAAAAATACACATAGAAAGGGCATATCTAATTTAAAGACACATCAATTTGCTTTACCCCAGGTCTTCCCCTTTAAAAAATTATTTATAGTCTAATGATATGGCAGATTAAGTAAGGGGGGTTAAATATTAAATTAATTTTAAAATTGCAAGACATATGCACTTATTTTATATGAAATATTAGGTGTTGCATATACTACAGCAGTTTTGATGACAAATTAGTTGATCTGTGTTTGAAGCTAGGATTACTCTGAAATGTTTAGTTTCCAAACATTATTTTTGTGTTCTTAATTTATTTAAAGCTAGTTGATATCGGGTTTCTTTTGAAAAGTGTCATATTTTTCAAGCTTTTTATGGTGATTATAAGACGCCAGTTTTATCAATGCAAATATTTATTTAATAAAATCTTGTGTGTTATAAATTATAGTTGTATTTATTCTTGAATACAGAGTGAAGAATTAACATGTTTCTTAACCCATTTCTTTACAGAACTATGAACCACATAAGATTCTCAGTAAATATTATAGTAAATTAAGGCAACCGTTGTTAACTGATAGTAAATTAAGAAGAGAAAAATCAAAGTCTGTTGGTATTGACATAATTTCGATGATGGCAAGTCATCTATGATACCAAATGAAAATAAAACTTTATAATTTTGGTGCTTCTAAAGATCTTTTCTGGATTTACAGTCTTAAGAATGCCTTAACCCAAAAAATTGGAAGTAAAGGATGTATAACTATTTCAAAACAATATAAGCTATATGACCAGGAGGTACATGAATAAGAGTAGCCAAACTCACTTTGTAAATTTTGCTTGAGGAATTAGAACCTTAGATTCTTAATAATTTCTAAATTCATCAATTCAGAATTTAAGAGGGATATGTTATTTGTCAAGTCAGTACAGAAGGACTTGAATACCGAGGATGATAACCCTGCGGGACTTAACTTTCAGTACAGAGGGACTTGAATACCAAGGATGATAACCCTGCGGGACTTAACTTTCAGTACAGAGGGACTTGAATACCAAGAATGATAACCCTGCGGGACTTAACTTTCAGTACAGAGGGACTTGAATACCGAGGATAATAACCCTGCAGGACTTAACTTTCAGTACAGAGGGAGTTGAATACCAAGGATGATAACCCTGCGGGACTTAACTTTCAGTACAGAGGGTCTTGAATACCGGGGATAAACCTGCAGGACTTAACTTTCCACGAGCACCAGTAAGTACCCAGTGCAAGAAAATAAATTTAACTATAAATTTGGTGCCTCCAAAGCACTTTGTTTGGAATGAAATGAATTTTTTTTTTATTTCAAGGATTGAAAAAAATTGTTCGCCAGACAAACATATTATCTTCTATATCATAGCCATCTTAAATACCTATGTTTGTTAGTGCTCGAAATATAGTGCAGTAGGATCAACATTTTGCATTAATAATGTATAGTCGGATGTTCATTATACCAAATAATATGCATGTAAAATTGCCATACTTCAATATGTGTAGGAAGCAGTTTTATGCGCTTGTCGTACAAGTGAGAGGTTGAGCTAGCTATAAAATCAGGTATAATCCACAATTTTCTAAATAAGGAAATGCATGTACTAAGTCAGGAATATGATAGTTGTTTTCCGTTCGTTTGATGTGTTTGAGCCTTCGATTTTGCCATTTGATAAAGGAATTTGTTTTGAATTTTCCTTGGAGTTCGGTATTTTTGTTATTTTACTTTTTATTAAGAAATTATAAAAGTTGCAGAAAGTGTCTTTCTGTTATACGTACAATTATTGACACCTGGAGATAACTCTGTTCAAATACATTATTTTGCTTCGTACAATGAACAAATTTCAACTTTGCAGTGAAAAAGGAAAGCAAATTTTGACCCTCATTTTTTACAGTGCATTTACTTGGTTTTATGTCTCTTTTCCATCTACTAGATCGATTTATTCTATTTCTGTCGGGGATCAAAGACAAGCATGCTCGGTTTAGTTTGTTATCCTGTTCAGTAATATGTATGTCTAGAAACCTACAAATTACATAATGAAAAAAAAAATGGTCAAAAAAAGCACCAAGAATTTCAAACCAAAACATATTGGAAAGTTAGATGAAAATGATATTTGTTGGAAGATTGGAAAATCGATTCAATGATAGAAATGTCTATTTAAGATTCGTTTGATCTTAACATCATTTTAAAGGTGTATTTATTACCGATCTACATAATTCTTGTAAGGTAAGACCCAATTGGCATTTGATATAATTTATAGTTCAACTGTATTTTGTCTTTAGAAAGGCAAGGTTAATTTGTCCAGCAGATAGGCCCTTCTAACCATTATCTAAGAAGATCTATCAACAAAAACTTGCAACATATTAATTCAAATCAATGAAAAAAGCAGACAATTTCATCAAGTTCATCACAATCAAGGTTTCAGATTGAACAATTCTGTTATTGAAATGTTGAAGTACAGCGGTTGAGCAGGCTAATGCAAACAGTTTCTGCGCAATAACTCGTGAATTGTTCAACAAATGCTTAATAAATTTTCAAATATTGTTACAGATGACAAAATGGAGGTCAAATTTGAAAATGACGATTTTTACTTCTACCGTTCAGGAGTTTTGGTCCATGATACATTTGAAATGGATCAAACGTCGTCTCTGTGCAATGAATCATTCAATTTTCAACAGATGCTTTCAAATTTCAACATTTTGTTACTGATGACTAAATGGGGGTCAAGTTCTGTACTGACGGTTTTATTTTTACCGTTCAGAAGTTATGATCCTTGATAGATTTGAAAATGGCACTTTATGTCATTCCGTGCAATTTCTTATGAACCATTCAATCGATGCTTTTCAAATTTTAACATGATGATCAAGATGAAATCCAATTTTATATTAACAAGTTCACATATGCCATTCAGGAGGTGGCAGTCAGTATACGTCGTTTCTATATAATTACCAGTACTAATGAACTACTCAACCGATGATTTTCAAATGAGGCTCCTCATGTGGGTGTCCAAGTAATTATATTCTCACAACTTTTTTGTCAAAAAATAATTGCATTATTAAATCATTAATTATTTTTTTTCCAAACAAGATAACAAAAAAATCAAAAATACAGTCCCAGATTATCAAATAATCAAATAATCATGAAATATTTTGTCTGGTAATCAAATAATCACTATACAAATAGCCAAGTGATCACATAATCAATTGCAAAACCCCATGAGAAGGCTCTCAAATTAAAAATTTTGTTACTGATGACAAAATAAAGGTCAAGTTCGATATAGCTGGTATTTGCATTTACCATTGAAAATTATGGCCATTGATATATTGGAAAAGTGCACTAAATGCGATAACTGATGATAAAACTGGGGTCAAGTTTGATACTGACGTATGCCTTTCTGGAGTTTTGATAGATTTGAAAATAAACACAGAAGATGGAAGGTCAAGCCTGAAAGCGCATTCAAAATACGTTGGTAAATCAATTCATATATTAAACCAGACAGTTTCGCTCGTTCATAAATTTCAGGTCTCCGGGACAATCTACCTATATCACACAAACGACCAAAGAGTACATTTGACAACTAGAGTATCTGAATACATGTAGTATTCCGTTGTAACGTCAACATATCTCCAATAAGCCAGGACTTCAAAGCCAAATGCAAACTTGTAGTTATGGGTAACAATTTGCAGAGTGATTGAATATATATAGATTTTCTGAGATCCTCTGACAATTATCAAAAAGTGGCTCTTGCAGGTGTTAATGAATGCGATTGGCAACAAAATAAGAGCCTCAATGCGAGTTTGTGATACTAGTATTATGTCTATGCGTGATTTGGACTGATCTTTGACGTAATTGTCAGTAACTATTATAAGTATTCTGATGTCTGTTCTGTGTGTCTTTTGTCTTTTCGTAAGTTATTTTTGTTCTTAGTTACCGATATGATAAGACAAATCCTTTCCAACTGATTAATATAGTTTGTGCTTATGTTGTGCTGTTATTACTTGATTTATTTCACTTGACTGGGCTGGGTTTAACCGGTTGGCTTATCGTAGACTAGTCCATCTATAGATAGGTATTTTGGGATAAACTCATCAATGAAGTGTCCAGTCATTCTTTTGTCAAGTTCGTTTGTAGACACTGATAGGTGATTAGAAATCAATAATGATTATAACGGCAATCATCCTTATCACACATATCTTCAAATAGATTACCCTTATGCAAATTAAAACGTAAGCTCCGCCCGGTCAGTTGTAATAATATTGGTAAAACACCACTGTCATAATTTCATTGAATGCTTGAGCGTTCAAACACACATTCAACCCCGCCGCATTCTTTATTTGCCTATCCCTAGACACGAGAGTGTACTGACGTGGTTGTCGTTGGATACCGTCTTTCCTATTTGTTTTTTTTTTATTATTATTTTATTATTGTAATATAAATCGAGTCGTAGATTTTCTATTTTGAACTGTTTCTCAATTTTTCATACCAGGCCCGTGTGTGGATTTTTCTCATTATTGAAAACCGTACAATGAACTTTTATTGTTCTCATCTGTGTTCACTGAACTTCAAGGGTAGTTGTGTAATTTGCAATTTACCACATCTCCTTTTTTCACATTTCTGGTTAGAAAGAAACCTCACCAAAGATACCAGTCTTTTAATTTAGTATGCTAGACTCGTGTTTCTTCAACAAATGACTCACCAATGATGTTCGAATCAAAACAGCTATAGGCCCAATCGAAAACCAAGTTTAAGATCATTGAAAAGTCGAAAATTCCGTGAGGTTGAGTCAAATACGGAGAATACAATCTGTAACTGGTAGCAGAAAAATCAAGTTTTTTTTAATAAATCAACAGCGAATTAGAAAAAAGAACACATCAATCCTATTTCATGTAAACACAAAACTTCTTACTAGAGGACTGGTGACAAAACGGACACCAGTACTGGCATCTTCACAGAGGTTGGGTTGTAATATGGTTCTCCAGACACGAGTTTCGTCTACATTTGACTACATAAAATTAGGGGCAGGCAACTAGTCATGTTAAATTATTTCTATTAATATGAGCATTTGAGTTAATGTTCATTAAAAGAAGATTGACTGATTGCGTAATGGTGCATGATTTTCACATGAACAGGATTCATGTGAGTATAAGCATGACTGTTTTCAAGTAGTTAACATAATGCATATGTAATGTTAATTATTTCAGTGGTGCAAGAACAAAATAACTCTAGAGATCGGTGAATAAATTTGATTAATTTTACATCACTGCGTAACACATTTTGCAAACCTGCATATGATTCATGTGAGTATAAGGAATTTCAAATTTAAAGAAATTCGTAAAACTTAATATCCAAACAATTGCCTGCTCAAAGATATGGAACCAAAATCGATGGTTATACACTACGGTAATCGAATGATCTAAGGTTCAAGCCAAATAAGTATTTGATTTAATTTTCAATTTACATACAATTTCTCTATTCAAGTAAAGTACATTTAAAATATGCCATGCAAACATATCTTATAACATTTTTTTTGTTAATTTTTTACGAGAAATTTCTAGCTTCTGTTTCTGAACAGGTACTTATATGTTTGGATTTTATTGATATAGACGCTTACATTTTGTAATTATATATCACAATGGATTTAAAATTATTAAGAAACTTAGATTCCAACACTCTCAGTTGACTTTAGGTATACTTGGCTATCTGTTTTGGTCTGTTTTGGTCATAAATTAAAGTTTTTCAATTATTTAAAAGTAATTATACATCCCTGGCTTTCAAAATTGTTGATTTTAGCATTCCTGGTGATGACAAAAAACAGTTAAACGCTTCGGATGCACCCACTTAGTAAATTTGCAATTCTATCGTTTCAATTTTAATGACAACAAAGACATCTTCTGTCATTGGTGAGTCTTTTGCAGAAAAAAAATGGTACCGTTCATGTTATTGTAAGCGAAACGCTTGCTTCCTACACAATTTTAATCCTGTAATCCTGGTATCTATAATGAGTCTATTTACTACAACCAGGTTAGTACGTTAAAAAAATGAACGACAGTGGTATTCTTTTATTATTCTGAAATACAACTATTACCTTTAAAGGCACACTCCATTGCATAATATAATTTAAATAACAAGTGTTATATGAAAATGAAAAACCATTGTGCATGAAATGTTGAATAAATAAATTATATTTTGAATTTTTTGGTGATATAATAGTATCTAGCTCGTCTCGATCTTATATGATTATAGTTTCAATCTCCGTCCGAGTCTGATCAAATTTCGTGAAAGTCATATTTGCTGCTTGTCCGTTTAGGACGTTTATGAATGAATTTCTCAAAATATAAGTTTTAGATATTGGTAATCATATTGATAATCAAATTGAATAACAAATGAATATATTTCAAGATGTTAAAACAAAAGTTCAGAAAGTTAAAAGAATGTATGGAAACTGCCCAGATGCTGTATCAACCTAACAAAGGATTCCCCTAAAATTGTTTTCATAAATTTGACATGTCATTTAGATACTAGTATATAGATTTCGATTAAAACAAAAGTGTTTATATACAGACCCATCTGTATATTTAATAAGAGGATGTCCTTAACTGTTTTTTAAAGACTAGACACATTATATTAAACAATAGACATGTATTAGTATATGCCCAAATTCTCTAAATATCCATATACTAGTTTCTTTACAGAAACAATAACAGACAATTATCAATAAATTCCAAAGTCGTTAGATATGTTTGGAGGGCAGATGCGAGATATATTTTTATTCATTGGTTGTAAGCCGTTGAATTTATACACAAGTAAATTAGAAATAGAATTAATCTCCACTAAAATATTGATTAATTTATTATTGTTTTTGCACTTCTTGTGTTTTTGAATTATCATTATTATGTTTTTAATCATCAGCTTTGTTTAGATGTTGCACTTTTTGTGGCAAGTTTTTCTTTATTATATGCCAATTTGTATCTTTTCATTTGGTTGGTTTCACACAAATACTTGGTTATGATTATTTGTTGATTTTTTGTTATTAAGTCATTTTATTTATTTTATCATTTGAGCAAATATGAAATCCTCATTACTTACTTCATTTTCTTTATAAATAAAAACATGCAAAGTGAAGCTTGTGTCTTAAGGTGGTACCTAACACTACAGGAAAATGACTCTGTACCAACTTAATGTATACAGCCTACGTCTGCTTTTGAAGTGAATAAAAATGAATGTTTTTGTGTATATAATTGCAATTACACACACTACACAGGTTTCATAAGATATTGTTCTTTCTGCTTATAAGAAATCTGTACTAATCCGTTTAAAAGAACGGTTCTTAATATGAAAAAGGGTTTGGTAGATTTGTACTTGGAAGAGTTTAAGGCCATACAAATGTGTGTGGTTAAGGTTTCCTATACGGTAGATAGGTAGATTTTTTTTACTTGGTTCAACTATTTAACCTTGAGTATATGGGAACCCTGCAAAACTTTACCAATTATTTAACCATGATTATATGGATACCCTGCAAAAGTTGGCTCAATTATTTTACCTTGAGTATATGGAGAGACTTTATTTTGTCAAGATTCACCACCAAAAGTCCAAATAAAACCATAAGGGGGACACAAAAAAGATAAGAAAGGGAAACTCTCAACATGAGTCAAATTGATACCCAGTAATGTCAATTGAAGTTAAGTAATTATAACTTCATGTTATTCATAGCTTGCAATGAAAGACAAGATTAGCTTGCCAATTCATAAAGAAGAAAACTCGGTAAATTGAGCTGGCAATTTCTGTAGTATTATATAATGGGACCAAACGCTAAATCAATGAGGATATGGATGAACTAGGTTTTCATTTAAAAGGATGAGGGATGTCTTTGTTAAAAAAAACTTTTATGCCATTTTTCTCTATTCTTTATTTTTCTTGGTAAATTTTCTATTCTGTAAACCCATTCAGAACCTCATATGTCTTGAAGGGTACTTCAATCAACCACAGCATGAAAAATTAGGTCTACCTCTTTAAAATGGTTTCTGTTCTGGAAACTATTTATAGTGAAATGACATGGCGAATTCGGTTAGGGGAGTTGAACATAAATAAAAATTGAAATTGACAAGAATTATGCAATAGTTTTTGATTAAATGTTTTAAGTATTGCATAGACTTTGATTTCTTTGTATATATGAATTTAGTGTCTGCTGTGTTCTTAATTTATTTAAAGCTAGATGTCAAGGCTCGTTTGAAAAGTGTCATACTTTTCAAGCTTTTTTTGGGTGATTATAAGACACCGGTTTATCAATGCAAATATTTATGTAATAAAATCTTGTGTGTTATACATTATAGTTTTATTTATTCCTGAATGCACAGTGAAGAATTAACGTGTTTGTAAAACCCATTTCTTCGCAGAATATTATCAGTAAACATTATGATAAATTAAAGAGACCATACTTGACTGATGATAAAATCTCGTAAATTCATTAGGAAGAGGCAAATCGAGGTAACACCGAAAAATCAAAGGAAGTACATGAAATGAAAAAGAAGCAAGGTTGGGTGGGTTTACATAGTAAGCGTCTCCTATATCATGCTTGAAAATAAAAATAAAATGTTGTAAAAGTAAAAAAAATATTCGAATGGAGTGATTAACTTTGGTTTGCATAATTTCTGGTGTTAATTTATAGATTTCCTTAGCTGAATTTGGCAAAACTTTTAGAAATTTTGGTCATCAATGCTCTTTAACTTCGTACTTTATTTGGTCTTTTTAACTTTTTTGAATTCGAGCGTCACTGATGAGTCTTATGAAGACGAAACGCGTCTGGCGTATATACAAAATTTAGTCCTAGTATCTATGATGAGTTTATTCATACACACTCAGGAAGGAAACAAAATAAACAGGGAGTCACAATTAGTAGGTCCTATATTTAAAGGGAGTCAACCAGTTGGTAACTTGTACTATCACTGTTAGATATAAATATAAAATTTTTCTTTGCAAAATGCCAGCTTAAACCCACATTAAAATTGGTTGCATGAAATCTGCAAACGGACTTTTTTCAAAACACTGGCATTTACTTTAAAATTGTTGATTCAAAAAAATTTGTGTGCATTCAGTATTGAAATTGTGGCCATTGACAAAAATGTGAAAATAATGATTGATGGAAATGGAAGGAAGCTGTTTTTTTCAAGGATGAAAATAACATGCTTTAAACAAAAAGTCAATTTGAGTATTAGGAAGATATGAGAATATTTAATATATATATATGTTTGTTTGTTCTGTTGGTATTGACATCTTTTTTCTGTGGCCTTTGTCAAATTTTGCTGATGGCAAGTCACCTTTGATACCAAATGAAAATACCACTTTTTGTGCGTCTGAATCACTCTTTGGGTTTACAATCTTCCAGAATGCTTAAACCCCAAAAATTGGAATCAAAGGATGTATAACTACTTGCAAACATGACAAGTTATATGACCAGGAGGTACACGAATAAGAATAGCCAAGTTCACTGTGTTAACCTAACTTTAGGGAGTAAGAACCTAAGATTCCTAATAATTTCGAAATTTATCAAATCAAAATTTAAGACCAGTATGTTATTAGTCAAGTGAGTTGCAGAATGACTTGAGTACTGAACTGATGAAAAACCCGTGGACTTAACACCACCAGCAGCAGTATGGACCCAGTGCTAGAACATGAATAGAACTATATATTTGGTGCCCCTGAAGCTATGCATTCATTTCGAAAGGAATGAGGGCTTTTTTTCTCTTCAGATTCCTATACTCAGCTTTATTATAGTCATCTCATCTACTACTGTTTGTTAATACTCCAAATATACGCAGTGAGGTTTATATTCTTCAGATCATATAAATAAAGGCAACAGTAGTATACCGCTGTTCAAAACTCATAATTCCATGGACAAAAAAAATCGGGGTATCCATGGCAATTTCAATCAATTTATTAATGATATATAGTCAGATATCAAATTTGCGAAATGATGTTTATATAATTGCAATACAATACATGCATTTGAACATATAAAGAAAGCGACTTTATCAAGAATTTAAAAAAAAAGTTGCAGAAACTAATGCATAGCATATGACTATATGTGTTATACCTACAATAATGGACAAAAGGAGATAACTTATTCAAAATAAAAATTACCTTAATGTTTTATTTTGCTTAATACGATGCAAAATTTCAAAAGTTTTCAGTGCAAAATGAAAGCGATCTATAATGTCTGTGCTCACTGGTGATTGGTTTGTGTCGCTTCTTCAAATACTAGGTTGATTTAATTTATATGTGCCTGTTTCATAAGGCTATCAAACTCGGTGTAGGTCAGTGAAATATGTTTCTAGAAACCAACAAAATACCTTGTGTAACAAGATTGGTACAAAAAAAAAAATCAATAATTTAAAACAAAAACGCACAGCAAAGTTCTTAAATGAAAATAATATCAGTTAAAAGGCTAGGAAAAAATGATTCCATGAGAAAATGTATATGTAAGATTCGCTTGGCCTTGACATAATATTAATGATTCATTGATTATCGATTGCTGTAATTCTTTTGAAAGTTTAGGTATGTTTGTCATTTGATATAATTCATAGTTCAACTATATTTATTTTTTAGAAAAAATGTAGATTAATGTAAATTTGTCCAACTGACAGGGTCCACCTAACTTCTATCTCATTTTCATTGAGCAGGATTAATTTTTCATAATTATGCCTGTAATATTGATTACGTTATGAGTATTTTTTTCAGTTTTTGTAGGTCAAAAGTCATTTCATGCTATCTGCTTAATCATTGTTAGGTCAAGGGAACAATACAAATATATATTCGGCTTCTATGGTACACACCTAGTGTGAATTTTTAAATTTCATATATTTACTCATCGGTATTACCAAAGAGATATTACTTGCGAAATGCACACCTGGATTAGTCAAATTGGTACCGTAAATGGTATTGTGTTATTTGCTTCATAACATACAGTTCTTACATTGTATACCGTTGCATTGATGGTTTTTACGTTCGAATATATTCTCAAATATTGAATTGTATTTTATTACAATCAGGTTACGACGTTAAATAAACGAAAGACAGTGTTATACTTTTATAATTCTGAAATTTTACCGTTAATATGAATTTTAAAGGCACAATCGGTTGCATAATATTTATTCAAATTTCAACATTTATGTGAAAAATGAAAAATCATTGTGCATTAAATGCATCTAGTTCGTCTCGATATTATGTGATTATGGGTTTCAATCTCTGTCCGAGTCTGATCAAATTCTATGAAATTAACATTTGCTGCTTCTCCATTTAGGAAGTTTATGAAGTAATTTCTGGAAATCTAAATTTCAAATATTAGAAATTAAATTGAATAACAAATGAATTTCAAACTTAGATTTCAAGACGTTAAAACAAAAATTTAGAAAAGTTAAAAGAATGTCTGGAAACTATCCAGATGCTGTATTAACCTAACAAAGGATTTCCATATAAATGTTACTGGCTCCTTAAATAATTAGATTTCGATTCAAATGAAAGTGTTTATAAAGAGACCCATCTGTATATTTTATAGATGATGTCCTTGTCTTTTTTAAGACCAGTCAAATAATTTTAAACGATAGACATGTATAAGTATATGTCCAAATCTTTAAACAAATCCATATATTGATTTCTTAACCGAAACAATAGTAGACAATGATCACTAAATTCAAAAGAAATCGATAGATATTTTTGCATGGCAGATATAAAATGTACTAGTATATTAATTCTTTGGTTGTAGGCTGTTGATTGATTGATTGTTGGTTGCTAAACGTCCAGTGGCAAATATTTCATGCATATTTAGGACGAGAACAAGTTAACAATAAGCACAATAAGTAGGTAGTTCTAATAGAGGATGATGGTCGGGGAAATTTGAACTGCCACTGGAAAATGAGGGTATATTGAATAGAGACAGAAATTTTGCCTTGCAACAGGCCACTTACAGACCCCTCAAAGAGTTGTTGCAAGGGTTCCTAACGTGCAAAGAGCGTGGTACTCTCTTTACACGAGGCATCGAATTTAACGTCCCCCTTTTGACCGGACGTGACTGCGAACTTGATACATCCCGTACAGTCAAACGGACGCCCCACTTCGGCAAGTGTTTTACTGCCGGTCTGGAGAGAACCAACTGACCATATTTCTATACCCCAGTCACCCTTGGGGTGTGTAAGGTGTTGAAATTATATTTAAAGTAAATTGAAAATAAATAAAACATTAATAAAATAATGATCAATTCACTACTGTTTTCAATTAGGTTCTTATTTTTACCATTTATTTTGGCTAATTATATTGTGTTGACCAGCGGATAGAACAAGCACTCAAAAATACGCTAATTTGACAGTAGGTTTGAAAAAGGTAAAATTATTCATATTTATTCCCCTTCGTATTGATTTTTTTTTAATAGTTCTTGTGGCATTAAAATAAATTCCCAGTATCAAATGTATATATGTAAGGCATATGAAATCGTCTTACTTGAAATGCTTTTTATAGGAGTGACATGCATCACTAGATCATCAAAGTCACACGCCTTTGTAGGTACACCAAAAATATTTTAAATGCTCAAATTAGATAAAAAAAATAGATTAAAATAAATAATTGTACAGTTTGAAAAATAAGCGAATGGAATAAAGCAAATGGATGTTAACAACGTCACGTCACCGTGAGCTGTAAAAGGTGGCGTGATAACAAATTGTGAAAAAAAAATTTAAAGAAATTATCAAGGTCTGATATAAGCTAACAATTTTAAACGAGAATTAAATATGACAAACAGCAACAAACGACAATCACTTAACTACCTACTATGTCTGTTCGTTTTGATCACACATTGTTGTCAACATAATGGAATTGTCTGCGACTGTCATACAAGTGAACGGTTTAACTAGCTATAAAACCAGGGCTAATCCACCACATCTACGTAAGAAAATGTCTGTACCAAGTCAGGAATATGACAGTTGTTTTCCATTCGTTTAATGTGTTTGAGCTTTTATTTTGCAATTTGATAGGAGGCTTTCCGTTTTGAATTTTTCTTGGAGTTCGGTATGTTTGTTGTTTTACTTTTAACTACAGACTCCCTGATTGGAACAGGCAGATAAAGATTTTTCGATGTAACACGTTTGTCATCGCGACCGATCTTCAATGTAGCCTTATGCCAAATGACATCAACAGAAGTCGCTTTAACAAATGGCAAATGTAAGTTGCAAATAGCTTGATAATTACATAGCAAATCTAGTATGATACAGCTAATAATTAAAAAGTTTAATTGCAAAGCAACATTCATTGCATAGGATAATTTTTTTTTATGACATCAAAAATCCTTTTCCTATTTCATCGTCTTCCTCTAGTGAAAATGAAGAAGTTCCAGTGTAGTGTCCATTGCCTGACACCTCTACCACAACAGCATCAAAGTGTTCACATTTCACTGCTTTTACAGGTGTCGCTCTGTATCTGCCTCCCGTTCTACTTTCAAATACCCTTGTTTGGTCTATCTTTATCAGTCCTCTACCGTACTGTTGAGCTATCCTAGCACACGATCCTGACCCACATGGTGCCCGTCCCACCTATATAAATCAAATTACATTGTGTTTTTAGGTTTTGTTAGCTTTGATATATCTATTTCCAACGATTCAACGAAATCATTGTATTGTTCTTCAACTATGCGAAAAAACACGGTTGTTGTATCTATTTTCAGAAGTTCATAAGACATTAGTTTGTCGGACATCAGTACATTGCATTTAAACTTTTATAACTTTGCCTTTAATATTGGCATAAGGGCTTGAGAATTCTTACAGTCATTGCGTTGCAACAAAAACTGCCAAAATAGCCTCATTTTGAGATCTTGTGAAAAATCAATAGATATGAGCAACAGCTTTACCCTAACAAAATTGTCTAATAAAAGAAATTTTGAAAATGTTAATATGTGTAAACAAATCATTTTGGGTAACGTTGTTGCTCATGTTTATCTGGACATAAGATCTTTGCACGAACTTGCCATTTTCGGTCTATCTATACATTTCGACAGACGAATGACATTATAGTAACATCAAAAGTATGCACTTTAGTGTCCGGATTATATTTACCTGTTAATTAGATAATAGAACTGATATAATTTTGAAAGTTTTGAAGAAGTTTACTAGTTTTGCAATTAGAGAGGACATACAATCTTCTATTTTCCTATATTTACATTTAGTTACATGCATTGAATTATGCTATAATGACTACATTCGAACATTCAATATTAAATTTCAGTACTACACGGAGTATGAACAAAATACCGCATCATAGAAACAAGGATTAAAAGACGCGTATTTCGTCTACAAAAGACTTATCAGTAAAAAAAAGTTAAAACGGCCATATAATCAAAATACGAAAGGCATTATGAAAACTAAAATATAGAAAACACGATTATTATTTAATTATGAGTAATATACCGCATTTTCTGCATATAAGGTAAAGTTGGTCGTTACTTCTTCGTTGTGTCCATCCTTCCCATCAGTGACAATAATTCCATATATATACGTAATGTTTGCATCACTATTTTCTGGGTGTAACACTTTATAATGGGTTCTTAGCTCGCCTGAAATCAATCACAATTCAAAACAAGGTGTTTAACATTTGTGTGACTTTGTCATTGTACGGGCCATACAATTTTACCGATGTTCGACCTTTTTGACTATTCAAAATCAATATTTTTTTCGCGATGACTGCATATTTTGACATCAATAAAGTACAATACTTGCACTAGGGTATAATGAGACCTATAATCAAAGTGCTTCGTTATGACTGTCCGAACTCTGGCAGAATTATAGTCATTGGACGTTCAAGTATTGTACTGGTTCAAAGGTTTACTTTGTAAGGTCTGTCGTTTTTGAGCTGAATGTTTTGGACATTCGTGTATTTATAAATTTAATTTGAGTTGCATTTCGTTTAATAGACGTTTGGCGAGGATTCATTTTTTAATTATTGATATGGTGACTACAAGATCGAGTTTTAATCGTGCTGGTTGACCTACTTTTGCAAGCAGGGTATTCGTTTAAAACTGAAACATCTAGTTTAAAAAATAGTTCACAAATTATTTTGAAGCAATGAAGGTTTACGATTACAAATTGTGATGTATATATTTCAAATATTACAATCGATTGCATGAAAATATAAATTGAAGAGTCAATATGCGTAGAGTTAAACAAAAACAATTCATGTTATACCCCAGTCCCACTAGGCCACGATCGCACTACGATCTGCGAAAAAAATGCAAATTTTGATGATCGTAGTACGATCGTGTAGATCGCAATAAGGTCGTAGCACGGTCGTGGTGAGGTCTTCAAGATCGTGATGAGCGTGGCCAACTTTAAACATGTTCAAAACAATCGTGGTGCGGTCGTGATGAAAACAGGTCGTAGTAGGAGCGTAGTGAGAGCGCACTAAGGTCGTGGAAAGATCGCAAAGGTCGCTGTGCCATCGTAGCGAGAGCGAAGCGAAAGCGTGATTCTATTCGGAGATACTGCGCTACGATCTCACAGCGACGTTATTACGACCTCACTACGACCATCACGTTCTCAACGCGACCCAACTACGCTTCCACTATGACCATACCACGTTTACACCACGCTGTTCAAGACCACAGTACGATTCTAGCACGCCCTTGTCGTCCTCATCACGCTCTTCTTACGACCTCACTACGTTCATACTACGACTTTCATTCTTATTGTCTCAGTGGCGGATCCAGAAATTTTCATAAGTGGGGGCCCCCTGACTGACCTAAGAGGGGGCCTGCTCCAGTCACGCTTCAATGATTCCTTATATAAGCAACCAATTTTTTTCACAAAAAGGGGGGCCAGCCCCCCCCCCCCCTCCCCTAAATTCGCCTCTGATTTTCACATAAAATATATGAAATCTCTCAAGGTTTTGTTTGTCTGTTTGTAATAAGGACTTCTTGTCCATTTTCCCAACCATGATTCTCGTTTTTATATAGATTAGACCGTTGGGTTTCCCGTTTGAATGGTTTTACACTAGTAATTTTGGGGCCCTTTATAGTTTGCTGTTCGATGTGAGCCAATGTTCCTTGTTGAAGGCCGTACCTTGACCTAGAATGGTTTACTTTTATAAATTGTTACTTGGACGGAGAGTTGTCTCATTGACTCATACCACATCTTCCTATATCTACTAATATTGACACATGTGTGTCATCTCTGCTATCGTTCACTAAAATATCGTCATTTGAGCTTGACGAACCAGCAATAGGTTGTAATTTAGGTTGCCTTGATCGGTCCGTCATCTCTGCTGGATCAGGATTCGTTACTATCAGAACTCCCTTTGCCTCTACATCAACCCCTACCACCACGCCCACGTGTTCTAGTAGATTTTGGTGGCATGACTGTATTGTTTCAGAGAAATCTACGTATTAATCAGAAACAGAAGGAATGGAACTGTATTGATATGGAACACGATTTTGACGTTTTTGCTGAGAACGTAGTAAGATCGCAGTATGAACGTAGTATAATCGTGGTAAGAACGTGCTATAAACGCAGTAGAAACGTGGTAAGATCGTGTTGCAATCGGATAACTCGTGGTATGGTCGTAGTGAGAACGTGATGAGCGTAGAAAGATCTTGATAAGCGTAGTGAGGTCGCAGAATAAGCGCGGTGAAAACGTCGTATAATCGTAGCGGGATCGTTGTAGAAGCGTACTGAGGACGTAGTAGCATCGTGAAAGTAATGGAAATTTACATTTTCATGCCGCTCATACTGCGACCTCACCACGATCAAAATTTATTTTAGATCGCGGTGATCGTGGTGCGATCGTGGTCTAGTGGGACTGGGGCTTTAGTTCATAACGACAAACTCTTTTATGAATATCAAATAATACGACCGGAATAGTATTGCACGAATCATGGGCCATTCTCATCCTTATTACTGTTGACATCGTCGATAATATTTTGCAAATTTTTAAAAATTTCTAATTTGACAACAACAATTACCTAACAACTTTCCTGAAACCTCTTTCATCTTGGCCGAAGAACAATCATTTTCCAAATTAAACTGTGAAGAAGGAACAATAGCATAGAAACCACCACCATAGGCTATATCGACAACAATTTGTCCAAATTCTGGTACATTAACTGACACATCTGTAAAAACAATATAAACATAACATATAAAACGCTATATCAATTCCACAATGCAATATTACGAGCCTGTGCATGCATCATCAACAGGCTTTTCAATAGACATGTCGTTTATAATGTTTATTTTGTTCACACATTTTAATCCAAACTAGTATATATAAAGAATTGTATACGACTGTTATACAAGTGAGAGGTTTAGATAGCTATAAAACAATAATTAATCCACAAGAATATAAGAACATAATTGTTCCAAATCAGGAATATGACAGTTATTGTCCAGTCTTGTGTTGTGTGTCATGGTTTGATTTTGACATTTGATTAATGACTTTCTGCTTTGAATTTTCATCGGAGTAATTTTCTGTTGATTGTTAATTTTTTTTATACTTTTGATGATTTTTGTTTGTTTAATTATTCCTTGTAAGTAAGCGGTCCTAATAACAAATTGTAAATTAAAAAAGTATGACAATGTTTTAACTATTACGAAAAGTACAACCGTACAATGAAAGCAAAATTCATATTATCAAAACATATAATTAACTATAAAGATCCGTAAAGTTCCAACTTGAGAAACCAATATATACCAATTTGAGAGTTGAAGGCAGAATATAATCATTCATTTCAACCTGAACTGAAATAAAAGCCTGTTTTACTTGATAAAACAAGGAACAAATAAAGAGATATAAAAAGATGTGATATGCGTGCCAATGAGACAACTAGATCTGTTAGTAGTTTGTTCTTATCTGTTCTTCTATGTGGCTGTCCAAGGCTGGAAGCCTTCAACCTAATAGTTGTCGTTTGTTACTGTATATCTTATCTGTTTTTGCTTTTCGCTTGATGTTTTGTATATAAAAGAGGGACGAAAGATACCAGAGGGACAGTCAAACTCATAAATCGAAAATAAACTGACAACACCATGTCTTAAAATGAAAAAGAGAAACAGACAAACAATAGTACACTTGACACAACATAGAAAAGTAAAGAAAAAACAACACAAACCAACTAAAACTAGGGGTGATCTCATGTGCTCCGTAAGGGTAAGCAGATCCTGCTCCACATGTGGCACCCGTCGTGTTGATCATGCAATAACCAATCCGGAAAATAGTCAAATTCGGTAGGTCACATTCATGAAAGGGAAGGGGATTGTAGTTAAAACCTAAGGAATATATCCGATATCATCTGTGAAACGGTTATTCCATAACGGTCAACCAACTCGTGGTGATTGCGTCAGTAAAATTTACGAAGGGATGATTTCAACTTCACCATGTAGAACTCTTGGTTTATTAGCTTCCTTGTGAGCAGCAACCCTCTATCAATAAAATCATGATAGGATAGTAAATCAGCCGGTTATTGTTTTCGTTTGAATTGTATTACATTGGTAATGTTGAAACCTTTTAAAGCTTGCTATGCAGTATGATTTGTGTCATTGTTGAGGATCTAATGGTGACCGGTAGTTGCCAACTATTACGTTTTTTGGTCTATGGTCGACAGTTGTATCATTTACAAGTAAAACACATTTTCTTATTTTGGTATTCTGAACTGAATTTGGCAGCCTTTTCTACAAAATTTATGATAAATTGGCGTCGCATATTGTTCTAAAAGCCTCACTTACTAATAAAAAATCCGCCACATAGGATGCTCGATCAACTCAGAGATGATTAAAACTAATAACGAAACTTATTTTTTACAATTGTATACCTTTTTCATACAAAAACGAAGGAACACTTAAAAAGCTAACAGCTCCTGTCTTTTTTCCATCGTTTTGTACACGAACCTCGACAAGTCCACATGGACACTGGATTTTAACAACTGTTTGGGGTATGGTAGGATTTCTAACGAAGCTTTTATCTACTAAATATCTTCCTAAGGACATAGTAGCATCCCCACACATAGGGCCATATCCTTCATTATGCATAAAAATAGCACCAATGTCTGCCTCGGGATGATCTGGTGGAACCAGTAGTACACCAATCAAATCAAAGTGTCCTCGGGGTTCCCACATCAAGAGCTTACGCAGATGATCATTTTCTTGTATTAAGTAGTCCATCTTTTTTCGAAGTGTGTCCCCTAGTATTTTCGGAAACCCCTTTTCTATTATTCTGATTGGCTGTCCACAGGTATGCATTTCAGTTGTTACAAAAGTAGTCATGTCTCTGATCTACAAATAAATTGATCAAGACAATGTGGAGGATATTCAGATTTAAATTTGTCGCAAGATTATGCAATATAAAAGAATTTGTTGATAAATACACATTACTTATTTCATTCTTGATACATGTTATTTCTTTACCTATAACATATATGTGAGTACATGTTTGTACGATTCGGTTGTATAAGAATAATAGTAAAATATCGTTATCTTTTATATTTCAGGCTTCTTAATGATGTTTAAAAACAAGTTCTGTATATCAAAATATAATTAATAGGAAAAATATGGGTCACATGGACACCTTGCCCCGCTTGCACTTTCCCACTACCATATATAATGAACCACGAAATCTTGGTCAAAACCCTAATTGTGTACGTATAATCAAAATCGTATACAATGTTATGTTTGTAAGCTTTTATTGATTAGATGTGTAGAATATTATATTTTTATTGAATACATAAGTCTAGAATTGATACATCTGCATTGAACCAAAACAAAATACACAATGTTCCAAACATAATGGAGACAGATATATTATAATCCAAAAACAATTGAAACAATGACTCGATTATCAAATACACACGCACATACACGTTCCTTTTACAGGTATTTTTTTATCGCTTTTTCTTTTGTACTTTGCAAGTTTTAGATGTCTATTCTGTTTCAACTGTATTGGAAACTATTGTGCTTTTAATCTAAAAGTTCAAATATTATTCAAGTCACAGGGTGAAAAAATCTTCCGGGGTTACGATTTGGTCATGTCTTACGCTTAGAAAACGCACCATCCAAGAATCCTATAAGGATGCGTTTTTTAAAAAAAATTATGATTTTTCAGTTCCTCAACATGAAATCAATAGAATTTTATATATAAAGGTATAAGTTGGTTTGAAACGGAGCATAATCTTTTTTTTGCATGGTGACATTTATGTCAGATGTACTTCGACTCATTTCATTAAGGCCTGTTTGAAACTAAAATTTGGCCAAGATGAACAAAAGCTATAGGTGAAATATAAATATCCCTTACGTCAACCTCATTGACTAGATTGACAAAAAGGAATTTGTATTTTTTTTTATTATCAAATTTTTGTTAAATATTTTAGTTTTTACGTTTTTCTCCGGCAATCAACAATAAACAAGCAAGTAGACAAAATTCGAATCAAATGAAGTTCCATTGAAACTATAGATTCTTTTTCTTTCATTTTCTTTCTTATTTCTTACACCCTTTAAATTAATAAATGTCTACACTCACCGGCTGTGTGTTACCCTTCATTCAGGTCAGGTTCTTGGAGCATATAGTTTATTCACATCAAGTTATAAATAAATGGGATAAATATTCAGTTTAACAATTTATCAAATAAAGATATTAGGTATACTATGTCTAACAGACAGGAACCGAGTATACTAAGATATATAATAAAAAGTATTAAGAGTTTAACATATAGTTTACAACAATAGAAGTTGAATGTCAACTTTTCATGCTCTAACAATAACAAAGGCGAAAATATATCACTCAATTTTTAAGTTGAGACTTTAAAAAAAGAAACACGGCGAAAATATATCACTCAATTTTTAAGTTGAGACTTTAAAAAAAGAAACACACACACACACATACATACACAATCCACGCAAAATAAAATCACATATTAAGCACAAGATTAGTAGGGTGCTAAGTATGTATACACTACCAAGAATTTACTCACGTTTGGTACATTACTACCCTCGTATTTATCAGTACTGTTCTGCAAAACAGAAAACTTATACTTTCTGCTTATTGAGTCTTCTTTATTATTATTATTATTCAAAAACGGTACATTTACTTATTCTATAAATTATTTATTATATTATTCAATAATGATTTTGTCAGTGTTATGAACGTTTAATTATATTTCCATAGTTTTTGTTAGCCGAAAATATTGTTCCCGGCAAAATTGACAGTTTCCTATTTTGCGTTATGAAATTCCGCCAACATGTGGCATTCGGGAAACATTATTTGTTTTTCAGTTGTTATTAATCCTACATTTCATTAGTAACTGCATTTTACCTGCTTTATATTCCTAATTCGGTGTAAAGTCGGATGAAATTGTCCATTCCTTCAATATAATTCTATGTTTACATTCTCGATAACTTTAATAATAACATTTAACCTTGACCGGCAACGGACTATATTCTTACACGCAAGGATAAGGCGTGCTAAGTATTATAAAAACCGGATTTTTCTTATAACGAAACGAATTTGAACCAAGCTTGAAAGAATACAAGAGGTAATAACGCATACACGAAAAACACATTCAAACGTTTTAACATATTGTATTTCATTTACCTGTATTTATTATTATTGATAATAATAATCTCTGATACTTTTAAAAGTTGTTTAGTCATTATTTAATATCCAGAAACCAAAGATATTGTTTTTAAATTAAAGATTGGCAACAATCTTTACACTGGTGGCAGCGGTGGGATTATGAAAACTCCAAGATAGACAATGGGAGAAGAAACAGAATGCCATTTTACAACGGCAGAGATCCCTGGAATGCCTATTTTATGCAATTTGAACTTATTGCAGAGATCAACAGATGGGATACTAATACTAAAGCCATTGAATTAGTAACCGCACTGAAAGATGAAGCAATGGTTTATGCTTCCTACCTTTCACCGGAGACCAAAAGATCTTTCTTTGGGCTATGTGCAGCTATGTCAAACAGATTTGGTGACCATGGATATCCAGAGACGTATAGACAGGAATTGCACACATTAAGGAAACAGGGCAAAGAAAACATCCATGAATATGCTTCCAGAGTAGAAATGCTAGTCAGACGGTCATTTCCTACTATTGACGTAGCCACTCACAGTACATTGAGTGTAGAGTACATGTTGAGAGGATTACCCGACCAGAGCATTGCTATAGAATTACTGACAAAGAGGATTACCAGTATGACTGAAGCTATCCACCAGGTGACTTTATATGAAACATATAAAAGAGGAAATAAAGATAGAAACATCCGTCAGCTGAGTATGCAAGAAACTGTTGATTTAGATGAAGGTGAAGATGATATTGAAATAAGGAAAGTTGGTGGGAAAAGATATGTAACTGAGGAGAGGCTGACACAATTTGAAAGAGGAATGAAAGACTCCATCACCCAGTCCATCACTCAGTCAGTAGGGGAGATAATTCAGAAGGAAATGACAAAATTTAACAAACCAAATGTTAACCAATGTTATAGGCAAAACCAGCAGTATAACAAAGACAATAGAACAAAAACAAGAACCACGAGATGTTTTAATTGCAATGAAGAAGGTCATTACATCAAAGACTGTAAAAACCAAGAAAAAGTAAAAGCAGTACGGAAAACAGAGATTTTTCCAACAGTAATGAGGCACAAGAGAATTCTTTAAACTAATAAGGGCTGAGACTGTCGACCAAGTATCAGCCATTGATAAAATTATTGAAGTTAAGGATATAACTACCAGGAATGGACCATGTGGAGATGAATTAGATGCATTGAATCATGATCTGAGCTTGAATTTGTTGTTTGAGGGATTTGATGAATTACAGAAGAGTACTCCTAGTGATGTAATTGGCAGTGCGGAACCGAGTCAGACAATAGGGAAAAATATCGTCATTGATCGGGTGAGGGCAGCTACCATTACTGTTCCTTTGGTCATTAACAAGGTTGAAACCAAGGCAGTTATTGACACTGGAGCGGAGGTGACAGTTTTGAGTGAGGAACTGTATTCTAAAATTCCAAAAGACATGCGACCAGAACTGAAGAAAGCAACAAGGAATTTAGTGGTTGCAGAGGCTGGGAAGCATATGACAACAAGGGGAATAGCACAGATAGAGATGAAACTAGGAAATGAGATTTTCACATGGCCCATGTATGTAGCCCCCATTGGAGACAACGTATTGTTAGGACGTGACCTGATTGATGAAAAGGACATAACTATCAACTGCAAGAGGGGACTCCAATTAAATGGTGAATGGATAGAATGCCAAACCACAAGACAAATAGATGGTATAGCTAGAGTTAGGATAAAAGAAGCAATTACCATACCAGCCAATTCTGAGATAATTATTGCTGGAGAGGGTTATGACACAGAAGGATTGTCCACTATTCTATACTTGAACCAGTTGTTGAAGATAGTAGAAAAATTATGGTAGCAAGGACATTAGTCGATGCTCACAGTTGTAAAGTACCTGTTAGATTAATCAACCTTGATGAACACCCTGTCAAATTGAGAAAAAATTATCTGCTAGGGGAGCTTCATCCTGTTCAAGATATATCAGAAGTCATTGACCTTGAAGAAAAGAAGATTAATAGATATGGTACATCAACCAATAGTTGCAGTATACATAGTAAAAACAGTGTAACTCTTCAAGATTTTTTGACAGATCAAGGAAATAAGGAAGCAGTTAAAATTCCAGAGTCATGGACCGAAAGCTCAGAAATACGGAAGATCAGTGGTGCAGAAAAAGATGGTAACCAGATGAATAAGGTCGATATTCAAATGATGCCAGACTTTTTGCAGGATCTGTATGAAAGGAGCTCAAAGAATCTTACAGATGAAGTTAATCGTCAGAAATTAAGAGATCTATTGCTGACAAATAAGGATGCATTTGCTTCAAATAGAACAGAATTAGGTACATGTGCCCTTGTCAAGCATAAAATTGATACTGCTGGGGCAGCACCTATAAGACAGCCATTACGACGTACTCCCATTAGATTTGAAGGTGAAGAGATGAAAAATTTGAAAGACCAGTTGGATAACGGAGTCATCAGACCTTCCACATCACCTTGGGCATCAAATGTCGTCCTGGTAAGGAAGAAAGATCAAACCGTTAGGTGGTGTCTTGATTACAGATTTTTAAACGATCTAACAATTAAATGCGCCTACCCGATTCCGAGAATAGATATGTGCATCGATTGTCTTCACTCAGCCTCTGTATTCTCCTGTTTCGATTTACAAAGTGGTTACTGGCAGCTGCAGGTTGAAGAAAATGATATTCCAAAAACAGCATTCATCACCAAATGATGAATTGTTCGAGTATACCAAGATGCCATTTGGATTATGTAATGCGCCAGCTACATTCCAACGGTGTATGGAACTCATTTTTCGTGGATTACAATGGCAAACCTTATTGATTTATCTTGACGACATCATTATCTTTAGTTCTAATATAGATGAGCATTTTCAACACCTAGGGGAAGTTCTGACTAGATTGGAGAAAGTAGGACTGAAGTTAAAACCATCCAAATGCGATTTGATTAAGGAAGAAATTTTGTATTTAGGGCATATTGTTGGTAAGCATGGAGTTAAACCTAACCCACAGATTATAGAAAGAGTTCAAAATTGGAAAACACCTAGCAACACCAAAGAAATACAACAATTCCTGGGACTCTGTAATTATTATAGACAATTTATCAGAGGATTCAGTAATATTGCAGCCCCATTGAGTCATTTGACGAGAAAAGATACAATTTTTAAATGGACAGATACAGTACAAAAGAGTTTTGACCTACTTAGGACAGCGCTATGCACAGCCCCTATACTTGCATATCCAAAGCCAGATGGGAAATTCATTTTGGACACAGATGCTTCAAACATTGGTATAGGTGGTGTTCTCCAGCAGATACAAGATGGAAAAGAAAAAGTCATAGCTTATGCCTCTAAAAAGTTAGATAAAACCCAACAGAGATATAGTGTGACAAGAAGGGAGCTTTTGGCAATGGTTACTTTCATACACCATTTCAAACATTATTTGTTAGGCAACAAGTTTACCATCAGAACTGATCATGCTGCACTAAAATGGTTGTATTCATTTAAGGACCCTCAAGGTCAATTAGCAAGGTGGATCGAGTCATTGGCACAGTATGATTTTGATATTGCTGTCCGCCCCGGCATCAAACATAACAACGCTGATGCAATGTCAAGGTTAGACTACAATGATCAGCTATGTCAACACCAGCAGAGAGAGGAATTTAATGAAGACTGCAAATGATGCATAGGACTAATGAAGGACTGGCAGAAATTTAAGTTGGAAATTGACAACACTAAAGAATTAAGTAGTAAAATAGATCATCGTAAAGACACAGAGAGTAAAATAAGGGTTACAACCAGACAACAACATTATAATAATCCAGGTACAAACAGAACGTGGTTAGCCAAGTATACTAATCAAGAGATGGCGGTATTTCAAAAAGAGGATGAAAATATAAAAGTTCTTCACCAATGGATGAGTAGTGGTTCTATACCAGATAGAGATAAGGCGGCAAGTTTGAACCCTGCTGTACGGCGTTATTGGTTGAATTGGCAGAATGTAGTACGTGTAGAGGGTGTAATTTTTCAAATATGGATTTTAGACGAAGATGGCAAACACAATTTACAGCTAATAGTTCCAGCCATTCTTCAAAAGGAAATTATGATAAATTGTCATGATACGCCATTTTCTGGACATCTAGGAGTTGCCAAGACAAAAGAAAAGATGAGGCAAAATTTCACCTGGTACGGAATTGGAAAAGATGTAACATCCCACATTAAAATGTGCTAAATTTGTAACAGATTGAAAAATTCTTCAAGAAAACCAACTGCACCTCTGGTGGATTATAGAGTAGGTAATCCAATGGATCGCATAGCAATTGATATCATGGGACCTTTGCCTATTACCAAGAACAAGAATAGATATCTTTTAGTCATAGGCGACTATTTTACTAGATGGATGGAAGTCTATCCAATTCCTCATCAAAATGCTGACATCATAGCAGAGAAATTGGTTCAGGAATTTATAGCCAGATTTGGAGCACCACTGGAGATCCATACTGACCAGGGAAGGAATTTTGAGAGTCAGTTATTTGCAGAAGTTTGTAAACTACTAGAAATCTCCAAGACTAGGACCACAGCCTATCACCCATCATCAAATGGAATGATAGAAAGATTTAACAGAACATTAGCTGGAATGATAAAAAGTTTCATAAATTTTAATGCTAATAATTGGGATTTGTATATAAATCTTCTTTTATCAGCCTATAGAAGTAGTCCACATCCTGCAACTGGACACACCCCTAATTTTATGATGCTTGGAAGGGAAATCAACATTTCCAGTTCCATTTTGTTTCCTTTTCCAAAGGAAAAAGATTATGACAACGAGGATCAGTATATCACCAGATTACGAGCTAAGATGATGGAAGTTTACAGTATTGCACGCGATCACTTGAAATCATATGCAGAACGACAGAAGCGTGATCATGATACTAGGATTTTCCACTGTCAATATAAAGTTGGGTCCCTTGTCTATAAATTTGATAAAAACATTAATAAAAAATTTAAGTCACCTTGGGTTGGTCCATATAAGGTTACAAAAGTTTTTAGTCCTGTGGTGTATGAAATATCTCATAAGAATAAAATTGAAATAGTTCATTTTGACAGACTTAAGTCCTGTACTTCTGATTGACAAGAGTTTCATAAAATACTAATCAGCTTGTACATGTACATGTACTATAAGTTGATATTATAATTGAAATAAAACTTAAGATTTATAAAAAATTTGTTAATTTTATGTATTTTCAGTAAGATGGTTTTCCTACAGTGTTCCCTTTGTAAATTTCATGAAAAAGGAAAAATGCTGTGGATCATTTTTTAAAAAGACATTTACCAGAAATAGAAGTACCATATTTTTGTGTTTTGTGTAAATTTAGAGCCGTCAACAAAATCAAATGGGAGAAACATTTAAACTCTTTCCCTAAGCATATTAGTGCTGTTAATTTATGTCGTACAAGGTTATCTGATAACTCCTATTGTAAAGAGTCCGATAAGAGATTTGAGTTGGACATAAGTCCCAATGGTCAACTCATACCAATTGAGATAACTTCTGTTCAACCCGTCCATAACATACATGTACCATTAGTGGAAAATAACTGTTGTATTAACCACATTGAACCTGAACCTGAATATGAACCTGTACCTGAATATTCAGAGGAAGTTGTGATTGTGGAAATGACAGAAGATGATAAAACTATTTTTACCCTTAAAGAAGATATATTAAATTTAACAGACACATTAGTCAAAGAGAGAAACCAATTTGAAAATTATTTAAATAAAATGGAGGAAACTAAGAAAAATCTAAAATCTGAACTCGACCAAACTAAATCAGAACTATTAAACCAGAAAAATAAAGAAAATCAGAAGAGTGAGAGGGAAGAAAGAAGAAAAGACAGGAAGAGGAGTTACCAGGAACCGACAAGAAGGATACGAAGTGTGGTTGTGGTGCCCAAAAGAAGATGTGAACATTTTTAATTATAATATGTATAGAGACAATTAATACTACATGCTTGACATTATTTATTTGTATATAAATTGTGTTTATTTTCATTGATATAATTTTAATATAATCAATAATACGTGTCGTGATATCGTGATATCAAATTAATTGAGACGTGGCCAGAAATATATATATGCATATATATCTATTTCAGATAATTAATAGATATATGATTTGAAATTTACTTTTATACATGTATTTATAAGCTCCACGGCAGGTGCTTGTTAAAATCGTTTATTTAAAGTTCTAATTTGAGAAAATACCACCTTTAATTTTTTGTGTAATTTCGAGACGAAATTTTATTTGACGGAGGGCAGTGTTATGAACGTTTAATTATATTTCCATAGTTTTTGTTAGCCGAAAATATTGTTCCCGGCAAAATTGACAGTTTCCTATTTTGCGTTATGAAATTCCGCCAACATGTGGCATTCGGGAAACATCATTTGTTTTTCAGTTGTTATTAATCCTACATTTCATTAGTAACTGCATTTTACCTGCTTTATATTCCTAATTCGGTGTAAAGTCGGATGAAATTGTCCATTCCTTCAATATAATTCTATGTTTACATTCTCGATAACTTTAATAATAACATTTAACCTTGACCGGCAACGGACTATATTCTTACACGCAAGGATAAGGCGTGCTAAGTATTATAAAAACCGGATTTTTCTTATAACGAAACGAATTTGAACCAAGCTTGAAAGAATACAAGAGGTAATAACGCATACACGAAAAACACATTCAAACGTTTTAACATATTGTATTTCATTTACCTGTATTTATTATTATTGATAATAATAATCTCTGATACTTTTAAAAGTTGTTTAGTCATTATTTAATATCCAGAAACCAAAGATATTGTTTTTAAATTAAAGATTGGCAACAATCTTTACAGTCAGTACTGTTTCAGTACTGATTTTGACAGAACTGTTTTAGTACTGATTTTGACAATAGTAGTTTCTAGACGTTTTTATTTTTTACCATGGTGTTTTCAATATTTGTTTGACATGATTTCAATTGTTATTATAGCGTCTTCTGTCTCATTCTAATAAAGATTAGAAAAAACAAGAAAATTAACAAAAATAATACTTAACGGAAAGTTTCCTCTATCAAATCAAAAGCTCAATCACAATAAACGAATGGAAAACAAAAAAGTTAATTAACAAAAATACCAAACTCCGAGTAAAATTCTGAACGGAAGAAAGAAGAAAATTTACAAAAATACCGAACGGAACATTTTCCTAAGCAAATGGCAAATTTAAAAGGTCAAACAACTGTCATATTCATGACTTATGATTTCGAAAAAAGTGGATTAAACCTTGTGTGCGCAAAATAAACTAGGTTGCTGACTTAGGACAATATTTTATTTAAAGAAAATGTGGATCAGTTATCAATCAATGAGACAATTTTCCAGCAGAGACAGTTTATGTAGAAGTTACCAACTATAAGTTACCATGCGACGATAAATAATGAACCGCATAGCAATTAAGCTATTACAGACCCCCACTCAAGTAGTTAGAATGTTAAACAAGTACATTTACATATGACATGTATGAAATTGAAATTTTAAAATTTGTATTCCTCCAATCATTTACATCGGTCAGTCGACTTACAAAAGGTATATCAAATAATATATGTTTTTGATTTATTTTAAAGGTACATTTTTCCGTAGATATTTGGTTATTTTTGTTGAATTTATTGACCAGCTCAGGTGGAGAATTAGTAATTGTCCATCATTGGAGAACACATATATGGTGTCAATATGTTGCTTGTTGTAGGTACTACCAGAACTTGTACCATGTTTGATTTACTTTTACTTACATCGAATTCGCATATAAATGTTAAAACTCACATTTCCTACTGTAATTTGTCAACCCTCGTCACAAAAATATTCAATTTGATCATCTGAGACCGCATGTAAATTTCTTTTTTTTTCCTTAGGTGAACATCGGCTTTGTTGAATTATTTGTGTATGTTGTCTTGCTGATTTGTTTTCATTTCAAATGTTTATTCATCTATCATAGTGTTCAAGATAATAGCCAAAACACTAGGACTATCCTTTCAAGAAGTAAATCACATTTGTGGCGGATTATAATGTACCTATATTAAGCTAAACCGTTCGGAATTATGGTTAAGAAGCTCTTCAAATTCCTTTAAAAACACTGGTTGGGATTCATATTGCGTCCAGGGCCGAGTGACTAGTAGTTCAATTGATGCTGGCATTGAATTGACTACTTGGAAAGTATAACAAGGTCATTTCGATAAAGTTCTACTTGAAAATCCATAAGTACCCCTCCTCGGAGAAATGAAATCTAAGATGAAATATAAATCTACAAATGAAATCAATGTGGTTCTATATTATTAAACCAATTTCTTTTTATCCCTAAATGACTTTTTATGGAGAAGGTTCATTATAGAAAAAAAGATCGTCATTTTGTTTGTTAACAATATAGATATATATCTGTGGGTTTATAATATAGACCAGCTGGACACCCCTTGAAATCTTTTGTACATACTAGTACCTCTCTTGTACATTCTATTCCTATAAAATTATAGTATGAATACAATTAATTGTATAAATTCAAATCTGCATATAGCTGTGCAAAAAAATGTCGTCGTCCAGTGCCAATTCATTAAAGACATAATTTGTTTGCACATTTAATTTTATCATATGTATCTCTAGTTGTAGAATTTTATAATCAACTTTTATATTTCACTTCCATTTTTTCAGAATATCGATTTCCATTTAAAATAAACGCGCTTGAAACGCTGTGTTTCTACTAACATGTGACATTGTTTGTATTTGGTTATTCAAGTGCGTCTACTACCATGTGACCTTGTTTGCATTTGGTTTTTCACCCGACACAGTAGAATAACACAGTAAACACGAACGTTTTTCAAAGGGATCATCGATCGGTAAGAATATATTTCATACCTTTTCTACTTCATTTACTTAGATAGTATGTTATAACCCTTATTTAATCTCTTAATTTTCTAATTTAACAATAGTATCATTACCCTAATTTTTGAATTCAATTTCCTTATTACTTCCTCCTTACGGATATATTCGTCAAAATACCACAGGGAGAGAAAGTGAATATTTAAATGTCGTCTTACTTGCGATCATACCACACCTCTAACGTTTCATCCGTGATATAATAAAAAAAAATCATAAAAAAAATATAAGTGACAAAAACTACAAAAGAATTAACTGAGAATCCTGAATTTACAAATACTGACCAAGAAAAGAAAGGCATTTGTTTTATGATTATTTTTAATTATTCTCTTAAAAAAAACAGTGTTTAAAATAATATTTGAGACAGAAAATATCATGCATGAATCCCGGTTTGTTTTTACAATGTATATAAAAAAAAAGATCGAAAATTTCATGTCCCATTTTCAATGGTTTAAAATTCTGTTTAATTTCTAATGAAGATAGTTTCCATTAATATAAATGAAGAACATTAAAGTTTGTAAATTACAATACAACTAAGTGCCATAAATGCATACAATTTTCAATTAATTTACAGGAGAGGAAAATATTAAATATTGTTACGTTATGTTGTTTCTTTTTCTCATAACCAGATTTATTTAAAAATGGCTTCTTCAGTTCCATGTGGACCATGTGGTCATGACAGCATAAAAAAGAATGCAGAGAAATGGTGTACCGATTGTATGGAAGGGTTTTGTAATGTATGTGAAAAAGCACATAGAGCAATGAAAATGTCTAGATACCATAATTTCATCCAAAGCGGAGATTACCGTGAAATTGAAAATGTTAAGGTTTGCTTAGAGTGTAAGGAGCATGGGTCCAAACTTGAGATGTATTGCAAATTACATGAAATGCCTATTTGTTTGGCATGCTTCCCAGCAAAGCACAAAAGTTGTTCCGATGCCATCATTCCTCTAGCTGAAGCTGCAAAAAATGCAAAAGCATCGACTTCTCTTGCAGACTTAGAACATACTATTAACAACACAATAGGTAACATACAAGAATGTGTTAAAGACCGCGAGGCAGCTACAGAAAAAATGGAAACGCAAGAAATTAGAATTAGGAAACTTATCTCCATAACGCGGCAAAATATAAATGACCGTTTAGATGATCTGGAGAGAAAATTATTAAGTGATTTGTCAACCACATATTCATCCTGTACGTCAAAATATCTGAAAGTAACAAACAAACTTTATACAATGAAAAATGTTATCAAACGCGTCAAGGAAGAAACATCTCAACTTAAGCGTTTTGCACCGGATCTACACGTGTTCCTAAGCACACACCAGATGAACAAAGAGTTGCACAACGAAGTAAAAGCCATACAAGAAGCTATAAGTTCCATTGATGATTACAACATAGAAATTGAAATACACCAGGGGATTACTTCACTATTAAAAGATGTCGACTGCTTTGCTATGATAAAAGTGGAAAAAAGTCCCATCGGCTTTCCATTTAAAGATGCAAAGATTGATCAAGCTCAATTGCCAGCACAAATTAGAAGATCCGTCCATAATACAAGGCTAGAGTTAAAAAGGGAGATCACGATTAAACAAAACGGAAAAAGAATGTACATTTCAGGGTGTACTATTTTGTCAAATGGTAACTTATTGATTGCAGATACCTATGGACGGAATGTATTAATAGAGTATAACGCTGACAGAAAATTGATCCGTGAAATACCCATCTCTGCAACGCCTTATAATATAGCATTAATAGATACCGATCGGATCGCGGTTTCTTATGATGGTCGACCGTATATTGAGATTATAGATATTAATAAGACAATCGTTATTAAAAGACTGAAATCAAAACACAATTGTTTAGGAATATCATACAGTGGCGGGAAGATTTATGTTGTAGGAGGCTATAAAGAAATAGTGGTATTGGATATGGAAGGAACCATAGGAAATACAATCAAGTATGACAGCACTAATGTTTTTAATATCACAACTAGCAAAAATAGAATCTACTATACAGAAATCAATCGGAAGACTGTTAACTGTTGCAGTTTAACTGGAGAAAAAATATGGAGTTTCAAGGATAAGTCACTTTTATTCCCTGGAGGAATTGCCGTTGATCATGACCTGAATGTGTTTGTTGTAGATAGAGACTCTAATAACCTTCTAATGCTACAAGATGGTGGAAAAGTTAGCAAAACGTTACTTACTGAAGCCGATGGTCTACAGTATCCAACACGCGTATTCTATAACAACGAAAAGAGCCTCTTGCTAGTGTGCAACAAACAAAACAGTTTTTTTTTGTTCAGTGTTATTTAGTTGCGATCCGTTTTGGTGAGGCTGACTATACAAAGGCAATACAAACGTGCACGTGTTAAATATACGATTGATGGTTTTAACGACTTTCTCTTTGTCATGAACATATACAAAAAACAGTTAACTATGAATCAAAACAACTATTGACACGGTTTCTGACTTTAAACAGGCATTTATTGTGACTGGGAAAATATACATAAAAGGAGATGTGGAGAAAACGTTAGTAACTCAACACCCAATTACTAACATAATCAACAGAGAGTAACATACAATATTTTATAAATTTTGTTCATTGTTGAATGACGTGGAGTATAATGTTATTTATAAGACAATAACAATCTTTTCAAACTTTTGTATCTGGGCGTCATTAGTAAATCTTGTGTGGACAAAATGCACTTCTGGCGTATTAAAATTTTAAAATTGTTGCCTTTTGTTAGCTATTATTCGTGTGTTTCTTTGTCAATTGAGTTCTCCAATTTATTTATATTGTAGTCCTGTAATGTTGTGTTGTCATTTTAATAATATATTTTACATGGCTATAAAAGAGGGAGGTTTTGCATGCCACAAAACCAGGTTCGAATAAACTCATCATAGATACCAGGACTAAATTTACACCCACAATTTTTTTCCTTTAATATTGTATCCATTTTGCCCAAACTTTTCAGGGTTGGACATCTGCCATCGTATCCAGCTGCGCTCAGCGAAGTAATTTATTTGAATGGAGGGATTGACTTTGGATTGCACAACTTCTGGTGTCAAATAGTCAAGTCGATTATTATAGATATGATTTGTTTTATTTTTATCTATGTTTATTTGTTTTGTTGGTATTACACTCATTTTTCTGTGGCCTTTGTCAAGTTTTGCTGATTGCGAGTCATCTATACCAAATGAAAAATCCAATTCATAATTTTTGCTCGTCCAAAGCACTTTTATTGGTTTCCAGTCATCAATAAAGCTTAAACCCAAACATTTGGAAGCAAATGCTGTATAACTACTTGAAAAAATAAGCTATATGACCAGGAGGCAGGATGAACATAAATACGAATAGCTTTGTCAACTTTGCCTATTGAATTGAGAACCTTAAATTCTTAATAATTTTTATACGACCGCAAAAATTAATAAAAAGTTTGGTCGTATATTGGTATCACGTCGTCATCAGCGTCTTCCGAAGACAGATGGTTTCCGGATAATGACTTTAGTATAGGTAAATAGAAATCAATAGAATTTAAACACAATGTTTATAACCACAAAAGGAAGGTTGGAATTGATTTTGGGGGTTATGGTCCCAAAGATTTATGAATTAGGGGCTCAAAACAAGCATTTGTCTATTTTTCAGGACAATAAGTTGTATAAAAGTATTTCAATTTCTCTGAAATTGTTCCACAATGTTTAATATCATAAGTAAAATTGAGGGATTGAGTTTGGGGTTAATTTCCCCGAGTATGTAGGAATAAGGGACAAAAAAAGGGCAAAAAAGAAGCATTTTTATAGGGTACAGACACTAACTTGTGTTTAAGTGTATGGATCTCTCTGAAATTATACTACAAGGTTTTTTTTACTACAAAGGAAAGCGTGGAATTGAGTTTTGGGTTCTTGCTCCAAGGAAGGTATCAATAAGTTGGGGGCAACAAAGGGACCCAAATAAGCATGTTTGTAGTTTCCAGTCAACAATTGTGTATAAGTGTATAAATCTCTGAACAAAACAAACGTAGAAGGTAAAAATGTCAAAATTTGGGATTCAGCAGTCAACATTATGTTATAATCTTTATCATTATAAAAACAACATGCTTTAGATCTAACTCATATATAGATATAGGAAGATGTGGTGTGAGTGCCAATGAGACAACTCTCCATCCAAATAACAATTTATAAAAGTAATTCATGCCCAATTTGAGCACTTCGTTAATACATGTAATAAGAAGTATATTAAATTTACTAGATGTGCGTTTGAATTGCCATATTTGAACATTCAAATAAAATGGGTATATCAAGAGTTAAAAAAAGTTGCCCATCCTGATGCATATCATATGACTCTTTGTGTTATACCTATATCAAGAGTTAAAAAAAAAGTTGCCAAACCTGATGCATATCATATGACTCTTTGTGTTATACCTACTATTATGGACAAAGGAAGATAACTTAATTCAAAATATAAAGTACCTTAATATGTTATTTTACTAGATACGATCCAAAAAAGTTTAGTTTTCAGTGCAAAATGAAAGAAATCTTTAATGTCTCAGTGCTCACAAGTGCTTTAGTATGTGTCGCTTCTCCAAATCGAGATTGATTAAATCTATATGTGCCTGTATCTTGAGGCTATTATACTCGGTAAAATATGTGTCTCAAACGAAAAAAAAGCCCACAGCAAAGTTCCTAACGAGAGATTAACTGTCAAAATCGTGCTTATAGATTAAACTTAAATTTTCATATTCCAATTATAATATACTGAAACGTATATCAAAATTACGAAATGTCAAATCAACAAATCATGGATTCGATAATATATATCAGCATCCGTGTTTATTAAGGTATATACACCATTTGATTAACCATCGAGATGACCTCTGAATACTGCTAACGAATATATATATCCCGATATAAACATAAATACTAATAGGTGGCGAGCCCTCGCAATTGGATTTTTCTCAATCTAATTAAAATTGAATCCCCGCACTCGCTCATTTTTTATGCTTGCTCGCTGCATGGGAGCTCCCATGCATCGACCAAGCAGAACAAATTACCGAGTGCGGAGATTTGAATTTAATTAAACTAGGTTAATACAATATGTTAGTCATCGTTGTCTGTATTAGAAGTTTTTTGTTGTTGATAGAATTTTGAACAGCTCAACATGTCCAGGACATGCGTAGGCCATCTCCTTCTAAGGAGTTTATTTGAAATCCGTATTTATGTGACATTAATACGGATTTCAAATAGGTTCAAGTTATTGTTTGAAATTCCCAATGCATATTTCACATTTATGTTTTGTTTGTCTTCAAATAAATATTCGGCTGCCATTGTATTAAAACACTCCGTGTTTATTTTTAAATTACAATGAAGAGATATTGAAATGCACTCCCAGAATTTGAAATTTGAAATTGGTACTGTAATGGTATTGTACTATTTGCTTGATAGCATACAGTTTTTACAGTATATATCGTTTACTTTGTCGGTTCGAATATTTGCATTTATTTCAACCAGTTTACTAAGTTAAACAATTAAATGGAAGTGTTATACTTTTATTATTCTAAAATACAACATTGAATATAAAAATAATATGCATCATTGACGGTAAAAGAAGTTTTTTTTGCAGATACAGCTTGGTTTTTTTCCTGTTTTTTTTTTGTTGAATGTTGAGGACTTTATACACAAGTAAATTAGAAATAAAACTAAATTCAACTAAAATTATGATTAATATATACAATGTTTTCCTTAGTTTATTCAATTGAAACCATTTATTTTAGCAATTTCATTTTTTGTTAACAAACACATAAACGCTAAATGTACGTATTTATTTTAACTTGAAATACTGAATAAAAGAATTGTATGTTTACAAAATGTGTAATTCATATTCATTTTAAATTAGATAGTTCTTGTCCCATTAAAAAATTTACCTTGTGAAATGTATATAATTTATGTCACACATATGTTACTCCCATGATTTGAATGCCTTTAAAAGAAGATATATGCACCATCAGATAATCGAAGTCTGACGTCTTTATAAGTACACTTTAATGATTTGAATATTAATATTAGATATACATAAATGAATAATTGTACAGTATACAAAAAAAACGAATGGGATGAGGAATAAAAGGATGTTGACCCCTACATGTCACCGTAAGCTGTAAAAATTGTGAAAAAAATCAAAAGAAATTATCACGACTTGATTTAAGCTGATAACATCAAATAAAAAATAATTAAGACAAACAATATAATGGATTTGTATGCGACAGTCAAACAGCTAAACGTTTAGCTAGCTATAAATCAGGTTTTATTCCCCGTTTCCTACATATAAAAATGCCTGTACCAAGCCAAGAACATGACAGTTGTTTTTCATTCGTTTTATGTTTTTGAGCTTTTGATTTTGTCATGTCTTAAGAGACTTTCCGTTTTGAATTTTACATGGAGTTCTGTATGTATTTTTTTTTACTATTAACTACAGACCCTCAGATTTGAACATGCAGATAAGGATTCTGTGGGGTTAACCATGTATGTCATCGAACCGATGTATCACATGCCGAATGACACGAACGGACAGAAATTGTGATTAAAAACGACAAATGTAATATGCAAATATCATGATAATAACCAAGCAAATCTGATATGATACAGGTAAAATTAAAAAAAAAAAAAAAAACTCGTTCACTTGCAAATGAAACATTCATAGTCTAGGATATTTGTTCATGACATCAAAAATCCCTTTCCTATTTCATCGCCTTCTTCTAGTGAAAATGAAGAGGTTCCAGTGTAGTGTCCATTGCCTGACACCTCTACAACTACAGCATCAAAGTCTCCACATGACACTGCTTTTACAGGTGTCGCTCTGTATTTGCCTCCCGTTCTACTTTCAAATACCCTTGTTTGATCCAGCTTTATCAGTCCCCTACCGTACTGTTGAGCTATCCTAGCAGACGATCCTGACCCACATGGTGCTCGTCCCACCTATATAAATAAAAAAATTAAATCACAAAAAGACTAAACTCCGAGGAAAATTCAAAAAAGAAAGTCCCTAATTATATGGCAATGTCAAAAGTTCTAACACATCAAACGAATGGATAATAACTGTCATATTCCTTACTTGGTACAGGCATTTTCTTGGTGCCTTGGTGGTGGATTAAACCTCGTTTTAAAGCTTGCTTAATATCTCACCTGCACTACAGTCGGATCAAAATTCCATTATATTGACGATGTCTTAATCAAGTTTACACTGTGTATTCCGAATTTGGAAGCTATGATATATCTATTGACAATTAAGCACTTTTAATTTTATTCCCAACGGTTCAACGAAATCATTTGATTTTTCTTCAACTATGATATAGAACAGTTGTTTATCTATTTTGAAATGTGGGTTTTAATTAACCTCTTTGTACGTTTCTATTGTTTCTATTAATATTTTAAAAGTGCAGAATAATTTGAAATTTAAGATTTTTAAAGATTTATATATCCATTCCCAAAATGTAAAATAGGTTGGCATTACAACAGGAATAAGATTATGTGAATTAAGGAAGTGTAACAAATTAAAGCAGTATGATTGTATGCTGAATCATGTCAATAATGGAGAAAAATACATTTGGCTAATCGCATATACCACCGTTTACTCTAAAGTTATTCTAAAGAAAAGAAAATGTATGATAAGGTCACTTTTTGACCCATGAATTCGAAAATCAAAAAATATTAAAAATCTACATATTGCCAATAATCAGATGTTCATTAGACATTAATTTGTCGGACATCAGTATTTTTTTTTTTAATTTTGACTCACATTTTTGCAGTTCGACTTAAACTTTCTGAAATTCAGTGCGAAGCAGCTCTAAGTTCCGACATATGCTAGTTTTAATATCTTGTCTATAGTATTAAGATATGAACAAAAGCTTTACCCAAACATGGTTTGCTAATAAATGATACAAAAAATGTTAATATGTGTAAAAAAAAACTTTTTGGGTAGCTGTTGCTCATGTATATATCACGCACAAACTATGTCCTAAGTTGCAATTTCAAGTAAATATGTTAATTTCGACAGGCGAATGACACTGTACTTAAGTTTCCGAATTATATAAACAAAGAATCAACATATTTTTGAAAGATTTGAAAAAGTTTACTAGTTTTACGATTTGAGATGACACATAATTGTCCCCCTCAAAGTTTCCTTACATTTAGTTACATACATTGAATTATGCAATAATGAGTAAATTCGGATTCTTCACCATAAAATTCCTGTATTACACTGAGTATGCACAACATGACGCATCCAATATAAAAAAATGAAAAAAAATGGAAATAACGAAAACACGATTATTTTTAAATAATGAGTACTATACCGCATTATCTGCATATAAGGTAAAGTTTGTTGTTACTTCTTCGTTGTGTCCATCCTTCCCATCAGTGACAATAATTCCATATATATACGAAATGTTTGCATCACTATTTTCTGGGTGTATCACTTTATGATGGGTTCTCAGCTCGCCTGAAATCAATCACAACTCAAAACAAGGTGTTTAACATTTGTGTGACTTTGTCATTGTACGGGCCATACAGTTTTACTAATGTTTGACCTTTTTGGCTATTTAAAATCAATCTTTTTTTCACGATGCCTGCATATTTTGGCATCATTAAAGTACGATACGTGCACTAGGGTATAATGAGACCTATAATCAAAGTGCTTCGTTATGACTGTCCGAACTCTGGCAGAATTATAGTCATTTGACGTTCATGTATTGTATAGGTTCAACGGTTTACTTTGTAAGGTCTGTCGTTTTTTAGATGAATGTTTTGTACATTCGCGTATTTACAAATTTAATTTGAGTTGCATTTTGTTTAATAGACGTTTGGCGAGGATTCATTCTTTAATATATTGATATGGTGACTACAAGATCGAGTTTCAATCGTGCTGGTTGACCTACTTTTGCAAGCAGGGTATTCGTTTAAAACTAAAACAGCTAGTTTAAAAAAAAACGTTTACAAATATTTTGAAGCAATGAAGGTTTACGATTACAAAATTGTGATGTATATATTTCAAAGTATCACAATCGATTGCATGAAAATATAAATTGAAGAGTCAATATGCGGAGAGTTAAACAAAACAATTCATGTTAGTTCATAACGACAGACTCTTTTTATGAATATCAAATAATACGACCGGAATAGTATTGCACGAATCATGGGCCATTCTTATCCTTATCACTGTTGACAACACATCGTCGATAATATTTTGCAACATAAATTTCTAATTTGACGACAACAATTACCTAATAACTTTCCTGAAGCCTCTTTCATCTTGGCCGAAGAACAATCATTTTCCAAATTAAACTGTGAAGAAGGAACAATAGCATAGAAACCACCACCATAGGCAATATCGACAACAATTTGTCCAAATTCTGATACATTAACTGACACATCTGTAAAAAAATATATAAACATAACATATAAAACGCTATATCAATTCCACAATGCAGTATTACGAGCCTGTGCATGCATCATCAACAGGCTTTTCCATAGACATGTCGTTTATAATGTTTATTTTGTTCACACATTTTTATCCAAACTAATATATATAATGAATTGTATACAACTGTTATACAAGTGAGAGGTTTAGATAGCTGGTCCGAGACCACAATTGTCGTCTTTTCGTTGTTCACAAATATAGTCCCTAGTGTTGACAGTGGGTTACTTGCTATTAATTTTTATAACCCTTTCAAATTTGTATCTCTATGTTTAATGCCTCAAATTGCAAGTAGGGGGTAAAATTACACTGTAAAAAAAATTTGGTCCAGAATTTTAAAGGAAAGTAGTGATTTGGTCCAGCTGAAAAAGGTTGAAAATTAGTACTTTGGAAGCTGTCAAAAGATTTCAAGACGCCCTAAACATAAAATTGTCCATATTTTGAGTTAGAGACGATGAAGTTTTCTATAATTTTGATATAATTTGTCTCAAAAGTAGTACAACACACTGTAAAAGTTTCTTTGAGAAAGCGGAGGTGGGATTTTTTTAATTTTCATTTATGTTCTAAAAGAAATGCACTACGAAATAATTGTGGTCTCGGACCAGCTATAAAACAATGTTTAATCCACCATTTTCTATATAAGAACATGTTTGTTCCAAATCAGGAATATGACAGTTGTTGTCCAGTCGTGTGTTGTGTGTCATGGTTTGATTTTGACATTTGATTAAGGACTTTCTGCTTTGAATTTTTATCGGAGTAATGTTCTGTTTTTTGTTATTTTTTTTTTATACTTTAAAGATTTTTTTTACACTTTTGAAATTTTGTTTTTGTTTAATTATTCCTTTTAAGTAAGCGGATCCTAATTACAAATTGTACATTCAAAAAGTATGACAATGTTTTAATTATTACGAAAAGTACAACCGTACAATGAAAGCAAAATTCATATTATCAAAACATATAGTTATCTATAAAAATCCGTAAAGTTCCAACTTGAGAAACCAATATACATGTATACCAATTCGAGAATTGAAGGCAGAATATAATGATTCATTTCAATCTAAATTGTAAGAAACAAAAACCTGTTTTACTTGATAAAACAAGGAACACCTAAAGAGATATAAAAAATGTGACATGCGTGCCAATGAGACAACTAGATCTGTTAGTAGTTTGTTCTTATCTGTTGTGCTTTTATGTGGCTTGAAGCCTTCAACCTAGTAGTTGTCGTTTGTTACTGTATATATTATCTGTTTTTGCTTTTCGCTTGATGTTTTGTATATAAAAGAGGGACGAAAGATACCAGAGGGACAGTCAAACTCATAAATCGAAAATAAACTGACAACACCATGGCTAAAAATGAAAAAGAGAAACAGACAAACAATAGTACACATGACACAACATAGAAAACTAAAGAAAAAAACAACACGAACCTACCAAAAACTAGGGGTGATCTCATGTGCTCCGGAAGGGTAAGCAGATCCTGCTCCACATGTGACACCCGTCGTGTTATAACCAATCCGGTAAGCAGTCAAATTCGGTAGGTCACATTCATGAAAGGGAAGGGGATTGTAGTTACGACCTAAGAAACATATCCGCTTCATTGTGAGCATGAACCCTCTATCAAGAAAATCATGATAGGATAGTAAATCAGCCGGTTATTGTTCTCGTTTGAATTGTATTACATTGGTAATGTGGAAACCTTTTAAAGCTTGCTATGCAGTATGATTTTTCTCATTGTTGAGGATCTGATGGTGACCGGTAGTTGCCAACTATTACGTTTTTTGGTCTATGGTCGACAGTTGTATCATTTACAAGTAAAACACATTTTCTTATTTGGGTATTCTGAACTGAATTTGGCAGCCTTTTCTACAAAATTTATGATAAATTGGCGACGCATATTGTTCTAAAAGCCTCACTTACTAATAAAAAAAATCCGCCACACAGGATGCTCGATCAACTCAGAGATGATTAAAACAAATAACGAAACTTATTTTTTACAATTGTATACCTTTTTCATACAAAAACAAAGGAACACTTAAAAAGCTAACAGCTCCTGTTTTCTTTCCATCGTTTTGTACACGAACCTCGACAAGTCCACATGGACACTGGATTTTAACAACTGTTTGGTGTATGGTAGGATTTCTAACGATGCCTTTATCTACTAAATATCTTCCTAAGGACATAGTAGCATCCCCACACATAGGGCCATATCCTTCATTATGCATAAAAATAGCACCAATGTCCGCCTCGGGATGATCTGGTGGAACCAGTAGTACACCAATCAAATCAAAGTGTCCTCGGGGTTCCCACATCAAGAGCTTACGCAGATGATCATGTTCTTGTATTAAGTAGTCCATCTTTTTTCGAAGTGTGTCTCCTAGTATTTTCGGAAACCCCTTTTCTATTATTCTGATTGGCTGTCCACAGGTATGCATTTCAGTTGTTACAAAAGTAGTCATGTCTCTGATCAACAAATAAATTGATCAAGACATGTGGAGGATATTCAGATTGAAATTTGTCGCAAGATTACGCAATATAAAAGAATTTGTTGATAAATACACATTACTTATTTCATTCTTGATACATGTTATTTCTTTACCTATAAGATATATGTGAGTACATGATTGTACGATTCGGTTGTATAAGAATAATAGTAAAATATCGTTATCTTTTATATTTCAGACTTCTTAAAATGATTTTTAAAAACAAGTTCTGTATATCAAAATATGATTAACAGGAAGAATATGGGTCACATGGACACCTTGCCCCGCTTGCACTTTCCCACTACCATACATAATGAACCACGAAATCTTCAAAGTTGGTCAAAACCCTAATTGTGTACGAATAATCAAAATCGTATACAATGTTATGTTTGTAAGCTTTTATTGATTAGATGTGTAGAATATTATATCTTTTATTGAATATATAAGTCTAGAATTAATACATCTGCATTAACCCAAACAAAAATACACAATGTTCCAAACATAATGGAGACAGATATATTATAATCCAAAATCAGTTGAGACAATTGTGATTATCAAATACACACGCACATACACGTTCCTTTTACAAGTATTTTTTTATCGCTTTTTCTTTTGTACTTTGCAAGTTTTAGATGTCTATTTTGTTTCAACTGTATTGGAAACTATTGTGCTTTTAATCTAAAATTTAAAAAATTTATTCAAGTCGCAGGGTGAGAAAATCTTCCGGGGTCACGATTTGGTCATGTCTTACGCTTAGAAAACGCACCATCCACGAATCCTATAAGGATGCGTTTTTAAAAGAATTTATGATTTTTCAGTTCCTCAACATGAAATCAATAGAATTTTATATATAAAGGTATAAGTTGGTTTGAAACGGAGCATAATCTTTTATTTGCATGGTGCCAGTTATGTCAGATATACTTCGACTCATTTCACTAAGGCCTGTTTGAGACTAAAATTTGGCCAAGATGAACAAAAGCTATAGGTGAAATATAAATATCCATTACGTCAACTTTATTGACTAGATTAACAAAAAGGAATTTGTATTTTTTTTATTATCAAAATTTTGTAAAATATTTTAGTTTTTTACGTTTTTCTCCGGCAATCAACAATAAACAAGCAACGTCCGTGTACATTAACGCCAAACATTTTTCATTTTAAAATGAAAAATAAATTTTCAAATTGCTCTGCAAATCTTAAAGGTAGTTGGTTTGAAAAATGTAACAAAAACCTATAGAAATCACTTTCGAAAAACCATTTTCTCTATGAGATTTGAAATTTGTTATTTTCATGAAATTATATTTTTGATTTAACGAAGATATTGAAACAAATAACAATAACTTTCTGTTAAAAATGATTTTATTTTGTCAAAAGTTTAAAATTATTAAAACATTTGTATTTGCTTGCTTTAGAAAACAAAACATATTTCAATCTCACTCTTAAAAGCAAATATTGAAAATACTGACCTTTAGCATTTTTCAATTTAGTTTACAATATTGACAAATGAAAAATGATCTAACGTGGAGCATTTTTCAATTTGACTTACAATATTGAAAAATGAAAAATGCTCAAGCGTGGAGCATTTTTCAATTTGTCTTCAAATATTGAAAAATGAAAAATGCTCCAACGTGGAGCATTTTTCAATTTGACGTTTAATATTGAAAAATGAAAAATGCTCCAATTTTTCAATTTTCATTTTACTGTGCAATATTCAAATTTAAAAAATGTTCATTATTTAAATGTCTAATAATGGGAACGAAATGTAATTTGTTTCAATGTAGGCGTTTTAAATGTTTAAATTGTTGTCCCTTTTTATTAAATGTTTTACTATTTCCGGTTTTTTTTTTGTCTTGTTTAAAGCGCAATATGTCTTGAAGATCTTTTTAAGGTGTGTTTGTGTGTGTGTGTGAACTATGTGTGGTATCAACAAATTCCGAACAAGAATGGTACACTGACAAGTACGATAATGACCACAAAGAATCATTCTTTCTTTTTATCTATATACAATGTATATAGCTGTCTTTGTAGTTACGTGTTGATATCTATCTTTCGATCTATCAATCTGTCATTCATTGTATATATCTTGCTATCTGTCTATCTATCTGACTTTTGTTTTTCTTTGTCTTTTCTTTCCGTAAGTCGTTTTTGTTCTGAAAATGGAATTCCTAGGCGATGCGGAGTAGACGAAGTAGCATTGAACCATATCGTGGCTGAATGTGTCAAACATGTTAGAAAAGAAGAGAAAATATTAGAATATTAGATATTGTCCATGTCAGTTTCTGTACATGCTCAAGGAGCAGGGTTCGCGATTCGAAAGGGATGGGGAGGGATGGGTGTAGATGTTAAATTATTCTGATCACTGTGCTAGTATATGTTTTCAGTTTTGTATTTTTCTACATTGTACAGCGTTTCCTAATTTTGAATCTGTTTAATACAAACTTGTTTTTCCCAAGCTTATGATATTCACAATTTCATTCGCAGAATTTCAAATAAGCAATCATCTTATAAAAGAAAATATGAAATTATCTTGCATGCATGTATGTGTGGTAAATGTATATTTCGAAGAATGAAAGACTTCTTATATTTGCTTTTACCGAAAACAAAATGTAGCAAAGAATATATAATAATTATGTGAATAGTATTTCAACAAACATGAAACAGTTCCCCCGAGGTTCTGTATTATGTACATTCTATTATCATGTCTTTAATATGATTTTACATCTTCAATATGTGAAAGCAAAACGAGTATTATAGGACAAATATGTCGACACAAAAAGGGGTCTCAGTCAGTGACAATCTTCTTTTGAAAAACAAAAAGGAAAAAATAACAGATCGACACAGATCGACACAAATGATCGAATTTCAAACCGTATGCATCATGTACATGGAACAAATACTAGTAGTTACATTTATCAAGCAAAGGAATCAACGTGTGTGAAGCTAGAGTTGGTAAAGCATTAGCGACAGTTAACCCTCGCTACCATCATTTACGACAGCAGCAGTGGTTGATCTAGAACTTTTCATAAGGGGTGGCACTGACTGACCTTAAGGTCCAGTCATGCTTCGGCGATTTCCTATATAATCAACCAAATTTTACCCACAAAAGGGTTGGGGCACCAACGGAAATACATAGTGTTTCAACTTCTGCAATGATGACAGCGTATAATGCACATGGTCGACGCTTCCACAAAGCCAAAGTAAGGGACAACATCAAAAGTTCAATGTAGGATAATAAAAAAATACTTAATTTACATAGTTTTTTCACTGATTCCTTATTCTTAACTTAATTTGTGAAATATTGATTGTAAAAAACGGACATATGTAAAATCGATTTTGGATAAACGAAACTCGCAGCAATTTCACACCCCTCCCCCTCTATCACAAACATCGAGCACGCTTGTATCTGTACTATATGTTTAGCATTTTTTATAACTTGTTTCTTTGTTTGTATACGCCCGTCTAAAACGGGACATATTATGGTATACCGTTGTCCGTCCGTCGTCCACACTTCGGACAATTAATAAAAAACGCTTCCACCAACTTTTATGGAACTTTATCGAATTGTTTATATCTATTGACGTAAGCTCCCTTTCGATTTTTATAAAATTCAAATTTTTCGTTTCCATGTTATGAATTTATTTTCCATAAAAAGGGGGGAGTTTTCCAGTTTTCGGAGACTAATTCTAAAATGCTTCCATCAACTTAATGAGACTTTGGTGAATTGTTTAAATCTATTGACGTATGCTCTGATTTTTATAAATTTCAGATTTTGCGTTTCCGTGTCATGAATTTTTATGCTTAAAAAAGGGGGGATTTTCCAGTTTTCGGACAATCACTCATAAACACTTAAACAAAATTTTATGACAGTTTAGTGAACTGTTTAAATCTGTTGACTTAAGCTACCTTTCAATTTTTTTTTAAATTTCAGATTTTACGTTTTTTAGTTATGAATTTTTATATTGAAAAAGGGGATTTTTTCCAGTTTTTTGGACAATAACTCAAACACGCTTTTACCAACTTTTATGAAACATTTACATTTTTGGAGTTATGGAGTTTTTATTCATAAAAAAATGAGGCTTTTTTCCAGTTTTTCGGATAATAAATCACAAATGCTTTCAGCATTTAATGATAAGACTATGGGGACTAGTTAATATATCTATTAAACTAAGTACCCTTTTGATTTTTATATAATTTCTGATTTGATGTTGTACAGTTTTGGGGATTTTTTCTTCTGACAAAATGTCGGAAACGGTCAAGGAAATTTTGCATGACGAAATTGAAGAAATGGTGATAGACACAAAAGAGAGTACTGACAGTATAACATGGAAAGACGGAACAAGAATTGTGGAGCTTTTAAGTCTGGCACTGAATAACTGCAAAACGCTGCACGGCCCAGCGGAATCTGCTCAGCGTAGAGAAAGAAATATTTCAAGGAATTGGGATCTATCATACTATTCGTTGCTTAAACTGTGACATGCTGAAAAACAAAATTCGGAACAAAACGACATGCAATAGCTAATTATGAGTATTGGTAGCTGCTTAACGTACAACGGCAAATATTTTTTGCACATTTATGACATCCAAATGTTATTCTAATGAAACTTAAATAAATGAGAAAACGTATGAACCCGTAATTAATGAGAAAAATTTAACAAAATATATGGCGCGTAGGGTAGCCGAATCTGGTCTGGTGTTGAAATCCATACACAAAAGTCATTACTACGGCGTGTTGTACAGCTGTGCAATATTTTTCATGACGAGAACTGTTATTTTCATTTATTGATAATGAATTCGAAGTAAATAATACTATCTTGAATTCATTTCTTGTTTAGCATTTGGCAGCCTCCAAATTTTACGGAGAATTGTCATTGTAAGGCCAAATTTAACAGACTATCAATGAAATAACAAAACCGACTGCATGTGCGAGACTCTCATTGGTGGACAAGGTCGTATAACACCTCTATTCGTAAATAGAATAATAAGTAAAGAGAGTGTCTCATCCTATTCTGGACTTGAAATTGGTACATAAAAAAGCCGATTTTAATTGATATTTTAAAAACATATAATATTGTATGTGTATGAAGAAAAACTGTCAATAAAAATCCGTTAAAAAGATTTCAAAAAATATATTGGTGTCGTTTTTGGTTTGAATTTAAGCAAAATATTACCAATATATGCAGCATTGTCACACGTTAGTTTGTTTAATTGGTTGTACATGTATTCTTTTTGTATATGAAACTGGATGTAATAGACCAAAACAAGAAAACGCCCGTTCACATGCTGTTAAAAGGGCTTGTAATTAACGGTGTCTTTTGCTATTGTTCATCATATTTGTATTTTGTTCATTGTTTTGTACTTAAATCAGGCCGTAAGTTTGAGTTTTTTTGCATTTGTCATGTAGGTGCCTTTCATAGCTTACTATGCGGTATGGGTTTTACTCTTTGTTGAAGGCCGTCCGATGTCCTATAGTCGTTTAGTCATTTGTCTTCTTATTTGTATAAGCATGTCCCTATTGTACATTTTTTACTTCAATGTATTGAGAGATAAAAATTGAAGTATCAGCAAATGTACACTGACTGCAGACAGACAGATCAGAAAGTGTACACACGTTAAAACTCGTCGTATAGTTAGACGATCAGACAGACGAACAAAGTGTTTTCAATATAGCTCTTCTTCTAGACAAACAAGTATGCAAATATTCATACGTATACGCCGTAAAAAAATGTTATGTAACTTATCTATTGATAAAGACATCGTTCAATATCATTCTCTTATATCGGCTGCAGTACTTCCTATGAAATATTATATTACAACTTCATTTTCGGTCGATTGATGCAATAATGGCATGAGTTAAATTGCACAAAACAGCTCTTATTATAAAACAAGAAGTACTGCTCATAATTTAAATTTGAAAGATAATTATCTTTTGAGTGTAAACAAAAAATAAAATCAAAGTACGTCGGGACCTTTTAAAGTTGACGATACGGTATCGGTTTTGTCATTGTTGACGGTTATATGGTATGATCGCCTCACTTAATTTATAGTTGGTTCACATTTTGTCTTGTCAATAACGTTGTCTATCATCCTACAGTACATCAAGCAATTTAAACTTATGTCGGACGGAGATGCACCTTTATACTTCTAGCAGATCTTAATCCGACAAAGCAATCTGCTAGAATCCTTCATTTATATTAAGTATCAACGCTTTGAAAAACACCTGCATAAACTTGACAGCGAACTAGTGTACGGCGGGAATGATTACACGACATTGTTGCGATTAAAACCTAATATAACGTAATTTAGCGCCATACTGACAGACGTCGTAAAAAATAAAGATGTATGGCTTTTATTGAAAAAACAAGCACATGGACCCCAATTGTTTTCTTTTGCAATCAATCAAGTACTGTTTCAAGAACACTCCGCCAAAATTTCAGGAAAAAAACAACGATCAAATTTTTTCTGCACTTCCGAAAAGACGCAAAAGTATGGTCAATTTTTTATTTCGGATATAGCAATCTAAATCCGGAACATGATGATTTGATTTAACCTTAAACTTGTTTTCGTTCAAAAGTATTGTTACTTTCTTTAAAAGTCATAATTTATTAAATTTCAGGGATTTTCTTCCAAATATGCAAATTTCGAACCAAATTATCTCTAAAAGTAAGTCATGAAGGTACTTTTTTCTTTGCATATTTAAAAATTACACATTGAAATTGACCTTCTATCAAAATTTTAAGAAAAAATCAACGAGGGATCTCTACTGTATCGTATGCCCTTAAAGCATAAAGACAAGAGGAGTACCATGCGCTTACAGCGGAGCTCTTTATTTATTTATTTGAAAAGTCTTTTCAAAAGAGGGACGAAAGATACCAAAGGGACAGTAAAACTCATAAATCTAAAATAAACTGACAACGCCATGGCTAAAAATGAAGAAAACAAACAAACAAACAATAGTACACATGGCACAACATAGAAAACTAAAGAATAAACAACACGAACCCCACCAAAAACTAGGGTTGATCTCAGGTGCTTCGAAAGGGTAAGCAGATCCTACTTCACATGTGGCTACCGTCGTGTTGACAATGTGATAACAAATCCGGTAAATAGTCTAATTCGATAGGTCACATTCATGAAAGGGAAGGGGATTGTAGTTACGACGTAAGGAACATATCCGATATCATTTGTGAAACGATTCAACTGTTTTTATAATATGCTTTTTATCACTGTTCAATGTTAAGGGGATGGTTGTGCACATAAAACGAGTTTAATCACTAAGAGTCCTATATATGCGCCGTAAAACTATTTTTTCTCGAATGAATTGAATTGTTTTTAAATTTTTCTTTTTGGATTCTCTTATAGCTTGTTGTGTGGTAATGGTTTTCATCAATGTTGAAGACTGTACTATGAATTATACTTGTTTACTTCATCATCATTTAATGTCTGGTGGAAAAAAATTGTTTCTCTCGCAATCATACCACATCTTTTTTTTGGTGAAATTATGAATAAAACAAAGTTTATCACTAGTATTCGTCAGTTTAGTTACAGAGCATTCCATTCACGAATTGAGGAAATGAATACATGGAGAGCGCAGCGTTATTTATTTTCATGTGCCATACATGCTATACATATATGAATTTTTATAAATGTACATGTATCAATTGGTGATGTTTTTTGTACTTGCTACCTGGGAAACTAAGAAAAAATAAGATAGCACAGTTTCTTCGGTATTGATTATGTTTATTGATTACGTTACGAACAATAACAATAATAACAACAGTTGAAATTACTGAACAATAAGTGATATATATTTCACGATTATTAAAAAATGTATTCTGACACGATGAAAGCAGGAAACGTACGGTATCAACAATTCAAGACAAGAACCAGTTGCTCATTTTGATCAGTAGGAAAGGTAGAGAAACAAGGAGCATGTTTAATGCCCAAGTCACACTAGACCACTATTGCACCACGCTCACCGCGATCTAAAAGGTGAGGTCCCGGTACGAGCAGGATGAAAGTTTGGATTTTCATTGTTTTCACGATGCTACTACGATCCCGCTACGGGTCACGTTCTCATCACGCCTATTCTGAGTCTTCAATACGATAATCACGATTTATTACGATAATCACGTTTTCATAACGACAATACATGCACGATTTATCCGATTGCAACACGATCTTAACACACTTTTTCTGCGATTATAGACCGCTCTTACATCGACCAGTCTAAGTCCTTTCCACTTTCAAAACGTAATCTGACTACGCTCTCGTCGACATTATCATCAACATCATATTGCATATAAATACTGTTTATAAATACTGTAAATTCTTCTAATTGTCATTTAAAATACGGAGAATTCTCGCAAACAACACAGGCATACCACCAAAATATACCAGAACTAGTGGGCGTGATGGTAGAGATAGAGGTAGAATCAGAGGAGCCTCTGATATGAATTCTGATCCAGTAGACATATATGCATGTCAGATCAACCAATCCAACCTGAGTCACAACGCGATGCTGATCCATCGAGATCAAATGACGATATTTTATTGAACAATAGAGGAAATGATATAGATGTGTCAAGCATGGTTGTGCTTATCAAACCTTGACCAACGTTAAGTTTTTGATATTTGGTCTTTTTTCTAACACTATATGCAATATGTAATCTTTGTTTGGTGTATGGAAATATTTAATGATGTGCATGTCAGTCTGGCAGGTTTTATTTGGCCTTGACCTCATTTTCACTGTTCATTGCACAGTATTCAGTTTTTTAGTTTTGTTCTGATTTTCTTAAACTATAAGAAATAGGTTAACTTTACTTGCTGTATGGAATTGTAAGTTGTACACTTCTGCCTGCCATGGTTCAGATCCTTGACCTTAGTTTCGTGGTTCATGTGTTTAGTTTTCTCGGTTAAGTCTGTTTCTTAGAAACTATTAGCATGGGTCATTTATACTTAGTGATTTATTGTAAGGTGTACATGTATTTCTTGTTTTGTTTATATGACCTTGTCCTAATTTTCTTTGACCATGTTAAGTTTATGTGATAGTTGTAGTAAAGCTTTATATTTAGGACTATTATAGCCAGACTATTTGCTGGGTATTAAAATGAAGATTCAAGTCGGTAAAAAGTTTAACAATTTAATAAACGATCCAACAAGAATATAAACGATGTTACAATATTGAGTCCGGTGTTGACGGTTTAAGAACCTATCCAAAACTGAATATAAATTATTTCTCAGAAGTATATAAAACAGAATAATAAAGAAATACATGTAACTACGGATTAAGCAATTATTGTCCATTGTTCAGATAATCTGCTAAAACTGTCTTTGACACGTAGATACGAAGTCCATTATCGGATTAGTAGAAACATACATTTTAAACCAAAGATAATTGTGTGGGAATATTTAAGCTAAAAATGACAATTGAAAGATATAGTAATTAAAGTCAGAAAGATGATAGTCCAAATAATTAGCATGCTTTTCGTCCGGTCATATATGCCCCTCTCGTCCAGAATCACGTCCACGGGATTTGAATTTTCATAACTAATATCGTCTTCCACGGTATTGATAGTTACGCCTGTTTTGATGATAATTTCCTGAATTTGTTCGAGTGTTGTTTTTTAATTGTTCTAGTTCATGTTCGTAATTTTTGCAAATTGCCTTTAAATCAAGTTCACTTTTTCTAACTACATTGTACATTTCTGAAACATCACTACAATGTAATTTCCAATTTTCTTTTTCTTCTTTTATCTCAGTGATATAGTCTGTTATTTTGACGTGTCCTTTCTCATATCTTTGTACGGTGTTCTCCAGTTCGATAATTTTAGCGTCTCGAATTTTAATTGTTTCTCGAAGCTTCCGAGTATTTTCTAGTTCTCGTGTCAATTCCATTAATGTAGACGTATGGATGAAATTTTCGTCTTCCAATTGGGTTTTTAAAGTTTCAAATTGGTCCCTTAGAAAACAATCACTATTGATAGTTGAAATGAAGACAGCATTCCCGGTTTTGTTAAATGGAAGTTCCTGAAGTGTCCGTTTTCGATCAAAATAATCTTGAAGTCTTTTAGAATCTCTTTCCTTTTTCTTAATTGATTTCTGATTGTTACAATTTTCCGTTTGTGTCGAAATTGAAACAGTTTTAAGTTCATTCTTATGAATTTTAACTCGACCAACACGAGTGAAGCACTGTCGAGCAAAATGTCCTGGTTTTTGACATTTGAAGCATTTTGAATTTCTAGCGGCACACAAACTCTTGTTGGTATGTTGTTTTCCACATTTTCCACACATTCTGATAAACTCTCTTCTTTCTGGATTGACTCGATACGGCATATAATTCCACATCCATGCTGGTCTTAAGGAATATCCGTAATAATCCATTGTATTGATATTACTGTCCAAATATAGTTTGTCCGAAATATAATAATTCTGGGGTAAACTAGTCACTTGTCTGTAATTTGTCCTTGGGGAAATTTCGCTTGGCTGCGGAGGTAGCGGAATCTTGTGTTGATCTATAAAAGATAACACTCACGAGTCTCTAAACACCATGTATAGCCAGACTATTTGCTGGGTATTAAAATGAAGATTCAAGTCGGTAAAAAGTTTAACAATTTAATAAACGATCCAACAAGAATATAAACGATGTTACAATATTGAGTCCGGTGTTGACGGTTTAAGAACCTATCCAAAACTGAATATAAATTATTTCTCAGAAGTATATAAAACAGAATAATAAAGAAATACATGTAACTACGGATTAAGCAATTATTGTCCATGATTGTTCAGATAATCTGCTAAAACTGTCTTTGACACGTAGATACGAAGTCCATTATCGGATTAGTAGAAACATACATTTTAAACCAAAGATAATTGTGTGGGAATATTTAAGCTAAAAATGACAATTGAAAGATATAGTAATTAAAGTCAGAAAGATGATAGTCCAAATAATTAGCATGCTTTTCGTCCGGTCATACTATCAACATAGAGGGTGGACAGGACCTTTTTCAGGACGTCAGGATCGGGTGTTTTTAAGCTTGAAATTTCGGGATTAACCCTTTCGGGACCCAGGATTTTTTTTTTCATTCAGGACCTCGGGATTTATAATAATAATATCTTTATTTAAAGAGAGTAACTCATTTGGATTAAACCAATTTTCAATAAGGCTCTCTACATACAATGTTAACAATATGAATAAAAAATAATTAATCTACTATTACACACATGTAAACAATAGACGTATATAAAGTAATATAACAACAACAACAAAATCAACTATGGTATACATTGTGGCTTAACTTATGAATTCAACACTTTTAAAAATAAAAATGACTTGTAAGAGTTTTTGAATGCAGATATACTTTTTGATTTTTTAATTTCACTGGACCCACGGTGGGTATGGTTGTCCAGCGGGAGAACGTTCTGTGCTGGTGATTTGGTCCTGTCAGGTGCTGGTGGGTCCTGATTCTGTGCTGGTGGGTTTGTTTACATTGTATCAGAACGGCAATAAAACGACTGTTTTGTTGCTTTATTTTTCTCTGATGCGTCATAAGTACCATGCAAAGTATATTACAACAATATTATATTGCAAAAGTCGTGCAAGTTCGTCAAACGGAATTGTCCTGACGCTGTGCTGGTGATAAGAAAAACGGTCCTGGTTCTGTGCTCCTATGTCCTGGTTCTGTGCCTTTATATTTTAGTTAAAAGTGGCATATATTCAAGATCATTGATGCTGTACTGTTATTGACTAATTAGCTGTTGTCTGCTTTTTTGAAATTGACATTGTTGTGAATCTGTTTACTGTTATTATGAGAGAAAAAAATACCCCTATTTTTTTTATTTTTTTTAACATTAACTGTAATCTTATTTATTGGCCTGTTAATGGAACCCTTCTTGCCCCCTTTTAAGATAAGAAAATATGTTTACGATTTTCGGGATTACGATCATTTTGCAAGATCACCAAAATACGTTGTAATTTATACAATACTTATATAAAGTAGATGATGTGGTATGTTTGTTATCAATGGACAAATTTCCATAAGAAACCAAAGGAAGTATGTGTTAACAACCATACGTCGTCATCGTACGACCTTCAACAATAACCCATAAAATAAAAATGTTACAGGTTTTGCATAAAAATGGAGAGCAAAAATATAGAACAAAGGACTTTCTGAGCGTTTGAATCATATGTCTTTAGCAGCTTAAAACACATTTGTTTGTGAATTTGAGTGCTGACTATAAGAATGACAATAGTATTGCGGGTTTGTTTGTTTTGGGTTTTTTTTGGGGGGGATGGGGGATAAGTTAGAGCGAGGTTACAGTGAAAGTTTTAAGCTTGGAATAGTTTCCCGTAAGATTTAAAAGTTGTATTTTAAAAGAAAAATGTATCTTATAGCTATTAAGAATCACTTGCTGTATCTGTAAGATTTTTTCAACATAATTTTTTTGTCTGAACGGTTATCAGGTATTTTTTTTCGAAAGTTCGATAGAACACTAAAAAAAAATTCACTATTTTATGAAAGGGCAGACTAGAATATGTCAGAAAATGAAGACGAGATAACCTAGAGAACACTAACAAAACTAAGATGTCTTCGCTTTTTCATTTCAAAATTCCAAAATAAATAAATATTTTTGTACTTAGATCAATATTTTATCCCTTGACACCATTGGCGAGTATGGTCTTGAGGAAACGATGATAGTCCGTCGGAAGGGGACGATAAATGGCTGACCCGTGTTAAGAGAGAGCCACATCTCTTGCACGTTAAAGACACCCTTGTAGATTTCGAAAAAGAGTAGGCTAATGCCGCTACAAGGCAGCACTCGCACCCGCCAAGTGGAAAGGGATTAATATAAGTTGCAAAACTTGTTTCCCAATCCACTATAAATAAATATGTTTAAACTAATATGTTATCTTTTCGTGTATGGTTTATGACCCCTTCTGTGGCCTGAACAGTTTAAAACAATACAAATCTACACACACAAAAAACTGGCTTAATTTCAACTGGTTATCAACCCGAATCGCTATAAGATCATATATAAGCTCACCTGTGTCGAGGGGTCGTGTGAGGTTCATTTATTGTCTTGGCGTCTTTTCTGAAATTACTTGACCAAATGTTACCAAATGATTTATCAAGAGTAAATCTAGGAAATACAATATTCATCAACAAACATGACCACTGTCTGTTAAAATGTATTCGAGTTTTTAGTTACAGCTGATTCCATTGAGTATGTAGGCAAAGGTAATATCTTTGGTTAGCTTGCTTGTTAGCTAAACCGTGAAGTCATTGTTAGGTACAGACAGAAAGATGTGTCATTTGTCGGACTAGTCTACTCTTAAAGTAGGGTAGTTTACATAACCTAACTATGACTTTTCTGTTCAGCAAGCAAGATAACCAAAGATATTCCCTTTGTCTTCACACTCATTGAAATCGGCTTTAATATTGCAAAAGTTCAAGCAATTAGGGCAAAACTTACCGAGTAAAAAAAATCAAAATGTCTATCTACCTTGCACATTTCAGAAAATTCAGATCAGATAACGAAACTGGGTCCAGCAACATTTATAAGCAATTTAAGAATTTGACCCTCACAGTTTCCATTCACCACAAATATTCTCGTTACAACGAATCATTTTTTAAAAATACAAAAATACCAGTTGCAGCCTTTTGTTTATCTATTAATATATGTATACGGATAAAGTTATGAAAGGCAGCAGGGTGAGGAGTCCATGTCATCTGAAATAAATGCTAAGCATAGATCTAGAAAGCGACAGATAATCATGACATTAAAAAAACTCTCTTCTTTTCGACTTTTTTCGAACAAATTGACACATAAAATGAATTATATAGTATTGTGGAATTTTTAATTTGTGTTCAATTCATTGTGTTGAAAATGCGGCTTTGAACTAGCTTTCAGTACCTGCGAGCATTCGTTGTTCAATAATGTGTGTCTTTGTGTTATTATTTTATGTGATAAATTGTTGTGTTAGTACACCACTGTAACAATGAAGGAGGAAATGAGAAGGGTTGGTTGGGTAGAAGTGGGGAGGGGTATGCGGAGCGCTAACAAACATGTCTATGCGGCATGGGCTTTGATCATTGTTGAAGCATCAATGTAAGGGGCATTTAATATCTTAATAAAACTATTCTTATTTTAGATACTTAGTACTATATATTGTTATCTGATATTGGACGAAAGATGTTGCCCTTTTATGTAATTATGTAATACAAGTTACGATCATTTGAAACACATATTTAACAGCCAAATGGATGCACAAGAGCTAAAATAGGAGTCATAGATCCTATTGACAACAATTATCTGCCCAATTTTATTGATTTTGTAACATTTGTTTCAAATATGACCAACTTCTTATCCAAAATCACCAGCACCGTATCAGGACCCACCAGCACAATGACAGGACCCACCAGCACAGTATCAGGACATGAATAAATTGAGAAAATGCTAAATTTTAATAAATTGCAATTTTTTTTTTACAAAATAGTTTTGTCGTGTGGATTGCGGTATAGAAAACGGACTCTATGAGCATTTTTGTTTATTTTTTTCAGTTCGAGATTTTCTGAAAATGAGCATTTTTGTGTTACGCTTACTGAAACAGTTTAGAGGGTCAACTTTTTAATGGTTTACATAGGAACCCATAAGAAACAAAATTGAAAAATCTCAACTGTTTTCTTCCATTTTTTATGAGTGAAAACGTCAAAAATCATCATTTTCGTCTTTGTTTACATTTTTTCATTGATCACCAGCACCCGTCAGGACCAAATCACCAGCACAGAACGTTCTCTCGCAGGACAACCATACCCACCGTGGGACCCACTGAAAGAAAAACTTGATTTGTATAATTCTGTATTTGATTTAGGGACAATAAAATTATCCGATGATAAAAGTCGAGAATTGTACGATTGTTTACTACTTGTAGGCACAATAAGATTGGATAAATATTTTGGTGCTAGTTGGTGTTTTGATTTATACATTAATAATGATTTGTGGTAAAATATTCTCTTAGTAACAGGAATAATTCCAGATTCCTTAAATAGTTCAATAGATGGTTTACGAATATCGTGTTCGTTTAAAATAATCCTAGCTGCCCTTTTTTGCAATTTTAGTAAACTGTCAACTAAAAACTTGTTACAGTTTCCCCATACTGAACAACAGTAATCCAAATGTGGAAGAATATTCGCATTGTAAAATAGAATTCGTGCATTGTGATTCAAGTATTTCTTGATTCTTTTTAATAAAGCTAATGAAGAATTAACTTTTTGATTATATGATTAATTTGATCATACCAAAACATTTCATGTTTTTAAGTCCAGGATTTTGGATCAACATAATATCAATGATTAGTAAAGAAGGCGAGACATTTCAGCGTGTGCACTCTTTTCGTAATTTGAGAAATTTTAAATAATTTGAACATTTATCGAAATTGCCTCTTTGTTGATACTATTATATTTTTTGTAGCTCGTCCGCTCCCCTTTTATATTCGTTATGTGAACAGACAGTCACAACTGTTTTGTTTTTTTACAGGGATCACGAAACTTTAATCCTGATCCATATCAGGCTGATAATTCTGAGCATACAATCCATCTTGATCAAAATGAATTTTGCAAGTAGCCCCAGAAGTGGGATATAGAGAGGGGGTGCTATTGAGGTAACAAAAAGGGATGGTCACATATAGGATTATCAAAATGTGGGTAATGAAATCAAGGGGACACCAAAGGTGGGATCTGGAGAACAAACAAAAAAGATGAATTTAGGAAAAGGCGCACACCGAGTCACTCCAACCTCATTCACGTGAATGAAATGAAATCCCATCTGTAATGTCAGAATAAGATTTTAGTGTTGTTTACTTTTTGTTAGGGGGAGGACGGGCGGGCATCATAGGAAGATCTCCCATCTCTGATTCAAAATATGGATAATTTTATGTCAAGGGTTTTATGATTCTCCCTGACAGCTTCAGACATAATAATTTTGTATCTTCTATTTTTTTAAATAGACAATCAAATTGAGAATGGAAATGGGGAATGTGTCAAAGAGACAATAACCCGACCATATATATAGAACAGACAACAGCAGAAGGTCACCAATAGGTCTTTAATGCAGCGAGAAACTGCCGCACCCAGAGAAGTTCTTCAGCTTGCCCCTAAACAAATATATATATACATGTACTAGTTCAGTGATAATGGACGCCATACTAAACAAATTAAAAACTAAAAACCTAATTTAAAAATAATATAAGACTAACAGAGGCCAGAGGCTCCTGACTTGGAACAGGCGCAAAATAAGTGGGGTTAAACATGTTTATGAGATTTCAACCCTTCCCTGATACCTCTGACCAATGTAGAAAAGTAAACGCATAAGTCCGAGTCCGATGTCAGAAGAGGTAACAAAAGAAAATAAACAAAATGATAATAACACATAAATAACAACAGACTACTAGAAGTTACTGACATGTCAGCTCCAGACCTTAATTAAACTGATTTTAAGATTACGTCTTCATCATAAGAAATATCAGGCAACTCAGCCAACAACTGTTTTTTAAAAAATATGTTTAATCCCGATGTAAAGACCCTATAAGTGAAACAATATTAAAACCAAAATATACAAACTTTAATAACCTGACAACCACAACAGAATCGTACTATATCCCTTCTTCCTAAGTCTGATGAAAAGATGAAATCTTTTTAAGACAAACTTATCATTACTTTTAATATTATCCTCGTGAAATCAAATAATGTAATGTCATGAAAATTACAAATTTCAATTCTCATAACGAAAATGATTTTTCAGAAGTGACTTTAACAGATGTTTGTTACATTTATCAAACCAATTAATTTTAAAATTTGTAGGGTATTTTCAAAATCTATTTGTTCAGCTTAAAATGAAAAATGTTTGGCGTAAATATACACGGTCTAAGCAAGTAGACAAAATTCGAATCAAATGAAGTTCCATTGAAACTATATATTCTTTTTCTTTCATTTTCTTTTTTATTTCTTACACCCTTTAAATTAATAAATGTCTACACTCACCGGCTGTGTGTTACCCTTCATTCAGGTCAGGTTCTTGAAGCATATAGTTTATTCACATCAAATTATAAATAAATGGGATAAATATTCAGTTTAACAATTTATCAAATAAAGATATTAGGTATACTATGTCTAACAGACAGGAACCGAGTATACTAAGATATATAATAAAAAGTATTAAGAGTTTAACATATAGTTTACAACAATAGAAGTTGAATATCAACTTTTCATGCTCTAACAATAAAAAAGGCGAAAATATATCACACAAGTTTGTAAGAGAATTCTATAAATAAGAACACACACACACACAAGAACCACCCAAAACAAAACATATATTAAACACACGATGAGCAGGGTGCTCAGTTTCTATGTATAGTCGTTTCTAGACTGTGTTTGCATTTCCGTCGTTTTTATTTTTTATCATGGTGTTTTCGGTATTTGTTCAACATGATTTCCATTGTTATTATAACGTCTTCTGTCTCATTCTAATAAAGATTAGAAAAAAAAAGAAAATTAACAAAAATAATACCTAACGGAAAGTTTCCTCTATCAAATCAAAAGCTCAATCACAATAAACGAATGGAAAACAAAAAAAGTTAATTAACAAAAATACCGAACTCCGAGAAAATTCTAAACAGGAGATCCCTATTCAAATTGCAAAATCAAAAGCTCAAACAACTGTCATATTCATGACTTTTCGATATGAAGAAAATGATATTAAACCTGAGTTTATAGCTAGCTAAACCTTTCACTTGTATGACAGTCGCAAAAGATTCAATTATATTGACAACATTCTGTGAGTAAAAGAAACTAGGTTACTGACTTGGGACAATAAAATAGAAAATGTGAATCAGTTGCCAATTAATGAGACAATTTGTCAGCAGAGACAACGTTACATAGAAGTTACCAACTATAAGTTACCATGCAACTATAAATATTGAACCCAACCCCATACCGCATAGCAATTAAGACCCCCACTCAAGTAGTTAAAATGTTAATCAAGCAAATTTACATATGACAAGTATGAAATAAGAATTTAGAAACTTGTAATCCTCGGTCAGTCGAATTACAAAAGGTATATTAAATAACATATATTAATGATTTCTTAAAAAGCTAATTTTGCAGTAGATATTTGATCATTCCTGTTGAATTTATTGACCAGCTGAAATTATCATTTAAAGTAATATAATAAACAAACCAAATGCAAAAATACCCAGAAAAAATCTCTTGATATCCTAAAATGACAAACAGAAGTAGAACATCCAGAAATTTTTAATTGGTTTAGGGGTTAATGGTACTAATTTTGCCATTTAGATCTATGGCATATTGAACACTTTATTTTTAGTAGAAATTAACTATAAGGACATGTCCTTATAATATGAACAATGATTCGCATTAAATCTAAAAGATCCTGTTGTATAATTGTTTATTTGGTACCAAATAATAGTTTTTTTTTTGTCTTTTCTGTTATTTTCAGGGGCGTAGCTTACGTTGAGGCAACCGAGGCAACTGCCTCGGTAAAAAAAATAATATTTTCCTTCACTGTATTTTTCTTTTAAATGTTTATTGCAGGAAACTGGCTACTAAACAATAAGATAGCAACTTGTTATGTATTGTTGGCTCGGTTATTGATTCATACCCTTTACGAACTATTCAAGACTTATGGGAACATTTGAATTAATTTTCCCTCCTCTACTTGGAAATACCCTTTACGGTAGTTTTCTGTAATTCAAGTTTGTCAGAGTAAAAGGAAATCGACAACAGATTTATTTTGTCCTACCCCATTGCAAGCGAAAAAAGTGAGTAGAATAGATGAGGATGCAACTCACGAGTCACCCGATCAAATCACTTTACCATTGAATTAGGTCAATTAGTTAATTTTGTGTCAGAATAATTTCTAGTATACGAGGGCCTGGGTGAGGTTTTAAGAAAACAGAAAACTCGGCCCTGAAATTAATTTAAATTTAAAAGACTTGATATGGATTTAAAATGGTGCTAAATTATAAAATAAAGGAAAATCAAATTATGGGCGACAATGATTAAAAAATAAATATTTGATAATCCCATTCTAAGCATTCAAACCCTCATTTATAACTGTTGACATGTTCCCCTACGACTATGTTCATTGACTTTGGTACTAAACAAAACAAAATATGCATTTATATATTATAGTGCACAGAAAATAATTTATATGTTGTGGTTCTCAAGTTTTATTCTCGCTATTTTTAAATTCATAGTACGTTTTCACAAGCAGGGAATTTAAAATATTTAAAGGAATCACTAATTCCAGAGAAATATGTCTGTTAGTTTTAATACATAATGTCAGTTTATATATAAAAAAAAATCAACCAAATACTGTTCATTTATAATGAAGACTTCAGAATAAAGTAAATGTTAGTTATTCGCCGGTTGTCATGTTCATCGTGAATGAAAAAAAAGTTAAAAATCATTCAATATGTAATTTCAAGACCTTCGAAGGAATACACCACTAAAACAGGTGCCGTGCTACACTTTACATGTAGCATATGTTTTTCTCCTAGTTTATCCTGAAATTCGTTTGTTCAATCCAGCTGTCATTTTGTGGTGATTATCTATAATTCGTTGATTCATGACCTACGACCAAATAAATGATCATCACAAAACTTATTACAAATAAACCTTAATATTTGCGTTTTTTTTTTCTTTCTGTATTGAACATTTTGTACAGGTTTCTTCTATCCACCGAGCAAGGTCATGATTTCTTGTGATATGACGTGTGAGGTACAGCCAACTATATTAGAGTGTACTACGGCTTGGAAATATATTGGGAGCCATTAGGCATTTGAGCTGGCTTTCTGCTGGGAACAGTATGTCAATATGTATATAAAAAATTATGTTCCTGCTTTCTGTAACTGCTAGCAAGTCAGGAAACTGACTTTTCATTGGTTGTCTAATGTGATACCTTCACGTATTTTGTTATTTTTATAGCTTTGAGTATAGATAGTAAGGCATATAATTAACATTATTATGATGAAATAACATTGAACAGCAACTATTTTTAACGATTTTTTCTTGTTCAAATTGTAAAAACCTCTATAGCTTCAGGCACCCCCCCCCTGACCCCCTGCCTCGGTATAAACAGAAGGCAAGCTACGCCACTGATTTTGTTGACGTCGTCGCAGTACTTCTCCAGTGCCATATCGTTGGGAAATATTTTTTGCGCATTTGCTTTTGTCCTATGTAACTCTAGTTGTAGAACTTTGTAATCAATTTTAATAAATTAATTACATTTTTTTGTGAAAATTATTTTGTCTGCACAGAATAATTATTTCCATTTCAAATAAACGCGCTGCAAACACTGTGCTTCTACTAACATGTGACTTTATTTGTATTTTGGTTATTCACCTGACGCAGTAGAACAACACAGTGAACACGAACGTTTTTCACAGAGATAATAATTTGGTAAGAATATATTTCATGCCTTTTCTACTTCATTTATTATGGAAGTATGTTATAACCCTTATTTAATCTCAAATTTTTCTTATTTTACAGTATTATCATAAATTTTTGTATTCAACTTCCTTATTACTTCCTTCTTATGAATAGATTATTCAAAATACCACAGAGAGAGAAAGTGAATATATAAATACCGTCTTACTTGCGATCATACCACGCCTCAAATTTTTCATCCGTGATATAATAAAAAAAAGAATTCATAAAAAGATGTTAGTAACAAAAACTAAAAAGAAATTAACTGAGAATCCTAATTTAACGTATACTGAGCAATAAAAGATTTTATTATATGATTATTTTTAATTATTTCCTTTTAAAGAATACAGAGTTTGAAATGATATAGGTGATAGAACATTACATGAATGGATCACGTTTTATTTTTTTAAAATGTATATAAAAAAGAGGATCTAAAATTTCATGTCCCATTTTTAACGGTTTCAAATTCTGTTGAATTTATAAAGAAGAAAGTCTCGATTTCAATAAATGAAGAACAGTAAATATGTACGTTACAATACAGCTAATAGCCATAAATGCATACAACTTTCAATTAATTACAGTAGAGGAAAATATTAAACATTGTTACATAACGTTGTTTCTTTTTTCTCATGTCCAGATTTATTTAGATATGGATTCTTCAGTTCCATGTGGACCCTGTAGTCACGACAGAATAAAAAAGAATGCAGAGAAATGGTGTACCGATTGTAACGAAGGGTTTTGTAATGTATGTGAAAAACCACATAAATCAATGAAAATATTAAGAGACCATAATTTGATCCAGATCGAAGATTACCGTAAAATTGAAAATATTAAGGTTTGCTTAGAGTGCAAAGACCATGGGTCACAACTTGAGATGTATTGCAAATTGCATGAAATGCCTATTTGTTTGGCATGCTTCCCAAAAAAGCACAAAAAATGTTCGGATGTCATTATTCCTCTAGCTGAAGCTGCAAAAAATGCAAAAGCATCAACTTCTGTTGCCGACTTAGAACATACTATTAACAACACAATACGTAACATACAAGAATGTGTTAAGGACCGCGAGGCAGCTACAGAAAATATGGAAACGCAAGAAATTAGAATTAGGAAACTTATCTCCGTAACGCGGCAGAATATAAATAGCCGTTTAGATGATCTGGAGAGAAAATTATTAAATGATTTGTCAACTACATATTTGTCTTGTACGTCAAAATATTTGAAGATAACGAACAAACTTAATACAATTGAAACAGTTATTAAACGCGTCAAGGAAGAAACATCTCATCTAAAGCGTTTTGCCCCCGACATACATATGTTCCTTGGCACGCATCAGATGAACATAGAGATACACAACGAAGTCAAAGCCATACAAGAAGCTATGAGTTCCATTGATAATTACAACATAGAAATTGAAATACACCAGGGGATTACTTCACTATTAAAAGATGTTGACTGCTTTGCTAAGATAAAAGTGCACAACCGTACCATCAGCTATCCATTTAAAGATGCAAAGTTTGATCAAGCTCAATTACCAGCACAAATTAGAAGATCCGTTCATGATACAAGGCTGGAGTTGAAAAAGAAGATCGCGATTAAGCAAAACGGAAAAAGCATGTACATTTCAGGGTGTACTATTTTTTCAAATGGTCACTTATTGATTGCAGAAAGACAGAATGTTTTATTAGAGTATAACGATGACGGAATATTTATCCGTGAAATACCCATCTCTGCATCGCCTTATAATATAGCATTAATTAATATCGATCACATCGCGGTTTCTTATGGTGTTCAAAAGTACATAGAGATAATAGATTTGTATAAGACAATCGTTATCAAAAGTATAAAATTAAAAAACAGTTGTTGGGGAATATCATACAGTGATGGAAAGATTTATGCTGTAGTTAGAGGTGAGGGAATAGTGGTATTGGATATGGAAGGAACCATAGTTAATACAATCATGTGTAACATAGAAAATATTTTCCATATCGCAACTAGCAAAACTAGAATCTACTATATAGAAAGCAAACAAAACACTGTTTATTGTTGCAGTTCAAATGGAGAAGAAATATGGAGTTTCAAGAATAAGTCACTTTTATGCTCTAAAGGAATTGCCGTTGACCCTGACCAGAATGTGTTTGTTGTAGGTTTTAAGTCTGATAACGTTTTGATGCTACAAGATGATGGAAAAGTCGTCAAAACATTACTAACTGAAGCAGATGGACTACAGTCTCCAACACGCGTATTCTTCGACAACGAAAAGAGCCTCTTGCTAGTCTGCAACAAACAAAACAGTGTTTTTCTTTTCAGTGTTATTTAGTTGCAATCCGTTTTTTAAGGCTGACTGTACAAAGAGAATACAAACATGAACGTGTTAAATATTAGATTGGTGGTTTAACGACTTTCTTTATTATATGTCATGAACATTTACAACAGTTAACTATGCCATAAAATTACTAATGTCTTGTAACTTTCTAACTGTCTTTGGGCTTGCATTAATTGTTGCGGGGAAAATATACATAAAATAAAATGTGGAGAAAACGTTAATGAGGCAAAACCCAATTAATTAAATAATCAAAATAATTTTTTTGAGTAACATTCAATCTTTTCTACCTCAGGAATAGATAACTTAGATGTTCTTTGCAAAACATTTTGAACTTTTGGTCCTTAAAGCTCTTCAACCTCGTAATCTATTTTGGCTTTTTTTTTAACTTCTTTGGATTCGAGCGTCACTGATGAGTCTTTTGAAGACGAAACGCGCGTATGGCGTTTATACAAAATTTAATCCTGGTATCTTTGATGAGTTTATTTATAAAAAAATTTCTTTCTTGAAAGACGTAAAGTACCATATAATTATTTACATTCCGTCCTTTCTTTACACATATAAAGGTTTTATTCCTAAGAAATTCATGTTTATAGTTACCTTAGTCGTCCAGCCAACAGAATAAGGGTCCCTGTTTACAAAATGAACCATCTATCCAAGGGTAATAGGAGTCTAAAAATGTGGTAAACTTTTTCCTTCGGATTTACAATTAGCTTTAAAATATGTCCACATAATGTTAGAAGTATCTAACAATTCTTTACCTTAATTTCAACATAGTCAGTTTCAATAAGATACTCAAACAAAAAATGAGCATTTACTACAACAAACTTGACTGGCTTTTTTTCATATGTATGTATATATTGATAAAATCTATAGTCTCATATAATAAACCATAAAAAATAGCTTTGTCTAAAGTAAATACAATATTTATTTCCTAAATTTTCATTATCAACGACTTCAGTTTTGTTTTATCAATGGTGTCAATGCCTTTCAAGGAGGTGCGAAAGATACCAAAGGGACATTTAAACTCATAGATCGAAAATAAACTGACAAAGTCATGGCTAAAAAAGAAAAAAAGACATACAGACAAATAATAGTACACAAAACACAACTTAGAAGAAAATAAATGATCTCAGGTGCTCCGGTAGGGTAAGCAGATCCTGCTCCACATGTGGCACGTGTCGCGCTACTTAGGTAGCACTCAACAGTTTGGTGTGTAATTTCGCATTTTGGCCCCTGCGGATTTTTCAAATATGAGAGCTAGTGTGCAATAAAATGCATTGTTGTATGGCTGAAGATGAAAATAGCCTTCATAATGGGATCATAGGAACATCAAGAGTATGTTATGTATGTAATATGTTATTTTTCTGTATGACAGCCATATTCATATCCATACCAATCATTGGTCCGGCAATTATTGTAATGTTTTTTTTCAACTTTTTGACGCACGAACTTTGTGATAAAAATTTACGAAAAAAAGGCGAAAGACACCAATTTTTATTTGATCAATTGGTAGATTAATGTCAACAGTTTCAGAAAAGGTACCACTCGAACCCATTGAAATTCTTGTTTGATTTGTGACATTTGCAATATTCTATGGTACAAAAATGCAGAATGTTGCCATGGTTACACTTAAAAGGAATTATATGACACAAACAGTTGGATTAACGTATAAGAAAGCAAGGAAAAAAAGATGATTAAACATTTTGTGATTCAATTTTGATTTCATTTTTTATCTGTGGAGTGCTACCTTATGTTATTACAAATCCGGTAAATAAATTAATTCGATATTCACATTTCGTGAAAGGGAAGGGGATTGTGATTGTGATTGTAAAATGTTTGAAGGGATGCTTCCACCATTTGGAACCCTTGGGTTTATAGCTTCCTTGTGAGCGGCAACCCTCTATCAAGCAAATTATGAAAGGAAATACAAGCCCGGGAATATCGTATCAATTGGGGTATATATACTCCGTATGCAAGCGCTACTGGAATGTTGCTACATAAACATGGAAAGTTCAAAATTGGGAAGCTGAAATCATCTCTTTCGTCGTAAAGTTTTGTTTTCAACCGACCCCATTGTCAATTTCTAGATGTAGGTCAAGATATGAGACTTTACTGTATCTGTAGTATCCTTTATCGCTAGTTCTATGGGATAGATTCGTTTAACATTGTCACCAAATTGTGAATTACTGTACTAGTATTTAGTGACAGTACATCATCTTTATAGCGGTAAGTAAAGTTAAAGCTAACTTCTTCCTAAGACGTTCCTGTATGAAGTCAGCCTCATAATAATAAAGAAAAGGGGCACAATTGGTTCCCATTGGAATACAATTTGGGCATTTTGTTATATTTTATTGAAGTCCTAATTTTCAAGAGAGTCTATTTAGAATATATGATAATAGTGTTTAGAAAATAATCATATTTAAGTATTCCTGTGTTTTTACATAACAGCATGTCCTTTTCAACAATGGGATTATTTATTCCTATGTTTTATTTGATTAGTATTTTTAGCTTGTTTCTAATTAACCGTGATGTATTACAATTAAAAATAAGTGTTGCAGGGTTTCTATGATGTTGTCATTTTGACACAACTGTGGCATTTTTCATTTGATGTCTTTAATTGTTTTTTAATATTTCTTCGGTATATAAATTGTGTATGAATCTCCATTGCAATTCTTTTAATTTGTTTTAATTTTTTTATCTGTTTTATCCCGATCACATATTTTCCCAAAATAAACTGTTTCCAAATATTTCTTCTCACTAAATTTGACATTTTGGAGATACATTTAATTTGATAATGTACGAATATATTTGAGTTTTTACCTTTATTAGTGGTTTTAATGTTTGGTTGTTTAAGTTCAATAACTCAAGGTTATTTGATTTTTAATTTCATTTCATTATGCAAGTTCCGTCCTTTGGTATGCTAGTAAAGTGTACAGTTGTCTCATTTCCTACCACACAGCAAATGCTTATATATATATAAAATATCTGCAAATTATAAATAAATCCCTAAGTAAAGAAAATCATTCAGGTATAACTTCATAACATGTAAGTTTTACGAGAATCAGTAAGTTTGATTGACTTACAATAAAAAGTAAATTCACAAAAATAATGCACTCCGAGAAATTTAAATCGGAAAGTCCCTTATCTAATGGCAAAATTGAATGACAAACACATCAAACGAATGGACAACAACTGTTATATTCCTGACTTGGTACAGGCATTTTCAAATGTAGAAAATAGTGAATTGAACCTGGTTTTATATCGCTAAACCTCTCACTTGTATGACAGTCGCATCAAATTCCTTTATATTTACAACGATGCGTGAACAAAACAGACATACTTGGTAAAATTGTCAAAATAGGGGTACAGCAGTCATCACTGTTACAATCTCAATTAGAACAAAAACAAACAAATGTTTAACAAAGAAGCACAAAAAGCATCTATCAAATTTAGCAACCACATTCATTACTTACTTATTTATGTATTTTAAATCAACCCATAAAAGATTGAAATATTTGAAGTCCTGTGACTGCATTCACATCGAATCTAGTGTAGAGTTGCGTGTTTGACGTCACATAGGAAGAAATATAAAAACAAATTCTCGTTCAAAGTATTTTCAAAATTACATTTCCCATGGTTAAAAGTTGTATACAAGGTTGAAAAATCAAAAGTTTTGAAATATTCGGGCGTCATTCAAAAATTAACCTACATATTAAAAATGAATGTTACATTCGAAATGACACGTGCTGCCGTTTTTCATACAAAATGAGTTTCAGTCAACCATTTTACACCCAAATAAAATAGCAAAAAGAAGCATTCATTTCTTAAATGATGAACGACATTTAATGGTGAGATTCTATGCTTGGAACAGGTACATGAAATCTGATGGGTTGTTAACAGTACCTTTCCCTTTTGGATTCATCTAGCACAAATGACCAACGTTTCTTATTACTTGGCATCTGTTGTCCAGCCGCCGGCGTCATCGTCTTCCGTTGATTCTTACAAAAATCTCCTTCTCTGAAATATCCTGTGGTGTTTGTCGTTGATGAAATATGTTTGTAGTTGTTCCGCGGTTTGCACTTTGTGTCGACTTTTACATTATTTGTTTGTCCGTTTCTCGGTGATGAATGTTATTGCATGTGTTTGTGCTGTCTGTATGTCACGTGGTGTTGTCATTTTAGCTAAATGTGTTTAGCATTGTTATAAAACGGGAGGTTTGGATTGTCATTAAACCAGGTTAAGCCCACCTTTTAAAAAAAATGTCCTATACTAAGTCAGAATATGGCAGTTGCTATCAAATAGTTCGTTTCTATGTATATTAGTTTTTTTTTGTTCACTTCAGTGTTCATGTTGTCCGTTTGTTTTCCTCTTAAAGTTGATTTGTTTCCCTCGGTTTTGCATTGTAGATTTGCTTCCTATCAATTTACTTTATCTTTTAAAATATAATCAAGTAATAATGATAATAGCGATTATAAATTTTAGAAACATTCAAACCGTGTCAACGAGCTTATGCCCTCATACGAATAACGCATGTAATAATACATTTGCATTTTTCTACACATCGAACATAGTGTGTTAAATTTAACACCTTAGTAATCCTCGTTCAATAGCAAAGCAACAACTATTGCTAATAACAACTTGGATTATAACATTAAAAATCCTCTTCCTTAGACATCATCGTCTTCGATTGAAAATGAAGATGCTCCGGTGTAGTATTCATTTCCTGACACCTCTACAACAACAGCATCATATTTTCCGCATTTCATTTCTTATACAGGTGTAGCTCTGTATCTATCTCCTGTTCTAATTTCAAAAACCCTTGTTTGATCTATCTTGAGCCGTTCTCTACCGAACTGTTGAGAAATCCTAGCAGACCTGACCCACATGGTGCACAACCCACCTATATAAATCAAATAACTCTATGACGTACCATTATATTAGCTATGATTGATTAAATAATAGTTATGCTTGAATTTAAGTTTTTTGTATATGATTCATTTAACAATGAGCTTAATTATCAGTAAGTACGGAGTTAAGTCTTGACTTAAATATATAAGTTACTTGAAGTTCATACGTTGTTTTACCTGTCATTATTTCAATAGCAATATCAGTCTGAACCATTAGGACTTTGTTACGGTTACGTTCTTTTCCTGTGGCATAAAACATCAAAACAACTAGTTATCAATTGGCATGCGTCCGAAGCGTTTTTTGGATTTAACTTTATCAGGAACGCTCAAAGCCGAAAGATAAGAATTTATAACCTAAACAATCGAAGAGCTATATGATCAGAAAAGATCTAAAAAAATAAAAAGCTTGTTTAGTCGAATATAAGTATGTTTTCCATTTCAATTCTCAATTTTATGTATCTAGAAAAAGTCATTTACCACATAACTCAGACGTATGCAGTGTTGAATAAAATTCCATATTTGTACCAGGGAAACAATCAATTAAGTGTAAGTTAACACTAGACGTTAAAAAAAACATCCATACCGAATTCACGGCCGACACTCGGCTAACCGAGAGAGTGATCGGTTAATCTATATTGAGTATGCGGCTATATCGGCGGTTGGTCTGTTAATCGGCTTGGCTAAAGTCTGTTAATCAGGTGTTATCGAGAAAATCATTGAAAGTTCAGCATGTTTCATTGTATAACTTTCTAAATATATTTTCATCATACAAAGTATTCATGTCTAACAAAACAATTCAATGTACTGAATTCAGTGGTGTAATTATTATTTTTCTAGCTTCGATGTACGATCTATAAAATGAAAAGACGGGTTACTCATCAATAAATTTATACACATTTTACACACATAAAATGTACACAAAATGACACATTGGTTAAATTTACTTGCATTCAATATTTTGAGCATCGAAAAAAGAAAAGTATTATGTTTGTTAGCAATATTGATATCATTGTGTGAAAAATCTACACGAAAATCTGTATTTTGGTGACATAAATCAATCTTTATTTAAAACCTAGTCTGTTAATGGGTCTGATGTATAAAACCCGGTCTGTTAATTGGTCTATTAAGAGTTATGAATGGCAATAAAAGTATAATCTTATTGCTATATTGGGTGCTATCGGATAAAATACACGAAAACAACACATGAGCAATGAAACATAACATATACGGAAACAACACATGAAATTGAAAATTTTTAAAAATGGTTTCAAAAAGTGTAATATTAAAGTAATATTAATTTCATCCAAGAATGATCGCATATCATGTTGATTCTGTTTAATTGTCATGAATGACATAAATTTGTCATCTACATTGGTAACCAGTATATAAATCAGAGATAAACGTCGTAATGTAACTAAACATCAGTAAGTAAAATATATTTGGATGACAAAATAAGAAAAATAAAGAAAGAATAATGAGTAAGATAAATAAAATGTAGAAAAAAAATGACATAACAATTTAAAGAATACAGAAATAAACAATACCCCCAATCCGGACCCTCATGGTATACACTAGAATCTGGATGGAAACGCAGAATATAGAATAATATATAAGGACAGTAGAGAGTGATACATTGCTAAAACAAGAGAAAAATAGTACTTGTTTAAGAATACACACATGAAACACCGATGGCTGTTGAAACAGTAACGGATTGCGATGTACAGCGATATTGGTGACAAATTCTAGAAGTTTACATGCGGACAATTATGGTGGCAGGTTAATGCCATTTTGCGTTTTAGCGCTTTAGCGTTTTCGCCTTACATATTCTATATGGCAAAAACGCGAAATTGCGAAGTCGAAAACGCGAAAACGCGAAACCGTTCTCGTTTTCGACTTCGCGATTTCGCGTTTTCGCCCTATAGAATATGAAAGGTGAAATTGCGAAAACGCGAAATGGACTTCACCGGCCACCATAGACAACTGTAGTTCTCCTCTGCACTTATGTAGAAAGGAACTAAACGGAATAAAATGAATTGAAACTTTAAATAACCAAATGTATCGCTCCTTTCCGTTTACTTCTTTAGAGTGATTTGTAAACAACATATGATTAAGTAATAGAAGAAAATAACCAATTGGATGATGCTGACGAATCGGGATTTAACGTCCGTTGACAAATATCATGTTCATATGTGAACGAGAACACGTTATATGTACCCTGTGCTGTATTATGAAGACACTTTCAGTCGGAATTGAGAACGTGCTACTTCGAACAGACACAAAAATTAAGGCTGATTGAAAACGTCAATAAAAAATTCATGCATATTCCAGAGTCCAATCCATATCGCGCTATATTGATGTGACACACCCTTTAATAAAATGCAAAGAAAGTGAAATTAAAAATGCTCTTTCTAGGATACTGTGGCACCGTATTGTCATTTTTGTTTACTCAGGAACAAGGGGAAAATATAAAGGTATCAAAATTATTGTCGTGGCTAAATAACTCTTAACTGACACAATTTCAATTGTCCGACCCATTAACAGACTTTATTCCCATAATTTTTACTAAAACGTGGTATTATTCACGTTATTTTACAATTATGAAATATTTACTAATGTTAATTTATTTTTTAGAACCACAGTCCTTTAAATGATATCTAAATTTGTTTGTTTCGCCTTTTATTAAAAAAATTGCTATGCGTATAAGCATAAATACTACATACTTGCGCGACGCCTTTTAGTTTTACTGAAAACTGCACAGACTTAGAAATGTTTTTACAAGTGCAAAATGTTCTATGATAGATATCATTTTGTCAGACACTTTTCTTTTTTTTATTTGGTTCTTATAACATGCCAAAATTCTGTATATTTAATAGAGTTTAACATTAAATTAAGAGTTTTACTCTTAACAGACGTATAACCAACCCGATTAACAGACCAATCGCCCATATAGCCGCATACTCAATATAGATTAACCGACCAATCTCTCGGTTAGCCGAGTGTCGGCCGTGGAATTAAGCATGTTAAAAGGAGGGATCACAAATAAGACTATTTAAAAGTAATTTGGACCTTTAAACAGATGTCAACACGATCATTTAATGCAAATAATATGATATGGTACATTAAAGGCCTGTTGATTATTTTTAGGCAGACCGGTAAATAATAATAAAAAATCTTTTACGACCATCTTCGCAATGAATGAAAGAAAAAAAACTAATTATATCGTTCTCGGAATTTATATCAATAAATTTTGTAAACAAATCAAATGATAAATTAAATCTATTGCGAATAAAACAATAATGTTTTTCTTTTCGAAACTATCAACGGAGGATCAAGGGGAGGCTGGGGGCCCGCGCCCCCCTTTCGAAAGAAAAAAATGGTTGATTTTATAGGGAATCATTGAAGCATGATTGGAGCGGCCCCCTTAGGTCAGTCAGCGCCCCCCTTTATGAAAAATTCTGGATCCGCCACTGACTATAATTGCATGCTATTAGTTTACAAACTAAATCGTGCAGTAAGAAAATGATACCGATTTTTCAAAATCTGTTACTATCGTTAAAATGAAATTTAATCAGATATATAAATACAAACACTACTGTTAATATTGACTATTATCTTGGAAAAATCCACACATTTAGCACGACATTTGCAATGTATTGTTTGTTTGTGCTATTTGGACTAGTTTTAGTTTATTGTCATGCTGGTATTGTAACATTTTGTTGTTGTTTATTTTTTCTATACATAATGAACACTATTTATTCAGAAAAATAGCGATTTGTATAAATCTTCCCCGATGATTGTTTTACAGAAAAATATAATATGTAACAGATGCCACACAATGAAATATATGGGAAGAGATTGGTTTAATTTGACAGTTGGGGAAAATATAATAGAAATATTAGGAATTGACAAGTATTTGACACGTGTTATTATTTATATCTAATTTGTAAAATGCACTAGACATATGTTGGGAAATAATGGCGATTCAGTGGACATAATTATGTTTGCATAACATAGAAATATACCAAGAGAGGATATAAAAATCATTAGACAGACCAATCCGAATACGATGAACTGGGATAAATCGAAGCATATATCAATTCATATCAATTTTATAGAAGAGGGAAGGAAGATAACAGAGGGGCAGTCAAACTCATAGATTGAAAATAAACTGACAACGCAATGGTTAAAAATAAAAAGACAAATAGACAAATAATAGTACAGAAGACAAAACATAGAAAACTAAAGACTAAGCAAAACGAACTCAACTAAAAATGGGGGTGATCTCAGGTGCTCCGGAAGGGTAAGCAGACCATGCTCCATATGTGGCACCCGTAGTGTTGCTTATGTTATTACAAATCCAGTGTATAAAGTCTTATTCAGTAGGTCACAATCGAGAAAGGGAAGGATATTGCAGTTACGACATCAGGAAAACAAGGTTGATAAGTCTCTCTTTTTCATCATTTTATTTATTAACTTATCTTATTTTAAATATGAATGCAGTTATCCGTACCGACGTGTTGGCAAAGGATGTTATCTTATACAAAAAGACAGTGTATCCGGTGATACTGCTTTTGTAAGTTATTAATAGAAATCGTCATATTGTACACACTCATCAAATTTAGTCAAAGGGTCACAAAAGTCACATCGAAAAGTTGATGAATATAGGTTGCTTGTAAGCGATATTCAGCATATCATAACTAGCTTTTAAGTGATTGTTGATCAAAAGCGCTTATTTTACTTACGTGTCGATAGCGAATATTTACCTTACAAAACGTCTGTATTTCATAAAAAGTCTTTCTTTAATACCGAGTCATATGAAAATTAATCTCCGTTTTAATGCATTTTTTTTTTATAAACTGGAAATATAAAAAAGACAACGGAATTGTCTGTGAGGAAACAGATTATTGTGTTCTAGAGTATATATTACCCTCACCATTGTTTTTAAATTAAAATAATTTATATTATATTGTATGTAAATGTACTCTTAAGCTTTTGGTGACTTTTTAATGTTTCAGGCAAAATGCCTACGACGAGGGGCATACTTGGCAAACTTTGAAACTTTAAATGAAGCTATGTTGATGAAATACGAACTCCTTAGAATGAAGACAGGTATTTTATCTTAAAAGACTATGAATCATTTTAGCACTTGTTTAAGATGATGAATGCATATCTTTCTAGACAAGCTGTGAAGTATATATGAATCTGTTAGTCAAAGGTTAACAACCTAAATTTGGTCCAATCCGAAAGAGCACACAAATAAGAAAGAAATACATAATTTACACAAAGTATCGTTTCTACGCAATACTATATAACGTTATAAAAAAAACTAAATATGTGTTAAAATGTTGTATTAAATGAAAACTCGAAAACTTGAGACTACTCTAGAACACTTGTTGAAAGTGTTTTGGAAGAAGATGAAAAAATTAAACTAAGCTGTATGTTTTGTATTACCAAATTTCTGGAACCCGTGTTTCTTAAATGCATATATAGGTATGTTCAATTGTTCAGCACAAGCAGGGATAAGTTGTGTTGTTATGTCAATTTCACTTTATTAATACTATATGCAGATGAGCAATAGGTGCTTGCAATTTCCGAATCTAAAATGGATGGTAACGGGGCAAGAGCATGTTATTGTAATGGCTATGGTTAAAGTAAATGATAACACAAATGTTTCTAAACTTAAAAAACAACTCGAATAAACTTGAAATTATTGTTGCTAGATATGTCGGTGGTATGTACAACGTTTAGTTTTTGTTTGTTTTATATGCTTGAATTTCTAATTACAAGAAAAGTTATTCGATAGTTCTTCATGAACTATAGTATAGAGTGAAAGCCAGAAATGGTATTTTCAACGTACACATACAGATACATATACAGACATATAGTTGAGAAACGAAATTGACACATTTTAAGAGAATGATGCATATATACTTCAGACATGAGCGATAAGTTCAAAACGAATATCACATATCATATACTTGTAATTCGGTTTTATTTCCACTTCAAAGATGTGACCTATTATGTCGGCGGACGTGACATCAATAGATACAAGACCGGTGGTGATTGGAGATGGATAAAAAAGGACGGAGAAATGGTCAGGATGACGTACTTTGCATTTGATAATGGAGAACCAAATTGAACATTTAATGGTGCACAAGATTGTATGTTCTTCTTTGCTTCTAGATGATATAGGTTCCATTCTGTCGGGTGCGAATACAAAGCAGTTTATATTTGCGAGAAAGAAATTATGATTTATTAAATTTTACAAATGTTTATTTTCATTTAAATGTATGCATTACAGTTCAGCACGGTTAAATCATCATTTAGTGGAAGGTAGAATTTTCCTAGTGATAGTCTTTGTTCTGTACTGAAGTTGAGCTGAGATCATTCTGTACAAAGGGATGGCAGTTCGCTGATTTATATCTGAATATAACTGAATTCGGATAGTAAATTAGATAAGTTGATGGAGAAGTATGTCTGTTGGTTAGGTGTTTTCATGGGATCGTCTGTTGGTTAGGTGTTTTCATGGGATCTATTCCCTGTTCTGCGGAATTTTCGGCCAATCTGTTTCTTTTGAAAACTTTTCAGTATGCTTGTCTTATTTCAGATTAAAATCATTTCTGTTACTTATTTTTTTTACAAATAGTAATGTTAATTGGTTGGTCTTGTTAAAAACAAGAGACAGATATTTCATGTCTTTTCTTATAAACATCATAAAATCATATAATCAATGCAATAACTTCCTAAAGGTTGATCAACCCGAAAATCATATAATCAATGCAATAACTTCCTAAAGGTTGATCAACCCGAAAATCATATAATCAATGCAATGACTTCCTAAAGGTTGATCAACCCGAAAATCATATAATCAATGCAATAACTTCCTAAAGGTTGATCAACCCGAAAATCATATAATCAATGCAATAACTTCCTAAAGGTTGATCAACCCGAAAATCATATAATCAATGCAATAACTTCCTAAAGGTTGATCAACCCGAAAATCATATAATCAATGCAATAACTTCCTAAAGGTTGATCAACCCGAAAATCATATAATCAATGCAATAACTTCCTAAAGGTTGATCAACCCGAAAATCATATAATCAATGCAATAACTTCCTAAAGGTTGATCAACCCGAAAAAAAAAAATAGCAAAAATATTTTAAGTAAAATGGAAAATACAAATATGTAGGAGTACAGATTTTTCGTTCATAAAAGTCCATTGAGGGGACCATTATTGTTTAGAAATGGCTTATTTTTAGGTAGGGATGGTTACATTTTCTTAGACTAGATAACCCATTGAACGTCTACATTCAAATTGGTCCTACTACTCAATCATTTTGTCTATATAAGATCAAAATGATACACCTGTTCGCAAGTAAGGTTAAGTCTGTACTGCATTGATATGGCTTCTAAATGATTAAGCTTAGATATTGTATCCAAAAGTTTAACATAAATATAAAACGGATTGTTAATTAGTATATTAAATATAAAAACAAAAATGTGATACAGCGTCATTGTTTCGGTCTATTAAAATTTATACAATTAGCACCGTTATGATTTGACTTGAATACAATATGTAAAATGTAAGGGAGTATTAGAGTTTGTCGGTCCTTAATCATGATACTGTGAATAAGTGGTGATCGTCTACTTTATATTCTAGTTGTGTATCGTTTATTGTTTTGTACGTACGTCAGGTTGTTGGTTGCTAGTTTGAATTGATTTATATTTTGTCATGTTGAGACCCTTTCATAGCTTGCTATTCGATTCGGGTAACGTTTAAAAAGAACACTTAAGCGTAGTCTATGATATTGCTATATTGTCACAATATTTTCGAAATGCACAAAATAGTCTTTTATATTCAACTTGGTTTTTGGCCAATGTCGAATCAAGTCCGAAACGTGTCGAACGTTTTTTTTTTTATATTTCTTTAGTTCATTATCGTTGTTTTGATTTCGATGCTGATGTGTGCCAAATTAATGTCATAATTTGCTTATCTTTTATTTGGGTCGTAATTTTTACTGTACAGTTCTGACTATATTGCTTGTTTGGTATTCTAATATGACGTCCTTAATACGCTTTGTAAACAAAACCGTGTTATAATAAGCACAAAATATGTTTGACACATGCGCACAAATTTGCTGTTTATATTAAAGTTATTTCCATCATTATCCTATAAAATATATACATTCAAGTAGCTTAAATAAACTTTTATAATATATGTTATATCGAACAACATATATTTACCCTGCTCGTATTTCTTAAACTTATATGAAATTTAATGTACAGACTCCTCTGGGAGGAAACGGGAACAGCTAAACATTTTTATGTATTTTCGTACGCTTCAACCTATAAAAATACTGTATTTGTCCTATTAGAATCGAAATAATTCCTTCATGTCATGCTCTATGCTCATTTTAACATGGATAGGCATTATATTTGACCACATTTTACATCTCGCTAACGCTCAGTGTAAAATATCGATAAATATAATGCCTACCCATGTTAAAATGAGCATTGAGCACATGAAGGAATTATTTCTTAAGTAAGCAAAGTGTGTGTTATCTTCATTTTGTTTGTTTCCACACTTTTCTTAAATTTAGTGCGATTGAAGTCCTTCGCTGGATTTATTTTCACTAGGAATCCTCAAACTCAAGTTCGAATGCCATTGATGTATGAAATAAGGTAACGTGTTCAAATATCACAAACGACAAACGACAAATCAAGGTGAAACACATGAACGAATGAAAATAAAATTCTTCAACCAATTTCTTCTACGCTTTTGCGTAGTTGAAATAACTGGTTGTAATGGAGAATTAAAACGGGTGTCACATAAGAAGGATGATCTTCTTATCTTCCAGAAGCATGTGATATCAACCCCATTTGTAAGGGTCATATATATATATATATATATATAAAAGAAGATGTGGTATGATTGCCAATGAGACAACCGTCCACAAGTGATGTTTGTTAGTCATAAGTTTCCGTGTAATAGAGTTTTTTGTCATTTGGTAACTTTTCGTTTCAAAGTGGATTTATAAATCATTTAGATCTTTAATTATGCTGATTTCGTCACCTTGTGACTATACCGTTTTGCATAGCAGTTAGATGTTGCATCAGTTATAATGAGAAAACTAGATTTGTTTATAGTTTGTTTTTATATGTTGTGCTTTATGTGGCTGTCTCTTCAACTCAGTGGTTGCCGTTTGTTACTATTTATGAAATTTAATTATCTTTTACGTTAAATGTTTAATCAAGCTGTTTTACAATCATATGGTCATTTTGGAATAGCGGATATATTCCTTATGTCGTAACTCAATTCCGTTCCCTTTTCACGAATGCAACCTTCCAAATTAGACTTATTACTGTGTTTAGTACTGATATGTGCCACACGACCGATGCCACATGTGAAGCAGGATATTCTTAACATTCCCAAGCACCCGAGATCAGCCTCAGTTTTTTGTGGGGTTTGTGCTGCTAAGTCTTGTATTTTGTATATGTTTTTTTGTGTACTATTGTTTGTCTTTTTGTCTTTTTCATTTTTAGCCATTGCGATATCTTTCGCCCCTTTTTTTTGGGAGCCTTTTCAATTTTGCTGAGCAGTATGGTTTTCTCATTGTTGAAGACCTGAAGGCAGGGGTCGAAATTAGACTGAAGGTGACATAGTTGCTGTCTATAACGTCATTTGGTCTACGGTCGAAAGTTCTACTATTGACATCTTCTTACTTTTGCATTTGAAATGAATTTGGCAGATTTTCCTTAAAAATTATTATTAACTAGAACACACCCGCGAAATCGCAGACATTCAGAGCGAAGTTAAAAGTATGTAAAGTGTTGTTGGAAGTTTTATACCTCCTCCTTCATTTCCAAAATTCCCAGTTTTTGGTTTTCTATCAATTTCAATATGAACATACATTTAGTATGTTATGAACATTTAAGTAAGGAGCCTGTAGTTCAGTGGTTGTCGTTTGTTTGTGTGTTACATATTTGTTTTTCGTTCCTTTTTTGTACATAAATAAGGCCGCTAGTTTTCTCGTTTGAATTTTTTTACATCGTCATTTCGGGGCCTTTTAAAGCTGAGTATGCGGTATGGGCTTTGCTCGTTGTTGAAGGCCGTACGGTGACCTATAGTCGTAAATTTCTGTGTCATTTTGGTCTCTTGTGGAGAGTTGTTTCAACATGGCAATCATACCACATCTTTTTTTTTGTAAAATATTTAATGAATGGAGAATTTCAGAAAAGGTATCAAAAGTTCACATGAATAATTTTATCGCTTATCTGTATATTACTATATAAATAAAGTGTATTTACTTTCAATTCTTAGTTTAGTAATCGATCCATGGTGGTCAATTGACATAGTATACAGACCCTCTCCATTTAATAAACTCTGAACAGAATTAAAATACACTTTATTCGTACTATTTGTTTGTTTAAAGTATACAGAAAAACGCAAACCGGAAGTATAATCTGACTTAAAATTTCGTCCAATGACGGGGCAATATCCGGATGCCTTTTTTCTCGTTTTTCTCCCAAAATAACTCAATCTGAATAATCATATGAATGGATGACAAATGCGACTATGCACTGTATATATAGGACACAGAGTCGTGTTGATTAATTTATTGTGGAAAGAAGAGAAGCGACACCAAAAATAAAGTCTTCTCGTTTAATTGTTGATTAATTTATTGTGGAAAGAAGAGAAGCAACACCAAAAATGAGGTCTTCTCGTTTAATATTATAGATGGGAAACTAATATTGATTTCATACAAAAACGAAAGAACGCTCAAAAAGCTTACATGTCCTGTTTTCTTTCCATTGTTTTCTCTAGAAACCTCGACAAGTCCACAGGGACACTGTATTTTCACAATTGTTTGAGTTGTAGTAGGATTTATAACAATGCCTTTATCTACGATGTATCTTTCTAACGACACAGTAGCATCCCCACACATAGGTCCATATCCTTCATTATTCATAAAAATAGGACCAATGTCAGCCGCGGGATGATCTGGTTGAACCAAAATTACACCAATCAAATCAAAGTGTCCTCGTGGTTCCCACATCAAGAGCTTTCGGAGGTGATCTTGTTCTTGTATCAGGTAGTCCATCTTTTTTTCGAAGTGTGTCTCCTGGTATTGTCGGAAATCCCTTTCTACTATTCTAATTGGCTGTCCACAGGTATGCATTTCAGTTATTACAAAAGTAGCCATGTCTCTGATCTTCAAACAAATTGATCAATATGTAAAGGATATTTAGATTTAGATTAGTCACAAGATAATGTAAGGATTATGCGGTGCCTACGTTTTAATTTCACAAGGACAGTCTTTTTGAAGATGTGTGTGATAAGAAGGACTACCATTATCACTGATATCAAATAAGTCCTTATTTCTAATATGTAAGGCTCTTTCATTAAATTTAAAACAACTTTATAGAAATAAGAATGTGGTATGGGTGCTTATGAGATAACTCTTCGTCCAAGTCACAATGTGTAAAGAATAAGCAGTTATATAGGTCATAGTACCGCCTTCAAATCGGAGTCTAGGGTCGCACTAAGCAGCAAGCTATTAAGGACCCCCAACATGATTAATGAAAAGCAATTTAAACAAATGGCTTAACATATTTGATATATCACACAGCAAAAATACAATATAACCTGGGCCGAAGTAGTGTCGAATAAAATAACGTACACAGGTAAATTTGAATTTTATTAAAATTCATAAAATATCGAATCATCCTCAATTTCATATATATAAGTAGATATGTTACATTGTGAAAATAAGACAATGAACTGAAAATGTGAACGATTTTTAAAATCTGTAATCTTACACTTCAAAATTCAGATCTTTAATTTGACACACTGTCCGCAAAGATTGTTGGAAACGAAGCATAATTTTTCATTTACTAGTTTGCTTATAACCAAAATCAAGCAGAGGTAAAACACAAGGGTTAGTGGAAAATACTCAGCAATTTTAAAAGCAGTAATTTGTGTCCGTCTTGTGTCGTTATAGTGACACGCTTTACATCTATATTTGTGTGTTTGGTAAGAAATTTTATACCGTCAAATAATTTAGATTATTCGTTTCCTTTTTTTAATGTATTTTGTGCTATCCTACACATAATGACACCCTGATTGTTTTTTTTTTAGTTTCTCGTCAATATTTAGTACCATAATTATCAGTAAATTACACTTCAAAAATTATTATTTAGAGTAGAATAAAAAATGATATAGGACATACATATAACATAAATCCAAATTTGCATACTGGATTGTCTGATTCTTTTTATATTGAACGTTTTTTTCTTTCAAACAATGAAAAATCAAAGCGAAAGTAGGCGAAAAACGCCTCAAAGATGATTCAATTGAAACTTTTTTTCTCTATTTATTCCCCTATTTTATTACGTGCTAATCACCCTTTATATTTATGAAAGTTATATGAATTTCATTTCTTCTGAATTTCATCACTTACCGGCTATGTGTTATTCTCAGTAACAGATGCGTTATACAGGTAATTTCTTGAAGGATAAAGTTTATTCGCCCCAAAATGGTTATTGAATAGGGTTAAAACAAATTTAACAAAAAGAGATGTTGGGTATGACATGTTTAATATGTAAATCAAACAGGAACCGAGTTTAAATAATCTAAAAATATCTAGAGGTCAACAACCTGCAGTATAAACTTTTCAGTCTCTAACAATAAAAAAATTAAACCATACCAAACAAGTTTAAAAGAGACTATGCAAAATCTTATCATTAACATAATATATTTCTAATTTTTTTTATCAATAATAACACCACAAAAAAACCCAACAAAAATCATATTTTAATCACATGTAATTGTTGAGTCTCTTTTTAGCGTTTGTACATCTTCTTTCTATTATTCGCCCTCTCCCCTCAGTCGTGGTCTAAAGACTATGAAACTTTTGCTTAGTTTACATGTACTAATTTGTAATTAAATCAGTTGATGGGATACCACAAGTGATATTTCAATGGTATTTGATATGTTATTGTATTAGCAGTGGCAAATCGCATTGCTATGAAGATTATCTAGTCACGCCCCCTCAGTCATGGTCTCTTGACTCTGAAACCTTTCGTTAACTAATATGTATAAGGTTGTTAATTAGTTAAGTTTCAGCGGAACCATATGTTGTAGGTCAATGATATCTGGTACGGTTATGTATTTACATTGTCACATTTCATTTCCAGGGAGATTATTTGGCTCGTCCTTTCAGTCATTGTCTTTTGACTTTGAATCATTTGCATGCAAAGTTGTATAGCTACTGTGATATGATCTTTTATGATAAACCACTAATATTAAGTCAGTAATAGATGGTATGTAGTTGTATAAGCATTTGCAAGTCTCATTTCTATGGAAATCATATGATCGTCTGCTTTCATCATGGTTCGTTGACTTAAACTTTTTGCATAAGTTTAAGTATTTTTATATAAGTTTAAAGGGAACTACTTATATATATATGAGTCAATGATAATTAGTATGCAGTTTTATACGCATTGGTCATTTCCATCAAAGAACCATCAGCCAAGGTTTATTCACTTTGAATCTTTTGTATAGTTTTCACATTTAAATCTTGTCATTTTGGTTTCGACATTTGCATTTTCCGTTAAAAATTACAAAAAAGGCATATTTTCAAAAGTTTTATCATGGTGTTGTCAGGACGGCTTTAATGTTCTTAAGTTTGGGTATGAAGGACGAAAGGAAGTAAATAGTTTTTAATTCTTTACAACATATATTGTACCTCCACGTGTATAGTGATTGTTTCAACTTCAATATATTATATTCAGATTTTTATTTCCTTGACCGCATGAAATGTTTGACTTGATAATAGAAATTCTCTATTTATCTTGTACTTTTAATGTTAATAGTGAACTTCACATCTTGAATGACACTTGTATTTTATTAAACTATAATTTAGTTATACATATTTGTAGCATGTTTGAAAATGCATGATGTTCAATATGATAATCTGTTTATAGAAATAGTTTTCAATGAAAGCTTCTACAAAGTAATTGAGATGACATAACATTGTCAAAATGAAGGTTAAGTAAGTAAGATTGGTGGAAATGCGCATCTGATAGCTTTCTCATTGTCGCCGATTTGACATGAATAAAAAGATTAAGTACTATAAAGAGACAACCATCTAAGCATATAAAATAAAGTGTTCTTCAAACACATAAAAGGTATCTATGATGTTACATACAAAAAACTTCCTTTTTATTTACTGTATAAGAATCAATAAAAATGATATACAACCACGCCTCTATTACAAGTCAATTGGTAGAAAGTAAAATTCCGTGTGAAATTTTACATTTAATAGTAAGACCATGAAAAATTTATGAAAGAATAGGAAAATTCAAAATAGAAAATTTAAACTAAGCATGTACTGCGAGTACTCTCAGATCTGTTCATTGTGTCTTATTGTGTCGGGATGTATAAGTACTCGGCCAAGTCTACTTGTATTTTTGTCCATCTGATGAGTTGAGCCTTTTTCAACTGATTTTTATAGTTCGTTCTTATGTTGTACTGTTATACCACTGTCCCAAGTAAGGGGGAGGGTTGGGACCCCGCTAACATGTTTAACCCCGCCACATTATTTATCTATGTGCCTGTCCCAAGTCAGGAGCCTGTAATTCAGTGGTTGTCGTTTGTTTATGTGTTACATATTTGTTTTTCGTTCATTTTTTTACATAATAAGGCCGTTAGTTTTCTCGTTTGAACTGTTTTACATTGTCTTATCGGGGCCTATCATAGCTGAAAATGCGGTATGGGCTTTGCTCATTGTTGAAGGCCGTACGGTGACCTATAGTTGTCAATGTCTGTGTCATTTTGGTCTTTTGTGGATTGTTGTCTCATTGGCAATCATACCACATCTTCTTTTTTATATGTAGTTTATGTTTTTGGTTAATGTTTCAATTAACGATGACAAGCTATTGTTTTGATAAGTATAACGGAGTAAGTTTTCATTTATTATTTAAGTTACTTCAAGTTCATACTTTGTTTTATCTTTCATTATTCCAACAGAAATATCAGTTCGTATCATTTGCAATTTGTTATGGTTACTTTTCTCTCATGTGGGATTCAAAAATGAAAACGTTAAAAACTTCATTCGTCTGAAGCGCTTTTCTGGATTAAGGAAGTACTTAGGTAATCTTAGGTGAAATTAAATAAATCAAGAATTTAAAATTGATACTATAACCTTGAAGATTATAAGTTAAAGATCCAATAAGCTAAAAATAACAATAGGTCATGGAGCTCCTTTTCGGGATATTTGATTTATAAAATATGACGGAAAAAAGGCTGACTCGGACTCTTACTTTATATTTGCATTGGTATTATTTGGGTCTCAAATCAAAAGAAAGAAAAGAAAGAATCTACTTACATTTTGTCAGATGGCCTTTTATGAGCTATTTAGTCTTATATTAAAAGATAAATAGGTAATATGGGGCAAAATATTTTAAGTTGTATCGTATGCATTTCAGTTGTTACAAAAGTAGCCATGTCTCTGTTATAAAAACAAATTGATTAAGACAATTGTAGACTTATAATTTTGAGAAAAATATCCAAATTCAGACACCGTTATTGATGTCTTAGGTTTAGAAAAAAAAAACATTCACGATTTGATCATGATATGTGATACCTTATCATTGGATAAACTCATCATAGATAGCAGGCTTAAATTTTGCACACAAGAATTCTTGTATAAAATAAACCTTAAATGACTCTTGAATGAAAAATCGTAAATTTCTGAATAAAGTTCAATGTTTTCTTCTTGCTCAATCTTTGTTTTTCTGTGTAGCGTTTGCTTTGGTTTGAGCTTTTGATTTTTCCTTTTGCTAAGGATTTTTTCATTTTGAATACTCCTTGGAGTTTGTTATTTTTGTTTTTAATATATAACTGGGAGATATGTAAAAATCATCATTTCCATGACATTGTGAAAAAGGGCAATAAACTAGAATCATCAACGACTTTTTAAAACTGTAGTTTTGCACTTTGAAATTCAGATCTATATATATGCTCACTGTCCACAAAGTTTGAAAAAAAGCATAATCTTTTATGTGTATGGTGCCATTTATGTCAGATGTACCTTAAGTCATTTCATTTTAAGCTGCTTGAGATTAAAATTTGGTCAAGATGAACAAAAGCTATAGATGAAATATAAATATTCATTGCGTCAACTTTTTTGAATTAAATAACAATAAGGAATTTGTATTTTTCTTATTATCAAATTCAAATTCAAAAAGAGGAAATATTCGGTTAGTGGAAAATACTCAGTAGTTTTGAAAGTAGTAATTTGTCTTCATAGGAACATGCTATACATTTGTATTTAATAGTATTAGTATTTTTTTTTTTACTTTTTTGTGTATTTTGTGCTATCATATATATATATATATTGACATACGTGCACACCGCTAAGTAAAAATTATCTTCAGTTTGTCGCCAATATTTAGTATTAAAATAATCATTGCAGATTATATAAAAATCAGTAAATTACACAAACGTAATGATTTTTTTGGAGTCAAATAATACATGTTTTGAGACATACATATATTGAAAAATTCAAAAGTCTAAGTAAGATTCATAATTGATTTAATAAGTATATATTTCTAGAACATTTTTGTTTTTTTTATGTTTTTATCCGGCAATCAACAATCAAAAAGCAAGTAGACAAACATCGAGTCAAATAAAGTTCAATCGAAACTATGTACTCTTTTTCTTTCATTTGTCTTTCTTATTTCTTATTTAGCACCTTAACAATGTTATATGAATTTTGTTTTAACTAAATGTCAACACTCAGCGGCTGTGTGTTATCCTTCATTCAGGTCAGGTTCTTGAAGCATACAGTTTATTCACATCAAGTTATAAGTAAATGGGATAAATATTCAGTTTAACAATTGATCAAATAAAGATATTGGGTATAATATGTTTATCAGACAGGAACCGAGTTTATACAATAAAAAATATCTAGAGATCAACATAAAGTTTACAACAATAGAAGTTGAATATCAACTGTTCATGCTCTAACAGTGAAAAGTTTGAAAATATATCACACAATTTTGAAAAAGATTTCTATAAAAAAAAAAAGTCACTCACACATAAGCTACGCAAAAACAAAAGATATATTATACACAAGATGAGCAGGGTGCTCAGTTTCTATGTATAGTGATTTCAAGACTGTGTTTGCATTTCCGTCGTTTTGTTTTTTATCATGGCGTTTTCGGTACTTGTTCGATATGATTTAAATTGATAATGGCGTCATCTGTCTCATTTATTGAAGATTACACAAAAATAAAAATTAACAAAAATACGGAAAGGAAAATTTCACTTATCAAATTGCAAAATCAAAAGCTAAAACACAATAAACGAATGGATATCAAATGATAAGTTAACAAAATACCGAACTCCGAGGAAAATTATAATCGGAAAATCAATAAGCAAATGGCAAAATCAAAGGATCAAACAACTGTCATATTCATGACTTGGTACAGGCATTTCGCTATGTATAGATAGCTAAACCTTTCACTTATAGGACAGTCGGAAAGATTCTGTTATATTGATAACATTCGATAAGCAAATGAAACTAGGTTACCGACTTGGGACAATAAAAAAAATAAGAAAATGTGTATCAGTTTTCAATTAATGAGACAATTTGCCAGCAGCGACAGCGTTACGTAGAAGTTACTAACCATAAGTTATCATGCAGCTATCAATTATAGCCCATACCGCATAGCAAGCTATCAAAGACCCCCACCCAAATTTATATATGGAAGGTATAAAATAGAAGTGTTGAAATTTGTATTCCTACAGTTATTTACCTCGGTCAGAGGACTTACAAAAGGTATATTAAATAACATATATTTATGATCACCTTTAAAGCCCAATTTTTCAGTATAAATATGGTTATTTCGGTTGAATTTATTGACCAGCTGATATTACCATTTGAAATACTAAAATACACAACCCAAATGGAAACAACTGAAAAAATCTCTTGATATCCAAAAGGACAAAAAAAAAGTAAATGTCTCGAAGTTTTTATTGGTTTATGGTTTAATGGTACCAATTGTGTCTTAATGTCATAACATCAAGATCTTTTACATATTGAATAATTTTTCTAGTAGAACTAAACTATAAGGACATGTCCTTATAATATGGACAATGATTCGCATTTAGTATAAAAATCCTATTGTATAATTGTGTATTTGGTTCCAAAAAATAGGTTTTCTTTGTGTTTTCTGATATTCTGTTAACGTCGTCGCAGTACTTCTACAGTGCCAAATCGTTTGGAAATAATTTGTTTCACATTTACTTTTATCCTTTGTATCTATAGTTGTAACATTTCATAATGAATTTTGATATTTTACTTCCTTTTTTCGTGTAAATTTATTATATCTGCAAAGAATACTGATTTCCATTTTAAATAAACGCGGTTGAAAAACTGTGCTACTACTAACATGTGACATTGTTTGTGTTTGGTTACTAACCTGACGCAGTAGAATAACAAATGTAATCAATTTTCATTATTTACTTCCATTTTTTTGTGAAATTATTATGTCTGCACAGAATACTGATTTCCATTTTAAATAACCGCGCTTGAAACACTGTTTTCACTGTCATGTGACATTGTTTGTATTTGGTTATTCAAGTGTGTCTACTACCATGTGATTTTGTTGTAGTGTTGTTACTACCATGTGACATTGTTTGTATTTGGTTACTAACCTGACGCAGTAGAATAACACAGTGAACACGAACGTTTTTCACAGAGATCATCGATCGGTAAGAATATATTTCATACCTTTTCTATTTCATTTATTGAGGATGTATGTTATAAACCTTATATAGTCTCATACTTTCTAATTTTACAATATTATCATTGTTTTTTGTATTCAACTTCTTTATTACTTCCTTCTTATCCTAAGATTCGTCAAATTTCCGCAGAAAGAGAAAGTGAATATATAAATACCGTCTTACTTTATGTCATATAACACCTCGAAGTTTTCATTCGTGATATAATAAAATAAAAAAATCATAAAAGAAATATAAGTGACAAAAACTACAAAAGAATTAACTGAGAATCATGAATTTACAAATACTGAGCAAGAAAAGAAAGGCTTTTTGTGTTATGATTATTTTAAATTATTTTCTTTAAAGTCATAAGAAACCTCAAATTAAAAAAAATTCATGCATATGTTTTTTATAACTAAATGGATAGTTTTCATTATACAACTTAGGGAACAGTCATTATTTATCAGCTGAGGGGGGTCGGTGCATTTTAGGGGGGGGGGGGGTCATTGCCAAAAATCTCATACCACTGGGGGGGGGGGTTACCATTAAAAAATATTTTAACTAGGGGGTCACACAATAAAGGTTTTTATGTCTGCCTAGTATATATATAAATTGTTGACAAAATTGAAATGAGAGTGCGATCTGTGAAATAATGTATGTTTATTAAATCTTTGATAGTGTAAACTGTAAAGCACCAGCAGGATATGCATAATTTCTCAAGGGCAGTGCATCTGATCACTCCTTATCACAGTTGTGTAAATTTACAATCAATAGATTAACAACTGTATGAAACAGAAATTTCTCCCTAGTTTTGACCACAGGAAATAGTGAGTTATAAACTTCAAGGTTTCTGGACATGCATAATTAACTTTCTATAGTCATGATAGTGTTTAAATCATTTTGATGTGATTCTTGAGATGAAATGGGTGTGTATATTTAATCATTTTGATGAAAGCAAGGATGCATGTTAGTTATTTGTCTGTCACGTGGTTACAAAAAATGGTATACTTATTTTATGAAATTATTACAAAGATATTGAATAAGAATAAAAGATGATCTCGATATTAGGTATTTCCCTTCTGTATTCTTTAATTTTTAAGGTAATATTTCTCTATTCTTTAGTATTATTTGCTCTTTTCTCCTTTTCTTTATATTTGAACACCAGTGTCCTCAGTCTGTTCTTTTTTTTAATCTTTTTTTTTTGGTCCATTTTTCTGTAAACTTTACTTCTTTACCCATTCTTCGATATTCTTTCCTATCCAAATTTCAGACCTTACTAAAAAAAATACTTGATGGGCACCATGGCATTCACACACACTAAACAAAACACTATTTGATTTTGAAAAAGAACAAATATATTCAGCTTGGGCTCCTAAACAAAAATGTGTACTTGTTCAGAGAAAATTGATAACACACTTAACTCTTGGAACATACATCTGTACAAAACAAAGAAAGGCCAGAAGTTCCTGGCTTGTTTGTATATTTCTTTATCTCAAATAAATCATGTACATATTTAATCAAGAAACGACAAGAACCATATAATCAGTGTAATTTTATTTGCACTTCCTAATTTGTACATTGGAAACTTGACACCCCCCCTTCATAACTAGATATTTTAAGGCACAAAGGCTAAAAAAATAAGATACAAGGGCCTGGGATTGGGATTAAAATAACAGTCAGTATTGAAAGTTTATCTACCGGTATACTGATAAAATTTGTAGAATTATAGGTTTGCAGCAAAATAAATTAATAAGTTCGAACATACAATTTTCTGTATATTTTTTTTCTATTTTTCTACATGCACTTGTCAAATATTCCTTTTTGAGAAACAAAAAACAAGAAGAAAAGCTGTTTGTTATATTCAGAGTTTCTCCAAGCCTGTTACTATGTAGCTGGTAAATCATTACCTTAACACAACTGGGGATTTATTAAGTTTTTTTTTTGGGGGTCAAACTTTTGAAATTATGTTCTTAGGGGGGGTCATAATGTAGTTTTATAAAATAATGAGGGGGGGGGGGTTCCCAACATAAAATTTTACATTAAAAATTTGAACCAACCTCCTCAGCTGATAAATAATGACCATTATATGTACAAATACTTTTTTCTGAGGAAGATTCTTTAATTTGTCCACATTTAGAAGAAGTTTACTTATTTTTAATTGCTTGCTTCCAGGAAACAATTCGCCGACATATTTTCCGTATGCATAGTGACCTGAGCGTAACCCTCCTCGTAAAAATCCGGTGATCGCAATACGCATGGATCTGTCATTAAAATAAACAATTATCTGATTGTACATGTAAAACACGTGCTCAATACCCATGCTTTTTGTTATTTGTTTACTATAAGGTGACAATCGGTAAACTTCGGCTTTAAAACACGGCTTTTAATGAGCAGCCATATCTGTTAAATCATAACAGACAGAGAGAAAAAAAATGACGATTATACGATATATATTTGCGTAAAAAATGACAAAATCGTGCACAGAGTTCTAAGTTTATGATATATACATGCACTGGTTCAAGAATTGGATAAACATTATTTTTCACCACTCTCTGGTTTTATATGACTTTAAAAGAAAACAGTGTTTAAAATAATATAGGTGATAGAACATTACATATGCTTGCATGAATCACGTTTTATTTTTAAAATGTATATACAAAAGAGGATCTGAAATTTAATGTCCAATTTTTAACGGTTTCAAATTCCGTTTATTTCTAAAGAAGAAAGACTTCATTTCAATAAACGAAGTACAGTAAATGTGTACGTCACAATACATCTAAGTGCAATAAATGCATACAATTTTCAATCAATTTAGAGACAAATATTAAACATTGTTAAATTATGTTGTTCCTTTTTTTATGACCAGATTTATTTAGATATGGCTTCTTCAGTTCCATGTGGACCCTGTAGTCATGACAGCATAAACAAGAACGCAGAGAAATGGTGTACCGATTGCAACGAAGGGTTTTGTAATGTATGTGAAAAAGCACATAAATCAATGAAAATATCGAGAGACCATAATATGATCCAAATCGGAGATTACCGTAAAGTTGAAAATGTTAAGGTTTGCTTAGAGTGCATGGAGCACGGGTCCAAATTTGAGCTATATTGCAAGTTGCATGAAATGCCTATTTGTTTGGCATGCTTTCCAGCAAAGCACAAAAGTTGTTCGGATGCCATTATTCCTCTAGCTGAAGCTGCAAAAAATGCAAAATCATCGACTTCTCTTGCAGACTTAGAACATTCTATTAACAACACAATAGGTAACATACGAGAATGTGTTAAGGACCGCGAAGCAGCTACAGAAAATATGGAAACGCAAGAAATAAGAATTAGGAAACTTATCTCCGTAACGCGACAAAATATAAATAACCGTTTAGATGATCTGGAGAGAAAATTATTAAATGATTTGTCAACTACATATTCATATTGTACGTCAAAATATCTGAAGTTAACGAACAAGCTTAATACAATTGAAACAGTTATAAAACGCGTCAAGGAAGAAACATCTCAAATTAAGCGGTTTGCTCCCGACCTACATGTGTTCCTTAACACGCATCAGATGAACATAGAGATACAGAACGAAGTAAAAGCCATAAAAGAAGCTATGAGTTCCGTTGATAATTACAACATAGAAATTGAAATACACCAGGGAATTACTTCTCTATTAAAAGATGTCGACTGCTTTGCTAAGATAAAAGTGGACAACCGTACCATCAGCTTTCCATTTAAAGATGCAAAGATTGATCAAGCTCAATTACCAGCACAAATTAGAAGATCCGTTCATAATACAAGGCTGGAGTTGAGAAAGCAGATCACGATTAAGCAAAACGGAAAAAGCATGTACATTTCAGGGTGTACTATTTTGTCAAATGGTAACTTATTGATTGCAGATTGTGATGGACATAATCTATTATTAGAGTATAACGATGATGGAAAATTTATCCGTGAAATAGTTGTCTCTGAAACGCCTTATGCTATAGCATTAATAGATACCGATCGCATCGCGGTTTCTTATGCTGCTCAAAAGTTCATAGAAATAATAGATTTGAATAAGACAATCGTCATCAAAAGACTGAAATTAAAAAACAGTTGTTCGGGAATATCATACAGTGATGGAAAGATTTATGTTGTAGTAAGTGGTGAAGAAATAGTGGTATTGGATATGGAAGGAACCATAGTAAATACAATTAAGTGTGACAGCACAGATGTTTATAATATCACAACTAGCAAAAATAGAATCTACTATACACAAATCAATCGGAAGACTCTTAACTGTTGCAGTTCATCTGGAGAAAAAATATGGAGTTTCAAGGATAAGTCACGTTTAATCCCTGTAGGAATTGCCGTTGGTCCTGACCACAATGTGTTTGTTCTAGATGGAAACTCTAATATCCTGTTGATGCTACAAGACGGTGGAAAAGTTAGCAAAACATTACTAACTGAAGCAGATGGACTACAGTCTCCAACACGCGTATTCTTCAACAACGAAAAGAGCCTCTTGCTAGTCTGCAACAAACAAAACAGTGTTTTTCTTTTCAGTGTTATTTAGTTGCAATCCATTTTTTTAAGGCTGACTATACAAAGGGAATACAAACGTGAACGTGTTAAGGTAGCACAATACAAAGATTTTTCATCCCCAATCAGACATCTTTAAACTGATGTAATTCAACTCATCCTTCTTTAAATTTTATAAATGAGGTACCAAAAGAAAGAAGAATGATTGATCTTTCAAATTGTGATAATTTCATTATGACATAATTATTACATAATTAATTGTCATGTAATTAGTTGCTATATTGTGATGTCCATACTTGAATGAATTTAGCGTCTTTGTTCTTCATAGCATCCCAAAATATTTTATAGATTCTTGCACAACACAGTTTGACCTCCAAAACTGTGTCTCAGATTTTTCCTATTGTATTTCATTCTCTCATAAATCGTCAATGAAGTTTGCAACATCAATTCATAAGAGATCACTAAATTCAATTGGGTATAACATTTGTTCTATTGATGTTTTTGGAAATCTGAGACACAGTTTTGGAGGTCAAGCTGTGTTGTACAAGAATCTATAAAATATTTTGGGATGCTATGAAGAACAAAGACGCTAAATTCATTCAAGTGTGGACATCACAATATAGCAACTAATTAGATAACAATTAATTATGTAATAATTATGTCATAATGAAATTATCGCAGTTTGAAAGATTAATCTTTCTTCTTTCTTTTGGTACCTCATTTATAAAATATAAAGAAGGATGAAATGAATTACATCAGTTTAAAGATATCTGATTGGGAGTGAAAAAATCTTTGTATTGTGCTACCTTAAATATTAGATTGGTGGTTTTAACGACTTTCTCTATTATATGTCATGAACATATACAACAGTTAACTATGCCATAAAATTACTAATGTCTTTTAACTTTCTAACTGTCTTTGGGCTTGCATTAATTGTGGCGGGGGAAATATACATAAAATAAAATGTGGAGAAAACGTTAATGAGGCAAAACCCAATTAATTAAATAATAAAAATAAAATTTTTGAGTAACATTCAATTTTTTCTACCTCAGGAATAGATAACCTTAGATGTATTTTGCAAAACATTTTGAACTTTTGGTCCTCAAAGCTCTTCAACATCGTAATCTATTTTGGTTTTTTAACTTCTTTGGATTCGAGCGTCACTGATTAGTCTTATGAGTTTTGAAGACGAAACGCGCGTATGGCGTTTATACAAAATTTAATCCTGGTATCTTTGATGAGTTTATCTATAAATTTTGTTCTTTCTTGAATGACGTAAAGTACCATATAATTATTTACATTCCGTCCTTTCTTTACACATATAAAGGTTTTATTCCTAAGAGTCTAAAAATGTAATAAACTTTTTCCTTCGGATTTACAATTAGCTTTAAAATATGTCCACATAATGTTAGAAGTATCTAACAATTCTATACCTTAATTTCAACATAGTCAGTATCAATAAGATACTCAAACAAAAAATGAGCATTTACTACAACAAACTTGACTGTTTTTTTTTTTTATATGTGTGTATATATTGATAAAATCTATAGTCTCATATAATAAACCATAAAAAATAGCTTTGTCTAAAGTAAATACAATATGTATTTCCTAAATTTTCATTATCAACGACTTCAGTTTTGTTTTATCAATGGTGTCAATGCCTTTCAAGGAGGTGCGAAAGATACCAAAGGGACATTTAAACTCATAGATCGAAAATAAACTGACAAAGTCATGACTAAAAAAGAAAAAAAGACAAACAGACAAATAATAGTACACAATACACAACTTAGAAAATAAATGATCTCAGGTGCTCCGGTAGGGTAAGCAGATCCTGCTCCACATGTGGCACGTGTCGCGCTACTTAGGTAGCACTCAAAAGTTTGGTGTGTAATTTCGCATTTTGGCCCCTGTGGATTTTTCAAATATGAGAGCTAGTGTGCAATAAAACACATTGTTGTATAGCTGAAGATGAAAATAGCCTTCATAATGGGATCATAGGAACATCAAGAGTATGTTATGTATGTAATATGTTTTTTTTCTGTATGACAGCCATATTCATATCCATACCAATCATTGGTTCGGCAATTATTGTAATGTTTTTTTCCAACTTTTTGACGCACGAAATTTGTGATAAAAATTTACGAAAAAAAAGGCGAAAGACACCAATTTTTTATTTGATCAATTGGTAGATTAATGTCAACAGTTTCAGAAAAGGTACCACTCGAACCCATTGAAATTCTTGTTTGATTTGTGACATTTCCCCACCCCCCTTTTGCAATATTGTATGGTAAAAAATGCAGAATGTTGCCATGGTTACACTAAAAAGGAATTATATGACACAAACAGTGGGATTAACGTATAAGAAAGCAAGGAAAAGAAGATGATTAAACATTTTGTGGTGCAATTTTGATTTCATTTTATATCTCTGGAGTGCTACCTTATGTTATTACAAATCCGGTAAATAAATTAATTCGATATTCACATTTCGTGAAAAGAGAAGGGGATTGTGATTGTGATTGTAAAATTTTTGAAGGGATGCTTTCACCATTTGGAAACCTTGGGTTTATAGCTTCCTTGTGAGCGGCAACCCTCTATCAAGCAAATTATGAAAGGAAATACCAGCCCGGGAATATCGTATCAATTGGGATATATATACTCCGTATGCAAGCGCTACTGGAATGTTGCAACATAAACATGGAAAGTTCAAAATTGGGAAGCTGAAATCATCTCTTTCGTTGTAAAGTTTTGTTTTCAACCGACCCCATTGTCAATTTCTAGATGTAGGTCAAGATATGAGACTTTACTATATCTGTAGTATCCTTTATCTCTAGTTCTATGGGATAGATTCGTTCAACATAGTCACCAAATTGTGAATTACTGTACTAGTATTTAATGACAGAACATCATCTTTATAGCGGTAAGTAAAGTTAAAGCTAACTTCTTCCTAAGACGTTCCTGTATGAAGTCAGCCTCATAATAATAAAGAAACAAGTCGGCAAGAAGAGGGGCACAATTGGTTCAATACAGTTTGGGCATTTTGTTATATTTTATTGAAGTCCGAATTTTCCATAGAGTCTATTTAGAATATATGATAATAGTGTTTAGAAAATAATCATATTTAAGTATCCCTGTGTTTTTACATAACAGCATGTCCTTTTCAACAATAGGATTATTTATTCCCATGTTTTATTTGATAAGTATTTTTAGCCTGTTTCTAATTAACCGTGATGTACTACAATTAAAAAAATAAGTGTTGCAGGGTTTCTATGATGTTGTCATTTTGACACAACTGTGGCATTTTTCATTTGATGTCTTTAAATTTTTTTGAATATTTCTTCGGTATATAAATTGTGTATGAATCTCTATTGCAATTCTTTTAATTATTTTTAATTTTTTCATCTGTTTTATCCCGATAACATATTTTCCCAAAATAAACTGTATCCAAATATTTCTTCTCACTTAATTTGACATTTTGGAGATACATTTAATTTGATAATGTACGAATATATTTGAGTTTTTACCTTTATTAGTGGTTTTAACGTTTAGTTGTTTAAGTTCAATAACTCAAGGTCATTTGATTTTTGATTTCATTTCATTATGCAAGTTCCGTCCTTTGGTATGCTAGTAGAGTGTACAGTTGTCTCATTTCCTACCACACAACAAATGCTTATATATATAAAATATCTGCAAATTATAAATAAATCCCTAAGTAAAGAAAATCATTCTGGTATAACTTCATAACATGTAAGTTTTACGAGAATCCGTAAGTTTGATTGACTTACAATAAAAAGTAAATTCACAAAAATAATGCACTCCGAGGAAAATTTAAATCGGAAAGTCCCTTATCTAATGGCAAAATTGAATGACAAACACATCAAACGAATGGACAACAACTGTTATATTCCTGACTTGGTACAGGCATTTTCAAATGTAGAAAATAGTGGATTGAACCTGGTTTTATATCGCTAAACCTCTCACTTGTATGACAGTCGCATAAAATTCCTTTATATTTACAACGATGCGTGAACAAATCAGACATACTTGGTAAAATTGTCAAAATAGGGGTACATCAGTCATCACTGTGTCACAATCTCAATTAGAACAAAAACAAACAAATGTTTAACAAAGAAGCACAAAAAGCATCTATCAAATTTAGCAACCACATTCATTCATTACTTACTTATTTATGTATTTTAAATCAACCCATAAAGGATTGAAATATTTGGAGTCCTGTGACTGCATTCACATCGAATCTAGTGTAGAGTTGCGTGTTTGACGTCACATAGGAAGAAATATAAAAAAAAATTCTCGTTCAAAGTATTTTCAAAATTACATTTCCCATGGTTAAAAGTTGTATACAAGGTTGAAAAATCAAAAGTTTTGAAATATTCGGGCGTCATTCAAAAATTAACCTACATATTAAAAATGAATGTTACATTCGAAATGACACGTGCTGCCGTTTGTCATACAAAATGAGTTTCAGTCAACCATTTTACACCCAAATAAAATAGCAAAAAGAAGCATTCATTTCTTAAATGATGAACGACATTTAATTTTGATATTCTATGCTTTGAACAGGTACATGAAACCTTTCCCTTTTTGATTCATCTAGCACAAATGACCAAATTAACGTTTCCTATTACTTGGCATCTGTTGTTCAGCCGACGGCGTCATCGTCTTTCGTTGATTCTTACAAAAATCTCCTTCTCTAAAATATCCTGTGGTGTTTGCCGTTAATGAAATATGTTTGTAGTTGTTCCGCGGTTTGCCAGTTGTGTCGACTTTTACATTATTTGTTTGTCCGTTTCTCAGTGATGAATGTTCTTGCATGTGTTTGTGCTGTCTGTATGTCACGTGGTGTTGTCATTTTAGCTAAATGTGTTTAGCATTGTCATAAAACGGGAGGTTTGGATTGTCATTAAACCAGGTTAAGCCCACCTAATAAAAAAAATGTCCTATACTAAGTCAGAATATGACAGTTGCTATCAAGTAGTTCGTTTCTATGTATATTAGGTTTTTTTTTTTGTTCACTTCAGTGTTCATGTTGTCCGTTTGTTTTCCTCTTAAAGTTGATTTGTTTCCCTCGGTTTTGCATTGTAGATTTGCTTCCTATCAATTTTTTTTTACGAATAACTTTATCTTTTAAAATATAATCAAGTAATAATGATAATAGCGATTATAAATTTTAGAAACATTCAAACCGTGTCCTCGAGCTTATGTCCACATAGACAAAAGTTATGAATAACGCATGTAATATGCAAATGTATTTTGCAATTTTCTACACATCGAACATAGTGTGTTAAATTTAACACCTTAGTAATCCTCGTTCAATAGCAAAGCAACAACTATTGCTAATAACAACTTGGATTATAACATTAAAAATCCTCTTCCTTAGACATCATCGTCTTCGATTGAAAATGAAGATGCTTCGGTGTAGTATTCATTTCCTGACACCTCTACAACAACAGCATCATATTCTCCGCATTTCATTTCTTATACAGGTGTAGCTCTGTATCTATCTCCTGTTCTAATTTCAAAAACCCTTATTTGATCTATCTTGAGCCGTTCTCTACCGAACTGTTGAGCAATCCTAGCAGACGATCCTGACCCACATGGTGCACAACCCACCTATATAAATCAAATAACTCTATGACGTACCATTATATTAGCTATGATTGATTAAATAATAGTTATGCTTGAATTAAATTTTGTTTTTTTTGTAAATGATTCATTTAACAATGAGCTTAATTATCAGTAAGTACGGAGTTAAGTCTTGATTTAAATATATAAGTTACTTGAAGTTCATACGTTGTTTTACCTGTCATTATTTCAATAGCAATATCAGTCTGAACCATTAGGACTTTGTTACGGTTACGTTCTTTTCCTGTGGCATAAAAAATCAAAACAACTAGTTACCAATTGGCATGCGTCCGAGGCGTTTTTTTGGATTTAACTTTATCAGGAACGCTCAAAGCCGAAAGATAAGAATTTATAACCTAAACAATCGAAGAGCTATATGACCAGAAAAGATCTAAAAAAATAAAAAGCTTGTTTACTCGAATATAAGTATGTTTTCCATTTCAATTCTCAATTTTATGTATCTAGAAGAAGTCATTTACCACATAACTCAGACGTATACAGTGTTGAAAAGAAATTCCATATTTGTACCAGGGAAACAATCAATTAAGTGTAAGTTAACACTAGATACAGCGTTTTAGCGTTTTCGCCTTACATATTCTATATGGCAAAAACGCGAAATTGCGAAGTCGAAAACGCGAAAACGCGAAACCGTTCTCGTTTTCGACTTCGCGATTTCGCGTTTTCGCCCTATAGAATATGAAAGGTGAAATTGCGAAAACGCGAAATGGACTTCACCGGCCACCATAGACAACTGTAGGTCTCCTCTGCACTTATGTAGAAAGGAACTAAACGGAATAAAATGAATTGAAACTTTAAATAACCAAATGTATCGCTCCTTTCCGTTTACTTCTTTAGAGTGATTTGTAAACAACATATGATTAAGTAATAGAAGAAAATAACCAATTGGATGATGCTGACGAATTAGGATTTAACGTCCAGTGACAAATATCATGTTCATGGGTGAACGAGAACACGTTATATGTACCCTGTGCTGTATTATAAAGACACTTTCAGTCGGAATTGAGAACGTGGTACTTCGAACAGACACAAAAATTAAGGCTGATTGAAAACGTCAATAAAAAATTTATGCATATTCCAGATATAAAATGCAAAGACAGTCAAAATAAAAATGCTCTTTCTAGGATACTGTGGCACCTTTTGTCATTTTTGTTTACTCAGGAACAAGGGGAAAATATAAAGGTATCAAATGTATTGTCGTGGCTAAATAACTCTTAACTGACACAATTTCAATTGTCCGACCCATTAACAGACTTTATTCCCATAATTTTTACTAAAACGTGGTATTATTCACGTTATTTTACAATTATGAAATATTTACTAATGTCAATTTATTTTTTAGAACCACAGTACTATTGTTTGTCCTTTAAATGATATCTAAATTTGTTTGTTTCGCCTTTTATTAAAAAAATTTGCTATGCGTATAAGCATAAATACTATTTACTTGCGCGACGCCTTTTAGTTTTACTCAAAACTGCACAGACTAAGAAATGTTTTTACAAGTGCAAAAAGTTCTATGATAGATATCATTTTGTTAGACACTTTTCTTTTTTTGATTTGGTTCTTATAACATGCCAAAAATCTGTATATTTAATAGAGTTTAACATTAAATTAAGCGTTTTACTCTTAACAGACGTATAACCAACCCGGTTAGCCGAGTGTCGGCCGTGGAATTAAGCATGTTAAAAGGAGGGATCACAAATAAGACTATTTAAAAGTAATTTGGACCTTTAAACAGATGTCAACACGATCAATTAATGCTAATAATATGATATGGTACATTAAAGGCCTGTTGATTATTTTCAGGCAGACCGGTAAATAATAATAAAAAATCTTTTACGACCATCTTCGCAATGAATGAAAGAAAAAAAACTAATTATATTGTTCTCGGAATTTATATCATAAATTTTGTAAACAAATCAAATGATAAATGAAATCTATTGCGAATAAAACAATAATGTTTTTCTTTCCGAAACTATCAACGGAGGATCAAGGGGAGGCTGGGGCCCGCGCCCCCCTTTCGAAAGAAAAAAAAATGATTGATTATATAGGGAATCATTGAAGCATGACTGGAGCGGCCCCCTTAGGTCAGTCAGTGCCCCCCTTTATGAAAAATTCTGGATCCGCCACTGACTATTATTGCATGCTATTAGTTTACAAACTAAATCCTGCAGTAAGAAAATGATACCGATTTTTCAAAATCTGTTACTATCGTTAAAATGAAATTTAATCAGATATATAAATACAAAAACTACTGTTAATATTGACTATTATCTTGGAAAAATCCACACATTTAGCACGACATTTGCAATGTATTGTTTGTTTGTGCTATTTGGACTAGTTTTAGTTTATTGTCATGCTGGTATTGTAACATTTTGTTGTTGTTTATTTTTTCTATACATAATGAACACTATTTATTCAGAAAAATAGCGATTTGTATAAATATTCCCCGATGATTGTTTTACAGAAAAATATAATATGTAACAGATGCCACACAATGAAATATATGGGAAGAGATTGGTTTAATTTGACAGTTGGGGAAAATATAATAGAAATATTAGGAATTGACAAATATTTGACACGTGTTTTTATTTATATCCAATTTGTAAAATGCACTAGACATATGTTGGGAAATAATGGCGATTCCGTGGACAAAGTTTTGTTTGAATAACATAGAAATATACCAAGAGAGGATATAAAAATCATTAGACAGACCACCCCGAATACGATGAACTGGGATAAATCGAAGCATGTATCAATTCATATCAATTTTATAGAAGAGGGAAGGAAGATACCAGGGGGGCAGTCAAACTCATCGATTGAAAATAAACTGACAACGCAATGGTTAAAAATAAAAAGACAAATAGACAAATAATAGTACAGAAGACAAAACATAGAAAACTTAAGAACAAGCAAAACGAACCCCACTAAAAATGGGGGTTATCTCAGGTGGACCATGCTCCATATGTGGCACCCGTAGTGTTGCTTATGTTATTACAAATCCAGTTAAAAGTCTAATTCAGTAGGTCACAATCGTGAAAGGGAAAGGTATTGTAGTTACGACATAAGGAAAACTAGGTTGATAAGTCTCTCTTCTTCCCCCTTTTTTATTAACTTATCTTATTTATACAGATGAATGCAGTTATCCATACCGACGAGTTGGAAAAGGATGTTATCTTATACAAAAAGATAATGTGTCTGGTGATACTGCTTTTGAAAGTTATTAATAGAAATCGTCATATTGTACACACTCATCAAATTTAGTCAAGGGACACAAAAGTCACATCGAAAAGTTGATGAATATAGGCTGCTTGTAAGCGATATTCAGCATATCATAACTAGCTTTTAAGTGATTGTTGATCACAAGCGCTTATTTTACTTACGTGGCAATAGCGAGTATTTACCTTACAAAACGTCTGTATTTCATAAAAAGTCTTTCTTTAATACCGAGTCATATGAAAATTAATCTCCGTTTTAATGCTAATTTTTTTTATAAACTGGAAATAAAGAAAAAGACAACGGAATTGTCTGTGAGGAAACAGATAATGGTGTTCTAGAGTCTATATTACCCTCACCATTGTTTTTAAATTAAAATAATTGATATCATATTGTATGTACTCTTAAGCTTTTGGTGACTTTTTAATGTTTCAGGCAAAATGACTACGACGAGGTCCATACTCGGCAAACTTTGAAACTTTAAATGAAGCTATGTTGATGAAATACGAACTCCTTAGAATGAAGACAGGTATTTTATCTTAAAAGACTATGAATCATTTTAGCACTTGTTTAAGATGATGAATGCATATCTTTCTAGACAAGCTGTGAAGTATATATGAATCTGTTAGTCAAAGGTTAACAACCTAAATTTGGTCCAATCCGAAAGAGCACACAAATAAGAAAGAAATACATAATTTACACAAAGTATCGTTTCTACGCAATACTATATAACGTTATAAAAAAAACTAAATATGTGTTAAAATGTTGTATTAAATGAAAACTCGAAAACTTGAGACTACTCTAGGACACTTGTTGAAAGTGTTTTGGAAGAAGATGAAAAAATGAAACTTAGCTGTATGTTTTGTATTACCAAATTTCTGGAACCCGTGTTTCTTAAATGCATTTATAGGTATGTTCAATTGTTCAGCACAAGCAGGGATAAGTTGTGTTGTTATGTCAATTTCACTTTATTAATACTATATGCAGATGAGCAATAGGTGCTTGCAATTTCCGAATCTAAAATGGATGGTAACGGGGCAAGAGCATGTTACTAATGATTATGGTTAAAGTAAATGATAACACAAATGTTTCTAAACTTAAAAAAACAACTCGAATTAAACTTGAAATTATTGTTGCTAGATATGTCGGTGGTATGTACAACGTTTAGTTTTTGTTTGTTTTATATGCTTGAATTTATAATTACAAGAAAGGTTATTCGACAGTTCTTCATGAACTATAGTAGAGAGTGAAAGCCAGAAATGGTATTATCAACGTACACATACAGATACAGATACAGACATATAGTTGAGAAGCGAAATTGACACATTTTAAGAGAATGATGCATATATACTTCAGACATTAGCGATAAGTTCAAAACGAATATCACATATCATATAGTTGTAATTAAGTTTTATTTCCACTTCATAGATGTGACCTATTATGTCGGCGGACGTGACAGCAATAGATACAAGACCGGTGGTGATTGGAGATGGATCAAGAAAGACGGAGAAATGGTCAGGATGACGTACTTTGCATTTAATAATGGAGAACCAAATGGAACATTTAATGGTGCACAAGATTGTATGTTCTTCTTTGCTTCTAGAAGATATAGGTTCCATTCTGTCGGGTGCGAATATAAAGCTGGTTATATTTGCGAGAAATAAATTATGATTTATTAAATTTTACAAATGTTTATTTTCATTTAAATGTATGCATTACAGTTCAGCACGGTTAAATTATCATTTAGCGGAAGGTAGAATTTTCCTAGTGATAGTCTTTGTTCTGTACTGAAGTTGAGCTGAGATCATTCTGTACAAAGGGATGGCAGTTCGCTGATTTATATCTGAATATAGCTGAATTCGGATAGTAAATTAGATAAGTTGATGGAGAAGTATGTCTGTTGGTTAGGTGTTTTCATGGGATTGTCTGTTGGTTAGGTGTTTTCATGGGATCTATTCCCTGTTCTGCGGAATTTTCGGCCAATCTGTTTCTTTTGAAAACTTTTCAGTATGCTTGTCTTATTTCAGATTAAAATCATTTCTGTAACTTATTTTTTTTTACAAATAGTAATGTTAATTGGTTGGTCTTGTTAAAAACAAGAGACAGATATTTCATGTCTTTTCTTATAAACATCATAAAATCATATAATCAATGCAATAACTTCTCAAAGGTTGATCAACCCGAAAAAAAAGTAAAATAGTAAACATATTTTGAGTAAAATGGAAAGATTTTTCGTTCATAAAAGTCCGTTGAGGGGACCATTATTGTTTAGAAATGGCTTATTTTTAGTTAGAGATGATTGCATTTTCTCAGACAAGATAACCCATTGAACGTCTACGTTTCATCCGGATCTGTCTGCGGATTTCAACATCCCGCACAGCTAAACGGACGAGACATCATTGTTGGTCCTACTTCTCAACCATTTTGTCTATATAAGATTAAAATGATACACGTGTTCGCAACTAAGGTTAAGTCTGTATTGCATTGATATGGCTTCTGAATGATTAAGCTTAGATATTGTATTCAGAAGTTTAACATAAATAAAAAAGGATTTTTAATTAGAATATTAAATTTAAAATCAAAAAAGTGATACAGCGTCATTGTTTCGGTCTATTAAAAATTTTACAATTAGCGCCGTTATAATTTGACTTGAATACAATATGTAAAGTGTAAGGGAGTGTTAGAGTTTGTCGGTCCTAAATCATGTTTCTGTGAATCAGTGGTGGTCGTCTACTTTATATTTTAGTTGTGTATCGTTTATTATTTTGTACGTACGTCAGGTTGTTGGTTGCTAGTTTGAATTGATTTATATTTTGTCATGTTGAGAGCTTGCTATTCGATTTGGGTAACGTTTAAAAAAAAACACTTGACAGTGGTCTATAATATTGCTATATTGTCACAATATTTTTGAAATGGACCAAATAGTCTTTTATACTCAACTTGCTTTTTGGCCAATGTCGAATCAAGTCCGAAAACGTGTCGAACTATTTTTTTACTAATTTAGTTAATTATCGTTGTTTTCGATGCTGATGTGTGCCCAATTAATGTCATAATTTTCTTATCTTTTATTTGGGTCGTACTTCTGACTATATTGCTTGTTTGGTAGTAAGCCAAGTGTGTGTTATCATCATTTTGTTAGTTTCCACACTTTTCTTAAATTTAGTGCGATTGAAGTCCTTCGCTGGATTTACTTTCACTAGGAATGCTCAAACTCAAGTTTGAATGCCATTGATGTATGAAATTAGGCAACGTTCGTGTTCAAATATAACAAAAAACGACACACGACAAATCTAGGTTAAACACATGAACGAATAGATATAAAATGCTTTCAACCAATTGCTTCTACGCTTTTGCGTAGTTGAAATAACTGATTGTATGGAAGAATTAAAACGGGTGTAAGCTTAGAAGGATGATCGTCTCATCCTACAGAAGCATGTGATATCAACCCCATTTGTAGGGTTCATACATATAGAAAAAAGATGTGGTATGATTGCCAATGATACAACCGTCCACAAGAGATGTGTGTTCCATGGTATGTTTTGTAATAGAGTTTTTTTGTCATTTGGTATTTTTTCGTTTCAAAGTGGATTTATAAATTATTTAGATCTGTAATTATGCTGGTTTAGTCGCCTTGCTACTTTACTGTTTTACATATCAGTTAGATGTAGCATAAGTTCCAATGAGTCAACTAGATCTGTTTGTAGTTAGTTCGTAGATGTTGTGCTTTCATTGCCTGTCCCTTCAACTCAGTAGTTGCCGTTTTTGTTACTATTTATCAAATATACTCCACTTTACGTTAAATGCTTTGTAAATAAATCAAGCTGTTATTGTTATTGATTTACAATGGTCATTTTGGATATATTCCTTATATGGAGCAGGATATGATTAACCTTCCCGAGCACCGGAGATCAGCAACAGTTTTTGGTGGTAAGGCTGAATTTTGAATATATATTTTGTGTACTATTGTTTTTTTTAACCATTGCGATATCTTTCGCCCCTCTTTTTGGAGCCTTTTAAACTTTGCTATGCAGTATGGATTTTTTATCGTTGAAGACCTGAAGGCAGGGTTCGAAATTAGGCTTAAGGTGACAGAGGTGCCTAATATAACGTCATTTGGTCTACGGTCAAAAGTTCTATCATTGACATCTTCTTACTTTTGCATTTGAACTGAATTTGGCTGATTTTCCTTCAAAAATCATTATGAATGGGAAACTAATAAAGATTTAAAAATTTCACTTATTTCTACAATAAAGGCAACAGTAGCATACCGCTGTTCAAAACTCGTAAATATATGGACAAAAAACAAAATTGGGGTAATAAACTAAAACTGAGGGAAACGCATTAAATATAAGAGGAGATCAACGACACAACATTAAAATGTATTACACACAGAAACGGACTAAGCATTAGACAAAATACGATGAGAATAACAAATATAACATCAAAACCAAAAACATGAATTTGGGATAGAAAAGTACCGTGACACGTCTTATAGTAATGTGAATTCACACTCAAATATAAGAGAAAATAAACGACACAACAGAAACACAACGTTGAAATGTAACACACACAGAAACGCACTATAATATAACAATGGCCATATTCCTAACTTGGTACAGGACATTTTTAAAGAAAAAAAAGGTGGGTTGAACCTGGTTTTGTAACCGCTGCAGAGATTTATGCGATGATTAAAACTAATAACGCAAGTTTTTACAGAGAGTACTAATTTTTGACAATTGTATACCTTTTTCATACAAAAACGAAGGAACGTTTAAAAAGCTTACAGCTCCTTATTTCTTTCCATCGTTGTATACATGAACCTCGACAAGTTCACATTGACACTGGATGTTCACAACTGTTTGACCTATGCTTGGGTTTTGGACGATTCCTTTATCTACCAAATATCTTCCTTATGACATAATAGCATCCCCACACATAGGACCATATCCTTTATTATGCATTACAATAGCACCAATGTCAGCCTCGCGATGATCTGGTTGAACCAAAATTTCACCAATCAAATAAAAATGTCCTCGTGGTTTCCACATCAAGAGCTTACGCAGATGATCCTGTTCTTGTATCAGATAGTCCATCTTTTTTCGAAGTGTCTCCTGGTATATTTGAAAACCACTTTTCTACTATTCTGATTAGCTGTCCACATGTATGCATTTCAATTGTTACACAAGAAACCAAGTCTCTGGTCTTCAAGCAAATAAACCAAGACTATATGTAGAGGATATTCAGAAGTTTAGTCAGAAGATTATGTAATAAAAAAGTTTGTTGCTAAATACACATATACAGGCTTACAATAAATTTTTTTCGTTCATTGTGTGTTAATTTACGTTGTTTGGTTGAGTAAAGCCTTCCAATTGATATTTTAACGTATGTTTTTCTATGTTGTGATGTTATGCTATTGTTTCAGAAAAAGGGAGAAGGTTTGGTACCATTAAAACATTTCATCCCGCTGCAAATGTTTGCATCTGTCCTAAGTCAGGAATCTGATGTACAGTAGTTGTCGTTTGTTTATGTAATTTATACGTGTTTCTCGTTTCTCGTTTTTTTATATAGATTAGACCTTTGGTTTTCCCGTTTGAATGGTTTTACACTAGTAATTTTGGGGCCCTTTATAGCTTGTTGTTTGGTGTGAGCCACGGCTACGTGTTGAAGGCCGTACATTGGCCTATAATGGTTTACTTTTATAAACTGTTATCTGGATGGAGAGTTGTCTCATTGGCACTCACACCACATCTTCCTATATCTATTTACATTCCTATTCAATACTTGAAACATGTTGTTTTACCTATAGAATATATGTGACTACATGTTTTTACGATTCGGTTGTATAAGAATAATAGAAAGACACTGTTTTCATAGCTATTATGAAAGTATGAAGAAGTCAAGCTCGTTAATCAGTAAAATAGTTCAAAATCGCTATCTTTCATATTTCAGGCTTTTTCGTGAGTTTTTAAAAACAACTATTTATCAAAATATAATTTACAGGAAGTATATGGGTCCTACACTTGTACCAATCCACTACCATCCATAACTTATTAACAGCGAAATCTTTATCAAAATCCAGTATTGTGTATATTCAAACTCACATACAATGTTATGTCTGTAAGTTTTTACTGATTATATGTGCGGAATATATTTTTTTTATTGGATACATAAGTCTAGAATTAATACATCAGTATTTACCCAAACAAAAATACTCATTGTTCTAAACATAATGGAGACAGATATACTATAGCCCCAAAAAAAGTGACACAATGACTCGATTATCAAATGCACACACCACCACACACACGTTACTTTTATAAGTATTTTCTATTGCGTTTCTTTTGTTATTTGCAATATATTATATTAAACAATTATAAGTAAATAGGATAAGTATTCAGTTTAACAAATTTATCAAATAAAGATATTGGGTATAATATGTCTATCAGACAGGAACCGAGTATACTAATATAATAATAAAAAGTATCTAGAGGTCAACATTTAGAAGTTTAATATAAGCCTTTCATGCTCTAACAATAAAAAATGAAAAAAATATATCACACGTTTGTAAGGACTTCTTTTTAAAAAAAAAAACACACCAAAAACACACAAACTCAAAACCCACGCAAAACAAAAACATATATTAGACACACGATGAAGGCTCAGTTTCTAAGTATAGTGATTTCTAGACTGTGTTTGAATATCTCTCGTTTTTATGTTTTACGTTGGTGTTTCGGTACTTGTTCGATATGATTTAAATTGTTATTATTGCGTCTGTTGTCTCATTTTATAAAAGATAAGACAAAAAGAAAATTACCAAAAATATGGAACAGGCAATTTCCCTAATGAAATGGCAAAATCAAAAGTTCAAACACAATAAACGAATGGAAAATAAAAAGTAAATTAACAAAAACACCGAACTCCGAGGAAAATTCGAAACAAAAGATTCCTAAGCAAATGGCAACATCTAAAGCTTAAACAACTTTCATATTCATGACTTGGTATAGGCATATCGTTATGTAGAAAATGGTGGATTAACCCTGGTTTTATAGCTAGCTAAACCTTTCACTTGTATGACAGTCGCAAAATATTCCATTATATTGACAACATTTGATGAGCAAAAGAATCTAGGTTACTGACTGGGGACAACAAAAGAAATAAGAAAATGTTGATCAGTTGCAAATTAATGAGACAATTTGCCAGCAGAAACAACGTTACAGCGAAGTTACTAACTATAAGTTACCCTGCAACTATAAATAATGTACAAAACTCAATATCGCATAGCAATCTATTTAAGACCCCCCCCGCCCCCCCCACTCAAATGATTAAAATGTGAAACAAGCAAATTTACATATGACAGGTTTAAAATAACAAAATCAAAATTTGTACTCCTCGAATCATTCACCTCGGTCAGTCGAATTACAGAAGGTAATACATATATTTTTGATTTCTTTAAAAGCTAATTCGTATTCTTCAGTAGATATTTGATCATTTCTGTTGAATTTATTGACCAGCTGATACTATCATTTATAAATATTAAAATATACAAACCAAATGGAAACAACTGGAAAAAAATCTCTCGGTATCCTTAAAGGACAAGCAGAAGTAGAACGTTCAGAAAGTTTTAATTGGTTTAGGGTTTAATGGTACTAATGTTGCGTTATTGTCATAACATTTAGATCTATGGCATATTGAAGATATTATTTTTAGTAGAACTGAACTATAAGGACATGTCCTTATAATATGAACAATGATTCGCATCAAATATAAAAAATACTCTCGTATAATTGTGTATTTGGTACCAAATAATAGTTTTTTCAGTATTTTCTGTTAATCTGTTGACATCTTCGCAGTACTTCTCCCAGTGTCATATCATTGGAAAATAATTTGTTTGCACCTTTACTTTTTTCATATGTGTCTCTAGTTGTAAATCTTCATAATTCATAATCAATTTTGATATTTTACTTCCTTTTTTCATGTAAAAATATTATTTCTGCACATAATACTAATTTCTATTTTAAATAAACGCGCTTGAAAAACTATGCTTCTACTACCATGTGATTTTGTTTGAGTGTTGTTACTACCATGTGACATCGATTGTATTTGGTTACTAACCTGACGCAGTAGAATAACTCAGTGAACACGAACGTTTTTCACAGAGATCATCGATCGGTAAGAATATATTTCAGCGCGTCTGGCGTATTAAATTATAATACTGGTACATTTGATAACTTTTTTCTACTTCATTTATTAAGGAAGTATGTTGTAACCCTTATTTAATCTCATATTTTTCTAATTTTACAATATTATCATTAACTTTTGTATTCAACTTCCTTATTACTTCCTTCTTACGGATGGATGCGTCAAAATACCACAGGGAGAGAAAGTGAATATATAAACTTTTTCTTACTTGCGATCATACAAGGCCTCAAATTTTTCATTTGTGATATAATAAAAAATGAAAAATTCATAAAAGAAATATAAGTGTAAAAACTACAAAAGAATGAACTGCGAATCCTGAATTTACATATACCGAGCAGGAAAAGAATGGCATTTGTTTATAGGATTATTTTTAATTTTTATCTTTAAAAAACCCAATGTTTAAAATAACATCTGTGATAGAAAATTACATGAGTTGATCTCTTTTATTTTTAAAATTAATATAGAAAAGGACCTAAAATTACATGTCCCATTTTATTGATTTTCAACGGTTTCAAATTCTGTTTAATTTCTAAAGAAGAAAGTCTTCATTAAAATAAATGAAGAACAGTAAATTTGTACGTAACAATTAGGGATGTCAACTCGGTGAAGATTTACAAATCAATTACAACGTGGATTTACCGATCGATACTCGAGTACTCGCTCGGTAAAACATTTACAAAATGTAAACACAAAATTATATCCATTATATGTATGGTGGATCGTTATCTTCGGATCGTAAAACACTCAACATTATTACATATAACTAGACAAAGTCCGAAAATTTCGTACCATAATAGCTCATTTGCATTTACTACATGTACTAATTATGTAACTGGTAATAATCTAATCAAGCTATTAATAAATATCTATACAAAAATTATTACTCAAACAACAGTATTTGGGAAACGTAAAAAAATCACATTTAATGATCATCAAAGGGGTGATTAGACTTCACGGATTCCATCAATTTTTTTCTGAGGGTCGACACAGGGTGCAACGAATTTGTTCTTATTTGAAAAAACAATCTTGTAAACTATTTTCTTGGACGTAGCAATTTCTCAAATTATTTAGGTAACTAACAGTCTTGCTGATGAAAATATATGCTCTGACTGTACAGAGAAGGGAGAGTGACTAAGATTAGCTGAAACTGTTAGCATTGGAAAAATCCTCTTGCTCATATATCCTACATGTACGGTGTACCTCTGTTTGGAGGATTTTTAAATGACTGTTAATCGCAAACATTCGAATCGTATCCTGGTATCTATGATGAATTCATATACAAGCACTGGGTTGATGCCACTGCTGGTGGAGTTTTAATTCCCCGTGGTAATCACCAGCCCAGTAATCGGCACTTCTGTGCTGGCATGGATTATCATTGATATTGTCACTAGCATATTTAGAAATTAACTGTTTACAAAACTTTGAATTTGTTAAAACCCAAGACTTTTCTACCTCAGCAATAGATAACCTAAACTGTATTTGGGAAAACTTTAGGAATTTTTGGTCTTCAATGCTCTTCAAGTTCGAACTTTATTTGGCCTTTTTGACTTTTTTGGAATCGAGCGTCAGTGATGAGTTTTTTGTACGTGCGTCTGGAGTAAATACCAAATTTAACTCCTAGTATCTATGATGAGTTATAATTCTAATTTTCATTAATTTTCATTAATATATAATTTTCCGGGAGGCGCTCTCAATAAAAATATTTCTTAGTTTAAACTTAAGAAAGTTACAACATTCTAATAAGTAACCGATTAGTCGTGTTACTGTATGATTATGATAATCGATACTCGGTACTACCGAGCAATACTCGAGTACTCGTTGACATCCCTAGTAACAATATAACTAAGTGCCATAGATGCATACAATTTTCAATTCATTTACAGTAGAGGAAAATATTAAACATTGTTACATAATGTTCTTTCTTTCTCTCATGTGCAGATTTATTTAGATATGGCTTCTTCAGTACCATGTGGACCATGTGGTCATGACAGCATAACAAAGAATGCAGAGAAATGGTGTTCCGATTGCAACGAAGGGTTCTGTAATGTATGTGAAAAAGCACATAGAGCAATGAAAATGTCGAAAGACCATAATTTCATCCAAATAGGAGATTACCGTGAAATTGAAAATGTTAAGGTTTGCTTAGAGTGCAGGGAGCATGGGTCAAAACTTGAGATGTATTGCAAGTTACACGAAATGCCTATTTGTTTGGCATGCTTCCCAGCAAAGCACAAAAGTTGTTCCGATGCCATTATTCCTCTAGATGAAGCTGCAAAAAATGCAAAAACATCGACTTCTCTTGCAGACTTAGAACATACTATTAACAACACAATAGGTAACATACGAGAATGTGTTAAGGACCGCGAGGCAGCAAAAGAAAAAATGGAAACGCAAGAAATTAGAATTAAAAAACTTATCTCAATAACGCGGCAGAATATAAATGACCGTTTAGATGATCTGGAGAGAACATCATTAAATGATTTGTCAACTACATATTCATCTTGTACGTCAAAATATCAGAAGTTAACGAACAAACTTAATACATTTGAAAAAAATATTAAACGCTATAAGGAAGAAACATCTCAGCTTAAGCGTTTTGCCCCCGACCTACATGTATTCCTTAGCACGCATCAGATGAACATAAAGATACACAACGAAGTAAAAGCCATACAAGAAGCTATAAGTTCCATTGATAACTACAACATAGAAATTGAAATACACCAGGGGATTACTTCACTATTAAAAGATGTCGACTGCTTTGCTAAGATAAAAGTGGACAACCGTACCATCAGCTTTCCATTTAAAGATGCAAAGATTGATCAAGCTCAATTACCAGCACAAATTAAAAGATCCGTTCATTATACAAGGCTGGAGTTGAGAAAGAAGATCACGATTAGGCAAAAAGGAAAAACCATGTACATTTCAGGGTGTGCTATTTTGTCAAATGGTAACTTATTGCTTGCAGATAATGATGGACATAATGTATTATTAGAGTATAAAGCTGACGGAAAATGTATTCGTGAAATACCCGTCTCTGGAAGTCCTTACTATCTCTCATTAGTAGATACCGATTACATCGCGGTTTCTTATGGTGCTCGAGGGTATATAGAGATAATAGATTTGAATAAGATGATCGTTATCAAAAGTAGAAAATTTAAAAACAGTTGTTGGGGAATATCATACAGTAATGGAAAGATTTATGTCGTAGTAAGCTGTGAGGGAATAGTGGTATTGAATATGAAAGGACCCGTAATTCATGGAAGCATGTGTAACGTAGCGAATGTTTTCAATATCACAACTAGCAAAACTAGAATCTACTATACAGAAAACAATGAGAACACTGTTTATTGTTGCAGTTCAAATGGGGAAGAAATATGGAGTTTCAAGGATAAGTCACTTTTATTCTCTGAAGGAATTGCCGTTGACCCTGACCAGAATGTGTTTGTTGTAGGTTATAAATCTAATAACCTTTTGATGCTACAAGATGATGGAAAAGTCGTCAAAACATTACTAACAGAAGCAGATGGAATACAGAATCCAACATGCATATTCTACAACAAAGAAAAGAGCCTATTGCTAGTATGCAACAAACAAAACAGTGTTTTTTTATTCAGTGTTATTTAGTTGCAATCCGTTTTGTTGAGGCTGACTATACAAAGGAAATACAAACGTGCACGTGTTAAATATTCGATTGATGGTTTTAACGACTTTCTCTTTGTCATGAACATATAAAAAAACAGTTAACTATGAATCAATACAACTATTGACACGGTTTCTGACTTTGAACAGGCATTTATTGTGACTGGGAAAATATATGTAAAAGAAGATGTGGAGAAAACGTTTGTAATTCAACACCCAATTACTAAAATAATCAAAATAAATTTTGAGAGTAACATACAATCTTTTATAAATTTTGTTCATTGTTGAATGACGAAGAGTATCATGTTATTCATAAGACAATAACAATCAAGACCAAGGAGTAAACAAAGACTCACAAATTAAAACCAAAGAACATTTACATCAACAGTTATAAATAATAATTAAGAAACAACACGAACTCCAATCACAACCGGAAGTGAAATCAGGTTCTCCGGAAGGGTAACCATTCCCTCCACCGTATACGGCACCCGTCGTGTTATTTCTTTGAACAGTTCGGTAATGATGGAAGGTTATTATGACTGATAAAATTGAGAATGAAAATGGGCAATATGTCAAAGAGACAACAACCCAACCAAGAGCAAACAACAGCCGAATGCCATCAATGAGTCTCCATAGCAGCGAGAAAATTCCGTACCGGAGGTGGTCCTCAGCTGGCATCATATTAACAAATTATGTACTAGGTCAGTAAAAAGGGACATCACACTAACTCCGAAACATATAAATTAACAAAAATTAAAAAATATACAAGACTAACAAAGACTATTGGCTCCTGACTTAGGGACAGGCGCAAAAATGTGGCGGGATTAAACATGTTTTGTGAGATCTCAGCCCATCTATACTATACTATTCTATGAAAAAATAGCAATACGCACAGTAAAACTCAGTTTAAATGAAGTTAGAGTCCGATGTCAGAATAGTTAACAAATGAAATCAAAATGACAATGATATACAACTGAACAAAGGACTACTAGCAGTTACTGGCATTCCAGCTCCAGCTCAATCAAATGATGTGAAATACCTGAACGTATAAGATGTATGCATGGTGATTATTATTTACGAGTATCTCCGTGCACCGATGATAAAATTAAGTAAAAGTTCTGACTAATTTGTGATATCGAAAACCCTGGTGTAATAATTGTTTACATTCAGTCCTTTTTTACACATATAAACGTTTTATACCTAAACATTTCCTGTTTACAATTACCTTACTAGAGTCGTCCAGCCAACAGACTAAAGGTTCCTGTTTACAAAATGAGTCATCTATCCAGGGGTATTAGAATGTATTAGAATGCTAAAAATGTAGTCCACTTTTTACTTCGGATTTACAATTAGTTTTAAAAAGTTATCCACACAATGTTAGAGGCATCTAACAGTTCTATATCTTAACTTCCACATAGCAGATAATTAATATGAAACCCACACAAAATATGTGCATTTAATACAACACACTTGATAGACTAACATTTTTTCATTTTTAAAAATCTATAGTTTTATATAATAAACAATAAAAAAGTTTAGCTTTGTCTGAAGTTAAACTATATTTATCTTCTAAATGTTTGTCATCGCCGACTTCAATTTGGTCTAATTGACGATGTCAATGCCTTTCAATTTAGGCGTTTTGTTATATTTTATTGACTTCCTAATTTCCACAGACTCCGTTTAGATTATGATAATAGTGTTTAGAAAATTATAATATTCAAGTATTCCAGTGTTTTTACCTCACAGCGTGTCCTTTTCAATGATAGGATTAATTTGTATTTCTTGGAGCTTGTTTCAAATTAACTGTGATGTACTTCAATTAAAAAATAAGTGTTGCAAGGTTTCCATGTTGTTGTCGTTTTGACACAAATGTTGCATTTTCGATTTGATATCTTTTTTGTTTAATCTTTCTTCAGTATATAAAATATTGTGCATGAATCACGATTGAAATTAATTTATTTTGTTTTCAATTTTCAACTGTTTTAATCCCGAACACATATTTTCTCAAAGTAAATTGTTTCCAAATATTTATTTCCACTTACTTTAACATTTTGAAGATACATTTTATTTGCTGGCGTATACATATATTTGAGTTTGGATTTGGTGTTTTTAATGTTTTGTTGTTTAAGTTCATAAACTCAAGGTCATTTGATATCTATAATTGCATTTCAATATGCAAATTCCATCTTTTGGTATATAGCTTTATATAGTGTACAGTTGTCCTACCACACAACAAATGCTTATATAGAGAGTTTATTCAATTTACAAGCTCTAAATCGTTCTTAGTCTTTAAAAAATGTGAATTAATTAAACAGAAGAAATCAAAGATCTGCCATTTACAAATAAATCTCTAAATAACGAAAATCAATCAGGTATATCTACATAACATGCATGTTTCACGAGAATCCGTTATTTTGATTGGAAAACAATAATCGGGCGTCATTCAAAAATTAACCTACATATGAAAATGAAATATTCGAAATGACACGTGTTTCCAAAACAAAAAGGTAAATTAAAGAAAAACTTTATTCTAATTGTCTTTTTGGCATACAAATGTACTTTCAAAACATAAATGCTTCTTTTGGTAATTTAAATGGATGTAAAAGTTTTGATCGCGTACACTTTTTTCGAATGGAGCGCTTCCGTTTTTTATACAAAATGTGTTTCAGTCTACCCTTTTACACTCCAATAAAATTGCAAAAAGTAGCATTCATTTCTTAAATGATGTACGTCATTTAATCGTGAGATTTTAGGCATGTAACAGGCACATGCAATCTGGTGGATTGTTTTTTTTACAAAACTTCCCCTTTTCAATTCATCTAGCACAAAGGACCAAAGTCTTTGCATGTTTGTCGATTATTATATTATTTGTTTGTCTGTTTCTCCGTGCTGAATGTTCTTGCGTGTGTATGTACTGTATTTTGTTCTGTTGTGCTGTCATTTTATTAAGCGTTGTCATAAAGTCGGCGGTTTGGATAGCCATTCTACCATTTTGTCTTACAATGTCCTGTACAAAGTCAGGAATATGACAGTTGTTATCAAAGAGTTCGTTTCTATGTATATTAGTGTTTTTTGTTTGTTCATGTCAGTATTCATGTTGTTCGTTTGTTTTCCTTTTTAAAGTTGATTTGTTTTTCGGTTTTAGTTTGAAACCCGGATTTGTTTCCTCTCAACACACGTATGACCTTTGAACAACGTTATAATACTGCTGCCTTTAAAAAAACAAGCGCGGTGATTGAACATTTTCTATATAATTATAACCTTCATCAGTAAGTTTACAAGGCCAAAACGAAATAATTGAACCAAAAAAAAAGTCTGCTGAGAGTAATTTGTCCAGAAATGTTTTTGAGAGAAAAAATTATTTTAACATGTTTATGACATCCACCCTATAAAGGAATTTGAAAATTTTGAAGAAATAACACATTTTATTCAATTAACTATTATATTTTTAGATTTGTGTCGTACAATGTATTTAGAATTTTGAAAAAGCAAAAATGTCATTTCACAAGGAATTTTGAGACAAAAAACAACTTAAATTTGTAGTTTATAATTCAATTCATGGATTACAATAATGTTGCTTCGAATTTTATTTATGAATATCTTTTAAGATATGTTTTCGTTAAAACGTCTCCCTCTTAAAATAAATATTATTTAAGAATTGAATGCTTCTTTTTGTAACTTGATTGGGGTGTAAAAGCGTTGACCGAAGTTCATTTTGTATGAAGCGCGGAAGCACTTCATTCTAAAAATGTGCGTACGGTCAACGCTTTTACAACCCTATGAAGTTACAAAAAGAAGCATTCAATACTTATAATTACATTTTGTAGCTATGATCACGAAAACACGAATTTTATACTTTTTTTTTTATTTAATTCACCTGTGCACTTTGTTGTGGGACCACGTGTTATCATGAATGATTAGTTTTATTGAGTGATGTAATTGCTTAAGGAATAACACGTGATGTGCAGTTAGCCAATTAGAATAAAGTATTATAAGGAAACATACATCTAATGTAATTATTACGTTATGATAATAATAGCGATTATAAAATTAACAAAATTCAAACAAATGCCACAATAGACACATGTAATGAATGACAAATGTAATGGTCAAATGTATATTGCATATCTATAAATCTAACATAGGGTGTTAAAGAAAACACCTTATTACGTTTCGTTAATTAGCGAGTCAAACTGTTATTGCCAATTATAACTTGAATTATAACATTAAAAATCCTCTTCCTATGACATCATCTTCTCCATATGAAAATGAAGATGATCCAGTGTAGTATCAAATTCCTGTCACCTCTACAACAACAACATGATATTCTCCACATTTCACTGCTTTTACAGGTGAACTTATGTATCTGCCTCCCGTTCTACTTTCATAAACCCTTGTTTGATCAATTTTAAGCATTCCTCTACCGAACTGTTGAGTAATCCTAGCGAAGATACTGGTTCACAGGGTGCACGACCCACCTATGTATATCAAGTGACTCTATGCCGTACCATTATATTAGCTATGATTGGTTAAGAAATAGTTAAGCATGTAGTTATGTTTTTGGTAAAAAAAAATCAAATAACGATGACGATCTTTTGTTATAATAATCAGTGAGTACGGGCTTAAGGTTTTATTAAATATATAAGTTACTTGAAGTTCATACGTTGTTTTACCTTTCATTATTTTAAAAGCAATATCAGTCTGATCTATTTTGAATTTATTACAGTTACCTTCTTTTCCTGTGGCATAAAAATGAAAACAACTAGTTATCAATTTCATGCGCCCAAAGCCTTTTTTCTTGATTTAACTTCATCTGGATCGCTCAAAGCCGAAAGCTAAGATTTTATAACATATAGAGCTAAAGAGCTATATGACCAAAAAGAACCTAAAACATTAAGTAGCTTATTTACTCGAATATAAGTATGTTTTCCATTTTCTCAATTTTATGTATCTAGTAGAAGCCATTTACCACACAACATAGACGTATACAGTGTTGAATAGTACTTCTATATTTGTACCATTAAAACAATCAATTAAGTACTAGTTTACACTAGACGTTAATAAAAACCCATCCTTACCGAACAAGGCGTGTTAAAAGGAGTGGGTCACAAATAAGACTATTTGAAAGGAATTTGGACCTTTAAACAGATGTCAACACAATCAATTAATGCTACTAATGAAATATAATACATAGAAGGCCTGTACAAAAATTTAGTCAGACCAGTACATGTTAATTTATTTCTTTAACGACCATCCTCCTAATGAATGAGAGAGGACAAAACCAATTATATTGTTCTCGGAGTTTATTTTAATAAACATTTAAACAAATCAAATTATAAATCTATCGCGAATAAAACAATAATGGTTTTCTTTCCGTAACTATTATTATATATCATAGTCCTGGGCTTGCTCAGGTTAATAAGTGAACCTTTACTTAATGTCAAGGCCGCACGCCTTTTGTCACAGCTGAGTGATTTGTTGCCTGACCACTACTATATAAGCCCGTGCAGAGACGTGACCAGCCTCTTTATTTTGAAAGGCCGCACGTGGTTAAGTCGACTATGTTGTAAAATAACTTATCCGAATCGGATATATTGAAAATAAATTTCAAAACTTGGCAGAAACTGTAAGCTGTTTATACAGAAATTATGTCGCGCTGTACATCGCGTTTAAGCGACAGTGAAAGCAATGATAATGACGATGAAATATTAAAATTATTTGCAACAGACGATGCTTTATTTTCTGGTTTTTCTCAAAATTTGAACATTAATGACCCGGAGTTGGATAACCCGGATGCACAAATATTAATTGCCGAGGACATCAGAATGACAGTAACACAAAAACAACAACAGACTGAAAATTCATTAATGAAAGGTAAGAAGAGTACAAGCTCTGCAAAAGGCAGGGCTTTAAACAGCAAGCAAAAGACACAGTAAAGGCAGGCGATTGAGATGGACAATGAGTTGCCATTAGGGAGCGGAATCCGGTTCAAAACGTGGTAAAGGTACGAAGGCTACGAAACCTCTCACAACCACAGGCACAGTAAAGAAAAATGCTTACAAGAATCAGCTTGACCAGTCAGATTTACTCTATTTAAAGGTTTGTCGGATACTCTAGTATCCACATTGAGTCAGAATAATGAAGAGTCACAAAGACCAAGTAGTAATATTGACATGGAATTTTCTGAGAATGTGAGAATGAGTCGATACCCGACGATCACGTGATTGACACCAACTACAATATTTTTTTTCTGATGAAGAGAATGAACCTCAAGTTGTTGCATCAGATGATGAATTTGATTATGAACTACCTAAGATTTTTGAAGATGATGAAAAATACGATGAAGAGGCAAGCCCATCGTTGGCTAAAGTGTTTGACAATGTATGTAAAAGAAATCTGATGTGTCAGTAATGACAAGACAGATGAAGATACCTGTAAATTGTAAAAGTCTGGTAATACCCCCAGTTAATGCTGAGATATGGCAATTCCTTGAAAGAAAAGCTGAAACTACTGATTTGAATCTGCAAACTATACAAAAATCGCTGGGTTATGGTATGTTACCATTGATAAGAGTGGCTGAAATTTTGAAATAAAAAAACTGCAGATGTAGAACTAATGAGAGAAAACATTTCTAAAGCTTTGGCAATTTTAAGCAAAACTCACTTTGAGCTACCAATTAAAAGACGGATGTCTTTAAATCCACACATAGACAAGAACTATCACCAACTTTGCAATCGCAATGAAGATGTAGGTTCTAGCCTTTTTGGAGATGAAGTTGGCAAGCGATTGAAAGATATCAAGGAAATTAACAAAAAACAAGAACATTACTAGTAGCTATAGTAAAAATTCAAATTACAGGGGAAGTTTCAGGGGAAGAAGCCGTTTTTAGACAGAAAGGGCTATCAGCTAAGACAAAGTTATCAGAGACCACGGGATCAATTGAGAGGAAACAGACCTAACACCTTCAAATAGAAAAGAAGATTTTAAAGGTGAGAAATAAAAGTATAAATATAAAAAGAAAGTCGGATAAACTGATTTTTTTTTAATTTTATATTGGAAATATTTAACCAAAGACAATTGGATTATTTCTACAATTAAGGGATATAAGATAGAATTTGATAAAAAGCCAATTCAGGAAAAAATTACTGTTCCTATAAAATTTAACAATAAAGAAAAGGCCCTTATTTGCAAAGAAATAGTTGATATGCTTGAGAAAGGTGCTATCAAAGAATCTTTTGGTAAATCAGAACAGTTTATTTCAAATAAATTTCTAGTAAAAGAGAAAAATGGAAAATTTAGGCCAGTCATGAATTTGAAACCATTTTATCAATTTATTAGCTATCACCATTTTAAACAAGAGAAATGCTAGATTTGATTTTAAAAGGAATTTCAAAAATAGAGTTTTTACTTATTTTTGTTTGTTTTCTGTAATGAGTAAATACTTCAGTTTCATTATGTATATCTGTTTGATAAAATTTACTGTTTGCAATAGCATTATTTGTTCTAAATAATAAGGATGTTCTTATCCCAAGCATAAAAGCATAGACGTATTTGACACAGCCTTTTTCAACGTTTGATCTTCAGTGCTGTACAACTTTGTACTTTTTTCGCTTTCGATCTTTTAAATCTGGGCGTCACTGGTGAGTCTTGTGTTGACGAGACGTGTTTTTGACGTATTGAATTTTAAACCTGATGCTTTTTGTTATTCATTAATCATGTGTTTCTTTGTCTAATACGTTCTCCTATTTATTTGTATTGTAGTCTTGTAATATTATGTTGTCATTTCAATGTTATATTTAACATTGCCATTAAAGTGCGAGGTTTGGCATGCCACAAAACCAGGTTCAACCCACCATTTTTTCCTTTAAAAATGTCCTGTACCAAGTCAGGAATATGGCCATTGTTATATTATTGTTCGTTTCTGTGTGTGTTACATTTTAACGTTGCGTCGTTTGTTTTCTCTTATTTTTGAGTGTAATTTCACATTGCGATAAGACGTGTCACGGTACTTGTCTATCCCAAGTTCATGTATTTGGTTTTGATGTTATATTTGTTATTCTCGTGGGATTTGTCTGATGCTTGGTCCGTTTCTGTGTGTGTTACATTTCAATCCATGGATTTATGAGTTTTGAACAGCGGTATACTACTGTTGCCTTTATTTTACATCTTTGGATTTGACAGATGAATACTTTTTCATTTCAATCTATGAATCAGACAGAAAATATTTAAATTCATATGGAATGAAAAATTATACGAATTATACTGTCTACCATTCGGTATTGCTTCTGATTCAAGAGTATTTACAAAAATACTGAATGTAATATTTTCACATATTCAGAGCATTGGTATTGATTCATATTTTTACATTTATTTGATGATTCCCTTTTGCAAGCAGACAATTTTGATTTGACAATCCAAATTATAGATACAGAAAGGGTTGAAACTTTTATAGAGTCAGTTGGGTTTGTCACCAATATTGTTGTATAGTGTGGAGTAGTTGTAGCAGTGAGGATTTAAAAAGGATATTAAAATTACAAAAGAGGGCTGCTAGATTAATACTAGAAACAAACCCATTCGCTCCTTCTGCACCCTTATTCAAACACTTAAACTGGATGACAGTTGAACAGAGAATGAAATATCATAAGTTAGTGATGACATTTAAGTGCATTAAAAATGATGCCCCATCATATATTACTAACAAGTGTCATCATGTTCCAGACAGAAATCCATACCCCTTGAGAAATGCTGTTCAAGTAACCTCATACTCCCTAAACCAAAAACAGAATTATTCAAAAAATCTTTTATGTATTCTGGACCATTCTTGTGGAATAATTTGCCAATACCGTTAAGAAATATTACAAATGTTAATCCTTTCAAATACAAAATAACAGATCATTTATTGAAATCAACCTAACTGTATTAATAATATTAAAAACTGATCATGTCATCATGTTTATTTATTTTATTTTATTTCATCACATTTTATAAAGTTGTATTGGACATTATTATCATACTTGACTTTTTATACTAATGTATGCAATGTATATGTTTGCACTTTGTTTGATTTCTCATGATGAGGGCCTCAGGGAAGATTAGTTATATAGCTAACTGTGTAACCCTCTTAAAATAGAGTATTGTTGTTGTTGTTGTTGTAATATTGAAAAATCAGTTTTTATTCCAACCAATAGAATTATATTTTTGGGATATGTTATAGATTCAGTACTATTTAAGGTATTTTTACCAGAGGAGAAAGTACAGAAAATAATTAAACTGTCAAAGAACATGCTTAAAGCTCACAAAGTATCAATTAGAAGTCTAGCACAATTAGCAGGACTTTATTCATCATCTGCACATTGTGTAGTACAATATGTTCACTTGTTTCATAGATATTTAGATTTAGACAAAACACGAGCTTTACATGCATCAAATAATAATTTCAATTCATTTTTTAATATCTCAGTAGAAGGCAAATCTGAAATAGTTCGGTGGTTAGAACATGTTAAAGCAGTTAATGGGAGACCTTTAAGAAATTATTACCCAAGTTATTGTTTACATACAGATGTCTCCCTCAATGGTCGGGGAGCTGATTTTTATGGAAAGCAAACTAAAGGTCATTGGAGTTTGGAAGAGCAGTGTTAAAACATTAATATTCTAGAATTAAAAGCTATCTATTTTAGCATAATATCACTTTGCTGTCACTTAGAAAGAACACATATTTGTGTAAAATCAGATAGTTTCACTAACTACACTAATAATCGAGGAAAATTAGTTTTACCTTTATTATAAATAACAAAACAAATATGGCATTGGTGTATAGGAAACAAAGTTTTACTATCTGCTGTTCATATTCCAGGGAAAGAAAATATCATACCAGATAATTTATCAAGAAATTGTGATGACACTTCAAAGTGGTTTCCAGATCCTGTCGCTTATGCAACTGATGCTTTTTCATTTTCATGTCATAAATTATATCCTTTTATATTTCCTCCTTTCAGTCAAACCAGCAGAGTACTTCAAAAGATAGTAGACGATCAGGTAAGGACAACTCAGTTGTGGTATTTAAAGTTATTGAAAGCATTAATAGATTTTCCTGTAAAATTGCCTCAGTTGTCAAACTTGCTAACTCTAGCACACAACAATCAAAGTCATACAAGAACACAAGAAAAATGTTTTTCGTCGCCTGTCTGGTTTCAAGAAACATCTTTTTAATCAAGGTTTTTCAGACAAAACTACAAAAATCTTTCTTAAATCTTGGAGAAAGTCATCCAATGTTCAGTATAAATACTCTTGGAGAGGCTGTGTTTGTGGTGTAATTCAAGGCAAACTAGTCCCACTTCTCGATCTGTTAAGGTAGATTTATGGTATACCGCCATCTTGGATTGTACAATCACAGTACAAAATCGGTCTAGTTATTTGCCCAAATCAGCAAATTTGGAAACAGATTTGCAATTTAATGGTTAGACTGTTTATTTATATAAAGAAAACTTGCTAATTTATTGTATTATTCAAAATATTTTAACAAATATCAACCTTTTTGATTTTTAAAATCATTTTTTTTCAAATGAGCCATTTAAGGGGAGATAACTCTTTTAGCACAAAATTTATACTGGGCTAATAGGGAAATTTTTTATTTTTACTTGTGGCAAGAAAACAAGTTCGGTGACACCATGTTTTCTTTTTATTTTCTTAAAACATATTATAAAACCTATCTTCTCACAATTTTTTTCAAAATTCTATCTCATAGAATTTTTTTTATGCACTGTTATGTGTTTTTTCATGAACAAACTAACCAAATTTAGGCAATTTTCAACGACTCACAGCTTGAAAAATAGCACGGTGACCCATACTTTTTATTATATTTTTGAAAACAGCATAGGAAAATCTTCATTTTGTCAAATTATAAGAAAATTCTGTCTCAAAAAACATTTACTTACGATCTACCTTAAATAGGGTCGAAAGATACCAGATGGACAGATGAACTCATAAATCGAAAATAAACTGACAACGCAATGCCTAAAAAGGAAAAGGAAAACAGACAAACAATAGTACACATGACACAACATAGCAAAACTAAAGAATAAACAACACGAACCCCACCAAAAACTAGGGGTGATCTCATGTGCTCTGGAAGGGTAAGCAGATCCTGCTCCACATGGGGCACCCGTCGTGTTGCTTATGAGATAACAAATCCGGTAAAAAGTTCGGTAGGTTACGTTTATGAAAGGGAGGAGATTGTAGATACGACGTAAGGAACATATCCGATATCATTTGTGAAACGGTTATTCATCACGTGATGGAGTCCATAAAAGTTTACTAAGTTACTCTTAGATTATCTGTCCATGTTGTTTCAAAAAGAATGGTCTTATGGCTGTATAAATAGTCACAAATCAGCAATATGTCCAACATTGACTTTATTGGGCAACTTATCTTTTGAAAATAACAGTTATACTCAAAGATATTTGAAAGCTGTGTTTAATCTTAGATCACCAAGACAAAGATATTTGTTTACTTGGGATTTTGGCAAAGTATTGAGCTATTTAGAATCTCTTTACCCTTTACAGGATTTCGATTTAAAACTCTAAAATGTGTTGCTTTAATTGCCTTAGCATCTGCTCAAAGATTACAAACACTTGCAAGTCTTAATTTAAACTCTGTTCTCAGTACAGGTACATCATTTATTTTTCGTGTCACAACTTTATTAAAGACGACACCAAAAAAACATAGGACAAGATGTTATTATTCCCGTCTTTCAGAAAAAAAGAAATTTGTCCTGTTGAAACTTTAAAACATTATATTCACAGAAATTAAGACTTGAGAAAAATTGGTAAATTGATCATTTCATTCAGAACTTTAAAAGCTGTAATATGCCTGATCACGTTGATGCTGACAATGACTTAGTTCCAGTGGTTTTTTTTTCTGCATCAGGAGATGAACTGTCTAAGGAACTAACAGATTGGAGATGGAGGAACCATTATTCCAGCTGTTGATTCCTAATAGTGAAGAGTGACTGGACATTTGCGAAGTTATTTATATATCGCATTGCGTGTATGGACATACTAAAGATTTATGAACTAGTGATGGACACTAAAAAATATTTGTTTTCCAATTATATTGTGTTTACATGTGATGCATATTAATATACAACAAGGTTAAAAGAATTAATCATATATTTTAATTTTTCTGCATTGCTACAAGAATTTTTAGATGAAAGATTTGCTTTATACTGGTTCAAATTAAACTTAATTTTGGTATTTGATAAAATTGCAAAGTATGTGGAATAAAAACTTGAGATCAAAGACTTGTCCGTCTTAAGGTAGTTCAGGGGTATAGAAAAAAAATGACAGAATTTTCTTATACTTTGTGAAATTTAACTTTGAAGTATTGTAAATGAAAAAATGCAAAAAAAATTGAGGTCACCTGCCATCTAAGAGATATTTTGACCTCTAAAAATTAGTGCAAATAGGTTATATGGAAATATAGGGAAAATGAACAAAAAAAAAACAATTTGATTGAATTTTCAAAGCAAAATAAGTGACAAAAGTTGCTAATTTTTTCATACTGTAAAGCTTGAAGTCTCTATTTTATAAAATTGAAATAAAATTTGGGGGTCACCGACCATCCAAGAGATTTTTTGACCTCTGAAAATTAGTGCAAATAGGCTAAATATTGGGAAAACAGACATAACATATCTTTGATTGAATTTTCAAAGCAAAATAAATGACAGAAGTTGCTCAGTTTTTCATACTGTACAGCTTGATGTCTCTATTTTATAAAATTGAAATAAAATTTGGGGGTCACCGGCCATCCAAGAGATTTTTTGACCTCTGAAAATTAGTGCAACTAGGCTAAATATAGGGAAAACAGACATAAAATATCTTTGATTGAATTTTCAAAGCAAAATAAATGACAGAAGTTGCTCATTTTTTCATACTGTAAAGCTTGATGTCTCTTTTTTATAAAATCAAAATAAAATTTGGGGGTTACCGGCCATTCAAGAGATTTTTTTACCCCTGAAAATGAGTGCAAATAGACTAATTATAGGGAAAACAGGCAGAAAAACTCTTTGATCAAATTTTTACAGCAAATAAAATGACAAAAGTCATATTCTGCAAAGTAAATACAATCATGACGAACATTTTTATACAACTGCAAAAATTTGTGCGGTCCTATATTCAGGTATCACTTCGTCGTCAGCCTCGTTCGAAGACAGATGGTTTCCATATAATAACTTTAGAATTAGTAAATAGAAATCAATAAAATTTTAACACAATGTTTATAACAACAAAAGGAAGCTTTGGATTTATTTTGGTGTTATGGTCCCTCAGGTTTAGGAATTAGTAGCCCAAAGGGACCCAAAACAAGCATTTATCTAGTGTCAGTACAAAAAGTTGTGTATAAGTATTCAATTGTTCTGAAATTGTATCACAATGTTTAATACCATAAGTAGAAGGTTGGGATATATTTTGTGGGTTATGGGGCAAACAGTCTAGAAATAAAGGGAAAAAAATGGTCAAAAAACAAGCATTATTGTAGTTTCTAGACAATAAATTGGAGTTATCTTTCTTTGTCCAGAATGGTTGTTGAATTACCTAAAACAGATGCTTTATGAAATCTTTGAAAATTGAAGTTATCTTTCTTTGTTCAGGAAAGTAGTTGAATCAACTTAAATCAATGCTATATATACAATATACAATGCAATATTCACTTTACTACCAACTGATAAAGAGGGTTTGACCTCTGCGGTTGTATAAAGCTGCGCCCTGCAGAGCATCTGGTTATTATTATGCTTAAACCATGATTGTGACAACATATGAAAAATGTGAGCTGACAGTCTGCTAAGTTTTTATCCATAAGTCTCATTCTGACTGTCTATCTGACAGGTTTTTTTGTGTCAATATTTGTGTTTCAATATAAAAGGAAGATGTGGTATGATAATTGATTGTTAATGAGGCAACTCTCCGCAATAGACCAAATGTCAGACACAGGAGTTAACAGCTACAGGTCTAAAGCTGTTATCGCATAGCTAGCTGTAAAAGACTCTTAAATGAATAATGAAAAAAAAATTCAAATGAGAAAACTAAAGGCATATTAATATAATTACATTAGATGTATGTTTCATTATGATACTTTATTCTCATTGGCTAACTGCACATCACGTGTTATTCCGTAAGCAATTGCATGGCTCAATAAAACTTTTCATTCATGATAACACGTGGTCCCACAATAAAGTGCACAGGTGAATTAAATAAAACAATAATCCAATTCGTGTTTTCATGATCATAGCTAAAAAAATGTAATTATAAGTATTGAATACTTCTTTTTGTAACTTCATAGGGTTGTAAAAGCATTGACCGTGCGCATATTTATACTTCGGTCAACGCTTTTACACCCCAATGAAGTTACAAAAGGAAGCATTCAATTCTTAAGTACAAAATGATGAACAAAAAAAATATATGTGACACAACAACAAAAGACAACCACTGTCTGAATTACAGGTTCGTGACTTGGGACAGGCACATACATAATGTGGTGGGGTTAATGTTTGAAGGTGACAACCCTTCCCCTTAACCTGGGACAGTGGTGTAAATTGGTACAACATATGGGTTTTATCAATTTTTATTCTTCATTTGTGAACTCTTAATCTAGCAAAAAGTATATTGTCACAGATAAATTTGCTGAATGAGTTGTATGAATAGTCTCGATCCTTGTCTCATAAACTTTATGGAGCAAGAAAAATCTGATGAGGTTTGTATGTACATAAAGTCTGTCATAAAATTAAAGATTTCAGTATATTCACATTTTACAATATTTTTTGGAACTGCTGTATTTCACATGTTATTTTTCTTTTCTACTGTAGGATAGTAAGTGGTTCAAATATACATGTATGCCTCTTGAGACTAAAATTACATGCAATGGAAATCAGCCCCCAAAAATGCAAATTATAATAACTACAGCTGTAGTATGCATTTTTAAATGTAAATAGAATGTGTGTGCTAGGGGACTAAATTTACTCTGAATTATTTCAAGTGTTTTTGGCCTAAGACTTTTTAATACATATACGTACTATTAAATTATTACATGCAAAATACTATGCCATTTGTAATTTCCTTTCTTTTTAAAGTACAGTTTAAACATATGGGAGGATTCAGAGGCGGCCCTGGGAAAAATTGGTTAATAATATAGGGAATCACTGGAGCATGACCTGAGCGGGTCCCCTCTTAGGCAGTCTGAGTGAGCCCCCACTCATGAAAAATTCTGGATCCGCCACTAGGATTATTTATTCAACAAAAACATTCACGACTCGAGGATTTAAATTGCTGGAAAATATCACCTCTTTATACAAGCCCCCACCCCCACCCCAACCCCCATTTTCATTCAAAAACCTACTAAACATGCTAAAAGGCACATACTCATACATTTTTATAATTTTGACTTTTGAATTAATTTTTATACATTCGACATGTCTGATACATGTACATCAAATAAATCTTTAAAAACGTTTTGTCTATAATATATATCTTATAATTGCCTTGAAACGAGGTCCATAGGCTTTTAATTTAGTAAGTACTGGTCACACAAAGTTGGTTAAGATCGGTTAGTTCTACTATCCTATTAGGTAGGAACAAAGTTAATTTATGATCCTTTGATTTTATCTTTATTTACAAAATAAAGACTCTTGTGTGAACATTACATATCTTGAAAAAAAAAAATCATACACCTTTAAAAAATATGCCTTAAAGAGGAAGTATTTTAAGAGATGAAATTAAACTGTAACTTTTGATCATGAATGGACCAGCTGAAAAAGGTTAAAAAATGTCTGAAGCCATCAAAAGAATATGACACCCACTTAGCGCAGGTGTAATTTTTAAAAGTTTGCATTTAATGTCTAACATGTTAAAGAAATGCACTTCGAACAGGGTTCTCGCTAAGGATTTTTGAAGGCGAGTCCAGGGACCCGTCATTTTTAGCCATGATGAGTCCAACAGAAAGAAGAAAATATTTTATTGCATTATAACGAATCGAATACTGTGTAGAGACCTAACAAGCTTTTAAATTTAGAAAAAAAATCATTTTATGACAAGACCGCTTTTCCTGTTTAGGTAGTAAAGTTTTGTTTTTCTCTCATGAAGGTTCTGTAGGATCAAATGTATTATAGGAGGGTCAGAAAAAGTTTTACAGAATAGAGAATAATGCATGTAATGTTCACAATACATTTGTAAATAAAGAAAATAGACATACATATATTACAATTAAGAAAAACGGGGTGTTAAATTATCAGAAGTACAGAAACATGGAATAAAATAAAAAATAAATAGAGATAAATGGTATAAGAGTAGATAGGAATGAAATGAAGGACCCTCAATCCAGACCATAGGTAAGAAAGGAAGTTTTGTAAAATGATTTATTTTTAAAAATAATTTATACAGTCTAGATCCCGCTAACATATTTAACCCCGCCACATTATTTATGTATGTGTCTGTCCCAAGTCAGGAGCCTGTAATCCAGTGGTTGTCATTTGTTTATGTGTTACATATTTGTTTTTCATTCATTTTTATTTATACAAATAAGGCCGTTAGTTTTCTTGTTTGAATTGTTGAACATTGTCATACATGTATCTGGACCTTTCATTGCTGGCTATAATATGTGGTATGGGCTTTGCTCATTGTTGAAAGCCGTACAGTGACCCGTAGCTGTTAATTTCTGTGCCATTTTGGTCTCTTTTGGATACATCGAAGTGGTCTCATTGGCAATCATACCACATCTTTTTTTATATAGATGGGATATGTTCTAATATGTCTAAATTTTAAGCGTGCATGTTTAACCAAAAATGTTACAACTGGAATCCAGGCAAAATCGACTGCATTCACATTCGAATACTCCAGGTTTACAACAAGAAAATTCTGTTTGCATATGCATGTAATTATATAAACTCCCTATAGCTACTTTCATGAATCATGACTTTTCTCCCAGAAACCTAAATGGTCTGAACCCTATGCAGATGACACATTTCTCAGGTCCACAAATTTTCAAATCTATTATATGATAAAAGTACCATGAGCTATGCCTATGGTTACATGTATAATTAATTTTCAGCCTGAAAAAGGGGGGGATGTCATTGTTTTGTTGTTCGGCACGGATATTGTTTTGGAATTATTTCCGCTAATTTTACGCTTACATATTATTTTCAGTGGTCGTGAATCGCTCTTTGAACATGTATATTTAATTCATTAGTACTTACTTTAAAGTTTTCAGTTTAAATTTCCCCCTTTTTATAATTTGTTTACATCATCTTTCCAAGGACGTATAACTAACATATAATATAACATCTAATATACGTCCTTGATCTTTCGCATGTTTGTCGGACCTTTTCTAGTGTAGGACAAGGGTGAAACTGCTTCATAAGCTACCAAAATGAAGATCGTTATCTATAATTTCGATCTGCATTACAGTATTCATGAAAAGCAGTTCACGTGTTCGATAAATATGAGTTATTCTCTCTTTATTCTTCTCCTACGTCAAACATGCTCCATATATATTTATTTTTAGAACGGATGTACTATTTCAACAATGACAATTGTAACAATAAATTTTATTAAGTTTTAAAATTGCATTTAAAGTTATTCAACTCTTTCTCAATGTATTTGAATAAAAGATTATTTAAATGAAATATTTTATTGTTATGGAAAATTACGACAATGTACATCACTTACGATATTATTGCGCAACTTTATGCGTAGACGGCGCGAAAATTTAAACCCCCGAACTACCTTAAAACAAAACTTGTCAGAATGATTGTCTGATTTTCAAATCAGTTTCGTGTTGGATAGTTCTATTTGATAAATTTCTTTGTGTCTATCTCTGTTCAAGTTTTCTTTTACTGGTAACGTACATGAGATCAGTTAGTTATTGATTTCCATTTATTTCTCATTCTATTTTAGAAGTTGCGTTTATTGGAGCTACAACGAGTTCACTTATTAACCTGAGCAAGTCCAGGATTATATAAAGTTACCTTATCCAAGCATCATTTATGATGTAAAGGATAAGGTGCATTATATAAAGAAGCCAAAGGGCTTCGAGGGTTAATATGTACCCTCCAAAATTATATAATCAGTAATACGCCCGTCCCAAAAATAAATATTAAAACCAATAAATGCCCATAGCGGTTTGGGTTTGTAAAAAAGAGGCTGGTCACGTCTCTCCACGGGCTGATATAGTAGTGGTCAAACACACAAAATCACTCAGCTGTAACAAAAGGCGTACGGCCTTGACATAAAGTAATAGTTCACATATTAACCCTAAAAGCCCTTTGGTTCCTTCATATAATGCATCTTATCCTTCGCCTGATAAATGATGCTTGGATAAGGTAACATTACATGCTATTAGTTTACAAACTAAATCATGCAATAAACAAAATGATATCAATTTTTCAAAATCTGTTACTATCGTTAAAATGAAATTTAATCAGATATATAAAAACAAAAACTATTGTCAGTATTGACTTTCATTTTGGAAATATCCACACATTTAGCAAGACATTCGCCATGTATTGTTTGTTTGTACTATTTGGACTAATTTTGGTTTATTGTCATGCTGGTATGGTAATATTTCGTTGTTGTTTATTTATTCTATACACAATTTTTGCATACAATTTATTCTGCAATATTGCGATTTGTATATAAATCGTCCCCGCTGATTGTTTCACAATTAACAAATATATATTTACCAAATTATTCATTTGGTAAAGGATAATTACGATAATCGCTACTCAATAATAACTTATTTTTATTTCAGAAAAATATAATCTGTCACAGATGCCACACAGACTTTTTTAATCTATGGGAAGAGCTTAGTTTAATTTGACAATTGGGGAAAATATAATAGATTTAATAGGAAATGCCAAGTATTTGATGAGTGTTTTTATTTATATCTAATTTGTTAAATGCATTAGACATATGTTGGGAAATAACGGCGATTCCTTGGAAAAAATATATCAAGAGAGGATATAAAAATCATTTAGAAAGACCAACCCGAATACGATGAACTGGGATAGATCGAATCATGTATTATTTCATATCAATTTTATAGACACTAGATTGATAAGTCCCTTTTTTACCATTTGATTTTATTACGTTATCTAATTTTTACAGATGAATGCAGTTATCCATACCGACGAGTTGGTAAAGGATGTTATCTTATACAAAAAGATAAAGTGTCCGGTGATACTGCTTTTGTAAGTTATTAATAGAAATCTTGTACACACTCATCAAATTTAGTCAAAGGGTCACAATAGTGACATCGAAAAGTGGATAAAGATAGCTGTTGCTTGTAAGCTAGGTGTAGCATATTATTATTAGCTATCGAGTGATTGTTGATCACATGTGCTCAGTTGATTAACTGGTTTTAGTCAGTTACCGTAGTGACAGCGTGTATTTAACTTACGAAATCGCCATTATTTTTTTTTTCTCGAAAAATCAAAAAGAGATGATTCATATTACAATTCTTGGTGATCGAGTGTAACTAAACAATGAACCAATAGAAAAGTGAATTGTGAAAAAATCATTAAGAGTCAATGAAAAGATAGTCAAAGGGATACTACGTAAAACTTTTCTAACACTACCACTATGTTTGTCCATACCAAGTCAGAAGTAATGCTGTCTTGACCAGTTGGTCCTCGTTATCGATACGTTTGTGTGTATTTGTATTTGTTTTATAGCAGTTTGATGTTTGATGTTGTTTGCAACACTGTGAATACTATTTTGCTGTCGACTCTTGTTTTCACTTTTTTTCTTTTTTTTTAAAAGAGGGACGAAAGATACCAAAGGGACAGTCAAACTCATAAATCTAAAACAAACTGACAACGCCATGGCTAAAAATGAAAAAGACAAACAGAAAAACAATAGTACACATGACACAACATAGAAAACTAAAGAATAAACAACACGAACCCCACCAAAAACTAGGGGTGATCTCAGGTGCTCCGGAAGGGTAAGCAGATCCTGCTCCACATGCGGCACCCGTCGTGTTGCTTATGTGATTACAAATCCGGTAAATAGTCTAATTCGGTAGGTCAAATTCATGAAAGGGAAGGGGATTGTAGTTACGACGTGAGGAACATATCCGATATCATTTGTGAAATGGTTATTCCATAACGGTCAACCAACTCGTGATGGCGTCCGTAAAATTTACGAAGGGATGATTTCAACTTCACCATTTGGAACCCTTGATTTAATAGCTTCCTTGTGAGCAGTAACCCTCTATCAAGAAAATCATGATAGGAAATGCAAGCACGGGAATATCGTATCAATTGAGAGATATATACCCCGTATGCAGGTGCTGCTGGAATGTTGCTACTTAGAAATGGAAAGTTCACAATTGGAAAGCTGAAATCATCTCTTTTGTCGTAAAGTTTTGTCTTCAACCGACCCTCATTGTCAATTTCTAGATGTAAGTCAAGATATGAAGCTGACTTAACTGTATCTGTAGTATCCTTTATCTCCAATTCGATGGGATAGATGCGTTCCACATAGTCACCAAATTTTGAATTGTTTAGTGAAAGAACGTCATCTATATAGCGGAAAGTAGAGTTAAAGGATATTGCTAACTTCTTATCTTTCTTCCTAAGAAGTTCCTGCATGAAGTCAGCCTCATAATAATAAAGAAACAAGTCAGCAAGTAGAGGGGCACAGTTTGTTCCCATTGGTATGCCGACAGTCTGTTGAAAAACACGTCCTCCGAACGTAACAAATATGTTGTCAATCAAGAAATCAAGCATCTTGATAATATCGGTTTCAGAGAATTTTTTGTTTGAATCAGAGTGATTCTTTACAAAGTAGGATTTATCCCTCCCTAAGACAAGATACTTGTATCTACGTTGGCCATTCTTTTTTATGAAGCAAAGTAATACCAACTCTTTTAATTTGTCTTTAAGTTTGGAATGTGGAATACTTGTGTAAAGAGTAGAGAAGTCAAATGTTTTAATACTGTTACAAGATGAAAGAGAGTTAGATTGTATGTACTCTAAAAGATCTTTGGAATTTTTAAGTATCCACATCTGATTCACGCCACCTCTAGAATAGGCAGTTTCACAATAACTTTGAAGCCCGTCTTTGATTGCTGATAAAATGGATGTTAATAATTTAGAAAGAGGTTTTGTGGAGCACTTGGAAGACCCAGCAATATACCGCTGTTTGTAAGGACACTTATGTAGTTTAGGTATCCAATACAGTGATGGAAGATCCAGTTCTTCATCTTTGGTTGAAATACCAAAGGAACAAAGAACAGACCTATGATTATCCAGGATTTCCTCTTTGGTAAGTGTCGTGAGGGTATATGTTGAGTTTCCAAGTGAATTGTCTATACCTAATTCGTTTATCAAGCAATTAATGTAATGACTTTTAAAAATGACAGGCATGTTTACTTCACTTACAACTCAACGTATAAAACATTTATAAAAAATATTGCCGTATGGAAAATAAGAGTATCAAATCAAATCCTTCTTGTATTATACATTTTTTGACGTGATGCCCCTTATCATCCCCCGTCAAGTCACAAACAGGTCTCTCCATAATCTGTACATTTACTACGTCAATATTTCTTTTATAGGCATAGTTAGATAAAAACTGAAAATGAAAAGGCAACTGAAATGTCTGCAAGGAAACATGTTGTTGTTTTCCATAGCCTGTTTGAATGGTTTTTCACGTCTAGCCATTTTGGGGGCCCTTTATAGCTTGCTGTTCAGTATGACCAAGGCTCCGTATTTAAGATGGCACTTTGACCTATAAATGCTTACTCTTACAAATCGCGAGTTTGATGGAAAGGTGTCTATTTGGCACTCTTACCACATTTGCTTATATATAATAACCATCTCACCCTTGTTTTATAATAACAAAAAATATGTTGTATCGTATATTAACATTTTTGAACGTTTTTTTCATGGTTTCAGGCAAAATGCTTACGACGAGGTGCATACTTGGCAAACTTTGAAACTCTAAATGAAGCTATGTTGATAAAGTACGAACTTCTAAAAATGAAAACAGGTATATTATTTTTTTAATTTCGACGATGAATGTACAAGAACAATAGTAGGTATAAGTAGAGAACCATAAATTTGGTTAAGTTCGAAAGAGCACACAAGAAAGTAGAACGTATTCTAAACAAACTCGTTTCTTTGTAGTACTGTAACGTTATAAAAAAAAAGGTATGCAAAAATATTTGTGTTCTTGTTTCTGTGAGTGTGTGTTTTTTTTTTTAAATTAGTGCTTACAAAATGGGATTACGCTATAACACTTGATGAAATTTTTGCAAGAAAATTTATTCATCAATTCATATTTGACTATACTTGAGATACCTTTACAGTAGTTGATGCGAAACTAACACGTTTACAGAAAGACGCTTTTGACATTAGCTTTCCGGTCAAAATGCATATCACATAAATGAACTTTTTTTACAATTAGATTTATTTTTATTTCAAAGGTGTGCATTATTATGTCGGCGGACGTAACATCAATAGATACAAGACCGGTGGTGATTGGAGATGGATAAAAAAGGACGGACAAATGGTCAAGATGAAGTACTTTGCATTTGACAATGGAGAACCAAATGGAACAGTTAAGGCTTCACAAGATTGTATGTTCTTCTATGCTCCTAGAGGATACAGATTCCATTCTGTAAAGTGTGCCATGGGTGGTTTACTTGGAGGTTATATTTGCGAGAAATAAATTATGATTTAACTTTCACAATGGTTCTTTATATTATGATTCAGCACAATTACATTATTTTGCAAGGGCTGTATAGCCAATCATGGTCGTTAAAAACTTTCATCATCATACAAAAGTTAAATAACCAAAATACCGAACTCCGAGAAAAATTCAAAACGAAAAGTCCTTATTAAAATAGGAAAAATCAAAAGCGCAAACACATTAAACGAATAGATAACAATTGTCATATTCCTGACTTGTTAAGCCATTTTCTTATGTAGAAAATGGTTGATTGAACTTGTTTATATAGCTAGATTAACCTCTCACTTGTATGACAGTCGCATCAAATTTTATTATATTGACAACAATGTGTGAACAAAACAAACAGACATAATAGGTAAAAATGTCAATAGGAGTACAGCAGTCAACATTGTGTTAATAATCCAAATTACTATAAAATCAAACAAATATGTCAACAAAGAAAACAAATGGCATAAAGACGAAGAACATTAGCAAAAACGAAAGACAAGAATACAAAAATTTAACACGTCAAATAGATATCGCCAAAAAAGACTAAACAGTATAAGTAATAATTTACAAAGATAAATAAATGAACAATATAACACGTTATATAGAAGTAAATCAACGTAAGTACCTAGAATCTATACTTAACGACCATCGTGTATTATTTGTGAAGTTGATACTAAATATTTATAAACTAAGTCTTGATATCTTTTAATGAACTTCTTTCGAAAAACTACGAGACGTTCTTTGGCATAATCCTGGCTTATCAACTTTCTGCTCAGACAATGATGACGATGTACAAAGTCTGAATAGCAGCTGGAATCCCTTGAATATCAAATGAGTTGGGAAATGTAAATCACATATGTAGGTGAAGTTAATATATCGCTACTAAAGGGGTGATATTATAAGTTATATGATTCGCTACTGACCCACTACGGATCCATTGAGGGTTAGTAAAATCCATAGGAGGTGAGGTCGGAGGCCGAATCCCCTATGGATTTTATTCACCCTCTATGGATCTGTAGGGGGTCAGTAGTGAACCGTATAACGAATTTATCGGACGCTGGACTTTTTCTGCTGCGTTTTGTTGAAAAATAAACAATGAAACACAACAACATTAATAGATGATGTCACCATTAACGCGTGATAATTTATCTGTGGTCTTATAACAATAATTTAAAAACGAAATCGTCTTGTTCGTCATAGAATCTGGTTCTGAGTTGACCGTTTATTAGTAGGGTGCCCAGTATCGAAAAAGACGTCTAGTTAACGAGTTTAAGTTAAAGGATAACACACGGCTATATTTATATGCAAACTATTGGAAAATCATTATATTTTCCAATCATGAATGTCGTCGTATGCTCCCGTGGTCTCGTTTTTCAAAATTTTGTGGTTTCTCAGTGTACCCACAGATACATGATCATACATACCATCTTCAACACAAAAAATACAATTATTGCTTTCTGTGTTATTTGTTCAAATGATACTTATCATTTAGCTTAAAAATTAAATTTATCATATAACAAAAGCTGAAAAGATTTATATAATTTAAGTTTCAGTATTTCATGATTTAAGTAAGACTATTTTTTAGCTGAAATTTACATTTTGAACGAAAGAAAATTTATTGCGTGTTATTTTCACGGGATTTTTACTCTGATTACACCAATAAGACATGGTTCATATGTGTGCAAAATATCTTTCGTGTAATGTTAATCGCCGAGAAGAAAACAGCAATTTAAAACTCATATTTAGTGATAATTCTGCCTTGATTCAAATACACCTTTTCTCGTGTCGTTAATCGTTTTGTAGCTTACACTATCAGGTCATTAACTATGACAATTGTTACTGACTTCATTTCTCTTTTAAGCTTGTTGTGTGGTCAATTTATATATTTGGATTAGGCCAGTTAGTTTGAAGATCGTTGTTTTGCAATTGGAAATAAATTTTTTTATAACTTTAATTACTTTTTTTGAATTGATGGTTTTGTTATAATTGTAATATACAAATCATATCCTTAGGTCACGTTTAAAACCCGGAATATGGCACACATTCAATCATGTTAAACTATGCCCATCAAGCCCGATACGAAGTAGGAATGAAATACAATGGGATAAGTGTGTTATATATCAGGGTTCTTCTACTGAATTGCTTATTAATATGCAAGGAATAAGCACAAACAAAAACTTTATCGAGGCTATGGGAGCACGGAAAGAGTTTAGTTTATTGCATGCTTGATGCGTCAGACCTAGATCATCTTCCTACTGATGATTTCAAAATGTTGTACCCGGCACCATTCTTGCTATAAATCTTTTACTAGCAAACACAACTGCAGTTATTTTAAAGCTCAATCAAGTTCTTGTTTAAGAAATAATTGATGCCAGTTATACTGTATTGTAGTTTTAACATGGGACGCCATTATATTCGTGATTATTTTTGCCAGAGCGATAGCGAGGGCTAAAATAACACGAATATAATGCCTACCCATGTTAAAACTAAAATAAAGTATAGCTGGCATCAATTATTTCGATTCTGATTAGGACAATTACGGTAATTTTTATGTTCGCTGTGTATAAGGTGTACAGTATTTGTGAAGGCTCTTCCATCAACCTCCCTTTCGATTTTTATCCAACTAGTTTAAACCAGTTTAATTTCGCAAAGTTGTATTTTTAAAATTTAAAATTGAAACAGAAATTAACAAATTTATTAACTTAAACAATATTTGTGTCACAATATAACAGAAAAGTTATGATTTAACGTCTTTTTCTTTGAGATCAATTTTTGACACGCACATTTTCAAGGTCAGTTGTCAATGGCGGTGGACGCACAAGGAGAATCGGGTAGGTTCTTTATTTACTAAATTAATTGTAAATGTTCCGCCGGTTAGTGTAGCTTTGGTAAATATGTTCATATCTGATAGAGGATTCCTTGATAAAGTTGTGCTGACATTCGAGACATGACAGAAGGGGCCATTTGACAGAGATTCATTTATACTTGCGGTAGTCCAAATAATTACGACGTCTGGCAAGGCTATTTTAATTTTTTTTCTGGGACGCCTTCCTACAACGGCGTCCCAGAAAAAAAACAGCTGTGCCAGACGTCGTAATTATTTGGACTATACTTGCGGTAGCTACACCCTGAAAAGTTGATGAAAGGGCACGCCTTTGTGCATCCAGAGACATATATACATATGTCTCTGGTGCATCTGACGATTTCAAATGCTGTATTACATGATGATTAAAATTAATACTGAGTGACAATCTTGTTGCATTTGTAAAATGGATTGGAAACCTTGGTGGTATAATGGTAATTACGCCTATTTTTTTTATATAGGAGAATGGGGTTCGATTCCCTGCTAGGGTCAATCCATTTTATCATAAATATGAAACAATTTTGTCATTTCAGTACAACAGTTATAATTAACCTATACTTTATTTTCTATTTTATCGTCAGATCATATGTTTCAATGAAATTATTATATACATGCCTTTTAACAGGATAGATGAAACGTGTTTTTCAGAGGGAGGGATTTTGAAGTTAGAACAGCCAACATGAACGTTGCGGTATCTAGGTCAAATATGTCAATTTCGAATGGTAACACATTGTTGTCATTGTAAAAGTATTAGTAACAAAATGTGTATCATATTTTAGTGTTTGAAAGTGTCCCAAGTTAATGAAATACATTAAATGCGTATACCAATTTGATAAAATTCATTTTTCTGCCGTAGTCAATATACGCATGTGTAAACTAATTTTATTGGATAATAAAGTATGGTTTCTTTACAAAGCTAAAGAAGCACGTCATATTAGAATCGTCTGTTAAAGAGTTTCAGGTCATATATAGAAGTCGTCAACTTCCTGACTGGAAAAAGTTTCTTTGAGTCAGTGAGATTTAGCAGGCCTTAATCAGATTTCTTGGCGAATCGATTGTTCAGCATCATGGTAGATCAACAGTTACTATGATACATGAGGAAGCCATAGTCTAGCTAGCACTTCCAAGGACCCTAACTAAGGTTTTAAGAATTATTTTGTACGCCCGATGAAGTAGAAACTCGCATGATTTTACATGCTGTTCAAAAGTTCGGTGTAAAGGAAATCAAGGGTAGGATAATAACAAAGTCACAAGATACAAATGTTCTAATATTATGCGTTCCCTACATCCACTCCATGCAGCATACGCATGAGCTATGGTTTCAAAGAGGCACTTTTACTTGTATACAAGATTTGCGCCGCTATATACATGTCCACGAAATATGTAAAAGTCTCAGTTTGCCATCTGTAACGTTCTACCAGCCGCACATGCTGTAACATGATGCGATACAACGGAATCGGCCCTGTTTAGGATCAGTAAGCGCACTGCTTTTTGGTCTAGAAGGACAACCCAGATGAGTTCACCGATTTGTCAAACCTATTTAATTGTGACATCGATGAATCTATAGTTGCAGCTCGAGATCTTGTTGTCAGGTTGAATGATCTCAAGTCAAAACTAAAAAATTGATCACCGTGACCTAAACAAATTGAGCGTAAAATTGCCTACAATTTAAAATTTCCTCTTGTCAAACTTCCTCCTTGTGAATCTACTTTTAAACAATATATAATAAGAGCTTCACTCAAGACATAAATTTGATGTCTTCCCAAATAGCAAAACTACCCTAACATTCTCCTCTTTAGTTCGAATGGGAAAAGAAGAATTACTTGTTCCTATCTATCTCAAAGGTCATATGTCATCCGAATTTCTGCAAGATTTAGTTTGTACTTGTAAGGGAAATCTGTGTTTCAAAGGGTGACATTTGCTCGAACAAATCTATCCTGTATATATATTTATGTCCATGTCAGGCAAATGGCACATGTCAAAATGTAAATACTCGTCTGGTTGCAGTTAGAAACATTGATATCGACGAACATAACGATGTATAATATTTCATTTTTCTGTATGTACCTTATAAATCAGTGTTAGCTATTGAATGAAAATTAAGCAGTCCATAATATTTTCAAGACAATATACCGGTAAAATATATACTCAATTTTGAAATCGTGGGAAATATAGCAATACTCTATCTAGTGGGAATTCCGAAAAATATGTTAAAAAATAATTATAATAAAAAACCTGCCATATGTTCTCTGCTCTTGGCTTGGTTGGTGGGCTTAAACTACAGGAGACCATATAATGTAGTAGGTAATGCTAGCCTCGATCATAATGTTCTATTTATGGCACCCTCAACGGAGTTGGGGTGACATATTGTTATTGTTCGTTTCTTTTTTTTCTTATTATTTTTTTTATTTTCATTCTTCCACACTTTTTGTCCATGGCAGTTCTCGGAATTGGATGGACCAATCTTGATGGAACTATGCTATAATGTTGTCCACCATGTGAAGTTTTTTTGGAATGTGCAAGATGGCCGCGGTTACCATGGAAACTAAAAAAAATGTAAAAGAAAATCAAAATTCTAACTCTTTCGTTATAAGAGCCAACCTAATGAAACTTTGTGCAAATGTTGGTGGTGGGGCCCCGAGGTACCAACAATACTTAGAAATTGCAAAATGGCTGCCATTGCCATGGAAACAGGAGAAATGTTTAACATTGACCCTATGGGAAAACACATAAAAGCTGTATTTTCTTTTAGAATTTTAAATGAAACCTACTGAAACTTTATGGATATGTACCATGGCATATGTCGATGCCTCATCTGTCTTAGGAATTTAGGTAATGCTCTCGTTACCATGGAAATAGCAAAAATTTCAAAAATTTCAAAATGCTCCAAAATTGATGAAACTTTACGACAATGTGAATAGACATCTGTAGTTGCGGTCTTTGACTTTGAAATTTTCAAAATGGCTGCCGCTCACCTGGCAATAGGGGAAGGGTGCCATCCGCTATTGCTTGCAATCGCAAATCTAGTTGTATTTGTTTTTCTTTTTCGAGTTTTTGCCATGCGGTTGTCTGCTAGTCTTCATTTTATAAGTTTTTAATGTTCCTTTGCTTTCTCACGACTTTTTTGTTCGCAATTGTTTGTAAAAATACATCGGTGCTGTACATAATTATATTTTTGGAATACTTGTAAACAATATAGCCAATTGTTTCTCATTTAGTCATTTGATATGTAGGATGGGGTGTTTTAATTTTTTCGACTGGCAAAACATATCTTTTAAGACAACAGTTTGTTAATTCATATTTTGGATGAATAATTTTAATTGAATTTCATGATACAACTTGACAAATAAAATCCAGCAACCATGGTAATTTCTTTTGCCTTACATTAAATTCTTATTTACCTATTAATGTCAAAAGTTCGATTCAAAGTTGCTGGACTATGACATAGAAACGGGGCCTTGAAATAGTCGTCACATTGATTTGTAATGATAATAATGCAACATGAGCGAAAATATCTATCACAACTAGTTCCTATAAAAAATAACTAAATAAAATGGAGAATTGAAATGGGGAATGTGTCAAAGATACAATAACCCGACCATAGAGCAGACAACAGCCAAAGGCCATCAATGGTGCTTCAATGCAGCGTGAAACTAGCATAGAAGTCAACATTGAAAACTGCTAAATAGTTTAAAGTCGCTGGACCCTGAACTAGGGTAAGGGACTCGATAGAACTGATATGTACTGATAGAAATGCAACTTTATAAAAAATATCATTGATTATTTACAAGTAGTAACGATCAAACTAACTTTCGCAGAACATTTAACCATGAAAATTGCTTATAAACAATAATTCGAAAGACCTTGACCTAGAGGGCATGGCCTCGTCAAAACTAATATGTCGTTAAAACTTATATGCACTGAAAGTAATGCAATGTTATACAAAATATCATCGATCTAACACAAGTTGTTCCTATCAAACCGATTTACTAAGAAGAAAGCAATTGTTGGTTACAAGAGCGCAATTGTTCGTAATGCATTTTCCGTAGGGTACCACTAGTGTTCCGTATTTTTTTCGAAGACTACACAAACTAGGGAAAAACGGGTAGCAGTTCCTGTTACTAGAAATGCCAGTGTTGCATTACAACCAAAAAATATATAGGGTCATGCGGCTCAAATTGACTTAAAATGCAGTTGAAAAGAATCGCTTAATGAAAAAGGCATACTTTTAATGGCTCCGACGTGCAGAAATAGAAGATATTTTCTATACTTCAAAAAATGTGAATATGATTTTCGGCAATTTTTAGAGCTAATTGGATAAGCTTTCGATTAAATGTAATTCCAATCTTGTATCAACCAATCAGAAGCCGTATAAGATTCTATTCTCAGTTCCATCTTAAAATGTAAATAATTTTATACATGGATTGTGCCTGATGTTCATATGATGAAATCATAATCTTTCGGTCAGTTTAGTTGAAGTCTGGAGCTGGCATGTCAGTTAACTGCTAGTAGTCTGTTGTTATTTATGTATTATTGTCATTTTGTTTATTTTCTTTGGTTACATCTTCTGACATCAGACTCGGATTTCTCTTGAACTGAATTTTAATGTGCGTATTGTTATGCGTTTACTTTACTACATTGGTTAGAGGTATAGGGGGAGGGTTGAGATCTCACAAACATGTTTAACCCCGCCGCATTTTTGCGCCTGTCCCAAGTCAGGAGCCTCTGGCCTTTGTTAGTCTTGTATTATTTTAATTTTAGTTTCTTGTGTACAATTTGGAAATTAGTATGGCGTTCATTAGCACTGGACTAGTATATATTTGTTTAGGGGCCAGCTGAAGGACGCCTCCGGGTGCGGGAATTTCTCGCTACATTGAAGACCTGTTGGTGACCCTCTGCTGTTGTTTTTTTATTTGGGCGGGTTGTCTCTTTGACACATTCCCCATTTCCATTCTCAATTTTATATCATACACCGTCGCCGCCGCTTCCGTAAAACAACACCTATGTCTCTCTTTCTCTGACAAACGATGCAGGCGAGATAAAAAGAATTAATATATTTTCATCATAAAGAAATGTTTGTCAAAAATCTTTGAAAAACGATGCAGTTTATGTGACTTAGATAAGTTGAAAAATCTTTACTTGATGGGTTTTTTTTTCAAATGGTAAGTGGTGAAGATTATAAATCAGGCTTTTTTTTATAGTCTCTCAACGCTTTTATTATTATTTTGAATAGATAAATATACACAGTCATATTGGCGAGTAATTGGAAAGCTGTGATTGACATTTTTTAATGACTGTGTTCAAACTTACACTCGGATTTCCTAAAACAAGCAAACCCTACATAAAAGACAAAAGTCTTCTATACAGTTTTCCATCCATTCAACGAACCCATTTGTAAATATCCATACTCGCCAAAATTACAGGTTATTTGATCAATAAAATGTACTTTTCGGGAACACTACGATATTAGTTAAAAATATTTGTTTCTATTGCTTTATAAAATCTTATAAAGAGATGTCATTTTTACACGGTGCTATATGTAAAGCAGGATTTGCTTACCTTTTCGGAGTACCTAAGATTATCCCCAGTTTATTGTAAGGTTCTAGTTGCTCAGTCCTCAGTTTTGTATTGTATACTGTTGTTTGTCTTTTGAAAGTTTTTCTCTTTTTTTTTGTTAGTTTATTTTCAACTTATGTGTTTAAATATACTTTGATATTTTTCCAATATACTTAAAATTAGTTCTCCGCACTTACTCCTCGTTGTTTATATGCCACGCGTGAAATAAAAATAAGGAGGAGCAAGTGCGGAGAACTAATTTTAATTATATTTGTTATTTTTCGTTTCTCTTATACTATAATAGCACAAAATATCACATCAACATCTGATATGAAGGCTGAAATATGAAAAGAAATTTTGTCTTTAAAGTCCTTGTCAAAACAAAAGGTAAACTGAAGAAAAAAAATTTGACGGTTCTGAAAAAACAAAATCTACCATAAATCACAAGATCCAAATAGTTTGCTTGATACGAAGTTGTTCTATGCATGAATAGCAATGATGGTTTGATGGTGGGAAATATGCTTTCATTTTAAAAGAAGTTAAGAATGTCTATTGAGAAACTTGGGTTTGCTTTTCGCAGTCCTTGTTATTTCTTTTTATGTTATTTGTTAGTGACATTTTTATCTATTGTGTCTGTTTGTTTTGTTCACGCATCGTTGTCAATATAATGGAATTTGATGCGACTGTCATACAAGTTAGAGGTTTGACTTGCTACAAAACCAGGTTCAATCTACCATTTTCTACATGAGAAAATGTCTGTACCAAGTCAGGAATATGACAGTTGTTATCAATTCGTTTGTTGTATTTCAGCTTTTGATTAATCCATTCGATTAGAGAATTTCCTTTTCGAGTTTCCTCGGAGTTCAGTATATTTGAGAATTTAATTTTTATGCACTATTAAACAGTTTGACATTCTCTCAATTTCAATTAAAAATTAATAACACACTCAATTGGTATCACCTACAGTTTGACGCCATGTTTTAATATTGTGATTATTTTGGCAGAATATTTTAATCTAGCAGATAAAATACATCAGATATGATATTCAATGTTTCTTTTTTCTTTTCCGATTCAAACAATAAACAATTAAAATACCAGGCTCAAGCTAGCAGCCACTCGCTAGCAGCCACTTCGCTAGCAGCCTGTTTTCAGATATGTCTATAAACCCAAAAGTTGCAAAAGATTCAAACGTACTTTAAATGTTTTTATCAATCATATAATCACAAAATAATCTGTTTTTATATATGAGTGAGCAGCCGAAGACACTATTTAATGTTTTTTTTTTCTTTTAAATTAACATGTAATTTCCTGATCATTACTTTATTCGCTTTTCATATACCAAACAGCGTGCTGCGCGCAATTTTAAATAGTGTATGAAGAATAGTAAATAGCTATGCACTTATTTAAATTCTGGCAAAATTGTTGCTACATGACATCGACTTTTCCATAAGAAATCAATTTTGTGATATTGTAAGAAACAGCTTCCCATAGTCTCGGCATCCTGTCAAGTAGTTCCTAAAAAGTATCAATAGTTTTGCATTACAAGAATAGAAAATTGCACTCGTGCTTTGCTATTTTTTTGTCAGACAAATTTGTTTTGACAAAAGATTCTACTTCTGAACAAGCGGAATGCGCTCACATTTGATTATACGAAAGGTTTATTTGTTGTACTTAATGTATGGTGTGCACGGAAAATATAAATTAGCAATTTATAAAAGAAACCTACCTTTGGACCTATGGTGAATTTTCCCACCTGGGCCATTTGGGCCATTGGACCTTAGACCCTTACCTATCATTTGCACCTAGTGGGTAAAAAAGTATTGCCGTAGGGAATTTTTGACAGACTTTTGAAAATTTGGGGTAGGCATGTTTGACCCTAGAAGACCTAAGTTCGGACCTATGGTGAAGACAAACTATGAGTTGTCCCACCTGGACCTTTTGGACCATTGGACCCTAGCCCATTACCTACCATTTCCACCTAGTGGCTAAAAAAGTATTGCCGTAGGGAATTTTTTACACTCTTTTAAAAATTGGGGTAAGGCATTTTTTAAAAATCTAACTTTGGACCCATGGTGAGGACAAACCATGAGTTGTCCCACCTGGACCTTTTGACCCATTGGACCTTAGACCCTTACCTATCATTTGCACCTAGTGGGTAAAAAAGTATTGCCGTAGGGAATTTTTGACAGACTTTTGAAAATTTGGGGTAGGCATGTTTGACCCTAGAAGACCTAAGTTCGGACCTATGGTGAAGACAAACTATGAGTTGTCCCACCTGGACCTTTTGGACCATTGGACCCTAGCCCATTACCTACCATTTCCACCTAGTGGCTAAAAAAGTATTGCCGTAGGGAATTTTTTACACTCTTTTAAAAATTGGGGTAAGGCATTTTTTAAAAATCTAACTTTGGACCCATGGTGAGGACAAACCATGAGTTGTCCCACCTGGACCTTTTGACCCATTGGACCTTAGACCCTTACCTATCATTTGCACCTAGTGGGTAAAAAAGTATTGCCGTAGGGAATTTTTGACAGACTTTTGAAAATTTGGGGTAGGCATGTTTGACCCTAGAAGACCTAAGTTCGGACCTATGGTGAAGACAAACTATGAGTTGTCCCACCTGGACCTTTTGGACCATTGGACCCTAGCCCATTACCTACCATTTCCACCTAGTGGCTAAAAAAGTATTGCCGTAGGGAATTTTTTACACTCTTTTAAAAATTGGGGTAAGGCATTTTTTAAAAATCTAACTTTGGACCCATGGTGAGGACAAACCATGAGTTGTCCCACCTGGACCTTTTGACCCATTGGACCTTAGACCCTTACCTATCATTTGCACCTAGTGGGTAAAAAAGTATTGCCGTAGGGAATTTTTGACAGACTTTTGAAAATTTGGGGTAGGCATGTTTGACCCTAGAAGACCTAAGTTCGGACCTATGGTGAAGACAAACTATGAGTTGTCCCACCTGGACCTTTTGGACCATTGGACCCTAGCCCATTACCTACCATTTCCACCTAGTGGCTAAAAAAGTATTGCCGTAGGGAATTTTTTACACTCTTTTAAAAATTGGGGTAAGGCATTTTTTAAAAATCTAACTTTGGACCCATGGTGAGGACAAACCATGAGTTGTCCCACCTGGACCTTTTGACCCATTGGACCTTAGACCCTTACCTATCATTTGCACCTAGTGGGTAAAAAAGTATTGCCGTAGGGAATTTTTGACAGACTTTTGAAAATTTGGGGTAGGCATGTTTGACCCTAGAAGACCTAAGTTCGGACCTATGGTGAAGACAAACTATGAGTTGTCCCACCTGGACCTTTTGGACCATTGGACCCTAGCCCATTACCTACCATTTCCACCTAGTGGCTAAAAAAGTATTGCCGTAGGGAATTTTTTACACTCTTTTAAAAATTGGGGTAAGGCATTTTTTAAAAATCTAACTTTGGACCCATGGTGAGGACAAACCATGAGTTGTCCCACCTGGACCTTTTGACCCATTGGACCTTAGACCCTTACCTATCATTTGCACCTAGTGGGTAAAAAAGTATTGCCGTAGGGAATTTTTGACAGACTTTTGAAAATTTGGGGTAGGCATGTTTGACCCTAGAAGACCTAAGTTCGGACCTATGGTGAAGACAAACTATGAGTTGTCCCACCTGGACCTTTTGGACCATTGGACCCTAGCCCATTACCTACCATTTCCACCTAGTGGCTAAAAAAGTATTGCCGTAGGGAATTTTTTACACTCTTTTAAAAATTGGGGTAAGGCATTTTTTAAAAATCTAACTTTGGACCCATGGTGAGGACAAACCATGAGTTGTCCCACCTGGACCTTTTGACCCATTGGACCTTAGACCCTTACCTATCATTTGCACCTAGTGGGTAAAAAAGTATTGCCGTAGGGAATTTTTGACAGACTTTTGAAAATTTGGGGTAGGCATGTTTGACCCTAGAAGACCTAAGTTCGGACCTATGGTGAAGACAAACTATGAGTTGTCCCACCTGGACCTTTTGGACCATTGGACCCTAGCCCATTACCTACCATTTCCACCTAGTGGCTAAAAAAGTATTGCCGTAGGGAATTTTTTACACTCTTTTAAAAATTGGGGTAAGGCATTTTTTAAAAATCTAACTTTGGACCCATGGTGAGGACAAACCATGAGTTGTCCCACCTGGACCTTTTGACCCATTGGACCTTAGACCCTTACCTATCATTTGCACCTAGTGGGTAAAAAAGTATTGCCGTAGGGAATTTTTGACAGACTTTTGAAAATTTGGGGTAGGCATGTTTGACCCTAGAAGACCTAAGTTCGGACCTATGGTGAAGACAAACTATGAGTTGTCCCACCTGGACCTTTTGGACCATTGGACCCTAGCCCATTACCTACCATTTCCACCTAGTGGCTAAAAAAGTATTGCCGTAGGGAATTTTTTACACTCTTTTAAAAATTGGGGTAAGGCATTTTTTAAAAATCTAACTTTGGACCCATGGTGAGGACAAACCATGAGTTGTCCCACCTGGACCTTTTGACCCATTGGACCTTAGACCCTTACCTATCATTTGCACCTAGTGGGTAAAAAAGTATTGCCGTAGGGAATTTTTGACAGACTTTTGAAAATTTGGGGTAGGCATGTTTGACCCTAGAAGACCTAAGTTCGGACCTATGGTGAAGACAAACTATGAGTTGTCCCACCTGGACCTTTTGGACCATTGGACCCTAGCCCATTACCTACCATTTCCACCTAGTGGCTAAAAAAGTATTGCCGTAGGGAATTTTTTACACTCTTTTAAAAATTGGGGTAAGGCATTTTTTAAAAATCTAACTTTGGACCCATGGTGAGGACAAACCATGAGTTGTCCCACCTGGACCTTTTGACCCATTGGACCTTAGACCCTTACCTATCATTTGCACCTAGTGGGTAAAAAAGTATTGCCGTAGGGAATTTTTGACAGACTTTTGAAAATTTGGGGTAGGCATGTTTGACCCTAGAAGACCTAAGTTCGGACCTATGGTGAAGACAAACTATGAGTTGTCCCACCTGGACCTTTTGGACCATTGGACCCTAGCCCATTACCTACCATTTCCACCTAGTGGCTAAAAAAGTATTGCCGTAGGGAATTTTTTACACTCTTTTAAAAATTGGGGTAAGGCATTTTTTAAAAATCTAACTTTGGACCCATGGTGAGGACAAACCATGAGTTGTCCCACCTGGACCTTTTGACCCATTGGACCTTAGACCCTTACCTATCATTTGCACCTAGTGGGTAAAAAAGTATTGCCGTAGGGAATTTTTGACAGACTTTTGAAAATTTGGGGTAGGCATGTTTGACCCTAGAAGACCTAAGTTCGGACCTATGGTGAAGACAAACTATGAGTTGTCCCACCTGGACCTTTTGGACCATTGGACCCTAGCCCATTACCTACCATTTCCACCTAGTGGCTAAAAAAGTATTGCCGTAGGGAATTTTTTACACTCTTTTAAAAATTGGGGTAAGGCATTTTTTAAAAATCTAACTTTGGACCCATGGTGAGGACAAACCATGAGTTGTCCCACCTGGACCTTTTGACCCATTGGACCTTAGACCCTTACCTATCATTTGCACCTAGTGGGTAAAAAAGTATTGCCGTAGGGAATTTTTGACAGACTTTTGAAAATTTGGGGTAGGCATGTTTGACCCTAGAAGACCTAAGTTCGGACCTATGGTGAAGACAAACTATGAGTTGTCCCACCTGGACCTTTTGGACCATTGGACCCTAGCCCATTACCTACCATTTCCACCTAGTGGCTAAAAAAGTATTGCCGTAGGGAATTTTTTACACTCTTTTAAAAATTGGGGTAAGGCATTTTTTAAAAATCTAACTTTGGACCCATGGTGAGGACAAACCATGAGTTGTCCCACCTGGACCTTTTGACCCATTGGACCTTAGACCCTTACCTATCATTTGCACCTAGTGGGTAAAAAAGTATTGCCGTAGGGAATTTTTGACAGACTTTTGAAAATTTGGGGTAGGCATGTTTGACCCTAGAAGACCTAAGTTCGGACCTATGGTGAAGACAAACTATGAGTTGTCCCACCTGGACCTTTTGGACCATTGGACCCTAGCCCATTACCTACCATTTCCACCTAGTGGCTAAAAAAGTATTGCCGTAGGGAATTTTTTACACTCTTTTAAAAATTGGGGTAAGGCATTTTTTAAAAATCTAACTTTGGACCCATGGTGAGGACAAACCATGAGTTGTCCCACCTGGACCTTTTGACCCATTGGACCTTAGACCCTTACCTATCATTTGCACCTAGTGGGTAAAAAAGTATTGCCGTAGGGAATTTTTGACAGACTTTTGAAAATTTGGGGTAGGCATGTTTGACCCTAGAAGACCTAAGTTCGGACCTATGGTGAAGACAAACTATGAGTTGTCCCACCTGGACCTTTTGGACCATTGGACCCTAGCCCATTACCTACCATTTCCACCTAGTGGCTAAAAAAGTATTGCCGTAGGGAATTTTTTACACTCTTTTAAAAATTGGGGTAAGGCATTTTTTAAAAATCTAACTTTGGACCCATGGTGAGGACAAACCATGAGTTGTCCCACCTGGACCTTTTGACCCATTGGACCTTAGACCCTTACCTATCATTTGCACCTAGTGGGTAAAAAAGTATTGCCGTAGGGAATTTTTGACAGACTTTTGAAAATTTGGGGTAGGCATGTTTGACCCTAGAAGACCTAAGTTCGGACCTATGGTGAAGACAAACTATGAGTTGTCCCACCTGGACCTTTTGGACCATTGGACCCTAGCCCATTACCTACCATTTCCACCTAGTGGCTAAAAAAGTATTGCCGTAGGGAATTTTTTACACTCTTTTAAAAATTGGGGTAAGGCATTTTTTAAAAATCTAACTTTGGACCCATGGTGAGGACAAACCATGAGTTGTCCCACCTGGACCTTTTGACCCATTGGACCTTAGACCCTTACCTATCATTTGCACCTAGTGGGTAAAAAAGTATTGCCGTAGGGAATTTTTGACAGACTTTTGAAAATTTGGGGTAGGCATGTTTGACCCTAGAAGACCTAAGTTCGGACCTATGGTGAAGACAAACTATGAGTTGTCCCACCTGGACCTTTTGGACCATTGGACCCTAGCCCATTACCTACCATTTCCACCTAGTGGCTAAAAAAGTATTGCCGTAGGGAATTTTTTACACTCTTTTAAAAATTGGGGTAAGGCATTTTTTAAAAATCTAACTTTGGACCCATGGTGAGGACAAACCATGAGTTGTCCCACCTGGACCTTTTGACCCATTGGACCTTAGACCCTTACCTATCATTTGCACCTAGTGGGTAAAAAAGTATTGCCGTAGGGAATTTTTGACAGACTTTTGAAAATTTGGGGTAGGCATGTTTGACCCTAGAAGACCTAAGTTCGGACCTATGGTGAAGACAAACTATGAGTTGTCCCACCTGGACCTTTTGGACCATTGGACCCTAGCCCATTACCTACCATTTCCACCTAGTGGCTAAAAAAGTATTGCCGTAGGGAATTTTTTACACTCTTTTAAAAATTGGGGTAAGGCATTTTTTAAAAATCTAACTTTGGACCCATGGTGAGGACAAACCATGAGTTGTCCCACCTGGACCTTTTGACCCATTGGACCTTAGACCCTTACCTATCATTTGCACCTAGTGGGTAAAAAAGTATTGCCGTAGGGAATTTTTGACAGACTTTTGAAAATTTGGGGTAGGCATGTTTGACCCTAGAAGACCTAAGTTCGGACCTATGGTGAAGACAAACTATGAGTTGTCCCACCTGGACCTTTTGGACCATTGGACCCTAGCCCATTACCTACCATTTCCACCTAGTGGCTAAAAAAGTATTGCCGTAGGGAATTTTTTACACTCTTTTAAAAATTGGGGTAAGGCATTTTTTAAAAATCTAACTTTGGACCCATGGTGAGGACAAACCATGAGTTGTCCCACCTGGACCTTTTGACCCATTGGACCTTAGACCCTTACCTATCATTTGCACCTAGTGGGTAAAAAAGTATTGCCGTAGGGAATTTTTGACAGACTTTTGAAAATTTGGGGTAGGCATGTTTGACCCTAGAAGACCTAAGTTCGGACCTATGGTGAAGACAAACTATGAGTTGTCCCACCTGGACCTTTTGGACCATTGGACCCTAGCCCATTACCTACCATTTCCACCTAGTGGCTAAAAAAGTATTGCCGTAGGGAATTTTTTACACTCTTTTAAAAATTGGGGTAAGGCATTTTTTAAAAATCTAACTTTGGACCCATGGTGAGGACAAACCATGAGTTGTCCCACCTGGACCTTTTGACCCATTGGACCTTAGACCCTTACCTATCATTTGCACCTAGTGGGTAAAAAAGTATTGCCGTAGGGAATTTTTGACAGACTTTTGAAAATTTGGGGTAGGCATGTTTGACCCTAGAAGACCTAAGTTCGGACCTATGGTGAAGACAAACTATGAGTTGTCCCACCTGGACCTTTTGGACCATTGGACCCTAGCCCATTACCTACCATTTCCACCTAGTGGCTAAAAAAGTATTGCCGTAGGGAATTTTTTACACTCTTTTAAAAATTGGGGTAAGGCATTTTTTAAAAATCTAACTTTGGACCCATGGTGAGGACAAACCATGAGTTGTCCCACCTGGACCTTTTGACCCATTGGACCTTAGACCCTTACCTATCATTTGCACCTAGTGGGTAAAAAAGTATTGCCGTAGGGAATTTTTGACAGACTTTTGAAAATTTGGGGTAGGCATGTTTGACCCTAGAAGACCTAAGTTCGGACCTATGGTGAAGACAAACTATGAGTTGTCCCACCTGGACCTTTTGGACCATTGGACCCTAGCCCATTACCTACCATTTCCACCTAGTGGCTAAAAAAGTATTGCCGTAGGGAATTTTTTACACTCTTTTAAAAATTGGGGTAAGGCATTTTTTAAAAATCTAACTTTGGACCCATGGTGAGGACAAACCATGAGTTGTCCCACCTGGACCTTTTGACCCATTGGACCTTAGACCCTTACCTATCATTTGCACCTAGTGGGTAAAAAAGTATTGCCGTAGGGAATTTTTGACAGACTTTTGAAAATTTGGGGTAGGCATGTTTGACCCTAGAAGACCTAAGTTCGGACCTATGGTGAAGACAAACTATGAGTTGTCCCACCTGGACCTTTTGGACCATTGGACCCTAGCCCATTACCTACCATTTCCACCTAGTGGCTAAAAAAGTATTGCCGTAGGGAATTTTTTACACTCTTTTAAAAATTGGGGTAAGGCATTTTTTAAAAATCTAACTTTGGACCCATGGTGAGGACAAACCATGAGTTGTCCCACCTGGACCTTTTGACCCATTGGACCTTAGACCCTTACCTATCATTTGCACCTAGTGGGTAAAAAAGTATTGCCGTAGGGAATTTTTGACAGACTTTTGAAAATTTGGGGTAGGCATGTTTGACCCTAGAAGACCTAAGTTCGGACCTATGGTGAAGACAAACTATGAGTTGTCCCACCTGGACCTTTTGGACCATTGGACCCTAGCCCATTACCTACCATTTCCACCTAGTGGCTAAAAAAGTATTGCCGTAGGGAATTTTTTACACTCTTTTAAAAATTGGGGTAAGGCATTTTTTAAAAATCTAACTTTGGACCCATGGTGAGGACAAACCATGAGTTGTCCCACCTGGACCTTTTGACCCATTGGACCTTAGACCCTTACCTATCATTTGCACCTAGTGGGTAAAAAAGTATTGCCGTAGGGAATTTTTGACAGACTTTTGAAAATTTGGGGTAGGCATGTTTGACCCTAGAAGACCTAAGTTCGGACCTATGGTGAAGACAAACTATGAGTTGTCCCACCTGGACCTTTTGGACCATTGGACCCTAGCCCATTACCTACCATTTCCACCTAGTGGCTAAAAAAGTATTGCCGTAGGGAATTTTTTACACTCTTTTAAAAATTGGGGTAAGGCATTTTTTAAAAATCTAACTTTGGACCCATGGTGAGGACAAACCATGAGTTGTCCCACCTGGACCTTTTGACCCATTGGACCTTAGACCCTTACCTATCATTTGCACCTAGTGGGTAAAAAAGTATTGCCGTAGGGAATTTTTGACAGACTTTTGAAAATTTGGGGTAGGCATGTTTGACCCTAGAAGACCTAAGTTCGGACCTATGGTGAAGACAAACTATGAGTTGTCCCACCTGGACCTTTTGGACCATTGGACCCTAGCCCATTACCTACCATTTCCACCTAGTGGCTAAAAAAGTATTGCCGTAGGGAATTTTTTACACTCTTTTAAAAATTGGGGTAAGGCATTTTTTAAAAATCTAACTTTGGACCCATGGTGAGGACAAACCATGAGTTGTCCCACCTGGACCTTTTGACCCATTGGACCTTAGACCCTTACCTATCATTTGCACCTAGTGGGTAAAAAAGTATTGCCGTAGGGAATTTTTGACAGACTTTTGAAAATTTGGGGTAGGCATGTTTGACCCTAGAAGACCTAAGTTCGGACCTATGGTGAAGACAAACTATGAGTTGTCCCACCTGGACCTTTTGGACCATTGGACCCTAGCCCATTACCTACCATTTCCACCTAGTGGCTAAAAAAGTATTGCCGTAGGGAATTTTTTACACTCTTTTAAAAATTGGGGTAAGGCATTTTTTAAAAATCTAACTTTGGACCCATGGTGAGGACAAACCATGAGTTGTCCCACCTGGACCTTTTGACCCATTGGACCTTAGACCCTTACCTATCATTTGCACCTAGTGGGTAAAAAAGTATTGCCGTAGGGAATTTTTGACAGACTTTTGAAAATTTGGGGTAGGCATGTTTGACCCTAGAAGACCTAAGTTCGGACCTATGGTGAAGACAAACTATGAGTTGTCCCACCTGGACCTTTTGGACCATTGGACCCTAGCCCATTACCTACCATTTCCACCTAGTGGCTAAAAAAGTATTGCCGTAGGGAATTTTTTACACTCTTTTAAAAATTGGGGTAAGGCATTTTTTAAAAATCTAACTTTGGACCCATGGTGAGGACAAACCATGAGTTGTCCCACCTGGACCTTTTGACCCATTGGACCTTAGACCCTTACCTATCATTTGCACCTAGTGGGTAAAAAAGTATTGCCGTAGGGAATTTTTGACAGACTTTTGAAAATTTGGGGTAGGCATGTTTGACCCTAGAAGACCTAAGTTCGGACCTATGGTGAAGACAAACTATGAGTTGTCCCACCTGGACCTTTTGGACCATTGGACCCTAGCCCATTACCTACCATTTCCACCTAGTGGCTAAAAAAGTATTGCCGTAGGGAATTTTTTACACTCTTTTAAAAATTGGGGTAAGGCATTTTTTAAAAATCTAACTTTGGACCCATGGTGAGGACAAACCATGAGTTGTCCCACCTGGACCTTTTGACCCATTGGACCTTAGACCCTTACCTATCATTTGCACCTAGTGGGTAAAAAAGTATTGCCGTAGGGAATTTTTGACAGACTTTTGAAAATTTGGGGTAGGCATGTTTGACCCTAGAAGACCTAAGTTCGGACCTATGGTGAAGACAAACTATGAGTTGTCCCACCTGGACCTTTTGGACCATTGGACCCTAGCCCATTACCTACCATTTCCACCTAGTGGCTAAAAAAGTATTGCCGTAGGGAATTTTTTACACTCTTTTAAAAATTGGGGTAAGGCATTTTTTAAAAATCTAACTTTGGACCCATGGTGAGGACAAACCATGAGTTGTCCCACCTGGACCTTTTGACCCATTGGACCTTAGACCCTTACCTATCATTTGCACCTAGTGGGTAAAAAAGTATTGCCGTAGGGAATTTTTGACAGACTTTTGAAAATTTGGGGTAGGCATGTTTGACCCTAGAAGACCTAAGTTCGGACCTATGGTGAAGACAAACTATGAGTTGTCCCACCTGGACCTTTTGGACCATTGGACCCTAGCCCATTACCTACCATTTCCACCTAGTGGCTAAAAAAGTATTGCCGTAGGGAATTTTTTACACTCTTTTAAAAATTGGGGTAAGGCATTTTTTAAAAATCTAACTTTGGACCCATGGTGAGGACAAACCATGAGTTGTCCCACCTGGACCTTTTGACCCATTGGACCTTAGACCCTTACCTATCATTTGCACCTAGTGGGTAAAAAAGTATTGCCGTAGGGAATTTTTGACAGACTTTTGAAAATTTGGGGTAGGCATGTTTGACCCTAGAAGACCTAAGTTCGGACCTATGGTGAAGACAAACTATGAGTTGTCCCACCTGGACCTTTTGGACCATTGGACCCTAGCCCATTACCTACCATTTCCACCTAGTGGCTAAAAAAGTATTGCCGTAGGGAATTTTTTACACTCTTTTAAAAATTGGGGTAAGGCATTTTTTAAAAATCTAACTTTGGACCCATGGTGAGGACAAACCATGAGTTGTCCCACCTGGACCTTTTGACCCATTGGACCTTAGACCCTTACCTATCATTTGCACCTAGTGGGTAAAAAAGTATTGCCGTAGGGAATTTTTGACAGACTTTTGAAAATTTGGGGTAGGCATGTTTGACCCTAGAAGACCTAAGTTCGGACCTATGGTGAAGACAAACTATGAGTTGTCCCACCTGGACCTTTTGGACCATTGGACCCTAGCCCATTACCTACCATTTCCACCTAGTGGCTAAAAAAGTATTGCCGTAGGGAATTTTTTACACTCTTTTAAAAATTGGGGTAAGGCATTTTTTAAAAATCTAACTTTGGACCCATGGTGAGGACAAACCATGAGTTGTCCCACCTGGACCTTTTGATCCATTGGACCTTAGACCCTTACCTATCATTTGCACCTAGTGGGTAAAAAAGTATTGCCGTAGGGAATTTTTGACAGACTTTTGAAAATTTGGGGTAGGCATGTTTGACCCTAGAAGACCTAAGTTCGGACCTATGGTGAAGACAAACTATGAGTTGTCCCACCTGGACCTTTTGGACCATTGGACCCTAGCCCATTACCTACCATTTCCACCTAGTGGCTAAAAAAGTATTGCCGTAGGGAATTTTTTACACTCTTTTAAAAATTGGGGTAAGGCATTTTTTAAAAATCTAACTTTGGACCCATGGTGAGGACAAACCATGAGTTGTCCCACCTGGACCTTTTGACCCATTGGACCTTAGACCCTTACCTATCATTTGCACCTAGTGGGTAAAAAAGTATTGCCGTAGGGAATTTTTGACAGACTTTTGAAAATTTGGGGTAGGCATGTTTGACCCTAGAAGACCTAAGTTCGGACCTATGGTGAAGACAAACTATGAGTTGTCCCACCTGGACCTTTTGGACCATTGGACCCTAGCCCATTACCTACCATTTCCACCTAGTGGCTAAAAAAGTATTGCCGTAGGGAATTTTTTACACTCTTTTAAAAATTGGGGTAAGGCATTTTTTAAAAATCTAACTTTGGACCCATGGTGAGGACAAACCATGAGTTGTCCCACCTGGACCTTTTGACCCATTGGACCTTAGACCCTTACCTATCATTTGCACCTAGTGGGTAAAAAAGTATTGCCGTAGGGAATTTTTGACAGACTTTTGAAAATTTGGGGTAGGCATGTTTGACCCTAGAAGACCTAAGTTCGGACCTATGGTGAAGACAAACTATGAGTTGTCCCACCTGGACCTTTTGGACCATTGGACCCTAGCCCATTACCTACCATTTCCACCTAGTGGCTAAAAAAGTATTGCCGTAGGGAATTTTTTACACTCTTTTAAAAATTGGGGTAAGGCATTTTTTAAAAATCTAACTTTGGACCCATGGTGAGGACAAACCATGAGTTGTCCCACCTGGACCTTTTGACCCATTGGACCTTAGACCCTTACCTATCATTTGCACCTAGTGGGTAAAAAAGTATTGCCGTAGGGAATTTTTGACAGACTTTTGAAAATTTGGGGTAGGCATGTTTGACCCTAGAAGACCTAAGTTCGGACCTATGGTGAAGACAAACTATGAGTTGTCCCACCTGGGCCCTTTTGGCCCATTGTACCTTAGATCATTACCTATTATTTGCTTGTAGTGAGTAAACAAAATATTGCCGTAGGGAATTTTGACACCTTTAAAAAGATTAGGGGTAGGCCAATGGAACTTTGCAAATTGAAAGCTATGGTATGAAAAAATCCAGGTGCACTGGGTTTGATTACCAAGACTTTCACGGACGGTAGGATTGACAGTGTCAAGGTATGATTTTCAGAACAGAAAAAAATGTGTCTAATAAATTGAATTGGGGAAGGTGGTTGGGGTAAACTAAATTGATCTTTTTTATTGTTGGGATGAAGACATGGATCCAATAGCGGACATGAAGTAAGTTGTAGAAAATGTCAAATCCCTGAGAGGTATTACCAAAATGAACCACCTTTGATGGTACTCCCGATTTGGGAAAGATCAGTTGGTTGAGTTGATTGTAACAGAAGAAACCAACCTTAAATATCAGTGCGTCCGAAACCCCAGACGAGGAAGACGATTATCACCCAGGCAAAAAAACTTGGGTTGAAAGGTATTAGCAGTCTGTTGATAGTGCATCCGCCACCGAAAGCCTTGAAAGAGGCATTTACTACCTTGAAAATGACCCCCATTATTGCTATGGATGTGCAGACATTCCTTGACGTCTCTCAGATGTCACTGGAGGAACTTATAACAATTTGGACATTGAAAGGAGCAAAATCAATGTGATGCTACACTGTACCTTTGTGAATATTAATCCATCAGGTAATGCAGATGATGAGAACAAGAGATACTTTCACTCGAGATTTTCACCGAGGCCACGATCTTAGCTGAAACCCTTGATTAGATGGACAAAAAGATCGGAGTAAAGATTGCCCAGTGAACCTCTGAAAAATGTGGCTGAACATTGAAAGCAATTGTAAAACTTCAAGTCAATATTAACAAACGCCGGCCGCTGGTAGGGTCACAGTACTTTGAAAGAAGGCTGTAAACAATATGAAAAAACTGATGAGGATTGTTTTAAGTGGGCCATACTTTCGGCCTTGCACCATGACGAGGTATACCCAAAACATACAGACATGATAACACAGTACCACCGTGGCAGGAAGAGCTCAATCTGAAAAAAAGATGTAGTTCTCGGTCAGCCTTCAGGCTATTGGTAAGTTCAATTCAACCCTGACAGTCAATGTATTATAAATTAACGACAATGAAGTATACCCGCTGCGCATATTAGACGTTAGCGAACAGCGGGAGAGAGACATCAACTTGGTGCTGATAAAAAAGTCTTGGCTGGTGTTGAGCCAGACTTCGGACCACAATTGTGAGACCCGCCATTGCTACAGGTGCGTGAACCAGTTCACATTAAATAAGTCCTAGAGACCCACAAAGAGTGTTGCGTCAACCACAAGGCGGTTAAGATCGAGCTGCCCAAGCTTATTAAGGAAGGGACCTACCAGACCTTTGACAACACTCACTGGACAGGAGTCCCTTTCGTGGTGTTCGCGGAATTTTAGTGTTTTACCGAGAAGGTTGAAACCAGGATTGATAAACCACATACGAAAGCCTACCAAAAGCACATGCCTTCGTGTTTCTGCTACCCCATCAAGTGCTTTGACGACAAGTGTATACCAAGGCACTAGCTCTGTATATCATGAAAAAGCCGAACAAAGATGTGGCACAGATCTTTGTTGAATGCCTTGAGAAAAAAATCAAGGCCATTTACACCTGAAACTATCTTATGAAGCATATGGTCTTGACGACAGAGGACAAGAAAACCACCAGGAGGCCTCGCAGAGCTGGTTGTGTGATTGTTCGCTTGGTGAGGACAAGATGAGGGATTACTGCCACTTTACCGAAAATACAGGGGCGCAGCACATAACCAGTGTTACCTGAAGTACAAAATGTTCAAGTTTATACCTGTATTTTTCACAATCTGGCCGGGTATGATAGTCATCTGTACACTAAGAACCTGGGGTCGACACCGGGGCAGCTCACATGCATTCCCAATTCGGAGGAAAAGTAAATCTCGTTTAGGAAGACATTCCAGGTGAGCGAGTACAAGATGAAAGACGGGGAAATGAAACCCCTTTACCAGAGTTTGAGCAGCCTTCAAGAATGTATTTGGCAAAGGAGCGTTTGATCCCGAATTGTAGCGGGTGATACCCGCGGAGTCTGAAAACGGTCGGAAAATCACACTGCGCGAGGTCATAGACAGGCGTAAGCTAGAATACATTGTGTCACACCGCGAATATTTTGAGCTGGGAAGCAGGCTTATAAAAGGGAAGAAGCTGGACAAGAACGCACATCTGACACTCATACAGGGCTACCTTGCGCAGGAGTGCCCAACCTACATAGCTTTCCTGATACTGTCACGACAATGGTATCAACTGCGCCGGGCTCGACGCCTGCATTACGACGAGTAGATGACAGATAAGATTGTATACACGGGAAATTTCTGGGACTAAGCCAAGGCACATCTTTCGGCCATCATTAGTGGGACTGAGTGGGAAGCAGGCCAAGGTTACACTGAGGGATCCGAAATGGTGTCAGGACTGAGACATATCACAGACTCTATTGTTAAATTGCAGCCGTACCTTTATGAGCAGGCGAAAAATTCAAAGTAATGTAGGGGCACCAACTACAACATCGTTGGAAGTACGGTGAACTATGTAATTTGTAGTTTGAAGAACAAGGCACTTATGGTGGCGTTTGATTACTTGACAGAACAGGACATTGAAGTTGAATCACTTGTAATTGACGGTATCGTGCTTTACATAGACATGGATGAAGGCTATGTTGTTGGCATGACACGGGTTATGTTCTTCTCATAAATGTTATGATGGTATGATACTAAACCCCAAACGGGAAGGATTGTGCCTGATGTTCATATGATGAAATCATAATCTTTCAGTCAGTTTAATTAAAGTCTGGAGCTGGCATGACAGTTAACTGCTAGTAGTCTGTTGTTATTTATGTATTATTGTCATTTTCTTTATTTTCTTTGGTTACATCTTCTGACATCAGACTCGGACTTCTCTTGAACTGAATTTCAATGTGCGTATTGTTATGCGTTTACTTTCTAAATTGGCTAGAGGTATGGGGGAGGGTTGAGATCTCACAAACATGTTTAACCCCGCCGCATTTTTGCGCCTGTCCCAAGTCAGGAGCCTCTGGCCTTTGTTAGTCTTGTATTATTTTAATTTTAGTTTCTTGTGTACAATTTGGAAATTAGTATGGCGTTCATTATCACTGAACTAGTATATATTTGTTTAGGGGCCAGTTGAAGGACGACTTCTCGCTACATTGAAGACCTGTTGGTGACCTTCTGCTGTTGTTTTTTTCTATGGTCGGGTTGTTGTCTCTTTGGCACATTCCCCATTTCCATTCTCAATTTTATGATATACCAGTTGAAGTGCCGGCCATGGACGAAAGTTTACTCTTGCGACAGAGTGTGTACCCTGTTGATTATATGGATGGGTTCAAGCAACTTGAGTAAACCGAGCAAGACGAAAAAGCATTGATGGCAGCGTTCGATTCGCTGACAAGACAATTTGGATCGCTGGAGGTCAATGCCAGCACGATCAACAAGGACAATGAGCACGCCGGGTGCTCACAGAGAGTCAAGGAAGTCATGGATGAAGTTAATGATAAACCCGCTGACGCTCCGGGGAAGTCTCTTGATGAAGGTTTACTCTTGCGAAAAGGTGTGTACCCTTATGACTATGTGGATGGGTTTGAAAAACTCCAGGAGACAGAGTTGCCACCCAGTGAAGCATTATACAATACCATCACCGGTAAGGGAGTAAGCCATGCAGACTATGAACTAATACGAGCAGCAAGTGTGTGAAAAGAGATGGATATCGCCAGCATGAGAGAGTATCATGACTTGTATCTGAAAACGGATGTACTCTTGCTGTGCGATGTGTTTGAGAACTTCAGAGATGCAAAATGGATTAGAGGTGGGATAACAGTCTAGCGCAGCGGTTTGCCAAAGTCAACAACCCTTATGTCGAAGGATTCAATGCCGACAAGCCCACCAACTACTTGATGTATGCGGATGCTGATAACCTGTATGGATGGGATATGAGTAGCTATCCACCGATCGGTGGCTTTGAATGGATTAACACCGACGTAACCAACCTTTGAGACCTTTGCAGTGAAGACGACTAATGATTTATATTGGAGGTAGACTTCGAATATCTCAAGGAACTTCATGACTACCACAATGGCTACTCGCTTGCCCCGGAAACTGTACAGCTGAACAAAGTACAGAAACCTCGGAGACATCTGAGGTATGTTGTATACTACGTCAACCTAAAACAGTACTTGCGCTCAGACTCAAGATCAGAAAACCACACGGTTATAAGTTTAAACCAGATCATATGGCTGAAGATTTATATAGATCTAACATGTCTAACCACCGCGCTCAGAGCCGCTGCCACCACTAACTTTGAAAAAGACCTTTTCAAGCTCATGAACAATGCGGTGTCGGAAAGACAATAGAAAATATCTGCAAGAGGGTTAACGTTGACGTCCGAATGGTTACCAACGAGAAACAAGTGATGACGCTCGTCACCAAGCTCAATTTTGATCGCCGAAATAACTTCAGTGAGTATCTTGCAGCCATGCACATGCGTAAGACCAAATAGAAATTTGACAAGCCAATTTACCTAGACATATCTAAGACCTTAATGGCGGACTATGTTTACAAGTACCTAAAGCCAACCTACCGTGAGAAGACAACCATCTGTTACACCGACAGTATCGTTTACAATGTCGAACCTCCAGATGTCTACAAAGACATTAACGAACACTGGCGGCAGAAGTTAGGCACATTCAACTATTCAAGTGACCACACTTCCGGTATCAAATGAGGTCTGAACAGGAAAATTCTTGGAATGTTCAATGATGAATGAGCCGGAGTCCCCATGACTGAGTCTTGGATTGCGGTCCATGATATACGCGCTCAAGGTTGGCAAGCGCGAAGCGAAGAGGGCTTAAGGGGTGAAGAAGTGCATCGTCAAAAATTACCTTCGAAAACTACAAGAGATGCCTTGATAAGCACACAGTGAGCTACCGGACTATGAATACATAATCAAAAGTCATAGGCATAAGATATATACACTTATGTGTCACAAGAGAGCCCTATCAGTCAACGATGACAACCGTCATATCATGCCTGATGGAATTAGCACCCTTGCCCGTGGCCACTACAAAATCGTCAACCGTAAATAAATGAGCGGCATATGGGTGCATAATTTAGTTGTCCCCTACAAACCCCTTTTAAACACTCAGCTCAAACAGGCTGTAACCACCACGAAGATTCAATACTGTTGGGGTGCGGTCATGCCTGATACAGTACTACATTGTACCAAAGGTCTGACTCACCAAATGTGGAACCTTAACCACGACAGCTGGAAGGGTCTTCTAACGCACTTGGCGTGTTGGTAAAAGCGCAGACCGACAAAGTATTACTTTGACTCTTATGGTTTGCCAACGCCCGACGAGATGGTAGACTATTTGTAGCCTGAGATCCTTTTCAAAACTGAGACGCGAGGGGATGTGGTGTGTGGTCACTTTTGTCTGTCCGTGTTGAAGATGCTGACAATGGGAAAATCGTGGAAAATGCAATCTTTTCGCTCTATAAATAAATGGATAAGTTTGGATCCCATGCAAGACAGTGCATATCCGTCTGGTGGATCGTGCATCATTTCGATATGAACGACAATCGCATTACTAGCCTATGATATCCCAAGGACAGCTCGGATGCTGTGACAAAACGGTAGGTGACCAAGCAGTTGAAAGATGGCATAAAAGACAACAATGAGCTAGAGGCTGCGCTGGAATTCGAAGCGATCGTGAAATAGCTCTCGAGGACATGAAAAAACACCTTGTCGGTATCGAGAAAAAAGTGGGAAAGTGTCTACCTTGCGGCACAAAAACTAGTGACCAAAGGATGGTATATGCAAAGAACTATGTGGATTTAAGCATGGCGGTTCTAGAGAAAATCAATACCATCGAATTGAAGGTGAAGTCTTATCACACGGCGGACAGTAGACGGCGCGAATCGAATCTCATATCTGAAGAGGACCTGCGCAACTATATGATAACACAGCAGTTTTATGACAGTCATATGAACTAGTCTATTGCACATCCGCAGCTTTGACCCAATAGTTGAACTCCGTGGGGTCCCCCTCCACGTGACGTTAAGCTCTTTCATCCCTCCCCATGTTCTTCTACGCAAGATATGTTCGATGCGGTAGGTGTTTTGACACTCATATCAACAAGGTCGGCCGCCTAGGTCTCATCCACACCACACTACTACACCGCGTTTTTGAAACGTGCTCGAACTGGTTTGTGCAACTCATCCGCTAAATCATCGGTCCAGCGAACTTTTATTTTCTAAATACTCAGACCAAATCGAGTTTTGGTATCGATGATTGGTCCGCTGATGCTGTGGTCCATTCGTTCGCGTGTGGAAGTGTTGGCAATGGTGTAAAGCGAGGCTAGCATAGCTTTGCCACAGATGGGGTAACGGGCGGTTTTATCCTTGTGCTGGGCATAACAGAGATCGTGGTGATATGCAGCCTGGTAAACTCGATTAATGTGGTTTGACCAAGCTTTCTGGGTGCAGGCGCTTGCTAAGTTTAATCTCTGGCCCGGTAAAGTTGTGTCCGGGTAGACGCATTTTCATGGGTGATCGGTTGATTACTAGTAGTTTGTCCATGAACCCTGCATAGTTGCAGCAACAAACTGAGACTTCATGGCACCGCATACCTTACAATTTCCAACTTTAAACTGTCGCCTGTTCGATTCCTGGTCATTACCTCGCTGGGGTTAACTATGTTCGTCTTCCAATGACATTGCAAGCAAAAGTTCATCGCTATTTTATTCAAATAAATGAACGTCGAAGTCATTTCCTACAGTGCCAACGCCCCCGACAGGAGCGATCGCTATCTCCTGCCGCAATCAGAAGGTTTATCATTGGGAAGTCGGACTGTGGTAAGACAACGCTGTTAAACAAGATAATCCTGTGCGATGGATGCCTCAAGTACGATCAATTGAACGTCTTCGGGAAATCGCTTCACCAGCCCATCTACCGGGTGTTGCAGCAAGCGCTGGGAACAGGCTTTACTAAGGAAGATATCCTAAACCTCGTACAGTGCAAAGGCAAGTCACCCTACTCGTTGATCGATGTGGTCAACGCCTTACCACCACCACGACACCCGAGTGGTATCGAAACTTTTTCTTCGAGCAAAGGAGCGATGAACTAAGCCCCGGAAACTCGACCAAACCTCATTGTGTTCGACGACTTGATGCTTAGCAAATGAAGACTACTACGTGAGTGATCGCCACAACATTGATTGTTTTTAATTGTGACAACTACTTCAACTGCCCCGCCAGTCTATCCGGGAGAATGCCAATGTCCTATGCTTCTTCTAGCATGATGCTAAGAACAAATCCGACGAGATCACTGCAACAATCTCACCAAGGAATACTAGTAGTTTGGCATTCAGTGTAAATATTGCTGGTCAAAAACCTATGTATTTGTAACCATGGATATTAAAAGCACCAAGGCAAATGGAAAATATCGATGCAATTTGATGAGTTTTATAGGTATAGTATCAATAATAAATTGTTACAAAGATAACCCCTCGAAGTACAAGGATTCAGAGTTCCTAGAGTAGTCATTGTCAGATATTGAACTGGAGCTAGAGTTCGATCCCCAGCCTAAGAAATACGAATGGCCCTGAAATTTGAGTCGGCCCCGGGCAAGGTATGAAGACTGTGTTACAAGTGTGGTTGGATTGTGTTTCATTATTTATGTCCCGATATGGATGAAAGTCTGTCGAATTGGCTATAAACAGAATGGAAGATCCCAACGCCCACAACAACCCAAATGCCCGCCAAAACTTTTTTCGGTCATCAGTGCAATCACCGATGCAAACCGCGTAAAGACGTATGTCTCAGATACAGAAATCTTCAGAAGATGGGCATTCGACCCACGCTTGAACCATCGCATATAATCGATCGACCTGGGTCGACTTGGTATTCTAACCAGCATTATTGGGATGTTCGAGGCAATCGAAGGCGTTCACACCAACGCTTAGGTGCGTTCAAATGCGTTCATTCAAACCCTTGAAGGCGTTCGAAGCCGTTCACACCAACGCCTAGGGGCGTTTGTTCCAACGCTATGAATAAATGACGTTCATCCAAATTTCCGTCCCAAAGCAGCGGGAGGCACTCTCAAAGGAGTTGCATGTAACTAAGCGGAGCATTCAATCCTGTAACATGCAGCACCGCCTTGACATGATTGGACCTTTCCAAAGTGTTTAAGCCTGAGGCTGAGGCTCAGCGGAAAGCAGTTTAAAAAAATCACCAAAACAATTGAAGATTTACCTCCATTTGTGCCAGCCCTTCCTTCTCCAACGCCCGAGTTTGCCGACCCTCTACCTATTGCACCACCTACAACCACCGTCCTCGGACCTCGAGCACAGCAGTATTTGCATCTCAGTATGACTCCTTCCGCCGACCACACCCTTGGATTGCGATCTGAAAACGATGGTTTCTTCATCCGATGGTTATCAGTTACTTTTGACGGCGATGATATTTTCGTGGATGGTGTGAGGTACAAAGGAACCCTTGGCCTCTGGGAACTCATGGTGAAAAAGAAACCAGATTCGTTCGACGCTGACGACCTTGACGACTTTGAAGAGATCCTGAAAAGTTCCAATGCCATGTATCAATGCAATTCCACCCTCTTAACAACGGCGAAGGCGAACAAGAGTTACAAGGAAGGAAATCGTATCCCACATCATCAGAGGGATAAGTTTGGCAGTGGGCTGCCAGTCGTGTTTCTTCCTGCCAACTTCAAGCAGCTTCTCGATCGCTTGGAACTGTGTTGCTGCAGCTTACCGAGCAGGAAATAATGGTGTGCGCAACGAAACTGTGTCGATTATTGATGCTATGAAAAAGGGTATACATATCACTTTGATGAATATAAGGCGCTTCATCGTAGCTTCCTATTAATAAATGTTGCAAATAAAAAAAGGTTACGCACGAAAGTACGACTACGGTAGGACAGGACTGTTTGACACAGTAGCCTTAAAAGGTGTTGAAAAATGTGGTTGGTAAAGTGGTATAAACCATCTACTACTTCGTCAACGCTAAAAATACATACATTATGTCTGACATCCTTACAATCACCGAAGGATTGACTTTCGATGAAAGTCTCCAGAGATTTATCAGGTTCACGAATACGAACCTCAAACTGGTGCCAACCTGAATAATCAAGGTGATATCCTAATCAATATCGAAACCCAAGACTTATTACTCCATCCCACTGAACGTTATCTTTTGGTAGAGGGGCAACTGCAAAAGAACGACAGTAGTGCATATGCTGATGCAGATCTAGTGTCTCTCTTTCACAATGGAATCATGTATCTCTTCTCTCAGGCCAGCTAATCGAACATATCAATAACCCAGGCGTTGCCACTACCATGTTGGAAATTCTGATTTATCACGACGATTTCTCCAAATCCCAAGGTCTGTGGTGCATGGATTCATCTACCGAAGCTGAAACCGAAAACACAGGGTTCGCAGCACGTCATGGTAAAATTATCCCCAAACCTGCCAACAAAGGAGCTTTTTCATTCACCATACCCCTGAGACATATTTTCGGCTTTTCAGACGACTACGACAAGATCGTATACGTATTAAAGCATGCATTGTCACTAGTGCGCGTGATTCAGACGCCGATGCCATGCACTGAGCCGCCGCAGTCAATGATGTGGCAAAAAACATTCTGAGTCAGATCTCTTGTAGTCCGAGATTACTCTGACGTCCAACGGCTGTTTTGCCAGACAAGCTGGGGCCGTGGGACGTCAGAGCTCGTCCCATATCAAAAAGTGGATATTTGCCCACCCAAAATAGATGCGCTGCTTCGTCGCTTCTGTTGCCGATTGAGGGCCTTGGAATTATATAAATCGGGCATCAATCTGTTCATTTTTTATTTATCTCTTCATTTATGTAAGTTTCACCTACCTGCCAACCTTTATTTTTCCATATTTTAACAGTTTTCATAGAGACCCATCGATTTCTGCATTTCGGACTAGATCTCTTGGTTCGTTCTTCACGTCACCCCATCAGACAAAAACAAGATGCGGCTGTACAAAACCATACAAAGTAAAAGTAAAATCGACTGTGGATTTCGCATGAGGCAGTGTGATTCTATCACCGTTCCCAAAAACACACAATTCAACTGGCGCCTATCTGCCACAAGTGGTACTTAAAAGCCTAGATATACAATCGTTGCAATCCAAACCGACAAAAGTGTGGATAAGACCGATGACGCCGCCGTGTGCGATCACTGTCGATTGCGAACATAGATATTAATGTCAACGCTGAACGCTACCCAGCCGTCGCATTTAATGCCTTTATTACCCAAAATAGGGTTGCCAGAGTGTTCAAGTAGGTTGCAGACATCAGAAAGAAACTCTACAACATGGTCACCCTCCTCAGTAACGGCGGCGTCAACACCGATACCTCTGATTTCACAGGCTTATAGCCGGTGTTTACCATCTATGAAAGTCATCAGTCCGAGCGGCTGAAAGAATCCACGGTGGACATCCAGATACGAGCCGAATTCGATCGCAATGTTTCCGCCAACACCGAAGCATTTGCACTTGGAATATCCGACAGAGTTCTTTACTTCGAATCTGACGGACACAAGATGAACGTCGTGTTTGAAGCCTGAAAATAAATGAACAACATTATTTTGCAGCAATTCGTAAGTAAAACCGATCTAAAGCAGGGGTTCTCGTTCATAGTATCCGGGAACCATAGCCAAATTCATACCCGCTTCAATCCACTAAAAATTGGAAAGAATTATGAGATGTCATTGGTAAATCATGAGACCTACTACGTATACTCCATCCCAAACATTCACACAGGTTCCTATGGCATCAACGATGAAATACAGCGACAGCTGCGGCTCAACAAACACAAAGCAAAAAGCATTATCAATGCAAATCGGAAACCCTAAGAGCATCAATAACTCTCGCCAGGCACTACAAAGAAGATTTCAACTTTACAAATAGCCGCAACACCGTCTTGGGATTAGAACGGCAAATTTACACCTACGATAGGGTTATACAGAAGGGGAACACATTGTTAGTATCATCAACATCATCACAATCCAGTTGGCAAATAGCGGTATTATCTATGGGAGCTATGTTAATGGAAAGCAGTAATCCATCATCTGTAGTTTCTTTCCCAGTGTCGATCCTGGTATGAAGAACCCCCTCAAAAAACCTGGTGTACTTACCAGTGACCCTGAAAACCATCAATCGCATGTGCACTTATCTCACCGATCAGGATGGTGACCCCATCAAACTCCGCGGCGAACACCTCACTATCCATTTTCATCTTCTAAGGGAATAAATAATAACTTAACACGATAATGGTTTGAAAGGTCAAGTAAATAAACTACACTGGGCTGCCAAGAAAGGTTGTCATGTCTCCATTTGTTTGTCTCATGCAAACCATTAATGCGAACACAAGATGTGGCTCACCTCTCGGCAGGTTAAAAGATTATCAAACTTCTTCAAAAAGTTACTTGTGTTATTAATCTGGAGCCGAGTACCACCCAGATAAAGAAAACATAAAAAAAGGTGGATACCTACGCATGTTCGTAGGGTTGGCAATGAGGGCATTTCACATGGTATCTAAAACCATTCTATCTGCCTTGGTTATTGTAGACTTGATTGCTTTGGGGTGTGTACCCGTCAACAAGGTATTGGGATCATGATTTTACCTGAAACTTGGTGGATGCGTTTGAAATTTTAAGATATTTTAATTCTGGTATCTATGGTGAATTTATTTGCACAGTGAATCCCAGTGGTAACGATCTCTACCTCAACCCTCAAACGCCAAGATCACCTATGATGATGGACTTTACTTGAGGCGTCCACGTGGTCAGCAATTCAACGACGAAGCCGGTCTGATATTAGGTGCTACCAGCACCTTCAAAGACACCCCTCCTCGGTATGCTCCTATAAATAAATGAACGATTTAGATTCTGGGTACCGGCAACTAAAGATTTCTACCTCCTGAGCCTTATTATCTCTCTGATCAGACATACCTTGTGTTTATTATGTGGCTTTTTTATCTTTTCTTTCACAAAGGTACATTGACAGGTAATAATTCAAGGTCAAATTGGCCAAACGCCCAGGTGTAAATCATAGGTAAGGGTCTAAGGTCCAATAGGTCAAAAGGTCCAGGTGGGACAACTCATGGTTTGTCCTCACCATGGGTCCAAAGTTAGATTTCAAAAAAATACCTTACCCCAATTTTTAAAAGAGTGTAAAAAATTCCCTACGGCAATACTTTTTTTAGCCACTAGGTGGAAATGGTAGGTAATTGGCTAGGGTCCAATGGGCCAAAAGGTCCAGGTGGGACAACTCATAGTTTGTCTTCACCATAGGTCCGAACTCAGGTCTTAAGGGTCAAACATGCCTACCCCAATTTTTCAAAAGTCTGTCAAAAATTCCCTACGGCAATAATTTTTTACCCACTAGGTGCAAATGATAGGTAATGGTCTTAGGTCGAATGGGTCAAAAGGTCCAGGTGGGACAACTCATGGTTTGTCCTCACCATGGGTCCAAAGTTAGATTTCAAAAAAATGCCTTACCCCAATTTTTAAAAGAGTGTTAAAAATTCCCTACGGCAATACTTTTTTAGCCACTAGGTGGAAATGGTAGGTAATGGGCTAGGGTCCAATGTGCCAAAAGGTCCAGGTGGGACAACTCATAGTTTGTCTTCACCATAGGTCCGAACTTAGGTCTTAAGGGTCAAACATGCCTACTCCAACTTTTCAAAAGTCTGTCAAAAATTCCCTACGGCAATACTTTTTTACCCACTAGGTGCAAATGATAGGTAATGGTCTAAGGTCCAATGGGCCAAATGGCCAAGATGGGAAAATTTCACCATAGGTCCAAAGGTAGGTTTCTTTTATAAATTGCTAATTTTATTTCTGTGCACACCATACATTAAGTACAACAAATAAACCTTTCGTATAATCAAATGTGAGCGCATTCCGCTTGTTCAGAAGTAGAATCTTTTGTCAAAACGAATTTGTGTGACAAAAAATAGCAAAGCACGAGTGCAAATTTTCTATTCTTGTAATGCAAAACTATTGATTCTATTTAGGAACTACTTGACAGGATGCCGAGACTATGGAAAGCTATTTCTTACAATATCACTAAATTGATTTCTTATGGAAAAGTCGATGTCATGTAACAACAATTTTGCCAGCATTTAAATAAGTGCATAGCTATTTACTATTCTTCATACACTATTTAAAATTGCGCGCATTACGCTGTTTTGGTATATGAAAAGCGAATACTATTGTCTCTATATTAATGAACAGGAAATTACATGTAAATTTGAAAAAAAAACATGAAATAGTGTCTTCGGCTACTCACTCATATATAAAAACAGATTATTTTGTGATTATATGATTAATAAAAACATTTAAAGTACGTTTGAATCTTTTGCAACTTTTGGGTTTATAGACATATTTGAAAACTGGCTGCTAGCGAAGTGGCTGCTAGCGAGTGGCTGCTAGCTTGAGCCTGGTTGAAAGTACTTCAGTTTACTTTATATGTAGAAAATAAGGCTACCATTACCCCAATGGGACAGGAAATACAACCGTGCCACCTTCAGACAAAAATAAATGCAATTAAGTCCAAAACCAATCTCTGTACAGCGCTCGTTTCCGTTCCGTATACTCAGTACACTACACTACATATTTAGGTAATGGTCTAAGGTCCAATGGGTCACAGGGTCCAGGTGGGACAACTCATGTTTTGTCCTCACCATGGGTCCAAAGTTAGATTTCAAAAAATACCTTACCCCGTATTTTAAAAGACTTTAAAAAATTCCCTACGGCAATACTTTTTTAGCCACTAGGTGGTAATGGGCTAAGGTCTAATGGGCCAAAAGGTCCAGGTGGGCCAAAAGGTCCAGGTGGGACAACTCATAGTTTGTCTTCACCATAGGTCCGAACTTAGGTCTTAAGGGTCAAACATGCCTACCCCAACTTTTCAAAAGTCTGTCAAAAATTCCCTACGGCAATACTTTTTTACCCACTAGGTTCAAATGATAGGTAATGGTCTCAGGTCCAATGGGTCAAAAGGTCCAGGTGGGACAACTCATGGTTTGTCCTCACCATGGGTCCAAAGTTAGATTTCAAAAAAATACCTTACCCCAATTTTTAAAAGACTGTAAAAAATTCCCTACGGCAATACTTTTTTAGCCACTAGGTGGAAATGGTAGGTAATGGGCTAGGGTCCAATTGGGCCAAAAGGTCCAGGTGGGACAACTCATAGTTTGTCTTCACCATAGGTCCGAACTTAGGTCTTAAGGGTCAAACAAGCCTATCCCAACTTTTCAAAAGTCTGTCAAAAATTCCCTACGGCAATACTTTTTTACCCACTAGGTGCAAATCATAGGTAATGGTCTAAGGTCTAATGGGTCAAAAGGTCCAGGTGGGACAACTCATGGTTTGTCCTCACCATGGGTCCAAAGTTAGATTTCAAAAAAATACCTTACCCCAATTTTTAAAAGAGTGTAAAAAATTCCCTACGGCAATACATTTTTAGCCACTAGGTGGAAATGGTAGGTAATGGGCTAGGGTCCAATGTGCCAAAAGGTCCAGGTGTGACAACTCATAGTTTGTCTTCACCATAGGTCCGAACTTAGGTATTAGGGGTCAAACATGCCTACCCCAACTTTTCAAAAGTCTGTCAAAAATTCCCTACGGCAATACTTTTTTACCCACTAGGTGCAAATGATAGGTAATGGTCTAAGGTCCAATGGTTCAAAAGGCCCAGGTGGGACAACTCATGGTTTGTCCTCACCATGGGTCCAAAGTTAGATTTCAAAAAAATACCTTACCCCAATTTTTAAAAGAGTGTTAAAAATTCCCTACGGCAATACTTTTTTAGCCACTAGGTGGAAATGGTAGGTAATGGGCTAGGGTCCAATGGGCCAAAAGGTCCAAGTGGGACAACTCATAGTTTGTCTTCACCATAGGTCCGAACTTAGGTCTTAAGGGTCAAACATGCCTACCCCAACTTTTCAAAAGTCTGTCAAAAATTCCCTACGGCAATACTTTTTTACCCACTAGGTGCAAATGATAGGTTGTGGTCTAAGGTCCAATAGGTCACAGGGTCCAGATGGGACAACTCATGGTTTGTCCTCACCATGGGTCCAAAGTTAGATTTCAAAAAAATGCCTTACCCCAATTTTTAAAAGAGTGTTAAAAATTCCCTACGGCAATACTTTTTTTAGCCACTAGGTGGAAATGGTAGGTAATGGGCTAGGGTCCAATGTGCCAAAAGGTCCAGGTGGGACAACTCATAGTTTGTCTTCACCATAGGTCCGAACTTAGGTCTTAAGGGTCAAACATGCCTACCCCAACTTTTCAAAAGTCTGTCAAAAATTCCCTACGGCAATACTTTTTTACCCACTAGGTTCAAATGATAGGTAATGGTCTAAGGTCCAATGGGTCAAAAGGTCCAGGTGGGACAACTCATGGTTTGTCCTCACCATGGGTCCAAAGTTAGATTTCAAAAAAATACCTTACCCCAATTTTTAAAAGAGTGTTAAAAATTCCCTACAGCAATACTTTTTTAGCCACTAGGTGGAAATGGTAGGTAATGGGCTAGGGTCCAATGTGTCAAAAGGTCCAGGTGGGACAACTCATAGTTTGTCTTCACCATAGGTCCGAACTTAGGTCTTAAGGGTCAAACATGCCTACCCCAACTTTTCAAAAGTCTGTCAAAAATTCCCTACGGCAATACTTTTTTACCCACTAGGTGCAAATCATAGGTAATGGTCTAAGGTCCAATGGGTCAAAAGGTCCAGGTGGGACAACTCATGGTTTGTCCTCACCATGGGTCCAAAGTTAGATTTCAAAAAAATACCTTACCCCAATTTTTAAAAGAGTGTAAAAAATTCCCTACGGCAATACTTTTTTAGCCACTAGGTGGAAATGGTAGGTAATGGGCTAGGGTCCAATGTGCCAAAAGGTCCAGGTGGGACAACTCATAGTTTGTCTTCACCATAGGTCCGAACTTAGGTCTTAAGGGTCAAACATGCCTACTCCAACTTTTCAAAAGTCTGTCAAAAATTCCCTACGGCAATACTTTTTTACCCACTAGGTGCAAATGATAGGTAATGGTCTAAGGTCCAATGGGCCAAATGGCCAAGATGGGAAAATTTCACCATAGGTCCAAAGGTAGGTTTCTTTTATAAATTGCTAATTTTATTTCTGTGCACACCATACATTAAGTACAACAAATAAACCTTTCGTATAATCAAATGTGAGCGCATTCCGCTTGTTCAGAAGTAGAATCTTTTGTCAAAACGAATTTGTGTGACAAAAAATAGCAAAGCACGAGTGCAAATTTTCTATTCTTGTAATGCAAAACTATTGATTCTATTTAGGAACTACTTGACAGGATGCCGAGACTATGGAAAGCTATTTCTTACAATATCACTAAATTGATTTCTTATGGAAAAGTCGATGTCATATAACAACAATTTTGCCAGCATTTAAATAAGTGCATAGCTATTTACTATTCTTCATACACTATTTAAAATTGCGCGCATTACGCTGTTTTGGTATATGAAAAGCGAATACTATTGTCTCTATATTAATGAACAGGAAATTACATGTAAATTTGAAAAAAAAACATGAAATAGTGTCTTCGGCTACTCACTCATATATAAAAACAGATTATTTTGTGATTATATGATTAATAAAAACATTTAAAGTACGTTTGAATCTTTTGCAACTTTTGGGTTTATAGACATATTTGAAAACTGGCTGCTAGCGAAGTGGCTGCTAGCGAGTGGCTGCTAGCTTGAGCCTGGTAATTAAAATATATATATGACTAAAATTCAAATGTCCCCGTAAATTTATCGTATCTGATCTGCAAGAGATTTTCTGAAATCTGATTGTTTTCTGTTTGTTTGTTTGTTTGTATGTTTGTTTGTTGTTGTTGTTTTTTTTTTTTTTTTTTTGCTTCAGACAATAACAATTAAACGTACGAACAACGTCTATGATGAGTTGTGACTGGTACGATTTACCTTTCTTTTTGAAGCATTCAAGGCATTTAACGGCAAAAACCCAAAACGTGTGAATGATAAATTGCATGCTTACTTAATCATGTCTTTGCTCACTTTCTGTTTCTTATCATCAATACATGGGGTTATTCAGGTCAGACCAGATTTTTGAAGCATATAATTTATTTCCAATGAATGAGTAATTGAAATCGTTTCATTTTGTTATAACGATAGTCGATTACGTTATGTATATGCAGAACTTTAACCTCAAATCCATATACATGTGGATGAATGTAAAGATTGATTGATTGTTGGTTGCTTTACGCCGCATTAGCACAAAAAGGCTATATCGCGGCGATGATGAATGTAAAGAGATATGAGATATTTGACATCGGGAAATGAACCATGAATACAAAGTATAGGAATCAGCATACAAATTTTTATCATTTTTGTTTTAATGATACAAACGAAAGTAAGTGACCTCCCCATTTTGCATGAAGTGCGGAAGTACTTTCTAAAATGTGATTCGCTCAATTCGTATAAATTTTTAAACACATAGTATTCAATTCTTAGCATTCCGCGTGAAACAAGTTGTAGTACATCATATATCTGAAACTTGCATATAAAGATGATAAAATTTAAGTAAAAGTAGATACTCATTCTAAATTATTTAACAAATTGCAATCCTTATTATGAATGAAAATGAAAAGTAATAAGTAAAGTGGAGAAATAATAATTTGCTTTTAGCGGCCAGTTTAGTTCCATTTTGTTAAAATAAGCTTCAAAACATCGCTGATGAATTATTCACTTCAATAATTCGACCTCAGTGAATCCGTTTTCATGTGACCTTGAATTTTACTCATCAGCTTGTATGTTTTTAGTGTGTTCATATAATTAAGGGAAAACAATGCCAACATTGAAAGTGAAACAAAGGTGACCCATTTTGTTGGTTGATTCGCTCTACAACAGTTTTGTACAGGTGAAAACGACGGTTGACTTATTTTTAACCTATAATATGAAATCATTTATCTTGAAAAATTCAATCGCACCATGCGCACGTTATTGTAATCTATTCATAAACATATTTATGATTAAAGCAATTTTTGTGATCGTCGGTGGTCATTATGATGGTATAAAATAAAATACACACGGAATGCTTATATTTTATCGAGTCATGAATTGTAAATTGTTTATTTCAGACTTGTTGTACCATTTCCTCGATCACGTGTATTTTTTATTGATAATCACAATTTTTCACTTTAATATACAGATTAAATATAATCAATAAAAGTTACATATAAAATCAGGTTCACGACAATAAAAATCCTCTGCCTATGATATCATCTTCCTCCAAAGTGAAGGTCGAGGTACCAGTATAGTAACCATTACCCGTGACCTCTACTATGACTGCATCATAATCTCCACATTTCACTGATTTTACGATTTTACCATGCGCACGTTATTGTAATCTATTCATAAACATATTTATGATTAAAGCAATTTTTGTGATCGTCGGTGGTCATTATGATGGTATAAAATAAAATACACACGGAATGCTTATATTTTATCGAGTCATGAATTGTAAATTGTTTATTTCAGACTTGTTGTACCATTTCCTCGATCACGTGTATTTTTTATTGATAATCACAATTTTTCACTTTAATATACAGATTAAATATAATCAATAAAAGTTACATATAAAATCAGGTTCACGACAATAAAAATCCTCTGCCTATGATATCATCTTCCTCCAAAGTGAAGGTCGAGGTACCAGTATAGTAACCATTACCCGTGACCTCTACTATGACTGCATCATAATCTCCACATTTCACTGATTTTACGGGTTTTGCTTTGAATTTTGCACCTGTGATACTTTCAAACGTCCTTGTTTGACCCAGTTTTATCAATCCTCTACCAAACTGCTGTGCTATCCTGGATGTAACACCTGATCCACAAGGTGAGCGATCCAACTAAACAATAAATATAAATCTTTTGTAGAAATTATATATCTATTATTTACTGGGTTTGATATAACATCTACGGCGAACATATGTAGCATACCAGGTAGTCCTTCTTTTTTTTTTATTCCAGTTCATTAAAATTGTTCCAATTAAAAGCTTTTTCCAATAATACGTTATTTTTCAGAATTTAATTTTCCATGGTTTAGGAGCTTTGTTCCTTGATGTATTCAACTAGATTTATTTCCAAAGATTACAATTTGCTCTGACATACCTTTTTTTTATACTTTTCTGGACTACTAATAACGATACTAAGAAATAATCTTGTTGGCACATTGTTTTCAATTTAATAGAATTTAATGCGACAGTCATACAAATTAGACTTTTAGCTAGCTATGAAACCATGTTTATTCCACCTTTTCCTATATCAGGAAATGTCTGTACCAAAACAGTAATCCGACAGTTGTTTTCCGTTCATTTGATGTGTTTGGGCTTTTGACTTCGACTTTGATCAAGGACTTTTGGATTTAAATTTTCCTCCGAGTTCGGTATTTCTTGTTATTTCCCTTTTTCCAATATGAAAGTAATATATTTGCGTTTTATATGTTCATCCAAGTTTATCAATATCACGGAACTAAAAATGTATAAACAACTATAGTGCAAGCGGGAGGTTTAGCTATCTATAAAAAAGGTTAATAAACCTTTTTCTTCGGGATTTTCCTGTACTAGTCAGAAATAAGACAAAGGTTCAACATTCGTTACATTGTTGATAAAGAATAGCTTTTGATCCTGTTTATTTTAAGGGACCTCTTGCTTTTTGAATTGACCTCGTAGTTTAGTGCTTTTGTTGAGGAGTCATTGATAACCAGATAAAAAAAAACATTTTAGTCAACTTACACGTAATATTTATCGAATATCGAAGGCAATGCTATAAGTATTTAGATTAAAAATAAAAATTACGACATCTCATTTATTATTTACCATTCTATCCGCAAATACACAGCAATTAGCTGTAACTTCTTCACTGTATTCATCTTTTCCATCAGTGATGATGGCTCCATGCATATATGATAGGTCACTGCAATCGGGATGTGCTACTTTATAGTCTTTCCTCAGTTGTTCTGAAAGACAATGAATGTGATGTATTCAGGGTAAATTGGACTGCCACTTGAAAAAAAAGGTTTGATTTATAGGTACAGACAATTTTGCTATTCAACAGGCTTTCGGTGGGCTACTGTGAGAGTTTTACTAATGCTCTTTAAAGAATGGAAAATAGCGAAATGCTAGGTAATAAAGGATGCCAAAAAAAAAAACAGTTAGAGCAAATAAGGAATAGACGAAATATCCTAAAAAAAACCAGAACTAAAGACACCTCAATTTAGACCCTCTTATGTTACGCTCACGGCATTTCCTCCATATGCGTATGAAATCAAAATAAGACATGGATTGATTTTTCGAGTTTACTATACTCCGTTATTTCTGTCTTAGATTAACAGGTTCTCTAATTTTCTGTTCAATGTTTGACTGTTAAATCAAATATGTTAAAGGATATAATTATTTTTATAATTAACTTACAATTATAGTTATTGTTACAATTTCCACAAATATACTAACATTTGACTGGTACTTTTCCCACCTAGTAAGTCAATACATAAGTACTAAGCTATACAGTTGTAATGTTATTATTTTTGTAACTTTGTTACTGTTGATTATTAATACTTATTTGTGTATAGTATCTTATTATGTAAATTCAATACAGAATTTTCTCTATTTTCAAGTAATGATTTTTTAAAAACTGTTTCGATATGATTTTTGCAGCATGGTAAAAGTACTGATTTTGTGGTACTGCAGCAGTACTGATTTTGTCAGTACTGTGAACTTGTTGATTATTGCAGTGTTCTTCCTAGACTGATTTAATTCTATTCCGATTTCGAACCTACTTTTCCTTGCTCAACTTGTCTAAATGAACATTTCTTTTCCTTTTCAGTGTCGTTTCGAATTGTCAGTTAAAGTCAATTATTATTTCCAAATAATAAGGAATAGTACAGGTATTCATATAATATATTCTTTGGTTTATTTCTTTTACTATTTTTTTTTTTATAAATTGCGTATTCTATATGTTGTAATTCGAATGCATTACATGATTTGTCACATAAAAATGAATGACATATCAAAGAAACTGGAAACTGATTGACTGATTGCCTTTTTTTACGCATCCAAATTATACAAACAAACCACAACCGAAAGTAAAAATAGCAACACAATTAACTTTAGTGTACTTAAAATAAATTTTCAATATTATGAAAACAGACATTAAAAAAGAGTTAATATCAGTAAAAAGACAGTTTTAGTTCACCGAGCCAAGGTTGTATGTAAAATTGTAGCAAATCGGTGACATACACTATTTACTGTTCCTTGACCTCACATGTATATACAGTTTAACTTTTTAATGAACTGAGGAATCTTTGTAAACTGAATATAGGTACCTAAAGTTGCTCCAACCGCTGCTCTTATCTTGCTGGCTGATGATTTAATGTTCATGTTAAACTGTGATGCAGGCACCAGGGCAAAGAAGCCACCACCAAACGAGATATCGACGACAATCTTTCCATATTCTGGTACATCAACTGATATATCTAATGTAATATACAAAAGAAGTAAAATCTCAAAAATACTGAGCTCCGATGAAAATTCAAAACAGAACGTCCCTAATCAACGGCAAAATCAAAAGCTCAAACACATCAAACGAATGGATTATATATAACAACTGTCACATCCCTGAATTAGTACAGGTATTTTTTAATGAAGACAATTATGGATTACATCTGGTTTTATAGCTAGCTAAACCTCTCACTTGTATGACAGTCACATTTAATTCCATTATATTGACAACGATGTGTGGAACAATAACAAACAGAAATAAATGGTAAAAATGTCAAAAATAAGGGTACAGCAGTCAACATTGTGTTTATAATCTTAATCTCTATAAAAACAAACAAATATATAACAAAGACGCACAAAAAGGCATATAGACACAGCACATAAGCAAAAATTAAAGACTGGATATTTAACATAATAAAATTTGATTTTATAAAACGTTTGAACAGATAATGAAAGCAATTTGGTTGTGTGAATGAGCGTTCATCTCGTTATTGCCTCCGAAGGCTATTAACAACAGAATAGTCTTACTCTATTATTTTGGTATTGATGTAAACAGCTACATTTTATTCCTAAGTAATGCTTAATAATCAAAGGAATGCTTGAAAAATCGCCATCATAATCGCCATCATAATCCTGTTATAATTGTTTTATCTTACCTTTTGCGTAAAGAAAAGAAGGGACACTTAGAAAGCTAACAGCTCCACTTTTCTTTCCATCGTACTGCACACGTGCTTCAACAAGTCCACAGGGACATTGTATTCTCACAACTGTTTCTGGTATTGTACGGTTCTTCACCAGGCCTTTATCAACCAAATATCGCCCCAAAGATATAACACCGTGTCCACACATGGGACTATATCCCTCATTATTAATAAATATAACACCAATATCAGCCTCGGGTAGATTAGGGGGAACTAGTATTGCCCCGAACATATCAAAATGTCCTCGTGGTTCCCACATTATGAGCTTACGCGGGTGGTCGTACTCTTTCTTCAGGTAGTTGATTTTATCCAATATTTTGTCTCCGGGTATTTCAGGATAACCCTTTTCTACAATTCTGAAAGGTTCCCCTCCTGTATGCATCTCGGTGGTAACATAAGTTGCCATGTCTGTATTCTACACAATAACTAGAGTTCAGATAAATAGGACAGACAGGTTTGTTTATCACTCACAAAATTATCTAAATATAGCGTATGTTCAAGTGTACACATATATAAAGATACTAAATTTAATGATTTCCCAAGGTTATAATACTTTGAAAAAGCACATTTAGACAATAAACAAACAATAAACAAATGACGATTTGAAATGTGCATGTAAAGCATATTTCAAAGCTGAACTACTGATTTCTGAGGGCTATTTAAGTCTATGAACAAACACATAGACAATAAATAAACAATAAACAATTGGTGATTTGGAATGAGCATGTATAACACATTCATAAACTGAAAAAAATAACAACATATAATATATATATATATATATATATATATATATATATATATATATATATATATATATATATATATATATATATATATATATATATATATATATATATATATATATATATATATATAACTCGTCTAAACATCAACCCAACAATGTTAAATCTGTAAATTTGCTTTATTTACAGATCTAACATTGTTGGGTTGATGTTTAGACGAGTTGTATATACATTATGTACACAGCCATGTATCACCATCATTGATGGCGATCCGATGGATACATCTGTTGTAGAGTTGTCACTGACTCAGACGTATATATGGGAAAAGTTTTTGAAGGTATTATTTGGCCTGGATTACATTGGTTCATTATTTTTCTTTTGGTACCAATGTTCGTGAAATTCGTTGGTAAAGGGTAACCACTAATTTAAATGTTCAATGACGCGCATATATTCTGTTGTATTAAATTGACACTAAAAGATCCTTTAACAAAATCACAAAATAATGCATCTAAGAAAATATTTGTCCCGTCAGTTCACGAAAAGTGAAATAAATAAATCTCGTAATGCTCGGTAAAATTTTAAATATTTCTCATAAGCTATACTTTTAACTTGTATTTAATTATTGTTTTAGAATAATTTCAGTGTAGAAATTGAAAAGAACATGTTTTAGAATACATTGAGAACAATATTAAGAAATCTAACAAAGTACAGAGCCACGTTAAATATGTATCAAAGAAATATACCATAGCCCATTAGCAAAAATGAAAGACAAGAATAAGAGAACAAGCACTCTGAGAGTATTGCTAGGCGATACATAGTCCCGTATCGGCTAATAATTCATTGTACTGGAACAAAATGCTGTGTAACTTGTCATGGTGTAAACTATTTGACAATAATCATGTCAATATGTTCAAGCATGACTAAAAAAAGTGTGGAAAACTGATTATTTGAGTGAACTTTATAAGCCCAAGGACCACAAATCTACACAAAATCATCAGACCGGAACACAATTCGAACTTGAACTGTAACTTGTCATGATAAAACTATATAACAAATATCGAGTTAATATCCTGGTATTCAAGCATGACATAAAAAAGGGTGGAAAACTGATTATTTAAGTGAATTTACTAAGTCCAAGGCCCATTACTCTGCATAAAATCAATAGACCGGAACAAAATTAGTTCTTGATCTGTAACTTGTCATGATTAAACCATGGATGTTAAAGTAATATTTCATATTACTTCCATGATTAAAATATATACCAAATTTCAAATCAATATCTTCAAGCATGAAGAAAAAAGTGTGGAAAGCTGATTTGCCGGACTGACGGACAGACAGACGGACGTAGTGTAAACCTAAAGTCCCCTTCGACTTTGTCGTTAGAGGCTAATTATCATAGAATAATAACACAATAACAGGATGTACAAGTACCGAGCCACGTCAAATGGATATCAATAAAAATAATAAAAAGACAAATAAAAGAACAGTATAACCCGTTATTAAGATGATAAATATCGTAAGTACCAGAATCTAAACTTCAAGACCATCGTGTATTATTTGTGAAGTTGATTCGGAATATCTATCAAATAGGTCTTGGTACCTTCCGATGAACTTTTATTTGAAAAAAAACCAATTACTCAGTCTGTCAGAGGCCATCCAATGGGGATATAAAAAAATAAAAGAGTAAAGCGCATGCAGGTACAAGAGAAGCAAAAAAGAAAGTTTGAGTATTCAACATTTAAATCAACCCAGTAACACCACATTCCCCATGATTTCTATGTCATTTTCGACAAGTTTTTCCTTAAGATATGCCAATCACTAAATTACCCCGAGTTTTGACGAGCAGTTAATAAATTAAAAAGAGACTATCTAAAGATCAACAGGTATACCCAATTCTCTGAGGACAAAAGATTAAAATACAAAAACTTGAGGCTCCCAGAAACTTTTATAGCTCAAGTGGTAGACTATATGACATTGAAATTTTTAACAAGGACATTTAGTTTTTGTGATCAAGTTTGATCCTGACACAATGAAAAAAATACTTGTCTTCCTGGTAATTTTATTGTTCACAATTTCTCACTATCTAGGTTGTAAACTATTTGCAGTAAAACTTACTTATGGTCTGGTTGTACTTATTTCAAACGGGCTAGCACATTCTCTTTTTACGGAGATGTTGTTTACCGTGCACGGAAATTTAGAAACAATCCTGGTAAACTTATCGATCCTTTAAAAAGGTTACTAATCAACCACTGTCTTTGAATATTGTTTTTATTGGTATTAATATTGATTTTCATATCAGTAAATTAAAAGCAAACTAAATATCATTTTTATATACATATGCACATTCATGGATCTATAATCTGTCGATATCTGGCATTGTATAAGGTCATGCTTTTCGCTGACTGCTTATGACGTCTTTACATTAAATAAATTGGATATTAGTTGTGTAGTGATTGATGATTTAGTCTTAGATACATGAGTTTTGTATTAGATGTTATTGGCTTTGAACTAGCTGTCAGTAAACTGCGAGAACTATTAGATCTATCCTTATCATTTGTTGTTGGGATGTACTAGTGCCCGGCCACGTCCACTCTGTATTTTTATTAGATGTATTTCTATTTGTATCCATCTGATGAGTTAAGCCTTTTTCAACTGATATTGAAAATTCATTTTTAGCTCACCTGGCCCAAAGGGCCAAGTGAGCCTTTCCCATCACTTGGCGTCCGGCGTCCGGCGTCGTCGTCGTCCGTCGTCGTCCGTCGTCGTTAACTTTTACAAAAATCTTCTCCTCTGAAACTACTGGGCCAAATTAAACCAAACTTGGCCACAATCATCATTGGGGTATCTAGTTTAAAAAATGTGTGGCGTGACCCCGCCAACCAACCAAGATGACTGCCATGGCTAAAAATAGAACATAGGGGTAAAATGCAGTTTTTTACTTATAACTCAAAAACCAAAGCATTTAGAGCAAATCTGACAGGAGTAGAATTGTTTATCAGATCAAGATCTATCTGCCCTGAAATTTTCAGATGGATCGGACAACCCGTTGTTGGGTTGCTGCCCCTAAATTGGTAATTTTAAGGAAATTTTGCTGTTTTTGATTATTATCTTGAATATTATTATAGATAAACTGTAAACAGCAATAATGTTCAGCAAAGTAAGATTTACAAATAAGTCAACATGACCGAAATGGTCAGTTGACCCCTTTAGGAGTTATTGCCCTTTATAGTCAATTTTTAACCATTTTTTCGTAAATCTTAGCAATCTATTACAAAAATCTTCTCCTCTGAAACTACTGGGCCAAATTTAACCAAACTTGGCCACAATCATCATTGGGGTATTTAGTTTCAAAAATGTTTGGTGTGACCCTGCCAACCAACCAAGATGGCCGCCATGGCTAAAAATAGAACATAGGGGTAAAATGTAGATTTTGGCTTATAACTCTAAAACCAAAGCATTTAGAGCAAATCTGACATGGGGTTAAATGATCTATTAGGTCAAGATCTATCTGCCCTGAAATTTTCAGACAAATCCGACAACCGGTTGTTGGGTTGTTGCCCTTGAATTAGTAATTTGAAGGGAGTTTTGCAGTTTTTGCTTATTATTTTGAATATTATTATAGATAGAGATAAACTGTAAACAGCAATAATGTTCAGCAAAGTAAGATCTACAAATAAGTCAACATGACCAAAATTGTTAGTTGACCCATTAAGGAGTTATTACCCTTTATAGTCAATTTTTAACCATTTTTCTAAAATTTTAGTATTCTTTTAAAAAATCTTCTCCTCTGAAACTAGTGGGCCAAATTTAACTAAACTTGTCCACAATCATCATTTGGGTATCTAGTTTTAAAAATGTGTGGCGTGACCCTGCCAACCAACCAAGATGGCCGCCATGGCTAAAAATAGTACAATGGGGCGAAATGTAGATTTTGGCTTATATCTCTGAAACCAAAGCATTTAGAGCAAATCTGACAGGGGATTTAATGTTTATCAGGTCAATATCTATCTGCCCTGAAATTTTCAGACAAAACAGACAACCTGTTGTTGGGTTGCTGCCCCAAAATTAGTAATTTTGAGGAAATTTTGCAGTTTTTGGTTATTATCTTGAATATTATAATAGATAGAGATAAACTGTAAGAGCAATAATGTTCAGCAATGTAAGATCTACAAATAAGTCAACATGACCAAAATTGTTAGTTTACCCTTTAAGGAGTTATTGCCCTTTATAGTCATTTTTAAACAATTTTTAGAATATATTTTCCACTGTAATTACTGGGCCAAGTTCATTATAGATAGAGATAATTGTAGCAACAAGAATGTACAGTAAAGTAAGATCTACAAACACATCACGATCACCAAAACACAATTTCCTCGTGAATTTATCTGTGTCCATTGTTTAATATGCACCAAGGTGAGCGACACAGGCTCTTGAGAGCCTCTAGTTATGTTGTATTGTTACACCACTGTCCCAGGTAAGTAGGAGGGTTGGGATCCCGCTAACATTTTTAACACCGTCCCATTCTGTATGTATATGCCTGTCCAAAGTTAGAAAGATATGCTTCTGTGTTGTCGTTTGTTGCTGTGTTACATATTTGTTTTAATTTTCGTTCGTTTTTTTTTGTGTAAATAAATTAGGCCGTTAGTTTTCTCGTTTGAATTGTTTTATACATTTTACATTTCGTGGTGTTTTATAGCTGACTATACGGTATGGGCTTTGCTCGCTGTTGAAATCTTTACGTTGAAAAGTAAAATCACAAAAATACTGAACTTAGAGGAAAATCAATTCGGAAAGTCCAAAATCACATGGCAAAATCAAATAACAAAACGCATCAAAAACGAATGGACAAGAACTGTCATACTCCTGACTTAGTACAGTGATAGCTGTTTATTTCTGCCTTATGAAAAGTTATCCCATTGAAAATCATACAACGTCTCCTTTCTTTTACTCGGCTCGACTGAAACAGGAGGAATAGATAAAGCTCGTAGTTCACCTGTCTCAGTCTCGTAGAAATACAGCTGATATTTATAGATCCTTAACAGTTATTGTCTATGGAACCCAATCAGAAAACTTTTCGATTGTTAATGGAGAGAACATCATCAATACATCTGAATATGCAATCAGATGACCTGGTTTCTTTAAAATTCTTGTTTTTGACAATTGTCTGAATGAACTCCGACTTATATGAAACTAATGAGAGGTCAGCAAGGAGAGGCACACATTATACAAAACACAAGACTGAGCAACACAAACCCCACCAAAAACGCGGTGAGATCTCAGGTGCTCCGAAAGGGTAAGCAGATCCTGCTCAACGTGTGACACTAGAACAGTCTTTTTACCATCAGTACCCAAATGACAAAAAAAAAAAATAGAAAAGAGATAACACAACGAGTAACATTGTTGATAATTTTGGAGATAATCATGAATTTCGGTTTTATCATTTTTATTTATTTTTTAAGATATAATAACTCATCCCCTTTAAACTATATCAGTTAATGAAGATGATGTGACAAACATCACATGCATCCGGGACAAGAAAATGGTAATTATATATGAAGAAAAAATCAAGTTTTGTACTAGAGCCATCTTCGTTAACTAAGGATTACGTGGAGCGGAGGGAGTGGATCGTAACCCTTGGCTAGCGAAGATGTACAATACCGTGTAATAACATTAACGGTACCAATTTTCCTGCACCAAATGCGCATTTCGACAATACATGTCGCATCAGTGATGCTCGTGGCCAAAATATTTGAAATCCAAAGCTTATATAAAAGATGAAGAGCTATTATAATCCAAAAGGTCTAAAAAGTATAGCCAAATCCGTGAAAGGAATCAGAGCTTTGCATGAGGGAGATAAATTCCTTAATTTATAATAATTTAACATTTTGTAACAGCAAATTTTTATAACACAAAAAAATCCGTATTTTCATGCCAGTACCGAACTACTGGCTACTGGGCTGGTGATACCCTCGGGGACTAACAGTCCACCAGTAGAGGCATCGATCGTACTACACCTCGTCGTGGCTCGAACTTTTGATAATTAAACTATTTCTATTGAATAAATCCCATAATTCAATGATCCCGATGTAATAATCTAAAGTACAAATGAAGATGTCGATTTCAATTGAAGTAGATAGCACGTAAAATATATATTAAACAATAATTAGCATGCTAATTTATTGTCACACACTTCTATCAATTATTCATATATACAAACAAAACATAAATTGTCAATAACTTATTCCAATTAATTAAAATCACTTTCGTTTTTACCATGACCTTTTGAACGAAGTACACGAAAACGAGCAAAAATAGTGTTTGTTGATTAGGTGGGCGGAGTTAATAATGTATAATTTTTTCCCGGTGGTTTCCTTACATTCTTGAAATAAATAACGGAATCAAATAATTCAACCTATAAAACATCAGCATTTGCATGAATTTACGTCTTCTACTGTAAATGTTTACATCTGAAACATTCAACTAAAGAAAAGCTAGTATTGATTGATTGATTTGTGTTTAACACCACTTTCGACACTTTTGTGCTGTTTCGTGACAGACAATTTTTTGGTAAAGGAAGCCGACGTACCTGAAGAAAACCACAGACCTTTGCTAGGAAATCTGACAAGCCTAGTTAACTAAAATTGGAGTCGATTGCATTTGTCCCGTACCGGAATCGGCTGACTCAAAACCACAGTGTTAAAACAGGCTACATATATATTAGTTCATCTTTTAAAATACTCGGCCCTAAGAAAGGCTAAGAATGGCATATCAAAACCGTCAAATACGTTTATATGGGGTTTATTTATTACATGTATATTAATTAAGTAGGAAACCCCTTCCAATTTTGTCGTCTGCTTCCAATGTAAACTTTGATGTTCCGGTGTAATATCCATTCCCAGAAACCTCCACTATAACAGCACTGTAATCACCATACGTCACTTCTTTTACAGGCTTTGCAGTAAATCTTGAGCTTGTCGGTCCCTCGAATGTTCGCGTTTGTCCTATTTTTATAAGATTTCTGGTATATTGTTGCGCTATCCTTGCTGTTACACCTGATCCACACGGAGAACGGTCAACCTAGATCATAAATACAAATAATAATACTGTATTTACATAATTATATAAAAACGTTAGTTTGGGAAAATGTATTCTTTCATGACACGAAATAAGTATATTTAAAGCCAAAACACCTACAAATATATTTCTAACTTAAAGTATATATCGCGTTTTTCTACTGCCACTTTAGATTGTAAAAAGGCAGAAAAAAATCTAGATATTTGATAAGAAATGCAAATTATGAGATAGAGACAGAAATACTGTGTCATATCTTATTAATACTTCTGTTTTTACAACTACAGATGGTTTTTTTTTTTTTTTTCCTAAATGTATTCATATAACGGAAGATAGAGCAGATATTACAACTTTTATAAATGTGTGTCTAGTATTTTAAGTTTATCTCGTAAATTCGTCTCATATTTTATTTTAACATTTTATCGTTCAATTTTCACAACATTGGGGTTTCCATGTGTAATATACAAAATCTTCAAAAAACAATTTTGTATTTACTGTTGCTTGAAAAAAGTTCGATGACCAATGTTTTTTTTTATTATTTTGAAGAAAAAAATCATGATATAAACAACATTGAGACAGATTAAAGAAAAATCTACCTTATTAATTTGTATTCAATTCCTGCTACCTTCTAGTCTCAACATATTTATTTATAGTGGATTGGAAAACAAGTTGTTGCAACTTATATCAATCCCTTTTCACTTTACAGGTGCGAGTGCTGCCTTATAGCGGCATTATCTTGCCCCTTTAGAAATCTACAAGCATGTCTTTTACGTGCAAGAGATATAATGGCTCTCTCTTAACACGGGTCAGCCATTCATCGTCTCCTTCCAACGGACTATCATCGTTTTCTCAAGACCATACTCGCAAATGGTGTCAAGGGAGAGCCGAAAGTTCAGTCCCTGAAATTTTTATCCCCGAACGGGAATCGAACCAGAAACCTTTCCGTTAGTAGATCGATGCACACTATACCTTCTGCACTTGATTGTCTTTAGAAATTAGAAATGAGCCTGTGATTATTATTTGTTTGCCATCAACCGTAATTGCTTTCGTTTTACCATCTTATATCTTATATTAGGTCGTTAGATTTTTCATTTGATTGCAGGGACCCTTTAAAGATTACTATATGTGATACGCTTACTCTTGAAGGTATATATTGACATGAGTTGTTACATAAGTCTTATTATCTTTGTACGATTTTTATGGCTGTTAAAACTAAACCAACTCACAATACTTTGACTTTCTGATATGCCTTTTAATCTGTTTTTCATATTGTCTAATTTCATTCGTGTTTTACTTACTAGTATAACATAACAGACTATATATGGGACCCTTTATAGGTTGCTGTTCGGTGTGAACCAAATTGAATGCTCCGTGTTGAACACCGTTCTTTGACCTATAATAGTTTATCTTTTTAGATTATGATTTGGATGGAGAGATGTCTCCTTTGCACTCATACCACATCTTCTTATGTCTATACATCACACAGAAGTGTGTACACACCTCTCGTTCAGCAAATACACAAACATTCCAGGATACATCTTCGGAGTACTGGTCTTTACCGTCAGTTACAATAGTACCATAGAGAAAGGCTAAATCCTCACTGTCTGGATGGGTCAGTTTTAGCTGTTTCTTCAGTGTATCTACAGTACCAATCATATAAATGGATGATTATATTATTCATTTAGTAGAATAGCTTTATATTAGATCTAAACAGTTTTAATATGGAAAGAAGTAGTCATGTTTTGTATGTGCATGCCTTTCTACATTTTCATTAAAAAAAATGTTTACTTGTTATTTGCGGATAATAACATTCGCCATTTTAGAATGGAGGAGGAAGGACACAGTGTGTAAATGTATGACCGAAATTCCTACACCATGTACAAGCCGTCATCAAAATACTAAAGGCAAAGTAAAAACAATAGTATTGCTGTTTTTCAACTGAATGTTACAAAGGGGTATTTAATAAGCAGCAAATCTTACACTATACTGCAAGTTCAAGATGATCCATGACACCGGATAGAGAAGACCTCTTTCCGATATGTCGCTCACGCAACATCTGTGCATTCAAATATGTTTGCAAGAGCAAAATTAATGTCTTTCTTCAGTAAACACCTCGGTCCTTCTTTTTTTTTATAAAATTTAAATCAAAATAAAAAGTAAATTGGTTTATCTTATATAATATCTCACTCCATGCAGATGCAGCTTTGAAATGTTTAATCGTATCAATGACAGTTTTATTGTTTGTCCTCGTTAAAACTAGACCAGCTATGAGTATTATGAAAGCATTTCTAAAACAATCGTTCGGGTCAACTTGACAGAAATTTTATACTTTCTTTTAACTCAGCCCTGACAACTTTTTTATCCTGGGTCCGCCCCATATCGTGACGTAATCATATTAGCTTACCGGTAGTGGCACCTGCGGCATCCCTTATTTTCTGAATAGTCGCACTCCTGTCCATCTTGTACTGTGACAAAGCTACTAAAGCATAAAACGCACCACCATATGATATATCTACTGTAATTTTCCCATAACCAGGAACGTCAACTGAAATCTCTATAAAAAATACTCATTCTTAAAAGAATTGTAAAATCTCCTGATTGTGTTGTTGTTATAAACCAATTTGTTATGTTTCTTTTGCGTTTGCAGAAAATTTGCCATTTATATTTGAATAAAGGAGATGTCAATGAAACAGAAACTTTCGACACAATATTAATAAAAGCTATTATAGCGACCAGCTGAAGCCCGACTCCAATTGGGGGTTTTCTCGCTGTGTTGAAGACCCATTGGTGGTCTTGGGCAGTATTTATCTTTTTTGTTGGGTTGTTGTCTCTTTGACACATTCACCGTTTCCATTCTCAATTTTATCTAAATAGACAACATGAAAATGAGAATGGAAACGGGAAATGTGTCAAAAAGACACAAACACAACGAAATATAGCCTTCTAAGCATACTTCTTGTTGCAAACTGATCTTTACAAACGAAACTGTGACGTGTCCTAGAAATGATCAAGGTCAGCTGACCAGAGAAAGTATGCAAACTTTAAAGTTTATGTTGACCTCTAGATGTCTTTAATTTATTGCATTCATGTGTAAATCTCTCAATATATATCCAAAATCATCAGATCTTCGTGTATTCATTAGTAGGAGGCATATTCGAAAATGCCAAGTTGACAAGAGGAAAACCGTGATCGCAAACTTGCAAGTATATTTCTGCAGAGTTTTACTAGAGACACTATAATTAAAAACGGTGTCGTCGCAGGAAATTAAATAAGATGCTTTGGAAAATATAGGTGTGATCGGTAATGATTCTATTTCTTTATTATTTTAACAGTAGAACACATTAAGGTGGCTCGTGACAATTCGACTGGGCATAATTTCACGCATGAATAACAAAAGTATTTGTTGTAAATTCGAAATAAATTTTTTAAATATTTTGATTGATTAGAAATGTTAAATCATTGAAGTTATGTGACTTATAGAATATTTTCGTTATTATCCGTATTTGTTAAAGAGTCAAAATGACATTTCACCCATTTTCACCATTTTCCCGCCAAAATTTGTGTTTTAAGGCAAAATATATTTTTTTCCTTATCGGTGACCTTTGTTTTTTATTTGCTTATTCTTTGAAGCTATATTCCAGCTTTTAATATTACAGTTTTGGACCAAGTGTCATAGCGCGTTTTTTTGATATTCCGATAAAAATATGTCAACACCTCTATTTTCCCTATCATTTCATTGAAAAATGGTCCCTTTTACATACCTGTTTAAAAGTAAAATTTTGAGCTTAAATGGTCCGTGAGTTCCTATTTTTTTTTCGACCAATTTGATTCACTTTCTGTAAAGAATAAAATACAACAAAAAATACGGCACTTCTGATAGAAACTTCGAATAGGCCCGAGCCACCTTAATTTCTGTTGCTTATAAGGACTGTGAAAGATGTTTTTAAACTTCAATGTTTAATTATAAGGGATATTGCACGATTGAATTTTTTTCAGGTGCAGATATGTTTCAGGGGAACCCCGTATTTCAATTCCAAAAGAATGAATTATTAAGCTCATCCAATAGAAACTCACCTTTAGCAAATAAAAATGCCGGAACACTGAAAAACCTTACGGCGCCTGTTTTCTTTCCATCATATTTGACATAAGACTCAACCAATCCACACGGGCACTGGATGTTCACTTTTGTTTCCGGAATTGTTGGGTTCTTTACTATTCCTTTATCTACTATATATCTACCTAAAGCTAACATAGCGTGACCACACATTGTGCTGTATCCTTGATTGTGCATAAATATAGCACCTACATCGGCAGACGGGATGTCTGGTGGTACTAACAGCACACCATACATGTCAAAATGTCCTCTTGGTTCAAACATCAATAGTTTCCGCTTGTCTTCCATTGTTTTCTTCATATTCTGAATCTTTTCCAATATGGTTGCACCAGGAATATCTGAATATCCTTTTTCGATTATCCTCAATGGTTCTCCACCGGTATGCATCTCGGTAGTAACAAATTCAGCCATAGTACCTTTCATACACAACACTATACATGTATATAGATAAACTTCACTAGAGGCCAATTATGGGGTGACTTTCATATGGAACGCCGTAGCTGCCTTATGTGTACTTGTTTTAGATACGCTTATACTTTTCAAAATATGCACATAGTTTTTCTATATATGCACATACTTTTTCTCTATATGCACATAGTTTACTTTATATGCACGTAGTTTACTTTATATGCACATAGTTTTTATATATATGCACATAGTTTTTCTATATATGCACATAGTTTTACTATATATGCACATACTTTTTCTCTATACGCACATACTTGTTCTCTATATGTACATAGTTTACTTTATATGCACATAGTTTTTCTCTATATGCACATAGTTTTTCTATATATGCGCATAGTTTACTATGTATACACATCGTTCTCCGTGTGTATACTTTTCCCTTATTTTCTTGATAGTTCTTCAAGGATATACTTGTATTCAATATACTTTACTATTTCCTGATTGAAGGAATCCTGGGTACCGTAATGGTAAATAAAATGGCAGAGCCACTGATGCTGACTGTTTTAAGGAAAGTGGGATTGCAAGAAGTTTACGAAAGTTTTGAACGGGAAACTATAACTCCTGATATAATAAGTCTACTTTCAAAACAAAATTAGCAGTTTTTAGGTATTCCAAACGCAACCGACATGATGAGATTGCGGGCAGAATGTGTAAAATATGGAAAATCCAAACCACAGAAAATAGGAGGATACTCTGGAGCACCAAAATTTGATATTGATAAATTAACATTAGACAGTTTGTTAGATTGTGGATTCCAAATATCCGATATTGCAAAACTTTTATTAGTATCAGAGCGCACAATATATCGCCGAATGGCTCAGTTTGGATTGTCAAAACAAGGCTTTTCAGAAATAGACGATGGTGATCTGGAAAGAGTAGTTTCGGAAACCAATAAAGATTTCCCAATGTGTGGCGAGCAAATGCTTCGACAACTGTTAAGAACGAAGGGTTTAAAAATACAACGATGGCGACTAAGGGACTGCATTCATGAAATAGATTCGTCTGGAGTTCGAGCAAGGAAAGCTGGTCGTCTCCATCGGAGAACTTATAACGTAATGGCCTCTAACCATTTGTGGCACATAGACACCAACCATAAACTAATTCGATGGAGGTGTGTAATAATTGGTGGCATTGACGGGTTTAGTAGGATGATTATGTTTCTTTCGTGTAATGACAATAACACTTCTAAAACTGTTTTGGAAAGCTTCCTCACCGGTGTTGATAATTATGGCATACCATTAAAAGTAAGATCCGACAAGGGACGGGAAAATGTTTCTGTAGCAGATTTTATGCTGACGGAACGAGGTGAAAGCGGCATGATCACAGGTCCCAGTACACATAATCAACGGATCGAAAGACTCTGGAGGGACATTTTTGAAGGCGTCTTGTGCTATTTTTATAATCTTTTCTACTACATGGAGGATCATGATATCCTTGACCCCTTAAATGCTCTACATTTGGCAGCGCTGCACTATAATTTCAAGGATGAAATTAACAGAAGACTGAATGTGTGGTCTACAGCATGGGGTGTCACAGAATAAGGACCGTTAAGGCTACTCCCCTGCAGCTTTGGGGCTCAGGGCAAGTTCAAAACCCAGTTGGCATGCAAATGAATGAGACGGAATTACCAGAAGTTGGAGAACAGAACAATGAAGCTACCAGAGATGGAGAAAGGCCAATATTTCAACCCTTAAATCTTATAAATGAACAATGTAGGGAGATCCTAAATAATGAATTGAATCGAACAGGCGAGAACTTTGGTATTGATGACTATTTAAAGTCTTTGGAGATCATTTCGGCAAATAATTAACATTAACAAAATCATTAAAATTACATGTGATTTAAAGTAAAACATTGTTGTTGTTGTTGTTTTAGCATGATTAAAGACATAATATTGTTTTTGGTACTAGGAAGATTTTGTATTGATTCTGCACCTTTATCAACAGTTAAGATAACTTAGTACCTAAACTTTTCTCTATTATTCACCAGCAACCACAAAATATAGGCAATCTAGCATTACATAGCTCGTCTAAAACCAGGTTCTGATTACAGAACATATTGACATGTAGTAGTTATAAAAGTTAAACTAAAGGTATTTTATGCAATGCTCACACAGGGCTACCCCACGTACCCATCAACATAAATAGTTAATTATTCCGTATAAGGTACCCCCAGTTACAAGAGTTTGTGACCTTAACATACTTTATGTGCCTGTCCCAAGCCAGGATCCAGTGTTCAGTTGCTGTCTTTTTTTATTTGTTGTTTTGTTTTCATGGGGTCATTTTGTCGCTGTGTCTTCCAGGTTGTTTATGTCTAGTTGCTTGCACTTTTTGTAAGGAGCCTGCTTGAACTCACTTGGTAGTGTAGGTGATGCCATTGTTGAAGACCACTACAGTGACCTTTGGCTGTTGTTTTGTGCATGTCCTTGTGCTGTTCTGTGGTGGGATGATATATCATGTGTTTTTTTATCCCCTATCAGTTCTTTTATATATAATGATGGACTAGTGTTGCAAAGTGTTCAAAAGCTGTTGTATTTGCAAAGATGCGGCATAAAAATGACATGAAATTTCATTCAAAAAGATTGCATTTTATGAACAAGTAGATGTAAATTGTAATGCATAAAGCATTTACACTTTAGTTTAGCATAATAATACATGTACGGGTTAAGTCTTCTGTGAACTTAATAAATATGGAAATAAGACATATTTGGCACTTGCAATGTTTTATGAGGTCAAAGTCAAGTAGTATACAGTGGATTCCTTTTAATCACATAACCAATTTGTTATAGAACAAGAGGCTCAAGTGGTGAGCCTGTAACCTCACCTGGTATGCTTGGTATAGGACCTCCCATGGATGGTTCATACCAAGTTTCAGTTCATTTGGCTCTACTGCTACAGAGGAGAAGAAGTTTTAAATTTCAACCAATCAAAACATGTAAATCCTCATGGCAGCCATTTTATTTTTAACGGACCTGGATGATTTATGCAAATTTTGTAAAGGACCTCCCATGGATGCTTCATACCAAGTTTCAGTTCAATTGACCCAGGGGTTTCAGAGGAGAAGATCAGAATGTAAAAGTTTACGGACGGACGGACGACGGACGCCAAGTGATGACAAAAGCTCACATGGCCTTTGGCCAGGTGAGCTAAAAATGTGCAACTAACAGGAATATGCAATTATAATCAAAGCCCCAACGGTAAAGAAATATTAAATTTCTGGCAAAAACGTATCTTTTGAAAACTATGAGTCATCTATGTGCATATGGAGAAAAAGTATGTGCATATAGAGAAAAAGTATGTGCATATGAGAAAAAGTATGTGCATATAGAGAAAAAGTATGTTCGTATAGAGAAAAAGTATGTGCATATAGAGAAAAAGTATGTTCGTATAGAGAAAAAGTATGTGCATATATAGAAAAAGTATGTGCATATATATATAAAGTATGTGCATATATAGAAAAACTATGTGCATATAAAGTAAACTATGTGCATATATAGAAAAACTATGTGCATATAAAGTAAACTATGTGCATATATAGAAAAACTATGTGCATATAAAGTAAACTATGTGCATATAAAGTAAACTATGTGCATATAGAGTAAAACTATGTGCATATATAGAAAAACTATGTGCATATAAAGTAAACTATGTGCATATAGAGAAAAAGTATGTGCATATATAGAAAAACTATGTGCATATATTGAAAAGTATAAGCGTATCTAGAAACAAGTACACATAAGGCAGTTACGGCGTTCCATACTTTCAACCTTTAAATGAAGAATTGGTGACCTTTATATGAATAGAATTTGATGCATCGTATGTATTTATGTGACAAACTGTAATATTACCTCTTTTTAATACACATGAAATGAACGATACTTAAAATTAGTATGTCCTGAATAATGAACTTTAATATTTTTCATTTAACACGTATACTATATTAAAAGTCTGAACGGTGAACTATCACACATTAATCATTTAATATCCGTGTTTTAGATGATGAAATACTACTAGTTTTTCTTTTTCACTATTGAAATTCAAAAACACATTTAATGTTGTTTGCTACCTATTTACCTATTGTTTAGGTAATGCCGGGTTAATCTAAACGACAGTCGTCCTTATATTGTATGAAGTATTTGTTACTGGACGTTTACCAAAAAACAATCATTCCATCTAATCGAAAAGATGAATTGTAAAAGGAAACTGATGAAAAGAATCTAGAAAAGATAAAGTTAAGAAATTTCCTATACTTAAGTGAATATTAAATTAAAATTAATTACTTTGTTTGTTTTTTAATTTAGTTTAAAATTATGCTTGTCACTATATTGTAATTATTCTGATCATTTGGGGTGTCGTGATTGGCAAATAAAGTATTTGTTTGTTTGTTAAACAAAAGACTTAATACACATAGGCACTTGTCTCAGACTTTTTTTTCTGGAAGGGAAGTAATTCCAGTGTGACCCATCTCGTAAAAATCCGGTGATCACAATACGCATAGATGTACTTAAAATAGACTATTATCTGAATTTACCTGTTAAACATGTGCTCAATTTCCATGCTTTTTTGTTGATTTTTTGACGATTGTTGACAAGGAGGTGACAATATTTAAACTTCGGCTTCAAAGCACGAACTTTAATTACCTGCCATATTTTGATTATATATATTTTGAATAATAATGTCGGAATACAAAGAACTTGATACCAAAACTATCTCTATTTTAAACTCTGTACTTGCTGTCGTGGTAGATCTCCAGACAAAATGTGGAAAGCTTGAGCGGGAAGTTTCAAGGATATCGCAATTTGAGGGGAAATTAGACGCAATGATAACAAGAATTGAACACGTAGAACAGAAGTGCGAAATTGTGTTTAACCGAAATAAAATGATCGCAGAAAAAGGAGAACAAATGAGTACGGTTGTGCATAAAATTATAGATCGCTGCAAAGAAAATGTGTCGAAAATATCATTGCTAGAAGAAGCAAAAGATAACAAAGAAAACACATTCGATATAAAATGCGTCAATGACCGATTGTCAAATATGGAGAGCGATGTCGAAGAGTTACAATGGAGATCAATGACTAACAATATCATTATGTCCGGATTAAAGACGAGCCAACTGAGGATACAGAGAACATTGTAAGGGATTTTATCCGCAAAAAACTCGGAATCGTTGAAAATATGAATTTCGTTTCTGTACATCGTTTCGGAAAGCAAAGACAAAATATAATGACTAAGTTTGTATCTTTGAAAGATAAACAGTTAGTCATGAGGAACTGTCACAAATTAAAGGGGACAAATATTTCTGTCCGCGCACAATTTCCTGTAAAAATTGAAAAGAACAGGAAAAGCCTATATCCTGTTTTAAAGCCGGCAAAGAAAGACCGAAAGAAAGCTGTTTTGATAAGAGATAAACTTTTCATAGAAGGAGAATTGTACAAAACAAACGATGACAGAGTATCAAAAAACATGGATCGCAAGGAAATACCGAACAGAAACAGCCAAATTTTTGAAGCCGATAAATTATCGGATAAATATCCATTAATTAATTCGACCCGACCCAGTGATTTTAACTCATGGAATCGTCCGATACCAAATCTGCGGGAAATGCAGAAGCGGAATAGAATTAATTCTGACGAACCTGATACGTAATTTAAAGCCTGGCCTATACAAATTAGTGCGAAGTGCATGAACTCTATCAATAATCTATCTTGAAAAATTAATTCTACGCTAGTACTATCCTAAACTTATTTCACAGATACTGAAAACTTCTTTTTCACCCGTAGTGATGAAAGGTTTGCGTTATTTTTTATTTGTAATATTTATTGAGCAATTCATTATTTTGTATACTACATAATGCTGCTCTTGTTGCACACAATATGTGCCTGAGTGTATTAATAAACTTGTCTTGTCTTGACAACAACACTGACCGATTGAAAAAAAAGTTGACGATTATACGAAATTTACACGAAAAAATGATAAATTCGTGCACAGACGACTTAAATTTATGATGTTTGTATGCATTGGTTCAAGAATTGGAAGAACATTATTTTTCACCGGTCATTCGTTTCTTATGACTTTAAGGTGGCTCGGGCCTATTCGAAGTTTCTATCAGAAGTGCCGTATTTTTTGGTATTTTATTCTTAACAGAAAATGGATCAAACTGGTTGAAAAAAATAGGGGGTCACGGACCAAATTTTACTTTTAAACAGGTATGTAAAAGGGACCATTTTTCAATGAAATGATCTAGGGAAAATAGAGGTGTTGACATATTTTTTATCGGAATATCAAAAAAACGTTCTATGACACTTGGTCCAAAACTGTAATATAAAAAGCTGAAATATAGCTTCAAAGAATGAGCAAATAAAATACATAGGTCACCGATAAGGAAAAAAAAATATTTTGCCTTAAAACCCATTTTTTTTTCTTTTTGATCATTGTGTTGGTCCGTATATGGTCCGAGACCACAATTATTTCGTAGTGCATTTCTTTTAGAACATAAATGAAAATAAAAAAAAATCCCACCTGCGCTTTCCCAAAAAAACTTTCACAGTATGTTGTACTACTCTTGGGACAAATTATATCAAAATTATAAAAAAAAACTTCATCGGCTCTAACTCAAAATATGGATAATTTTATGTTTAGGGCGTCTTGAATCTTTTGATAACTTCCGAAGTGCTAATTTTCAACCTTTTTCAGCTGGACCAAATCACTACTTTCCTTTAAAATTCTGGACCAATTTTTTTTTACAGTGTAATTTTACTCCCCTACTTGCAATTTGAAGCATTAAACATGGAGAAAATAATTTGGAAGGGGTATAAAAATTAATGGCAAGTAACCCACTGTCATCACTAGGGACTATATTCGTGAACAACGAAAATCAAGGGACGACAGAAAATCAAGGGACGACAATAGTTCCTTTTATTTTACTTGTTTGTTGTATTGTTCTTGTTTGTTTTATTGTTTCCCAGGTATCTTCTGCCTCTTGTATGAGGGTCTGGTGGGGGGGGGGGGGTCTGTTATTCTGTAAACATTTAATTTTCACCCCTTTTTTCTCTAATCTTCAAAAAATTAACATCTTTTTTCTCTAATCTTCTAAAAATTAACCCCTTTTTTCTCTAATCTTCATTTTTTTGCCCGTTATTCTCTAATCTTCATTTTTAAGGGCATTATAATATTCTTTAATCATTTAACCCCAACCAAACCCTCTTGTATTAAAATTGAGGTGAACTGGGCCTAAGTCTGTCAATAGAATATATATGGTGATTTTTTTTATTCATGGCATCAATAAAACACAAACAAACAAAAAAACAAGCAGTTCAAAAACTATACACAAATTGAAACATAAACGAACCCCTTTAAAATAACACGCTACGCGAGTTATTCAGTGTTCACCACATTTTTATGCCCCATTTATGAGCATTATGTTTTCTGGTCTGTGCGTCCGTCCGTCTGTTCGTCCGTCAGTCTTTCTGTTCGTCCGTCGGTCCTTCTGTTCGTCCGTCAGTCCTTTCGTTCGTCCGTTCGTCCGTCTGTCCCGTTTCAAGTTATTAAAAGTTTTAATTAAAGTTTTGGTTAAAGTTTTTGGTCGAGGTAGTTTTTGATGAAGTTCCGATCAACTTGAAACTTAGTAAACATGTTCCCTATGATATGATCTTTTTAATTTTAATGCCAAATTAGAGGTTTTATCCCATTTTCACGGTCCACTGATCATTGAAAAATGATGGTGCGGTTGGGGCATCCGTGTACTTGGGAAAGAAAAAAACATTACAGTCATTCCTTAGTTGAATTTGGTGATGCATTTTATCATAAACTAATAAGTGACCTCAATTTTAAACTGTAAATTTGTGCTATCTCTGAATTGATTTAAATACGTATCTCAAGCAGTAGCAAAAATTAAATACAACAGTTTATCATAAATTTGTAAGTGCACTCAATTATAAACTTCAAATTTTTGCTATCTCTCTGAATTGATAAAAATACATACCTATCTTAATCAGTATCAATTATAAATTACAATCAAACGACAACTTTTACATCACACCAAGTAATTTCAAATTATTTTTTTTTTATCTACAACCTGTAACAACTTCACTATGGTAGTACTTCATTTGCCACAGCGGCTTAACCCGGGTTAGCCTGGCCGACGTTTCCGGCATAGGCACAGTCGCTTCATTTGCTGTAAAATCAGTCGCCGGCGCAAATAGGCATACGCCGCCCTCGCCGGTCTTCACTCACCGGCAAGCAATCAGCTGGTCATAAAAGTATGGCGGGAAGCGCAATTTTAGATAAATTGTCGGAATTTGAAGGTGAAGATTGATTTTTTTTTTAATCAGACTATTTTATATGATACTGCATTGGTCCACTATGACGATAATAAATTGCCATGCTATATTTTATTTTCAAATTTATAAAATTATCTCGGAGAAACGTTTTTATGATGAATAAGGCCTAAGAAAAAAAGATATATTTATTGTTAACAGGTTCATTTTTTTATTTTCCCTAGCTTAGTAAGCAAAAAAGTATAAATTTGAACTTCTGTCGCCATCTTTAAATCAGCCGGTTCCACTCGTTTTATTTTCAGCCATATTTAACCCGGTCACGTGATAGGGCGAACCGGGCATGGCCCGACCTAGAACAAATGAAGCAGCCCCATAAAATGGCATCCTCTCAACCACACGGGAGTGGTCAAGCACCGGTCAACTGTGGATTATGTGAAACAGATAGACCAATACAATGGAAATACATGGACTGCAGTCTTCTTATGTGTGACCATTGTAAAGACAAAGTACATTCAAAATTCAAAAATGGGCTTGACCATAAGATTATAGATAAAAATGAGATTGGACTGCACAGAGAAGTACTGGATTTTACCAATATTAAATGTCATGAACATACTGGACAATTATCGTGTCTTTACTGTAATACATGACTTTTTGTGATATTTTCGTGTGTCCATCCTGTATTGTCAAAGATCATAAGAAACATGATTCAATTGAAATCAGTGATGTTTACAAAACGAACTTAGAAAGCCTTAAAAGGAAACAAAATAAATGACAAAGAAAGATTTTGGTATGAAGGTTAAAAAAAGATGATCTCAACAAAACTATGTCGGCGAGAATTTCTATGTATTCAAAGGTAAGACAAGATATTCTCACACATGAGAAAATTATAAACAAACAGGTAAAAAAATATTTTAAGGAACTCGTACATAAATTGGATCAAAGTCATGAAACTGATTTAACATAAGTAAAATCGGATCTTAATGCTTTATCATTATTCACAAAAGAGACAGAGGATAAAGTCAATGAGGTACAGGAGTTAATTGAGACTTCCAATGCTACTGAATTTTTCAAAGGGGCCACAGTGATGCAGATATCCGCTGAAATTAAAGAACCGCAAACCAAGCATAGTTATTTTTCACCACTACAATTTGTTCCAGGGAATATTACCCAATCCTACGTTGGATCATTACAAGATGAAAGAAGTTTGTCAAAAGAAACAAAAATATCGCTTGTGATAAAAAAGAATACCAGACTGAACTTGAGATAATAGCTTTCGTGAGTCCATGCCTTGACCAGTCGATTTGGGTGAGCTCTGGTAATTATAAAGTATTACAGAGAGTAATACCTGTAGAAAACAATTTGAAGGTTACGTCAACATTTAATATTTTTGTTTGCGGAATGGCAGTCTCTCCATTTAATCAACTCCTAGTGTGTGTCTCAGGGAAAACAAGGTTACGGCAAATCAGCAGTAATGGTGAGCTGACTGATTCAGTATATGATGTTACCCCTTTCATTCCCACAGCCGTTCATTTTAGCAGTGGAAATAAACTGATAGTAGGAGCGCAACAAGTTAAACTAGGACGAAGTGCTGTAATCATAATGAACAAAAAAGGAGACAAAGAGACTGTATATGAACATGATAAACATAATCAACCTCTGTTTACTAACCCATGGCATATTTCAAGTACCAGTAATGGAAATATACATGTAATAGATAAGATTTCTGACGACAACAGAAAAGTAGTGGTTTTGGGACAAGAAGGAAATATAATAAACGAGTATGCAGGTTATTCAATCCTACATAAGAGTACACCCTTCAAACCATTTAACATTGCTACTTCACCAAGTGACAATGTTGTTGTAATAAGTTTAAATACCTCAATCTTGCACATCCTCAATGACAATGGGTTTTTATTATCATATTTTAATTTTAAAGAAGTATGCATGCAATCTCCTTGTTCTTTTGCATTTAACAGAAGTGGACAACTTTATATAGGATGCACTAGGGCTGCAGGTAGTCAAACTAAAGAAGCAAAGCTATATGCCATAGATATTGCAGGATTCTAAAATAGTCAAACATTTTTTAAAAGAAAAATGTGAAAAACAGACAACTATTTATCACTGACAACTGGACTAAAATAAGATAAAAGGAATACAAGGACTGTTAAACAAAGGAATTGTATTATATATCAAATACTATTGTCAATGAAACATTTTTCATAATTATAACAATTTGGCTTTTCTTTTTGCTTTGAAAATACCGGTATCATGTATCAGGCTAACAAAACACATCAAATAAAAATGTTCACATTAGAGAAATTACTATTAATAATGAAGTTTGAGTTCATACACTTACAAGTATGTACCAAATTTCACATAAGAGACAAACAGAATTAATTTCATTGGTAAAGTAGTAAGGGAGCTACCATTTGATTTTTATGGGGGGCTAGGATGAAATTTGAAAAAATAGGCAGGACAGGAGTTTTGAGTAAAAAAAAAGGCAGGATGAGACACTTGCAAAAAAAAAGTCAGGACGACAATTTAGGTAAAAAAAAGTCAGGATAAACTAAAAAAAAGGCAGGACCGAACAGAGTGAAAAATAAAAAGGCAGGACAGCGATTACATCTAAAAAAAAATGCAGGACAAAATTTTTCATCCTAGCCCCCCATAAAAAATCAAATGGTAGCTCCCTAATGTCAATTACATAGTTAATCTAACTAAATTGAAATTCAGTTCTATACACACATTTGGTGAATTCAAAGTTTATACTTTTTATTGGGTAGTCCTCTTCACGCATACAGGTTTTTTTTCTCCATTACTATATATAGTTGGATTCCTTCATTCGTATATTGACTCCTTGCAGTTTCTTGCAATACTTTTAAAGTTTTTGTGTGATTTAGATGAATCACTATTCAAAGGCAAAACATGAATTCCTGCACCAACAATATATTGGTTACTATCATGTGAAGGGAGCAATAACTCTTTCAATATTTGTGTTTTAATAATGATTTCTCCGTAATGAACATTCTATAATAACCATACAAAAACAATATATACATTAGAGTTTAACAGTAACAAATTTGTCAAATTTAGTCGTGAAATAACTTTTATGATATTTTTTACCGAGTGTTTTCATAAGAAATACGATGCCGAACTTTCAAATAGAAAAAAAAATGATTTCTGAATGAAGTTGCTATTATCTTCTCGGGAATGAACATTCTATAATAACCATACAAAAACTATATACATTTATGAGTTTAATAGTAACTTTTTCGTAGTATGTAGTCGTTAAATAAATCATGTTTATTTAAACTATGTTATTAATATAACGTAAATATAGCATATGTATATAAATATATATGAAGTATGTTAATGATATTTTCTTTTATATTTCTATGTATCTGTATATATCAATATGCGTATTTAGTTTTGACAAAAAATGCATGAACTTTTTTATATGTATTTTAAGTATTTCAAATCATCAAGTGTTACTGACGGGGTATGCTCATACATGTACAAAGATTTTCCATGAAGCATTTTATTGGCATTCGAAAAAATAATATAAATACATACATATATTAGTAACATACTGGAGTTTCACTTATCTTTCCTAATATTTGATGATTAAACATAACATTAAACTTGAAATGACAAAATATATTTTACCCGTTTTCAATATAGGCCCTTATGGTATTTACCATCTCAAGCACTGTGGTCCATTGTCCCTCTCCAAGAACGAAAAGGGCAAAATGTTTGGAAAACAAAATATGAAGAAAAATATTGGATAACTTTGTACATTTGGTTTTTAATAATCCTTTAACATCAATATTGACCATTGACCATTCACTGCCTGTAAAGTTTTGATTTGATATTTTTTTTTTCATTTTCAAAAGTTTGCTGAACAAAATATTCCTTTGACATCAAATCTTATTTCTTCACAAAAAATAGATGAAGTTCTATACTGTATGCCGATGACCTCTACGTTAATCCCATAAAACTTTACTGACTCCTCTTAAATGTTTATTGACTGATGAAGCTTTCGAATATACATAAAAAGCTATATACAATTTTTCTTTTTTTTTGTGTTTTTCTTATCTTCAAAACTGTTTGTTTCCGAATTACATACTGCATTAGGTAGCACTCCATAGTTAGAAAATAAAATAAAAAATGAGCCACAAAATGTTTTTTAAGACAGACAGACAGATACCATAAACTTATTGACATATAAACATGTCAGCCAGAGTTTGAGCTTGTTTTGCTATATCTATAAAAACAAGATTGACGAAAAAAGGTCATTTATTCAAAATCATAAAATGCAAAAAAATACAATTTGCAAATAAAACATTTGACATAAAAGTTCATAATTAATATGCAATTATAATACATAATTAATACGAAATTACATCAACTAAAATCATATCAATTGAATAAATGACAAATAATAGCAAAGGTGGGGAGAAAAATCTGCCCAACTAAAAAAAAAAATAATCTATTAACAAAACTACTTGTAAAGATAAATAAAGGGAGGTTTGCGGGTGGGAAATTTAAATTTCACGCAATGTTTTAGAATCACAAGTTATCAAGGCGAAAGTTAATGATAAAAGGAAGTGCACACATGGCACGTAAACTTGTGTTGACCCCGCAAGATCATTGACCAATAAGAAGTAAGGAATCCACTCACATGGTTTTCTACACGTGAAAAAGTGATACACAATTTAGACAATAAATCAAATAGCAATGTTATACAAATCTGACCCCAAGGTCACATCAGAGACATCGTAAAATTTACAATATAAAGTTCTCATTCTTTTTATCAGTTAAAGCTATAAAACTACAAAGTTAATCTTCCCTGCTGTCTTAAATTATTTTATTCCGCTTCTTAATTAGCAAATAAAATTGGTTATCATCATCTATTCCTGGATTTCTAATACATTAACCTAACTGTTTGTGTTGTACATGTGCATATGTATGTAATCAGTATCTTCCATAGATTTAATTTTCAAAAGTTAAAAGAGTGAAAATTAATTCCTTTTAAGTGTATCCATGGCAACATTCTGCATTTATTTACCATAAAATATTGCAAAAAGGGGGGTGAACATGTCACATATCCCTCCAAAATTTGGATCAAACTAGAATTTCAATGCCTTTGGGTGGTACCTTTTTAGAAACTGTTTTCATAAATCTTCCTAATGATCAAATAAAAAATGGGTGTCTTTCGCCTCATTTTTTCGTAAAATCCAATCGCAAAGTTCGTGCGATAAAAAGTTGGAAAAAAACATTACAATAATTGCCGGACCAATGTATGGTAGGAACATGCAAATACGGACTGTCATACAGAAAACAGCCTATATTACATACATTACATAATCTTGATGTTCATATAAACCCAATACAAAGGCTATTTTAATACTCAGCTATCCAAAAATGAATTTTATTGCACAATAGCTCTCATATTTGAAAAATCCACAGGGGCCAAAATGCGAAACTACATACCTAACTGTGGAGTGCTACCTTAAGCAAACTGCCATGTTTTTCTTTGTCTATTTAGGGCTGAACTTTGTGTCTCAAAATTTAACTCCAATTAGTGTTCATGTATATTCTATTGTTTAAAGATGCTGTTATGTACATTATCTATAACACCTGCTTCGTATAACTTATAATGTTCATTTAGATGATTTCAAAGGCATGGATTTAATTTGTACCTTGTGAATGGTTTTCATGTTCATTTCGGTACATATATAGGTACATTATTTTACTCATTGTTTGATATTTGTAATGTTTAATTCTAATTTTTACTGTGTGTTTGATGATTTATAACCGTTACGTTAAAAACACAATATATGATTATCTTGAATGAGAAAATAACATAATACATATATATATAAAAATTTATCGGTCGTCCCACTGTCTATATCACTCTGCTCAGCTCTTAATATAATTGCATATCATGGCTTTGTGACTTCAAATAAGTTGATCCGGTCTAAATAACTTAATAACCAAGACATATCAGCAACGTCATAATGTTTGAACCGACGTTGATAAGTTTGGTCCGAACTTATCATCTTCCGGTTGCTGAAGAAACTAAGAAAACACTTTCAAGAAGACGCAAAAAACAGCCCGATAAATCGATTGTCAGGTTATCTGCAAATAATATTGTAAAATATCAGCAGCTTGACACAATATGAAGGCTTTTTCATCTCATTCGCTACGCTAACTCGACAAAAAGCTTCATATTGTGACTCGTACCTGATATTTTACAATATCAACATGCAAGCAACCTGATAAATACGAGGATAAATACTGTCTACACATTACGTGTAACTACATGAGGGGTGCATTTTGAGATATAACGTTGTATCTTATTAAACCTCCTTTCTCTTCCCCTTTTATGGTGCCATCATACATTTTATTTTTATGACCCTTCAAAATGTTTCTATTCTTACTATTAGCTTTTAAGGGTCTCATGTCAGAATTCATAAGTTGTGTGTAAAAAGTAAAGTAACAAAAATACTGAACTCAGAGAAAAATGAAAAACAACTATCAATTTCCTGACTTGGTACAGTTTCATATATAGAAAATCGTAGCTTATATCTAGCTTTATCTCTCACTTGTATGGCAGTCGCATACAATTTCATTGTACTGACATCACTATGTGGTAGAAACGAGAGTGAATTCTCCATTTGTTGTATTAATGTTGTCATATTGTTTGCAGGAAAAAACTTCATAATTTGGTAAAATTGTATATAAAAGGGATTACCGTAAATGTGTGATGATCAACATTTATTGATGTAAAACATATTCTAACATACTTTGACAATATAGATTTTAAAGTGAGAGAAAAAAATGAAGAGAATAGAAATTGATCATTTGATACAAATGCAATGTAATTAACCAAAGAGGTTTCGTGAAAACTATCCAAAATAAATATTTTTATGAAGAATTCTTTGTTTATTCTTTCGTAATACTACACCTTTTTCAAATATCCCAAAATTTTTATACTAGTGTCAAACTTCTTTAACTTGAACATTACTTGTAATGATAGTCCGTACCATATCGAATTCCTTCCCTTGGGCAGATGTAATACTTCCAGTAACTTCGGGAAATATTCGCAACAATGTGTCTAAACGTCGTGAAGGAAAGGATATATGTTATTTGCATCTTACTAAGTCTATGTTTGATTTGCTCGGATCGATGATACATTTATTATAGATGGGAACTAGTATAACTAGTTCGGATATTGGTTTTGTAACAGTATGTACTATTTATAAATTTGATGTTAGGTGCATAAGGCACGAGGAAAGTGGCGGTTTTTACGGGTGGGGTTTAATGGTACTATATAAAGTTTGGCATTTAAATGTATTAGTATCGAAGGTGCTCGCAGTTAAGTCGAATTGAAGTTGGTCACATATGTATATATGCAGTTGCTGCTGTGTTTATTGTACGTACAGGCGTTGGAGGTATTAGCCGAAGAAAAAGAAACGATGCGAAAGAGGAAAAATGTTATATGTCATGTATTTATATATTGTTTCAAGAAAAATGTACAATAAAGTAAAATATAATATTGTATCGCAAGAGAAAAATTCTTGAATTCTTGGTACTCCTTTTCTTTGTGCGTTATCCTCTGTTTGTTCTTCATACATTATTTTCCTTTTGATTGCTTGTTATTGCTCAGTGAATGCCCATGGCGTCGACACTGTGAAGAATAGGTAGATCCAAGGATGCGGTGTTTCAGAATATAAAGCAAAAATAATAAATGTTGAACCAACGCCTACTCAATTTCATGCTGGTAGAGTTATTTATTATTCGTATTGCATTGATAAATATTTCCCTGGTACCAAAATTACATCAATACCTTTTTCTGACAACGTTATATTTCATGATTGATAAACGCTACCTGAAAGTTCTCGTATATCAGCACTTAATAATAGTTTTTCAGCAAAAGCTATTTTGTATTTACTTCCTATGTATTTTTTGTCGAATAACGAACGAAAAGAAAAACAATAGGCAACAGCAATGTAACAACTTTTTCTAATACATGGCATTGTGCTCTCGAACTGATGTACACTGGGTCGATGCCACTACTGATGAACGTTTCGTTCCCGAGGGTATCACCAGCCCAGTAGTCAGAATTTCCGTGTAGACATGAATATTAATTATATGGTCATTTTAGTAAACTTTCTTTTGACGAAACTTTAAATTTTTCGGAATACTAAGGATTTTTTTATCCCAGGAATAGATTACCTTAGGCCTAGCTGTATTTGGAACAACTTTTTGGTATTTTGGGTCATCAGTGCTCTTCAACTTTGTACTTGTTTGGTTTTATAACTTTTTTAATCTGAGCGTCACAGATGAGTCTTATGCAGGCGAAACGCGCGTCTGGCGTCCTGGTACCTTTGAAAACTATTTGTTAACCATTCTATGTAACTCTATTAAATAGAAAATTTGAAGAAAACATATTGATACATAAACAACCCCGACCGTATGCATTTACTGGATTAGGGGGAACAGCTCTTTTACGTATAGAATTATAAGCGAAAATCTACATTGAAATTATAATTTCTCTAAATACAATCGCACGAAAAAACTTAAACAAATATATACGTAAAAAAAAGTTTGTTACGCAAGAGTCAAACCACAAATCGTCAGATGTATTGAACATATGAATATTTATTAGATCATATTGGTATTAAAATGTCAAATATTAAATTATTAACACTTGTGATGTCAGACTTCTTGTGACGCGATTAATCATTACACGTATTCGAACTAGTCCCGCTATGTACAATTTTATGTCAATTTCACATTTTATACATTTCTTTCCTGAAGTTTGCACTAATACATATTGATTAATAGCATTTTTGAAGAATGCATTTAAAAATTCGACGTAGTTCCTTTTTTCTTGATTTAAGTACGTTTGTATTTCTGACAGAGAAAATGTTTAGACAGTAGAAATAAAGAAAACTGTCTTTTACGCAAAAAAAAAGAAATTTAGACCGATTGACTTAATTATTTCTATTTTCATATTAACGTTCAGAGTTCAGAGTTCAGATCAAGACTCCTGATACCCTGGTGACTTCTTGGTGACTTGTAAAGTTGACATACATACGGTAAAATCGAACTAATTTGTTTAGTAATGAAGATAGATAAAATAGGAAATTCCATGCCGACAAAGGGATTAGCATGTACTCTTCAAAATGATCAAGAAACAGCTTGCATTCGTTCCCTTTTTTTAATGCAAATAATTATGCATACAATTTCTGTTTGCGTCCTTTTTATAATTATCCAAAATGACATAAAGCATTAACTAAACAGACGGAATTAATGAAGTACGTGTAGCTTCTCGTACACAAAACCAAGTCCATGCCTGTTTTTCCGTGCATATACCAAAGTTCATTCCATTTTTCTGTACATAGGCCCAAGTCCATGTCAGTTTTGCCCTGCATAAACCCAAGTCTATTGCATTTTTTTAATACATAGACCATATTCCACTTATCTTTTGCTCTTTTTGATACAAGGATACAGCAGCAGACCTACCACATGGGAGAACAAATACATATTGCCTACCATCTTACGTGTATAATGTTGCCAAACTTTGAAATGAGCTGCGTAAGTAACAATCTATAAATCAAACAAGAAATTGATATGGCAGCTAATACAAAACTAGTTCAACGCGTTCATTGTTCTTAGATTAATGCTTTTTTGCAGCATTTCAAATTGTTAGGTAATTTATGGTGCTGCTGATAGGTATTTATTACTTTAGTTATTGAACTAATTTCCATGTGCATTTTTTTATGTTTCGACCCTTATAATTTTGCTTTTGTTTTTTTATCCCAATATGTGCATGTATCATTATGTGTGTTTGATCTGCTTAATATTTAAGCTTTTGTGTTTTTGTATGCACAATATTAACTCTTGCTTCCTATGTTTAATTGGAATGGGTCATTTGTCGTGATATGTATTGTTGGACGATCGATTGTAAAAGCTCTCTTTTTGTAATTGTCTTGCATATTCCGACTTTAAACAAAGCTTTAATTATGTCTTATGTCTAATGTCTTATGTCTTCATTTTTCCCCATACATAAATCCAAGTCTGTAACATTTTTTCCGTTCTTATCCAAAGTTCATTCCAGTTTTTCCGTACATAGACCGAAGTACATTTTCCGTACATCGACCCAAGTCCAATTTTAGCCTTCTAATTCACCACACCCTTTTGTACCTAAACCAGCCTTGACAAAAACCACAAAATGACACAATTCGTAGTACTCTAGTTGATTTATACAGGAAAGTATTCTCAAATGTCAGGAAGCATTTAACGTTAGTTTATCATATCCAGAATAAGTTATATCACAAAGTACGGTTAAATTGCAATTTATTACTATATAACTAATGATTTGACATTTATTGATTAGCAATAGAATGTATATGTACATATATGATATACTTAAAAACCAATTATATTAGCTAGTTGCTGTCACATCAACTAGTCATAATGGGATGGGCTAAGTTTTCATTTCTTGACCAGGCATAATAAAAAAAAAGTTGAAGACAAGTAAAATATTACTAACTTATTGTAGTTCAATACCTTTCTCTTTTAAATGTTGTTTTGAACAAAGAAGAAAACATTTCATTACATTTAAAAGCTTATTGTGAACAGTCATAACGGGAAACATTATGCTCCATTAACATAAATATTTTTTAAAAATGACTTGGTGATTTTTTAGTGTTTATGGAATGCATATGTTCCCATTTGAACATAAAGCCTAGCCGGGTGGAGAAATTATACCTTCTTGTTTGTCTTTTCCAAATGTCGGGTTGTTGTCTCTTTGACACATTCTCTATTTCCATTCTCGGTTATATTTCATCTATAAAGACTATTAGACTACTTGCTAACAAGGTACCAGTAAGTTTTACAGGAATGCATATTTACCCAGTCATGCCCTGTCTGATTATAGATGTAAATTCAAAGACACATGTTTTGACACTGTCGCGTTTTTATGCATTTGAGAAGCATGGCAATCATTTTTTTGCTGTGGTTTATAAGTAATCTTTCGAAAATTACATAACCTTCCAATTACGCCCTTGTTTCCAATGCCAAAAAAACGGATAGTTTTTATCTTAATTTCGCAAAATATATACCTGATACATTTTCGACTTGACGTTATGCAATCAACTATACACGAACTCTTCCATTATTTCTTAAGTTGGGTGATCAAAAGAGATGTTAATCAAAGTTAGTCGATAAGACAGCATTCCAACAACATTTCATATCCCCTTAAGGTGGCAAGGTTGTCTTCCTCCATCTTGGATATTGAAGTAGCAGAAAACAATTGGTCTGAATCTTTAATAAAATGTGCAAATTTTCATAGTATTGTTTAATTTACGTGTAAGCCTTTTAATTCTATTATATAGAAGATCATTGTATATCATATTTATAGATGTATTTGAAAAAAAACTCACAATCTTTTTGTTTGATTCTTTTTTCTCAACTTTGCCACATAAGATCACATAAAGGGAGATAACTTAGAAAGTAGGGGAAATAACTCAGATAAGGTAATTTTATAACATAGTGTTGTGTATTTACATACTTTAATTTGTAGCAAGAAAAGAAGTTCGATGACCTATTTTTTTCTATATCTGAAAGCATGTTATAAGAGCTATCTTTTCATATTTCATTTCAAAATTCTAAGCACTAAATTGGATTTTCAATGCTTAATCTATTCAAAAAGTGACAATTTTGCAAAAACTTGTAGCGCGGCAAAAAGTTCGATGTCCAATACTATTTATATCATATTTTGGAAAAGAAGCTTGATAAAAACTACATGTTGACTATTTATTTAAAATTTGTATGAACTTAGAATGCCATGAAAAGGGAAATCTGATTACAATGCAACTTGTGGCAGATCAAAATTGTCGCGAAAGTTCTGAACACCAATAGTTATACAGGTTGAAAAAAAAATTAATCAAAACCACATTGACACAGTTATTAATTAACAGGGTTAACTAATGATTTAATGTGTGGTTGTTATAGCTGGTGTTCTCTTACTTGACATGGAATACCAACTAAAATTAAAGAAATTAACATTGTCACTGTGGTCAAAAATTGCTTAACTTAAAATTTACAAATAACATTTCCTTTCAACGTGGGCGATCGATTCCAATATGTGTAGCTAACTTTAAAAAATTAAATAAGTGGTGTGCTTAAGATGATAAAACTTTATTGTTTTCGTGCAAGGTCAAGTATTTATTTGATATTTCTGAATTTATAGCTGTCTCATAGAATCAATCTTACAAATTTTGACAATGTCAGGCTGTTGTGCTCTCAAGACCAATAATACCTTTTCTGTTGAGAGATTTAAAATGTACTTGTAGAAGGTACGCACTCCTATTAAATACGCCCTTGTTATTTAATTTACCCATAAGTCTTGTGGATCTTACTTATCTATTTCTTATTTTCGCTGTATATATGCATGAAACATTCACCACTTGGTATTAAGTAATCAACTTAAGAACCCGGTCCATCATTTCTTTAACTGTTTGAGCAAAGGAGATGTTGGATCAAACGTATTCGAAGACAACAATTCGTTAGAACCCCCACAACGAAAATCTATTTAAAGTCATTTGAAATCAATTTCTTGTTATAATAATAAGAAGAAAACTTTTTAGCCAGGGTATGTCAATATACATAACTAAGTCCTCTGTACATCATGTTTTACATTTATTACGAATGTAAGTCAGAAGTAGGGCAGTTGTTATCTAAAAAATTGTTAAAAATATGTATCTTGCATTGCCGTTTAGTACACTTCAATGTTTCTGTTGTTTCCTTGTTTTCCTCTTATAGTTGGTGTGTTCCCTTGGTTTTTTGTTTCTTTTAAGAACATTATCTTCTAGCAAAATATTTGTTTTCATAACAAGATATATTCAAAACATTTAGTATCTGGATACAAATTATCAGATCATGGATGCTATGCTTTTAACTGTTTTTTACAGTTTAATTTTTTTTGTAAAATAAATAAACTCATCATACATACCAGAATCGAATTTTTTATTTGCACCAGACGCGCGTGTCGTCTACAAAAGATTCATCAGTGACGCTCGAAACAAACAAAGTTTAACAGGCAAAATAAAATGCGTAATTGAACAGCTTGAACAGTGAAGTAAAATTGTAACCAGCAATCTGAAGAATATAAAAAAAAATGTTATTCAAAAATATTTGTCTCCGTATGCTTTATTTTAAGAAAAAAACTTAAGCCATTCAAATGTTTAAAACATGTTCATTTCTTTTTAAATATGAAATATCAAATGTCTGTTACATGCAACGTTTTGATCATTAAATTGTAAATTGACATATTAAAGCTTTAAACACGATTTGTGCAACAAATTCGCCTATTAAACCTTTAAAACACGAATTGTGTAACAAGTTGAAAATGATTTGTCAAAAATTCCATAGAAATAGATTGACACAATTATCGAATATAGGGTTATTTAATACAACCAATTAGTAGATATGTGGTTTTACTACTATTGTTATAAAGAGCATTGATTCTTTAACATGTTTAAACTTGACATTAGAAATACCAAACCAAAATTAAGGGAATTGTGCATTGTCACTGTGGTCTGAAATCGGTAAAGTTGAAAATCTTTCGTTCAATTCAGGTATGCATTCGATTATGATATGTGTACCTGACTTTCAATGAATGGCTTTCAAATATTTTGCTTTGGACGTTTCTGATGAAGATTAATCCAGAAAAGTGCTTCGGACGCATGAAATTTAAATAACATATTGTTTTCATTTTTTGAAAAGAGAAAATAGAAACAATGTAACTGAATTGCAGCTAACTACGGAGTAGTCACGGGCAAAACTTAATGTCTTTCTTTAAATCTTACAATAAAGTCTTTTTTTAATTGTTGAAGGCCATGAGATTACCTTTGATAGTTGTTAACATCCCATAATTTGTTTCTTCGTGGATAGTGGTATCATGTAGCATCTCTTTCAAGACGTACTTTGTGTTTTCAAGTTTTGCCTTGACAAAACCAACTCTCACATAAAAAAGATAAAAGTCTGACTGTAATGAGAGAGATTTAGCTTGCACTGTTGTCGGCTGTTGGTTTTAAAAATATTCGCAATTCAATGTAAATTTTTATACACCGTTTTGGATGTTGGTTTTTTTTTTTTATTTAAATGTTTTATTTTTAGACATTTTTATTTCCTCTATATTGTTGCTGATTTGATTGTTTATTTGACTGATTATTTGTTTTCTTCTTAGTTCAATTCTATGGAATTTTCATTTTACTTTTTTATGAGAGGGTATAAGAAGTTAAAAACTTTTAATGTATGCAAATCTATTTTTGAATTCCCACATCAAGAAAATGAAACCTAGAAATAGACAATTCTAAATATATTGGAAAATGACAAAGCCACAGTGAAGGACATCGTCGCATTACTTATGGATGTAAATTATAATAATAAGTATTAAAAAAGAAAGCAACATTTGTGAATGATGAAGATCTTTTCCGGATTTACCTTCATTGAGAACGCTCAAAGCCGAGTATTTAAAAGCCAGTGATATATGATATATAAGAACACAAACAGTTATTGAAGAGCTGAATAACCAAACTTTTAGGACATGTAATTGGTCTTTCGGCTGTATGAGTCATTTCATATATACATGTCATTAAATTCGTATTTGAGACAAAGACAAAGCTTCGTAATTAAACTCATCATAGATACCAGGATAGACATTTTGTATTTGGGCGAAGAGATTACCAAGGAATGTTAAATCAATTGCCAGATTTTGTACGTAAAGATACCATAATTATATTATCATTCTACGCACTTAATTCATATATAAATATACGCATGAATATAGAAATAAACTCATCATAGTTAACAGGACTAAAATTTTACAATTACGCTAGACGCGCGTTTTGTTTACAAAAGACTCACCAGTGACGCTCGAATAAAAAAATGTTTAAAAGGCCAAATGGAAAAGAAGTAATTAAATTTTGGCTTCATATCTGTATGGATCACTATATAAATCAATAATAAATAACACCATGAATTTCTAAAAAATAAATCAACAAAGAAAAAAATAATTAATAGACTCATTATACATAGCATTTTTTTGTTCAATTACGATATGCTATATACAGATAAATATCCTGAACTGTTATGGGCACTAGCGTAACCCCAATTTGTAAAAATTTGTGAAATATTATCTACTATGTATATTATTGGATCCATCTTTTTGATATATTAGTTTAACAGAACTACGACAGGTATTCCTAATCAAGAAATTATCCAGCTGAAATTCATTAACAGCGCAATAGCGACGGCCAAAGTGAAGGATATTTGTGAGCAAAGAACAACTAGAAATAAAGAAAACCCCTATGCATTACCATACTTCTAGATACACAACCAACCAAACAAAGACGCACACAACATTATTTATCCAAATTTGCCAATAAGACGAGCCTTAATAAATGCAATCGTTAACAAAAGAAAGCGACAATCAAATTATTTAAAAGAAAATATTATGCAATACCAATTCTCTCTTTTCTTTGAATTCTCAATTTACGTTCAAATAAATAGGAATTCAGTTCAATCTAATTTTACCGATGGAACTCGTAGAATCTACTTTAAAACAGAAACATGGTACCACTTATATATATACATACATCTGTTACTATGCCAGTAAAAACACAAAGCTTTAAACCAAAATGAACCACAGAAGCAAATTCGGTATGTTTAACTATGATTTATGATCGCTTGAAGTCTAATTAATTTTTCTTGTAAGCCAATCATCTCAGCATGTACTTTATTATGTTAAAGTAAAATATATTGGTTGGAAAGTTTTTAAATTATATGCTATGCCACATCATATAAATGGTTTACGCAACTTGACGAGAAAAAAATAGTGCATTCATTTACATGTATGCCACAAATGGGCGTGACTTGGAGGATACGTGTCATATTGATGGATTCATCACAAAACAAATCTTGACATAATATTTAATGATCGAAATACAATTATAATTCAAATATTTTAAATAATAGATAAATATACAACCTTCATTTATCAATCTATCAACAACCAGGTAAAGTTTTATATTATTATGACATTATTGAAGAATATACAAGATTAGAACGTGTGGAACATATAGAGATGGCTTCCTTGTAATCATCATGTGAGTTTTTAAATTAAAATTTATTTTACTTTAATTTTTCATTAATTTTGTCCATATTTTTGCAATTTACGTATTAGATAACGAAATTATATTTCATTATAAAATCTGAAAAAATATACAATTCATTTTCTACCCCAGATTTACATTGTTTTTGCATTAAAAAAAAAAGGCATTTACACTGTGAACATGTTTCATTAGTTTCGTTCGTCGCTGCACTTTTTTGAAGACAAATTTTTGAAACTTTTGAAAGCATGAGTAGTTTTTGAGTTAAAAATGTTGTTTGAGCTCAATTACATAATGTTATCATCTAGAAATCAACAAATAAAATGCATTACTGTAACCGGGCAAACACAGGAATATTGAAAACTAAATATACATGTATATAGTACCATTGAAGCTGGTGGGCCACAAGCAGCGATAAAACAACTAAAATATCTTACTGAGATCGTTTGATATCGCATTTATTTCAACCGAGAGAAAATGGAAACGGGTAAATAAAAACTCGATCTATGAGCGCATTGGTTTTTTTTTAAATTCTTTACACAATAACTAAATTTTGTATATAAGTTGACTATAGTTTCAATGTTGCCATCGTAGCTTATTGCTGAACGAAAACGTGTACATTGAATTATTTACAATAATTGATACGTTAAATAATTTGCGAAGTTTGCAATTAAAAGGTTGTTGCAATCTCAAATTACAATATCAGAAATTGAGTAATTCTGTTTGAACGAAACCACACTTTTTTTTAGCACCAAATTCATTTTTATTTAAAGTTTATCTTGTTTATTTATTTGTTTAACTGGTTAAACTACGATACTTTTTTTAATCTTTATAACTGTGAGGTTAATTGTTTTCTACTTCTATGAAAAAAAAATCATATATATTTTAATGAATTAAAGTTTTCTTCTGATAATATTTTTTTTTTTGCAATTTTCAGAATATGGACACAAAGCCAGTTTTAAATTTTGCCTAAAATGCATGTTTTACATGAATGGAATAGCTAGGATTTCTTTTAGGGAAATAAAGAATATGATATTGTATAATTTGATGTTGAGCGTATGTCATTTACTGCAGGAATGAATTAAATAAGTTTCATACAATATGTTAATAAGTAATGAGAAAAATCTGATTGCTTTCATGTTAGCTTGTTGTCCTTGATGTGCAGTGATATTTAAGAGAAACGGAAACAATAATGAAATGATTTTAATGGACATTACATAACGTAATTGATTATATTTGAAAGTTATATTTGTTTTTAATTAAGGATCTAGAAAACAAATTACATTACTCATTCAAAACGGTATTAAATATTATTCATAAATGATAATATAACTAAATTTAGCTGAAGAATAGACACCAAGACGGTAAATATATGGGTCAACAATCACAATTAACAAATAAACTATGACACAATTGAAAAAGTATCAATAAAACTCATCATGCATGCCAGGCATACCATGTTGTACATGTACGCCAGATGCTCTTTTTTCGTCCAAATAAGACGCATAAGTGATGCTCGGATCAAACAAAATATTAATTGGTGTAATATATTGAATTCCTTATTCTTGTAGGTTGAGAACACGGATTATAGTTATTCTCTTCGCTTTATCAGGAATGAGTACCGGGGACTCGGACGAGGACTCATCTGATTCATCGTCAAGAGAAAACTTTGTTCCGAGTTCAAAGAAACAAGAAGCTAGCTCTCAAAATCCGTCACTGTTTGAAGAATCAGGAATTGATAAAACTACATATGACAAATATGTGACGAGTCAATTCCAACCTTCTGATGGTAAAGAATCAGGAAATTATAACCAACAGTCTATAAATCAGTTTATAGATCAAGAACTAACAGCGGTCAATTATGGATTTCTTAATCCTGAAAATGGCGATTTAGGAAAGAATAGTTCTAATTCAATAAATTCAAACGTTGATGAATCTGGAAATTACCTTACATATAATACAAAAAACACATTACCACATCATAAAATTGACCTTCCATCAGTAGGCAAAGGTGTTCCAAAGAGCCTTCCAGCCTCAACAGTCTCAACAAGTAATACCAACGAGATAGGAAAAGCGCCTCTTATGCTTACCGGAGGTTTAAACACAGATAAGAATATCGATCAAATTGTAGAGGCAAAAGAGTATAATTTCGAGTCTGACAAAACAGCCGTAAAGGTTGAAGTTGATCTAGGGAACAATATTGCAAAAACAGGAAACTTAAACAATATTTTGATAAAATCTAATTCAAATAAAAGGGACAATAATATTGTTCAAGGTGATGGTAAAGTTAAAATCAATACTAGTACAGTTAATGCTATAGAACAAAAGCATAATGATGAAATAAGGAGGAAACATAATAACATTATTGATAAGCTATCATTAAACAGAGAGAAGCTTGCAAATTTACACGCAGAAAAAGTTCAAACGAAGATTTTTTTTTCATCTTCAAATTCAAATGCGGAGAAAACAATAATAGAAAAGGGTGAAACAACAACTTCAGTTGATAATAGGGTTGTGAAACTTGCAGATGTGTCAAATCCAGCGTTTTCAAGATTTAATATAAATAAGAAAAGATTTGAAACAAATGCTGGAACAGAAAAACAAAAGAGCCCATACCAAAGTAGAAATATAACACCTAAAAGCCAATCACTGAAGTTATCCTCGATTGATTTATCTTACAAATCCTTCATAACAAGCTCTGAACCAGCTGACAATTCGTTGATTGCCAAAATAATAAAACCGAAATCAAAACAAAACTTAGATGTCACAACCTCTAAATATTATAAAACGAATGAAAAACTTTCAAAAGAAAGTTATGATAAAAATAAATCAGGAACTTCTAACGTTGATAATTGGTTGTGGATATATCCTAAAGCAAAGATTATCAAAAAAGTAAATTCAGGCCAAGATAAAACAGCAGAAGCAAAATCAGAACAAAATAACAAAACTTATGATGAGAAACGTTTCAAAACTGATAAAGAAAACCAACACAATATAATGAAGCAGGACAGAAATACTGTTAAGGAACAAAATCGTCTGATCGAAAAAGGAAAACATAAAAGACCAGGACAAGTTTGGAATACATATTCTACCTTTTCAAATCGTAAAACCCAATACCAGTGGAAATATCCACTTGGAGCACCAGATTTTATTGATATGTTTACCGATTGGCTGCTTAACTCTTCAAAAGACGCCAGCCGAAACAAAAAGAAAATTCGTTCAGATCAACAAACTATTTTTGGTAAGGAACTTGGAAATACAGCTGTCCAGATATATAATAGAAACCTGACTGCAAATCGCCCAACTTCTATAGAAAGTCTTGCCAAGTCCCCAAATGATTACCAACATTTGAGACAATTTAAGAATAATGAGCAAGGGGTTGTAAAGTTTAAAGAAAACCCTTCGGCTTTTGGCGCACCAAAGAAAATAAGAGGGAAAATTACAAATGAACCAACAAATGTAAATCATTTGTCAGACACAATTATGAATTCAAAACCTAAAAAAAAAGAAACTAAAGTTAGAAAGATCTCAAATCGAGATAATACGGCGCATTACGACATAAATGTCAACAATTTAGCCTCTCTCGAAGAGTTTTTATCATCAAGTATAGGTTCACACGCCAAAACAAAAAATAACTTATGGAATTTTCCACCGATTATTTTCGAACAAAAGACGAAACATTCGGAGAACCGACACTCACACATTTCACAACCATCATCTCAATTTGATTTAGAAAATTCTCATTGGAAAGAACAAGACACAAAGAGTTCCAATGATACAACTATTCCAAAGAAAAATCTGACCATCTTACCACAGTTCGGGGGTTTAAAAATTAATGTTGGTGGTTTTAGTCATGGTTTGCCAGCTAGTTTAAGTAAACTGCACAAAAAATTGCAACAAGCATGGAGTAAACGCAAACGTACATATGTACCCGAAACGACAATTAATCATGCATCTGAAGACAAAGACGGAAGTGGAATAGGTTCCAAACTTGTTGCTATAACAAACCAGTCCCGGATCGGGCTTGATATCCCCGATGATGAAAGAGAAAGAAATGAAAGTAAACAAAATATACATCATCAATTTAAAATACCGACTATATTACCTTATTTGGTAAGAAGTGTTACAAGTAATATCGGCAAAGGCAAAGCAGATCGTACCATAAAAAACAATGACATACAAAATCAAAATGGAATAAATATTGAAAAAGACTCTAAAGATATAAAAAACAATGTGATCAAAATTGTAAATGAGGCCCGGGAATCATCGGAGCCAAAAACAGTATATACTCAGACACAATTCCAAAATCAGAACAGCAAGATTTTGACCAGTTTGCCAGATCAATTGCGTTCGCGTACAAACAATGCAAACAGCGCTAAAGCGATAAAGGATTTTACTGTCGTCGCAGATAGTACATCATCATCATCATCAAATTTACCTAACAACAACATAGCCATTCGTTCCAATCTTAACTTCATACGTTTGGTTAAACCTCGAGTTCCTACAAAAAGAACACAAATAGTCCACCCGCATGCCAACGTTGTTGTTCGTAAAAATTTGGGACTTCACAGAAAGAAGAAGTTAATGAGAAACAGGAATATCCGTCAGCATGAAGTTTCTATCATTCCTCAAAAGAAACAAATGAATCAAAACTCTGTATCAACTTTATCAATTAATCGAGAAAGAAAAAGAAGAGTGGGGCCGAAAACTGCTTCTCAAGGTAGTCTCTCACCGTTACAATTAAGGAGAATGCAACAAGCAATGAGTGTTATGCGGGCACCAGGACCTGTGCAAACATCGGTAAATAGAGTTAATAATTTCCAAAGACATGCAAAACAAACGATTCCACAAAGAACTTCTAGATTAAGAAGCAATGTTAACTCTAATACACGAACGCGTACTCGACAGTTGAGACGAAATAATGTCATATCGAATTCAGTGGGCCGACCAGGACGACGGGTTCAATTTCGTAATCCTAATCGAAATTTTAGATCGTTTCCAACTCATAATGTAAGAAATCCTGCAGCAAGAGGATTTGTATGAAACATTTCAGAAGTAGTTTTTTTTATTTACATGATAAATATTATGAACATTCTTACTGGTGAATGTACTTAATTAATAACTATCACTTGCAAAAAATGATAATTAACGATCGATTTCGGTGTGGTATATTATCTCCGAACCAACAGCATACCGATAGCTGTTTATTAAAATTCTTCGTTTAAATAATATGTACCCATGACCCGGAAGTGGAAGATTTTAAATAGGAATAATTATCTACTTAAAATATCAAGAAATCATAACGTACTGTGGCTATGCATGTGAATGAGATTTTAATGTTTGTTTCGCAATTATTTATGCAGTGTGTTTTTCACCTCCTTCATGTTTTATAGGACAATAAGTGTATTTTAAGATTGTGATCATATATTATTATTGGTTACAATTTAATATTGTATGGTATGAATGGTGTTATTGTTATTAATGGTAAATTGTTTGTACTTATCTTTTACGGGTAAGCATAACATGTGTTTTATAAATGTACAAAACAATAAAAGAAAAACATAAAACGTTTGATTCAGGGAAACTCAGTGTCGCATGAATCTGCTAAAGTAACTTTAGCTGTCTAATTCATGTTCAGCAATTTTAATTTCATAAATTAAAAACCTACCTGACATATGTCCGTTAGGATTTCTTTCTCTCGTTGGTATTTAACTCGCTCCCCACCGGAAGTTAAAAACTACTCAAAATCTCATAATTGATTTGTAAGATACTAGTACTCAAATAAATAAAATATATAAAATAAACCATGCCGACGATCATATAACCTGATATCAAAATAAATATTGATATCAAAAGATAGCGAACTCGTGCAAATGGACTTTTCTAGGTCTGTTTGATTTCATATGATTGGTTAAACATGTACGTTAATAATCCTTTTAACATGTATACAAATGATTTTTTGTGGATCGTTTATCAAATGGTTTACGTTTATTTCACTTTCAATGTTAAGATTCTTTTACTTTTGATAACTGAACACGCGTGATACATGCATAATCCAACTCTAGCTACGAGGTTAGATCGACGGTCACATGCATACGGATTCAAATATGTCGAATTATTAACCTGCAAGAGTATAATTCATCATCGATGTTTACAAAATCGAACAAAACTGAATGCTAAAACCGAATTACTATTTCATTTTTATTTATTAATGATGGAACAAATAAAGTCGTGTTTTATTAGTTTTTATATCTTGTAGTTAATGTTCCATTAAATGATAAGTGATAAAAAGCTTTATATGGATATGACTATGTTTTTTTTCTTCTTTTTTTTTATATCATAAATACATCTGCAATTGTTTAGTTCTTACATCCTTAGTGTTTAGATATTCATCTTTTTGATGCATGGAAATTATAAAGTATTGTTTTTCATTCTTATATGATAGCAATTTTGATATACAAAAAACAAACGATTACAAAAGGAAATGTAAAAATTTGCAAGTTTCGTCTACCAAAGACTCATAAATTACGCACGAATCAATGAGTATAAAAGGTCAAATAAATTCTAAAGTGGAAGAGCATTTAGGACCCACAATTCCAAAAAAAAAAGAATTGTAAATGAAGCTATTGAAATATATTCTTAGGGTAAAAACTATTTTAAAAAAAAACAGTTAATTTATTAATATGACTATATCTAATTTTGTTCTGCTAAATTTTTTAATCTTGGGCAAACATCGGAGGCCGAACACTTGCCTATATTTTTTTTTTACATATACTTCATTTGAACTCTGATGGATAGTTGGCAAACATACCACATCTCCTTATTTCTATACTGTACATAAACGTTTAGGCAACTTTTATAATGATAAGTTAAATGCTGTAATTAAAATTGTCAACTTCCCATTTCTCAGGAATCGCATACCCTCTGTTCCGTTGTATGGCGTTCACATATATCATTTACTACGTTACATCTGTGCATGTTTGCATTATATGGACTTTATTAACAGGGGTGTGTTTCTTACACTTAAATCGCCCAAAAAGATTTATGACTAAAACAGCTGCAATGGGCGCTTCCAAAAATTAACGGTCAACATTACGAATACCGATAAAACGAGTCGATGTATGAAGTCAGTCACTAGGTCCGAGAACACAATTATTTCGTAGTGCATTTCTTTTAGAACATAAATGAAAATAAAAAAAATCCCACCTGCACTTTCTCAAAGAAATTTTTACAGTGTGTTGTACTACTTTTGGGACAAATTATATCAAAATTATAGAAAACTTCATCGGCTCTAACTCAAAATATGGACAATTCTATGTTTAGGGCGTCTTGAAATCTTTTGACAGCTTCCGAAGTGCTAATTTTTAACCTTTTTCAGCTGGACCAAATCACTACTTTCCTTTAAAATTCTGGACCCAAATTTTCTTACAGTGTAATTTCACCCCCCTACTTGCAATTTGAGGCATTAAACATGAAGAAAAAATTTGGAAGGGGTATAAAAATTAATGGCAAGTAACCCACTGTCAACACTAGGGACTATATTCGTTGCAACGAAAATCAAGGGACGACAATTGTGGTCTCGGACCACTTGTGATTTGTTTTCAAGTTTTGGAGTTCAATCGATCACAGTTTCAGTTTTTTACCTTGATTTGTCTCTTCCCAATCAAGTTACGAGATTTGAACAGCGATAAACTACTATCACCTTATTTTTACAGGTATCTGTAAGTTTCATTGAAATATCAAGCTTCAAAACGTACCTAAAATTGTCAACGTATAGCAAATATGTCATTAGAAAAATAGAGGATACAGTGTATCTACCCATGGCACAAAATAAGTACATGCTCAGTAAAAATCGAACAAAAAGCAAAAAAACGCTGTAATTTGTAATTCCTGCTTTAATTTTTAAAGTCACAATGAGGCCTTCAACACGTAGCAAAATCAACTCGCCTCACTTGCACCTTTTAACAGCTGTTGTCATTGTTGATCAAGATCGTCTTGCAGTTTTTTTCTTAAATTAGGTTATAATAGCTGGGCCTCTTTAAAAACCAATATTCTATTATCTTTATTCCATAAGGAAGAAATACCGGTAGTCTATTTTTTTTTCATGTGAAAATAATATTCCCTGATGTGTTTGCAAAAATTCTATGCAGGTTATATATAAAGGAATAACAAAAGTACTAAAATGTTGGACTATTCAACAGACCAACCAAACCATCCACAAACAATTGATTCGCTGTGAACAGATTATGGTCTAGATAGACTGACTAGGTGCAGGTCTATAATGAGGTTGATTTAAACCAGTTTTCCATACTAGGTGCAGGTCTATAATGAGGTTGATTTGAACCAGTTTTCCATACTAAGCGCAGATCTATAAGGAGGCTGATTTAAACAAGTTTTACATGCAATCAAAACAGTCTTCTCAATTTGTTTTTGGCAACACAAACCATTAAAAACCTTATGACAGAAGGACTGGTGGAGCAATATGCAATATAAAAAAGAAGATGATTACCAATGAGTCAACTCTCCACAAGAGACAAAAAAATGCATGGCTTAATATACGTTCTGCTCCAGACATTTACTGTGAAAATAATCTAAATAACGTTTTCATATCCTTCACTTGTAGAGTCCTACAATGCATGTTGACTATGTAAAAGAAGGAGAAAACAAAAGGGAATCGATATATGTTTAAATTTCATTACGGAGCCACGGCTCATATATCTCTAGGCTGGTTCCTATCCTTGCTGCATACGGGTATGTCCAAATAGATGAAGGACAAGTAACCAGTCTAATACTTCATTGTAAGTCCACAAGTTTAACCAGTTCGTCGGTTTAATTGAAAATGGTGCCATGAAATTGATTAATTTCACAGTGTGTTGTATAGTCGTACCTGAGAATATTTACACGAATACTATGTTTGACATTATAACATATATAAAACACCCACATATCGTAAATCAAAAAGTATAATCATAATTGTTTAAATGATTTATTCGTTATTGTTGTTACATTTGAAAAATTGGTGTATATCTTTTTTTATTAGCCAGGAACCATTTTCTTAAAAATAGTAATTCACGAAATTTATATTTTGATGTACGTTGAATGACACGCAAAAAATGTGAAAAACGTTAAATTATTTATTAATCCGCTCGATTGTAAATGCCACTGGTGTAAAAATATGAAGAAAAAAACAATATTCAGAACTATTTTTTGTTTCCGAAATGACGAATATCAAAATTATTTATTAATCCACTAGCTTGTAAATGCCACTGATGTAAAAAATTGAAAAAATAAACAAAATTTAATACTATTTTTTGTTTCCCTGATGACGAACGGAATGTTATGAATCACACATAAATTGTTATAGATAAAGGGAAATGTGAGTAATATGCTATTAGGCTCCAACAAAACGACACAATAATAAAAAGACAGCTCGAGGATTACAGTCTTAAACAATAATCACAATATGTACAATATGTCAAGCTGTTATTCGCCTCGAATAAACAATGATAAACAAAATCTGTAAATGACAAAAACAGAGAAAAAACAAACAAGCAATTTCTGCAATTCACACTAAATCTTGCAAATATCAGAACACCTATTAAGATGAGATATAATAACAGTGCTATTCAGGTCAAAGTAATAAAGTTATTCTAAAATACGCTTTATAAGGACAATTTCCTACGACAAGGGACATGACTCTTAAAAATCACTGAAACGTTTCATTTTTGATCATTTTTTAGTAACTATTTTTATCAATTCATTCTAAGTTACTTAGTAAAACAGATTATATTAAATCTGTTTTACAAATTGATTGAAAGCCATTATTGAAACTGCCTACTACAAACACGTTTCTGGTTTGAAGTTTTTGTTGTCTCTTATTTGCTGTTACCGAACGTAGGAAATTGGCTAAAATCGAGAAATATATTTCCTCTTGCAAGGCTCTTATTCCTTGTCCTATACTTTTTTTACCTTTTTTGGTTTCATCAGCTCATAAATTTTTATAAGTTTTGAATACTGTGGATTCATTTCTTTTCGTGGGTATCAATTTTCGTGGATTGCTGAAAACTTGCATATTCGTGGATATTTGATTTCGTGGTTTAGCCAATATCTGTAAACAAAGCAAATTGAAAATATGGTATTCGTTGAACATTTTAATTCGTGGTTCTCCTGTACCCACGAAACGCACGAAAATTGATATCCGACGAATAATAATTCCACAATAATCAACTATGTTGGCCTTCTGCATCACTGATGAGACATCATTTTTTTAAAATGTGCATCAAATGTAGTACAATTGGAACCGTTAATGTTACCGTTAATGTTTTAAAGTAAATTAAGGACACTCTCACTGTGCTAAAGTTACAAAATGTCATTTAAGACCCCTTCAGATAGTTCATCGTCACTTGAAAGATCGGACATATGTAGAAATTATGCTATGCTATACGGAACTGTTTCAGGATGTCTTTTATATCATTTTATCCAGTCTGCGTACTAGGTCTTTTTTGTTTATTTATCGCTTCTTACAGCTTTCAAATCATATCCTTGAATCTATACAGGTAGATTGGACATATCTTGAAATTGTGCACCTGCTATATAATGGAACTGAGTTTTTCCCCAATTTTTCCGGCTTTGGACCTTAGTTTTTTTTCTCCAAAAAATGTAAATGTAAAGTATAGAGCATTCTTCATTGTTTACGATACAATCTGCACATCTCAATTATGTGAGGCTTTGATGTATCATTTTTTATGTTGGTCACTGTGTATATTTTCAAATTTCAGTTGTGATATCGAAATAGATTTTGTACCCAGGTCGCACATATCAGCGAAAGGCAAACACTCGGCAAAAATGACAAGCAGACATATGAAATACAAGATACTGTCTTAAACAACAGACAGGTGTCCAAATCGTATGGCAATCTCTTAATTATCAAGGTCTCTTAGAATTCTGTATAAATTCAACATAAACAATTTAACATCTGACATCTACGCATAATTTTTAATTAAAATTATACATTTAAATTCCTGGTCTAGAAAAGACTCATTTGTGAAGCTCGAATAAAAAAATTGAAACGTCAGATAAAATACGAAATTGACGATCATTGAAGTCCAAAATTCTTAAGTTTTTGCCAAATACTTCTAAGGTAATCTATTCCTGGGTTAAAAAGTCCTAAGTATTTTGAAAAGTCTAAGATTTCTACACTGTGTTACAGTTAATTGATAATTACGACCATGTCAATGATAATTCATGCCATCACAGAAGTAGATGAGTAATGACGTTCTCCGAATCTACGCCCTACAAACAAAGGTATTGACCTAAAAGTGATGAATATTGTACTTTGTTCAACGGTTAATTCAAGAAGGAATATAATATATCCTATATATCTAAAGTACAAAATTACAATGAGAAATGAGTTTTGTATGTTATGAAAGCGACACGTGAACTGCTGTCAACTATTGATACATCGTTATAAGTTTTTGTATTTCTTTCCTTAATGAAATATTTCAATTTAATAGCTACCTTTGACTCCCACAAGAGGTAAACTTAGTAATTGATATATATATTACCAACAATTTTAAAAGATGAAGGTCACTAAATCAGGTCAATTGCATGCAAATATAAAGTATAAATGAACTTTGTCAAAAAGCAAGCAGAGAAATCAAATTAGCATTCACTCTTATCAAATTGTGTTTGGGTTTTTTTAAATCTTCAATTTCAAATTTCGTATTATTATGTGTTTATGATACAATCTGCACAACTCAATTATTTGAGGCTTTGGTGTGTCTTTTTTGTGTTGGTCACTGTGTATATTTTCAAAAAGTTTGAGTAGTGATATTAAAACAAATGTTGTACGAATTATTATAATTATGTAGACGAAACGCGCGTCTGGTGTACTAAATTATAATCCTGGTACCTTTGATAAATATTCTTAACATAATCCATATATATAAGAGTGTAAAAATAAAAAAAGTTAGCACGGTGTATCAACTTATTTTGTTTTAATGATCTTACTTTATATTTGATTTTGCCATCTAACTGTTTTGAATCAAGTGACACTGATGAGTATGAGGAAGACTAAACGCGCGTCTGACGTAATCGACTGGTGTCTTTGGTGAGTTTAAACAACCACATGATTGATTAACTGATGGTGGACGTTTTGTTTTTAAAGGTATCATCAGCCCAGTAATCAGTACTTTTGTATTGACATGAAATGCTATTGATTTGTTTATTTTCTGTATATTTACTGTTTACAAAATGTTAAAATATTCAGAACACTTCGGTGTTCTTACCACATATAAAAAAGAAGATGTGGTATGATTGATAACTCTTCACAAGAGACTCAAATGACACAGAAATTAACAACTATAGATAACCGTACGGCCTTAAACGATGAGCAAGGCCCATACTGCATAGTTAGCTAGAGGTCCCCGAAATGATAATGTAAAACAATTCAAACGAGAAAACTAACGGCCTAATTTATATATAAAAAAAAAATGAACGAAAAACAAATATGTAACACATTAACAAACGACAATCACTGAATTTCAGGCTCCTGACTTGGGACAGGCACATACATACATAATGTGACGGGGTTAAACATGTTAGCGGGATCCCAACCTTGCCCCTAACCTGGGACAGTGGTATACCGGCACAACATAAGAACGAACTATAAAAATCAGTTGAAAAAGGCTTAATTCATCAGATGGACAAAAAATACAAGTGGACGTGGCCGGGTACTTGTACATACCAACAACAAAAAAACAGTAGGAACAGATCTGAGAGTAATCGCAGTTAACTGACAGCTAATTCAAAGCCACTAACAATTACTAAATTATCAATCTGTACACATCCAACATCCATGCGTAGATTGCTTAAACTGCAGTTTAGGTTTTCGATGCTCATCAACTTTTGATTTTGCCATTGAACTGTTTTGATTCTAGGGATTCCTTTAAGTCTAACGGGGACAATTCGTGCATCTGGTGAACCAAAGTATAAGCCAGGTATCTTTGATTGTTTAGGTGTATTCACTCTCATTAATCTGGCCATGGTATTTCTCGTTTGAATTGTTTCACATTTAGTCAGGTATGGGCCTTGTAGTGGTTGACTGTATGGTATGGGTTTGCTCATTAGTGTAGGCACTACGCTGACATATAGTCTCCTACAATCACGTCTTTTATACACTGTTTGAAACCTGTCTATATGGCAACAAAACCACATCTCCTTTTTTTATAAGTATTGGAGTGAAAACACTATCAATTTCAATTTAATAGCTACCTTGTATGCTAACATTCCCATGAAAATTTTAAAATTGTTTGTACGCACATTGAACTACAAATTTATGTGACGTATAAAATTTTCTGACGTCAGACACTCAAATCAATAAATGTGTTCGTAGATAGTAGATGTTTTTGTGTTCTGTTAAATTGTTCCTTTTAAAATTGTTAAACGATGATGGCTGATGTACCCATATTTTGACTATTTTATTTATTGTGTCTGTTTATTTAACGCATCAATGTAAAAATATCGGAAATTGATGAGACTGTCATTAAAGTGAGAGGGTTAGCGCTATAGAACCAGGTTTAATCCACCATTTTCTACATTTGAAAATGCCCGTACCAAGTCAGGAATTTGACAGTTCTTGTCCAATCGTTTTTGATGCGTTTTGTTTGATTTTGCCATGTGATTATGGACTTTCCCAATTGATCTTCCTCTAAGTTCAGTATTTTTGTGATTTTACTTTTTTCAATGATTCTTAAATGAAAATATGTGCCTTAACAGGTATTTACACAACAGGGAGATAACTCCGTAAAAATTAGGTAAACGTTTTAATCACGTTGTATTGTTTAGGAAACATTAAGCTTCTCAATGATCAAAATTCGTGTTTGTCAAACTGCTATTTTTCTGAGAAAGTGGTTGGTTCAAAGTGTTTTATTTTTTTTTTTTATTTTTGTCAATAGGTCAAAGTAAATATTTTGTCAAAATTATAAGAAAATTAAACAAGCCAAATTTATTTTAGTCAACGTGTTTGATACCACTTTCACAGGTACCGCATCATCAGCGTTTCTTACATCACATTTCATGTAATTTGAGTTCATGTCAAATGATTAGTGCCATGAACTAAAGAAAAATATCTGAATTAAGAAAAATTATAATTGTATACGAAATATGTTTTTTTAACAGTATGACTTAGTATTTGCATAGATAAGAATGAAATAATATATATACAGATATATATAGATTTGCTGTTAATGAGTATGTAACCGCGTAACACAGTTATGATGATAAATGTGACGTCCTGTCAATGTGTCCAGTAATTTTTTATAACATACAAAAATGTTTTTTGTCGGGCGTGGTTTAAATAACTTGTGTTACTAAGAAAACTTTTGTTGAGAGGGTATATTATAATTGATTCGCTTTGAAATTCAGTTCAATCCACCATATTTTCTTAAAATGTGCTGTACCAAGTCAGGAATATGGCAGTTGTTACTAAATAGTTTGTTTACCTCTTATGGTTGATGTGTTTCCCTCCGTTTTAGTTTGTAACCCGGATTTGAACAAAGGTATACTAATGTTGCCTTTATTCGGGAGATAAGTCTATATAAATGTAATATACAGCGACTGTCTCAATGCTGTTTTTATATACAACTTGAATAATAGATATTTAGAATTTGAAGGTACTCCCACATCATCTGTTTAGTTGATTGGGAAGTAAAGTGATAATGTAAGCGCGCAAGGTTTTATTATGTTTTCAAAAAGAAACCCTAATGTTTTATTCTACCGACATTTACATTTCCCAAAATAGCTGAGAGGAGGAGAAACTGCAATTGCAATAAAATTAACGGTATCAATTTTCTTGCACCAGATGCGCATTTCGACAATACATGTCTCTTCAGTGATGCTCGTGGCCAAAATATTAGAAATCGAAAGCTTATATAAAAGATGAAGAGCTATAATCCAAAAGGTCCAAAAAGTATAGCCAAATCCGTGAAAGGAATCAGAGCTTGCCGTCGGAATGGGAACCTTAAATTGGATGAAACTTGTTCGTATGGAGAGAGCATTAATGAAGAATACATGTAGCAACAACACTTTGATGTTTTCTTTTACTATTCCTTAGTTAATATTTCAATAGAGTGTTATAAGAAGATGTCGTATGAGTGACAATGAGACAACTCTCCATCCAAGTCACAATCTATAAAAGAAAACCATTATAGGTCAAAGTGCGGCCTTCAGCACTGAGCCTTGGGTCACAACGAACAACAAGCTATGACCCCAGAAATTAATAGTGTTAAACCATTCAAACGGGAAAACTAACAGTTTAATCTAGTCTAAAAAACGAAAAACTAGAAAGACTTGAGAACCACGTTAACAAACGACAACTTCTGAACATCAAATACCTAAGCATTCATTTAACTGATTACATTTTGTATAAGAAATAAAGTCATCATTATCCATTTACATTTGATTTAATTTGTTCTTACGCTTATGACAAACGTAGATAACTTTATTTTTCATCATTTCGATGTGTTACACACAAGTTGCATTTTTTATTGAAAAAAAACTCCAGTCAGTCATAAAAAGTTGTTATTTATCTAATTATGACACTGAGAAAATATACAGTCAAACCTGCTTAAGAGACCACCTGTATTAGGCAAAAATCTGCGTTAAAAGTCCATCAATTTTAGATCCCTCTGTAGTACATTTCATATAAATTGGACCAGTATTAAGAGTCTACCAGTCTTAGGAGACCACTTTTTTGTTCTCCCTTAATTGGTCTCTTAAAACAGGTTTGTAAAACAGGTTTGACTGTACTTATATATATGTACACATACAGTGGGATTTCGGACAAAATGGGCACGTGTCCTGACACCATTTCTCCATGCCGACTACATCTCTGTATTCTGGTGAAGTATGACATGTTTTCACTTTTGGTTTACTTGTCGGAAGTGGTTTAGGTAAATATGAAAGAGGATCTTTTAGTGGTAGTTCACCAAAATCATATGGTTCATCCGAATTGTAAATTCCAATGTCAGCACAGTTGTAGAATTGTTCCTGTGGTCCACATCCGACACAGCAACCACTGTCATTACATCCCCAACTGTTGCCTAGAAAATGCAAAATATAATTCTTAATGTAATGTATCAACGAACACATTTAGATTTCTTATTCATTTATTTTGTTTTATGTTGTTGTTGTTGTTGCTTTCTTTTGTGGGTGGCTGTGTTGGTGGTATTTTTTGTGATACTTTTAATATCAAAACACTTTATTTTATTATTTCTTTCTTTTTCATTATTTCTAATTTGGAGCTCGTGCAACTCTATATCATTCTAACGTAATAATACTTTAAATTATTAAATATCTTCCAAATGACTAAAATCGTTCAAAGTTAACGTTTACTTTTATAAATTGTGACTTGGATAAGAGTTGTCTAATTGACACCCATACCACATCTTCGTATATCTATATAATGTTAATATCTATTGGAAGGTAAAAAAAAATACCCAATCTTAAAAAAAACACCATGTGGTTTTGAATCAATATAGCACTGATTAATATGCGTCAGGAATCTGATGTACAGTAGTTGTCGTTTGTTTATTTAATTTATACGTGTTTTTTCGTTTCTCGTTTTTTATATAGATGAGACCGTTGGTTTTCCCGTTTGAATGGTTTTACACTAGTAATTTTGGGGCCCTTTGTAGCATTTTGTTCGGTGTGAGCCAAGGCTCCGTGTTGAAGGCCGTACATTGACCTATAATGGTTTACTTTTATAAATTGTCATTTGGATGGAGAGTTGTCTCATTGGCACTCACACCACATCTTCCTATATCTAATAACGGTTTATTTGAAGAAAAATATAAAAGATAACACCGTACGCGCATTATTCAAGGGTGTACAATATGTGTAGACAAATACTGAGGTTTTGTTTTGAAGTGTATACATATGAGGTCAAGTGCTCAAAATTTGAATCAAAGTTAAAAATAAAAATATACTCTAAACCTACCAGTATTGTATTTCCATTGTAATATGCATCTGTTACACGTTAGACCAGGTGGTAGTCTAACTTTGACCTCAATATCACCAGATGCTTGACCTAATTCATATCGAATTCCTCGGCCATCTATTTCAAGAATGTGGTTTTCTAGGCAAGTATCCAATGATCCTTGGAAGTGATCACGTGGACATATTTTGAATTCGAACCAGCCTTTGTGATTGGACGTTATTCTGACAGTCAAAATAACATCTGAACCGGATGTGTAATTCCTAGAAATAAAACCGCTATCGTAGAGGCCATTATCCTCGTGCTGTCTGACGTCATCAATTGGGTCTCCGCAAGATCCACAACGACCATTTTTCACTTGCCATTGATACTGCAATTGAAATGTAATTGATATTTATTGGATATTATTATGTTGTTCTTGAAATTTGATACTTTTAAACGTTTCTTCACATTTTTACATGACCTTTAAATATGATTTACGTTTATTTTGCTGTTTTAGTTTTTGACCAGTATAAGTTGGTAAGGTGGATTACCTTACGGCTACGACTTAAATATATAATAGCAGGTATATAACTCTACCTTTAGCTTGGCAAATACATAAATCACCACTTTACAAATGTACAATTATATTTTTTTATATCTAACTCGTTTTTAAAGATGCGTGATGCACTTATATTTTTTACGATATAACGCATTACAATCATCGAGTTTTACAGTCAACACCTTCAGTCACTCAATGCCAATTCCTTCTTTTAAAAAAGAAAAAAATGAAAGCGTGTCTTTCGCAATCCATTAACAATCCAATATTTTCTGATAGAGTTCCATTAATCAATCCACCAGAACTAGAAATTAAAAAAACAACGAAGACGGCTTCCTCCGCCTCATTTTTAAACTTATACCTCGAATTTGACATACACTGTCAACTCAGTACCAGTATCTATGACAAAGGAGACGATTTTAATTTTCAAATTATCAATTTCCACCACCTTATAAGTAACTAGTAAGACTTTGTAAAACGTCACCAGTGACTGAGCAGAAAGTTGATGATCCAGCGACTCGTCCTTTTTCTAAGAAAAATTCTTCGGAATGAATCAAAATCTTGTTGATAAGAATTCCGTATTAACTTCACAAATAATACATGATGGTCATGAAGTATAGATTATGGGTACTGATGTTGTTTATCATCTTAATGAAGTGTTATAGTATTCTTTTATTTGTCTTTATGAACATTACTTTTACTGTTTAGTCTGTTTTGGTGATATTGATTTGACGTGGCTCTGTACATATACATCCCATCTTTTTGTTATTGTTCTATGATCAATTTTGTATTCTTGTCTTTGATTATTGCTTATGATACTTTGTCTATATATGCCTTTTTGTATTTCTTTTTATATGACGTGGCTATATACGGATACATCCCTTCATTGTGTTATAGTTCTATGATATTTTTGTAGTGTTATATTTCCTTTTTGCTTATATGCTTTGTCGATATTCTGTTCGTGTTTCTTTGATACATTTGACGTGAATCTGTACTTATACATCCCGTCATTGTGTTGTTGTTCCAATGTTTGTTTACATATTTGTTTGTTTTTACAGTTATTAAGATGTTGACTGCTGTGTCCCTATTTTTGACATTTTTAACTATCATATCTGGTTGGTTTTTTTCACACATCGTTGTCAATATAATGAAGTTTTCTGCGACTGTCATACAAGTGAGAGGTTTAGCTAGCTATAAAACCTTTTTTTTTACTTAAGTAAATGCATGTTCCAAGTCAGAAATATGAAAATTTTTGATTTTTAACATTGCCATTTGATGAGGGACTTTAAAGCCGTTTAGAATTTTCCTCGGAGTTTTGTTATTTTAGTTTTTAGTTACGACCCCACTGCTTTTAAGATTTCCTCCGTTCGGACTTACTAATTACACAATTCTGAAGATAAAATGTATTAGCTTGGTTTTGTTTGCCAAAAAAAAAATCAGCGTAGACTAGATAATAGTCCGGAACTTAGTGATGAGATTTTGCTTTAGTTCACAAAATGGGCAAACTTCAAAAAATTATATTTTGATCAATTGACTGCATTTGTGAAATAACCTTCTTCAAAATGACTGCAAATGAAATTGAGTTATCGTGTTCCCGAAAAGTATGATAAATGTGTCTGTACTCAGAGTTAATTGTGTGGTGTAAACAATGCCATATTGACTCGCTATATGAAATTCAAGAACTAGCTAGATATGCATTTTGGATGTGTTAATTTTAAAAAGAAAACAATAAAACAAAAACAGAACAGATAAAAACCAGGTACCTACCAATCTGCCTCCACAGTTAAGAGCATTGTCGTTATAATTTGGCGGGAAATGTCCTGGATAAATCCTCCACAGTGAAGATCTCTGAGGTGGATCTAATAAAAAGCCATGTCCATTCACACAAAATAAATATCCGAGGAGAACTATAGTGTGTTTAAACACCATCTTCTCTCAGTTTCATCTTCATCCGTCCCCCTAGGCTGATGCATGATGGTAGTAAATGTTTTATATCACCTGTCAACATAACACAGTAAATTCTGGTGATCTATGTTTGATGCAGTTGAAGTTTAAACGTTAGATAAGACCTCTTGTTTGTGACACATGATTTTACTATTACAATTGTTTGTAGAAATGTTGGGAACAATTAATTAATCTTGAATCATCTACTTTATATGATGGGCTATACAGTTATATAAGTTAGTGGCGATATTATTTATGTCCCCTTACAAATAAAGAGTTCAGGTCAAATTCATCAAAGTAGAGAATTAAGCCTTTACCGTATAATACACGTCTAAAATGATAAGTCGTTTAACATTTGTTCCTATTAACCTTTCGCTCTATTTCTCCTAGCAATGTTATATATTTACAAGTATCATTTCCTGACAAATGCGTTATATCCTACGGCGGAGGTTTACGCAATCGTGATTATTTTAAGTGTGTAGGTATTTGCCAAAAAATACTCTATCCAACTGGACGCTTGTAACGTCTAGATCATCAATGCGTTTTAGTACATTAACATTCGGTGTAATTAAACAGATATATCATGTTCTTAAGGGGTATTTGCGAAAAATACCAGTCTTGATATTGCATTTCCCTCGAATTACGGCTCGTGAAATTTAACATTCCCTCGACTGGTATTTTTCGCATATACCCCTCCTTAACATGATATATCTGTTCAAAATACTCTATCCGACTGGACGCTTGTAACGTCACGATCATCAATGCGTTTTTGAACGTTAACATTCGGTGTATTTAAACAGATATAACGTGTTCTTGAGGGGTATTTGCAAAGAAACATCAGTCTTGAGAATGAATTTCCCTCGTCTTACGGCTCGCGAATTTTACATTCTCTCGACTGGTATTTTTCGCAAATACCCCTCATTAACATGAGATATCTGTTCAAAATACCACGGCAGAGAGAGTAAAAAAGGCATATCCTTTTTGCATATACCCCGGCGGTGTTAAAAAATGAACGATATTTATTTGATAACAGTAAATTGGTGAACAATTATACACTGGCTATCAACCAATCAAAACCCAGTTTTCATAAGGTGTAATTATATATGAAACATTGTAAGCAGAGCAAAGACAATCATATATTGGAAAGGACATCGATACATTATAGTCAAAAACGTTACTAATAAAACTAGCAATATTGACTAATCTAAATAAGGAATGAATTACGGAAGGACAAGATATGTTATAATTTAATGGGTCTTAATTTTATGTCAATAAGAATGGCTGTAAAGGCATGCTTTTATTATCACATACCAATTCAGTACAAACAATTTGGGAGAAAGCAGTATATGGAGGAAAGACCTGGACTACGGGAGATAATTCTCGCTTGTAATAATCAGTTTCATCCATGCTTTTTATAAAATTGATCCGATTATAATCATATCTGTAACTTAAAAGCTTAGAATATATTTATCAAAATGGTCGAAACAAATGTACTGTGAGTTTTAAGAATGATGTCCCTTAACGTATGTCTAAATTCTAATACTTATACTACACTAGATCAAGTAAAGTGTGAGTGATTATAATAACTTTACTACAAACAAACTTATGTCGTATATGGTCCGAGACCAGTGGCGGATGCAGGAATTTTCGAAAGGGGGGGTGCTAGCCCAGGGCAAAGGGGGGGTGCAGGGGGGGTGCAAACATATGTCCCGATTCAAATGCATTGATCGGCCAAAATAAAGGGGGGGTGCGGTCCCCCGGAACCCCCCCTCTGGATCCGCCACTGGAGACCACAGTTATAGTCCTTTGATTTTTTGTAAAATAGGCCCTAGTGTGGACAGTGTGAGTGTGTTACTTGCCAGTTTTTTATGCCCCTTCCAAATTAACACTAATTTTAAAGTAAAGTAGTGATTTGGTCCAAATGAAAAAGGTTAAAATTAGCACTTTGGAAGCTGTCAAAAGATTGCAAGACCCCTTTAACATAAACTTGTCCATATATGAGTAAGAGCCGATGATTTTTTTTCTAATAATTTTGATTTATTTTGTCCCAAAAGTAGTACAACACACTGTAAAAATATAACTGAGAAAGCGCAGGTGGGTGTTTTAAATTTTCATTTATTGTCTGAAACAAATGCAATACGAAATAACGGTGTACTTGGACCTTATGGTCAGCAGTATAATGCATAACTTAAAACAGTACGAACATCTTTAAGAACAATGTGTTTACATTTACAATACATTTATATCTGCCTATAATAACTGTCATCATCATCACATATTTGACTAAAATCTCATATAAAAGTCATATATATGATCATTGTGTTTACACATATAATAAATATGATAATTTTATAAACTTTTCCTCTGATTTTAATATGTGAAATGATGTGAAAGATTGTAGCCAATAACAATAAACGATGCCACAGATTCAGTGGGGTTGAGAACTCACGAAAATGATGTCTATCACCGGGTCCGCCACATGTGCCAAACACAACTGATTTTAACAATCTGTTCTAAAGTTGTAGTATAATATTATATAACAACTTTAGAACAAATTGTAAAAATATATTACAACTTTAGAACAAATTGTAAAAATACATTACAACTTTAGAACAAATTGTAAAAATATATTACAACTTTAGAACAAATTGTAATAATATATTACAACTTTAGAACAAATTGTAAAAATCAGTTGGAAAGAACTTGGATTATCGTCTTGGTACTTAGCACAAAAACAACTAAAAATGACAAACAACCTACCAAAGGGTACTCGCAACGACTAATAGTTAGTTCAAAAGCACAATTTCAACAAATGAAAAAAATATCTACTCAGACTACAGTACCAACTAGAACACCTCCAGCAGATTTATTGTACAGACGACTCAACAGTCTGAGAAAATTTAACAGTATAACCTTGATCGATGCAAAATAATAAGGAATGACAGAATGTCGGACCATAAGTTTTGATAAATCAATTGCAGAATATCTTGAGTTGGGTTTACAACTACTGAATATACCGATTAAAAAGATAAACTAAGATTGTTGTCAAATATTTGGTCGCCTTGACATGAATCTCGCAATATTTCAGCAATGAACTCATGTGCAAAGGAAGAGTATCAATTCCTGCTCAACTGATGACATCAGTCATGTTTCTCGAAGTAAAATCCGCGTTTTGAAGTTATTTCCCATCCGATAAAATGCTAAAATATAGGTTTGATTTTTCATCCCGCTTTCTTGGGCAAATAGAGACTTCAAAATCTGTATCGAACTCAATAAAACTTATGTCAAATGGTCAGATTTACATAGATTATGATCAGAATATATTTTTAAGTTTTGAAGTGGTTATTAATATTTTTAAAACCTAGACTTAAAAAAGGGTATACAAGGTATAAATTTTATCATTGGTTGGAAAATTCTGAAATTATTTACTCAATGGAAAGAAAACACCAATTGTATATAAACGCAAATATCGACTTTTGTTACCATTAAGTTAACATACAACATGTTTAACCCCGCCGCAATTTTGCGCCTGTCCCAAGTCAGGAGCCTCTGGCCTTTGTTAGTCTTGTATGATTTTTAATTTTAGTTTCTTGTGTATAATTCGGAGTTTAGTATGACGTCCATTATCACTGTACTAGTATACATATTTTTTAGGGGACAGCTGAAGGACACCTACGGGTGCGGGAATTCTCGCTACATTGAAGACCTATTGGTGGCCTTCGGCTGTTGTCTGCTCTATGGTCGGATTGTTGTCGCTTTGACTCATTCCCGGCATTTCCTTTCTCAATTTTATTAGTATAATGAAGTAATCCGATAGTTCATCTATAGTGGGTCGTTGGCAGATATGTACTTCATGTCTTTTGTAAGACAAATTATGGATCAATCTTTACGTTAAATGAACGAACAGCTGTTTCTTTTGGGTTTTTTTTGTTACAAAATTGAAATCTATTAAACAATATCGACTAAATTGTGTAAAAAAAAATAAAAACAAAAAAGTAACTACAAAAACAGAAAAAAAGTCAGTAATGGATATATGTTTCGTCTAGAAATTTTTTCAGATTACATATTCTTTTACAAAATAAACCGAAATCAAGTAAGTCCCTCGTTTTATCTCCGTTTTATCTAAATTCCCCGTAGCAAGTATATATGACGCCATTAAAAAGGAGCAGCTACTATATAGTAACATTCGTTTACTGCAAACACGCTAAAATTCTTTTCGTATTTTGATGTGAATAGTAATATCTACATTGAAAATAAACGCTATGATGATCATGAAAACACGTTCTGCGGTGGGCTAATCTGAGATAGGTTGCCATAAAAAATCAAAATAAGTCACTGTATTTCGTTTCTTTTACTGATAAGGGTATATTACAGTCTCGGTTTGTTGAAATTCATTGTTTTAGTTGTATTTTTGGTAGGTTTCTGTCAAACGATTAAAATGCTTTGAGGTGTTGTCGAATATTTCAAGTGTTTTACGTTCTGTTATCTCGGAGCATTTTTGTTGCTTGTTATTATCTGTTATGCGTTATGGGTTTTGTTCATTGTTAAAGGCTCTACGGTGACATATATTTGCTGAAATCTACGTCTTGTTGTCCCTGTTGGAAAATTGTCTCATTGGCAATCGTACCGTATATTTTATATATTATACTGAACTGAATTTATATATATGTTTCCTTATAGATTGACAATGAACTATAAAGGATCAACACAGTTAGCACCCATTATTTCATCGCGTTAAATGTTTTCTTATTGATACACAAATATGAGTAGTTTTATGAATAACTTAACAATAATAATAATAGATATATTAATCAAATGAAATGCAACTGAAACAATATAAAGTTGGTTCTTCATAACAAATATAATTGCAAAATTTAAAATGTTAAAATACCGCATCTCAATGTAAAATTATCATGCAATAAATTGAATACTTTTTTTCTTCAAATATTGTTCTCATACCTAATGAAGGCTAACTGAAGGTATGGGAACCTACCCTTCCCAGATAATGGCAAACGTAGACAGAGACCTGTTCAACCTCATCAACTGTGGCAATCACAGCCCTTTATGAGTTGAACCAATGTACTGCTACAGCCATTTGAAACGTCTTGTATAACACCCGGGCAAGTTTTACCGTGAAAGATATACAGATCATTCAATGGGAAGGTAAAACAACGACAGTGTGTGTGTTAAAGAGCACGAGAGTGAGTATGTTAAAGAGCACGAGAGTGAGTTTGTTAAACAGCACGAGAGTGAGTGTGTTAAAGGGCACGAGAATGAGAGTGTGTGTGTGTGTGTAAGAGCACGAGAGTGAGAGTGTGTGTGTGTGTGAAAGGGCACGAGATTGTGTGTGTGAAAGAGCACGAGAGTGAGTGAGTATGTGTGTGAAAGAGCACGAGAGTGAGAAAGTGTGTGTGTGTGAAATAGAGTGAGAGTGTGTGTGTGAAAGAGCATGAGAGTAAGAGTGTGCGTCAAAGTGTGTGTGTGAAAGAAAACGAGAGTGAGAGTAAGAGCATGATAGTAAGATTGTGTGTGTGAAAGAGAATGAGAGTGAGAGTAAGAGCACGACAGTACGACTGTGTGTGTGTGTTTGAAAGACAATGAGAATGAGAGCCAGAGTGAAAATGTGAAAGACAGAGCGAGCTTGAGTTACAATGTGAAAAATGTAAGACAGCGCGAGAGCGAAAGTGTAAAATAGAAAGAGAGAGCGAAAGACAGTGAGAGGGACAGTGTGAAAGACAGAGCGAGGACGATAGAGAGAGTGTGAGAGAGACAGAGTGTGTAAGAGAATGAGAGTGAGAGTGGGAGTTTGAAAGAGACCGATAGTGTGTCAGTGAAAGACAGAGAGTGAGTGAAAGAGAGAACAGTGTATGAGTGAAAGAGAGAATGTGTGACTGAAAGAGAAGTGACAGTGTTAGAAGAGAGTGTGTGTGTTTGAAAGACAGATAAATGTGTGCAAAAGAAAGAAATTAATGTATTTGTGAATGAGAGAATGTGTGTGTAAAAGAAAGAGACTAGTGTATTTGTGAATGAGAGAATGTGTGTGAAGTGTGAAAGAGATAGTGTAAGTGAAAGTATGTGTATACTGAGTAAATGAAAGAGTGAAAGAGACAGTATGTGTATACTGAGTAAATGAAAGTGAAAGAGAGACCGTGTGTGTATACTGAGTAAATGAAAGGGTGAAAGAGAGACAGTATGTGTATACTGAGTAAATGAAAGAGTGAAAGAGACAGTATGTGTATACTGAGTAAATGAAAGTGAAAGAGAGACCGTGTGTGTATACTGAGTAAATGAAAGGGTGAAAGAGAGACAGTATGTGTATACTGAGTGAATGAAAGAGTGAAAGAGACAGTATGTGTATACTGAGTAAATGAAAGAGTGAAAGAGAGTGAGTAAATTAAGAGGGGGTAAGAAATGAGAAAGTTAAAGAAATTTTGTGTTCGTAAGATGTAGAGTGACGGAGGGTGTGTGAGTGAGATGTTGTGACCGTCACGAAGATCAAGAGAACCACATCTGGAGAACCTTAACAATAAGTAATATTTATCAAAATTGCTGATACCATACGCTATTTTCTTTTGGAAATGTCAAAAAGATTATGATAAAATAATTTAATAATGCAGGCAATTTTCTTGTTTTGGAGCGAAGCATTCTTACTCGTATTGCTTATCATACCAAAATGTGTATATGATTAAATTTAACTATAGATAGTGAAAGAGAGAACAGTGTATGAGTGAAAGAGAGGACAGTGTATGAGTGAAAGAGAGGACAGTGTATGAGTGAAAGAGAGGACAGTGTATGAGTGAAAGAGAGGACAGTGTATGAGTGAAAGAGAGAACAGTGTATGAGTGAAAGAGAGGACAGTGTATGAGTGAAAGAGAGGACAGTGTATGAGTGAAAGAGAGGACAGTGTATGAGTGAAAGAGAGGACAGTGTATGAGTGAAAGAGAGGACAGTGTATGAGTGAAAGAGAGGACAGTGTATGAGTGAAAGAGAGGACAGTGTATGAGTGAAAGAGAGAACAGTGTATGAGTGAAAGAGAGAACAGTGTATGAGTGAAAGAGAGGACAGTGTATGAGTGAAAGAGAGACACTGAGTGAAAGAGAGGACAGTGTATGAGTGAAAGAGAGAACAGTGTATGAGTGAAAGAGAGGACAGTGTATGAGTGAAAGAGAGGACAGTGTATGAGTGAAAGAGAGACACTGAGTGAAAGAGAGGACAGTGTATGAGTGAAAGAGAGAACAGTGTATGAGTGAAAGAGAGAACAGTGTATGAGTGAAAGAGAGGACAGTGTATGAGTGAAAGAGAGGACAGTGTATGAGTGAAAGAGAGGACAGTGTATGAGTGAAAGAGAGACACTGAGTGAAAGAGAGGACAGTGTATGAGTGAAAGAGAGGACAGTGTATGAGTGAAAGAGAGACACTGAGTGAAAGAGAGACACTGAGTGAAAGAGAGGACAGTGTATGAGTGAAAGAGAGGACAGTGTATGAGTGAAAGAGAGAACAGTGTATGAGTGAAAGAGAGAATGTGTGACTGAAAGAGAAGTGACAGTGTTAGAAGAGGGTGTGTGTTTGAAAGACAGATAAGTGTGTGTAAGAGAACGATATGACAAATTGATTTTCGTAGTTATTCGAGTTTTATAGTGTTCTGAGATTTTAGCTCAGCGTTAATAAAAGTTACATGTAATTACTGATTAAATATGTATATGTTTCTGTAAAAGAATAGAATTTTACTTTACCAGTATACTTCACTTATAATTACATTTGATCGCATGAAAAAAAATGTTTGTGAATCGTTTGAATCCGGATGTTAAGTACATTAGCTTGCTTCCAATGCAAAGTAAAACAATATCGAACTCCATGGTAATTATAGAAATGCTTGCATCAGGCATACAAGCAGTCTTTTGTATCGTTTTGCTATTGTTATCTTAATGAACGTTGTTACAGACTGATGTAATTCCTGAACTGATTTTTAAAGCTTTGAAGTACCATATGCTGAGCAGAATCTGCTTGCCCTTCCGGGGCACATGTGATCACCCCAGTTTTTGGTGGGGTTCGTGTTGCGAAGTCTTTTTTTTTTCTTTGGTCTGTATGATTTTTTCTTTTTAGTCCACTATTATGTGATGCTGTCTTATTGACCAAGGTATACGATACACATCATAAAACTCATACAATTATGACAAATTGATTTTCGTAGTTATTCGAGGTTTATAGTGTTCTGAGATTTAAGGAAAGTCTTTAATTTTAAGATTCCTCACTCAACTCAAACAGCAGTGTTTGGTTAGCTCCTCATTAACATAAATACATCAGCAAGATTAAAAAAAAATTCCTATAATTGCGTAAACCCCTGAGGGTTTACGCATAATATATTGGACGAGTGATGTAGTCTTTCGGAACACCGGATGTTATTCGGAACACTTCTGTTCTTTCTATGACCACCTTTCAAATACATGCGCAATAGCTTACTAATCTGTTGAATATGCATTAGCATCTTAAGTTGCTATAGAGATATTTTACGTATGATCTGAAATTTATTATGATATAATATTTTCTTGCACACGATTACAAGCTGCTAATATCAACCTACATGCGTAGTATTTTAATTAGTCAAACGATGTAACCAGCTGTGTTTAGATATAAGATCAGATTTCATGTAAACAATGCGCTTTATATTCTGAACGAGAATAATTAAAAATAAAATCTTTAGAAAGACTTTTAGTAGCATTTTATTTTAGATTTTACGTTTAGTGAAGATGTACATGTTGTAAAAAGCAAGCTATTTTTTTTTTACTGAAATTAAAGGGAAGTCTTTCTTGCATATGATTAAATTACAGTTATTTTTTTGGTTAAATATTGCAACTTTAATAAAAAAAAAAATGGTTATTAAAAATAAAATTAAATAGATATTGAATATGAAAAAATAAAATATTTTGAACGAGAACAATTAAAAATAAAATCTTTAAAAAGGTATTAGCACTTTTTTGAAATTTTACGTCTAGGATAGACCAAGGACATGGAAATATAATCATAAATATGTGCCTCAAATAGGTGTAAAAACGAGGATTTAAAAACAAAATCTCGTTTTTTGAAAATAACGTTAAAATTAATTATGAAAGTTATGTTCGTATTTATTTTCAGTAATATTGCAAATTTAAAGTTATTTTCTTTGTTTCAATATTGCAACATTATTTACTTTTTTGTTAAAACAAGGAGGTCACATAATAACCTCTGAATCCTTTTCGGCATTAAAATGCGACTGATAAGTATATAGATATTCAATATGAAGGGGGAAAAATAACCGTGACTGAAATCTAAATCTTAGATTTATTTTTAAAAAATACACACTTGACCATGCAGATGTAAGAAATGATACTTCAAGCAATGAAACAACGAATTAAATGTGCCACTTTAATTACGACTGATAACCTAAAAATGAATCATGCATGCATTTTTAGCAGACTTAACCAGGTCGGCGATAAGATATCGAAATATAAAAAAGAAGATGTCAATGAGAAAACTATCTACAAGAAACCAAAATAACACAGAAATACAAACTATGGGTCACCGTACGGCCTTCAACAACAGGCAAAGCACGCACCGCGTAGTCGGCTATAAAAGGCCCCGAAATGACAATGTAAAACAATCAGTCAAAAAAGAAAATTAACAAAGTCCGTATCATCGTATGCGTAACTTAGTTGCTCACCAGAGGAACGCTACGCAAGCGTTTAAATCCGCGTTCCATAATTTGAAGTACGTCAAAATGCAAAGGTATAGGCTTGGTGAACGCTTTTACTTCATGAAAATTTTAATGGAACATAAAAAAATTCATTCAGCTCAAGCGTTTGTCAAGCGTATACCTGTAAACTGCACGCACATAATATACACGCTATACGAGCGTTGAAAACGCTACAGATAAGTTTGAGACACATACAAAAATACGCGTCGCCTTAAACCTTCATTCAGGAGAAGAAGTCCGATACGGGTGAAATTCTTCAAACCTACAGAAGATATTACACCCTCTCCAACCATGCAACATGGGACTAGACATAGAAGTACAGGAACTACTCCCATTAGTTTGAGCTGTACAAGATCTACAAAAATATCCCGCCTGCCTCAAAGGTGCATAGGATCGACCATGTTCCAGCACTAATGATACAAGTACCAACCAGAGTTACAATGCCGTGGTTGTAAGTCTCTAAAGGCATGCACCGAGCGGCCTCCAAAAATGAAAAAAAAACACTATTTAGTCGGCTATTAAATGCCCCGACCATTAAGATTTAAAAACAAAAATCAAACAAAACTAAACAGCCTTATTGATAACAAAATAATTTACGAAAAAAACTTGACCGACATGAATTATGAACAACAACCACTTCACTACATGTTCATGGCTTTAGAATGGACGTTGACACATAAACAATGTCATGCGCGTAGCTACGTTTACGTCAAAACGCCCGGGCGTACACTTGAATTTTGAAAATACAACAAATAATCGACATAGAATAAGAAAAACTGGTCAAAAGCACATCAGCCTTGTGCTTCTTTTTTCAATGGATTGTAATTTTGAATAAAAAAGGGACTAAATTTACTCAAATAGATCATTTAATATATTTATTCGAATCTTTTGTAAAAGTCTGAATCTACCATGAATTCTGCGTACTTTTCTTATATTTAAAGCAATTCACTATCTGCTCAGATTCGATATGCTGTTTGCATTTTTGTCGAGCCTGTGATTTATGTCCCAAAAGCGAGACAAAGCGGCGTCAATATTTAGGTTCCGAATGTGAATAAAGTCTTTTGAATGACTCTCCGTGAAATTTTACGAAAGTTGGACAGAAACTGTTTATGATCAAAAGAGTATTCAGAGCAATATAATAATGTAATTATATCTTTAATTTTCCCGCATTTTAAGGACAAAATGTATTTCTTTCTGCAATTAATAAGTGGTCGCAGATAGGGCTTACATTTTGTTATTTCTCAATTACATTAACTACTTGTCGAACCTTCATCGAATTTTATGAAAATGCCGTAGACACTTTTTCTATGACTAATGTCTAAAGCTAAAATTTTGAAAGCATTTGTTTTCGTTCATTTTTCTTTTCTTTTCTGATAGTCAGATAGCTGAACTCTTCTTTACATGCTCAATTTATAAACCTTCATAGATTGTCGTGAAATATTCCAGATCAAGAAAAAAATATCAAAAGAAAATTTTAGATTTTTCTTAAATTCCTTTAAAGGAAATAATGATAAATTGATTCACTTTTTGTGGGAAGAAATCCTAGGTGTTCCAGAATTTTTTTATATTGCACCTCTTATAAGAACTATTTGTTTTTCATGTTAAAAAAGGTGCTTTTGTCGATTGTATGCTCACTCACGGCACCCTTTAAACTTATTTAAAAGTAATATTGGTTTGGATGTTTTCTCTAAAACCAATGACCATAAGGCTAGCTTCCAGTTTAACACGATGAATAAGTTAATTGTAACATATTACAAAATTTAACCAAAACAAATAAACCATTTAGATTCAAAAGTATGTTGCTATCAATGATTTTTTACTGACAGGAATCATTATGGTATCGCATTATCGATATAGCTATCTGGGGCTTCGTCCCTTTCGAACCCACTACCAGCAGGTGCTTTAACATTGAGCGGTTGACACCCCTCATATTCCTCGCCAAGGTTCGGGCGTACACGTAAAAATGACGCAGCTACGCCCCTGAATGTGGCCATAAACCCAACCCTCCCAAATGAACCAAACCTTAACTTAAGGACAACACATCGCAAGAAAAAAATGTAAAATATCAGTTGCAATTCGCGTCCCTAAAAATATGGGTACGGTGCACAATAATCACTTACATAAAAACAATAGACACAAATCACTGAAATAATCGCACTTACCGAAAGCTTGTGAACATTTAGACGAATCAGTGGACATAGACGGACTGGTAAACATGTAAACAGACGGGCGAATGTGACAGACGTATTGACAAACATTCACATATAGACAGACCTGCAGTTGGGAATGTAGAAAGACTAGGAGAAACGCTTAGGTACGCTTTACGCACACCCAATACACGCTTTAAGCTCGTTGTGCACACGATACAGATATGATTGACAGGTTGAATGCATCAAAATTACTAGCGTATTGGTAGTGTGCATGATTTTTTTTACCACGACCGACGTACGTCGGATCTATACGTTGATGTGTGAAGCCGGTATTACATTAAATAAACAGGCAATGTCAGTTTCTAATTCTTATGCACAACAAAAGTAATATAAGACAATACATCTTTATTAAACAATTATCTAATATATATATAATGCCAAACAAGCATTTGGGTTTACGATTGCATTTCTTTTTTTTAAAGAAAGCAACTTGTTTCGTTTTATTAATGAAGATCTGCTTGTGTTTCCTGAAATGTTTTGTTTAATAATTATCTTAAGCGAGATTGACCTCGGACGAATTTAGTTGTTTATGCCTTTTGAAAATGTTTCGATGCTCATAAATTTACTGAACACTATAGCTGACCAGCTGAATGCATTTCTAGCAACATATGTTAAGAGCACAGGCATTTGTTGTGTTTTATTTTGATAGAATTAGACCACGATTTTTAGAATTAGTTATTTCCCTTTAACTATAACAATTCATTGGTGTACTTCCTATAAAGGAGAATGGTAATGGTTATATAACAACCTTAACCAGGTACCCTCTAAACCGAATTTTCAATGGCACAAATACACGTGAGCAACAAAATCACATAGTCAAAAACAAAGTGGAACTATTTAATGATATTCAGACGTCGTCAAGGATAGAGTTATGAAACTAGATATAAAAAAAAGAAGATGTGTTATGATTTCCAATGAGACTAGTTTTTACAAGAGACTAAATGCATCGCTTAACAAATATAGGTCACCGTACGGCTTTTAACAATAAGCAAAGCTCATACTGCATTATCAGCTATAAAAGACACAGAAATGAAAAATATAAAACCGTTAAAACAAGAAAACAAACGGCCTTATTCATGTACAAAAAAAATGAACAAAAAACAAATTGTAGCACTGAATTACAGGAACATCACATCCATTTAGAATGGGGATGGGTAAAACATGTTAGCCAAACCCTACCCTAACCAGGGACTAAACGGTCTAAACTCATCAGATGGATACAAATAGAAATACATTAAACAAAAACACAGAGTGGACGTGGCCGGGTACTTGTACATCCCAACAGCAAAAAGAAACTAAGAATAGATTTGAGAGTACTCCAAGTTACTAACAGCTAGATGTCTGTTTGGTTTTTTCGTCATTGAGGTGCTATCTCTGAATCATACATTCGTCTCCTTAAATTATACAAACATGTACGTTGAGTGTGTTCCTTGTTATTTTGCTATTTTGTATCAAGCATTTTAAAACATTTTAGAACTTATGACGGACAATTGTTTCACTTGAAATTGCAACTACGTGCTATATATCTTTCTACCATGACGTTTTGGTTTACTAAAACTAAAATATGACTCCTCGATCGGTTTAAATTTTTTTGAATAATCATAAATTGACTGCGTTCGATGGTGTTAGTTGCATGGTTATATACGAGGGTCTGGATTTGATTTACAGAATTGACAATCAAATAAAGGCGACCTTCAGAATAAAGGCATACAATGTAAAATATAGAGAGAAACAGAAAAATAAAAAAGAGAATAATGGGGTGCTGAACTATAAAAAGTAGTGAATAATGAGCAAAAAAATAAACACTGAGAAGCATTGCCTAAAATATTAAAGAACACAGAAATGAAGATCCTTGTTTAAGCTGGAAAACCACGCCAACTTGATTCCACTATTGTAGCCGATGACAAGAAGTTGATTCTAGGGACAAAGCTACGAATATTTCTATCAAAATTTATGATTGACGAATCTGCAGTCGAAATTTGCTGTTCCGAAAATATTATGTATGTATTCCGATATTAAACTTATCTCCTATACATTGTTTTGAACAACAAAAATTTTGAGTTTTATTATACTACAGTTCTTATGAATATAATGAATAACCAAAAAGTAGTTTGTATAATTCCACATAAATCTTTGACATTTTGTTATATTTATGTACTCTAATTCAGCATATTTTATAGGCCATTTTCTTTAAATTATATATACTTTGAGGTAAATGTGAGTAATACTAGTATTACAAGTTATATAACCATTCTAAAAGAAGATTTTATTTAATTTCCCAATAACATCTAAAATTCGACTTTAATGATAGCACGTGCTTCCTGTGAAAATTTCACAATGCATAGGATTAAAACTGCTATATATAAGAATGCTTCGTTTTGTACAATGTTATGGTTCGTAAAAGCGTTGTTCGTGCACATGCACATGAAGCGTTTCCGCTGGATTTAGGGGATACATATAGTTTATGATTTAACATTTTTAATTTCTTTTTATATTTTTAAAACTTTAAAGTTGTAATTCAAAATGAAGTCTTCATAAGGGTTTTGACTATAAGGATAAAAAAGAAGATGTGGTATGATTGTCAATAAGACAACTCTCCACTAGTTGTTAGACTTTGTTTTATGTGCAATTATCCCTTCTTATTTCCCACATTCAACGTTCAGCGGACTTTTCCTGTGCACTTTTAGTTGGTTTAATTTTATTATTGCATTAGTATTACTTACATTGATTTTTGTCTTATTTAATAAAAGACTGCTTTATTCGTCAAATAAAGTTATTCATAGCAAAATAAGTCATTGACAAATCTTCTAAATCAATTCAACATGTGACGCACACGTACAGTTCATTGTTAGTATGTAATGCGTCTTGTAACAGCTGTACCGAAATGGCGTCCATTGTAGTTCGGTTCAGAATTATTGTTATTATACTTAAATCCATATCCGTGTGATTGGAGCCTTGGACTTTTATGTTTTATGATATGGACTATACCTCACTCTAGACATATTTATATTCCAGTGGTTTAGAACAATTTTGCATTTTTAGAACAATTTCATGGCGTCCAAACTACAGTTCAAGTAAAACCCCCCTTATACAAATCTGGCCTTAAACATTTTTTCACTGCACGTTTGTTTATGATCTTAAACTTTTTGGTTAAGGGTTGGGTTTTATTTGTTATGGCGGGGGGGGTTGCATTTTCGGGGATTGGATTTCAACCTTTTGGTCTCGATGGAGCACGGAAATTGTATCATTTTGTATTTTAAGTATCAATAGTTAAAGAGAGAAAAACACATGCTACACAGACATCGATGAATAATTTTATTAAAACACCGGCTTTGAATATTGTTTTGAATTTGTAGTATGACACTAAGGTTTGATTAGATCTCATCAACTTAAAAAAAAAGTATAGATGTTAGCAAAATAAAGGAAATAAACAAACGTAGAAATGTATGCTATTAGTTTAAGCTTTTGGTGTACTGCACTAATTTTGTCCTCATCTCACTTACAGTAATCGGGTATCACATTACGCTGAATTATTTCAGTTTCGTCACAAAGTGACATAAATGTTTCATATTCCATACACGTTGTGAACCCTTTTTCGTATTTTCTATCAAGGCGTAAACGCAAAATGAGTGCATCATTGTAATTAGGGTCTACACGACCGTGACCTTCAAAATTACCTCCTTTTGTAGTTTGATGAACGAGTAGCAAAGTTTTAGACACATCAACTGTTAATGCACCGATTGCACGAGCACGTAATACCAACCAATTATCATATGCTCTTCGGCCAATCACTAGATCAGGAAAACCTGACCAATCAAAATGTTGGTTTGTTATAAAATAGTCTTCAGCATTAGTTAAGAACAAGCTACCTCTTGTTTTAGCTGCCTGTTGAATATTGCCATAAGATGCAGCTTCTTTCGGGGTCAAAAATGCCACATTTGTCCTTCTGCCACTAATGAAAATAGGTTTTTTGTTATCTAACTCATTGTAAACTGTTGACAATGTATCTAATAATGACGAATCAAAAAGATTGTCACTGTTTGCATATGCATAAAAGGTGGAATTGAAATTTTTCATGACAGTCTGAAACATAGTTTTAAGAATTGGCGCGCCACCTGCTGCATGTCTTGTCACCGGATATGACGTCCAACCTCGGTCTCGCACATAGGCAGACAAACCGCTGTCGTTTGTAAATAAAACCAAATTTACACGAGGCATGAATGTATTCCAGTTTATGACTGTATTATTGTGAACATGAAATTTGTCAGATTCTATTATCCAAGAAGTAAACAATGTCAAAATATTATCCTTTAGTGGCATTCTACCGATTTTCCTAGCATTTTCTATTTGACACTCCCGGATACTATGGGCAACTGATTTTCTGACAATCATATTTACGTCATTTCCTGCCTTTCCCAGGCATTCCTTTGATAGTGAATCAGAAAACTGTAGTTTGCCATTATTATCCATAAAATTCGTAAAAGCACTTAAATATGTCGTAATTGAACATGGTTCTATCCTTTCCGGCGTTTGTGATTTCGTCATGTAGAGGAAATAGAATATAAAATTTAGCATCCCAATAGATGAAAGACCAATTAATATCTGTATGTTCCAACCCATGTTGCAGTTTTATTCGTTCCAATTCACCAAAATCCATTTATTTGCTGAAATAAACCAGTTATAGTAGCATTATTTGAATAGTACACCCATTTCAGTGGTAGGAATAACACACGTCAAAATATATAACATACATCTTTATGCCTACCGATAAAAATTGTAGTTTCAATTTTTAAGAAGATGAGGTAAACATGTATGTATGTATCAATACGCATTACAGAATGATCGTTCGGTCTTGACAATTTGAACGGACAAAAGGTTCAATATAAAGCCGAGCAGCTGTTGACAAAGAGGATGCAAGTAAATCGAAAGATGTTAAAACTTTTGTAGTGTTTTGTCCAAATAGTTTATTGATGAAATTTTATTTACAAAAAAAAAAAGGTTTATTAGTTGATCAGTCATGTAAACAAGATGACAAATGACAAATAGGTTTCCAAGTGTTTCAACGAAACGCCCTTTTATTTGAAATCCTTTTGTGAACATTTGTCAATCATTTTATAAAACAGAATAGTGATTCATTTTGAAAATATTTATTGTTACTTTTGTAATCTTAAAAAAAGAAATATTAAATTAGAGGGACGTAATGACATTCTTTAAAGAAAATATTGCCGAATATTCATTGAAATTAAGTTTGTAATTTAAAATGAGCTGTTTGCAGATACCACTAACAACACTATACTCGAAACAACGTAGAAAACTAAAGACTGAGCAACACGAACTCCAACAAAAACCAGGGTGATCTTATGTGCTGGAAGAGTAACATTCCTTCTCCACATGTGGCACCCGTCGTGTTGCTCTTGTTATTACAAACATTAACATACCTCTCGTTTGAAATCTCTTTTAACATCTTTCATCAATTAAATGAAGTTAAAGTCTTATTGTTTAAAAAATGGGATATTGTTCTCAAACAGGATATTACTTGATTTAAATAATAAAATATTTTCCCCAAAATCATTTTCAGGGGCGGGTCCAGGTAAGGGCGTAATGGGCGTACGCCCCCCCCCTTTAAAAAAAAAAAAAAAAAAAAAAAAAAAAAAAAAAACTATCGTTATAATCTGCTAGTATTGTATTGAATGATGGCAATTTATCATATTCATTGATTAAACACATACTCTGATTTCTTTTTATACGGATTCCCCAATTTGATGGGTCATCATCAACCGTAAAATTTCGTTTCTCGGAGTCCGGCGTGTTCGACTCTGCGATTAGTATCCATTGTTGTTGATGTGATAAAGAATTCGCAAAGATGTCGATGTCAAAAACAAAACGTCAAAAGACCTTAAAATCGTATCAAGGTGTCTTGGACACATTTTTTAAACAACCAAAACGGTAAGTAAATCAGTATAATACATGAATTTTGGTTGTTTTGTGTGACACTAACTTCGATTCCCCATAGCCATTCTAAATATACCGGGGGGGGGGGGGGGGGGGGTATATTACTATATATACGATACTGGGTATATTCTGACAAAAGGGGTTGTATTTTCAGCTAAATTGTCTAAAATGGGGTTATTTTTTTACGCGTTGCCTTGGAAGGGGTCACTCAGATTTGACTATGATATCCAGAACGGGGTTCAAACCTATGATTGCGTTGGATAAAAACCGCAATTTTTATACGTGTGCATGCAAAACAAATTTCTTGGTAGAGTGGTATAAATACAGCACACCGTATTGAAATGTTAAGTTACTCCTTATACCCTTGAGTTTAGAATTTCTCGTTATTGGTCTACTGCTGTTAAGATCCATCCAATCATTTTAATATACCATAGACAATTAATGAAGAAAACTCGGCATAAAAAATGTCACACCCTGACACTTTAACTATAAAATATACATGCTCCAAGTCAGGAACCGTTACATTAGTGCAATTCTCTATTATTTTATGTTTTTAAGCCAAAAAAGGTCCGAAATAATTTATTCTACGCCCCCCCTTTCAAATATCCTGGACACGCCCCTGATTTTATATATTACACTTAGCTATAGGAAATCATAATCGAGTATTAGTAATTGTTAAAATATAGTTAAATAATTATTCAAATTGTTTTTCTAGACAGTTAATCAAAGTACATTTAAGTAGTTATTTCCCTCAACTCTTCTGAATTTTCATAGTTTATAATTTTTTATTGTCATTATCTTTGATCAACCTTATGAGCCAAATAGTTTGGAAATATTCTTTTCAACATCACTTGACTTTGTCCATAAAACAATTCTATTGTTGGCTAACCTGTTGTAATAATTATTTGAATTTTAATATAATATGTCAAATTGTCAGTCGCTCTGAGTCAAGTCAAGCTGCTACTAAAACCCCCGGGATCATTCTGTGTTCACTTTATACGATACAATGGGGAATTTTGATTTTATAAACCATATTCGTGGATTTTGTGTTTCAAAGGACTACAGGGAGATAACTCTGTAAAAAATCAGCTGAACGTTTTAATGACGCTCTATTGTTTAAGAAAGTATTCTAAACAATGATAAGCTTCTTAATGGTAAAAAAAAATGGTGCTTAAGTCAAACTGCTATATGCCCTGAATTGCCCAATGAATATTTTACGATAAAGTTTGGAAATTATTATATTTTTTTCAAAGGCTCAGTGCAAATATTTTGTCAAAATTTTAAGAAAATTAAACGAGCCAAATTAATTTAAGTCAAGGTGTTGGGTACCACCTTAACATAATCTTGAAATTTCATTTTTTTTTCAAACTAATAGGGCTTGTATCACCATTATTTAAACGCTGAAATGATCAAGAGCTACATGTAGTTGTTAGCTTCAAATAAATCAGAATATAAAATCAGTACGTGTTATTCTTCATATTTGCTATGCCCTATTTATTGACTATATGTAATTTCCTTGTCAAGACTTAATGCATTGGTCCCCCTTTGAAAATTCAAAACAGGCTTTAACATACTTGCACTACAACCGATATATCCTCCTCATTGGTGAGCAGGAGACTAAGACTAACGAAAAGATAAATATACTATTTTTATAAATTATTGCAATATAAATGTTAATTTTTCCTTTGATCTTCGAGTATGTCAAATTCTGCTGTAGTTGTAGTACATTAACTTGACGTTTTATAAATTTATTGCACCTTTCAATTTTCGCCGTATGCCGTTTGTGTAAGAAAAAGCAACGCATGGGAGCGGGGAGGGGGCTAAGAATGGTGCATTTAATTCGATCTCAAAAGTTTGACATTAGACTGGGATCTGTTACCTTGGACTAAAAAAAAAGGAATATCAATGACCATGCAATGATTTTCACACATCTTTAAATAAGATGCAGGAGGTAGTGTCATTTACGAATTTACTCCAGGGGACTCTAACCATGCCCCGACCCAGAAAACTAACTTTTACACTAACTTAACCCAAATTGAAACATATTCTATCATGAACCAAAAAAAAAACACATTTGCTTTAACTTTACCAACCTCATAATATTCAAAATGCGTGTACACGAAATCCATATTTTATCTTTAGGTGGAAGAAAAAATCCTACAAAAACAACTCTGGGATACACCATTGGGTCACTTAGTATTTAGATAGATGATCTGAAGTTGTCATTATTTTTCCTGAAGGAAAATAAATGTAACAAGATACTAAAATAGATATCAAACGAAGTTACACGTGTATTTATAAATGTTCTAATTCCGATTGTTCGTGTTCACATGTTAAGTAACTTGAAGTTTTGAGAATTAAATCCCTAAGGGGATGATCATAAAACTTCAAAAGGAGGAAGTTGTGGTTTTTTTCCAAAAAAATATATTCCAATTTAATGGGGGAAAAATTGTTACGGTCAAGCAAAATTTTTTTTTATTCCCAATCCATATTTTCGCCATACATGTACCTTATAGTGTTAATTCGAACAAAAACACACAACCCCCCTTTTTAGAGTTAAATGGTTTATTCTTAAGTCTTCAGTCACTTTTTAGATTATTAGAAGTAAAATTTTGATAAAAATCTAGTATGCATAGTTGTATCATGCATGCTCAACTTTTTTCTTTTTTGTTGCCAGTCTAAATTCTAAAACTAGAAAAATTACAAAAAGTATATTTTGACAAAAGGCAAAATATTAAATCATATTAAACACTCTAAAAATACCTTTTGAAATTATATGCAAAATCGCTTTGTTTTCTCAAACGTGTTTGTTTTGTTATTAAAGAAAGACATAAAGAAGATGTGGTATGATTGCCGGCCTTCAAAAATGAATAAAAGCCATGTTATAAAAATGACATGTAGCATGCTATAAAAGTTATATGTAGGATTTTGATAGTCTGAATAAAAAACAAACAAAAAAACACCAACTTTTATTTTAAAACACCATATTGAGAAAAAAAGAAGCAATGATTATCATTGGAAAATGCTGCTTTTGGTGCATGGCCAATTAACACTAAACCTAATGGTTTAAATGGCTACATGTATTATTAACTCAATTTATATTTCATATTTGCAGTTGTTTTTCTTGTGTATTGTAAATATTCCAAATGTAAAAAATAAAATCATTGCACTGAGTATGCCCATAATTGATCCTTCTTTGGAAATACAATTTATCTTATCTCATCTTATCTTATCTAATCTTGCATATAGTCATTACTGGGTGGAAGATATAAAATGTAGCGTTTATTTAATTTGGCTGTGTTTCAGTTTTTGTCTCTTTCCTCCTTTATCTAGCTAATTGGTCTCCAAATTGATCTTACAATATAAAGAGGGGGATACGGAAGTGCCTTTTCCCAAATTTTTGTTTCTAATAATTTTTCCTTCTTCCCATCCTTTTTTACCGCTATATCCCTCATTCCAACCTTTTCCTCCATATCCTCATTTCAAAAACATGCCCCCCTCCGTCCTCAAAAAAAGAACATCGACTTACCCTATCAGTCAATTTTTATATCACTATTCCTATGTTCAAGTAAAACATTTAAAACTTCCTTTGACGGTCATTATTAGTAAAATTGATAGACACAGAGAGATATAACTGATTTTTCCTGTTCAAAATGGATACGAGAAGGTGTAACGTGTGTCATAGTTGCTCATGTAAACTACAACAAAACGACAAAACGAAATGCTCCATTGTTAACGACTTAGTGCTAAATATTTATTGATGGTTTAACAAACTCGATAGCAACCTTAATCTTTATTTGAAAACACTCCATACATTATTTATGTTAATATTCATACAGACAAGTAAAAAAAGGATAATAACTTACGTTTATAGAAATAATCAAATAATTTTCCTTTCAAAAAGATGAAAACTTCACTTTCAAAATAATAAATGTATCAATTTTAAAGACTGTAGTCTGGTTAAAGACCTGTAATGTGTACCTTCTCTAAGGGCAAAAGAACACGTTATGTTGCCTTCGGCATAAAATGCATGTTCATATTATTTATAAGTTGTGATTGTATCAATACACACGACCTACAGACATTTTACTATATTGTCCTTATGATGGTTTTTTTATTTACTTCAAAAGATTTAGCTGCTAGCCTTGTTGTTTTGTAAGGAAAATAATACTTACAAAAATATGCGTAAAGTTGGACTACCTGCAACACACACACACAATGGAGAAATTCATAACGATATTTACATTTCTTGTCGTATTTAATATGTTAATGATGATCATGTCGTACGTTTACATTCGTAAAAGTCAGGACAGATTATTCTGTTCTGTGAGCGATTTCCTGTCGTCTGCGAAATTATTCCTTGATCATAATGGTGCAAGAACATTTAAAAATATTTTACCGAATAACTGTGATGTAGAATCCACCAGTCTTGCTCTTCATATTCAAAAACTGGAAAAGGCATTCCATTCGACAGTTAATGAGTGCAGGCGTCGTCATATTTTTTCCCGCCAGATGGAATATGCAGAAGATCATCCAGTGCTAACATTATTCACAACATGGGAACCGTCACTAGAAAAGTCGTTCGTTCACAATTGTACACTTAGAAACTGGAGTTCTTTCATACCAAAGGTAAATTTAGTTTTATTCACAAACAATTCAAATTTGAAAAAAGAGGCTTTACAATTCGGCTGGTCTGTGCTACCGATTATCCACCACGTTGAAGGCGTTCCGGTTTTAAAGCATATGTTTCAAACTGTCATCTCAACCTTCAATTCTACGTATTATGGCTTTAGTAATAGTGATATTTTATTTGTTGATAACCTTTTAAATTCTTTACATACTGTAAATCGTGAATACAGAGACAAGAATGTGTTTTTAACAGGCAGAAGAACTAATATCCCACATTTATCTTTAAAAGAAGTGGTTTCTTATGACAATATTCGAAAAGCGGCATCAGAGAGAGGAGAACTTTTTGTCGTTGCATCTGAAGACTATTTCATAACAACCTCCAGATTTCCTTGGAATACGATTCCAGACTTTGTGATTGGCAGACCTGCCTATGACAATTGGCTTGTTGGTTTTGCACGTTGTCATTTTTATACTGTTATTGACATAACTAGTACCGTCCTTGCTTGTCATCAGACAACAAAAGCTGGAAATAAAGAAGGATCAAAACACAAGACTTTGACATCTTATAATCATGCACTACTTGTCAAACTCGGTCTGAGCACGAATTATGGTGCAGGTTTTGTTATCTGTCCTGAAAAGAAAACATATTATAATTTATGTGGAGATATAGAGGTTATGGATAGACCTATCAATTCTTTTCCAAAATATTGTTCATGCAAAACGTGGTGATGAAAGTGTGTTTTTTTTTAAAGAACGATAACTCTAATTTATGTAATTGTGTTGTAAAATGGAGTAAATGAAAGTTTCTGCTTACCATCTTAAATAGTTATATTTCTTTAAACTCCATTGACGAATTTTCAGTGGAGAATTTCTTTAAACTCCATTGACGAATTTTCAGTGGAGAATTTCTTTAAAATGTCAGTTTTTGTTAAATATAGTTTTCTTTTTATTCTATATTTATTTACATGATATTTCTGGATCCGTCGAAGAAGAGAATTTTGTTTAATATACATCAGGTTTTGTTCAATGGATAGTTTCCTATTTATTCTATATTACTAGATCATGATATTTCTTAAACCATTGAAGAAGAGAATTTCTTTTAAACATCAGTTTTTGTTAAATGTATAGTTGCTTATTTATTATATATTACTAGTCCACTGATATTTCTTGAACCTTTGAAGAAGAGAATTTCTATCAAACATCAGTTTTTTCAACTGTCATATATAATTATAAGATGTATATTCCCTAATTTACATTGTATACATAAGCAATATATTAACGGACTAAATTAGTTTACAGTACGCTACATGGTTTTATAATTGATAATCATGACACGGTATGACATATATATGTCATTACTACACACACACACACTCATTTATATAATAGTATGTGCATTCACGTATGCAATTTTGAATTGTTCCAAGTGGAATTATCTCCCCTTTGAAACTAGGTTTTACCCATTGTTTTCTGGTGCAAATAGCCGAGTACCATGTCAAAAATGTGACCAGTCATTTATGTGTTCAAGTAGTTTATATTATTTTCGTGAAATATAAAATTGTTAATGGAAATGGGGAATGTGTCAGAGAGACAACAGCCTGACCAAAGAGCAGACAACAGCCGAAGGCCACCAATGGGTCTTCAATGGGGGGTCTTCAATGCAGCGGGAAACTCACGCATCCGGAGGCGTGCTTCAGCTGGCCTCTAAACAAAATATATACTAGTCTAGTGATGATGGACGTCATACTAAACTCCAAAATATACACAAGAAACTAAAAATAAAAGTCATACAAGTTGCTTTCTTTAAAAAAAGAAATGCAATCGTAAACCCAAATGCTTGTTTGGCATTATATATATTAGATAATTGTTTAATAAAGATGTATTGTTTTATATTACTTTTGTTGTGCATAAGAATTAGAAACTGACATTGCCTGTTTACCTAATGTAATACCGGCTTCACACATCAACGTATAGATCCGACGTACGTCGGCCGTGGTAAAAAAAATCATGCACGCTACCAATACGCTAGTAAATTTGATGCATTCAACCTGTGAATCATATCTGTATCGTGTGCACAACGACCTAAAACGTGTATTGGGTGTGCGTAAAGCGTACCTATGCGTTTCTCCTAGTCTTTCTACATTCCCGACTGCAGGTCTGTCTATATGTGAATGTTTGTCAATAAGTCTGTCACATTCGCCCGTCTGTTTACATGTTTACCAGTCCGTCTATGCCCACTGGTTCGTCTACATGTTCACTAGCTTTGAAATAGCTTTCGGTAAGTGCGATTATTTCAGTGATTTGTGTCTATTGTTTTTATGTAAGTGATTAAAGATGCAACAAAAATTTAGTCAGTTTTCAATATTAAAATAATATTACATAAAACTCCTTAACATTTCTTTTAAAAAAATAACTCTTTCGTTTCAGTCTTAAATTAACTATAACAATGACAGTGTATTTCCAACTAAAATAACTTTTTTGTTTACTTGACAATATGTAAGTCTAGACCATAAATTCAAAACGGCCCACAACAATGAGCACAACCCATACCACGTAGCCAGCTCAAAAGTCCCCGATGCAAGTCTAGACCATAAATCTAAAACTGAGATATAATGATTAATACATCCATCCAATATCTCTATATATATATTGACAAGTTATGGCTGAATTAAAAAAAAAAACAACAATAAAAAACTATACAAAGTGATATCACGCACTCCAATTTGAAAGAACTATATTAGGGGACGACCATTTGATATTATGGTGGGGGGGTGCAGGAGGATTTTGAAAATAAATAACTCAGCCTTGATAATCACAAAAATAAATGGTTTGTTCTGTGGTAGTTTGAAAATAAATTACCTCACTTGCAATGTATTGAAAATAAATAACTCAGGAGGTCTAATATTAAAAGTATGAGATGGCATCAGATTCGTCATAAATTCATCTTTTTCCCCAAAAAAAATCGGGAAACACTTCCCAATTTTTTTAACAATAAAAGTATAAATATTTTTAAATATACTTGAAATGTCTGAAAATTGGTTTCATTTAACTTGATATATTGTTTCAGAAAACCTAACCTCACTTTTATTTTAACAGGGCCGTAACTACATTGAGACAAATGCCTCATGTAGGAAATTTCAAAACTAAACGCTTGTCTCCATATAAAATTGTGTTCACGGCAAGTGCCTTGCAAGAAGCAAGTTCTGTTTTCCCTCAGACATAGCCCTGATTTTTTAGAATCAATGTTTCTTATTTATTTGTCTTTTGTTCATTGATTGTCCTTCTGTATCCTGTTGCATTCCTTTTGTAATCTATTATTTTGTTATGAACTTGATCATGAGTTTAAAAAAAATTTTTTTGCTTAATTATGCACATTGGTCTTTTGATGTATTCCCTAGAAAGTCTTCCACTGAATTTATACATTTTGCTTTGAGACCAAAATATAGTCAAAAAATTATTAAAACAAAACTTGTATTTTCAAATTATGAAAGGGTCTTCGGAACACCCAGAAAGCATGATTTTGCATCATTTGTTCTATAGCTTCTTGGGCCTTCAGTGGCTACAAAAACCCTTCAAAAAAAAAAATTGGTCTCGCTCCGCTCAGCGAAATATCTTGGACAATACTTTTAAAAGAAAATAGTTACAACAAACTTTAATACTATGTATGTATGCAATACATGTATATGCAGTTGGGAATATAAAAGATTCATTTCTGCAGAGTATGATGATTAACTCTGATTAAATGGTACATAATGACTTCACTATACATGAATTATAAAATAATAAACAAATCATTTAAAAATTGGATGTTTTCGAATATCATAAATATAGTTGTGAAAATGAATAATCAGTCCCTTGCTTTAATGAAAATGAAAAATCTTGCTTCAATAGTGCAGAAAATGAATAATCTGTCCTCTTAGTTTATAAGAATAAATAACCGATCCAAAACAAATCCTCCTGACCCCCCCCCCCCCCCCCCCCAGAATATCAAATGGTTGTCCCCTTATAGCAATGGGACAAGAGGTAAAACCCAAAAGAACATAAAAAATCATTGATACATGTAAAAATATTGGTGACCCCAGAGTTAAGCAATGTATTTCAAATACGGGCAAACCAAATGTATTGGAAATGTTTGTATAAGTGTAACAAATTGAAAACCTCCATTAGCATAAGTATGTAAAATATGCATGTGTATAATTATAATACTGTTTTTATCATGTTATACATGTAAGTTATTATGTAGTGTGAAATTAGGTTTATGAACCCATTTGATGTTTCAGAGTTCAACATATAAATATTTAATAGAAAAATCCAAATCTATGTTTCAGCTAAAATCAAGTTGTTGCACTTTTCAAATTATATAATTTGTACAATGTGATACTTTCAAACATGTGTTTATAGAAATAAGACATGATATAATTTTCAATTAGGCAACTGTACACCAGAGAATAAATGACATATATAAGTTAACGACTATTTGTCACCGAACGGCCTACAACAATAAGCAAAACTCATATCGCGTAGTCAACTACAAAGGCCCTGAAATGACAAGTGTAGAAATAAATCAACGAGAAAACTAACTGCTTGATTTGTGTAATAAAAAACAATGAACAAAATAGGCATAAAATCTGTATAGAAGTCACAAACGACAACCACTGAATTGAAGGCTTCTCACTTGGGATTGGCATATACAGAATGTGGCGGAATTAAACATGTTAACAAGCGCCCAACCCTCCTCTTACATGTACATCTAATTTGTCTGCACATTAAACATATTTACGAAACTGTCTTAATTTTTACTCTAAATGTTTGTGTGCATGTTACCTTAAAAGATATGCTTATCTGCATATATATAAGGAACTGTCTTAATCCTTACTATAAAACATGCGTTTGTCTGTATATGTATGAAGAACTGTCTTAATCCTTATTTCAAAACATGTGTTTGTCTACCTATATATGGAGAACTATCTCAATCCTTACCCTTAAACACGTGTTTGTCTGCATGTTTGTGATGAACTAATAATGCTTGCTTTAAAACATGGGTTGTATCAATTGTCTTAACCCTTACACAAAAAACATGCGTTTGTATGTTTATGAAGAATGGTTATAATGCCTACTCCAAAACATGTGTTTGTATGTTTGTGAAGAATCATCTTGATTCTTACTTTAAAACATGTTTTTGAAGAATCGTTTTGATCCTTACTTTAAAACTTGTCTGTCTGCATATTTATAACGAACTGCTTAGATCCTTACTTTAACACATGTGTTTGTCTGTTTAATTATGAAGAACTAACTGTAACCTTACTTTAAAACATGTGTTTGTCTGAAGATCTACTGCCCCCGTGAAACGCGTTTCGGGGACATAGAAACACCGGGCGTCCGCCCATCCATTCTTCCGTACGGTCCTGTTAGCGCTCTCACGTGTATATTTCTTGTTTCTTGCTTAATTCTGTTGCCCCTTGGTGGAGAATAGACCCACAACGATATTTCTCCATCTAGTTCTGTTTTGATAACTTCCCCAGTCATGCCACTTGAACCCTTCTTTCTCCATTCCGGCTGCAATGTTAATTCCTTTTCCACGTGTGTCTTGGTCTGCTCCTGACATGCTTTCCTTTTGGGTTCCATTGTAATGTTTGCCTTGTAAAATTCTTGCCAGACTTTTATAAAACTTATATCATAGGTTTATATCAATAATGTCTTGGAAAGTTCGAAAATCAGTGCCGATCAATTATTTTAAAAAGAGTTATATCCCTTAGAAAAAGTATATATATATATATATATGGAAAATTGCATTGGTAGCACTGTCATGTGTACAATTCTTGTCAGCATTTTATGAAACTTAAATCATAGGTTTGTATTAGCAATGTCTTTGACAAATTCGGAAACCAGTGCCAATCAATTATCTTGTAAAAAGTTAGGCCCCTTAGATAAATTGGTTATATGGAATATTGCGTTGTCAGCTTTCTGTGTACATGTGTACAGTTACTACCAGAATTTTATAAAACTTATATCATTGGTTTATTTAAACGATGTCTTTTCGACTTTTTTTTTAGAAAATAAGTGCTGATCAAATATTGTTAGCGAGTTATACCCCTTGGATATATAAATTATAATGGAAATCACCTGGCATTTGCTCAAAAGCCTTTCTTTCTCTTTAATTAGTTATCAAAGGTACCAGCGACTAATTTTACAAAAAGAATGAAAATACTCGTAAGTCATACACATCTCAGTATAACTTACAATCAATTTTCATCTTAAGATTTTTTTGTGAAAAGATTCGCAGGCCTATAATTTATGCGCGTTTCGTCTACATAAGATTCATCTGTAACGCTCAGATCAAAAATATTTATACAGCCAAAAAAGTAATAAATTAAAGAGCATTGAGGACCCAAAATTCCCAAAAAAGTTGTGCCAAATACGGCTAAGGTAATCTATTCATGGTACATAAGAAAGTCCTTAGTATTTCGAAATATTCATACTTTTGTAAACAGGAAATTTATAAAAATGACCTTATACTGCACTCGTTCTATTTGAGCAGTCAAAATGCGTTGACTGTATATTTCTATGCCATATACGGTCACTGACCTGATATCACTTTTCCTCATGAATATTTAAATAGAAATTGTCGAAATTATATTTAATTATTCATACGACCTCTTCAACCTGTTCTTGTTTCCAATGTAAACAACGATGCATTTAACGACTCAAGCTTGTTTCTTTTGCAATTTTTGGGAAAACTTATTTCACTTATTAATATTTTTTTGTTTGCAACCTATAAATCATTATGTTTTATGTTTATTGTTGATATTTTAGTCTGCAACGAATTCGTTCATCATTGATTGCGGTAATGATGTACATTTCATCGTGTTTTATATTTCTCCGTCTGTGTGATATGAGGTCTTTTTAAAGGGGTATTTTTCCCAATATTTAAATCAAATAAATAACATTAACACAATAAATAACAATTGAAAATGTTTTTTTTTAGATTGCAGTATAAAGACAATAATAGTGCATTGACTTGACATATCAACGATATAAGGATTCGGCCCGAAACGGGAAAAATGCTCGGCACAGCCTCGCATTTCCCCGTTTCTAAGCCTCATCCTTATATCGTTGATATGTCAAGTCAATGCACTATTATTGTCTTTATACTGCAATCTAAAAAAAAACATTTTCAATTGTTATTTATTGTGTTAATGTTATTTATTTGATTTAAATATTGGGATTCGGCCCGAAACGGGAAAAATGTTCGGCACAGCCTCGCATTTCCCCGTTTCTAATTAGGCCTCATCCTTATATCGTTGATATGTCAAGTCAATGCACTAGTATTGTCTATATATGCATGTAACTGATATTCATGTCAACACCGAAGATATTAAAAAAAAAGATAAAGAATAAAAGAGTGCTTATTTTAGTTATTGCTCTTGTACATTGGAAAGATAAAATATGTCCAACGCGGGGTACATTGGAACTTTATTATTTTATTAAGAACTGTCTTAATCCTTACTTCAAAACGTGCGTTTGTCTATATATTAAACTTTACAAATATCTGTTTATTAGCATATTTATGAAGAACTGTTCTAATTCTTACTTTAAAACATGTTTGTCTGCATGTTGATGAAGAACTGTCGTTATCCTTATACAGTTCTAATAGAACCGGCATTGTTTTTAAATGATCAAATCTTGGCTCTTAAAGCCTCAGGTAAAGGTTAATTCATAGTGGATTCGAAAGCAAAAACTTTTGAATATAAATAGTGATAAGAAGGAAATGCAATCAAATACATTGACAAATACTTCACCAGTGATAGATCCAAAGACCTTCAAAGCTTTTTCTTAGTTTATGTAACTCTTTGTATTAAAATAATCACACATTACACAACAGAATATCTTATCATTACAAATTTTTGTAAAATATCGCACTTATTTCTATTGGTTTTCTAAAACAAAACCAGAAAGGATGTAAAAAAGACATTTCTTTTTTCCCCCTATATTCCTGTACTTGTATAAAAAAAAACTCAGTGAAGGTAAAATTATCAAGCTTTTACGAGGACGACATCAACAACAATCTCGATGAAAGTGTTGTTTAAGAGCCAACAATGTCCTGCGTTTGTTTCAAAGGGGTAGGTCCGGTAAGGACCGATTTTGGCCTCAAATTTCAGGTTCATCTGACGAAAGATTTTGACCACTTTTTAAACACTTAAGTGTCTATTTCATTTGATTCAATTAGTTTATATGAACGATTTTGACTTATTAAGTCATTAAAAACGATCTGATTCAAGCTCAAATACGAAAAATCTACCAAATATGCCGAAAAATGTCACTTTTTAGAATGTTTTTGTCAAAAATGAAAGTGGCCGCATCCGTGTTCATCCTCAAACTTTAGATATGTTATGTGTTATCATCAAATACAACTTACATTTAAATATTAAGGATGAACACGAATGTGGCCACTTTCGTTTTACACGAAAAACGTCTAAAATTTAACTTAAATGCTAGAATTGTGAAGATTTCAGTAAGTTAGCATGACTTAATGGTGCTATTGCCCGATATATGTGCATTGTATTGTCAAAAACAGCCCATATTTATGTAGCAGAAGCATTCTACTGTCCAATAAATATCTAAAAGTTTGCATTTTAACAATTTTGTAAAACTGCTATATTTTGGGGCCAAAAGGGGTCTTACTGGACCTACTCCTTTATCTAAGATGAGGGAAAGACAAAACACTGATCATAAAACTCATCAAAACTCATCAAAACTCATCAAAACTTTCAATTCATTGAGGAATAAATACTCTACTGGTATACAACACATACATAAAAACAACAAAAAAACATACAATAATATGTGTGTGTTGTATTTGATCTTCAAACATTCAATATAAAGACGACACTACAGTATAGTTTTAAAAAAGAAGTAACACACTCTGCAAACACGTATAAGCAGTAAACTTTGTACTTATACAAGCCAAAAGCATAAACATTAGGAATAAAGCGTACAGCGTGAAACAATAAAAGTCATTTGTCTTACATGAAATAGGAGAAATACTGTATCCTACTTAATGAGTTGTTGTTGTTGGTTGTTTTAGGTCGTTGTTGTTTGTGGTGTTGGTTTTTGGTCGTTGTTGTTGGTGATGTTGGTTTTTGGTCGTTGTTGTTGTTGTTGCTTGGTGCAGTGAATTCTGGTTTTTTTTTTTTGTCGTATTGCATTGCGTATGTTGATTTTTATCAACAAAAATGAATGATAAAATAGAAGCAAAACATTACCCAAAATTCTTAAAGGATTCCGCAGAACCCAGTGTCTAGCCTGCGACTGTTGCTGTCAGCGTAAATGTGTCATGTCGATTGTTATTTGAGGTCTTATTTATCAGTGAAATGTAGATTTACTTTTTTCAATCAAGACTTTGTTTGATACTCATACTCTGTATTCTCAAATGAAAGTCCGCCCTAATATTCAGGTCTGGGGAATGATCTTTAACGTCGGACGTCAAACACCCTCCAAGTATTTTCACTTATTCGGGGGGTTTACATCTTGCACAACATTGTATAGTTTGGATCTACCATTACATAGATATAAAGGCTATTATATCTACAAATTATAACATCCATTAGTAACAACCTGACAAAAATATACTAAAAATCAAGAAATTGGTTTTTACTATATAAAAAAAAACACACAATAGGTTACTTACTTATGTGTGAAATCTAAGTGTAATAATTCACTCACATATACGCAAAAATGCATATTTCCCCCTTTTTTCTTCTTATCTTTACCTCTTCTTGTTTACTTATCTCTTAAATAACATCTGGGAGCTTATGTAATAATGAATTTAAATATTTGCTCAAGTGGAATGAAATTTTATTGATTAATATAAGTACTGTATGAATACTCGACCACTACAACCCAACAACCATGGAGTTTCAAAAAAGGGGGCATAAAATATTGGGGAGGGGCAAAGTTTTCCTTTAAAATATGAGAGGGGTTACAAATATTATAAAGTCTAAATGCACTTTTAAAATGCTCACTTTTATCGTTTTTGTTTTTTGTTGCACTTCAGAAAATCCTAGAAAGGAGAGTGTAACAACACTGACAAGTTATTATCAATTTAGTTGTATATTTTCAATTAATGTGTTTTTAAATTATTTTTTTTTAAATTGTGTATATATACATATTCAAACATGTCTCTTTGTTCTTACTGTGTCATATGATTTTTCTATATAAAACTCTTCAATCAATGTTGAACTATAGATACTTAAGGTGGTATGGGTGTCTTCCTCCATCTTGGATTGTAAAAAACAGAGAACCAAAGGTCCAGATTTTCTATCGAGTTAGCAAAATTTTATGCAGGAATGCAGATATTTAATGTGAATTTTCATTTAAAAGAACTAATTTATAAGAATATAACTTATCAATATTAATATTTTTGCAAATGTTGATTATTTTTGGTTGTTTTAAAAAAAAATTAAATTGCCATTTTAAGGGGAGGTAACTCTAAAACAGTGCATTTTCTGAAGGATTTTACATGGAATTTTGTATTTTAGCCAAAAAAAACGTACGGTGACGCTATCTTTTCTTTTGATTTTCTCAAAGCATTGTTTGAAAGCTATCTTTTCCTTAAGTATTTAACAATTCTATCATTTTGTTTAGTTTCTAACTACAAAATGGTGTTTTTTCCTGTATAATCCATACAAAATTTGTCATTTTGTCACGCCCTCTAGCTTAAGAAAATGCACGGTGACCTATTATTTTTATTATATTTTTCAACATATATCAATAGATACTACATTTTGGCAAAGTATGAACAAATTCTATCATTTTTATTTTAGACTCACATACCACCTTAAGGTTTATTTCAGAATAACAAATGCTTGTTCTCAATGGATTTTATAGGATTTTTTAAATTTGTATTCCTTTTAAATAACTTTTTTTAAACGAATTGACGAGGTTCATTTTTAAGTAAGTGCCAAAACTGGAAATTTGCCAAATTCTTGTCATTTACATTTAATCTATTCATGAGGTAGAAAAGCCTTAGTATTTCAAAAATTCAACGTTTTGTAAACTATGACCATATCAATAATAATTCATGTCAGAACATAGGTGGTGCTGACTAATGGGCTGGTGATACCCTCGGGTAATAAAAACTCCACCAGCTGTGGCATCGACCCATTGGTTGTTAATAAACTCATCATAGATACCAGGATTGAAATTTTTTACGCCGGATGCGCGTTTCGTGTACATAAGACTTATCCGTGACGTTCCAATCTAAAATAATAAAAAATGCAAGATAAAGTAAGAAGTTGAAGAGCATTGAGGACAAAAAGTTGCAAAAAGTCTTGCCAAATACAACTAAGGTTAACTATTTCTGAGATAGAAAAGCCATAATTTCAAAACTTCAACGTTTGGTAAACAGTTATTACATAATTATTATACCCCACGCAACGAAGTTGCGGAGGGTATAATGTTTTTGACCCGTCCGTCCGTCAGTCCGTCCGTCCGTCAGTCCGTCCGTCCGTCCGTCAGTCCGTCAGTCCTGTTTCTTGTCATCGCAACTCCTCTCAAACCACACAACAGAATTTCACGAAACCTTTTCAGATAATAAGGACATACTATGTAGTTGTGCATATCGACGGGAAATTGCGATTCAATTTTTTTTCTAGGAGTTACGCCCCTTTGAACTTATTTACTTTAATGTACTACTGCAACAGTTTGTCATCGCAACTCCTTTCAAACCACACAACAGAATTTCACGAAACCTTTTCAGATAATAAGGACATACTATGTAGTTGTGCATATCGACGGGAAATTGCAATTCAATTTTTTTTCTAGGAGTTACGCCCCTTTGAACTTATTTACTTTAATGTACTACTGCAACAGTTTGTCATCGCAACTCCTCTCAAACCACACAACAGAATTTCACAAAACCTTTTCAGGTAATAAGGACATACTATGTAGTTGTGCATATCGACGGGAAATTGCGATTCAATTTTTTTTCTAGGAGTTACGCCCCTTTGAACTTATTTACTTAATGTACTACTGCAACAGTTTGTCATCGCAACTCCTCTCAAACCACACAACAGAATTTCACGAAATCTTTTTATATGAAAAGGACATATTATGTAGTTGTGCATATCGACGGGAAATTACGATTCAATTTTATTTCTAGGAGTTACGCCCCTTTGAACTTATTTGCTTCAATGTATTACTGCAACAGTTTGTCATCGCAACTCCTCTGAAACTACACAACAGAATTTCATGAAACCTTTTCAGATAATAAGGACATACTATGTAGTTGTGCATATCGACGGGAAATTACGATTCAATTTTATTTCTAGGAGTTACGCCCCTTTGAACTTATTTGCTTCAATGTACTTCTGCAACAGTTTGTCATCTCAACTCCTCTGAAAACACACAACAGAATTTCATGAAATTTTGTAGATAATAAGGACATACTATGTAGATGTGTATATTGACAGGAAATTATTATTCAATATTTTTTCTTATACAATTTTTTTTTCTTATACTTATTTAATTTCTCCAATGACAATGTGGGGACGTGGGGTATGTGAGCGTGCTCACTAAGGTTCTTTAATTTCCATATCAATGCTAATTCATGTCAGCACAGAGGTGCTGAAAAATGGACTGGTGATACCCTCGGGGAATAAAAACTCCATTAATAGTGCCATCGACCCAGTGGTTGTAAATATATTCATCATAGATACCAGGATTGAAATTTTGTATTAACACCAGGCGCGCGTATCGTTTACTCTCATCAGTGACGCTCCAATCTTAAATGTTAAAAAGGCGAAATAAAGTTCGATGTTGGGAAGCATTGAGGACAAAAAATTTCTAAACGTTTTGCCAAAGTTCTGCTTATCTAAAGGTAATCTATTCCTGAGGTAGAAAAACCATAGTATTAAAAAAAAAATCTACGTTTTGATAACAGTTAAAATGTAATAATGACCATATCACATGATCAATAGTAATTCAAGTCAACATAGAAGTTCTAACTGATAGGCTGGTGATTCCCTCGTGAAATAAAAACTGCACCAGCAGTGGCATCGACCCATTGGTTGTTAATAAACTCATCATAGATACCAGGATTGAAATTTTGCATTTACGACAGACGCGCGTTTCGTTAGCATAAGACTCATCAGTGACGCTCATATCTAAAATATTAGAAGTACGGAATTGAAGAGCATTGAGGACAAAAAGTTCCTAAAAGACTTGCCAAATTCTGCTATTTATTTTTTTTTTATCAAATTCCACTTTGTTTTACTTTTTATTCGTGTTTCACAATATTATATTATGTGTTTGTCTCCCAAAATGGATATCAACTGCAATAGATAAAAACAAATGTTTAAAATGACCAAACCGGCATAAGCCAGGGATGACCGTTATGGGTTTTCAGTGTCGTTATACAACCCCTATTAGTAGTGCGAGTTCGTCATCAGTATGGTGGCAGTTGATGTTTATTTGAAAATTGAATACTACACTGCAAACACAAGGAGATCTGTAAAATTAGTTAGAACTTGAAAGTAATTAAACAACTAAGTTCTGGATGAAAGCTTGTCTATTGAAGCATGGAAGTAATTTCAGCAAGCAGTAAGAGGTCTGTACGATTGTTGTAGGCAACCGGGTTGCTCTGCAACTAATTTTCCACGGAAATAGTCGAAATTATGTGATTTTTAAATTAGAGTCTCGGCTCCTTATTTCAGGAAGTTTGATAAATTGGGATCTCGATGTAAGTTACCGTTTCAAGGATAAATTGGAGTAATAGTTTAGCCAGTAGACTTAAATGCCCCTTATACCTCTAGCCAATGTGGAATAAACACACAATACGCACAGTAAAACAAGAGTTTTAGTATGCTTTATTTTCTTGATTTTTAATGATTAAATGACATGATTTATTGCAATGATACATACAAAAAAAATATCTTCAATATGTTTGAATTCATAGTAAGCAATACACAGCAAAATAATGGCGATGCCACTTTGCGTAACTGACATAGCAGAGACGACTTAACCATTGTTTCGGAGATTGAGACAAGTAAATAGTAAATACAGTCCACAGTAGCATATCTTTGTTTTATGCTTTTGTCCACGTTTCTGGGTTTCCTTCTTTCTTTCTATGCTCTAATATATGCCTGTTGACATGAACTATTTCCCATTTCTTCATCCATGGACCTTGTATGGTTGTGTCAAATTCATCCTCAATCTGAAAGTTCATAATTATTATATTCACACCAAATTGATTTAAAGTGATTAAATGATTTTTTAAAGTTAATCAAACATGAAATATTCGTCCCCATTGCAAAAGTGAGCTAAACAATAGTCATACACCGACTCGGGTAATCTGTGCACAAAGAAGATAAAGGGAGGCAATCTATGAAAAACCTGTTGATATTATATATAAAAATAACTCTCTATTTGAGAAAAAAACATTGGTTGATTATATAGAGAATCACTGAAGCGTGACGGGAGCGGCCCCTTCTTAGGCAGCGAGTGGGCCCCCACTTTCTAGATCAGCCACTGCTAGCAGTCTATAATTAGATATTAGAATATAATGATTACATTGGATACTAGCATTCTATCCTCTTTGGTTCCAAAATAGTGTAAACTATTCTCTTCGTATTTGTCATATGTAAATGCTCTTTTGTTCCGACGTTGGAAAGTTCCGGGCGGAAAGAACTAACTAGCTGAAAAGTTCCGGAGGAATTTAATAACTAGTTACTTTGTTCTTCCTCTGGTTTAAAAGTTCCACCGGAACAAAGTGACTAGTTGAAAAGTTCCAACAGACCATACCAACTAGTTAGAAAGTTCCTTTTTGCCAAATTAGTCAAAACCGGAACTAACAAACTAGCCAAAAAGTTCCAACGGAACTTACCAACCAGTCACAAAGTTCCATTTGGAGAATTGATGCAAAGTAAAAGCGTAACATATTATATTTGAACCTTTCAAAGGGGAACCAAGATACTGATTACAAAAGTCAAAAGGAACTTATCAACTAGTCACAAAGTTCCTCTTTGTCAAATTAGTCAAAACCGAAACTAACGAACTAGCCCAAAAGTTCCTCCTCATGTGGGTACCTTTAAAAATATCAATTTCAGATTAATGTATAACAATGAATTACAACTTATTCCGTTATGAAGGCAACATTCTGACCGAATTAACTAGTTGTTCTGTTCCGCCAGAACTATTCAACTAGATACATTGTTCCGGGACTTTTTAACTAGCTACTTTTTTCCGCAACTTTTCGACTGCGCTCGGAATAAAACAACTAGTTGGAAAGTTCCATCGAAACAAAATAACTAGTTGAAAAGTTCCGCCGGAACAAAGTAACTGACGGAACATAGTGGCTGTTACAATATGCCAAGCCGTTTTTTGTGTGAAAGAATTAGGTCCGATTTCCGTGAAATTTATTTCATACCAATTCATAGTATCGCAGCTTCGTGTATAGGAAGCATGGATCATTTATCATATCACCGAATATCCGTTCATATTTTAAATACATGTGCAACTTTTCATCAACTCTCTGGTTTTGACCATCTTATTTAAACAATTATATGGGAAGTTTACAGTCCGTGTAACACTTATCAATTCAAAGTTTTAAAAAGTTTTGAAATTTTAGATTTTTGGAATTTTGATCAAAGTTTTAAAATATCAAAATTTCAAATTGTGTAAAAGTTTTGAAATTTTGAAATTTTAACCAAATTATTAAAATATTAAAATTCTAAATATCGTTTTTAAATTTGATAGTTTAGAAATTTGATCAAACTTTTAAAATACTAAACATAACGTGCAATTTTGATTTTTTCACTTTTTGAATGTTTGGTTTTTTAAACTTTTGATTAAAATATCAAAAATAGAAAAGGGGCAAAAAAAGGGGTACCTGTAAACTGGGAAACGAAATAAAAGTGAAACGAAACGAAACAGAATGAAATGAAAACATGCTGATACATAAAAGTTAATGTATAGAATAAAACCACAGGTACGGACAGTTCTATGAGGTGAAAAATAGGATGACAAAATAAATATTTCTCAAAAGAAGAGAATTCATTTTGAACCAAGACACACGGCTCTGATAATGACCATTTTACATGATGATTTACCCAGCACCCATATTTTAGGAGTAACAGTAAAAACTGATTAACTCGCAGTAGGTCAAATAGTATGGTATTGAGAAATGTTGTTTGGTTTGCCGAATCCTTTCTATAAAAGAGTGCTGATATTATATTTTAGAGAGTGAAAACGTGCATTCAATGTCATTGTTTTGTTGTTTTCTTGCAATAAAGAATAATGGATATCATATGACTTTTTTTTTATCTACACACTTGTCAAAATAAGAAAAATATATTGACTATATCCGATGTTACAAAAAAAAAAGTGTTATAGAATCGAATATTTTTATATGTTATAGAAGCCTATGAAGTAACCTGAAAAAAACATACAAATAATTATTATAATATACACCAACCAGAAGATCAAACTAGAAAGACCTTGTTGAAAAACAAATTACGTATCTTTAATTAATCTGAGTGAGTATTGGATTGAATTAAGTGATTACGAGTGGCATTACCTTAGTTCACATTCATCAGACAACTGTTGAATAAACAAACCAATTATAGACTAATGATTTGATTAAATAAGTCATTATTATGCGTTAAATTTTATAGGTCCATTGGACTGTAAATATTCATTTAGCTATTCTGTGTGTGAACTGAATAAAAGAAAAATCGCCATGAAATTCAAAGTAAAAGTTATCATGGAAAATAACTTCACAATTTAAAAATGTAGAAACTGCGATACAAACAGACACAATAACACTAATTTTCGTATGGATTTAAAATAGTTCGTTAACTGGTACTCCAATACTTCACTGACCTGTTGTCATCCATCATCGATCGGACACTTTTTTCAAATTCCATTTATACTGTTAAAGTTTGTGACAAATTCCACCAAAATCTAGTTAATCGATATTTTATTATGGGGCCGGATCGACTTGGGGACGGATCGACGTGGGCCGGATCGACTTGGGCCGGATCGACTTTGGGCCGGATTGACTTGGGGCCGGATCGGTTTGGGGCCGGAACGACCGGATACCTGGTTAGGCTGAGTATATATGTGTTTTCTGCTGAACTTTAAGCAATAAAATGGTTCAATACACGTTGTATTATCTTATTTGATTTCAACTTTTTCTTTTTTTCTCTACTATTTCTTACTTTCTGCAATCATGTCGGTAGATGAATAAATCTTTAATGATTATCTTTAACGTTTTAATCAGCAACAATTTCCTTTCTTTATTAATTATAAAAAAAGAAGATGTGGTATGATTGCCAATGAGACAACTATCCACAAAAGTCCAACATGACACAGACATTAACAACTATAGGTCACCGTACGGCCTTCAACAATGAACAGATCCCATACCGCATAGTCAGCTATAAATTGTTGGCCTTAGATATTCAGCTTTGAGCGTTCCTGATCCCCAAAAGCGCTTCGGTCGTAACTTTTAACGTTTTGTTTTCATTTTTTTATCGTTTGCATGACGATCGTATATTGCCTTGTATCAATAATTTCAGTTCTAAGTATTTGTACGGTAGGAAATCTGAATTCATGGTGTCCCAATGAACGTTGTGGTATCTGGAATGTGGGAGGTTTTTGCTATCTTATTACGCCGAAATTAAGAGTAAAATCAATTATCGGTAACCTGGAGTCAGGAAATTTTTATAAGGTTTCTACATAAACTCTTCATAGATAGTTGCCCGGGTGTAAATTTTTTATTTGCGCCTGACGCGCGTTTCGTCTACAAAAGACTAATCAAAGACACTCGAATCAAATTAAGTTTTAAAAAAAGCCAATAAAACCAAATTAAATTAAAAAGGTAAAAAATAAAAAATAAAATAAGAAACGTTAACATACAACTTATAAATCGTTCTGGTTTTGTAAAAGCTGAACACATTCATCATATTTATCATAAACGTATACCATACACATTATTTCCAGGCTTCATATTAATGTAAAAGTTGCCGCTGTACATTATGCCCCCATCTATCCACTTGTAGGCGTCGGCATTTTGAAAATTAAAAAAATATTTTGAATATTTTATATTAGCGATAAATGGTAATCTTATTTGGGAATCTGATATATAAATATTGTCACTAAGGTGACACTTTTTTTTAAATTTTATTTTACTTGGATACATTCACGAGGGGCTTCAATAATGGTACATAAAAATATTTTGAACCCCAGTTTGATAGGGGAAAAATCTGTGCAAGCAGAGGACAAAACTAATATCATCTGAATCCAGATTTTTCCCATACCTTAAAGTGTTAAATTTTGAACCAAATAATTTGATCAATAGCGATAAAAAATACTTCATAAATTAAATTTTAAGAGCTTAGTGATTTTTTTACTTCAATAAAACAACTTTTGGAGTTAAATGGGCGCTCCCTTAGATAACGTTTGGACTGATGCTTGTAAAAAGTATATGCATTTATCATATACGTAGCTCCATTGGGGGCTCTAAATCAACCTCTGTTTTTAAATAGCACATAAAAGGAAAAGGGTTTTTTTTTGGTAACAAGAGATATCATTTTTCCGTATTTGTTATTTATGCATTTTTAAGTTATCGAACGATAATCAACTTTAATCAAAGTAAAAGAACACAGGTACGTCCAATCAGAATGGGACGTGTAAAGAGAGTGCCACGCTGTCAGCTGCATGATGGATTTTTCCATTTTTGGCCATACACCAATGTTGCTCTCGAAAAACCAGTACATTGTAAAATGCTGAATTTCAAGTAAAGCATTCACCTACAGAACACTGAAAACTGAATATTTGAAAGTGAAGTATATATAAGAACCGAATCAATTGAAGAGGTGTTTCGCTAAAATGAAGTTAATCTGATGTACAATGGTTGTCTTCTGTTGATGTAGTTCATATGTGTTTCTCGTTTTGATATAAATAAGACCGTTGGTTTTCCCGTTTGAATGTTAACACTAGTAATTTTTGGGGCACTTTATAGCTTGCTGTTCGGTGTGAGCCAACGCTCCGTGTTGAAGGCCTTACCTTAACCTATAATGGTTTACGTATATAAATTGTTATTTGGATGTCGAGTGTCTCATTGGCACGCATACCACATCTTCCTTTATCTATTAAACATACCAAAATACATCTATAAGGGCTACTTTGCCAGCTGAATCCTGAGTTTCTTTGAAATTTGTATGTAAAGAACCTATTTTGAATTATCGATTTTTGGTTGTCAGTGACAAATATTTCATGAATGATAGCAATAAATACAGCAGGGAGGATTTGTGTTTGTTATTCATTTGATGAAGACATTATCTTTCAATTAGTTTAATTGAGGTATTGAGCTGGCTTTATATATATATGGCAGTCCTTTGTTAATTTATTAACATTGTCATTTTGATTACTTTCTTATGTTTCCTATTCTGACATAGGACTTGGATTTCTTTTAAAGTGTGTTTAATTAACTGTGTGAATGTTAGTTCATTCTACATTTTCTAGAGGTAGAGGGGGGTGTGATCTCACGAAACATGTGCATTTGTGGGCCTGAATCTGTCCCAATTCAGGAGCCTCTGGCCTTTTTGATGCCGGTTTAAATAGGTGCCGTGTGTATATGTTTCCCTCTTTTCGCCCCTTTTCTATTTTGATATTTTAATCAAAAATTTAAAATATCAAACTTTCAAAAAGTGAAATAATCAAAATTGCACGTTAGGTTTAGTATTTTAAAAGTTTGATCAAATTTTTAAACTATCAAATTTAAAAACGATATTTAGAATTTTGATATTTTAATTATTTGGTTAAACTTTCTAAATTTCAAAACTTTTACGCAATTTGAAATTTTGATATTTTAAAACTTTGATCAAAATTCCAAAAATCTAAAATTTCAAAACGTTTTAAAACTTTGAATTGATAAGTGTTACACGGACCGTTTACAAGCAATAATACCTATCGAGTTTGAAAAAAGTTCTAAAATTATAAGTCGGAAAATTAACAACACCGATAAACATCTTTTTGAAATATTTAAAGTAAATCTTACAGCACTTTCATTTTCTTCAATTGATTCCTTCTGTACTTGGTGTCTATCGATTTTGTTGAATGATTCCCAATCAATTTTATAATTGGGATCTTTCGATGTTCTCATCAGAATACCATCTTTCAGACCATAAAATCCAACCGGCTCTGAAGGTCTTTGCCATCGAAGGTCAAGACTCCATCTGATTTTATTTGACATATTTGGTAGGCTGTTGATGCAAAGAGGTTACACATTAGTAAAGCAAAAATTGAATAAAACGTTTCAAGAAACAGCATCATACGAATATTATCATTTCAAGTTGTATTGAACGTATAACTTTTAAATCTTAGGCCTCATCTCAATTCGTGCAACATTATCTTTCAAGACAGTGTTACTTAGTATACGAATTATTTATTTTTGAAATTACGCTAGTTTGGATGTTTGGCTTTGAATTCAAACGATCTATGTTAGTTTTCCTTGATACATAAAATGATACAGTATACACACGAATAAGTTAAAGTCACAACAAGAAGAGTACGACGTCTAAAATCCATGCCTTTACATGTCATGTGTTTTGTCGTCAGTTATACTTATTTATAGAGTAATTATGATTGTGTTTTCTAGGCGCTTTTTTTTTAATTATTGGAAGTTTTTTAATCAACTGAAAAGAGATAAAAAGAGATCGATGTTTTAACCACTGCTACATATTCGTGTGCTAGTTCCAATCACAACCCTCCGTCAATGCTTGTCTGTAGTTATCGAAGTTATATGTAAGTACTTATGACCAAAATCTTTAAATAAAGCTTTTCTTTACTTAAAGTCTATTAAGAGATGGAAATATGGGATGTTTTTAAAACCACGTTTAGAAATGGAAATATCTTTTGAGCTTTGTTGTGATGTTGGGTTGTTTTGTCCTTAATGTGTACTCCATATCTCTGTTATTATTTACGTTACATGTTGTATGATCTTTAGAATGTACACTTCTGCTATTAATTTCCTTTCTATTCTGTCATTTATTGTATATGATTTGTAATTTGTCCTCATGTTGTTACACATTATTTGTGTCTGAGTGTTATAAAAGATCTCAAAAGAATTGAATTGAAATTTTAATATTTATGTTAGTTTTAAAAAAAATATTGAACCTATTTTCTTGTGTGCAAATATATTTTAATAACTTTATAGGAAAACAGATCTATCATCATCAGGTAAAATATTATACTATTTATTAAAATAAGTAAAAACGATTTGTCATCTTTTGATTAACAAATGTATCTATTGTAACTTTTACAACAGCTGTATGCATACATCAGATAAAGTAACCATTTTGTTTTGCGCATTTTTGCGCCTGTCCCAAGTCAGGAGCCTCTGGCCTTTGTTAGTCTTGTATTATTTTAATTTTAGTTTCTTGTGTACAATTTGGAAATTAGTATGGCGTTCATTATCACTGGACTAGTATATATTTGTTTAGGGGCCAGCTGAAGGACGCCTCCGGGTGCGGGAATTTCTCGCTACATTGAAGACCTGTTGGTGACCCTCTGCTGTTGTTTTTTATTTGGGCGGGTTGTTGTCTCTTTGACACATTCCCCATTTCCATTCTCAATTTTATGGTCGTCTGCTTGCATATAAAACGTGACCTATTTTTAAAATCGGATTTTAATATTTTTTTATCCTTATAAATTATGAATACTAATAATAAATGAATCGTTTCTATATTTTTTTTATATTTTAGTTGCATTGTAAATTGTTAAAGTAATTTGCATTTTAAAAGTTTGAAAATATAACCATCTCGAGTGGAGAATATCAAAATCACCATGGTTATGTGGTAGAATCTATATGTATCTTTGTATAAGAATTTCATTTGGTTCAAAACGGTGTTTTTATTAATCAACTATTTCCACTTGCCTTCTATGTGGAACAAGATTATTAAACAACAGCATGCCTCCGTAAGGAATAGGGCATATCTTCAAGTCATTTTCCAAATCAATATCTGAATAAAAAAAAAATTAAAATAAATATTCCATTATATATTCTGTAAATTTACTGTTTTTCGCTAGCGATATATTTTCGCGAATTTCGCGAGCAGAAAAATAATGCGACTATAAATCATCGCGAAAAAAAAATGGATCTTTTATTCTCTTACTTGTGTACACCCAGTGAATTTGAAAATCGCGAAACCAAATCGCCGCGAAGTGGACTAGAAAGGGCTAAACGCAAGATAAAGTATTTGGGGAAATAAGTTGGTTTATTGTATAGCAATATAATATTTCCCACAGAAAGTAACCAAAAGTTAGCGTGCAATAAATTCTATAAATTCTATTATTGCACTAGTGCAATAAATCTTCAAAATTCATGACGTCATCAACGACAAAATCGTAGTTTAAACAAATTTTTACCTTTAAAATATTATATTGCTATACAATAAAAGGGTTATTGCATGAATATTGGGGAATATTGTCACTCGTAGAACATATATTGCACTCGCAAGCTCGTGCAATATAAAGTTCTACTCGGGACAATATTCCCCAATATTCATGCAATAACCCTATATTACAGAATATATATATCTTGCTACATAAACTTAAACCCAGGTATTCGCTAGATATAAGTTTCTTTGATTTTTCTCCATTAGTTGCCATACATTAATTTGAAGGATTCTTTTTTATAAAAGTAATGATTTTTAAAATTTCATACAAGTAAAGTACATTTTAAATATTTATCTTAGCGAGTAACAGATTCAGTAATAAACTCGACATGATCTTCTCCATTATCCTGCTGAAAACGTTTAAAGTCATGTTTACCTAACTTTCTCTTCATTTCTTCTTCTTCCAACATAACATACCATGTACCACCATGGCAACACTGGTGATCTGCTACTTTTCCCGTCTTATGGCCACGTTTTGCAACCTAGGATATCAAATGGAAAAAAGGGGGAAAACCATGATTACTTATTTAAAGTCAATATCATTAAAACAACTATTCAAAATAGAAATACCTCTCATGGTTATACTAAAACAGTTCGCCAACACTACTAATACGTTGAACCCCCCACCAAAAGGTATTAAAAGAGTTCATTAGAGAAAATAATAATGTAAAATAGCATTCAAATATTGCACTTTAAACATGTTTAAATCATCAATTCTCAACTAATTTCGATAATAATCAGATCAGAATTAAATTAGCAGGACTATTATAGAGAACAAATTTAATAAAACATAAAAAAAAATTAAATTAAGTCGGAAAAGAATATTACTTGTCGTTTTCTGCAAAAAAAAACAAAATAAATTGCTTTTACATGTGTAAGGAGTCAATACTACACAAGCTATAAAATGTCCACAAAATATTACTGTAGTCTAAAGACATTTCAAAGTGCAAACAAACCTGTAAACACCCGTTGTCTTCGTTTGTATCAAGTAGCGGTATCCATGCGGTCGGCTGAAGGACTTTGTAAGATTCATTATTCAGATAACCAACATCTAAAAAATACATCGATTTATATAATGTATGAGACGATATTTTAATAATGTAATTCTCCAGAGTAGGAAAATATTGCGACCTATCTTACCTTGATGCCAAGGAACAGTTGTAGCCTCGTTTTGAGGAGTTTTGGTTCGAATGTTCCAAACCGGATGTCCCTTGATATCTGGACCGAGTATCTGTTCCATAACATTCAGAATCCTCTCGTTCGACCACAAATCACAGAAAGACTGAAAATATGATATTTGAAAAAATATATATTGTTCACCCTTATTAATATTTATTATTATTTGGATGGCAATATAATAAAGAGAAAAGACCAATGTATCCCAAATCTGTACTTTGTGTGTTTTATGTTGTTGGGATGTATTAATTCCCTACCACGTCCTGTCTGATTTTTTCATAAGATGTCATTTCCTGCTTTGTATCGATATCACGAGTTAAGCCATTTCAAACTGGTTTGCATTGTTTGTTCTTATGTTGTACTGTTGCACATCAGTCCTATGTAAGGGAAGGGATTGGCGCAGACAACCGTATTTAAAACCAAGTCCTTGCAAGTCTTGCAACTGAAAGTTTAGTTTTAGACAATCAATGATGCCATTATTTTGTATAAATTGGCTAAAACAAAATATATTGTGAAAGGTAACATGTAAAATAACTAAACATATAAACGTAATTGTAAAATACATCATATACCTTTGGCATTGTCTTCATTTTGTGTAAAAGAATATTTGAGCCAGGAAATTCTTTTTCTATCATCGTTAGTCTCTCAAATAAACCATAGTCTCTGTATAACTCTAAAATGAACCAAAGACAAAAAGTGTTATATCATGATAGGAAGTCCAAGAAATCTCAATGGAAGTCAGTTATCAAAGAACTCTCAAAACCACCGGATTTCACTTGTCGTGAGAATCAAATAAGCGTCCCAAGGGTGACTGTGAAATAGAAATATGACCCCTTAGGTTTTCTTCGACCGCCTGTAAAACCGTTGCCAAATTGGGGCGTCTGTTTGGCTATGCGGGATGTAAAAGTACGCTGCCACGTCCGGTCAAAATCGGAAATTAATCCCAACTCCTTGTGTGAAGAGTGTTCCAAATTAAAAACCTTCGCAACAACTCTTTAAAAGGTCCGTAGGTGGTCTATGGCATGGCAAAATTTCTGTCCCTATGTCATATACCCATTTTCTAGTGGCAGACCAAATTTCACCGACCTTCATTTTGGACTGCCTTTATTACAGACCTACTCTAATTATTGTTTTTTTACTCCCGAACCCGAGTGAAAAGAGGGACGAAAGATACCAGGGGGACAGTCAAACTCATAAATCGACAATAAACTGACAACGCCATGGCTAAAAATGAAAAATACAAACAGACAAACAATAGTACACACGACACAACGTAGAAAACTAAAGAATATCATTTGTGAAACGGTTATTCCATAACGGTCAACCAACTCGTGATGCCGTCCGTAAAATTTACGAAGGAATTATTTCAACTTCACCATTTGGAACTATTGGTTTAATAGCTTCCTTGTGAGCAGCAACTCTCTATCAAGAAAATCATGATAGGAAAAGCAAGCACGGAAATTATTCGCAACTGGGTGTTTAACAACCAACAATCAACACAAAGCGTGTAATTACTGTACAATAACTGCTTACATGTACCATTCCTGCTCATAATTAGTTCAAAAAGTTTCGATAGGCTTCATATTGAATGAGAGAGGTTAATACATAGTGAGAATACCGAGAGAATTATTGACAAACAAACTACTAAAAGAAAGAAAAACGGCGTAGGAACTATTTTGTTATACACATGTACTTAATTCTTTCCTGTATTTTTTTATTTTTTGACCGGGCATGATTAGGTAGTGTTACATCTTACACAGTCTATCGAAATAATATTTGCAAAGAATTACTCTTCAGCCGGTGATAGGAAAAAGCTTGCTAGCTTGCAGTGAGGTGGTAGTTTTCGTTTGCTCCGTGTTGAGGCCTCATTGTGACTTTGAGATGAAGAACAGTCATAAAAGCGCTTTTCCCTTGCTTTATATGTGTTTTTAGTTTGTTGTGTTGGGCATGTAATGATTTTGTGTCATGGGTGTATACCCCATATCTTTGTTTTTCTATTATAATGTTTAAAAATATACAAAAATGAGGACCATAAGCGAGAATGTATGTACAATGGTTTATACTTCTGATCTTTCCAGCGTTGTGTAGTTTTTGTGCAAGTTCTTCTACCATAAGTTTTAAATCTTCTCTGCATGCATCTAATTCTTCTCTCGTGAAGAAGTCATCAACAACCAGATATCCCTACAGAATCAAAATAAAAATTAAATGCATGAATAAGGGTGATTAATTTCACGGAAAATATATATTGAGCATATTTGCGAGTATTATAAATATTCAACAAAATTAATAGTTAACTGAGCTATATATCTACTTTTGTATTACATGGTAAACTTGTTAGCCGAAGTAGCACAGCCATCAACATCATTTCATTTTAAAAGACTTGTGTGGATAATTAAGCTGTCTCATTGGTTATAGGTGATCGTTGATCTCCTTGGAAGAAGACTATGTAAGTTTGATTAACTTGTGTCTCATCCCTTTTGCACATTTAAGCAAATAAAATATGTTTAAACTATTTCCTTGTGGATAGTTGTCTCATTAATTTCTTTGTGTTGCTTTACGCCGCCTTCTATTTATAGAAACATAAACGCTGTCTAAGGTCATATCACAGAGATTCTCATAGGCAATCATGGTAATACAATTCCTATTTTTATCTCATGCAAAGTAAAAACAAGTCTGCTTACTTCCTCAAAAAACTGCCGAATGAGTTCATCTGGAAGCTGACCTTTCTTTCTTTCCTTTGGCATCGGAGGCTTTGCCTGTATATTAAACAATTCTGGACACGCTTCATCCGTAGAACCAGAGTATATCACTTTAGTCTCAGACATTGCCCTATATTAGCCACGTTTGAATTAGTTATGTAAGAACAGGTAAATGCCTGTATATTTATAGTTTAATATGTGTATACGTGAGCAAGTTCAGTCCGATATGCGGTTTAAATAGAACAAAAGAATTCGACCTCTTGTGTTTAAAAGGTAGAAAAGTGAAACAAACTTTGTATACGGTTGTCAAGATGTCACAAAAGTTACTTTCCGTAAAGTCATTATAAATGTTTGCATTCACGTTGTTTAATTTTCATATTGTACAATTGTTAACAATGCAACTTGCAAACAATAGTTTTTAAAACGACCATAAGTCAAGCTGAATTTTTAAAACATGAATTGCTCATTTTAAAAACAGTTTGTTAACGCATTAAATAACGATTTATCGTTTTTTCATCCTCTAAATGATAAATCGAACAATAAAATAATCACAAAATTGGCATTGGTATTGAAATATTACGTCATTTAAGGGGTCTCCTTAAAAACTGCTACTTTTTTTTTGCCCGACATAGAAAAAATCTGGGGAAAATTACAAAAATTGAGAAATGAATTGTCAATCGTTTAAGACCATTTCCAAAGTGGCACAGCTAAAATTGACATTTGGACGCAATTTCAAAGTTGGATGTTATATGATGGGGTTTTGTTAATTAATTTACGCATCGAACACACCCGTCCTATATATGTAACATCACATGACTTTTAAGTGATTAAAACTATTTTTTTTAAATAATATTTGCATGTTTGACATGTTTTTTTCTTAAACAATTACCTTTACACCGACAGTCATAATTTCTGTATTATTTAAAAAAGTTTTGTTACACATTTTGTTACATCTTAGTTATACAGTAACCCGAATTGGTTGATCATTGTGAAGTTGCATATATTTATATCGTTGCATTCCTTTTGTTTGTGTTAACCGCTGATTGTCGTTCGGAATTATTTTTTATACATGTACATCATTTATTGATCTTGCAATTTCTTGTAATTTAGTTTGCGTCTTATTTCTTTGATGTCATATTTTGGCTATGTTTGTGTTCTATCATACAGTATAATAAGTCGGTAGTTGCCCGCGAATGGATTTTTTTTAAATTTCTTGTGACTATTTGCATCTTATTTGTTGATTGCAGTTGGTTTTTGTTTTGTGTCATGTGGAGATATGGTGTGGTTTTGTTTTTCTTTTGATGTGCTTGCATCTTTGATTGGGATTGCACTTAGTTATTTCATTTCTTTTATGCTATATTTTCGATACATTTTTGTTGCCCCACCTACGATAGTAGAGAGGCATTATGTTTTCTAGTCTGTGCGTCCGTTCGTTCGTTCGCTCGTCTGTGCGTCCGTTCGTCCCGCTTCAGGTTAAAGCTGTTTATGGTCAAGGTAGTTTTTGATGAAGTTGAAGTCCAATCAACTTGAAACTTAGTACACATGTTCCCTATGATATAATCTTTCTAATTTTAACGCCAAATTAAAGTATTGACCCCAATTTCACGGTCCACTGAACATGTAAAATGATAGTGCGAGTGGGGCATCCGTGTACTATGGACACATTCTTGTTATTCTATCTTATAGCATCTTACAATTGGCTCACTCTTTTTTTCTCATACATGCTCACTATTACAAGTCAAGTACTATAGTAGTACACCGGTGTCTTCATATTTCATGTACTACACATGCGTATATATATTACTCGAATGTGAAACATGCAACAATACTCTACCAAAGCAAGCCAGGAAACAATCCATCAACAAGGAAGTAAGTTAATCCTTTAACTTTAAAGGGGGTATGGTTTTCTTGTCTGAGCGCGACCATTTATTGTCCGCCTCCACCAATGAAATATTTTTTTCTTTCAAAAATTAACACTATAAGGTTTTAGAAGATCAGAATTCATAATATTTTTTCTGGTTTTAAATTTTGCCTGACAACAATATTTTTTCGAACGAATTTTGGATCAGACGATATTTTTTTTGAATGAATCTTACCCCTCACTCTTTTTCACAATTTGAAGTTAAATTTTCGTTCCCGTATGTACATAACCAGCACAAAGACTTTCATTTTTTTTTATGCATTTTGAGACTTCCATCGCACTGGTCAAACCAATATTCAGTGGCGGATCCAGAATTTTACATTAGGGGAGGGGGGGGGGGCTGACCGAGCTAAGGGGAGCTCGCTCCAGTCATGCTTCAGTGATTCCCTATGTTTAATCAAACATATTTTTCCGACGAAAGCTCCCCCCCCCCCCCCCCCACCCCAACCGAATCCGCCTATATTCTTGAAAACGTTGTTCTTATACATACTTACCTCCATGTTATTGTCTCAAGTCTTCAGTCTTTGCACCAAACACTTACAATCAACCAAGCCGTTGCTATGACGTTGCTTAAAAGAGCAGCGGCTTGGGTTAAAATTGTACTTACCAGACTGTTTTTGATAATCTGTTACAGTTTTGTACAAGAGTTAGTCCTTTGTTGTTTTAATAATAAAAACGGAACTATTATGATGTTATGGGAAATATCGAGTTTGCTTGATATAGACAAATCAAAAATTCAAGTCACATGGTAAGTTTGGGATGCTTAAACCTTTGACATATTTTGTAAGTTGAAAAATGAATATACTAATTTAAAGACCTTTTTTGGGTGTTAACATTTACGGTTGACTAGCATATTTTATGTAGAATGTACAACCTGTTTTATTCTAAAAAAAATGGTGATTCTAAAAGATAACGAAAATTAAGCATATGCTCTTTATTCTGTTCTTGAACAGGGCTCCAATTTAAAAAAAAAGAAGGGTTCAGATGATCGAGTTCTTTGAAGAAGGAGAAAGGGGAAACCAATGGCACTGCTATATCATCTCAAAAATTATATAAATTATTACCATCAGTATTACAAGGCTATGAAGGAAGCATTCACATCTCTTCTCTCGTGAGAAAGGGGAAACCAATGGCACTGCTATATCATCTCAGAAATTATATACATTATTACCATCAGTATTACAAGGCTATGAAGGATGCATTCACATCTCTTCTGTTATGGATACGTTTGACAAATTATGTATATAAAAAAAACAAGTTTCTTTCGTGTCATAACTTTATTCATATAGATTATTTCTTCTATATATCTTTATATATTGCTTTCTTTAGTTCAAATTGGAATCTCAAAAAGCATCTGGTACTTTAAAACCTCTCCTCTCTGTTCTATGCCTCTGGTCGACATGTGTACTTCAGAATAATTCCTGACTGACAGATGTATAGCAGAACTTTCACATAACTTCTTGATAAAACTGCTGTCTATCTTTTCGACACTGCAAACATAAAATCGAACTGGCAATTAAAGAGGGGGTTGCAACCACATGTTCCCCGTACAAACGGATCGGAACTAAGAGCTCTTTCCACTGGATTTATAATGCATCACAAAATATAAACATGTTATTAAATATACTAGAATATGAAATAAAGAAAATTTAAAATATAAATCGAAAATGTTGAATTATAATTTGTCTACGAAACCCAAAGTTCCTACTTAATTGGCCATGTTTTCAAATCATATCAAATGATTTCATTGGTCTTCACATGTTAGAATAATGTAGGTTATTGCATATTCTTCAGAGCTGTATCTTGAACTAATGAATTGAAAAAGAAGGGGATGGGTATACGTACTTAACATTTGTCTGTATTTTCAACATATCTAACAAACATGTGAGAAAAATTAGTTTTAGAATACGAAATATCTCTCTCAATCTGTAAACAGATATTGTAGGATTGTTAAGGTGTTTTGGTGTTTTTAAAAGCCCCCCCCCCCTTTTTTTTTTTGTAATATACACCACAAAAAAAACATTTAGTTAGGATAAAGAACTAATAAACGATAGTCCTATAATATAAGGCTTCAGAGTTTAATTTTTTATCGGTCATGATTTTTTTTAACTACCAATGTCGAACCGTTGAACCGTTCAACATTGATAGTAAACAAAAATTCGATAAAAAATGTTGAATGTAAATGATATGAACCTCCGGTCTTATATTAAAGGACAATATATACAAGTAAGACTTCTGAGATTCATATCATTTACATTCAACGGTTTTATCAGATTTTTTTTTATTACTATGAACCGTTCAACATCAACAGTAAAAAAAAAATCCGATATAAAAACGTTGAATATAAGTGATATGAACCTCCGAAGTCTTATATAATAGCACTACGGTAAATAGAATAATTGAAATTCAGTTAATTGAGTGTGGGAGGCTATTTTAATCTACTTTATGAGTGTGTATTATATAATGTTACAATGTAACAAACTTATCGAACACACCGTGAAAAATAACATTACCTCCCCTGGAAATTCTTAACAACAAGATACAACAAGCTGCTACCTTTTTTTGCCCTTTATCACATAATTATTAAAACACATTACATAGATAGGGAATATTGTTCTTGTGTACACGTTTGAATGTGTAGGTGGCACACTCAGAACGATCGTCTCTAGATATTTTTTTAAATTCGTCCCGGCCTTTCCGGGTTCACGTAGCAACAAGTTTCTTTCCTTTGTAACCGGAGAGCACGAATTTCATTACAAAATTGCTTGTCTCCACCGGGACTCGAACCCGGTACCTCTGTGTTACAAGGCAGAGCGCTAACCGACTGAGCTAAAGAAGTACTTCCTTAATAGCTCAACCGCTTACGGCTGACTAAGTATCTACTAAGTTTTTCTAAGGGAAGCAATCCCGTCACACTTCCCACACCTCAAGAGTCATTATACTCTATAATGATGATATTTTCATCTTTTTTATATTTATATTTTAACCTGGCTAGGTAATTCTTCTAACCGTGGGTTATTATTGTTGGGCGCCAATGTAACCGGAGAGCACGAATTTCATTACAAAATTGCTTGTCTCCACCGTGACTCGAACCCGGTACCTCTGTGTTACAAGGCAGCGCGCTAACCGACTGAGCTAAAGAAGTACTTCCTTAGCTCAACCGCTTACGGCTGACTAAGTATCTACTAAGTTTTTCTAAGGGAAGCAATCCCGTCACACCTTTCCAGCTATTCCTGATTATGAATAAATCCAAAACATGCATTTATCCCAAAGCAACAACTATTAAACAACTCACCTATACCAATGGTGATCGTCTAATTCCTAGCTGATTCCTTTAATCGTACCTTTCTTGACGACACCCATCGTTGTGGTCTCGATTACCCAGACGCATATTTAAATATAGCGTCTGGGGTGATTAACTGGACTGGTCAAATATTTATAGGGGGCGTAACAAATAATTTAATATAGAACATATATATAAATAGCACTTCCGTTATGCCCAATATAATTTTTTTTAAACAATAGTAAACAGTGTAGTAGTAAATGTACATGTATATACGACATTCTAGTAGCTTACTCTATGTTGATCTATGTTGGCCATCTTGCTGATGGGAAATTTTAATGCAAATGTGAAGTCAAATAAATAGAACTGCTTAAAAAACATTTCACACGTATTCATGTTCTCAGAGTTCTTGTCTGGAACTGAATGATTAATAAACATGTAATAAATCTAGAGTCAAAATTAAGCTTTAATTGGCCGTACTTTATATTCAGATTTCGGATTTTTTTTTTCGTTGATTAAAAGTACTTTATGTAAGTTTTACTCTTTTTTTTTTTTGGTCATGTTTTTATCTAATTTTTTATTGATCTGATTAACTGTACTTTTCTAGTTTTCGGCCGGTTGTGTCACCCCTGGTTTCCCCATTACCTGGGTACCGCAGACGGCGGAACCCAAACGCCTGCCTCGTTTTATTCTGAGGCCTAGTTACGGCCCTGTGTAAATATTATAGCACTCGTCATAGGCTCCCCCCCCCCCCCCCCATGAAACCCAATACTCTTTGAATGCATGTTTGAATCATTCACATAGAAAAGATGGAATGGGATTTATCCCATACTACATAGTAACTTGTAAAAAAAGATAATAACTCATGATCAAAAGTGTTTTCTACTTCTCCAACTCTTATAATTTCCATCATGTATAAGCATACAATAAAGGACAGCTTCACAAGAACAATAACTTCTGCTGTGAACCTTTTATATAAAAATAAGGAAATTGGTATGATTGCTCACGAGGAAACAACCAAGCAGAGTTCAAATAACATGGATATACGCAAATGTGATCACTGCATGGCCTTCAATATAAAGAAAACTCCCTACCATATAGTCAACTATAAAAGGGCCCGACATGAAAATGAGATACAATTCAACCGTAAACACTAACTGTTTAATTTTTCATATGATTTTTAATTTTTTAATACAAATCTAATTTCCCTAACATATCTGACAACAATGAGTTTTTTTATATTTGTTACATTTAATCAATATACGTCTGTGTATTTTTTTCGCTTTGTGGCGGCTGTCAAAATAATGTATACCCAACATTGTTTGTACTGTGATCTATTTATACTGATTGATGCTTCAGTAATTAAAAAAAAATCTTTCAGTTTCAATCTTGTTAATGTTTATGATACAATGAAAATCCTGAGTATTACATTTTTTTTAATTCTTCACAATTAACACATAAAATCTGTGTCCATAAGTCATCATTGGTTTGTCTACAAAAGAAAGTAAATATTAAAATCATATCAATTTTTAGTCACCAGCATAGCATATATATGAAAAACAAATTGTTTAAAAACACATCATAGAAGTATATTGTATAAATTATTGCCCTGGGGCAAGCTGAATTCAGCTTCAGGGTGCAAGATTATTTCGCTGCCTTGAAGACCCGACCCATTGGTGACATTGGGCTGTTTACTGCTCTTTGGTTGGTTTGCCCAGTGTCTCTTTGACACATTCCCTGTATATTCTTTATCCAAACCATGCATGGATTTTTCTCATTGTTGAAGGCCATACAGTTGCTTATAATTGCTCACATTCAATTCATTTGAACTTGGTGGATAGTTATCATTGGTTTGCATACCGCATCCCCTTATTTGTGTAATGTTGAGCTTTTGTCAATTTTATCTTCAATTTTTGTTTTAGTCTACATGATAAACTCTTAATCATGATGATGTCTACTTTCGTAATTTATGTCATTGGGTTCACTGGTTGCTGCCTCATTGACACCTCTGTTCATTGACGCTGAATATATAGTTTAACTGTCTTTTGTTTTGCAGAAAATCAAACGTATAATTCATTTTGACCGTTTAGTGTACTATGTACAAAATTTGTAAGGGTTCCACGGAACCCGGTGTCTCCCCTACTTTTGCTGTAAATCGCAGGCTCAACAAAAGTGAGGAAAACAATCAATAAAAATATTCCTCTTGATACTATCTTTTGATTGTAAGAAGCTTCTGTCCAAGTTTGGTAAAAATCCAGGATAGTTTTTGAATCTAATAAATGTTTTAAAAACTTTAACTGCAGACTGTATGTTATGTTAACTGGAAGAAAATCTAAGTCCATTTATAAGTAAAATACGAAAAAAAAAGGATTTTTTTTTTTTACAAAATTTACTTCTGGATACTATTTTATGATCATAAACAAGCTTCTGTCCAAGTTTGGTACAAACCAAGGATAGTTTAAGAAAGTTATTAAGATTTTAAAAACTTTAAGGTTCATGTGGACCCTATGGCTAAAATGGCCGTATTTTCACCTCAAAATTTACTATGAGTACAGGCAAACCTGTGCATCTGGAAACGTTTTAAGACATAGCATGCCCTAGATAAATAAAATTCAAATGCATTGTATGATTTAGAAAATTCATAACTTAACTGGATTTTGCCGTACACTTTTTTTCGTCCCTGCAGAAGATGATAAAATTAACAAACAGTTGAGTTTACCTTGATATGGTCCACTCAGGTACACAGTTTGAATAACCAACTATTGTCATGTATCTATTGTCCATCTAATGTCCATGTCAATCAATACTACTCACTTCAATTATTACCTTTGGGGAAGTTCTCAAACCTGTTTCCCAACTTAGTTTATTTTGGCACCTTCTGGAGAAATGAAAAAAAGTGCACAGCAAAATCCTGGTAAGTTTTTATTTTTCTAAAACATAAAACATATTTGAAATTATTTTATCTAGGGCATGCCATGCCTGAAATTTTTTACAGATGCGCAGGTTTGTCTGTACACGGAGTAAATTTTGAGGTGAAAATACGGTCATTTTAACCGTAAGGTCCACATGAACCTTAACCACAGAGTGAATGTAATGTTTCCCCGCAGAAAAACTAAGTCCATTTATAAGTAAAATACGGAAAAAATGGAATTTTATTTTTACAAAATTTACTTCTATCTTATGATCATAAACAAGCTTCTTTCCAAGCTTGGTAGCAATCCAGTATAGTTTAAGAAAGTTATTAAAATTTCAAAAACTTTAACCACAGAGTGAATATTTGTGGACGCCGCCGACGACGACGACGACGGAATTTAGGATCACTTAGTCTCGCTTTTTCGACTAAAGTCGAAGGCTCGACAAAAATGGCATCTTCTAGCCTCTCTCCCCCTTTTTTTTTTACACATATCAAGATGCAAATCCCCTTATTTAGATAGATACAACGAACTTATCTTGGATGAAGGTGATATTTCGGCGTCATAACAGTTTTCCATCAAGTATTTATAAAGTGAACGATACTACACATCAACCCAAAATGTATTTATAACGTATATGACTGTTCGAGTGGTCCCAGTCATCATAACAATTGACATTTATTGTATAATTATAAACTCGTTTTCGTTGCACGGACATGCATGAAAGAATATAACTACTCGGTGTATCAGGTTGCATTGCAATTTATGTTACAGTGTGTGTTGTTATAACATCTTACCAAGGTTGGATGTGACATTTGTGCTGGTTTTTCCTTCGCGTCCATGCCATGTAAGCCATGATGTATGGTGTTTTTCATGAATTGTATGTCGTCACAAAAATATATAAATAGCATTCAACAACTATCGGTACACTCGGGCTTTGCAATAATATTATCGTAATGTCATTTCTTCCGAAGTCAATAACCAACTTCTTGGTTATTCGTCGTGGACATTATCTCTATCAACAAGTTAAAAAAAGCCGATACTATTCCGAATCATTGTTATAAATTACCATTTTTATATCACTTCTCATCCAGACGCTCTACTTTGAAAAATAAATCGGCTGGATGATCGAGACTACCATCGTTGAAGCGTCTACCATTGGAGGTAGCGAAATTACATGATTTGACAGGAGAGCGAAATAAACAAGGGGAGCAATTTTATCGAACCGCATTCCGGACTGAATTAGCGTGAAGTAAATAGATATATTGATGTATGGAAAGCCATTTTTGCAATCTTAAAAGAAACATGTTTGCTATTTATGCAAATGATACGGTTGTTTCTTGTGACTGTGTATAACCTCACGGCAGTACTTGCTAATAATTGGTAGGCTTCGAGGGATTGGCTACTGAGCAATATGAAAATCCCAAATCCAGTAGACTAAATAATAAAAAAGCAAAAAGATTACAACTCTATATTCAAATTCATATATTTTATCGGGAAGATTAAGCATATTTAATAACATGCGTAAGTAATCCTAGTGTTCAACATATAAAATGCTATAAGTTTAGTCTTGTTTATGGCATAGTTGTAGTATCTGTCTTTACAGCATGTTTCTGTGAAATTTGCTAGGCATTAGCCCTGCAAAAAACTTAAATACCGTAAGCATGGTAAGCCTAAATCTATAAACAGGAGCCTTGAAACATAACTTTAAAATACTAATTGATTCAGTCTAGGATTGTGTTATACAATGGGCAAAACGTTAAAAAAAGAAGAAAAAAGACGTAGATACTATAAGGCTGTTAGATCGTAATTACAAATAAAAATCAGTTAAACGACTTCTTATTTTTATAAAAACTTCAAAGATGCATATTTGTCTAAATACTTGTCATACCTCCACGACAGATTTGTTGTTATCCACGACGGCAAAGCCACAAACTATTTCGTTTTTGTTTATAAATCACATTATATTAACTGCCTAATAGAAAATGTGTTTTAAGAATTCGCTTGTAAACCAAAATGATCATATTTACAATGATTTTGTTAATTTCAACATCTGATTTATAGTAATAAGTAGATAGTTTCACAGTTTGAAAACTGATAACAACATTTCAATAGTTGTTGTGTTTTTTTGTAGAATTTGACATACCCAGTGGGTTTACGTTATTTGTAACTGAGATAGATGTATAAGTGGAATTTTAGTATCGAGCAGAATGACGTACAAACATATTTTTCGTAATTAAAATTATGAAGGAAATGTGATTTGCAAGGTCTTCCTCTTCGGTAGCTGCCGAAGAAAAATATGGTGCTTTACTAGATGATGCATTCAAGATATATGTTTACATACAAAACGATAGTGTATAAAGGGTTTTATGTGCCGGATAAAAACACATAGGTCAGGATTGCAGGGTCTTTGAAAAAAATCAAGTGTTTATAAATAGATCCACTGAAGTGTTTTGTAGATTTTGGAATTTGTTGCGACTGTCATACAAACGAGAGGTTTAGCTAGCTATAACACAAGGTTTATTCCACTATAATCTACATAATAAAATGTATGTACCAAGTCAGAAATATGACAGCTGTTATTTATTTGTTTGGTGTGTTTAAGCTTTTGGTTTTGCCATTTGATTAGGGACTTTCCGTTTTGAATTTTCCTGTGAGTTCGGTATTTTTGCAACTTTACATTTTTCAATATGCGTTCTTTAGAATTCACATGGTATCAAGTATCAAAGCTACGAAAGTAAAATACATCTTCACTTCACAAAACTAAATACTGTAGTATATATTACAAAAAAGTATTCAGAATAAATCATCAGACGCGAACGGAAAAAAATACCAGGAAGTCAGTAAATAGGTTTAAAATATTTTGTTTCTGTGTCACCATGCTTGTTGATCCTTATTGTGTAGGAGTAACTTACTTATCCAAAATAACTGTGTAAAGGCCTGTCGTTGATACACGGATCGCAATATGTTCAGGATTATTATTCATTTCGTATGGTTTATTGTTATTCATTGTGATCAACTATCTTGCTTATCAAACTGTGATATCAAATACGTTATTAGAAAATGGCAAAGAATTAAAATAGCTGATTGTAAAAATAGAGGATTGAATTTTATACCTCAGCATTTACCAGAAGATATCAAAGTTCTAGATATGAGTTCAAATATGCTAACAATTATTGATAACAATTCTTTGATCAAGTATAAATATCTGGAGGAATTTCATTGTCGTAACAATCAGCTTCATGATTTATCTAATGAGTCATTTAAAGGACTACACAAACTTTCTATACTTGACATTTCACACAATATGCTCAATTTATCAAAAGTATATTCATCAGAATTATTTCATCCAATTCAAAATTTATCAAAATTGGATATCAGGAGTAATATGGCTCAACCTTTAAATTACCATAAAGAATTCAACTACCCTGATCATGCATTAGGTGCGCTGACAGAATTAACCTTTTTAGGGATTGATATGATGCCTGTGCCAATCTATGGAAGTGGATTCAGTTTAATGACAAAACTTCAAGAATTACACTTTCAATCTTGTTATTTAGTAAGTCTAACGAACAAGACATTCCAGAGGTTTTCATCAACTTTAAAAGTGCTTTCTCTAAGAAATTGTCGGTTAAAACTTGTGAAAACAGAAGATGACGCTTTGAGTCCGTTTCCATATCTAAGTGTACTAGATTTTTACCGAACGTTTTTGCACCTTACACGTGCCTTACTACTTTTACATCCATACCGTTATAGAAATATGACTACGATTAATTTTGGTCATGTGAGTGACTTAAGTATAGATAGTGACGAGCTGCCGTATGCTTTGACCATCACACCCGACCTTGTAAGAAATTTGAAGACAATTTGCATACAAAATCTAGATTTATCAGAAAACGGAATAGTAGATTACACACGCGGATCATTGTTTTCTTTTGATCAACCGGAATGTTTACAGAAAATGTCTTTCAAAGGAAACAGGTTTTTGCTTTTCAATTGGAAAAATCAAAAAGAGGTAAATTCTTTCTTTTTCAAAGCTCTACGATTAAAAACTTTGGATTATTCATATAATGTTGTAAACTTCATCATTCCAAACTCTACATTGCCTTCAAACCTCAAAGTAAAAAGTGCTGCCGGTAGTTACGTGATATTGCCACAATCACTGGAAAAATTAGATGTTAGTAACATAGTAGTAAACCCCTATGCCTCACCCTTATTTATTGTTCCGAAAATAAACAACCTTACATATCTGGATATATCATATTCCGATACAACTGCAGCAATTGCTTTTCTTAAACTTCGACTTAAAACATGTATATCTGCTGGCACAAGATACGAATATGCGTTACATCAATTAAACCGTTTTCAAAATAACAACCTGACAACTGTCATTTTCAAAGGAGCAAGTCTAAATGATGGAATTAGACATGAAGGGAATCGGTTGTTCAAAGATCTACGATCTGTCGAGTTATTGGACATTTCTGAGAATTATATTTGGTATTTTCCAGACGAACTACTAAATGCACTGTCGAATCTGTCAAGTTTGTATATATCAAAAAATTTACTTGCTTCAATTCCAGTACAACTAAATAGTCACACTAATATCAAGATACTTGATTTTAAACACAATCTCCTAACAAGTGTAAGTTCTACTATCACAAACTGGGCGGATAAGATGCAACAACTTCATGGAATGACATTGAAACTCGAGGGTAATGCTTTTGAATGCAATTGTGATAGTGTTGACTTCATAAGATGGATACACACAACAAAAGTTGATCTAGACAGCCGTTCATATAATTGCAAGTTATCCAATGGAACAGTTATTGATACACTCATTGCCTACAACAATTTGCACGAATTGTTTGTGGACTGTAAACACACTGTGTGGTTAACTTTAGCATCAGCACTCTTATCTACATCCTTCACAATTTCACTGTTGCTTCTTGTGTATAATAAGAGATGGAGGATTATATTCTCTATATATAGAATAATTCGACGTAAGGTTGAGCGTAAAGTTCGGAAGAGTTATCATTATGACGTGTATATGTCATACGAAGGGGAGGTTGTTATTTGGATCAAAGATGTGTTAGTACCAAAACTTGAGACCGAATGGGGACTGACACTGTGCATAAAGGATCGAGATTTTTTGATTGGGCCAAGTCTTGCCGATACTGAAGCAGAAAGTATCCAAAACAGCAGGTCCATTATATTTCTCATTACGCCTGAATTCAAATCGTCACGTAATTGTTTGTTTGAACTCGACAGAGCAAAATACGAGAATGTTACAAAAAATCTTGAGCGTATCATTGTCATTACAAAAGATATTACAATATCTGACATTCCTGTAGAGTTCTCGTACATTTGGAATTATGCATACCTTATAGAATGGCCTGAGAATCTAGGTAATGTTGATGATACTTGGAGAAAGTTGAGGATGTTACTCAACGAGCCCTTACTTTCTTACAAATAACACGCTTGAAAGAGATTAAAAAAGCAAAGTTTTGCAATATATTAACGAAGAAATATGTTTATGATTGATAAAAATTAATGTAGTCAAGTCCGAGCACTCATACCGAGTTTACAGTATCAATATAAAATGAGAAGACGTTATATGATTGGCAATAGGTAAACTGTCTTCCAAAGGCGACCTGAAGTAGATACAAGCAGTCGGCTATGGAAGACTCAAACTTGCGAAAATATGAAACAATTCAATTGTGAAATAACGGCTGCTTTGAATCAACCAATTTCCAAAACTTTGGACAGTCACATACAGAATGTGGTGGGGTTAACTGGGGGTGGTAACGGTGGGTGCTTGTAAACATCATATATACATGTAACTGTTATTTTAATATAATATATAACAACGAATAATATCACTACAATATAATAGTTATTACAGTGAAGTTGTTAGTTGAATTTTCTGTATTTATTCATCATCCACTCACGAACTTGTCTCAGAAGGAAAATATATCTCTGTACATTAACCTCAGTTTCAGGTAAAGAGATATGTGTTTTTGACCAGCCACAAGAACTTGTGGTCACCTGATGTTCAGTAATTCAGTACTTTGATTTTTAAAATACCGAGCACCCGAAATAAGCATTTGAAAATCACGATGCAAGTAAAATTAAATAAGCAGAACACGTTGAACGAGGCACCTGTCTTGCACGACTGAACGTCAACTAAAAGAAGTTAAAACACGTTGAACGTTAAACATTTGGGAAATAAAAATACCACCCTCTTTACTGGTTTGTTGACCCCAAAAACCTCCTAAACCTTGGCCATAAAAGGTAATAAAACAATATAACAACAAACTATAAAAATCATTCGAATAGAGACTGAGTTTAACTCATTTGATCAGAACAGATCGTAAGATAAACAGATCAAACATGACAGTGCTCATTGTTTTATTTTTGTTTCACATTCGTCGTCGTTTTTATAGTCGTGGTATTTTTATACACTTTGTTGGCACAAATACAGAATAACATCAATTAGTAAAACTGTTATGAACCCAAATATGGTATACATTTCGGTCTTGATTCGTCTAGTATCAATGTTCTTTTAGTATCTTTTGCCTTTCATTTGAACTTTTTTTAAAAACTGTGTAAAACTACATGTATAAAGATTGTGCACCTTCACTTATGAAGTTGTGTTTTCACATCATTTCGGTTTTAATGCCTTATTTTGCCCCATACATGTTTTAAAATGTTGAAATAACCATTCTGTTACCATTTAGAAATAGTCTTTGCAACTCTTTGATTTGTGTCTCGGATCTATCTTTTGTTTCCATTACGTACGTTTAGTCCTTATGAAGGTCTTTTTTGTCTTTTGTGTTAATGATAAATAAAATTTGCCCTAAAAAGGAATATTTAATAGGCACTAAAGATAAACAAATCAGTCGTGATCAGCAATTGCAACACACAGCCACATCGTTTAGGTAAAACAATGCAGCACTCCTTCTAGGTGGGATTCCTTTTGGGATTTTGATGCGACGGTCATACAAGTGAGAGGTTTAGCTAGCTTTACAAACAGGTTCAATCCCCGATTTTCTACAGTAGAAGATGCCTACACCAGTGAAGGAATATGACAGTTGTTATCCATTCGTTTGATATGTTTGAGCTTTTGATTTTGTCGTTTGGTTAGAGACTTTCCTTTTTGAATTTTCATTGGAGTTCAGTATTTTTGTGATTTTTACTTTTTTCTGTAAGCTACATGTAAACAGATTTTGAATTGACTGAATTTTCTATTTGTAAAGCAGATACAAATGTATATTGCCGTCTCATTCTTCTCTCGGTGGCTATAAATTTTGTATTGTTTTATAGTGTATATGCGATTTAGACTTGTAAAAACATTCGTACAATTTGGTACAATATTATAAGTGTTTTTCTTTCACATAAGATATATTTGTAGCAATTGAAACGAAACAGCAAGTAAGCCAACTACTTTCTATCGCTTGTCAAATGTTTAAATATTAGGTGACACTTACTGTTGGTAAATGGTCATGTAAGTTCGTATTGTATGATACTGCATTATTAGCGGTAACAACGCAGAATATTTTATCAGTAGTAAACACAATAAAGAGTAAAATGAAAAGTTGATCAAAATTCTATTACTTTGGTACTGTCTTTGTCGTCTGAACGCGGATGATACTCGCAGCTCAGTATGTGCTGCAATAAATGAATTCGACTGTATCCTATAAGTCTTGAGAAAATTAGTAAATAATGTCACTCGCCTATTAAATATAGTGAACAAATTAAACTTGTTTAAGTTGACAGAAATCTTTTTAATAAATTTCCAGTTGATAAAACGAAAAACTAAGGATTTTCTTATCCCAGGAAATAGATTACCTTAGCCGTATTTTGCACAACTTTTTTTCTCGGATATTTGGATTCTCGATGCTCTTCATCTTTGTACTTGTTTGGCTTTATAACTATTTTGACCTGAGCTTACTGATGACTTTTATAAAGACGAAACGCACCTTTGTCGTAATCAATTATATTCCTGGTACTTTTGATAACTATTGACATAAAGAAAAGCAACTAGCCAATATATGGCAACTTAAAAAAACACAATATGTTCGTTTTGCCTGCATGAGATTCATAAGTGGTATTACGCTTGTGATAAGAAAAAAAAAGGAAACACATTATCATTTTAGAGCACGACTGGTTTAAATGCCAATTGTCATTTGAAAATGTAGAAATGATGGGTTTGTTTAAACGCCATTCGAACTATTTTAGTAGTAGGTGATTGAAGTGACCAACAGGATTATTCAGCGCGATATGTATTTTCGGTTCTAAGGTTTACGAGTAATCCACCACACTGACAATAGTTAGTCGTCCACTTTGAATGTAAGATGACACGTTTTAAAAATTTAAAATGTATCATATAGACTTCCTGCTAGAAATCTCGAGCTAGAAATATGAAACTGCAAACGTTTTTTTATTTAAAAAAGTGGAAATCTAATACCGGTACTTGTATATTTCCGATGAGGAGATGTTTATCTGGAGCTCCTTATTTACAGGACTAATAAGTGTTATTTTACCTGAAGTTTTTCCATGTTATTGACTGCATGTTTGAAGGTATGTTAGCCTCGATCATTATACATTCAACATTGTGTTATAATCCTAATCACTATACACCAAATGAATATTTCATCAAAGAAAAACAAAAAGGCATTTAGACACTCTATATCCGGAGTACATAAGCCAAAATGATAAACAAGAATATAAAATATTACCAGAGCAGGACAACAGAATGGTTGGGGTGTTAATATACCTAGTTATGATAAATACATAAACACAATAGTTGTTATATTATTAAAAAAGAAGGGGGGAATAATAAAATTATGATATTTTAAAATATAGCGGAATTATGGAATTATAGGTGATTTTGTTTAAGATAACAATTGAACTCATCAAATTTGCATTCCACTAATTTTGTAACATGATGCTAACTGATAATACACTCTACAAATAATAAATCGTGCATTTATTTCTCCTTTATTCAACATATCGACTTTCTTGTATTAATATAACTTGCTTGTTGTTATATTACACAATCTATGAAAAATATACAGGCAGACGGTTGTCGTGTTTAATGGTACTCTGTTTGAAGAATAATAGACTTTTACTTACCGAGAAATCTTCGTTCCTTCATAAAAATGTACACATTCGTCTGAGATTTCCAACAACGCAACTCGTTGATATAAGACAATATCGCTCATTGATATAAGAAAAGTTTTTATCGTATCACACCTCCCATAGACTGTTTAGTATCGAACAGAATGACGTACAAATATATTTTTCGTAATTAAAATTATGAAGGAAATGTGATTTGCAAGGACTTCCTCTTCGGCGGTAGCTGCCGAAGAAAAATATGGTGCTTTACTAGATGATGCATTCAAGATATATGTTTACATACAAAACGATAGTGTATAAAGGGTTTTATGTGCCGGGATATAAAAACAATATGTCAGGATTGCAGGGTCCTTGAAAAATTCAAGTGTTTATAGATCCACTGAAGTGTTTTGCAGATTTTAGTATTTGTTGCGACTGTCATACAAATGGGAGGTTTAGCTAGCTATAACACAAGGTTTAGTCCACTATAATCTATATAATAAAATGTATGTACAAATTCAGAAATATGACAGCTCTTATATTTTGGTTTGGTGTGTTTAAGCTTTTGGTTTTGCCATTTGATAAGGGACTTTCCGTTTTGAATTTTCCTATGAGTTCATTTTTCAATATGCGTTCTTTAGAATTCACATGATATCAAGTATCAACACTACGAAAGTCAAATACATCTTCACTCCAGAAAATTAAATACCGTAGTATATATTACAAAAAAGTATTCAGAAATTGAACAATGCCGAACAAATCATTAGACGCGAACTGAAAAAAATATCAGGAAGTCAGTAAATACATGTAGGTTTAAAATATTTTGTTTGTGTGTCATCATGCTTGGTTAACCTTAGTGTGTAGGAGTAACTTACTTATCCACAAGGACTGTGTAAGACCTGTCGTTGATACACGGATCGCAATATGTTCAGGATTATTATTCATTTCGTATTGTTTATTGATATTTATTGTGGTCAACTATCTCGCTTATCAAACTGTGATATCAAATACGTTTTTAGAGAAAGACAAAGATTAAAAATAGCGGATTGTAAAGATAGAGGATTGACTTTCATACCTCAGCATTTACCAGAAGATATCAAAGTTCTAGATATGAGTTCAAATATGCTAACAATTATTGATAACAATTCTTTGATCAAGTATGAATATCTGGAGGAATTTCATTGTCGTAACAATCAGCTTCATGATTTATCTAATGAGTCATTTAAAGGACTACACAAACTTTCCATACTTGATATGTCACACAATATGCTCAATTTATCAAAAGTATATTCATCAGAATTATTTCATCCAATTCAAAATTTATCAAAATTGGATATCAGGAGTAATATGGCTCAACCTACAAATTACCATAAAGAATTCAACTACCCTGATCATGCATTTGGTGCGCTGACAAAATTAACCTTTTTAGGGATTGATATGATGCCTGTGCCAATATATGGAAGTGGATTCAGTTTAATGACAAAACTTCAAGAATTACACTTTCAATCTTGTTATTTAGTAAGTCTAACGAACAAGACATTCCAGAGGTTTTCATCATCTGTAGAAGTGCTTTCTCTAAGAAATTGTCCAATAAAACTTGTGAAAACAGAAGATGACGCTTTGATTCCGTTTCCACATCTACGTGTAGTAGATTTTTACCGAACGTTTATGCACCTTACACGCGCCTTACTACTTTTACATCCATACCGTTATAAAAATATGACCACAATTAATTTGGGTCATGTGAGTGACTTAAGTATAGACAGTGACGAGCTACCGTATGCTTTGACCATCACACCCGACCTTGTAAGAAATCTGAAAACAATTTGCATAGAAAATCTTGATTTATCAGAAAACGGAATAGTAGATTACACACGTGGATCATTATTTTCTTTTGATCAACCGGAATGTTTAAAAAAAGTGTCATTCAAAGGAAACAGATTTTTGCTTTTCAATTGGAAAAATCAAAAAGATGTCAATTCTTTCTTTATAAAAGCTCTACGATTAAAAACTTTGGATTATTCATATAATGTTGTAAACTTCGTCATTCCAACAAATGCATTGACTTCAACCCTCAAAGAAACAAATGCTGCTGGTAGCTACGTTACATTACCACAATCTCTGGAACAATTAGATATAAGTTACACAGTAGTAAACCCCTATGCCGCACCCTTATTTGTTGTTCCAGAAATAAACAACCTTACATATCTGGATATATCATATTTACATTCATCTTTAACAATTACTTTTCTTAAACTTCGACTTGAAACAATTATATCTGCTGGTACGAGATACGAATTTGGGTTTCGTCAATTAACCCGTTTTCATAATAATAACCTGAAAACTGTCATTTTGAAAGGAGCAAGTCTAAATGATGGAATAGATAATCTAGGGAATCGATTGTTCAAAGATCTACGATCTGTCGAGTTGTTGGACATTTCTGAGAATAATATTTGGTATTTTCCAGACGAACTACTAAATGAACTGTCCAATCTGTCAAGTTTGTATATATCCAAAAATTTACTTGTGTCAATTCCAGTACAACTAAATGGTCACACTAATATCAAGATACTTGATTTTAAAAACAATCTTCTTACAAGTGTAAGTTCTACTATCATAAACTGGGCAGATAAGATGCAACAACTTCATGGAATGACATTAAAACTCGAGGGTAATGCATTTGAATGCAATTGTGATAATATTGACTTCATAAGATGGATACACACAACAAAAGTTGATCTAGACAGCCGTTCACATAACTGTAAGTTGACCAATGGAACAGTTATTGATACACTTATTGCCTACAACAATTTGCACGACTTGTTTGTGGACTGTAAACACACTGTGTGGTTAACTTTAGCGTCAGCACTCTTATCTACATCCTTCACAATTTCACTGTTGCTTGTGGTGTACAGTAAAAGATGGAGGATTATATTCTCGGTATATGGAATAATTCGACGTAAGCTTGAGCATAAAGTTCGGAAGAGTTATCAATATGACGTGTATATGTCATACGAAGGGGAGGTTGTTATTTGGATCAAAGATGTGTTAGTACCAAAACTTGAGACCGAATGGGGACTGACGCTGTGCATAAAGGATCGAGATTTTTTGATTGGGCCAAGTCTTGCAGATGCAGAAGCAGAGAGTATTCAAAATAGCAGGTCTATTATATTTCTCATTACGCCTGAATTCAAATCATCACGTAATTGTTTGTTTGAACTCGACAGAGCAAAATACGAGAAAGTTACTAAAAATCTTGAGCGTATTATTGTCATTACAAAAGATATTACAATAGCTGACATTCCTGTAGAGTTCTCGTACATTTGGAATTATGCATACCTTGTAGAATGGCCTGAGAATCTAGGTAATGTTGATGATACTTGGAGAAAGTTGAGGATGTTGCTCAACGAGCCCTTACTTTCTTACAAATAACACGCTTGAAAGAGATTAAAAAAGCAAAGTTTTGCAATAGACTAACGAAGAAATTTGTTTATGATTAATCAAAATTAATGTAGTAAAGTCCGAGCACTCATACCGAGTTTACAGTATCAATATAAAATGAGGAGACGTTATATGATTTTGGCAATGAGTAAACTGTCTTCCAAAGGCGACCCGAAGTAGATATAAGCAATTATAAGCTACAGTTCAGCCATCAAAAATGAGAAATAAAGCATACCGTATAGTCGGCTATGAAAGACCCAAACTTAAAATATGAAACAATTCAATTGTGAAATAACGGCTGCTTTGTATCAACCAATTGCTAAAACTTTGGACAGTCACATACAGAATGTGGTTGGGTTAACTGAGGGTGGTAAAGGTTGGTGCTTGCACGGAAAAAAATATCATATATACATGTAACTGTTATTTAAATATAATATATAACAACAAATCGTATCTCTACAATATAATAGTTATTACAATGAAGTTGAATTTTCTGTCTTTATTCATCATCCACGCACGAACTTTTAGAAAAAAATATATCTCTGTACATTAACCTCAGTTTCAGGTAAAGAGATCTGTGAGGTTTTTTTCTAAGACAAGTGCTTTTGACCATCCACAAGAACTTGTGGTCATCCGATGTTCAGTACTTTGGTACTTTGATTTATAAAATATCGAGCACCCAAAATAAGCATTTGAAAATCACGATGCACGTAAAATTAAATAAGCAGAACACTTTTAACGAGGCACCTGTCTTGCACGATTGAACGTCAACTAAAAAAAAGTAAAAACACGTTGAACGTGAAACATTTGTGAAATAAAAAACGGCGATCACGTTGAACAAAAATTACCCTTTACCACCCTTTTAACTAGTTTGTTGACGCAAAAAAACTCCTATACCTTGGCCGTAAAAGGTAATAATACAATATAACAACAAACTATACAAATCATTCGAATAGAGACTTAGTTTAACTCATTTGATAGATAAATACAAAGCAAAAAAATCTTACGAAACATGACAGTGCTCATTTTGTTATTTTTGTTTCACATTCGTCGTCGTTTTTCTAGTCGTGGTGTTTTTGTACACTTTGTTGGCACAAATAAAAAAATTCATCAATTAGTAAAACTGTTATCAACCCAAATATGGTATACATTTCTGTTTTGCAATAAGTAAGAAATAGTTTTAGCAATATATGCAAAACGGTGCTTTCAACATTCACCTTGATCTGTTTATTCTCAATGTTCTTTTAGTATCTTTTGCCTTTCATTTTAACTTTAAAAAAAACTGTGTAAAACTATATAGATTGTGCACCTTCACTTATGAAGTTGTGTTTTGACATCATTTCGGTTCTAATGCTTTATTTTGCCCCATACATGTTTTAAAATGTTGAAATAACCATTCTGTTACCATTTAGAAATAGTCTTCGCAACTCAGTGATTTGTGTCTCGGATCCATCTTTTGTTTTCAATACGTACGTTTAGTCCTTATCAGGGTCATTATAAAAAAAACCATGCAAAACTATGTTATTGGGTCTTTTTAAGTCACAGACATGAAAACATATCAAAATAACACTTGCATATGTTAGATATGAATGTTTTGTGATACACAATATACAGTTTACATCCTTTCAGAGTTGAAATAGGACTATTATTCATATGATTTGTTTTTCGATTTATCACTTTTTATTGCATTTTGATACATACAAACATATTTTTAATGATTTAGGAGGTGTATGTTGGTTTTATAATAAAAAAAATTCACGAAAAGAAAATGTTACATTTTTTAAGTCAATGGTGTAACCAAATGACAAATTAGTAGGATAAGAGTTATCTTTCGCAAGATTTGGGCATTTACAACAGTTTCTACCTTAGCAATATTACCTGTAAGCATGTTTTGCACAAAAAAAACAAACAATTATGTTGAAAATTTAGTGAAAAAATCTTAAGAGTAAGTAAAACCTATATCATAATTGATAATAGTGTCCATGGTGTACCCTTATACAAATCTTTTTTTGAAAACATTTCCTGAACTTTGAATTATGAAATATATTGATTATAGAAACATGCACCAGGAACAACATATAGAATAGCGGAATGGAGCACTTATTTCGGAACTAAATCTTAAAATACGTCACCTTAAATCATTGGTGTTACTGTCAATGGTGAGACCATTTTGATAAAATAACACCAGTTTAACAACAGTTTAGTAACACCACTGAATATATCATCATGATAATTATTATCAAGACGATCAGCATTGTTTTGTGTTTCTTTCATGCTTTACAAGCGAAACATCATATTATTTACGAAAAACATTACTTATTTAACAATGTTTTAACAATATCATGTATTACATATACAAAGTTTTCACAAAGGTAACAACATCACAATGTACGTAACACATTAACAATATAATAGTGTGTTGACAAATGCAGGTATCGAATATCAGGAAGTGGAAAGCCAAATATTACATGGGTAAACTCTCAATCTCAGTGTTGTGAGTAATTCTACCTTTCAATGTTCGATGCAAATCTTCAATTAACACAAACATTTAACATCTTATGAAAATACATTTGAGATTTGAAAAATAGTTACATAATAATCAGAAACTGTAGTAAGAATTAAAATCACAAAAAAATACTGAACTCCGAGGAAAATTCAATCGGAAAGTCCCTAATCTCATTGCAAAATCAAATGACAAAACAAATGAATCGAATGGACAACAACTGTCATATTCCTACCTTGGTACAGGCATTTTTCAAATGTAAAAAATGGTGGATTGAACCTGGTTTTATAGCGCTAAACCTCTCACTTGTACGACAGTCTCATCAAATTCGGTTATATTTACAAAGATGCTAGTAAACAACTGCTATGACGTTGTTGGTTCTTCTCCATTTTGGAACTTTGAATGTTTCCTTAGTATGTTCAGCCTCTCGTTTCTATTCAATCTTTATCAATACAGTGGCGGATCCAGAAATTTTCATAAGTGGGGGCCCACTGACTGACCTAAGAGGGGGCCCGCTCGAGTCACGCTTCAGTGATTCCCTATATAAGCAACCAATTTTTTCCCCCTAAAATCCGCCTCTGCAATGTTTTTTTTCTGTTGAAAGTTTCTATCCATTTACAAATAAACAACAAGAAAGCAAATATAAGCCAGCAAATTGTTTTGTATAACTCTTATTGAGAAAAACGGTTTCGAAAACACGGCAAATTCCGCAGAGGTCGAACCCTGAACAGTTGGGGCAAGTATGGACAAAACATTCAAGCGTGATACAGCTCTGAATTTGGATTGTGATCAAATTTTTGACATTACATGGGTTTTTTTTTACACAAAACAAATGTCAAGATTTTACAAATCAATTAAAGATTTCTTCTTCAAACTTTTTAAATCTAAAATTAAATAGTTGACACAGCATAGGTTTCTGACACAGAATGAATGTGGTCTAATGAACTTAAAAGTTTTTTTTTTGCCTTTCAGCAATTCACTATGCTGTTGAATATTAATTCTCTCAAAAAAATGTTTGAAGAAATTTTCTTTTTATTTATGAAATCTGAAATGAGAAAAATTTAACCCCCCCCCCTTTTTTTTCACATCCCCGTTTCCCTTTCTCCAAAACTGATATCAATTCAAATTTCTAATGGAGTTTGCAACAATAACTACTCTTTTAAATACATCATAAAATATTAAAATGTAAAATAAAGTGCTTGTTATCACTGAATGGTAAAGATTGGTTGGTAGTAAAAGTGAATATACATTGTTTATTGTATAAAACAATAAAAAAAACTTCATCAGCAACATTTTATATTGGCAAATTTCCAATGAAGTTATTTACATAAAGTTATTGGCAAATAAAAATAGAAAATGACATCATAGTCATGTCTGGCAAATGTCCAACATACATTATCTAAAAACATTTTAGATAAGATAAGGAAAAAAAGCTTCATCAGCAACATTTTATATTGGCAAATTTCCAATGAAGTTATTTACATAAAGTTATTGGCAAATAAAAATAGAAAATGACATCATAGTCATGTCTGGCAAATTTCCAAACATATATTATCAACTACTATTCTATACAAAGAAAGATAACTCCAATTGAAAATTAATTGCTATTGCACAATATTGTGCAATTAGATATTTCTTGCTATTGTGCAATACTGTGCAATTGAAAATTTCTTGCTATTGCACAATACTTGATATGGAATCCTGATTTGGACCAACTTGAAAACTGGGCCCATAATCAAAAATCAAAGTACATATTTAGATAAAGCATATCAAATAAGCCCAAGAATTTAATTTTTGTTACAATCAAACTTAAGTTTAATTTTGGACCCTTTGGACCTTAATGTAGACCAATTTGAAAACTGGACCAAAAATTAAGAATCTACATACACAGTTAGATTTGGCATATCAAAGAACCCATTTATTCAATTTTTGATGAAATCAAACAAAGTTTAATTTTGGACCCCCATTTGGACCAACTTGAAAACTAGGCCAATAATTAAAAATCTAAGTACATTTTTAAATTCAGCATATCAAAGAACCCCAAGAATTCAATTTTTGTTAAAATCAAACTAAGTTTAATTTTGGACCCTTTGGACCTGTAGACCAATTTGAAAACGGGACCAAAAATTAAGAATCTACATACATAGTTAGATTCGGCATATCAAAGAACCCCAATTATTCAATTTTTGATGAAATCACACAAAGTTCAATTTTGGACCCTTTGGGCCCCTTATTCCTAAACTGTTAGGACCAAAACTCCCAAAATCAAACCCAACCTTCCTTTTATGGTCATAAACCTTGTGTTTAAATTTCATAGATTTCTATTTACTTATACTAAAGTTATGGTGCAAAAACCAAAAATAATGCTTATTTGGGCCCCTTTTTGGCCCCTAATTCATAAACTGTTGTGACCTCAACTCCAAAAATCAATACCAACCTTCCTTTTGTGGTCATAAACCTTGTGTTACAATTTCATTGATTTCTATTTACTTATACTAAAGTTATTGTGCGAAAACCAAGAATAATGCTTATTTGGGCCCTTTTTTGGCCCTTAATTCCTAAACTGTTGGAACCAAAACTCCCAAAATCAATCCCAACCTTCCTTTTGTGGTCATAAACCTTGTGTCAAAATTTCATAGATTTCTATTCACTTAAACTAAAGTTATAGTGCGAAAACCAAGAAAATGCATATTTGGGCCCTTTTTGGCCCCTAATTCCTAAAATGTTGGGACCAAAACTCCCAAAATCAATCCCAACCTTCCTTTTGTGGTCATAAACCTTGTGTTAAAATTTCATTGATTTCTATTCACTTTTACTAAAGTTAGAGTGCGAAAACTAAAAGTATTCGGACGACGACGACGACGACGCCAACGTGATAGCAATATATGACGAAAAAATTTTCAAATTTTGCGGTCGTATAAAAAGGCAGCAGTAGTATACCATTGTTCGAAAGTCATAAATCGAATCAGAGAAAACAAATCCGGGTTACAAACTAAAACTGAGGTAAACTCATCAACTATAAGAGGAAACAACGAAACAACAAAAACACTGAAGCGCAACGTTGCAATGAAAAATAAGACAAAAACGTTATGTAAAATGCATGAAAAGAAAACATATGATACATAAAATGCATTTCCCAAGGCTTCTATCATAATTCAGAAAGTAACTTTTAAAATGTTGACTTTTCCTAACAGCGTTCACTATTTTTGTTGGATTTTTTTTATTTACAATATAAAAAATATTGTTCAGTTTCTCTTCTGTTTAGGCATATATGATAGAATTATTTCATATAGGATTGATCACATTTGGCATCACTTTTTTGAAATTCTACTTAAAAAAAGTAAAATCACAAAAATGCTGAACCACTCAATATATTAAACTGTTATATTTATATCATCGGGAAAATATAACAATCTAGTTTTGGTCCAAAAGCTTCTTTGTTAGCAATAGTCTTCTATCAAGGACAGCGTTACAGAAGGACGATTCGATATCGATTCTAGGAAATAAAAAATAATATGTAAAGGATAAAACTAATTTGGTATACTATTTTATTATCAAAATACAAGAAATGTAGAAATAGAGGTATTGTTTACACAAACTTGTTACACACATGTAAACACAAAAGAAGATATGTGCACGTGCTTATGTGTACAGTAACATCTCACTGAGACTAGAAAAACACTGAAATAACTTTCAGGATACAATGATCAAAAGATACAAAAGTTACAAAATCAAATACTGTTCACCAAGAACCTCTACAATTGATGATTCCAAAACTGTGTTTCAAGAAAATTTAAAAATATATTTATGTATTATGCAATGTGTTCCCAATGTTGGAATGAAAGTATTAACCCATATTAATATATTACATTGTACAAAAAGATAATTGTTTCAAGTAACATATACATTTGTAAAACGGAATTTGAAAGTAAAAATATCTGAAATGTTGTTAGGCAAAACAAAAAAGGAAGTGTGTTTAGATTAAATTAAAAAGAAAAATAGAGTACGGAGGTATGTTTTTTTATTTTATTTTTATTTCAGCTTTTTCATTTAAATATGGCAATTTGTCACAATTTGCTACCAAAAATGTCAATAAAAACTTCTGGATTACCATTTCTAACATGATACATTAAAGGGTCGGTTGGGAAACCCTAAACACAAGGTTAATTTTGGCATCATACCATATGAAACTTAAACGTTGTTTGTTTAAACCCAGAAAAAAAAACACATTTTTATTGCTATTTTAAAACAAGATTTTAAAACTTGAAAAATCATTGTAATTCCCTCCTACCGAAAGTAGAATTTTTACAAAATTTAACATAATTGGAACAATTATCAAATCGTCTTGGAATGTAAATTCGTCTAGATGTTTAATCACAGTTTTTTTAACCTAAGGGTTAAAGTAAATTTTCTCATTTGAATGTATAAATTTATTTATATATGCAGCATCTTTTATCATTTAGCCCAAGATTTTATCCTTATTCTTTGCTGCTTCCATTTCCACGTGCTTTTTGACGTGGTTGTTATGGTTGACTAGTTCCCACTTTCTCATCCAAGGTCCTTGAACAGTTGTGTCAAACTCCTGATCTTCTGCTATCTGTAAAGTAACAAAAAAATCATTTTCAAAATATACTACATGTTGTTACGAAGAAGGCTTTAGTTTTTTTTAAATTGGGAAGTTTTCACTCATTTTTGAGTTGTGTGTTAATAAATCTGGTTACAGCTGTTAGTTTACAATGATCGTAGAAGCCAGGTAGTCCCGACTGCGGCAATAATGAGGGGGAGGACAGGGGGGTACCTTCTCCCTTCTCCCACCCCTCTTCTCCTTTCTCCTACCCCCATTCTCCTTTCTCCCATTAGAATAAAACATCTCCTTTTGAGATATTTTTTCTTGAAATATTAGAAATTTTTTTAAAAGAAGAGATATCTTATTTTTTTCCTTTCTCCAACTTTTTCTCCTTTCTCCAACTTTTTCTCCTTTCTCCCAGCCTTCCTCTCCTTTCTCCTACCCCCATTCTCCTTTCTCCTACCCCCTTTTCTCCCTGTCTCCCGTACCCCTGTCCTCCCCCTCAATAATCATGATATGTGTTCGATTTTCTGCAGAGTAAACAAAAGACTTCAAAATTTGCATTTGTTTCTTCTCCGTAAAGCACAAAGAATTAAGGAGAAATGGCAAAAACAGTCGACTCAGAGTCAAAAAAAATGAATCCGTGCATAATGTCTTCCTACAGGCTATTTCTTGTGAACTAGCAATTTACATATCCGGCTAAGTGTGTCAGTCTAGTACAAAGCATGGTAACTCATTAATATGTTTTGGTTCTGATATGAAGGACGCATGATGTGATTTATACAAGTGTCCATGTGACACGCCCTATTAAAATTCCAAGTATCATGTTCAGTGAACCGTGAAATCTGTATCAAAACCCAAATTTAGTTTATGTTTTAAATGTTTTCGTAATAATCATATTTTTGTTTTCTTAATTCCAGGCTGATCTGATGTGACAACAACTTCATGGTAATCTACATTCCCCTGATAGTACGAAACGAAACGATGAACAGACACACAAACCGGAAACACACTGCTCGTATGCGCTTCCTAAAAATCATACCCTTAATTTTAAACGACATTAACATCATACCATTCCCTTACCTCAACAAGATCTCTGACTGATGCAATTTGTGCTTTCGTTCTATCAATAGAATCAAACGTATCCCAGTCGATCTTCATGTTAGGATTTTCTTTTGTTCTCAGGAGGACATCAGGTTTTAACCCGAACATACCATTAGGTAAACCTGGTTTCTTGAATCTGAGGTCTATACTCCAACGCACTCCTTCTGATGCATTATCTAGACTGCAAAAATACATAGAATGATATTGTTATTTCGAAGAAAAGTGTTTGTTTATTTCCAATTTGGTAACTAAATTTTTACTTTTGCTGTTTGTGTTATCGAGTTGTTCCGCACATTTTTATTTTAAGTGCAAATAATTATATTATATACGTTATTCTGATTTGCTAACAGCAAGCTTGCGTCATTCTGAAGTCAACCTTCATTTCCAAAAGCAATGCTTCATACAAAATGTTCCTCGGTCAACGCTTTTACACCCTAATAAATTCACAAAAAGAAGAATGCAGTTCTTAAATAAATAGATTTTGCACTTTATTGCTTATCTGAACAAATGCACAATACAGTAAAAATATGCAAATGAAGTTCAAAGTAACGTTATATGACTAATTGATCAAAAGTTGGAATAATAGGGAATTGTTTTTCGGTTTAAATTTTTTTTAAATGTAAATGGAACAAATTTTATTACGATAAAGGTAAACAACAAACACTAAAAAAGATATTAAATATTACCTTCTATGAGGAATAAAGTTGTTAAATAACAGGAGTCCACCATAAGGTATTGGACAAAGTTGTTTGTCTTTACTGCTACAACCTTTAACAAATTGTAAAGTAGTCAGTTTAATTCTCAAACTGTTTGCAAAATCAACACCAAGTGTTTCTATTCTGAAGAGAGTAAAAAGTAAGTAAAAAGTTAAGAAATGTGATCGAACTTATAACTTAAATATGCTTCTTAACCCCTCTATTTCTTTATGTATCTATCCAAAGTCAGAAGCTCATGGTTCAGTTGTTGTCGTCTGTCCATGTCTATCATATTTGTTAATAAACTGTTTTGTTATAAATTAGGACGTTTTAAGTGTTTTACATTTTTCTTTTAGTTGATTATACGGTGTATGAGATTGCTTGTTGTTGAAGACCGCATGGTGGCATATACTAGTACTTGTTTATATCAAATTCATTGTGACTCTGAAAATTATTCGATATATTTTTATTTTTATGTTATAAATAATGTTGAACAAATTGAACTCAACCCTGCAAACCAGTGGCAGATCCAGAAATGTGCATAATGTAAAGGATTGACTGTTTAAGAGGGGATCCGCGTCATTCAAGCGTCATTGATTCCCTAAATGATCAACCATTGTTTTCCCACAAAGTGGAGCTCAGGCTCCCTGCTCACTATTAATCTGCCTCTGCCAACTATTGAACACTATTCTGGATAATTCATTTAGAAGTGATTTAGTTTGTAGTAACATTGACAATTACTCGCTTCTTCTTTTATTAATAATGCTATAATTTCTAGACTGTTCTTTATTGCTTACCTAAAGTTTTATTCATATCATCCTCGTCTAACTGTATATACCATGTATCTCCTGCACAACAAGTGTGGTTAGCAACCTTACCAGTAGAATGACCTCTAGGTATGACCTTCAAATATATGTGAAAAAATCTATAAATTTAATTTCCTTGCCTCTCTTGCAGGAGTATTTTTTAAGGTTGAGTATATTATTAGACCAATCATAAAATTGTGGACGCGAGTTGTATGTGTTTTAAATACATTTTCTAATAAAATAATTTTTTTAAAGCCATGAACAATTGTTCGTGTATACCAGATATTTCCTGTGCTTCTGAATAGAAGGTGAACAGTGTTGTTGATGAGTAAAAATTCCTATTTTTAAAATCCATAAGCTACGATATTCATACGCCAGGTGATAGGAATATTTGGTTTAGTTTCATAAAAAGAAAGAGTAACTCATACTTTTAAAAATGGAATAAGATAGCGGTGTGACTACCAAAACCCATAAGCCAAAACGAAAAACAATGAAAGACAAACAACAGTTCACAAACAGCTGCATACATGTACTTAAAAAAACTAAAGATCGAGGAACACGAACACCAAGGAACTATGGAAGTATTGACAGTTACTGTTCCATAAGTTGCACCAGTCTAAAACCTCATTGCAGTGGCGGATCCAGAAATTTTCATAAGTGGGGGGCCCACTGACTGACCTAAGAGGGGGCCCGCTCCAGTCACGCTTCAGTGATTCCTTATATAAGCAACCATTTTTTTTCCCAAAAGGGGGAGGGGGCCCCCTAAATCCGCCTCCTCATTGAATTATTTGATAGATCGTATTCGTTTATGCACAAGTATAATATTGAAGCATATGTCTTATTCCAATTACCTCCATACATCCATTTTTTCTGTTTGTATCAAGGAATGGTATCCAGACCGTTGCAAGAAGAACCTTATACACATCTGTACTCAAATATCCGGCGTCTGAAAATAATAAATATATGGTATAAAAAATACCAGTAACAGACAATACAATACAGAAGTCTGAAAGAGTAAGAGTACCATTTATATATATATATATATATATATATATATATATATATATATATTAAAAAAAAGATACGTGCATAAAATCTCTATATAATAAGAAAGTAATCTTCCCAAAGTCCAAATGGTTGTCTTGGCCTCCTGTTTATTTTTTCATCTTTCTATGTTGATTGTTTAAATCGTGGCGTTACTTTCTTGTTTTTTGCTTGTTTTTTTTCATTTGGTTTTATAATGAAGACCTATTAAACTTGTTAACCTAACGAGATACAGCCTTTAACCTATCCAACGACATTTTCAAATGCAGCTACTTCAACTCTGTAAGAAAATTAACTCAAAGGCAATGACAATTTCTCAATCTTATAAAATGAAACTAACACTCTTTGTGCGTCCGGAGTCAATAAAAGCAATGTGATGACATTATTTTAAAGATTGTCTGAATGAAAAAACAAAACAGGGGTAAAAAACAAAGAACAAAGTTCCCTTTTGCCGAATGCTGTTTCAAGAATCAAATGTTAATGAGCGCTGAGAAATTATTTTAATTACGTTTTTCAATTGCTTTATTGTTACAAAGCATTGGTCTACCATTGTCGCTAAATATGAATTTTATTCCACATGTCGGTTCTCTGTAATATAACGTTTTACCTTGATGCCATGGCACTGTTGTTGCTTCATTATGCGGTGTTTTATCACGGAAGTTCCAGTTTGGCATCCCTGCAATCTCTGGGCCCAATACTTGCTCTATTAAATTGAGTAGTTTTTCGTTTCCCCAGAGATTTCGAAAAGCCTGAAATGTGTGCAGCAAAAAGATAAATATTTAAGTATTCAGTCTTCTGCAATTTTAAAAATTATGTTGTTTGTTAGATTAAACATACAATTAAAGTTTGTTTAATTATTTAGGGCACGTGATATATCTGGAGGTGACATCGGGCAGATTAAACTTTTCATGTGTTCAGGGATGCATATATATATACAAATGTGGTGTGTTTTTGTAGCCTTCTTGGGGCCATGCTATTGATGCTTGTGATATAAAACGTTCCTTTGACGAACTTTTCTTCAGCAAACGCATAAAAACAACTGTAATATGCGCATTTTTATATCTAATATATAGTTTCTTTTCGAAACACAAAATAGTCTGAAAATACTGTTTTGTTCTTGAACAGATATGTATGTGTTTTTTTTAGCTTATTGCATGAATATTTTCTCTATTTTCTAATTTTGCGACGTGGTGTCTTTCAATTTTCATAATAAAACGTGTCAAATGCATAAAAAACAAAATACCTGTGGGAGATGACCAATTTTGTGTAAAAGAATCACAGCACCAGGCCATTCTTCATCAATTTTTATCAGACGTTTATCCAGGCCATATTCTCTGTATAAATCTGGAATTAAAAGAAAATATGACTGTTTAGACTGATGGAGTAAATAAACTCATCATAGATACCAAGATTTGAATTCTGAACACCAAAGGCGCGTTTTGTCTACAAAAGACTCGTCAGTGATGCTATAACCAAAATTTGAACAAGGCAAAAAATAACGTCATTGAAGAGCATTGAGGACACAAAGATCAAACAAAAATTTTCGAGAACGCGCGAATTGATAAACATTTCCACTTATTCTAAAGCTGTGACTTCCAAGTCCTACATCACTTCAAAAGGCACATCGTCATTTACGGACACATCTGTCTATCACTTTCCAAAGTAAGTAAATGTTTCTCTTTTCCTTTCTTAGTTTTTCCTTGGCAGATTTACTTTTATGACATAGTGTTAAAAAGAATAAAATTGTTTGTTCCTAATAGATATTATTGAATAATACCCTTATTTGATGTCCCTCTGTATATAAATTCATCGACACAATACATGATGTGTAATTGATTAACCAAACCCCTATGCTCTTCATTGTTGTCCATTATTTTGTGTTGCTCTGCTCTCATAATCAAGTCGATGGTTAACATGTTTTGTTGTTATTTCTAATTCTTTGTTAGCTATTTGTTTTCCGTATTTCAACAATAACGCCATATTGCCTAGCTATAAAACTATCTTTTTTCGCTATTCGTGAACATCTTGTGGGACTGAACACCTCTTTCTAGGCTTTTTATTGGTCTCGGCCGTTTACTCTCCTCGAGATTTCTATTTTGGTCTCCCTTCAATTTACTAGTAGTCACTATTACATATAATCAACCTATCATCTCATAATCTATACTATAAGTTTGTTTTCAAATTAAAATTACTTTTTATTTTTCCGGCTTTGAATAGTTTTTGTGCAAGTTCTTCAACTAGATCTTCAATTGCTCTTCTACAAGGTTCTAGGTCAGCCTCTATATCGAAAAACTTTTCTATGACCACGTAACCCTAAAAGAAAAAATCGCAATAGACAGAAGATAATGAAACAGAAATTCAAATGTTTAAACAAGTTCAACCTTCCCCATCATTCCTCCCTCTTCAAAACTAAACAAACTTACAAACAAAAATAAACAAACTGTTTTGTATAAGGCCAAGGAAGGGCGAGTTTTTTCGAGCTCTTCAACAGTTTCGTGACGATAACAAAAATGATTTTTTTCTGATATCGACCTTATATTTAATATATACTGTAGCTTTATATAAATATTCTCTTCGTTTCAATTTAAGCTAGATAATTTTAAATCTGAAAATTTGCGTTATAAAAGTTGTGTTCTTGCCTCAATGGGTTCAAAGTTCGAACCCCTGCATCTGAGACTTTGTGGCAACAGGCCCTAAACCACTCGACCAACTCGGTTATTCAAAAATACCACTTCCGTTAGTCGAGTAATGCTTTTTCTCGTTGGCTTTATCTATATAGTGGTAACACAGTATATGATGTATATAGTGGCAAAGTCGAAGGTGAACCTTGAAAATCAGATGTTATTTTACTGTAGTAAAGGCTGATAAAAGTTATAGTTATAACAAGAATGTGTCCATAGTACACGGATGCCCCACTCGCACTATCATTTTCTATGGTCAGTGAACCATGAAGTTAGGGGTCAAAACTCTTATTTGGCATAAAAAAAAATAAAAATCATATTAAAGGAAACATGTGTCTTAAGTTTCAGGATGATTGGACTTTAACTTCATCCATAACTACCTTGGCCAAAAACTTTAACGTGAAGTGGGACAGACGGACGGACGGACGAACGAACGAACTAACAGACGAACTGACGGACGAACGAACCATCGGACGACCGGACGCATAGACAAGAAAACATAATGCCTATAAATGGTGCATAAAAATGCTTGCACAAAAAATTAAACTTAATTCCCATTCGAGAATGAAACCTGGGGGTGAAAAAGTAATGTGACATGAAATCCACATTGCATTAATCTTTCCTTTGTTATACTTTCAATTATTTGGTAGATAAAGACAAGAGGATGTGAACAAGCTGCAGTTTAATATATTCCTTTTTATTGTAATACATGTATAGATTTATATATATATTTATGTCTTAACATGTGACAACTTTTACGACACACATTCACCATCAGATGGATAACTCGTGATTACACAGGGTTAACAACATAATATAATTATAATTTGTCTCAAATTCAGAACAACCAAGTTAGATCTATTAATTTGCGTTACCAAATATTTGTTCTTTCCTCAACAAGATTTGCCGAAATCCTTAGTTTAAAAAAATAGCTTATTAAAAAAACGCAATTATACGATAGAAATACAGAGATTTGGAAACAAAAAGAACTTATATGGGTGGGGGGGGGGGGGTCTTATATTAATCCGTCACCCTTGAATCCTTGCTCTGTGACATCGTGGCAATACATTTACATAGGGTTGTCACAAAGGAGATATCCGTTTGCGCCAAAAATGCGTCAATTTGCGCCACAACTTTTTTTCTCCAATGCTACGCCAATTGTTTTAAAATTATATGGTATCATTTGCGCCAAAAATAAAACATACGATTGCACCAATTAGAAGAAAAATGACGTTCCTCCTCCTTTATTCGGACTTGTAACCCGCAGTTTGATTCCTTTTCTGAAACATATCTTCTTCTTACTGCTGCTACATAGGTACTTCCCAATTTAATGTATGTAGTAGCTTATAACTTGACTTTATTGTCCAAAAACACAAACATTAAAGGATGAGATGTATAAAACAGTTCATTATGATTTCCTGTAGAATTATTCTGCTCCATTACTGGTACGTCTTGCCGTAGAGAGTTTCAGCCCATTCGCATCCATGGTGGAAACAACGCATTGCGTCATTAACATATGAGGCTAAAACATAATCAGCAAATCATTCTGTTTTCTTCTCTTTTGGCATATTATTATTAGCTTTATCAAATATTCAGCAAAGCAAATAAGTTTTATTCTCTTTCTGTACATTGACTGTCTAATACATTTTAAATCATGTCTTTCCAGATGCTCATTTTCATGGTGAAATATCTCCAAACATATGTTACGTTTAAAACCAAAAATAAGAATAAATATTTATCAATCATTAATATTTATGATAGATATGTGTAAAGATAAATTGTCGCAAATGAGCTCCGAATATTGGCGCAATTGATACATTTGGAATACAAAATTTGGTGCAAATGATACCCCTGAAAAACAGTTATTGGCGCAAAAGGGCTGCTTCCGTCACAAATATAATTAAGAAAGTAAAAAAGAAATTGCAAAACAGTTTTGAATATAATACTGCATATATAATATGTACAAACGGCAAAAACAACTAAGATTCAACTATCCTCAGCTGTAAAGAAGATTTAAAGGAACATGTTCTTTTTATTTAGAAGGTCGTTATTTTAAGAATTAAATTGGTATTTGCTGCCTTCGCGTTATGCGTGTCCCTTACTGAAAAAAATCAGCCTCCTGCAAACATTTGCTGCAAGTCTGCTGTGAACTTGCTGCAGACTTGCAGCGAACACATAGTCCGTGTTGGCAGCGTGTTTGCTGCAAATACGCTGTAGGTCTGTTGCAAACAATTTACCATGCAAATGAGTGTTTGCTGCAGACCTGATGCAAACATTTATATGTAAATAAGTGTTTGCTGCAGACCTGCTGCAGACCTGCTGCAAACATATTTATGAAAATTAATCTTTCTCCTGTGTGTTTGCATCAGACCTGCTGCAAACATTTATATGCAAATGAGTGTTTGCCGCAGACCTGCTGCAAACGTATTTATGGAAATTAATCTTTCTCCTGCGTGTTTGCTGCAGACCTGCGGCAAACATTTTTATTCAAATCAATCTCTTTCCTGCGTGTTTCCTGCAAACTAGCAGGAAATACATACATCGTATTAACGAATGTAATTGCAAACTATAAAGCTCCCTGAATACTAATATATATCATGACACAAACATCACCAACATTTTTAAATTTCAAATCTTTATCTTCCAGGAAGTTACCAATAGGCATGCTCAGTCGGTTTTTTTTTGTAGTTTCTTGCAATGCTCTTGCAAACATATAAAATTGTCAAAGTTTCCTGCAATCTAGCTGCGAACATCCCTTATTTTCTAGTTTTTCCTGCAGTCTTACTGCAAACATTTTTGTTTCTGCAAACTTGCCGCAAGCTTGCAGCAAATAGCTGCAATGTTTGCAGGAGGTTTGCAACAGACCTGCAGCAAGTTTGCAGCAGATCTGCTGCAAACATTTCAGTTCTGTAAGGGGTGGTATTAAGGATTAAGTTTAAAGAGCACTGACAGGTCGACTCGAGTCGAGCCGGAGTCAATAATGTCCGGGTAATCCTGTCATGTCTTTCTACGGACAGTTACCGTGTATAGGTCGTTAAAAATACCCGGCTTAGAAAGTCGTTTAATATTTACAAAAATTTCGAGTGAAAGAAGAAATTTTAAGATTTGAAACATACAAATTTCGGACTCGAAAAATAAGTTCACGGTTATGATTTCACAATTTTCAAATAGTTTCTCCGTATTAGTCGTATTACGCTTCCGTTTATATTGTATACAAATCTGCGTTTCTCCTAGTTTCACTTCATTCGCACTTTTAGTGTATAGTGTGTCAGAACAGGAAGAAGTTAAAATTTTACACGTTACAAATAAATATATGTTGTAACTTGAATCAACAAATACACATCAATCTTAATTTACTCGGTGATATTGCTATAGTATATTTATCATGAATTAGAACAAGAGAGACAACCAACCTCTTCAAAATACTGCTTTATCTGTTCAATTGGTAACTGACCGGGCTTTAGAACATCAGGTTGGGGTGGCATGGAACGAATATCGCACACTTCTGGATATGCCTCTCCAGTAAAACCTGGCCATGTTTTCTCTTTATCCGCCATTTCAATTGTTTGTGTTTCTTATCAAAGTGGACAAGGACAACGTTTAATCAATGTTAGATAATAATAAACCATATTTTCCTGTTCGAATATGAAAAAGTTACGGTGCGCCAATTTAACAAATAGTAATCTACTACTTATAAATTATAATATTCTGAAGCTATTGTGATGTTTATCAGTCAGATATCACATGACAAACCATGATCTTTAAAAGTGATGATTTTCCATGACTTTAACCAAAATATCTTGTGATAAGAAAAAAACATGACCATTATATGTTACTATATTTAGATACATTTAAGAGATACTCCTTTTTTCATTATCTGAATTATCTGAATCAGGTCATTATGGAATAAATAAATTTGGTGTATTTACTGTCTTCTGGTTGGTTAAAATAATTAGCTTTATTTTCAATGTTATCAATTTTTATGGAGACACGCCCACTCTAACGTTGTGTATTCATACGCAAACATCTGTGTACGTTGTTATTCGTATTAATATATATCTTTCAGCCTTATTATTGATAGAAATTTATTTATAATGAATGGCAATTATTTATTTTGAATTTATTGAACCATAAAATTAATTTTTGATTCTTCACATTTAACATAATCCGCTTCGCGGATTATTCAATGTGAAGAGTCAAAAATTAATTTTATGGTTCAATAAATTCAAAATAAATAACAGCCATTCATTAAATATCCATGACCGAAAAAAAAAAACAGGGTCATGGAACATCATCACATGGTTTTCTTTGACTATTTTTCAACAATTATTTGTCACATGTGTAGCCGCAGTTCTTCAACAGCTACAGGTCTGTGAACATTGTTTGAAAGCATCTATTAATGGACACTTGTTCGTAAAGATTAATAGAATGTTCCTGCATTTGTAAAGTTGGTGGTATTAAATACAGATTACTCATTTCAAATCGTATTCATTTCTTTTATTGTATGTAAGTAACTAGACGTTAGGTACTATAATCCCTACTACTTATTTAGGAAAACAGAAAACATGAACTAATTACATAGGCAAATAAAAAAATGTTTAAAATTTGAATATACGTCTTTGCTTTTTTGTTAACCGATTTGTATAATCTGTTGAAAGTCCTATAAGAAATACTAGTGTCAAGCTTTCCGGCAATTCCCATCCTGCAATCCTCCTTAAAAAATGCTTTCCGGCAATTCCCACCCTGCAATCCTCCTTAAAAAAAAGCTATCCTGTAATTGCGTTTGAAACAACTTGAGCGACAATTTCCTTTTGAATCATGACAATCATGGTTTTTTACTATTTTCTTTTTGTTAGAAAGACTTATAAAGAAAATCAAAGAATTGCTATCCAATTAAACCAATCAAACAAGTTTGCAGATTTTTAACTCGCATTTACTGTTTTGTTACTAATATTTACAATAAAACAAAAACATTACGACGATTCAAACAAACGGCCAAGGTGTTAATTAAATTGAAGTTCTCATGGATAGAGATTTAATGAGATCGAATAGTTCACTTGCAAGTGAGTAAGTCATCATCTTTTTTCTCAGCTTATTTTGACAAAATTGAACCTTACTGGCTGATAAAAGCGATATATTATTTCATTTTCAGTTTCATTAATTATTGAACAAAAAATATCATATTTTAATTTTTTTTTATATATCTCGTAGATAGTGCCCCTTCAAGTAATTATGTCATTTTTTTATATATACTATTGTTACTTAATATAAAAAAGAAGATGTGGTATGATTGCCAATGAGACAACTCTCAACATGAGACCAAATGACAAAGAAATTAACACCTATAGGTCACCGTTTATCTTCAACAATGATCAAATCCCATACCGCATAGTCATCCAAGAAAGAAATAGACACATAAAAGGAACATAAATAGAACAATTCAAACATAAAATTCTTGCAGGTTCTTGGATACAATCTCGCACATTAAATCACATCTTCCAGAAATGCACCTTATGTGATATCGATCCTCTTCACAATTTGAGATTTTCCTGCTATCCGAAATAAAAATTGTGGAACTTATTTTATCAAATCAAATCAAATCAAATCAAATATTGTATTGTCGTGGAAACTTTACAGTTTGTGACCAACATATATCAACACAATAAACATATATACATACATATCAAACATACACAATAAAAACAGCATCAAAATTTATAACAACAAACAAGCGGTTAAGAGTCCCCTGTCCTCAGTTCAAATGATTTTTCCAAGAAGGATCCTAACTTATTTGTTTGAAGAGGCGTTGATGGATTAAGTAAACAATGATTTTTTTCTTCTTCAGTTAAATTATTAAAGTTATTATTTTCAGTACATATGTGTTAAAAAAAGACATTCCTTAGAGTTTTATTATAATCACAATAGAGTAAAAAATGTTTCTCATTCTCTAGTATTTTACATTTATGACAAAGTCGTTCCTCTCTTGGGATTTTAAAATATCTCCCCTTTTCAATCAAGAGCCGTTGAAGAGGGAGTGATCACTTATTCTTAATTTAGTGATTAATCTCCTTATTTGAAAATTAGATAAGATTTAGATGTATATTTAGATAAGATTCTAGTTTGTAATCTTTTTAAAGTTTTTTATATAGATAAAATTTACTTTGTTTAATTTATCATCAATGTTTTCAAAGTTAGTTTCAATTAAATCTTCATATCTATTTTTCATTTTTAACTTTATATCGTTTTTTTTAAATTTTATTTACATCTCTTATGTCTTTACAAATAGAAAACATATAAAAGTCAATATTAGTCTCTTCAACAATATATTTTGCATATGTATACCATGAATAAGTTCCTGTCAAATCTAGAGACTGTGCTAGTCTGCTAGAGAAAAAGTTTCCTTTATCAATGGATTAACTCTTTACCATTCGGCAAAAATTGCACTATTTTTGCAGCTGAGGAACGATCAAATTTCAATCAATCATAACTTTCTTATTACTGTTAGTAGGCTTATCAACTAAGACTTTTCATAGAAAATAGTTTTTCAGTAATATTCATGACAGGTTTGTAAAAAAAATATATCATCTTTGATCACGTGATAATCAGTCCAATGTCACGTGACAACAACAAAAAAACTCAGAAAATTGTAAAATTTCAATACAAAATGTCCTTTTTTGAAGTTTATTTATGGAAACAGTATCAACAGAGCATTCAAATACAATGTTAGAAATAACATCTCTAAGAAAAAGAACCCTGCATGGTCTATTTATGTGAGAAACAGCAATTTTTATAGCCAAACATGCTATGTGGGTGATTTGGGTCAAAATTGCTATTTTCGAGCTTTCTGGGTAAAAAACGTAGCTAAACTGTGCAACTGAAGTGCATCCACACTCTTATCCCTACAATCATTTAAAAGACAGAAAAACAAAAGTCTTGCCGCTTCAGAATCCCATAGTTATCGATTTGTAATAGATTATCTTATAATAACATGTATGTCTCTATTATTCTAAAAATGACTATAAACAAAAGACAGACAATTAACTTTGTCACAAGGAAAAAAGCATTTTCAATTTGAAATTAGAATAGTCAAGTCAAGTCAAGTTATTTAGTATTGGTATTGGTTTTTTTTAAACCGCACATTCATCCTTGCGGGATGCGAACCCGGATCGCTTGATTACTAGCCTCAGATGCATCCCCTCAGCTACGGAACCAGACGGTTAACAGCGATTAAATTCATACTTATTTTCAATGTTATTTGTAATATTTATTACCTTTCACATTCAAATATTAGATTATAACAAGATATTCAGAAAGACGTAAAAACTGTATTTCTTTTACATCTTTAAAAGAACACACAATGTGGGATAGTCTGTAAACCAGGGGGATGAGAGGGGGGACGGGGGGTAATTATGATTTTAATTCAAAAACAAGTAACACAAGTAGTAAGAAATGCATTTTATTTATTCTATTTGGACTCTGGAAGCAAAATATGCACGTTTTTACTGGTATGGGCAGAAATTCTAAGAAATAGTTGCTGAAAATTACTGACATGTAAAATTGACAATGTTCACTGTTTGAATTCGTTTTTCGTAGAAATTAATAAAAAAAAAAATAACTCAATGAACCTTCATTTTACAAAGCTCAACACAAACCTGAAAGAAAAAGATCCATAACGGACCGATTTTTGCGGTTTATAGCAACCAAACACAGATCAACACAATGTTTTCATAATTCGAGATTAGCACAATTCGAAAGTTTTTTCTATTAAATTTTAGCTGATTTCTTTTCCAAACGATGGTAGCTTAATTGCTTTATTCAATCACAAAGATCAACCCCAAAACACACAACTGCAATTTTAACGTGTAGCGGAAACTCACAGGTTTCATTTAAGCCCTTGGTGAAATCTGTTGATTGTCAAATGGCAAAGAATTTAAGGTTTGAATCCAAATTTTACGCAAAAAAGTGCTTATGACCCGAATTCGGGTCATAGGAACGGTAAAGAGTTAATGTTATTACTATAAAGTCTAGCTAAATATAAAAGGGTTGGTGTTTTAATAAAACATTCTATAGGCAATCTCCCGAATTCAACTCTTGCTCCTAAATTGGATGCATTTTCTCTTATTCTTAGAGTAGATTTACAAAATTTAATATGTATATTTTCAATAGGGGTTTTGTCTGTCAAATCAAGCTGATTAAATTGTTTTTCTGAAGATAAGGCTCTGTTTTGGCTCTATGAAAAGAACTATATGTATCCAAATATGTGACTTCTGAATTATAGGTCATAATTGGTTTTACTAAAGAATCAAAAAGATTATTTGCTACTGAATTTCAGTATAGAACTTTTTTGCAAAAAATATTTTGTTTGCCTTTCTTGTGAGCTCTAAAATACTTTGTGATAAATTTCCATTACATTTTATTAACATTCCCAAAAATGAATATTCGGATACGCTCTCTGGTTTTATTCTCATAGTAGATATGTGATGTTTCATCATTTTGTTTTGACCGACTAAAAATCATAGATTTTGATTTGTTTGTATTCAAAGAGAGTTGCCAATATAATTTAACATTATTTAAACTGTTTTGAAGACACTTTTTTGATTCTGACAGGATTTAAAGGTCATCCGCAAAAGGGAGTCATCCCACCTTACTATTTATAAGCTTAAGGGGACTTGAATCATTTCCCTCAAAAATGTTTACAATATCATTTATAAAGATCTTCTTTTTTATATAAAATAAAGTTGGGCTCAGTGTGTCTCTTTGTTTTACCCCTCTAGCAATATCAAAATGTCTGATACATAATTTTAAAGATGATTTAGTATTTTAAAAGTATTGTTGTTTTATAACTCTGTAAAAAGACCTGCCAACTACCATTTTGCATAATTTATAAAGTAAAGCAGTTCTCCATACTGAATCAAAAGCCTTGTTCAGGTCTATGAAGCAGGCATAAATCTTTTTTTTTTTTCTCTTTATGTAAATATTTATTAATCAAGAACTTAAAAAAAAGATGTTATCAGTTGTTCTGTGATTTATCAGAATCTTTTGGCAATATTTGAAATCTACAGGTTTCTTTTATACGTAAATCTCTGAAACGTTGTTGCCCACACAGCTAGCTGTTTTCCCTTAAAGGATCATCGTTAAAAATTTATTAATGTATTTAAATAAAAGTTAACTTATTCTAAATGTTGAAAGGAATTGAAATTCCCGAATGGAAAGTTTGGCATGCACAAAATTTAATAACAGGAATGTACATATTATATACAGGAAGCAGTCATAGTATGTTGGCCAATATGTAGATTTGATATCAATAGCAATGTTATCTAAATAAAATCTATGACCAGTTGGTACTGCATTAAATTAGTGTCTCATAACAGTCCTGAACAATACATATAAATTGAATATTAGATAAAAAATACAGCTATTGTTAGTGTTTGGTACAGATTGGTTGTCACTGTGCACCACAGTTTAAACTATTTGCCTCTTGGGGAAAAACAGATACTCTCTGTGTCAGAAAACACTGTCAAACATCCAACTATCTTACCCCCTCCCCCTTTTCATACTATCCACACTGATATGTGTCCACACTTGTTGGCCTGTAGGTCAACGTCAAATAACGTCACAATACACGAACTTTATATTATATATAATATTCTTACGCCATACTTTTGTAGATCACTTTATTTTACATAGCATCTTAAATTTAAATACAATCGAAACTGGTAGATAATAAGAAAGAAGAAACAGTTCTTTATCTTATGTGTTAATAAATCATATTTAAGTTTCTGGCATGCAGTATTTTATTCCTGCGCGAAGAGTAAACGTCCTGTTACGTCATAGAAGGTAACCCTCATTCTGCCACCGGATCTACGAGAACGTGGAAGAACCTTAAAATCGAATCTGATTTGTTAACTTATTGTCGAAAATTCCCGCAGAGGATCTTAGAAAGCTTCACTGTTTTTCCAGGTAAGTAACACATTTCATTTACGTGTGCTCCTATAAATCATCAGGATTGATATTCAGTCTATGGTTGCAAATGTATAATGTTATTTGTTTGTGTTGCTGAACTTTCCCTGCAGTCCAAATATAATATTATTATTAATCATGTCAATCATGCTGTCTCAGTGCTGAGACTGAGAGTAGTTTTGGCTTTTGTCAGTTTTGATTTTAATTTATCCATCATTGAAGGCAGGAACGGAAGGGTCAAAGCAAAAGCCAAATTGATATGGACGTCATCATGATTGCTTGCTACCTACCAGATCAAAATTGATCACAAAAAGCATTTTAATCTTATTCTTGTTTCAGAATGTTTCCTTCTCCAGCCTCAGGGCGCAAATCTTGGAATTCATCACCTAAGAGTGTGGAAGACATGACCCTTGCTCAGGAAAATGGTGAGTAAATTGTCAGTCTAAAACCTTATCAAATGGTTTGTGTATAAATCAAATGATTATCAATCGAGTAGGTCAAACAGTAACTGTAAACTTTTTTCTATAACTAGTTACTACACAAAGTAACGGTTAGAATGACTCAAACCATAGTCACTTTTTATATGCATTTTAAATATACTGAAAAGTCAAAAGTAATTTTTTAAACAGTTATTGAATATGCTGAAATGTTAGGTATATTTAGGGGCCAGCTGAAGGACGCCTCCGGGTGCGGGAATTTCTCGCTACATTGAAGACCTGTTGGTGACCCTCTGCTGTTGTTTTTTATTTGGGCGGGTTGTTGTCTCTTTGACACATCCCCCATTTCCATTCTCAATTTTATTTTATATATATATATATATATATATCTTATTATACCAATAACATAAGTACTAGTATTATAAAAGGGTAATAAAAACACCCAATATATATATCTTATTATACCAATAACATAAGTACTAGTATTATAAAAGGGTAATAAAAACACCCACGTTCTTATAAGCTGTGTAGGTTTCTGTAAAAAATACTTATTGAACATATATTTTCATGTTTCATATGTTATGTAGTCAACCAATCACTAAAGTGTGAGCATCAATTTAAAGAATTAAACAAAACAAAAAAATCAAACTATAAAAGGAAAAGAGTTTGGATTATATTTGTGTGTTGCAATGAATTGAATAATGGCTTTTTGAATAAATAATGCATACTGATTTGCAGAAATTTCAGGTCAGGGGAGATAATGCTGTACTATTATGTATAACACTTTTAATGGTTTTTTATATAGGCTTTGAAATAGCATTTAAAAAAAACTATAATTGAAAAGTTAAAAAGATACCAGTAATATATACAGTATTCATTAAGTCAACATTTTTGTTTTATGATGTTATCAATTTCTACAATTCCAGCAAAGGGGAGATAATTCAGTGTTCAATGTAAGGTATTTTGTGATGTTTGATGTTGCATGTTTGTCTTTATCTAACATTTCAATTAACCTTATTCAGTTTGTTTTATCTTTATGCTACCTTTATCCTAATTTTATTGATGCACTGCACAGTTTTCAATGGGTAGTGGTTGTTTCTGTGTCATTTATAGTTGCTATTTTACTCTTTTTATATATATATATAAACGAGCTTTTTTATTAAGTTTAAAAACTTGCTATGAAAGAGAAGATGTTTCACTAATCTTGCCTAATCTGTTATTTCACATTTTTCGAACATACTGTTATTAACTATATTATATAAATATGTAACTAATTCAACTTAAGATTTAAAATAAAACATTTCATTTTTTTTTCAATTCTTTGTGTTTGAAATTTGCACTATTTACTTGTTATAATTTTTAATACCTATATATACATGTCATAAAAAATTAAAAGTGTTCTCCTTTACAACAGGACTGTATTTTTTTAAGATGATACTTTTTAAAGTTGTTTATTTCAAGATTCATAATTTCATCATCTTTTTAAAGTTTTGTTCAGAGTTCACGAAATGTGGTGGTCCTACAGATTTTACCACCAAAATTTGACAAAGGACTGACACAATTTTAGTATTTTGCAATAGAAATGATAGCGAGGACCAGCAGATTGTCTTCCAGGACCACCAGGGGAAAAAGAATTTGCAAACTCTGTTTGTTTGTGAATAAATTTAGTGTACACAGCACTTCTAGAAGCAAAATGAAAATCTGAAGAAAAAAAAATACTTTACCTTACAATTTCTTCCATTCTTACAGACACTGGACATGTAGAAAAATTTATCTCAAGATGCATAATTTCATCATCTTTTCAAAGTTTTTTTGTGAACAAATTTACAGTTCATTGCACTTGCAGAAAAATCTGAAAATAAATGCTTTACCTTGCAGTTTTCTTTCATTCTTAAATTTTTTAACTGAGATTATTATAAATATTTCAGGAACTGCATTTACTACTCCTGGAGCTCTTGAGATTGATACAACTTCACATGCCCATGAACTCAAGAAGAAGGATAAAGAGTAAGTGAGGTTTGCGAAAAACTCATAAATACTTCTTGTGTAATTGGTATAATTTTAAAATTAAAGGGAACAGACTTTACTTATCAATTAACATCAATTAGATGTCCCTAAGATTATGTCTCCTTAACATTCTGACTGTACATGTATAGGCTGACATTAACCACACTCCCAGCATCAAACTTATATTAGTCACTGGAAGCTTAAGGATGGCTCGCGGGTCTAAATCAATTTTCTATTTTATTAATATAGGATTTTGCTATATTTTTTTATCAGTCAACTTTATCTTAAAATTTGATAGAATTTTTTTTTTCTGTTGAACTAGTTGGAGAAATAATGGTAATCATGGTAATATCTAATTAAAAAAAAGAACTAAATTACAGAAATTGCTTAAATTTTACTATTATTTAGTTTATGTACAGCTTATTTGAAAACGATAATAATAAATACAGGTCACAGATGAGTTTAAAAAGATATTTCAATTTTAATGGCAAAAAATGGCATGTTTGCACCAAAGGGAAATAATTTAAAGCTTTTTCAATGATATAAACATTTAAAAAGTCATCTGGGGCCGAACCGTATCGATTTTTGTGGTGGATTTTTGTACCTTATCCTAAAGTAATAACAAATAGTGTACTAAATTCAAATTGTAATGAAAAACAATGTTTGATTTTTCACTGAAATTTTTGTACCTACAAGCCTCCTTAAGACTTTTGAGTATGCCTCAGAAAAATAATAAAATTTCACAAACACATGATTTTCAGGTGCGAAATGAAATGATTTTGTTTATTTATTGAATATAGTCTACTTTTATTTAATAGGTTACTGGATATTTTGAAGAAGCATAAACCTGAAGATGCTGATATTGATAAAATCAAAATCAATAAGGAACTGGATGATGCTATAAACGGTCTCCAGGCTAACATTGAGAATGATATTGACAGTTTGGAAGCACATAAGGAAATGAACTTATGTCTAATAAATAAAATCAAGAATGAGCACACAGTTCTCAGAGATGAGAAGCACTACATCGAGAAACAGCTTGAATTGGCTAATAGAAGTTGCAGTAGGCAGAACAAACGCAAGAGCAAAGAGGTTTACCTACTGAACATCGCATATGATAAATTGGATCAGAAGGAGAGAAGCTCAAGAAGGCGCATTGCTATTTTGCAAGCTGAGCTTTCCCTCATAATCTTAAAGCTAGATGTGTCAAATTCTAAGGAGGAAAAGTCTGTTGTTCCTCCTCTTGACTTTACTGATATCAACACTGGTAATAAGAGGAGAATGAAGGATCAGGAACCGAAGCTGTCCAATAGTACACCTATCCTACTGAATTATGAGTTTGTGAGACCAGGTCCTTCTGTAAGAGATAACAGAAAAATACATCCAAATAAAACTGGTACACTAAATGGTCAAAGGAACCAGCCTGATAAGAAGACTGTTAGACAGGTAAGATAAAAAGTAATGTTGACTGGTGCCATTAATAAAAGGGATAATAAGGTAATATAACATAGTAGGACTGTCAGACAGGTAAGATAAAATATTATATTGACTGGTGTCATTAATAAAAAGTGCCATTAAAATAATATCACCTGATAAGAGGACTGTCAGACAGGTAAGATTAAGTATAATGTTGACTGATGCCATTATTAATAAAAGGGACCATAAGGTAATATCACCTGATAAGGGAACTGTCAGACAGGTAAGATAAAATATAATGTTGACTGATGCCATTAATAAAAGGGACAATAAGGTAATATCACCTAATAAAGGGACTGTCAGACAGGTAAGATAAAATATAATGTTGACTGATGCCATTAATAAAAGGGACAATAAGGTAATATCATCTGATAAGAGGACTGTCAGACAGGTAAGATCAAATATAATGTTGACTGATGCCATTAATAAAAGGGACAATAAGGTAATATCACCTAATAAGGGGACTGTCAGACAGGTAAGATAAAATATAATTAAAAGGGACAATAAGGTAATATCACCTGATAAGAGGACTGTCAGACAGGTAAGATAAAATATAATGTTGATTGATGCGATTAATAAAAGGGACAATAAGGTAATATCACCTGATAAGGGGACTGTCAGACAGGTAAGATAAAATATAATTAAAAGGGACAATAAGGTAATATCACCTGATAAGAGGACTGTCAGACAGGTAAGATAAAATATAATGTTGACTGATGCCATTAATGAAATGGACAATAAGGTAATATCATCTGATAAGAAGACTGTCAGACAGGTAAGATAAAATATATTATTTAGTTGTTTATACATATTTATAACTTGTCAATATTTGATTGTTTCAATCTAATCTCTCACTTGCTCATTTTTTAATGCTTGGTTGCTGCGTGGGAGCCTAGCGACCAAGCATTAAAAAATGAGCGAGTGAAAGATTTAATTTAATTAGATTTTGATTGTTTGAGTCTATCCCAAGTGTCATTGAAAAAAATCTTCATATTCCCCTTTGAATGTCATATTAAGGAAATGAAAAATTGTCTTCTGAAAAAAAATACCAATGGGAGTAAGTAGCATCTAAGCAAACGTCTTATTATGCCTCGTTCACACGTACATTTAATTTAAATTGAATTAGAATCGAATGCGAATCGATATTCGCTAATAGCATACACACACTCTTCTTTTTTAATTGGAATTGATTCGAATTGGCTAATTGGAATTATCCAATTCGCTTTAGAAATATGCTTTTGTTAATACGAATTAAAAGTTAACGTCGTTTGGACAGTAAAGCGAATTTGACGTGCATTGTAATTCGAATTAGAATTGACGTTTGGACGTAAAACGTTTCGAATGCGAATTAGTTAATGCGAATCAAATTCGAATGAAGTGTGAGCTCAGCACATTAATCTATTTACCATTTTTTCTAGGTTATATACAAGAATAAGCCAGTGATTACAAGAAAAGATGAGGGCTCACAATCAGATGTTCTCAAGCTCCCTGATATAGTTAAAGGTTCCAAGATTGTACCAAAGCAATCCTGTGAATCCAGAAGAACTGCACCAAGGCGTGCAGCTAGGAAACCTACTAACCAGCAGAGACCAACATTTTGTTTTTAGGTCAAGTCTACTCCATTTTCTCACACTCAGATCACTAAATTGGAATGATTGAACAATTTTCAGTATAAATGCTGATAATAGTTTGACCTATATAGAATGATTTATGTATATATTTTGGTGAAGTTTATGTTTTGATATTTTCAGTATATATTTATATCTCAGGGAATCAAATATACAATATTTAAATTTATTTATATCCTGCTCTTTTATACATAGCAGTATTTTTATGCTATGTTGAACAGTTGTACTATCTTAGATTTTGATTTTTTCTTTAAATTAAAATATTTTAAAAAATATAATATCCTGAACACTATTAATATAAGTCAGATTGATTGATCTTTTCCTTTATGCCAAACTATTTATTTGACCTTCTATACACTGAACTCTAGTTATTATAAATCAGAAATTAAAAAAAAAATCAAATCTCATTTCAAAATCTCATTACCAGAGCTTTTTTTTTAAATGATTCTATTAAAATTTGTTTTTTTGTTCAAATTAGGACTTCCTTTGCCATCATAGATCAAGTGGTCAATGTATATGTTTAAAGGATCTATACATGAATCTGATACAAAACATTTCTGTTAATTTGAGAATTTTTCAATCTGTTTAGTTTACATATCAAGTGTCAATGCTTTGCTTACAATGGTATGACAACACTTGGTTCTTTTCTGTGTTTTGGTATTATATCATTTATAGCCAATGATTTCTGCCTCCAAATTTTTGAAGGTGTGCAGCATCATAATGACAAACAAAAGGATCACGAAAGGTCTTTAAAACAGAAATTAGAGCAGAGCATTTTCAGATCATTGTAAGCAAAGCATGTAAATCTGTATTTTAATCACATTTAGAACTATTCTATAAACATACTTCTTTTTTTTTTAGTCTACATTTTGTTAAGTTAAATTTAATTTTGATATTTTTTGAATGTTACTAGTATAGTTTGAAATGATTAAATCCCACTATAGATGCGTTTATACTAGAATTAGATCTGACACTGTGTATTAATTATGGGGCTGCCCTTCTGGCAAAAGTAGGTCACTGGGATCTAACTTTTATTCATGTTAAAGTCTGAATAGGTTCTATTTAAATCCAAAAATGATTTTATATCTTTCATATTGTTTTTAGTGGGGGAGAAAAAGGGCTTTCATAATTTTTCTCATTTTTTTAATATACTGGTGAAAAACTGATTTGCTCTAAAAACTGTTGATCTTAAATTAAATTTTACCAAAACAGCACAGAATTTTAATTGTGCATCAGTACTACATGATTTGGAGACAGGGTGCGACCTCTTGTTTGCATGATAAAGTCGTAAGTCACTGGCGTGTATGAAATAAGACCGTAAACTTACCTTTTTTTGCATGATGAGGTCGTAAGTCACTGGCGTGTATGAAATAAGACCGTAAACTTGACCTGCTACAAATCAGATAGTTACAATTTGGTTTGGGCTTCAAAATTTTCTTTTAAATGGTAGGGGTTAGATCTGGATTTGGTCCGGGAATTTTAAATTTTCTTTTTTAAGAGTGAGGGTGTGATCCGGTATTTTGGTCTGGGATTCAAAATATTTCTATTTGAGATCATTTCAGCAAGAGTAATGTAGTTTATGCATCATTTTGTATTTGTAAATTCAGATCTGTATTTTGTTTTGATAGAAATTTTTTTCTTATTTTTTTCAAGGGAATAAACTAATTGTTTATTATAAAGGTGTCTTGATTAATCTGCATTTTTAGTAATACAAATCATAATCTAAAATGGATTCTATTATTACTTTTTTTAATCTTAAACATATTTGTTTGGTTTGTATGTGATAATAACAATTCAATAAAAAAAATATTGGTACCTTACCTATTTTTTTAAGTACTTTTTCTGGATATTTTATACCTCATTTGCTGAATACTCTGTGCCAAAGCGCAATAACATTGTCAATATATGTAAATAATATTGTTGAATAAAATTATGCAAAAGAAATATAGTCTGTTTTTATCCAATATTAGGGAGCAATTTAATCCAACAGATATGAATCACAGGAATAAATGTCAATGAGACGGACACCTTAATACAAATATTATCAAAAGAGATATTAAGCAGAGAACGATCTACAGTTTTTAATGATATTAGGGTTTATTCGAGACGCATCAAAACAAACCTAACCACTAAAACTTAACATTGACCAATAATCCATGAAAACAAGGTCAGTTATATGATACCTACTAGACAGACATGTACAACTTAAAATCATAACATACACCAAATATAGTTGGCCTATTGCTTATAGTATCTGAGAAACAGACTCAGAGGCGGATTGAGGGGGAGGGGGCCTGGCCCCCCCCCTTTGGGAAAAAAATTGGTTGCTTATATAGGGAATTACTGAAGCGTGACTGGAGCGGGCCCCCACTTAGGTCAGTCAGTGGGCCCGCTACTGATACTAGACCAGGAAACCTAACATTTGGGTACAGATGCGCATTAGTTTTTCCATAGGCCGTAATGGTAACGTTTTCTTCTGTTGCTCAGTCCATATCGTTAACTTGGATATGTGTGATGGCTCGTTTCGAAGCTGAGACATTTTGACATATGTGGTTAAATTTTCGGGGTACGAAGTGAGATTACTTTTTCCGTAAATTAGTAAACCCCGAGTATCCTTTTGTGATGCGGCTCCTCATGGTAAATAATCCCATTTTTAACACAAAAAGTTCTTTGAAAATTTAATACTTTGAACACATTTAATAGCTCCATAGATTTTACACATTTATTCTGTGTTCCCCTACTTTCTAAATTAACTCAAATGGTTAAGCTCAGTCACTTGTTTATCATAGAAAAGTGTCAAATATCACTACACAGAGAATTTTTGTTTACACGTGACTTTTGAGTTCCTCATTTCAAGGCGCATTAGGAATCTTGTCCCATATTGAAATCCATACTTCTGATTTTTCCAAATATTTTTATGTGATCTTCATCGGTATAACATTCTGAATAAATCTGTGTATTTTTGTCCATTTCTGAAAAAAAATAAAGTTGTTTTAGCACTATAAGGCAATGACACTTTCGTCGCTATATTCATTTATTTTGAATACAATGAGTATGTATAAGTAATTTCTTCCAGAATACCTTCACTAGTCAAAACAAGGACAAAACTTCTGATTATAACCTCTTATTACAATACACAGACCCTGTTAAAGCATTCTACAAAATTTTGTTGTGCCTTAAAGTGCATTTTGACAGAGAAATTATGCAAAAATGAAGGTTGTATAAAAAAACCAACACCAAAATAATTATTCTTACTAGTGGAAATCTGGTATTTAATACTGTTAAAACCACTCTAAACTACTTGGAAATCATCCATATCATATAATTAGAGTACAATATAGTGCAAATTTTCAAAACTTGTCCTTTCACATAATTCTATTTGAGAAAAAAATGTTTTTTACATGTATTTCAGTGAAAACCTTTTATCAGTGAGAAATCCACAAGAGGTCTTAATGGAAACATTGTGACATCACATGTATAATGGCGTCATTAAATAACGACAGATCAAAGTAGTGCTAAATATAGTTTGCAGTGTTACATGAGAAACAGTTGCCGCAAGATTTAACTCGAAATATTGAGTCGTAACGATCTGTAACTAAGCCTTTTCATTTAATACCAAGACCATAGCAACAGTTTTCATATTAGCATATTTTTAACATACCGACTGTAATTTCAATTGCATAAATATAATAAAAAACAATTTAGAGCTTGCCTAATAAAACAAAATGCTTACCAGTTATTCAGGACTTTTTAAAACCTCTAGTTTGCCATCTCAGGTTGAAAATAATGATACGTCTGGAACTGAAATAAGACAAAAAAAATACTCAGGCTTTGTTATCATTTGATTTAAATACATAAGTATTATTGAGAGAGAAAAATCTTATTCTTGAAAGTTTAATCACAAAGAAAGACAAATGCTTCTCCCTTGTGGCTTAGCCACCTTCATTTAAACCTTTTGTATTAGAAGCAATGGGTAGTAGCTAACTAGCTTAATAATTGAATAGGTGCAGAAATATTGTTTTCAAAAAAGTTTGACCCTCCCCCTTTTTCAGTGCTGAGAAATGACAATATCTTTTGTTTTGCTCATGTGCATTAAAAATAATAATTCATGATTTTCTTAAAGCATGTAAATGTTTTTTTCTGTTTTTTTTATGCATATGATATCTACTGACCAGGGGTCAAATCATTGGTTAAAAGCACATGCGATGATGTATCTCACTTTACTCGTATGAAGTTTGTTATCTCCCTTGATTATCAGGTATTCCTGTAGACCAGAGTGATAATTACATAACAAAGACTATATTGTGTCATGTTTACTTACAATTTAATAATATTTAAAAGTTATTTCTTGCCTTTTCAATGTAGCAAACAAATTCCTTTCGGATCTCTCGGAAGTAAACAAAGTTATGATTGTGCCTAAAAAAAGTGTTCAGCCCCGTGCCAGTAATGTATTTTAAAAGCGAAAATTTCCTTGAGTTTTTGCTGATCTTTATCAATAATATTTATCTTAAACCATTTATGATAACTAGGTATAAATAAAAAAATACTAACCATCATTTTCGGTGGTGTACAGGTGAAATCATCCATAAATCAGTCCGACAACTTCTGGAATTGAGCTTCTAAATTGGGTACAGATGCGCATTAGTTTTTCCATAGGCCGTAATGGTAACGTTTTCTTCTGTTGCTCAGTCCATATCGTTAAATATGTTTTCGGGGTACGAAGTGAGATTACTTTTTCCGTAAATTAGTAAACCCCGAGTATCCTTTTGTGATGCGGCTCCTCATGGTAAATAATCCCATTTTTAACACAAAAAGTTCTTTGAAAATTTAATACTTTGAACACATTTAATAGCTCCATAGATTTTACACATTTATTCTGTGTTCCCCTACTTTCTAAATTAACTCAAATGGTTAAGCTCAGTCACTTGTTTATCATAGAAAAGTGTCAAATATCACTACACAGAGAATTTTTGTTTACACGTGACTTTTGAGTTCCTCATTTCAAGGCGCATTAGGAATCTTGTCCCATATTGAAATCCATACTTCTGATTTTTCCAAATATTTTTATGTGATCTTCATCGGTATAACATTCTGAATAAATCTGTGTATTTTTGTCCATTTCTGAAAAAAAATAAAGTTGTTTTAGCACTATAAGGCAATGACACTTTCGTCGCTATATTCATTTATTTTGAATACAATGAGTATGTATAAGTAATTTCTTCCAGAATACCTTCACTAGTCAAAACAAGGACAAAACTTCTGATTATAACCTCTTATTACAATACACAGACCCTGTTAAAGCATTCTACAAAATTTTGTTGTGCCTTAAAGTGCATTTTGACAGAGAAATTATGCAAAAATGAAGGTTGTATAAAAAAACCAACACCAAAATAATTATTCTTACTAGTGGAAATCTGGTATTTAATACTGTTAAAACCACTCTAAACTACTTGGAAATCATCCATATCATATAATTAGAGTACAATATAGTGCAAATTTTCAAAACTTGTCCTTTCACATAATTCTATTTGAGAAAAAAATGTTTTTTACATGTATTTCAGTGAAAACCTTTTATCAGTGAGAAATCCACAAGAGGTCTTAATGGAAACATTGTGACATCACATGTATAATGGCGTCATTAAATAACGACAGATCAAAGTAGTGCTAAATATAGTTTGCAGTGTTACATGAGAAACAGTTGCCGCAAGATTTAACTCGAAATATTGAGTCGTAACGATCTGTAACTAAGCCTTTTCATTTAATACCAAGACCATAGCAACAGTTTTCATATTAGCATATTTTTAACATACCGACTGTAATTTCAATTGCATAAATATAATAAAAAACAATTTAGAGCTTGCCTAATAAAACAAAATGCTTACCAGTTATTCAGGACTTTTTAAAACCTCTAGTTTGCCATCTCAGGTTGAAAATAATGATACGTCTGGAACTGAAATAAGACAAAAAAAATACTCAGGCTTTGTTATCATTTGATTTAAATACATAAGTATTATTGAGAGAGAAAAATCTTATTCTTGAAAGTTTAATCACAAAGAAAGACAAATGCTTCTCCCTTGTGGCTTAGCCACCTTCATTTAAACCTTTTGTATTAGAAGCAATGGGTAGTAGCTAACTAGCTTAATAATTGAATAGGTGCAGAAATATTGTTTTCAAAAAAGTTTGACCCTCCCCCTTTTTCAGTGCTGAGAAATGACAATATCTTTTGTTTTGCTCATGTGCATTAAAAATAATAATTCATGATTTTCTTAAAGCATGTAAATGTTTTTTTCTGTTTTTTTTATGCATATGATATCTACTGACCAGGGGTCAAATCATTGGTTAAAAGCACATGCGATGATGTATCTCACTTTACTCGTATGAAGTTTGTTATCTCCCTTGATTATCAGGTATTCCTGTAGACCAGAGTGATAATTACATAACAAAGACTATATTGTGTCATGTTTACTTACAATTTAATAATATTTAAAAGTTATTTCTTGCCTTTTCAATGTAGCAAACAAATTCCTTTCGGATCTCTCGGAAGTAAACAAAGTTATGATTGTGCCTAAAAAAAGTGTTCAGCCCCGTGCCAGTAATGTATTTTAAAAGCGAAAATTTCCTTGAGTTTTTGCTGATCTTTATCAATAATATTTATCTTAAACCATTTATGATAACTAGGTATAAATAAAAAAATACTAACCATCATTTTCGGTGGTGTACAGGTGAAATCATCCATAAATCAGTCCGACAACTTCTGGAATTGAGCTTCTAAATTGGGTACAGATGCGCATTAGTTTTTCCATAGGCCGTAATGGTAACGTTTTCTTCTGTTGCTCAGTCCATATCGTTAAATATGTTTTCGGGGTACGAAGTGAGATTACTTTTTCCGTAAATTAGTAAACCCCGAGTATCCTTTTGTGATGCGGCTCCTCATGGTAAATAATCCCATTTTTAACACAAAAAGTTCTTTGAAAATTTAATACTTTGAACACATTTAATAGCTCCATAGATTTTACACATTTATTCTGTGTTCCCCTACTTTCTAAATTAACTCAAATGGTTAAGCTCAGTCACTTGTTTATCATAGAAAAGTGTCAAATATCACTACACAGAGAATTTTTGTTTACACGTGACTTTTGAGTTCCTCATTTCAAGGCGCATTAGGGATCTTGTCCCATTTGCTTAACGAACAATCAAAAAGAAGTACGACGAACACTACCAGAAAAATATGGATACCAGACAATCCTCCCATGCTCTAAATATAGTATTGGAGGTTAAGGCTAAACTACGGTAAAATAGAGGTGTCAGATACATAAGGGATAAACAAACTCACAAGTCGAAAACGAACTAACAAATAGATGGCAAAAAGAGACAAACAACAGTATACAATAAACAACTTTAAAAAAAACTTAGATCGAACAACATGAACCCCACTAAAAACGGGGAGGACCTAAACATTTATCAATGAACCATAAAAATAAGAACATGTACGCCGTACAATTATTCAATACACCAATTAAAGTTGACCTGCTTATAGTACCTGAGAAATACTTATAATAGCGCTAGTATGAACACTACATTCAAACTCTTTGGATTGTGATAATATATTGAACTCGGTATAGGTTTCTGAAAAGAATGAAAGCAGTAAAAGAACTTAATCAAAATTGTTGTCCCTTTTATTAATGGCATCAATCAACATTATATTTTATCTTACCTGTCTGACAGTCCCTTTATTAGGTGATATTATTTTAATGGCACTTTTTATTAATGACACCAGTCAATATAATATTTTATCTTACCTGTCTGACAGTCCTATTATGTTATATTACGTATACTTATTGTCCCTTTTATTAATGGTACCAGTCAACATTACTTTTTATCTTACCTGTCTAACAGTCTTCTTATCAGGCTGGTTCCTTTGACCATTTAGTGTACCAGATTTATTTGGATGTATTTTTCTGTTATCTCTTACAGAAGGAGCTGGTCTCACAAACTCATAATTCTGCAGGATATGTGTACTGTTGGACAGCTTCGGTTCCTGATCCTTCATTCTCCTTTTATTACCAGTGTTGATATCAGTAAAGTCAAGAGGAGGAACAACAGACTTTTCCTCCTTAGAATTTGACACATCTAGCTTTAAGATTATGAGGGAAAGCTCAGCTTGCAAAATAGCAATGTGTCTTCTTGAGCTTCTCTCCTTCTGATCCAATTTATCATATGCGATGTTCAGTTGATAAACCTCTTTGCTCTTGCGTTTGTTCTGCCCACTGCAACTTCTACAAGCCAATTCCAGCTGTTTCTCGATGTAGTGCTTCTCATCTCTGAGAACTGTGTGCTCATTCTTGATTTTATTTATTAGACATAGGTTCATTTCCTTATGTGCTTTCAAACTGTCAATATCATTCTCAATGTTAGCCTGGAGACCGTTTATAGCATCATCCAGTTCCTTATTGATTTTGATTTTATCAATATCAGCATCTTCAGGTTTATGCTTCTTCAAAATATCCAGTAATCTATTAAATAAAAGGAGTTATAATCAGTTATAAAATGAAAATAAAACCGTATGTCTAATGAAAAACATCATAATTTTACGTAGGTAATTTCCTCAATTTACCTGTTTGTAAATAAGCTATTATTTTCAATTTCTCAATAAATAAACAAAATCATTTTATTTTGCACCTGAAAATCATGTGTTTGTGAAATTTTATTATTTTTCTGAGGCATACTCAAAAGTCTTGAGGCTCACGGGTACAAAAATTTCAGCGAAAAATCAAACATTTGTTTGTTCATTACAAATTGCATTTATTACACTATTTGTTATTACTTTACAATATGGTACAAAAATCCACCAAAAAAATCGATTCGGTTCGGCCCCAGATGACTTTTTAAATGTTAATATCATTGAAAAAGCTTTAAATTATCTCCCTTTGATGCAAAAATGCCATTTTTTGCCATTAAACTCATCTGTGACCTGTATTTATTATTATCGTTTTCAAATAAGCTGTACATAAACTAAATAATTGTAAAATTTAAGTGATTTCTGTAATTTAGTTCTTTTTTTAATTAGATATTACCATGATTACCATTATTTCTCCAATTAGTTCAACAGAAAAAAAAATTGTATCAAGTTTTAAGGTAAAGTTGATTGATAAAAAAATATATCGAAATCCTATATTAAAACTAGAGGCTCTAAAGAGCCTGTGTCGCTCACCTTGGTCTATGTGACTATTAAACAAAGGAAGCAGATGGATTCATGACAAAATTGTATTTTGGTGATGGTGATGTGTTTGTACATCTTACTTTACTGAACATCCTTGCTGCTTACAATTATCTCTATCTATAATGAACTTGGCCCAGTAGTTTCAGTGGAAAAAGTTAGTTAAAATTTACAAATTTTATAAAAATTGTTGAAAATTGACTATAAGTACAATAACTCCTTAGGGGGTCAATTGACCATTTCGGTCATGTTTGACTTATTTGTAAATCTTACTTTGCTGAACATTATTGCTGTTTACAGTTAATCTCTATCTATAATAATATTCCAAGACAATAACCAAAAACAGCAAAATTTCCTTAAAATTACCAATTCAGGGGCAGCAACCCAACAACGGGTTGTCCGATTCATCTGAAAATTTCAGGGCAGATAGATCTTGACACGATAAACAATTTAACCCCCATGTAGGATTTGCTCTAAACGCTTTGGTTTTTGAGTTATAAGCCAAAAACTGCATTTTACCCCTATGTTCTATTTTTAGCCATGGCGGCCATCTTGGTTGGATGGCCAGGTCATCGGACACATTTTTTAAACTAGATACCCCAATGATGATTGTGGCCAAGTCTGGATTAATTTGGCCCAGTAGTTTCAGAGGAGAAGATTTTTGTAAAAGATTACTAAGATTAACGAAAAATGGTTAAAAATTGACTAAAAAGGGCAATAACTCCTAAAGGGGTCAACTGACCATTTCGGTCATGTTGACTTATTTGTAAATCTTACTTTGCTGAACATTATTGCTGTTTACAGTTTATATCTATCTATAATAATATTCAAGATAACCAAAAACAGTAAAATTTCCTTAAAATTACCAATTCAGGGGCAGCAACCCAACAACAGGTTGTCCGATTCATCTGAAAATGTCAGGGCAGATAGATTTTGACCAGGTGAACAATTTTACCCCATGTCAGATTTGCTCTAAATGCTTTGGTTTTTGAGTTATAAGCCAAAAACTGCATTTTACCCCCATGTTCTATTTTTAGCAATGGCGGCCATCTTGGTTGGTTGACCGGGTCACCGGACACATTTTTTAAACTAGATACCCCAATGATGATTGTGGCCAAGTTTGGTTAAATTTGGCCAAGTAGTTTCAGAGGAGAAGATTTTTGTAAAAGTTAACGCAGGACGACGACGACGCCGGACGCCGGACGCCAAGTGATGAGAAAAGCTCACTTGGCCTTTCGGTCAGGTGAGCTAAAAAGAATTAATTTAGTCTCGCATGCCCCTTAAGCTTTCAGTGACTAATATAAGTTTGATGCTGGGAGTGTGGTTAATGTCAGCCTATACATGTTCCGACAGAATGTTAAGGAGACATAATCTTAGGGACACCTAATTGATGTTAATTGGTAAGTAAAGTTTTTTCCCTTTAATTTTAAAATTATACCAATTACACAAGAAATATTTATGAGTTTTTCGCAAACCTCACTTACTCTTTATCCTTCTTCTTGAGTTCATGGGCATGTAAAGTTGTATCAATCGCAAGGGCTCCAGGAGTAGTAAATGCAGTTCCTGAAATAATAATCTCTGTTAAAAAAAAAATTAAGAATGAAAGAAAACTGCAAGGTAAAGCATTTATTTTCAGAATTTTCTGCAAGTGCAGTGTCTGAAGGAATGAAAGAAATTGTAAGGTTAGGTAAAGTATTTTTTTTCAGATTTTCATTTTGCTTCTACAAGTGCTGTGTACACTAAATTTATTCACAAACAAAACTTTAAAAAGATGATGAAATTATGAATCTTGAAATAAACAACTTTAAAAAGTATCATCTTAAAAAATTACAGTCCTGTTATAAAGGTGAACACTTTTAATTTTTTATGACATGTATATATAGGTATTAAAAATTATAACAAGCAAATACGGTAGTGCAAATTTCAAACACAAAGAATTGAAAAAAAAAGAAATGTTTTATTTTAAATCTTTATAAGTTGAATTACTTACTTATTTATAGAATATAGTTAATAACAGTATGTTCGAAAAATGTGGAATAACAGATTAGGCAAGATTAGTGAAACATCTTCTCTTTCATAGCAATTAAACTTAATAAAAAAGCTTGTTTATATATATATAAAACTAGAGGCTCTAAAGAGCCTGTGTCGCTCACCTTGGTCTATGTGAATATTAAACAATGGACACAGATGGATTCATGACAAAATTGTGTTTTGGTGATGGTGATGTGTTTGTAGATCTTACTTTACTAAACATTCTTGCTGCTTACAATTATCTGTATCTATAACAGTACTTTCTGTGGAAAATGTTATTGAAAATCTTCAAATTTTAAGAAAATTGTTAAAAATTGACTATGAAGGGCAATAACTCCTTAGGGGGTCAATTGACTATTTTGGTCATATTGACTTATTTTTAGTTCTTACTTTGCTGTACATTATTGCTGTTTACAGTTTATCTCTATCTATAATAATATTCAAGATAATAACAAAAAAACAGCAAAATTTCCACAAAATTACCAATTCAGGGGCAGCAACCTAACAACCGATTATCCGATTCATCTGAAAATTCCAGGGTAAATAGATTGTGACCTGATCAACAATTTTACTTCTGTCAGATTTGCTCTTAATGCTTTAGTTTTTGAGTTATAAGCCAAAAACTGCATTTTACCCCCATGTTCTATTTTTAGCCATGGCGGTTATCTTGGTTTGTTGGCCGAGTTACCGGACACATTTTTTTAACTAGATACCCCAATGATGATTATGGCTAAGTTTGGTTAAATTTGGCCCAGTAGTTTCAGAGGAGAAGATTTTTCTAAAAGATTACTAAGATTTACGAAAAATGGTTAAAAATTGACTATAAAGGGCAATAACTCCTAAAGTGGTCAACTGACCATTTTGGTCATGTTGACTTATTTGTAGATCTTACTTTGATGAACATTATTGCTGTTTACAGTTTATCTCTATCTATAATAATATTCAAAATAATAACCAAAAACAGCAAAATTTCCTTAAAATTACCATTTCAGGGGCAGCAACCCAACAACGGAATGTCCGATTCATCTGAAAATTTCAGGGCAGATAGATCTTGACCTGATGAACAATTTTACCCCCATGTCAGATTTGCTCTAAATGCTTTGGTTTTTGAGTTATAAGCCAAAAACTGCATTTTACCCCTATGTTCTATTTTTAGCCATGGCGGCCATCTTGGTTGGTTGGCCGGGTCACCGGACACATTTTTTAAACTAGATACCCCAATGATGATTGTGGCCAAGTTTGGTTAAATTTGGCCCAGTAGTTTCAGAGGAGAAGATTTTTCTAAAAGATTACTAAGATTTACGAAAAATGGTTAAAAATTGACTATAAAGGGCAATAACTCCTAAAGTGGTCAACTGACCATTTTGGTCATGTTGACTTATTGTAGATCTTACTTTGCTGAACATTATTGCTGTTACAGTTTATCTCTATCTATAATAATATTCAAGATAATAACCAAAAACAGCAAAATTTCCTTAAAATTACCATTTCAGGGGCAGCAACCCAACAACGGAATGTCCGATTCATCTGGAAATTTCAGGGCAGATAGATCTTAACCTGATTAACAATTCTACCCCTGTCAGATTTACTCTAAATGGTTTGGTTTTTTAGTTATAAGCCAAAAACTGCATTTTACCCCTATGTTCTATTTTTAGCCGTGGTGGCCATCTTGGTTAGTTGGCCGGGTCACCGGACACATTTTTTAAACTAGATACCCCAATGATGATTGTGGCCAAGTTTGGTTTAATTTGGCCCAGTAGTTTCAGAGGAGAAGATTTTTCTAAAAGATAACTAAGATTTACGAAAAATGGTTAAAAATTGACTATAAAGGGCAATAACTCCTAAAGGGGTCAACTGACCATTTGGGTCAGGTTGACTTATTTGTAAATCTTACTTTGCTGAACATTATTGCTGTTTACAGTTTATCTCTATCTATAATAATATTCAAGATAATAACCAAAAACAGTAAAATTTCCTTAAAATTACCAATTCAGGGGCAGCAACCCAACAACGGGTTGTCCGATTCATCTGAAAATTTCAGGGCAGATAGATCTTGACCTGATGAACAATTTTACCCCATGTCAGATTTGCTCTAAATGCTTTGGTTTTTGAGTTATAAGCCAAAAACTGCATTTTACCCCTATGTTCTATTTTTAGCCATGGCGGCCATCTTGGTTGGTTGACCGGGTCACCAGACACATTTTTTAAACTAGATACCCCAATGATGATTGTGGCCAAGTTTGGTTAAATTTGGCCCAGTAGTTTCAGAGGAGAAGATTTTTGTAAAAGTTAACGACGCCAGACGACGACGGACGACAGACGACGGACGCCAAGTGCTGAGAAAAGCTCACTTGGCCCTTTGGGCCAGGTGAGCTAAAAAGAGAGTAAAATAGCAACTATAAATGACACAGAAACAACCACTACCCATTGAAAACTGTGCAGTGCATCAATAAAATTAAGATAAAGGTAGCATAAAGATAAAACAAACTGAATAAGGTTAATTGAAATGTTAGATAATAAAGACAAACATGCAACATCAAACAGAAAACATCACAAAATACCTTACATTGAACACTGAATTATCTCCCCTTTGCTGGAATTGTAGAAATTGGTAACATCATAGAACAAAAATGTTGACTTAATGAATATTGTATATATTACTGGTATCTTTTTAACTTTTCAATTATACTTTTATTTTTAAATGCTATTTCAAAACATATATCAAAAAACATATTAAAAGTCTTATACATAATAGTACAGCATTATCTCCCCTGACCTGAAATTTCTGCAAATCATTATGCATTATTTATTTAAAAAGCCATTATTCAATTCATTGCAACACACAAATATAATCCAAACTCCTTTCCTTTAATACTTTGATTTTTTTTGTTTTGTTTAATTCTTTAACTGTTGCTCAGACTTTAGTGATTGGTTGACTACATCACATATGAAACATGAAAATATATGTTCAAGAATTTTTTTACAGCAACCTACACAGCTTATAAGGACGTGGGTGTTTTTATTACCCTTATATAATACTAGTAGTTATGTTAATGGTATTAAGAGATATATGCATATTCAATAACTGTTTAAAAAATTACTTTTCAGCATATTTAAAATTCATATAAAAAGTGACTATGCTTTGAGTAATTCTAGCTGTTACTTTGATTTATACACAAACCATTCGATAAGGTTTTACATTGGCGGATCCAAAGGGGGGGGGGGGGGGGTTCTGGGGGGTTGAAACCCCACTTTTTTTGGCCGATCAATGCATTTGAATGGGAGCATATAGTTGGACCCCCCCCCCCCCCCCCCCCCTCATTTTTAAAATGGCTGGATCCACCCCTGTTTTAGACTGACAATTTACTCACCATTTTCCTGAGCAAGGGTCATGGCATCCACACTCTTAGATGATGAATTCCAAGATTTGCGCCCTGAGGCTGGAGAAGGAAACATTCTGAAACAAGAATAAGATTAAACTGCTTTTTGTTATAAATTTTGATCTGGTTAGTAGTCCAAGCAATCATGATGACGTCCATATCAATTTGGCTTTTGCTTTGACGCCTTCCGTTCCTGCCTTCAATGATGGATAAATTAAAATCAAAACTGACAACAGCCAAAACTACTCTCAGTCTCAGCATTGCCATGGAGACAGCATGATTGACATGATTAATAATAATATTATATTTGGACTGCAGGGAAAGTTCAGCAACACAAACAAATAACATTGACTTATAGGAGCACACGTAAATGAAATGTGTTACTTACCTGAAAAACAGTGAAGCTTTCTAAGATCCTCTGCGGGAATTTTCGACAATAAGTTAACTTCTTATAGTTCTTCCACGTTCTCGTAGATCCGGTGGCAGAATGAGGGTTACCTTCTATGACGTAACAGGACGTTTACTCTTCGCGCAGGAATAAAATAATGCATGCGAGAAACTAATATGATTTATTTTAACACATAAGATAAAGAACTGTTTCTTCTTTCTTATTATCTACCAGTTTTGATTTTATTTAAATTTAAGATGCTATGTGAAATAAAGGGATCAAAAGTATGGCGTAAGAATATTATATATAATATAAAGTTCGTGTATTGTGACGTTATTTGACGTTGACCTACAGGCCAACAAGTGTGGACACATATCAGTGTCGATAGTATGAAAAGGGGGGAGGGGGTAAGATAGTTGGGTGTTTGACAGTGTTTTCTGACATAGAGAGTATCTGTTTTTCCCAAGAGGTAAATAGTTTAAACTGTGGTGCACAGTGACAACCAACCTGTACCAAACACTAAAAATAGCTGTATTTTTTATCTAATATTTAGTCATACCCAACTATATCAGTCTTATTCAGGACCAATAACTCTGTCGATAAATATTGTCGTGTATACAATGTTGTTGAAATCAGAGCAATTGTATACTAGTATATCATCTATGTTGAAATGTATACAATAACATTTTTTTTTAGACAAGTTTCACTTTATATCAATTTATTGAATGCCTGGATTTTCGTTAAAAATTAAATTAAAAAAATAATAATAATAAAATCATATTCAATGAAATCTTGTTTAATTTTCTAAGAAAGAAAGCAAATCCATTTAAATTAAAATTTGAATCAAAATATTTCTTTAAATATTAATTTTTATTATCTTTTAGAGCAATTTTTTTTTAAAGAAATTGTTTTAAAATGTTCATATTTTCTTAATGTTTATTATGATACATTCTTCTTCTGATTTGACACGAGGAAGAGAAGATATATTTGTATGAAAACTTTTGTATATCACAAACTTCAAACTCTGGTAATACATGTATACACAGGATGTGTAATGTCACCTTGTTGCTTTTGGTTTGCACGTCTACTTGACAATATATTGTTATGTAACACTACATCCAAAGTCAGAGTTCACCTGGTCGTCAAGTGAGGGGATTTTGAAGGTGTAGAATATTTATCTATAATAATTGTTTGGATTTTTTTCTCTCTAGGGACGTAAATATTTTTTGTTCTAAAAGGAAAATATAAATATATTTCTAAAAAAAAAAAATTATACAGAAAACAGGAAAAACGCCTTTGAAAAAGCAGAGAAAATTTTATTGTGAGACAACTATTTTCTGGTAACAGTATATCTTGGATATCTGTCAAAATAAAATGTTCCGTGTCACACTTAAAATAATAGTTTTTTTATCAAAAATTTTGATATCAATCATATCGAAATATCATCAAAGAAAACAACAGAAACATTAGAGATTCTACAAGAAAAAATATTTTTTTTTGTCTTTTTCTTTTTTAGCCATACTTTCGATATATGAGTTGTCTTTCGACACTCTTCTGAAGAGTCTCGAGAAACTTGAGTACAAAATAAGAAACACTGAAATATGATATGTGTACGATTAAAAATATTTAGGTTAACAGTTTAATATTCTTTTGAATGTTGTTGGATTGTCAAAAAAAAAATCATGAAATAGTACTGTATATGACATATTAAAGATGAAAGTAAAAAAAAACTGTACTTCATACTAGGTAAACAAATATAAAGCTATACACTTTATATACTAAGCAAACAATTATTTGTAGATTGTCTTATTCTTGGACTGACGATTTTAGATCATCATTATGAAAAATAATACGAAGTTTTTATTGAAAAAGAAATTTAAAGATGAAAATAAAAAATAAATAAAGCTGAATTATACTATACTAGTGACTAAGTCGGTAAAAACATTATAAAGCTTTAATCTACACACTTTCTCTATATACTTTTAAAAGTAAACACATATATATATAAATTTTAGATTATCTTATTGTTAGATTGAAGATTTTTAATTCATGAACTATGATACGATTTTTTTTTTAAGAAAATGTTGGAGATGAAAGTCACAGTAAAAAAATAATATTGTACTATAGGTCTACTATACTTGTCGGTAAAAAATTAATAAAGCTACGTACTTTATGTACTAACTAAACACAAAGTTGTAGATTGTCCTATAACATTTTATGAGTGGGTCTAATGAGACATGTTTTATATAGATTTTTAAATCAATAAGAAATATTTTTAAAATGAAACTATAAAGAATCTTTGGTGATGAGTTAGTAAAATTTTCAATATTTTTACAATGAAAATTCGTATAAATAAAAATTTAATTATAAGAACTGAGTTATATCCTCGATCGAAAAGCTTCACGATGTTTTTAATAAATGTATAGTCTTTAATAGTTTTGTTCTTAGTGCGGGACTGAATACTTATTGTAGATGACTTCTGTGAAACCAGTAGATGAACTCTTTTAGCTATCTCATCATATATGATAAATCACGGTACCAGTTTTGAAATCTGTCTGTGTGTCCTGCCAACTCAGACGAGAAAAATATGGACAGTCCGTCAAATTTTAGACAACGTAAGATTTTTAGGCTCGTGAAAAATAGATAATTATGTTAAAAGTCTTTAAAATGTTTATTGTTAATCGTTCACTTAAAATATCTGTGGCACACACAACAAAGAAATGTTTTCTACAGTAAGAGCCTTCGTCCACAAAAAAGGGGGTTGTTTTTGAGTCGGAAAATATGTGATTTCTGACTCAACTCCACATCTACATCTACATAATACTTCTTAACTTCAATATGTTGAAGATTACAAGAAGGCACATACTAGGGAAACAAATTAACTAAACATATTTACATTAATTTCAAAAAGCATTTTTTTTTTTTTTTAATTTTTTTGTATATAGATAAAAACATGGTTTGGTTTAGCAGTACATATGTGGTTTTGCACCAGACTTAAAAGCTTCTAAGTCTGGGCTGCAGGCTACTTGGTATGGTAGGGAATTCCACAACCTTATTGTTCTAGGAAAAAATGAATATAAATGATAGTTTGTGGGAGAGAATGGCTGTATAAATTTATGTTCCTTAGATGGTATTAGGTATGTATTTACTGGGATGGAGACTAATTGGTGTTGGATTTTATATAGCATGGTGACGGATGCAAGATTTCTTCTTTGTTGTAATGTTGGCCATCTTAGATGTTCAAGCATGGCTGTTACACTGCTTTGATAGCTGTATTGGTTGAGTGTATACCTGGCAGCTCTTCTCTGTACCATTTCAATTTTATTTATTTGTTGTTTCTGCCACGGGTCCCAGACGACACTACAGTATTCTATTTTTGGTCTTACGTATGTTTTGTAAGCCAGTTCTTTTGTTTTTATGCTGTTTGTTTTTACATTTCTTTTAATAAATCTCAGTGATGCGTTTGCTTTGTTTGTGATGTCATTTATATGAGAGTTCCATGTCAGGTCTTTTGTGATGGAAACGCCAAGATATTTTGCTTTGTTTGTTGATTTTAGAATATGATTATGTAATGTGTAGTTATAGATGATAGGTTTATGTTTTCTTGTTATGTGGATGATTTCACATTTGTCTGGGTTAAAGGACATAAGCCATTCTTGCTCCCATTGTTCCAGTTTATGTAGGTCTGATTGAAGGGTGTGACAGTCATCTAATGATGAAATTGTTAGATACACAATAGTGTCATCTGCAAAGAGGCGAACATTACTTTTGAGGTTGTCTGGCATGTCATTGATGTAAATTAAGAACAGACATGGCCCGAGAACAGAGCCTTGGGGGACGCCTGACAATACAGGACAACTATTTGATGTGCGACTGTCAACCACCACTTTTTGGGATCTATGTGATAACCATGCCTCTATCCAATTTGTTGTTTTGTTATTAATTCCCATGCGTTTCAGTTTTAGGATAAGTCTTTGGTGGTCCACCTTATCAAACGCTTTTGAAAAATCCATGACAACTACGTCAGTTTGTTTACCGTTTGCCATGTAATCAAGTATTTGCTGTGTAAAAGTTAAAAGTTGTGTTTCACAGCTAACTTTAGATCTAAAACCATGCTGCAGTGGGTATAGTAAATCGTGAATGTCTAGATGTTTCATTATGGATGATACAATTATATGTTCTAGTGATTTACTAAGAATACAGGTTAGAGAGATGGGCCTATAGTTTTCAGGTTTAGATTTTGCTCCAACCAATAATTCATCATGGGTATCAATAGATCTAACAATTACAATTAAAAGAAATCTAATATGAGGCAGTCATTACCTGTGAATGGGGATGAAGTCTGTATGAATTATTTTTTTTGTAACTTGCATATAATTTGGTATAAAAAAGAAGCAGAAATAACGGTACCTCGAATGACTGAATAACACTGTGATTATCCGAATAACACTTGAAATGACCGAATAACACTTGAAATTTTAATATTAGCACAATTTGGTGACTTTTAAACATTGATTATTAATTATTAGTACATTATCGATGTATTTTGTAACTTAAAAATGATTTACAGAAAGCAGATAAGTTCATAAAAAACTTTAAAAATTTAGTATGTAGATCCAATACACCTTATCGCTATTTGTCCGCCATTGCTGGAAATCACACAGGTTCCCGTAAAATTTTGACGTCATAAAACAAAATGTCTGACGCCACAATGGAAAAGTGATTGTTGTTGACGTCAAAAGTTCAAGCGGACGGGTCAGCCGGGAATAGCGATAAGGTGTATATGGTGACCACGGAAATCTCAATGGCCGCCAAGTTCGATGTACACACTAAATTTAAAATGATCTTTATGAACTTATCTGCTTTCTGTAAATCATTTTTATACGACCGCAAAATTTGAAAAATTTTTCGTCGTATATTGCTATCACGTTGGCGTCGTCTGCGTCGTCGTCGTCGTCATCCGAATACTTTTAGTTTTCGCACTCTAACTTTAGTAAAAGTGAATGGAAATCTATGAAATTTTAACACAAGGTTTATGACCACAAAAGGAAGGTTGGTATTGATTTTGGGAGTTTTGGTCCCAACATTTTAGGAATTAGGGGCCAAAAAGGGCCCAAATAAGCATTTTCTTGGTTTTCGCACTATAACTTTAGTTTAAGTTAATAGAAATCTATGAAATTTTGACACAAGGTTTATGACCACAAAAGAACGGTTGGGATTGATTTTGGGAGTTTTGGTTTCAACAGTTTAGGAATTAGGGGCCAAAAAAGGGCCCAAATAAGCATTATTCTTGGTTTTCGCACAATAACTTTAGTTTAAGTAAATAGAAATCAATGAAATTTAAACACAATGTTAATGACTACTAAAGGAAGGTTGGTATTGATTTTGGGAGTTTAGGTCCCAACAGTTTAGGAATTAGGGGCCAAAAAGGGACCCAAATAAGCATTTTTCTTGGTTTTCGCACCACAACGTTAGTATAAGTAAATAGAAATCTATGAAATTTAAACACAAGGTTTATGACCATAAAAGGAAGGTTGGTATTGATTTTGGGAGTTTTGGTCCCAACAGAATAAGGGGCCCAAAGGGTCCAAAATTAAACTTTGTTTGATTTCATCAAAATTGAATAATTGGGGTTCTTTGATATGCCGAATCTAACTGTCATGACTGTGTATGTAGATTCTCAACTTTTGGTCCCGTTTTCAAATTGGTCTACATTAAGGTCCAAAGGGTCCAAAATTAAACTTAGTTTGATTTTGACAAAAAATGAATCAGTTAGGTTCTTTGATATGCTGAATCTAAAAATGTACTTAGATTCTTGATTATTGGCCCAGTTTTCAAGTTGGTTCAAATCGGGGTCCATAATTAAACTTTGTTTGATTTCATCAAAAATTGAATAAATGGGGTTCTTTGATATACCAAATCTAACTGTGTATGTAGATTCTTCATTTTTGGTCCTGTTTTCAAATTGGTCTACACTAAAGTCCAAAGGGTCCAAAATTAAACTTAGTCTGATTTTAACAAAAATTGAAATCTTGGGGTTCTTTGATATGCTGAATCCAAAAATGTACTTAGATTTTTTATTATGGGCCCAGTTTTCAAGTTGGTCCAAATCAGGATCTAAAATTATTATATTAAGTATTGTGCAATAGCAAGTCTTCTCAATTGTACAGTATTGCGCAATGGCAAGAAATATCTAATTGCACAATATTGTGAAATAGCAATTTTTTTTTTAATTAGAGTTATCTTTCTTTGTCCAGAATAGTAAGCAAGAAATATCTAATTGCAAAATATTGTGCAATAGCAAGATTTTTTTTAATTGGAGTTATCTTTCTTTGTCCAGAATCAACTTAAATCTTTGTTATATACAATATACAATGTATATTCACTTTTTACTACCAACTGATAAATTAAAATAATCTTTACCATTCAGTGATAACAAGCAGTTTTTTTACATCTTAATATTTTATGATGTATTTAAATGAGTAGTTATTGTTGCAAACTCCATTAGAAATTTTAATTGAGATTAGTTTTGGAATAAGGGAAAGGGGGATGTGATTAAAAAAATTGGGTTCAATTTTTCTTATTTGAAATTTCATAAATAAAAAAGAAAATTTCTTCAAACATTTTTTTGAGAGGATTAATATTCAACAGCATAGTGAATTGCTCTAAGAGAAAACAAAAATTTTAAGTTCATTAGAACACATTCATTCTGTGTCAGAAACCTATGCTGTGTCAACTATTTAATCACAATCCAAATTTAGAGCTGAATCCAGCTTGAATGTTGTGTCCATACTTGCCCCAACCGTTCAGGGTTCAACCTCTGCGGTCGTATAAAGCTATGCACTGCGGAGCATCTGGTTAAGTTATTAAATACATCGATAATATATTATCATTCAATAATCAATTTTTAAAAGTCACCAAAATGTGCTAATATTAAAATTTCAAGTGGTATTCGGTCATTACAAGTGTTATTCGGATAATAACAGTGTTCTTCTGTCATTCGTGTTACCCCAGAAATAACGTATGTTGAACTCAGAGTAAGGTGCAGTCTGTGATTTGGTGTATCCGTGCACATGTCCTGGGGCTTTTGGCTTCACTTTGGTAATCCTACAGAAACAGAAATCTTATCATAATATACCTTATCGCTGTTTGTCCGCTATTACTGGACATCACAAAGGTTCCCATAAAGTCATAATACAAAATATATGATGCAAAAATGGAAAAGTGATCATTATTGTTGTATAACGTCAATAGTTCAAGTTGGACAGATTCTTGGGTCATCCGGGAATAAAGATAAGGTGTATAATATGTGAAAAACTTACTTTATTAATTTGACAGAAATTTAATAATCAGCTGATTGCATTTCATAGCTAGAGACAATGATAGAAATAAGGCCATGGGGCATTATGTGCATCTGTATATATGCGTCCATCTGTTCGTTTGTCCATTTTTCCTGCTTCAGGTTTATAGTTTATGGTCAAGGTATTTTTTGTTAAAGATGAAGTCAAATCAACTTGAAACTATGTAAACGTTCCCTATCATATGTTATGATCTTTCTTATTGTAATGCCAAATTAGAGTTTTGACCCCAATTTCACAGTCCACTGAACATAGAAAATGATAGTGTGAGTGGGGCATCAGTGTTTTATTGACACATTCTTGTTTTCTTTTAACGATGGTTCGGATATGAAAACTCGTTATGACGAGGAGAAAAAATTTTCGGAATCATAAAAATCTAAAGACATTTAACATTTATCTTTAATTTTGATAGAATTCATTAGTTTTGGGGACCCACTTGTTTGAAGCTTAGTTTTATGTCTCAACTTTTTCTTTTTGTGATAGTCTGAATATTTTTAATTTGAAATATTTGTGGCACAAACAAGAAAGAAATGTTTGAACAGATACTGAAAATAATTTATGCAGACTTTGTCCCCTTTCACAGATCATACCTGCCTCATATTACATTGTAGTATGAAGAAACTGTTGAAGTGTGTACAATAAAGTTATTTCAGAAAAAAAGCTTAACTCTGAAATATTGAGACAACTACAAAACAGGTATCACTTAATGTACAATTAAAATGTTGAAAAAATCCGACTATGTGAATTGGTTAAGGTTAAGCATAATATAAAAAACAGGATTGGGAGGGGGGCATTTTAAAAGTTACAAGTTATTAAAAACATTGTGATTTGCTGCCTCAAATTAATTCCTGTGCAACATATCTTTGCAAATCATTATTTCACTTGTAGTGTGAACCTGCTTCCATTTGAATTTTAGTTTAGTAATTACTCTAGTCTAGGTATATGTACAATATACAAATATACAACAAGTGTGAAATCATACCACATCTCTTTATTTGTACATGTGTAAACATATTGTTAAAAGGCGGAGTGTTAAAAAAAAAATCAATATTTGCAATTTTCATGCAAAATTATACTAACATTGTACCTTTCTCCAGATAAACGTTAACAATTACATGTATCTAAATTTTAAAAGTCAGAGAAAAGCAATCTTTTTATATTTCACATTTCATTGACAGATTTCTTTTTTGCACCTAGCTGATGGGATTCAGCATTTCTGATATCATTGTCATAACATTCATTACATTTCTTTATAATATATTTAAAGATAATTAGACTTTATTGTTACTGTCCTGATATCCTTTGTGGATAATTTGATATAACATGTTTATATATTTTACATATTTTCAATGTTTCCTCAGCTGGACAGAAAAGAAGACAAAAGAAACCTGGATCTAAACCACAGTTATATGAGGACACAAGCATGCAACAACCACCCCCTCCACAATATGGTTATGGACCACCACCTGGACAAGGTAATGTGAGATATTTAATGTACAGTCGTTAGCCACTTGTCCGATGCACTAGACTGGTAAAATTTTATTCCAACTACTGTTAGTAAGTTTTTGAAAAACTTTGTTTAGACACATAAATAATGTTGGAATATTGGTCTTAGGACTAGTAGATTTCAGTGCAAACTGCAAAGCTCACAACAGTTTATTGAGATTTCACATCCTTTATCCTTGCATTTCCCCTCAGATCATTATTGATTCTAAGCTCCATTTTTGTCTTAATAAAAAGGGAGCTAAATCATGATTTACCTTCAATGGTTGTTTTCTACTTGTTTTACATTAATTTTATTGGTATTGAAAGCCTATTCAAGTGCATTGAAGTTGTTTTTGATACTTAATTTTCTGTGATTTAACGCAAGCAAAAAAAAAGATGTTTTTCAACACAAATACCTACACAAATATATGCCCTTCTTAAACAGTCAAGAAATCTGTTGGTCAACCTGTTCAAATAATAGATACATCTACAACATGTACAATTTACAATTAAATACAAATGCTTTTTCATGTAAAATTTGACTTAACAGCTCAATCACAAAGCTGCTCTAATAATCGACAAACCCTATTCATGTGCAATATATGTAACTTAACCGTTTAGATCAAATACATTTTCACTATTTTACAGGGTGAGAGCTCAAACCCTGTCATAATTATGATAGACTTGAATGATTTGTAAGGTAAATGTAGGCGGACCTATTACAAAATGTTGTCACCAGAACCTGATCGATCCAACTATATATTTTGTTCTTTTACAGGTAATTATGATCCCAATGCTTTTGCCGGAATGCCAGGAAGTCAGATTCTGAATGATCCTATGGCAAATATGGCAATGCAGTATGGCTCTTCTCTAGCTGACCAAGGCAAAGATTATGTTAATAAAAATGTAAGTAGATTTTGCAAATTTTGTGGATTGAGAACAAATAATTATATTAGAAACTTAAATAATTAGAATGACGTTGAATTTTTAAAATTTAGTATTGTGTGTCAGATAAAAAATAAAAATGATATTGAATTTTTATATGCCCGTCAAAATTTTGACAGAATGTATTATGGTATACAAATGTCCGGTGTCTGTCTGTCCGTCTGTCTGTCCGGTGTAAACATGTCGCACCCGTAACGTGAGAACGACTTATCCAAATTTCATGAAACTTAATATAGTTGTTTCTTATGATAGTCAAATGATCTGTATACTTTTTGGTGAAAATAAAATTTAAACTTTTTGAGTTACGGCACTTTGTAACTAAAACAGGGGTGTGTTTTTTTTTCACATGTCACACCGTATCTCAAAAACGATTCTTGATTATGGCTTAAAACTTTATACACTTTTTAGTTATATTAACCTTAATATCTGTATACTTTTTGGTGATGATTCAAAATTTCATTTTTGAGTTATTGAGTATTTTGTAAAAAAGGGGGAGGGATTTTTTACATGTTGCGCCATATCTCAAAAACTTTTTATGATTATTGCCTAAAACTTTACACATGTCTTTGTTATATTAATCTTAAGATCTGTATATTTTTTGGTGATGATTCAAAATTTCATTTTTGAGTTTTTGAGTATTTTGTAAAAAAGGGGGAGGTTTTTTTTTTTTTTACATGTTGTGCTGTATCTCAAAAACAATTTATGATTATTGCTTAAGACTTTACACAATTCTTTGTTATATTAATCTAAAGATCTGTATACTTTTTGGTGATGACTCAAAATTTTATTTTTGAGTTATTGAGTATTTTGTTATACAGGGGAGGTTTTTTTTACACTTTTTAGTTATATTAACCTTAATATCTGTATACTTTTTGGTGATGATTCAAAATTTCATTTTTGAGTTATTGAGTATTTTGTAAAAAAGGGGGAGGGATTTTTTACATGTCGTGCCGTATCTCAAAATAATTTATGATTATTGCTTAAAACTTTACACACTTCTTTGTTATATTAATCTAAAGATCTGTATACTTTTTTGATTCAAAATTTTATGTTAGTAATATTTAAGTTTTTTGTTAAAAAAAACAGGGTGGGGGTTTCACATGTCCCGCCATGTCTCAAAAACAATATATGGTTATTGCTTTAAACTTTCTCAGAAACTATTTATGATTATTGCATAAAACTTCCACACAAGACGTTGGGCGTATCATGCACTCATGGCGCAGCTGTTTATTTTATTTTGGCACTATGCACATGATGCAAATTAAAGTGTTAGAAATAGTGGTTCTTTAAAAATATGAAATCAAAACAGATATTTTTTAAGTAAAGTTGCAACAATGAACCTTGCTTATGTTAAGTTATGCTGTTTCAGAATTTTCCTACTTGTTTCTACATGTGTTACCAATAAATGAAATCTAAAAATTACAGATAATGTACAAGTTATAACCATATTTTATTTCAGTTAGAAAAATATGTAGCCACATCCAGATTAAAGTACTATTTCGCTGTTGATACTGCATATGTTGGGAAGAAATTAGGACTTCTTTTATTTCCCTTCACACAATCAGTAAGTATGGATTACTGTACATGTGGATTCAGTTATTTTCATGGGTATCAATTTTTGTGGAATGCCAAATACTTAGACAATATACGTATAGTGTCTTGAAATATGAAATTTATTTGTATGAGGCTTAGAAACGGGAAAATGCGAGGTTCTACCGAGCATTTTCCCGTTTTGTGCCGAATACAAATAAATTTCATATTTCAAGACACTATACGTATATTGTTTTTATACTGAAATCGATAAAAAAAATAAAAATTATTAAAAATATGAAACTATTATTATTAAAAAAAAGTGTTTGGAATTTCCCCCTTGGGGTACCATTTTGGGGTATTTCCCTATGAACGTAGTCTAGGCAGTAAGCATTGACAATTTAAGGAATTAGAAAGGGAAAATGAATTTAATTAATAACATTTGATAAACATGGTATATAAATTACCAATTTGAAGACATAACAGGTTTAAATTCATAAAAGTTTGACCATTGTTACTACACGTTGTCATGGTTGTGACGTGACGTTGTAAGTAGGCGGGGCTTATAGGTGAGTTGAGGTCATTGACGTATAAAGCTAACGTTTATACGTATAGCTTTATCTGTATAGTAAAATAGCTGATTGCAGTATAATTGCATTTTCGTGGATATTTGATTTCGTGGTTTTGCCAATTTCTGTATACAAATATAAAAAAGAAGATGTGGTATGATTGCCAATGTCAAAGCCTTTTGACAATATGTGATTCATTGACCATTTGAATTTGTGGTTTACCTGTTGCCACAAAACCCATGAAAATTGGTATCCAACGAATAAAAATGAATCTAAAGTACTCTGATGAAAAATAGATAAATGTTAAAAATTATTAATTTTCAACTGCTGTGGAATCATTAATTTTCGTGGGCAATTTTCATGGATTTTTTGGGTACATTAATTTTAAATGGATTATGCTCTATGAAATTACGTTTGCTAAAGGAATGTATACAACTTTGCCAAAACCACGCTATTAAATATCCACGAAATTGCATGTTTTCCTCAAACCACAAAAATTGGTACCCACGAGGCAACTACAAGTACTTTTAATGAGAGATTAATTGCCTCTGTTTATCCTAACCACTATAACATGGCTACCAAATTTTATTGGGAGGGGAAACTAGAGAACATAAGGGAACCATTACCCTTTAGTAGGAAAACTGGCAATCTTGACAATTCAGTTGAACATTCTGTACCATGAGCTATAGGTTCAAATTCATAACCTCAGTGTTAAAAGGCTAATGATCACTTAAGATGAACAAACTAGACAACTCTGCCTCAAAGGCTAAAAAACATTGTTTGTACAGAATAGTAAAATGTATAGACAATTGAATCTATAAATCTGGAAAATAATAATTTGCTGAATTGTTTGTTGACCGGTATGTTTGTACAATTATTATGTATGAGATTGACATGTACTCGGACTCCAATATCTTAAATCAACAAAAACACATTAACATCATTATCTTGCAGGATTGGTCAATAAAATACAATTCAGATGAACCCGTTCAACCTAGATTTGAATTAAATGCACCAGATTTGTATATACCATGTAAGTATGTAGAATTATTCTGGTAAAATCAACAATTAAATTCATTACAAGTTATTTAGCATATTTAACCTCTAGGATTAAAGTAAGGAGATGTGGTATGGTTGTCAAGATAACACAATTATTCACCATAGACTTAAAGACCAGAATGAAACAAACTACATGTCACCCTACTACCTTTAACAATGAGCAAAACTAATACTATTTAGTAAGCTATGAAGGACCATGGCATGACATAATTATGCTATTGAGAAAAATTCAAGGGAAAAAAGACAACTGTCTATTTTATGCTAAAAACAACTGCAACAAACAACAATGATGGTTTTGAATTTTGTGATATATCTATATTGTAACATTTTTCTTGACTGCAGACAAAAATTTCTCATGATTTATTTTTTTTCATTTTTCAGCAATGAGCCTAGCAATTATGTGTTATTTTTCTCTTGAAACCTTTCTTAGAAAATAGTATTTATCACTTAAAGATACCCCTCAAAATGGCTTCAACACCATCATAAACGACATCAAATAAATTTTCTATTGACCAAATACCTTATACGTTCAGAATTTTGACAAGTTTAGTTAAAAACATAAATGAGTATTGTATGAATCTGATATACAATCAGTCTTCACGATGAGTGGCAGCCCAGGCTTGTAAAATAGCTGTAGGGCCTGTAAAAATCACATCTACAGGCCAACAGAATCTAACTAAAATTTTTCAAAAATTGAGCTCCGAGCCTGTAGATTTAGCAGTCATCGTGAAGACTACAATCAATGCATAATTATAGAAAAGTTGTTGAGTAATGGATTTCTAGTATATTACAAACTCATTTAACCCTTTCCTTCATAATGACGCCTTTTGACGCCACCCTTTTACTCCATAATGACATCTTTTGATGCCTGTTTAGTACTTCAGTTGAAACACCTTGACTTCAAAGTGTCTGCATCAGACTTAACATTATTTGTATAGAATATGAAAAGGATATTCATAAGAATATCCGACTAAAACTTATTTAATGTAATTTTTTTTTTTTTTCACAATGCATTAATACTTCAAGGCATAATTTTCAATAGTTTGTTGAAAAATCCTATGCGAAACAAGTATGCAAAACACAAATTTCAATGGAGGAAAGGGTTAATGTTTTAATACAGATATTTATAATCTGATTTCAGCTATGGCCTTTGTAACATATGTTTTAGTAGCAGGTATTGTCCTAGGAACACAAAACAGGTAAGGGATTAAATTACCATGTAACATGTGCTACACATTAAAAAAAAAAAATTTGTTGGATAATTTATGTGTAATAAAATTTGTATTTAATACATTTATGATGATGACATCTGGCTGCAAATTAAATGCATACTGTAAATGCAGAAATTATTGGTGCATTTATTATTGCGCTTTTAATTTTTGCGATATTCAAAAAATTCCTTTTTATTGATTCTTAAAAAAATAATTCAAAATGCAAGTTTTAATTATTGAGATGATAACCCTGTTGCATTTTTCGTAATGATAAAAACATCGCATAATTTCTGAATTTACAGTATTTAGGACTAGAACATGTCAATGAATTTTAACCCTGCTTTGTTCTAGACTGATTTGCGCCAAGAGATTATTAATATGCTAATTCACTAGGTGGCTGTCTGCTGGAAGACATGTCACCTTACCTAACACATTATTATGAGACGACCCATCTTTGCTTTGCGGAGAAGAAGCTAATATCAATTTTGAGACCATCAAGGTGGTTCAAAAATACCTCAACTAATTTACATATATTTAAAAAGTAAAGTTACACTATTAAATTTTTTCTTGCTTTACATTAGTGGTAAGAACAAATTATGCAATAATACAATAGGTTAGTTGACATGAATGAAGGGAAATGGACTGCTCTGAAAACGCAAGTTTGTTGGATATCGGCAGAAATTTTGACATGCAATTTTCTTTAATGTGCTGGTATGTAGCATTTAATATACACTATTTATTAGATTAAGTACACATGTTTTCCCATTTTGATTGAAAGTACTGTATCTGTGCTGCTTGAAAAAAGCATAAAACTATAAACTATATATCGATTAAAAAAAATATGAATTATGTCTTATTAAGTAATAATTACTCACTGTATTACAGTCAATTCCACTTAATTGCATACCGCTTAATAGCATAATTCGGTTAATTGCATAGTTTTCTCCTGCACAAAAACATTTCCCATTCATCTAATGTTAAATTGTCCGGTTATATGCATAGCTCTACAAGTGGCCTTTCGGTTTATTGCATAGAAAATTATTGCCGTCTAGATATGCTTAGTTAAAACTGACGAGATTTTTGACCGGAAACGGTCATTTGGTAAGTATATTTTTCTTGAATGCATCCTATTTTCGTTATTATTTTATATTTACTTTTGTGTTATTGAAATAAAGTTTTAAAACAGTTTCTTTCGTGTTTATATTATGGAATTTGATTTAAAAATAAACCTCGATGTCTACAAAGGTAAAGTTTCCCATGTTCTATTTTAAGCCTCGAGGTCATAAAAATGTCAAACAGATAATTGTTGTAAAAACACTGACCATTCTACTTCAAAGGGTGTTAATAATTGATTGGATTTAAATAATTGTCCATAGATTACATTTGGGGTTAATTTTTAAAACAAAAACTCCTGCTAATTATCGATCATAACCAATGTGAACTCTATTGGGCTTGGGGTGATCTGTATTAATGTTAATATTATAGGGCATTTACATATGGTTAAAGAATTTTATACATCAATCATTTGTTTTTAATATTTTATGAAAAGAGCATTTACTTTTAATTATTATATTTTCTCACTTTCAACACTTGTGTCCAGCAATTAACCCGTACAGGGCCCCACCATTGCTGCTTTGCATATACGAAACTAACAAGTTGTTACTTCAGTGCCCAACTGCATATCAACATCAATTCATTACACATCTACAGTATTGTTAAAATAATTATAAACTGTTAAGTATTGTTTAAAAGTTTATTTTAATCAAAGCCTAACAATGTACATTGTACATATGGGTCATAGAAACAAATCTATTTTTAGAACAGTTTATTTTCGTATCCCAGGTAAAGGAAAGTCTGAATGCAAATAAACTAAAACTAAATGTGTTTATAATCTTTATTTAAAGAAACAAAATAAAATAACACATATGACACAAGAGTAGACATAAAATTTTTATTAGAATAAATCAACATTCAGTATATTGTATGTGGATTACAGACGTTCATCTTTCTTCAGGGATTTCTCTTACTGATCTGTTCTATCGATGTTATTTGACTCTGTCATTTGGCATTTCGGATATAAGCATACTCCGCTTTATTGCATAATTTTGTCTGACAAATAGGCTATGCAAATAACCGGAATCTACTGTATTGTTTATTTCAGATTTACGCCAGAACAATTAGGAATACAAGCCAGTTCAGCTTTTGTTTGGTTAATTATAGAACTTGTTGTTATTATGATCAGTTTATATATAATGAATGTCAACACTAATTTAAAATACACAGATGTCATAGCATATTGTGGATATAAATTTGTTGGGTGAGTTTAATGTGGCATCAGTTCTTAAATATGAGAAAGCAAGTGAAAAGAAATTTATATGCTTGTGTAATTTATATTATTATTATTGATTTTATTTCCTCTTATATGTCATAACATATATATATATATATACACATCTACAGTATTGTTAAAATAATTATAAACTGTTAAGTATTGTTTAAAAGTTTATTTTAATCAAAGCCTAACAATGTACATTGTACATATGGGTCATAGAAACAAATCTATTTTTAGAACAGTTTATTTTCGTATCCCAGGTAAAGGATAGATGTGTAATATATATACATTAGATCAAAACACAGAAAAACACACATTTAGACAGTTCAAAGTATCAACAGAATATCAAATTAACCAATTGTGATTGTCGCTAATGATCAACAGTTATCAATAAAAGAGTTTACATGTGCTGTAGACATGCTGGACACAAAGTTTTGAGAACACAATACTCTCATCGTCGTCTACCTCGTATTTAGTGTCACAGGATAGAAGAGTGAATTCTAAAGATGATAGGCTGTCCATATAGACACTAAATTGGATTGGGTTTATGTTTATGATGTCTCTCCACATTTCATTTCTGTAATCAAGAACAAAATCACATGAGCATAGTATATGTTCTAAAATGTTTGAAAACAGTTTTTTGCATTTTTATACGACCGCAAAAATTGATAATTTTTTGGTGGTATATTGGTATGACGTTGGCGTCGTCGTCTGACGACATTTGGTTTTCGCACTATAACTTTAGTATAAATAAATAGAAATCTATGGAATTTATACACAAGGTTTAAGACCATAAAAGGAAGGTTGGGATTGATTTTGGGAGTTTTGGTCCCAACAGTTTAGGAATTAGGGGCCAAAAAGGGCCTATATAAGCATTTTTCTTGGTTTTCGCACAATAACTTTAGTATAAGTAAATAGAAATCTATGAAATTTTAACACAAGGTTTACAGTCTTCATGCTGAGTGGCAGCCCAGACAGCCCAGGCTAGTAAAATTGCTCTCAGGCCTGTAAAAATCATATCTACAGGCAAACAGAATCTAACTAAAAATTTTCAAAAATTGAGCTCCGGGCCTGTAGTTTTTATAGTTCATCGTGAAGACTGGATTTAAGACCATGAAAGGAAGGTTGGGATTGATTTTTGGGAGTTTTGGTCCAATAGTTTAGGATTTAGGGTCCAAAAGGGTCCAAAATTAAACTTTGTTTGATTTCATCAAAAAATGAATCATTAGGGTTCTTTTATATGCCAAATCTAACCGTGTATTTAGATTCTTAATTTTTGGTCCTGTTTTCAAATTGGTCTACATTAAGGTCCAAAGGGTCCAAAATTAAACTTAGTTTGATTTTAACAAAAATTAAATTCTTGGGGTTCTTTGATATGCTGAATCTAAACATGTACTTAGATTTTTGATTATGGGACCAGTTTTTAAGTTGGTCCAAATCAGGGTCCAAAATTAAACTTTGTTTGATTTCAACAAAAATTGAATATATGAGGGTCTTCAATATGCTGAATCTAACCATGTATAATATTTAGATTTTTAATGTTAGGGCTCGGTTATCAAATTGGTCCACATTGAGGTCTAAAGGGTCTAAAATTGAACATTATTTGATTTCATCAAAAATTGAATTCTTGGGGTTCTATGATATGCTGAATCTATTCATGTATTTAGATTTTGGATATTGGACCATAATAGCTAAATGTCCAATTTAAAATTTTTAAGTTTTTAAGTTTAAATTCTTAGACCACATGCATTCTGTGTCAGAAACCTATATTGTGTCAACTATTTAATCACAATCCAAATTCAGAGCTGTATCAAGCTTAAATGTTGTGTCCATACTTGCCCCAACGGTTCAGGGTTCAACCTCGGTGGTCGTATAAAGCTGCGACCTGCGGAGCATCTGGTTCACATAGGAGTTGTTCAGCTTCAATACAAACAATAGCACACAAGTCAATAATGTACTTTGAAGCAACTCTTAGATCAGGATATCTCTTCTCAATTATCCATGCTTTATGTAACTTAATGAGTGGATGGATAAGTTTGAAAAAGTTAGTCACTGTTGTTTGAAATCCTTTCGAGCCAATTCAATTGTTCAGTCTTGTGAATGTTTTGTGACACTACATTGTTCCAGACAATTTTTGAAGGAAAGGATCCAAGTTCAATAAGATTCACAATATATTGTAAGAGATTGTACTAAATAAATAGTCTGTACATATCAGGAATGAAACCAAGCTGATTGTCCACACATGTGTATTTAAACTCTAGCACATAAATATACCAAATACCCCAAATAATTCGGTCCCTTACTGTATTCTCTCCTACTTGCAAGAGACTGAATCATAACACACTAGAGACTCTTGCAAATCCTGGAATTTGAATTGTGTCCTGATGAGAGGTGTTTAATTAGCAGATAACTATATTTTATCAAGATATGTAAATTCTAATCTCATTCTAAATGATTGATTGAAAATTTTTCATTGTCTACCATTCAGACATTAATGTAGTCATTGAAGAGCAGTAGAATGTTAGCGGTATAGTGTGTGACACAATAGCTTAATTTTGAAGGTGACACATCTAGACATGTTCAATTTTCGTGTAACAATGCACAATTTAATTTTATGTCTTCTTTGAAACCTTGTCTTGCATAAAATTGTAAAAAATAAATATTATTTTATTGATATTAAAATAGCAATATTTTTAAACAAAATAATTAATGCCTTCAATTATGAAGGTGAAAGAAAAACATTAAAATATTATAATGTTCATGCATGCATAGATGTTATGTAGATCTGTTTCTAAACACATGAACATGTATTTCTTTTTGTTTTCAGAATGATATTTGCTTTGATAGCAGGTCTAGTTTTCTTAGCCAATGGATACTACTGTGTACTTTTATGGTTTGGGATTACAATTTCAGTATTTTTAGTAAGTATTTATCACATATTCCAGGGTTTGCATAAAGACAATTGCATTAGTCCAAAAAAGTGACTTGATAAGTGAGTTCAAATTTTCTTCTAGGATATAATGAATCAGAAGTCATTTTGAACTTTTGATAGTTTTCTCATAAGCAATCATACTATGTTTCTCTATTTTATATAGAGTCACTATAACTTCATTACACAAATAAAAAAAAACTTTAAACTAGAAGCAAAACTTTGGACCTGCCCTGATAAAAAATGGTGTTGAGAGTTGTTACATGAAATATCTATTTAGTAAGAACTCTGTATCCAATAATATTGCCAGATAAAACATGTAAATCTATATTGTTGATTTAGTGTAGAGTTTTTGCCAAAAAAATACCAGAAGCTTCATATTGTATAGATTGTATATCTCTGATCCTACAGGGGTCATAACTCTCATGCTTTGTAATCACATGTTTAAAAGGTCTGATTGGTAACTCTTAAAAGAATTTGTTGTAATTGTTCTGAAAAGTTCACATTACATGTTTGACATGTACAAATAATTCACAGTTCAAATTATTGAATCTGTACATGTAATCTCTGTTCTTTTTTACAGATTCGCACATTACGAGTACAGCTGTTATCTCAAACAGCTGATGATGGGTTTTCACGTGGAAGTAAGCGAAGCTGGTATCTGATTCTGTCCATATCACTTCTACAGCCTCTAATGATGTGGTGGCTGACTAGTCATATCATGTTTCATAGAACCTGAGTGTAAAATACTGAACAAAGGAGAAAAAATCATGACAAACTGTTGAAAATTGACAACTTGAGAGCATATGGCATGCTGTAAAGAATGTAATTTGTCTAGGTCATGTAATGCAGAAGAAATGGCATGCTGCAAAAAATGAAATAAATACGGTCATTAAATGCAGCAGTAATCGCAAGCAGACTTATTTTGAAATCCAGCTTACAGTTGAAATGGATCTGGTTAAATGGTGCAATTGAATTAAAAAAGAGAAGAGAAAAACATGTGAACATTTTGTTTGCCAAAGAAATTAATATTGTAGGGACCATAGTTTGTTAACGCATGATTTATATATACAAATTATCTCAATACATATTGTAACTTCATCCTATGAAAAAAGTGTACTTAACCTTTGGTTGTAAGATTATTTCATGTTTATTGCTTTCTTTACGTTTTGTGCCAAAGATATCTTATTGTTTTATTTGAAATTTTTTATTTATGTTCTTTTAGCTTTGTGTAAAGGTATATATATATTCAAATGCATGCACATGTTTCTGTTAATAATCATTCTTTATGAACAAGGTTGCATGTCAAAGTATAAAATCACTGATGCAATGTTAGCATAAGTAAGGGAGATAATTGATAGTCAAAAATAAATTTCATGTTAGGGAGATGACAAATAGTGAATTATTTTTTATGTAAGGGAGATAATTTAAGGTGAATATTTCAATGTGAGGGAGATAATAAAAAAATATATCATATTTTGGGTTGCAATTGTTTAAATAGGCATGCATTTCCCTTAGGCTATTTATTTTGGCCATCATCCATCTTTCTTATTAATTGAAAAATTTCGAAGTTGAGTCTCTTTGAGATGAATTATTGGAACAATATCTGTAACCAGTAGGTGAAGAAAACAAAATATCTTAATAAATCTTAGTATCTACCTTAAAGAGGCCTGGTTTGTAAATCAGTTATATTTACACTTTACTAACACAATAGTTTAGGATTGGGTTTCTGTTTTATTTTTTATTTTTGATTTTATCTCTTATGGTTTGTTTGGGCTAAGGATCCTGTAAAATATAGATATTTTAGATGGGCAAAAGTCTAAAGCTATGTATCTTTTGTAGAGATAAATTAATTGGAAAAGGTGAAAAGAAATCTGATTGTTGCTGAGTAATAAATTCAGAGTGAATTTAATATAGAAGGATCTAGAGAGATGACTATATCAGCTGAGTTTTTCACAAAATTTTAGTAGGTAGGTGATGCTCTGCATTACCCCCTCCCCCCCCCCCCCTCCTCAAATATTAACTTTAAACAAACTGAATAATTCACTTATAAGAAACTCTGTGGGATGTCTTCTACACTTCTAATTCAACTATATTAATAGGGAGTTATTATTATCCATAGTCACCAAAAAGATTGTTTACTTGTCATGTACCTTGTCTTTAAAAGGCCAGTTCAAACTAAATTTTATTTATTTGAATTCTCATGCAATTTGTTTCCTTTATAGTTTAAAATGTCAACAATACTTAATATTTTTATTATGTTTAAGTAAATATTTCTTTGAATAAATGTGATCAGTGTACAAAGAGAATCTGTTGCTCTTTCAAAATCAATATATAATTGGTATACAGGAAATAAATTTGATTTCACAGTGTATGGGAATTGTTATTTATTTAAGCAAAACATAGAAAGATTGGAGGTAATATTTTTTTAAGCAAAACATAGAAAGATTGGAGGTAATTAAATTGAGAATGGAAATGGTTAATTTGTCATGGAGACAACAACGCGACCATAGAACAGACTACAGCAGAAGGTCACCAACAGGTCTTCAATGCAGCAGAAATTCCTGCACCCTGAGGCGTCCTTTAGCTGGCCTCTAAACAAATATATATACTAGTTCAGTGATAATGAACGCCATACTAAACTCCAAATTGTACACAAGAAACTAAAATTAAAAATAATACAAGACTAACAAAGGCCATTGGCTCCTGACTTGGGACAGGCGCAAAATTGTGGCAGGGTTAAACATGTTTATCTCAACCCTCCCCCTATACCTCTAGCCAATGTAGAAAAGTAAACGCATAACAATACGCACATTAAAATTCAGTTCAAGAGAAGTCCGAGTCTGATGTCAGAAGATGTAACCAAAGAAAATAAACAAAATGACAATAATACATAAATAACATCAGACTACTAGCAGTTAACTGACATGCCAGCTCCAGACTTCAATTAAACTGATTGAAAGATTATGTCTTCATCATATGAATATCAGGCACAATCCTTCCCCTGAGGGATTTAGTATCATACCATCATAACATATATGAGAAGAACATAACCCATGTCATGACAACAACTGGTTTTTAAATAAATGTGTTTAGTTCCGATGCAAAGACCCTGTAAGTGAATCAATATTAACGCCAACATATGCAATCTTTAATGACCAAACAACAGTATCGTAACTATATCCCTTCTTAATAAGTCTATTTAAAGGTTTTGTTAGCTTCTGAGGTGAATACTGACATTTTTGTGCTTTATTAAGAATATTTCCATAAAATATTGGAAGTGAAATACCTGAACGTATAAGAAGTCTGCATGTTGAGCTATATTTACAAATGATATCCTTATACCGATGGTAAAATTTAGTAAATGTTTTGACTAGTTTGTGATATGGTAAACTGATTTAGTTGATAATTACATAATACATAGTATAAAAAGTTCATCATACATTTGTGTAACTACCTGATTATGGTCAACCTTTCTGCATAAAACTTACAGAAACACAGCTCTGCAGTTTATCTAATACAGCAAAATGGTTGAGTGTGTAGGTAAAGGTAATATCTTTGGTCAGTTTGTTTGTTAGCTGCACTGTGAAGGTTGACTATACTGCCCTCCTTTAGTCTAGTGCTACAAACAGATATTTAGTTATCTGTCTTGCTAGTCCACCCTTAGTTGTATAGTATACCTAACCTTATAATGACCTCACAGTTTAGCTAGCTAGCAGGAAAGCTAACCAAAGATAACTCTTTCACTTACACACTCAAGGCATTTTGCTGTAAAAGTCTGAAGATATAACTTAACTTGAGTAATGCAGAATCTGACCTTTTATTGACCTATAATGGTTTACTTTTATAAATTTTTATTTGGATGGAGAGTTGTCTCATTGGCACTCATACCACATCTTCCTATATCTATTTTATGAATCATTGAACCATGAAATTGAGGACAATATTCCATAGACAAAATATGTCTTACACATTTAGGAACATGAGAAACTGACATAATCACAAATACTACACCTTGATAAACTTGCAAATGTTTTTCATTTTGGATGAATCCTGTAAACCTTTCAATAATTCTAAAGACCAAATTTTTCGTAACTTATACTGAAAATATATAAAGGATAAATGACAATTTATCCAAAAAAAAAAACAACCTTGTATGCAGATACCTTATTATGTTACACAGTTTACTGTGTCATATGCACATTGTCCTTGACCTTAATTGAATGGTTCAGTGCCTGCTTAAAATTTTCTTCAGTTTTTTGACATGGGAAATACTTAAAAGTACATTGTACTAGGATAACTAAATTTGGTGTATTGCTTCCTCGCAAGATGTACATGTCTGTCATACTTCACCTTATTATGACTGCAATTTATGGATCAGTCAACAGGATTTAAGGTTACATGTTTTAAGTCTGTATCTCAGATACTTGAAGCAATGGGTGACTTGTCTATTTTGAATAAGTGTATTTACATGTTACATGTTATGATTGCAATGTGTACAATAAGCTGAAATGTAGATTGGCATTTTTCATTTGACCATAACCTAATTTTCATGGTCCAGTAGACAATGTATAGTTCTTGAGTATTTCCCATATACTATAAGCAATAGCCAATAAATAGGGCCTCTATATCTGGTGTTTGGAATTATTATAAGGTGTACATGTATGACAGTCAGATTTCATCTGACTTTGACCTCATTTTTATGGTTCATTGACAATCCTTTTGTTTTTGTCGTTTGGTCCATTTCTTAAAGACTAAGTTATAGGGCCTATATATTTAGTGTAAGGAATGATTGTAAAGTGGATATGTCTGTCTGTCAGCTTACAGATCACATTGACCTTGTTTTTGAGATTCTTCGTGAATGTTGAATTGCATGGTTTTGTCAGGTTATCATACTATAAGCTAGAGATCAACTATAGTTGAAGTATGGAATAAATGTCAGGATAATCTGGGAGAGTTTGTATGACCTTGACACCATTTTTATGGGTAATTGGTGAAGATTAAGTTTTTCATTGTTTTGTAAGTTTATAATATACTGTAAACAAAAGGTCAAGTATATTTAGAGTGTTAAGGTGTACATGTCTGTCAAGCAGGGTAAACCTTGACCTTGGTCTCAGTTTCATGGATTATTGGTTGAGTTTTTGTGATACTTGTAGTACTAGTAAAAGTAACACAAATACAATCATATTTGATGCAGGTAAGATATTTCAATTTACGTGTTCTTGTATGAAAGGAATGTAGCTGGCCTTTTTACTTCTAGTAACCAAGGAAATTAATTTAAGACAGATGTATTGAAACCATGAACATGATGTCCAGACATGTATACTTTACAAAGATTTAAGAGATTAAATATTTAACCATGAAATAGGTGTACCAAAGACTTTTGACATACTAATTCCAGTGGCGTTCCAGAAATTTTCATAAGTGGGGCCCATTGCCTGCCTAAGAGGGGGCCCACTAAATTTTTTCCCCAAAAAGGGGGGGGGCTGCCCCCCCTCCTAAATCCGCCTCTGAATTCTGAGACAAATAGTTAATGGAATGTAAACTTCATTTTATGAAACAATGAACTACACTATCAAAGAAACAACAAAATATAGTGAGACTGTGATATATCGGGTCTTATACCTGTAAATTTACCTCTAAACTTTCCATCTAAGTACATAATGGAATTTCCTTGTTTTCTGCCATTTTGAAAGCAAAACAGATTCAAGATTTTGTCATGTTGATAGCTATCTCATCATGTTCATAGCAGTGGCGGTTTCCAAACACCCTCCCCCTTTTCTTTTTGGATGATCAATGCATTTGAATGGGGACATATAGTTGGAACTCCCCTTTTATCCTGGGTTCGGAACCACCCTTTTAAACCAGATGCTCTGCATGGTGCAGCTTTATACGACAAAAGAGGTCGAAACCCTGAACAGTTGTTGCAAGTATGGACACAACATTCAAGCTGGATACAGCTCTGATTTTGGATTGTGATTAAATATTTAATAAAAATTTTTTCACCTCCCCCTTTCCTGTACTCCAAAATTAATCTCAATTTAAATTTCTAATGGAGTTTGCAACAATAACTACAATAATGAAATAAAACATCATAAAATATTAAAATATGAAATGTCATACAGTCATGGTTAAAATTAGTATTAAGTAACTTCTAAAAAAAATATTAGCGATAATCATCTCAAGACAATCATCAATTTCTTAATACATAATTTTCAAGCATTGTAAGATGGATTTAATATTGAATTACCTCCCTTAATCTGCTTTTAAATTGTCTAAATTGTCCTTTAACCAGAAAAACCCTGGTTTTCCCCTATTTGCTAAATGATTTGAGCTATAACCCCCCATAACCATACCTTTGTAGTATGGAAACTTGTGGTATAATTTCAGATAAATGTATACACTTAAACACAAGTTATTGACTTGAAACTACAACCAGATGCTCCGCAGGGCGCAGCTTTATACGACCTCAGAGGTTAAACCCTGAACGGTTGGGGCAAGTATGGACACAACATTCAAGCTGGATTCAGCTCTAAATTTGGATTGTGATTAAATAGTTGACACAGCATAGGTTTCTGACACAGAATGAATGTGGTCTAATGAACTTAAAATACTTTTTTTTCCTTTGAGCAATTCACTATGCTGTTGAATATTAATCCTCTCAAAAAAATGTTTGAAGAAATTTTCTTTTTATTTATGAAATCTGAAATGAGAAAAATTTAACCCCCCCCCCCCCCCCATTTTTTTTTTCACATCCCCATTTCCCTTTTTCCAAAACTGATCTCAATTCCAATTTCTAATGGAGTTTGCAACAATAACTACTCATTTAAATACATCATAAAATATTAAAATGTAACAAAAGGTGCTTGTTATCACTGAATGGTAAAGATTGTTTTAATTTATCAGTTGGTAGTAAAAGTGAATATACATTGTATATTGTATAAAACAATGATTTAAGTTGATTCAACTACTATTCTGGACAAAGAAAGATAACTCCAATCAATTGAAAATTTCTTGCTGTTGCACAATATTGTGGAATTAGATATTTCTTGCTATTGCGCAATACTGTGCAATTGAAAATATTTGCTATTGCACAATACTGTGCAACTGAAGATTTCTTGCTATTGCACAATACTGTGCAATTGAAAATTTCTTGCTATTGCACAATACTGTGCAATTGAAGGTTTCTTGCTATTGCTGAATACTGTGCAATTGAAAATTTCTTGCTATTGCACAATACTTAATATAATAATTTTGAATCCTGATTTGAACCAACTTGAAAACTGGGCCCATAATCAAAAATCTAAGTACATGTTTAGATTCAGCATATCAAAAAAGCTTAAGAATTCAATTTTTGTTAAAATCAAACTTAGTTTAATTTTGGACCCTTTGGACTTTAATGTAGACCAATTTGAAAACGGGACTAAAAATTAGGAATCTACATACACAGTAAGATTTGGCATATCAGAGAACCCCAATTATTCAATTTTTGATGAAATCAAACAAAGTTTAATTTGGACCCGATTTGGACCAACTTGAAAACTGGGTTAATAATCAAAAATCTAAGTACATTTTTAGATTCAGCATATCAAAGAACCCCAAGGATTCAATTTTTGTTAAAATCAAACTAAGTTTAATTTTGGACCCTTTGGACCTTAATGTAGACCAATTTGAAAACGGGACCAAAAATTAAGAATCTACATACACAGTTAGATTCGGCATATCAAAGAACCCCAATTATTCAATTTTTGATGAAATCAAACAAGTTCAATTTTGGACCTTTTGGGCCCCTTATTCCTAAACTGTTGGGACCAAAACTCCCAAAATCAAACCCAACCTTCCTTTAGTGGTCATAAACCTTGTGTTTAAATTTCATAGATTTCTATTTACTTAAACTAAAGTTATGGTGCGAAAACCAAGAATAATGCTTACCTGGGCCCCTTTTTGGCCCCTAATTCCTAAACTGTTCAGACCTCAACTCCCAAAATCAATACCAACATTCCTTTTGTGGTCATAAACCTTGTGTTTAAATTTCATTGATTTCTATTTACTTAAACTAAAGTTATTGTGCGAAAACCAAGAATAATGCTTATTTGGGCCCTTTTTTGGCCCCTAATTCCTAAACTGTTAGAACCAAAACTCCCAAAATCAATCCCAACCTTCCTTTTGTGGTCATAAACCTTGTGTCAAAATTTCATAGATTTCTATTTACTTAAACTTAAGTTATTGTGCGAAAACAAAGAAAATGCTTATTTGGTCCCTTTTTGGCCCCTAATTCCTAAAATGTTGGGATCAAAACTCCCAAAATCAATCCCAACCTTCCTTTTGTGGTCATAAACCTTGTGTTAAAATTTCATAGATTTCTATTCACTTTTACTACAGTTAGAGTGAGTGCGAAAACTAAAAGTATTCGGACGACGACGACGACGCCAACGTGATAGCAATATACGACGAAAAATTAAAATTTTTGCAGTTGTATAAAAATGTTTGTTTGGGCCCCTTATTCCTACATGTTTTGGGAAATTAATCGCACCTTTTTACTGACCATTGATTTTATGTTAATAGTCCTAAATATAAAGCTTTTCTACAAATATCACATAAACTTAACATGATCCAAGAAAATGAGGTCAAGGTCAGATAAACCAAAGGTGAAATAAATGTACACTTTACAATCACTCAATATATCAAATATAGTTGAGCTAATGCTTTTTAGATTCTAAGAAACAGACTTAATATTGAAAGCTAAACATTAACCAATGAACCGGCAAAATGAGGTCAAGGTCTTTCAAGACAGACATGTAAACGGTACACCTTACAATTAATCTATGCATTAAATATAGTCGATATATTGCTTACAGTATTGAAGAGACAAACTTAACCATTAAAACTTAACATTTACCAATTAACCATGAAATAGGGTCAAGGTCAGATTAATACCTTCCAGACAGACACATTTTACAACCATTCAATACAACAAATTTAGCTGATCTATTGCTAATAGTTTAAGAAAAACAGACCAAAAACACAAAAACCTAACACTGAGCAATGAACAGTGACAATGAGGTCAAGATCAAATAAAACCTCATCATTAAATATTTATACCATACAATAAAAATATAATATAAGAAAGAAGACCAAAACACAAAACTTGTCAACTGAACCATGAAAATGAGGTCAAGGTCAAATGACGCCTGCTAGTTGGACATGTACACCTTCAATCATTCCATACACCAAATATAGTAGACATATTTCTTTAAGTATTTGATATATGGACTTCGTTTATAGTGTATTAATGTACGTTTTTTGATCGAGTTAGGCCTGTAAATTGATATTTTATTGTGTGTTTTCCATATTGTAATGTTATGCTATTGTTTCAGAAAAAGGGAGAAGGTTTGGATCCATTAAAACTTTTAATCCTGCTGCAAATGTTTGCAACTGTCCTAAGTCAGAAATCTGATGTACAGTTACTGTAGTTGTCGTTTGTTTATGTAATTTATATGTGTTTCTCGTTTCTCGTTTTTTAAAATTTTATATAGATTAGATCGTTGGTTTTCCCGTTTGAATGGTTTTACACTAGTAGTTTTGGGTCTCTTTATAGCTTGTTGTTCGGTGTGAGCCAAGGCTCCGTCTTGAAGGCCGTACATTGACCTATAATGGTTTACTTTTTTTTAAATTGTTATTTGGATGTAGAGTTTTCTCATTGGCACTCACACCACATCTTCCTATATCTATTGACTATGAAAACTTAACTTTGTCTACATGTTTTTGCATTTGAAAGATGATTTATGATATTGTAAGAATTGTGACCCTTTATTTTTAAAGTAAAATTTCAAAAGGCCTTAGGGGATCAAACCATAACACCATTTACACCCAAGCAAGGATGTTGCTACATGTACGACACCATAAAAGACATTGAAGATTTTAAATATTTACAATAAAATTTCAACACAAGTGAGTCAGAGCTTAATCTATACCAATAATATACAAGTTATGTGTGTTGGCATCAAAACTAGATATTGTGAAAAACTGTTTTACTTTATTTATCATACATACATTTACATACAAAATCTACAAAACTTATTCATCAACAGTTTCTCTATCAATCTATGAATGATTTTACATACAGATCCATTGAAATTTCAGACAAATAATTCAGCTTCTACAAGAAAAAGAATATTGTATATATATTTTGAAACTCCCCTTCCCCTTTTCCACCTACACAATTTGATAAGTTGATACTAAACCTAAGGCAGAATAAGTCATTTATAAATATATTGTTCAGATATATTCAAAACATAAATGCATTTGTAAATGTGTGGTGGCATTTTACATGTATGAGTACCATGGGATTTTATAAAGTTGTATATTTTGGAAATTGATCAAATAATCAATTCCTTTTCTTCAAAATGTTCATGATCTGACTATAAAATTACAGAACATAAAATACAATTCATTATTACACAACACTGTACATAAGAAAAGAGGATCACAAAACCATGGACTCTAGTTTATTGCGTACTCCAGTTGCCTTAGCAATGGAAGGTTTTCTTTTATACTTCTCTCACTTCCGTACATTCTGATTTTACTGTATAATTTATTTAACATTATCTAATGGACATTATCTACTTTTCCTTTGAAGCCATGTGCCTCATTAACTGATTTGTCAATTTTTCAAGTCTCTTAACATCTTGGGCATGCTCTGTTCTGTATTGTATACACTGTAAAATATAAAAAAAAACCACATTAACTATGATATTATTTTAGAATACACTTGCAAGTGAGGCCATAAAAAGGAATATGTTTATTTGCACTAACGCTACCTACCCAAAAAATAGCTGCCTACTTAAAATCTTTTATTACCTTGATTTGAAAAAGTTTTTTTTAATCAGATCACAGACCAGCATGACTAAAAACATTTGATACTTCAATTTCTCTTTTTTCAAAATTAAAAAAAGTCTACCTACCTACCCACTGTCTCTACCTTTGGTAGAGTTTGGGTAAAACAAAATATGTTTTAAGTGTGGCCTGAATAATTTCATTGAATCCATAGTCATGTGACCTTCAATTTACCCCATTATCTAAAGATTGGTTGCACATTTATTAGTCCTGTTCAGCCATAATAATGAAAAGAAAGTCAATATTGAAAGTGAAACAAAAGTGACCAATTTTGTTGACTGATTCGATCCACTAAAAAATCTATGGTATACAGGTAAAAATATTATATTTTTTGTTTAAGTTTCTTTTGGGTTAGGTGACTGTCAGCAGTCTTTGGAGGTCATCTAAATAGTTAATTAGATGGTGTTGATACTAAAATACACACCAAATTCTGATATATTTTATTGAGTAAATGTATTTCAACTATTTCAGACTTATTGCAATTTGGATATGAGTTTTAGTATGTTTTAAATTATAATTCAAATATGAGCATTTGAGTCAAATGGTCACATGAATTTGACAGTTATGCTACTTTCAACTGAAAATAGAATAGTGTTTTTTCTCATCCTTTTAAGCAAAGCTCAATAAGTTAGTTGGATAATGTCATAATAAGATTTTATCATTGACTTAAATATGTATGCTCATATGTCAGATCTTTGCTAATACACCTAAACTATACATCCTTAAAGAATAAGAAAAACCTACCACTGAGTCATCTGTGATCTTTACATTTAATTTTCCATCTGAGTGTCTGTATTTGGTAACAAATCTACACTGTTTAAAAATGGAGATAACTTTGATTAAGTCATATAAACAATGTACATGTATGCAACAAAACTAATTGAGGAAACTCTTATCATTCTCTGAGAGAAGAATACTAATAATTCTTAATCATGTTTTGGTTAGTGTATTATTATAAATATTTTTTTCATGGTTTCTTGTAAATAAAATGCGATTTTGAGATCAAAGGAGCCAAGCTGTTATGAACACAAGCTGTTATAAGCAATTATCTTTCATGTTTTTTATTTAAAATCTTTTATGTTTTACTCATATTAAGCTAGTCTGAGATTACTCTGATGTCTAACGGCTGTTTTGCCACACAAGCTGGGCCCGTGCATCAGAGTAATCTCGGACTAATACAAAGCTAAATACATGCAGTATTTCCATCAAAGTAAGTTAAAACAACAACCATGAGTTTTAAACACTCAACAATAACACCAAATTCAGCTGTTTTACAGTTTGATATAAAAACAATTGACAAGTCTCATACATTTAACATTAAATAATTAATCATCAAATTAATCAGTCAGGGGTAGTACTTAAACATGTTAAACAAGTGATTTAAAAATCACTTCTTTGAGTGATTTTGGCTGTGAAATATTTATAAATTTTTGCACATACTTTTCGAAATCACTGAAACAAGTAATTTGAGAAGTTAAAATTTAATCACTTCAATAAATTTTTATAACCTTTTTTGGATATTTTTCCCACAAGCTTGATTTTTTTATTGGTAAAAAGACCAGAATTCTATTGAAAAAACAACTATGTACATGCAGAAATAGTCATTTGCTTGATAAGCCTGTCAGTTTTTACAATTTATTTGAATATGCAAAAACTGGAATAATTTGTAGATCAGGACATACATGTAACCTTAAAATAAATCATTCTAATTCTAAAGAAAACCAATCTTATCACCTAATATTGTTGACCTTTGTCTGATAGTAAGAGTAGTTAATGAATATTTGATAACAGAACAATTTCCAAGGGTACTTTTAAAAGCCTTAGGCACTAACTTAATGCCCAAGCACACTAGTGAAATTGATATCCAAAGATAAAGGGATTTAAAATTGATTTATGTAGGAAAATTATAGAAAAGTTTGTGAAAATGTGGAAAATAAATAAAATTAGCATTTGAAGATCAAAGAAAACACCAAAATCACTTAAATAGGTGAAAACTGAATATAAAAAATCACTGAAATAGGTGATAATTTAATCACTTGTTTAAGTAGCACCCCCTGACTGTTAATAAATAATTGGAAATATAAAAAAGAAGATGTGGTATGATTGCCAATGAGACAACTATCCACAAAAGACAAAATGACACAGGCATTAACAACTATAGGTCACGGTATGGACTTCAACAATGAGCAAAGCCCATACCGCATAGTCAGTTATAAAAGGCCCCGATAAGACAATGTAAAACAATTCAAACAAATAAACTAACGGCCTTATTTAATTGGAAAAAAAACTGAAATTGGAATAAAATTTGGTGTGAATGTGTAGGGTGCAAACAGCGTTCGGGCCTAATATGTGATTGAGGTGTGAACGTGTAGGGTGCAAACAGCATTCAGGGCCTAACATGTGAGGTGTGAACGTGTAGGGTGCAAAAGTATATTGGGCCCGAACAGACATGATACTCGGGCATATTCTGCTACATTACACATTAGACCATCATCTCAACAAGAAATAAAAAATGTCCACCTTTACTGTAACAGAGTGATCAGACTTACATGCAACCACACATACAAATTATTGCTATTGTTAAAGTTGTGACTGAGTGTTTAAATATGAAGATACATTTGTACATGTACTTTTAGATACTATTTTTCCATGGCCTAAGATAGACAGAGACATTTATAAATAGTCATACCTTTGAAGGATCTTTCAGATATAACCGTTCTGCAGCTTTCGAAAAGTCATCCCATGATGTTATGTACGTCATTATGCCCGAGAACACTAGAAATATTGTAAATAAACAGCTGTCTGCTCTAAAGCATGTACGTCAACAAACCGGAAGTAGTATAAAACGGGTGATGTAGAATGAAAATCATGATTTGAAACGGGTTACACTAAAGACCTGAAAGTGGACCTGAAAAGACCTGAAAAGACCTGAAAAGACCTGAAAATATACGATTAAAATTATTCAAATTGCAATAACTTTTTTATTGTTGGATGGAATTTCTCCAAATTGAAATTTTATTAATTGTTAATATCCATATTTAATTAAAATTTAAATGTTTTAAATTAAAAAGAAATTTTTGATGCTAAAAGTTGGACCTGAACGGAGAAATGAAAAGACCTGAAGGGACCTAAAAATCTATGGTCGGACTAATTCTAACTTCAATAACTTTTTTATTATTCAGTGGATTTCTTTCAACTTTTGATTTTGAATTACAACCGGCACACGTTCACGTAATTAAAACATTCCAATCGACGAACACGCGTCTCTAAATAATATATAGTTTACTGGGGAAGCAATACTATTATTTTCATTTTTATGTTTAAGACCTGCTTTAATATATATTAATGCAGTTTAAGCAAGTTGAATTAGTTTGAATAGAGACATATAATCCTATTTATTATATGTCTCTGGTTTGAATAATTTCAACGGGCAATCTTCTTTTTTTTCATCAACAAAAAGGTATTTTGTATTCAAATATGTTTCTGTATAAATATAAAGTCATTCGTTCTCTTCAATAGACTTTTGTCTAAAATGAAAACAAATAGAAAAAAACATTGTTGTACGAATTTAAATACATCTACCCCTATGATCTATTCATGTCTTTTACTTCCCCGACAAGGTCCGAATTTTGTAACTCAACCATTATAATTTTTTAATTTCGATAAAATTCTTTATCATTAATGATATATTATACCTTTCCTATAACAAAGTTCATATTTCAAGGAGATTGATTGAAAACAGTTAAAAAACTTGAATAAATCTGACCACAGGCTTTTCAAGCAAATTTATGTTATTTAATTTTCCGTTCAGGTCCGAGTTTTGACACCTCGACGATATTATTTCAATATTTTGTTTTAATATTATCATTATACTGAATTTTTTGTTTCATAAAATCCAAAGTTGAAAGATAAACATTGAGCCTTAAAAAAGTTATTGAAGTTAACATTAGTCCGACCATAGATTTTCAGGTCCCTTCAGGTCTTTTCATTTCTCCGTTCAGGTCCAACTTTTAGCATCAAAAAAATGTTTTTGATTTAAAATATTTAAATTTTAATGAAATATGGATATTAACAATTAATAAAATTTCAACTTGAAGAAATTCTATCCAATAATAAAAAAGTTATTGCAATTTGAATAATTTTAATCGTATATTTTCAGGTCTTTTCAGGTCTTTTCAGGTCCACTTTCAGGTCTTTAGTGTAACCCATTTGAAACGAAGTTCGGAAAAGATTTAAACCCATTCCGCGTATTTATTATTATATGAGAGGACCGAAAGTGGCATTAAGGATTTGTATAGGGCCTATATACAGTGGCGGATCCAGAAATTTTCATAAGTGGGGGCCCACTGACTGACCTAAGAGGGGGCCCGCTCCAGTCACGCTTCAGTGATTCCCTATATAAGCAACCAAATATTTTTTCCCAAAAAGGGGGGGGGGGGCGGGCCCCCTGCCCCCCCTAAATCCGCCTCTGATATAGTACTATACAAATCCTTGGTGGCAATGGAGATATAGAAAATAATGAAATATGATATTTTTTTCAATCATTTTAAAATATGAAAGTGAAATAGTGAAATAAAAATTCGCTCATGAATTATTCACTTGCAAATGATCGAATAAAGTAGCCAATTTTAAAAATCGGTATCAGTACCACTTAGCTGTGACGTAACGCACGATAATGAAGGCTTTGTCTTTACCCCATCTGGTTATATGTTTACATATTAAAAAGTACATCACAAGTTATAGATTCATGATGTCATCAGATTCTAATACAATATAATACCGTAAAACCAACCAGTCCACACTAATAAACAGCTTTTCTATAAAATCATAAAAGTTAAGTTATATAAAATGTATATCCATAGACTAGAAAGGCCTAAATACTATTCCGACAAAAACTACAAATTGTTTTATTTCATATTTTACTAAAGTCTAAAATCACAAAGTGTCTAAAATAAGGACAACATATTAACAAAACGTCAAAAATTTGCCGTGTCAGACGTAACAAACTATATGCATAATCACTTTAGCAGGGGTGTTTGTGTTCTTCAAAACAGTGTTATATCCACGAAAATTTGAATGAATGATAGTCTATGCTTTATATATAAAGTATTACAATATTACTCTATATGCGTTCCTGTAACAACCAACGCTATTTTTTTTGGCAAAAACAAATACATGTAGTGTTTATTATGGTCAGATTTTGGAAAATGTTAAGTTATCAAAATTTATAGGTTTTAAAATATAAGATGGTATGATATTTCGTTTGTGTAAATTATGCTCAAAAAGTACATACATAGACAAATTTTAATGGACAAGAATACTATTTCATGGAGGACAATATTTTATGTTACATAATTTGTGCTTTAATAAAGAATATTTAATTTCCAACTCAACCAAGAAAAAAACTGTCAAATGAACCACACCGAAATTTGAACGAATAATTTACTACAACGGCCTTCCATAGAAATCAAATCCGTTTAGCTTTGACGCATTTTATGCTGCCCCAATTTTTTTTGACCCACAATCCTTCAGTTATACTGGGATAAATGGCGTCAAATCGACCAGGAAGACACTGAATCACTATGATTTCATGTTTTACATCGTTCGACAGAAAAATTAGTTGTATATAATAGCATAGAACATAACACAGAAACTGTATTTTGAATAACACAACAGCCAACATGTCAACAGGAAGGCAAGTACTGTCAGACAACTGTTTTTTTGTACCATGTTTTTAAAAATTTTACAAGTTTTATGTTAATAAATAAAAATATTTTGTATATATATTTATTCCGTGTCAGTTCTATCATGTTTATAGAAAGTAGAATGTCAGGACATATAGACTTCAAAGACTCAGAAGAAAATCATCTCATACATTTAAATTAGGATATATATGTAAAGCATAATAATATTGTGAGAAATTATCAAAATACATATACAGGACGAATCCGGGTCCGTTTGCACCCATTCACGTTCGCACCCACTCATGTTCACCCCCTTTCACTTTCGCACCCTACATGTTCGCACCCAATTTTAATTGGTTTTGTGTTTAATAACTATAGCTTTGTAATCAAGTTTTGGCAAGTGTATTCTTATATTTGTTGTCATTGTCTCAAAATAAAGTGAGACAGCAATTTTTTTGGGTTGAATAAATCTTAATCATGTTTTGGATAGTGTATTGTTAAAAAAACAATACTTTCTAAATAAAGTAGGATTCTGTCAACGTTTTATTTTGTGTTGAATAACTCTTAATCATGTTTGGTTAGTGTATTGCTATAACTTTGTTTTATTGACTTGTTTCAAAATAAAGTGAGATTCTGACTACGTATTTTTTTGTGTGTTGAATAAATTTTACTGAGTCATGTTTTGGTTATAATAGTGTATTGCTATATTTTATTGTTTCAGATCAAAGGGACCAAGCTGTTAAAAATAATTATCTTTTGTGTTTTTCATTTAAAATCTTGAATGTTTACTTACACCAAAGCAATTCATAACAACAATCATAATTTTCCAATTATTCAACTGGAATTTGAATTAAAATTGGGCGTGAACGTGTAGAGTGCGAACGGACCTTGGGTGCGAACGTGTAGGGTGCGAAAGTGTATTGGGCGCGAACTAACCTGATTACAGGACCTGCGCTCTGACAGTCTAAGCCCATAAAGATATATCTGTTAATCAATTAGACCGCTGTTACGTACATGAATATATTAAGGGCTTGTTCTTTCATTACCAATGTTATTACAATAAAAGTGATATGAATACACTGTATCGCTATTTATAAATATGCGCTGCTTTGAACTATCTACGTCCTACAACAAATTCAACAATAACTTGTCATTATGGCGTCAGTTGTTTTCTATTGTGACGTCAATATTTTACATGAACCTTTGTGATGCCCAGAATTGGCGGCCAAATAGTGATAAGGTGTATGAAATGGACAGGGACATTTCTGTGCTGTAAAACATTAACACCCTTTCTTTATACATAATTTGTCATCAAATATAGAAGTTATTGTAATTTTGTACAAGCTTGAATCAACAAACAGCATTTTTATTTATATTAACTTCTTAAAGAAGACAAAAAAGTTAAGGCTTGGCAGGTTTTATTCCTGACTTAGGGAATACACATCATGTCTAAATTTTTCTATTGTGATAATGACATCATGTAAAAATGTACATGTACATGTATATCCTTTTCTTTGTATTTTGTCTATCGGAAATTCAAACATTTTATATACATGTACTTGACATTAACTAATAAGCAAACAAAATTGTTGTCCAGCACAGATTACTTATTACAAATGTACATGTATGTATACATGTATTTTGTAATAGAAATTTGAAATTTTAATTATTCATGTTTTCCTGTTTTATAATTGGAAAACAGAAAATGTTATAGAAATTTCAACAAACCTTTAAAGGTCCAACAAATAAATAAAGCAAACAAAATTGCTGTCCAGGACAGATTAGTTCATGTATTTTGTAATTGAATTTTAATTTACATGTACATGTAAGATGATTGTCTCTCTGGTATCTTTTGCCCATATTTTAGTAATGGCTTGTAAAAGATCCTACTATAAATATCTGCAGTTTGAGATTTAAAATCAAAGTCAAACATATTTCCTCATGAGAAGACAAAATGAATTATGGTTGACTTTACTTGAAAGGCCTGTTACATACAAACAGTTCTGACAACAGAAATAGATGTGTCATACACCATTTTTCAGATAATTTACATGTAATGTAGGTACAAGCTTGTATGCTACGTGTATAGGACAAGTTTCAGTAAGATAGAATGATGGAAAACTGTGTAATCAAAATATAACTGAAGTTAATAACTGAATATCATTTCTCAAACACCAGAGTTGGGTACATTTGTACCTTGTTAGCTAACTTTTCCAAAGGAAATGTGAGCTTTTGCCATCACTTGGCGTTTATTGCCTTTAGTCCAGTCTAAACTTTGAAAAAAACGTGAAAGATTTAAGCATAATATACCAGGTGAGCGATTCAGGCTCTTGAGAGCTTTTTGTGTTATAATAAGGTATATAGGTAAAAAAATTACAGACAAATGGCTGAGGCTAAGGGGAACTAGCTACCTTATAGTAAATTCATAATTAAAAAGCAGTAACGGTTCTCGGTTCTCAGTTCAAATTTAACTTGAACAAGGCTTATACATTGTAGTTAAACCTTTATAATAGTCATGATAGTGCCATCATACAAATTCTTATCAAATTTAAAATCTTTTATTAATTACTTTGTTGCTTCTTGGATGTTCTGACACATTGCCTCAACAAAGAATTAAAGACTTTTTCATTAAAATAAAAAAAAAATAATCTATTCAACTAGAATTAAAATAAAAAAAATTAATCTATTCAACTTTCTAGTTGAATAGATTAATTTTTAACCGGATTTTTGTGACAAAAATGTAGGTTATTGATTTGGGGATGTACAGCGGGCGGGCGGGCGGCAATCAAATGTTGTCCGTGCATTAACTCATGAACCGTCTTTATAGACTTATATATATGTTACAGTAAATAGGTGAAATTAGGAATTACATGTAATTACTAAACACTTCAGTAAATACCTGTAATTACTAGCCAATTTAGTAATTACATGTATTTACTAATTGTTTCAGTGATTACTGGTAATCACTGATTTTTTTTGTCATTTTTACAGCTATTTACTAACTTGATGTTTTTGTTTTAAAATTAAAAACATGATTCAAGATACCAAATAAGGAAGTAAAGGGGTAGGGATTTTAACGGCGCTAACTTAAGGATGTAGGAATATAATGCACATCCAAAGTGCATACTCTTTAGTGTTTGTGAATTGAAACTGGAAAATGGTTGTTTTATAGGTTTTGAAACTCCGTAAATATATGTATGCAAGACAATGATATCTATCCAAAATCAAACTAAAATCTCCATCATGCACTGTGGTTCAAAACTTTAAAAAAAACTTTCTCCAAATATCCTGGATTTCTACCAAACTTGGACAGAAGCTAAATGTTTATGATCATAAAATAATATCCAAAAGTAAAGTTTGAAAAAAAAATCCTTTTTTTTTCGTATATTACTTATAAATGGACTAGTTTTGTCCCAGTTAACATTACATACACTCTGTAGTTAAAGTTTTTAAAACATTAGATTTTATAAACCATCCTGGATTTTTACCCAATTTTGACTGAAGCTTCTTACAGTACTAGTCAACAGATAGTATCTAGAGGAAAATTTTAATATTTTTTCCTCATTTTTGTTGAGCCTGCGATTAACAGCAAAAGTAACCGAGACTATTTGTTCTGCAAATGTTCTGCAAAAACCCTTACAATTTTAATAGCTTAATACATCGATAACCCATCTCCAGCTAGGGGTTGATTTGAAGGTCACATGAATACGTATTCAATGAGGTCCAAATATTCACTTGCAAGTGCACAACTCATCAACCTTGTTTCTCAGCTAATTTAACAAAATAAAACCAGAATGGCTGCTAACAGTGAATTATAATTTTACAATATCATTTTTATAAATGATTTAACAACAAAAAAAAGATATTTTTTTTATATATCTCGAAGCTAATGCACATAACAGTTCATTCCAGTTCTTAACCTACATAACGTTATCTTATCTTTATAAGGTAATAAGTCTAAATATTCTTCAAATTCAAAGAGTTCTTTAAAAAGTTAAGACATAATGCTTTGGGAGAATTTTTCATTTCTGATTTCCATGTCTGCTGAAGTTGGTCAAAAATTATCTGTATTATAATGCTCAACTTAAACCATTTTGGATTAAAACTAAAGTTACTCTGATTTAACCAAATATTTGAAAGTCCATATTTATTCAAGATATTTTTTATACATATCAACCATTCAAAATTTTAAGAGTACTAACTGATCTTCTAGTTAGTATTACACAGCTAAAACAATGTTGTATTATGGTCAGGTGATCAAAAGTTATGGTTGTGTTAGCAGTCAGTAAATAGGTGTAAATATTCATTTTAAATTTAGTAATTACTGGTAATAACTGGGCCGTTTAAGGAATTACTTGTATTAACTAAGTGCATCGGGAATTACCTGTAATTCCTAAATTTTAGTAATTACATGTAATTCCTAATTTCACCTATTTACTGTAACATATATATATATATGTTGATGTTTAAACGAGTATTATATATATATATATATAAAAACTCGTTTAAACATCAACATATATATATATATATATAAGTCTATAAATAAGACCAACCAGCAAATTTACTATGTACCGGATCGTCTAGAATAGAATAGAACAATTGTTAAAACTTTTGACACTGAAGAAGGCCATTTGTTGAGTCGAAATATTTGTCAACACGATTTAATAACAACATTTTCTTATAATAGCATCTTATATCAGTTACCATTGTGCAAATTTTTAAACTGATATACATGTATATATATATATATATTAAAAGTGAGTGTGACATAAATTTGAAGCCATAACATAATATACCTAATGTTTAATGTATTTATTTACTATGAATTTATTATTATTAATCCTGGGATACCAATTTTTGAGGATTTCTTTGGCATGCCTGTAGATAAACAATGTATAAAAATTTGTAAGGGTTCTGCAGAATCCAGCGTTCCGGCTTGTTTTCCTCAACAAAGATTTTTTACTCTAGAGATACTATCTTTTGATAGTAAGAAATTTCTGTCCATGTTTGGTAAAAATCAATTATGGTTTATGAATCTAATAAATGTTTAAGAAAAAAATTAACTGCAGGCTTTATGTTATGGTAACTGGAAGAAAAACCAAATCCATAATAAATGGAAAAACAGGAAATATTTTTTTACAAAATTTCCTTCTAGTTTTTGATTATAAACAAGCTTCTGTCCAAGTTTTGTACAAATACAGGATATTTTATGAAAGTTATTAAATGTTTTTAAACTTTAATCACAGAAAAAATGTAATGCTTTTTTTTTTTATTTACATCGGATGGCCGTTAGGGCATTCCGGTGTATTGATGCCACAGACATTTTTACCCAAGTAACTTTCGTTTTTAACTGATAACTGCACACTAAATAGCATTCCTTATCCAATACAAGTGCTTGTGACCATACACAAGAACTTGCAGTAATCCGATGTTCAGTACTTCATTACTTTGATTATTTCTGTTGTGTTCTTACATTTGTATAAGATAATTGAAACCTTTCTAATGTTCGACTCCTGTCGTTAAAGACATTGATTGCTAGTTCGGCTGAATGTCGGTGATAGGAAAACCAAGTCCATTAATAAGTAAAATATAGATAAACAGGACTTGTTTTACACAGGGTTATGTGAAACCCCTTTTCAAACTTATACTTTGTACATGTATCAACATATGTACTTTTTCTTTCGTCTTTACAGCCAACTCCAAGTCTGAGGTCAGAGACTTCTTATAGTATAGTCTACTCATTGATGCTTGTGCTACAGAATTTTAGTGTAATTAACCCTAATTAATCTAATCTAAAAAAAAAAAACAGAAAGGAAAATGACTGGTCACCTGACAATATTGACAGGTCCATTAGGGATTAATTGGAAATGTCTCAAATCACTGAAATTGATTGTGGTTCATAATGGGGTCTAAGCAAGACACAGGATTGCCGATGTTTTGTAAGTGTGACATGTGAAAGTCAAATTATTGTGCTGTGAAAACGGGAAATGAAGTCTAACGGGACACAGGAATTTACAAAAAAATGAGAATTGCTTGCGTACATAGTGTAAGCGGGATATGGGAATCTGACAAAATAATAAGCGGGATCCTGGATCAGAACCCCCTAATGAGACCCCTTGATTGGCAGGTCAATACCAATGTTGGAACACTCATTGTACGTGTACCAGGAAAATTTTCTTTAAACTTTTCTTGGCTCCTATTGAAGTGAATGATTTAAATTTATATTTGGTCTTGGAACTTTCATCAATGCATTGGTATTCATGTAACCACAATCAATTGCATTCTATTTTAAAATATTTTTTTCTTTATTTGCATGTACAGGATAAAATGTTTTGAACCTTATTGGTTGAAGAAAACAATAGCATCCAAAACAAATTTTCCCAAATTATCATTTTATTGGTTAATTTGCCAGATAAAATATACATCGAAGACCTATTTGTGACCTTCTGCTGTTGTCTGTTCTGTGGTCAGATTGTTGTCTCTCTGACACATTCCCTATTTCCATTCTCAATTTTATGCACTTTATGGCCTCTAGTTTTCATAATAAAACAGACAAAAATGAAAGTGATGACTGCTAGGTGTGATTTCAAATTTTATAATATGAATAATTGTTCAAAGTTAGTTTTATTTTATTTTTAATGAGTCATCTTTGTTGACACATAATGAACCTGTTCACATCAATTTCAGTTTCTGGTGATTTTTGATAATTATTTTTTTCAAAAGAAAAAAACTCAATGAAGCAGACCTACATGCCTATTGACAGAATGATTACATATAAAATGTATTTTTGGTTTTCAAAGCAATTATTCTGTCAAGAGAAACATTTTTTCCCACATTAAAGAGAAATTGTTTTCATATCTAATATAAATGATTGTTTCTTTATTTAATTATATTGTGTTAAATACTTACTGGTAGAGAAAAGGTTTATTTCCAATCTAAATTTTTTATTTCTGAATTTAATTATAAATGTATTTTTACATTAGCATTATTTGATTTTCAAGTCATCAATGATATTGAACACTTATTAAATTATTGAATTACTAGTTAATTGACTTCGGATGAATCTGGACAGATTGTGTGTGAGGGAAAACATTGGTGTCTGCATCTGTAATGAGCTGGAACAAAAGAATTGAACAATTTGTTGCTTTTCTGGTTCAAATTTCCATTAGTTTTCCACTGATTGCATATCACAACCATTTCCCAATAGATTCCATTTGATTTCATGTGTTTGAAGGAGAAAACAAGGATTTCACATACACACAGCTTCTTTAAATTACCAGTTGATTCAATTTTTCCCTGTGAAAATAAATAATTAATTAAGCATCAATTGTGTGGAGTTTTTGTGTAGCAGTTTAATATCCCATTACACACTTGTGTTTTTAATGAAAGGACTATAATGGATTTAGAGGAAGAAGAGGATTTATACACTACACCTTACGGGTAACGTTTTGTTATTAAAATGTTCATTTCATTGTTCAATTTAAGTGCATTCGTGTTAATTTCGTTGTTGATTTTTATTCACCAGGTGCATTTATATTTAAATCTCCTGTAGCGATGTCTGTGTGTTTTTTATTTTCCAACATTCCAGATGTAATCTAGCTTCATGAAATGTGCTCTCATCCCAAATATTGATGAGTCAGTCTGAGAAAAATGTATTCTACTACAAAAATTAGCTGAATATCAATATCTGTGTTTGTTTCATAGTATTGATCTTTCATTTATAGAGATTATAATAATTGAAATTTATAGGTTAATATAATAGGGTCAAATATCAGCATTTGTAACTTTTTAATGGGGCCATTTTGAATATATTACATAATATTTATTGAATAATGGGAAATCAATTTACCAGTATATTACAAGTGTAGCCAAGTGGGGCTATTCTCAATCATCAGTGTGACAATGTCTGGTAATGCTAGCTAGACAATTGGCAATTGCTGCGATCTGATCCTAAATGTTATGGTAAATTTAGGGGTTTGGAATCGTAGGATATTTTAGGGTTACAAGAAAATTTGGAGAAAATAGAATAATGAATATGATACCACAAGATCACTATCCCCCCTTCTATCCCCTAACCGCACTCTTCTCTTTCTCATTCAATGCTTGGTGAAATAGTTATTGTAGCTTTCTCAACCTACATCAATATAAAATTTGTAAGATCATGTTTCTTTTAAACTAACAAAACAATATAATCCGCTTTCAACTGTTGAAAGTTGACTGACCTAACGGTATGAAAGTGTTTTGAATTAATAACTTGGGGAATTTCAAGCCTTTTCATTTTTTTTTAGATTACGATTTAATTTCTTACATTCTGTACATGTGAAATTTTACAACCTTATTGTTCATGTTGTTAGTTTGAAGATTACGATTTTAATGAAATAAAAAAAGCTGCATTCCAACTGCTTTCTAGTCTATGTACAACATGCATAAATACGAAATCAGATAACAAACTGCATACTGTCAGTTGTCACCTAAATATGTAGATTACATGCATAAATACGAAATCAGATAACAAACTGCATACTGTCAGTTGTCACCTAAATACATAGATTACGTGGTAATATACATAAATATATGTGAATATTATGTAAGTTGTTAATTATTATGATAAATGAATTAAGCCAAAGATATCAGCTACATGTCGTCAGTGACTGATGTTTTATGACTTCTCTTCCATTCTTATTTTGCTTTTGAGTAAAAATGCTGTACAATATTGATATTGGAATGGTTCCTATCTCTTGACAGGACCATCTGTCATAGAAACCTGAATTCCATTGGAGAATTGCCTGATGTGTATCTACAACATGGCATCATGCTGTCAATATTGAGGGATTAATAATTTACATCTGATCACCAACTTTAAAAGAACTGGCTTTCATTAAATTGTTCATTAGAGAGGGCTTTAGCTAATCATAAATATCATAATTCCGATTATTTACCCAACACATTATATGATATACGCTGATCAAAGGCTTTAAATGCACTAGCCTAATGTAGGTGCTGATAATTTTTAAAAGATGATAGCTTTAGAGCATAATTTTGGAATGAAAACAAACCATTCAATGTTATAGGGTATCTCACTTGATAAGAACAATTGGCCAAAGAACAAATAAATGTCAAAACCAGTATTATATCTGAAGCTGGAAGAAACTTTTGAATGTATCAAATTATCTTCCCTAGTCAAGGGTTACCATTTTGTTCCTTTCTCTCTGCCCTTGGGTAGTAAAGATGTTATCATACGTGCATGTGCAAAATTAGTCATTTTGCCTTGAAGATAGAAATTGTTGTACATGTATAATTATCATATTTATCTACCAGAAATAATTCAAGCGAATTCAAATAACTAACATGACTGACTTACATGACTTAACAGTAAAGCTGATTTGACCATATGTTTACTAATAGATATTGAAAGAGACATAATTTAGCAAAACTCTCATGTTTACAGCAAACACATATGTTATCCAAGAAGGAATTATTTTCAAACGCAATGATGTGACTACAGACTTGTTTATTTTTGTCAGTACCAATTGTTCTGGATTTAGAACATAATGTTATTTGTGGTTATTTGATTTTGCAGTTTTGCCAACGTCTACAAAAACATTCTCTATTAGAAATGAAGATGTACCTGTACATTGAGTATGATTGCCAATGAGACAACACTTCACAAGAGACCAAATGGCAAAGAAATAAGCAACAATAGGTCACTACTGCCTTCTACAAGTTAAACAAAGCCCATACACAGATGGGATTTTAATACCTATACTCAGAAATCCACCAAAATTCATATGCCACAAATAATAATGAACCAGACCATGATCATAGACACCTGTTAAGTTTATGTTTGTTCAACTTGTGAAGAAGGAACTACATGTAGTAAGAATAGATGTCAAATTTATAAAGACGTTGTAAATATTTTTTATACCACTCCCTTTATTCCAATAATTTATAACAATAAATCAGACACATTCTCAATTTTTTCAAGCATATTTCGGACCTAGACAAATTTTAAGTTCCAGAGCTGTGGCACATTCAGGTGGAGGAGGGGGTTGCACCTCCCCCACTATTTTTTGAACGATCAATTCATTTGAACTTCTCCTGGGGACCTAAGCTTTTAAAAATGGCTGGATGCACCCCTGCAATACCAGTGCCAGTAGAAATATCAATCTGTATTCCTTTAAAAGAGTATTTGACAACTTAATAAAAAAAGACTCAAGTTCAACTAATGACAAGTACAAAAGCCGAAAAAGGAATATATATATATATGTACTTGTAATGTTGAAATTTTAATTATTAATTTCAAACAGGATGTTAGAAATTGATAAAAGGATCTGATCATTTACTTTCTTATAATATTCTGAATATAGGCCAAACGTCTTCAAAGATGTTTTACATTATTTTATTTTTTAATTAGATGAAGAAGTGGCAAGTAGGGTAATTTCTATATGTTATCGGTAAAACTTTTGTAATTTGAACAAACTGGTTCCGATCTGGTCCCTTACTGCAGATACAATTTGTAATGCCTGTCAGTTCAAATTGCAAAGTTTTACATGTAATTATTATTATTATTGTTTATTGAATTTTTCATGTTAAACACATTATATTTTGCATGTTATTTATAGTCATACAGTACATACATGTATTGCATTACGTACATGTATATACTATTTGTAATATGCACATATTTAGAACAAGAGGTCATTAAGACTATTTAATATTCTCTCTCATTGAAAATAAACTCATAGATACCAGGATTAAATTTAGTATATACGCCAGACGCACATTTCGTCTACAAAAGACTCATCAGTGACGCTTGAATCCAAAAAAGTTTTAAAGACCAAATAAAGTACAAAGTTGAAGAGCATTGTGAACCAAAATTCCTAAAAGTAGAATCTCGTTTGTTCATTGGTCAAGATTAATACTTGTCCTATGCACATGAATTTCATAGCAATTTGTTTCTAACACACAATTATTGACTATTTTGACAACTTTCTTTTGAGAAGTATACACATAGGCTTTTGACTTAATTTTTCATGCCATGTGCATTGTTTTTTTCCCCCATGTGATTTTGATGCCAAAACAAGTGTCTGTTATAACAGTTACAACAATACATGTTTTTTTTTGTACAAAACATATGAAACCTTAATTATTCCTTATTTTAAGCTCCCTGTCAGTTATTTAACTATAAACAGGAATTTGCCAAATGTATTTATTTATCTTGTATTTGAATGACAGAATATAGGGAAATAGTGTATCACATTCCCATACATACCATTACATACCTAAATAAACATTGTTTTCAGCTCAATTAGGCATGTTTCTGTGGGTTATAATTAGCCAATTGTATTATTATGATTTTTATCATTTAAATGATTGTCAACGAAAATATATTTTTTTTATATGGAATGCTTTATTTTAAGTTAAAAAAATTTAAAAAAAAGATGGAATTTTACATCTGATTGAAAATCTGCTTTCATAATAATGATTCTTACTCTGAAAAATTAAAGTGACAAAAACACAATTTTTTTGAATGCAAAAAGGGGTTAACTCTATTAACACAGGTTCAAAACAATAATTTTATACCCTAACTTCTACATAGATGATGCCTGTACCGAGTCAGGAATATGACAGTTGTTATCCATTCATTTGAGCATTCGATTTTGCCATTTGATTAGGTACTTTTCAGTTTGAAATTAAGTCAAATTTTGCTTTTTTTGGTTATTTTACGTTTCCTATAGTCATGCTTTAAAAACTAGAGTACTTGTCTCTTACATAAATTGAAAGAAACAGAAAAGATTGTTGATTTCTACTTTCAGTGAAGTGCCCATTGTTTCAGCGAGGGCCAATGTAATGTTATATGATGACCCTACTAAGAAATGGGTCCCTGCTGGCAGCGCCCAACAGCAGGGTTTATCAAAAGTACAGATTTACAGACATACAGGAAACAATACATTTCGAGTTGTCGGTAGAAAAATGGCCAATCATGAGGTTAGTAACCCTCTGGTAAATTTAATTTAGATAATATTGCAAACTTTATCTTGGTTGATGGGAATCTAATTTTGATAAGGTTGATATAATGACCATAGAGAGCTAGAATATTGACCTTTTGACATTAGATTTGTGTAGGTAAAATGTATTTTTTATGCATAGATGTGAAAAAAAAAGTTACACTGTCCTAATAAAAAGACATGAAAAAAAATCTTGTTGGTATTTTCATCAATAAATTCAGTCTGACTTTTTATTTATTTTATCTTTCATGGAAGAATGATTTTGATTAAAACTTCTATCAGAACAATGATGCATTTCTAGATAAAGCCAAAATTTCACAATAGTTCAAAAGATGCAACCTTGGCTTTCTCTTGCTGATCCTTGAATTAACTTAGCTAGTCTATGTCCCAACTCTGGGAAGGTAATAAGCTTTCTGTTTTTTTATTGTGAGAAAATGCCATATCTGTGTCCTAGATTTATGTCAAACTGGTTTGTTTTTGGTCATCATAGTGTTTCATACATATATATTTCACAAGATATACATGTACAAAATGTATATGTAAAAATGTCAGTTCTAGCTTTTGCGCAATGTCAACTGAAAAAATACACAATTGATTTGCAGTCACTGCATTCAGGAAGCTTTTTCCCCAAAAACCTAAGCCAAACAATACTGAAAGCTTTTATCTACACAAAATGAATCAGGAAGATACTTAAAACAAATCAGACGCACCTGTGGATATTACTTCCTTTATAGCGAAATCTTGTTTCCTTCATAAGTTAACTTAATTAGATAAAATTGTGGAGAACAAGGCAACAATCTTTGTGAAAGGTTATGACAGTTTACAAGTTTCTTGTAGGAACTCACTAATGCTGACATGTAAAAGATATAAATGTTGGAAAAAAAGTACTTAAATTTTGAGACATGCTAAAAGTCAAATTTTTTTTCTTTAATTTTTTTTATCAATAAGAAATATCACAATAATTAAGCATATGTTTAAAAGAAGAAAATGTTAAAATTTCGCAAAAAAAGATATAAATATTGCTGAAGCTAATGCAGTAAAATCTGCACTTATTTATGTAAGGGCTGTTCTAAAATTGATTGTAGTGTAGCGGAAACCAGACACTCAAATTAATTGATTGTGGTTGTTTGCTTTTTAAAGAATTTTAAGTAAAATGAAAATTTGATATTGTAACGTTTTCGCTCGGTGTTGCTATAGCGTTTTCGTTACCCTGAAGTGAAACTCTGACCCACTGACAAAACTAGACAATTAGCCAGACAAACTAATTCTCCACAATAAATACTGTTTCAAATGACTGCTCCCTTGGGTTAACTCAACCCTGTAATCCAATAGGTATATTTAAAGATGCGTTGTTTCAGAAGACAGAAATAAATAATTCGTTTCAAGTTAATGATTTAATGAAGTGTTACTATGATCAGTTATATATATATGTCATTCAAACAATTTCAATATTGTATATCTTTTTACATTAGATCAACACAATAAATAACACTTAAATAGTATGCAAGCTAGTGAGTACTCTGGTCAAGTTCTATATACACATGTATTAAATAAACAATCTTATTAACAAGTAATTATAGAAATCTCTATAATTATATAAGTGATGCCGACTTCTCAAATGTATAAGTTGCGACTCCGGGTTTTACTGTACTTTTTGTGAATATTCGAATTCGTAATATATATGTAAAGAATCGTTAATAATTGCAGTTTCTATACTGTTGGTATATCGAGTAAATAATACAAGAATAACTTTAACTGTTACTTTCTCTGAAGAAAAACTCTATTGACGTCTTATTAAAAGCGACCTTAAGACTCGAGACTGCGTCGGTGAGTCTCTGTATAAAATATGGAATATTTTATATTTTCTGACTTTTCTGTACTTTTCAGTATATAACTTTTTGTACGTCTAATGATCTCTAATCTCTAGAGTCCCTTATAATATAAATTTATAAAGCTATGTTTTACATAAAGTAAAACTCTGACAAAATATTTCCTAACCTTTTAAAGTGCAAGACTCAAATTGTAAGTTACAGTGCAGAAAGGATTTATTATTAGGCTTGTGATTGTAAGCAACCTTTTGCCACGGTAGTCCGATCACGACTAACGCGTTCAATGGTAGTGCAGTATATATACAACAAAAAGACTTAAAAGACTTCATATTGACGTCAAAAGCAACTCGAAAGACTCTATTTCAACGTAATATTGCCGTTCACGACAGTGCACTTTGACGGTTTACGGTAAAGCGACTCAAGTAAACATGGCGGACATTACAAGGAAAAAGAGAGACTCTGAGTCTCTAGAAACTTGACCAGGTTAACTAATTCACTCAATATAAATATATATAGAGATTAAAACAACATAATACAATCATCAACAAATATATAAAGGTAGGTCCAGCATAAGGAAATTCTGTATTTACACTGTACAAAAATAAATAGAAAGGCGACTCAGTTTCAGGGAGGACTTGACGTTATTTTTATCTTTGCTCAAGTTACTGTTCATAATAAATATCCAAGATAACTTATTCTAATAAAAAGAAACATATTCAAAAATTTATAAGTATCCAATACGGTTAAAGAGATTTAATCTGATAAAAGTGAAAAGGGGGAGGGGACTAAAACTGTTGAACAACGAGGCCGAAATCCGTTACATTGCCCCCTTCTTTAAAAAATTGTCCGACCTCGGACAAGTTGATTTACTAAAATATTTTTTTAGCATTAATAAATATAATACCTTTATAATACACATTACTTCAAAATTGATTCAATAAATACAATAAATAAATGCATTTTATATACAACTATGCATATTCTCAACACACAACACTCTAAACTGGAATGAAACATCTAAGTTTCATAAATATATATGTTCGTAATAACCAATCCCTTCCCAAACTATCAAAAACTTTACCCAACCCAAAAATTTTCCTAATTACTCTACCTTAAATATAAATTTTTTACATAATAACTAATTTCTTAAAAGCCTATAATTGTCCGAATATAAAACTGTTCTAATGATAAAAGTCAAAATCCATGTATTCTTCCTCTATGTCCAGCTCTAGTTCTTCTTCTGTGCCTTTTTCCATTACCACTCTACAATCTTCTGTTTGGACTTCTCTCTCTTTCTTAATAACTCTCCTCGTCTGGGTGGCTGTTGTTGTAAGCACAACCCGCTTATCCTCTGTTTGTGTACTGGTTTGTTGCACTTGACGCTCGTCTGTCTGTATGTCCTTCGACCTTAATATTTGGAAAGATGGATCTGGTACCCATGTTGCAAACAGTTTGTAAACTGTCCCATCTGGCAGAATACATATTTCTTCCTTCTTCACACATCCATAACCTACTGGCAATACACTGCCTGTATATTTCCCTGTCTTCTTTGCCTTCTCGGCCACTAGCATGCACTTTGAAGCTTCATATGAACACTGGAAGCGGGAGGGTGGAGCCTGAAATCTGTCTTCAGGACAGACTTCATCTCCAATAGCCGGCAAAGCCAAATGCCTACTATCCCTCAAAGTAGTAACTATGGAGGGTTCTGGTGTTGGTTTCTCAAATGTTTCTTCTCTGGGCTCTTCCACAGCCTGTCTTGTAGGAGAGTCAAAAAGATCTACTAAGTTCTTCTTGACAGGTGACACAGAGCTGTAATCCTCAATTCCCAAGGAAATGCTACAAGGAGATATTTCTGACAATGGAGAAATGGGTTTAATAGACCTTGTTAATATAGGTGTTGTTGGTGGTGTTACTTCTCTTGGTCTAGTGACTGTGCAACTTTGTCTTGTGTTAAAATTAGAGGTTGTCACTGGTTTTCTTGTTGGAGTTTCTGGGATAATAAGTTCTCTGTTGTTGGTTCTTGGATTCAGAATATGTCTATGGACATTCTTTTCATGCTCATTCAGGCGGAACCTCTTACTTGTTGGTACCATGTAAGAGCAAAATCTGCACTGAAGCATCTTCTTAGGATGTTTGTCCCTTACATGTCTTGTTAATTGGCTTCTTAGGTTGTACTGAGCACCACAGTGAAAGCAAAAGAAAACCATCTGAAGTATAAAAATACTGTTTTGAGAATATATTCAATTTCAACATACAGCACAGTTGACCAGTACCCATAATTTTGCTTGCATACTTTGGTAAGTATTTATACTTAAATTTCTGTTTTTCATTTTATTTAAAAAAAAATGAAACACATTACTTTTTATTAACACACAGCAATAAACCTCGCTATGATTAATATATATATATGAACACACAAAATGCGTTCTTCATTTATTCAAACACATTTACTAGCTTTCAAATTTCAAATACGAATTTGAAACACATTTTATTTATTTTTCAGATTCCAGAGGCAACCACAGTGTTAACAGTATTGTCAGTTCTTCGATTTTCTTGTTCGTTGACCCAGTTTTGAACATCACCAAAGAATGGTTTAAGCCTATCATGATGCACAATTTGCATTTTAGACGTTGCTGTCTTTTTAATTTTATATATCAAATCCGATATAACTTCTATAACAAAGTACGGCCCATCCCAATTCCTTTGTAACTTTGGACTCAGTTTTGGCTTTCGATTAAAAGTATAAAGCCATACTACATCGCCTGTCTTGTATGTGTTCTCATGTGCCTTAACATCATACTGACGTTTTTGTTTATCACTATTTTTAGAAATATTTTGTCGTGCTTTAGCAGACACTTTCCATATGCTTTCCTGCATACTTTTAACATAATCATTGTGTGATACTGTTTCGTCGGGATATTCAATTTCTTGGGGGTGGGGACCATATATTAAATCAACTGGCAATTGTAGTTCTCTGCCTAGCATAAGCATACTAGGACTAAACTTAGTCGTTTCATGTTCTGATGAGTTGTAAGCCATTAAAGCCCAGGGAAGTTGCTCATCCCAATCCCTTTGATTTTTGCTGATGTATTTACTAATGGTATTTTCAAGAGTTCTATTGTAACGCTCCACAAGACCATTGCTTTGTGGCCTAAATGATGTAGTCCTTGTTTTGTCAATTTTTAACTTAGCACACAGTTCCTTAAATAAACCAGACTCAAATTGTCTCCCTTGATCTGAGTGCATTTGACAAGGTATTCCAAATCTACAGAAGAAATGGTTAACTAAGTTATCAACTATGGTAGTAGTTTCCATATCTGGCATGGGAAAACCTTCTACCCATTTAGTAAAATAATCTGTTACAATCAAAGCATATTTGTTATTTTTATATGAAATCGGTAAGGGTCCTATTATATCCAAGGCAACTCTTTCCATGGGAGCACCCACATTGTATTGTTTCATTTTGCTTTTAGCTTTTCTGGGGGGCTGTTTGCGTGAATTGCAAACAATACAGTTTTGCACCCATTTGGTTATTTCATCTTTATGATTAACCCAATAAAATCTGTTCTGTGCTCGTGCCACAGTTTTGTGTATGCCAAAATGGCCAACTTGTATGTCATCATGTAACATTTTCATAATATTTTCTTTCCAGATTTCAGGGACTACGAATTGTAAATTACTTTCTTCAGTGGTACTGTTTATCCACTTTCGGTACAACACATTGTTTATTAGTACAATGCGATCCCACTGAGACCAGTATTTCTTAAGTTTTACATCGTGTAAAGCCACATCGGCCCATTCAGGTCTGTTATCATTATCAGACTTGAGACAGAATAAATTGAACAACACATTGTCGCTCTTTTGAGCTTCAAACATTTCTTCATTTGTTTTATGCTCATACCACATAGCTGAGTCTGTTTTATTTGAACAAGAGGCCTCTTGAGAGTCCTGCACTTTTGCCATTCTTAAAAAGTCAACCGTTTCAAAAGTTTCATCAGAATTATCAATTTCTTTTTGATCCTGTTTTGAACAATGATCACAAGGAAAACATTGTCTGCGAGACAAACCGTCTGCATTACCATGTTGTTTACCAGGGCGGTGACGAATTTCAAAATTATATGTGTTTAAAGTCTCAAGCCATCTGGCCATTTGACCTTCAGGATTTTTGAACCTGAGAAGCCAGGTTAAAGCTCCATGATCTGTTCGTACTTTAAAATGTGTACCATAGAGATAGTGATGAAAATGTTTAATGCTTAATATTACAGCCAGAAGTTCTCGTCTTGTTACACAGTATTGTCGTTGCGCTTTACTGAGGGATTTACTGTAATAGGCTACTACAACCTCTTTGCCTTCATGAAGTTGAGAAAGGACTGCGCCAATTCCGAAACCACTAGCATCCGTATCTAGTATGAATTGTTTTGTCATATCAGGGTAGCCTAAAATTGGTGCAGACATTAAAGTCATTTGAAGTTTCTCAAAAGCTTCATTACATTCATTGGTCCAATTAAAAGTACAATTTTTCTCTGTTAATTTATGAAGTGGTCTTGCAATTTCAGCAAAATTTTTAATAAATTTTCGGTAATATGAACATGTTCCTAGAAAACTTCGAACATCTGTCATTGATTTTGGCAATGGCCATGTTTTTACACTAGCAATTTTATCAGGGTCTGTTGCTATACCCTCACTTGAGACAATATGTCCAAGGAAAGAAACCTGTTTCTGAAACAAACTACATTTTTTAGGTGAGACTTTTAGTCCTTGTAGTGCTATTCTATCTAATACATCACTTAGTCTGGATAAATGAGATTCAAATGAATCTGAAAACACTATTATGTCATCAATATAAATGAGACATGTCTGCCAATTAAGGCCAGCCAAAGTATACTCCATTAGGCGTTGAAAAGTGGCAACCCCATTACACAGACCCATAGGCATTACATTAAAATGAAATAGCCCTTTTGTACTCGTAAAAGCTGTTTTCTCCTTATCATTTTCGTCCATCTCAACTTGCCAATATCCACTTGAAAGATCAAGTACACTCAGCCATTTAGAGCCTCTCAGAGCATCCAGAGAGTCGTCAATGCGGCATAATGGATATGAGTCCTTAATTGTAAGGCTATTTATGGGTCTAAAATCTATACAAATTCTCGTGGAGCCATCTTTCTTAGTCACAGGCACTATACAAGATGCCCAGGGACTTTTTGAAGGCTCAATTATTTTACCGTCCAAAAGGCGTTGAATTTCTTTATCGACTTCATCCCTTTTTGTTAGAGGTAAACGCCTAGGGGGTTGCTTTACTGGTTTGGCATTACCAGTGTCAATTTTATGTTTAATGGCAGTAGCCCTTCCTAAATCATCTTTATTTTTAGAAAATGTTTGATTGTGTCTTTTTAAAAGGGACTCTAACTGATCAATTTGACCCTCACTCAAAAGTTCACTACTCCTTAATTTCAAATCTTGCAAAAGACTCGGTAATTCATTTACTTCGTCACATGATGATGAACTCAACCGCCTGAGTTTTTCTGACCTTGGTTCATTAGAGACTGAACCTGTGTCAATAAGTTCACATGTGGCAACATGTGTGAAAGGCTGCATTATTTGTTCATATTTACTTAAGTTAACCATTCGTATAGGTACTTGACCACAACTGGGGTCCACTAGTGCTTTAGCAACTAGTAAAGTATCAGTATGTTTTGATGGTATTGGTTCAACTATAGCATTCATTATACTACTAGAATCACCTTCAACAATTCCTGATATGATAACTTCTGTATTGGGTGGAATAGTGAGTTTGTCACTAAGTTTTATTTTAAAAGTTGAACTCATTTGACTCTCTTTTATACAATCTATTTTTGAGTCCTTCAATAATAGTACCCCTTTGCCCATGTCTATGGTACAGTTATTTTTATGTAAAAAATCGTAACCAATTACTGCTGGCACATCAATCTCTGCAACAGTAAATTTTTGAATAATGGTATAATTTCCTATTTTGATAGGTAAATCTACATGACCCATTGTATTTACAAAACTACCATCGGCCAAACAAAGCCGCTGGTTATTTCTTTGAATTTCCGGTTTAAACTCATTTGAAAGTTTTTCCAACTTTCTAGGGTGTATTACACAAATTGTGGACCCTGTATCAATTAAACAATTAACAACAACATCAACAATAAAACATTTAACAAACAAACTGTCTTGTTTATTTGACTTAATTAAACTAATGGACCTCGAGTCCCTTTCTTCAACTGCTGGTGAACGGTCCTTATCCCCAGCATTTACCAGTTTCCCTGTCTTTGAAAACTGTTATTTGTATTGTTAGATTGTGAATTTTGATTATTAAAATTTGGAACAAATTTGTTACTTTTGACACAATTGTGTCTTTTGTCCCATTCAAATTTTCTGCATTCTTTCTTAATGTGACCCTTATTCCCACAATAAAAACACGTCATCCTACTAAAGTTTTGACTTTCTTTATTTGTCAATTTCTCCATTTGTTCACTTATCTTGGCCAAGCGAGTAACTACATCGTATTCGGCAGAATCATCATTTTCGGACAACATGCGTGTTGCCGGTTTTGCATTATTTAATCTCTTTTGATCAACAGTGAAAGCTTCATATTCAAGACCAAACCTTACACAATCATCAATTGTTTTTGGTTCTCTTTGAAATATTGATAATTGTATTTTTGGATCATTTATTGCACGAACAAAACAGTCTTTGGCTAGTTGATCCCTTATTTCAATAGGTGCAGTCGGGTAAGCTTGTCTAGTTACCCTACGAATTTCTTGTGCCATTTCTGGCAAAGTTTGACCAGGCTTTCTATAAATAGAATTCATTTGTACTTTGTACATATTTACTTGATTTGCAGGCTCAAAACGAGATGTCAAAGCAGATACAAGATAGTCATAATTTAACCTTTTAGCAGGCTCAATATCAGTCACTATTCCTTGTGCAACTCCACGTAAACTAGTTGCAAGTTCATAAGCTTTCATGCCGTTATCCCACTTATTCACAGTAGATATTAGTTCAAATTGAACTAAAAAGTCTTGCCAACTACCTGTTCCGTCAAACGTAATTGTTTTCTTATTTTTGAAATGAACTGAAGGTTCATTTATTTGAGGTACACAATTATTGACTGTGTTATCATTTATATTAAAAGTTGGATAGGAGTTCTCACTATAATTTCCATTCCCTGCTACTGCATTAGTAGCCCTTCTTACAGGAGGAGTCATGGTGTCTACACACCCGTTTCTGTCCACTCGGACAGTACTGCACCCCTCATCATTTATGTTGTGAGGTGCCTGCCATAGAGAGTTAGTGCTGGGCCCATAGCACTGGTCACTACTTAGACCGCGGAGATCTGCCTGTTGCCGCCTCCTGTCATTTAGGATACCAGGGAAAACCTTATTACAAAAACTATCTCCCCCTCCATAGGATTCCCGTGATTTGCGACACTCGTCGCCTGAATGACTCTCCAATAAACCCATTAACATGCTTTCCCTCTCCCTTATTTCATTTAACTCTTGTTTAAGTTTAGGTACATCTATACTTTCTGTTGAAGTCTGAATTGAATTTTCAGTAGCTCCCGCTTGAGCTCGTGGACTAGTGAATTCATCACGCTTTTCCCTATTGACCCGCATTTGAACCTCCCCTGATGGTGTCAAATCAATAAGACTCCTGTTCATATCTGAGTCCAGGTTCACGGACATTGCGGGGAGCCGTGATCGAACCCCAAACGGACTTGCACTATTTTCATCTTCTTCTATAACAACAAAACTGGGTTGTCTGACATTTGTTTTTGACATATTTATTTATAAAACGGAATTAAATATATTTATTTAAATATTTATATGAATTTCACTTCAGCTTAGTTCGGAGAGCCCCTTAGAATTTGGGACTCCCCACATTGGCCACCAAATGTAACGTTTTCGCTCGGTGTTGCTATAGCGTTTTCGTTACCCTGAAGTGAAACTCTGACCCACTGACAAAACTAGACAATTAGCCAGACAAACTAATTCTCCACAATAAATACTGTTTCAAATGACTGCTCCCTTGGGTTAACTCAACCCTGTAATCCAATAGGTATATTTAAAGATGCGTTGTTTCAGAAGACAGAAATAAATAATTCGTTTCAAGTTAATGATTTAATGAAGTGTTACTATGATCAGTTATATATATATGTCATTCAAACAATTTCAATATTGTATATCTTTTTACATTAGATCAACACAATAAATAACACTTAAATAGTATGCAAGCTAGTGAGTACTCTGGTCAAGTTCTATATACACATGTATTAAATAAACAATCTTATTAACAAGTAATTATAGAAATCTCTATAATTATATAAGTGATGCCGACTTCTCAAATGTATAAGTTGCGACTCCGGGTTTTACTGTACTTTTTGTGAATATTCGAATTCGTAATATATATGTAAAGAATCGTTAATAATTGCAGTTTCTATACTGTTGGTATATCGAGTAAATAATACAAGAATAACTTTAACTGTTACTTTCTCTGAAGAAAAACTCTATTGACGTCTTATTAAAAGCGACCTTAAGACTCGAGACTGCGTCGGTGAGTCTCTGTATAAAATATGGAATATTTTATATTTTCTGACTTTTCTGTACTTTTCAGTATATAACTTTTTGTACGTCTAATGATCTCTAATCTCTAGAGTCCCTTATAATATAAATTTATAAAGCTATGTTTTACATAAAGTAAAACTCTGACAAAATATTTCCTAACCTTTTAAAGTGCAAGACTCAAATTGTAAGTTACAGTGCAGAAAGGATTTATTATTAGGCTTGTGATTGTAAGCAACCTTTTGCCACGGTAGTCCGATCACGACTAACGCGTTCAATGGTAGTGCAGTATATATACAACAAAAAGACTTAAAAGACTTCATATTGACGTCAAAAGCAACTCGAAAGACTCTATTTCAACGTAATATTGCCGTTCACGACAGTGCACTTTGACGGTTTACGGTAAAGCGACTCAAGTAAACATGGCGGACATTACAAGGAAAAAGAGAGACTCTGAGTCTCTAGAAACTTGACCAGGTTAACTAATTCACTCAATATAAATATATATAGAGATTAAAACAACATAATACAATCATCAACAAATATATAAAGGTAGGTCCAGCATAAGGAAATTCTGTATTTACACTGTACAAAAATAAATAGAAAGGCGACTCAGTTTCAGGGAGGACTTGACGTTATTTTTATCTTTGCTCAAGTTACTGTTCATAATAAATATCCAAGATAACTTATTCTAATAAAAAGAAACATATTCAAAAATTTATAAGTATCCAATACGGTTAAAGAGATTTAATCTGATAAAAGTGAAAAGGGGGAGGGGACTAAAACTGTTGAACAACGAGGCCGAAATCCGTTACAATATAATGATAATGGCTTGTTGCCTTGCTGAGGCCTTAAAAAAAGTGCCACTCATGCCCTTTGAGCTTTTTCATTCTCTTAACAGCACTAAGGTATTTAGAATTGTTAAATATAATTTTAAATCAATCTATTTTAAAGAAAAATCCTAAATTGCTCCCATCGTTGGGCATTGATGCCAGCTAAAGACAAAACAGAAGCATTTAATTGTTTAATTTTAATCAGATGAATTCAAATACTCCTTTTTCAAAATATTGAAGACCTTTTCACTCAGTGACAGTAAATGATTAAAATTTCCATCATTTAAAACAAGTTACACTGCCAAGAAAGCTGGCCACAATTAAAAATGGAATTGATCAGGATGACCTCATAAGTACCGTCTTTTGGTATGTGTAGTACGCATTTGTGTATAGTGCGCACTCCCTTTATGGTCCAAGAAACGAGAGAAAAAGTTTATTGGTCGTATAATATATATTTGTATTGTAGGTAGTGATAAACTGTTCTATACCAAGGACTTTAAAGTATAACCAAGCTACACCTACATTCCATCAATGGAGAGATCAGAGACAAGTTTATGGATTAAATTTTGCAAACAAGGAGGATGCAGAAAGTTTTGCTCAAGCAATGAAATCAGCACTAGATACTTTACAACGTAAGTTTTAACACACAAAAAAGGAGACATAGATTACTTTTTTTGTATATAATGGATGCAAGTCATCTTTTTTCCCCTAAACAGACAGTGGATTATACCAATATTGGTGGATATAGGTATAATGTTCAACAAAGTGCATAGAATCTATATAGGAAGACATTAGCAAAATCCACAGTACATATTTTCTGAAAATAGATCCTGAAAAAAAAAATGATATTGCTGATTTTTGCAATTTGAAGTTATAATGACAGGGAAGCATATTTAAAGATTTAATTTATATATCTTTTCAATGTTTACACAATTACAATATTCTGTAATTTTAGAATAATTTCAAGGTAAATGGAGGAAATTATTTCATTTTGACCTCCAATGTTTCGTTTGTTTTGATCTCATTGTCCAATAGGTAGACAACAGGTTCTTTGGTTGAGTGATACATTGATAGGTACCTTTGTAATCCAAATATTTAAAATCGACACAAAGCAATCCTAAATATGTGTTCCTCAATCTAGAAATCTTTCTGAAGTTTTCCACATGCCACAATGATATTCTGTAATTCAAAAATGTTCACGTCACTACATGGAAGTTCTACCTGCAATAACATGTAACTTCAACTTGACCATGACTGATTATGTACAGAGAGCATGTCATGATGAGGTGTTCCTTACAGGAGGCTTTAGATTTAGCATCACCATTGAGCACTTATAGAAACATTACAGGGAACAATTTTCCATCCAATTTGATACCCTTGCCCAGGTAATCACACAGTGCTCTGTTCCCAGGATACTAGTTTGTAATGGATTCAACCAAACAACATTAGTTTTTAGTGTTCATGTTGTGGGATTTTTGTGGCAACAACATTTTAGGTTCATTTTACAGGTGTATCATGCCCTCATGGTGCATCTCTTTATAAATGTAGGTACATGTGCATGATGTATAATTCTACTATTCTGCTTTGTAATTGTATCTAGGCAAAAGGGTTCAGTTATACAATCATGTCAAAAAAAGTTCAGTAACTGGTATCTTAAGCAGATTACTGCAACTAGTTAAGTAACAAAAAGGGGCCTTTAAAGGGGGCTTCAGTGAACTCCAGAAGTATTTCAGCTAGTTTATAGGACTGTCAGTACATTCATTAGTTCAACAGATAAACCAACAAATTCCAATCAATATCTCTGACCTACATTGCTTATTATGAAATTTTATCTTTTACTGCTGATATTTCAATTTAAATGTATTTTATTCACAGAAGCTAAAGAAGGTAAATTTTCACTTTTTTAAATAAAACTTTTGCTGGTTGCCATGGCAACAAGGTCCATAAACATTGCTTTTCTATTTCTTTGATGTATTAGTATTTGTAATAACAAAACGAAGAATATATTTATTTCAATATACAAGTATCTATGCCTTGATTTATGCGGATATTAAAAAAAATGAGCACCATTTTTTACCAAGAATTTTGTTTTAAAAAGATTAATGAAACCACTTATAAAATCAAATAATAATGTTTTTGATTTGCATTGTAAAAATGTTTTTTTATGGGGGAAAATTTCTCTTATTATGATTAATTTGATACATCATTGTACATGATGTTGTATTTTAATTTATTTCAAATGTTGTTAAAATATATTTTGAGGACATAGTTCAAATATCAAGACCTCATTTTGACATCATAGCAAAGGTTTTAACCAAATCACTCTAATTTTAGTAATATACGTACCCTATTCCACATAACTTTCATTTTTAGTCTAATTCTAAGAGTTATTCATAAGAAAACAGTTGTTATCCCTACTTATATAACCAATGACATTCTAATACAGCTAACATATGCATTGGTTGTTGCCTTTCAGATAGAGAGAAGTTTATTTTTGCTTAGTTTTTTGTTTAGCTATTGAAGAACATGTATATACAATTTATATTTAGAAATATTAATTGCTTGAAGGTTTTTTTTATGTCTAGTAGCATATATCTTTCCTGCATATTCAGGATAAAGGAGATATTGAAAGGCTTTTTTGAGTTTTCTAGAACTAAAATTTACGAATAAAAATTCAGATTTAAAGAGCAGTAATTTGGTCTCAGTATTGTACATGTACAAATATGAAAATAAGATGTGAGTGATATCACTGGTATGAGACAACTCTCCACCAGAGAACAAATGATGTAGAAGTTCACAACTATAATTCACTGTACAGCCTTCAATAATGTGCACAACCATTTTGCATAGCTTTAACAGGCCCAGAATTGACAAATGTAAAATAATTCAGACTAGTAAGCTATAACTGCCTGTAAGCTTATTTTGTTGATTTATTTATAGTCAACAGAAAGTAAACAACAATAGTGAAGATTGGTATCCCTATATAAGTATAGATATCCTATGTCATTGTATGTTGTTGTATGTATCAGGAAATCAGCATTGTTTGTATCAAGGTAGTGAAGTAAAAACTTCTTCCTGTATAAATTATAAACTTACTAGTTATATTACTGAGGGTCATTGTTTTACTGTACATGATTTGGTTTCACTTTAGGGCTGTTCCACTTTTGACAAAGTATTTACTTTGACCCTTTGACAGTGATATAAAAAATTCAAAAAATTTGAACCAACCATTTTATCAGAAATATTACACTGGTTATATAGCAGTTTGACAAACACTGATTTTGATCATCGAGAAGCTTAATATTCCCTTAACAACACAATGGAATTAAAACTTTTAGCTGATTTTACAGAGTTATCTCCCTGTAGTGTTAGGTACCACCTTAAATATGGCCATGAGTGGTTGCATTTTCCTTACAATTTTATAATAAGTGTAAAACGAAAATTTGTATTTAATGGGTGGATAGGGTCTTAAAATCTTATAAATTGATCCACCTCCCTAAATTTTTATTCTCACATGGCCCTAATTATCTATGAATAGTATGGGTGTTGTAGTGCATACTGAAACAAAAAAGCAACACTGAGTCGAGATAAGACACAGGTTTGTAACATATTTATTCAGGCAAAACCAGTGATAGTTGACAATGCCAGAGGGAAAAATATCTATACATGTAACAGTGGATGTTTACCTTTTAATTACTGAACTAAATGGTTACCTTCAGATGTATTTTATGGGGTTATTAAGTTAATGGGTTGCTGTCTCACCCTCGAATACCCCATATCTCCTTTTATTCATATAAACAATAGTGAATTTATATGTTTGCAGGAAAACAATGACCTACAGCAGCATGACTTTTAAAATAAACATCATCACAGACCTTTACAGACAATAACATTATGTTTGTTGACTGTGGAAAATCTAATTGCAACATAAAAATGTATACGTGCAGAAAAATAGAAATTAGGAAATGTGGTATGATTTCCAATGAGACAACTATCCACCAGAGACCTTATGATGTAGATGTCATTAAATAAATGTTACTGTATGACCTTCAACAATGATCAAAACCAATACAGTATAGGAAGCTTCAAAAGCTCTCAACATGACAAAGTCACCTGAAATAGCCAATGCATAATAATTTAAATACACTGGTTGCCCTATTAGGAAAACTGTTATAAATATTGTTTTATTGAGTTGAAGATGGTCATTCTATTTTAAAACCAATACTATAAATCTATATTGACTACATCCTGGAGTGGTTATAGAAGACAGTAAATAAACAAATAAGCCATTGTCAAATAAGTCAATCAGAGAAGTATGGGAAGGTGATTGTCAGTCATAAAAGCATGGGAACACTGTTTTAAATTGTTTTTATCATGAAAGCTCTATTTCTAGTTACTTCCTCAATTTAGTTTGAAGTAAATTGTATATTGTCTTGCTTAGTTTCAGTGAAATAATTGAGGTATTGTTAAGTCATAAAAGTTTTCACCTTTTTATTGTGTTTCGTGGTTTTATGCTACACTGTACATGTTATTAAAAGCTAAATGAACATGCAGGATTTTAAAGTTTTATTGTCCTTAATTTTATGCAGTAAAAACTTAAATCTTTAAAACTTAAGATATGGTGTTCAAATTGGGGTGTTATTCTAACACAGTCTTATTTCTATGAGGTGTGAAAGATGGGTAACTTTCCCCTCATGGGCAAGAATAGAGAGGAATAACAGGTATATGACACCTCTTTTCCCCCACCCCACCCCCTTTATCAGAGTTTGAAATTTTTAACACCTGATACATTCTTGCGACCTAAAATTGATGCCATCTAGAATTCTACAACAATTTCTGCAGATATAGTAAAAAACTGTTAATTTATCTCAAGTGGTTTGATCTTTATATACATATAGTTTTTGTTGAGCCTGTGACTTTTGTCGCAGAAAGCTTGACATAGGGAAAGTGATCCAGCGGTGGCGACAGTGTTAGCTAACTTCATAGAAGCTTTATATTTTAAAAGGTGGAAGACCTGGATGCTTCATACTTTGTATATAGATACATCATGATACGAAGTCTGTCAGTCACATGTCCAATGTCCTTGACCTCATTTTCATGGTTCAGTGACTACTTGAAAAAAAAGTTGAGATTTTTTGTAATGTTAAATTCTCTCTTATAATAAGTAATAGGATATCTATATTTGGTATGTGTGTACCTTGCAAGGTCCTCATGCCCGTCAGACAGTTTTCACTTGACCTCGACCTCATTTCATGGATCAGTGAACAAGGTTTAGTTTTGGTGGTCAAGTCCATATCTCAGATACTATAAGCAGTAGGTCTTGTATATTTGGTGTATGGAAGGACTGTTAGGTGTACATATCCAAATGGCATGTGTCATCTAACCTTGACCTCATTTTCATGGTTCAGTGGTTATAGTTAAGTTTTTGTGTTTTGGTTTGTTTTTCTTTAATGTTATGCAATAGGTCTACTATATTTAGTGTTTAGAATGATTGTAAGGTGTACATGTCTAGCTGGCAGGTGTCATCTGACCTTGACCTCATTTTCATGGTTCAGTGGTCAAAGTTAAGATTTTGAGTTTTAGTCTTTATTTCTAATACTATATGTGATAAGTCAACTATATTTGGTGTATGGAAATATTTTATGATATATATATATATATCTGTTGCGCAGGTTTTATTTGACCTTGATCTCATTTTCACAGTTCATTGCTCAATGTTAAGTTATTGTGTTTTGGTCTGTTTTTCTTAAACTATAAGCAATATGTCAAATATATTTGTTGTATGAAAGAATTGTTAGCTGTACATGTCTGCCTGGCATGGTTTATCTGACCTTGACCTCATTTTCATGATTCATGGGTCAATGTTTAGTTTTCTTTGTTAATGTTAAGTTTATGTGACAGTTGTAATAAAGCTTTATATTAAGGACTATCAACATAATATCAATGATTAGTAAAGATAACAACTTAACATATTTAGTTTTGTGTTAAGGTCAGTTTAACAGAAACCACTTATGATAAGTCAATGGTATTTGGCATGCTGTTTAATTAGCATTGGCACATTTCATTTAAATGGAGATTATATGGCTGGGCACCTGCAGTCATGTTTACTGTAAATTCAGAAATTATTGTGTGCATTTATCATTGCTATTTTTGAAAATTGAACAAAATTCAATCATTGCAGTATTAGAAAACACTCAATACAGACATACCTATCAAATATGTGATTTCTTTATATTTTGAAACTCAATAAGTTGCATCCTCCTCATTAATAAAAAAACAATAGTTTCTTAATTTATAATAATTGAATATGAATAGGTTTCAAATTGTGCATTTGACAAATATTATTTCTGTCTGTTATTAGGTTAGTCTGTTCCATACCAGATTAAAGTTTTCAGTGTTTAATTACAGTATTTTTTTTATCAAGGAAGTTGAGGTCAGATCAACATGAAATTTGGTACAGATGGTCAATTTGATATGAACTTTTATTATATTTATACTGTTTCCTGACTCACTGATATCATGGGAATGTGGGAAACCAGTAAATTTTCAGGTTAAATTTCTAGGCTATGAAGTTGTGATATCTTTAGCTAATAACTTAGTTCACATGTTTACTGTAGCTAAAGTGGGTGGTTCACAACTTGTCCTATGGGCCCATATTCTTGCTTCATATTTGCAAATTTATTTGCATTGTCCAGTTTTAAAAGTATATTCAAGTTCACTTAAGCAGTAACAATGTTTGTATCAGATTTTTGTTGCAGTATTAATGCATGGGAAAATAGATCTTATTTCTTGGGGCAATTAATCATCTGTATTTTTCTGGTATTAGAAAGCTGCAGACTGCATCATAGGTCATGTAGGTAGAGCTGGATATATGTGATTACTATTAGACATGTGGTTACTGGCCTGAACACTCAGTTTAACTTAAGATGGTGAATTGTAATTGGTTTTCATATCATGTGAAAGTTTGAAACAATATCACATGCCATAAATTTAAACCAATAGAAACTCAGTAGCCTGGTTGCAAATGTTTAATTCAGACACTGAATGAATAGAAACAGGATAGATGAATTCATTATTAGATGTCTCAATTGGCTGTTAAAATTTTATTATATTTTTTTCAGAATTGGCTGCACAACATGCACCCCCTCCTCCACCACAAGGTCAAGTTCCTCAATCTTATAATGCACCACAACATGTTCATGAAGAACCTGAAAGGTTAGTACTGGATAATAAGTGTTGAGAAAATTTAGTTTCCTGAAATTATATATCTCATACTTTTCAATTTGTAATCTTTCTTCACAGCTGTTTTATAAGTGAAAGTAATAACCTATTTAACAATTATTAAAGCTGAAAGACATCTTACAAAACACAGACCAGGCGTGCAGGGTATCAATATCCCCACAACAAAATAACACTTAGTACAGATCTGAGAGTACTCACAGTTATCGACAGCTAGTTCAAAGCCAAAAATAATAAAATAAAATAAAAAAAAACATGCATCAAAGATTAAAAATGATTTTGAACAGATATCTGAAATTGTATAAAGATATAAGAAGATGTGGTATGAGTGCCAATGAGACAACTCTCCATCCAGGTCACAAATTGTAAAAGTTAACCATTTAAGGGTTAAAGTACAGCTTTCAACACAAAGCTTTGGTTCACATTGAACTTCAAGCTATAAAGGGCACCCAAAATGACTAGTGTAAAACCTTTCAAACTGGAAAACCAACAGTCTAATCTGTATCAAAACAGGGAAATGAGAAACACTGATGAACCACATCAACAATTGACAACCACTGAACATCAGGTTTCTGACTAAGGACAGGTGCAAACAAATGCAGTGGTTTTAAACGTTTTAATAGGTACCAAATTTACTTAGTAATTGATCTGCTTAATAATATATTGCTGTTTTCAGTACATGTACTTATGGGAATCAAACCCTGATTTCTAAAGTCATGTGATTTGGTAAAATATCAATATTTTTGTTTACAGACATCCACCACACCCAGGTCATGTGAGACACCCATCAGGGGGAGGTAAGCAGGTTTTTGATATGTTTTAATTATACTAAAACTCCTGAATAATCAGGAACACACTAAGATTAATCTGAAAATACAATGTAAAAGGACCCAAAGTTTATCTAGTAGCAGTTTCCCTATCTATTTATTATTCATACATGATTGATTAATTTAACAGAAGTAGGTATAAGAGTATCTAATGGATTAGAGACTGTCATTCTGACAAGGTAATTTATATACTTTTCGAGAATCTGTCTGGTTGCATTAAGTTAATTGGTCATTGATGCATCAAACTTTTTAAAAAGTTTTATAGATTAGATGGAATCATTCATTTGTATTTCCAGAACCTTGTGGAAATTTCTGGTTGTCAGTTATTTTGTGGAAAGTTTAATTATCTTAGGGTCAAAATGTCATATTGTTGTCACTAAAATGGATTTAGTTTCGGATTAATTTTCTTGCTAAAAGTTTGAGAAAGTAATCTTGCTAAATATGATAAAATCTGCTTTTACAGTGGAAAGCGTTTGTTCCTTATTTTTGCATCTGTCAACTGAATAAATAAAACAAATATATGCCCAATTTTTAAATCGCCATCCCTTGTTACCATATAGATATATAAAGAAGAAGTGATAGATATATAAAGAAGAAGTGGTACGAGTACTAATGAGACAACTCTCCATCCATGTCACAGTTTGTAAAAGTAAACCATTATAGGCTTAAATAGGTCTACAACACAGGGCCTTGGCTCACACCCAACAGCAAAGTTATTAAGGACCCCAAAAAAGGACTAGTGTAAAACCATTTTTGAAATGGGAAAACCACCAGTCTAATCTAAACGAGAAACACTTTTGAACCACACCAAGAAATGATAACCTCTGAACATTATGTTCCTGACTGTAAAACATGTATGTTTTAATGGAACAGCCCTACAAATATGAATCCAATTATGAATATTGAAGTGAAATAAATTTGTTTGCAGTATTAGTATTAGAAGAAGGTTTAACAAGTATTAAAAGTGCTCTACGTGCACCTTGTTTTGAAGTGCATGTAGAGAATATTTTAATGTATTTTTTCTTCTGTCATGTCAGTCAGGATCTATGCCTTTTGATTTTACTATATTTCAGTTCCTCAATATACATGTAGCAAGGGTGTTTTATATCGACAGTCCTCCATTCCTAGTGATGACCCAAACTATTATACTTCAACCGATCAACAGCTGTTTTCAAGGGCTCAGAGTGATCCAGAATACTTTGGTACACCCTCATTATATTTTGGTTCTCAGCAAATTGTCAAAAGAGAACCCAATGAGAAGAATGAATATATGTCAACCCTTCAAAATATTGATGGTGCTCCTGAGCTGCAGCATCAAATGCAGTATAACACAAACTATTCCTTTTCAGCTTCTCAAAATGATCCTTATTGCTCTAGTCAACAAGCTAGTTATTATGCTCCATCTGTTTCAGCTCCACAGTATAGCCAGCCAGGTCCTCCACAGCCACAGTATACACAACCTGCTGCTGCTCAGGCTCCTCCTCCCGCACCAGGGCCACCACCTGGAGCTCCCCAAGCCCCTGCTGCACCCCCTGCTCCCCCAGCACCTCCTGCTCCTCCTGCAGCACCACCTGCACCTCCACCTCCTGGACCAGGAGCACCACCACCTCCAGGACCAGGTGTGCCTCCACCTCCAGGACCAGGAGTACCACCACCCCCTGCGCCACCACCAATGCCAGGTGCTGGGTCCAGTCCAGCTAAATCAGGAGGAGGTGGTGGTGGAGGAATGGGATCCTTGGCAGAAGCTTTAGCAAAGAAATCAAGTGCCCTGAAACATGTAAATCCTGATTCCAATGTAAGTATTAAGAAATACTGCGAATTCATTATTATTCTTGGAAAATCTGGTTTAATCTTTGTTTATTGATAAATCAAACTTTTCAATAAAGTACAGACTTTGTTTGCAGAAATTGATAAAACCAGGGAAAAGATTTATTACAATGTTTCCATAGAAATACAATTTTTCCTCCTTCCTAAAAAAATGATTTTTATCAGAAATTATATTTGTTTTCTTAAAGTCTGGTGTATATGTCTATAATTTAGTAATTTTGTTCTACTGTTTCAGTACTAGTGAATATTTTTATTTTATTAATCTTTATTTAAATAAATAGATGGTAATTGTTCAAAGCCAATAACATCTAATGAAAAAATCATGAATCCAAGACTAAACTATCAATCAATACACATCCAACACCCATTGGATTTAGTGTAAAGATGTCATTATATAATTAACAAGCAGAGAAAACATGATCTTGGGCAATATGAAACTATAAGTATCAACAGATTGATATTCAGAATTCAGAATGGTTTTATAAGAAATGCCTTTGTCCCTGTGAATTATTGTCAGAATAAATATTTTAGAATTAAGATGTCACATAGATATTGTAAGCAATTAAGTATACTTCACAATACTCAACACAATACAAAGTTGTTTTGCAGATAAGTAATACTATCAGCCTTGTATAACAGTATATTAATCTTTAATTAAACTTATATTTCTTATCCTTTAGGATAATGCTGCTAGACCCTCATCGGCTGAACCTGGTAGTAGAGGGTCTAATTCTAGTACTGGTAGTGGCGGGGGTGGAGGAGGGGGTGGGGACTTTATGTCAGAACTACAGAAAAAGTTGAATCGAAAGAAAAATGATGTGGATGGTGTACCACAGCCTGCACCAGAAGTTAAGGTATGAATTACATGTGACTGTCATACAAGTAAGAGGTTTAGCTAGTCATAAAACCAGGTTTAATTCACCATTTTCTACATTAGAATATGCCTGTACCAAGTCAGGAATAGGACAATTGTTATCCATTCACGTGATGTGTTTGATCTTTTGATTATGCCAATTTTCTATGGAGTTTTCCTCAGTTTCTGTAGTTATGTTATTTTACTTTTTCAATGTTATAGTTTGACAACAGACTACTTTCTGTAGTTATAAAGTAGCCTCCCTTGCCAAGTTGTCTAAATATTTCATCTATATTATCACTATAAAATGATATGGTAAGATTGCCAATGAAACAACTATTCTCTACAGACATAATGGAGTAGAAGTTAGCAACTATGAGTCACTATACTAGCCTGTCAACACTGAGCTTGTATGTTTGAACCCTGCTTTAAAAGGCAAACTCTGATCTAAAAGGCTTCATATTGTGTCTAGCATCTGTTATTTTTCAATATCGATATGCAGACAGCCAGATAAATGATTTATCACGTTGTAATTGCATATTTTGCATGATAGAATCAAATGTTTTCTTTTTTTCACTAGAAAACCAGTAGACATCTTGATGAGTTTGGGTCAAACTAAGTAATGTTGATTCATACATTATTAAAGTTATTAAAAAAGAGTCAACGTATTTGCCATCACAAAGCCTTCATATGCAATTTTATTAAGAGCTGAGACAAGTGATATAGACCGTTGGACAACAGATTAATTCAAATATTGATATTAACCAACAGACTACTTTCAAATTCATGCATTTCCTGTACATTTCCTGTGTGCATTGCTTATATTATTAAAACTGATTGTTCAATGATGTCATTTACACCAGCTGACATCGTGTCAATCAGTGTAACTTATTCATAAAAAAAAAACAACTTGAGTCTATCCTTTTCAGGAGTCAGCTTCAACAAACAGTTTAGACAGAAGGCAACGAGATAGGTCCTCTGGTCCCCCAACAAACAGGGTGCCCCCAGTAAATAATGGAGCAGATTCTCCTAAAATCAGAAGGTAATTTATAGTTTTGTACAAGAGTCTCACAGGTGTATTCATAGTTGACAAGGCTCAAGGACTTGATAAAAGTGGATATTAAAATGCAGAGTTTTTTTTAACACAAGTTTAAAAGTTTAAACTATGGCAAAGTATATTTTGATTGTTTGTAGTTTTGGTTTAACATAAATTCTACATCAAAAAACATAATATGATATAATGTTCTTAAATTATTTTATGTAAAATTTAAATGTTGCTGTTTAATATCTGAGATATAACGAATATCAGTTATGTTTCAACTGTATTTTTAGCAGTTTAAAACCATTCGCTTCTCCGTCATTTAAGTGAGTAAAATATTCTAGTTCTAAGAAACAGACTTTCTTCTCCACTTGTCTTTGTCTGATTGATTTCACATTTGCTATACTCACTTTTGTCAAGAAGTGATTTACATTATCGTTCTTTGTCCGCCATAACTGGACATCACAAAGGTTCCCTTAAAATTTTGAAGTCATAATAGAAAATGATTTTGACACCATTGTTCAAGATGTGCAGATTCTCGGGTCAAGCGGTGCTGATTTCAAAATAGCAATAATGTCTATTTAAATACTAAATATGAAAAGTTATTTTTCACTTTTCTACGTTATACCATACAGTGAATTTTCTAATTTACATGGAAATATTGTTTCCAGTCAAATTAAGATCTAGTAAATTTTATATCTTGTGCTATCAACATAAATTTCAAAATTGTGATACGATGGTAATTAAAAATATCAAAATGTCAACCATTATTTAATTAAAACAAACAGAGATTTCTTCAAATCTGGCACTATAATTTCTAAAAAAAACTGACTTTGCATGTTAAAAATCTCTGATGCATCCTTAAATTCCTCAAATACACTTAATTGAACTTATGCAACAAACTGTCTTTATTATACAAATAATAAAATTCTTATGAATAAACCTATTGACTTCCTTTGTCAAGTGAAATTGTGACACCTTAAAAAATGTAATGCGATCAGTTATAGTACTTCCTTATTTCTATTCAAGTACAATCAAGAGATTTCAATTAAAATAATTTTTACATACACACACTTATGTACTTAAGCATGTAATTCTATAATTTTAAAGAACTTTCTCCGGGACACTCTTCTAAATTTCTAAGTTTTATTACTTTTGCAAATAGAAATGATGATAATGTATAAATATTCAATATGACATTGAAAGTTATAGCTGAAATATAGGTAGGAATTTAAGGTAGTATATATAATATTATGTAGAATTTGTACTCCACAAACAAGGAAACTTAACTTCATTTTTATCTGTACTTGCTAAAGTATATGTACATTGTATAAAAGTTAACCAGTATTGATTCAAATATCTAATACTGGCTGAGTATTATAACAGCAGAACGATTGAGTGTGTAGGTAAATGTAGAATCTTTGGTCAGCTTGCTTGTTAGCTGAACTGTGAAATCCTCATTAGGTTAGGTATAGTACCCTTCTTTCTTTGTAGTCTAGTCCTGCAGACAGATAGATTAGTTATCTATCAGACTAGTCTTCTCTAAAAGGAGGGTAGTTAATATAACCTAACCTAATAATGACTTCATAGTTCAGTTAGCAAGCAAGCTAACCAAAAATGTTAACTTTATCTACGTACACACTCAATGCTTTCTGCTGTAGTAGTTTTAGGTGATCTTGAAATTCTTTATTCAAGATTATTCATTTATGATTTTTATCAAGGCTACAATTCCTTACAGTTTGTATGGCTTCCATGTAAAAATTAGGGAATACAATTTAAATTGTTTTATATCACATTGTATTGGCAACAACAACAAAAAATGATCGCAGTCTAAAGTTTAATAATTTAATTTTGGATGTAATGCGTCTTCTGATTGGCTGATGTTATTTTGTTATCAGCCCATAGACATAATTTAGTCATGTGACCGTGACGTCATCAACGTTTTTTCATGATTTTGTACGGTTTAAAATGGAATTTAGAATTAAATTATAAGAAATGACTGTAATATTTTTTTTGTTTATTCGCGCGTTATTCAGTGTGTACCAAATTTTTTATGTTATTTCGTCATAGACAGAAAAAATATTACAGTCATTCCTTAATTAATAAAATATCACTGATAAAAGTGAAATAACTTGTTGATTATATGTAAAATGTTCATTTAACTAGAAGTAATGCTCAATAATGTATTTTTTTGTGTTAACAGGAGAAAAGATTCATTAAATCCACCTCCAGAACCATTATCCAATGGACCAACAAATTCAGCATTAGACAATTTAAAAATAGAAATTATGAACGAAGTACGACTAGAACTACAAAAAGTCAAAATGGAAATCATAAGTGGTAAGAAATTTAGAATATATATTTGCTCCTTCAAATGGTAGAAAAAAATATATGTAGACCCTGTTGTTGTCCATAAGTGTTACCTTCCTCCAACAGGAAAACATATGTTTTTGTTATTTCTTGTTTGCTTGAAAAAAATTGATAGAAAAAATGATGTTTATATAAAATATTAGGAAGTTTATAATCTTAAAAGATTACATCTCAGTGCTACTGTTCAAGGCTTCAATCTTTTTACAATTTGTATGTTTTTAATGCCTCATGTATGTAGACTACCACACACATTAAGAACATTTGCAACACCTTTTATGCCCCACCTACGATAGTAGAGGGGCATTATGTTTTCTGGTCAGTGCTTCCGTTCGTTCTTCTGTGCGTCTGTCCATCCGTCTGTCCCACTTCAGGTTTAATTTTTTGGTTAAGGTAGTTTTTTATGAAGTTGAAGAAACTTACTACACATGTTCCCTTCGATATGATCTTTCAAATTTTAATGCCAAATTAAGAGTTTTTATCACAATTTCACAGTCCATTGAACATAGAAAATGATAGTGCTAGTGGGGCATCCGTGTACTGGGGACACATTCTTGTTTAGGGGTCTGAGATAGATTAGATTGTGTTCCTCTTTACCATATCTTTTTCCAGTGTCCCGGTCCACTCAATTAACAAAAATTTCCTATTGTATTAGATGTTTACATGTTGTCATCTTTTATATGAAGAAATATTTGGAAATAGATTTAGGCAAACATAAATTTCAATCAAGCTGTTTTAATTTCTGAATTGCTTAAGTCATGAGTTTTATTTAAAAATTGACATTTTCAAAACGATTACTGTTGTGTTTATCTTTTTCAGCTATCACATATGTTAATTTATCTTTTTCAGCTATCAGAGAAGAGCTTTCAGCAGCACACAGATGAAAACTAGAACAAAGACAAAATTGGGATCAAAATCAATGAATCATCAAATGGTGCTTACAGTGATTCTGGATTGACCAGTATGCTGCTGTGTAATATTGTCATATGCAATAGACCTGCTTAGAATGTCATCCCAGTGAACAAAGCTCAATTAACATGTGATTATAATTTGTATAGGATTGCTGGTCAGTGATTGGAGGATGATTTTCTAACTTGGTCCATTGCCATAATTGACTGGTACTAAAAATGTGTGTTTCAACCAAAGACAGCAGTTACCAGAGCTATTCCAGTTTTAATTATTTTAATGTACACAGGAGAGTGAGAAAGGGGAAGTAATCAAGTATTATGGATACATGAAATGCTTTGCTCATGTTTTAACAAGTATTAAGATTATCTGCATATATCAGAAAGGTTATAGTCATGTAAAACATTTATTTAATATAATCACTCTCATATGAAGTTTTAAGTTTTAATTCTAATAATATGAAAAGTTCTATACCAAGGTTTTTTCCAGCATAATGTTTTTATCATTGTTAAACTTACAAATACTAATACCAAAAGTTTAAATAAACTACAAATCAACTGGTCGTTTTAAGTTCAAATTGAGAAAGAAAAAAGTAAATATAAAAATGTCAAGGGTGTCCAGTACCATTGCAAGTGAAACAAAAAGTTAGCTTTAAGAACAGTTGGGCAAAAGTTTATTTGTTAATATCTAAACTGTCCATTGATTTCTTATTTTAGAACTATTATCATTGCCATAGTATTTTTCACTTCTTTTCATTTATTTGTCTGATCAAAGAAGGCAAATATATGAATTATGATTTTTTTTCTCACTTTAATGATCTCTTTTCCTTCTATATAGATTTTAAAATCTTACAGTAAGAATCAAAATTTTTGTAACAGATTTATGTAAATATCTATATTTAAGTATAATAATCAGCTTATCACATTAATAGGTTTTATATGGGGAGATTTGCTTGTTATTTAGTTGTAGAACCTTGAAGTATTTTTTGTTCATTTGATGATAACAGTTTTTTTTGGGGGGGGTTGGATAATATGTGCAGCGCTGCAGCAAGAGTTTTTCTCGTTTTTGGCAAGTTAAGAATACATAAAGCATATTGCATGTAGTCTTGAATGCATATTTGCTTTTAAATATAATCGTATTCCATAAAGATCCAACTCGAGAAGTGTAATATTAAGGCTTCTAAGAATATTTATCACAGATATTTTCACAACTATTAAATTTAATCATTATGATCAAAAAGAATATTTATTTTTTTATTCATGAAAGCCAAAAATTATACATGCATTACACAAAACAGAGAATGCTTTGAGTTTTGTTGTTCTCAGGTTTAAACTTGCCATTCTGCATGTCATTTATTTTTCCGTATCATTTATGGTCGAAATTAGATAAAAAGTTGAGTGTAATTTTATATCTTTAAAATAAAGATTTATACCAGAACTTTGCTATTTCTAACTAATTGTCTTGCATTTAGTCCATTCAACTTGACTACTGATGACCTAATTAAATATGTGTTTAATATGGGATTAAGAGAGGCTATATAAGGAAGTTGGAAATGCACTGTCATCGATTTTGAATACTCTAAATTCAGAAATTATTGCGTGCATTTATTATTGCGATTTTGTCATTTTAGACTAAAATGCGATTTTAATTGTTGCGATATTCAGAAAAAAACTCTTTGATTCACAGAAAAAATTTCAAAATGCGAGTTTAATTATTGGGATGATACCCCTGTTGCATTTTTCGCAATAATAAAAACATCGCAATAATTTCTGAATTAACATTAGTATTTTATATTAATAAGTAATAATTAGAAAGGCTAGTGATCAATGCAAATTTATGTTTTTTCTTAATTCAATTTTAAGTGTAAAGTAGCCCATTTTTTTGTTAAGAAATATTTGTTGAACCTAGAAAATGGCATGTTATATGTTTTGATATAAAGGAAATCTTTTGAAACCTTATACAGTATGTAAGATGTAAATGTGTAATGGGATAATAATCGAGTATGTATAACATTCAAGAATCTCATTTGAGGTTGTGATTGATATTTGTGATAGCAGGAGTTTATAGCTGGATTTATTGAATATATGGGATTATAATTATAAAGAAGAAGCATGATTTTATGTTATCAGAGAGGAGTTAATAATAACCACTCCGTGTAAAATGATATTGATGAAAGGCTTCCATTATTGTATTACTTAGGAAAATTATAATGAGAAGGTGTCTTTTTGTACCTGAGTTGTTCAATTTTATTTAGTGTTTGAAGATCCCTATAAGTTCTATATAAATGCTATATAATTAAATATTTGAAATTTATAGGGATTCAATATATAAAAAAAATATTGTGAATAGCATTAAAGAACATTTGACATGGTTTTTCAGTTATCTACCCTTTAATAATAATAAATACATTTCTTCCAAACTGCTATGAACGTCCTTCGGAATTGGAAAAGAGTTCAATATTTAACATTTAAAATATCCTGTAAAAATAGCTTTTGTTCCTTTACGTCTTAATACTTAATGGGCAAGCAAATATACAAGACTTTTGAAATGACTTGGACAAGAAATTGAAATCTACAAAACTTTCAAAATGGCTGCTCCCATTACAAATGTACTTGTATGTTGTAACAAATATTTCTGTAGATAATAGCACTGTACATAACCCATACAGAGCACATATATGTATATTACAAAAATCATTTTGCCAAACACATGATCCAGGACTATGTATATGTATGTTATTGTATAGCTTGTTATTTTTATTACTATGAAAGGCCAAGCCTTGTGTTATTGAATTTTGTTGTAGATTTTTTTGTTCCTGGAACCAAAGGTTTGATAGACCAAATATAACAAATCTCTGTTTTTGGTTGATTTGAAGCAAGAAGGAATGCACTGGTTCTACAGTGTTCAAAGAGAAGTTTCTTATAAATGATGATGACTCTTTTTTTTAACATAAATTGTTCATTTCAAATATTTTAGTTATGATTTTGTTATTGCGAAAAATTGTAACAGGATAGTTTTTGCAGAAAAAAGATTCTCAGTGTTGATAGCATAACTTTAATCATTTCCTTAAATCTGAATAATTTTTACCTTAACAACCTTTAATAGTTGAATTTTGTCAGATTAAGTCGGAACCATATTTTGGGCATAATTAGCAATTATGCATCAAAATGTATGTAATAAATTGTGGTCATTATAGAAACGCTAAAATAATGTTGTATAGGCAATGTCCAGTAGTTAGAACTTATTTATCAGTATTTATCATGCATAAACAGTAAACATTTTGTAAAAGAGTTTTTTTTTAATTCTTCCATTGTATTTCAGTCAAAACCATGTATTGAACTTTTAGCATTGTCTACATTTTTTTGGAGTGAAGCAATATAATATATAATGATCGATTAACTGACCAAACTGCATTCTCTTGTTTATATTTTTATAAAATAGATAAGATTTTTTGTTTTGTACATTACCAACAATATCCAATAGTTGCATACTCATTTTTCATTTGTGATACATGAATTAGGAAATGAAATTTGCTTTAATATTGTATTGAATTTATTTCATAGATAACAATCATGACAGTAATTTTTCACTACTTAAAATCATTATTTGTTGCTTCTTTGATTATTTAATATCATTTTGTGATTTGATGTGAATATGAGAAACATTCCTTTAACAACAGTTATTGTCTCCCATTGGTATTTCTTACGACTTAACTTACTTGGTTTAGGAAAAGTGGCTGGCTTTAATTTATTATTTTACAGTGGTGACCATGGGAGATAATTTGAATTTTAGTATTTGTGATCTCCCTTTTGTAAATTGGCTTTGGAGATGATGATTGATTGGTTTATGTTTCTCATTAGGTCATTAGGTCAAATATGGCAGCCATGTATCGAGCAGTTGATATTTATTCACAATTTAGATTAAGATTGTCGAAATTTATACAGTAAAATCACAACACATACATTCTAGGATCTATGACAAAGAGAGAAAGATTTTGTAGATGAATTTTTTTTTTGGCATATTTGATACATTAAACTAGATTTTTCAAGACATTTTAGCAATATTTGTAAATTAACCATTGTGTTCAAATTTGTATTGATTATAACCAAGTGCATAGCTTTCTGAGGCTGTAATGGTAAACAGATTTTGCTCGTTTAGTTTATTTTGTTTGACAGTGCCTGTGGACATTTCTACCTCTTTAAAATAATTCTCGTTTCGAAATCAGTAATTGAATAGATTGATTCTGGTATAAATAGACTGATATTGAATCATATGTGAAATGAACAGGTGAAAAATAAATCTAATTTGAGAATTGTAGAATGAACAAATCTGTAGGGGGGCGGGGCAGAAGATCTCTGTTGGCATCCTAGTGCCATATTGTACAGTTGAACATATAGTGTAATCTATTTATCATCTACAAAATAAACTATGCTTTTATACTTAGTTGTTTTATTATTATACCCCTGCTTTAAGGGAGTTCGCTTCTCAGTTTCAAAGTAATTAACTTTTCAATACACTAGTTTATATTGATAGGGAATTAATTAAGGAATCCAAAGAGCAAAAAAAATATTTAGGTCACAGTGCCTGTTTTTGAGATATGAGCCATTGAAATTTTGGCAGGAAAATATTCTCTCTTGACTTTTAATAGCTTTATCATTGACAAGTTGAAGTTCTCAAAAACTTTTAAAAAGTAATTAAAATTTTATAAGACTTTTACAGATGGCTTATCATTATGCATGTAAAAGATTTTCTTAAAGAAAAATGGGGGTCACCAGGCAAATTTTTTCAAGGCATTCAAATTAATAAAACCAGAGGATTCCGAAAATCTGACAAAAAATCCAAAACATGACAAGCCAGCTTCCTTAAAAAGGTGAGGGTCTGCTGTTTTACCTCTGTACATCTGTCAGTCTGTCCCATGAATATTTTTTCGTCACATCCTTCTCAGGAACTACAAAACAAGGATTTCTGAAATGTGGCTTCAGGGTTTGTTTATATGTGATAGCTATACCGTGTGATGCTTTTTCAGAATCATTACTCAACAACTTCCTGTTTACCTTATACTTTTAGCTGGCATTATTAAGCAGTAGCTCATAGATTTGTTTGTTATATATTCTCTAGGAGTGGGATATATATTGCATTTACCCGGTCTATCAGTGCTTGCACATCTCTTTGTTTAGTCAGTAAGCAGTGTTAAAAATGATCATACAAAATAAAAAAAGTTTATTTATTGATCATACACTTGGGGCCTTGGCAGTCTAGTGGTGTGATTGCCAATGAAGAACTGCTTCAAATATGCACATGTTGTAGTGAAATACATAGAATCAAGGATGCACACATGAATTAGTCTAAGACAAGATTGTGACATCGTAATTATGTCATTATATGTGACTATTTCCATCCATATTTATTTTTTTGAAACATTGAGCACTACTAAAAACACACTTGTAACTCAGGAAAAAATTAGTTGGGTAATATAGCTACAAGTGAGCTACAAGAGATCTTATTAGGTTTTGAATTTTGTTTTTATGGTCCAGTCAACAAAATATCAGATATATCTTGCAGAAAATTGTTTGTCATTTGTTAAAGAGTTTATTTTGAAGTAGGTGAATCTTTAAAGAAATAAACTATCCCAAAGTTAGTCCATTTTGAAGTAGGTGAATCTTTTAACGAATGAACTGTCCCAAAGTTAAGTCCATTTTGAAGCAGGTGAATCAAAGTTAAGTCCATTTTGAAGTAGGTGAATCTTTAAAAGAAATGAATTGTCCCAATGTGAAGTCTATTTTCAAAGAATGAACTGTCCCAAAGTTAAGTCCATTTTGAAGCAGGTGAATCAAAGTTAAGTCCATTTGAAGTTGGTGAATCTTCAAAAAAATGAACTGTCCCAATGTGAAGTCCATTTTGAAGTAGGTGAATCTATATAAAAATGGACTATCCCAAAGACTAGTCCATTTATGGGTAAACCTTCGTGACACCTATTCACTATAAATGATATATTGGATCACTGATTACTTAATATAAGAAAACTATGAAATAATGATTACATAGTCATAGAAACAATTGTTAATCTAAAAACTAATAGTTACCGGAACAAATCTCTATGACAACTGTTAAGTTAGAAAACACAGACAAATGTAACAGGTTATATGAGTGTTACTCTTAACCCAGATATGCAGTCACTTCTGAATAGTGTTAGTGATTTGTTTTTCAGAGATGTACCAAATAAATATTTCTTTCTTAAACATGATCTATATTCACAGTGAACAGTCTTAGCCACATGCTTTTAATACACAATTATTTAAACCCAGACATGTATTCACAAGTGAGAAGTTCTTAATACACAATTGTTTAAACCCAGATATGTATTCACAAGTGAGAAGTTCTTAATACACAATTGTTTAAACCCAGATATGTATTCACAAGTGAGAAGTTCTTAATACACAATTGTTTAAACCCAGATATGTATTCACAAGTGAGAAGTTCTTAATACACAATTGTTTAAACCCAGATATGTATTCACAAGTGAGAAGTTCTTAATACACAATTGTTTAAACCCAGATATGTATTCACAAGTGAGAAGTATTAGCAGTACTAGATAAACCAAATGATTCCCTAAAACAGATATGTATTCAAAAGTAATAAATCTTTTTGATCAGTTCTCTGCACTGTTCATTGACTAAATAATAATATTGATTGATTGTTGGTTGCTTTACGCTGCATAAGCACAACTAAATAATAACAGAATCATGATTATTTTTCAATCAACAGATACAAATCATTTCTATAATTGGTTAATCGATTTATGATAAAATTAGTAATGAAATGGCAACCTTCTTTGGCTCATTACACATCAATAATGAAGATTATAATAAAACTTAGAGGGTAAATTTATAAGAATGGATCTTGAAATTCATCAAATGATTGCTTGATTGCTCCTTAAGGTCCTTATGGAAATATTTCATCCATAATCAGTACATATTAATGAGATATTTTAATATACTCTGGATTAATTTATTTTTCAGGCAGACTATTTTGCTGAACTAATTTACATTTTTGTTAAGGGACCAGTCGAAGCCTGGCTCTTTGTGTGGGATATCCTTGCATGTGTTGAAGACCCATCATTGTCCTTGCAGTTTACTGCTCTTTGATCAGGTTTTTTTCTATAGAAAATTCTACTTCATTGAATTTTATAAATTTATGGTTCACTTGTACACACAAAATCCACATAAATTTTTATATGAACATTAATAAATCCACAGCCCCATACTCTGTACTATACCACAATTCCGAGTAAGATTTTCTTTTGCTAGTCATAAGGTTATAGTCTTCAGGTAGATATCTAACCCTTCTCGGACTTATTATTCTGGCTCCATAATGGACCTTTTTTGTTCTAAACTCCTAAATGAGTGGCAGAGAAGTAGCAAGTACCAAATACATAGTTTTGGGTTTTACCCAGCTAGGTTAGAATCAATGATCACAGACACTCAAGATGAGTACTATGCGGTATGGGCTTAGCTCATTGTTGAAGGCCGTACGGTGACCTATAGTTGTTAATTTCTGTGTCATTTTGGTCTCTTGTGGAGAGTTGTCTCATTAGCAATCATACCACATCTTCTTTTTTTTTTATATAGGCTACTAGGAGACAAGATGATCTTTCTTTTACAACAAAACCCATACATGTTTTTAGAATGTTCTTGAAAGTGGAAAACTTTTATTTGCGCTTGTTTAAGAACATGCCAGGTGTTAAAAACAAAACTCTTCAGTCAGAATTGTATAAATTTGAGGTATACAGCTAACCTAAGTAAACCGTGTCACCAAGTGATTCAAATATGGAACAATAATTTTAAATTTACTCTAGATCAAAATTTCCAATTGACCTGACCAATTTCTAGAAAATAATTTTATTCATGTATATATTTGATTGTAAGGACACAACTCTGAGAGGAATATAAACACATGCACACACGTCCATGGACATCAACCTGTCCCAGTACCTCAGAAGATATCTTAAATTTTGCTGTAGTAATCAATAATAATACTGGCACTTCAATGATTTATTTTTATAAATGCTTCATATATGTTATCTACATAAAATATACTTTTATATAGTAGTTACAATTTAACATCAAATATTTTCAATTTCTAATATTGTCATAATTGAGGTTAAGTGTCAAATTTTTCTCTCTACAGATTATTGCAGACTTGAGTATATAACAACAATATTGCTAAAACATACTGTTATAAACTAAGGTGTTACTCCATTTTTTCTCCACATTGTAGAATTTATTATTTTAACTTCAGATTAAGGTTTAGGTTTAGAGATCTTCCAGAAATAAGATAAGGAGGGGATTGACAGGCAGTTAATAAATAAATTTAATTGATCATTTCCTTTAATTGTTCAGACTCTCTTTGGTTAGGCCTGTTGGTCACTAGAAAATATTCTTAACCTTTAAATTTTGAAAGTATAAAATTGAGAATGGAAATGCCTACCCACTTTTACAATTAAAACTAGGTCACCCATAACTAATTGCTGTAGTAATAAAAATAGATTTTTTAAAAATAAATACTTATCTAGTATAACCTTTCTAGAACTTAAAACGAAAAATGCTATAAAATTTCAAAGCTCAGAAATTTAGAACTAACATTATTTAACAACCAAGAAACCATACACCTAAAATCTAAGTCATACCAACCCATTCAGGGAAAGTGAAATAGATTTCATATATACTACCCTGTTAATATTAAACCATCATACATTTTAAGTACATAACACTGTTATAGTCTTATGTCTTATGAATATTCATGACATGTGACCATTTGTCCGCTTTTAAAACCCGTGCGGTCACCTTTCTGACCATCGACTCTCGCTATAGCCAGTAAGAAGACACGTGTATTCACGGATGATTAAATGTAAATTTGTAATTGGAATTATGATATTATTGTTATTATGTTTGTATTTGATACATAAATTGATGTATTATATAGAATAAAGGTTATAGCGAGTAGAACACCTACATTATGTCGTTTGTTCTTTGATAAGGCCATAGAATATTAATTACTTTATATTCGGACGAACGTAGTGAGGGAGAATATAAATAAACATATTTGTACCAAGTGTTTATTCATGAAAATCAAAATGTAAAAATACCTCAAAACAAAATATTTTCCAAGGTGTAACATACATTTGTTTTGTAAATTCAACTTTGCAAAAATAATTGGTACAATTTTGGGGTATATCATGTTTTCAAATACCGTAACTTTAATTGCATTCTTTTTTTTTTTACAAAGAATAGAATAAAATTAATAGAAATTCATTGAAGCTTGTCATTTAATATGGATAATGGAATAAAAATCGTCCTTCAACAGGCATAATGAAATATACATTAAAATTACAACAAAGTTGTAGTTTATACAAAATAAAATCAATTGTTGAAATATATGGAATGAATTAATGAAAATTCATCCTTTCTTTTGATAATGGAATAAAAAGCATTGAATTTTATCGAAAAGCATAATGGAAAAAAATATATAAAAAATGAAATTAATAGAAGCATTTCATTTCACATTAGAATGGAATAAAATACATTAAAATAATAGATATCATCTTTTCATAAGAAAATGGAATAAAAAAAAATACATTCATAGAAACTCATCCTTTCATATTATAGGAAAATGGAATAAAAACTAAAAATCGTAAAAAAATCATCATTTCTACGATCATGTAATTAAAAAATAAAATCTATGGAATCTTTCTGAATTATATTTTATAATGGCAGTGAATGGCTGCTATTTACAAAAGAGAATAAATAAACAATGGCACTAATGGTTATATACAAATGTAAAATATATAATTATCTAGCTAACAAAATAATATTAAAATATAACAACAATAATAAATTAAAACAGGGTGTTATTTTGTATCAACTATTCCGATCTCTCAAACATGAAAATCAAAAAGAATTGTAATTCAACATTATTTTACAACAATTACACTTGTCATTCTAAAAAATTTCTCCAACTCAAAATATAAATTTTTGTACTGGCATTTTACAAATGGCAAGATCATGAAGATGTGGAATACATTTTCAAACTTTCTTTTCAGCCCATTCATGATTGCATATATTACACCAAACACGACTTTTTCTCACTTAAATCTATTAGACTCTTCCATTTCACCACACTGACATATTTAACAAATCAACACCCAGTTCAATTCCACAAATGATTCTTTTATTAGATATGCTTTACCTAAAGATATGTCTGAACTAAACTGGATTCTAGTAACAATGAGCAATGCTAGATGTACAAAAAGAGACCAGTTTTGTTAATGTCTATTACTCCATGTTGGAATGCCTTTTCCTAGCAATGTAGCCTGAGCATACAATAATATCACAGATATTGCTTAGTTTATTGGGGGTCAAGACCCTGTCATAATGCTTTGATTGGTGAACTAGCAGAGAATTGTGGGTACTGGTTCCGTAAATCTAGGTCTTCCTGTAGAACTAATGTCTTCTGTTGTAATGAATTGACCTGTGACTTCAAAGAGTCAATCGTGTCTTCCAACTCCTGAAAGAGAGAAAAATGAAAATAAAAATAAGTCTGAAAATTTTCTATATTCCATGTGTAAGTTATATATGCAAAAATACAATGTCAAAGAACTTTTTGTTACCAATTAAAAGCGTGACCAGAAATAAAATTTTGAGAACCATAACACATATTTTGAGAATAATAATTACAGGAAACTGTAGCATCTATCTAGGAGCAGTTCCTTCTGGTTATGCTTACACATGAACAATGAAAGGATATATAAGTCTGATGAAACCTCTTTTAATTTTGAAAGGTATTTCATGTTAATAAAGTAAGCTGTAAAAAAGTCTGTTTTTATTCTTATAAAAATCAACCGGGTATGTTAAATCAAAAATATGAACAATAAAATAAATTGCATGAGATATTTAAAAAAAAAATCAACAGGTACATTACATAGTTTAGGAAAGTGTGCAACATCAATTTTTAAAATTCAATGATGAAAATGATGATGAGTGAAAAACCAAACTAAAACACAGTGTAATATTGACATTTCTTCTTGTGCACTGTTACCTTGTGAGATTGAAAATCAAGCAGGGCATGTTGGTCTAGAACAAAGCAGTGTATATTCATATCTAAATAACACATCAACCTTCTAAATATGCTTATGATTTGAATACTGAATGAAAAGCATACCAAAATCATCCTGAATTTAAAACAGGTGCTTGTTCTAAAAATAGTGCATTTGCCATCACATTAATATCAGAAAATGATATACCTAAACTAAGTTGTATTTAACAAATCATAAAAACAAACAAAAACCAATACTAGATAAAACACATATCCAGTGTCCACCTGAAACAAAGAATTTTGTTTGTATGATTTTGATTTGAAATTTTGATTACTGCCATAGCATATCAAATCATGTACATATACGTGTGTTTTCAAAAACATTAGTAATCAAATTATTATTACCACATTTGTTGCAAGAAAAGAAAAACACTCAACGTTGTTGCCAAAACCTTGTGTACTGGTAATTTTTTTAATGATGATAATAACAAATATCACTGACAACAAAATGTGCAAGGTGAACAAATGGTATGAAATGATGATGAAAAAATGTTGCACACTTTCTTTTTTATAATAAACATGTTATTTACAAGATATTTTGTTAAATTGTTTTTGATTTTTTTGTTTAGAAATCTATCATATTAACTAACCTGTCTGACCGATGATGGCATTAATCCTCTCATTTTCTCTTCAAATGCTAACTTCAACTGTGTTACCTGAAGTACAAATAATTTGATCATCAATTTGCCAGCTTTTGACTAAAACTGAACTCCTTAAATGTGTCTTCATCTATCATAAGACTCTCTTTACCTAAGCAATGAAGTCTAAATGCATTACACATGGCTATTATTTTGCAATATTATTAAATAAATTCAAACTTCATATCACACTCGATGCGAAGGTAGAATCTATAGTATAAAATTATCTCCCAAGTTTTGAGCTTGACAAATGGTAGACACCTGTCTCAATTGAAGACTGGATGTTGATCTCTAGGTGTTGTTTGGGTTATGTTGTTAGGTTGCTGTCACATTGACATATACCACTCATCTCCTTTAGTAAAATTCATTTTAGAGTATGCTCTGATTTAATGCCACTCTTACCTTTTCATCATGATCTGCCTCCATCTGTTCAATCCTTCTCTCTAATGTTCTATTTCTGCTGTGTTGGGATTCATTATCCTTCCTCATACTCTAAAGAAACAAGATATGAAATTTTCAGAATAAATTTATTGCAGCCCATTTATTTGAGTTCCAAAAAAGATTTCTTTGAGAACAACTGGTGAAGGTATATTAATTTTAACTATTTTATAACAAATACCAATAATGGTTGGAATGCATTATTTTGACCAACTAATTCTTCTATACCTTTCCCCTCTTATTCTGCAAAAAAAATAAATCTTTGCAAATTAGTTGCTTATTTTATAACATGTAGTTTTCATGTTCTGAACTCTTTATTTGCAGAAATTCATTTAATTCCTGAATGATATTACTACAGTGACAGCAAAGAATAGAAATCTATGGCAACAAATTTTAAACTAAATTTTGGCTCATTTCTTGAAAAGGACACAATATTTGACTAATATCAGTGAATTTACAGACTCAATATCTATCTGATTTATATAAGAATATATAATAATGTCAGTTCTTATATAAGAACTGGCATTCTGACAAGTTAAATTTTCCAATAAATAATATGATTTATAACAGTCTGGAATTTTAAAAGTTCAAAATTGAATGATTTTAAGTGTATATACATTGTATCCTACTGAACACAACCATAAAATCTTTTTTTAAATGCTAAACATGTCTAATTCATCAAAATAATATTTACATCTAAATTAGTAGTGTAGTTCTTCTTCATATTCCTTCTGTCCTCTTCCTGTTTTGTTGTCGTATCCTTTAATTTCTTTTCTCCAGAATCTTTAATCCTGAAAAAATAGTCATTTATAAATTAAGCATCACTGAAGAGACATGTATTGTCGAAATGAGCATCTGGTGCAAGAAAATTGGTACCGTTAATTTTATTACATCAAATTAGATCTATTTTTCAGGATTTGATGTACTGATCACATGTTTAATTTGACCGTATATAATTATATTCATTCACAGAAAATATTTAAAGATATACACTTATATTTTTATATATTGTGTATTTTTGAATTTCTTGAAAGCGTTAAAAAGGTCAATCTTAAGAAATAGGAAAGATAAAAACAAAGAAAGCTTAAATAAAGAAGATATTTTATTTTTAAATAAAGAAAGCTTAATAAAGGAAGGCTGACTTAAATCAGTTTATAGAATTAGAATTGACACCAAAATTACAATTATTTATTCAAGCAATATTTGAAACAGATATATAAATATCAAAGAAAGATCAATTATTACAGATAAAGATAGTTACATACCTTTTGATTTCATCTCTCAGATGACTTATTGTATTTTGTAGCTCATTGATAGTCTGAAATTTAGAAAATAAAGTACTCCATTAAAATATATTCATTAATATGTTCTCACTTGACATTTTAATAATATTTGTAAACTATGCATGACAAAATTAACAGGAATGTGTCCATAGTACACATATGCCCCATCTGCACTATCATTTTCTATGTTCAGTGGACCATGGAAATGGGATAAAATCTCTTATTTGGCATTAAAATAAGAAAGAGCATATCATAGGGAACATGTGTACTTAGTTTTAAGTTGATTAGACTTCAACTTCATCAAAAACTACCTCGACCAAAACTTTACTCTTGAAGTGGGACAGACGTTACTTACAAACAAATGGACAGACAGACAAACAAACACAGACCAGAAAACACAATGCCCAGAAATGGGGCATACATAAAAGTAAGTTATATTCAAGTTGGTATTTAATAGACGACTTTCTCATTTGTGCATTCTCTGGTATATTTTCATATGTCACAAAGATAATATGAAGGGTTGATTGTTCAATAATGTCGTTCACACAAATTGACCATGTATCAACTTTTTTATACACTCTTAAAAATTAACTCCATATAGGTCTTTATATATTTTAGCTGTAATATTTAGACTCATTATTGATTAAAAAAATTTTTTTTACGTTAGACTTCCCAAACTTTTAGCATACTTTGATGACAGTTATTCTGCTAACTTTTGATATGAGCGCTCAATACCAAACATTAACAATAAGTACTTTTTTTCACCTTGCGTAAATCAGTGACATTTTGATTGGCTTAACTTCATCACATGGCATCCTACTATGGATCCATAAGCATCAGTAGATTTTTAATGGGTATTATGACTTCAAATCTACTATTTGTGATGACATCTATTACTGTTTTTGTATTTCCATACTTTTATACAAAACTTGACAAGAAAAGTCCTGTGTGCGATAAATTCTTTATATGGTTTACTACTGACCCCCTACAGATCCATAGATCCATAGATGATAAGAAAATCCATAGGAGTTTTTGTCCTTTTGCTTCACTTCCTGATTTTACTAACCCTCTATGGATCTGTAAGTAGTCAGAAGTAAACCATATAGTTTGTAATATCAATTTTTAAAAGAAATCATGCAATTCATGTTAAATAATCCCTACCTCAGCTGCTCTGTTTCCTCGTTCATTATATTCTCTTTCTATATCCTTCAGTCTATTGTTAGTCTAAAACATAAATAATATGGTGTTAGTTTAAATCAGGTGGCAGTATTAAGAAATTTTATCATGTTTATTGTTAAGAGTCTGAAAATATATTAATCAGTTTCAAATATACATGTAAAAATTAAACTAATGAAGAAGCACAATTTAAGCTAGAAATACTATTATTTTCTTTTATAATTTAATCGAAAACGTGATCCTTTAAACTTAAAACAGTCATATGGCTCTCTGTGCTAGATTTATTTGTTTAACACTGTTTTTGTCTTGATATTTAAAACATAGCAAAACATAAATATGTCCCAAGTTCACTGATGCCCATCCACACTATCATTTTCTATGTTCAGTGGACTGTGAAAATGGGATAAAATCTCTAATATGGCATTAAAATTATAAAGATCATATCATAGGGAATCTGTTTACCAAGTTTCAAGTTGATTGGACTGCAAACTTCATCAAAAACTACCTTGACCAAAAACTTTAACATGAAGCGGGACGGATGGATGGACTCACAGACCAGAAAACATAATGCCAATAAATGGGGCATAAAAATCCTGACTAATCACTATAGGTACTGACCTTTTCCAACATTTTCTCTAACTCTGTACTGTGTGATTTCTGTAGTTCTAATCGTTGCTGTTCCATCTCTGATCTCAGTTTAGAAACCTAAATATAAAATATGACTGATTATAAACAGAAAAATGTCTGAACAAATGTTTATATTTCTTACTGATAGAAGTTATGTCTGTGAGTGTTCTTATTTTATATTTTATAAAATTTGGCATACCTCAAATCATTGAAAAACTTGTTATAATTTTCCATGATATTCTACAGAATCTAAGATGTTTGCCACTCACATTTTCAACTTAACTATAGATATGTCAGTGTGCATAAAAATCTATGTTGTAAGTATTCAAAAATAATTTCCAATTCTGTATATGAATTCCTTGCACAGAAATGGAAGTTATTTATAAATACTAACACCTTAGATATATGCCCACTGAAATATCTTTTTTCATCATTTTGAACAATCATTTACATTTGACTTATGGAAAACATCTTTAATTAGTCACATTTTAATAACAGTACAATCATATAAAACAAACCTCCGCCTCATGGTCTCTTTGCATTTTTTGTTTTTCTTCCTCTCGTAACAATCCCAGTTCTACAAGCTGTTGTTTGCGTAGTTGATTAGCCTGTACAACTTCTTCTCTTAATTCCTGTATCTGTTTTTCCATCATATGAATTTTCTGTTAAAATAAATTGAGTGTAAAAAAGTATGTTTTAAACAAGAATGTGTCCAAAGTACACGGATGCCCCTCTCGCACTATCCTTTTCCATGTTCCATGGACCGTAAAATTGGGTAATTATCTAATTTGGCATTAAAATTAGAAAGATCATATCATAAGCAACAAGTGTACTAAGTTTCAAGTTGATTGGACTTCAGCTTCATCAAAAACTACCTTGACCAAAAACTTTAACCTGAAACTCCCACTTTCATTTTCTATGTTCAGTGGACCGTGAAATTGGGGTCAAAAGTCTAATTTGGCTTAAAAATTAGAAAGATCATCTCATAAGCAACAAGTGTACTAAGTTTCAAGTTGATTGGACTTCAGCTTCATCAAAAACTACCTTGACCAAAAACTTTAACCTGGACGGACGAACGGAACCACAGACGGACGGATGAACGGAGCCTCAGACCAGAAAACATAATGCCCCTCTACTATCGTAGGTGGGGCATAAAAACAACAAGCATACAAACCTACAAAAACCATAGGATTTAACTGTTTTTTTGTTTTGACACTACAAATTCAATGAATTTACTACAATTAACACATTCTTGTTCATGTGACACAAAGCACTTATCAATGAATTATATAACTAATAGATTAAGAAATAGATTTGAACCTCTTTCAGTCTAAGTCTAAGGGACTGGAAGAAAGTATTTGACTATCCAAAGGTTTTACTGAGACTAGATCGAGTGTGTCGTCATAAATTTTGAATGCATGAGATATGAGGCTGTAAGAATTGCTCAACTTAACCAAGAATCTGAATGACCATGTTCCACTCTTCAAATGCATCAATCAAACAGGAATGTTACAGGAACCAAGCAATAACTTTGACTCATCTTAGTTTTCAACACAACAACGTGGTTCAACTGTATTACTGTGGATTCTTTATTATTCGTTGGATACCAATTTTTGTGGATTTCATGGGAACAGACGAACCACGAAATTAAATGTTCAACGAATACCAAATTTTCTATAGGCTTGTATGCAGATTTCTCCAAAACCACGAAATTAAATATCCCTGAACATATTAGTTTTCCTCAATCCACGAAAATTGGTATCCATGAAAAGAAATGAATCCACAGTATACAGTCAAACCTGTATAAAGAGGTCATAAATGGGATCAGAAAACTCATCTTATTGGAGAGATGACCTTTGAACTGCCTAATTATTACTACAGTGGGACAAGAAGAAAGTGACATTGATAGCAGGTTTCACTATAGATATAAAGTATCATTACTATAATTATAAAATATTTGGTACCTTTGAATCTTTATCTTGTTTCTCTTTAAATCTACATTCTATGTCATATACTTCATTCCTATTCTGTTCTTTCATCGTGTCTATTTCCCTGTCATGTTCAGTGAGGACCATTTCCTTCTGTTGATGGAACTCCTTCATGTACTGTGCTTTCTCCTGTTCTAATGACATCTTTAGTTCTACTTCCTGTGGGAAAAATAAAATACTGTTTTAGAATAATCATTCCAATATGTAAGTATGCGGTCATGAGAAAATAGGGTGGATTTACATATTTTTGTAAGAATCATAGCCAACTTTTTCACATTGTTGCAGGCTGTTAGGTTGTCTGTGATTTTTAAACTTTGGTGGATGTCTCATTGGCAATCATACAACATCTCCTTATGTTTATAGTGTAAAAGATTTTTTTTGCTATGCTGTAAAATGCATTTTTCTAATGGATGCAACCTTCCATTCTGAAAATGCATTTATTCAGTTGACAAATCAACCTTACAATCTAGTTTTAAGCTCAGTTCATCAAAAAAATTTAGCATTCATTTGTTCTGTAACTCTGCTACATCTAACTCTTTAAAATTATATTTAAAAGACTACAGTTTTTTTTTATAGCTATTGCAAGTATAATACATGTATTACCATACTGTGGATTCATTATTATTCGTTGGATACCAATTCTCGTGGATTTTGTGGGTACAGGGGAACCACGAATATAAATGTTCAACGAAATACACATTTTCTACAAAACAGTATGCAGACTTTGTCAGAACCATGAAATCAAAAAGCCACAAATATGCAAGTTTTCATTAAGGTGGTACCTAACACTACAGGGAGATAACTCTGTAAAATCAGCTAAACGTTTGAATTACTTTGCGCTGTTATGGGAATATTAAGCTTCTCAATGATCAAAATTAGTGTTTGTCAAACTGCTATATAACCAGTGTAATTTTTCTGATAAAATGGTTGGTTCAAATTTTTTGAAATTTTCATATTTTTGTCAAAGGGTCAAAGTTAATACTTTGTCAAAATTTCATGAAAATTAAACAAGCCAAATTAATTTTAGTCAAGGTGTTAGGTACCACCTTAATTCACAAAAATTGATACCCATGAAAATAAATGAATCCACAGTATATTACACTTAGAAGGCTTACCCGTCTTTCATGCTGGTCTCGTTCCTCATCCAACTGCTTCTGGAATTCTCTCGCTTGTTTTTCTCTTACTTGTTTTGATTTGTTCAAATCTGCTTCTACCCTTTCCATCTAATTAAAAGTATATTGAATGATAAGCAGTACCAAAATATTGTATTTAAAATAATTTTTTATTTGATAAAACAATTTAAATTCTGTATCAATTTGCAAACATGATTTTTTTTTAATAGTAAATGATGTCAGCACAAAAATAGATGATATCAGCTGATATCAGCACAAAAAAGAATATGTCAAAACAAACAAAGATGATGTCAGAACAAACAAAGATGATGTCAGCACAAAGAAAAATAATGTCAGCACAAAGACAAATGATGTCAGCACAAACATAGATGATTTCAACACAGTCTGATGATGTCAGCATAAAATTGAATGACATCATAAAATTGAGAACGGAAATGGGGAATGTGCCAAAGAGACAACAACCCGACCATAGAGCAGACAACAGCAGAAGGTCACCAACAGGTCTTCAATGCAACGAGAAATTCTCGCACCCGGAGGCGTCCTTCAGCTGGCCCCTAAACAAATATATACTGGTTCAGTGATAATGAACACCATACTAAACTCCAAATCGTACACAAGAAACTAAAAGTTAAAATGATACAAAACTAACAAAGGCCAGAGGCTCCTGACTTGGGACAGGCGCAAAAATGCGGCGGGGTTAAACATGTTAGAACAGTAAACTCTAATTTCAAACTGTTGAAAGTTTATAAATCTGTAAAGATAATATTAAAGGGAAAATTCACGATTTTTTACTTATGGTTTAAATATGTTCATTATGACAAACTGTGTCTCAGATTTTTCCTATTGTATTTCATTCTCTCATAAATCTTCAATGAAGTTTGCAACATCAATTCATAAGAGTCCACTAAATTCAATTGGGTATAAAATTTGTTCTATTGATGTTTTGGGAAATCTGAGACACAGTTTTGGAGGTCAAGCTGTGTTGTACAAGAATCTATAAAATATTTTGGGATTTTATGAAGAACAAAGAGGCTAAATTCATTCAAGTGTGAACATCACAATATAGCAACTAATTACATAATAATTAATTATGTAATGATAATGTCATAATGAAATTATAACACTTTGAAAGATTAATCTTTCTTCTTTCTTTTGGTACCTCATTTATAAAATATAAAGAAGGATGAAATAAATTACTTCAGTTTAAAGATGTCTGATTGGGAATGAAAAAATCTTTGTATTGTGCTACCTTAATACACAAATTTAAAATACATTTTCAAGGTGTTGACAAATACAAGTGAATCGCCGTGGAATTATTTAATTATATTTGATGCTATTATTTTTATTTGAATTCAAATAAGTAACTAAACTAAAAAATGAACCGGTTAAAGTATGGAAATTAAATTTAGTTTTCGGAATAAAATGATATACACTCTTATGATTTATTTATGTTTTTTAAAAAGAGAAAATAGAACTAGTTTTACAAAAGCATTTTAATTGTCTTATAAAGGCAAAAAATGTACGTGAACACTTAAATTTAGACCTTTGAAAGCCATGATCAAAGAAAGGTGTACCTGTATTACATTTTTACTTCTAGCGTTTGGCATTAGATTTTAGCTGATACTACTATAACACAGTCTCAGATTTAAGTGAGGTCGGAAGGGTTAATCTTATGAAAAATAATTATCTGATATCATTTGGATTATGGAAGGAGCTATACTATAAAAATACATAAATTTAATACCAATACACTCGAGATCAAAGGTTGTTAATTTTTCTGTTCAAGTTAACTTTTACTCGCATATTTTTATATTTTGATTTGAGCGTGCTTGTTTTTATATGACAGTTTTTTCAGTTCTCTTATCTCGTTAGATGAAATCAAACCTGCACAGTATATTCTGCATTTGTTTAGTCCGAAGTTTACAAATTGATATTCTTATTTCACATGTAAAATGAATGAACAGTTATTAAAATAAAACGGCATTCATTTCAATATATACCGCTGTTTTCTAGAGTGAAAATGAAGTCACATATGTGAGGATAAAAACTAGACGAATTACTTATATGAAATAAGGGGACTAAAAATTATATATAAAAACGGAAGAATAGGTGCTGAAATATAAATAAAAGTAAAATTGAAATTAGATAACAGTGGGATAACCTATACGTATTCTTACAATCACTCTTAAAAAAAAATGTTAGATTTTGTACACAGGCCGTATATCACGGACAGTTTTATATTGGTATGGTATATTTTATAAATTTTACCTGTGAACATGCACCTGGTTCACTCGCAATCACGCATGTGATTCATTGACCTTGTTCATTGTGTATTAAATTAAACGAGCTGCCAGGAAGTCGACCGTTAGAATACCCGAATATGTCACATTTACAATACCCCGGTAATTACCTGTATGAAGCCATGCTGATTACAAGAAGACAAGTTTTTGAACGTGGGTCAAGTTAGGTAAAAACCCAAAATAAGCTAAAAATATTCGTTAGAAAAAAAAGCATTTAAAACTTTTACATAGGAGATAAATCTCAGTTTATAATAAGTATCTCCGGACTTTTTTTTTCACTTTATTGAGACATACTTTAACATTATTATAACATAATTCATACAATACTCGATACTGTATCTGGGTGCCAAAAAGTAAATTTATTGACCAGCTAAAACCATTGTACGATATGTCATTTACAGCTTTTTAATAACCTGACCTCAGCATTGTACGTTGAATATTTAACCCTCTTAAAAAATTAAGATGTTTTTTAAAGTATTTTTTAAATTATTCTTATCAATCTTAGTGAAGCATTACTTGATTTGATGATCTTGAAAACTATGTAGACTCCTTCACCTTCCATTACTTGGTCGAGTAGAAAATCCATCACCTTGACAAGTCATATTAACACGGATTAACGGACATGTCATGCCGTGTACTAGGACTTTGTGGTAATTAGATATCCGTGGTCATTAGTTTTCAAGATGGCGTCTTGCCGCGAATTTAGAGTCGATTTTAAAAATCTAATAACTCACTTATCTAGACAAATAAAGCTTTAATATTTTGAGAATATGCTTATTTATTTAGGATGAACATAATATCAAATTTTTATTTTTTTGCGAATTTTCCCTTTAAGCAATATTCAGACCTGAGTGTACCTGTTTGATAAACGTATACTTTCCATCAAAAATAATTTAAGGTGGTACCTAACACTACTGTGAGATAACTCTATTAAATTCAGCTAAATATTTTAATCACAATGTATTGGTAAGGAAATATAAAGCCAGTGAGCAAAATTAGTGTTTCTCAAACTGCCATATAACCAATATTTTTTTCTTCTGATAAAGTGGTGGTTAAATCTTTATATTTTTGTCAAAGGGTCAAAGTAAACGTCAAATTTTTACGTATTTTTTAAAATTAAACGAGCCAAATAAATTTTAGTCAAGGTGTTGGGTACCACATTAATGAAGCTTTGTTTATAGATAAAAGTTAAATTTGTCAATTGGTAAAACTTACCTGCTGTTTCATTTCATCATACATTCTCGTCTGATTTTTTTCTACTTGACCTTTGAAATCAGTCAGAGATTTTTCAGATTGAGCCGTCTGCTGTTTGTTCTGTTCTTGGAGGGATTTTATTTCATCCTCTTTTTCCCTAAAAAAAAATTACAAATATATAAGCCACTTATCAAGGCATAAGTTTTTGAAAGAAAGAAAATTATTGAAAACTCCATTTCCTGTTTGAATTTCTTTTTATAAATGTTGGAGATAGCATCTTGGCAACTATGCTAATTATATGAATAACCAAATAAATTTACATAAAAGAACAGAATGTGCTTACCTTATTGATTGTTCTAATTTGTGAACCTGTTTCTGATGACTTTGTTCACTATGTTCCATTTCTAGTTTCATAGTTCTAACCTGTAAAAAAGGGAGACAAGTTAGTTCTAACCTGTAATAAAGGGAGACAAGTTAGTTCTAGCCTGTAATAAAGGGAGACAAGTTAGTTATAACCTGTAATAAAGGGAGACAAGTTAGTTCTAACCTGTAATAAAGGGAGACAAGTTAGTTCTAACCTGTAATAAAGGAAGACAAGTTAGTTCTAACCTGCAATAAAGGGGAAAATGTGATCTTTGACTGTGAACTATTTAATGAAGGGAGACAAGTTGTAAGCTTTGACTGTAAACAGTGTACTGAAGGGAGACAACTTGTAAACTTTGACTGTGAACTGTGTAATAAAGGGAGACAAGTTGTAACCTTTGACTGTGAACTGTGTAACAAAGGGAGACAAGTTGTAAACTTTGGCTGTGAACTGTGTAACAAAGGGAGACAAGTTGTAAACTTTGACTGTGAACTGTGTAATGAAGGGAGACAAGTCGTAAACTTTGTGAACTGTGTAATAAAGGGAGAAAAGTTGTAAGTTTCTACTCTGAACTGTGTTTGGCCATATTATGATGCATTTAGACAAATAGTACAAATATATTGACAAACACTGTTAACGAGATTTTGTAAAAGATGTAGAAATTCTTACCTGTTTATCATGTAAGTTTTCTAGATGTATCTTTCCTTGTTGCTGCACTTGTTCCATTTCCTAAAGGAAAAGAAACATTTAAAAATTAAATAACATATTTTTCAGCATACAAAACATTAACATTATTCTGAATAAACATAAGAACTACTGCCTGTACTATCTTACAATGCATAAAAAATAAATTTGGAGAAATCAATTCAGGACTAGTTTATAATTTTAATATAATAAATTTATATAGACTAAAATGATATTTTTATCATGCAATAGGAACTCAAATTATTAAAACTCTTTAATTCTTTAAAGTTCAACATTCAAAATATATTATCAACTACTTTTGACCCTTTAGGGCAAAAAATTCCCGAAATTTAGGTGACAACCATTCATCTTTCAAAGAATTAATAACTCCTTAGAATCTTATCATAAAATTAACAAAGAAATGCCCTTAAATTCAACACTGTTTTTAATATCTGCACTTTGTTCAAACAAGGTTTGATATTAAAGTCATATATATATAGATATAGGAAGATGTGGTGTGAGTGCCAATGAGACAACTCTCATCCAAATAACAATTTAAAAAAAAAGTAAACCTTTATATGTCAATGTACAGCCTTCAACACGGAGCCTTGGCTCACACGGAACAATAAGCTATAAAGGGCCCCAAAATTACTAGTGTAAAATCATTCAAACGGGAAAACCAACCGTCTGATCTTATAATTAAAAAGAGAGAAACGAGAAACACGCATAAATTACATAAACAAACGACAACTACTGTACATATATATCTGTTTTCAAACAAAATCTAAGTAAACTACATTTTAAGGATGCATTTTTAGTCCCAGCTATGAGATCCTATTCATTGAAATATTTATAATACAATATCTTATTACATACCCTTATTTGTCTTTGTCTCTGCTCTTCAGCATCTTTCAGTGACCGCTTGAGTTGGTCAACTGACTGTTCTAAATCTGATATAGTATCTGTTGCCTGTAGAAATCAAATCAATGTCTGAGATTGAATGATGATAATAAATAATTGATTGATTACCTTAGCTGTTATTGGCAGAAAAAAAATCTGAATTATGGGTCCTCAATGCTCTGCAACTCTTACTTTATTTGGGCTTTTCAACATTTTTTATTCAAAAGTCACTGCCGAGTTTTTTGGAAAACGAAACATGCATCTGGCAAACAGAATTTTAATCCTGGTATCTATGATGAATTTATTGTACAAGACCAACACACAATGCTGGATTTTTGTACATGCTAGTTTCCATGGTAACAATGTGCCAGAAGACAAATGATAATAAATCCACAGCATTATTTATACCAACCTTAGCAGAAGATAGATTATGTTCTTGCTTCATAAACTCCAGACTAGCATCAGTTTTATTCTTAATTGTTCTCATTTCCTGGTTGTGAGCTTCGATCATCCTTTGGTGTTCTCTATCCAAATTCTTATGACTGAAAAAAAATTGATTTCAATTTATTCTTTTTTCTTTTTCAGTATAATACACTTATTTATGTATGTTTTTTAAATGTGAAACATTTTGTTTGAACTGTTGTTATCTTAACCTCGTTTCACTAAAGCAAACACTCATGAGATGAGTTGAGGATGAGAAAATGTCTGTGTGAAAAAAAAGTAAATAATGTTTATTGCTATTTTCCTCGGCAATGTCAATAAAATAACTTATAATTCCATCACATTCTATTCTTAAAAAAAGTGTCCCTCCTATTTTTTTTAATTATTTTTTTGGCAACGGAAATGTTATCCTCTGTTCATATGTAATCAATTATGCCATCAGAATGTCAATTGAATTTAAAACCCTTTCCTTAAAGTTTGCAAACAGTGTAGCTGTCTGAAATTTACATACAAACAAACCAAACTATAGAACTTTTAAATAAACAAATGTTTGAAAATTAATAAAAGAAAAAAAAGCATTGAAAGAAAAATCAAAACTACATTTTCAATCGAATGTTGTGCTTCTAAACTTTTTTTGTAGTAGGCTGGATTATCGCAATTTTACGAAATTTTCTTTTGATCTTGCTGCCTGATAATTTCCTTTCTCAGTGGAGTCCAGTGATATGTAAAATTATCACTAAAAACTAAGGGTGCACGTGCCTGTTGTCAAAGAAATTAACAACGTTGTCATAGGCAATAAACAGATTATTGTTGGTCATCGGTTTCCTCACTTTGGACGTACCAGCTCATGCTAGAAAATCAATCTCATTGAGATAACCAACGATAATTTATAAATATCTATGAACTACAGTACCTATCTCTCAGTTCACTGTAATCAGATGAGAGTCTATCTAGTTTACTCTCCACGTCAATCTTTTCTCTCTCTAGATTTGCCTTGGCTTTAGCAGTTTGTTCTGAATCTGATAGTAGTTGGTGGAGTCTACTTTCTAGTTCTTTTATTATTGATGTCTGTAAAAATTAAAATATTTATATATAAATGTATAACATTTAATGTATAGCATAAAAATTGGTAAACATAACAGTTGACCAGCAAAGTAGTATGACAAAGAAAAGTATACATCCTGTATATATATATATATATATATATATATAATTTTTTTGCAAGAGTTATCTATGCACTATATAAATTCTGATAAAGTTTGCAAAAAACAATCATTTTTTTAGTGTAAATTTTCTAAGATGCTATAACCATTCAAAAGTAAATATTTAAAATAAAGTTAGAAGAATTTTATTTAAGTGGCTTCATTTGATATTTATTTCTGCAATTTCAAGGAAATCTGAATGCTGGTTAAATAAATTTCCTTCTGGTTAATATTCATTTATCATAATTGAAATCTGTTTTTAAAAATTGGCAGGTGTTTTAATCAAACTTGCTCAGAAGGAACTCTATCTGGTACATCTAAGTCCTTGAAGCAAACTTTTCCATCTGAGCAACACTGATTTCAAAGAAATTATAGAAAAATTAGATAAATTACTGATAAGTTCCCAGAAATGTGTGTTACCATATAGATAGTTTTGTTTGTATTTGTAAAATATTTGATTCTTTGGAGGGGGTATAGCTTACTGTTGAATGAGTTTGTTGACTGTATTCTTTCTCCATTTTTTGTAGCCTTGCATTGGTGTCATCTAAGATCTCTTGGATATTCTTTGTATGTTGTTTCTGCATATCAAACTTTTCTTGTTCAAATTCAGTTTGTAAATCTGTTAACTGAAATTTAAATGAAATCTTTGACACAAAATTCTCTGCAAAAGATAAAACATTCTTTCTTGGCTTTCAGAAATACAATAATTTCTTAATTTTATAAGGAACTAGTACAAAATTTTAATTTTAATTTCAATGACATGTCCTTCTTTTATTTCTAGTTATATTGCCAGTCCTTAGTCATATCTTAATCTTAACCTTGCAAAGGAATTTTCCCTTCTTAAGGTAGATAAATCTCTTTGCAGGCTTTACATAAACTAGTACATTTTTATTGTGATTTTCTTTTTCATTCAAAAAGGTCACATTTGGCCTTTTTAACATTTTTTGATTCGAGAGTCACTGATGAGTCTTTTGTTGACGAAACAAGTGTCTGGCGTAAATATAAAATTTTCTTCCTGAGTTTATTGATACACATGTATATAAATTTTCTTATATAATTTTTGTCTATTATTATCAGATTGTGAGAGACTCTCATGTGTAGTCAAGGTTGTAAAAAAAACCAACATAGTCTATTTTTAGAATTATGTGTTAAAGCTTCTTAATTAGGAAGATTAAAAAAGAATTCAAAAGCACTGACAGAAGATTTACAATGTAAATGAATAGAAAATATTACAAACAAACAACAAGTGTAAAATATAATGAATAACTAATACCTTTCTCTCAAAATCACTTTTGCGTTTTTCTGTGGTATCTTCCACCATTTTCCGTAATTCAGCAATCTGTTTATCTTTTGTTTCTCTGACATTCTGAGAATCTCTGACAACTGACTGGACTAAAAAAACAAATGAGAATACATTTCTGCTCTTTATAAAAGTTTTCATAATTTAAAATTTTTCACCAAAATATTGGCATATACAGTACATTCCGGTTATTTGCATAGCCTATTTGTCAGACGAAATTATGCAATAAAGCGGAGTATGCCGAAATGCAAAATTACGGAGTCAAATAACATCGGTAGTGCAGATCAGTAAAGGAAATCCCTGAAGAAAGATGAACGTTCATAACCCACTTGCAACATATGGAATGCTTATTTATTCTAATAAAAGTTATTTGTCTAGTGTCATACATTTTATTTCTGCATTCTTTCAATAAAGTTTATAAACACATTTTGTTTTTAGTTTGTTTATGTACCGACTTTTCCTTTACCTGTGATACGAAAATAAAATTGTTCTAAAAATAGATTTGTTTCTATGACCCGGATGTACACATTACATCGTTACGCTTTGATTAAAACAAACTGTTTAACAATGGTACTCAGTTTATAATCATTTTAAACAATAAATGTGTAATGAACTGCCTTTGATATGCAGTATTTACCGATTGCACAATGATGTAACACTGTTACTTTAACCTTGTTAGTTTCGTATAACAGGTAATGGGGCCCTGTACGGGTTATTTGCTGGAAACGAGTGTTGAAAGTTAGATAATATAATAATTGGAAGTAAATATTCTTTTAAAAAAATATTAAAAAGGAAAGATTGATTTACAAAATTCTTCAACCATATATAAATGTCCTGTACTATTTAACATAAATGCAGATCCCCACTAGCCGAATTACGAGATTAACACATTGGATAATGATCGATAATTAGCAGGCGTTTATGTTTTTAAAATTCACCTAAAATATAATCTATGAACAATGTTTGAAACCCAATCAATAATTAACACCTTTGGAAATAGAAGATCATAGAATGGTTGTGTTTTTACAACAATCAGCTGATTGACATTTTTATGACCTGGAGGCTTAAATTAGAATATGGGAAACTTTACCTGTGTACACATCGAGGACTATTTTATAATCATATAAACAAGAAAGAAACTGTTTTAAAACTTTATTTAAATAACAAAGAAGTAAATGTGAAATAATAACAAAAATAATGATGCAGTCAAGAAAAATATACTTACCAAATTGCCGTTTCCGGTAAAAAATCTCGTCAGTTTTAACTAAGCATATCTAGCTGGCGATTATTTTCTATGCAATTAACCGAAATGCCACTTGTAAGGCTATGCATATAACCGGACAATTTAACATTAGATGAATGGGAAATGGTTTTGTGCAGGAGAAAAGTATGCAATTAACCGAAATATGCTATTAAGCGGTATGCAATTAAGTGGAATCGACTGTAGTATGAAACATTTTCCTTTATTTTTTGAACGTCAAAATTGAAGATGCCATGGTTGGAGTAAAGGAAAATAATTTTTATACCAGTAGAATAAATACAATGACATTGCACTCATGCTCAATAAAAACAAGCGATCTTTGTTAAAGTATTAATGACTTCATTTCAATTATCTGTACCTTTTGTTATACCATTGATCAAGAAAAAAAATAGTTTTATTTTGCCACATGAAAGTCAGTGCCTGTCTCAGTTAATAAACATATTCAGTGGTTGTCTTTGTTCTCTATTTATACTTTTTGGCCTTTTTTAAAAGAATTTTAAAAATGTCAATGACAGATCTTTGTTTATAACGTTTAATTTCTTACTTTTCCTTTCCAGCTTTGTAATAGTATCTTCTAATTCTTTAGCTTTAGCCCTGTAATTTGCCTTTAATTCTTCAATTTCTGTATTTTTCCTGTCCAGTATCTATAATACAAGAGGAATTTGATAAGATATTTCAACATGGCTTAGGAGTAGGCTTTTTCAGTATAATATTTACTGAAAGCACTGATTCTTTTCAGCTTTCTATGCATAAACATTTTACTGGGAGTTAAATTTTCACATCAACCAATTAATTTTTTTTTTACTTCAATATTGCATGTTAATTTCTATGAATCATTTGTGCAGGGAATATTCTTTTGTATTTAACATGCAAGTGAAGTCAGCAAAAATATAAGAGTGAACATTTCACAATATACATTACTATTTACTCTTTAAACATATTTGGCAACAAAATAAAATGTCAGGCATAACCCAGCTTAAATTTACCTACATATAATTTTTCAAGTTTTTATAACAACAAAATGTGGTAGAATTTGTATCTAAATACTATTGTTTGTCATATATTGGGTTTGCTTAGTCTTTACACAATAATTACACTGAAACTCTATAAAAAATATAAACATTGGTTTCACTCTACCACCTACATAGTTGTTTGCATCCATTGAGCAATAATTTAATTTTGGATGTAACGCGTCTTCTATGAGCGTTATTCAGTGTGCACCATATTTTTTATGTTATTTTTTCATAGACAGAAAAAAATATAACAGTCATTCCTTAAGTGTCAACAAGACCAAAACCGTGGCTCAACATGTCTTGCTGCATGCAATTGTTTGAGCATAATGTTTTATACTGAAGTGCACTTTTTCCTAGAACAATGAGTGCAAGCAGGAAGTAAATATATTACTGATGTAAAAATTGCTTACTTGCTACAATTTATCATTGTCAACCTTCAGACCAAATATAAAACAATTCCCCTTGATAGAAGTCAAGAAAAGTTTTACCAAAAGTTTTCCTAGTACAATGAGTGTTGTTAAATGTTAATACATCTGCAAACCGGAAGTATATGCACATCTGATGTAACTACTTTGCCTCCCGCCACACAAGTAAAAATTAATGGGCGTATCATAATAGCAACATTTTTATTCACATACTAAAACATAGACATACATATATATAAGACTTACCTTTTGAACTGCAACATCATGTCTTTGTTGTAATTTTAATTTTTCTTCATGGAATCTGGCTTCCAGCATTTTGGTCTTCATTTGTATATTCTACAAAAATAAAATATATTCAAATCATTATTTCCAGTTGAAATTATAAAGAAATATCAACAATGTAATAACAAGAATGAGTCTATAGTACACGGATGCCCCACTAGCACTATCACTATCTATGTTCAGTGGACAGTGAAATTGGGGTCAAAACTTTAATTTGAAATTTAAATTAGAAAGATCATATTATAGGGAACATATGTACTAAGTTTCAAATTGATGTAACTTTAACTTAATCAAAAACTACCTTGACCAAAAACTTTAACCTGAACTTCGCACTATCATTTTCTATGTTCAGTAGACCATGAAATTGGGGTCAAAACTATAATTTGGCATTAAAATTAGAAAGATCATATCATGGGGAACATGTGTACTAAGTTTCAAGTTGATTGGACTTAAACTTCTTCAAAAACTACCTTGACCAAAAACTTTAACCTGAAGCGAACGGACGCACGGACGGATGGACGCACGGACGGAGACACAGACCAGAAAACATAATGCCCCTCTACTATCGTAGGTGGGGCAATCGTAGGTGGGGCATAAAAAGTATCATGCAAAAATAAATGTGCTGTGCCATGAAGTTAATGAAAACATAAATTCAAATATTACATATTGAGGATTCTTTATTACCGGTATTTGTTGGATTCAAATTTTTGAGGATTTCGTGGGTACAGGTGAACCATGAAATTAAATGTGTAATGAATGACAAATTTTCTATAGGTTTTCTATGCAGACTTCAGAAAAACCAGACTTAAACATTGAAGTTTTCCTTCATCCACGAAAATTGATACATACCCACAGAAAATAGATAAATCTACAGTAATAACAGTAATAAAATAGTTTCTGAAAATAATAAGGCAAATAAGTAAAACAAAAATTATAAGAAATTATTTTACCTCCTTTCCATAGTCTTTGGTATGATCATCAAAGAACGTAGTTCCTCCAGTAGCTGAAAAAAGATCATAAAAAGATATTGTACAAATTTTTTCAACTACATGTATAAATAAAAGTACACAACAATATAAAAATTAATGAGATTCATAAAACACAGCTTATATCTATACGAAACAAGAATGTGTCCAAAGTACACGGATGCCCCACCTGCACTATCCTTTTCCATGTTCCATGGACCGTGAAATTTGGTAATTATCTAATTTGGCATTAAAATTAGAAAGATCATATCATAAGCAACAAGTGTACTAAGTTTCAAGTTGATTGGACTTCAGCTTCATCAAAAACTACCTTGACCAAAAACTTTAACCTGAAACTTCCACTTTCATTTTCTATGTTCAGTGGACCGTGAAATTGGGGTCAAAAGTCTAATTTGGCTTAAAAATTAGAAAGATCATCTCATAAGCAACAAGTGTACTAAGTTTCAAGTTGATTGGACTTCAGCTTCATCAAAAACTACCTTGACCAAAAACTTTAACCTGGACGGACGAACGGAACCACAGACAGACGGACGGACGGACGGACGGACGAACGAAGCCACAGACCAGAAAACATAATGCCCCTCTACTATCGTAGGTGGGGCATAAAAAGAATTTTAGTTACTCAATCTTAATGACATAAAAGCTAATTGTTTTTTGCAAGCTGAACTCTGAAAATGAGTTTCATTTAAAAAATGTTCAAAGTTTTTGCTAATTTACATAAGGCATTATTCAAATGAATATTAATTCAAGGATAATAGACCTATAGAAGCTATACAAAATTTTCCAAAAACATTTTGTGTCTTTGCCTGTTGCAACAAAAGCTTAGGGACGACTTCAACTTTTCACAGTCAAGCCTAGCATACTTCAAAGAAACCAAAGTCTGTAGCACAGACAAATAGATAATTTGGTAAACTCATCTTTAAACAGAAATTTTATTAACAAAATCCAACTAAACAATCTTTTGACAATGAACTTACTTCCGAACAGATTTGTGACACCACCAGTTTCATAACCAGGAGGTGATGGCTGAGCTAACTCTTCATCAGATCCCTGTAATAAATTAATATTTACTGTATTATGGACTAACTTGAACAATTATCTAGCTAGTAATAATGTGTTAACAAACAAAATATAATATATCTCTTACCTTAGAGATGTTCATTCAATGGGCTTTTCAGATTGTTGAAAGCCGTACAGTGACTTACAGTTGTTTTATCTGAGACAATTGGTCAATTGTGAAGAGTTGTATCATTGGCAATCATACCAATTCTTCTTTTTTTAATGTTATATACATTTCATAATTCTTAATAAAATCTACAGATTACAACTAGATAGTGTTGTTAGCATCTCTTGGTATTCCAGAATGTAATCTGAATTTTTTTACCAAAAAGTGCACAGCTTAATAATATCTGACAAAGGTTCTGATTAAATATAGAGTAGATTTTTTTTATTGTGCATCAAAACAGAATTATTCACAGTTTATGCAAAGTTAATCAATTTAACTGCATTGCAATTAAAATGACTTATTAAAACTTTGAGGAAATGTCAACATGCTGTACAGTTACCTATATCATACATGATGCAGTATTACAACTTATATTGGTCAAGTGCCATGATTATTAATTATTAAGGCATTTCAAACTTGTCCTCTTTTTTTTAAACTCAATTAAAGCTAGAATCAAAGTTTAGAACATGATACCCCTGGCAGCTTGAAAGACCATTGATTTGCTAAGGAAAACCCCAAAAATAAATCAGAAAATGAAATAAAATAGGGGTGCAAAAGTACATCATGTGAGTAAGATCTCTTAAAATTTAAATAACATTGAGAAAGCCTAAGCTGCTAAACTATCTAATTGCATTTACACTTTACACTAAATGCTAGCTCTGGCTATATTTGTATAATTGATTATACTGTAACTATCTGTTTATGGCAGACATATGATGCATACTAAGCCTGAAAATCATAATCTTAAATGCATATGCATATGCTTAAAACCTCTTCTAAAAAAAATATACAAATTTAAGTCACAGACATTGAATATCAAATGTGAAAATAGCAAGGAATTTTCCTGAAAAAGTATGACTAAGACAAGAAAAATTAGAATGATGATATGAAAAGAGGAAAGCGGAAAATGATGTATGTATATATAAATGCAAGCGAATGTTATGATATATATATGCATCTACATTAGTAAAATGTAAAAAAAAATATTATTAAACATAAATTGTTTACATCAGTAATATACAATATAGTTTGGTCCAGGATATTGATCCAGCTATGTTTTGTATTCAAATAACATAACAACATTATACGACTTGCATAATTAAATGTCAAGTCTTCCACTGCTGTGCTCTTACCTTCTTCCTTATCTTATCTTTCTTTTTCTTCTGTTCATCTGGTTTAAAACATGCAAGGATCATTTCAGATTACAATTGAAATATAAACTTTGACTTGCTCTTTAAAAAATATCTTTACAATTATTTCCTTTCCTAATACATTGTGCACTAATAAGGAAAATAATTATATTTAACGTTCAAAGAAAACTACAATAATAGCACTATAAAAGCATCCGAAAAAATAAATCAGCAGTAAATCAGCTTATCAATTGATTTCTTGACATATGATTTGAATTAATTAATATGTGACCTAAGAAAAATAACAAAATTTACCATGAATTTATTATTTAGAAGATTACAAGATGCTTGTTTGAAATTTCTTTGAAAAACAAATAACGGCTCATTCTTTTTAGTTTAAACAGTTTTTATTAATGAAAAATTACAGGAATAAAATATTTTAATACAATGTTACATAAAGTTCAAATATGGGATTTGGAAACAAGTTTGGAAAAACTTATATAAATCTGCCACCCATTCTTTTTGACAAGTTAAACAACTTAAAAGGGTTTTAAATGAAAATGTCTTCAACAAGGCCTACACCACTAATAAAACTTTTAGGTAACACATCATCAATATTAATTATAACCACCTGGTTTAACATAAAATTAGTTGATAAACAACATCTCAAATTATCATGCAAAACAGTATTTTAATCTTTCCCTCATTTTCAGGCTTCAAAATCAGTTTCTTTCGATATCAAGTAAGTACCGCCAAACAAAACCATGCAATTCACAGGAGACACTCACCCTTTTTTATATAACTACCTTCGTCATCGGACATAAAATGGACTCGATCTTGCTGGTGACCTCTACCCAGAAAACTATCATCCTGAAATCATCACCTAGTGTTATATACAGTATATACAGGGAATTGTCTCCCTTTGTAAAATAAACTTGTTTTATGTTATTTCAAAAAAAAATGTTATGCTGCATACAGCAGAAACTATTCATTTGTTAACCAGTTTTCTTACAAAAAATAGTTCCTAATTTTATCAAGAGCTATTTGAAAACTTGTAAGGTATTGAAATTGATATTGCTCATGTGAAGCTTCCTTCTGTACAAGATTTTAAACAGATCAACATTTCAATAACTGACAGTATTAACAACTGACAAGCTTTTAGAGCTCTTTTCTTAATACTTTGTAGTTAAAAGTTGGGTTGGTTTGCTTGCTTTGTTTGTATAAATGTTTGCTCAGGCATTGCAATAAAATTGACATTTGCAATCAATAGATAGACGGGGCTTCAGCTTGAGTACATTATAATCTTAATTACATTGCTTGAGAGAACCGTTAAACTACAAGCATTAAGAAAATAGGTCTTAACACATTACTGTTTGAAATAATACAATTTTCAATTACTAGGTTCAACACTTGTTAGAAAAATGGTTAACACATGTATGGACTACATTGTAATTCAAGATTAAAGAGTAAATAAAACCAAACCATAACATTAACAGAATAAAAAAAGTCAACACCTTTACCAAATATTAAAAAAATAACTGACTTCATCTAAATATTAGTAAAATGAAATGTCAAAATAGCAGAATGCATGAAAGAAGAGATGAAGAATGTATGAAAGTAAAAGATGTGGAAAAGAATATATGAAATGAGAGGAGACTGGTTTTAAAATTAAACGAAGATAACACGGTGAAGTGAAGTATTGGAATGATTTTTCACTTATAATGTACCATTAGTTTTAGATTTACAGTACATTTAGAAATAACATGCATATCTACTGAAAAGCAAAACAATAAGTTTTATATTATTTAACATGCAGAAAACCTTCGTTTAATATGTCTGTCTTGACAAATCCCATAAGATCCAGATTTCATGCATTAAATTTTGTATGTGTGTAAGCTTAAGGCATCTAATGCATTTAACATTGTATGCAAAGGAAAAACAAAATTAGACATGAATTGCTTAGATCTTCCAACAAAATTACCCAGAATGCTTTAGGTTCTTAAAATAGAGAATTCTTAGACTAAAACTAAACAGAGAAATCTTTATGCACTATTTTACAGTTGAACCATGTTCTGTCGAAGTTGAATAACTGGACAAAAGTATTCAACTCATCCGAGTTTTGACACAGCAAAGTTTGACACAACGAGGTTCTACAGTATATAATTTCCTGAAATAAAATAGACACTGACGATACTTCCAAACTTACATATGGTCCTGGCTGTGGTTTTTCTAGACCTCTGCTAGGGGATGTGTATCCTGGATCCCTGTCTAAATCTATTCCTATGCTAGTATAAGCTCGTCTGTAATTACAAAGCAATTGATTAATATTCATAATCAGATGAATAAACTAAAGACCATAAAAAGATGAAATTCAAATTGGATATTTTATTTTATTATGTAATGACTGAAACATAATCTCTATTTGTTATAATTCTATCAAAACATGATGTTTGATGAACATTATTTTTTATAAAACTTTTTCTTTTACCATTTACAATAAAAAAAAATTACAATAACTTATGTTTGCAAAAAAAATTAAAATGTATGTTAAATTTAATGACTCAATGCCACAAATTAAATAAATCAGATATCTTTAGCAAATTCTCTAAATTATAATACATGCTATGTATGTGTTACATTACCAAGCTATCACCTTATGTTCACAAACCAGTTTTAAAAGTATATGTTAAATTTATAGATTTTTTGCCATAAATTAATAGATATATCTTTGGCAATCACTTTATAAAATATATATTTCCAAACTAAATATAACCACATATAAAAAGCAAAGTGTGTGAGGCATCTATAAATGTCAGTGTTTGAATGGTAGTGCTAAGCATTTAGTGTTGTAATAAGGACATTTATTTAATAATTTGTATGTTGAGTTATAAAGAGTCACATTTTCATTAGTTTGTTAAAAGAATATGTTAAAAAATAATCTGGGGTAAAGTAAAAAGCCAGTTTGTGTCTTAATTAACTTTCTTCCAAGCAAGTTGATTCAGGTGTTTATTGGAGTTTATATGGAGCTACAGTTAAACATGTTTGGTGTCAATTATTGAAAACTTTACAAAGCTCTTTGTAGATTAAATTAGTAATTGGTAAGATTAAATTAAATGCTTCGCTGAGTGCAGCCTGATATAAAAGCCGAGGTCGAAACCCTGAAAAGTTGGGGCAAATTTGGACATAATATTGAAGCTTGAATTCCACTTTATGTTTTTGTAACATGTATTTCTGTTGGTATCCATCTGATGAGTAAAACATTTTGAGGTCGTATAAACAAGCAGCTGTTTTCACAAAAATCTTAATAGTAAATATAATTGTAAGTCATTCATATTTCAGTATAGTTTACAATTAATTCTAGTCATAACATTTTTTGTGAAAAATGTTGCAGAATCCTAACATCAGAGTCATTAATATATATTTTGAACCTTTGTAAACCAAACACCTGTCTTAACTGAAAAAAAACAAGCCATGATATAAAAAATGTCCTCATTTCTTGTGCATGCCAGCTTCCATAAAACATCTACATGAATATGAATGATACCTCCGTGGTTTAGGGATTTTAGAATACCTTCTGGATTTCTGTGGAGAGATAGGTGAGGGCAAGGACTTCCATGTTGATGATGCTGCTGGATTGCCAATGTTAGATCTAAATAATGACGATCCTACAGAACTTGTTAATTCTCCATTCACCCAGTCTGGAACTTTATCCTGCGACGATAAAATTACACATATATTTGAAAATGCTAATTTCAAAAATATATATTTTTTAAACCAATATAAGCCAAGTGAAAACTTAGCTAACTGCTAAATCTGGGAACAGCTATTTTCCCCAAGAAATATTCATTTCAATACTTAAAAAGGCTGGAGAGAGACACACAGCAGAACAAATTGGATCACATATACATGTCAGTTAACTGCTAGTAGTCTGTTGTTATTTATGTATTATTGTTATTTTGTTTATTTTCTTTGGTTACATCTTCTGACATCAGACTCGGACTTCTCTTGAACTGAATTTTAATGTGCGTATTGTTATGCGTTTACTTTTCTACATTGTCTAGAGGTATAGGGGAGGGTTGAGATCTCACAAATATGTTTAACCCCGCCGCATTTTTGCGCCTGTCCCAAGTCAGGAGCCTCTGGCCTTTGTTAGTCTTGTATTATTTTAATTTTAGTTTCTTGTGTACAATTTGGAAATTAGTATGGCGTTCATTATCACTGAACTAGTATATATTTGTTTAGGGGCCAGTTGAAGGACGCCTCCGGGTGCGGGAATTTCTCGCTACATTGAAGACCTGTTGGTGACCTTCTGCTGTTGTTTTTTTCTATGGTCGGGTTGTTGTCTCTTTGGCACATTCCCCATTTCCATTCTCAATTTTATTTTTGTTATTAATTGAGTTATCCCTGGAAAAAAATTCCTGTTTTCATTCATAATTCTATGATGAATGTAGACATGTATCTATATATATTCTGTGACCTGACCATATACATCTTTATTCTATATACAATGTATCCCTACTTCATTTAAATAAATGATGCCTGAAACCCTGCTCTAAATAGTAACACTTACATCTGTGTCAGGTGACGATGAAGGTTCATCAAAATAGATAGACTGAAAATATACAAGTATGTCATTTAAATTATACCATTATAACAATGTCTGGAGCAACTGTAGTATACATGACCTCTCTTAATAATTGTGTGATTGTTAATTTTATATAATTACATTACATGCATGCTTCATTATAATGTGCTATTTTGATTGGCTAAAAGCAATCCTGCATCATTCTAAAATTAACCTTCATTTCAAAATGAAATGTAACATTCATAGTGACACTAGCTTCCACAATTAAGTGCACAGGTAAATACCGAAAAAATTGAGTAAATTTATGTATATATGATCCTAGCCAAACAAATTTAATTGTAAGTATTGAATGCTCCTTTTGGTAATTTTATAGGATTGTAAAAGTGTTGACCATGCCCACATTTTCATAATAAAGGCTTCCTAACTTCATACAAAATGTACTTTGGTCAACGCTTTTACAACCCAATAAATTTACATAAAGAAACCATTTTAAATGTATTTTCTTAATTTTAAGTTACCTCTTGAAAATATTTCAGCTTAACATGCATCTTTCTAAAGTGAAAGTAAACTATAAAATCATTTCATGACCTTTTCATTTTTAAAGAGGGCACATAACTCAATAAGAAATGAAAAATGGTAACACGTAATGGTCTGGGTGTATATGTCAAATAATTTCAAACTTTTAAAGGTTAATTTAAAGGAAATGTTCCATCATGGCTATCTGACAATTCAAAGTACTTATATATAGATTCCTACACTGCAACAAGTGTATTACGATATTTCTCCACTCAAGACAGTTAAGAAATATCGTAATACATAAGTTATAGTGTTTGAATCTGTTTCTCTGATGATTTTTATCCTTCTTTTTCAAAGATTTTCAGAAACATTTGTTCTTTATATGCGCCGTCATCAGACATGATTGCCTTTTTTCATGATGTCACAATAGGAAAATTCAGAAGAGAACAAAACATTTTGACGTCATAATCATATTTCGACTAATCATTTGCCGAGGAACAGATATTTCACTAGTGAGGAGAACTATTTTTCTCACAACGATCAAGAAATGTGAAAATAGCACAAAAGTTAGAGAAATAAATATCTACCATGTATGGAGGTAAAGTTGGTAATTCCCCATCTTGTGGTTTACTGGTAAATGGTCCTTCCAGTACTCCACGCTTCAACATGTGTAACATTAACTGTGCATAAGCATTTCTGTTCTTTCTACAAAATAAAAGACACAAAAATATATTACTCCATGTTCTCATTCTTTTAACTTCAGGACAAGTAACATAATAAATATTTAGTTCTGTCAATTCTAGAAATGTGGTAAATTATGTAATGAGCAATATTTCATACTAAGCTGCACACACCAAAATCAAATCTCAACCCATGTCTATTTCTTCAAATAGAAAATAGAGATTCAAAGAGCCTATATTACCTTTTTCATTTCATAACTTGAAGACGATATGACCTGATGACATAATTTTTAATTTTGGTTCCAAAAGTTAAATTAATGCAGAACTTCCCCCAAAAATACACCCCTACCAGTAAAAGTGTCAAATTATTGTCAAAATGCGTATTTAAATCTTTCTATCAACTGGAGCAATATATATTTGATTAGGGGCCAACTGGAGGGCGCCTCCAGGTGTGGGAGTTTCTCCCTGCATTGAAGACCCATTGGTGGCCTTCAGCTGTTTTCTGCTCTATGGTTGGGTAGTTGTCTCTTTGACACATTCCCCATTTTCATTCTCATTTTAATCTGTTTTGTAAAATTGACTTTTTTGTGATGTTCCATCCAAAAAGACTTCAAAGCAATGTCTGGCTAATATTAAACCAGTATTTTACTATTTTGCATTTTGCCCTGTCCCAAGTCAGGAGCCTCTGGCCATTGTTAGTCTTGTATGCTTATTTTTAAATTTTAGTTCATTTATGTGTTTTGCAGTTAAGTATGATGTCCATTTTCACTGAACTAGCAAATTTTTGTTTAGGGGCCAGCTGAAGTCTGCCTCTGGGTGCAGGATTTTCTTGCTGTGTTGGAGACCCGTTGGTGGCCTCAGCTGTTATTTTACTCTAAGGTTGGGTTGTTGTCTCTGACACATTCCCTATATCCATTCTCAATTTTATTCATTGTTACAGTTTTGATTAAATGACATACCTTCCTGTAATACCTGTCACTGGTTCACAAAGCTTCTTTATCCAGATGGCACACTTCTGTCGATCTAAAAAATCAAAATAAATGATACAGATATCTTGTATCTATTTATGCAGGTTGTGATTTTAAAAAACATATCAGTTCTTCGTTTTCTGCAAATTTTATGGTTGTCTTTTACTTACCAAAAATAAAATTTACAATGGATAGAGTTTGAATATCAATTGACAATTTTATTATGGAAAAGTTGACTGACTAAAATTTCAACAAAATGTTGGTAGCCAATACTTCAATAAACCAATCTTAAAACAATCATTAATGGTCTAGTTACATGTACATATTCCGCACTTACAATAGATGTAGAATAATCCAATAGCAATTAAAAAAGTGTAAACATAAATAAAATATTGTTACAGTCTGGCTTACAAGAATAAAGTTGCTATGTAGAAATTGGACATCCAAAAAAAGAACTGACGAACAAATATGAGAAGTTTAACCATTGTTAACAGCGGCATCCAAAGAATTTTCAGTTAAAAGTAATTTTAAGTATTAAAAAATCTTGCTTCATGACAATGAAACATTGACAAATAATGTTTAGTTTGTGGTAAATAATATAAAATTAAAAATTTACAGCAACCTGGTATCCTGATGCTAAAACTGAATGAGGAAAACACAAGGTTGGTGTTGTAAATGGGTTCAGGAATCAGGACAAATTGATTTAGGTAACAGTTTTAAATGGCAATATAAGATAATTTTGATTGAGGTTGCGGAAAACTGAGGGGACATCTAAACCATCTTGTTACAAACACAACGAACAAATGACAAATTATGGATTATCATAAAATAAGTTGATAAAGAAAGATGAGTTGTGATTTTGTGGAAAAAACCTGACACGCTCCCATCAACCTCCTGTGATAAAACACACTCTAAACTATACTACTTGTGATTTTTCTTCAATAACAGTAATGATTGAAGAATAAAGAAGACAGAAAGAACACAAAAAACTACACTTGATTTGATACCGCTAAAAAAAATATTTAAATGTTTAGATGAACACTGCTAAAAAAAATATTTAAATGTTTAGATGAACACTGCTAAAAAAAATATTTAAATGTTTAGATGAACACTGCTAAAAAAAATATTTAAATGTTTAGATGAACACTGCTAAAAAAAACACTGCTAAAAAAATATTTAAATGTTTAGATGAACACTGCTAAAAAAAATATTTAAATGTTTAGATGAACACTGCTAAAAAAATATTTAAATGTTTAGATGAACACTGCTAAAAAAATATTTAAATGTTTAGATGAACAATGTGTAATTTGTAACTCATCCACATGTTGTGAATGTTTTTGTTATTTTATAAATTTTTTTAATGATTCACTGATATTTAAACCATCATAGCTCCTTTTTTCTAATAATTTATACTGTGTACTCCTTTACAAATTCTAGACTATAATTCCAACAATTCATTCAAAGTTGCCATAAAATTTCAAAAACTTATTTATTCACAATGATACATTTTAACCAGTTGAAAACCCAAAATATTATGCCATTATACCTTCTACTAAAAATATTTAAAGTCTTAGGAGGTACAATAATAAAATGGTTATTAAATACTTCAGTAATTAGATTTGAAAATATCTGATGATAAGTACGAATATTTAAATACTTGGTGTTGATCTGATTAAATAATCAAAGATCAATACACAAATAAATCATTTATATATTAAAGACTGATCTCCGGAAAAAATCAAATAGTTCAATGGTTTTAACATGGCTTTAAGACCATGTCAACATGATAAAGTTATCATTTAACTTGTATAGTAAATCTATGGTTGATTGCTTAATTTAAATTCTCAGATATATATTGAATATCATGATTATTGACAATCTTTGCTCCTTGTTGTGGGATTTTTATTTTATTATCAACTTTTTTCTACCTATGATTTGAGAACTATTACTAATAAATGGATTTTTTTTCATTTACAAGTACAGCGTTAAAAAGCTTTGTCAAATTTAATAAAAAGATATTAGTTGTTTTTTCTTTATAATTGCAAAGACTGAGTGATTATGAAATCATAATAAATACAAAATAAATACAAAAACCAAATTTTTAACCAAAGAGTAGAAAATAAAACCAAAATAAAACAAATCAACTAAACAATATATATATGGAGCATACATTACCTGAGCGCTTTTTGTCTCCTAACCAAATATGAAATTAAATCATCTTTTGACTCTCAATTATAAAATAATAAAATCAAATATAACCAAATGTATCTATACATTGACTGTTCTTAGATGAACATGCTAATCAATATAAAACGAAAAAATAAAATAAAAATAGGTAAAATTAATTTTCGAAATAAAAAAAAGGCATATACCAAAGATGTGGCCTATTTATCACTAATGATATTCCTGCTACAACTTTCTTCTGTTGACATGGTTAATACGAAAATAATGGGCCATGGATATGAATATTTTTATCATGCTCACTGTCACATAAAGCTTGATACCAAATTTCATGAAGCTCCTTCCTATAGTTCCGGAGAAAAAGGAGGGGGAATTCATTAGACAGACAGGCAGATAAAGCATAAAGATACACCCCTCCATTTCAGTGGGGGTATACGACTATAAGTATGTCTATGCATTTTTATAGCATAATTTACTTATAAGTGTGTACATGTATATATTTTATTCAGTGTTAATTTGTTAACTATATATATAAATAGTAGTATTCTAAAATAGTAGGTGAAATTACGTTATGAATCATAAGTATATCTTTTATTCTAAAACAGTACTGGTATGTGAAATTATGTCATGAATTAGAAGTTACTTTTTTCAGTAACTGAAAATTGACATCCAGTACTAGTCTATGTAGAAAATTTAACTGGAGTGTTATTTAATGCTATTTACTTTAAAGGATTTTTCAGTTTCTTAGTTTGAAACAACATGTTTCCATTAAGTGAAGATATGTTAGAAAAAAAACCTAGGCTAGTGGAACATAATTGGCTGTTGGGATAAGAAACTAAATTTCAATACAATATTTCAAATTTTATTGAGAAAGTACGCAGTAAATATAGGAAAATTAAATCATGAGCAGGATTACCGTTAAAGGCTTCAATAATATTTAAAAAGGTATAGATAAAATACTAGTGAGGAAAAGACAATGTACAAATAACTGCTTTGTCATGTACAAAAGCAATTTTTTAATAAATGTGTTTAACATTTGTGCCTGTGTAGCTTAAAGAAAAGCAAAAAGCGAAATTTTACAAATAAATGTTACTTTCGTAAGATCAATACTTTTATGTCCTCAGCAAAACCACCATTTTATAAATATTGAAACTAGAGGCTCTAAAGAGCCTGTGTCCCTCACCTTGGTCTATGTGAATATTAAACAATGGACACAGATGGATTCATGACAAAATTGTGTTTTGGTGATGGTGATGTGTTTGTAGATCTTACTTTACTAAACATTCTTGCTGCTTACAATTATCTCTATCTATAACAGTACTTTCTGTGGAAAATGTTATTGCAAATCTTCAAATTTTAAGAAAATTGTTAAAAATTGACTATGAAGGGCAATAACTCCTTAGGGGGTCAATTGACTATTTTGGTCATACTGACTTATTTTTAGTTCTTACTTTGCTGTACATTATTGCTGTTTACAGTTTATCTCTATCTATAATAATATTCAAGATAATAACAAAAAAACAGCAAAATTTCCTCAAAATTACCAATTCAGGGGCAGCAACCTAACAACCGATTATCCGATTCATCTGAAAATTCCAGGGCAGATAGATCGTGACCTGATCAACAATTTTACTTCCTGTCAGATTTGCTCTTAATGCTTTGGTTTTTGAGTTATAAGCCAAAAACTGCATTTTACCCCCATGTTCTATTTTTAGCCATGGTGGCCATCTTGGTTTGTTGGCCCAGTTACCGGACACATTTTTTTAACTAGATACCCCAATGATGATTATGGCTAAGTTTGGTTAAATTTGGCCCAGTAGTTTCAGAGGAGAAGATTTTTCTAAAAGATTACTAAGATTTACGAAAAATGGTTAAAAATTGACTATAAAGGGCAATAACTCCTAAAGTGGTCAACTGACCATTTTGATCATATTGACTTATTTGTAGATCTTACTTTGCTGAACATTATTGCTGTTTACAGTTTATCTCTATCTATAATAATATTCAAGATAATAACCAAAAACAGCAAAATTTCCTTAAAATTACCATTTCAGGGGCAGCAACCCAACAACGGAATGTCCGATTCATCTGAAAATTTCAGGGGAGATAGATCTTGACCTGATGAACAATTTTACCCCCATGTCAGACTTGCTCTAAATGCTTTGGTATTTGAGTTATAAGCCAAAAACTGCATTTTACCCCTATGTTCTATTTTTAGCCATGGCGGCCATCTTGGTTGGTTGGGCGGGGCATCAGACACATTTTTTAAACTAGATACCCCAATGATGATTATGGCCAAGTTTGGTTTAATTTGACCCAGTAGTTTCAGAGAAGATTTTTCTAAAAGATTACTAAGATTTACGAAAAATGGTTAAAAATTGACTATAAAGGGCAATAACTCCTAAAGTGGTCAACTGACCATTTGGTCATGTTGACTTATTTGTAGATCTTACTTTGCTGAACATTATTGCTGTTTACAGTTTATCTCTATCTATAATAATATTAAAGATAATAACCAAAAACAGCAATATTTCCTTAAAATTACCATTTCAGGGGCAGCAACCCAACAACGAAATGTCCGATTCATCTGAAAATTTCAGGGCAGATAGATCTTGACCTGATAAACAATATTACCCCCGTGTCAGATTTGCTCTAAATGCTTTGGTTTTTGAGTTATAAGCCAAAAACTGCATTTTACCCCTATGTTCTATTTTTAGCCATGGCGGCCATCTTGGTTGGTTGGTCGGGTCACCGGACACATTTTTTAAACTAGATACCCCAATGATGATTGTGGCCAAGTTTGGTTAAATTTGGCCCAGTAGTTTCAGAGGAGAAGATTTTTGTAAAAGTTAACGCAGGACGACGACGGACGACGACGACGACGGACGACAAGTGATGAGAAAAGCTCACTTGGCCCTTTGGGCCAGGTGAGCTAAAAATTAGAACTTTGCTAAAATATAAAACAGAAAAAAAATAGGTTTAACAAATTTTGTTTTACAAATCAAATACAATAGGTTGTTGAAAACACTTTTAAAATTCAAGTAAAAATTACTGAAATTAACACCAATAGGAATTTTATACCAGAAATATTTCAAATTTCAAATCTTTATATGATAAGATCTGATATGATTTTATTTAAGTACATGTTTATCATATTACTAGTTTGATTTTATTTGTACAAAATCTTTTTGAGGCCAGTTAAAAAGGACTATGAGGAAGACATTTGAAACATATGGATTGATTTACCATCTCTAGTTGACTGGTCTGCTCAATATAAAAATGGAAATAACACATCTTGTGACATGTACATATATAAACATGTACACTGCAGTGTATACATAATCGAATTTAAACCTAAGAAATCTAAATTAATAAGAGAAAACAGAGGTTGACAGATGTTCAAAACTCATAAACATATTTTGAATATACAAACATGTGTGCACCACCCTCCATTGAATGAATCACCCAGCTAAAAGGGATAGTGAATGGGACATTATCATGACAATAGGTAAATTGACATATCATATGACTTTTAAGACTGTGAAAATTAGCTTTTAATATTTGTGACCTGAGAAATGAACAGACACACTTTTTATTTTCCAACAGTTTGTAATGTTGAAGGCATATACATTAACACTAACAGCCAGAGGATAAACGTGATTGGAACGTCACAGGAGTTGGGCTCCATTATCTTCATCATGAAAATAATGAGATCCAAACAAAATGTAGTGTAAATGTATATGCCCTTATTGCACATAATCATTAAAACAAATATTACATATGCAAATGCAGTAAATACATCAGTTCTACAAATCATGTCTATCTAACAAGTCATAGCAAAAGACAAATACTTTAAACAGTTTATAATCATGATAATTACATAAGCAGTGCAAATTAGGAATAAATTTTTGCCAAAACATTGTTTAATAACGTTTTAAAATCTACATTAATATTACCTGTTTTGTGTGGTAGCTTCAATACATATGGCTTCATATCTGCCAAAACTTTGTCAAACTTCTGGTCCAAAGACACATACACAGGATCTTCAGAAAATGCCATTTTTATGCTATTTTTAACCAAGCTAACCTATTAAAAAGAAAATAATGTTTTAAATCCCATGTGGATTATTTTGAAATCATGCATAGTTTAAAATACACCTGATTATAGTATCTTAAAATAGTACTATAATAATATGGGGACGAAGTCCCCAATAACAGTAGAAAAATCAATAAAAAAAAAAAAAAAAATCTACTGATGAACTCAAAATCGTTAACTTTTTTTCAGATCTACTTCCTGTTCCGGTCTTGTTTGCATGAGACTTTGAATAAAATGTATATTTATCGACATATCAACAAATATAGCCTAAAGGAAGGAATTCAACACCCAATAATTTTAAATAATTGTTTGATATGAAAGACGTTACTTGATAACAGTGTTTCTTTTTTTACATTGAATATGACTTCATAACTTAAATCCCTAACAGAACCAATATCGGAAACGTTACGGTATTTCCGTTTCTTTTATCAACATGTTCGATTTTAAAAAAAATACATTCACAGGTCATGCCTGCCTCATATTAACTATAATGAGTAAAGATGTATATTTGGTGTGAGCAAAGGCTCCGTATTGAAGACCGTACTTTGACCTATAATGCATTATGGTTTACTTTTACAAATTGTGACTTGGATGGAATGTTGACTTATTGGCCCTCATTCCACATCTTATATTTATGTATAGATCATTATACACAAAAATTTACATTTGTTTAGACAAAAGATGCTAAAATATTTAGCATGTTTAGTAAAATAGAAATTGAAAAAAATGCAGTTTACTATCATATTTTTCTTCAATTGACTTCAAATTCCTGTTCATTTTAAAGACCATGATGAATGTTTTATGTATGAAATGATGAATGCAAGCAATACCAATCTTACCTATATATATGCAACAATAAATGGTTGTTTCAACTAAAACCTTAACGTTTTAAGTGTGAGATATGTACAACTGTAAATAATATAAACACAAATACTAATCAAATCAAACTCGATAAACGTGATCAGGCATGTTGACTTTGTTGTGATTTTTTAATCAGCTTATTAGTGCCATGTGAAGTATGATTTATGAAAATGCATAAGGTTTACCTAGTGTATGTTGATTATCAAACCTGGTGTTCAATGCAGGACTAGTTACTTATTTCGAAATCATAGCAACGATTTTTTAAAAAGAAGCTTGGTCAGTAACACGACCGGATGTTTGAATTTTCAATTTAAGGCTATGAATAAAGATATAAGAATTCTAAACACAACAAAGTTACCTTTGAAATATAATAAAGACTAATTCCTTTTCACAAACAAAATATTAAAATACAAATAATTAAATTACAGCATGATAGATTATATTACATAAGCTTTAATCTAGATCACTATGGAAATAATAAATCTATCTTTTTATCAAAACTTGCATGAATAAACTTCCGGTTTAATTTTTAGGCCGGTCTGGCACCTGTCCGAGCTCCCTGTCCTTCTTAGGGATGACGACTATTCGTCCGTTTACTTGTGACGACTTATTTAGATTTAATAATGTGTAAGTATAGGCTTTAAAATGGTAACCAGTTCTGTCAGTATCTCTTTATCCTTTTTAATGTGTTTGACTTTTGTAATTTTATTATTTATCATGTAAATATGATAATATATTAAATGTGAGAGAAAAAATATGCTATAAATCTCAGGGGATTGATTAGAGGATCAGACGACGTTTAACTGTCAATGACGTTCGCTATCCAATTTATATGACAAAAAAGTTACAGCCAATGGAATTTGGGTCTGTTCGCCCAAGGATTTGTATAGTATAGGTAATCTTACAATCTCGCGCTACATAAGACATTAGGTAGCACTCCACAGTTAGAAAATAAAATTAAAAATGAGCCCCAAAATGTTTTATCATCTCCTATTCCTGGATTTTTAATACATTAACCTAACTGTTTGTGTTGTACATGTGCATATGTATGTAATCAGTATCTTCCATATATTCAATTTTCCAAAGTTAAAAGGGTGAAAATTAATTCCTTGTATGTGTATCCATGGCAACATTCAGCATTTATTTACCATAAAATATTGCAAAAAGGGGGGTGAACATGTCATATATCCCCCCAAAATTTGGATCAAACTAGAATTTCAATGCCTTTGAGTGATACCTTTTTAGAAACTGTTTTCTTAAATCTTCCTAATGATCAAATAAAAAATGGGTGTCTTTCGCCTCATTTTTTCGTAAAATCCAATCACAAAGTTCGTGCGATAAAAAGTTGGAAAAAAACATTACAATAATTGCCGGACCAATGTATGGTATGGACATGCAAATACGGACTGTCATACAGAAAACAGCCTATATTACATACATTACATAACCTTGATGTTCATATAAACCCAATACAAAGGCTATTTAAATACTCAGCTATCCAAAAATGAATTTTATTGCACACTAGCTCTCATATTTAAAAAATCCACAGGGGCCAAAATGCGAAACTACACACCTAACTGTGGAGTGCTACCTTAAGGTGAAGTTTTTTCCCTCCTGCCTCAAATTTTTTTTATGTTTTCTGTGTTCTACTAGTTGTTACGATGAAAATGGTACCTTAGTTTTTAAAATTGGTTCAGTAATAAAGATTTTATGAAGGTTAGCAGTTGGTGTTGAAACGAGTCAAAAAGTGATTTTAAAATAAATGCTGGATCATAGTGAAAAACTTCAAGTCTGTCTCATTATAGGGGTAAATTTCTAAAACTTTTCCCTTTTTTTTATTTGAAATTATAAAATTGCCTTAAAAGAGGACAAATTGTACATGTTTTAGGTGTTTGAAAGCACTTATAGGTAATTTTTGCTGTAAATAGCATACCTGACCTTGGTTTAGAAGCTCTCCAGCAGGGTATAAATTTCTAACAGTACTGGCATCATTAAATTTAATTAATGCCAAATTATGATATAAAATCCTGCTAAAAATGTTTATTTGACTTATTCGCATTCAAAAATATAAAGCGATACATTCTGAGATTATCATATAAAGCGCAATCTTTGGTTACAAGGGCAAAGCTAACGGGGTACAAATTTAAGACCGCAACATGTCTAAGTGTCAAAATGTGTATATTTGGTTGCTAAGGACAGTAAACAATAAAATTAACATAAATTGCATTCCTAGCAGTTTTTTTACAATCAGAACTAAAACAAGAACACAAAAGACTAAAGATTTGTGGTCAATTTTAACTTTAAAAGTGCATTTCTGTGCTTTCTGATGTGCCATAAGGTAGCACTCCACAGTTAGAAAATAAAATTAAAAATGAGCCCCAAAATGTTTTATCATCTCCTATTCCTGGATTTTTAATACATTAACCTAACTGTTTGTGTTGTACATGTGCATATGTATGTAATCAGTATCTTCCATATATTCAATTTTCCAAAGTTAAAAGGGTGAAAATTAATTCCTTGTATGTGTATCCATGGCAACATTCAGCATTTATTTACCATAAAATATTGCAAAAAGGGGGGTGAACATGTCATATATCCCCCCAAAATTTGGATCAAACTAGAATTTCAATGCCTTTGAGTGATACCTTTTTAGAAACTGTTTTCTTAAATCTTCCTAATGATCAAATAAAAAATGGGTGTCTTTCGCCTCATTTTTTCGTAAAATCCAATCACAAAGTTCGTGCGATAAAAAGTTGGAAAAAAACATTACAATAATTGCCGGACCAATGTATGGTATGGACATGCAAATACGGACTGTCATACAGAAAACAGCCTATATTACATACATTACATAACCTTGATGTTCATATAAACCCAATACAAAGGCTATTTAAATACTCAGCTATCCAAAAATGAATTTTATTGCACACTAGCTCTCATATTTAAAAAATCCACAGGGGCCAAAATGCGAAACTACACACCTAACTGTGGAGTGCTACCTTATACTACAGTCCAAGGGTCCGGAAACGGTCATATATGCCAGACATGACAGACCGATTTGGAAACTCAAAAGTCCTAAATCATTTATTGGGATTTAGGTCAAATTTTATTTTTCAACAGAAATAATTTCGGTCATTTCGTTGAGATTGAGTTTCAAATCGCCATTTTAAACATATTTTTGTTTTGTTATCGATTTTATGTAATTAAACTGCCACTCCAGTAAAGTGTTATAATCCTGAGGGCCCTCCTAATAGCTATATTAGTGCCTCGGGGAGCTATTGGCTAATGATCGCTAATCTTTTTACCTGTGTTTTTAATTCACACCTGGCTATTAATCACAAGCTCCGGACTAATATTATAAAGAAATTAAAATTCAATACCAACTGTCTTCATTATTTAATTACTTTTCAGCTAAGACAATTGTCAATTATGATTTAAAATTAAATTAAAACTTGATTTAATTTATGCAGAAAAAAGTTTTTTTCACTACTAACACACGTGCTTTGTTTACTATGATACGCATGCCTAAAATTCTCTTCCGCAGATTTGACACTAAATCGTAAATTTAAAATGATTTCTTGCTAAATTAAGCAAGTGCAACTATTTTCATTAATATTCTTACACTATCATGACTATTAAAAGTAAAATATTAAAAAAAAACGATGTTTTCCTGTGAATTTGATTTATAAACAAAACTAATCCCGGGAATAAGTCCGGAATTTTTCATTTTAGTATTGTCGCATTACATCCGGTTTGAATTTCGACTTCAGAATCGAAAGAAACGTAAGCGATGACTGAGAAAATTACAATTTTGAGTCATTAAAATCATTTTATTCTTAAACTGTTGCCTTCCCTTAATTGCTCTTGATCGATTTTAGGAAAATGGTAGGATAAATCATGAAGTAAACACGATGCAACAGTTAAACAAGTTCGTTGATTCTTCGAGTAGGAGCATACTAATGCAGTCATGAGATTTTGACAATCTGTTTTTGAAAAGGGGCACCAACTTTTAAGTTATATGAAAATGACCGAAATTAGGTGAAAAAATTTCCGGATCCTTGCTACAGTCTATGCAAAAACCCATGAGATTCCAATCCTTCTTACTATACAAATCCTTGGTTTGCCCCAGACATGTTTGCCCATTCCATGCATTCACATTTTCCACCTCTAATTTAGGAGGGTGGTATAAAATGGAATACTTTCTCATGAAAACAATTAATAAATTTATTGCCAAATGTTGTAAACAGTATGTTTTGGTGACAATTAAATGTGCACTTTCTTTTAGATGATAAGAAATCGCTTGATTTTGATGCCAAAAATAACGGTAAAGATAATTATTTGAGATGAATCACGATTTAAAATAATGTTTTGACAAAATAAAAATTTTAACCAATTTGACCCTAACGGTAGTCGAAAATGACTGTTTGCATCTGACGGTAAAGGGTACTACTACCCTTATTTAGTGTACTTAGTGTAGTGATGTAGTAATTTTAGCACACTTATTTAATACATGTATGTTGAATATATCTTTTTTCAGTATTTCTTCCGCAAATTAAAAAATAGAAGGGTTTGCCCAGAAATATTGACCTGTTATAATTTTTAGGGATTTCTTGGGAACAACCCCCCAAATGAGGGATATCTTGAAAAGTTTATATTTCTAAGGAATAATAAATATATTTTGTTTGTTCAGATTGATTAAGTAGGTAGATTTTTTAAATGGTACTACACCTGCTAAATGCTTGAAATGTCTTGTTCCATTCAATATTCATCAAACAGTTCTAATATAATCGATAATGGATGCTACAAATTTGATTGAAAGGATTAAATTTTGATATTATTTTGCAGGAATTTGGATCCACTGACAGAAACTGTATCCTTCATACCAAGAACAGAATAAAATTGATATGTCTCTTCTGTGTTTTTAAACCCCCAAAAATGTTACAAGTACTAAACATACTCACACCACATCTTCCTATACAATGTACATGTATCTGTATGCATGAAGCTTAAAAAATAAAGAGAAAATAGGAGCTTTTCTCCTAATTTGAAGAGATTGAAGTTACATATGATTCAATTATGTTGTATTAAAATACAATTATTGATGGACATGAACATTGCCTCGCCTTGGACACAGACCTTGAGGAGAACCATTCAGACTAAAAGGAACTTGGACATTAACTGCAATTGCAATATTACTATAACTTTCTTTTCAAATTCGAAACAGTATAGTATTGTCTATATGCTTAACTCATAGTATATTTGTACACCAAGGACCTGTATTAAATACTCAATGCCTAGACATACAATAGAGGTTAAGAAAGGTTCTAATTTGGTAATAAGTTGTTCTGACCTACATGTGACCATGATGATTTTGTAGTTTATATACATTTTGTACACTTTAAAATTGTACAAAGAATTTGAAATAACACACCTACAAAACTTTATATTTTTATATAACTAATTACTTGTAGTATCCAGATCTTTATACAAAAAGGCATTTAGTGGAATATAACCATCATAGTCCTTACATGTAATTGGCATAAATGTACGTATAAGTAAAATTTTACCTTTCTTTTATTCAAGACATACACATATTTCAAGTTAATGTAATAATGGTCATTACTGTCATGACTGTAAAACAAAGGCTTTTTCCTGTAATTGTAATCAACACAACAGTAAAACAATTACTTCTTTGATCACTGACTAGAATGATTGAATGGTAATGTTATTAAGTAAAGTCCAGAAATGGGAACTGAAGTTTATGTTGTCACTGAGTTGTTACTATTTATCTAGATTTGTTTTTATTCCTTGACACTCTCAGTATGGCTTACCATTTTACATGCAGTACCTTGCTCACTGGCCAGAGTACTTCCAAGTTGCTGAATCGCCGGCTGGACAAATTATGGGATATAGTAAGTACATTTTCTCATAATTTGCTCATTGGTAAGAGTACTTCTAAGTACAAAGAAACCTGTTTAAACCGAACTTCTAAGTGACTTAAGATTTTTTTTCGGTTTGGGGCCGATGTTTGGTTTTTATCAGATTCACAACGCATACAATTTGATATGATGGTGCTAAAGAACATGTTGAGTTTAATTTTATACAGGTTTTCTGTTTATGCAGGATTCGGTTTAGCCAAGTTTCAATGTATTTGAATATCTCAGATACATACAATAATTGGAAATAGCAATTTTTCCACAAGTTAATTCATGTATACTCAAGTATCTGACCCACTAACCTTGGACTTCGTACATGAATGATATACATGTATTTACAAGTATCTGAATCTATAGCTGTACAAATAATTGGAATCATAAAGACATTCACTAGCATGACTTAATCCTTACTCTTTGACACGAGTACATGTATAACATTTACAACTGACATAATCTTTGCTAAGACAAATAATAGGATATACATGTACTGAGCATATTTTCTCATACTTTATCCACTGGCCAGAGTAAATGCACAACATTTTTAACTAGCCTAATCCATGATGCTTTTGTGATCTTTCATAGTATAAGAATTATGCACTTTTATTAATTTTGAAGAGGTAAATGTATATATATTCATGACCTAAGTCTAAGTTGTATATACAATAAGTATTACTTCAGTTATTTAGGATCGAGGTAAAATGTTAAAGGTAAAATATATTATTTGTTCAATTTTAGTAATGGGTAAAGCTGAGGGGTCTAATGACTTATGGCATGGTCATGTGACTGCTTTGTCAGTAGCACCAGAATATAGACGTCTTGGACTTGCAGCTAAATTGATGAACATTTTAGAGGAAATTTCAGAAAAGTAGGTACAAATGTAGAACTTGAGGTGTATTCTTAAATTATGATACACCAGAGTTAAATCTTGCTGAACATTTTAGAGATAATTTCAGAAAAGTAGATACAAATGTAGAACTTTAGGTGTTTTCTTAAATTATAAAACACCAGAGTTAAATCTTGATGAAAAATACTATGTTGGTACACACTTTAGAGGAAATTTCAGAAAAGCAAATAGAACTTGAGGTGTTTTCTTAAATTATAAGACACCAGAGTTAAATCTTGATGAAAAATACTATGTTGGTACACATGCACCCAAAAGTTTACATTGAACACATACTTGACCAATTAAAAAACTAAAGAAACTTTATTAAAGGCATATATTATATTCACCACCTTAGAGCAAGTACATTCCAGAAAAACATTAAAATAGTTATTTTTACACAAAACAAGACAACAACAAATATTTGTTTAGAAGTAAAATATTTTGAGCTAGAAAAGAAGCCAGGCTTATTATTAAGAAAATTTCCAATCTTTATAAAAAAGTTATAAAATTACGTTGATATTAATGTTAGATATTTTATAAAAAGGGCTTTAGAATCAGATATTTTATAAAAAGGGCTTTAGAATCTGACTTTATGAAAAGTAATAACATTTGTAAGCAGAAATGCTGTGATTTGAATACATTCTGCAGCATTGGAAGCTATCTGTACAATACAGTTAACTTTTATTTAAAATTTCAGAAAACGATGTTTCTTTGTGGATTTATTTGTAAGAGTTTCCAACAAAGTTGCTGTAGACATGTACAATAAGCTAGGATACACAGTGTATAGAACAGTACTGGAATATTACTCTGGAGAAGTGGACGAAGATGCTTATGGTAAGAAGTTGTTCTTTAGTATTGCTCAATTTTCATGTATTTACATGTGTTCCTAATTGATATAATTAGGGGCCTTGGTGATAGACTGGTATAAGTAGTCAAACTACTCTATCACAAGCCAGTCAAAACTGAGGTTGTCAGTTTGAATCCTGCACAAGGTAGGTACACAAGACAGCAATATTTATTGACTATGATAGTCAGTTGTCCTTCTGCAGTTTGGTGGTTTTCTCCAGGCACTCCTGCTTCCCCCACCAATAAAAACTGAATGCCATGAAATAGCACAATAGTGTTGAAAGTGGCATTTAACACCAATCAATCAATCAATCCTGTTTATAAGTGTACATAATTTGTAGGCAAAGATAAAAATATGTGTGGTTAAAATAATATGAAACCAAGGACTATGTGATGTTGCTGTCTGAGAAGAGGCCTTTCATGTATACATGGTAGTGTGTTTGAAAATCTTAGATATCTCAACACGACTTGTACTCTTTTAATACCCTATTATTGTGCTCCCTGAAAAATTTCAGAAGCATGTTATAGTCATTGCTCTCCCCCCCTTTTTCTGGGCGTAAGAAACAAAAGGTTTGGAATGAAAATTTCCGTAATTTGCTTGATAGTAACGAAACTTATATGTGTAGCAGAAATGTAGGGAAGGGGAAGAACTCTAATTACTTCGTCAGTTATGGTCACTTTTGTAAAAATAGAAAAACAACGATTTTGTTTTAGGATGGTAACTTAAGTGTCCTTTTTTGTTTGATTATAAAACTTGTATATATTGAAGATATACAGAGGGGTGGAATTCTATTGATTTCCAGGTTCAAAGGTCAAGGTCATGGCTTCTAAAAATTTACTGAAAATAAAGAAAAATAAATTCAATGTAATGTAATTTTTATCTGGTGATGTTATATGTAACTTTTCATATTAAATTCATATATTGTTTTATTGTTATATAGATGTAATTAGTTTTATGATGCTAACAACAATTCATATTTTCATAAGCATGATACAAAACCGTCACAATATAGACATACAACTGTATTATGATATCAGGGCATGGTACTTTTACCTATGATTGTTTCAGGTATAATCCTGGTTAGTTCTTTATCTGAAGAACTAACAATCATTTTTTTACTAATTTCATAGTTATGTACAATGTACCTGATTTTATATTTGTTGAAGATGTTTGTTCATTTTGGTACTGAGTTATCTCTCTTGAATCAGATCACTTTTAAAAGTTAAAATGAGCTAATTACTCTTCAATGTTAAAAGTGTTAAAAGGAGATTATATGGACTTGTGTGGAGGAATGGGGTATGAATTAATAAGTTTTGAGATCTCAGAGTGTTTGTTCTAGTCTTATTATTTTGATGAGATCACAATTTGAGTTTCAGTTAGTAAAAACAATTTCCACCCTGATCTGTCTCAAACATTTACTTAGAATGTATAGAGGAAAATGTGCAAAGTTTTTTCTTTGGTTACATCTTTTGACATCAGACTTGGACTTCTCTTGAACTGAATTTCAATGTGTGTATTGTTATGAGTTTATTTTTCTACATTGGCTAGAGGTTAAGGGGGAGGGTTGAGATCTCATAAACATGTTTAAACCCGCCACATTTTTGCACCTGTCCCAAATCAGGAGTCTCTGGCCTTTGTTAGTCTTGTATTATTTTTAATTTTAGTTTTTGTGTACAATTTGGAGTTTAGCATGGCGTTCATTATCACTGAACTAGTATATATATATTTGTTATGGGGCCAGATGAAGGATGCCTCCGGGTGCAGGAATTTCTTGCTGCATTGAAGACCAGTTGGTGACTTTCTGCTGTTGTCTTTTCTATGGTCAGGTTGTTGTCTCTTTGACACATTCCCCATTTCCATTCTCAATTTTAAAGTAAAAGTTGAAGGACCTTTTTTCTCAAAGGGGTTTTATTATAAAAACTACAATTCCAGCCCAGATTATTATGATGGTTAACAAAGAATAAGCATTAACCATTAATTATCTGCAAAATCAGTGATCTTCAGAGTTGAAAAAGAAATGAATTACTTTACTAATAGCTATATCATGATTAGAAATTGGTACATTGATTTGTGAAAGTCCTTTTATTCGTGGGGAACCAATTTTCGTGGTTTTTGGGGGATGACTTTATCCACAAATTAAACTGGCCAATGAAATAAAAAAAACTGTTGTTTAAATCAGGACATGGAAAGGTCCCCATGTAGGTTTGACTTCTGACATGATCTAGAGAATACAATAATAGTAGTCACAGGGCAAACACACTATGAACTACAACTGCAGCTAGGATTATACCCATTTTTATACGACCGCAAAAATTGAAAATTTTTTGGTCGTATATTGGTATGATGTTACGTCGTCCAAATACTTTTAGTTTTCGCACTCTAACTTTAGTAAAAGTGAATAGAAATCTATGAAATTTTAACACAAGGTTTATGACCACAAAAGGAAGGTTGGGATTGATTTTGGGAGTTTTGGTCCCAACATTTTAGGAATTAGGGGCCAAAAAAGGTCCCAAATAAGCATTATTCTTGGTTTTCGCACAATAACTTTAGTTTAAGCAAATAGAAATCTATGAAATTTTGACACAAGGTTTATGACCACAAAAGGAAGGTTGGGATTGATTTTGGGAGTTTTGGTTCCAACAGTTTAGGAATTAGGGGCCAAAAAAGGTCCCAAATAAGCATTATTCTTGGTTTTCGCACAATAACTTTAGTATAAGTAAAAAGAAATCAATGAAATTTAAACACACGGTTTATGACCACAAAAGGAAGGTTGGGATTGATTTTGGGATTTGAGGTCCCAACAGTTTAGGAATTAGGGGCCAAAAAGGGGCCCAAATAAGCATTATTCTTGGTTTTCGCACAATAACTTTAGTATAAGTAAATAGAAATCTATGAAATTTAAACACAAGGTTTATGACCGTAAAAAGAAGGTTGGGTTTGATTTTGGGAGTTTTGGTCCCAACAGTTTAGGAATAAGGGGCCCAAAGGGTCCAAAATTGAACTTTGTTTGATTTCATCAATAATTGAATAATTGGGGTTCTTTGATATACTGAATCTAACTGTGTATGTAGATTCTTAATTTTGGTCCCGTTTTCAAATTGGTCTACATTAAGGTCCAAAGGGTACAAAATTAAACTTAGTTTGATTTTAACAAAAATTGAATCCTTAGGGTTCTTTGATATGCTGAATCTAAAAATGTACTTAGATTTGTGATTATTGGCCCAGTTTTCAAGTTGGTCCAAATCAGGGTCAAAATTAAACTGTTTGATTTCATCAAAAATTGAATAATTGGGGTTCTTTGATATGCCAAATCTAACTGTGTATGTAGATTCTTAATTTTTGGTCCTGTTTTCAAATTGGTCTACATAGTCCAAAGGGTCCAAAATTAAACTAATAAAATTGAGAATGGAAATAAGTTTGATTTTAACAAAAATTGAATTCTTGGGCTTTTTTTATATGCTGAATCTAAACATGTACTTAGATTTTTGATTATGGGCCCAGTTTTCAAGTTGATTCAAATCAGGATCCAATATTACATTAAGTATTGTGCAATAGCAAGAAATTTTCAATTGCACAGTATTCAGCAATAGCAAGAAATCTTCAATTGCACAGTATTGTGCAATAGCAAGAAATTTTCAATTGCACAGTATTGCGCAATAGCAAGAAATCTTCAATTGCACAGTATTGTGTAATAGCAAATATTTTCAATTGCACAGTATTGCGCAATAGCAAGAAATATTTAATTGCACAATATTGTGCAATAGCAAGAAATTTTCAATTGGAGTTATCTTTCTTTGTCCAGAATAGTAGTTGAATCAACTTAAATCATTGTTTTATACAATATACAATGTATATTCACTTTTACTACCAACTGATAAATTAAAACAATCTTTACCATTCAGTGATAAGAAGCACTTTATTTTACATTTTAATATTTTATGATGTATTTAAATGAGTAGTTATTGTTGCAAACTCCATTAGAAATTTGAATTGAGATCAGTTTTGGAAAAAGGGAAAGGGGGATGTGAAAAAAAATGGGGGGAGGGGGGGGGGGGGGTAAACTTGTCTCATTTCAGATTTCATAAAAAAAAGAAAATTTCTTCAAACATTTTTTGAAAGGATTAATATTCAACAGCATAGTGAATTGCTCAAAGGCAAAAAAAATATTTTAAGTTCATTAGACCACATTCATTCTGTGTCAGAAACCTATGCTGTGTCAACTATTTATCACAATCCAAATTTAGAGCTGAATCCAGCTTGAATGTTGTGTCCATACTTGCCCCAACCGTTCAGGGTTCAACCTCTGCGGTCGTATAAAGCTGCGCCCTGCCGAGCATCTGGTTTATTAAATCTTTGAAAACATAAACTGTACAACTTTTGATCTTTTCATTCTCATAAAAAATATTTTTGATGATGAAAGTCAGATTTCCGATAATGATTTGCTATGATTAAGTTATCATTTATTAATACAAATGTATCCTCATAATTCTAGTACAATGTTGCTGAAACCACGAAAATTGATACCCATGAATTTAAGAACTTTCACAGTACATGTATCTGCATGTTGAAAATGCATCAACATCTTTCTTTTACTGAAGTTTGAGATTTAAACCCCTATTTCAATATTTACAATAAAATGTATACCTAAACTCTTATGTGGGTTAATTTTTCAGATCTTGTTTCTCCCTCATTATTCTGTTTGTCCAAAACATAATTTTGTCTAACTTTTTTCTCAATAACTACTGCTATACAGAATGATTTCATATTTGGTCAGCAACTAAATGTTGATGAGTTGTAAATGGTGGTAATGTGTGAATGCTTATCAAATCTGTCAGATACCTACTTTTGGTTTACCAATGCTTTGAATTTTTCAGAAACTATTATAAACAAAATAATTTAATGTTTGGTCAGCTACTTGACAGTAATGGGTTCTATGTATGATTGCTTTCTAGATCTTTCAGATAACGAATTCCAGTTTTCAAATACATTAGAGTTACATTTGTTTGTATATTTTGGGATATGCCTAGCAATACAATGCTTGCAGTTTCTTTTCTTAAATCCTCAGAACTCAGAAATTTTGGTAGTTTCAAACTGTTTGTACAGAATTAAATAAATGCACTCAATTGTAAGATTAATCATCAATATTGAATATAAAAGTAAAAAATAATGTTAATATAGCATTGATATCTGAAACACTAAACATATGCAGAATTTCAGGAAGATAGATTGTTGACTTTTTTCAAATTGATTGTATTCTCCCAAAATATATTGGAATATAAAATCAAAATATATTGAGATATAAAGTCAAAATATATTGGAATATAAATTCAAAATATATTGGAATATAAAATCAAAATATAATATTGGAATATAAAATCAAAATATATTGGAATATAAAATCAAAATATATTGGAATATAAAGTCAAAATATATTGGAATATAAAGTCAAAATATATTGGAATATAAAGTCAAAATATATTGGAATATAAAGTCAAAATATCAGATCATGCAGTAAAAATGATTACCAGTAATATTTTAATGATTTTTCAGTGTTCATTTATTGCTACTGTACAAGCTTCTGTAAAATACAAGTACATCTGGCTTTATAACGCTACACTTGTTTACCCTCTCAAATTAAAACACTTTACTGCCTTAGTAGAACTGATTTTATTTCTTCTTCAGTGCTCTTGTAATAATTACCAACCATCATAAAGTTACATAATATCATAACAATTTTATTGAAGAGTTGTGCAGTAAATAATTTACACAGTTTATGACTTGGTGTAATAGTTATTCCCCTTGAAACTTCTATTGGAACTCTTGCCAAGAGATAATTTGTTTCCCAATAATTTCAAACAGCGGCTGATTATGATACAAGCCAGACATCTATACAATTATTAACATAAAGATGAAAAATTGAAAAGAAAAAACTCATAAAGCTATTATTCTGTTGTAAGACATTGATTAATAACTGGTTGGGTTCCAATTTTTTCTGACAAAAGTCCAAACGTTTGTCTGCGTATGATTAATGTAAACAGCTGTGGTGTTTCTCAGGGATTAAGTTTGTTAATTAATCTTGGTATGATTCTGACATACTGACCTGCTGCCTGACACTGCTAGATAACGAAGATGCGCAAAGTGTTGATATGATTTGTTGAAAACTTTCACCTGAAGATTTCCATTATCGCTTCTTATTTTTCATATCACTTGAAAAAGGTGAAAATGGCAATTGCGGTATCTCTAATTTGTTAAAAGAAAGCAAATTATGCATTCTAAGGTGTTATATATCAGTGTTGTTGATGTCTAGGTGGAAAAAATCGGTTATCTGTTAGATTTCGTTTTTGTTTGATTGACTTGAAATTAACCTGCAATTAAAGAAGACATATTGCTTACAAAAAAATTGTTTGTATCAGATTATAAACATGATTACAGTTCTAAAGGGAGATAATTCCAAACAAAATGTGCACCTTTGTGTAAAAAAAATTAATACAATACATTTGTGGCAAGTCCCAGACCTGTGCTTATGGTTGCACTTTGTGAATACAGCTGTTTTAAAACCGCTTCTCTTTTGGAGAGATATTTGATATTTATAGATGTTTCGTTTTGTTGATAAACTGGTTCCCAGAAAAGATATCCATGCTTCTTATCATAGAGACACAACTTTTGAATTTTACCATTATAAATACAGTTGGATAGAGGTCAAATTGAATTCCAAGGAAGAATCAAAGTAAAGAGAGGGATAGCACAGCATTTTATTATCAACTCTTAGAAGTTTGAGACATAGTAATGTTGAAAAGTGTTGATCCTTGCAAAAAAAGTAGTAGCTACCCAGTGGCGGATCCAGAGGGGGGATTCTAGGGGTTGGAACCCCCCTTTTTTGGGGACGATCTGCCCCTGATATCATACCTTTCCCCTATTCTATAATCCCCTCACAGACTTACGAGAATATGTATTTTAAAATGTTTTAAGTTACGAGACGATACTTTCATATTGCAGTGCAATGTACTACAGTTGACATTGGTCAAACGGCCACAGACTAAAATGTACTTATAGACTCCAACTTAATTAAATCTAATATCAACGTAATTATAATGTGGTCCCACAAGATGTAATAATCAGGTGACGATATCTACAAGTGAAACATACAAGACAAGAAAATGACACCTGAACTAATTAGTTAAGTGACAAGTTCATTATGTTCTATGCCTAATCCTTCAAATAGTTACAGTAATAGTTGTTTATCATGTATGAGGAATAAGTGCAATTTAATTTGTATGTCTGCTCATTATCAGGTTTTGTTTATTTGATATACAACAGTGCATCAATTTACATTATTGAAAATAAACAGAAAAATTTTGACAGATGAAACTCATCAGATTACAGATGTCTGCACACCTGTTAATTAATAGACAGAAACTGACATTAACTAATTTGCATCATACCAAGATGTAGAAATGGAGATATGGCCGGGTTAAGGTCAATGAGACATACACCCATCAACACATGTTTAACATGTTTATAAATTAGGCAGAAAGTTTTATTGTTTGAATTGTTTCACATATTTCATTTTGAGTTTTTCTATAGCTGACTGTACCTCCGTATACAGGTCGTATTATGGTATACTGTTGACCGTCTGTCTGTCCGTCTGTCCGTCGCCATCATGTTGGACATTAACTCAAAAATTGCTTTAACCAATTTGCATAAAACTTTGCTGAATTGTTTAAATTTATTGCCATGAGCTCCCTTTCATTTTAAAATTTTTTAAAGATTTTATGTTTCCGAGTTATGGGGTTTTATTCATTAAAAAAATGGAGATTTTTCCAGTTTTTGGACAATAACTCAAGAATGCTTTCACCAACTTGCAAGAAATTTTGGTGAATTATTCATATCTATTGGCATGAGCTCCATTTTGATTTTTATAAATTTTAGATCTTACTTTTCTGAGTTACAGGGTTTTATTCATAAAAAAGGGGGCTTTCCAGTTTTCGGACAATAACTCAAAAATGCTTTGAGCAGTTCTCATGAAACTTTGGTAAATTGTTTACATCTATTTAAGTAAGCACCCTTTTGGTTTTTTATAAATTTCTAATATGACATTAAGATGTAATTGAACTTTATTCTTTGAAAATGTGACAAGCGTATCATGCGCTCATGGTGCAGCTGTTTATTCTCAATGTTGAAGGTTGAACAGTGACCTATATTTACTTTACTCATTTGGTTTCTAAGATGACTATGGAGGCAGCTACAATTGTTAGATACCTGCTTAAGTCAGTGGCCCAGTGGGCTCCTGTGGATTCACATTTTTCGTGGGTATCAATTTCCGTGGATTGAGGAAAACTTACATGTTCGTGGATATTTAATTTCGTGGTATTACCAAAATTTGCATACAAGCCTATTGGAAATTTGTCATACATTGAACTTTTATTTTCGTCGTTCACTTTTACCCACGAAATCCATGAAAATTGGTATCCAACGTATAATAATGAATCCACAGTAAGTAGTTACTACTGTAATCACTAGCCAGTCAACAAAAAGGTTGTGAGCACTTGCAATAACTACAATCTTAATTGACTAGGATTGTCAGTTTTCCTATGGAAGGTTGGTGGCTTTTTCCAGTCACTCTTGGCCCCTTCGCCAATAAAAACAGGGAGCCAAGAAGTAGCTCAAAAGCAGTGCTTAAAAGTGGCTTTAAAACACAGAAAATCAAATCAAATCAACAATATTTTGTATAAAGTTGCATTACTATCAGTTTGAAGGCTATTTCTGCCCACTAAGTTAATTTAAAAGTGACTTTCAATTATTAAGCAATTTTTAATGTAAAGTTTTCTGCTTTAGTTTGATTAGAGCCTGTGAATGATATTTTGAATAACCTTGCATCTGGAGCGTTGCATTACTATCAGTACAAACTACAATCAGTTTTATGACTATTTCAAGGCCTTAGCTTGAGCTGCCCCATTGGTTATGGTCTAGTGACTGAATATTAAATGTAACTATATTCATCAGATTGGCTTTTTTCAATTTTTCTGAACAGCTGAAAAGTGAAAAAGCTGAAAAGGTAGTCAGGTACAAGTCGAATGTACTATCCTTGCAGAAAAATGCTTTGTGTGCAATATTTTTCAGGCCTACTACATTCCAACAACCTATTGCATTTTAATTTTTCATTTGTGATAGAAATCTTAGATGTTTTAAGAAGCAGGAAATGATTAAACCTTTGAGAAATTGCTTCATCATTGCTTGATACTTTCTAATGATGATGATGATAAAATATTGAAATAGAATTTATTAACGAGAATCAGAAAATAAATATTGAAATTCAAATTTAATGGTTGGAAATGTACGGCACAAATATGGTCATGCACCTAGGAACTTCTGCATCTCTTAGAGGGCAGACAGTTTAATGGGAAATTGGGATAAAATGGAGGTTTTGTAAGTGAAATGAAAAGAAAAGAGGAAGAAAAATATCTAGGAAGTTTTAAAAATAAGTTCAAGAAAAACAGACAAAATATGTTCAATGGCAAAAAAAAAAAAAAAACAGAACGACAAGTTCACAAAACACTATGAAATGATGGATGAACTCATGTGCTGTGATGGGTGATGGTTTTGCATTAGAAAAACTTTTTAAGGTAAATTGGGAAATGATACAAGGAGAAAGAAAAGAGATATAAACAGAGAACATATGGGATGTGGAAAGGGGTGTTAACTAAGTAAATGAGGCAGGGGATAATTTGTGGGAGGGAAAATGAGATTGGTGATAGAGGAGGTAGAAAGGGAAACTGAGGCAGACAAAGAGATGGTTACTAAGAAAGGTTGGTAAAAAAGGGGGAATGTTGCAGAAGATACTTAGGAAGGTAGGAGTTGGAAAATGAGGTAGATGATATGAGAGGAGGCAGGGTAAGTGATAGGATAAAGCTGCCTCCTTTATTGTATCTGAATTCTCTTTTGAGTAGACATTGTAATTGCTAATCCATGAGTACCAGTATATTAATTTTCTTAAATCAATTTCTATTCTCTTTAATTTTGACACATCATGCTTAGTTAATGAAAAACAAAAACATAAATTCTAATTTGTGTAGACATTTTCTTATCAAATATTGATGGTTTGCTCAGTTTCTTTAACCACTTGAAGTTAACTGCTTGAAATCTTCAATGAATTGTCTAAAATGACACTATATTATTTTTTTTTATTAAACCAATCATGGGCCCTTGTCGGGCAAGATACAAAAACATCATACAATGATTATATAAACATTAGTGAAATACACAATATGATAAGTAATACACAAATAATAAATTGATAATATGAGCAATGTAGGATATAATTAAGGTAAGAGGCATTGAGTGCAATGAGGTCGATTTAATATTAAAAGAATATGATATAAAGTTTATTAATATGGAAACAAAAAGTAAAAATAGAACCAGGAATATAGTATCTCATTCTGCAGTAGTTCTCCTCATGACCAGTGCACAGCAGTGAGGGACTTTTACATCACAACAATGCAAAGGTCATCAAGGGGAGATCCTTCAGAACTAGCTACAGATATATGAGATTACTCCAATAGTGATTCTCCTCATGATTAATGCACAGCAGCAAGGGTTGACATTGCTACTGGGCAATATTCATCAAGGGACGGTGCTCTAGAACTCACTATAGAGAAAATATAAAGTTCAAATTCAAGTAGTAGAGGGAGATAAATCCCATTAAAACTTTTCATATTTCTTAATGAACATGCATAATTCTGATAATAAATTCTCATCTTCATTATTCATTAACCATATCAGTTTTTGGTTAGGGTCAAGATTTTTAAAATTCTTGCAGCAATTATTTATCATTGTTATCATGTCTTTCCTTTGGTCCGTTAAACTATCACAGTTGAAAAGAAAATGTGTTTCATCTTCGACCTCATTACTACAACATCTCTTACATATTCTATTGTGTCGGGGAGTATTACTATATCTACCTCTCTCTATAAGTAAATGGTGAGCAGATATGCGAAATCTTGTTAGACTCCGTCTATCTTCAAATTTTTTAACAATATTAAGATATTTTTCACAACCAAAATTTGATTTAAAGGTAACATATGTGCATAGTTTTCCTTCTGAGTGAGTTTTGAGATTTTTTTCTTAATCTTTCAACATGGCATTTCTTAGTTTTCTGTTGTCAATTGGTTTAGCCGTGTCTGAGGATATTTGATAATTATTAATCAGTGAAAGAAGTTTTTCAGATGACATATACCACGACGGTTTCTTTGACTCATACAATTTTTTTGATTCTATAAATGCATTATATAACAATGGAAAGTTAGTGTCTGATTTTTCTAGTCTGTAATAGTATTTAGTCATTGCTTTAATCATGTTAAAATATATTGGTAGTCTTCCCAACTCAGTTAATACTGCAAAATTGGTGCTTTTTTTTTGGAGCTCCAAGAATAAATTTACAGAATTTAGTATGAAGTTTTTCAGCAGGTAATTTAGAGTAAATATGGTCAAATGAAAAAATTCCATTTCTATATTTAGATGACATTGGATTAAAGGCACCCCATATCTCACAGCTGTATAATAGGATGGGTTTGATGGTATGATAAAAAACATGCATGCTTGTTTTGACTGAAGGATGCAAGGATAAAAAATCTTTAGATAACTTAAAATAGGCTTTTAGTGCCTTTTTATACAATTCATCCTGGGCTACTGTAAAGGAGCCAGATGCACAAAAATGTATACCCAAATATTTATATGAATTAACACACTCTAGTTTTACACCATTTAGCATAAAATCATATTTTTTAATCAATCTACCTGCCTTGTTGAATATAAGAACCTTTGTTTTGTTTGTATTCACACTTAAGCACCAATCATTGCAGTAATTTTGCAAAATGTCCAATTTTTTTTGCAAACCATTCGGAGATGTTGACAGTAAAACAATATCGTCAGCATACATAAGGCAGTGTAAATCTTGATCATTTATTGAAACTGGGTCTTCAGAGTGTTTTAAATAGTTTGTCAAATTATTAATAAAGATCTTGAAGAGGTTTGGACTAAGATTGTCTCCTTGTTTCACCCCCAGGTGCGTTGAAAAGGAATTTGTTAAGTTGCATTTACTTTTACACATGATTTACTTACTTCATACATGCTTTTAATGATGTTGTAAAAAGAAGATCCCACCCCAATATCTAGTAGTTTCAATTTGATTCCAGTGTGAATAACAGTATCAAAGGCCTTTTTAAAGTCAACAAAGCAGGCATTATAATAGTCTACCACCAGGGTTATTACAATATTTATCAATAATTGTCTTGATTACAAACATGTGGTCAGAGGTCCTAGCTTTCTTTGTGAAGCCAATTTGGCAGCCATCAATTATTTTGTGTTCGACTAGAAATTTGTCAAGTCGGGAATTTAAAATAGAAGTAAACAATTTTCCTATTGAACTAGTTATGGTCAAACCACGATAGTTATTAGGATCAAGAATATCATTAGCCTTATGTAAGGGTGCAATATATCCTTCTGCCCATTTTTCAGGATAAATGCCATTACTCAAACAAGAGTTGAATATTTTTTTGAAGCAACCAACTAAAATACTTTGGCTGCATTTAATCATATTATTTGTAATATTGTCCAACCCAGGGGATTTATTCCACTTTAATTTTGAGATGGCAGTGATAATTTCATTATCAGTTATTATAAAATCTAATTCATTAAACATTTCGGGGATATCTCCGCAGATTCTAAACTCTCCTCAAGATGTTTAACCCTATCTAAAAAATTATCATTAACCTTATTTAAATCTTGAAAGTGATGAAGCCAGTCAGATGGTGATATATTGTTAACTGAGGAATCATGATTTTTGTCCTGTAACTTATTAATCAACCCCCAGTATAGTTTGGGATTGTCCTCATAAAGAGTTTCTAGTTGTTCTAAAATATCTGCCTTAAAAACTTTTCTTTTTTTCTTGAACTATAAGTATTGATAAGAAATCAATTTTATCAGCTCTGGTTTTCATGGCTTTGTTAGCAACTGTATGTTCACAATGAGAGGGTTACATCTGATTAAGTAAGTTAACAAAGTGTTATCATTATCAGCAAAAATTTTAAAGTAAAATAGTAGGCTGCAAGATTTATAGTTTACATCATCCAATGATTGACTTTATTTGTCTCATGATTATCTCAGACTCACATTCAGAGAATTTTAATCCCAAGATTTTTCATTGGAGGATCCAGTGGGAGTGTCTTGGGGGTTGGAAACAACCCTCCCCCTCCTTTTTTTTCTAACTTACCCATATGTGACATTTTATTGTGACCCCCTTTCAAAATGCCTGGGATCCAAGACTGTTTCTATAATAATTTTCATGAGGTAAAGACGGCTTATGGAGTACCATTTACAATTGCTTATCTTTACATTGCTTTCTTGGTTACAGGGCTTCTGTTGTTTAAGAACCCTGAGGAACTGCATTCTGATACATGTATTTCTTTTTCCCTTATTTCCCTTTTTTTAGGGGATGGTGAATTTTCTTATGTTTGCGCTTATCATCTTTGAAAGGGATTGAAAAAATTCCAACAGAAGTATTTTTTCAAGACTGATCCATAAAAATTCTTCCTTATTGTATTCCCAGCAAAACCAGTTTGTAATTACATCATCTCCTTCTTTGAGTTGATAAGCTAAACCATGAAAAAAAATTAGGATGAGAATATTTGTGGAAGAAAAAGTATGGTGCAAAAGCAGTTTCAGTCTTTAATCTTCTTTAATGATTAAGACAATCTATCCTATGGCATATTTATGGTCTATGTATGCAATGAGTTGCAGGTGATTTTTGTGCACAGTGAAGTGCAGCTTAAACTCTTGACGAAGTGCAGCGTTAAATCTTCCTTACATGTGGCATTGTTTACTAAACTAATAAAATTGTTATTATAGACTATAATTAAATTTATTTAACTGCTGTAAATAATTGATGAAGTACGTATTTTCCTGTATTTTCCGGAAATATTGCCAATTTCTCATAGACAAATTCTAATTAGTTTAGCAGTGATGATGATATTTGCCAAGATTTATACAGACAAGTGGTGTTCTGTGACAAGTTTTATTTTATAGTGATTAAATTTTACATTCACTATTGATACAGATCCAATATTTTGTTGAAAATTACAGCAAAAATTGTATCTTTTAAGAAAATTATTGCAAAAATTATATCTATCCGAAAAAGTCAAATGTGTAGCTTGCTATAATGATCTAATGATGTAAAAATTACATTTCATTAGGAGATGTCTTCATAAAACAGATTTAATGGATGATATGAGATTTTATGTTCAAATTTTTCACGTTTCGTTTCTCAATTACTTCAGTTGGGTAATATGATGTTTATAGTTAGTGAGCAGAAGTAGTAAGCGTATAATATTTGGTTCTGAGCATGCTTGATTAATGGAAATCCAGAAAGATGCTATGGATGCATTAGACTTATAAAGTGTTATATTCAATTAATGTTATTATTGTATAGCAATATAATATTTCCCACAGAAAGTAACCAAAAGTTAGCGTGCAATAAATTCTAATATTGCACTAGTGCAATAAATCTTCAAAATTCATGACGTCATCAACGACAAAATCTTAGTTTAAACCAATTTTTCCTTTTAAATATTATATTGCTATACAATAAAAGGGTTATTGCATGAATATTGGGGAATATTGTCCCTCGTAGAACATATATTGCACTCGCAAGCTCGTGCAATATAAAATTCTACTCGGGACAATATTCCCCAATATTCATGCAATAACCCTATATTATTTCAGTGTGCACAACACATTTATATTGAATAATAATTATGTTACGTATGCTTTTCATCAAAAGTTTAGAAAGCAGAAAATACAAACTGTAGAGAGCACTGGTAACTCTGCAACAAATTGTCAAAATTATATAATTTTTTTCTTATCCAAGCCTCTAAAGAGCAAGCCAATCTTTTATGAAACTTAATTTTATTATAAACAGCCAAACCTGTATATAATGGTCTCAAAAATGACCACAGAAAGCTGAGCTTAAAGGAGACCTTACCTCAGAGTTGAGATTTAAAATACATAGATATAACTTCAGTCAGACAAAAACAGGTTAACCTCTGAGTCGGCCTCACAAGACAGGATTGAAGTGATAGCAGGTTTTAATTGCACATATGAATAGCAATTTTATAATACTACACTTCATCAGATCTAGAGGCTATATACATTACATAAGAGAGGTGGGCATTTGTTTGCTGGCTATATTACAAAAAAAAAGCCAACTACTTATTACTGCTGAAGAAATATATCATTAATTTCTCCAGTATGAGTTGCAACTATCATAAGGCAAATATCTCGATAATTTATGCTACCGATACTTTAAGTAATTTGTGGTAACTATATACTAAGCTGTCAATCCTGATGATAATATACAATATCAGAAATGTTTTTGGGGAAAGACGGCTTCAAGCCGTCAATTCCCTAATGGGGTTGGCCAGAGTATCATTCCCTCACGTCAATCATTTTGTTTTGATAGTTTGGGAACCCCTTCAAAATGTCATACTGAAATTGATGACAAGGAGAACAGATTGACTTTGAATACATTTTTTACACATTTCCCTTCTGTTTCTTGTGAAATTATCGTATATTGAGCTTTCCCTTACACTATATACGTTTCTTTTACAGTCCGGAAAAATCAGTATTACGAAATATTCTAAATATATCTAACCTAGTGACGTCATTGTTGGAATGCCACACAGGGATATCCTTTATTCATTATAAAAACCAGTCACAGTATTTGTATACTAATTTAAAATCCATATTTGTTAAATGTAAACCTAATGATGTTTGCTGTAGTGTAGATCATTCACACACCAACATGCAATGCTTTAATCTGAGGCTATAATCAGATAATTTTAATTTGTAGGTCAACTTTCGGGGTAAACAATGTCAATGGGGATACATGAGATTGGGGAGAGAAACGACAGTTTTCATTGTTTCTGTAAAGTTCTGTTTTTAGAATCTTCCTCCAATTCAGGAGCACCTCCATTGATGAGTAATTATACACTAAAATCAAAGTAAATGTTTCTGAACACTTAAAATGTGACATTTAGTATATGATAAGTAGTCTTCTATATAAAAAATTTTTGTGTACCAACATAATTATTGAAATGGTTAAAAAAAAAATGAAAAAAATTAAATGTTGCTTTTTGTAGTTTATACCTATTGAGATTGGGGAGAGCAACTGCAGTTTTCATTCTTTCTGTAAAGTTATGTTTTTAGAATCTTTCTCCAATTAAGGAGCACCTCAATTGATGAGTAATTACCCACTAAAATGAAAGTTAATGTATCTGAACACTAAAAATGTCACATAAAGTATATATATGATAAGTAGTCATCAATTAAAAAATAATTTTGCGTACCAACATAATTATTGTAGTGGTCATTTTTTTTTTCATTTTTTTTTAAATATTGCTTTTTGTAGTTTAAAGCTATTTATTCATGAATTTTACAGATATATCAAAATATGGGATCTGGAAACAAACTTCACACAGCTTATATCAATCATATTTGATTTTATAAGTACATGTATCCCTGTGATGAGAGTTGTAACTGGGAACTTTATCAATGGAAAATTAAAACTGAATAGATTTTTCAGTCCTCACTTTCTTGAGAATACTGTCACAAAAAATTGAGAATGGTCTTAGCCTGCCGTTCAGTTGTACATAATTAAAATTCTAAAATATATTGTAGTAGTTGTTAAATTCAATTGAATTTTAGATAATTAACTCCCAACTTTAATCAAATGTTTTGATTTAGAAGGTGCAGATCTCATTGGTCCAAATTGTCTCTATGATGAATTCTTGACTAAGGAAATGAAATAACAATAAACAACAATTAGTTTCATTATTGTTAGCCTTTCTATATGTTCTAGTTGTTCTTTTGCTCATTCTTTGTTTGTAGACTATCAAAAGATACCCCCCCTAAAAATTGAAACAATGGCCGTCTTTTCCCTCAGAGCTCTTCAGCTCTTTGATTAATCAAAGCAGCCTAAAATCATCTACAAGTTATGGTGGTTAGCCTTCACTTTCCAGAGCAATTTCTTTTTGTATGATATTTTTTTTATTATTTTGACAGGCATACATCTACCCCATAATTACTAGAACTATAAAATGTGTGTGATTTTTCAATCCAGTAGAAACCTATATGTTTAAGAGATTTTATGGCTGTCTGATGATAATGTATATTGTTTCCTTAGTCACATAGTTTATGACTTTTTTGGGAATATTAGATTTGAAATCATTATTTTGATTATACGATATGGAAGCAGAAAATGATCAGAGTTATTCCCTTTAAAATTGTTTTTTTTTTATTTTAAGTTTAATATTCAAGCATTTGCTTGTACACATCTTAAATAAGAAAGTCATCTGATCTAATATAATATATGTGTACAGGTATTTGTTTTAAACTGTAATTATTAAAAACAGACATTTGAGTATAACAGATGTAACATTTTGTTCTGCATGGGGCAAGGTTGCAGAATGACAGGGTAAAATAATACTTTTCCAATGGTAAATACATATATCTTCATTTCCTTTTGTCACTGTCACTTTTATTTTACAAAATATATGACATGTAGAATGTTTAGTTTGTCCTAAAATAATTGACAACAAACCTTGACTGCATTTTCACACTTGAGTTGTCAGAGATAATTTTAAACTTAATCTGACATGGAGGTTGTTTAGTTTGTCTTTTAATATTTATCAACAGACTTTGACAGTATTTTCACACTTGGGTTGTTTTAAGGAGTCTGATACATAAATATCTTTCTAACATACTTTTTCATAAAATTATAACTAAAACTTCTATTCCAGAGAAATTGGTTTCTTAATTCTGGGCATGACTTTATTTTCATGGTCAAGTGGCCAAGTTAAGTTTTCAGGATTATGTCTTTTTCGTAGTTCTTATACATGGCAAGTGACACTGTTAAAAATATTGATTTGTTATTAGTATATATCTGTCTGTCTGTCTATGTCATATGATATTCACATATTTTCATACTCCACTTGTCAGGTTTAAGATTTTTGATTGGAATTATCATAGAAATTATACATTAAAGCCATAGATTAACAATAATTTGTATACAAACAATGATAAGAAATGGATTTTTATCTAAAAGGTTTATTTGACCGTGACGTATTTTTTACTAAAAAATTTTAAAAATTCAAATATTGCTAAAAAAAATAAAAATTCAAATATTGCTGTAAGAGAAATATTTTTAAGTGTCAACTTTAATTAAGCTTTTATTCCGTGAGTTATTGACAAAATACATTTATACATGTACCAAGCAAACACAAATTTTTGTAATCGAAAAATTATAGATAACTAATAAAGTTTAAATATAAAAAAAAAAAATAATAATAAAATTTGAAATTAGAAATTTCTGGAGCAAGAAAGTTAAAAGAACAAAGAATTAATTTGGCTTGGTCTTATATATTTGCTTTCAATTGAATGATATGCATGTAAATGAGCAAACTTCCTCTCTTGTTTCGTGGAATGCACTAAACTTCATAGGAAGATGAGGATGAAGTGACCTGTAAAATAATTCATGTGTCCTTTTATGTGTTATGTAATATTTTAAAAGTCGTTTGAACATCCTATCCTAAGGCTTAAAGATGTCTTATTCTGTTTGTGATATATACAGACCTTGATATATTTATAATAGCTAATAATGAAATTACATAAGTGCATATTGAAAGGGATGATATATGTCTAGACTCCTATCAGATTGTACTTTCTCTTATCAAAAACGATTAGAGTAGGGGGGAGTTGTAGTCTCAAGGTTCTCACTAAGGTTTTTTGAAGATGAGTCCTGAGACTCTTTAGTTTTTGGCCGACGGGAGTCCAACAGTGAGAAGATGCAATTTTATTGCTATGTAATTTATTGCTAAAATCCCCATGACAAAATAGAAGAAGGGAATGCCAATTGCAAGGAATTTAGATTTAATCTAAACTTGCGTTATCAAGAGATGATAGTTGTGCTCAGTTGATAAAACATTATGCAGTCTTGATGCAGCTGTTGCCTGCTCTTTGGTGGGGTTGTTGTCTCTTTGAAATATTCCTCATTTCCATTCTCAATTTTCTTTTTGGACTGCACCAATTTTGAAAAAGATGAGTCCATACAGATTTTTTGCAAGTCAACGACTCTTAGTCTCACATTAGCGAGAACCCTGAGTCTATTTATTCTTCTCTTGCTAAAATTTTAGGGTTCTCAGATATGAACTAATAAGTTACTGTTAAAAGTGTGATGCTTTATATTCAGATGGATAAAAATTCTGAATGTCACGTATATAAAAATCTCAGACCTCTTTTGGATAACAAAACTATTGATTAAAACTTACCTATCTTTTGTAGATATGAGAAAAGCGTTATCTAGAGATACAGAGAAGAAATCTGTGATTCCGTTGGCTCACCCTGTTCGTCCAGAGGAGTTGGATTGACCATGAACCAGGTGAACTATGATGGAGACGAGTTGCTATGGTTACTTACAGTTCTCAGCCTCTGTTTCGCTGCAGTGGTCATAACTCTGATTTTATCGTTACTTATGTCTGGGAGCAGCAGGGCTGACAGAGACTTGTAGCAGAGAATGTATGACCATTTAAAAAAAATGTTTTATATTCAAACTACATATTGGATAACAAGAGCTGCCGTTTCTGAGTTTACCCACCATTGTTATGTAACATATCATGTCCATTGTACAAATAGCATTAATTCATCAAGTGGGGGAAATGACAGAAATTTAATTTCTCTGCATCTGAGCTCTGCATACTCTAGGTCTATTTTTAGAACAAACCCTTACCATATATGAAGGTTTCTTTCCCTCAGTGAGGGGTTTCTTAATGTTATGGCCATTAACAACCAGTAAGTTTAATTTTACTGAAATAGATCATTGTTAAACAGTCAAGGGCGTGGGATTTTTAGAGTTATAATTTTATTTCTATGATTATGGTTGTCAACGGTAAAATGATCTGTCTTAGTTCAAAACATTTTTAATTCTAAAATAGAATTTATGCACTGTGTGATTATCTAACCATTGAAGTAATGAGCAGTAATTAAGATTATGAAAATCAATTGCGTTTCTTTGTATAACTTCATATTTATTACAAATAATTATGTTTCTCTTATCATGTTGCTGACGTACAATTGTTAGTTGTTCAATATCAAATTTACCAACCTAGAAGCTTGTGTCCATCATTTTTCACCTGGAGAATGTTTGTAATTTTTAATAAATTATTACTTTTAATAAAATTTGTTTTACTTTATTTAATTATAGATTGAAATTACCAAGCTTATGTTATCCCTGTCATCAGAAATTTGACATATCATGGATATGAAAGTTTGCCATATTTAATGTGCATTGTGCTGAAATACCTTGTCAACATGATTGATATTGCATGATGGGAAAAACAATACCTTGAGCAGAGGAAGTAAACACACCAAGTTTTCCAATGTTAAATTTTAAAATTATGTCAATAGGAAATCATCTAAATCTTTCTTTATCAATTTTGATATACCAGTATGAGAGAAACTGTTTTCTATAGAATATCCAAGGTCAAAAGATGGTAATAAGGAACCATGAAATATTTTTAACACCTTTTTGTTTGCACAAATTGCAGAACAACCTTCAACAAACTTGGTATACTTGTACAATTATTTCATGAGAAGAATATGAAGATATTGATAAAGGTTAACAGTCCAACTAGCCAAAAGTCTTGGTCAATATATGTTAGCTTGACACTGATACAAGTGACAGGCCTAAATATTACCCTCAACGTTTAATTTTTGCCTTGTCTCATACCGAACAGCAATCTATAATTGGCCTCGTTTCGGTTTTCGAGAATTTGAAATATTTGAGCAACTCTGTTGACATTTGTTATGTTGCTTCCCTTTGTATACATCTGCACTCTTATATTGTTGTCGTGTAGGTTTTATGTTGCTTCCCTTGGTATACATCTGCACTCCTATATTGTTGTCATGTAGGTTTTATGTTGCTTCCCTTTGTATACATCTGCACTCCTATATTGTTGTCATGTAGGTTTTATGTTGCTTCCCTTGGTATATATCTGCACTCCTATATTGTTGTCATGTAGGTTTTATGTTGCTTCCCTTGGTATACATCTGCACTCCTATATTGTTGTCATGTAGGTTTTATGTTGCTTCCCTTTGTATACATCTGCACTCCTATATTGTTGTCATGTAGGTTTTATGTTGCTTCCCTTGGTATACATCTGCACTCCTATATTGTTGTCATGTAGGTTTTATGTTGCTTCCCTTGGTATACATCTGCACTCCTATATTGTTGTCATGTAGGTTTTATGTTGCTTCCCTTGGTATACATCTGCACTCCTGTATTGTTGTCATGTAGGTTTTATGTTGCTTCCCTTGGTATACATCTGCACTCCTATATTGTTGTCATGTAGGTTTTATGTTGCTTCCCTTGGTATATATCTGCACTCCTATATTGTTGTCATGTAGGTTTTATGTTGCTTCCCTTGGTATACACCTGCACTCCTATATTGTTGTCATGTAGGTTTTATGTTGCTTCCCTTGGTATACATCTGCACTCCTATATTGTTGTCATGTAGGTTTTATGTTGCTTCCCTTGGTATACACCTGCACTCCTATATTGTTGTCATGTAGGTTTTATGTTGCTTCCCTTGGTATACACCTGCACTCCTATATTGTTGTCATGTAGGTTTTATGTTGCTTCCCTTGGTATACATCTGCACTCCTATATTGTTGTCATGTAGGTTTTATGTTGCTTCCCTTGGTAAACATCTGCACTCCTATATTGTTGTCATGTAGGTTTTATGTTGCTTCCCTTGGTATACATCTGCACTCCTATATTGTTGTCATGTAGGTTTTATGTTGCTTCCCTTGGTATACATCTGCACTCCTATATTGTTGTCATGTAGGTTTTATGTTGCTTCCCTTGGTATATATCTGCACTCCTATATTGTTGTCATGTAGGTTTTATGTTGCTTCCCTTGGTATACATCTGCACTCCTATATTATTGTCATGTAGGTTTTATGTTGACTATATCATTTTATCTGAAAGATTGTATTGGATTTGTTTCAAGGCATTTATTGCCAAATATGGTAAGGACAAGGATTTTTATTATGACTATAGTAATCCTTGGTATGGCAGGTAAGGCTTTCTTTTTATATTTCATGTGTTCAGGACCTGATCAACCTTACTTCTGATTGGCTGTTTTCTTGAGGTTGATTATATTGGTTGGCCTGGCTTTAATGGCTGCTCTTTTGCATTACGACTTTTATTTTAAATGGAAGGATACAATAGTCGTATCTAAACCAGCTAGGAGATTTTAAAAGCATTTATTTTGAATGGCGTGTGAATGGCCATTTTACTTTGTAGGGATGATTTATCAACTTTTCCTACAATACATGTGTTTCATAAACTTTATAAGCATTAAACTTCTTGGGTTTCGTGACCTTGCTCACCATTATATCACATGTGTTTCGTGAGCTTATCTTACCATTACACTTCATGCTTTTCATGACCTTGCTCACCTTAGACTTCATGTGTATCATGAACTTTGCTTACCATTAGACTACATGTGTTCAATGACCTTGCTCAACATTAGACTACTTGTGTGTCATGACCTTGCTCACCATTAAACTACAAGTGTTTAATGACCTTACCATTAGACTACATGTGTTTCATGACCTTACCATTACACTACATGTGTTTCAAGACCTTGCTCAACATTAGACTACATGTGTGTCATGACCTTGCTCACCATTAAACAATATGTGTTTCATGACCTTACCATTAGACTACATGTGTTTCATGACCTTACCATTACACTACATGCGTTTCATGCCCTTACCACAAGACTACATGTGTTTCATGACCTTACCATAATACTACATGTGTTTCATGTACTTACCATTAGAATACATGTGTTTCACGACCTTACCATTAGACTACATGTGTTTCATGAACTTAATTACCATTAGACTACACGTGTTTCATGACCTCACCATTAGACTACATGTGTTTCATGACCTTACCAATATACTACATGTGTTTTATGACCTTACCATTAGACTACATGTGTTTCATGAACTTAATTACCATTAGACTACACGTATTTCATGACCTCATCATTACACTACATGTGTTTCATGACCTTACCATTTGACTTCATGTGTTCATGACCTTACCATTAGACTAGTGTTTTTATGACCTTACAATTAAAATAAATGTGTTTCATGACCTTAACATTAGACTACATGTGTTTCATGACCTTACCAATATACTACATGTGTTTCTTGACTTTAATTATCATTACACTACATGTGTTTCAGTACTTTAATTACCACATGTGTTTCATGACCTTAAAATTACACTAAATGTGTTTAATGCCCTTACCATTAGACTACATGCGTTTCATGAACTTACCATTAGACTACATTTGTTTGATGACCTTAACATTAGACCTCATGTGTTTCATGACCTTACCATAAGACTACATGTGTTTCATGACCTTACCATTAGACAACATGTGTTTCATGACCTTACCATTACACTACATGTATTTCATGACCTTACTAACTGTTAGACTGCATGTGTTGCATGCATGACCTTACTTACGATAACACTGCATCCGTCTCATTGTCTTATTTACCGTTAGACTACATTTGTTTCACGATCTTTCTTACCATCAGACTTCATGTGTTTCATGATCGTACTTTCCATCAGACTTCATGTGTTTCATGATCTTACTTACCGTCAGACTTCATGTGTTTCATGATCTTACTTATCATCAGACATCATGTGTTTCATGATCTTACTTACCGTCAGACCTCATGTGTTTCACGACCTTACTTACCGTCAGACTTCATGTGTTTCACGATCTTTCTTAACGTCGGACTTCATGTGTTTCACGATCTTACTTACCGTCAGACTTCATGTGTTTCACGATCTTACTTACCGTCAGACTTTATGTGTTTAACGATCTTTCTTAACGTCGGACTTCATGTGTTTCACGATCTTACTTACTGTCAGACTTCATGTGTTTCACGATTTTACTTACCGTCAGACTTCATGTGTTTCACGATCTTTCTTAACGTCGGACTTCATGTGTTTCACGATCTTACTTACCGTCAGACTTCATGTGTTTCACGATCTTACTTACCGTCAGACTTTATGTGTTTAACGGTCTTTCTTAACGTCGGACTTCATGTGTTTCACGATCTTACTTACCGTCAGACTTCATGTGTTTCACGATCTTACTTACCGTCAGACTTTATGTGTTTAACGGTCTTTCTTAACGTCGGACTTCATGTGTTTCACGATCTTACTTACTGTCAGACTTCATGTGTTTCACGGTTTTACTTAATGTCAGACGTCATGTGTTTCATGATCTTACTTACCGTCAGACTTCATGTGTTTGATGATCTTATTTACCGTCAGACTTCATGTGTTTCATGATCTTATTTACCGTCAGACTTTATGTGTTTAACGATCTTTCTTAACGTCGGACTTCATGTGTTTCGCGATCTTACTTACTGTCAGACTTCATGTGTTTCACGATTTTACTTACCGTCAGACTTCATGTGTTTCATGATCTTACTTACCGTCAGACTTCATGTGTTTCACTATCATTCTTACCGTCAGACTTCATGTGTTTCATGATCTTACTTACCGTCAGACTTCATGTGTTTCATGATCTTATTTACCGTAAGACTTCATGTGTTTCATGATCTTTCTTACCGTCAGACGTCATGTGTTTCATGATCTTATTTACCGTCAGACTTCGTGTGTTTCATGATCTTTCTTACCGTCAGACTTCATGTGTTTCATGATCTTACTTACCGTCATACTTCATGTGTTTCATGATCTTACTAACTGTTAGACTACACTTTATTACCGTCAGACTACATGTGTTTCACAACCATATTTACCATTAGACTGCGTGTATTTCGTGAACTTTATTAGCATTAGACCTCCCGTGATTCATGACCACACTTACTATTATTATTATGTTTTTTCGTGACCTTACTTTCCTCTAGTTTATATGTGTTTAGTGACTTATTATTACACTACATTAGTTTAATGGTTTTATCATTACACTGTATTTGTGTTATGACTTAATTGTCATTATACTACATGTTTTTCGTGACCTTATTTGTGTTTAGACTACATGTTTCCTAAACTTTGTTATCATTTGACTGAATTAGTTTCATGTCGATGTGACCTTGTTTGGTCTTTGACTGCATGCATTTTATGTCCTTATTTGGCATTGGACTGCATTATGTTTCAATACCTTACATAGCATTAAACTGTATGTGTTTCATGACCGCGCTTAGCATACGACTTATTAAAGTTAAACATTTATTTATAGTGGATTGGGAAACAAGTTATTACAACTTATATGACATACTCTACTTAACCTAAGCTACCTAAGATGACACAAATTTCATGACTTCATCTAAAGTTTGAATATATTTCTCGGTTTAACCTTAAATAACAATCGTTTAACTTTCATCGCCTCAAATGTTTCATTTAATGGCATATATTTCAAGATCTCGCCTATATGTACAAGTTTCATCAGTTTACTTTGCGTCCTTAAAACTTCTCTTCTTTCATGTTTTTCTGGCCTTATTTATTCTGCCTTTGCGTTATACAGTTGACAGTCACAGTCACATATATATGATAACGCCATGTAAAAGTTCACTCGTACTGGGGACTCAAATATTTATGTCTATTTTTACACCACATGTACAAAATACATGAATCAACCAAGACACCATTAATATTAATTGAAATGCACTAATGATAGTCTGAGGAAGGTATTAATATCCCATAAGTGTTTGTTTACCATATATGACAAGTATCATAAATCTGTTGCAATACAGGATTTATCACAAGATTTAGAAAACGCCAGCATCTGGTTTTCGGAGAAACTTACCTTAAGTTGGTGTTTGGTACAATTTATTTGTATTCTAGTATCTTATCATGACATTGTATACTATAACAAAACTCAGTTTAAACTTCTCTCAGTCATGGGGTTATAGTTAGCTGTGAACTAGCTCGTTGACAATCCAGCACAGACCAGGATAAAAGGGTGCTCCAACCATATGTCCCCATTCAAATGCATTGATCGTCCAAAAAAGGGGGTTCCAACCCCCCCAGAACCATCCCCTGAACCTACTATTAAAATGTGTTTAATCCACACCTTTGATATATGCATATTTCATAGTAATAGTTATTTATAACTCACCACAAACCCTTAGACTTCGTCACAAAATAAGGACATGAGACCCAGCTGTCAAGTTATTTCATTATCAGCTTTAATAATTTGAAAACTTACGATGATGAAAATGAAGTTGCGGATGTTTTTAACAAATTTGAAAAGAATATCCGAGCCGACACGCTAAAGTTTAAAACGTCCTTTTTTCACAAGGTATGAGTTCGCAGGAAGATGTGACATTACTGATAAATATATTATAGTATTCGGAATCCTAGTCGACCAAGTTGATTTTTCTTAGTCCTTAATGACGACTGATCTGTATCTGTATATGGATGGGTACGTCACATATTCCTTTCGGCTATTGTGTGACGGGTTGGTCTGCGCAGAAGTTAGTCACGCTTGCTGAGGAGTGCGGATTTAAACTCCACGGTTGTAGTGACGCACACTACCGAATTCTCTAGGTGGTTCCAATCTACCGCAGTGCACACAGATATTTTACTGGTCAGTCTTACTGTTTGAAACTATGTGACCGTTCGTTTGTTCTTACGGACTTGTTTGTCTATAATGTTCTTGGTTACAAGGTTATCGAATGTTTTTACCTTTATTTGACGTTTGGGTCTGTGGAATTTAATAATATCGTCTGGTGTATTTTCCCCTCTACCACTTTGAAAAAGAAGCTCAAATGATTGATTGATGTTTAACGTCACTTTTAACACTATTGTGCTATTTCGTGGCGGTCAGTTTCTATTGTTGAAGCAAGTCGGAGTGCATGTAGAGGTCCACTGACCTTCGAAGGAATGCTATAATAAATTTTGATTGCAGTCGAGCGCACCTACTCCTTAATGTATCGTACTTATAGTAATAAGGCAGAACATACGATTTATAAGTCTTTGGTTTAGACTGACAGGGGTTCGAACCTAAAAATGCAGTACGTTCTTCCGGAAACAACAGAACAAGTTTATGCAAACTGTCCTTGTTTGAATGTGTAGGTTTTGTTATTATAAAATTGAGAATTGAAACCGGGAATGTTCCAAAGAGACAACAACCGTCCAAAGTTAAAGAGCAGAAAACAGCCGAATGTCACCAATGGGTCTTCTTCGCATCGAGAAAATTCCGCATCCGAAGGCGAGCTAAGACTGACCCGTTAACAAAAGTGTACTAATTCAATGAAAATGCACGTCATACTCATGAACTAAAATTTAAAAAAAAAAAAAAAACATACAAGAGCGACAAAGGCTTTGTTATTGCATTCTATATGGTTGAATCATCAAGTCTGTTGGTCCTATAATCGAGAGAAGTTTAATTATACCGTCACACGAAATTTTGCTGTTGTAAATTAGAGGAATTTTTCAATTTGAAATATCTGTCATCTAATTTAAATGCTGTTTGTATAAAACTAATAGATGAAATGAAAAATGCATGTATAAATTACGACCTCTGTCTAAAGATTATAAATCAAGTGCTGCCCCCACACGGGAATGCACCGTAATCAAGTACGATTTCATGTGAAGAGCAAGTATAAATTAGTTTCTGGAAGAGATGTTTAATGGAAAGGTGATAATTTCATGATAACAAAGATTAGAGAAAAGTAAATGCGAATAAAATTACTGTTATAGATTAACGTTGGAAGAGACAGCAACCTAAATGTAAAACACCGAAATCTTCATAGCTTCTTTGGATTTAAAAAAAAATAAGTATTATTATTTTTTTAAATTTAAAAAAAAAAAACATTTCGTAAATAATTTTAGTACATTTTTTTATGAGGGTCTGGATACGGTCTACAGAATACGAACTATGTCATGAAATTTCAAGAATTGAGGTTAAAAAGGGGAAAAAATCAAAAGAAAACTATCATTTTGCATTAAGCATGATATCATGCATGGTGTAAATAAGATCATACACGCAGCAAATCGGACTAACGCCCTCGTGCGTATATCTTATACTGATAAAAGATTTTAATGAACTGGAAAATTAAATATACAAAGTATCATTATCAAACCATGCCAATGAAATTGTCAGAATTAAAGGGAAATTATACGATTTGGGAGTATTACTATATCGTCGCTGGGCTTCTAAAATGTTGTAAATTACAAATTTTTCAAGAAAAAAATATCTCACAAACAGGCTTTGAAAATTTCGGCAAAGTGCATGCTTCCAAAATGTCGTATGTGAACTTGAACATTTTTGTAAATAGCAGTGAAATAAAAGCTTTGACATTTCTGGATTATCCAAGAACTTGAATTATTTTCACAGAAATAAAGAAATGTACAATTATTTTTTTCCCAAAGCCAATTCTACAACGATTTTCAAGTTTTCATACAACATTTTGGAAGCAAACTTTACAAACAACTGACATTGGCAATTTTGTAATATGTCTTATTTCACACATTTTGATTGGTCTAATTGTATGCTATTTTGTAATACCAAAGATTTCCTCCCCGCCCAGGCCATTGGTTTCAAAAAGTATTTTTAGCCCAAAAAAAAGTCATATACGACATTTTAGAAGCCCAGCGACGATATGTCACGGCACTACCCTCCATGTGGTATGATTATGTTAATTTGTTGTTTAGTCTATTTATTAAACATCGTGATTTTGCAACGCGTGTTTTCTGTCCTCTGTATTAATGTTTCATAACAAATCAGCGTAGTTTTAAAAATTTCGCTGCAACTTGTAAAAATAGTGCGCGTATTGAAGTGCTTTGTTTCATTGTAATCTTTTTTGCCGACACGATGTGCGATGGTTATGATATAATTAAAGATTTTGTTTATGTCAGCTGTTTAGCTTATGTAAACTTGCTTAATTTGTGTTACGAGTTAAATTGTAAACAATATAAAAAAAAAGCCCTCAGTCACCATTATTATATATTTTGTTCGCCATACGTGCGTTTCCTCTAATCTGTCGATATCTATATTTTGGCAATGCACACGGTCATGTTTTTCTCTAACTGTTAATTAAGTCTTTACACTAAATCCATTGGATGTTGGATATGTCAGACTAAGATACATGATTTTTTAAAATTAGTTTGTATTGGCTTTGAACTGACTGTCAGTAACTGCTAGTACCCTCGGATCTGTATCGTGTTTTTGTTGTTGTTGTTAAGGATTAGGGATGGATAATACCCTGCCACGTCCTGCCTGCATGTGTTTTTGTATCGATCTGATGAGTAACTAGTATCAAATGAATTTTATATTTTGTTCTTATGTTATGCTGTTACACCAATGTCTAGGGATAAGGGAGGGTTGAGAGCTCACAAATGTTTTCATGTTGGGGCCTTTTATAGTCGACTATACGGTATGGGCTTTTCTCGTTGTTGAATGCCATACGGTTGCTTAAAAAATGATTACATTAGCTTTATGTAAACTTAAGTTGACAGTTTTCTTAATCTTTGTTTTCAAAATTCCAATAGGGAACATACCTTTTATAATTGTATAAATAAACCAATTGTTCAAGACGTTTCGGTCATTGACCTTCTTCAGTTGTTTTCTTAATGACAATCATACCACATCTCCTTAGTTTTACATAAAATAACACGTCTCTTTATTTTCATATTCATGAGTTTATCACATGGATGAATTTGACTAAGAATTCTAAGAACTAGACTAGGATCTAGGTATTTCGATAATTTTATCTATTTTGCAAATAATACAATTTTAATGAAAGACTTACATTTAAAAATGATTAACAACATTTACAAAAACAATTAACAATCTTGAAAATACATTTATACAATTAATGAACCTAACCGCAGTTATTTCAAGTCAACAACGAATACACCTCATATAACAGCAATTGCCCGGCACAAAAAAGTGGTATCTCTGTAAAAATCAGCTGAACGTTTTAATGACTTTCGATCGTTAAGGAAATATTGAGCTTCTCAATGATCAAAAATTTAAATAAAAATGTTCATATTATTTTTAATTCATTGGTTTTTTTTTGTGAAAGGGTTAAAGTAAATATTTTGTGAAATTTTATGAACATGAAACACGCCAAATGAATTTTACTCAAGGTGTTTGGTACCACCTTAAATATCCAACCATGCAATTGTGTTTCAGCAGACGAGAGTGCAAGTTTGTTAGAAATATCACAGTTCTGTAGGAATGTACAAACGTCTGTGATTGGTTAAACGCAAATAGTATACTGAATTAAGTTTCGTCTCAGCATCTTTGTTTCATGAAACAATGGTGATTCAAAGGTTCATTATGCAGCAAATACGGTCTTTTGAATAAGTTAGAAGTTTTATACACATGCGGAATTGATACTGGCTGTACAATTGAGATCTTTTGTTTCAGATTATCATATATGATATGATTATCCATTCTTCATGGCAATTTTATTTTTTAAATTATTTTTCTTTCTTTCTTCCATCGTTCTCTTAGCTTTAGGTCCACGTTTACGTCTTCTCTTCGTTCTTCTATTTTTACGATTTTTCTGTTTACGTCTCCGTCTTTTCTTGGATTTTTTGTTTTTACGCTTTAATTGTTTTCTATTTTTTCGTCGTTTAGCACTTATATCAAATTCTGTCTCTTGGTATTGTACATTTGTTCCGTGTTCCTGTGTCCCTACCATTCCGCACGCCCCCTTGTGGGCCATTCGGATGCGTTTTGCTCTGTGACATGACGTAACTCTCAAGTGACATCTAGATTCATACGTATTTCCGTCTTTGCCACATACGTGTCTCCGTCGGCCTTTGCATACAAATGGGTTCGGACAAGTACAAAGAGGCAATCCCTGCATGTTTTCCATACACACTTTGAACCTGGGACACGACACTTGTTCACATGCACCATCTGCAAAGAAAAAATAAGAATTGCAATTTAATATGGCATAAGAAACAATACAGCACAGGCACTTGTAGCCTGGGGTCCTGGCTAATCTTGTCAGTATAGCCAGGCGTGTATCAATGTACTGCCTGTCAATGATTGGTTAATACTAATTTTGTCCTCAATGTTTGTTTTACATCTGTATCCAATTAATTTTGTTTAACATCAATTAGTAAAAATTAGACTGTAATTATTTTTCTTTATGAATTGATGTATAGTGTTATCATATCTAATTATTAGTATGATGATAATTAGTAAGCAGAAAAGGGTTAATTCTTATCAGCAATCGCCTGGTGAGAGAGTTAAAAGTTTAAGATTTCACATGTCCAAGGTGTCAATTGGATTCCAATTGTGCTGGTTTACATCAAACATCAAAATTTATGCAAATATTTATTCAGCCTCACTTTAGATTCAGAGTCAACTGGCACTGAATCGATCACATGGTATTTGTTCCCCACCTGGCCCTTACGACGCGCAGCTAGATTGGGCCGGATCCCAGGCTAAGGCACTTGTTTCTGTCAATATGGGGTTATCTATCCATATCCGTACGAAAAATCACATGATATGTCCACAATGGACTTGTTCATATACTATTTGCCGAATACAAGACTTAAGAATAGACTAGAGAATTGAAACTTAAAATATGCCAAAGAGACAACAACCCGGAACAGAAAACATGTACACGAGATTTCATTTAGTATCATTAAGAATATAGCTGTATACGTTTCCTTTATCTTCTTGCAGTGACTTTTTGTCAGTTCAGTTTCCTTTGAACTATTTTTTGTGAACCAAATATTTTTACGAGCGGTCTGGTTCATGGTTAATTATATAGTTGGTAGTTACATGTGCTCTATATTAACGAGACTAAAACCAAATTTTGACAAAAACGATTGAAAAGGCCTTTTTTCCATAAAATCGCGACTATATATTAATTATAACATCATGGGCATAGATCGTGAAACTACCTTATCTTTAAACTAGACAAAAATGGAACTTTTGAAAGATTAAATTTCAGTGAAAAATTAAGTCGAATAACGCACTTATCGAAACTTGTTCTTTTTTTTAACAATAGTTCTAACCGCAACACAAACACAAACAGCAATCACCACCATCACGCACACACACACAAATTAACTGATTTATGCCGTCTATTTTCTACACCCAATTCATCAGTTAATTATTGTATTTGAACTTTTCCCAACCCTATAATCGGCGAATCAATATAAAGTTAAGCAATCGACTGGGTTTTTTTTTTTAACAAAAATTGATACAAAATTGAATTACTGATTATATTTTGTCTGGTCAGGTGTGCCTGGTTGTATTACCCCACTGGAATCCAAAAAGACAAAGGGAAAACTAAAGTATCCATATTGATTACTCTGTTATCAGAATTACGTACGATTTATGGGCTAGATATTAACATTTCCTACAATTAAACGAGTTGTATAATTTCACTTGCTAAAAACGGATATACGTTTTTGGAACTAATAGTTTTGTTTTGGAATCTGCATTGGTCTATTTCATAATAGTCGTAGGCGTGGGAACATGCATATCTTGTGATCGTAGCTATTTTGATTCATTCATAACTTGTCATAAGTGAATGTCGTAGGCTGTTACATTGAAAAACACTGCACGTTATCTTTGAATGATCAGCTGCAACTAACTGCACCTTAGATGGAGGTCTTAAAAATACTTGTGTTTAAACTTAAAAAGTTCGAGATCAGATATAATATGTACTTTAAAAGACAATTACTAGCCATAGTTACAGTGATGAATCATGTTTCCACATTTAAAACATTTTGCACGAAACTTGGAACCCAATTAAACCGTCACAAACACGTCCGCTATATGAATCAAAAGCAATAAAGTGTTTTAAGATCTGTAAACAAAGCTTGAATTCCATTCAAGCCGGTGCTCGGGGCCGGCGAAAACTTGTAGTGAGGTGAGAGTTTTTTTTTTTGCACCGTGTTGAAGGCCTCATTGTGATTTTGAAATGAAGAACAGCAATTAAAGCGCTGTTCCATTGCTTTTTGTGTGTTTTTTCTTTCTTTCTTATGCATGTACTGATGTTGTACCATGAATAGATACCACATTTCCTTTGTTTTTTCTGCTGTTTAAAAATGTCTTGAAGTGTTCGTCCTTATAATCCTGCTCATCATTCAAAACAAGACACTAAGGTCTCATCACTTTAACAAAATGGGTGTCTGCACGTCTCTATGATATCATATACACGTACTTGTAACAGAAGCTGTTTGTGAATTTTTACACCATTTTGGGGTTAAACTTTTTTCCATTTTCTGACGATATTTGGAAACCTATATTTTGTAGTCTTTGTCGTTATAATATTACCATTTACTATTAATTAGTACCTACTATAACAAAAACTTCAAACTTTTAAAATTCGCGCTCAAGATTAGAAGATAGTAATTACCAGCAGGGACAGTCTATACTAAAGACTTTTGTACCCTTACAGTCCCTTTTACTATACTAGTATATAGTAAGGGACACTTAACCAATTCAGCTTCTAATATGATCACTTTTGCTATGATTCAACAGGGTACCCTAATATCCAATATTAAGAATAAATTGTTTAAAGTTGGAATTTAATGCAGCATTCATATACGAAGCTCTATCGTTTTAACTCTATACAACGTCCGACAATCTGTAGTCATTTTGGTTTTTCTGTAATACATTTTGTTGTAAGGGAGCTACCATTTGATTTTTATGGGGGGGGGGGGGGGGGGCTAGGATGAAATTTGAAAAAAATAGGCAGGACAGGAGTTTTGAGTAAAAAAAGGCAGGATGTGACACTTGCAAAAAAAAAAAGTCAGGACGACAATTTAGGTAAAAAAAAGTCAGGATAAACTAAAAAAAAAAAAAGGCAGGACCGATTAGAGTGAAAAATAAAAAGGCAGGACAGAGATTACAGCTAAAAAAAAAAAATTTCATCCTAGCCCCCATAAAAATCAAATGGTAGCTCCCTAAGTCACATCATTGATTTGTATGTTTGTGTTCAACTACCTTCCAACGACAGTACATTTAAGGGCATACGATACAGTTTTGAACCTGTATTTACAAGTTGATGAAAATTTGCATATAGGCTATTTTTTACCTGATTAAATCAAATATGTAATAAAAAATATACCTTCATGTGCTACTTTTTGAGTAAAATAAGGTCGAAATTTTGTATAATTGCTCAAAATTCAGATTTGTGTCCGTATTAACTTTTTTGTTTTAAAAGATAAACACAAAATGGTTTTTGTAAAATAATCGGTAATTTCTGCATTTTATAAGTATCATTAAAAATTATGCAATTTTTATTCCGAAATAACTCTATATTTATCAAATGTTCATGAATAGAGGAAAAAACGTCATTTTTTGCTGCATGTTTATCAAAATTAAAAAAATTGCGCTAATTACAGTTTTATCAAATTTGGGTCACATAATCTCTTTGCAAAATGAAACAAATTGCTGTTTTAAAAAATATGGGTCCATGCACTCGTTTTCAAATTAAATCAGTTTGAATGATAAAAATCAGTCGAAAAATGCATCTTTTCCCGATATGTCAAAGTTTGACGTCGCGAAAATAACATTTTACGTTAGCAACGTCATTACCTTCACTGTAACTGTATCGTATGCCCTTAACATGGCGGTAATTTTCGTGTGTGTGGATATTAAGGTCGCAGTAGCAAGAGAGGACCACCGATCTTCGACAAGACAACATCTCTGTCAATCCTTGTCATTTTTTTAAAACTTGGTTATTCTTTTTGGGTCGCTTTAGTACATAAAGCTCATTACGTGTCTACGTAGTTATACATCCCTGCATGATTTCCAAATGTTAAGTTTAAATGTTTCTGATGGAGGTTTATCAAGAAAATCGCTTTGGACGCACGAAATCTATAAAGCGCTATTTCCATTTATTGAGATCTTGTAATTAAACAGATACTAGCATTGTATTTAGGAACATTTACTCCAATATATAAAACAGACATTGATGGAAATAACAAAAACGGCGTGTGTAGATATTCTGAGGTAAATCGAGGATTTACGATTTTTATCCAATTTGGATCACATCTTGTATATTTTGTATATTTTCTAATTTCTTTGTATCCACGTGAAATATTTGATTTCATTTTTTTAAGCATCTTGCACAGATCTTGCATTCACATAAGCGTTTCTCAAATTATTGTGTATATAAACGTTCTAAATATTTCACTCCCTTATACTTAGCAATTTTTTTTTAAGAGTGTGGTCCCTCAATTCCCGCTTAGTGTCTAAATGGCCAATATTTTTTTTTTTTTGCATTATAAATAGAACTTCTGCTCATTTCATACAATTTGATTTTTTCCAATCACCTTAGGGACGACATCAAAAGTTCAATGAAGGATAAAAAAAACTTAATTCACATAGTTTTTTCACTGACCCCCATCCCCCTCTTTACTTAATTTGGGAAAAATTGATTGACCCATATGGATATATGTAAAAATCAATGTTGGATAACCAAATCTTGCAGCCGTTCAACCCCCACCCCCAAACTATTTGAATTAAGTTTTTTTTATCTTACATTGATCTTTTGATGTCGTCCCTTAATTAATCTCTTACTTTGAATATTAGAAAGAATACAATGAAAAGCATGTATAATGAATACACCAATGAGACAGAACCCCAATAATAATTAAAAAAACAAAGACACCCAGATGTCAACATCTGACTTTAAATGAGCCTGCGACTAAAGTAACATAATTAACAAGCTGAGTTGACTAGCGTAACAAATGATTTCTTATATAATGAACTATCTAAGGCCTGCCATTTGTTTCTAAGTATGGATAGTAAAATTGTTTTTTTTTCTCTGAGTCGTTTAAATCACTAGAAACTATGAATTATAAATATAGAAAATTGAATATTTTTATCAACAAAAAAAACCCATTTTTTTTCAAAACCGTATCATATACCCAAGCGCCTGTGTCCGAAAGCACACAAGAAACAGTTACATTTAACTTAAAAGGGGCTTATTTGGTTCCTGACAAATGGACATGAAGCGGTGTGAAACGATTTTAAGCATTCTTACTTATAAGTTTACTTTCAAAATGATTTACCTGAACCAAGAATTTAATTTCTAAGAGCAAAGCTAACTGTGACAGCAATAAACCTTTAAAGATCTTTATTCCCAGACATATGTTGGGACAATGATTGGGTTGCTGTCTCAGTGGCATATAACCCGTGCGATTGCCTATAATTGCTTACAACTATGTGTTGTCTCATATGATAGGCAATCTAAAAACGTCTCTGCGTATTTTTTATGAAGTTAAAGGGAAACAACTCAAATTTTCTTAAAAAACGAAACCTGAACTGCACCCATCTGTAATTTTCACATCAATTACGCCTATAGAAATGGAAATGAACACTTGTAATTTATTAAGTTTATGAAGGATCTGTGATTCATATACATTTATAAACCACAAGAGTATCAAGTTTCACTAATATTAAGAGTTTTTAATAATCTTAATATAGGTTAATGTTTGATTGACACCTATTCCCCGTACAGACATCACCAACATTTTTTACTTGTTAGTTTAATTCAAAATAAGTTATTACATAACTGTATACTTATCTCCGATTACATTAAAGCGACCATAAAAGTCAGTTTATAATTTATACACTTCTATAAGCCTTAACAATGACAACCGCTCTGCTGAATAAATATGATAAAATTATATGAAAGAATTCAGGGGGTGGCTTTAACACCTTTGTAAGTCAACATTTCGTAATTTATGTAAACAGCATACTTGATGTAAATCTATAATACTTGTCTGAGCTATGTTTTTACATGTACATTTGTCAAATTTCTACACAAATACCGTCTGACACGGTTAATCATGAGCTGATAAATAAATACACGTTTTAAAGACCCAGTCCGTGAGAAAACTATAAAATAGTGTAAAGCTTCTTAAATCTTTCAGTATTAAGTGTGAAAACAGATATATGTTGTCACTTAATAAACTTATTGATTGAAAAGTAGTTTTAAAACTCATTTTATATCAATCTGATAAAATTATATTATTTACAAATAGAGTTTCTAGGAATAAGGATGATATGTTTTACACATTATACAAAATCATTGGAAAAATTAAGAAAAAAAAAACTCTTACCTTTTTGAGCGTAAGTACTATTGAATCCAATATTTGTCGAACAATCCGGACAACAGCGACATCTGTCTTTCACTATTTCTCCATCACAGAATTGTAATTTTGGACACTTTTTTAAGTCACATTCATTAGGACACGGGGTCTGATACCTCTTAAGAGGTTCTCCCCAAGTTAGGTGGAAGAACAACCACAGTATTAAATTGGATAAAATATAGCTAAGTTCCATCTTATTTTCCCGTCCTTTTTAAAATTATATTTTATTGTTACATTATAAATACGTTTTAACGTCTAACTTGTTCAAAAGACAAAATTATAACATCGCGCAATTTAAAGAACAAATTGGATAAAAGCTCATATGTATCCTATTGGTTCACCTCGGACAATATTAGTCTGTTCCAAGGACAGGGGACAAAGGTAGTCCCGTTCACTTTAAAAACAATATTTAGTGTAAATATATCTAAATACACACTCGATCAAAATCAATTTTAGATATATATATTTTTTAAATCATAAAAAAGATGACCTTATCATTAAAACAAGTCAATATTTTAATATACAGTTTACCGAATACAGACATCACCCCTTAAAATATAATGGATTTACCTAAGTAGTTTTCTCATCACTATACTATACTTTAATACAATATTGACAAATATGAGTAACTCTATCATTATTCTCATTAATCAAATCAGGGGGATTGTATTCAATATATAGATTAGAAGACTTTCGTGATCATCAATAAGAATAGATCGTATGCAACAAGGAATATAATCATTTTCTTATTTATTTCTGATGGGAACCGTCGGGACCAGAACCGTCTGCAATCGGGTTGCATTCCGACTATTGTACCCAGAGGGATTGCACATCAGACATTCCTTTTGAGTTCAATGAACATCAGATATGAGATTATCTCAGATGTACCCGCGGGAATGTCAGAATTTAGTAAAGAAGCTGCAGGAATATTTATTCAAATGTATTCACCCAATGCAAAGATAAAACAAATTTGACATGCCCAAAAGAAATCCATTAATGTATGAAAAATAGTTTTGTGTTTTGAACAGAGACATTTAAATTCAGTAATCTACGTTTTGAAGCACCAAAGGATTTTAGGAATGGTATACTTAATATAACTACTCTAATGTGGATAACTGTGTCTGTCTTAAAGTAATCACTATCGGACTAATAGGACTAAGAACATTACAAGATACACATATCATTGTGGGTCTCATTGGGGTCTAAGCGTGACGCGGGATGCCGATTTTTTGTAAGCGTGACACGCGAAAGTCAAATTATTGTGGCGAGAAAAGGGAATTGAAGTTTAACGGGACACGGACAATTACAAAAAAAAAAAAAGAAACAGAGAATTGCTTTTTAATACCTACATAGTGTAAGCGGGATACGGGAATCTGACGAATCTGACAAAACAGTAAGCGTTATCAGAACCCCCCCCCCATCATTGTATATCATCAACGGTGGTTGAATTAAGTTTCCAGCGAATAAGACCATTTCGTTTGAGAAAGGAGGAAACTACCGAATTGACCATTGTCAGTGGCGGATCTAGAACGTTTAATAAGGGAAAAAGAGGGGGCACTGACTGACCTAAAAAAAAGGGGGGGGGTCCAGTCAAGCTTCAATGATTAAAAAAAAATCAACAAAATTTCACACTCCTATGATTGTTATGGGAGATCAATCAAACTGTGAAGATTAAAAATCATATTATTTGTACTGTATGTCAATTTGTTTTGCCAATTGTGGGGTCGTTTAGCAATTATTCTTAGATCTTCTTACTTATTGTACTTTGGCCATTGATAATTTGTTATTTTGAAGGGTCAATCCAGTGGCGGATTCAGGAATTGACGAATTTGGTCCACTTTAAAAAATATTTTTTGAATCCCACAAAAAAGTGCATATTAAAATATTTATCATCTCACTCCACGCATTTCTAACAAGCCTACACTAGAAAGCCGGTTCCGTCCTGGTTTATTATTCCGCGAAGGTCAGTTGCTGAAACAAATAGTCGCGGTACAAACCAAGCCGTTCAACATACAAAATACAAATGATGATATGGCAGTGGCGGATCCAGGGGGGGGGGGGGTTGGGGGTTCCGGGGGTGCGCACCCCCCCTTTATTTTTGCCGATCAATGCATTTGTATCGGGACATATGTTTTGCACCCCCCTTTGCCCTGGGTGCCCTGGGTTAGCACCCCCCCTTTCGAAAATTCCTGCATCCGCCCCTGTATGGATAGGTAATAAAACCACCAGCCTGCTATTATTTACACAAAGATATATAAGCAGAATCTATCGTATGACGTAGACTCAAATGGAGAAATGGAAATACCACCAAAAAAAACCGAAGAAGTTTAGTTTTGAGAAACCTACTATCAGTTTAACGAGGGTGCACATGGTGAAATATCTCGCCTGTGGAACTGATTATAAGTGAGCTTTACGCATTATTTTTGTAGATCAATGTTGTGTAGTATGTAGTATGGTAATACAGAAAATTAATAATTATCAATAATTTATGATAAGGTCATTGTTAGATTTTATTTTTATTTTTCTTGGGGGGGGGGGGGGGGCAGATAAACCTTGCCATTATATAGTTTACCTACTTCTTATATTTACAACTTCACCAGAGGAATAAACCTTATACAAATACTTATCGGTGGCAAATGAAGCATGAATATTAGGTCAAGGTCATTTGAACCCTGTGAGATGGAAATCAACAACTTAAAATCATTCGATGCATCGAATATAGTTGACCCTTTATTTATAGTATTTGAGAATTGGATCTCATATAAAATAGTAATGTTGGGAAAAGAACCATGCATATGAGGTCAAGGTCATATTTATCCTGTCAGACAAACATGAACACCTAATCATTATTACACCCAATTTAGTACTGACAATATCTCTATCACGAAATCCTGACGCCGATCACAAAGATTATAATAACAAAATCATCTCATTGATTAATGTCCGTTGATTAGAATAATTTAATCATGAAATCATGGCGTTGATTAAAAGAATTTAATCACGAAATCATGACGTTAATTAAACGAACTTAATCACGAAATATTGATGTTGATTAAAAGAACAATGAAAGTAATGCCAAGGTCAGATGAACCCTGGCATACGGACATGTACACTGTATAACATACAGTAATTCTATAATGTTATTCTGGTATATTTTACTTGATGCGTATATAGATAGTATCGGAGAAATAAATCGAATCATGAAAGCTTTAACGTTGACACATTATTTGGATTCTGAGCCGACCTTTCTTGACTCTTACTCCTTAAATGTTGTGTGTTTTGTGGAAAAACAGCTATAATGCCAATTTTTAAATGTTTATTTAGGCTAAACAGGAGGTCCAACCCAAGGTCTCTTGCACTTTAAGCAGGTATCCTGCCACGAGGTCACTAGATAGTGTTCCACCAAAATGGTAAAATACAAATATATTCCCATTTCCTGAGGAATGTGCTAGTTAGCAAATTTTCTTCTGACATGGTGACAATACACAATTTTTCCTTATTTATATTTGTTGGAACAGATTTGTTCATTTTATTTTGAATTTGCAGAGATAAGCTACAAAACAGAGTGGATTGATTTTTTTCAGTGCTCACAAATTAATTTACAAAATCATGATTGATTGGTTGTTGCTTGCTTGCTTAACGTCCAGTTGCTAATATTTCATATATAATTCAGGACGAGAACAAATAGAAAATTAATACAATATGTAGGTTCAGAAAGGTATTTCGACAGGGGAAAAGGAAATAAGAACTGCCACTGGAAAACGAGGATATGTTGGGTAAAGGAGATTTCACTTAGCCAAAGGCCACTTCTGTGAAAGATGTAGGACTGCAACTGGAAAACGAGGTTATGTTGGGTAGAAGGGGGGATTTTGCTTAGTAAAAAGGCCACTCCTCATTCAGAAAGATGTTGCAAGGGTCACTTATTGTGAAGAGAGCGCAAAATATCCATCATGGGTCTTTAAGAAGGTCCCTACATAATTGGGTCATCAGGGTCATTCTCTCTCTTCCACGATATATACTTTTCCCCTTTGATTTCTAAGAAACTGTTTGTTGAACTCACTGGAAAGATCTTTTTCAGCGTGGACATTTTGGATATTGGCACAAAATTACTCATGCAAGATTGGTTACAATGTTTACAAATGACTGATTTACAGGCAATCGAAATTTATATCTACTATCTACATGATATTAGGTTCATATGCATGAATGTTTGACTGTAACAACTGAAATAATAAATTTCCATTCTGTGTTTTTTTTCTTTTTTTGTGCCTTTTTCTTGGTATTTTTAACGATCAAGTTTTACGGTGACCTATAGTTGTTAATGTCCGTGTTTAAAACACTTGTTTAAGAAGATTGAATTAAATTTGTGATGAAATCAAGATCAAACCGAATTATTCCAAGAGAATTGATATTGTGACATCTTCAATGGCAGTAAAAATAAACAAAAGATCAGAAAAGAGAGTAAACTACTGAAAATGTATATAAAATTGAGCCTTCTTGTCAAATTTTATTTTCATTGGTTCAGTCTTCCTTGTAAAAATATTGTTGGTACATTTATATTCCATTAGGCTGTCATAATAGCAAGCTAGTTGCCACCAATGCACGATCACTCAGTTCAATTTATACAAAGAACTATTCCGTCATATTTGGTTAGGATGAGGCCTTGTTTGGTCATAAAAATTTCAATGCATGATTATCTAAATTAAGACTCAGAAATAAGCATTATTATGAAATAAACTGTTGACACAGAGATATGTCTCTCCTGTGTATAGATATAGGAAGATGTGGTGTGAGTGCCAATGAGACAACTCTCCATCCAAATAACAAATTTATAAAAGTAATGCATAGTTTAGAAAAAGACAATCAGATGAGCAGCAAAATTACTTATCAATTCAGTTTCCTGGACCATGCTCTAGTGGGAAAGGCCTCGAAATGGTCGACAGTCTAAGATGTACAGATAGTTATGTAATTTTATAAATATCAAAATAGTGTTGCCTTTTGTAGCTCCTATCAATCTTGAGCAGACAATTTAACATTGAAAACTGGTAAATATTTGAAAGTCACTGGCCCTAGGATTCAGCACATGGAACCAGTCATCACACTGATATACATGCACTATAGTATTAAATGTGACTTCATACAAAATATCATTGATCAACCACAAGTAGATCCTATCAAACAAACTTAAGTAGAAAACTATACATTGAAAATTGCTTATTAATCCATGACTTGGGGCAGGGACTCAAAATAGTTTTATCAATCTGGCATGTACTCAAAGTCATGTAACTTCATATTTAATATTGATCATCTATTCAAAGGATATATTAAAGGATTCAATGTAAAACTAAGCCTACTGTTTCCAGTCAAAATAGTCTACTGATCAGAACCAGGATAATCTCAGCTGACCACCAGTAACTAACCAATATCAACAACTACCAATGACGAAAACTGTATCTAAATAGAACTTTTTAAAATATTTTAAAATAGTTATTCCTTATGACATGACCAGAAAAATACGCCCATGTTACAGAAAAAAAGTCGGGCCAAAAAGATCATCTTAATCTCATAAAAATGGTTCTCAGCTTGGAAAATATTAAAACAGTGTGATTAAAGAAATAAGTCCAGAAAATAAAACTGTTTGAGAAAATCGGAACTGCGGTGAAAAAAAAACGAGTCCAACTTGTTCAAGACTAATTTATTTATAAAAATCTTGCATCACTTAATATTTCTCAAATATAACTTTCATATCACAATTCTTACAAATGAACTATTGTTCTTTGAAATATACCACTTTTACACTGTTCATGATACATACTAATGATTAACCAGCACTCACTCTTACAGTCATGGCACTTTCTGAAAATGAAGCTGCCTTACAATGCATTATACATAATGATCTACTGTAAATTCAGAAATTATTGCGTGCGTTAATTATGGCGATTTTGACATTTTAAACTAAAACGCAATTTTATTTTTTGTGATATTGGGAAAATTTCTAACTAATTCATTTTTATACGACCGCAAAAATTTTAATTTTTCGTCGTATATTGCTATCACGTTGGCGTCGTCGTCGTCGTCTGCGTCGTCGTCGTCGTCTTCGTCGTCCGAATACTTTTAGTTTTCGCACTCTAACTTTAGTAAAAGTGAATAGAAATCAATGAAATTTTAACACAAGGTTTATGACCACAAAAGGAAGGTTGGGATTGATTTTGGGAGTTTTGGTCCCAACATTTTAGGAATTAGGGGCCAAAAAGGGCCCAAATAAGCATTTTCTTGGTTTTCGCACTATAACTTTAGTTTAAGTGAATAGAAATCTATGAAATTTTGACACAAGGTTTATGACCACAAAAGGAAGGTTAGGATTGATTTTGGGAGTTTTGGTTCCCACAGTTTAGGAATTAGGGCCAAAAAAGGGCCCAAATAAGCATTATTCTTGGTTTTCGCACAATAACTTTAGTATAAGTAAATAGAAATCTAAGAAATTTAAACACAAGGTTTATGACCATAAAGGGAAGGTTGGGTTTGATTTTGGGAGTTTTGGTCCTAACAGTTTAGGAATAAGGGGCCCAAAGGGTCCAAAATTGAACTTTGTTTGATTTCATCAAAAATTGAAAAATTGGGGTTTTTTGATATGCCAAATCTAACTGTGTTTGTAGATTCTTAATTTTTGGTCCCGTTTTAAAATTGGTCTACATTAAGGTCCAAAGGGTCCAAAATTAAACTAAGTTTGATTTTAACAAAAATTGAATCCTTGGGGTTCTTTGATATGCTGAATCTAAAAATGTGCTCAGATTTTTTATTATTGGCCCAGTTTTCAAGTTGGTCCAAATCGGGGTCCAAAATTAAACTTTGTTTGATTTCATCAAAAATTGAATAATTGGGGTTCTTTGATATGCCAAATCTAACTGTGTATGTAGATTCTTAATTTTTGGTCCCGTTATCAAATTGGTCTACATTAAAGTCCAAAGGGTCCAAAATTAAACTAAGTTTGATTTTAACAAAAATTGAATTCTTGGGCTTTTTTGATATGCTGAATCTAAACATGTACTTAGATTTTTGATTATGGGCCCAGTTTTCAAGTTGGTTCAAATCAGGATCCAAAATTATTATATTAAGTTTTGTGCAATAGCAAGAAATTTTCAATTGCACAGTATTCACCAATAGCAAGAAATCTTCAATTGCACAGTATTGCGCAATAGCAAGAAATCTTCAATTGCACAGTATTGTGCAATAGCAAATATTTTCAATTACTCAGTATTGCGCAATAGCAAGAAATATCTAATTGCAATTTCAATTGGAGTTATCTTTCTTTGTCCAGAATAGTAGTTGAATCAACTTAAATCTTTGTTTTATACAATACAGATATATAATTAATATTTCAATTGGAGTTATCTTTCTTTGTCCAGAATAGCAGTTGAATCAACTTAAATCATTGTTTTATACAATATACAATGTATATTCACTTTTTCTACCAACTGATAAATTAAAACAATCTTTACCATTCAGTGATAACAAGCACTTTATTTTACATTTTAATATTTTATGATGTATTTAAATGAGTAGTTATTGTTGCAAACTCCATTAGAAATTTGAATTGAGATCAGTTTTGGAAAAAGGGAAAGGGGGATGTGAAAACAAATTGGGGTGGGGTTAAATTTTTCTCATTCCAGATTTCATAAATAAAAAGAAAATTTCTTCAAACATTTTTTTGAGAGGATTAATATTCAACAGCATAGTGAATTGCTCAAAGGCAAAACAAATATTCTAAGTTCATTAGACCACATTCATTCTGTGTCAGAAACCTATGCTGTGTCAACTATTTAATCACAATCCAAATTTAGAGCTGAATCCAGCTTGAATGTTGTGTCCATACTTGCCCCAACCGTTCAGGGTTTAACCTCTGCGGTCATATAAAGCTGCGCCCTGCGGAGCATCTGGTTAAATTTGAGTTAATATATCGATTATAACTCTGTTGCATTTTTCGCAATAATTTCTGAATTTACAGTATAACTGACACCACCCTTCAGATGTTTACTTGTAAATAGTACTGCGTTATTCTATTGAAGAATGCAATAGACATATTTACACTTGGTTGCAAATGTGTATGCAATAACTTAATACCACAAAAATATCCTTGAAATAATGCATCCGAAATTTAAATATTTGAAGTCATAATTCAAAAGTGATTGTTGCATGATGTCAGAAAATAATTCAAAGACCTATCTTAGATTTAAATGAGGCAAATTCATTAAGTGTAAAAAGTCTATTATATTTGCCAATAAAAACTTTTACCAATCTCATGACAGCGTTAACTTTTCAATGATAAGAACTCTATTTTCTTGAAACAAATGAGATTCCATGATGAATCAGTGGCTTCATGATTTTTAAGTACAAATTCTAAGTCAGTCATGATTTTATGGTGTAAGATGAGTGACTTCCCCTTTTCCTTATTATGAGTCCCTCCCCTCACTAATCAGCTTTCCTCATCATCTTCCATTTGTTGTTTCCATTTCTTAGCCATAGCTAACAGTTTAAGATTTGGTTGAGAAGCTTCTTCATCAGGGAATATATAATCATGGTACTCTTCCCATCCTGCATCAGACTGAAATAAAATGGTGGAAGATGTATTGATAATTTGGGAAAATTAATTTCTTCAATTTTTAAAGAAATTAGATCATTCAAATGAATGCCCTGTGTTCCTTCATGCATTTCAGATTAATCTTTAACTACAATGTATATGGAAGTTTTTTTTGGGGGGGGGAAAGTTAAAATATCAATGATCCCATGACCAAACTGATTTATTTTGACAATTTTCTTGACCTTAATTCTGACAATGCCTGAAGTTCAAAGCATTCAACAGGATAATTTTAGAATAATTTCTTAATCATTAATATAACCTTGCTTAGAATAACATGTCAGTTTTCAAAAATATGATTGGTTCACTTTCCCCATTTTATCAAAAATATCTTATTCATTATTGTTTATAAAGAAAAGGCATGGAAAAATATTGAAATTTTTCACAACACCATATGGAATATTTGTTATCCAATAAAAAAAAACCAAATTATTTGATATAACTTTTTGAACAAGAACATCCCATAAACAAGCAGAGAACATACCCCATCCTCTGTTTGGATTTTCCTCCTTTTCTTGATTTTCTGTGGCATTAACTTGTCTACATGTTTACGTGTCTCTTCATCCCCATTATTTGCCTGTAAATAAAAATAATAAGTTAATAGATGAAACAAATCTGCATAGACTTTGAAGTGTTCGAGTGGTCTAAGTAGTTCACTAACATTGATCATTACAACCTGTCAACACTCAGGTTTTGGAGTTTGAACCCCAGTCATAGCAAATCAAACTGCATAGGTCATTTCTTTATAAAACTTTGAAGTGAATATCTCTTAGTCCTAAACATTAATATGCAGAATTTGCATTCTGAGCCTAAGCTTTTCCAGAAAAAGCTCAAAATTGTGATTTTTTTTAGGCATTTTTACCTAAATGGTCTATCAACCATAGTATGATTGTAATGTGGACAAAGGAAGATAACTCTGTTTTCAAACTACTTCTTGCACAAAGACAATAATTTTATAACATAACAAGGTGCATGCATGCACCCTTCACATTTTATCTATATATTTTTTACATGCATGGTTATATAAATACATATAACTGCATATTTAATATCTGAATGTATATTTCAATTGTAGATTTCTTGAAATATTAAGGGATAGGATGTACAGATCGATTGAGTGTTATCTCAAAAGTAGTGATAAAGATTTGGAAAATTGATAAGTATCAAGCAAGCCACATTTGGTTTTGATACATCTGTGCAATCTTTTCTTCCAATACAAGCAAGCACAAAATATTCATTGAAGGGTAGTAACTATCAAAAGGAGTCATTAAATGGTTACAATCAGATTGGCATTTTGCAAATCTATTTCTTAACATTTTTGCAGTTGTTTCAACAAAGTTAAGTTAAAACACAAAAGACAAAAGACATCATTTGAGAGACAATACCTCTGTAAGGATTAGACATATATTTTTCTTACTTTTGCAATGCTAATATCAGTTTCGTAGAAACAGAAAAAAGTGTGATTTGGAGGTATAAATTTTTGAGATACAGCTCTACTACATGTGATTCTTTTCACTTATACTGCTTTATTCCATTCCACTTTAATCCACAAAGAATCGATTGCTGCATTTCAAATTGAGATGATCTATTCAATAGATAAATATAACAAACAGTTCGCATCAATCAAGTGAGTATCAATGCTCGGCCCCCCCCCCCCTTTCGTGGGAAAAAAATGGTTGATTGTATAGGAAATCATTGAAGCATTACTGGACTGGCCCCCCTTACGTCAGCCAGCAGGCCCCCCTTAGGAAAAGTTCTGGATCCACCACTGGACATTGTTGTACTTCATTAATAAGTGCAATGGTTTAACTAACAAAGTAACATACTGAAATCACAATAAGTTGGTGTTGTTTAAATTTTTAGTCTTTTAATTTATTTTTTAAATGTGTAGGAATTAATTAAATAAATAAAACCACAAGGAAAATTATTAAAAATTCTTTCTTGAACTTAGTTTTTGTTAATGTTCATAATGTCTATATGTTTTTTGCACCTATATGTTGTTAAATGAATTTGGTACACTCCATTTACTGTAGATTCATTTTTTTTGTGGTCATAAATTTCGTGATTTTGCTGCAGTCATTATACAAGCCTTTATACAATTTGTCATCCATTGAACATTTAATTTTGTGGTTTGCCTTTAGCCACGAAATTCACAAAAATTGGTATCCAACGAATAATAATGAATCCACAGTATCTTGCTTTTCAATAACATAATGATCTTGAAAATAGTGAAAAGGCCCCCTCCTAAATTATTGAAAATTATCATTCTGCATTGACAATAATATCTTGGTGTAGAATTGATATACCTATCCAGGCTAACACCTTCAAAGTGTATCTAATGAATAACAAGAATGTGTCCAAAGTACACGGATGCCCCACTCGCACTATCATTTTCCATGTTCAATGGACCATGAAATTGGATAAAAAATATAATTAGGCATGAACATTAGAAAGATGATATCATAAGGAACATGTGTATTAAGTTTCAAGTTGATTGGACTTCAACTTCATCAAAAACTACCTTGACCAAAAACTTTAACCTGAACCGGAACAGACGGACGGACGAACGGACGGACGGACGAACGAACGGACGGACAGACAGACGGACAAACGGACGCACAGACCAGAAAACATAATGCCCCTCTACTATCGTAGGTGGGGCATAAAAAGGACAATAGGGGATTGGAAAAGGTCAGTTAAGGTGAGAATATTAGTAGAAAATGATATAAACCATTCTAAATACATGAATTTCAATATTTAATGTATTATAATCCATGTTCTCAAATTTAAATTTAAATTTTATACAACTTCTGATTTAAATGCTCATTGTTATCATGTTATCAGTATATTAACTCTAAATACAAGGGCATTTAACTTGTTGATCTTAACAACCCCAAAATAGATCAAACAAGGAAGTGAAATACCTGACACATCTGACAAATATGGCTTCCTCCCAGCCGTTTGGAGGAGGTCAAGTCCCTGTTAACTGTAAATTATGTGAAACAGATAGACCAATTCAGTGGAAATGCATGGACTGCAGTATTTTGATGTGTGGTCATTGCAAGGAGAAGGTACATTGTCAATTCAAAAATGCACAAGATCATAAAATCATCAAAAGAGAAGAGATTGGATTGCATACTGAAGAACTGGATTTTACAAATATCAAGTGTGATGAACATGCAGGACAATCATCATGTCTTTACTGTAATATATGTGAAGTCCTCGTTTGTCCAACCTGTGTTGCTAAAGTTCATAAAAAGCATGATCTGATTGAAATTAGTGATGAATATAAAGTGAAAGTCGAGAGACTGAAAAAAGGACAAATTAAAATGCAGAAGAATAATTCAATCATGAAAGCAAAGAAAGATGAACTCAATAAGCTTATGTCCGCAGAAAATTCAAAGTATTCCAAAGTAAGACAAGATATTCTGATGCATGAGAAAACTGTTAAAGAACAAGTAGACACATATTTTAAGGAACTCCTAAATAAAGTGGATCAAAGTCATGAGACTGTTTTAACAACAGTGAAATCAGATCTTAATGCTGTATCGTTATTTACCAACAAGACAGAAGAAAAAATCAACCAAGTTCAGGATTTTATTGGCATTTCAAATGCTACTGAATTCTTCCAAGAAGTTAACACGATGCAGAAATCTACTTATATCCAACAACCACAAACCAAACCAAGTTACAGTACGTCACCAAAATTTGTTCCAGGGAATATTAACCTATATCACATTGGATTGTTACAAGATGATGGGAACTTGTCAGCTGAAACAAACATCTCCCTAGTCATCAATAATGAATATCAGACTGAACTTGTTACAATAGTACAGGTAAGTCCATGCCTTGACCAGTCAATTTGGATAAGTTCTGGTACACAAGAAATATTACAGAGAGTAAAACCTGAAGAAACAAATCTGAAGGTGATGTCTGAATTCGACATTTTAGTGTGTGGGATGGCAGTTAGTCCATCTAATCAACTCCTTATGACAGTTAAAGGGAACACAAGGTTACAACAAATCAGCAGTAGTGGTGAGCTAACTGATTCTGTTTATGATGTAAAACCTTTGTTTCCCAAACCTATTCATATTATCAGTGAATATAAACTTATAGTAGGAGCTTATAATACTAAACTAAAAAGACGTGCTGTGATCATCATGAACAGGAAAGGAGACAAGGAAACTGTGTATGAACATGATGAACATAATCAACCATTATTTAATAACCCTCGGTTTATAACCACTACCACTAATGGAAATATACATGTAGTGGATAAGATTACAGATGATTGGAGTGGTAAAGTAATGATCTTAGGACAAGATCGACATATAATAAACCAGTATTCAGGTCATTCAACCATCAATAAGAGTGAACCATTTAAACCATTTAACATTGTGACAACACCAAGTGACAATGTTGTTGTGGTGGATCTGTATACTAACATCTTACACGTCCTCAATGACAATGGACATTTGATTTCATATTTCAATACCTATGATATAGGAATAGAGTTTCCATATTCTCTTGCCTTCAACACAACTGGACAACTTTATATAGGAGTTGCTGCAGGTAGTCAAACTAAAGATGCAAAACTATATGAAATAGACATTGCTGGATTCTAAAACATTTAAAACAGATCTTCGACAGAAATTTGAAAAAATAACAACAACTTTTCATACCATCTGAAAACTGAGACATTAAAAACAAAATAAACATATATCAAGGACTTATGACAGATATATTGTTTTAAACAATCAAGGAAATCTTTTGTATATGCCACGATAGTAGGCATTGTTTGTAACCATTATATAGGTATAGTGTATATTGGAAGGTATACTAAATAAGGCATCAAACCAAAAATACCCAAAAGAGACCTTCACATCTATACACCTTGTTTAGCTACCTGTACATAAGTTTTGTTCACACTTGTAAACTATATGTCATTTAAATGTTCATTACGTAGAACATAATTCAAATTTTCGAACAGTTTTTCTAGCAGTTAGGGAACTACCATTTGACTTTAAAAAAAGGGGAATGATTTATCACAATTTGATATACAGATGATTACAATGAACAAATATTCTGAATCCAAAGTTTGCTCATACATTATAGTGTCAAATATTGAATTGGTACCTTAGAAAGAATAAATAGATATAAACTTTCGCCCAAGAAAATATTCTGACACAGATGTCTCGATTACGCATTAAAAACGTAGGCTGCATCAGCTTGCTTACAGACCAGACGAAGAAATAGAGTTGCGATATTAAGGATCACTACATTTCTATCTTTTCTGTTTGTTTCAAATGGTATTTTTTCTCCAAGGAGTATTTAGCAAAACGAGGGGGTTATGTTATGTTCAGTAATGCATTTATGAGTGAATCGTTGTTTGAGTAAAGACCAGTGGCAAATATTTCTGTCAGAGTGTACGTCCAGTCGATTCCGGAAGACCTTTTCAAATTAATTATGTGTTTGGCAGTGATGATGGATGAGTCTTGTTTGTCTTGATAAGGGGTTAATAAGGCTACGTAAAAAAATTTATAACAAATAAATATATCAAGTTTAGACAAATATTTCTGCAAAGAACTTTATTAATAAGTGTTATAAGTATCAATTTAATATAAAAATCCCTTCTTTTTAAATATACATGGGAAAATTAAAGTTCTGAATGCCTAGTTTTGTGTACACAAGGCCTACATCGACTATCGACTGCATGTAGACAAAACATGATTTACACTACATCAGTGGTTTTTTTTAGAGCCTTATTAACATGCCAATGGTATGATTTGAATCATGTATAAATTACTAATACCGACTAAGGCTAATTTGAGGGGATGTTGATGGTGTCCTGATCCCGAAATCCCGGTCATAAAACCATGAAATTACGAGATACAGAATTTAAAGAAAGTCATATCCCGAAATCGAAAAATATGTTCCCGGATCCCGTAAGGATCAATCCCCAAATCACGAGCTTAAAAACACCCGATCCCACCGCCCCGAAAAAGGTCCTGCTTCCCTCTAATCTCTACCTTACTTTCATTTTTGCCAAATTACTATTTTCCCTTTAAACAATAAATGTGTATGCCCCAATTATGGCCAAATATAATTATGGTTTCTAGTCTGTGCATCCGTGCGTTCGTTTGTTCGGTCGTCCGTCCGTCTCGTCCGTCCGTCTCGTCCGTCTGTCCCACTTCAGGTAAAAGTTTTTGGTCGAGGTAGTTTTAGATGAAGTTGAGCATGTTTTAATTATTTTCATATATATGCAAGTGTTATGACCCCTTTATAAATAGTAAACAATAAACAGCATCAGGAACTTCTAGTCTGTGCATCCGTGCGTTCGTTTGTTCGGTCGTCCGTCCGTCTCGTCCGTCTGTCCCACTTCAAGTAAAAGTTTTTGGTCGAGGTAGTTTCAGATGAAGTTGAGCATGTTTTAATTATTTTAATATATATGCAAGTGGTATGACCCCTTTATAAATAGTAAACAATAAACAGAATCAGGAAGGCTTTCTATACTAACATAGAAATTCCCTGACAAAATACAGAGTCTCTATATATTAAAGTAGAATAATTGTAGATTACATGTAGATAAACGCGAAAAATATTTGTCCTCTCTAAGGAGGTATAATAGTTTTGATTCTTGCGAACTAAACACCATGATATGGAGAACTTTCTACGATTAGTTGTACTTGTGTCACATGTTTAACTTATTCTAATTTAATTAGTAAACATTTAAAAAAAAAACAGTAGACAGAATACAGAGAGTCTCTATATATTAAAGTAGTATAATCGTAGTTTACATGTAGATAAACGCGAAAAATAATTGTCCTCTCTAAGGAAGTGTAATAGTTGTGGTTCTTGCGATCTAAACACCATGATATGGAGAAGGCTCTGATTGAATTATATCTATTTTTCATTTTTGTTATCTATCATACGATTGGTTGTATTTGTGCATGTTTCAAACCGGAAGTCTTATCTATGACTAAAAGACAGTGTGATGACGGAATCATACCCAGGCCCCTTTTTTGTTGTTTTTCTCCCAAAATAACTCAATCTGAATAATCATAAGAAAGGATGACAAATGCGACTATGCATGTTACCTATATAGGACACAGAGGCATACTGATTGATTAATTGTGGAAGGAAGAGAAGCGACACCAAAAATGAGGACTTCTCGTTTAATAGTATAGATAATAGTTGAAAAAGTTACATTTTGGAATCCCATCAAATCAGTGTGTACATTATTATAGTAGTGGTGTTAATTTATAAAAGTATGTAAAGCGACATTTTAAATAATTTTCAGTATTTTAATTGTTTCAATGATTAAAATTGATAAAAGTTAGGTAAGCATGCTTAGATTTCAGTTTGAAACTATAGATGTAAATTTTAGTAGCAGTTGTTTTCTTTATCATATCTATCTTCCTAACTTTTGTACATTTTTCTTAGAGATATATTGAATAAGAATATTTCATTATATCTAATGGTAGTGTATGCATCAAATGTTCCGTTGAGCAAAAGCAATAGTACTTGTCATAATATTTAGTGCAGTCATAAATAGATACTAGTATACATGTATATGCTAAATTTGTTAGTGATATCAAGAATTAATAATAGTGTATTCGAAGCGTTTGAAATGAAATATTTTGATATGTTGTATACCAAAGAATTAGCTACATGCATAGTGCAATGTCTGTAACTTGGATTGCAATCCCATAGTGAAAAGTGAAATGTGATGGATCTGTGTCAATCAAAATAATTAGGGCAAAATAATTTGAAATTCCTGGAAAATGAATAAGTTTTCTTGTAAATAGATTTATATAAAGTTTTTTTATGCATTATACAACATTATGAAGATTAGGACTGGAGAACTGTAAAATAATAATGAAAGATCAAAGATTTGAACCGTTCTTGAATGCTGATGATGATATTGCATGGACACAAACTATTTAGATATCAACATACTGAACTGATAACATTTGTAACTTATTAGAACAATTAAAATGAAAAACTATGACAAATGTGTTATCCTATTGGACGTATACCTATTCCGAACATGATAATTACAGTGTGCTAGTGCAGAGGATTTGTGAACTATACTATTTGTTAACAAGAACTTTCAATATCTATGAACAATTTAAACTGATGTCATTTACAGAAATGGATATCAACTTAGAATATAGAATACAACATGACAGTGTGCTGTGTGAAATTTAAAACATTTACTTTGATTATTGTGTTTTGTTGATTGTTATTTTTTTTCTAAGGTTTTATACTATTTTTCATACTTTATTTAGCAAGTGGGACATATAGTAGTGTTAATTCCCATAAAAACTTGTAGTGTTACATTTTGAATACTTTTCAGTATTTCAATTACATTTTTTTTTAAATTAGGTTTGCATGCTTAGAATTAAGTTGAAAATAGTAGGTTTTGATCTTGATAGCAGTTGTTAAGAGATGAAATTAATTGTTACTTCACATTACTTGAGATATAAGGAGCATATGTATAATATGGTCTGAGGGGAGGTAATAACTTTGCTAACATAAATATTGTTTTTTTCATGACATTATAATGTGACATATTGGACTGATTTTAAGCATTAGCTTGAAAACAAGTACATGAACCTCTCTTCTTTAAAAGGTCAATTTAGATTAAATGTACCATTTTTTATGATTAAATTAAAGATTTTTTTTTCTTCAAATTATTGTATATATTAGATTCCACCACTAGAGACAGTTAAATATTCAAAATTTAAATGTCGAGAGTGGATAAATATCGTATTACACGACATTTGGTGGTAGAATCTGTTTCTCTAATGATTTTCAAACATTACTCAAGCAAACTTATTCCTTTTTTGCAATTGATCTGCAAAAAGATGTGTTCTTTCTATGTGACGTCATCAGACATGGGCGCCTTTTTTCATGCCGTCACAATAGAAAATTCAGAGGAAAACAAGAAAAGTCAACGTCACAATCGGATTTTAACCAATGAAGAACTGAGATCAAACGAACCACACGTTGAATAATTTTGTTTATACAATGAGTGCAGGAAGGGATAAATTGACGAAGAATTAGAGAAACAGAACTTTTTGCGTGCATTAATTATTGTGATTTCGCCATTTAAGACTATTCTCAGTGCGATTTGTTTTTGCAATATTGAGAAAAACTTTGTTTAATTCAGACAACAAAAATGTAATTGGGAGATTTAATCATTTGGATAATGAACCTGTCCCACTAATAAAAACGTAGAAATATTTTTTTAATTTACAGCAATTGTATTTGGTAATTAGAAGGTCAATACTTTGAAAATACAGTTAAACTTAAATATAAAAAAACATGCAGACAGTCAATTTAAATATAAAATAGTCTCATAGTTTTAGTTTTTAGGTTTAGAGTGACATCTTATATCTGGAACTATGCATTATTTTAAACTAAATCATATGATCTATATGTTGAAATATGGATGCCTGTTTAATAAACTATTATAGCTATATTTTAGAGTTCTGTATTCTTGCAAGTTTGTGAACAAATGACACATCCCCCTTAACGTTAAGATCTTTGCCAAAAAGTATAGGATGGACAAGAAAATTAGTCAAAAATCATAGTTAAAGGCTGGGGTCATGGAATTTGTTCAGTTGGTTTATCATTTTTGTAGATCTTGTTTTTCTGATAATTTTTGATGTTCGCAGTTTTTATCTATCTATCATAGTTTTTGAGTTGATAGTCAAAAACAATGAAATAAGCCAAAATTTGTCATTTACATGCAGTAAGTCATTTTGTAGTCAACCAATGGTTTCTGTTTTATGAACATTTTTGTAGTTTTTGGTGGGGTTTGAGTTGTTGAGTCTTTATAGGTCTATATTGTGTATTGTTTACTGTTGTTCTTTTCTTTTTAGCTTACCTGGCCCAAAGGGCCAAGTGAGCTTTTCACATCACTTTGAATCCGGCGTCTGGCGTCCGACGTCCGTCTTCCGTTGTCCGGCGTTACTTTTACAAAAATCTTCTCTTCTGAAACTACTGGGCCAAATTAAACCAAACTTGACCACAGTCATCATTGGGGTATCTAGTTTTAAAAATGTGTGGCGTGACCCCGCCAACCAACAAAGATGGCCGCCATGGCTAAAAATAGAACATAGGTGTAAAATGCAGTTGTTGTCTTCTAACTCAAAAACTAAAGCATTTAGAGCAAATCTGACAGGGGTAAAACTGTTATCAGGTCAAGATCCATCTGCCCTGAAATTTTCAGATGAATCGGATAACCCGTTGTTGGGTTGCTGCCCCTGAATTGATAATTTTAAGGAAATTTTGTCTGTTTTCGCTTATTATCTTGAAAATTATTATAGATAGAGATAAACTGTAAACGGCAGTAATGTTCAGCAAAGTTAGATCTACAAATAAGTCAACATGATCAAAATGGTCAGATGACCTCTTAAGGAGTTATTGCCCTTAATAGTCATTTTTTACCAATTTTTCGTAAATTTTGTAATCTTTTACAAAAATCTTCTCCTCTGAAACAACTTGGCCAAATTAAACCAAACTTGACCACAATCATTATTGGGGTATCTAGTTTAAAAAAATGTGTGGCGCGACCCAGCCAATCCAACCAAAATGACTGCCACAGCTAAAAATAGAACATAGGGGTAAAATGTAGTTTTTGGCTTATAACTCAAAAACCAAAGCATTTAGATAAAATCGGACAGGGTAAAATTGTGTATCAGGTAAAGATCCATCTGCCCTAAAATTTTCAGATGATTCGGACAACCCGCTGTTGGGTTGCTGCCCCTGAATTGGTAATTTTAAGGAAATTTTGTCTGTTTTCGCTTATTATCTTGAAAATTATTATAGATAGAAATAAACTGTTAACATCAGTAATGTTCAGCAAAGTAAGATCTACAAATAAGTCAAATTATCAAAATGGTCAGTTGACCCCTTAAGGAGTTATTGCCCTTCATAGTAATTTTTTACCAACCTTTCGTAAATTTTGTAATCTTTTACAAAAATCTTCTTCCACTGAAACTACTGTGCCAAATTAAACCAAACTTGGCCAAAATCATTATTGGGGTATCTAGTTTAAAAAAATGTGTGGCGCGACCCCGCCAACCCAAACAAAATTTTGTAATCTTTTACAAAAATCTTCTCCTCTGGAACTACTTGACCAAATTTATCAAACTGAGCTACAATCATTATTAGGGTATCTAGTTTAAAAAATGTGTGCGGTGACCCGGTCAACAAACCAAGATGGCCGCTATGGCTAAATATAGAACATAGGGGTAAAATGCAGTTTTTGGCTTATAACTCAAAAACCAAAGTATTTAGAGCAAATCTGGCAAAGAGTTGAATTGTTTATCAGGTGAAGATCTATCTGCCTTGAAAATTTCAGATGAATCAAACAACCCTGTTGTCATGTTGTTGGGTTGCTGCTTCTGAATTGGTAATTTTAAGGAAATTTTGCTGTTTTTGGTTATTATCTTGAATAATATTATAGATAGAGATCACAGTAACCAGCAAGAATGTTCAGCAAAGTAAGATTTACACATAAGTCAACACGACTGAAATGGTCAGTTGATCCCTGTATAGTCAATTTTTTACATTTTTCATAATTTTTTGTAGTTTTTCAGATAATATTTTCCACTGTAATTACTGGGCCAAGTTCATTATAGATAGAGATAATTGTAGCAACAAGAACGTTCAGAGAAGTAAAATCTCCAAACACATCACCATCATCAAAACACAATTTTGTTATGAATTTATCTGTGTCCATTGTTTAATATGCACATAAACCAAGGTGACCAACACAGGCTCTTAAGAGCCTCTAGTTAATTCATGTCATTGACTTTTTGAGTTTGAATGTCCCTTCGGAATCATTTGCATCTATAATACAAATATGTTCAACTTTTAACAATGGTGGCCATGTATATAGATCACAATATTTGAAAACTAGGTACCCTAAGAAACGCGCGTCTGGCGTATAAAGCTATATTCCTGGTACTTTTGATAACTAATTAATCACTCAATTTTGGCTGAAATTGGTTCAGCAGTTTTAAAGTAAAAAAAATATGAAAAAGTGTATGACAAAGAACAACCACGGCAGAAATCAGGTAAGGCAATAGCTCATATGGCCTTAAGACCAGTTAAGCTAAAAATGAAAGTGCATGCAGGAAGCCATGTCACCTCATAACCAGACACTTCATTCAGATTTCAAACTAAAAGTCTTTGTGCTTGCTCCTGAATGCTGCTTACTCGTAGAAGAAAAATTGAACCGTACTTGGTTTGATCAAGCCAGGCAATGGAATGGTTTGATCAAGCCAGGCAATGGAAACAATAATTTCCTGCTAACATGTTGCCAAAGAGGCAGTTTTGAATCATTCAAAACTTTGAAGATGTACGGATATAAAAAGATGATATAGCTCTTATGGCCTTTGGTCTAGATTAGCTTACAATTGAATGATTGTTGGTGTTAAATGCAACTTCCAGTACTCTTGTTTATACCATAGAGAACAGCTTTTATTGGTGTAGGAAGCAGATTGCCTCCACCAAAAAAATCTTAGCAATACAAGTCGATTTAGATAAGTGTCAAACGCACCAAGCACAAGTGGTTCAAACCATAACCTCAATGTTGATAAGCTAGTGATAACTGTAAATGAAATATTTCGACCACTATATCACAAAATCGCCAGATAGCTTTATGATAAGTAAATCAATCTATTAAACATAAACTTTCATCAAACAGATTACTATAAGTCAAATTCTATAAGGAAATTTACCTCTAATTCCTGCAAAGATTCCAAGAACATAAGTCTCTCCTCTTTCTCCTGCACTTTTCATAGCATTATTTGCCTCTTTGTATACCGTTCTTGCTTTTTCTATACAGTTATCTTCTCCTATTTTTTATTTTCAAACTTCTTAACGTCTGTCCAAATATTTGTTTCTAATATTCTATTTAAAAAATCATAAGAATCTTATATGATAATACAGTATAAGTTATATCTTCATCTTCCTATGTACTTCTGATTTCTTTATTTCATCAATAAAGTCCTTATAACAACTGCAAGATCAAGAACTGTCACTTTTATTGATTATGAAGTAGTATTTCATGAGATTATTGCCTTATGTTAATCCAATCATATCATTTCGTATCAATAAAACACAAAAAAAAACACATTAAAATAAGTTAGCATATATAAATAGTATTATATATTACCTTCACATGTTTTGTTCGTTGTAACAAACGGCGGTACATATTTCTCACTTTATCAAATTCCTCCTGTTCTATCTCAAAATCAATGTAAGATTTCCACAAGACTTCAGGCATATCTAGCTGTTGTTGATTTATAGCGAGTTCAAAAATAGCTTCTGCTCTGTCTTTATCACCCAATATCATCTCCAACTCTGCATACTGTCAAACAAAAAACCAAAAAAAACCATGTTCAATTAAATTAAAAACTTTTAAAGTTTTTATAAAAGAGGAGTGAAATCAAAGTATTACATTTATATATGTTTAGATATGTGATAATAATACCCTAACTGTTACCAACTTCCTAGAGAAACAAGGGCATTGACTCTTGCAAAATAAATGTAAATTCCATAAAAATAAAAATTATGTCATGTCTAGGCTGACTAAAAAAATCTAACATATTTAGTAAAAAGAATTACTTGACCAACACAAAGAGCAAACTCAATTTGTATGCATGAGTATACACAGAAGTTAAGAAAAACATATTAACTATTCTAGATTTCATTATTCAGAAAATACCTAGGACCATATGTTATTAAAGACATCATGTTGAATTGTACTTTAAATAGCAGGTCTTATGCCATTAAGCATTGTTTTTGTACATCGTATTTTGAAGACCACTACCATCATCTAATGCACTCAGATTTATTGAAGAAGGTAGACTTTGTAGATCTTTGAATTTCACGAGATTTTCTGCCAAAGTCACGTATCCAGCACCAATATTAATACGCTTTGCTGATGTGGGACATTGCAGCAATTCGTCTGTTATATTTTGACAAATAATACATTTAGTCCAGTCAACTTCTTCAACATTCGAGGAAGATGTTCCCGGTCTTTGATCATCTGTTGTATCAATAAGTTTAAATCTTTTAGATGTCATCTTTGACTGTTGATTAATTAACTGCTATAGGTTTATCTTCGTTCTAAAATAATAATGAAACAACATTATTCATCCTATGTATTTAAATTATCATAACACGCACGATATACATTGTACGCACGTTGAGACTGTGCGGTACTGTATTTCTAGAAAAATTGAGCGTGACCCTTGTCTACATCAATGAAATACACACATTAATCCTAACAAGTGGGAATGACAAATAATGAATAGACTTCAAAGGGGGAAATGCATACATAAAAAATACAAAAAAATTACTGTTTACACACAGCTGCAACAATTAATCATGTCTGGTGTAAATGAACACCAACTATCAAATATGAAGGTGCATGAAATGTATGATTAAACAATTTAAACAGCGATATAAAAATAAGCACATATATAAAAGGTAAACTTACTCTGGTGGTGGATAAAACTCCAAGTAGGAAAAAAACCCAACATGTTTCAGTTTTGACAATAATAAAGGGATTGATGAGACTGGGGAGTGAAATGAGTAGAAAGAGACCACTTGGTCTACTTGGTACTGAACCAAAACAGTACATGAATTAATCTATAACATCCTTCTTCCCAATTGTATTACATTAAAAATCGACTTTTTTCTTGAATTTTTACACGAAATTGGGACCGGAAGTGGTCCAAACTTGACCACATAATGCATACAACACTATACAATAACACTGAAACCCATATGATTTGATTCTTATTGAATTTAACAACAGGTTCTTGTAGGTTAAACTTAATTTTCTGAAAGAAAGTGAAAAAATCGAAATCTAGAACATGCATCCGCCATATTGGATTTTACCGGAAGTGGATAATTTTTCCAGCTTGCCTCCATATCTAAAATTGAAGAGTATATATTAAAGTATATTTCAGCCAAATTTGGTGCTTTTAACACGAAGTGCACAATTCCTTCATATATTGCACCTATCTGCTGGACTAATAGCAATTTTAACTAATTTAATTGTTTATAATCCAGGTACTTTTGATAACTATTGTATGCACATTGAACGACAAATTTATGTGACGTATATAATTTTTCTGACGTCAGACACTCAAATCAATCCATGTGTTCGTAGATAGTAGATGTTGTTGTGTCCTGTTAAATTGTTATACGATGATGACTGATGTTCCCATATTTTGACTATTTTATTGATTGTGACTGTTTATTTAACGCATCATGTAAATGTAACGGAATTTGACGAGACTGTTATTAAAGTGAGAGGGTTAGCGCTATAGAACCAGGTTTAATCCACCATTTTCTACATTTGAAAATGCCTGTACCAAGTCAGGAATATGACAGTTCTTGTCCATTCGTTTTTGATGCGTTTTGTTTTTTGATTTTGCCATGTGATTATGGACTTTCCAAATTGATTTTCCTCTGAGTTCAGTATTTTTGTGATTTTACTTTTTAACACTTGAAATCGTTGAATTTGTCACTAATATCTTCATCCTATCATAACTTTCCATAAGCTCTATATCATGAACATAAACTTGGTATGAAAGTTGTTGAAACTATATTGCCTACCTTGATCCAACTTGTACAATTTTCTGACCCAAATTCTAGAAATTTTTCATACAATATCCGACATCTTTCAAACTCTCTCAGTTGTAACTCTAGTTCTATATAGCCTCTGTACAACTTGTTTTTTGGACATTTACCTACAGCTGTACCCTGAAAAAAATTTACAAGATATATAATAAATACACATTAGTAATTTTTTTAAAGTTGATACCTAGTTCTACAGATGCTTTTCCACCCTTATTTCAATCTATTCTTTAATTTTAATGATTCATAAATATCAGTTTGTCAGTCTCCATCGGTAGGCACTAGTCCAAAGTTATACACTAGTAAGACTTTGTTTGAACTGGTAAGTGCAAAATTTAGTTTTTTGGATTTTGTTTCAGACTGAAATTATCAGACAAACATAAGGTTTCCAAAACAAACATTCTTTCAAACTGATGTATTTGATTTTTTAATAAAGCCAATGTCTATTGTGAAAAATACAAGTTCACTTTTTACTAATTAAATTCTGTGAATTTTTAATATCAACTTGAATAACTTACCATGACTCTCCTGGCTCCTTTTTCTGACGAATTTCAAACTGAGCGAATAAAAGCCAGATTTTAGAAAATGTAAATGTTTTATGAGGTATCACATCTTAACATGGTTTAAACACTGATCGGACTTTATCAGGATCATCATTTTCTAATTCTTCATAAACAGCATAATTGATCCATAAATATATATATCTTCTCCAATGACGTTTCTCCTAAAAAACCCAGATATTTTCATATTAAAAATAAATAAAGAATGTGCCTATGGAACTCAGATGGTGTCTCTGCTTGTATTTATATATATGGTTAAAGAGGGACATATCTCAGGATGGTAAAAGTGAGTTTTGTGGTAATACTCATTGTTAATAAGTTTCATAATATTTGGTTGAGTCAAACTTAAGCTAGAGAACGAAAATGTAAAATTCAGCATTTTTTTCTTTTAGATTCCATTTGTAAAGTGGCTTAACTCTGCAATGGTAAAAGTGATGCTAAGCAAATACAAACTGAATCTGTGTTTTGTGGTAATTAACATTGTGTATAAGTTTCAAAGGTAAACTAAATGTAAATAAACTTGTATTGTAGTGTAAGATGTTTTACTGACTTGTTTTTTTGCCTGTTATTTGGGAAGGTATTAAAGCTACTAAAAGCACATCTTTGGCCCAATTGTATGGTCATGTGTCTGTCCGATGTCAAAACCCTTCAGCAAATGTCTAAATGAGTTTGTCCATGAAGGAACTTAGTTGATGGCAAAGATTTCTAATAGCATAGAAATGCATTCTTTTGCTGAATATTTACCGTACTTGAAATTACATCAATTTCCACCTGCAAATTGATCTTAGATTAAGATAGGTTACTATATTTAAACAATAGACTTTACCCTTTCACAATACTTATAACTATCAAACCAACAAGCTTTCTCAGAGAACTTTATTTTCACATGGTATGCACGTAGAAAAATAACATCAATTAAATTGTAGTGAATTTGACAAAATACTATTTTCCATAAGAATACATCAACAAATTGCCCAACTATTTGTTTTTTGTTCTTATAATTTTCTTACTTTAGATGGAGATACATTTGCTATCGCTCTTTCATATGTTTCTCTAATTTGTTCTGTATTTCCATCTGCCTCTAACAACCTCAGATAATCAAAACAGGCATCATAATTATAGGGATTAGTTTTCACTTCCTGAAAAATAGAAACTCATCTGTAAATATACCTACAGTTTAAGCCAGCTTAAATATTACAATTTCATTAATGTAAATTCAGAATTTTTTGGATGTAATAATTATTGTCAAAATTCAATGCAATAGGTATCCCCCAAAATTTTGTATTTTATATTTTAATAGCATTATTTTGCATGTAGTATTTACCAGAATTGATGAATAATCAACATTTGTCCATTTTCCAACAATTGCAATAATAAACTAATGCAAAAAATACTGAATTTACATATAAAGGCCATTTTTAACTTGCTTTGTTTTTTTCCTTTCTCACCTCTGTTGAATAAGCTCCTACATATTCATAACCTTACTTTTGATATTAAATGAAATATCATGGTAACAATAGAAATTGTCCATATAAAATCTTCGGCATCTGTGGCAATAAATATTGGTACTTTAAAAAGTAATCGTTTTCACCTACTCAGATGTAAACAATTGTAGATCATTTGCTCATTTTGTACATGATGAAATCTATTTTTCTTTCTTACTGCAAAAATATTGCATGGAAAAAAAATTAGTGGCATTTTGCAGAACAAAGCAAAAGAGCAAAACACACAGGATTTCACAATAAATTGTATAAGTATTGTATAAGCAATGATTTTTTGGGAAAATAATATTCAAATCTTATTTTTCTAATAACATAAAATTGAATTCAAAAGAATAAAATGAAATTAACAGTTTGTAAGACAACTAATCATATTTGGGGGGATGTGAGCATAGATTTTTATCTTTTAGTGATAGAATGCAATCTTCAAATATAAGTCTAATGTATACGATAATTAAAGTTTATATAAATCCATACCTCTTCATATTTGAATCTTCTTTTACTGACAATAACATCCTCTATAGCTGCACGACTACCAAACTTCTTCACATGGACGGTATAATGTTTGTAGATTTCTTGACAACTATCTTTTGGAAGATGATCTAATGCATATTTGTATATCAATCTGGCTCTCTCATGCTGAAAATAAAACAACATTTAAAATATGCTGAACAGTGATGTTGGAAAGGAAATAAAAATGTGGATATTACATGAAAATAGAGTGACATTATTTTCTGTTGATTCAACAATCCTTAACAAAATAAGGTCCAAATATTTGGCTGCTATTTTCTATCTTCTGTGGATTCATTAATCTTCATTGTATACCAATTTTTGTGGTTTTCATGAGTTCAGGTGAACCATGAATTAGAAAGGTCAACGAATTACCAATCTTTGTATCACTTTGTATGCAGACATTGGCAAAACCATGAAATCACACATCCACTAAATGGCAAGGTTTTCCCAATCCTTGAAAATTGGTACATGAAAAGAAATGAATCCACAGTATTAGCTATTATTGTTTTTTTTATATATAAATTCATTTAAATTTAACGATTTTACCTACAAAATATTATTTAAAATTTTATTCTCATTACCTCAATCAGAATTTTTTTATTAGACATTAATTTATGATGTTTGATTTTAATTGGCTTTATCATTTGTTTTTTTCACAGTTCTGATAGATATCTGTTTTTCTAAATTTTGGTGTTTTTTTTAACCTGATGCACCATAATCCAATTCTTAGTTTTGAAATTCATTCTAAAAGTAAATAGAAATAAGTAGATGTGGTATAATCACCATGAGACAACTATCCCCCAGAAAACAAAGATGTATCCGCTTTCAGCATTTCCTTCAATAAACATTTAATTAAGATATTTTTTGATTTCTTCTGATTCATTAATTTCAGTTCTCCCAATTGGAACCTCTCACTATATGTGATAACAGAAGTGACCATGAGCATAAAAACGTGTATGCAGTACGGCAACCATCCTATAAAATCTTGACCTCTGTTAGCGGATTTTATCATATAATGTTACTTACTTCTTTTTGGCCTTCCTTAAACTTAGCAAAAGCAACAACAAGTCTTTCATCAATGTTATCTTTACTAAAGAACTGCACAGCTCTCTCATAAACTCGTCTGCCACTACTGATATAACTGTTTTTCTCTTCAAACTTAGCATATTTAATCCAATTCTTAACCTCAGGATGAACAAGGACAAATAAAATAGTTCAGGAAAATCAAATAATATATTCAAACTAATGATTTTATTTTCACCTTTAGTTAGCTTGGAATTTCTACAAACTTTTGTTCAGATTTTGTTTTATAAACACATTTGCTTTTGGATTCTCAAGTCAAGTCTACTTGTAAAATTGCCCCAAACTTTAAGTAAGATTTTTATTTGCACATATTCTTTTCACCAATAAATTTCTTAAAATCACAATAGATTTACCTCCCCTTTGCTTCAATAATTCAATTAATACAAACAAACAAAAAACCCCAGGTTTTCTAGACAGTACATTTTTAGACAAATGTTTTTAAAGATAGGTGTAATGCTTCAATATAAAAATAAACAAAACAGAGACTGTTAATTTCATTCTTTCATTCAACTTTAGATTAAATTGAGTTTTAATTTCTCTACTTAATATTGTCGAGAAGACCGAACGTCTCGGAAGAAACATCGTGACCAAGGTCGAGGTCACAACGGCGATGTCACATTATCTTTTTCTTAGTAACATAGTAAACGTCAAATTAAAAGCTGTTGTGTATTTTATCAGAGTTATATTATAAGATATTGTCCCCCCAAATATGCGTGAAATATTTTCCATTAGACAGAAGTCACTCATTAACTTCCAAAAATAAGAAAAAAATCAAACAAAAAGTTATATACAAAAGTCGCAGGCTCGACAAAAATGAGGTCAAGGTCGGTTGAACTCTCACAATAAGGCATCTTTATACCCGATACAATTTAGCCAATCTTTCTTCTTTCCTTCTGGATTCAAAGCTTTATAACAAACACATACGTTGACGCCGCCGGATTAGCACCCTTATGTCGCATTCTGGTTAGACAAAAAATCACGTAAATTTATCATAGGCAGTATCATGTATTTTAGATGTTCGACCAAATTCACTTAATCTATCTTACACCTAGTGTCTTTTAAAAAGTGAAGTTCGATTTCTTAATTCAATTGAAAAAGTCCCCCCTAAGCATTTCCTCCCTTTTCAGATCTTTAGACTGTGGGTTACGTGAGTGAAACCCTTGCAATTAAGAAAAGAAATCACTTTCAGAAATGTCATGGTAATGATTTTATTGTTAGTTGAATGGATCAAGATATCACCCGTCCAGTTGCGAATATTACATCCGTATTAGAACAATAACGTGTTATGATGTGAATATGAACTTTGCATTGTACTAAACAGATACACTTTGCGGATTTTAAACCTGATAGTTCACAAGCTTACAATCCACAGCAAGGTATGTTACTTAACCAAGACACATTATTTGGGTGCGTATATATATACCCAATCAGTTAGAGGAGCTCTGAGGTCTTCAGTATGTTGGCGTCTAGCCAGTCCCATAAGTCAACCAGTGTACCCTGCATCTGGCGAAAGGTCTCTCATTGGTACCGGGTCACTTGCTTGGATTCTGTGTGGACCTGTCATGGCTCTTACCCCTCGAATGCTGCGTGTTTTGTGGAGAAACAGCTAATGCCAATTCTTAAATGTTCACTTTGACCAAGCAGGAATCCAACCCAAGGCCTCCTTCACTCTATTCAAGTTCCCTGTAACAAGATGTTTCATCATAATGATAAATTATTGAAATATTGCCATTTTCAGGAGGAATGTGATATTAAGCAAATTGTCCTGACATAGTGACAATACACAAATTGTCAACATGACTTTGCTGGGTAACACAGGTTTATTCTTATTTTTTCAAGTAGTTCCCAACGAGAAAGAAAATGTCAGCGCTAACATGATTGGTTAATCCCCTGAGTCTTTCTAATCAGAGAAATTTATACTGTTGAATATATCAGTTTGACAGGAATTTGGCTCATGGATTCTTTTTTCTTTATATTATTTGTTGGACCAGATTTTTTTTAGACATATTGGATTGATTTTTTCTTTCAGAGGAATTAATCTGGAAAATAATGATTGATTGTTAATTGCTTGTTTCTAAATCTCCAGTGGCATATATTCCATATATAATTCAGAACGAGAACAAATAGAAAATTAATACAATAAGTAGGTTCTGAAAGGTACTTCGACAGAAAAAAAGGAAATTAGAACTGCTACTGAAAAACGACGTTATGTTGTGTAGAGGAAATGTTGCTTTGCAAAATGCCACTTATAAAAAGGATATTGGACAGCAATTGAAAAGAGGTTATGTTGGGTAGAGGAGGGATTTTCTCTTAAGAAAAGGCTACTCATCAGAAAGATATTGCATGGGTCCCTCGTTGTGAAGAAAGCGCACCATATCTATCATGGGTCTTTAATAGAAATAACAAGGTCCATACAAAATTGGGTCATTAGGGTAGAGACATATACTGTCATTATGTCTCTTTTTGGTATACATTTTTCCATTGATTTCCAGATCTAAGCAACTGTTTGTTGAACTGAAAAGATATTTTTTAGTGTGGACATTTAGATATAGACACACGACTGGTTAAAATTTTTACAAAGTCTCATTATATAGGCAACCGTGAATGTTATCTACATGATATAAGTTTAATATGCATGCAATTTTGATAGTAACAAATGTCCATGTGTAAAAATTAAGGTACTATTCTTTTTTGTTTGTTTTTTTTGTGCCATTGTTTTCCTTTTTGATTTTTTTATGCCCTTTTTCTTTGTTCTTACTTGTATTGGGTCATTACTGTCTTTTCTGTAAAACTTATTCAGATCCTCAGGAAAAGAATGTCACTATATAAACCTTTTATGTTTGAGTAGACTGAATAATTTTGTGTTAAAATCAAGATCTAAGCAACCTATTCCAGGAGGTTAAGATAGTCAAAGATCAGTAGAAAAAGTTAAATATTGGAAAAGTATCTAAAATTGAGCCTTCTTGCAAAATTTTATTTTAATTGGTCCAGTCATCCTTGTAGAAATATTTTTGATACTTTTAAATTCCATTGTCTCCAATGAACAATTAAGTTTCAGATGGTTAGCCAACTGCAACCAAAGTAAGATCATTAAGGTAGACTTAGAAAATCTTTGTCATTTTTCGTTTGAAAAAAAAACCATTGGGTCATTAAAGCTTCATACACAATTATCTAAATTTTTGAGGAAATCATAATTTGGATGTTAAAAAAGAGACCACATGTCCAATTTGTTAAAGACTCATTTATTTATAAAAATCTTGCATTACTTATCACTCAAATACAAACTATCATATCACAACTCTTACAAATAATTCCCAGATTTATTCCACTTTCACCCTAATCTATTCAATAGGTACAAATGATTAACCAGCACTCTTTTTTCCGTCAAAGCATTTTCTCAAAATGAAGCTGCCTTGTAATGAATTTTACACAATGATCTATAACTGACGCAACCCTTCAGATGTTAATTTGAAAGTAGTAAATCATTATCCTATTGAAGAATACAATAGACGTATTTACAGTTGTATGCAGTTGTGTCCGCCATAGCTTAATACCACAAAAGTAACACCAAAATATTGCATAACAATTTTAAATATTTGAAGTCATAATTCAAAAATGATTGTTGCATGACGTCAGAAGGTTATACTAGAGACCAATCTAAGGTCAATGTGAGACAAAATCTAGCTGTATAACAAAAGTATAAATACGTCTACTTTATGTCAATAGAAACTGTTGACAGTATTAACATTTCAACAATAAGAATTATGTCTTCTTGAAACAAATGAGATTTCCTGATGAATCAGTGTCTTCATGATCTTTAAGTACAAATTCTAACTCAATCATGATTTTATGGAGTGAGATGAGTTACTTCCCCTTACTCTCATTACAGGATTCACTCCCCCCTCACTGATTAGCTTTCCTCGTCATCTTCCATTTGTTGTTTCCATTTCTTAGCCATAGCTAACAGTTTAAGATTTGGTTGAGAAGCTTCTTCATCAGGGAATATATAATCATGGTACTCTTCCCAGCCTGCATCAGACTGAAAGAAAAAGGTGGAAAGATGTATTGATAATTTGGGAAAATTAACATCTTAACTTTTAAAGCAATTCATTCAAACGACTGCCCTTCGTTCATGAATGCATTTTAGATTAATTTTTAACTATAGGGTAGGTATTTTTTGGCAAAGTTAAATTTCATGATTCCCAGGACCAAACTGTTTCATGAAGATTTAATTTTACATTATTTTTTATTCTGATTCTAACCTCGCCTAAAGATCAAATACATTAAACAGGATAATTTTAGAATAATTTCATAATCATTAATAAAACCCATTATCTCCATTATCTGCCTATAAATAAAAATAAGTAGTTAGTTAATAGGTGAAACAAATATGCATAGGTCAATTCTGTAAATGACTTTGAAGTGGTCATGTGGTCTGAGTAGTTCACTATAATTGATTATCTTATTAAATAAAACCTGTCAATGCTAAGGTTTTGGAGTTTGAACCCCTGTCCTGCATAGGACATTTCTTTTGAAAATTTTTAAAGCGGTCAAGGGGTCTAAACAGTTCATTTACACTAATCAATAGGCTACCAATACTGAGGTTTTGGAGTTTGAACACCAGTCATAGCAAACCAAACTGCATAGATAATTTCTTTTGTATAACTTTAAAGTGGTCAAGCAGTCAAAACAGTTCACTTACACTAATCAATAGGCTAACAATACTGCGGTTAAGGAGTTTGAACCCCAATCATAGCAAATCAAACTGTGCAGGTCATTTCTTTATAAACCTTTAAAGTGGTCATGCAGTCTAGACAGTTCACTTACACTGATCAATATGCTATCAATACTAAGGTTTTGGAGTTTGAACAACAGTCATAGCAAATCAAACTGCGTAGATCATTTATTTATAAAACTTTGTCAAGTGGTCAAGAGGTCTGAGTAATTCACTTACACTGATCAATAGCTCACAAATACTCAGGTTTTGGAGTTTGAACACTAGTCATAGTAAACTGCATAGGTCAATTGTTTTGCCTAACATTGAAGTGGTCTAAGCAGTACATTTACACTAATCAATAAGCTACCAATACTAAGGTTTTGGAGTTTGAATCCCAGTCATAGCAAATCAAACTGAATAGGTCATTTCTTTATCAAACTTTGTCAAGTGGTCTGATTAGTTCACTTACACTAATCAATAGGCTACCAATACTTAGATTTTGGAGTTTGAACCCCAGTCATAGCAAATCAACTGCATAGGTCATTTCTTTTGCATAACAGTGAAGTGATCGGAGTAGTTTATTTTAACTTATCAATAGGCTACCAATACTAAGGTTTTGTAGTTTGAACCCTAGTCATAGCAAATCAAACTGAATAGATCATTTTGTATGCATAACTTTGAAGTGGTTAAGTGGTCTTGGTACTAACAGTGATCACTAATCTGGCAACACTGAGGTAATGAGTTCTAAGCTTGCTCTAAACAGGCTGAATTGACAGCTTCCATTCCATTAAACTTTGAAAACCTAACTATAATGGTTTACTTTTACAAATTGTGACTTGGATGGAGAGTTGTCTCCTTGGCACTCATACCAAATCTCCTTATATCTAATAGGCCAACATGAATAATGTTTTGCCTAAGGGGGCGCTCCAGTCATGCTTCAGTGATTCCGTATATATACCACATATGGGTGGGGGGGGGGACTATCCCCCAAGGGCCCCCTGGATCTGCCTATACTTCTGACAAGTCATTTTCAATTCATTTTTTTTCATGTGCAATAAGAAAAGATCATTACCGGTATATCTAATATAAACATTTTACCTATTAAATGGTCTATCAGCAAGGTATCAGTATAATTGTGGAGAAGGAAAGATAATTCTGATTCAAAACTACTTTAACATGTTCAGAACAAGATTCATGCATCATGCACAGGTAACATATATAGTTATATACATATTTAATGTCATAAAAAATCAATAAATTAAATGCTTACTGTTATCATGTTTGGGTATATTTACTTAGTACAAGGGTATTTAACTGGTTGATCTTAACAACCCCAAATTAGATCAAACAAGGAAGTGAATTACCTGACACACCTGACAAATATGGCTTCCTCTCATCCGTTTGGAGGAGGTCAAGTTCCTGTTAACTGTAAATTATGTGAAACAGATAGACCAATTCAGTGGAAATGCATGGACTGCAGTATTTTGATGTGTGGTCATTGCAAGGACAAGGTACATTCCCAATTCAAAAATGCACAAGATCATAAAATCATCATAAGAGAAGAGATTGGATTACATACTGAAGAACTGGATTTTACTAATATTAAGTGTGATGAACATGCTGGACAATCATCATGTCTTTACTGTAATACATGTGAAGTCCTCGTTTGTCCAACCTGTGTTGCTAAAGTTCATAAAAAGCATGAACTGATTGAAATTAGTGATGAATATAAAGTGAAAGTCGAGAGACTGAAAAAAGGACAAATTAAAATGCAGATGAATAATTCAATCATGAAAGCAAAGAAAGATGAACTCAATAAGCTTATGTCCGTAGAAAATTCAAAGTATTCCAAAGTAAGACAAGATATTCTGATGCATGAGAAAACTGTTAAAGAACAAGTAGACACATATTTTAAAGAACTCTTAAATAAATTGGAACAAAGACATGAAACTGTTCTTACAACAGTTAAATCAGATCTTAATGCTATATCAATATTTACAAACCAAACAGAGGACAAAATAAATGAAGTTCAAGATTTTATTGACATTTCCAATGCTACTGATTTCTTCAAAGGGGTTAAACAAAGGGAGAAATCCACTAAAATCCAAGAACCACAAACCAATCCCAGCTATAGTTCATCACCAAAATTTGTTCCAGGTAATGTAACCCAATCAAATATTGGATCACTACAAGGTGATGGGAACTTATCAGCAGAAACAAACGTCTCACTAGTCATCAATAGAGAGTACCAGACTAAACTTGATGCAATAGCATATATAAGTCCATGCCTTGACCAGTCAATTTGGTTAAGTTCTGGTTATTTTGAAGTGTTACAGAGAGTAAAACCTGAAGGAACCAATCTGAAGATAATGTCTGAATTCAACATTAAAGTATCTGGAATGACAGCTACTCCATCCAATCAACTCATTCTGGGTGTTAAAGGGAAATCAACATTACAACAAATCAGCCATAGTGGTGATCTCACTGATTCCATTTATGATGTAACACCTTTTTTTCCCAATGCTATCCATGTTTTCAGTGACAATAAACTTATAGTAGGAGCTTATAAAAGTAATCTAAAAAGAAGTGCTGTGATCATCATGAACAAGAATGGAAACAAGGAAACGGTGTATGAACATGATAAACATAATCAACCTTTAATTACCTGTCCCATAAGTATAACCAGTACCAGTAATGGAAATATACATGTAGTGGATCAGATTTCAGATGATTGGTGTGGTAGAGTAGTGGTCTTAGGACAAGAAGGAAATATAATAAACGAGTACACAGGTCATTCAACCATCAATAAGAGTGAACCATTCAAACCAGTACACATTGTGACAACACCAAGTGACAATGTTGTTGTGAAAGGTCTGAATATTCCAATCTTACACATCCTCAATAACAATGGATATTTAATTTCATATTTCAATACCAATGATATAGGAATAGTGTTTCCATTTTCTCTTGCCATCAACACAACTGGACAACTTTATATAGGAAGCACTAGTGTTGCAGGTAGTCAAACTAAAAAAGCAAAACTATATGAAATAGAATATGCAGGATTTTAAAATATCAAAGCAAATCTTAGAAGAAACTTAAGAAAGCAGGCAAAAACTTTTGATATTATCTGAAAACTGAACAATACAAATCAAACAAAATGAATATATCAAGGACTTATGAGACAGATGTCTATTTTTGAACAATTCAGAATTTGCACATGTAAAAGTACAATACATTTTTATTGTTTTTATGAATTCTATAGGTATAGCCTGTATTAATAGATATACACCAAAAAGACAGCAAACCAATAATGCACAAAAATCCCAAAAGACAGCAAGATACCAACAAACTAATTTCAACAAAGCTTAAGTTTTTATGTATGATATGTAAATATTATACATGTATATTGTAGTATCTTCATATTCAAAGTTAGAATATAAGTAAAACAATTTCTAGATAAAGATACATATTAAAATTTGAAAAAGAAGTTTAAGATGGAAGCTTTAAACTTTGTACCAACTACACATGTTATAATACAGGAATTGTGGCTGAAATAGATTTTTTATTGATGTTTTGCGACCAATTGCAGATCACAAAAATAAGTATTCAAATTATGTAAATACATGAAATGAAGACCTTTAGTGTAAGATTTTAAATGTCTTAAATTTAGATAGATCTATTACTATTTATAATTGTTGAAAAACTAACGTCTTTCATCTTCGATTCCCACTAATTCAGTATGTATATAATTATAATAGTAGTGTAAAATTTACATTTAAGTTTGTAAAGATACATTTTACATAATTTTCAGTATTTTAATAATTCAATGATTATAAGTAATAAAGATTAAGGTTTGCGTGCTTAGATTATAGTTGGAAACAAGATGTGTTATCATGAACTCATGTTTATCTTCCTAACTTTTGTACTTATTTCTTAGTGATATTAGAATAATTTAATTTAGGATGCAACACGTCTTCTGATTGGCTTACAATGAATTGGCTATCAGCATATAGACATGATATTGTCATTAATGTTTTTTTCCTGGTTTACAACTGTTTAAAATGGAATTCAGAGTTAAATTCAGAAGATATACTTCACAATTTTTTCTGTCTATTTGAAATAATATAAAAAATATGGTGTACACCTAGAAATAATTGGCTACGCAGGTTATTCATTGTGCATCACATTTTTAATGTTATTTCTTTATAGACAATAAAATTATAAGTCATTCCTTATATAAAATTATTTCATTGAGTCTAATAGTAGAATATATATCAAATGGTCTGTTGAGTTAAAGCAATAGTATGGGTCATTAAATTTATTGCAGTCATCATTAGATATACAATTATATGCTAAATATGTTAGTTATGTTGAGAATATCTTAGTGCATTCTAAGCCTAGGAAATGAAGTATTCTGTCAAATGTACATGATGTAAACAAAAGAAATAGCTAAATGTAAAGAGCAATTCCTGAACTTGGATTGTAATCTCTTTGTGAAACAGAAATGTGATAAATATGTGCAAATCAAAACTACTAATAATCGATTTTTGTTGTTGAAAATCCATGGAAAGTAAATAAAAATTCATATTAATAGTTTATAATAAAGTTTTGTATGCATATTAGAACATTTTGAACATTGGGACTGGATAACTGTTAATAATAGTGAGGTTGAATGCCTGATGATGATATTTCATGGACACAAACTATTCTTATATCAAAATACTAAGATGCTGAATTAATAACATTCGTAACTTATTTCAACAAAAATAAGAAGACTATGACAATTTGTAAACCTATTGAACACATAACTATACCTAACTTATGATAATTGCAGTGTACTAACCAAAACCATGCAGAACTATAAACCTTTCCTTGCAAGATTCCTTGTGATGATTTATGAACTAGACTATTTACCAGAACTTTCTATGAACAATCTAGCTGAAACTTACAGAAATGGATGTTAACTTTGAATATATACAACATGAAAGTATTCAATGTAAAAATGAATGAACATTAATTGTAACTATTTAGTTTTGACAATGTTATTTCTTTAAATTCTTGTTGTTTTATACTACTTTTCATACAACATGTATTTTGACAGTTTTTAAAATGTTTTCAATGATTAGGATTCATAAAAAATAGGTTTGCATGCTTAGATTTTAGTTGTATATAAAAGGTGTTGATTTTTGTAGCAGTAGTTTAGGGTGCTATAAACAGTTTCCTATAAAAAAAAACTAGGGGTTATTCCCCAACCAAAAATAACCATGGAGGGAAACCCTGTTTATTTACTTAATTGGTGAAAAAGTATGATGTTTTTTGTATTTGATTGTAAAAAATACTTAATTAGATTTCAATTAAAACAGGTTGAACGATTGAAATAATTTAAAAAATCATACTTATTATACATGTTTTGAGGGGAGACACTGTAAACATCCTGTTTTTTAGGCAGTGAAAATGAAAACTTATTTGCAGCAACTGTAGCTCTTGTCGGAGCAGGAGACCGTACCCTGAAACAAGATTTTTTTAAAAGGCCTGGTAAAACCTATAAATTACACACAGTTTTGATTATGAAAAATGTGCACGTATCATGTTTTTATGGGTATGAACATGACCTGATTTCAGGTTTTTTATGTTCAAATTAGGCATTTTTTTCCCCATGTTCTTTGGATGGATTTTTTTAAATATGATAAAAGAACATTTTAAATTTATTTCATTATAAGCTAGAGAACATTCTGATTCCACTGATATCTAGTTTTATACAAATATCTTTATTTATCAGTCCACCACTAAGGGTCACTTATGCATGGTCCCTCAAAATATGACGTCATAGAAAAAAACTGTTGATTGCAAGTTATTTATTGATTATTTCACAAGCTATTGACTACTATTTGAGAAATTAGTGGCATAGAACAGTTACAGGGAATGTTATGAACTAATTAAAATAAAATGTTGTTTTTCACGACGTCTAACTGTGACATATTGGGAAAAGATGCATTTTTGGATTAATTCAAATCATAAGATTGAAAACGAGTACAAGGACTCCTCTTTTTTAAGCTGACATTTGGGTTCACCTTGTATGAAGATCATATGTACATGTATTAACTGTTTTAAACAAATTCACAGATGACTTTTTTTTTAAATTGGAAAATTATACAAGTATGTCTTAAAGTTTCAAGTTTCTAGAATGACATTTGCCATGTGAACACCATATGTCTGGAATTATTAATTATTTTAATCTGTATGCTGAAATATGAATGCCTGTTTAATAAACAATTATAATTATATTTTGTTGTACCTTATTCTTGTGAGTAAGAAAACAAGTGACACATACCCTAAAAGAGAGATCATTCTATAAGTATAGGATGGCAGTGTTCTCCCCAGAAATTTTGGATAGCATCACATTTTGCGTAAAAAAAATTAACTGTATTTTTTTTTAATGTCATTTGTCGCGTCGCATTGATGCTTTATTTCCTTTATATGTTTAAGTTTATATTGTTCAATTCATAACTGAGAATACAATTAAACTATAACAACAAAAACAGTTGTTTCAGTTTATGTTTTCTTTATTCATTGATAGGGACAGAATTATTTTTTTCCTCTTGTGCCAAAAAATTTAATTATGTGCTTTCAGTTACCCAACAATAAGCAAATGAATGAATGGTTCATTATAGTGCAACCTGTATATATACAAACCTAAATATCTAGTACACAAAATTAACTATTTTTTTATGTTATATTAAGTAAAAATAAAGTAGCAAAAGTAGCAAAAAAAATATCAATTTAAAAACTTTTTTTATCATGTTTATTAAATTCATTGTTTCATGGCACTGAATGAATTAGTCCCTGTTGTTTCTTATCTTTACATCAAAATGATACGTATTTTTAACAAGGGTTATCTAACAAATAGTCTATTAATGCGTAGTTTTCTCTATTGGTATATATTTTTTTTGCCTACCGTCCGTCTGTTGTCAGTATCGTGAAAATGCAGATTTTTGTCATATCTGGTCCGGTTCCGATCCGTAGTTTTCACAAAAATGTGCAATGGCGGCCGTAGAAAAATTTACGAAAATGAGTCCGAGAATAAGCATTGTTTGACAAGAGAGTGTGAATGAATAAGACGCTTTTAATGCATTAAATGAATTAAACATAAACTTAAGCCAATTATGATCACTTTTCAAAGAAGTATAAAACTTATTTTAGCTCAAAACCAAAATTATCGCTCTCGTGTTACCGGAAGAGAAAGAAAGTATTTTTTGGAGAGTTGCACAAATAAACGACCTTTGAAAAAAAAAATCTTTGAAATTTCGTAATACAAAACAGATTTCGAATTGTTTTTGTGATTGCATTTTTCCATGTCGAAATTGGTGATTGCAGACACGTGGTATTAGTCATGTCACAAGTGTCGGCTTGGGATATTCGTATCCAAACAGTTATCACCCTGAGGGCAATTAACACCTGGCTATTTAATCTCTTAATTGCCTTTAGTGTCCGACTTAAAGAGATTACAAGTAAGGTGATATAATTTTTATGATCATAATCTATAATTGATGAAAGTTCAAAATTGAGGTAAAGTAAAATAGCATCTTCAAAATAATTATAGCGTCGCGGGAATAATTATAGCGTCGCAGGAATTATTATAGCATCACGGTGAAAAAATATAGCGTCGTGGTACCGCGACGCTAAAACGGCCTGGGGAGAACACTGGATGGACAAGATAATTAGTCAAAAATCATTTTTTAAGGTCTGGGTCATTCAATTTTTTTCAGTTGGTCTGACAAGTTTGTAGATCTTGTATTTCTAATTTCATCCTGCAATTGGGTGCTCTACTATACAGATACAGTCCTACAGATATCGCTATGGTGTATCTGTATACTATACAGATATCGCTTGAAACCCCGCCCACTGCCGGACTGAGTATTGTATGAACCTGCGTGACCTCAAAATGTGTATTGCAATCACATTCCAATGACGTATCAATTGCGAATTAACGATTACTTTTATACGTTCTGTATGTTTTAAAACATTTCTTTAGAGCAATAAGAATCACACCAATTTTCTTATAACATACACACATGAACAGCAGTCTTTTCTACGATGACAACTATCGATTTCAAAACTTGAATGTGTATGATTGTGTAACAAAAACAACCATGTCAATTTCAGCATGCATGTTTAGTGAATGTTGAGTCTAAAGCGTAGGACAACTCGTACACTCCTGTTTCAAATTGGACAATGCTTTGTTATTTGTTTTTACTGTTGAAATTAGTTGTTTTGTTAAAATAGATAATTATTCACTTTGAGCGATGTATTATCTCAGATGGTGCCATTAAAACAAAATACATATATGGTTTGGCGATATCTGGCCACAGCTTTTATTCATAATATGATAGATTCATATAATATATAATATATATACATGTAGATAAATATGTTGTAGATAGATACTAAGATATGTTGTAGATAGATAGATAGACCATAGACCATGTATATGTAGATAGATCTATGGTCGGTTACCCGAAGATAATATGGCAACCAGGTAGATAGATAGATATATGTGAAGATAGATATATATAAAATGCACCGTGGGATACACTGGTGCTTAAAATTTAGAAAACACCGTGGGATACACAAGTGTAGTCTGTATTATCCAAAAACCTAAAATTTCATAGTTAACATTAAGATTCTATGCAGCGAATTCTGCCATTTACGGGAATATATTTATGATGCTCAAAGTTCAAAAATAAAAGTCACTTTTCTCAACAGCAAACGAGTTATCATCATCAGTCAAATCTGTATCACCACTATCACCGACAAAACCTGAAAAATAACTACAAAAGAGCAGTATCTTGTTCAATAAAAAGGAGTGGGAGGGCGGGTTTTCAAGTTTACCGCTTACAAAATTTAAACATCTTGCTTGCTGCGATGAAATTCTGAAAAGGAATAAATGACGTCACAGAATATAACGTCACTCATGTCGGGTAAATCTAAACCATTAAACACAATCCGTGAGTGGCCCCGGCGATAACTGAATTTAAGTCTATTAACTTAAATTCCATTATCTCAGATGGTGCCATTAAAACAAAATACATATATGGTTTGGCGATATCTGGCCACAGCTTTTATTCATAATATGATAGATTCATATAATATATAATATATATACATGTAGATAAATATGTTGTAGATAGATACTAAGATATGTTGTAGATAGATAGATAGACCATAGACCATGTATATGTAGATAGATCTATGGTCGGTTACCCGAAGATAATATGGCAACCAGGTAGATAGATGAAGATAGATATATATGAAATGCACCGTGGGATACACTGGTGCTTAAAATTTAGAAAACACTGTGGGATCCACAAGTGTAGTCTGTATTATCCAAAAACCTAAAATTTCATAGTTAACATTAACCCTTACCATGCGGTACCCGTCTTTTGACGGGCGGACCCTAATAACCGTTATTTGGCTCCAATGGCGTTCCATACTTTTAGAAGTCCACTTTATGATACTTATTTTAAAAGTTATGCATGTTCCGTCAACCTCAGGCTATCCATATTCACGTTTCTCATGTATAGGTAGCAATAAACAGTTAGGAAAAAATATTAAAATTTGCTCTCATAAATTTTACCATCCCCTTTTCATTGCTTTCTTGCAATACTAATCTTACTGTTTGTGTCATATATGTGCATATGTATGTAATCAGAATCTTTCATAGATTTTATATCCAGTATATAAAATGGTAAAATATAATTTCTTTTGGGTGTATCCATGGCAACAATCTGCACTTATTTGCTATAAATATTGCAAAAAGGGGGGAAAAGATGTCACATATTTCCCCAAAATATGACTAAAAGTAGAATTTCAATCGCTTGAAGTAATACCTTTTCTGAAACTGTGTACATATATCATTCAGCAAATCCAATGAAAATCATATGTCTTTCATCTCATTTTTTTGTAAAATTGCGTCAAAAACTTCGTGTAGAAAAAGAGTGTTTGTAAACAGTACATTAATTTCTGGACCGATGGCCGGTCTAGCTATGAAAATACGGACTGTCAAACAGAAAACAGCCCATAAAACATGTAAAAAATAATCTTGATGCTCTTATAAACCACCTTTGAAGGCTAAATTAGCACTCATCTGTCTAAAAATGAATTTTATTTCACAATAACTTTCCTATTTGAAAAATCCACAGGGGCCATAATGCGAAACTAAACTCCTAACTGTGTATTGCTACCTTAATAGTAAATATTTTTTTCAAATTCTCCCTTTTAACTTATTTTCTGAGTTCTGCTAGCTAAAACGAGTAAATTGACCTTTTATTTTTGAAAATTGGTTGAGTAATGAATATTTTATGAAGGTTAGCAGTTGACACTGAAACGCGACAAAAACTGATTTTAAGAAAGGTGCCAAGTCAAAGTGTAAAATCTTGTCTCTACCTCAATTTTTAGCCAAATCTTAAAAATTGTACCTCTTTTGTCAGTTTTTTAATGTTGAATATCATAATAAGATCTCTGATGATGCACCATTGTACAAAATTGAGCAATTTTAAGCATAAAAATGTTAATCTTTATGCTTATTGAATACCAAAGACTTGATTAAAAAAACTTGGTGATAGTGAATCAATTTCTTACATCTGATTTAACTATACATATAATATATGCCAAAATGTAACATGAAATCTTGATAAAAACAATAATATGATATATTCGCAAGAAAAAAACCAACGCGTTCAATACTTGGGCTACTACATGCAGCCCAATCCATCAGAAGCATGCGTTAAGCCGATAGAGAACAAATAAAAGCTTAGTGTCAAAATGTCTAATTTTGGTTGCTAAGGACTGTAAACAATAAAATTGACACATATTGTCATTGTTAAACACTTAATTTACTCAGAAGTTGATTTTGAATCTAAATATCAATAGATTTGTGGCATGAAAAGTCTTAAATTATACAATTCTGAGCTTGGTAAGTATGCTATAAGGTAGCAATAAACAGTTAGGAAAAAATACTAAAATTTGCCCTTATGAATTTTACCATTCCCTTTTCATTGCTTTCTTGCAATATAAAGCTTACTGTTTGTGTCATATATGGGCATATGTATGTAATCAGAATCTTCCATAGATTTTATTTCCAGTTTATAAAATGGTAAAATATAATTTCTTTTTGGTGTATCCATGGCAACAATCTGCATTTATTTGTTATAAAATATTGCAAAAAGGGGGGGGAAAGATGTCACATATTTCCCCAAAATTTGACTAAAAGTAGAATTTCAATTGCTTGAAGTAATACCTTTTCTGAAACTGTGTACATATATCATTCAGCAAATCCAATGAAAATCATATGTCTTTCATCTCATTTTTTTGTAAAATTGCGTCAAAAACTTCGTGTAGAAAAAGAGTGTTTGTAAACAGTACATTAATTTCTGGACCGATGGCCGGTCTAGCTATGAAAATACGGACTGTCAAACAGAAAACAGCCCATAAAACATGTAAAAAATAATCTTGATGCTCTTATAAACCACCTTTGAAGGCTAAATTAGCACTCATCTGTCTAAAAATGAATTTTATTTCACAATAACTTTCCTATTTGAAAAATCCACAGGGGCCATAATGCGAAACTAAACTCCTAACTGTGTATTGCTACCATAAGTAGCATTTTGAGCACAAAAACGGACTTGGAAAATTGAAATTGGCTAAAAATCGGTTTTCTGGAGGGGTAGGCTTCACATCTGTATCTTACACAAGAAGTTCAGAGGCATAAAACTGGCAAAGATAGTGCAAACCCACAGCCATATAACTGCTGATCATAATTATTATTGAAATACGCATAGGAATTAACTACTTCCGGTTTTGGGTCCATTCGAAGTCAAAAATCGGCAAAAATCGTGAAATTCAGTATTTTGGGTCCAAATGACCTTCTGTAGACTGAAGCATTAAGATCAGATTCACTCCGACCTAACAACTGTTGGGGTCAATTTGTTCACTAGGGTCCACTCTACACACAGGTTACAGCTGGATACCTTAACCACCAACCCTGGGTCTTCTGGGTCAAGAGAAGGGGTGAAAAATCGGCAAAATTGACGCTTTTTGCACCTGTTGACCCACTTTGGGGCAAATTCCTGCCAAAAAAATTCCGCCTCCTCAGGTAGCAATACACAGTTAGGAAAAAAACTTAAAATTGACACTCATAATTTTTAAACACCCCCTTTCCCCTCCTGTCTAACAAAGAAGGCTTTATATGTGTGTTATGCATGTATATACTTGTAGAAAGAGAATCTTCCATAGATTTGATTTCTAATGGTCATAAGGGTGAAATATAATCCCTTTTGGGTGTAACCATGGCAACAATCTGCATTTCTTAGATACAAAATATAGCAAAAAAGGGGGGTGAACATGTCACAAAAGTCTCCAAAATTTGGTCTAAAGGAAAATTTCAATGAATTACAGTGATATTTTTCCTGAATCCATAGGTTTATATCTATCAAGTGGTCCAAAAAAAATCATATGTCTTCCTGCTCGTTTTTCCATAAAATTGAATTGAAAAGATCGAGCGCAAAATCTTTGCTGATAAACACTACAATAATTTATGGACCTATGAACGGTACGGATAGGAAAATACGGACTGTCAATCATTGAAATGGCCTATAAAACATGTTAAAATCAATCTAAATGTTCATATAAACCCACTAAGAAGGCTATATTATTCTTCAATTACCTAAAAATCAATTTTATTGTACAAAAACTTTCATATTTAAAAAATTCACAGGGGCCATAAGGCGAAACTAAACTTCTAACTGTGTATTGCTACCTTAAGGATTAACATTTTTTTCCCCAATTCCACTTTAAATGGATTTCTGTTTTCTACTAGTTAAAACGAGCATTTTCGCCTGCTAGTTTTGAAAATCGGTTCAGAAATAAATATTTTATGAAGGTTAGCAGTTGACACTGAAATGCAACAAAAAAGTTATTTTATGAAACATGCCATGTCAAAGTGCATTTTCTCCTTTTTTAGTCAATTTTCTAAAACTATACCTTCTAAGCCTGTCTTTCCTTGTTTAAAAACCTAAATTAACCTTAACAGTAGACAACTTTTACAAGTTAAAGCTATTTTAAAGCTCTAGAATGTCAATTTTGTTGTGTATTACCATACCAAGGCCTTGGTTAAAATTTGGTCAATACTGAATTTATTTATAACAGCGGGGAAAAAATTGGGCTTAATTCATGCTAAATTGTGACTTTATACTTGCTAAAATAATAAATTTGATTTAGTCGCATGAAAAAATATAAAGCGTTCCCTTCTAAGGTTTCTACATAACGCGCAATCTTCTTTTCCAAGGGGTAGCCAATAAAGTATCAATTAATAACGGAAACAAGTCTATGTGTCAAAATGTCTATATTGGTTGCTAAGGACAATAAACAACAAAACTAACATACATTGTCATACTAAAGGTTGTTTCTTCCTTAGAATTGTATCTATAACCTAAATATCAATAGTTTTGTGGTATGTTTGTCTGAAAAAAAGGCAATTATTTGCTTTGTCAAATGCCATAAGGTAGCAATACACAGTTAGGAAAAAAACTTAAAATTGACACTCATAATTTTTAAACACCCCCTTTCCCCTCCTGTCTAACAAAGAAGGCTTTATATGTGTGTTATGCATGTATATACTTGTAGAAAGAGAATCTTCCATAGATTTGATTTCTAATGGTCATAAGGGTGAAATATAATCCCTTTTGGGTGTAACCATGGCAACAATCTGCATTTCTTAGATACAAAATATAGCAAAAAAGGGGGGTGAACATGTCACAAAAGTCTCCAAAATTTGGTCTAAAGGAAAATTTCAATGAATTACAGTGATATTTTTCCTGAATCCATAGGTTTATATCTATCAAGTGGTCCAAAAAAAATCATATGTCTTCCTGCTCGTTTTTCCATAAAATTGAATTGAAAAGATCGAGCGCAAAATCTTTGCTGATAAACACTACAATAATTTATGGACCTATGAACGGTACGGATAGGAAAATACGGACTGTCAATCATTGAAATGGCCTATAAAACATGTTAAAATCAATCTAAATGTTCATATAAACCCACTAAGAAGGCTATATTATTCTTCAATTACCTAAAAATCAATTTTATTGTACAAAAACTTTCATATTTAAAAAATTCACAGGGGCCATAAGGCGAAACTAAACTTCTAACTGTGTATTGCTACCTTAAGGATTAACATTTTTTTCCCCAATTCCACTTTAAATGGATTTCTGTTTTCTACTAGTTAAAACGAGCATTTTCGCCTGCTAGTTTTGAAAATCGGTTCAGAAATAAATATTTTATGAAGGTTAGCAGTTGACACTGAAATGCAACAAAAAAGTTATTTTATGAAACATGCCATGTCAAAGTGCATTTTCTCCTTTTTTAGTCAATTTTCTAAAACTATACCTTCTAAGCCTGTCTTTCCTTGTTTAAAAACCTAAATTAACCTTAACAGTAGACAACTTTTACAAGTTAAAGCTATTTTAAAGCTCTAGAATGTCAATTTTGTTGTGTATTACCATACCAAGGCCTTGGTTAAAATTTGGTCAATACTGAATTTATTTATAACAGCGGGGAAAAAATTGGGCTTAATTCATGCTAAATTGTGACTTTATACTTGCTAAAATAATAAATTTGATTTAGTCGCATGAAAAAATATAAAGCGTTCCCTTCTAAGGTTTCTACATAACGCGCAATCTTCTTTTCCAAGGGGTAGCCAATAAAGTATCAATTAATAACGGAAACAAGTCTATGTGTCAAAATGTCTATATTGGTTGCTAAGGACAATAAACAACAAAACTAACATACATTGTCATACTAAAGGTTGTTTCTTCCTTAGAATTGTATCTATAACCTAAATATCAATAGTTTTGTGGTATGTTTGTCTGAAAAAAAGGCAATTATTTGCTTTGTCAAATGCCATAAGGTAGCAATACACAGTTAGGAAAAAAACTTAAAATTGACACTCATAATTTTTAAACACCCCCTTTCCCCTCCTGTCTAACAAAGAAGGCTTTATATGTGTGTTATGCATGTATATACTTGTAGAAAGAGAATCTTCCATAGATTTGATTTCTAATGGTCATAAGGGTGAAATATAATCCCTTTTGGGTGTAACCATGGCAACAATCTGCATTTCTTAGATACAAAATATAGCAAAAAAGGGGGGTGAACATGTCACAAAAGTCTCCAAAATTTGGTCTAAAGGAAAATTTCAATGAATTACAGTGATACCTTTCCTGAATCCATAGGTTTATATCTATCAAGTGGTCCAAAAAAAATCATATGTCTTCCTGCTCGTTTTTCCATAAAATTGAATTGAAAAGATCGAGCGCAAAATCTTTGCTGATAAACACTACAATAATTTATGGACCTATGAACGGTACGGATAGGAAAATACGGACTGTCAATCATTGAAATGGCCTATAAAACATGTTAAAATCAATCTAAATGTTCATATAAACCCACTAAGAAGGCTATATTATTCTTCAATTACCTAAAAATCAATTTTATTGTACAAAAACTTTCATATTTAAAAAATTCACAGGGGCCATAATGCGAAACTAAACTTCTAACTGTGTATTGCTACCTCACCCCGACCACCCCACCCCGTGATCACCTATGTTAGATTTAAAGAAATCAATATGCTACAGCAACAGGGCTAAGCTCATTTGCATATAATTTGCATATTTTTGCAAATAAACGAAAATTAGACATTTTCTAAAAACAATTCCGCATGGTAAGGGTTAAGGACCTTGGTAAAAGAAACCATTTTTTTTTTTCAGTTTTAGCTCAAATTTGGATGTTTTTCTTCTTATTATTGGTCAGAACGGGTCAGTAAGGCCTCCAGATACAAGGATTAGATCAAAAACGCTTGAAAAAATATTTTATTTTTTTTAAGTTTGTTAATTAACCCTTACCATGCGGTACCCGTCTTTTGACGGGCGGACCCTAATAACCGTTATTTGGCTCCAATGGCGTTCCATACTTTTAGAAGTCCACTTTATGATACTTATTTTAAAAGTTATGCATGTTCCGTCAACCTCAGGCTATCCATATTCACGTTTCTCATGTATAAGTAGCATTTTGAGCACAAAAACGGACTTGGAAAATTGAAATTGGCTAAAAATCGGTTTTCTGGAGGGGTAGGCTTCACATCTGTATCTTACACAAGAAGTTCAGAGGCATAAAACTGGCAAAGATAGTGCAAACCCACAGCCATATAACTGCTGATCATAATTATTATTGAAATACGCATAGGAAACAACTACTTCCGGTTTTGGGTCCATTCGAAGTCAAAAATCGGCAAAAATCGTGAAATTCAGTATTTTGGGTCCAAATGACCTTCTGTAGACTGATGCATTAAGATCAGATTCACTCCGACCTAACAACTGTTGGGGTCAATTTGTTCACTAGGGTCCACTCTACACACAGGTTACAGCTGGATACCTTAACCACCAACCCTGGGTCTTCTGGGTCAAGAGAAGGGGTGAAAAATCGGCAAAATTGACGCTTTTTGCACCTGTTGACCCACTTTGGGGCAAATTCCTGCAAAGCTGTGAACCAGATATGAGATAACTCAGTTAGGTAGATATTTTTATTGTACGTACAACTTGGTACATATATATTAAATAATCTAGATAGATAGATAGATATTATTTAACGTACAACTTGGTACATATATAGATAGATAGATATTTTACTAAACGTACAACTTGGTCCATATATATGATAATGTCTAGATAGATAAATAGATATTTTTATATTACGTACAACTTGGTACATATATATATTAAATAATCTAGATAGATAGATGGATATTATTTAACGTACAACTTGGTACATATATGGATAAATAGATATTTTACTGAACGTACAACTTGGTCCATATATATGATAATGTCTAGATAGATAAATAGTATAGATATTGTTATTTAACGTACAACTTGGTAGATATATATATTAAATAATCTAGATAGATAGATAGATATTATTTAACGTACAACTTGGTACATATATAGCTGGATAGATATTTTACTGAATGTACAACTTGGTCCATATATATGATAATGTCTAGATAGACAAATAGATATTTTTATTTAAAGTACAACTGGTACATAATATATGTTAAATAATCTAGATGAAGTTAGGGTTAGGGTTAGGGTACAGATAAAAATACTTACCAAAACTACAGCAAACCATAAAATAGTTGATTGTATTTGTATATCATAAAATATAGTATATTAAGTATATCAACCAATAATATAAAGATGTTTAAGAATTCATTTCATAAGCAGGTTAAGAGTGCCAAGTGCAAAACATCCAGTGAAAAAGTTCTGATCTGATCGAATCATGATATTTTATGTAGCAACCCGACAGCTTATTATAAAGGCAAAAAGGCAATAAATAGTTGTAAATTTTATAGCAGCACCAGTCCAGTTTGCATTGGTCTAAATTGCGACCATCCTTACTTAAGAAAGATGAATTTCACACTCCATCTGGTCATGTTCTACATCTCATGGCAAAGACCCACTCTAGAACTACCTGTGTCAATACCACTACAAGTTTATTAAAACTATGTTGGATCCTTACAGTTTCATTATACATGTATATTCTGAGTTAACGTTTAACATGCGACAAATATGCCACCACAAAAAACATTTCCATGCCTAGACCTAAGTCAACCCCATCTGGAGGATATCAGTCTGCTACAAAAACATATTACTATTGAGGATTCTACTATTAAAATATCAAACATTAAAAATCTCCTACAATTCTGTATGGCAAATAGCTACAGGAAGTATATGCTACATAGTAATATGATTACAATTTAAAGCATAATAAATCAAGAAAAATAATAATTCTTCTGGAAAACCCTGTATTAAGTGTCAGTATTGGATCTCCAACCCATTTATTGATTTTATAATCCTTCAAAATCAATGAAAGGACAGCTTTATTACATTAAAGGACAAGGTGATTTGAACTTGGATATCACAAGCCACAAGGCCTAGATTAAACAAGGTACACCTGGTTACAGTTACCTGTTAGGACATCCAAAAGTTATAAAGGATGACCTGTGTTACACAAAAAACAAAACACAAACAAGTGCTTAACAGCATCTACATGTAGATACCCTCATAATTAAAAGCATAATAATTCAAATCGTCCCAGCATTCATGCTAAAGTTACTGAAATTCAACCTGTACTATAATTTGCATAATAAATAACAACCATAATTTGGAATCAACTGTTGCCCAGCAACCAGTAGGGCCAATCATTTATGCAAAGAAAAGTTCCTCATAAAGCACCAGCCTAAAATAACAAACAGCACCTAAACAACAGCGTACGATACTCATAAATTGGGCAACTTCTAAAATCCCCCAGGATGAAGATTACAATCCATTCTATACTAGTATAAATATAAATTAAGCTGTTGACACCTAAATACTCAAGATTTTTAGCAGTGGAGCAGACTGCAAGACAAGCTGTAAATAATTACTTAGTTTGTTCTAGATTTGCTAAAATTACATGTACATACATGTATATATTTAACTGCGACTGACAATTTAAAAAGTAAAAAAAAACCAAAAAACTTGTCAAGATTAAGTTGATTACAAGATAAAACCATTGGACCCCTTTTTTCCCTTAATATATATGTATATATATAAAAACAAGAGTGCACACACTGAAATGTCTCGCCTTCTTTACTAATCCTTGAAACTATCTTGATAGACCTAAATATAAAGCTTTATTACAACTGTCACATAAACTCAACATTAACCAAGAAAAGGAAACATTGATTAATCAACCATGAAAATGATGTCAAGGTCAGATGAACCATGCCAGGCAGACATGTACAGCTAACAATTCTTCAATACAACAAATATAGTTGACTTATTGCTTATAAATAAAGAAAAACAGACCAAAACACACAAACACTTAAAACTTAGCAATGGACCGTGAAAATGAGGTCAAAGTCAAATAAAACCAGCGTAAACGACACGAGGATTATTAAATGTGTCCATACACCAAATTTAGTTGACCTAATGCACAAGGTATTAGAAAAATAGACCAAAACTAAAAAACTTAACTTTGACCACTGAACCATAAAAAATAAGGTCAAGGTCAGATGACACCTGTCAGCTAGACATGTACACCTTACAATCATTCCATACACCAATTATAGTAGACCTATTGCATATAGTATAAGAAAAACAGACCAAAACACAAAAACTTAACTATAACCACTGAACCAAGAAAATGAGGTCAAGGTCAGATGACACCTGCCAGTTGGACATGTACACCTTACAGTCCTTCCATACACTGAATATACTAGACCTATTGCTTATAGTATCTGAGATATGGACTTGACCACCAAAACTTAACCTTGTTCACTGATCCATGAAATGATGATTGATTGATTGTTGGTTGCTTAACGACCAGTGGCAAATATTTCATGCATATTCAGGACGATCCATGAAAAGAGGTCGAGGTCAAGTGAAAACTGTCTGACAGACATGAGGACCTGCAAGGTACGCACATACCAAATATGGTTATCCAAATACTTATAATAAGAGAGAATTTAACATTACAAAAAAATCTTTTTTATTTATCAGGTTATTAAACAAGATAAATATTAATATTATAATGTTATATAAATCGATAGCGTCCTCCATTCAAAAAGTGATAAATACCAAACAACATTTAAAAGTTTCAATGTAATATATTATATAACAATTATATAGAATGTAACCTCATATTTACAAAAGTTTTTTATTTAAAGCACATGATGTGGCATCCCATCATTGTATGGCCATAAAAATTTGTAAACGTAACACATTCAGCAATTTTAAGTTTAGAAACTGAGATATAAACGTTACACAAATCTGTTCAATCCTACCCATAAGATAAGAAAAAGTTGTCTTAATCTATATAAATAAGTTTGTTATATGTAATGTTGGAATCACATGTACATTTTGTACATGAGTTGGTTTAACTTAAAAGTAATATACTGCTTTTAACTAAAAAATCTGACGATTACCTGAAAATTTTTCAACTGAATCATACCAATGCGAAGCTCTAGGGGTTAGCATAAATAACATTGATGATGATCCAATGTACAAATGTATGTGACCAAAGGAGTTGAGTTAGTGGCGTGATGAGACGTGAATCCAGTCCAGTCTGGTAACCCATTTGTAAAAAACTGGTGTGGCCTTGTTGTCCAAGTCTCTGGTCCAGTTACAATCCTTGGCCGTGTTCGTGGCCGAGCAAGGTCTCTACTTGATCTACCCAACATGTGCTACAACTCAACAAAAAGTAAATATTAGTTTCCCCATGCTACATAGCATTGACGGAACAAAACCAAATAACTGTACAAAGAAACAATAACAATTAAAAATTATGTATACTCATACATGTGGTTGTGTCAATAATAGTTACAATAATTTAAAAATAATTCAAAATGAGTATATATACAGATTTATATAAACTAAAATCCATAGTCAGTTGATAGTAACATAGTGTAATATTAGTATATAATTGAGTTATTACGGATTCGTTATTACAACAATAATTCAAGCTGTGGCCTGTTGACATATGGCTAAATTCTTGATCTAACTGAACTATTCATACCATATCGACCTAGTCTAGTCTAGAGAGTAGTAGTAACTATAAAAAGTATACATTTGTACATGTCACTGTGATGAAAGACTCTTGACAATTTTTAGTACACAAATGTGTAGGTACACGCAAAATGTATAGCCGGATATATACAGATGTTAATATTTGCTTAAGTCCACCAGCAAGCTAACATTTAGCAATGATTTCTTTTGACTACTGCTTCTTAACTCCAGGTATGGTCTCTGTTCAAGATTTCCAAGATTTTTGTTTATTTGTATCGAAAGTTGAACTTCCGGTTATGAACCTGGGTCCTTCGCCCCAAAGAGTACGTCCCTTTTACGTTCATATCCTTTCATGGAATATTTTCTGTATATGTGCTATGAAAGATCTAGAAACAGAATTACCGATGTATACCCTCTTAAGGAAAATTTACTTTTAATTCGGAAGTTTCGGGAGTTCATTAGATAACACCTGCCCCACAACACATAATCATTAAAGACACGTTACTAACCTGCATGATCTGTTACAACGCAAAATACCATTTGTTAGGCTTACCCATAGGCACTTGACGATCTGTCAATACTTAATTTCAATAGTATAAGATATGAGATCAAAGTAATATATAAAAAAAAAATTAAATTAAAAACACTCGTGCATCTAATTTTATAACTGAAAAAATCAAATGGTTGCTGCCTAACTGTTTAGTGTCTTTAAATATCAGCTGTGTTAGCAAATATTTTTAGAAATATTACAATGACGCCTGGTAAACATTATTATAAATTAAATCTGCAAATCTTAGGACAATGTCAATGTTGCATCTAATTACTCACACTTGTAAAAATTAAATAATTATAAACTAGAGGCTCTAAAGAGCCTGTGTCGCTCACCTTGGTCTATGTGCATATTAAACCTAGGACACAAATGGATTCATGACAAAATTGTATTTTGGTGATGGTGATGTGTTTGAAGTTCTTTCTTTACTGAACGATTTTGCTTCTTACAATTATATCTATAATGAACTTTGCCCATTAGTAACAGAGAACTATATTTGGTAAAAATTTACATAAATTTACCAAATTAATGAAAATTGTTAAAAATTGACTATAAAGGGCAATAACTCCTTAAGGGGTCAACTGACCATTTTGGTCATGTTGACTTATTTGTAGATCTTACTTTGCTGAACATTATTGCTGTTTACAATTTATCTCTATCTATAATAATATTCAAGATAATAACCAAAAACAGCAAAATTTCCTCAAAATTACCAACTCAGGGGCAGCAACCCAACAACCGATTGACCGATTCATCTGAAAATTTCAGGGCAGATAGATCTTGACCTGATAAACATTTTTATTCCATGTCAGATTTCCTCAAAATGCTTTGGTTTTTGAGTTATAAGCCAAAAACTGCATTTTACCCCTATGTTCTATTTTTAGCGGTGGCGGCCATCTTGGTTGGTTGACCAGGTCATGCCACACATTTTTTAAACTAGATACCCCAAAGATGATTGTGGCCAAGTTTGGATTAATTTGGCCCTGTAGTTTCAGAGGAGAAGTTTTTGTAAAAGATTACTTTAATTTACGAAAAATGAATAAAAATTGACTATAAAGGGCAATAACTCCTAAACGGGTCAACTGACCATTTTGGTCATGTTGACTTATTTGTAGATCTTACTTTGCTGAACATTATTGCTGTTTACAGTTTATCTCTATCTATAATAATATTCAAGATAATAACCAAAAACAGCAAAATTTCCTCAAAATTACCAATTCAGGGGCAGCAACCCAACAACCGATTGACCGATTCATCTGAAAATTTCAGGGCAGATAGATCTTGACCTGATAAACATTTTTATCCCACGTCAGATTTCCTCAAAATGCTTTGGTTTTTGAGTTATAAGCCAAAAACTGCATTTTACCCCTTTGTTCTATTTTTAGCCGTGGCGGCCATCTTGGTTGGTTGACCAATTCATGCCACACATTTTTTAAACTAGATACCCCAAAGATGATTGTGGCCAAGTTTGGATTAATTTGGCCCAGTAGTTTCAGAGGAGAAGATTTTTGTAAAAGATTACTTTAATTAACGAAAAATGGTTAAAAATTGACTATAAAGGGCAATAACTCCTAAACGGGTCAACTGACCATTTTGGTCATGTTGACTTATTTGTAGATCTTACTTTGCTGAACATTATTGCTGTTTAAAGTTTACCTCTATCTATAATAATATTCAAGATAATAACCAAAAACAGCAAAATTTCCTCAAAATTACCAATTCAGGGGCAGCAACCCAACAACCGATTGACCGATTCATCTGAAAATTTCAGGGCAGATAGATCTTGACCTGATAAACATTTTTACCCCTGTCAGATTTGCTCTAAATGCTTTGGTTTTTGAGTTATAAGCCAAAAACTGCATTTTACCCCTATGTTCTATTTTTAGCCGTGGCGGCCATCTTGGTTGGTTGACCGGGTCACGCCACACATTTTTTAAACTAGATACCCCAATGATGATTGTGGCCAAGTTTGGTTTGATTTGGCCCAGTAGTTTCAGAGGAGAAGATTTTTGTAAAAGTTAACGACGACGGACGACGGACGACGACGGACGCCGGACGCAAAGTGATGGGAATAGCTCACTTGGCCCTTCGGGCCAGGTGAGCTAAAAATGAGAACGAATAATCCATTCATGCATGATGAGACCAATGAATTTGTCATTCAGTCTTTCCATGTGCTCTCCACGTGGCGATGCCATATGGTTAAAAATTGACGATCGATAAAACGAATTCTTTCTAAGATTACTTTTAATCACATTAGAAGCATAAGTCAGGTTATAACCATACAAATTCTTACACGGTTTACTTTACCATTTCAATTTTCAAGTTTACCGCTTACAAAATTTAAACATCTTGCTTGCTGCGATGAAATTCTGAAAAGGAATAAATGACGTCACAGAATATAACGTCACTCATGTCGGGTAAATCTAAAACATTAAACACAATCCATGAGTGGCCCCGGCGATAACTGAATTTAAGTCTATTAACTTAAATTCCATTATTGTTGACCATTCGAGATTCTTTTTTTGCGAACCCGTCTTCAGCTGAATGTGTGATCACTGAATGGTATTACTACACAGGCCTCGAGAGATTTCAAATCGAAAATAAATGATCATAAATGCAAAACATGTGTTTTTGTATATTTCAAAACACAAATAATATACAGAATTAATTGCAGGATAAAGACAATAAGGCAGCAACCATTTGATTTTCTGGGGGGGGCTATGGTTTTTTTTGGAAAAAAAAGTTTGTTTCCAGTTTTGGGAGAACAAAATAATTTGTTTTTGATTCTGAGAAAAAAAAATTGTTTGTTTCACCCTCAGCTGCCACTATATGTAATGCTAAAATTGAAAGAAAAAAATTGTTTTTGACTTGTCGCGAAAAAAATAGATTGTTTTTCGCCGCAGGCGAAAAAAAAAATTTGTCCAGAAAAAAAAACCATAGCCCCCCCCAGAAAATCAAATGGTTGCTGCCTAACTGTTTAGTGTCTTTAAATATCAGCTGTGTTTGTACTCGGCTCGAAACAGGTGTAATAGCTTGCTTAAACCTCGCATACACCTTGTTTCCTAGCCTCGTACACATACAGCTGATATTTAAAGACACTAAACAGTTATTGTCTATATATCTGCTGTTAACAGTTTTTACCTACCTATTAAAGTTTTGAGATGATAGTAAAAAACAATATGCTAGCCAAAATTTGTCATTTACATGAAAAAATAATTCCTGTCACAAGTCAGGAGTATGGCAGTTGTTATCTAATAGTTCATTTCAATGTATGTTGCACTATCATTTGTTTTTAGTTGCACTTAATTGTTCTGATGTTTCGTTGTTTTCCTCTTATAGACGATGTGTTTCCCTCGGGTTTAGTTTGTTTTCCAGATTTGTTTTCTCTCAATAAAATTTATGACTTTGAAACAGCAATATACTACTGTTGCCTTTTTTATTTAAGTACTGTAAATTCAGAAATTATTGCGTGCATTAATTATTGCGATTTTTCACAGATGGACAACATTGCAAGTTTTATTATTGCAATTACAAAAAATCTGCATAAAGATCTATGTTTCTGTTAGCAAAGATCTATGTTTCTGTTAGCAAAGATCTTTGTTTCTGTTAGCAAAATGCAAGGTCTTATTATTGCAGTACTCACCCAGTCGCATTATTTGCATTAATAATCAATAATTTCTGAATTTACAGTAGTCATCACATGGTTTCAGTTGAATAGTTTTCTTTGTAAATCTTGTATTTCTGTTCATTATTGATTTATAAGTTTCTATCTATCAAATATAATTTCCAGTTATTACTCAAAAATCAACATTTGATGGCAATCTGATAATTATGATGAAAACAGGAAGTAGACAGTTTTCAAGATTAAAGACAATAAACATATTTTACCATTATGTTTTATATTTAACCATGGTGGCCATGTGTGTTGACCACAAACTTTATGCTATATGATCATTCATTCAAGGTTAACTGAAATTGGTTCAGTAGTTTCAGGAGAAGATCTTTGAAGTTTATAACAATGCACAACCATGATGAAAACCAAGCGATGACAATAGCTCACTTAGCCTTTAAGCCAGTTGGGTTGAAACAAATGAGCATGCAGGAAGCCAAGTGACCTCACATTCAGACATTTTATTCAGATTCCTAACTCAAAAAGCTTTGTGCTTCCTGATAGTAGAAGAACTTTATAGTCCTTTGTTCGACCAGGCTAGAGATGGAATTACCAATTACCTGCTTACATGTTGCCACAGAAGCAGTTCTATCTCATTAAAAAATTTGAAGATATACAAATATAAAGGAATGTTAAAGCTCTTATATACTTTAGTCTTAAGTAACTAAGCTTATGATTTATTGATAGTTGGTGTTAAATATGACTTTCAGCACTCTTGTCTAAACCATAGTACCCAGTTATTATTGGTATAGGAAGTCAACTGCCTCCACCAAGTAAATAGCAAAATAAGTCATTTAAGGTCAAAGTCATACAGGCCATGCACATTAGTGGTTCAAACCAAAACCTCAGTGCTAGTCGGCTAGTGATTACTGCAAATAAAATTAAGACCACTCCATCACAAAATTGCTAGTTACTATAAGTCAAATTTAAAACAAAATACCACTATAAGTCAAATTCTATAAGCACAGTGTTCTCCCCAGGATTTTTGGATAGCGCTGTGGTAAGCGCGTGATTTTCGACAATTCTCAGTAACTTTGTCGCGGCGTGCGGTTGGTTTGTAATTGATTTGTTATGTGTTTTTCTTATATAATGCTATTGATGTTTTCTCTTGTAATGATGTCCTCATCATGCTCATGGAAGTTACCCCTTTGTTTGCTAATGTTATTGTCTGGATATAGACATGATAGAAGAAAAGTCTTTTTGTCTCCATTGTAAATACATATAATCCTCATATCATCTGTCTATAAAACCCAAGGAGAAGTCTTTTCCATGGTGGGTCTATACCAGACTGCCTAGATGTGAAGATTTCTTATCACTAACAGGTGATGTTGCAGAACATGTAGGACCAACAATAAAGTCATTGTCAGCTTCTGTGAGAAAGTTTTCAATGACAAGATTGGTATTTTTTACATTTACTTTTATTAACATTTCTAGCAAAGTACAACTTTTCAATAAAAATGAGTATAGTATTTCAAAGGAAGAAATGAAATTGCCCTTTTAATAATATTCAAATCTTATCAAAGACTTGCTTAAAAAAAAGGCTAAAATATTCCAATTATGAATATGAAAGAAATCCTTTAAAAATATTTTAAAGAGATTTTTTTATTTCAAAGGTGAATTACCAATCAAATACATTATGTATGCCAATTGAAACAACTACCACCTTTAAAGGTTTTGTTTGATAATTTTATAAACATTTGAATACATGCCACCAGATAAGTTTGTCAAGATTTGACAATACTTCTTTTAGGTCTTTCCCTCCCAAATTATCTCCCTTACTGGCTGACATAACTTCCTGTTTACACCTGTGTCTTTTTTTAGCATTAAATACTATTCCTTATCCAAGCCATCCTCTGTTTACATTAAATTTAAAGCAATATTTAATTAAGATATATTGATGATTGGTTGACAAATATCGATATTTTATATATATTTACACAAAATTTTCGTTTTGTTTTATTCCCTTATCCATTTGAAAAAGAGCCATGTATGGTCAAGTAATCGTAAAATACGGGCTTATAATGAATCCCTTGATAACAGGGGTGCTTCTTTCAAGCAATACAGGTTCGACAGTTCGGTTGTAAACGCAAAAAAAGTAATGATATAATCGTAGATGGTTCAAAAAATGGTCGAGACAACGTTGTCAGAGAAGGAGGTAAAACTTCCCTTATATATTCAGGTGTAATGATAAGTCGTTATCCTAAGGCTATTTTTTTCTTATTTTTTCTGTACACTTAGCTTTCATTTTTTATTACCATGCATTGTCAAGCTTGGTAACTCATAATTATTTGTCAGTAACTAAATGTACGATGCTGTCCCATACTGAACCTTCTGACCTTGTTTGTTTACATTTAAATTTCAATGGCGTCAAAATCACGTGATGTCAATTCGTTCTACCCAATCAAATTGCTCTACTGTCAATTAGGGGATTTTCCAGTCTACGGCAATTTCGTTATTTCTTTGTGGGATATTGCTTCAAAATAGTTTGCAATAATTTTGGGTTTTATTCAACAGGAAAACTCTTTTTTTGCCATCCCTTTTGACATCAATGGAATTCTGTATGAATATTTATCTACAGTCACGATGGTCAGAATATCGATCTTTTTATAATGAATAAACAGAAAATTCTATGAAAAATAAATGTAAATTATTTTTCATTAACCTACTCTATATTCCTGTACAAAATTATGGCATGGGCATCGTTTTTTCAATTAGTTTTCCTTTCATTTTGGTTGGGCTTTTTTCGCGGGAAAATCGCGAAAGACGTAAGGAGCATGTCATTTTAAAATTCCTAAAAATACGATTTGCTTGACCTGTATTGCCTGCCACAAGATTGATGACGCTGAATGGAATGTACACAAAGCAATGGAGGCCGGAAGTGGGATTTTGTGAAGTTCTAGAATGTTTTTAGACATTCGGAAGTCTGGATTGAAACGAGCATTAGAAATTTGGCATTTTTTAGCAATAATTGAGAACAACAATGAAAACTTACCTTCAGAAATGTTTTTTTATTCAAAAGTGCAGAAAAAACGTATTCTACATTGTTTTTCTACGCCGGAAGTAGCGTAGTGACGTCAATGCGGAGTTTCCCCGTGTGTTAAGTTCAAACACAAATACCTAACGAACTGACAAGATGAACGATTTTAGACTACTACAGGATAATTTAGAAATGAACTTTTCAGCACCCGAGACATGTATTATATGTCTCTGTTAGCACTGTCCATTCCTTTCATACGTTTCGGCATCTTTATAAAGCGAAAAAATGTAGCAGTGTTCTGTTAACCTTACGACGTTTAACTTGGCTTCACCCAAGCTGGACATCGAGAAAGTGAATTTCTCAAGTCTAGTATCAGCTTGGGGTTTGTTTTTCTAATCATATCCTCTTGTTTTCAAAGGGTAAAATTCATTACTGTAGAATTGCTGATTTAAACAGGTATTAGTTCGATTGGGTGATAATTAATACTTCAAAGACTAGCTCATTGAAGCCAATTTGATCGTTGTTAAAATCTGTTTGTTCAAAGTTCGTTAAACAAGTTTGTGAATGTAGTTGGGAAATGCGGTCAATTTATTTCTTCTCATTTCATTCATATATGCCTCTATATATTCATTAAATAGATGTCAATGTTGAAATCTTTGTTTATTTTGATCTCTCAACGACGCCATTTTGTAAAATTTATTAGACTGGTCCCGCGGAGTTACTTTAATACAACGGAAATAATTCTTTCAAAAATCGTTAACCAGTCAATCACGTGATCCGAAAAGAAAAATAAGCGGGAAATTTTAAAAAATACGAAAAAAATATAGCGACGCGGTTGAACGGGATAGCGACGCGGTCAGTGCAATAGGACAGCGGGAAATTGAAATAGCGCTGAAAATCAGGGCGCTAAAACGGCCTGGGGAGAACACTGAAGCAAATTTACCTCAAATTCCTGCCAAGATTCCAATAACATAAGTCTCTCTTCTTTTTCTCCTGCACTTTTCATAGCATTATTTGCCTCTTTGTACACAGTTCTGGCCTTTTCTATACAATTATCTTCTCCTGTTGTTTTCTCAAACTGACCAAAACTTATCCAAACCTGCAAAGAACAACCAAATTCAAGTTCTGATGTTTTTAAATTAAAAAGCTCAACTTTGTGAGAAACGACAGGATACTAACTGATTATAACAAAGCCTTTAAAACACCAAAGTTAAATTCTTCTGCTTAAACAAGCAGTTATGTAAAGAAATCATAGCAGATCTAGATTTAACTTCAAATATATTTTTAGGTGATCTCCCCTCATTTATATATGATTGTAAGATAAGATAAGACTACACAAATTTAGGAAGCAATAAAATTACAAAAGAATATGATTTCCCAAAACAAGAAATGTTTTACTTTAAAATACCATTAAAAATGTAAAAAAATATAAAAACAAATGTAGTGATCCTTTGGTTTTGTGTAGCGCTTTCTCACTTTTTTTCAAACTTTAATGTCTGTCAATTTATTTGTTTCTAATATTCTATACAAAAAAAATCATAATTTAATCTTTATATTCTTAAATAAAAATACAACATAAGTAATATCTTCATCTTTCTATGTACTTTTGATATCTTCATTTCATCAATTAAGCCCTTCAAACAACAGCAAGATCAAAAATATCTATAACAGGTGTTGTCACTTTGGTAAATTGATTTAGAATTAGTATTACACTAGATCCTTTCCTAATGTTCATCCAATCATATCATTTCTTTAAAACAAAATAGCATGAAAGAATAGTATTATATATTACCTTTACATGTTTTGTTCGTTGTAACAAACGTTGGTAAAGATTTCTCACTATATCAAACTCCTTCTGTTCTATCTGAAAATCAATGTAAGATTTCCACAAGACTTCTGGCATATCTAACTGTTGCTGATTTATATAGAGTTCATAAATAGCTTCTGCCCTGTCTATGTCACCCAATATTGTCTCTAGCCCTGTATACTGTCTAACAAAAAAATGTTGGTAAAGTTAAGTCAGAAACTATGAAGAATTTTTCTTAAAAAGGGAAAGATATAATTATTTTCAACTATAAAAATGTGTGATAACAATCTAACTATTAGTTTAAATATATTTATTTATAGTGGATTGGGAAACAAGTTTTGCAACTTATATTAATCCCTTTCCACTTTGCTGGTGCGAGTGCTGTCTTGAAGCGGCATTAGCCTACTCTTTTTCGAAATCTACAAGGGTGTCTTTAACGTGCAAGAGATATGTCTCTCTCTTAACACGGGTCAGCCATTTATCGTCCCCTTCCGACGGACTATCATCGTTTCCTTAAGACCATACTCGCAAATGGTGTCAAAGGAGAGCCGAAAATTGAGTTCCTGAAATCTAACTATTAAACAGCTTTCTAGAGAAACAAGGGCATTAACTGTTGCAAAATTAATGTAAATTCCATAAAAATAAAAATGTTGTCATGTCTGGGCTGACTATAAATATCTAACATATTTGTTAAAACAATTCATGAACCAACTAACAAAAACAAGCAAGCTGAATTTTTATGCATAAGTTCACACTCAAATAAACAAAACTGTGATACATTCCAACTATTCTATTTTTTTTTCTCAAAATTTGAAAATACCTAGGATCATATCACTTTTTTGTGACATCATGAAATATTGATTTCAACTTAACTGAACACTTTATTACACCAAATTTGGCACACATATCTTCATTCTAAATTCATCTACTCGTTTAGGTTAATATGTTTTATGAATACAAACTTGGTATTAAAGTTGTTGAAATAACATTGCCTACCTTTATCCAACTTGTACAATTTTCGTGTCCAAGTTTAAGAAATTTTTCATATAATATCCGACATCGTTCAAACTCTCTCAGCTGTAATTCTAGTTCTATATAGCCTCTGTACAATTTGTTTTTTGGACATTTACCTACAGCGGTACCCTGGAAAGAAATTTACAAGATATATATATAAATATATATTTTAAGTTGATACCTTGTTCTACAGATGTTGTCTCTTCTTTTTACAATTTATTGTTAAATTTTAATAATTCAAAAACATTATTATCTATCTTTTTAAATTCCAGTCAACACAGGTAGCCACTAAAAATTCCAATCTACACCCGTAGCCACTAGTCCAAAGTTATACACTAGTAATACTTTATTTGAACTAGTTAGTACAAAATTTTGTTTAAATACATTAGAAAAATATCGGAATATTGGTCTTTGGCCTAGTAGTTGAAAAAAGATTTTGGTGCAGACTGTATTTTCAGACAAACATAAAGTTTCCAAAAAAAAACATTCTTTCAAAATTATGTATTTGATTTTTCTATCAAGCCACTTATAAAACTTATACAATTTCTGTTACAAACAAGAATGTGTCCCCAGTACACAGAATCCCCACTCGCAATGTCATTTTCTATGTACAGTGAACCTTGAAATTGGGGTAAAAACTCCAATTTGGCATTAGAATCATACAGATCCTATCTAAGGGAACATATGTTCTAAGTTTGAATTTGATTGGACTTCAACTTCATTAAAAACTACCTTGACCAAAACTTTAACTTGAAGTGGGACAGCGAACGAACAAACAGACGGACAGATCCGATGGACAAACGAAAGGATGCACAGACCAGAAAACGTAAGGCCCTCTACTATAGTAGGTCGGGCATAATAAATACAACTACACTTTTTACTAATTAAATTCTATGAACTTAATATCAAAACAACGATCTTACCATGACTCTCCTGGCTCCTTGTAAACTTTTTTGTTGAATTTCAAACTGAGCGGATAAAAGCCAGATTTTAGAAAATGTAAATGTTTTATGAGGTATCACATCTAAACATGCTTTAAAGACTTCTCTGACTTTATCAGGGTCGTCATTTTCTAATTCTTCATAAACAGCATAATTGATCCATAAATATATATATCTTCTCCAATGGCGTTTCTCCTAGATAACAGAAATAGTTACAATAAAAAAATACTGAAAACTATTGTTTCAAATTTACAACAAATCTATTTATTTTCTATTGAAATGAATGTTTATATATATATATATATATGTATTTTAGAGTAAGATACTTTTTCTGATCAGGATTTTTGGTTCTTCCGTGCTTTTTTTTAGGGTAAGCTACTCAAAAGACATATTTAACTAACTGTATGTTCATGTGCTTGTCCAAAGTCATAAACATTGTTTAAGTGCTTTTATACATGAAGAATTTGGTGTAGATGGCAGTGATCTTTGATAGTCCCTGTTGAATTCATTTATAGCTTTTGATGCATAGGCGATTTACAGGTTGACATATTGTAAAGACACTTGCATTGGTAGAAGGCAGTATGTTTGATTTTTCTTGGTCTCATTTACACATACTGTACAACTACATTCATTTCAATATATTCTTTTGCTGAATAAGTAAGTTTTGTAGGTATATATGAACTACTTGACATAGATCTTGCTTCTTATGCGAGTACAAAAATAACCTGAATTGGTGTAAATACTACAAAATAAAATCTTTGGTAAGAACACATCAACAAATTTTGATATTGTTGCCTAACATGTTTTTTCTTATCTTCTTCATTGTCTTACTTTTGATGGAGGAACATTTGCTATTGCTCTATCATATGTTTCTCTAATTTGTTCTGTATTTCCATCTGCCTCTAACAACCTTAGGAAATCAAACTAGGCATCATAATTATAGGGGTTAGTTTTCACTTCCTGAAAAAAAGAAACTCATATTGTAAATGTTAGAAATTAAATATACCTACAACTTTATAATCAGCTATTATAATGCCATTTGTGTAAAGATAAACATTGAGATTTGTTTAATTCAAGCTTAGCTTCAGTTTCTCAAAGTAAGTTTTGTGAAATCAATAAGTTTTTATTTAAAAGAGCCTTATATGCATCCCCCTTTAATTTTGTTTTCAACTTAAACTTAAACTTAAATGGCAAATGAAATATTTTGGTTGTCACTATTGATTATAATTTTTAGGAAACATTCTTGACAGTTAAAAGAGGGACGAAAGATACCAAAGGGACAGTCAAACTCATAAATCTAAAACAAACTGACAACGCCATGGCTAAAAATGAAAAAGACAAACAGAAAAACAATAGTACACATGACACAACATAGAAAACTAAAGAATAAACAACACGAACCCCAACAAAAACTAGGGGTGATCTCAGGTGCTCCGGAAGGGTAAGCAGATCCTGCTCCACATGTGGCACCCGTCGTGTTGCTTATGTGATTACAAATCCGGTAAATAGTCTTATTCGGTAAGTCACATTCATGAAAGGGAAGGGGACTGTAGTTATGATGTAAGGAACATATCCGATATCATTTGTGAAACGGTTATTCCATAACAGTCAACCAACTCGTGATGGCGTCCGTAAAATTTACGAAGGGATGATTTCAACTTCACCATTTGGAACTCTTGGTTTATCCAGTCTTAAAGGATAGAAGACGCAAAGTTTCAATCTATAAATATATTTTTCATCTATAATGAATATTCATATAAATCCATACCTCTTCATATTTGAATCTTCTTTTACTGACAATAACATCTTCTATAGCTGCACGACTACCAAACTTCTTCTCATGGATGGTATAATGTTTGTAGATTTCTTGACAACTATCTTTTGGAAGATGATCTAAGACATATTTGTATATCAACCTGGCTCTGTCATGCTGAAAATATTTAAACAGCTGATAGGTATGTTTGACAGAGAATAAAAAGTCCATGGAAATACAATGACATGTGTTTTTTTATTACTTCAACAGTCCAAGGTCTAAATATTTGGCTGCTATATTCTATCTCTTAGTTGTTATTGGTTTTTTTTTTATGTATTTAAATTTGATGTTTTTACTTGATGTACAAAATCTTTTCTTAATTCTATTCTCAAAGCCTCATTTAGAATTTATTTTGTTAGACATTTAGTAATTATATTTCAGTTCCTCAGGTTCTATCAATTTTTTTTCAATCATTGATGATTGTCTTCTGTTTTTTTTATGCACCATAGACCAGCTATTTATTTTTAGAATTAATTCCAAAAACTAATAAGAATAAGGTATAGTATGATAAGACAACTATCCAACAGAAACCAAAGGACAAAGATGTAAAAAGGTGTAACCAAGAAAAGATACTGATTTTTTATACTTTTTTAGTTTCTTGTGAATCATTAATTTAAGTTACCTCTCACTATATGTGATAACAGAAGTGACCATGAGCATAAAATTTGTGTGTAGTACAGCAACCTTCCTATAAAATCTTGACCTCTATTAGTGGATTTTATCATATACTGTTACTTACTTCTTTTTGGCCTACCTTAAACTTAGCAAAAGCAACAACAAGTCTTTCATCAATGTTATCTTCACCAAAGAATTCCACAGCTCTCTCATAAACCCTTCTAGCACTACTTGTGTAACTGTTTTTCTCTTTAAACTTAGCATATTCAATCCAGTGCTTCACATCAGGATGAACAAGGGCAAGGGAAAACAAATAATATATTCAAACCAATGGTTTTAATTACACCTTTAGTTAGCTTGAGATTTCTACAAACTTTTGTTCAGATTTTGTTTTAAACATTTGCTTTTGGATTCCTAAGTCAAGTCTATTTGTAAAATTCCTCCAAACTTTAAGTAAGATTTTTATGTGCACATATTCTTTTCAACAATAATTTTCTTAAAATTATAATGGATTTACCTCCCCTTTGCTTTAATAATTCAATGAATACACAAACAAAACCAGGTACCACTTTTTTAAACATGATTTTTTAAAGACAGGTGTTATGCTTCATTATGAAATTATACAAACCAGAGACCGTTAGTTTCTCTTCTTATTGTTGAATGGATTAAGAGATCAGATGTCCAGTTGCAAATATTACATCCATATCAGATACACTTTTTCAGATTTTAAACATGCTAGTTCACAAGCCAACAATCCACAGGAAGGTATATTACTTAACTCAGACACATTATTTGGATTCTGAGTCACCCTATCTTGACTCTTACTCCCAGAATGCTGCCTGTCCTGTGGAGAAACAGCTAATCCATCACTTTGACCAAGCAGTGGGTCCAACCCAAGGCCTCCTGCACTGTAGGCAAGTTCGCTGTCACAAGGCCACTAGATAGTGTTTCATCAAAATGAATAATTACTGAAATATTGCCATTTTTAGGAGGAATGTGATATCATGCAAATTGTCTTGACATGGTGAAAATACACAATTTGTCAATATGACATCGCTGGGTGAAACAGGTATATTCTATTTTTTGAAGTAGTTCACAGAGAGAAAGAAAACGTCAGCTCCAACATGATTGGTTAATCCCCAGAGTCGTTCTAATCAGAGAATTTTATACTGTTCTTTAACATGAATATGAGTTGAACTTGGGTCATGGATTCTTCCTTATTTATATTTGATGGAACAGTTTTTTTTCAAATTTATTTTTTTATTTGCAGAGATAAGCTCAAGACATAGTGGACTGTGGATTGATTTTTTCTTTCAATTCATAGAAATTAATCAGGAAAATCATGATTGATTGGTCATTGCTTGCTTGCTTAATGTCCAGTGGTAAATATTTCATATATTATTCAGAACGAGAACAAATAGAAAATTAATACAATAAGTAGGTTCTGGAAGGTACTTCGACAGGAAAAAAAAAAGAAATTAGGACTGCCACTGGAATCGAGGTTATGTTAGGTAGAGGAAATTTCGCTTAGCAAAAGGCCACTCGTCAGAAAGATTTTGCAACGGTTCCTCATTGAGCAGAGAGCGTAATATATCCATCATGGGACTTTAAAAAGTAACAAGGTCCCTACACAATTGGATATTCAGGGTTATTCTGTCTCTTCCTTGATATATACTTCCCCCCATTGATTTCCAGATCTAAGAAACTGTGTGTTGAACCAGAAGGATCTTTTTCAGCGAGGACATTTTGGATATTGACACATAATTACTCATGCAAGACTGGTTAAAATGTTTAAAAATGACTGATTTACAGGCAACTGAAAATTATATCGACAATCTTCATGATATTACTTTGATATGCATGAACTTTTGACTGTAACAAATATCAAGGTTCCATTTTGTGGTTTTTCTTTTTCTTTTTTTGTGTGTTTTTTCTGTTTCTTTTTTTGTGTGTTTTTCTTTTCTTTTTTTTGTGTGTTTTTTCTTTTTCTTTTTTTGTATGTCATCCAGCCTTTTTTTTTGGCAAAGTGTCTCATCCTTCCTTTTTTTTTAAATCAAAACTCCTGTCCTGCCTCCCCCCCCATAAAAATCAAACGGTAGCTCCCTGAATATGTTTAAGAAGACTGAGTTAAATTTGTGTTGAAATCAAACTCTAAGCAAATTGTTATAAGAGGAAGGTTATTGTGACATCTTCCATGATGATCAATATGGCCAAAAGATCAGAAAAGAGGGTAAAATACTGGAAAAGTATAAAAATCAAAGTGATGGAAATCACTCATGAAAAGATTAGAAGAGAAGGTTGAATAATTTCATATTAAAGTATGGTAGGGAAAAATGAACATTAATAAAGCACTATTGCTGAAAATTGCATCAACAGGTCTTTAGATGGAAACATGCTTTTCCAGTATGAGGATAAAATAAGCTCAAATTAAATAATATGGGTTTCTTAATTTGCCCAATTTTATTTAAACTGCAGTTTATATCATATCCAATTAATGTTGCCTGTTCTGAACATGTTTCAAAAAAACAAAAAGTTGCAAATCAAAAATTCTTCTAGTAAATGTTACCAACTATCCTTGTAAGACATAAAATCTAGACCAACAGCTTTAAAGTAACAACAAAAATAATCTAAAAATGTAGTTTTGGGGTTAATTTTGTAAGTTGAAACAGAGGTTATATGACATTGCAGATTAAAAGTTGTCGAGTGCCTTTTGATCAATTTTTAAAGTATTTTTCAACACAGGGCATTCAAAATGTACTTTTTCAACGTAAACAAATTAAAAACCTTATTTTATTGAAATGTGGATTCTTTCTTGATTGCAAAAATATATATTAACTTCTAAAAAAACCACCAATTGACTAAAACAGACATAATGATTGATGGGGAATAAACTAATAAACAATGGTTTGTAATAATTAAAAGTTTAAAAATTTTAAACTGTTTCAAGCCAATTTCTGGTAAAAAAAAACTAGAGGCTGTCAAGAGCCTGTATCCCTCACCTGACTCTACCTTGGTTTTTGAAATCATATAAAAAAAGATAAAATTTAGCTACAAAGTTACAAAACTTGGTCAGCACCTCATAAGGAACATTCATGCTATATTGGGTTTCATTCCATTCAGTGGTTCTCTAAAAGAAGACTTTTGTATGCATTTCCCATTGGGTCCTATGTTAAACTAAGTCCCCCCACTGGCGGCCATCTTGGATGTTTGATCGTCGACAAAGTAACAACACTTGATCAGCATCTCATTAGGAACATTCATACTATATTTTGTTTCATTCCATTTAGTGGTTCACTAAAAGAAGTCATTTGTATGTATTTCCCATAGGGTCCTGTGTTAAACTAAGTCCCCTGCTGGCGGCCATCTTGGATTATGGATCGGCTACAAAGTAACAACACTTGGTCAGCACCTCATAAGGAATATTCATGCCATGTTTAGTTTCATTCCATTCAGTGGTTCTCCAAAAGAAGTCATTTGTATGCATTTCCCATAGGGTCCTATGTTAAACTAAGTCCCCTGCTGGTGGCCATCTTGGATGATGGATCACCTATAAAGTAACAACACTTGGTAAGCACCTCATAAGGAATATTCATGCCATGTTTGGTTTCATTCCATCCAGTGGTTCTCTAAAAGAAGTCATTTGTATACATTTTCCATAGGGTCCTATGTTAAAATTAGTCCCCCACTGGCCGGCATCTTGGACTATGGATCGGCTTTAAAGTAACAACACTTGGTCAGTACCTCATAAGGAATATTCATGCCATGTTTGGTTTAATTCCATTCAACAGTTCTCTAAAAGAAGTCATTTGTATACATTTCCAATAGGGTCCTATGTTAAACTAAGTCCCCCGCTGGCGGCCATCTTGGATGATGGATCGACTACAAAGTAACAACACTTGGTCAGCACCTCATAAGGAACATTCATGCCATGTTTGGTTTCATTATATTCATTGGTTCTCTAGAAGAAGTTCAAAATGTAAAATGTTGACGACGACGACGGACGATGGACAACGGACGCCAAGTGATGAGAAAAGCTCACTTGGCCCTTCGGGCCAGGTGAGCTAAAAAAGAGAACTAATCTAAACAATATACGACGAAAATTTTTTCAAAATTTGCGGTCGTATAATAAGTAGTTGATTAATTACAGATGGTTATTGTAAATTTATCAAGTAAATTAAAGGCCATACTTGAATACCTTTTATATATTCATATTTATATTTCATTTTTTTTTATAAAGATCTTGTTAATCCATTAATCGTTTATCAGATATAATTTACAGAATCACGTTATGTAATGTAGATCAAAAGTAAAAGGCAATAAATAAATCTATCATCCTTATATATGTCAAACATCTACATTTGTGTATTCAATTATGAGGTCAAATATTTGTATATTAAGAATTAGATGTATATTGCAAGGTCTGTATAAATATGTAAGACTGAGGTTGATAGGTAATGTGGTCAATTTGATTGACAGTTTAGGAGGTGGGGCATTGTAGTAAAAGGTCCACCTTGTCTCTGATTGTTTAGTGATAATGGCAGTTGTCAATCATACTAGCATTGTATCAATACCCAATTACCTAATCAAAATGTTTTTAAAAAAAGCCTGCACATCAACACACCTTAACGACATACATTCTTAAATGAACTGCTCCAATAATATACCCATTTTATCAGTGTATATGTGTATTATGTGCACATACATGAGAACAATAGGGAACTATATTTCAGTGTGAATACATTTAGCAACAGTAGCAAACCTGTCGTATTGTTAGGGAGGCTGGTGCCTTAGTAAAGATTTAGAACAAGTTCTAATTTTTCCAAAAAATTGAGCCTTATTGCAAAGTTTTATTTTAATTGGTTCAGTTGTCCTTGTGAAAATACATTTTTGGTACCTTTAAATCCCTTTGATTCCAATGAACTATTATTTTATGATGGTGAGCGAATTGCCACCAAAGTAAGATCACTAAGTTGGACTACAAACATTTCCGTCATGTTTCATTTCAAAAAAGCAATTGGGTCATAAAAACTTCATACACTATTGTCAAAATTCAGACTCAGAAATAAACCTTTCAAATAAACTGTGTGAGTGTTAAAAAAAATATTGCACAACCCCAGAAAATGAAACTTTCCAATTTGATTTTCCTCTGAGTTCAGTATTTTTGTGATTTTACTTTTTTTTGAGGAAATCTTAATTTGGGTGGTAAAAAAGAGACCACAAGTCCAATTTTTTAAAGACTCATTTATTTATAAAAATCTTGCATCACTTATTTCTCAAATATAAACTTTCATATCACAATTCTTACAAATGAACCATTGTTCTTTTATATATACCACTTACACACTGTTCAATACATATAAATGATTAACCAGCACTCACTTTTACAGTCATAGCACTTTCTGAAATGAAGCTGTATTAGGGAACCACTATTTAACTTCAAGAGGGGTGTTATGGTATTTTTTCTTAAAAAATATTCTCTTGACCCAATATTGTGGTCAAGCAGATGGCATAAACAAATATTCTGAATCCAAATTTTCCACTTACCTATTAGTATTAAATTTTGAAGAAAAAAAAGTTTGAAAAAAAATTCTTACAAAAAAACATAACCCCCCCTCTGGAAGTTGAATGGTTACTCCCTTTACTACAATGAATTATACACATTGTTCTGTAACTGATGCAACCCTTCAGATGTTGAATTGAAAGTAGTATGTCATTATCCTACTGAAGAATACAATAGACGTATTTACTTTTGTATGGACATGTGTCCGCCATTACTAAATACATGTACCACAAAAGTACCCAAAATATTGCACCACAATTTGAAATATTTGATGTCATAATTCAACAAGAAAGTGTCTCAAGTACGCAAATGCCCCATCCGCACTATCATTTTCTATGTTCAGTGGACCGTGAAAGTGGGGGAAAATCTCTAATTTGGCATTAAAATTAGAAAGATCATATCATAGGGAACATGTGCACTTAGTTTAAAGTTGATTGGTCTTCAACTTCACCAAAATCTATCTCGACCAAAAACTTTAACCTGAAGCGGGACGGATGAACGGACAAACGGACTGATGCACAGACCAGAAAAAAACATTATGTCCATAAATGGGGCATAAAAATGATTGTTGTATGTCATTGGAAGGTTATTCAGAGACTGATCTAAGATTAATTTGAGACAAATTCAGCTATGAATCAAAAGTGTTAATACATGTACGTCTATTGTATGTCAATAGAAACTATCATCAAACTGTTGACAGTATTAAGATTTCAACATTAAGAATTTGTCTTCTTGAAACAAATGAGATTCCATGATGAATCAGTGTCTTCATGATTTTTAAGTACAAATTCTAAGTCAGTCATGATTTTATGGTGTAAGATGAGTTACTTCCCCTTATACTCATTTCATGAATTACTTCCCCTTGTCATCATTTCATGAGTCATTCCCCCTAACTGATCAGCTTTCCTCATCATCTTCCATTTGTTGTTTCCATTTCTTAGCCATAGCTAACAGTTTAAGATTTGGTTGAGAAGCTTCTTCATCAGGGAATATATAATCATGGTACTCTTCCCAGCCTGCATCAGACTGAAAGAAAAAAGCGAAAAATGTATTAATAATTTGGGGAAATTAATATCTTTGTCTTTGAATGCCAATTGTCCAGATTTTTCTGACATCTGTTCATTAATTCATTTCAGATTAATATTTTATAGTAAGGTACTTTACTTTCGGAAAAATTAAAATTTTATGATTCCCATAACCAAACTGGTTCATGAAGATTTAAATTTACAATTTTTTTTATTCTGATTCTAATCTCACCTAAAGATAAAATACATTAAACAGGATAATTTTAGAATAATTTCTTATTCATTTAAAAACCCTGCGTAGAATTCTCCACTTAAGAATATGCTAAACTGCTTCGTATCCTCATATGCTTAGAACCACATGGCAGTTTAAAAAAAAAATGATCGGTTACCTTTTCCCCCCTTTATAAAAAATATCCAATTCATTCCCTAATTTATTGTTTATGAAGAACAGGCATGGAAAAATATCAAAATTTGTCACAGCACCATATGGAATATTTGTTATTCGATTGAAAAAACACCCAAATTATTTGATATAACTTTTTGACTGAGAACAGCTGTTAAACAGACAGAGAACATACCCCATCCTCTGTTTGGATTTTCCTCCTTTTCTTGATTTTCTGTGGCATTAACTTATCTACATGTTTACATGTCTCTTCATCCCCATTATCTGCCTGTAAATAAAAATAATAAATTAATAGGTGTAAAAAATCTGCATAGGTCAATTCTGTAAATGACTTTGAAGTGGTCGCGCGGACTGAGTTACTTACACTGATCATTAACCTATCAACACTAAGGTTTTGGAGTTTGAACCCCTGTCTTAGCAAATCACTGCATAGGTCATTACCTGTGCATAACTTTGAAGTGATCGAGTGGTCTAAGTAGTTGTTTACTTACAGTTTTCACTAATCTGTTAACACTGAGGTTGTGAGTTCTAACCTCACTCTAGCAAGGATATTTTGACTGATGATAAATTGACAAGAATTGCCAGAAGTGAAACTTCTTTGTGGTATAGAAATATATATACATATTCAATTACTATATCACAAAGAAGTTTCTATACCACAAAGGATCAAGATTAGGATTCCATTCCATAAAATTTTGAAAAGTCAACTATAATGGTTAACTTTTACAAATTATGACTTGGATGGAGAGTTGTCTCATTGGTACTCATGCCACATCTTCTTATATCTAATAAGCCAACATGAATAATGTCTTTGTTTGGTTTGGACATTAAATCTTTTACATTGATGCAAGCCAACTATGTCAACAGTTTAGTATTGTCCATTCAAATTGTCTGAGAAGTTGAAAATTACCAAAAGGAGTAGGGGCATTAAGGCCTAGTTTTGGCCCAAGAAAATAAAATGTTTGATAACCATTTCAAATTGGCACATAATGTTTAGAAATGCATACAGTCAAGAAATATGAATTAAAAACAGAAAATATTTATCTGATGACGTCACAATTACGTCATATTATGTATTGTTATCACAAAAACGATGAAAAATACAGAATTTATGCAGTTTTCTATCATTATTTCTGTTGAGGAAACATCCTGCACAGCCGAGAAACAACAAAATAATTCAACAGAAGCTTTATCATAACTATTGGCATTATCTCACCAAATATAAAGTTGTTTCTTGGGTGCGCACATACTTTTTCAATCTAAAATATACTTAAAATTTGATGAAAAAACAGGGAAAATCACGAAATTTTACAACATTTGCAAATTAGGTCATGATTCTTTTCCATGGTAACTTGTTAGATGTCAAATTTGTTATGTTTTTCTTAGTACCTTATACCTTAGTCAAGTTTTCAGTAATTTAAAAATATGTATGATAACTTTTAAATCTGCAGTAATGTTTGGGCAAAATAAGGGCCTTATTGCCCCTACTATAGCATATTAAAGTTAAAGGAGACCAAAACCTTATCCGGTCAATTACCAATGGAACTTCTAACAAATCATGTTTGGTTCAAACTTTTTCATGTGCAATAAGAAAAGATCATTATATCTAATAAATAACTTATTCCTCCTTAATGGAGCAACATTGGCATTCTAGGCCTCAGTCTTTTCAGAAAAAAATTACTTGAATGGTCTATTAGAGAGGTATAAGTATAATTGTGGAAAAGGAAAGATTACTCTGATTTCAAATACCGAAACATGAGCATTATTGATTTTACGTTTCATGTTTCTGAGTGACTGGGTCGATTTCTTTGCAATATTGTAATGGTTAAGTTTCAATTTTATTTTTTTAACTACAAAATGGGGGCGTTTATTAGAAGTCAAAAGTTCTGACGCACAATTTTCGGTAGGGGGGCATTAATTAGAAGGGGGGCTTTAAATAGAATAAATACGGCTACTTTAACATGTTCAGAACAAGATTCATGCATCATGTTCAGGTAATATATATATATACATATGTAAAGTTACGGTATATAGTTATATACATATTCAATTTAATAAAAAAAATCAATAAATAAAATGCTCACTGTTATCATGTTTGGGTATATTTACTAAGTACAAGGGTATTTAATTGGATGATTGTAACAACCCAAAAATAGATCAAACCAGGAAGTGTAATACCTGGGACACACCTGACAAATATGGCTTCCTCTCAGCCGTTTGGAGGAGGTCAAGTTCCTGTAAATTGTAAACTATGTAAAACAGATAGACCAATTCAGTGGAAATGCATGGACTGCAGTGTTCTGATGTGTGGTTATTGCAAGGACAATGTACATTCTCAATTCAAAAATGCAATTGATCATAAGATCATCAAAAGAGAAGAGATTGGATTGCATAATGAAGAACTGGATTTTACCAATATAAAGTGTGAGGAACACACTGAACAATTTTCATGTCTTTACTGTAATACATGTGATGTCCTTGTGTGTCCAACATGTTTTGCTAAAGTTCATAAGAAGCATGATTTAATTGAAATTAGTGATGAATACAAATTGAAAGTTGAGAGCCTGAAAAAAGGACAAAATAAAATACAAAAGAGTAATACTAACATGAAAGCAAAGAAAGATGAGCTTAATAAACTTATGTCAGCAGAAAATTCGAAATATTCAAAAGCAAGAAAAGATATTCTTGTACATGAGCAAACAGTAAAAGAACAAGTAGAAAAATATTTTAAGGAACTAGTTAATCAATTGGATCAAAGTCATGAAACTGTTGTAACAACAATTAAATCAGATCTTAATGCTATATCAGTATTTACCAACCAGACAGAGGACAAAATCAAACAAGTCCAGGATTTTACTGGAATTTCCAACGCTACTGAATTCTTCAAGGAGGTTAAAACAATGGAGAAATCCACAGAATTGCAAGAACCACAAACCAAGCCAAGCTACAAATCATCACCAAAATTTGTTCCAGGAAATATCAACCAATCAAACATTGGATCTTTAAAAGATGATGGGAACTTGTCAGCAGAAAAAAACATCTCCTTAGTCATCAATAATGTATACCAGACTGAACTTGAAATTATAGATTCTGTAAGTCCATGCCTTGAGCAGTCACTTTGGTTAAGTTCTGGTATTCATGGAATGTTACAGAGAGTGAAACCTGAAGGAACCAATCTGAAAGTGATGTCTAAACTAAACATTAAAGTGTATGGAATGGCAGTTACCCAATCTAATCAACTCCTTCTGGTCGTGAAAGGTAAAACAAGGTTACAACAAATCAGCAGTACTGGTGGACTGACTGATTCTGTTTATGATGTAGCACCTTTCTTTCCCAGAGACATTCACATTATCAATGACAATAAGGTCATAGTTATAGCCTATAATAAAAAACAAAAAAGAGGTGCTGTGATCACAATGAACAAGAAAGGAGACAAAGAGATGGTTTATGAGCATGATAAACATAACAAACTTTTATTTAGTAATCCGAGGTGTATTTCCAGTACCAGTAATGGAAATATGCATGTAGTGAATATGATTTCAGATGACTACAGAAAAGTAGTGGTCTTAGAGCAAGGAGGACATATAATAAACCAGTATACAGGTCATTCAACTATCAATAAGAGTGAACCATTCACACCAGTAGCCATTGTGACAACACCAAGTGACAATGTTGTTGTGATGGATCTGAATACAAAAATCCTGCACATCCTCAATAATTATGGTAATTTTATTTCATATTTCAATACAGAGGACATAGGAATAAAATTTCCGTATTCTCTTGTCTTCAATACAACTGGACAACTTTATATAGGATGCACTAGGGTTTCAAAAACTCAAACTAAAGAAGCAAAGCTATATGAAATAAACATTGAAGGATTCTAATATATTCAAAACATATCTTTGATAGAAACTTAAAAAAAAAAAAAAGGGAAAACTTTTCATATCATCTGAAAACTGAAACATAGAAAATAAAAATGAAACTAAAGGAACATATCAAGGACTAATGAGACAGATATATTATTTCAAACAATAAAGATAACCTTTTGTGTCTGCCACAGTAATACAATACATTGGCATTGTGTGTAACCATTATATAGGTAATGTGTATAGTGTATATTGAAAGATATACTAAATGAGGCAGCAAACAAACAATACACAAAATAGACCCCAAAGACATCAACTGCAACAAACTAATTTCAACAAAGCTTAAGTGTTCATATATAATATGTAAATATTATACATGTAGATTGTAGTATCCACGTATTCAAAGTTTGAATATTAGTAAAAGCACCTCTAGATAAAGATGAAAGCATCAAACTTTGTACCAACTATACATGTAAATTGTTATAGGAATTTTTGCTGCAATAATATTTTCATGGATATTTTGCGACCAATTGCAGATCACAAAAATAAGTATTCAATAAGTAATACATGAAATAAGGCCTTAAGTGTAAGATTTTTAAATGTCTTAAAATAAAGATAGATCTATGACTATTTATAAGAGGGGGGCAATAGGGGGTCCGTCAACATGTTAACAACACCTCGATTTTGGCAAAAACAGTTAACAAAAAATGCAAAAATGCTGACAACAGTTAACAAAGTGGGTTGAAAACAGTTAACAGCTTAAATTGATCTCAGATAACAGTTAACAACACCTTGAAAAGGCCCATAACAGGTTAACACAAAAAGGTATTGCCCCCCCCCCCCTTTATAATTGTTGAAAAACTTAACATTTTTCATCTTGGATTCCAACCAAATCAGTGTGTACACTATTATAGTAGTGGTGTTAATTTATAAAAAGTTTGTAAAGATACATTTTAAATTATTTTCAGTATTTTAACTTATTCAATGATTCTAATTAATAAAGATAAAGTTCTGCATGCTTAGATTTTAGTTGGAAACAATAGGGGTTAATTTTAGTAGCAGTAGTTTTCTTTATCATGAGCTCATGTTTATCTTCCTAACTTTTGTACATATTTCTTAGTGATTTAATTTTGAACCTCTTCTGATTGGCTGACTATGTCTCATCTATCAGCTCATAGACATAATTTTGTAATTAACGTTTTTTCCTGATAAACACCGGTTTAAAAATGGAATTTAGGGTTAAATTAGAAGATATTCTGTATCATGTTTTCTGTCTATCTGAAATAACATAAAATATATGGTGCACACTAAAAAATAATCAGCTAAACAGTTATTCTGTGTGCATCACATTTTTATGATGTGTCATCATTAACCTCTTAAATTTAATGTGTTTCCCTCGGTTTAAGTTTGTGACCTGGATTTTTTTTATTTTTTTTATCGATTTATAAGTTTTAAACATCGGTATACTACTGTTGCCTTTATTTTCTGATGATATTTCTTTAAAGACAGATAAAATATTACAGTCTTTCCTTAAATAAAGAGATTTCATTGAGTCTAATGATATATATCAAATGTTTAGTTGAGTAAAAGCAAAAGTACAGGTCATTAAACATGTTAAATTTATCAAGTCATCATTAGATATACAAATATGTGCTAAATATGTTAGAAATGTTGAGAATATCTGAGTGCATTCTAAGCCTTGGAAATGAAGTATTCTGATTTAATGTATACAAAAGAATTAGCTACATGTATAGTGCAATTCCTGAACTTGGATTGTAATCTCTTTGTGAAATAGAAATGTGATAAATATGTGCAAATCAAAACTACTAATAATCGAAAAACACCATTTTTAAATCCATGGAAAGTAAATAAAAATTCATGTAAATAGTTTTATAATAAAGTTTTTTATGCATAATTGAACATTGTGAACATTGGGACTGGAGAACTGTAAATGATAGTGAAAGGACAAACATTTGAAAAGTTGTTGAAAGCCTGATGATGATATTTCATGGACACAAACTATTCATGTATCAAATGTTAAGATACTGAACTAATAACATTTGGAACTTATTAGAACAGTTATGATGAAGAACTATGACAAATTTGTTAACCTTTAGCAATTGGACATATACCTATTTGGAACATGATAATCACAGTGTGCTAGTGGAAACCAAGCAGGACTATGAAATTTTTGTTGCTAAATACATTTCTGATGATTTGTGATTAAGACTATTTACTAAAACGTTCAATTTCGATGAACAATCTATTCTGATGTCATTTACAGAAATGGATATCAACTTTGAACATAAAATACAACATGACAGATTGCTCTGTGAAAATTAAAACATTTACTTTGATTGTTGTGTTTTGTTGATTGTAAATTTTTTTATTATTTCTTAAGGTTCTATACTCATGTATAATATTTTTATATTTTATTTAGCAAGAGGGAAATATTTATATAGTAGTGTTAATTCCCATAAAAGCTTGTAGTGTTACATTTTGAATAATTTTCAGTATTTTAATTACTTTTTTTTTAAATTAGGTGTGCAAGATTAGATTTAAGCTGTAAATAATAGATTTGATTTTGATAGCAGTAGTTAAGAAAAGGAATGAATTGTTAATTCACATTACTTGAGATATAAGGGGCATATATATATGTATATACAATACGGTCAGAGGGGAGGTAATAACTTTGCTAACATAAATAAAAAATTTTCATGACATCATAATGTGACATATTGGACTGATTTTAAGCATTATCTTGAAAACAAGTACATGGACCCCTCTTCACTTTAAATGTCAATTTAGATTAAATGTACCATTTTTTATGAACAAATCTTAGATAATTTCAAATTATGGAATATACAGACCTGCCAACTTTTGAAAATCTCCAGTCGGGATTTGGTGCGCGACCAGATTTTTAAGGGTTACAGTTTTTGCAGCGTTTTTGCGTGCACTGTTTTTACTCTTAAAATAGTCTCATATCTCTTCCCTTATTCTTTTTGTATATTGATGATAAGCTTATAAGCCTTGATTTCTTTTATTTGAATGATTCTTGTACTGTACTTATTTTAAAATTGACAAAATAATTTGAGAAAAGAAGAAAATGGCAATAAAAAATAAAAGATATTGCTTGTATGATAAATTGATTAGATATCAAAGGCCGTCTAACTGAATTTCTGTTTACAAATATTAATTAATTTCGAGGATTGTTACGACCCATCAGGTAATCCGATTACTTGCAACAACAAATCATGACACCTGTTGTGACCGTTGATTTAGCGCAGGGTTGTAAACTTGTCATAATATGTCCCCAGGTAAAATTATAGATATTCTTAAAATCTTCAAAATCGTTGCAATAATTTTTTCAGGTATATTTTGTGAAAATGGGGATTTTGACTTGTATTGCGATCCCGATATCGGGATTCTGGTTGAGGGATGAAAATCGGGATGATACCCTGAAAATGGGGATAGTTGGCAGGTCTGTATATACAGATATTATTGTGTGCATTGATTATTGTGATTCCAACATTTAAACCTAAACTGTGATTTTAATTTTTGCAATATTGAGAAAAAACTTTGTTTGATTCATATAAAAACAAGAATGTGTCCCCAGTACACGAATGCCCCACTCGCACTATCATTTTCTATGTTCAGTGGACCGTGAAATTGGGGTAAACCCTCTAATTTGGCATTAAAATTAAAAAGATCATATCATAGGGAACATGTATACTAAGTTTGAAGTCGATTGGACTTCAACTTCATCAAAAACTACCTTGACCAAAAACTTTAACCTGAAGCGGGACAGACGGACAAACGAACGAACGAACGGACGGACGAACGAACGAACGGACGGACGAACAAACGGACGGACAGACGAACGGACACACAGACCAGAAAACATAATGCTCCTCTACTATCGTAGGTGGGGCATAAAAATTGTAAATGGGAAATTTAACCATTTCGATTATAATCCTGTAGCACTAATAAAAACATAGCAATAATTTTTTAATTTACAGTAGATAAAAATAAAACAAAAATATTCAGGTTTTCTTCCTCTTAAATCATGAAAAAAAAATATAAATGAATTATTTCCAATGCATTGTTTCATAAATTTAGAGCATACTTGTCCACAAGATATTTTCTTTTAATCAACTGGTGTCTTTTGAAACAAAAAAGTGAGATATGTCTTTCCAAATGATAACAATTTCCAAGGAAACCCAAATTTTTAGGTTATGTTTTAAATATCAAATTTATCTCTAAAAGAAGAACTTAAAAGTATCTATTTTTTTATTACATATTGGAATTGACTTGGTGAAAAATAGCTTGTATGCCAATATTCATAAAAAATACCTCAGTGGAAAAAAAAATTGTATGCCCTTTAAGAAATTGTTAGATAAATACTTTATTTCAATTTAAACAACTGCATTCATGTCTTTAGTAATTAAAAGGTCAATATTTTGAAAATACAGTTAAACTTACATAAGTAAAAACATACAGACAGTCAATTTAAATATAAAATCATGTCTTATAGTTTTAGTTTTTAGGTTTAAAATTACACCTTATATCTGGAATTATGTATTATTTTAATCTGTATCATATGAACTAGTATATGTTGAAATATTATGGATGCCTATTTAATAAACAATTATAGTTATATTTTGGAGTACTTTATTATGAAAAGTTAAGAGAACTAATGACACATCCCTCTTAAAGAGAAGATCTTTGAAAAGAAGTAAAAGATGGATAAGAAAATTATTAAAAAATCATAGATTAAGGCTGGGGTCATGGATTTTTTTCAGTTGGTGTGACATTTTTGTAGATCTTGTTTTTTTGATTATTTTTGATGTTTACAGTTTTTACCTGTCTATCATAGTTTTCGAGTTGATAGTCAAAAACAACGAAATTAGTCAAAATTTGTCATTTACATACAACAACTCATTTTGTAGTCATCCAATGGTTTTGGCTTTATGGACATTTTTGAATTTTTTGGTGGATTTTGAGTTGCTGAGTCTTTAGTTTTGTATATTGTGTTTCGTGTACTGTTGGTCTTTTTCTTTTTAACTCATGGCGTTGTCAGTTTATTTTTGACTTAGGAGTTTGAATGTCCCTTCGGAATCTTTTGCCTCTATTTTACCAATTTGTTCAACTTTTAACCATGGTGGCCATGTTTGTAGATCACAAACTTTACCGTAGGATTAATCACTCAATTTTGGTGGAAATTGGTTTAATAGTTTTAGAGGAAAAAAACTTTGAAAAAGTGTATGACAATGAACGACCACCACAGAAACCAAGTAAGCAATAGCTCACATGGCCTTTTGGGCCAGTTAAGCTTAAAATGAGAGTGCATACAGGAGGCCATGTCATCTCATAACCAGACATTTTATTCAGATTTCAAACTAAAACGTCTTTGTGCTTGCTTCTTAATGCTGCTTACTGGTAGAAGTAGAATTTTACAGTACTTGGTTTGATCAAGTCAGGCAATGGAAACAATAAATTCCTGCTAACATGTTGCCAAAGAGGCAGTTTTGAATCATTCAAATCTTTGATGATGTACGAATGTAAAAAAATGATAAAGCTCTAATGGCCTTTGGTCTAGATCAGCTTACAGTTGAATGATTGTTGGTGTGAAATGAAACTTTCAGCACCCTTGTATATACCATAGAGACCAGTTTTTATTGGTGTAGGAAGCAGATTGCCTCCATCAAAAAAAAAACTAGCAATACAATTCAATTAAGATAAGTGTCAAACGCTCAAGGCACAAGAGTAGTTCAAACCGTAACCTCAGAATTGACAGGCTAGTGATAACTGTAAATGAAATACTAAGACAACTCCATAACGAAGTTGCCAGCTAGCTTGAATATACATGATATAAGTAAATCTCTTTATGAAAGCTTTAAAACAAGTTTAGCACTATATTAAAGCTTTAACATGAGTAAATCAATGTATTATAGCTTTAAGATGTCAGAGTAAATCAATGTATAAAAACAGAATACTACTGTATGTCAAATTCTACAAGCAAAGGAGTAGGTTCAGTAAGACCCCTTTTTGGCCCCAAAATGTAGCAGTTTTAGAAAATTGTGAAAATGTAATCTTTAAGCTATATTGTGGAAAGTAAAATGCTTCTGCTACATAAATATGAGCTATTTTTGACAATACAATGCACAAATATTGCGTTCTAGCATCATTAAGTCATGCTAAATTACTGAAATCTTCTCAATTTTAGCATTTTGGTTAATTTTTAGACGTTTTCCGTCTAAAATGAAAGTGGCTGCATTTGTGTTCATTCATAATATTGAAATGTAAGTTGTATTTGATGATAATACAAAACATATATAAAGGTTGAGGATGAACACGGATGCGGCCACTTCCATTTTTGACAAAAATCATCTGAAAAGTGACGTTTTTTGGCATATTTGATAGATTTTTCATATATAAGCTTGAATCAGAGCATTTTTAATGACTAAATCAGTTAAAATCTTTCACATAAACTAATCGAATCAGTTGAAATAGACACTTAAGTATTTTAAAAGTGTCTAAAAACTTACGTTAGATGAACCTGAAATTTGAGGCCAAAATCAGCCCTTACCAGACCTACTCTTTTACCTACCTCAAATTCCTGCCAGGATTCTAATAACATAAGTCTTTCTTCTTTTTCTCCTGCACTTTTCATAGCGTTATTTGCCTCTTTATATACCGTTCTGGCTTTGTCAATACAACTGTCTTCTCCTGTTGTTTTCTCAAACTGACCAAAACTTATCCAAACCTGCAAAGAACAACCAAAGTCAAATTCTGATGTTTTTTAAACAGTTGAATCTAACTATAAAGCTCAACTTTGTAAGAAAATCCAGGATACTAACTGATTATCACAAAGCTTTTAAAACAGCAAAGATATATTCTGCCGCTTAATCAAGGATTTAAAATAATGTAAAGTAATCTTATGATACAATTACTTGAGATCTAGTTTTAACTTCAAATACATTTTGGGTGATCTCCCCTCCTTTATATATCATTATATTATTTTAGATAAGATAAGACTACACAAATTAAGGAAGCAAAAAAATTAACAAAAGTATATGATTTCCTGAAACAAAAAATATAATATTTTAAATAAAAAATTAAAAAAACTTAAAAATTCTTTTTATACAGATAAAAATTAGGTTACCCCCCCCGGCCCCCCCCAAAAAAATATAAAATAAATCACTATTAAAATGTAAAACAAATATAAATACATTTCTTGTGATCCTTCGGTTTTCTTTAATGCTCTTTCAATTTAAATTTTCAAACTTCTTAACATCTGTCAAAATATTTGTTTCTAATATTTTGTATAAAAAACCCTAATAATCTTGTATGAAGATACAATATAAGTGATATCTTCATCTTCCTATGTACTTTTGATATCTTTATTTCATCAATAAAGTCCTTCAAACAACTGCAAGATCAAGAACAGTCACTTTGATTGGTTATGAATTAGTATGTCATGAGATCATTGCCTAATGTCAATCCAATCACATCCTTTCTTATTAATAAAACACAAAAAAAAACATTTATGTATGTATATATAAATAGTATTATGTATTACCTTCACATGTTTTGTTCGTTGTAACAAACGTCTGTACAAATTTCTCACTTTATCAAATTCCTCCTGCTCTATCTGAAAATCAATGTAAGATTTCCACAAGACTTCAGGCATATCTAACTGCTGTTGATTTATAGCTAGTTCATAAATAGCTTCTGCTCTGTCTATGTCACCCAAAATCGTCTCCAACTCTGCATACTGTAAAATTGAAATAAACATGTTCAGTTATACCAGAAACTATTAAAAAGTGTTTATAAAAGAGGAATGAAAGCAAAAGATATGCATAACATTTATATTTATTAAGATTAGTGATAATACCCTAACTGATATTTCTGGAGAAACAAGGGCATTAACTGTTGCAAAATTAATGTAAATTCCATAAAAATATAAATTATGTCATGTCTCGGCTGACTATAAAAATCTAACATATTTAATAACAAGAATGTGTCCCCAGTACACGGATGCCCCACTCGCACTATCATTTTCTATGTTCAGTGGACCATGAAATTGGGGTCAAAACTCTTATTTCATAAGGAACATGTGTCCTAAGTTTCAAGTTGATTGGACTTCAACTTCATCAAAAACTACCTTGACCAAAATCTTTTACCTGAAGCGGGACGAACGGACGTACTGACGGACGAACAGACAGACAGACGAAAGAACGTACAGACCAGAAAACATAATGCCCCTCTACTATCGTAGGTGGGGCATAAAAAGAATTAATGGACCAACAAAAAAAGCAAACTCAATTTGAATGCATAAGTATACACCGAAGTAAAAAAAAACCATTTTAACTATTCTAGATTTTTTTATTCAAAAATATCTAGGACCATATGTTATTAAAAGACATCACGAAATAGCAATTTCAAATAATTTAACACTTGAAATCACTGAATTTGGCAGAAATATCTTCATTCATCTTAATTTTTTCAATATTCTGTATTATGAACATAACCTTGGTATTAAAGTTGTCAAAATTATTTTGCCTACCTTGATCCAACTTGTACAATTTTCTGGTCCAAATTCAAGAAATTTTTCATACAATATCCTACATCTTTCAAACTCTCTCAGCTGTAACTCTAGTTCTATATAGCCTCTGTACAATTTGTTTTTTGGACATTTACCTACAGCTGTACCCTGAAAAATTGGTTTACAAGATATATAAATATTCATTAATAATTTTTTAAAAGTTGATACCTAGTTCTACAGATGCTCTCTCCCCCTTTTTTCAATTTATTCTTTAATTTTAATGATTTTAAAATAAACATTATTATGTCTTTTTAAAATTTCAGTCTACACCGGTAGCCACTAGTCCAAAGTTATACACTACAGGGATCTCCATGGATGAAAATTGAACCATGGAGGAACTTTCACCATTACAAACCGTGTCTACGCTGTACAGTGTAGCGCGATCGGAAGTATTTTATCCCTCCATACAAGGAATGGTGAACATGCTAATTCATTGCTTATTTAAATTATATTTATTTGAATTTTCATTATAGAATTAGAAGTATCAATATTTTCATTTATTGCCGTTTTTAACCATTCAAATGCCAAGTCTTCATGGTCCCCCTTAGTCGAGAATGACCAAAAGCTGTCATGAAGGTCCCCATGTAGATTTCTTGAATTTTTGGTAATTGTTATGGCGGTTAAAAATCATATGATGTGCCATCATGTGGAGCTTATTTTTCATGGACACTGTCAAATTCAGAACCCATTACCGGTATGGCTGATTTGCAGCAACAACAAAACGATTCGTACGGGTTATGTAAAAGGTTAAAGAGATTTGTAAAGCAAACGTTGACAAATGAAGAGGTTTTTAATGACTTTATCTGGCAAATTGATGCTGTGCAACATGCATCTTTCGAGTCTGAATAGAAACCGGAAACGCGGATGTATCAATTTGATTGTAATATACGAAATGAATTTGGAATTACGATACGATATTTCTTTACAGGAAATATTTAAGTATTTACTTTTAAACTTTTAAAGTAATTTTAAATTATCGTTACAGCAGTACTCGAGTTATTTGCGATGAAATAATATTTACTGTTTTGCGTCTTATTTTGTACTTCTTAAAAAGGGGGATGCTGATTGCGTAAGTCAAAATAAAGCACGTGTTCGACTTGTTAAACTATTTTCTTTGTAACTGGATTATTAATTTATTTATTTAATTTAAATTATCATAATCATTTGCTGAAACTTAGTTGATTAATTCGACAATTGGTCGTCTATCCTCAGATAGTATTCTCCTGTCTGGTTTGTTGATCTACCTGTACAAGCTCAGGTACAAGTGATTAGCGATCTTAATCCGGATATCCCTCAGGCGTTAGAACTGTATTGGATTATAACATAAAAAGCCTAAGGGTTATGCAATTACATGCATTTGATTATAATTGATAAAAAAAATGGCGTCGGGCTACAAAAAACGATGAAGTTTTGAACGATGGCGGAAGACAGTTTAACGATGGCCCAAGGCAGTTTAACAATAGCGCAAGGCAATTTAACGATGGCGCGAGTCATTTGACGATGGCGCAAGACATTTGAACGATGGCGGGGCGCCATCGTTAAACAGGCCATGGAGATCCCTGCACTAGTAATACTTTGTTTGAACTAGTAAGTGAAAAATTTTGTTTTTTGGATTTTGGTGCAGATTGAAATTTTCAGACAAACATAAAGTTTCCAAAACAAACATTCTTTCAAAATGATGTATTTGATTTTTTAATTAAGCCACTTGTAAAACTTAAACAATTTCTATTGTAAAAAAATACAAGTACACTTTTTACTAATTAAATTCTGTGAATTTTTAATATCAACATGAATAACTTACCATGACTCTCCTGGCTCCTTGTAAACTTTTCTGACGAATTTCAAACTGAGCGAATAAAAGCCAGATTTTAGCAAATGTAAATGTTTTATGAGGTATCACATCTAAACATGCTTTAAACACTTCTCTGACTTTATCAGGATCGTCATTTTCTAATTCTTCATACACAGCATAATTGATCCATAAATATATATATCTTCTCCAATGACGTTTCTCCTAAAAAACAGACTTTTTACATTAAAAATAAATGGAGAATGTGTCCATGGGACTCAGATGATGCCTCTGCTTACATATAAGGTTATAAAGGGGCTTAAATCAAGAATGGTTGAGGCAAACTAAATGTAACTAATGTATATCAAACTTGTATTGTAGTGTAAGATTTTTTTACTGACTTTTTGTGTTTTTTCTGGTAGGCAAGCTGCTAAAACAGCATATTTGGCCCCACTGTATGATCATGTGCCTGTCCAATGTCAATACCATTCAGCAAATGTCTAAGCGATTTTGTCCATGAGGGAACTTAGTTGATGGCAAAGACATCTAAGAGCATTGAAATGCATTCTTTTGCTGAATATTAATCGTACTTGAAATTACATCTTAAATCAAGATAGAATTTACTATATTTATACAATAGACCTACCCTGTCACAAATCAATCACTGTAAACCAGCTAGCTATCTCAGACAAATTCATTTTCACATGGTATGTGCATAAAAAAAAAAGAGAAAACATCAACAAATTTTAATATTATTGCCCAACTTTCTTTTTTATTATCTTACTTTTGATGGAGGTACATTTGCTATTGCTCTTTCATATGTTTCTCTAATTTGTTCTGTATTCCCATCTGCCTCTAACAACCTCAGGTAATCAAACCAGGCATCATAATTATAGGGATTAGTTTTCACTTCCTGAAAAATAAAAAAATATCTGTAAATTTTACTTTAATACTAAATACACATACAACTTTATAAATAATCAGCTTGAATATTACTGTTATCATACCATTGGTGTTAAGATATAAATCGATTGTTACTTGGTGTTTTAAAGCCACTTTTAAGCACCACTTTTGGACTATTCTGTGGCGGTCACTTTTATGGGTGGAAGAAGCCTGAGTCCCAGAGAACACCACTGACTTTGGGTAGGAAAACTGACAATCCTACTCAATTTAGACTGGAGTCAAGTGCACCTGCACAAGCCAGGTTTGAACACACAACCTCAGTGTTAAATTGTTTTGTATTGGCTTAGCTTTTGTTTTTCAACTTATTTGTTTCCATATGCTGATATGGCAAACCTAAACCCCTTATATATATTCCCTTAGCTTAAAATTTGGGGTCTCTAAAAACACTGCAAATGACCTCCTTTGTGCACAAAGGAGCACTATGGACCCCAAAGATGTTTGATGAGAACACAAAGAACCTAAAATTCTCTTTAAAGCATAAAGATATTATAATTCCTGATGAAAAATGTAAAAAAATTAAACAATTTCAATAAAAATTGTGATTTTAATAATGTACGATTTTGGTGTTTATACCACCGGTATCTGTTCAGAACCGACTTTATATCCGGACTATGTGATAGCTCATGAATACATGTGAATTTTCCAATAGTTATGATATAATATAAATGATAAAAAAGACAATTATTATTCTGAATATATTGTTGTAATATTTTTAACATAAGAGACTTTACCAAAACTACGAAAATTATGCAATGATACCGAAGTTTTGATGGTGTTTTATTTTGTGTCTCGTATTTCATCATCAGTTTGTTTTATGTATGGTAATATGTATTGCTATGACGAAAACGTTTCTAGAGGAACAAATGGAACAGTATGGCAATAATTCTAAAGATTTGAATTTGTCAATCCGTATTTTAAAAATTTCAATACACACTTTATTTGATCAAATCTTATTCTGCACAACACAAAGTATGCATTGAAATTTTTTACTTGCTGAATTTATTATTATTTTTTAAATGTTATTGTTTTCAAAAACTGTCTTTTAACGCTGATAACTAACTGTCAACAATACATGTATATAATAACTGTTTATTCATCCCAAGTGCTATCAAGTCCTCATTAAACAATACTTATTAATTGTCGAATTGAAATCTTGACAAACAATGTTTGCTTTATTTTTTTCGGTTTAATGTCTGCATTTATATGTTTGTGTTTTCTCAATATTTTTCAATACATGAATGTATAACTTAGTAAAATCTTATAGAAAAGGGCCTAAATCTTATGCATATCTGTACCGATTACAAAACACAGTTTCGTAAATCTTCAACTTTAATACCAATTTAACTCAAGTGTTTAATTAAAAATCAATATTTTTTTTCGTAAGAAACCACAGTTCACCCATTTTATGAACAATTTCAGGTCCTTTGTGCACTTATCAAACTCCTTTGTGGTCCTTTGTACACTAAGGAGGTCCTTTGCAGTGTTTTTAGAGATTGTAAAATTTGATATTAAAAGAAATTTCATAATAGCAATATAATTTGTGCCTATCTCATCATTAATCATCAATGGCGATAAATATTAAAAAAAGAGCCTTAAATGCACCCCCCTCCCTCTCAATTTTGTATTCAAAACTAAAATACAAAATGAAATATTTTGGTTGTCACTATTGATTATAATTTTCAGGAAACATTCTTGACAGTTAAAAGATAGAGGACGCAAAGATTAAATCTATAAATATAATTTTCACATATACTGAGTATTTCTTTAAATCCATACCTCTTCATATTTAAATCTTCTTTTACTGACAATAACATCCTCTATAGCTGCACGACTACCAAACTTCTTCTCATGGACGGTATAATGTTTGTATATTTCTTGACAACTATCTTTTGGAAGATGATCTAATGCATATTTGTATATCAACCTGGCTCTCTCATGCTGAAAATAAAACATCATTTAATATGCTGAACAGTGATGTTGGCCAGAGAATAAAAACATCATAGTAATATGAAAATAGAGTGCCATGTTTTTCTCTCAGTTCAAAACCCTCAACAAAATTAAGGTCCAAATATTTTTTGCTGCTATTTTCTATCTACTGTGGATTCATTACTATTCATTGTATACCATTTTTTTGTGGTTTTCATGGGTTCAGGTGAACCAAGAATTTGAATGTTCAATGAATTACAAAGGAGTATGTTCGATAAAGTCCCAAAATGGCCCCCTTTTTTAGCGTAAATTTAAAATTTGTATTTATCGACCAATATCACGATAAATTATAGCTAATTCATTGACTAGCTAGGATATAACCCATTTTGTTGAAAATTTTACGTTTCTGCGTTTCATTATGACGTCACAAGTTGTACTCATATTGATTTTTCACGAAAAAATCAACGAAAATGGTAGAATTTCCATAGATTATTGGACAGGAAACATAGAGCGCATACGTCGACAACAAAGATCTTTTAAAATAATGTTTGTGAAGACATTTCACATGTCTTATTTGAATCTTAAGCTTGTCGACGCCTGCGCTCTATGTTTCCTGGTCCTTTATTTGGTTGAAATCTAGCTGATTTTGTCACATTTCACCAAAATCCCTTATCTTGACCTTTTTTGGATGTAAAAATCAACGTGTTAAAATTAAACTTTGACAAAAACAATTCTGTTTAACTTTCTAACATGTCTTTAGGGCAACTTTAAACATGTATTACCTTGTAACTATGAACTTTATAATTGGGGCCAAATATGGCCCTTACCGAAATTACTCCTTTCTATCACTATGTATACAGACTTTGGCAAAACCATGAAATGACATATGAACTAAAAGGCAAGTTTTCTGTAATCCACAACCAGATGCTCCCAGCAGGGCGCAGCTTTATATGACCGCAGAGGTCGTACCCTGAACAGTTGGGGCAAGTATGGACACAACATTCAAGCTTGATACAGCACTGAATTTGGATTGTGATAAAGTAGTTGACACATCATAGGTTTCTGATACAGAATGAGTGTGTTCTAATAAACTTTAATTATTTTTTTTACTATTTAGCAATACTATGCTGTTGAATATTAATCCCCTACAAAAAAAAAATTTTGTAAAAAAATCCTTTTTAATTTCTGAAATTTGAAATGAGAAAAATTTTACACCCTTACTTTTTTTTCACCTTCCCCATTTCCTTATTAAAAAAATAATCTCAATTCAAGTTTCTAATAGAGTTGGCAACAATAACTATCAAATATCAAAATATAAAATGACATACAGTCAAGGTTAAAATTAATATTAATAAACAGTAACTTCTAAAAATAAATTTACAGCTACACATCTCATGACAATCATCATTTCTTAATACCTAATTTTGAAGCAGTGTAAGGGAGATAATCAAGTAATCAAACATACATATAACAGTGTTTAGATTTTAATTGGATTACCTCCCCTTAACTTTTCTAAATTGTCCTTTAACCAGAAAAACCCTTGTTTTCCCCCTTTTTAGTCCCTAATTGCTTAATGATTGGAACCATACCCCCCCCCCCCCCCCACCATAACCATCCCTTTGTAGTATGGAAATTTGTGGTATAATTTCAGAGATATTTATACACTTAAACACAAGTTATTGGTGGGTTTCGTGGGGTTTATTCTTTAGTTTTCTATGTTGTGTCATGTGTACTTTTGTTTGTCTGTATGTCTTTTTCTTTTTTAGCCATGGCGTTGTCAGTTTGTTTTAGATTTATGAGTTTGACTGTCCCTTTGGTATCTTTCATCCCTCCTTTATTGACTAAAAACTAAAAAAATGCTTATTTTGGCCCTTTTTGGCCCAAAAATTCTACACACTTGGGACCATAACCCCAATAATCAATCCAAACCTACTAGCTGTGTTGATATCCTGAAAGTAGAAAATTCTTGTTTTGGGGCCCCTTTTGGGCCGCTAATTCCAAAATGGTAGGGACCATCATCCCCAAAATCAATCTCAACCTTCCTAAAGTTTATGGATCTCTATGAAATTTTATTAAAAGGTTCAATACCTAAAAAGGAAGGTTGAGATTGATTTTGGGGATGATGGTCCCTACCGTTTTGGAATTAGGGGCCCAAAAGGTTATTTTCTGGCCACCAAATGTGTCTTCGGAGGACGACGCAGACAACAACATCATATAAAAAAAATTTGCGGTCGTCTATAAAATTGGTACCCATGAAAATAAATGGATCCACAGTATATAAAATTTTAAAATTTTATTCTTATAGCCTCAATCAGCATTTCACCATTAACTTATGATGTTTGGGTTCAACTGACTTTGTAATTTTTTTCATTGAATCAGTTAAATGGTTTTCTGTTTTTTAAATTTTGGTATTCTTTACCTGATGCACTATAGACCAATTCTTATTTTGAAACTTATTCTAAAAAACAAAAGCCAATAAGACATTTAATCGCCAACAAGACTTTTAATCGCCTATAAGACATCTATCCACCTTTAAGTCTTCTATATCATTAATGTTGGTTTAACAGTACTTACCTCTTTTTGGCCTTCCTCAAACTTAGCAAAAGCAACAACAAGTCTTTCATCAATGTTATCTTCACCAAAGAACTCTATAGCTCTCTCATAAACCCGTCTAGCACTACTGATATAACTATTTTTCTCTTCAAACTTAGCATATTTTATCCAGTTCTTCACCTCAGGATGTACAAGAACAAGTAAAATAGTTAAGGAAAACTAGCATTAACTGTTTAGCTAGTTATAAAATATTTCTAAAGTTCCTACAAATTTTTACTCAGATTATCTGTTGAACATTTGCTTTTAGCATCTTGACTTTTAAAAGTCATATTTATTTGTATAATTCCTACAAAAGTTTTTAATAGGGTTTTTCTTTTTGAACATTTGCTTTTGGGTTTTAAGTCAAGTCTATTTGTTAAATTCCTGCAAATTTTTAGATAGATTATTTTTTGGTACATTTTCTTTTCACCAATAATTTCTTAAAATCATAATGGATTTACCTCCCCTTTGCTTTGATAATTCAAGTGATACAAAACAAAATCCAAATTTTGTCAACACTAAACCACTTTTTTGAACAAGATTATTTAAGAAATGTGAATTGCTACATTATATACTCAAAATTTCTAACAGTATACAAACCAGAGACTTGTTTTTTCTTAATATAAATGCAATATTTTCTATAAGACATTAGTCACACAAAAACTGATCAATAAAAGGATATAACGCTCATATATAACTCTTGCTCTGTCTAATTCTTTATATCTTAATTCAAAGTTGATATAAGAATGCCATGCCTGTTCATCTGGTTCCCACTCCATCCATCTCTCAAACACCTGTCTACAACCTACAAATAAATTTATAAAAAATATACTATAAAATGTGATTTTTTTATAAATTTTAAATTTTTTATTGTGATAGTTGTAATTTTTTAAATCAAGATTGTGACATAAATTATTATTTCAGGAAAGACTGTATACAAATAATGATATTAGAACAAAAATGTAAGTTATTAATTTTTCAAAACTTGTAAATCTATAAAATTTCAATTATTGCAATAAAAAATAATAAAATGCTGTGCCGAAAACAGCCTGATACCATCCCAGAGGTCAAACCCTGAACAGTTGGTGCAAGTTTGGACACAATATTCAAGCTTGATACTGTCTGAATTTGAATTGTGATCAAATTTTTGACATACTATAGATGTTGAGAATTGCAAGAATAGTGTTCCTATATGTCATTGTGCTGTCGCCATAAACTATATGACATCACATTTCTATGTAATATTGTAACTATGATTATATGTTTATGTTTGAATGAATATTGAATTGTACACTTGCATTTTCTTGAGAGCCAATCTAGTCTAACACAACACAAAGTATACACCTTAAAACCTAACAATAGGTTTCTGACACAAAATAAATTTGGTGATAGATCTTTAAAATTTAAAATGGGTTAAAATATTTGCATTATTTTCTTAATATTAATACTGTGCTATTGTGCAATAATTTGCAATTAAAAATTTTTTTGATACCAATATAATTTTTCTACAAAAGTGAACAAGGTCACAAGAAGTTTATAGAGTTCAGAATGATGTACTTAACAATTCATACAAAGCTCTCACAAATGAGCAGGTTTTTTTCTCAATTACGTAGAGAGAGAATTCAATGACATCATAAGGTAATTCATTGGTTTTGCCTCAGAAAATAACAATAAACAGATTATAAATGGTTCTAAAGTTTCTAAGCTACATATTCTCCCTGCATTTTGACAACATTGTAGAAGAGAAACCCCATCTAAGATTTTTTAACCATAGACAAACAATTCCATCATTATTCCACCACAAATATTTTCAAGTTGAATGAAAAGTAGAAAATATACACTTACCAGCAATGTTCCCTAACATTTCTTCCATATAAGTATATTTATACCAGAACTGATTGGCTCTTGGCAATATTGTCAGTGCTCTATCCCAGATGTTTCTAGCATGGTTTATCTGACGATTTCTGAAACATAGGCATTATCTTTAAGTTTTTCAACATCTTCATATACCAGGTAAAGCATACATGTATGAAGTAATCATATAACAATGTGCTTTTGTTTACTTATTACTGCAGAAATGCTTATTGCAGATACATTTCTTCAGCAAAAATAGTTGTTATTCAGTAAGAAAATATTTTTATCGGATAGTAAACCAATTCATAACTGATTAATTTCATTTTTTTTTATAACAGTATATGTATTTCGGGAACTTACTATTTACCTTAAAACTATTTTATAAGGCCATTGCAATTAATCAGCTGTTCTAAGATGTTTTTTGGGGGGTTAAAAACAAACTATTTATTTGCAATTCATACATGTAAATAATACCTCATTTCCATTTCAGCATATTTTAGCCATATTGTTATATTCCTATGGTCAACATCTAATGCTCTTTCCCAAACTGATCTGGCTCTGAAAAATTAAGTAAACAAAATTATTTTCAACATAACAAAACTGCATTATTATAATGGTAGACTGCATTGGAGACCCATTGGTTGCTTTGGTCTGTTTTCTGCTATTTGGTCAGATTGTTATCTTTTTTTAACTTATTGTTTCCAATGTCAATTTTATGAACTTTTATTTCCTATTGCGGCAATATGACATATTGAATATAATTGCAAAATCATTTCAGATAGCTTACATTCAATTAATATAGTATCACATTAACATGATGGAAGAAGGTTCCTATTCTATCTCTCCTATAAACCACATTCAGAACCTCAGCTAAGAAAGGAAAATTTACTCACACTTTTGAGAACCCTTAAGGTTGTCTCAGATAAAACATACTTAAAAGATGACTAGCAACTCTATTTTCATGGAAACAGTAACTATTTAAACAATAATAGCTGTCAACAAGTAATTTTTTATAATGTGAAATGCATATTTTATAAACAATACAAATGAATAGCTGAAAACACAGTTGGGAGAACACATTAAACATGTTTTGTTATTGTTGTTTTTTGTGCCCATACAAGTTGTTTCCCGAAAAGGTAAGTTTTTTAGTAGCAAGCAAAAGTGACTATAGACCTCAAAATCTTAGCTTCAATCCTGCTTACTAACTTACTTATAATGTGAACTTAAGAGAAAGCAGCAGGACCAATTTTGCAGTCTTTAGTTTGATTTTGGCACAGATTCTACCAATATGTCATTTGAATGTGTACCTTACTATGCAACCATAAAGTTATTTTATAAGTTAAGTTTAATTACCTTTGAACTTCTTGTTGTGAATCTTCCCACTGTGCATATTTAATCCAATTTATCATAACTGTTCTATTCTTCCTAATGTTATCTTCAGATGCCTATCAGAAAAATAATATAAGCAAGCTAAAAAAAGCATACAAAGAATGTATATAATTAAAAGTCATTCAAAATAAAGATTTTATCTTTTTTTTCCAGTGTGTCATACCCCCCGTTTAACACAAATATTACAAATATTAATATGAATTCACAGTACATGTATCAGAAATTTTCAAGAAGCGTCCTAACATAGTAAACATTGTCTAAACAGCATCTTGTTTATATAGGGTAAAACTAATTCATAATCATAACCTCTAAAAGAAATCTATATGGTAGAAATTACAAAAATAGGATTGAGCTTAAAAAGACAAATATGCATGAAATTGCTAGAATCTCATAGTCCTTAAAACAATCATATATAAATTTGTACTCACTTTTCTTTTTCTCATTTTATAAGCTGCTAATTCATCTGGATCTGATATCTTCTGTTTTGGAGGCTTTAATATAAAAGTTTGTTTATATCAGTATCGTTATCATGTTAATACTATTTTAGTGACCTTTCTCAATATATTGAAATAACTTACTAATTAAATCAAATCAAATTGATACTTGTCATGCTTGTTGAATTTCAAAAGGAATTAAAAAAAATAACCAATCTATAGCTAGAGCTATATACAAATGTAGACATGGTCAATTTATATGCTATCATGCAACTTTTAAAACTGTTATTTATTGAAACCAATATTGCAGTTAACAAAATCTCAATTCAGTTGATTTTTACAAAGGATATATTTTTTTCAACATCTGATTTAAATAAAAAGCTGTTGGTGAAATAATAATGTTATTGAAAATTTTTGGAACCCCTTTGAGTAACATACTGGAGGTACAAGCTCCAATTCCCTCTCTTTGGCCTCTCTGAGTAACTGTTCAGCAGTAATTTGGACTGGTGCTGGCATCTTGTTCTTAACCTTCAATAAAGAAAATGAAAGTCAGTATACAGTAATTTGTTAAAAAAAATACATCAACTAATGAACTCAAAATCCTTAACTTTTTATTTTCAAGCATTTGCGCAGAAATCTCTTTATTTCTTTCTGTCTCTTTTGTGATAACTTGTAAAGTAAAATATTGGAAGGAGCATCATATTGTTTCTCACTAATCTGTTGTTTGTTTGATAAGTGTTTGATATGAAAAATAAAACAACGTTACTTGATGATAGTGTTTCTTTGTTTACATTGAAAATGAAGTCACAATTAAAATCCCTTACAGGGTTTGAAACTAGCAGGGGCCCACTAAAATTTGGTGAGGGCTACTAAAGTTTCTGCTTTTCTTGTACAAGACTACATGTATATATGTGGGCTTCAAAATTTAAGCTGTGGCTACCATTGCCAAAGTCTTAAGTTCAATCCATGCGTTACAACAGGACCAACTTTAGAAAAAAATCCATATTTCCGTTTCTGTTTTTGAGAGCAAAATATGCTGGACTATTAAAAAAAAGGATACAGACTATGTCGTCCCCTTTCATAGGTTCGCCTGCATCATATTAAACAGGTTCTGAATTAAAAATATGATTGAAATAAAAAAAAAATATACAGACTTTGTCCCCTTTCACAGGTAACACCTGTCTATAATAAGGGGACAAAGTCCCCTATAACTGTAGAAAAATCAATAAAAAAAAAAGAAAATAATATATATAATTTCCAATGTACTAATGAATTCAAAATCGTTTACTTTTTTTTCCAGTCTCGTTTGTCATGAGACTTTGAGTAATGAGTATCCCTAACAACAGAATCAACACAGTCTGCGCCAAAAACTTTTTTCAACTACTAGTCCGAAGACCAATATTCTGACATTTTTCTTATTGGTCCAAACAAAATTTTGCAAAAACTCACTAGTCCGAATGAAATTTTACTAGTCTGGGTCATCGGACTAGTGGCTAACCATGCAGACTGCCAACATCTGAAGCATTATGGTATTTACATTTCTTTCTTAACATTAACATGATTAAAATATGTTAGAATTAAAAAAAAATTGATACAGACTTTGTTCCCTTTCACAGGTATAAATGCCTGTCTCATATTATCATAAAGACCAAGTCTAAAGATATCATTGTGTGAAGTGTTTTTATACTAATAACAATTTTCACTGCTTACGGTTTTCACTGTTGAGTTTTTATTGACGTGATTACTCAAAATTTAAAGCATGTTCTGTCGAATGCTTTTATGTATCAAGATGACAGGCAAATGATATAGCTTTTCTTCATTTAACCCCTCAGAATTATTCTCAACAACTATTCTAGTGATGCGTTTTTTTTGACATTAATTAATCATGGCCCAACAGTCAAGTTTAATTTAATTAGGTCTTACAGCTTTAAAAGCGACTTTGAATATGTCATACATTTGTCACCTTGTACTGTTGTTGTTGTTTCAAATATAGAAACTGAAAAACACGCCACAATGTTTGCATGTGTAGTCGACACGGACGAAATGTGGTTGATTAGAAAACATATCACCCCACGATAGAAGGTCCCAGTTGACTTCTTCACAGTCAGTTTGTTTTCATACAGTTGAGGTGCCTTTTAGTAGACAGACCAAGTTGTCTCCAGTCGAGTTATCCCGCACCCATTTAGTAATTTACCTATCTTGATTTCCTTAAAATGTAAATGCATAAAAATTGAAATGCCAAAATTATGAAATGGGTCATAACCATATGATAAACGTTTTTAAAGTTTGAGAACGTCACCTTTGCCACTTTAGGCATTTTGCGTTTGCCATCTTCATCAACTTCAAGCATCCTGTTAAATTAACATAAACAGCGTCTTTTAAATATAAAAGTAACTACACAGCAAGTGTGGACGTTCAAATATCGAAATTTTGTTTTTCCGGAAACGGAAATAGATATGTTCGAAACTTATGACAATATTCAGAAGAAATAAATACACGGCAGTCCCAATTTTACTTCCAAAAATGACTGAAATTACATTATATGATTAAATATCATATGGCAGTGGGTTGAAGAAATCATATTAGATATTTGTTGATATACGAAACTTATAGATTATCGTTGCTAAGTAGCAGCTTTGCAATGGCGGTAAAGCTTTGAGATTTCCAAAAAAGTGAGAATATATATTAATTATCCACACTAACTATATGAGAAATAGACGTTTAAGTAATTGATAGTTAAAGATAAGACTTTAAAATTGAACTAGTCCTTGTATCATTTACTAATCGGACACATTTTATGCATTTCAAGCTTAAATGAAGTGATAGGTTGGACATAAAAATTTGGAATTATATAGCCGTTTTCTCATATGACTGCCCATGAATTTCCCTGTCAACGACGTTTTACTCAATAACCATCTTAAACTTGATTGAACGATAAAGTATTTTCACAAATTTTACCGATTTTGTTAGGAAACTGCAGTTGACATTTTAGTTCTTGGCAGGTTTTCAGGGATGTTGTCAACAAACAGAATCAACAGACTTTTTCTTTATGCGTTGCAGGTGTTTGAATAGGGATTCTGTGTAGTCATTCGTACAAGAGTTCTGTAATGAGACTTGTTTTTTAATTGATTAATGACACTTTCTTTTCCTTTTTGCGAATAAAAGTTCTTTTCAATAATGGCTTTTAATGTTATATCTTGAGCTGGTTCAATGGATTTCAGTTACGTTCACCCTAAAATACTTTCATGCCTATACATATTCCCACCCTTGTTTTTGTTTTTATGTTTAATATACTTGTAATCAAGATTTGGTACAGTAATTATTATTTGTTGGATACCAATTTTCATTGATCATGTGGGTAAGGGGTGAAAGATCGGAACAAGACTTGATGGTTCAGATAGTAATTTAATGATGGCTACAAAATATACAGTTGGTATCACCACAGCAACGTTACGTAACAAGTAAATGTCCCGAAGGTTTGTGTGTGACGTTCCCAGAATAATCGCAGATATTACATTCCTCCTTAACTTTGAATTAGAAAATTTTATAAATGTAAATTAAAATGTGTAAAATAAAGTTCGTTTACATTAATTAAATTATTACAGTCTCTGTATTGTTCACTTTCTCAATTTGTATAAATTATAATAGTCTCTATAATGTTCACAGTGCTCCAGCTAGAAATCAAAGGGGGCAGGGTGCCAGTGGAGAGCAAGGCACTTTTTTATGATAGGAAAAGGCACTGCTTATTTCTTTTGTTTACATGTCTGTGTGTATCATGAGTTCACATTTTTTTTTTGACTGTACATGTTGTCAATAAAGATGCATAAGTTGTTGTTTTGATTATTTATTCTGTAAAATTTGCATTTGAAAATTTATTTATATTACATGTTCATAAAACATGGCAATACACATTCATACATAACATCACTATTAACCAAAAGAGGCAAAATAAACTCACTATTCTTCCCCTCCCCTCTCTTTCCAAAAAACAACAACTAAACATTTCATAGTTTAGCATACATTTGTACATGTGACAGAGTACATGTAGTTGTATTTCAAAATTTTCAGCTAGAGTTTGGCCCTCAAATGTTTTATTCATTGTTTTGGAATCATTTAGTATACTAGCTTCTTCATTTGTTGATTTTTTATGATAATTTATTTTGACACCTTTAAAGTCTTTATCACTGTAATTGATTGTAATGACATGATTAACCTCATTACCTGGGGCAACCACCAGGTGCCATACATGTATATGTAATTTAACTTCTGATAAGAAATCGATGAAATAAAAGACGTTTTTACCGAAACGGCACAAGGGTTTTTCGAAAAAGGCATCAAGGCAGAAGGGCACCGCTGAGGGCACAGGGCGCAGCTAAGGGCGCCCTTCTATTTTGGGCTAACGAGACCACTGGTTCACTAAATTGCATTGATCTCCTTTTTGTTTTATCATCTGGTTCTTCTGCCTTATGTTTCAGTCCTGGTTTCCTGACTTTTGTCTCAGTCTCTGTTTTCCAAAGTTCTCTTTATCTGCCCCCTCCCGCCCATGTCTTGCGGGGGGCCCATTTTCTTTATCTTCCTGTTTCTGTTTTCAGCATACCCTTTGATTTTCTCCTTGGATTGTCTGTCTCTTTTATTTATCTCCTGATATAAGTTTGAGTGATATCTTCTATGAATCTCCTGTTTAGCTGTTTAAGTGTTTTTCTTTTTTAACTTTGTTATTTGCTTTGTTTTGTTGATGGGTTTCGTGAATAAATCAACTTCTTTATTTGCTATTTGGCGTCCTGGTGTGACTTGGAAATGTTTCTCAGAGTTGAAAGGTGGTCCACTGTCTTGCATTCTCAACTGGTTTGTCTTTACATCAGTTCTAATCTGTATCATTCGTAGCTCAATCAGAGTAGATTTACCAATTAATGGTGGAGAATTGATTTCTCCTTTTACAACAATAAATTTTGTCTCTGTGCCGCATGTTTTGTTTCTTATAGTTTTAAATTCTCCCTTGATTGGTAATGAATTTTAAAGTGTGCTCAACTTGATTTTACTCTTTTCTAAAACTGGATTGCCGTATGTTTTACTCTGAAATTTACAAATTGATTTTCACCCATAACATTTACATCAGCTCCACTATCAGGTTCCACCTTCACATCTACGTCGTCTATTCTTACCGTCACTGTTTTTTCCATGTCTCTTATGCCTTGTCTGGTCTAGATCTTTACCTTTCGTATTTTCATTATATGTTTGATCGTTCCTCCAACATAAAACATAATCTTCATCTTCATCATAGTCTGATACATGTATACATTTATCTGTATTCGAATCTGTCTCAATTTTGTCTTCCGTTGTTTTCTTCACACTTCTCCCTCCTTGTCTAAAATTGCCAGCTCTGTATTGCTGTTTTTTCTTTTCCGCTCTGCATACTGATGCAAAATGATTATATATTTCACAATTTCTACATTGTTTACCATATGCAGGACATTGTTTTCCCTCACCATGATCAAATCCACAATAACCACAATCTTCTTCAAAATCATGTGCCCTATAGCTTGACCTGTTGCTTTGAATTTTATTTACTGAAAACTTACTGATGTCTCTAGGATCTCCTTTCATATCCTTCATCTGTAAACATGTGTCTTCCATCTGCCCTTCTTCTTCCACAAATTTATTCGAATTCCATCTTTTGCTTATAGCCCTCTTTATCAAATCCTGATTGGTTATCGTTTGAATACAATGTTCCAATATTCTTTCATCGCATGTAGCTTCAAACTCACACTCATGTGCCTTTTCTCTCAGTCTCATTACATATGTTACTGTATATTTATCTCTAAATGACTTCATTTTTAAAAATAAATACCTGGCATGATGTTTGTTCTTCTTTGGCAAGTAATATTTATTTAATTTGTTCTTTAATACTTTATACTCATCCTCTCCTTCTTCATCTCTATAGCTTCTTTCCAATCTTGATATATTTTTTCCTCCATAAATGATTAATGCATCCTTTTTATCTGCAGGTTCTGTTATCCTGAAATATCTAAATTCCCTCTCTATACTTTCCATCCGGTCCATTCTTCCCAATCTTTTCCTGTAGATATCTGATCATCCGACTGTATAAACGGTTGTGATCGTATATTTCTAGTTTCCGTTATTACCATTATCTTCTGGGGCTCTCCACGGTCCATAATCTCTATTTTATCAGTATCTTCTTTTATTCCTTGTTTTAGCACTATCTTCTTTCAATTCTGTGTTCCAGTAAATTTTATTTACGCTGCTAAACACGGCTTTCTTCTTTGTTTTTAATCCGCGTCACCATTGAAAGATCGGAGCAAGACTTGATGGTTCGAATAGTAATTTAATAATGGCTACAAAATATACAATTGGTATCGCCGTAGCGACGTTACGTAACAAGTAAATGTCCTGAAGGTTTGTGTGTGACGTTCCCGGAATAATCACAGATATTACAGGGGGAACCATAAAATTAAATATCCACAAACATGCCAGTTTTTCTTCATCCACAAACATTGCTTCCCACCAAAATTAAATGAATCTACAGTAAGTGTATTAGTATTACAATAAATAATAATTTAAAAACTTTATAAAAATGGACTACTGATCAAACACAAATTACAGCATTTTTAAAATATTTTTTTTCTGATTTTGCAAAAAGGGGTGTTGGCATTTATGCTACAGTCATCACAGACACAGTATTAATTTTACATTTGATTTAATTTGTTTCTAGAACTCTGCAAAACTCGGAAAACATGGCAACAATTACACCTGTGGATGGTCCCCCAGAGGTTGTAAATGCTAGAAGAACAGAATCGCTAGATGCACCACACATTATCAAGCTTGTGAACAGTTCAACTGACCAATTGTTTGGAAGAGTTAATGTTGTCAACTTAATGTAAGTCATAATAATCAGTTTGAAACAAGTCTAGAGATTGTTATGCACATAGTCAACAGTACCAAACATTGTATTTTACATATATGAAATTATTAATTTCAAATACAAGAAAACATGATTTAACATCCAAAATTAAAAAAGTACACAACAAATTTTACCCTTTTTAACTTATTGCCACAGCATGAAATATTCTATCATCTTAAATGTATCTGACTGATCATGGAGATTCTATTCCATGAAAGAAAAATAAACACAGGATGTCTGTCTTCATCTTTGTATTTGTTTTTATTCAAAGACAAAAAGGCAGAAATATTACTGAAAGATAAAAAGTCAGAAATATTTACCTAATGCTATACCATGTTACAATTTATACTGCACTCGTTCTATTTGAGCAGTCAAAATGCGTTGACTGTATATTTCTATGTCATATACAGTCACTGACCCGATATCACTTTTCCTCATGAATATTTAAATAGAAAATGCCAAAATAATATTTAATTATTCATACGACCTCTTCAACCTGTTCTTGTTTCCAATGCATACAATGATGCGTGGATCGACTCAACCTTGTTTCTTTTGCAATTATTGGAAAAACATATTTCATTTGTTAATATATTTTGTTTGCAACCTATCATGAAATCATTATGTTTCATGCTTATGGTTGATATTTAAGTACATACTCAAACGATTTCGTTCGCCATTGAGTGTGAGTTTCAACAGGTAAATATGTACATTTCATTGTGTTGTATATTTCTCCGCGAGAATGTTATGAGGCCTTTTTAAAGGGGATTTCCCCCAATATTTAAATCAAATAAATAACCTTAACGCATTAAACAACCATTGAAAATGTTGTTTGAGATTGCAGTATAAAGACAATAATAGTGCATTGACTTGACATATCAACGATATAAGGATTCGGCCCGAAACAGGGAAATAGCTCAGCACAGCCTCGCATTTCCCCGTTTCTAAGCCTCATCCTTATATCGTTGATATGTCAAGTCAATGCACTATTATTGTCTATGTATTACAAATATAACAGTACAAATATAGTATACAGAAAACCAAAATCTGGATTATGTGTTTGGATTATTCTATAAGCAAAACAAATCTTTTAATTGCATTTTGTGTAATTTGATAGTAAACTTTTCCAATTTATTGGGTTTATCATTCTTCTCTAATTCACAGAGAGAAAGCTGTGTTAGCTGTCACTCTATGTAACGACAAAGAAGAAATCCTTGGCCATGCCGCATTCTTTGATTATCCCAACATTGAAGGTGTTGATCCATCAACATGGGAGGAGTGGTTCCACAAGATGTTTGACACTCCAAAAACATCAGCTCTTAATTCCTTGTACATGCATTATTTTGTTGCAAAGAAAGAATATGCCAGTGGTTGTGCAAGGGAGATAATCCGTACTGCATTTAATGCTGTTCCTGACTTACACTATTTATTCCTGAATGTACCAATGAAAGCTTATCCTGGTATGTTATTTAATTAAAAACTGTGCCACAGTGTCGGGTTTTACAAATTTTCAATGAGTACTTATTTTCATGCATTTACTAGATAGAAGATGTGAGCCACTTATTAAAAATAAATTCTTTAGGCTTGTATGCAGAATTGATTCAAACCTTAAAAACAGGTATCCACCAAAATACAATTTTTTTGCCCCATTTATGGGCATTTATGTTTTCTGGTCTGTGCGTTGGACTGTTCATACGTTTGTTCGTTCGTCTGTTCATTCTTCCAGCTGTCCCACCTCAGATTAAAGTTTTTTGGTCGAGGTAGTTTTTTGGTGAAGTTGAAGTTCAATCAACTTGAAACTTAGTACACATGTTCCATATGATATGATCTTTCAAATTTTAATGTCAAATTGGAGATTTTTTCCCATTTTCACAGTCCACTGAACATAAAAAATTATAGTGTGGATGGGCATTTATGTACTGGGGACACATTGTTGTTCTTTAATAATTGGAACTGATATGTAGCCTCTTGATGTCCAATGAAATAAGACTTGATGTGTATTTTGATATTTTTTATTTCTTTATAGTGCATCTAACTATTCTATTCTTCTCGAATTTAGCTTTCGGCTACAATTTGATCATTTGTCTTAACAATAGAAAAAAATAGTTTTGTCCAAAATATTTCATCTAGTTTGATTTTGATAGCTTTTGAATTCTGTATGAGGGACTTTATCATGAACACAGTGAATTACTATTGAAGAACAACAACATGCAACTCTCTTTTAATTCAATTTAAGAGTCATTTATTGAATGCAACATACATGTAGGTAACAATAAATTTCAGAATAGTTATTCAATGCTCTTTCAATAGTGAATCTACAAGTAATTTGGATGTAATATCATGTTTTCACCTCTATTCTTTTGCAGATGCTTCACTTGACGGTGTATTCCAGCAGTTACCCAAAAGAGAGGGTGTAAGCAGTACACAAGGAGCACTGTTTGCTTGTTACAGACATAACCATGTTCCTGTTCTTCATGTCAGAAAGGCAACGTATGTAGTAGAAATAAATCATATATGGCAATCTTGTGGTCTTCATATCTTGAAAAGATAATTAGATTTTATTGGGTCAGTTTTAATCAGAAAAGCAACTTATGTAATAGAAACGATTTATCATGATAAATATGATATGGGCGTGATATGACTATTTTCATTTCTTGAAAAATTATTAATTAATATTATTTGGTCAGTCTCATTTGTCTTCATTTCCTTTGTCCTGATTAAGTCTTATTAATTCTAAAACACTACCTTTTACCTGTGATTGAAATAAAAACTACAATATGACCACAAGTTTCCAATTAACTCAGTGGTTAATAAATCATTTCTGTCAATAAACCTTAAGCAGATTTCTTACATACATTGTTTTTCAATATTTTTTATGTATTCTCTGAAATGAAATATTGACTTTTACAGTGTTGAAGACCATGATGACTTGACACCCATCTTCAATCGTCATAGTGATATGCTTAAGATGGCTTATGGTGATTTCTTCCTTGCTGAATTGATTGAAGCACAAGATGACCATATGCAGTGTTTAGTAGCAGAGGTATATTATTTAAAAGACATTTTTTTTTATATTTAATAGAATCTTAAGATGTAAATAAGCATTGTTAATGCAATGCAATGGATCAACTAGATGTAGAGGGGTTCTTTGTCTTCAGGCATCTATGTGCTGTCCTTAATTGGTTACTTTATTATATAGTTTTAAAAAAAAGCATTGAAAGTTGTATGACTAGTTAAGGGAGCTATTCCTATGGTACCGTACAGCATCTTCATGCATTGCACCAATAAAATTCCCCATTATTTATAGACTTCAGTACAGATGTATGAATTAAGGCTAAGGCTTTGTATGAAAAAAAAAATATTTTCACTTGAAAAGTCGAAACAGTTTCTTTCTATCAAAAACTGTTGAATTTGTAAAATATAGTTATTTTGTTTTCTATTTTAGTGCAAAAGGGAGAATTTTTTTTATTAAAAAAGACTTTCTAAGGGATATCTATGTAGAATAACACTAAAACATGCACAGTTAATAGAAAATTTAAGGTACATTTTTCTACTAGAGAAATGCATTTATATTTTTGACAGGTTGAAGGAACAGCAGTTGGATTCATGAGTATAAGCAATGATGTCAACACAGATATGTTAAATGAATGTTTTGAGTTAGGATCTTTCCATGGTTTGAAGAAACCACATCAAGATGATGATCTGGTCCCACCAAAAACACCAACACCAAGTCCACCTCCAGGTTTGTGTTTAAATGAATACTATCGCTATTTTATGAAATTTTTCTCTTATCTTACTGATAATTTCCTTTCGCAGCACAGTAGAGTAATATGAAAAATTATCGCTAGAAACTATGGGCGCATGTGCTGTTGTCAATGAAATATACAACGCCATGATAAGTAAAGTAGCAATAAACAGATTATTATTGGTCATCTCAACTCAAACTGAATTTAAGATGTATCTGCAAGAGGAAAACTTACTGTACACCAAGTATTATTTTCAAGATATATTAATTTTCAGAACTTTTGGAAATAGAAAAATAGTGCCAATTTTAATCCTCCCTAATATGTCAAACTTATGCAACTGCTTGTATGTTTACACCAAAGAGTTAGAAAATTTGTAGAATAAATCACTGCTAACTAGACAAAAAAATGGGCTATTCACAAAAAGTATCCTAAAATTACAGTGTTTGTCTACAGCATTTAAGGGGACAGACACACTTTATTTTCAATATATATGATCATCTCATTGTCTCATGTCTAACTTTTATGTACCGATATTTATTTTCATTTGTAGAACTTGCAGAAGAAAGACCTGCATCTAAAGCATCCTCTACAAAGTCAGCAGGGTCAGCTAAAGAAGCACCAGTGAATGGTGCCCCTTCAGAACCAACAGATGCAGGCACAGAGAAGAAATCAGCTAGTAGACAGTCAAGTAAACAGAGTTCAAGAGGTAAGTTGCAGACAATTTTCTTTTTTGCTCACCTGGTGGGAAAGGTCACAGGAGCTATTATATTCATTTGTTTTCCATTGTAGCAGTGACATTTATTGTCTTAAAGCATAAAAAATTTCACGAAATTTAACTATGGAACAAACAGTGGCGGATCCAGAAATTTTCATAAGTGGGGGGGCCCCTCCTGTCAAGCTTCAGTGATTCCCTTTATAACTTAATCTGCTTGACAGTTACTTATATTGTCTTTACCAAACTTTCAATTGCCACTTTTTATAGTTTTAAAAAAAATGGTTATCACAAGAATACAAATTAATTATGTTTTAAAAAAAATTACAGAAACAAAGAGTTACTCATGTTACCAGGAACATTAAATCTGGGGATGAAAATTTCTGTCTGTCAGAATAAATACATGCTTTAATTCCAAGTAGATACTTGAAAAGTAATTGACAAAAATTTTCAATTGAATTTTTCCTGGTGTAACATATGCTGTTAATTTCATAAATACATTTATATTTGATTTACTGAGAACGACATAATTATTTTATGCATTTTTAGCCACAAGTCCAACAAGTGAACTGAAGGTAGAGAAGAAATTAAGTGATGCTCACATGAGGGAAAGTTCTACATCTTTACTAAGTGAGGGACAAGGAGAGGACATAGCTAAAGAAGCAGAGAGAGTACAATCTGGCCAGTCTAGTAGAAAAAGTTCTGTCAAGGAAGAAGTAAGATTTCAACATTATTTTGAGAATTAGAAATCATCATTTTGATGGTCATTTGATATTAAAAATAAGATAGTAAGAGGGAGATTTTTTTCAATTAAAGGAGACACATATATTTTGTATTTATTGCCTTAAATTGCAGTTGTTTTACTGTTTTTCAGTCTTTTTGTCCATTTAATGTTCTTGCCTTGATCACGATTTCCATTGTAATTTGATTTGGTGAACCTCCAAAATTGAATGAAAGGTTAACTCATATTGATATCTGGTACAAATTTGATGATTAGAGTTTAGAAATGGAGAATGCTTGTTCATAAGGATGAGATTTTTTTGTAAACATAAATTGCTAAAATAGAAATGATATATGTTTCAGGTAATATCTCGTCTTGGAACTCCCAAACCCATTACACCAATGACACAGTTGCCTAAAAGATTTGTTCCTATATATAAAGGAGCTCAGAATGCATTTAGTATCCAGCTCTTCTGTATTGATGAAAGATATGAAATGAGGTTTGTAATACTTATAAAAAATTGACATATATATGTTTAAAATTCTATTTTGCAAATACTATTGATACATTTATTCTCATGGATTGAGGTAAACTTTTTTAAGGAATGACTGTAATATTTTTTCTGTCTATGAAGAAATAACATAACAAATTTGGTGCACACTGAATAACGTGTGTAGCGGGTTATTTAACAGTGTGCACCACATTTTTTATGTTATTTCGAATAGACAGAAAAAATATTACAGTCATTTCTTATAATTTAATTCTAAATTCCATTTTAAACCATAGAAAACCATGAAAAAACGTTGATGACGTCACGATCACATGACTAAGTTATGTCTATGGGCTCATAACAAAATAACGTCAGCCAATCAGAAGACGCGTTACATCCAAAATTAATTATTCATGGATGTTTTGTTTTGTGGTTTTTCACTAAGTCAGAATAAGAGCCTATAAATTTGGTTATTTGATAAACATTTGAATTAGCGGCTCAGTTCTTAACAAAATTAAGAAAATTAATAGCAAACAAATAACGAATCCATAGTAATATTTTTATTTACTTGAAAAGCTAAAAAGCAAACAAAAAATGTGTATCTGTATGGTAGATATAGAAATTTGTCATTCTGTTTTGTTGCACATTCTAATTCAAAATTTTAATGTCTTTTTTCTAGATCATCAGACTTTCTATCATCGGCCTTTGAGTTGTTTCCACAATATGATTTCTGTGTCATTACAGTCCCTCATCTTGTACCAGAATTCCCATTGATTCAGGGATTTGTGGTAGGTTTATATATAAATGATAATTTTAGAAAACAAAATTTGTATGCACAAGGTATTCCACTATTTGAGAACTCTCTGAAAATACAGTTTTGAATTTATATTATTTACTGTCATATTGATGTAAAACCCAAATCTTGTATATAAATTCAGCATTTGAGAAATCTTTATATAAATATCAGACTTTATGTGATCTTGCTTTATGAGCTGATTGAATTATGTTAATCACACACTGCCAGTACATAATAGATTTATGTTTAACTCCACTAAAAAAAAGCTCTATGGTATGAAATGTTAAATTTCACCCCGATATGTAAAGTAAAATCAAACAGCAGTTTGTAAATGCATCAGGAGTATAACAATATTATTTTTTACGATTTTCCATAAAACTCTGTATGGTTTATTTTTTCTTCAGAGAATCACACCAAGATCTCCAAGCACACTGCCACAAGAATTGTATGTGTTCCATAGATCAGGACTTCTCAAGTAGGTATTGGTGGTTGTTGTTAAGTTACAAAGGCTTCTTCTTCAACTAAGGGCTGTGTTTAGATATTTGCACCAGGCAACTGATGGTTGATCTATACCTATAAGTAACCATAGACCACCTTATGTGTATATCCAAACAGCAGTTAAATAAAAAGTGTTTAAAGGGAAATCTGTTTGAACCTGACAACTATTGAGCAGAAGAGGTTAATTTATTAATGGTTATTGATTGTGTTCATATAAAGGCCATTACAAATTAACTTTAGTTTTTTTAGCTCACCTGGGCCGAAGGGCCAAGTGAGTTTTTCCCATCACTTGGCGTTCAGCGTCCGGCGTCGTCGTCCATCGTCGTCCGTCGTCGTTAACTTTTACAAAAATCTTCTCCTCTGAAACTGCTGGGCCAAATTAAATCAAACTTGGTTACAATCATTATTAGGGTATCTAGTTTTAAAAATGTGTCCGGTGACCCGGCCAACCAACCAAGATGGCTGCCATGGCTAAAAGTAGATCATAGGGGTAAAATGCAGTTTTTGGCTTATAACTCAAAAACCAAAGCATTTAGAGCAAATCTGACATCGGTAAAATTGTTTAACAGGTCAAGATCTATCTGCCCCAAAATTTTGAGATGAATCAGACAACCCGTTGTTGGGTTGCTGCCCCTGAATTGGTAATTTTAACGAAATTTTGCTGTTTTTGGTTATTATCTTGAATATTATTATAGATAGAGATAAACTGTAAACAGCAATAATGTTCAGCAAAGTAAGATTTACAAATAAGTCAACAGGACCAAAATGGTCAGTTGACCCCTTAAGGAGTTATTGCCCTTTGTAGTCAATTTTTAACCATTTTTCGTAAATCTTAGTAATCTTTTACAAAAATCTTCTCCTCTGAAACTACTTAGCCAAATTAAACCAAACTTAGCCACAATCATCATTAGGGTATCTAGGTTTAAAAATGTCCGGTGACCTGGCCAACCAACCAAGATGGCGGCCATGGCTAAAAATAGAACATAGGGGTAAAATGCAGTTTTTGGCTTATAACTCAAAAACCAAAGTATTTAGAGCAAATCTGACATGAAGTATTATTGTTTATCAGGTCAAGATCTATCTGCCCTGAAATTTTGAGATGAATTGGACAACCTGTTGTTGGGTTGCTGCCCCTGAATTGGTAATTTTAACGAAATTTTGCTGTTTTTGGTTATTATCTTGAATATTATTATAGATAGAGATAAACTGTAAACAGCAATAATGTTCAGCAAAGTAAGATTTACAAATAAGTCAAATATGACCAAAATGGTCAGTTGACCCCTTAAGGAGTTATTGCCCTTTATAGTCAATTTTTAACCATTTTTCGTAAATCTTTGTAATCTTTTACAAAAATCTTCTCCTCTGAAACTAATGGGCCAAATTAAACAAAACTTGGCCATAATCATCATTAGGGTATTTAGTTTAAAAAATGTGTCCGGTGACCCGGCATACCAACCAAGATGGCTGCCATGGCTAAAAATAGAACATAGGGATAAAATGCAGTTTTTGGCTTATATCTCAAAAACCAAAGCATTTAGAGCAAATCTGACATGGGGGTAATTGTTAATCAGGTCAAGATCTACAAAATGATGTATCTGCCCTGCATTTCTCAGATGAATCGGACAACCCGTTGTTAGGTTGCTGCCCCTAAATTGGTAATTTTAAGGAAATTTTGCTGTTTTTGGTTATTATCTTGAATATTATTATAGACAGAGATAAACAGGTTTTCATAATTTTCATAAAATTTGTAAATTTTTACAAACATTTTCCATTGTAACTACTGGGCCAAGTTCATTATAGTTAGAGATAATTGTAAGCAGCAAGAATGTTCAGTAAAGTAAGATCTACAAACACATCACCATCACCAAAACACAATTTTGTCATGAATCCATCTGTGTCCTTTGTTTGATATTCACATAGACCAAGGTGAGATACACAGGCTCTTTAGAGCCTCTAGTTGGTTATTATCTTGAATATTATAATAGATAGAGATAAACTGTAAACAGCAATAATGTTCAGCAAAGTAAGATCTACAAATAATTCAAATGACCAAAATTGTCAGTTTACCCCTTAAGGAGTAATTGCCCTTTATAGTCATTTTTAAACAATTTTCATAAATTTTTGTAAATTTTTAGAATATATTTTCCACTGTAATTACTGGGCCAAGTTCATTATAGATAGAGATAATTGTAGCAACAAGAATGTACAGTAAAGTAAGATCTACAAACACATCACGATCACCAAAACACAATTTCGTCATGAATTTATCTGTGTCCATTGTTTAATATGCACCAAGGTGAGCGACACAGGCTCTAGAGAGCCTCTAGTTCTACTTACTAGTGTTTCAAATTCCTTGATGGAAATTTATAAAGGAAATTCTTTGAAGTTATTTACACCTCTTTTCAAATTTTTTGTTCCTTTATTTTTATTTAGATGAAAGGATTCAAAAAACAAAAAGTCATTAATCACTTCCAAAAAATCCTAAATGAAAGCCATAAAAATATGTCATTTTCTGAAAATAATATAATTTGCTCATAAGTTTTTTATGTTTGTCGATTGCTTTTAAAGATAGATGCATGAAAGTATAAACACCATCTCATTTCCCAAAAAACGCTAAGAAAAGATTTAATGATAATGACTATATAACCTGCGATACAATACTTTTCATTGAAAAATGATTTTAACGATAATTTAATGTCTTTAGAGATTTCCATGTGCGTCCAGTCTGTTCTAAAGATCTAAAAGGCATAGAGGAACTGGTTAAGACTATTAACTTTAATGAAAATCTCATCAAAGATATCCAGCAGTTCAACAAAGCTAGAAGAGACGAGGTCAGTTCTTTATATTTGAGGGAGTAACTATTTTACCGGAGAAGATGTAAAATTGTTTGATGAACATACTTTCATCAATGCTGCCTTCCACAATTATGTAATTTGATAAAGAAATCAATTTTTTAATAGTTTTAATAAAAAATTGATTTTTTAATTAAAGAGTGTCTTGTTTCAAGATTAAGTTTATCGTAATCTAAAACCTTTTGAAGTCATAATTAATAGTAGTCTCATTAATTTTTTTGGTGTGTACTTAATTGTTTTAATGAATTATTTTCAGTTGCTGACGGGTGTTATCAAAGATTGTTTCTCTTCTGAAGATACCAATATGAAAATGTCATTAACCTATTAACCTATTTTTATCGAAGTTTGTTTAATTTGATAGTACCTTACAGAAACTATTTCAAATACTTTAAAGCTGATAAACTTAAAACAGTTGATGTAAAACAGCTTAGTAGTATGATTTTTATATAAGAGATACCTAAGTTGAGCAGTTTTAACGGCTTGACTTAAGGTAGCACTCCACAGTTAGGTGTGTAGTTTCGCATTTTGGCCCCTGTGGATTTTTCAAATATGAGAGCTAGTTTGCAATAAAATTCATTTTTGGATAGCTGAGTATTAAAATAGCCTTTGTATTGGGTTTATATGAACATCAAGATTATGTAATGTATGTAATATAGGCTGTTTTCTGTATGACAGTCCGTATTTGCATGTCCCTACCATACATTGGTGTGGCAATTATTGTAATGTTTTTTTCCAACTTTTTATCGCACGAACTTTGTGATTGGATTTTACGAAAAAATGAGGCGAAAGACACCCATTTTTTATTTGATCATTAGGAAGATTTATGAAAACAGTTTCTATAAAGGTATCACTCAAAGGCATTGAAATTCTAATTTGATCCAAATTTTGGGCGGATATGTGACATGTTCACCCCCCTTTTTGCAATATTTTATGGTAAATAAATGCAGAATGTTGCCATGGATACACATAAAAGGAAATAATTTTCACTCTTTTAACTTTTGAAAATCAAGTCTATGGAATATACTGATTACATACATATGCACATGTACAACACAAACAGTTAGGTTAATGTATTAGAAATCCAGGAATAGGAGATGATAAAACATTTTGTGGCTCATTTTTAATTTTATTTTCTAACTGTGGAGTGCTACCTAAAAAAAAAGCATTTAAAATTTAGATGCAAATACAAAAGAGATGGATGTTAATTTTGACATTAATGTCTTGTCTTTCTTATAGTTTCATCTTATCAGGGTCAGGGTTGGATCCAGTCATTTTAAAAAGGGGGGTTCCCAACCCTGGATAAAGGGGGGTTCCAACTATATGTCCTCATTCAAATGCATTGATCGGCCGAAAAAAAGGGGGGTTCCAACCCCCAGAACCCCCCTCTGGATCCGCCACTGAGGGTCAAGTCAATACTGATGTTTAATTCATCTTACATTTGAATAATAATTATAACTAATTTTCATGCCCTGTTCAAATGACTTTTTCATAGTTCACAATTTTAGTGCAGATAGGTTGGTCTGATGAAAGAGACATTTCAGATTTCATACTATAATATCAAAGTTGTCTCTATGCTTTACTATTGTTCAAATTACACTTCTTTTTTCCATGGATTCAAATGGTTGACAACGGAATAGAAATATGACATTCCATGGCCTTACCCCATTTGGAAGTCAAACCTTTGTTAAATTTGGGCTTCCGATTAGCTGTGTATAATGTAGAAATTGCATAATTTTCTATTGTTCAATAAGATATCTTTCAACCATTTTATATGTTCATTTGAAACGGAAAATTTATTTTCAGGATGGAACAGAAATTAAAGCTTTTGTAGCTCAGTGTCAAGACCAGATAGTTGGAGTGGCAGTTATAAGAAAAGAAGAGGTATAATGTTTACAGAAAATAAACAAGAAGAGAGTGATAGTTGGTAGAATGATCTCATAATAAACATTTTATTGGTTGTGTGATTTCAAATAATTTAGAGGTCAAATTTTGAGATTTCCAATTTGGACCTTGTGGACTTTGGCTGATGCCATATATAAAACTCTCAATCCTTGTGTTCAATTGTCAGCTCACTCTATGTCGTTAAGGTGGTACCCAACACTAAAATTAATTTGGCTCGTTTAATTTTCATAAAATTTTGACCAAGTATTTAGTTTGACCCTTTTTACAAAAATATAAAAATTTCAAAAAATTTGAACTAAAGGTTTATCAGAAAAATTACACTGGTTATATAGCAGTTTGACAAATAGGTATTTTGATCAATTAGAAGCTTAATATTCTCTTAACAACACAACGTAATTAAAATGTTTAGCTGATTTTACAGAGTTATCTCCCTGTAGTGTTAGGTACTACCTTAAATAGCTTAAGTTTTCTGAAAGCAGAGTCAATGTTTGAAGTACAGAAATATTAGATATTTTTTGTCATTTAATTTCCTGTTTACACTTTGTATAGATGTATGATTATTGAAACTAGATAGGTTTCAAGTAACTTCACAAGGCTGATAAAGATAGAAACTTAAATGAATAGTTCTCAATTATAAGAATTCTCTTGTCATGAACTTCAAAACAGTGAAAGATGTTGTAGAATAAATATCTGATAAAATATAAATGTGCGATGATCATTTGTATTAAATCTGCCAAGATTCTAAAACTAATAGTATTACTGATGTAGACATGTAGTATGAGTGTCAATGAGACAACTCTCTATCTAAGTCACAACATAAAAAGTGTACACATTTGTGTATGACAAATGTATTAGATGTCAAGAAATATGTTCATTCCTTTTCCACTTTTTTCAGAACATAGAATACATCAGATCACATTACAACATTGAAGACTTTATATACTATAATCATCATAAAAGAGAAGAACACGGACATCTTCACCATTTTGCTTTAAATCCTGTTTTTACTCACATGTCCAAAATGTTTATAAAGGTTGGTATATTTAGCTAATATTCTTTTTTTTTTCTGTTCAAAATACACAATAATTTCAAATGTATGTTCAATTTAAAATCTTAATTTACTAAGATTGTCAATTTTTGGACCAAAGATTGTTGGCTCTTTTCGGACACTCTGGCTTACTCCACCAATCAAATCAGACAGCCATGAAATAGCCAATAGCGCCTAACGTGGTGATAAACTCATGTATATCAATCATTCATTTTATCAAGTTTGAAAAAATATAGCTTTTAAAGCAATTTTGATTTCTTCTTATCAAAAGTGTACCATTTCTGGCATCAGAAGCATCATAATTGTCAAAGTTTGGGATTAAGGTAAATCAAGTCCAGAATTAAAATCTTAAATTGTTTTAATATCATGCTTTTTCAAATATACTGTGGATTCATTTATTTTCGTGGGTACCAATTTTCTCGGATTGCATAAAAACTGTTTTGACGTGGATATGTGATTTCGTGGTTTTGACAAAGTCTTCATACAGCCTAATAGAAAATATGTAGTTCGTTGAACATCTAAATTCGTGGTTAACCTCTACCCACGAAAACCACGAAAATTGATATCCAACGAATAATAATGAATCCACAGTATGTTAAAAAGTATGGGTCTACAGATTTTTCAAAATTGTCAGATTATGTATAGATTATAATGGAGAACCAATTTTGAGTAAAGGAAAGAGAACTAGATGACAGAATTTTAAGATTTAAGTAATATGAGAAGATTATCCTGATATGCATGTAGTAATTGCCACTGGAAATTGAAGACTAATTTATGATATTAACTTGATATTTCTCTATTTATAAAGGAAATTTTAAGACAAGGAAAGAAGACGAGTTTATATTTCCCACTGTATCCAGCATACACAAACAAGGAGGTAAGGAATACTTATATGATTAAGAATGGTCTGGTTAACTTTTTTATAAAATTTTATAGTTGCATACAACATTGAAAATATATGAGAAGAGTGTTAATAGTGGATACTGCATGTCAACATTTTTAGCTCACCTGACCTGAAAGGTCAAGTGAGCTTTTCTCATCACTTGGAGTCCGTCGTCCCTAAACTTTTCAAAAAATCCTCTCCTCTGAAACTACTGGGCCAAATGTAACCAAACTTGGCCACAATCATCATTGGGGTATCTAGTTTAAAATATGTGTGGCGTGACCCTGCCAACCAATCAAGATGGCCGCCATGGCTAAAAATAGAACATGGGGATAAAATGTAGATTTTGGCTTATAACACTGAACCCAAAGCATTTAGAGCAAATCTGACATGGGGTAAAACTGTCTGTTAGGTCAAGATCTAACTGCTCTGCAATTTTCAAACAAATGGGAACACCCGTTGTTGGGTTGCTGCCCCCAAATTAGTAATTTTAAGGAAATTTTGCAGTTTTTGGTTATCTTGAATATAATTATGGATAGAGATAAACTGTAAACAGCAATAATGTTCAGCAAAGTAAGATCTACAAATAAGGCAACATGACCAAAATTGTCAGTTGATCCCTTGAGGAGTTATTGCCCTTTTTAGTCGATTTTTAACCATTTTTCTAAAATTTCAGTAGTCTTTTAAAAAAAACTACTCTGAAACTACTGGGCCAAATTTAACCAAACTTGGCCACAATCATCATTAGGGTATCTAGTTTAAAAAAATGTGTGGCGTGACCCTGCCAACTAAGATGGCTGCCATGGCTAAAAATAGAACATAGGGGTAAAATGTGGATTTTGGCTTACATCTCTGAAACCAAAGAATTTAGATTCTGCCCTAAAATTTTCAGACAAATCAGACAACCTGTTGTTGGGTTGCTGCCCCTGAATTAGTTATTTTAAGGAAATTTTGCAGATTTTGGTTATTATCTTAAATATTATTATAGATAGAGATAAACTGTAAACAGCAATAACGTTCAGCAAAATAAGATATACAAATAAGTCAACATGACCAAAATTGTCAATTGACACCTTAAGGAGTTATTGCCCTTTATAGTCAATTTTTTACAATTTTCATAAATTTTAGAAAATATTTTCCACTGTAATTACTGGGCCAAGTTCATTATAGATAGAGACAATTGTAGCAACAAGAATGTTCAACAAGTAAGATCTACAAAACACATCACCATCACCAAAACACAATTTTGTCATGAATTTATCTGTGTCCATTGTTTGATATGCACATAGACCCAAGGTGAGCGACACAGGCTCTTGCGAGCCTCTGGTTTAGAATCCTGAATGACTTGAGAAATGCAAAAAAGTTTGTATTGTAAAATTTTGCAAAAATTTTGTACATGTTATACAAATTACTTCAAAGAAATTTGCAAAAATAATGTACATGTTATACAAATTACTTCAAAGAAAGAAGACAAAGAGTGTTTTGACCCTCATTTTGTTGATTTTTTTAAGCATGGAGAAAAGCTTTCTAGTTTTGTTGAATAATATTCATTTTGTATTTATTTGAATTCCTAAACCAAAGACTTTCCGTACCATATAGGGCCAAATAAAAATATATGTATGGTTCCAGTTACATACTTTTAAAAAATAGAATCGGTAGGTCTGCAATTTTTTTTTTTTTTTTTAATCTTTTTTTTTTAATGTCAAAATCAGGAAAAAAAATCCTGTGTTTACCGAAATTGTTTCCTGTATTACACACACCCCAACCGGAAGTTCACATTTTTTACATGTGTTTGGTTGTAAAATAAACAGTCATTTTGTTTATTTTCTTTGGTTACATCTTCTGACATCAGACTCGGACTTCTCTTGAACTGAATTTTAATGTCGTATTGTTATGCGTTTACTTTTCTACATTGGTTAGAGGTATAGGGGGAGGGTTGAGATCTCACAAACATGTTTAACCCCGCCGCATTTTTGCGCCTGTCCCAAGGGTAACTAGGGTCAGTTGGTTACTGGAACCACACATATATTTTTATTTGGCCTAGATAAATTGTTAAAATTGGATATGGATGTAGTAAAATGGTCTTTGTTCAAGGTATATATAAAATGATAAATTTATGGAACAAAATAGTAATTGAAGCCTTTCATGACAATGTACATTTTACCACTGTGCAAGGGCTGTTTAGCCAGATAAGGTCATTAAAAACTTCCATCGTCTTCATTACAATGTTATGAAACTGTTGTAGTACAAAATGTCTAGGTTCCATTTGCTTTTTACAGATTACAATTTGAAATTTTGTAAACAGTATTTATTAGAAAAATTTATTTAAGAAAAAAATAACGTATTAAACTAATTTTATGCTTTATTAGGCTGTAGATCAGCATTCTCTGGTTACCAGTTTAAATGACATGGTACCAGTCAGAGCCAGGAGACAAATTACCTACCCCTTGGAACAACTAGCAATAAATGCTCCATCAGACAGAGTGCTGAAAAAACAGGAACCATATGCTCTCAATCACATCAACAGGAAACTAGTGTTAGAACCAAAGGTAAAAGTTTATTTAGAACAGAAACATCGGAGTTGGAATTGAGCATGATATGAAATAGTGACATCCCGTACGAAATTATAAGGCGTATTACGCCTGGAAATAAGGCGTAAACCAGGCGTAAGTGGTAGTTACGTGTCTAGATCCAAGCGTAAGGGAGCAGGAAACGTAAATTTGTAGTCCTTACGGGCGTAGAAAAAAGCAGTTAACCTGGCGTAAATTGAAATAAGCAAGGCGTAAGTTTTCTTACGGGCGTAAATTGAAATAGGCAAGACGTAAATTTTCTTACGGGCGTAAAACTGTTGGTATGGCGTAAATAGAAATACCCATAATGCTTTGTTTAAAGGATCATGGGATTTTTTTTTCAAAATTTGGCTCTTTGGTTTTAGTGTGTAAAGGTTGGACACATGGCAGCTTCATATATTCAGGGATAATTTGCTTGTTTTGTGCTTTTTGGAAGAATCTGAAATTGGAAATACTGAATCTAATAAATAAATGAAAATTGTGAAATAAAAGGAAAGTAGTTATGCATGGTAAATAATAATAATGTGAGTATAACTAAGTTATTTAAAAGTATTATGTTCTATCAGAATTTTTGAAATCCCAAAACCTTTATCCTTGGATAAATAACATTAAAATCTTTTACTTAAAGTTAAATTGCAGTATTATCATTTATAAATTAGTTCAAAAGACAATAATTTTCAAAAACAACTTAGTTAAAATGCTATTTCAAGAAAAAATAGTTGTTATAATTCTGATTTAAACTTAAACTTATTTGAGCCATTGTCTGCATAAAATGTATTTATTTCTATATTAGCTTCTTCAATGGTTAATATTTCAAGTTTTTTGTCAAACAATAAGAAATAAAAGCAACAGTACAGAAGTTTGTATCAATACACAAAAGTACACAGCTTAGGGTTAATACACTGAACTAAAATAAGTGTAGTATTATGTAAGGATATTACGCCTGGTTTATTTATTGACCAGGCGTACTCATTTGCATATTACGCCTATTTTTTTGTGAACCAGGCGTACTCATTTAAATATTACGCCTGATTTTACGCCTGGTTTACGCCTTAGTTACGCCTAATTTACGCCTGGTTTACGCCTGGTTGACGCCTGGACATGCATTCAGTAAACACTGCAATGCCGCCAGGATAAAGTATGATTTTTACGCCTGGTTTCCGTGTCATATACGGGCGTCACAGTTCGTACAGGATATGGTCTCTTTATGTGATACTCAGAGAAAGTAAAATGATTTACTGTTAAGTGGAAAACTTTTGCAAGAGGTTTATTTTTTGGGTTATATCAAGAGAAAGTCATAAAAATATCCCCTCATTTTAATTTGTTCTTGAAAAAATCATAAGCACATACAAGAAAAACAAACCTTACAAATAGGTTTTACACCTGAAATTGCAAAATTTTAATTTCCTTCAAAGAAAGCTATGCGAGAACCATCACTACAAGTGATATAGTAGTTTTTCAAATACAAATAAATGATATTTTGATTCAAATTAAGAGTGATTAATTAAATATAACATGTTGTATATTTTATTATAAAGGTGACAATAAATGCCAGGATAGTTGTTGTTGGTGCCTCCAATGTTGGAATAGGATTTTTGGAGCAATTGGCATACTGGTAAGGAATAGTTCTATATACTGGATCTGTGCTATTTGCTCATTCAAATTGTATTATATAAAAAAGAAGATGTGGTATGATTGCCAATGAGACAACTATCCACAAAAGACCAAAATGACACAGACATTAACAACTATAATCATTTGGGATACACAGTCACTGACCATATATCGCATTGTTTATTATGTTGACAATGAGTACCCAATGGATTTTCTTTATGACATTATTAAAAGTAAAGGTTCACAAAAATTTTGTTTTAAATTACATCAGTCACTCCAAATTAAAAACTATGTTTTTTACCCTATATATTTCATTTGGACCAGTGTATGAGTTACAGTATACTGAGAATAACCATACAATACCTGGAAATTTTATTTTAAAATTGTATTTGTATTCGTCTCAAAACATGATACAAAAGCTTCACAGAGCCTCGCCTTTCATCTGGTTCTACGCCTTGTACAAATTAAATTTTTATTAGAGACAATAAATGGTTATTCTATATTTACACTATAAGAAATATTGAGGTATACACTAATCAGACACCAACCCAATAAAACCTAAAACCAAAACAGATTTAGAGTCAACTTAGTTTTCAACAATACTATTTTCAATGACCATGATGATTTAAAAAAGGGGGAAAAAATGAGAAAAAATGTTATTATTTGATTATAGTTAACTTAGCAACCTTGCATCCATGAATCACTAATGATTTTCTTGATTAAATCTCTTTGATTTAAAAACAGAAAAAATTATCAACAACATACAAATGTATTGAATTTTGTTTAAATTTTTGTCCTGCAATTATCTCCCTTGTTAATTTTTATAACCTTTTCTGTTTTCAGTCCTCATTTAAGATTTAACAACTTAACATTGGTATCCCCTCATGGATTACCTGGTGAGATGGCTCCTGATGAACTCAGGGATCAGATGTTAGGAAACGATTTCTGTTATGGGCAAGAAAACTATGCCAATATTTCTCTGCGGACTTGGATAAATGTTGTGTACGGTAAAATGACAAATATAGATAGAAAAAAGAAACTAGTGATTGTAAACAATGGGACTGTTGTGCCTTATGACCACCTTATTATTAGTGTTGGACTTCAGTATCAAATCCCAGCACCAACAGATGCAGATCTTGACACTGGGGTCACTAATGCTGAATTACCAAACCCACCCGACAGGAGATATTTCAAAAATCCACCTAAAAATTTGTTTACGATAAATGATGCTTATGATGCTGCTGTTTCTTTGTACTGGATAGAAAACTATCTGTTAAAATCACAAAGTAAGTATCTAAATCTGTATTTTATACATGAGTAGATTTCATCAACAAATAATTTCAACTGATTTGTTTTATTTCAACTTGCATTTAAATGTACAATCAAATTACCAAATTATCAATTTTAAGAAGGAAAAAGAAAACAAAATTTGTGAAAATTCAAGACTAAGTCATTTTATATTAAAGTGGAGTATGTGTGCAATTGGTCTTGAATTCATTCATAATTTGAAAGAGAAAATTGTTCCATTTCATTGCAAGGGGGAAAATGCTCATTTTAAACAATTTTTTAAAAAACTTCAATGGACTTTGACTTATTGCTTTCCAGTCTTGTCTGTTTTAAGGTTGATATCTCAAGAAAATGCAAATTCACACTTAAACCAAACTATAAAGTATTTGTTTTCTTTTAGGAAATTTGATTATTTATGGAAGTACTTTAGATGCTTTCTGTTGTGCACAGACATTACTTACCATGGGTGTTCCTGGGGAGAGAATTCATTTGGTACAACCTCCCTTACTGTTCCAGGTAAGTAAACATAGTATACATAAGAAATCTGTGTGTAGATCTATTAGCATCAGATAAGTATACACACACTAATTACTCATAATTTTTGGTGATCAAAAACAACTTTAGATTCAATTATGATTTGAAATTTCAGCTAGTTTTCACCTCCACAGTAAACACATGGTGATCTCTTAAAATCACTCTGTAGAGTGATTCTTTTACAGTGAATGCTAGTGATTGTTAGTGATTCACTCTAAAATATTTCTCCATTCAGACAAGGGAATTCTGTTAAGATCACTCTGTAGGGTGATTTTTTTCAGTGAATGCTAGTGATTTGTGGGTGATACACTGTGAAATATTTTCAAGAGTTATATGACAAGATTAGAAAACAACTTATTGCTTTTTGTCAGCCATTACAGGACGCCACAGACATTCTCTTTAAATTTACGTTATGAGAGAAAATGTCTGATGCCACAAAGCAAAAGTTAATGTGTAAGGAGTCAATAGTTCCAAGTGTTGCAAATAATATGGGTTCAATGGTTATAGATTTAAAAATAGTGATTAGGTCTATTAGAAAATATTCATTAAATCACCAACAATCTCTCCATTTCACTGTAATGCTCTCAACATAGGCAAGGTGTGATTTTTTAAAAAAATAAAGTGATTTTATTAAGTAGACTTCCATATTTGAGTGTATTTGTAATGTAATTTTTACAAAAGTTAAAATATAAATGGATAACAGCTCATGACATTGGAACTTCTTATGATGGAAAGATGATTGAATGTTTGATCAATTGAAAACTAATTTGACAACTTTTTTTTAATCAAGTTTTTATCACTTGATTGAAATAAATTCAGTATAACACTGTACATGGAATTAAGTTTAAGAGAGTGTAAATATGAAGGGTATAAAACAGGCCAAGATCCGGGTGGGGGGGGGGTTTCCGGGGGTTGGAATCCCCCTTTTTTTTTGGACGATCAATACATTTGAATGGGGACATGTAGTTAGAACCCCCCCCCCCTTTTTTTTAAAATGGCTGGTTCAGCCCCTGTAGAAGATACTGTAACTGTTTAATACAGGTGCACCAGAGTTCACTTAATTTTGATAGAAATCATGCATGTATCAAATGACCTTTCCATTAAATTTAAATTATTTATCTTCAAGAAATCAGTGTTTTCGTCTGTAAGTATCTGTGACAGAAACTCTTATTTGTTATTTTTATAGTTTTTGAAGTTGTTTGTTTATGTGTTTGATGAACTGACATTCCTAGCTAATTATGATTCTTTAAAACATTTTTTTTAAACTATATTATTCCAAATTTGTAACATTTTACTCTGAAATATATTTTATACATGAAGAGTGACTGTAATTGTTTTGACTGTAGTTATGTTTAATTTTGTTAAGAATAATTATTTTCAATTATTTTACACAATGTAATCTCAGGGTGAAATTGATTACTGGGCATCAACTTTAATTGATATTGAATGTTATTGTTATTCCTAATGCAAGTTTAATGTGCATACATATAGATTTATGTCAAATTTCAACCTAATGACATAGAAAAAAATTAATTCCTTCCCATTTTTGAATCATTTGAGGTTTTCATTAGTTTTATTCGTTTGTGCCAGTTATTGATATTGATTTATTGACTTTGTTTAAGTTACACAATAACTGACGAGTAGTACATGCATTTTCTGCAATATTTTTGGTAATAAGATATTTGAAATTTTCAATTATAATGAGTAAACTTGCATTTAATTGCATATAGCTTGATGATTTTTTTTAGCTGTTAATTGATGGTTAAATGATAAAAGTCTTTTCTGTGAGATGCCTGAAAATAAAACATGATATATTTTTGATAGTTTATCCTGTTTAAACAAAACACCTGTTTTAATTAGGACACATTTAGTACCAATAAAAAGAATTTGATATGGAAACATGGAATATAAACTTAAAATCATATTCTTGGAATATCAATATATCGAAGTCACTAGAATACAAGATACAGATTAATCTATTTATGGCCTTTTCCATATTATTCAATTTAATATGGAAACATGCAATGAATAATTAAAATCATATTCTTGGAATATGAAATACAGATTGATCTATATATAGCCTTTTTCCATATTAGTCCTTGACCTTTAACGAAACACCTGTTTAATTAGGAAAAAATTGATATCAATAAAATGAATTTGATATGAAAACATGCAATGAAAAATTAAAATCCTATTCTTGGAAAACAAAATACTGATTAATCTATATATAGCCTTTTTCCATAGTAGACCTCAACCTTTAATAGGTCACTTATTAGCCTGGGTATGCAGAATTGGGCTACTTGCTTCTATTTGTATTACTGTATTTTTCTATATTGCTATTTGTTTAAAAATTTCTTGAACTTTCAAAAATTAATTGCCCATTTTTGTCTATTTTTCAATAATGGTCATTATAAATGAGGACAACATTTTTTGAGTTTGCAGTACCTATGCAAAATCAAGGAATTGTATATTATAAAAATTTCTTGGCAAAATATAGCATAAAAAGTAAAATTTTTACCAAAAAATATTGAACTCCAAGGAAAATTCAAATAGGAAAGTCCTTTTTAAAATAGCAAAATCCAAAGCTGAAACTCATCAAACAAATGGAATACAACTGTCATATTTTTGTTAAGTAAAATGATAGTTTATAATAAACGAGGATAATTTCTTATGATTATTTATTTTTTTTGTTGCAGGCCACATGTTTTAACAACCCAGCTATTGACAGTACAGTTGTGAAATCTCTTGAGAGTAGTGGTGTTCATGTATATAGTGATCATGTTCTGGCTCAATGGAATGATGGAGCAGATGATTGCACTGAAATCTCATCTGCCAGCTTTACAACCAATAAACAACCTACTAGGTTAGAATGTGGTGTAAGTATTAGTTTTTATTTAAGAAGGACAAACATCAGGTTTAAAATACCAGTAGTCAAATTGTAATTTTAGAATAACTATCCAATAGCCCAAAAGTAAGAAATGTTCTACTTTATTTGAGTAGGGTAATCGTCACTCTTGTTTTTGTCATGAGTTTAAACCATTTTTTAATATTTTGAATATTTTGATTATGTTGTGTTTGATAGATATAGGAAGATGTGGTGTGAGTGCCAATGAGACAACTCTCCATCCAAATAACAATTTAAAAAAAGTAAACCATTATAGGTCAATGTACGGGCTTCAACACGGAGCCTTGGCTCACACTGAACAACAAGCTATAAAGGGCCCCAAAATTACTAGTGTAAAACCATTCAAACGGGAAAACCAACGGTCTAATCTATATAAAAATTTTTAAAAACGAGAAACAAGAAACCTGTATAAATTACATAAACAAACAACAACTACTGTACATCAGATTCCTGACTTAGGACAGGTGCAAACATTTGCAGCGGGATTAAACATTTTAATGGATCCAAACCATCTCCCTTTTTCTGAAACAATAGCATGACATCACAACATAGAAAAACACATGGTAAAATATCGATTGGCAGGCTTAACTCAATCGTTTTGATATTTTTGAAAAAGAAAACAAATTATTGGTGCTTATTCTTTGGGTTTTGGTATAATAAATATCACAGATTTTAAGAAACATCTCTTTATTCTAGGATTTATTTTTCAATCTTATTTTTGACCTAACATGTATTTGCTTATTTTTTTCTGGTAGACTAATGCTTTGTAGCATATTTGCTAAATATACTGTACATTGCTTTGTTAACATTAGGATCAGTTATTTGTTAATTTGTCTCACACAAAAAATGTACCAGCAGACCCCTTGCTCAGGCCACAATTAAAAATATTTTGGTTTGCCCAAACCCTACCCAAAGGTTGAGACAGTGGGTAGGTAGGTAGGCATTTTTTTTTTTTTTCAAAAAGAGAAATTGAAGTATCCGGTGTTTATTAGTCTTCCTGCCTATCTGATTAAAAAAAACCTTCTTCAAATCAGGACAATAAAAGAATTTGAGTAGGCAGCTTTTTTCTGGGTAGGTAGTGTTTGGGCAAACAAACCTATTCTTTTTTATGGCCTCACAAGTAAATTTTCTAGTTGTTAATTTATGTTTACTAATCTTTTAAATATTTGTTTTCAGGCCTTCTTCTCTTACTACAAGAAAGCTGTTGATTTTGAAGCATTCAGATGTAAGTTATTTATTTGAGAAATTTTGGAAGAAGTTCCAATTTAGAAAATTAAAGGTTTCATGCTCTCTTTCCATGTAGATTCAGGCATTCCTGTTTTTGATAGAAATAATTACTGATGATGACAAACAAATATTTCAAAACTTTTACTACATGTAGTTAATTTGATTTTTGACAGAGATAAAAACAATTTGCATTTTTATGCCCCAGTTATGGGCATTATGTTTTCTGGTCTGTGCGTCTGTTTTCGTCCGTTCGTCTCGCTTCAGGTTAAAGTTTTTGGTCAAGGTAGTTTTTGATGAAGTTGAATTCCAACCAACTTGAAACTTAGTAAACATGTTCCCTATGATATAATCTTTCTTCTTTTAATGCCAAATTAAAAAAATTATCCCATTTTCACGGTCCACTGAACATAGAAAATGATAGTACGGATCTGTGTATTGGGACACATTCTTGTTTTCTCCTAATTTCAAAACATTTTTCTGGGCTTTTTGAAATGTAAATTAATCATATTTAATATAGGGAAATCTGTAAGCTTCTTTACATTTCTACCTATTTATACGTTCCCTGCTTGTAAATGTTTATGTTTGAGTGTTCCTGATGAAAAGAAAGTTACCTTAGATGCATTAAATTTAAAAAGTGTTATTTTTCGTTTACAGCAATCAACGATGCCTGTCTGGTTTACGATGGAAAGTTAGTGATAGATTCAGCATTCCACACCAATGATGTGTCCATCCGTGGAGCAGGAACCATCACAAAATTCCAAAGGAAGTACCATGCTGATCAATGGACCCATGCTAACTTCAACTCCAAAGAAGTTGGTGTACATGTAAGTATATTCACTGTTGAATAATGGGGAACTATTTCCAAGCAGGTCTTTTTATTTGTGCATTATAATTAAGGATTTCAAGGATGTACATAGGAATGGTTTAGAAATTTTGTCAAATCTTTGGTACTCTTTGGGTTTTTTCTTACAATACAGGGTAAACTATTTTGCCCCCTAACACCAATTTTTTTCTTCATATAAAACTTCAGTAGCTCATAAAAGGTCATTTTACAAAATTTCAACATTCAAGATTTCTTTATTTAGATTTTGGACCTAAAAAAAAACAAAAAAATATAAGGTAAAATCCAAGTTAGCCTTTTATCTGCATTTTAAAACAAAGTACATCATTAAATCTTACCATGTAAAAATAGTAGATAAACATGAGGTTTCTGCCAATGAAAAAATTGTATTTGCAATTTAAATGGATCAATGAAAATTCATTATTGGTCTCTTTTCAAATAATTGATTAAACTATTGTTTTTACGCTTTTGTTAAAGGGGATGACCTAAAAGATTAATTAATTAATTTCGGTCAAATGACATATTAGAGTTAAAAGACGAATTCTTTGCTTTTATATTGACCAAGATTTATCTTTAGTTGCCAGTAAATGACAAATTAGTTTAATAAACCGTTTTTTTTCAATCTGATTTTAATCAGAGAGAAAGTGAAGTTCTTTTGATGATGATCTAGAAAGCTTAGGCATACTGTTCCTTTTGTTGAGTTTATCTGTTTGATTAGCCTTTTTCCATATTTCTTCATTTTTAGGAAAAAGTAATTTTTACAATAGTTTCTATGTACTCTAAGCTCTATGTTTGATCTGTTGAAATTGCCTTCGTCAGACTTTCATATTTTTGAAAAGAATTACAATGAGCCAAAACAGAATATATAGATTTTTTCGAAGATGAAACTTGGGAATTGTTGTTGTCGATGAATGTTTCTAAAAGAAATTTTGCTAAAGCATGCACCTTATTTATATCCAATTAAAATAGTTTTATAAGAAAACAATTTTCAGACATTTTTGAGTGAGCTTTCAGCAAGAGATTATTTTCATAGTTGAAAAATGTTTAAATATCGTAAATTCAGAAATTATTGTCAGGTTGTAATAAAAAGAACTCACATTCTGATATCCAATAGAAATATATGAACACATATTTTTCTGAAATGCAATATTAAGTACTCTAGCTATTTTGTCAAATATTAATGCTCACAATAATTTCTGAATTTTCTGTATTGAGTTAGTGGTGATTCTTAATTTACATCATTTTCATGCTTTATAAACAAACTAAACATTCACAAAACTGACAAGAAGTAAACACAAAATACAAATATAAATGACAAAAGTAAATGACACAAGTTTTTAATATTAAAAGTCTTCTCCATAGTATATTGATGTCAGCATCACTATCTATAGAGTGTTTCTATTATTTGGTGCCTTGGTGGCCGAATAGTCTAAGTAGTTAATCTGGATGATAACTAGCATGTCATCATTACTGAAGTTGTGAGGTTCATCAATCTGACAATTATCATTAAGGCTATTATCAGTTAGGCAATTATCAATTTGACTATTATCATTTAGACAATTATCAATTTGACAATTATCATTTAGGCAATTATCAATCTGACAATTATCATTAAGGCTATTATCAGTTAGGCAATTATCAATTTGACTATTATCATTTAGACAACTATCAATTTGACAATTATCATTTAGGCTATTATCAGTTAGGCAATTATCAATTTAACTATTATCATTTGGGTCAACATTTTTAATTAATTCTCCATAGGCGACAATGGTAACGTTTTCCTCCATTGCTCAGTCCATATCGTTTACTTGAACATGTAGGATGGCTCATATCGAAGCTGATACATTTATACATGTTTGGTTAAATTTTCGGGGTGGCAAGTGAGATTACTTTTTTCGCAAATTGCTGGACCCCGGAAGATGGTGAAAAATGTCACTCTCCACATGAAATAATCCCAAAATTCTGATCATAAAACTCAATAAAAAAATTGTCCTTTCTAATAATTTATTTCAGGTCAAATCTACATATTTCTTTTCTCATCACATCAGCTCTATAAAACAGTTCTTATTGTTCATTTATGTCCATTTTTAAAATCACAGCATCCACAATTGTATCGCGGACTAATATTGTTTTTTAATTACGTCATCTGAGTTCCTCATCTCAAGGTCTATTAGGGACCCTGACCCATATTAGATCAGCAAATGTCAGATTCCACTTGTATTGCAGTATGAATTTCTTCGGTACACCTTTTCGAACAATTCTGTGAAGTTTTTTTCCGCATCTGAAATAAAATAAGTTAATTTTTAGTATTTTTAAGTAAGCATGCTTATTACTGTTCCTTATATCTTTTAGTAGAAAAAAAGCACAAAATCCATATGTTATCAATTCACAATTTAGACATTGATTAAGACTCTTCATAGCTTAAAGTGCCATTTAACAAACCTTCATTACCTAACTGACTTTATAAAAATCATCATGTTTAGATGATGAATCATGAAAATATTGTATTTTTTACTGTAAATAAGGTAGATTTAAGGATTTTTTCACTCAGAAAATAATGTTTTTGATATTTATTTCTTTCATAGAAGGAATAGAACATTTTTATTTTTTAATAACTGTTAAGATCATTCACAGACAATTCTAAAACAGGTTTTAGTTTTAAAATCCATCAAGTAATAACCATTTTAGAGTTCTTTTTGTGTGAGTGTTCAAATAGGGAAAAATGGTGCTTTTCTTTAGTGAAGATAACATTGTGACGTCATCGCTTTTGTGACGTCATGACTTTATGATGTCATAATTTAGAATTATACAAACATAACAGAGTGTGTATTTATTCAATAATGAAAGGGAAAAGGAAAAGAAACCAATATAAGGTTGGTAACCAAGCCCATCTATTGCGTTGTGTATCCCTAACAACAGATCAAGGTTGTAGTGTTATTAATGGTGTTGCTCCATCTACAGCTCCATCTACACCTCCATCTACACAGGTTTTAAAAAATTTATCTATGCAAGTTTTACCTGCACCACCTAAACTTAAATTTTCTAATTCCACTACAGATTTGACTCCTAAAAACACCACAGAATCTGTCTGGTTACCCCGCCTTACAGAAAAGGAATTTAAGCTGTACTCAAAAGAGAGTTACGATAAAAAATCTTATGTAGCTCCCCAAACTGAAAAATGTGCGACTACAGTCAAACTACTCAGACCGCATAAATTGTCAGATGATTATTTAGATGAATATTTAGAGGAGAAAAGTACTGAAAATAGAACAGTAGATAGAGATCTTAATATTTTAATGATCAATAGTCTTATAATATGTCATTTAAATAAAAGTCCAAAGTGTGTTGTTCCACATTTTGAACTGGTACAAGAGACTCAATGGGGTCTTGGTTGGATTTGGAAAATGAAGTGTACCAAGTGTAAATTTATTTCAGAAAAATATAAACTATTTAGAGAAATTGACACAGGACGTGCTGGTCGCAAGAGTGCTACAATTAACTATGGGTTTCAGACTGGCGTGATAAACTGTAATATTGGTAATGATAGCGCGCGACTACTTTTAACTAGTTCATGTATTCCTCCTATGTCAAAAGGAACAATGCAGAGAATAACAAATACTGTTTGTGACAAGGTTGTAAAACTTGCGGAAAATGAAACCGAACAAGTGGTTGAGAGTTTCAGAAAGAGAAATGAAACCTTAGGGTTAAATAAAAATAGTCCTGTAAAATTACAAATGGATGGTACCTATCAGAGTGTGCATATAAAAAGTAGGCATAAAATGGGACAAAATGCATCACAAGTCATTGGTATTGCCTGTGAAAATGAAACTGACAATCATGATATCATTGGTTTTCACCTTGTAAACAAACTTTGCTGGGTTGGTGCATGGTTACGCGGTAAAGGTTATGACATTGAATGTCCTAATCACGAGTACTGCACATCAAATACAAATAGGTATGATCCTTTGAGTGAGAAGGATCTTGGGTATGAAATAGGTAAAAAAATTGCTAAACTTGATTTACTTGTGGACTATTGTACTACTGATGGGGATGCAAAAAGTGTACAAGGTCTACAAGAAGCAATGCAGGAAATATTTGACCCTTTATGGTCAGTAAATAGACTGGCAGATACTATTCACCGGGGTCAAAGTCAGTTCCGTGAGGTATTGCGAGCAAAATTTAGTGTCGGTATGTTCCCTGGAGCTACAAAGGCCCAGAGGAATGATATTAAAATAGCTTTTGCCAATGATTTAAAATTACGTTCACATGGTATAATGAAATGTTTATTTGCAAAATATAATGGTGACCGACAACAAATTTCAAAATGTTTGCCACGCATTGTTAAGTCTGTTGTGAATTGTTATAGTGGTAATTGTAGCGATACGTGTAGATGGAGCATAACACTATGTAATGGTGGTATAAAAACTAGTTGGTGGTACAAATCTATTAACCTTAGCAGTCATGGTTTACAAAATGGGTCTTTGAAACCAAATAAGACTGACAAATTATTAATAGAATCATTGTTAGAAATGAAACTGTCTCAGACCGCATTAAATCAGATGCAATTTTTCAGCAATACAAATAAGTGTGAGTCCGTCAATAGGACAATTTCTACATACCTACCGAAGAATAAGAATTTTTCTCGCAATGCCTTAGGCCGTGCATCTGCAGCAGTCTTGAAAGTCAATAATAAACGGGATGTTGCATTGGCTAAGACCCTAAAAGCTGTAGGTTGTGGTCTGGGTAGAAAGTCTCGTGCTGTAGTGGCTCTGAAAAAAATACGTAAACGTGAAATATATGATTGTGCATATCAAAAAAGTTTACGTGTCAAATTAAACAGGTTAAAAGCTCGTAAAAAACAGGCTATCGATTTCTTGTTAAACAAGAGAGTGCGAAACAGGTTGATTAGTGGATATAAAAAACATCAGTTAGAACCAAAGCAGTATGTCAGAATTCAAGTCCGAAAGAATTCGTTCCACAGCCAGGTTGTAGTTCATGGCCAGATTAACATTTATATTAAAAGGTTACACAATATGGTTTTCTTTCAGCCTTTCAGGAAGCATATGTAGTTATTTATTTATTTACAGAGAATACTAAACATCTTATATTATATTAAAACAAACACTTTTCAGGAATATATGAGCATGATATGAGTTAGTTGTGTTTTTTTTTAAATTAAAAAGTTTGTTTATTTTAAGTTTGTTATGAAAATGGGATAATGGTCCAAGACACTGAAATAAACTTTGTATCAGACAAAAAGACCACTTCATATCTCCCAATGCATGCATGCATGCATGCATCCAGCCACAGTACATGCATTTATTGGAAAACACATACCTTGAAACAAAATTATAAACAAAATAAAACCATGTAAAATGAATATTACAACATTAGGTCATTCACAGTTTGCCTTTGTAACTCGATGTCATATTTGGATTTTTTCCTTTCTGTTATTTTTTCTTTTGTTTTTTGTTAACTTATTTAATTAATGACTGTCATACTTTGTTCATTGATTTGTCTCTATGTTTCACTTTCATTTAGTTCTCTACCGCATGTTTACTTCCTGTGATCACCTGTTGATTGAATGACCCAGTTTTCTGACACAGTAATGAAACCATCAAGAGTTACTCCCCTTGCACTGTAAAAATTAGTAAACACTGGCGAAAAAAACCACATAAATGTTTGACTGAGCTTATAATCTTGCATAAACATGTTTGCCATGTTTGTTTCAGTGTCTTGGGGGTATGAGGGTGGGCTTTTTTCCCATTTTCGTTTTTTACTTGTGTTAAAAACTTGTATTTTCAGAGATGATTAATGTGGAGGTAAAATGTGCAAGGTGCATATGTTTACTACAAAATCATAACAAACCACAATTTCAGATTCAGCATGCAGTTAGTATAGTTTGTGCCATGCACAATATGTGTGGTGCATTGGTGTGCAGCTACACATATTTTTCTTTGATTGTTAATCTCCCGAGGTTCTAAAACAATATGGTCTGTATTCACACACAATGCATTATGACAAAGGTGTGAAGCATCTAAATTTTTGGCTAAATCAGTAGATTTCAATTGCAAAATTTTTGCTAAACGTGCAACATTCATTTTAGTACGTTTGGCATTTGGGTATGTGACATTGATCATCCCTAGAATATAATTATTTCTCCTCTGAGTGGCCCCAGTCCAAATAATGCATGCCCCATTTTCTGCCTCTTCACTGTTTATAAGTATAAAATTGGTATATTTTTGATAAAAATCTAAATTATTGGTAGCCATTTTGTATTCTTTTTAATCAAATAGCACTAAAAGAGTGTAACTGACCTCGATTTCAGCAGCTCCCATCCGAAATTGTGATCATTGAACCATGAAACACTCCAACACCTTTGAAATAATAGTTCACAATTTGGGTCAACATTTTTAATTAATTCTCCATAGGCGACAATGGTAACGTTTTCCTCCATTGCTCAGTCCATATCGTTTACTTGAACATGTAGGATGGCTCATATCGAAGCTGATACATTTATACATGTTTGGTTAAATTTTCGGGGTGGCAAGTGAGATTACTTTTTTCGCAAATTGCTGGACCCCGGAAGATGGTGAAAAATGTCACTCTCCACATGAAATAATCCCAAAATTCTGATCATAAAACTCAATAAAAAAATTGTCCTTTCTAATAATTTATTTCAGGTCAAATCTACATATTTCTTTTCTCATCACATCAGCTCTATAAAACAGTTCTTATTGTTCATTTATGTCCATTTTTAAAATCACAGCATCCACAATTGTATCGCGGACTAATATTGTTTTTTAATTACGTCATCTGAGTTCCTCATCTCAAGGTCTATTAGGGACCCTGACCCATTTAGACAATTATCAATGTGACTATTATCATTTAGACAACTATCAATGTGACTATTATCATTTAGGCAATTATCAATTTGACAATTATCATTTAGGCAATTATCAGTTAGGCAATTATCAATTTGACTATTAAAATTTAGGAAATTATGAATTTAACAATTATCAGATAGCCAATTATCAATTTGACATTTATCATTTAGGCTATTATTAGTTAGGCAATTATCAATTTGACTATCATCATTTAGACATCTATTAATTTGACTATTATCATGTAGGCAACTATCAATTTGACTATTATCATTTAGGCAATTATCAATTTGACTATTATCATTTAGGCAATTATCAATTTGACTATTGTCATTTTGGCTATTATCAGTTAGGCAATTATCAATTTGACTATTATCATTTAGACATCTATCAATTTGACTATTAAAATTTAGGCAATTATCAATTTGACAATTATCAGATAGGCAATTATCAATTTGACATTTATCATTTAGGCTATTATTAGTTAGGCAATTGTCAATTTGACTATTATCATTTAGACAAATATCAATTTGACAATTATCATTTAGGCAATTATCAATTTGACAATTATCATTTAGGCAGTTATTTATTTGACAATTGTCATTTAGGCAATTATCTTTTAGGTCAACAGATTTGACTTGTGAACCCACAAGCTTGAATCAGCTTATGAGGAATAGACTTAAATATGTCTTAATCTCTTCTCTCTTTGCATTCCAGCTTTGAATATTGATTTAAACATTTCACTCATTAGGGTGTTTTGTATTTTCATTTCCTTAGCTTTTAAACTAGCTTGAAATCTAAACCGGTCATGTGAACAAAATTTGCATGTTATTTCAACTTGTGTGACCATAGCATAGGCAGCACACATATATATTGATTCTTGTAAGGCTCTAATCATGTAGACAAATTTGTTGTACTTCAAGAAAAAATAAAATTAAATTCTTTGTAGTTTTATGTTCAATTGTAAAGGTCCGGTTATTGTTGAATGGTACTTCACCAATTACAATGTAGATGATTGCTAAATATTCCAAGTATGATTTAATGAGAAAAATACTTCCTGTTACAAAATGCTGATTAGATAGACTTTGAAATGTTTTCTACCTATTTGATTTAGACATTTGAAATTACCATGCTTTGTGCAGAATTTGTAATGCTTATGAATTGCATGAAACAAAATATTACTTAGTGAGGTGTATAATCAGTAAACTATACAGCAAAATTGTAAATGCTATTCCAGAGATTGATAAATGTTGTACTTAAATGCTTCATCTTATAACCATCACCCAATCTTTGGTTCTTTCCAGGCACTCTGGCTTAATATACCAATATAACATGACTGCCACGAAGTATTTCAGTAATGTTGAAAGCGGTGTTAAACACCAAGCAATCAATCATTAGAACTTGACAAAAAACTTATAAAAATAGTCAATTAACCCTTCAGTGTAGTTCAGAACCCTACCACAAAACCCCATTTCCTTATATAATTTTTAGGGGGGGTCACAGACTTTATTTCATACTTTATACAATTCATTGACAGCATCAGAAAACAAACTTTGTGAGACACAGAGTCAGAATTACTTCTTTTCTGTGTATTTTCTACCTAATCTCTAATACATGTATTAATATATTATAGATTGGAATCAAACTTTATGGAAATAGAGGGAGGTGAAAATTCTGATTTGAAAAGAATTGCTAGTTTTGCATTGTAATTGGATACATATTTCAATTTGTTAGTTGTTGTGTTTGGGTTTTTTGTCGTATTGATATATTACTAACTACTCTTTTTTTATCACAGAAAAAGATTGTTATCCATTAGCGATTTACGAGTTATGTTGTGATCAGCCAGACTAAAATAATTTCTAGTTTAAATTGTTTTGCATTTGTCATCTCATGGCCTTTTATAGCTGTCTATGTTGTATGAGTGTTGCTCAATGTTGAAGTGCGTACAGTGACCACAGTAGTTAATATCTTTGTAAATTTGGTCTCTTGTGGGGAGTTGTCTAATCGACAATCATTTACAGGGCTTCAAAAAAATATTTGTGCCAATTGACAATCATACCAAATCTTCTTATTATGCCCCACCTACAATAGTAGAGGGGCATTATGTTTTCTGGTCTGTGCGTCTGTCTGTTCGTTCTTCCGTCTGTCTGTCTGTCCCGTTTCAGGTTAAAGTTTTGGTCAATGTAGTTTTTGATGAAGTTGAAGTCCAATCAACTTCAAACTTAGTACACATGTTTCCTATGATATGATCTTTCAAGTTTTACTGCCAAATTAGATTTTTGACCCCAATTTCACTGTCCACTAAACATAGAAAATGATAGTGCGAGTGGGGCATGCATGTACTGTTGACACATTCTTGTTTTTATATTTGTATCGAAACACTATTTGTATTTATTTTAAGTTGAGAGTGGTACAGAAATGTTTATTTTTCTATTTTAGTAATGAAATCTACCATATCTGTCAGCATAAACATTAAAGTTGAAGTTAAAAATGATTAATGTTAGAATTAATGAATTTTGAATATCATATCATTTTTCATTTCTCCCTTCATGCAGAATAATAGTTTGAAAAATATATCATTATGATATTTACAGAAGAATTAAACTGTTTAAACAATTCTACTTTGGAAATAAATGTGCAGTGATGCGGAACAATTAAGCAGAAAATGCAATTAGAGATGAAATTATCAAATGAAGCTTTATATTTTTGTCAATTTTGAAAATTTTGTCAGGCAAACAAAAACATTTAAAATTGTAACCATTGATTTTGTAATTAGCATGACGATTAAAAATCCTATTGGTAAATTATTATCAAATCAAGACTATATTCAGAGCATATTTAAAGTTGTTTGCAAAAGTACAATATTTCTTCTGACAGATCAATTAATAACTTCATTCCATATTTGGAAGTCTATTTTTTTCTTCAGCGGTTTCGCCGGAAATTAGGCTGTACTTATAAACCAAGTCAATTTTTCATTTTCTATTGATTTACCTGCAATTTTTTAACATCTTACTTTTTCTTTTTACTAAAGATTGATGGGTCTTATCAGTCTGTAGATTTTAATGATTGCAAGCTCATGAAAAATTGTAATTCATCTTTTATTAATGTTTTATATCCTTTTCGCCTATAAGCACTCTCTTGAATTTAACTACTTCAAGATATCTAGTTTTTCGGTTTTCTCCAGCCTCTTTATGGTAACACAGCTTCACATCTTTATTGATCTTGTTAACCACCAAGACAAGCTTTAGGGGAGAAATTCTTTCTAAATCTTTTGGGAGCTTTTATTATTAATGGCTTTTCTATTAAAAAAATAAATGTTATTGAGGGATAACCAGGATAATGAAAGAACACAAAATATCATTAGTTTAATCAAAAGTAATTTATTCAAAGGTATAAATATATAATTGAAAAATATCAATTTGAATGTAAATGATTAATCCATATTAAATTAAATAATTAAACAGATGACAATTTCTAATTGAAATGTATTGTTTATGTTGATATTCTTTTTTGTAAGTTTATTTCACATATTATAAATAACTTCACTAAAAGATCCATACTAAAGATGATTAGTGATATTATTTCCTGTATTTTAATTATACTACCGGTATGTATTATATTGAAACTGTTCAATTATTCATATATTCTTCATTTGAAAAGTTTTGTAAACTTGGATATTTCCTTGAAATATTTGCAATACAATCACTTCATGGAGTAAAAATCATTTTTTATTACGAAAGACGTACAATTTAATAACAAAAAACATGAGAGATCAAATAATCACAACATACTTTTATGATATGATAGTTACAAGATGTTTTGCCCTCATTGTTTTCTAGCTCAGCTTTTAAGCACAGTCTAGTTTGCAATTCATTTGTTCCAATGATCACTAATTTTGAGTATTTATTAACTCATTGCTTGGTCAGTTTTTTTTTAAAGTTTTTTAAAGTTGTTTTTTTTTTAATAGCAATTTTATACAAAAAATACAGGATTTGTCTGACCATTTCCAACATTGTCATTGTTTTGTGTTTCCGTATTTAGATTATTTTCTGTAGAGCTTTCAGAATCATTTTCTGTTGTTTTTGGTCCTGAATTGATGGAATTGAAGCCACTGTTTGTGCTTTTTGCTTTCGCCATGGCGGCATTTCTTGTCATGACTGTTATCTCCTGTTCGGTCAGCGTATGCTGCCAAGACACCGCTCCTTTTCCGCAGAACATTCTTTTAAATGCAAGTTGAAATTGGCTGTTACCGATGGCATACAGAAATGGATTTACGGCAGAGTTGATATGGCTGAGTAAAATGGCTGCCAGTAATAGTTTATAAGGATAAATGCAGTTACTTCCCTTGCAGATCAGGGATATACTGTTTAGGATATGAATTGGCAGCCAACAGAGGGCAAACACGCCAATAACCACGGCTAAAGATTTAGCTGCTTTTACTTCTTTTGCAAATTTCAGTTTCTGCTTTTTCTGTGCATTTTGATTCGCAATTTCTAGTGCAGCTATTTTAACTAGCTGCTGGCGAACAATGTAATAAATGTACACATAAATCAAAAACATGATAACTAGTGGTGACAACACGAAGCCAAAAAAGTTGAAATACACAATATAATTCATGTCTATGACACTGAGAAATGCACATTTATTGTCTGCCATTGGACCAAGGTTCCAGCCGAACATTGGCGTAAATCCAACTATCATACCAGCGATCCACGCTATTATGCTAATGATTATTGCTACTTTAATGGTCAAGTGCTCCTGATAAAAATATGGACTTTTGATAGCGATGAATCTTTCAACAGCTATGGCGCACAAGTTAAAAATTGAAATTTGGGTGAAAACAACAATAACCGAGTTTGTGAAAACACACCACATGTAGTCTGCGGGGAGTCCTAAGTAGCTGAGAGCTGCTAGCGGGGAGACCAATATCCCTACCAGTAAATCAGCTAAAGCAAGACTCCCAATGAACGTATTGGTAACAGTTCGTAGTTTCATGTTTTTATATATTGCTAAAAGTACCATTGTGTTTCCCACGACAGAAATTGCTCCAATCACAACCTCTAATGATATGTACACCTGTGAAGTTGTATCCATCATAAAAATAAACGATTTTTTGCACTTTCAAGATTTCATGCAGATTTTGAAATTAACAATTCTGGTTTTCGACATTTGATCCTAAATCCGTTTAGAATCCTATTGATTTAATAAAATGTTTGTTGTGTCACGTAATTACAAGTCTTTGTCAGTGATCAAAGCCACAGAATAAACATAATGCAATTCCTATATTCTGCTCCGTTGACAGATGAAATTTAGCCTGTAAACAGAAAAATAAAATATCATTTTGTTTTAGTGGTTCTTGGGGGAGAATTGGCATATAAATGTTGTTTCTAAGGGTACTAACATTTCAATATGTTGCAGGGTTGTCTTTTGTGTTTTTAATTATTACTCTTTGATCAGAACTGAAGGGACAAAAACTTTGGAAACTTAAAAGCTTAAAATAAAAATATGAATATTTTGTAGGGAAAACAAATTCCCCCAAGCTTAAAGAGATTAGGTTATATTTGATCATGTTTATTGGTATTGTAATTACTTTGTATTTTGAAGGTTGTTTCAATATCTGTATATTCATGCAGGACTTAGAAACAAGGAATTATTTGATCTGGAAATACTTTTAAAATCTGAAAAAATTGATAAGAAATTACAAAGGAGGGTTAGTTATGCATGCAAGGCTAAGGGGGGTTAGTTAGTTCATACTGAAAAAAAAAAAACGTATAAGTTACTAGAACCATAGCCATTCAGGCATGGCCATCCATCTAAAGGTGTTAGTTTTCATCAAACATTTCTTAACAATATTCCAGATTTTTATATAACTCCAGGTTGCAATTTAATTCATTATATGCTTTTAAATATTTAATTTTAGTGTCAGTGAAAATTTGTTTGCTAAATGATATATAAAACTGAAATGGTTTTAGAAAAAATATATCACATTTTAAATGAATAAAATCCAGATTATTTTCAAATTCCAATAGGGGTAGTGAGGGGTGATGTGCAAAGAAGGGGGTTAGACTTAAGTGTAATAACAGAAAATTTCAGACTCTAACTGGACTTTTCTGGTTATTTTGATAATATACAGCAAATAACAAACAGCGTTCAGCATTTAATCATATGAATTAGAAACCAACATTGGTTTCCATAAAAAAAAAAATCATTTTGAACCCCAACTATCTGACAGATAGAAGAAGAGATATAAAATCGAACTGAAACACCTTAGACTCTCCATATTTTATCAACTGTATGTTGTACAGGGGAGAATAATCTGTTCTTATTACCTATTATATATTTTTTTATACACTTTGGTGTTTTAACATGGTTCAAGCAAAAACCCACTGTAGCAAAACTAAATGTTTCTTATAAAAAATAGATGAAATAAAGGAGATTGATAATGTTTATGTAAGCATTTTTGTATAATATGTCATTATGAAATATTCTATGATCTTTATAACACTTTAAATATGCTGCTTAGACACCAAGAATTTTGTTTTTATAGATTTAAAAATGTACATTACGTTATCAATTCAAATTTAAGATATTAACACATATTTCTTATCATTTACCTGCATGTTTTATATATCCTGGTCAAATATGTTCTGTCAAAATTGACCTGATAATTTTGTTAAATGACATAGCCTCAAGGTATAAACTAATTTGACTTTGAAACATAAGGTTTTTACGTTTTAGATGTGCAAAATAATATAAAAGATTTTTCCCCAATTATTGAGGAAGGAGGTTAAGGCCTTTTCAGATTTGAAATTTACCTGTATCTTATTATATGAGGAACTGCAAAAATAAGACTGGAAGTTTCCTAATAATAAATTACCTGAGAAAAATTAAAAAAAATATCATTTAGTTTTGCTTGACATAGCCCAGCTTAAGATGAAACCTGAAAATATTAGATATAATTAAGGAAACATAATCCCAACTCTTCAAATTTCCTAATTATATAAGAACATGCAAGACTAATTCAAGATTTTTATCCTTATTTTTTCTGTGGTTTACTTTAGGAATTACATGCATATAGAACATAAAATACCTTTTCTGAACAGAGATACGATCAAGAAGCTAGGGCATTATATGATTTATTTAGAAATGAGTTTGTATGCTAGAAGATGTTTGGTGTATGAACAGCACCCCTCCCCCCTTTTTTCTAGAAAGACCATTCTTAGTTTTAATCATCTTAATCTCACTTATCCTTAATTGATAGAAATTTGCCCAATGATCTAATTTTTTCCAAATCATTATTTTCTTCTTTAATATTCGTAAAGTCATCTTATAAAACCCTTGGGATAAAAGTTCTTAAATATTTATATATTTATACAGAAAAAATGATAACTTACCTTTATGAATAAATGTGATTACAGGTAACGAGAGATATGATTATTGTAATGTTGAAAATAAATACAGTTTATACATTAGTGGGAGGTGCTCTCTAATAGTTCTTCCTACATTGTATTGGTAGAAATTACTGTCGAGGGAGGCTGTTTTGGACATAAACAAATTCAAATAGTGTTAAATCATAGCTTCACTTAGTATATTGTATTGGTAAAAATAACTGTCAAGGTAGATTTTTTAGGACATAAACAAATTCAAATATTGTTAAATTGTAGCTTCTCTTGGTACCTTGTATTGGTAGAAATAACTGTCCAGGGAGCCTGTTTTGGACATAAACAGTTTCAAATATTGTTAAATAGTCGCTTCTCTTAATATAGTGTATTGGTAAAAATAATTGTCAAGGGAGATTTTTTAGGACATAAACAAATTCAAATATTGTTAAATCGTAGCTTCTCTTGGTACATTGTATTGGTATAATATAATTGTCAAGGGAGGCTAAATTGGACATAAACAATGACCAATTTTGTTAAAGCGGTAGCTTGTAATAGATTATTATTGAATTTGATGCTAATAGTTTCATCAATATTTTAAGTTTAATTGTCTTATTCATTTGATATTATACTTATTGACAAATTTTGATTAACTAGGGATTCACAAGAGTTTGTTAGATACAATTTTTGTTGATTTCATAGCTAAACTATGAACTGATTTAACAACCATAATCTTTCTTTTTATTCATTGGCTGGTATATATAAAAAAAGAAGATGTGGTATGATTGCCAATGAGACAACTCTCCACAAGAGACCAGATGACACAGAAATTAACAACTATAAGTCACTGTACGGCCTTTAACAATAAGCACTTCATCAATCTTATCTTATGTATAATGTATCAGAATTTTTGATCCATCAACAAACATGGCCACCATGGTTTAAAATAGAACATAGGGGTCTGTCAAATCCAGTTTTGGGCTTATATCTCAGAAAGTAATGCATTTAGAGCAAATCTTACAAGTGGTGAAAATGTTCTAAAATTCAAGATCTATCAGTCCTTAAATTTTCAATCAAACTGAACAATCCATTGTTCAATTTGTTTGCTTGCTGCCAATAAATTGGTAATTTTAAGGAAATTTTGAAGTTTTTGGTTATTATCTTGAATATTATTGAAGATAGATATAAACTGTAAGCAGCAAAAATGTTCACCAAAGTAAGATCTACAAAAAAGTTAAATATGGCAAAAATTGTCAATTAACCCCTTACAGAGTTTTTGCCCTTTAAGGACAATTTAACACTGGTTAATTATGTTTTTTAACTTTAAAAATCTTCACAACTGAATCTAGTATAATTTTTTTATTTTAATTCCTTGTACGTCAGAAAACATAGACACTATGGCTAAAACGAAACATATGGGTTAAATGCATTTATTTGCTTTGGAAGAAAATATGACAGATACATTGATCATTTAAATGTCATTTTTAAGCCACTCATTCATATATTTTGAAAAGCAAAAATAATCATTGATGAAAGATTTTAGCAACAACTAAAAAAATGGTGAGAGAATAAGGATAGTGAGAGCTTCTTTTGTGGGTCTTATTGAAGTCTAAGCGTGATGCTGGATTGCCATTTTTTTGTAAGCGTGTCATGTGAAAGTCAAATCATTGTGCTGTGAAAATGGGAAATGAAGTCTAGCCAGACAAGGGAATTTACAGAGAAATAAGAATTGCTGAAGTACATAATTTAGATAAATATACAGCAAAAAAATCAAGAAAATAAAAAGAATGAATTATTTCCAAATAATTGTTACAAAACTTATTTTTCTTTTGTAAAGATATAACCCAAAACTTTTTACAAAAATTGGCTTGTGTTACTCTTTTGAAACAAAAAGGTAAAGTATATCTGTTCAAAGAATAAAATGTCAAAGAATTTGAAATTTTTGGTAAATGTCTCTAAATTTGACGCCATTTATCTATAATTTAGCACATGAAGGTATATTTTCATAAAATATTTGAATTGACAAGGTGAAAAATTGGTTGATGGCAAATTTTCGTACAAAAAAAATCACTGTTGGATTAAAACTATTGTTTGGCCTTAAGAGAGTTGTACTTAATACTTATAATTGGAATAGGAAGCAACTAAAAACAGTTTACTCCCTCAACAAACCAATCACCTACATAGCCCATGCAAAGTAATTCAGGTGAAAAAGAGTTTCAATAGAACACATTATTACTGCCTATTAAGAATTGCAAAATGATTATTCATGGAATTAAAAAAACTAGGATTGTTATTTGCTTAGAAAGAAGAAACTATACATAAGAGTATGCGACAAATTGATTCTACATAATTGTACTTTAACGATCGTAACACAAGAAATTATTAAACTTTTCACAACATTTATTATTCATTATATCATGATGTTTATCATAAGCTTATAAATGTAGAAACAATGAATGTATAAGATAGGTGACTGGCAAGTGGGTAATAATTCAATATTATTCTAATTAATATCAGAAGTAGATACTCCCTGTGGTATTTTCTTATCATAAATATCATAATGTCAAAATGACATTATGATATTTAAATAAGTGATGATGTGAACTGCTTTTCTGGGCAAGGTCATGCTTGAAAAAGGGCACTGCTAAAATATTTTAAGATTTTATCTTTATAACCTTAAGAGTGCCATTATATTTACCTGAGCAAAAGTCATTCTGTTTATAAATGTGTGGAGATTTTCATGTCAGGAATCCAAGACTTAATTAATATTGGGCCCTTATAGAAGTCTGATGATTTTCTGCTAGTTGTAGTTTCTGATGTAAAAATTTACTTGCGTAATTTTGCACCAATTGGATACTGACTATTCTGATAATATTATTTTCTTCTGTAACCCTGACAATTTGTTCATTATTCGTAACGAACATTATTTTAAACCTCGCAATATTTCTGAATTTAAAGAACTATCATTATATCATTATGTATGTAAATATGTGCTACATGTTTTTGGTTTTTTTTTACAGCTGGCAACAGAAATGCTTAGATTGTTTGATCCTACCATGGAGCCACAGACAGCCCCACCAGAAGAAACTCTTAACCTGATACCAATCTACAGGAATCCAAAGATTCAAGGAGGAGTTTTGCCAGGTAATGACTAGTCTTTGTAAAAGTGCAAAAAGTTCCCAGATGATTACAGTTTTTAAAGTGCAATTGACAACTTACATTTGGCATACACTATGGATATTCAAAATAGCAATGTTTTTATTTTTACAACACCATCAGCAAACAGAACTGTTGACTTAAAGGTTGTTTGCAAATGTTCTGTTTTTAAATGATACTAAATCAGTCTTAAAAATAAAAAAAAAAATGGAACAATATTTTCTAGGAAAACTTAGACCCAGTAAAAGTTTCAAGCATTCATTTGATTGTATTCAAATATGATGTGTTTATTTATTTGCAAAAAATAATCAGTTTGAATCTCCCTGGAAAAATCAGCAAACAAGATCAGAATTGTACGATCAAATTAATCGCTTGAGATCATAAATATTATAGAATACAAAGCATTCAACACTTTTAATGATATTGTTATTTAATCGTTGTCATAACAAATATTTATTACTGTGGAATTATTATACTTTAGCAACGACCTTCAAAACTAAAGGATACAAAACGACCTTCAAGAAGTTATTGCTTATCTTTTTAAGTTTTGAAACTTTTTCTGGTGATATAATAAGGTATCTATAAAACTCCATTAAAAGAGGCTTACCATAAAACTACATTAGGGTTTATTGATAGATATCTTATAATTCCTGCAACATCATAGAAAGGAACATTTATAATTAATAAGATATCATCATTAATAAAAGAGTAAATCATCTTTATTATCTAACTTTTAATGAAACAGATGAGACCAGAAACAAACTACCATTTTTTGGGCTTAGTATTACCTGAATCTAGTAGCAAACACTAAGGTCAAACAAACGTGATCGGAATGAAACATCAATACCCAAAGGCTTTGCTGTAAAGATTTGTGAATAAACTTTGCTGAAGACAAATAAGAAGTAACCTAGCTTTAGATTTCATGTCAAAAGAGTTTTGATTGGCATTTCCAAAGAACTTTGAAGTTTTGTCTTACAATGAGTTCAAATTTATACAAGCTCAGCTGTTTCTAAGAACTTTGAAGTTCTGTCTTACATGAGTTCTAATTTATGAAGGGTTCTTCTCTTGATTTAAAAAAATGTTCAGAATTAACTTGAAACAAATTTTAGTTTTTAGCTTTAGACGTCATGTCTTCTGAATTTTGATTGTTGTTTTCATAAGATTGTCTTACATGAATTCCAATTGACGTAGGCACACTCTTTTAAATAAAATGTTCAGAATTAACTTCAAATAAATTTTAGTTGTGATGATGTCTTCTGTTAGTTTGAAAAGACTGTCTTGATTTACCGTAAATTCAGAAGTTGTTCTATTATATTTATTTTGTGGTCAAAGTCAAATGAGTTTTTATACGCCCGTCGTCTTTTAGACGGGACGTATTATGGTATACCGTTGTCCGTCCGTCGTCCACACTTCGGACAATAACTCAAAAACACTTTCACCAATTTCCATGAAACTTAAATTAATTGTTTATATCTATTGACGTAAGCTCCCTTTCGTTTTTTTTTTAATTTCAGATTTTAAGTTTTGGATTTATGGGGCTTTATTCATAAAAAAGGGGGGATTTTCAACACTTCGGACAATAACTCAAAAAGGCTTTCACCAATGTCCATGAAACTTTGGTGAATTGTTTATATCTATTGATGTAAGCTCCCTTTCAATTTTTATAAATTTCAGATTTTAAGTTTTGGATTTATGGGGCTTTATTCATAAAAAAGGGGGATTTTCAACACTTCGGACAATAACTCAAAAAGGCTTTCACCAATGTCCATGAAACTTTGGTGAATTGTTTATATCTATTGATGTAAGCTCCCTTTCAATTTTTATAAATTTCAGATTTTAAGTTTTGGATTTATGGGGCTTTATTCATAAAAAAAGGGGGATTTTCAACACTTCGGACAATAACTCAAAAAGGCTTTCACCAATGTCCATGAAACTTTGGTGAATTGTTTATATCTATTGATGTAAGCTCCCTTTCAATTTTTATAAATTTCAGATTTTAAGTTTTGGATTTATGGGGCTTTATTCATAAAAAAAAGGGGGATTTTCAACACTTCGGACAATAACTCAAAAAGGCTTTCACCAATGTCCATGAAACTTTGGTGAATTGTTTATATCTATTGATGTAAGCTCCCTTTCAATTTTTATAAATTTCAGATTTTACATTTCCGTGTTATGAATTTTTATGCTTAAAAAAGGGGGGATTTTCCAATTTTGGGACAATAACTAACACTTTCACAAAATTTTATGCAACTTTGATAAATTGTTTATATCTATTGACATAAGCTCCCTTTCCATTTTTATAAATTTTAGATTTTACGTTTTCTTAAGTAATGAATTTTTATACTTAAAAATGGGGGATGTTATGAAACTTTGGTGAATATATTAATGTAACATCCCTTTTGATTTGTATATATATTTCTAGTTGATCATATAAATTCATTTAAAGCATAAAAGACAAGTTAAAAGAGCAACGGGCGTATCATGCGCTAAAGCGCAGCCCTTTATTTATGTTGTTGGAAAAAAGCATTTGAAAAGTAATCAGTTCAGATGTCACTCAATTTATGGTCGGTGACCTAATTTCCATGGTTCATTGGTCAAGTATTTGTGATAAGGTCAGTTTCTGAATGCATGAAATGTGAAGTATATTGTTCTATAAAATAGACATTAGTTTAAAATGTCAACCTCACAAGGCTAACCTGACCTTTACCTCATTTTCATGGTGCATTAGTGTGTCAAGAACTATTATAACTGTCACTAATCTCTTAATGATCTCAAGTTCACATGGTAATGCTTATTTGAAATGCAGTTAATAGGAAGGAATCTGCTTGAGTTATTTTTATTATTTCTCTAGCAGAAAATTCCAACCAAGATATTAGAAAATGTTAAAAACTGAAATCTTGTTTTTATTTGTCTTGTCTCTAATCTTCCATGTTGCACATTGCATGAAAACGATTCATATCAAACATGCAAGAGTGAAGAAAACTGTTTTGAAACAGTTGATTTCCTTTACATTTGCATTATATTTTTTGTAATTATGTACTCAATCCAGTTTAAAGTTCTGCAACATTAGTTAGATAGATCTTTGATGAAAGATAAAAAAAAAAAAAACCTGAAAATTTCAAAGACAAAAGTTTCTTTCTCTCACATGAATTGACATACTTTCCTTTTTTTAAATTAGAGATAAAAAATAAGTTTCAATTTAAAACAAATTTTCTGGTTCTCATATAAATTGGTTGATTAATATAATTTTTTAAATCATCTTGAAATTTATTAGATATATGAATCTAAATAATGATATTACCGGTACATGAATTTAAAATATGTAGGATCAGATATAAAGAGAAGCAGATTTTACATTTTGCCAATATCCCAACTATCCATCAGAGATGATGTAAACAACTATAGGTTTCCTTCAATAATGAATAAAATGCAAACTGTATTTTTAGACTGAAAAATGCCCATGGCAAAAAAACTATAACCCCCTCCTCCTTGAAGTTAAATGGTTGCTCCCTTAGCTTTTTGAAATGAAATGTAAAATAACTTAAATTTCGTTTTCAATATCAGTTCATGAGTTGTATATATTTTTAATGACATGTTCTCTATATTTGTGACATTGGCGGATCCGAAGTGGGGGGTCCGGGGGTTGGAACCACCACCCTTTTTTTTGGACGATGAAAGCATTTGAATGGGAACATATAATTGAAACCCGGACTAACCCCCCCCCCCCCCCCCCCCTTTTTAAAATGGCTGGATCCACCCCTGTGTGGGTAAATGATTTGTTAAAAGTTAGCAAAAATTTATGATCTTCTAAGAACCATGTAGAAGTGCCTTTTGCATGGTGTTTAGACTGCATTTATAGTAGACTTTAAGGAAACGTAACTGGATATTATTTTATTCTACATAACCTCATCTTGGAAAGAAACATAAACAAAGAGTTCAAATTAAGTGAATATAAGGTCAAATAAGGCATGTATTGCACCCTGTCCTTTACCATTAAATCATTATATCATTTGTATTTTCTATTTTTAGGAGGCTACAACTACTTACACATTGCTAAACCAGGACTGGATATGCCTCTAGCTGATCAGATGGCACAACATGATTATGTAAGTTTACATTATACAGTTAAGGGGGTAGACCTTGGTTCAGGGAGATAACTCTTTAAATCAGTTATGCGTTTGTAAAAGTTAAGTTTCGTCAATGAATTTTAAGCATTTACCTGAAACAGATTGGAAATAATCTATGTATCCAAGAAGCTTAGAAAATATTTATGAAAATGGCTGACACAAACGTACTGATGATTTTCAGAGTTATTTCCCTTAACCTAGGTCTGCCTCCTTAATGGCTTTATTCATGCTAACATTAACAAGTTGGATGTATGCAGTGCACTTTACATATGTATGGGAATGTAAGAAGACCTTACTCAATGAACTTCAAGTTACCTTAAGCTTATATGTGCATTCCATGTAACTTAAAATACTAGTAGTGCCAACTAGAATGACCTTATGAATTGTTCTGCATTCTAAAATGTATTTCAATAAATTTCATATCATGTGAAGATATTCTTATAAAGAGTTAGATGCACAAAAACATTTAAGATTTTTTAAAAACATTTTTCTTTTGTTATATATCCAGAATTTATCAAATTGCTTTTCTATTTTTAGGGTAAAGAGTATATAACAGGAGCTACTGATGGAAGTCCAGAATACTTCAGGATACATGTGAATCAGTACAACAATATAGAGACTATCACTTGTGTGTCCAAGTCGGTAAGTATATATTGGTATCATTGAAGTATATTCAGTGTAGAACAATTTTTTTTGAAAGATGTCAATTCAATTTATATTCTATCAAAACCTATATTCTATCGATTGTTTTTTAAAAAACAAGATGTCAAGTCTACACATTATTGCCATAGTCAAATACATAAATCTACAAATGATTATCATAGTTAACTATAAGACTAGCTTGCCAAAGTCAGAAATCTATTTACAGTAAGAGTGTAGGTGAAAACATTTTGCTTTTAAAAGACTATATCATTTTTTATGCAAATTTTATTATCCATTCAAAAACAATTTTTCTCTTGATTCAAGGAGATATAACATATACATAAAATAGATCAGTGAATAAATCCACATGATATAGTATACTTGTTTATTTCAGCCTATTCCATGCAGTAACTTTGTATGTTTATATGGACTTCATGAGAGATGTCTGAATAATTTGGTGTCCAGGTTTAATGAAGGACTTATCAAGGACTTTTACACGTATGTATTGAACTTGAAAATTTTTAAATAGAGAACTTTCATCTTTTTAATGTTCTAAAATCTTATACAGTAATTTAAACCTGATCAAATTGAACCTTTGTGAAATAGTGCAACTAGACGCTATACCAGAATTTCAGTTTCCAATACAACATGTGTTTTTACTTTTTTATAAATCAAGTAAAAATGTAGACATTGGGAGGAACAGTAAGATAGATGGATGGTATTTGAAGCCAACAAACATTGTTGGTCTAACTACTTTTTAGCTCACTAGGCCCAAAGGGACAAGTGAGCTTTTCTCATCACTTTGCGTCTGTCGTCGTCATTGTCTTCTCCTCTGAAACTACTGGACCAAATTAAACTAAACTTGGCCTCAATCATCATTGGGGTATCTAGTTTAAAAACTGTGTCTGGTGACCCGGCCAACCAACCAAGATGGCCACCATGCCCATGGCTAAAAATATAACATAGGGGTAAAATGTAGATTTTGGCTTATATCTCTGAAACCAAAGCATTTAGCGCAAATTTGCCATGGGAAAAATTGTTTATCAGGTCATGATCTATCTGCACTGAAATTTCCAGATGAATCGGAAACCTGTTGTTGGGTTGCTCCCCCTAATTTGGTAATTTTAAGGAAATTTGGCCGTTTTGGGTCATTATAAATAGAACAGTGAACAGCAATAATGTTCAGCAAAGAAAGATCTACAAAATAAGTTAACATGATCAAAATGGTCAATTGACCCTTTAAGGAGTTATTGCCTTTTATAGTCAATTTTTAACAATTTTTCGTAAAATTTTGTAATCTTTTACAAAAATCTTCTATGAAACTACTTAGGCAAATTTAACAAACTTGTCCACAATCATCATTTAGGTATGTAGTTTAAAGAATGTGTCCTTTGACCTGACCATCCAACCAAGATGGCCACCATGGCTAAAAATAGAACATAGGGGTAAAATATATAAACCAAAGCATTTAGAGCAAATCTGACATGGTTAAAATTGTTAACCAAGTCAAGATCTATCTGCCTGGAAATTTTCAGATGAATTGGACAACCGGTTGTTGGGTTGCTACCCCTTAATTGGTAATTTTAAGGAAATTTTGCTGTTTTTGGTTATTATCTTGAATATTATTATAGTTAGAGATAAACTGTAAACAGCAAAAATGTTCAGTAAAGTAAGATCTACAAATAAGTCAAATGACTAAAATGGTCAGTTGACCCCTTCAGGAGTTATTGTCCTTTATAGTCAATTGTTAACAATTTTTCTTAAATATTTTTAATCTTTTACAAAAATTTTCTCCTCTGAAAGACAAAATGTAATCAAACTTGTCTATAATCATCATAAGAGTATCTAGTTTAAAAAATGTATCCAATGACCCTTCCCGCAAACCAAGACATGGCTAGAAATAGTACATAGGGTAAAATGCAGTTTTTGGTTTATATCTCTGAAACTGAAGCATTTAGAGCAAATTTAACTGTTGGCAAAAATGTTCATCATATTTAGATATCTCTGCCCTGAAATTTTCAGACCAATCGGGCAACCAGTTGTTGGGTTGCTGCCCCTGAGTTAGTAATTTTGTGGAAATTTTGCAGTTTCTTGCTATTATCTTAGATATTATTATAGTATCTAATGATATCTTATACTATAAATTATTATTTTAACCTTATTTTACATGATTTCCAAAGCATCAGTAAATACGGTGAGCGACACAGGCTCTTTAGAGCCTCTAGTTTCTTACATGTACGTTATGTCATTTGTCTATTTTTATAATTCTCAGATATTTCTTGGAGACATGGAGTTTGGCAATGTATCATGATAGATTCACAGATTTCCGTGATGAAGTTAGAGAACTACTGAGCAATAGCCCGGTAAGTTATTTTGATTGTATTGACTATTATTAAAGCATGAAATATTGGCTCCTAAACATTTTAAGCAACAAATTAAATTAGCTTATGTATTGGTAGATAAATTGATATGATTGTGAGTGGTCAATGAAAATGTGATTGGTGATTTGTCAGATTTTATTCTATTTTTAGTAATTCAACAAAAACTTTCTAAAAAACAAATGCAATTAGATTGATTGTATATTTATAAAATAATGATCACCAATACACATTTAATTGACCTTTCTGGTTGAATTCTGGTTTCAAAGATCAATAAATCTTGCCAGCGGTAAATTGAATATTAATTTCCAATCAGGAGAGATGAAAGGATGTTTTAACTGTCCCACAATTCCCAGGTTTATAACTAAATAAATATAACAAGGAATAATAACGTTTGTGAAGGAATCTAGTGAAAGGTGTATAAAATCAGTCGTTTGTCTAATGATATTTTGATTAAACTTTTGTCGTTCAAAGAGACTTATTAATGAAAACACTGTGAAAGTTGATTTAATACATGGATTCTAACTTTGTTGTCATTTGTTTTGAGGGATAGTGAGTTCACTGTGTACTGCAGGAAACATATTAATTGAAAAAAAGTAATATTTGGGTATACAAATTGATAATTTTGATTAAATAATAAAAAAAAAATAATCTGCTAAGAAATGTACCCTTGGATTGATATAAATCCTGATCCACTGAACCTATACTAGGTGCTTCATTTTGATTGATGAAAAAGATATGAGAAAAAAAAGAGGGGCTTAATATATCAGAGGGACAGTCAAACTCATAGATCAAAAACAAACTGTCTAACAAAGAAAGAGACAAACAGACAATTAATAGTACATAAGACACAACATAGAAAACCAAAGATTAAGCAACACATACCCCACCAAAAACTGTCGGTGATCTCATGTGCACTGGAAGGGTAAGCAGATCCTGCTCCACATGTGGCACCTGTGGTGTTGCTCATGTTGTTACAGACCCTGTAAATAGTCTAAGTTGGTAGATCAAATTCATAAAATGGGAAGGGGATTGTAGTTACCACATAAGGAACATATCTGATAACATTTGTGAAACTGTTATTCCATAATGGTCAACCAACTCATGATAGAGTCCATAAAGTTTATGAAGGGATGATTTTAACTTCATTGTTAAGTTAAATATCTTCTTTGTAAGCAGGAAATCATGAAAGGAAATACAAGCCAGGAAATATCGTATCAATTGGGAGATATATACTCCATATGCAGGAGCAGGTGCTGCTGGAATGTTAGCTAAGAAAGATAGTTTTAATCTTATGTTTGGATCATTTACAATAACTATGTAGGGTTTAATTTTGGGTTAGCTGTTAAGAAATGGGATCTATTTGGCAATATTCATATATAATTTCCATTTAATATAAAGAAGAAATAAAATGGAAAGTAATACAGAGGTATATTTTGAGTCATTTTCTGGCCCTTAAAATTGTATAAATTCAATAAAAAATCATCAAACCTTCTAAAATTATGTTACTTTTATACATGAATTATGGTATAGCAGGTTATATTCGAAGGGTGTATATTTTCGCTTATTTTCTTGGAAAGAACAAAATTGCCAAAATAAATTCTGCCAATTTAAAAGTCTACATGCAAAGGTTTTTAATCTGCCAAAATTATAACGGCCAAAATATTTTGCATACCTTATTCAATAAAAACTGCAAATTTTACTCCTGCTTAAATAATTGGCTATACGGTACTAGGTTAATATAACCTGAACTCTTAAGTGTAGAAATGTCACATGTCGTGTCACTTTTATGGCATAAACATGTTGAAATTGACACTTTATGTTACTGAAAATAGCCTTTTACTCTTAGTTTTGTCTTAGCTCCCAGGTGATATTTTACCTTATTTGACAGATTTCTAATGCCCTATGATCTTTAAATGCAAGGAGTAAACCATCATGGTGATCTTATCTTGTTTTCTCCTTTTGACAGTTTAAGTTAGATTGGAGTTTTATAATGTTTTATTTTTTTACTTTAACAGGAGAAAGGTATTGAAGCTGTAGAAGAGAAGGTTAGACAGATTATTGATGAAGATGTTCCGGTAAGTTATTTATTAAAATTGAACCATATATTTATACATTCATAAAAAAAAAAGTTTCTGGATAACTCTTAAGTCTTTTACCTGTTCTAAGCCACAGTTTGATGCAATGTTGCCTGTTAAATTTCTTTTCATTTTATTTTATTAATATTTTTTGGGGGGTTAATCTTTATTGTCTTTTGTTGAACACATTGGGTTGATATCTAGATGTCTATTGATGATTTTTGTACTTGTGTATAGTCTTGAATTAATTGATAATTCAGGTGCTAATTTCAAGTTAATAAATTATGCAATGGTACCTTTAAAAACTAGGGGATGCATAGTTTTCTTGAGGATATTTTAGTTTTACACCAAATCATTTCATGATCACTGAACTTGAAAATGTGATAATAAGAGAGGGACATGGTGTCCTATTGACACTTATCGCACCGTGGGTAAAATATCACGTTGTGATTGGTTTAACGCCGTCACGTGGTGACCCCCTATGGGGATGGTAGATTTCATAGGGGGTTCGTGACGCGTTAATGGTGACGTCATCTATCGATGTTGTTGTGTTTCATTGTTTATTTTTCAACATAACGTAGGAGAAAAAGTCAAGCATGCGATAAATTCATTATACGGTTAACTACTGACCCCCTACGGACCATAGAGGGTGAATAAAATCCATAGGGGATTCGGCTTCCAGCCTCACCCCCTATGAATTTTACTAACCCTCTATGGATCCGTATGGGGTCAGTAGCGAACCATATAACTTATATTGTTTTAACCTCATTTTTATGCCCCACTTAGGGCCTTTATTGTTTTTGGTCTGTGAGTTCGTTCATTCATCCCTTTCATCGGTCTGTCCAACTTCAGGTTAAAAACAAGGTCAAGGTAGTTTTTTGAAGAAGTTGCAGTTCAATCAACTTGAAACTTAGTACACATGGTTCCTATGATATGATCTTTCTAATTTTAATGCCAAATTAGAGTTTTGACCCCAATATCATAGTCCACTGACACATTCTTGTTCATGTAGATTTTCTTTAAAAAATTCAATATTTTGGGCTGTCAAAGCTGTGGTCTCACTTTACCAAATGAAAGTATTCATCCATCCGATTAGAGATTAGTTTTGGATCAATATAGTATGCAGTGAAGTTGTCTTAACAACTATAAACACATTACACAGATACTATATGATGTGAACCTTTAAGATATATATGCTAAATCAGGTTTTCGACCAACATTTCATAGTCACATTTAAATTTTTTGAGCAAGAGAGCAAGGTGTCCAATTGACACATTTTCTTTAATTCTTTCTTTTTCTTTCAGATGAATGAGTCACAGAAAGAACAATTGTTGAAGATCTATCAAGAAACAGGAACCAAACGAGCTGTAGATACCAGATTCCTCAGTTTCCTTAGTTACAATTACTACCATCTGCCAATGTATGCCAAACCAGGAATGGTTTAGGGGAGAAAACTATTATTGTTTCTATACACACTTGAAAGTTCATACTGTTGTTTCTTTCAGAGATATATTTGAAATTTTCACTGAAGAGTATACTTTATGAAGAAACTGTAAATCTCATAAATAAATGTGCTTTTCAGATGACTGTACCTAAAAACATGCTATTGTAAAACTAGGAATGGTTTATGGGAGATAACTCTGTTATTTCTATACACACTTGAAAATCCATACTGTTTTTTCTCTCAGTGATCTCTTTTTTAAATTTTCACTGAAAAATAAACATTATGAAGAAATTGTAAATTTCATACAATAAATGTGCTTTTTAAATGACTGTACATGAAAGCATGCTATTATAAAACCAGGAATGGTTTAAGGGGAGATAACTCTGAGTTGTTTCTATACACTCTTAAAACTTTCTAATGTCTTTTTCTCTCAGTGATCGCTTTTTTAAATTTTCATTGAAAAATAAACTTTTTGAAAAAACTGTAAATCTTATACAATAAATGTGCTTTTCAAATGACTGTACATAAAAATATGGTATTGTTAACTGTGATATAAAATTATGTCCGTCCTATACTGTGATAATTTCATGTTTGTTTGTGAGATGAATTTTATTGTTTTGTAATGGGCTACACACAGAACACTTTGTTTAATAGATGAATTATTTATATCAAGTGGAAATTTTGTTTAATAGAAGAATTTTTTATGTTAAGTATATTGATCTGACCAATTTATATCATATGGAATATAACAATAAAAATAAAAAAAATGACAATTTTGTGGAATACAAAAAATGTTTATCAAAATTTTTGAAAGAGGGAAGATTCCTGTCTGATTTACAAGATCATGATTAAAATTTTGATATCTTGCAAGAAGTGCACAATGATTTGGAAGTTATTGTGGATATCATATTTATTTCTTTGTAATTTATTATTGTTTGTGTATAATATTGAAGGATAATATAAATTCTATTTAAATCTTGATGTTTGTTTTGTTCTTGTTTGAACTATTGAAAAGATTCACTGACTGTGAAAATGTTTTACATACATGATACAATTAACAAACATACACAGTACAGTTTTTATTAAGCAACAATATCATAGCAAAGCAGCCTTATACAGTTCTCTTTGATATTCATTTGACAGTAGTGGTAAATTTTTTTTTTGGTTTGCTTCTATATTTGAAAAAAAACCCCACGTTCTCTTATATTCTAATGAGGTAATACCCCAAGGAGTGGTCCTTCTTTCTAAAGTTTTATATTTATATATTATGCATACAGCAAATTTTTTTTTAATATAATTAGCATACAAGTTTCTATCCAATCAGAGTGATTTGTTTTTCACTTATTCCCTTATATGAAGCTGTCTCACTTTCCCTTCCTCAATTTGGTCGAGATAGTTATACATGTAGTCATCAGCGAAATGTAACACCTGTTGTAGGGTCAGTAGAGCTAAAATATTCACATTTTCATTCAGTTCCATCTCTGATTCATAATTCTTGATTGGTAAAATGTGTGACCTTGGAAGCCCCATTATCTGTGATACTCTATCTACTGTTTCCTGGATGACAGGACTGTAGAATACTTGAGATATATCCTCTGCTACAGCCTCACACACTTTGTCTATCTTGGTAAGCAAAACTACTTGGGGAATTCCTGTAAAATTTAAAATAGTATTAGTTATATTTCTTTAAGGCCTAGAACATGCATACATTCCAATTTTTTTTTTGCATTAAATTTAGTATAAAACATTCATTTGCAACACCCAACATTAAAGTATATCTAATTTTGGTTTACTTTGCTCATCTCTTTCTGTTTTTTTAATGCAAGGAAAGTTTGATTATTTTGGTGATCACTTTGAAACGCTAGCAATCTTCTGTCTTTTTGAGAGACTTTGTAAATAGGTAGTCAAGTGTAATTTATTTGAGAATAGTTGTATTAAGAATTTGACCTATTTAGTGCAACTCGTAGTAATGGCATTTCCAACCAACCTCAGGAGACTATCAAAGTCACTCAAGACCTGCTGCTGAATATTCTATTTCGATATTACTTCAAGCATACCAGATAACATAATTCCAACTACTTGGTCAATAAATGAATAGTGTCTTGACATAACTCTATCCTACATGATTTTTTCCCAAATTTTATTTTCTTTCAACATTATAGGTGTTTTGCTATTTCTATATTAAATAGATTAACATGTTGAAGAAACATTATTTCAAACCTCTTTGATTCATACGCAGCTGTAGGTTTTTCATCCTTTCAATAACCTTCTCTGGAATAACATCAACAATGCTTCCGTCCAGTACAAATATGACACAGTGGATTTTGTCACTTAGACTAGGACTAACAACAAATCCTGGTGTATCTCCTGATATTGGTACTGAAGGATTAAACTGTGAAAAGAGAGATCAGATATCAAAGGGGTTATGGAAAATAATTAGTTCAATAAAGAAAACATGGCATCAAATTTAAAATGACAAAAAGAGAAACGCTAATAAGAATATATAACAAAGGAACAGCATCATAAACCCCACCAACAAGCAGGGGTGAACTCAGGTGCAAGGGCATGCTGACAGCAGCACATATGACTGATTCCATTCAAAGAAGTGAGTTGACAGTAATATTTTATATCAATCATTATGTGATTTGCTCGTGAACTTACTTTTAGCCTATTAGAACTACTCCAAATAGTTAGATTTATTTCCCTGTAATATTCTATTGAATTTAACTACGTCATCCCGTTTCCGGGACCAGATGAGAGATGTTCGTGCGCATGTGTAGCTTCAGTTCGTAGCTTTATTTCATAGAAGGCAGACGTGGTCTGTAATTGTAGCTTCTATAATGAAATATTTTATCACAATAACTACGAGGTAGTTATTTTTTTTTTGTTGTTTAATATGTAAATAAACTCGAGGGGTTTATTGTTTATATTAATTTTTTTATATTTTTCTCTGTTGTAAATTTACGATAAATAGACCGTTTTACGGCAGTTGATATTTTTTGGAAACAATGGCGGATGCCATGCTCTCGAAAACTGATTCAAAATCCTTGAAGAAAGGTTCAAGTGCTTCAAATGAGGCAAAAGGTAAAAATCCTAAAAGAAAATCATCCGGTGATGATTCTCGTTCAAAGAATGACGATACAAATAGTTGTAGTAGTGGTGCAAAAATTGTCAGCTCCGGCGAGGCCGGAACTGTTGCTTCAAGACTTAAAGGTCTGAGTCAAAATACTGGCGAAGCTAGTAAAGAGCCCACTTTAGCTGAGGTTTTTTCAGTTCTGAAGAACATGCAACAGGAACAGAGTTCCCAAAAAACTGATTTTGTGTCTCTCAAGTCGATGGTCGACGAATTGTATTACGTTGAGCCTGAGGGTTACGATGAAAGCCAGGGTGCAGACCCTGAGGTTTATGATGAAAATAATAATGACAATAATGATCATGTTGGTGATACTGAGGTTGCAGAACCTCCAGCTAAAAAACAAAAAACTGTTGACAAAGAGGGTGACAATGTTTTTAAAGCTGCTGCTCAAGCTTATAGGTCAAAAGATAATGTTGATACAAGTGTAGATGACACTTTAGCTGACACGGTTAATGAATTTTTCCGTGAGGGAATATCTGATGAAAAATACAATGAACTGATGAAATCAGTAGCTAGACCAGAGAATTGTGTTTCTCTTACAAGGACTAGAGTAAATCAGCTCATTTGGGATTTACTCTCTCCTCAAACTAGATCTTTTGATTCGGTCATACAACAACATCAAGAGACTGTTGTTAAAGCATCATGTAACATTACAAAATTATTAAATATGTTGTGCAAACTAAAATCTGAATTGGGTGACGACTGTCAACAAGAAATGCAGTCTTGCATAGATTTGGGGATTGATTCCATAGCTTTACTGTCACAATATAACAAGATGACTAATATAAAAAGAAAGGAATATCAAAGATTTGATTTAAGTCCTGAATATCATCATTTAAGTTCACCCTCAATTCCTTTCACTGACATGCTTTATGGTGACAATGTCCATCAAAAGTCGAAAGAAATTCAAGACATGAACAGACTTGGTCGAAATTTAAATAATAATAATTATGCAAGAGGTAGAGGAAATGGTTTTTCTCGAGGAGGTAGTTTTGGTAGAGGACGAGGTTTTGGTAGAGGCCGTGCAGGGTCTCGTCGTGGTGGATACAGAGGTGGTCGAGGCCGTGGTTACGGCGGTAGAGGCCAGTATTCAAATGATCAAGGTGGTTCAAAAAACTTGAGAGGTGTTCCAAGTTTCCTGAGGAAGTAAATTATGCTAAACAGGTAAGTTTAGCGGGTGTCTCTGATATTAAACCTTTTACAGCAGGTAGATTGAAAAATTATGTTGAAAACTGGCAAAAAATTACTTCTGATAAATTTATTTTGGATACAGTTGAACACTGTCACCTTGAATTTATTGATAATTCAATACCCACTCAAAGTCTCACACCATATCAAAGAATTTTTGATAAAGGCCAGGAAAAGATTATAAATGACGAAATAGAAAATTTGAAAAAATTAGGTGTAATAGTGGAAGTTAAATTTGATACAGATCAATATATATCTCCAATTTTTACAGTTCCAAAGAAAAATACAAATGAGCATAGAGTGATTCTTAATTTAAAAGAATTGAATAAATTTATTATTCCCCATCATTTCAAGATGGACACTTTTGAAATGGCTTTAAAATTGGTGAAACCAAATTGTTTTTTCAGTTCAATTGATTTGCGTCATGCATATTATTCTGTTCCTATAGCAGAGGAACATCAGAAACTATTACGTTTTATATGGAAAAACACTATTTTTCAATATACCTGTTTACCAAATGGTTTGCTATCAGCACCTAGAATCTTTACAAAGTTAATGAAGCCTGTTTTTGCAACTTTACGGCAATTTGGTTATATGAATGTAGCTTATATTGATGACTCTCTTTTGCTTGGAGATACTGAAGATGAGTGCATAGAAAATGTACAAAATACTAATGATTTAATGGAGTGGCTTGGTTTTATAATTCATGAAAGAAAATCTGTGTTCAAGCCTGCTAAACAAATTGTCTTTTTAGGCAATATTATTGATTCTGTATCTATGACAGTTGTGTTGCCAAAAGAAAAAGTAGAAAAAATTGTATTAGAATGTCAGAATCTGATCAAGAAAAACGTAGCTAGTATACGGTTAGTTGCCCATGTTATAGGCTTGCTAATATCCACTCTTTCAGCTGTGGATTTTGGTCATTTATATTACAGAAATTTAGAAATTGAAAAGATTCAGGCTTTAAAATTTTCATTTGGGAATTTTGATCAAAATATGACTATAACATTTGCCATGAAAGCAGATTTAAAATGGTGGGTTGAAAACTTACATTGTCAGAAAAGAGTCATTAATAGGAAAAATCCAGATTTTTCTATGACAACTGACGCCTCATTAAAAGGCTGGGGTGCTTTATTTAAAGACCAAAAAATTCAAGGAAGATGGAATGATGTTGAGCAAACTTATCACATAAATGTTCTGGAATTGTTAGCCATTTCTTATACTCTGAAGGCTTTTTGTAAAAATTATTCAGATATACATGTGAAGATTTTTTGTGACAATTCTAGTGCAATTGCTTATGTTAACAATATGGGTGGTATAAAATCCAAGCAAATGAATGAAATAACCAAACTTTTGTGGGTTTGGTGTATTGAAAGAAATATATGGATTTCAGTAGAACATATTCCTGGTAAATATAACGCTGCAGATGTTGAATCAAGAAAAATTGACGATCATTTAGAGTGGATGCTTGATAAGCAAGTTTTCCATAAATTAGTGGAGATTTGGGGTACTCCAGACCATGATTTATTTGCCTCTAGATTAAATTGTCAAGTTAAGAGTTTCTCGTCGTGGAAACCTGACCCTGAGGCAGTATTTGTAAATGCTTTTAGTATTTTATGGTCTGATGAGGTATTTTATTATCTTTTTCCCCCTTTTTCTCTAATTAGTAGATGTTTACAGAAAGTTCAGAAAGACAGTGCAGAGGTTCTGATGATTGTACCATTATGGCCGACTCAGGCATGGTATCCAGTTTTACTAGAAATGTTGATAGACTTTCCAAAAATGTTGCCTCGAAAGAAAAGACTTCTGTCCATTCCAGGAACGGAAAAGATTCATCCTCTTCACAATCAGTTAAAGTTTCTTGCTTGTCGGTTATCAGGAAAAATTTGGAAAACCAAGGCATTTCAGACAAGGCTTCCAAAATCATTTTGGCGTCTTGGCGAGACAGTACGAAAAAGCAATACTCAACTTATGTCAAGCAATGGTTCCGTTTCTGTAGTAAAAGGAAAATTGATCCACTTCAACCAGCTTTAAATGAAGTCTTAGATTTTTTAACAGTGCTTTTTGATAAAGGATTAAGTTATAGTACGATAAATTGTGCAAGATCTGCATTGTCAGCCTTAGGAATAATGTTTAATGGAGTGACAGTTGGCTCTAACGCTACAATCATCAGATTTTTAAAAGGTGTTTATAATTTGCGACCTTCAGAACCTAGATATAGTGAAACTTGGGACGTATCTAAAGTTTTTAATTTTTTACGGAAGTTATCTCCCGTAAAGTATATTTCGTTGAAAGATTTAACATTGAAGTTAGTAATGTTAATTGTTTTATCCACGGCTTGTAGGACACAGTCGTTGTTTTTGCTATGTTTAGACAATTTAGTTAAAGGAAAGGATAGTTATACTTTGTTTTATTCAGGTTTATTAAAACAGAATAGACCTGGGTTTAATGTACATTTTGTTGAACTTTTTGCTTATCCTCCAGATAGGAGATTGTGTGTTTTTACTGTTTTAAAAGAATATTTGATGAGAACAGCTCAAGCTCGTGGTAATAGTCAGAAACTTTTTATAAGTTATGTGAAACCGTTTAAAGCCGTTTCAAGAGAAACAATTAGCAGATGGATCAAAACTGTGATGTCTAAATCAGGAATTAATTTAAAATCTTATTCTTCGCATAGCGCTAGATCAGCAGTTGTTTCTAAGGCTTTCCATAATCTGATTCCTGTGGAATGTATTTTACGAAGAGCTGGTTGGACCAGTGAAAAGACTTTTGCTAAATTCTACAAGAAGCCGATCGAGTCAGATGAACAACGTTTTCAGAGAGCTGTTCTGAGTACATAGAACTTTATTTGTAAATGAACTTTGTATATAGGAGGGATATATTTGTTGTTTTTTTTTTTTGGAGGTTTTTAATATAACTTTTTGACTTATCTCAGGGCTTGTGCTCTTTGAAGTCTCATCTGGTCCCGGAAACGGGATGACGTAGTTAAATTCCAAAACTAAACGAGACTTACCTTGGTAAAAGTTGAAGTTCAGTTGGAATTTAACGTAGTCATCTTTAGTTGTAGGGATCAGATGCCCTCCCGATATCCCTCCCTCTTTTTTGTGATGTTGTACTTAGTACTTTTGTATGCACAAACCCTTCGACTTTGAAGACTGAAGCTACACATGCGCACGAACATCTCTCATCTGATCCCTACAACTAAAGATGACTACGTTAAATTCCAACTGAACTTCAACTTTTACCAAGGTAAGTCTCGTTTAGTTTTGGAATTAATACTTTCTCATTATTTTATTTCTTATAATGCATGCCTATCCTTTCTCAAAAAACAAAAAATATTACCATAAATCAACAAAACAGTATGCCAAAAAAAAAACAAACACATATAATTACAAAAAGGCTACCAACTGAATTAAACGTTGTACATAGGAGTGTATCCTCAATATGTTAGAGATAAGATTAGTCTTCAATACCCTTTTAATAAATAAAAAAGCTTTCAAAATACCTGGTGTCTATCCGGTAAATTTCCATCAAGAAGGTAATTCATTTCATGAGAATCAATCCCTTGGTCAGCTTCAAGTCCTCTGGTGTCATGAAGTCTGAAGTTCATTGGTGTTCCTGATTGCCCATTTCTGATTTGGTACATTCGGTACTTAATAAAAATTGTAAGAGTTAGAATAGAATGTCAACCATAGGTAATAAAACAATTTACTAAAATCAAACATCATCTTTATACGAAACATGTAAAAAAAAATGCACCATAAATACAAACTGAGAAAAAAAATTAGTAGTACAAATAACTGATACAAGAATTTCACCAAGACAGTTTTTAACTTTATCATATCAAACACTTACTTTCGTAGTAACCTTTAAAATGCATCTTACCATGGTTGTTAAGCTGTGTTCTGCATTGCCACTGCAAGCCTGACTGGTTATGTAACCTCTAAAGATTGAGTTAATGGTGTTAAAGAAACTCGATTTTCCTGCTCCTACTTGTCCAACCAATAAAATACGTGCCTGAGGAACTTTTAAATCCTTCAACGGCTTGTATTTTTCTACTCTTTCTTTCAAATCGTTTAGCAGCTGAAATACATGTAATTTAATTGGAATGATAACTTCACAAGTACTATGAACGCTATCATACATTGATTGATTGTTGGTGTTTAAATATCACTACATAATCAAATTGGCATAAGCCATATGCACTCGACACCAATCCTGATTGACTAGGATTTTCAATTTCATACGGTATCGGAAGTCGGTGGTTCTCTCTTGGCATTCCAGCTTCCTCAATCATTACAAACGGACCGTCATGGAAGAGCACACAAGTGCTGAAGGTGGCGTTAAACACCAACCAAGTATGTCCAAATTGTTAACTCAGATGTGTTCACAGGTGTTATCGTGCTCATTGTTTATGGGACAAAGTCTATATATAATACAATTATTTCTACCTTTTAAAGAACAAAACAGCAAAGAGGATGTAAAACATACATAACAGGATGTACAACTTTGGATGATGGTAACTTTTTAATTGCAAACAACGAAGCACTGAAGGACACTGAACGCACTAATTGTGTATACTGAAATGTGTTTCTTATTCGCGTGATAACCGCGTATCTGACAAGCCATGGAATTTATCAAATACACTATGCTGTTTGTTCTTTAAAAGGTAGAAATAAGGCCTGGAAAATAGATAATTGTATTTTATATAGACTTTGTATATATTTGTATTATTTTTAATTTTAGTTTCTTGTGTATAATTTGGAGTTTAGTATGGCGTTCATTATCACTGAACTAGTATACATGTTTGTTTAGGGGCCAGCTGAAGGACGCCCCGGATGCGGGAGTTTCTCGCTGCATTGAAGACCTGTTGGTGACCTGCTGTTGTCAGTTCTATGGTCGCATTGTTGTTTCATTTGACACATTCCCCATTTCCATTCTCAATTTTATTTGTCCCATAAACAATGAGCACGATAACACCTGTGAACACACCTGAATTAACAATTTGGACATGCTTAGTTGGTGTTTAACGCCACGTTCAGCACTTGTGTGCTATTCCATGACGATCCGTTTGTAATGATTGAGGAAGCCGGAATGCCAGGCGACCAATATTTCAATCTTGGTATCTAAGATTGTTTTGATAATCATATTGATTACTAGTCGTCCACCAAAACATATATTGTACAAAACACGAGAAAACACAGAATAAAAGAATCTTTGACATCGAATATTTTAAAGCATCAATTATTTTAGAAATCGGTGTGTTAGGTTTAGGCAAATTAGTTTGTTTCCAAGGTTGATTTTTAGAATGAACAGTAAGTGAAAACAAATGCTTCTACTAACCTTGGGATTCCATTTTGCAGTCTTTCGCCATGGTTCGTCCAGTGGTGTCCCTCCACTTAGATCTATTTCAATAATGAAAATGATGATTATAACCCTGAATACCTTCATGATTTTTATTGTAAAACAAACAAATGCAGAATGCTATTTTTAAGGCTTTCAAGAAAGAACTTAAATCGACCGATTGAAATGAAATCTTAGTCGATTTGTATTATTGAGTACTGCTTTTAATATCAGTCAATAGATGGAAAGTTATATATTCTTCTTCGAGTAACCCTATTTGTGACATTTTTACCTTTTGTGTTTGTTTGTTCACACATCGTTGTCAATATAATGGAATTTGATGCGACTGTTATACAAGTGAGAGGTTTATCTAGCTTTAAAACCGGGTTTAATCAACCATTTTCTACATAAGGAAATGCCTCTACCAAGTCAGGAATATGACAGTTGTCATCAATTCGTTTGATGTGTTTGAGCTTTTGATTTTGGCATTTGCTTAGGGACTTTCCGTTTTGAATTTTCCTCAGAGTTCAGTATCTTTGTGATTTTACTTTTTATAGTTTTATATGTTTAAAAATTATAATTTACCTTCTACCAAATAAACTTCAATGTCTTTTACTCGAAGATGGCCATTAGCGATAGAGTTGTAGTTTTCGCCATTCATAGTGTAGGACACTCCAAAGTTAGTTGATCCATTTAACGAGAAGTTTGTTCCATCAAAGTTTACAGTGTTCGTAAATGTTTGTAAATCATGCGCTCCAAATGTTGGTCCATATGAAGCGTTATCGTACATGGCATGTTGAGCATTCGTGACGGTCATTCGCACTGGTTTCCAGTTACCATTCTGATAAAATCTAAAGAGGAAAGCCGAGCCATCATTCTGATAGTTGCCAACACTTTTCCAGTTGACTGCGGTATACCCACCATACATAAAATTGTCTGCGTTATACACAACTGTCACTGTTGGACCTTTATTATTACAAGTATTATGGAAAGCTGTGGAAGTACATCCATCTCGGGAAGCCTTATACAAAAGTGTATACTTCTTCCTCCCTCCGATCCATTTGGTGAGCTGATTTTGTTCTTTCTTTTTGAATTGGATAGTCATATTGATGGCTGTAAAAGGAGAAGTGTTGTATGATGTTTTTAATCAATATTAAATTGTGTTACCTTTATCATGTTCTTCGGTGCTTAAGTTTCAATAATACGGGACTTAAACACAAATTCATTACACAAATACATACTTTGGTCTCAGGTAAAATGTATCAGTTAACCTCCTCACAATTTGGAGAGAAAAATTGCTTTTATATTATCATTGCTGATAAGTTTTTATTTCTCAATGCAATAAAAGTTTGACGACAGATTTGGAAATCAACTTACCTTATTGTTATTTGTAAATTGAATAGTTTTTAGTGAAGGTAAAAGGTACTTGAGGTTGGCATGGTTAGGCCAAGTGGTCATGAAATTCAGATAAACGACTAGTAAATAAACTCATCATAGATACCAGGACTAAATTTTGTATATACGTCAGACGCAAGTAGTGTTGTTACCCGAAACTAAACAGCTATTCTTAGCCGTTCCAATAAGATAAAGTTTTAGTTTTATTGTAGGAAAGGTATTAAAAAAGATTAACAGAAAACGAAATCCCAGTGTACCAGTCTTATAATTTATCACACCACCTAAACAAGTTTCAAAATAGTTGGAAGATCGAACTGAGTACGGCTTAATATTTTTTCACGTCTGACGAATCGTCGACATAAGACTGTTCAGTGGAGCTTGAATAAAATACTAAGTTGAAAAGCACGAACACCACATTTAAAAAAAAAAGGATTATGGATCAGGTAATACTTCATAAAAAAGAGAAATAACGAAATTTTTTAACGATATGATATTAAAATAGTTTTATTAGTAACCCGGTGTGTTGACAATAAACGCAAATCTCTTGTACGTTATCATTGAAAGTGTATAACTTTATTGGTTAAACATTTAAGAAATATTTCGTTGACTTTATTGTCGGACAGATTCTTATATCATATATGTTATTAACACAACTTGTGTCAGTATACCTTTCGTATTCAAAATCATTGTTAAACGTATAAGGTTAAACATGCACAATGCAAACAGGTCGTGTGTTTAAATAGTATAGGTGAATCACGTTAAATGTTTTCTAAAATTGGACACAATTCTTTTTATCTATTTATAATAACACTCCAAATAATCATATAAAATTCTTTAAAATGAAAGAGACGCAACTGTACAATATTTGAGAAAATCAGTTGACATTTTACTTACCGTTATTGTCAATCTTAAATCCACAGACGTATTGATTCAGTAATATTGTATAACATCAATCTGTATTTTCCAATTATTTAACCACAATGCTATTTCCCGAAAATCAAAAAGGAAAGTAGAAGGAAATAGATATATACCTTTCCATCAGTTAATCTACATGGTCAACAATACTGTCATTAAATATATTTTCTAAAAATAAGATAAATATATAGTATAATATTCAAATTTAGACACCAAAAGATTCGAAAGTTTAAGTATAACATGTATAAACTGAGACTACTGTGTTATAGTAGTCTCAGGTATAAATGATCTTAAAATAGTGAACAATAATAATTTAAATTATCAATTTGAGAAAATCAGTTGACATTTTACTTACCGTTATTGTCAATCTTAAATCCACAGACGTATTGATTCAGTAATATTGTATAACATCAATCTGTATTTTCCTTTAACCACAATGCTATTTCCAGAAAATCAAAAAGGAAAGTAGAAGGAAATAGATATATATCTTTCCATCAGTTAATCTACATGGTCTACTATACTGTCATTAAATATATTTTCAAAAAATAAAATAAATATGTCTGAACAATTAGGACAGTTAAGTAGTATAATATTCAAATTTATACACCAAAAGATTCGAAAGTATAACATGTATAAACTGAGACTACTGTGTTATAGTAGTCTTAGGTATAAATGATCTTAAAATAGTGAACAATAATAATTGTTATTTAATTTCATTATGTAAGGACATATATTGAGTTTGAGTTAAGAATTTCATAAATTAAAATATGTAAACCAAGATTTAATTTTATTCTGGCCACCATATCTGATAGTGTAAAAATATCAGATTATTACATGGCATTTTTCATATCGCATGTATTATCAGCCCTATGTTCAATATCTGATATTGACCGAGGGCTGATAATACATGCGATATGAAAAATGACATGTTATGATCTTTTTTATCATATTCTTCAACAATGGAGAAAAATAACAGATAGATTCATATATTGATCCTTTTACGTGGTTTGCAAACACAACAGTTACTTTAAATAAACGATGTTTGATGAATATGCACCGTTTTTATCAACTTAAACGTAAAATAACAAAAAAAACAAGCTGCGAAAAAAATTCAAAACGGAAAGTCCCTTATCAAATAACAAAATCTAAGCTGAAACAGATGCAACGAATGACAAACAAATGTCATATTCCTGACTTGGTCAAGTATTTCCTCATGCAGAAAACGATGGATTAAATCTGGTTTTAAAGCTAGCAAGTATAATAACTCACTATGTCTAAATACATTGACTTGGAAATTTGAGGCAATATTAGTCAGCTATGATCAGATCTCATAAATCTATTTTGAATATATAAACTAAGTAAAAACAACTGCGCGAATCGCATCAAGATCTAACGTGGAAACATCCATAAAGTTTTATATTGGTCTTAATATAAAGGCACTGAATATGCCAATTCATAACATTTATATCTTAGATTTATAAAATACCTTATTTAAGGATATCTCAGCTCGAATGACCTGCATTTTGCAAAATAACATTAAATTGCCTCTGAAAACAAACACTGAAATACGGTAATGTATACAAGTACTTAGTACGCTATAGCAATTTTGATGGAGAATTTTGATTAAAGGCAAATTGAGCATTGAACTTCTGTTGCGTATTTTACATATTTTTTATAATCAACTTTTGTATTTTATTCCCAAATTTTATGTTCGTTTTTTTAAATATTCGCGCTTGAAACACTGATAATCTCAGACCACGTGACTGTGTTGGTATATGTTATTCAACTAACGCGAGAAAATGACAAAATAAGTCTTTTCCCAAGTAATAATCTGTGGGTAGGTACCTGTTTCATTGCATGCTTATTTCATTTATTTAGAAGCATCAAATATCGCTGATCTAGTGTTATATTTTTCTAATTATACAATATTATCACTGCGTAAAGTTTTGTATTCTATTTCCTTATTTGGATCAAGCTGGTATTCAGTAAAAATGGTACAATATAGTTAAAAAAATAACCATGTACAAATGGAGAAACATGAGAAATTGTTTGTTTTTATAGTGATTAAGATTTATAACATATTGTTGATTGCTGTACCCCTATTTGTGACATTTTTACCTATACCTATACCTATACATTACCTATAATGTGTGTTTGTTTTGCTCACACATCGCTGTTAACATAGTGGAATTTTATACGACTGTGATACAAGTGAGAGGTTTAGCTAGCAACAAAAACAGGTTTAATTCGTCATTTTTTACATAATTAAATGCCTGTGTCAAGCCAGGAATATGACAGTTTTGTCCCCAAGGGTATCAACAGCCCAGTAGTCAGCACATCGGTGTTGACATGAATATCAATTATATGGTCATTTTTATAAATTTCCTGTTACAAAACTTTTGAATTTTTCGAAAAATTAAGGATTTCTTATTCCAGTAAAAATTTACCTAAGCCGTATTTGGCACAACTTTTGGGAATTTTTGGTCCTCAACGCTCTTCAACTTTGTACATTTTTGGCTTTACAACTATTTTGATCTGAGCCTGACTGATGAGTCTTATGTAGACGAAACGCGCGTCTGGCGTATAAAATTTAAGTCCTGGTACCTTTGATAACTAGTTATCCATTTATATGATGTGCTTGATATTTTGATTTTGCCATTTGATTAAGGACTCTCCGCTTTTTCCTCGTAGTTCAGTATTTTAGGGATTTAACTTTTTTCATTAACTTCTAGAAAACTTGCAGATGAAGCAGCCATTATTTATTTCATGAAACGGTACACTAAACTAAGACACATTTAATCAGTATAATGTTTAATCTGTAACCTGGCTACGCATGAACAAATTAAAAAATCAAAAATAATTTTCATAGTATCAAAATTACAATCGTCATTTTTTTTTTACAGCTTTCTAATTCATAAACATTTTTTTCTATCGATATCTAACTACCAAATTAAAAAAAGATATTGCTGGCCCGATGAGACTAACGTTGGTACATAATATGATTTTTCTTCCGTAAACAAACGTTAAATATAGTCTTTGATCCTTCTATACGAAATGAGAGACATATAGACATTAGGACTGCTGATGAATTAGTCTCTCCCACATTTCTAGCATCTATGAATGATTTTATCATGTAGATTTCGATGTCTTTTAATTTGATTTAGCGTAATGGACTCGAGCTCTTCTGTACCCGTATCATCAGCAGGGTATATTACAAAAACAGTGTGAATGAATATTTCTTCCCTTCGACCAAAGCTAAATGTTGTAGTTTGATTTCGATTCAATAGCCAATCCCATTAATAAAGTACGGTGTCTATTGCACATAAATATTTCTAGTTACACATTGATAAACAGGACATACTTATTGAATGTAATTAATAATGTTATTACCCCAAAATATATATCATACAATAGTTATACAATTCGTTACCGTATATGATTTGTAGAAATAAATTAAATATTACTGTTCAAAAACTATCGCTCAGGGTAAACTATTTGTCATAAAGGGCCAACCCGTGGTAAAATCACGATATATCCCAGCCCCCATGAATTATTTCTTAAGGATGTACTTAGGTGAGGTTAGGTAAAAATTAAGAAATTAAGAAATTAAAATTGATACTATAAGCTGGTAGAGCATCAATTAGGGATAAAGATAACCTAAAAATATTAATAGGTCATGGACCTCCTTTTCGAGATATTTGAGATTTAAAAAATGGCGGGAAAAGGCTGACTCGGACTTTTACCTTATATTTGCATTGGTATTATTTGGGTCTCAAAACAAAAGAAAGAAAATCAAGAATCTTTTAAAATTTTGGTAAATAACCTTTCATGAGCTATTAAGTCTTATATGAAAAAATAAATGGGTGTTATGGGGCAAAATATTTTACATTGTATTGTATGGACAAAACACCAAGGAGTCCGAACATTTGACACATATTCCAAAACCTCACCTAAGTACATCCTTAAGTATTAGTTGTCATTGACTTTGCACTAGCGAAACTCTTAGGTCGGTACCTTGTTTCTTCTCTTCATGTGTCGGCTGTTTGTTTTGGCTGAATTCGTGCCAAGTAAATGTGTTGAGTAAATCAATACCAAACTGAAAAGTACAGTTTGATATCCAGATCTCTGTTGCTCCCGTTTCAGCATTTCATAAACTACAATGATACATATATAATCAAATTTAAAGCGCCAGGTTAAAAGGTTACAGGCACACCATTCTATGACAAAGTTGAACTGCGAGTTTCAGGATGGGCATTATTTCCTAATATAATATATAACGAACATAGGAGAGCTTAACATGCTTAAGGTATCGTAATTTATGTGTTAAATTCAATGCCCAGATAAGACTTATTACCGTGTTTATACTAACATGAATAACTCTTTAGGTATCACTTGATGAACAAGATGTTTTCGCCCTTCCAGGTTATCTGAGATTACACCTAGTTTTTGGAGTGATTCGTGTTACTCAGTCTTTAGTTTTCTTTAATGCGTTGTGTGTACTTTTGTTCTTCTGGTTTTTGTTAGCCATTGATTTGTCATTTTATTTAAATTCATGATTTTAAATGTTCCTTTGGTATCCATTGCCTGTCTTTTAAATCGACACATATATAGGTATGCTATTCAAACGCATTATTGTATCATGTACATGTTAATTTTCATTCAATTAACTTTACACAAGCGGTTGTCAAAATTTCGTAAATTCATTCATTCATAAATTCTACAAATCAAATGAATCCACTGAGGTAATCGAGTGAACTGCAATAAATAGTTAAAATCAATGCGACCAGAAGGTTTTCATTGGTTTGAGTAAAAGGCTTCTCATAATGTCTTTTTGTTATAACTTTTACATATTTTTGATATGGATAACTGTAAAGTAAATTAAGATCTAGGCCCATTAAAATTTCCCATTAATAAAAGAACTCTGATATTCGCTTACGTTGATGAACGCAGTGTTTATTCAGAATTCAATGTCAAAGAGAGTGAAAGATAATTAACTAGAATGAATAGTTCTATTTTTGTTTGTCTCATAGTTTTGATTTGTTTCAATCAATTGTTTTATTTTAACTTCCGTATTGTGTGTTTTTTTTTAATTTTCATATCGGCACACAATGCTGATTTATTATTTCAAATATACGCGCTTGAAATACTGTTTTTCTAATACCATGTGACATTGTTTGTCTTGGTTACTCAACTGACACAAACAAATGACCCGCAGAAAACGAAAATATGATATCCTTTTGATCAATCGTAGGTAAGAGTTTCAAATGTTTTTATTTCATTGTTAAGGCATAATTATATTTTTATCCTATTGTTAAATCTGATATTTCTCTTGTTTAGCAATATTATCATTATCTTTACTTTTGTTTTCTACTTCCTTATTCCGGATGAATCTGTGTCTTTGCTTTTTACATATCAAATTATCCCCAGCAAAATATTTGAAGAAAGAAACATTACAACACTATTTTAAAGAAATAGATTATGAGAACTTATGTATCTCATACATTGGAAGGTCTATATATACAGTGGTAAAACATTTTTAGAAATATTCACTATCTTATCCTTTTGTATTTATGACAAATGCCCTCTTACTTATAATTATATTTCATCTCGTCGTTTTTATCCTATGTATATTGATACTAAAATGAAATGAATAAAATATTAAGAATAAACAGCAGACGAAAGTATCTAGAAAAAACACCTATCCTAATTTTTTGTATACTGAGCTGGAAAAGAAAGGTTTGTGTTATTACTATTTACATCCATTTTATGGTTAAAATCATATCATATAAATCATGAGTTGCATTATATTCAAAAGGTCTTCATTAGACTTTTAAATTCTGTTAAACTGTTTGTAATTATAAAATGTATTGAGTACATGATTGTTTGAGTATATGGTTTAAATTTTACTTTCCAATTCAACAACACATTAAATAAAATGATCCTTTTAATTCAGTATTGCTCTCTTAAGGTAGCACAATACAAAGAACTTATACCTCCAATTCCCCAGTTTTAAAATGCTGTAACACTCTTTATGATGCTTGAAAATTTGTGGTATTAATGGATAGCTTACAGATTACTCTTTCAAATTAATGCAATGTTAGTATTATACAACAATTATGTAATAAATTAAAATGTTAACTGTGTCTTAAAATTTATTTACAAGAAATGTCTACTTTCAATTGAAATTAACTTCCGTATGGATACCCCTAGAGGGTTGATTTTTTATATATGTTGTTCCTAGAGCCATTATCTTCAAAAAGGTGTCTCAGATTTTATATAGAACTAGAACACACACGCGAAATCGCGGGCATTTAAAGCTTGGGTGAAAGTCTGTAAACTGTTGTAGGATGAATTTTTGTAAAAGATTACATGCAGAGGCGGATTTAGAGAGTTTTTCAGGGGGTTCGGAACCCACTCCCCTTTGTGGGAAAAATTGTTGATTATATAGGATATCACTGATGCATAACTGTAGCCGGACCCCTCTTAGGTAGTCCGAGCCCCTTCACTCCCTTATGAAAATTTCTGGATACGCCACTTTGTCTTGAGAATTTCAGAAAGGTATCAGAAGTCTTATACTTGGTACTTGGAGATAGGACAATATATTTAACCTCTTTCTTCAAAGTCTGTTATTTTTTGGGTTTTCTGTTAAATTACATTATTTTTGCGTTTCTGTATACTATGAACATACGTATATTATAAATAAAGTGTAAAGTATGTGCTATTAACTATCAATTCCAAGTTTCTTCTCCACCACGATCACTACTAAAATATATAGAGAGTTTCTATATATTATAGTAGTACAATCATAGTATACATGCATATACACGCGATAATGATTGTCCTGTTCCCGAGGACTTATGAAAGTTATTTAAAAGTTGGTCTGATGACGGAAACAATATCCGGACGTCTTTTGTTTTGTTTTTCTCCCAAAATAACCAAACCTGAATAATCATAAGAATAGATGACAAATGCGACTATGCAAGGTACCTATAGGACAAAGAGGTATGATGGTTAATTTATTATGGAAGGAAAAGACGCGACACACAAAATGAGGTCTTTTCATTGAATAGTATAGATGTATAGATCAAATTTTACAACTAATCAAACATTATCTACTTTCATGTGGTAAGGATGTTTACACTAATTACAGATTTATGAGAGAATGGTATATGATAACCATAATTTGAGACACCCTTTTGAAGCTCCTGCTGTGTTGATTAAGATTTCGTTAAAATTTCCTTTGTAGTTATAAAGACGAGAGGTAAATTCATTCAAGTGAACTGGCCAAGATTTTGCCATTAATTGCATAATAATTGATTACATAATAATTAAAAAACAAAAATATTGCATTCATTTAAAAAGATTAATCTTTTATCTATCTATATGGATACCTCTTTTATTAATTTACATGCAGTTTTAAGAAAAAAAACAGCATTTTAAAGGTTGCAGATTGGAAATTAAAAATCTTTGCATTGTGCGATCTTAAATTAGAGTATGAAATGGCAATTGATATGTTGTAGTCACTTATATAACGAATAATAGTTATCAAAAGTACCAGGATTATAATTTAGTACGCCAGACGCGCGTTTCGTCTACATAAGACTCATCAGTGACGCTCAAAAATATTTATAAAGCCAAACAAGTACAAAGTTGAAGAGCATTGAGGATCCAAAATTCCAAAACGTTGTGCCAAATACGGCTAAGGTAATCTATGCCTGGGATAAGAAAATCCTTAGTTTAATAAAACATTACCTTTCATTTATGATTTTATTGCATTAAGGAGGCTCGAAGCTAAACACACTTCATATAAGAAATAAAAAATTCCTTATAACTTGATATTTTATTCCTTAAAGTGAGTGAATCAAAATTATGAAATAAAATCGGGGGTCGCCGTTTATTTAAGCGCGCAATAGGCCACCGAAATAAGGAGGTTGTTTTGCTGTTTTACAAAGGAATAATAGGGGAAATTACAAATGAATTGTGTTCCCGTACTTGTCAAGGGTAAGGTAGACCTTGAGGAATTGTACAAAATAATCTTCAAATTGACATTAATTTCATAGACATTGAATAAATACTAGAGAAATATGAAGATTGTTTATGTACTATGATTGTGTTATGTTATAGACCTTACCGTAAACCTATTTAAGAATTACAAGATTTTCTCTAGTTTGGGTAGATATTTGAATTATTCTTTATTATACCCGCTGCAAAGCTGTTTTATATGACAGACACCATTATAATTCAACTGTATAGAATGTGTGTAATTTAATACTGAACAAATAAAAAGAGACGAGGAGGCAATATTTCATCATGGGAAATAGCACTCATAACACTATAAATTCTGTAGTTAGTTCGATAAACAGTGAAAGAGAAACGAACAGTCCTAATTTTGTTCCGAGATATCATGTTTTATATAATGTACAGTTTCATATAATAGTTATCAAAGGTACCAGGATTATAATTTAGTACGCCAGACGCGCGTTTCGTCTACATAAGACTCATCAGTGACGCTCATATCAAAATATTTATAAAGCCAAAGAAGTACAAAGTTGAAGAGCATTGAGGATCCAAAATTCCAAAAAGTTGTGCCAAATACAGCTAAGGTAATCTTTGCCTGGGATAAGACAATACTTAGTTTGTCAAAAAAATCATAGTTTTGTAAACAGAAAATTTATAAAAATGACCACATTATTGATATTCATGTAACACCGAAATGTTGACTACTGGTGGTGATAGCCTCGGGGACGAAACGTCCACCAGCAGTGGCATTGACCTAGTGGTGTAAATAGTTATCAAAGGTACAAGGATTATAATTTAGTACGCAAGACGCGCGTTTCGTCTACACAAGACTCATCAGTGATGCTCATATCAAAATATTTATAAAACGGTCAGTAAAAGAAATCAGCTATTTTGTAACAGTTTTCATAAAAAAAAGTAAAGTTTAAGAGATTTCTGAGTATAAAAATAAAGCTTGTTAGTTTCAAGGCTTATTGATCTCACTTTGTCATTGCTAATTCAATCAATTTTGCCAAACAAATCGAAAACTATAGCAAATTAATAGTTTCTTCATCAAAACATAATCTTTTCCCTTAATAGCATCATAAGTAAAAATATGAAAATGATAGATTTTGTTTTATCAAATTGTAACATAGAAAAAACAAACAACTGTCATACATGTTGGAGATGTTGCTAGCTATAAAACTATGGTTAACTGCCATTTTCTGCGTAATACTCATGTACCAATTCATTTATATGGAAGTTGTTATCTACTTGTTTCGTTGATTGATATCCTATCTAATATTTGTAAGTTTTTACGGACTTCCCCCTCTTTGAATTTATATTGGAGTAATAATATTGGTTATTTTGTTATTCTTTTTTACAGTCCAATACAATTTTTCATAACGTTTCATGTGAAATTGCATGTTGCCACTGAACAAATATCCGTTTTTTCTTGTTTACTGCACAAATCTTCTGATGATTTCTTAATTGTTTGAAATGAATAAGAAATAGGGAACTAAGCAACAGTTAACCTTCATCAAAGTTATCTCATTTTTCTTATATTTGCCCATCTTTTAAGCTTTAATTACTTTCTGTTGCTTGTTATTGAAGAAAACGCTTTTATTCAACATTTTCTTCATCAAAAAGTGCTTTTAGAGATGCTCTCTAAAATGCCGGTCCTGTAAATATAGACGATGCAATTTTCTTTTCGGGGATAAAACCGTGACACTTTTACTATGAAGTTTCGTAAAAAATTAAATCCTAGAAAAGAAAGTTGATATGGACATCTCTTTTGTTCAAAGGTCAAAACATAGGGCTGTCTGGCATATTTTTACCGTTTATATGCCCAGATCTAAAATTGTGTAATACTCCATCCTGTACTGTTTTCAAACTTCAGAATTCATTTTTTACCGCAATAGTAGGTTTTTAAACTGATAACAGTAACATGTTATGTCTCAAGGAGATGAATCATAGAGATCATATCTGGGAACCAATATGTAAACAAATCAAAATTATCTATGCATATTATATATCTCTACAAATTAGGCATGATTTGAGAAACAGCTGTATTTGCAAAGTAACTTTCAATAATTCAAAAATCCTTAAAGAGGCTATTAATCTGAGAAAGTAATTAAACTTTGACAGTCAAATATAGGATTTTAAAACATCTGCATTTCCATAATGGTACAATTGGAAATAAAGGTGATTTGGGAATAATTCGGTCTTCATTTCTAGTGATAATTGATACTCCTTTAAATATCATAAAAGTGTTGTTAGTCGTCATTTCTGCACATCAGGTGTGAAAAAAAAAAACTCACAAAGAAAAACTGTTCAGACGTATGAAAGTATCTTCTATTTCTATTACACCCTTGCTGTGTATCACATAGAATATAGAAATGCATCACAAAAATTGGGATAAACTTGAAGTTTACACATATCCAGCTTTTGGAAGACATGGAATGTTCTAGTAATCAATTTAGATGATATTAAACGAAATTCTCTATTTATGTGACTAAAAAGTAATGCATAAACATACAATTGAAATGTAAAAGATAAAAATTATGGTACATTGTAATATAGTGTTATTCTTTTTTTTATGACCAGGTGTACTAAGATATGGCTTCATTTATTCCATGCGGACCCTGTAGTAGCGAAAGTATAGAGAAGAGTGCAGACAAATGGTGTACCGATTGCAACAAAGGGTTTTGTAATTCATACGAAAAGGCACATACATCTATGATGATATCTAGAGATCACAAATTGATCACAACTGAAGATTACGGTACAATTAGAAATATCAATGTTCGCTTTGAGTGCGAAGAGCATGGGTCCAAACTTGATATGTATTGCAAAGTACACGAAAAGGCTATTTGTACGGGATGTTTTTCAGCAATGCATAAAGGTTGCTCCGATGCCATCATTCCCCTAGCAGAAGCAGTAAAAAATGCAAAGTCATCGACTGCACTTGCAGACTTAGAACTTACTATCAATAGCACATTAGAAAACATTAAAGACTGTATTAAGGATCGCGAGGCATCTTCAGAAAGAATTGAAACGCAAGAAATGGTTATAAAGAAAATGATATTTGATATACGGGAAAATATTAATTAACATTTAGATGATATGGAAAACAAATTAATATATGAATTATCAACAACAACAACTTCTTGTAAGTCAAAATATTCGAAATTACAGAACCAGCTTATTAATATGAGGGAAAAAATTCAATCTCTCCAAAAACAAACATCTGAAATAAAGCGGTATGCCTCCAACCTACATGTGTTCCTGAGTACGCATCAGATGAACAAAGAGATACACGAAGAGGTTTATGTCCTCAAGGAAGCCATACTGTCTTCTAAGAATTATCAAATAGAAATACACAAGGGGATTACTTCACTGCTTAAAGATGTCATCTATTTTGCTAGAATTAAAGTGAATGAAAGTACAATCAACTGCCCACCCATTGGAAGATTCCAAACAATTTCAAGGTCAAGCATCAGTATAGACTAAAAGGTCTGTTCATCACACAATATTAAAGTTGATAAGAAAGATCACGGTTAAAGCAACATCGCATAGAATGTATATTTCAGGATGTACCTTTTTGGAAAATGGTAATATATTAGTTGCTGACTACGATGGATAAAAAAGCTTATAGAGTATGACGAAGACGGACATTTTATTCGTGATATACTCGTCTCTGCGAGGCCATGGGGACTGACAGTAATAAATACCGATATCATTGCTGTTTCGTATAACTGTCTAAACTACATAGAGATTATTGATATAAAGAAAATGTTTGTTCTCAATAGAGTCAAATTTGATAACAGTTGTTATGGTATTTCACACAGTGATGGACAAATTTATTTTGTAGTTGGTAATGAAAAAATCGTGGTGTTGACTATTTTAGGAACTATACTTAATACAATCAATTGTGACAGCGATGCTGTTTATAATATCACATCGAGCAAAACTAGAATCTACTTCACATTACGATGTCAGAGCAGTGTTTACTGTTGCAATACAACTGGTGAGAAAATATGGGATTTCAAGAATGAATCAATCTCACCAGATGGAATTGTCGTTGACAAATATCATAACGTGTTTGTTGCAGGTATACATTCCACCAATAACGTAATGACAATACAAGATGATGGTAAAGCCAGCAAAATACTACTAACAGAACATGACGGACTAGATCAACCATCAAGTTTATGCTGCAACAAGGAAAAGAACATCTTATTGGTTTCCAACTCAGATCACAGGAGTGTTTTGTTATTCAGTGTAATTTAATATGAAAACGTTTTGTTAAGGCTGACAACAGAAAATAATGAAAAACTGTGAAATCGGACAATGGACTGGTATGTTTTATCATGTCCATGATTTATTCTTTTTTTTTAAATTCATCATAAAAAATATCTTACTTATAAACTAATTGAATGGCTCCCGCTTCATTACGCAGGTTCTGAAATTCCAGTTTTAATGTGATTTTCATCCGTACAACCTTTTGATTAGAATTTGAATAACCTGCTTGTAGTATAGAAATTACTTGTACGTCTTGATTTTGTTATTGGTTTAAGCAAAGACTTTCTGTCCAATATCAGTATACATTTATGACTAACTGGAGATATGAGATATATTTTACTAACTTAAAGGTAGAAACTAAGGGAAACCCATTAACCAAAAGAAATGTACTAGTAGGTGACAAAATACATTCTCTAACAGTTTACAGGTGTCTATAAAATAACCAAGCTCATACTCATCTCGCGTCTCAATAAATTTCTACAAATAACAAATACATCAAGATATGACAAAAGAAAATCATTGACCCGTTTTTGATCTTGTTAGGAAATAACTTTGTGGCGAGGTTAAACTAGTCAGTAGCTCATCCGACCAGAAGGGTCGTCCTCATCTGTCGTACATACGGTTTTTTTTTAAACAAAGCTTCACCTCTAAAACAAATAGTCTGATTGGAACCAGACTTGACCTAGATCATCAAGGAGTATCTTGTTTTTTAAATATGTCCGATGACAATGAGTGCATAACAGCATTCCCGACATGGCTTAAAATAGAACACAGGGGGAAAAATACATGTTTGTGTATTGGCTTTAAAACGCTACAGACAGAAAAAAAATCTGACAGCTGTAAAAATGTGCTGATTGTTGGGATATACCTTCTGGTTATTAACATAAAAACCGAAGAGTTCATATTACAGATATTGCCCTTAATTTATGAACTAGACAAATATTTTGTTCTTCATTTTTTGTTAATCTTTACAAAATATCATAGATAAACAGACACTTCAGACAAAAACTATATACGAAATCGTCAGTCATTTCCTAATACGATAAAATACCCTACAATAGTTTTTCATTGTGATTTTTTTTAATATTTTGAACTCTAAATAATTTCAATTCATGATGTGTTTACTTCGATGTTAATACACTTGATGAGAAATATACCTTGTGTCTTTTTATCGTTGGGATGAACAAGTAACCGTCCACGTCCACTTTGTGTTTTTGTTTGATGTATTTCTATTTATATCGATCTGATGAATAAAGCCTTTTCAACTGATTTTTATAGTTTGTTCTTATGCTGAACTGTTACACCACCATCCTAGGTTAGGGGAGGGTTGGCGCCTTCAAACAAGTTTAAACCCAATGCTTTATATGTGCCTGTCCAAAGTATTATAGAATGGTTGTGGTTTTTTTTTTCTGTTTCTCGTAGTTGATTAATATGTTGCACATTTGCTCTTGTGTTTTGCTGTTACACCACTGTTCCAGTTGAGGTTGACGGTTGGGACTTTCAAACTAGTTGAATCCCGCCACATTCTGTATGTAATGTAAAACGTAGGATTTTTTTTTATCGTAAGTTTGATGACGACAGAGTTTGTTTTTTTAACAGCCACAATCTGCCATGTATTTCGTTTTAGGTGTAATACCACCAAATCATGGTACGTCACATCCGGTTGTATACGAAAATAGGTCGAAACAAAAAATATTCCCTTAAATTTTACAGTTATAGGAAATTAATCCTACATCTATTGCAGTAAAACATTTCTGTGTCATAAACACATATATCAGGTATTTCAAAGCATCCTTATTTTTTTATTTGGGATTTCTATAGAATATTTTGTAATCTTGAGCGTACATGGTTACTAAACCTTGTACACAGATGAAATAAGGGGATACATTTGATTGGTTAACTTCCAGTGATGGTTATTTTCTTATATGCAATTAAATATTGCGTGAAAGTTTTTCTATAGTACTGGTCAGGATAAAACTTTACTCATACCAAGTATTTATTTATTTGAAAGAAAGATAAATTCTGCACATTTTTTTTGAAAAGTGCAAATTTAACAAAGACTAATAGGGGAATATCAATGGTGGTATTACACCTTTATGCAATGGTGTTGTCGGTTTCTCTTGGACAACATTTTGTAATGACCCTCTGACTTTAGGTTTTTTATAATCTAGACACACCTAGCTTGACGAATATCCAGCTGTGTATGTATTACGTTCATTAAATCTTGCAATTATGACGAATGGAAAAGCAGTTAACATCACACGATTTTTTTACCAAAGTATTTAACCTTTTCAAATATCTGACATAAATTCAAAAACGAGATTAGGCCACATCTTTTAAACACCAATGAAATAGGAAGGGAAATTAAATATATTTTTTTTTCAACAAAAATACGAAAAATATAGTGCTCGGTTGTGATCGATCTACTTTTTTCAAAGAGAATCAGGCCTTGCGGTTATAAAACTTTCGAGTTAGTTTTTTTTTTGTGCTTCAAGCACTGAGCAAAGTTTTATGACTTGAACACCAGGTCTCGCAGTTATATAGTTTTCGAGTACGAGTTTCGTTTCCGGACTCAGAATTGAACCAATTAAAATACTGGATTTGGTATTCTGTGTACGAATTATGGACTCCGAGTACTGAGTAAAGTTTATGACATAATGCCCGGATTTTTTACGAGTGAAATTAAATACGGTTAAATCGCTTTTCTCTTATTTCGTAATTAAATCAGTTCTATCAAATACTGCTCAGTTTATTTTTGGAATATTCTTTTTTATTTCGTTACTGTAATGAAAGGAAAGACAATAACATATATTTACACCATATGTCTATAAATTTTCACCTTGTTTTAATGCACTGTCAATTTTGTGAAGGTACATTTTAATAAGGCTTCGCTGTATGGATGAATTTTAATGTTCAAAAGAAAAAGTCACAAGGAGACTAATACATTTATGTTTTCTTTGGTGTTTTTTTTATACATATGGGAAGATGTGGTATGAGTGCCAATGAGACAACTCTCAATCCTAGCAACACTTTATAGAAGTCACCCATTATAAGTCAAGGTGAGGCCTTCAACACGGAGCATTGGCTTACACCGAACAGCAAACTATTAAGGGCCACAAAAATTACTAGTGTAACCATTCAAATGGGAAAACCAACGGTATAATCTATATAAAAACAAACGCAAAACGAGAAACCCTTATGAACCGCATAAACAGACTACAACCACTGAACATCAGATTCCTGACTTAGGACAGGTGCAAACAATTTCATATATGCTTGGAAATGAGACAACCCACCACAACAGATCAATTGACATGACACAGAAATTAACAGCATTGGATCACCGTACGGTCTTCAACAATGAGCAACGCCCATACAACAAAGTCAGCTATAAAAGGCCCAGAAATCGGTCAGTTTTTTCGATTTATAAGATTGATTTTTTTCTTTGTATCCCCCCTTCTCTTTTTGGCCTGTCAGTTTGTTTTATTCGAGCATCACACTGATGAGCCATTTGAAGACGAAACATGCGACTTTGTTTCTATAATGAGTTTATTATTATTATAACCATAGTAAAAGTAACATGTCTGATATGGATCCATCATAACAGCTAGACCTCTTTAAGAATTCGTTACCCAAATTAACTGTTGTAGTCCTAATTGATTGGTATCAAACGCCACTTTAAGCACAATTGTGTTATTATGTAACGATCAGTTTTTTTTTTATACCGGCGTCACGCATCAGCGTATAAACCCGACGTACACTAGGCGTAGTCAAAAATCATGTACAATGCCAATACGCTAGTAATTTTTGACGCATTCAACTTGTCATTCATATCTGTATCGTGTTCACAACGAGCTTTTAATGTGTTTGAGGCGTACACGACGAGTACATACGCGTTTATCGGGCGTTCCAGTAACTTATGTCGGCGTATGTCTGGCGTTTATCTAACGCAGATGAAATGCCAACTACGAAGGGAAAAAGTCCCGGTAGTACCTGAGACGATTATCCGTGCTTTCGGCGTGACTTGGACGGGTAAACATTGGGTGATTGAACTACTTCTAGAAACACTTTTGTTTTGTAAATTCAAGGACATATGTAACTATAGGCTGCACTTTGTAAATACAGCTATTTCACAAAATACGCCTCTTTTGGGGAGGATACCTGTATATTATATTCACAGATAAATTGTTTTGCTTATGTGCTAGTTCCCAGATATGATATCAATGTTTCAGCTCATATAGACACAACTTGGGATTGTGCTTAGTATGAATGAAGTAGTAATGAATTTAAGTACAAATTAAAACTCTTAAGAAGTTCGTGGCATATATAATGTTAAAAATATGACGCACAACCCTATATTTTGACCTTTGAACAAATAGTAGTGCATATGAGTTTTCCAATCTACATAAAATATAAATAAACTCATCATAGATACCAGGATTAAATTTTGCATATACGCCAGACGAGCGTTTCGTTTACAAAAGACCCATCAGTGACGCTCGAATCCAAAAAAGTAAAAAAAGGCCATAAAAAGTACGAAGTTGAATATATTATTTGTTCTAAATTTAAATTTCATAGTAAAAGTGGTATACATTTATAGCCGTATAAGGAGTTCCATTTGAAAATTGCATTGTATATATATATATATACAGAAATGCAACCTATAAATGTCAGAGCAAATTTCATTGAATTTCAGAATACGTTTTAGATACACCACGGGTGCATTTTATAAGTTTACGGAGCAGTAAAACACTACGCCAGGCGTATGTTTCAAACACGTCCCGCATACTTCCAAGTAAAAGTCGAACGATCATCAGGCGTATACAACATGCCCTATACGTTTCTCAAACTTACCTGTTTTCAACGCGCTTGTCCCGTGGACGTACGTGCGTGAGGCGAACAGGTATACGCTTGACAACCCAAGAGATAGATGAAATGTTTTATGCTGAATACAAATGTTTTAAGTTATAGCGTTCACCAAGCGTATACCTTTGTAATTCGACGTACTTTACACTTATACACCGCGCGTCTAACGATTGCTTAGCATTTCTCTTGCGTACATCTATCATAAACGGAAGTTGTCAATTTCTTCTTTACGTCTGGTGCACGTCGGTTATTACGCCAATGTGTGACGCCGGAATTAAGGAAACCGACCATTCGGTAGAAAACACACAATCTTTGTCAATTAAAAATTGATAATAGAGCCGAGCACACTAGCCACATGCGGGATTCGAAAATGAAAAGTACATTTGTTGAAGTTGGACTACTAAGAACATCCGCCCACCGATGCCTCTCACCGGTTCAGAAGCTGCCTTAGTTTAAGAAACACTTAACCACTGAATCAAAATGGTTCCTATTAATCTATTTCAATTCAATATTAGGATATGTCGACTTCTCAGTTTCAATCCTCAAGAAAGAAAGAGATAATAAACACAGATAAATATATAACTGCAACTCAAAGTATTTCTGTCTTTTTTTATTTAAAGAAATAAATATGTCTTCATCCGTTCATTGCGGACCATTTGGTTACGACAGCATGAAATAAGATGCATAGAACTGGTGCACCGATTGCAACGAAGGGTTTTGTAATGTATGTGAAAAGGCACATCAATCAATGAAAACGTTGAGACACCACAATTGTATCCCCACCGAGGAATACCTTAAACTTGAAAGTGTGAATATTTTCTTAGAGTGCGAGGAGCATGGCTCAAAATTTGAAATGTATTGCAAAAATCACGAACAACCTATATGTATTGATTGCTTTCAATCAAAACATAAAGGTTGCGGTGATGTCGTCATTCCTTTAAAAGAAGTTGCGACAAATGCAAAATCCTCGACTGCATTTGCGGACTTAGAACATTCTATTAATCACACATTAGAAAATATTCAAGAATGTGTAAACGATCGCAAGACAGCCGCAGACAGAATTGAAATTCAAGAAAAGGAAATAAAGATATTTATTACCAATACGCCGGAAAATATTAATAAACATTTAGATGATCAAGAAAGAAAATTATTAAATGAGTTGGCAACAACATATTCAGCATGTAAGTCAAAATATGGTGAGTTAGATATCAAACTGAGTAAGATTGAACAAGAAATTAAACGTCTAAAGGGACAATTATGTCAGTTGAAGTGTTTTAATAATGACCAAGATGTGTTCATAAGTACCCATCAGATGACTAAAGAGATACACGAAGAAGTAAAGGCCATAAAAGAAGCGATACGGTCATTTAAGAATTATAAAATAGAAATTAAAATTCACCAGGGGTTAACGTCACTCTTAAACGATATCAACAGATGTGCTAGTATAAAAGTGAACGAAAGTATCATGAACTGTCCTTTTGAGGATGCAAAGATTGATCAAGCCCAGATACAAGTTCAAACTCGATCTTTTCCTGACACTTATCTATAATTGAGAAAAAAGTTTTCAATCAAGCAAACAGGATCTTTTCAGTGCATTTCAGGATGTACAACTTTAGTAAATGGTAATTGCTTGATTGCTGACTACGATGGACAGAATGTATAAATGGAGTACAATGAAGACGGCAATTTCATTCTCGAGATATTCCTGTCTCTGCACATCTGTCAGTAATAGATTTTGACCGGATTGCTATTTCTTATCGATATTTATCCTACATCGAGGTTATTGATATCAATATTAAAGGCAACAGAAGAATACCGTTGTTCAAAAGAAGCAAAGAGAAAAGTATCGTTATGAAAACATTGAAATTTGAAAACAGTTGTGATGAAATATCATACAGTGATGGAAAGATTTATGTTGCAGTTAGAGATGTAGGAATAGTGGTGTTGGATATGAAAGGAAATGAACAAAATACAATTGTGGTTGAAAAGAATGTTAATAGTATCCAAGCGACCAAAATCAGAATTTACTACACACTGGACAATGGTTTAGTTCACTGTTGTAGTACAACTGGAGAGACAATATGGAGTTCCAATCTTATTAGTATATCGTATTCTTTACTTGGTGGAATTGCCATTGACCATCAGCAGAACGTGTTTGTTGCTAGTGTGCGCGGTCATAATTCTTCAAATTATACAAGATGACGGGATGCTCAATAAAAAAGTACTTGACACAGAAGACGGGCTATTAGGACCGAGGTGTGTATGCTACGACAACAAAAATAACCTGTTACTTGTGTGCAACCAACACAACGGGGTTGGTTTTTTATTCAGTGTTATGAATTGTTGATGTCAAACATTGACAGTGTAGATACAACTTTTTACACATACTGTTTAATAATTTAATTTTGTATGTAACGCGTCTTCTGATCAACGTTTTTTCATGGTTTTCTACGTTTTAAAACGGAATTTAAATTAAATTATAAGAAAGACTGTAATATTTTTTTCTGTCTATTCGAAATAACATAAAAAATGTGGTGCACACTGTTAAATAACCCGCTATTCGCGTTATTCAGTGTGCACCAATTTTTTTATGTTATTTCTTCATAGACAGAAAAAAATATTACAGTAATTCCTTAAATAAATCATTTGGTCTCATGTTAAGACATACTGTGTCAGAAAAACAACAATTAAAAGAAGACACAATTCACAACGTTCTTCCTTTAATAATTTTAAATGCAAGTAAACTATTGAAATGAAATATAACATAAGGAGTCACATGACAAAAACTTTACATTCATCAGTTGATTTATCATTGAGAAATTGAAATAATAACAAGGAAACGGCAAACAAATTTGTTAATCAGTGGCGTAAATGAAATTAACATTTTTGTCTATGTGTACGATCAGATTTGTTTTAATGTATCAAGCTTTATTTTCCATAAATTGATTGTATTATTTACGCAACACGGATATCACATGGATATGTCATGTGTCAATAGAGATGATTTATATTTCACACCGAAGTGAAAGTTTAAGATGAGATTGATTTTATTTAGAGTGTCTAAATATTAGTGATTGTCAATGTTCATTGTTCAGGATTACTTTTGAGATTTTTCGTATTCTGCGCCGCAGTACACTTCGTCCGTCCATCCGTAAAGCCTATACAAACCGAGAATATCTTTTGATTAAAACATTCATACAAATAACAAGGTAGGGTTATTTGTAATTATATTCTTTAAGACCATATTGTACTGACGTTTTGATATGAAAGTTGTGGGATCTATATAAACTCATCATAGACACCAGTATTGAAATCTTATATTTGAACCAGATGCGCGTTTATGTCTACAAAAGACGCATCAGTGACGCTGTACGAAAAGCACGAAGGTGAAGAGCATTGAGGACCAAAAATCCTCCAAGTTCTGCGAAATATGACTAAGGTAATTTATTTCTGAGGTAGAACAGCCTTATTAACAGTCAATTTATAATATGACAATTTCAATGACAACTCATATCGACACAGAAATGTTGATTACTTGGCTTGTTATACCCTCGGTGACGATGACCATATTTTGATATTTTACTATTATACTATGGATGTTTTAAACAGTTTCGAATAAAAAAAAAATACTGATATTTCCCATTGTATTTTTTCTGTGCATGAAAATTCTCTGCTATTTATATTTATATACAGCTTATGACAATATTCGATTTCTTATCATGATTATAGTAACAACATATGTTGAACTTCAATTTGACTTCAAAGTTAACTTTGTCATGATTTTTAGTTTAAATATATTTTGGGATTTCTTTATGTTATGAGATGTAACTTCATTTACGAATAGCTTTCACTTGTTTCAATCAGACATTTTTTTTTCTCAATTAAGATACTTTCACTTGAATCAGGCGAATATACCAGAAACTGCATGATATAAAAGCTGACCGCCAAGCATTTTCAAATACGTCTTATACTAGTATACGAATATATTTGTATCGCGGTAATTGATACAGGGAATCAAATGGGGTATGATTTTAAGTTTTATTATGGATAAAGTGACTCATTTTACAGTCGATAACTCAAATTATTTTTATTACCAAGAGTTATTTGAATAATTCTATCTAATACAGAAAATTTTATGCTCATCTTATACTTGCATTATGGGTCTGATTATACATACCCGACTTTGTAATGACGTTAAGTAAAATTGCTACTGCTTCCTACTCGACATAGTCGTTGCTAGTTCAAAAGCAGATTGATATTGGCAATCGGTCTTTGTTTTGGTATAGGTCTTTTTTTTGTAAATGCAACTTCTCTTTTCTCCTTTTACTTTAGGTCTTGTTGATTTAAGAATGACATTTTTTAAATAGCCGGTACCGTAGTAATATTTAAAGTGCTCAAAATTATCAAAGTTTTAAGTTTTGTAATTTTGTCTTTAATAATGGGGTGTTTCTTCGCACGCTACAAATTTTTCTTTACATTAATCCCTTAAATATTTCGTGCAATGTTTTTAAAACTTTAATGTCTTCTCTTTAAGTTTTAAAGGGAGATAATATCAACATTTATAATAATCTATGATTCTAGATTGTGTCCTGTGAAATCTCTTAACATTGTATTATGTTTCACTGAATTCACATGGTTTAAATAAACTTATGAATTTAGAATATCTTTTGAAAGAACAATTGTATGAAAGTTTTGTTTGATTTTTTTTAAAGCAAAGTAAGTATTTTTATTTTATTATCTTGTACTTTCAGAAATTGAATAATATCTTCTTTTAATGGTTTGTACTTTTCTATGACAGTTTCCTTTCAATTTGTTTAGTAGCCGAACAAATGAAATGTCAATGAATTCATATATAGGTTCTACTTTAGTCATACGAATTTATATGTTGTAATAGTATCTCTGTAGACGTCTATCTCGTTTTAGTTTAGCATTGTCATTGGTAGCACAGGTCCATATTGTCATATTGATATGGTTACTGGTTTTGTAATACTGCTTGCTTTGACACTCATCACTGGTAGTGATTTTTGATTCATGTGACGTTTGGTGCATGTGTAGCAGAATATATTTTCCCTGTTGACAATTGGAGTTCATGTGATCTTTTTATCTGCACTTAAATATTTGTCTTTAACCAGTATGATTTGAATTTAGTATCCTCCTACTACCAGATTACTTTTTATTTCTCTATCATTAATATCACAATTGGTTTGAAATGACCGTCAATCGTCCAAATATTTAAAATAAAATTCAAACAGAAAATCATATAACTTAATGAAAATGAATGTAAGGCAGTTACCAAATCAATAAAAAATATCACAAGCCGAGAGAAAGTGGCAAAGCAATAGCAATAAAAGATTAAAGACCAAAAGACAAACAGATGCGCACATCACAACAAAAAAGCTTCTGAACGAGTAACATAAATCCCAGATAATGGAGGAAGTTAACACTATTACAAAACATTTAGAAAAAAAACCCTCGAAAACTTACATTTAAATACTGCACGTATCTGTACCACAATAAAATGTAGAACAGATAGGAAGAAATTAAAAAAAAAACCAGCACAAATGATGAACATTTTTTTTTAAATAAATGACCATTACTGACTACTCAATCGGCTTTTTATCAGATTGTTCTTTAATTAAAAAAACCCCATGATTTTTATCTTTTCTGCTTTGGCCATCAACTTAAATAATTACCAAATTGAAGAAAACCGTCAGGTTAAATTAACTAATAAGTAAACATAATAGAAATTGTCAATCAAATTCTAAATGAAATATAAACACCTTTGTCTTTCTTTTGGGAACTTTGTCTTTGCAGTTCTTTAGAACTTGATTACATATGATAATTACCTTATTTTCATTTTTATTTGAATTTAGAGATAATATTTTTGAAAATCAATGCCCTTTTCAGTTCCGTATAGACGGATAGGACGACGATGACTAACGACGAACGTCAAATAATTGTAACAATAAGAAAAATAAGAAATGATGAGCTTACAAAAATTCAATCCATATTGATTTAATTCATACTGAAATTAAAATATCATTGTTTTTAACCGATGGGTGACAATGTTAACCATTGAGTACAATTGTCGTCGGAAATTTGTAACACGTTATTCTATCTTCTCATATTGATTTAAGCAGTGAAAGATCAACAATACTTCAAAATGTCATAATTGTGATACCAATGTCACTTATTTTTAATTGCTAAACAACCAAGTCTAATTCATCATTTTCTACAGAACAAAATGCCTGTATAAATTCAGGAATATCACATTTGATATTCATTCGTTAGATGTGTTTGGGCAGTTGATTTTGCCATTTATTTTGGATCTTTCCGTATTGAATTTTTGTCGAAATTCGGTATTTTTGTTATTCTACTTACCAGATGATTTTTTTGAATTAAATAAAAAAAAACAAGCGCGTCCTTTTCCCAAATTCGTGTTTTTTCTTTTCCTCCAGATCACACTTTTAATGTTCCCTTTATTCAACATCCCCACATTTTACAACCAATATCACAATTAATATGCACTTTTTGTAACCGCTCCAATCAATAACATTTTGATCCCCCTTTTCAATGTGATTTCAACTATTTTTTTAGTCTTTTTTATAAAATTGAATCCTTTTTGAAGTTCATACTATTGTATTCGCTTGTCAAATTCTGAAAACTGGAAAATTAATAACTTATATTGGTATCGCCGTTTTCAGCCATGATTTTAACATCTGTGATCGGTTTAAACGCTACCCTCTGATACTATTGAAGATATTATTACATGCACTTCCACACGAACATGAAATGTCATGCGCATGGCAATGGCCGGACAAATAGTCTAAGCACTATTCGTCCGCCTAGCCGGACAAATAGCCACTCCGTACATTGTATTTTTGATATCACAAACTAATCAGAACTCTTACTTAACATCGGTAGAAGAACATCATTAAAAATCAACATGCTGACATCTTATACGATCAGGTATTTCATATCTTTTTGCTAATATTTCATACTAAGCACAAACATGTTGTCATTCACCTCTTATTCAGAAGGAATAAAGTTACGAAAATGTTGTCAAGTCATTAAAAATGGCATTTTCTGTAACTGATATTGATAAACTTTTGATTGTTTTGAGTCTTTGTATCGGAATTAAACACATTTATTCTAAAACCAGTACATTATCATATACGGCTAGCTGACGCCATACTGTGTGTGCGGCATTTTATCGATGTGTTGCAGACCCGTTGGTGGCTTAGTGCTGTTTTCCGCTTTTGGTGGGGTTGTTCTCTCTTTGACACATTCCTCGCTTTTATTTTCAGTTTTATTTTGAAAGATTTTTTAAAATCTTTTCTTGATTACTGGGCATTTAAATTGATATTGATCTAATCATTTTCGAGAAGGTTTAAAATTCCTTGGCGAGAAAAAAACCCTATCGGAATTCAAAATCAAGTTCCTAAAACACCATAACCAAACTTTTCAAATTGAACATAAAATAAGTATTATTATTTCGGTAACAGTTTTATTTCAGTAATCAGATGGAGCTTTTGTCTACAATGGGAATAAACATCAAGGGCCATTCATATTCCTTTTAAAATCATGATCATAAAAACGCCCTCATTTTTGTCATTTGATAATAATAGCAATTCAGTCGAAAAATCGGTCAAAACTAATAAAAAAACACCTTATGATTATGTAACATTAAAGATAACTTCATTTGCATTTTTATTGATTGTTGATAGTTCTATGGTCATTTAAAGTTTAATGCAGCTGTACCAAGTAAATATTTCTTATACGTTATATATTGATATACAAATTCATGATTTAGCTAAAAGATAAAATGCATCTTTTTCTTTGAAAATACAAGTATTCATAAAACGACTGATTTTGTTACATGTTTATCTTTTTAAATCGTGAAAATACAAATAATCATTTCAATGTTAAATGAAATTAAAGCAATGATTTGCATATCGGCCGCCGGCAACAACATTTCTTTGAAAAAAATCTGAAAATGAGTAACGACCTTATCATGCTTATTGAATTTGTGAAAAAGAATTAAAATTGAGAATGAAAATTGGAATTATGCCGAAGAGACATTAACCCGACCAAAGAGTAGAAAACAATCCAAAGCCACAAATGGGTTTTCAACACTGTTAACTCATTGCGAAATTGAAAGGACCGGGAACATTTTAAAATATGATCGAGGATGTGACAACGTAGAACAAGTGATTTAAAATGATGTTGATTATCAAATATACAAGAACAACTAAGAACAGGACTTTTTGGATATAAGAACTTATTAATTTCGTCCGAATGATACTAGCGATCAACTTTTATTGATTGCTAAATTTGCTTTTGACAAAGACCTTTTGGTTTATTTGAATTGATTGACGTTTCATATGAGATAGGTTTTATATTTTTTATTTTTAATATTCCATGTTGTTGAATAGTATTTTTTCTTGTCATATTTCAACAAACAAGTCTTTGATTATAATCCTGGTACCTTTGACTATTATTTGAGTAAACAACTTACAATGTCATAATAAAGTTCATAGTGTGACGTAATTGGAAAGCCATCCGCATACATTCAATATTTTTTATCATACTATAATAACTGTTGTGACTGATAGCAATGTTGTGAAATATAAAAATGACTGATAGAATTTTTGTAACTAGTTTTTATTGCATTTTTTTTAATTGAAAGATTAGAAAATAATGAAGAAAAAAAAGAAAGCTAAGTTGTAATGTGTAAGAATATGCATGTGTGTAATGTTGTATGGACCATTTTTAAGATAATGTAAATATGATTGGTATAACGATTGCGTAGTATGTAAAGATATGTAGTATGAGGAATAAAGATAAAAAACAGTCCATTTGTTGAAGACTCTTTGTGCCCTCTTGATGCCTACACTTTTCTCAGTGTATACATTAAAAATAATCTTAATGTATTAGTTAGCAGCTGTGCATGAAATGCAATACTGTAACTTGATTGTGAGTGTTTTTCTGGAGATGATCCAGCGCATCAAAGTGCTAGTGGAACTAGTGGAACAGTTTGATTGGGAAAACAAATAACATTCGGTTAGAATTTGTAATCCACTAGCACTTTGATGCGCTGGATCATCTCCAGATTATCTGAAAACTACAAATGTCGCGCTGACCATAACTATGATTCAATGACAAACTACTCCGTGTCAACATCAAGTTGATCAACCTGGCAATGGAAATGGCCGTTGTGAAGGGATATTTTTTTTAACCGAATCAAAATATTCAATAAACCAAATCGATCCACTAAAAACCTAAATGACCGCCCTAATCCAACTTTACAAAAACATAATTCAAGTGCTCATAAAACGTCTCTAGGGACCGGGCCGGCCGTGCTAGGATTTAACAGCCAGTCAAGATTTTTAAAAACCACCCTAGCAGTAGCAGTATTTCCCCATATCAATGCAAATGAATTAAAATCTAATTTAAAGGATTGTAAGTATCCTGTATCTTATTCCATTGCACTTATTGACTTGACTGAAATTTCCTACGGCAGTTTTCCTAAAATTAAAAGAAATTGCAATTTGATCATAATTTCATATGAACTGCAAAGGGTAGAGAGCAACACGTATTTCAAGTCACACTAATAATCATTTGATTTTTCAATTTATAGGTGTAAGGGTTAATGTAAAAGCAAATTCATTCTTTTTTACTTTCAACTTTAATGATAACAATATAGCTAATTATAATGACCAACTCTTTCAGTTGAAGAAATCGTTTGAGTTATTCTCTGATGTTTAGTTGTTGTAGTTTCCCGTCTTCAATTTGGTCAAGGTAATTAAACATGTAGTCGTCTGTCGAATTCAGTAATTGCTGCAAGGTCAACAAGGTCAGAATGTTAACATTATCCTGAAGTTCGATTTCTGATTCGTAATTCTTTATGGGTAGGATATTAGATCTTGGCAATCCCAGTATCTGTGAAACTCGATCTACAGTTTCTTGTACGACAGGACTGAAGAAAACTTGGGATAGATCTTCACTTGTAGCCTCACACACTTTGTCTATTTTCGTAAGTAATACAAGCTGTGGAATGCCTGTAAAGATAAAGAAAATTGGGAGCCATTACATTTCAATTAGTTTTGGCTTTATAGCTATTTTGATCTGAGCGTCACTGATGAGTCTAGTGAAGACAAAACGCGCGTCTGGCGTATTAAGTTATCAGCCTGGTACCTCTGATAACTATTTACACCATTGGGTCGATGACACTGCTTGTTGGCGATTCGTTCCCGAGGGTATCACCATCCCAGTATTCAGCACTTCAGTGTTGACATGAATATCAATTATATGGTATTTTTATAAATTTCCTGTCTACAAAAGTATGATTTTTTCGAAAAAACTAAGGAGTTTCTTATTCCAGGCATAGATTATCTTAGCCGTATTTGGCATAACCTGTTTCGGAATTTTGGGTCCTCAATGCTCTTCAACTTTGAACTTGTTTGGCTTTATAATTATTTTGATCTGAGCGTCACTGATGAGTCTTATGAAGACAAAATGCGCGTCTGAGGTATTAAATTCTAAGCCTGGTACCTTCGATAACTATTAAGAACTTGAACATTTTGATTCTAGGTATTTTTGTGCAGCCAAGAAGAAATAAATATTCCTTTTGTTTTATAAAAACTCAGTTTGAGACTGTAATTGGAAACGTCTCATAATCAGTCATCATATATATATCGGTTTTTAATTCGGCTTTCTACGTATTTTACGATACTATAGAAATAAGCATTTAACTCACCAAAAGGTCAGAATCTTAGATTATGAATAACGCAATTATATAATGCGAATTCCAGTTGCAAATACCCAAACTTGAGATCCAAAACTGAGAAACCAATGTTTTAGCATACGTTGAACGCCTAGAAATAACGATTTGATTGTTATAAAAAACCCATCGGCAATTGCAGATTCATTCCAAATCCTGTAATCAATGCATCTTTAAATTGGAATATGAATTTAATAAACTAACTGGATAGGAATAAGTTTGTTTACCTCTTTGGTTCGTGTGAATCTGAAATCCCTTCATCTTTTCTATCACCTTCTCCGGCATTACGTCTACCGTGCTTCCATCAATGACAATCACAACACAATGTATTTTATCAGCAAATTGTGGTTTGGCAACAAATCCTGTTATGTCAGGTGTAACTGGAGCAGATGGATTGAACTAAAATGAAAATAAATATTGTTGAATATCCGGTTTAAAAAAGTTATTTCTTTTCTTTAATATCTAAATCTGAAAAATTATCTATAATAATATTTTTGGCAGCTTAATGTAGTTAACCGACACTACACGAAATCCCGGATTTATAGAGGTATGCAAATGTTATGTAAATGTATTCAGAGACCGACATTTACATATATTTACAAACCACTGCATTTAGTTTATCTTGTCTTTACATGTTGTAAATATTAATATTTCTTGTGCTATACCCTCCTATGGGCGGTTATGAGAGACCGCGGTTTATAAAATATCTTAACACCTAATCAAACCATTTTGCAGTTAAGAATTTATATATATTTATGACCGTCGCAAAACTTTTGCAAACTTATGTATTTGTATACCTCTGCAAATGGAAATCTTTGTCATTTATTTTTCTATGATGTAAATTTATCCGCAAATGTGTTTCTTTGTCTAGGTAGCAAAGCATCATCATTCAAATGATTTTATATGGGTTATAAAGTGTAAGGTGCATCTACATTTTCCTGGTATGTAAACCAATTCAAAACGAGAACTTTATAGAGGGGTGTAAAGCATCATTTCCTTTAATCTACAGAGACCTGTCAAATGTATTGTAAAGGAATAATTTTGTTAGTCTTTATTGTCGGCTGAAATGTATGTCAAATCAGAACATATCAAAAGCCTTTGAACATATTCCGAAATGTATGGTAAATACATAGATTTGCAGACAATTTGTTTAACTGAGAAATGTGGTCAAATGATAATATCAATGACATGTGTAAATATATTGGGCATATGTTACTTTAAATACATATGCAAAGAAATGATAAAGAAAGATATTTCGGACAGCTAGAAATGTATGTGTAAATATATTGGGCATATGTAACTTTGAATACATGTGCAAAGAAATGATAAAGAAAGATATTTCAGACAGCTAGAAATGTATGGTAAATAGATATATTTGCTTTTAATTCGCTACTATATTTGAAAGGTGCAGATTATATTTACAAATATTTCCATAGCATTAGTGGTCAAGCTACATGTATGATATGACAAATATAGCTGCTTTGGGATTGGTTTTGGCATATTGGTAATATCATTTATTATACATGTATTCTAATAATTTCTCGAGCTCTGTTTGGTGTACTGCGTAAATTACTTTATCCATCAAAATCTTGTTTCTCGGTAAGTTATGATGGTTCATTCGCATAAAACGATCGTTTCCTTCGAGTATCGCTTTGAAACTTCTGGAATTGCACGAGTCATTATTCACTCTGTTTATAAAACATATAATTTTTTTTAAAGAGACATATACTACAATATGTATTATATATGTTTCTGCAGAAACATATATACTATATATATATATAAGTACGTCTGAAATTGCGAAAGCAAATTTACAGATCTAACATTGTTGGGTTGATGTTTAAGACGAGTTGTACTATATATATATATATATATATATATATATATATATATATATATATATATATATATATATATATATATATATATATATATTATGTCTCTGGTTACTGATAGTTATAATACATATATACAAATTAAGCCTGAACAATATAAGATATGCGGCCTCATTTTAAATTTAAATCGGTACCATTCGGAAGGTTATCGGTCGATTTATCAAGTTTTTATAAAAAGTCCAAGTTTCTGAAATAGAAATATTCCTTCATCGATAGAATAGTTGTCACATAATATTTGACACAAAGCACATCTTGAGAGAATGTTTTTTTAAGAATCGGCTAGTTTGCACACATACTTAAACGTTAAATCTATTGACGAATATTTCAGTTTTGTAATATTTGTTTTCCTTATCCGTTAAGTCCAGTCACGAGATGTTGAACTCCGTGTGCTTTATGAAGCTCTCTCTGCAAAAACTTTCTTGTGTGTGAGAATGAAAGTTAAACACTACAAACAAAGAACCAGTGAGTCACGTGTCATAATTGACAAACAATTTACCAATGAAATCAAACAAAATTGATAGATAATATCATTCCATCGACGAGATGTCACCCTTCCTCCGATTAACGGGGTTTATCAGCAGTTAAATGTGACAATTATCACCTTTCACAGAAAGATCTGGTCCGAAAAGATCAATAGAAGACCACCGCTAGTATCAATATCCATCAATATAAGGCACAAACAATTATCATTTCTTTATGATTAATAACATCATACATTGTCTTAAAACAATGCTCCCGTTGTCATTTGATTGTGTTGTTTTTAAATACGCAAAACTAAAATAAGTTATCGAACTATCAGTCATTCGATATCTCATTTATCGCCTATTCCATCCGAAAATTTTACAGCTTCCATATGTACTTTGACAGGAATCGTATTTTTTCTGTCATGATCAAATAAGTTTTAATTTTTTTAATTTTTTATTTTTTCTGCAATAATTACATTTAACATACTTTGCACACTTTTTAATTGAAATAACATTGAAACAAGAATCGATATCACAAAGTCATTTTGTTTTAACATAATTCAAGAAGATTTGTAAACGACAAATTCATATTACAATTACTCTTCAATCTTTTGAATCTCTCTCTGGCAAATTTCAAACAAAAGAAAAGTATATAAAACATCTTTTAGGCTTGGATCAGCATCTCAAAAACCTACAGGTTTACACAACATAAACTATACACACAACACAAAAAACAAATGACAGTCACAATACAAGTACATGTAACTTACTCAAACAGAAGGTACAAAAACCTATCTTACAAAAAAACCATGGAAAACATATCTTTAAAAGATATAAGGCAATTGTACCCTGTACAACAAGACGAAGTCTAGACTTATAGTTTTAGCGGAAATGTATATGATTCGTGTTTGAACAAAGCAATATCTTGCACTTCTTTCTTGGACATATTTTACGCAAAGTCTTAAAATAACTACATGTATCATTTGTCCTTTAACAGTGGAGTCGGAAACATATATCATTGTACTTGCTTTCCATACAGGCGGCAAAAAGGAAAGAGGGGCAAAATACATAAACTATCGTTATAGTTAAATCGCATTGATAAATGTTTAAAACTCTAAATAAGTTGATATATTAAAGAATATTTTCCAATAAAAAGATAAAACATAAAAAGTGACAAGCCTCTGTGTCTATGAATATATCAAGGCACATTTCTGATTTTACAATCTTTAACTTGTATCATGCATGCTTTGGTACCTGGCGGATAAAAGTATTCGTCCCATTGGCTATCATACAACAACAATCTATCATAAATTAAAAGTCATTGTAAGGAATGCTACCAAAATATAGTGTGTTCAAATGTAAAAAGAAATGTTAAAGTGAACTGCTTTTACGGAAGCGTATTAGCGCCACACATTTTTTTTTTTATTTTTCTTCCTATAACGCAAACATTTGTTTTATCTTATTTCTTATTTAAGATTCAAAGGAAACAGTAGTTATTAATGGAGGAGGCTGTATATAATAAAATTTATCACCTTTGTAGTAATTGCAAAGTAAACTGCTGGAATAATTAGATCATATCAATGACTAATAATGAGCAGAATAATATAAGAAGATGTGGTATGAGTGCCAATGAGAAAACTCTCCATCTAAGTCACTATTCGTAAAAGTAAACCATCATAGGCCGAATTACGGTCTTCAACACGGAGCATTGGCTCACACTAAACAACAAACTATAAAGGTCCCCAAAAACGATATCCAAGTTACTACTAGTATATATATTACAAAGAAAATTGAGTAAATTGAGGTTATTATTACCTAAGAAAAAAATCAACCCTCCTAATATAGCTATAACCGAATATAAATATACTTCCAAAGTAAGCTCCGTTTGAGAACTGTGTAAAGTAGGTTACATTCAAACAAGCTACCCTTTGGCAATAAATGTATAGAATGAAGTTGTTTTATTAATAAAATTATGTTCTCTCTATTCAAATTGCTACCCAAGCATCTTAAAAATACTTCATTATATTGAAATGAAAATTCAATGACTTTCTATCAAAGAATCTTGATCATATTCTGAGATTTAAAAAAAATGTTTCCTTAAATTAATAATTCATTTTAAAGCAGAAAGATCATTTTGTCTATTTGACTTGGAGGTTTCACAATTGTATGACATTATTTTTGATCTTTCAATTTTAATATGACTATATATTAAACTATATCTATTTTCTTGTTAAATTATATACTTTTCTGATGCACAAATCAGTCTTAATTTATGTATAATTGCACTTCAATTATTCCATTATTCCTATGCATATTTATTATAATGATTTGGCCTTGTATGTATGTTTCTTTTTTTATCTACTAGTAAATCACATCCGAAATGAATGACAGACGGACATATATACAAAACTTAATGAATAATTGAAATAAAGATATTTGCGTTATAACGCAAAGGGTTGCGTTATAACGCAAAGGTTTGCGTTACACGCAAAAGGTTTGCGTTAAACGCAAAGGTTTGTGTTATAGCGCAAAGATTTGCGTTATATCGCAAAGGTTTGCGTTATAACGCAAAGGTTTGCGTTATATCACAAAGGTTTGCGTTATAACGCAAACATAGGAAGAAAAAAAAAATGTGTGGCGCTAATACACTTCCGTAGCTTTTGGCAAGAGACACACACTCATTTCACGATTGTATCTATACTTATAATCAATGCACATAAGTTATGGACTAGTACTGCACCCGTGTTAACTAGCATTCGGGGTCGCATGTCATTGTCCAGATACATTTGTACTAGCAATAGTGTTTTTTTATTGTATTTTTTTGTGTGTGTGTTTTTTGTTTTTTGTTTTTTCTTTGGGGGGGGGGGGGGGGGGGGGCTGTAAAACTATTTAAGTTTGGTGAACCTATGGTCTAGTTTGTTTGTTAGGACAACAGTTGTGCGCTCGAAAAAAAAATGCAGTTGCTATTTTCATCAACTAAGATAAATATTGGGATGCCCCTGACCACTATTACAATTTTTCAGTAAAAAAAGAATGTTGACACACATCATATGCTATGAGAATTCAAAGACGATTCAAGTAGATCAAATAAAAATTTACCGAGCGTTCCGAGAAGGATAAAGAGTATTCTAAGGGTTGCAAGCGCAACATGAGTTTAAGGACTGTCAATCCTTCTAAGATTGCTACTAGATACACTCTTAGCAGATAAGAATAATCTTAACACTAAGATTGTGCCAAAACTAATTTATGACAGACTGAATGCTTCGTTTTTATCAACCAAGTTTCATTAACCATTTACACAAAAAAATAAGTTTGAATGTTAACAACACAAAGACAAAAGTACAGCAATAAAAAATGCTACCCAAGACGGCAGAGTAGAGAGGAGACATGCAACAACGCCAGTTGATGAATACCATGAACGAAAAAGTAAAAAATAACCTAAGCCTAGAACTTAATTGTTGTTAAATGAAAGTCATAAAATGAACTATCCAAATATAAATCTTGTTTATTGTAAATAATGATAATCAAACTTAATATGAACGTAACTTTTATTGTAAATGATGTCCTTTTTGTCATGTAATTTAAATTAATGAGAGAAAATAATATATTCCAAATCTATTTATTCCTATGAATTACGGCGCTTCTTTCTTTTAAGAGTCATAGGATAAAAGAGGGTCTAGAAAAGGAGGAAGGTGGGTGTTCTTTAATTCTTAATATTATTTACGCCATGCATGTTTTCTTTATTCTATACAAATTTTGCACGTAATTCTCTATTCTTTATATTCTAGAAGCCCATTATTCTTTATTCTTAAATTGTTAGCCTATCTTTTTCTTTTCTATTTATTTTTTTCATTTTCAATGCAGTTTCGTGTTCCCCTGCAAGTGGTCAATTTTTCTTTGTATTCCACAGCTGTGTACTAATATCAAGATAACACCATACTGAATGGCATATCTCCCGATTTCTAATTTTTTTTACACACACTTTTACTTTGAATCGAGTTACATCGGAATGAAACAGATATTTTGTCTAGTGTTGTAGACTATATGTATATAAAGCAATCTATGGAATTGCGAAAATAAGCTCCACATTGGTCAATTATATACCTATAATATAGAATAGAATAGGATAGAATAGAATAGAATATTTTTATTAACAAAATAAGGGCCCCAGGAGGGCATATAGCATAAAGACAATATTATTATAAACAATAACATATGCAATACACAGACAATACAATATATATCACAAGTGTTAACAAAATTATAAAATAAAAGGAGCAATGTATTATTATTCAATGAATACTTTGTTGACATCAGTGACTCAAGTGCACCCGGTAAGTGCATTTTCACTTTGAAAAGACCAACAAGAGGCATTAGTAGTTTGTGGGGAGAAAATATAAAAAAAAATTAAAAAAAAAAACCAATTTAAGCACTCGCAAATTTGACCATGGGGTATACTGCAAATAACAAGTATTATTGTATAGCAATATAATATTTCCCACAGAACGTAACCAAAAGTTAGCGTGCAATAAATTCTAATATTGCACTAGTTCAATAAATTTTCAAAATTCATGACGTCATCAACGTTTAAATCTTAGTTTAAGCCAATTTTTACTGTCAAATATTATATTGCTATACAATAAAAGGGTTATTGCATGAATATTGGGGAATATTGTCCCTCGTAGAACATATATTGCACTCTCAAGCTCGTGCAATATAAAATTCTACTCGGGACAATATTCCCCAATATTCATGCAATAACCCTATATTATTTAATTAAGGATATTTAGTATGACTTATCTGCAGAAAGCACCAAGAGTCGGTGCTTAAAGGGAAGTCCCTACTTCTACTTAATGCAGATGAGTCAAACTCCTAAATTATTTAAAAAATATTTTAAAAACATATATTTATGATTATAGATTCTGGGTCCAGCCAGCAAGGATCTTTGCAGGCTTAACAGGGTATCCAAATTCATATTAAAAAGTTATATTGAAATTAGTTATTGTAGATTATGTTGTCCTTCAATTCTTAGTATCTTCTATATATTTATAAAATGCAAATAGTACATTGGGATCCTCATTATTCATTATCCAAATTAATTTGTTATTAATATTTAAATTTTGAAAGTTTGGACATGATTTTAATATATTTTGCATCAATTCCTCTCTTTTTAATAAATGCGTGTCACATTTAAATAAAAAATGAACTTCACCCTCAACCTCACCTGAGGTGCACCTGAGACAAATTCGGTTTTGTCGAAGAGTACCCTGGTATCTACCAGCTTCAATTTGCAATTTGTGAGCAGATATTCTTAATCTAGTTATACATTTCCTTTGCTCAAAATGTCGCATTATTGACAAATAATTTTCAAAACCGACGTTGCACTTGAATGTTACATAAGTTCGTAGTTTACCATCTTTATGTATATCTAGCTGGGTTTTTTTCACAATGCAGTATAGTATCCCTTAACAATCTGACCACAGTGTAGTTTAAATGTTGAATATTTTTCCGGAAGATGCTTTTCTATGCCTGACATTTTTTCCCTTAAATATTAATTGATCCATACCAAGAGTTTTTTTTTATATTTTTCTATAGATGGCTTTGTTCTTTTATACGGAGAAAGACTAAAAACTAACGTAATATCCAGGATTGTATACTGAATCCATGCATCTAAGATGCATGCTTTTTGTATTAGTTGTTATTAGCTTTCAACTAATTGTCAGTAACTGCGAATAGTCTAAGATCTGTACTTAAAGTCTTTTGGTTGTTCGGATGTATAAGTACCCTTCCATGTCCACTCTGTTTTTCTGAGATGTATTCAATTTGTATTCATCTGATGAGATAAGTGAACACAACAGGGATCCAGTTTATGCCCAAGGTTAAGGGAGGATTGGCTCCTTTAAACGAGTTTTAACCTCGCCACATTGTGTATGTTCCTGTCCCGAGTCAAGTAGCCTGTAATTCAGTTTGTTGTTATGTAACATATTTGTTTTTCGTTCATTATTTCGGACATAAATTAGTTCGTAAGTTTTCTCGTTTGAATTGTTTTACATAAATATTATGTCATTTCGGGGCCTTTTATAGCTGACTTTATGCGATACGGGCTTTGCTCATTGATTAAGGCAGTTCAGTGACCTATTGATGTAAATTTCATTGTCATTTGGTCTCTTGTGGAGAGTTGGCGATCAAACCACATCCCCTTATTCATATTTATATATAGAAACACATATGTCATCGTCCTTGGTTTTTTTTTTATATACATTGCTTCAAAGTTGACCGATACGCTTAGAATTTGGCAGAAAACGTGTGACGGTATACAAATATAGCCTTTGTATGAGGTCGATACAAGGATATATTGACCTGAAAGAAGTATATTGACTGAGGACGAAGTCCGAGGTCGATATACTTCTTTGGGTCAATATATACTGTATTGACCTCATACAAAGGCTATATTTGTTATATTATTAATTTCCGACCATTTTTGTATTAAAATCGTCATTTAGGTTTGTTGGATCTTTATAGATATTACATTGTCTCCTTGACAATAACAACATATTAGTTGTTATTTCATTTACTTTTTTTTTTACATCTTATGTATTTGAAGATTTTTTTTTCGTCAAATAATCGATCACAGATATCATTTGTTTCAAAAGGTTAAACAATATCCTGAAATTCATTACATGACGTCACAAAGTATATCGGTTTTTAGATATTCTAAAAATAACCGTGCAATATGCCTTTTGCCGGTCAATATGATTTTTGCTATCCGCCGTTTTCTCTCTACCTTGGAAAATATAGTTTAACATTCGAATCAAATTTGATAAAATATACGAATTAATAATATTACGGAATAACGTAATTTGGTAAACATTGGATATTGAGGTACAATTTGAATTGATTGATAGATGGTTGCTCAAAGTCCGGTGGCATATATTTCATGCATTTACAGGACGATACAGTGCAATTTGAATTGTTGTGTCTGACAAACACATTTTGTGCAGCAGTCAAGAAAGGTTAAACATTCTGTTAGTTGTGATAATTAAAAAGAAAATCAACATCCTGATACAATACAAAATACAGGATACTTTGTTTGATGTAAACGTGTGGGTTGTGTGCGTAGTTAGTCGGATCCAGCCATTTAAAATAGGAGGGGGGTCCCAACCCAGAGTAAAAGGGTCCAACTATATGCTCCCATTCAAATGCATTGATCGGCAAAAAAAAAGTGGGTTCCAACCCCCGGAACCCCCACCCCCCCCCCCCCTCTCCTTGGATCCGCCACTGATCAGTGCCGACACACTTCTGATGACATTGAGTAAAAACAAAAAAGAGACTCAAAGACAAACACCAGTTTTAAAACAAGTATACGACATATACATGAGGATGACAGTAAACCGGATGTATTTTACATTTATTTATGACTTGCTATTTTTTTACCGGATTTCCAGTCCCGTTATTGATTTATTGTTGTACTGCTGACGAACGAGGCTTGTTTAGGGGGGTATCAATATCCCATATCCCATTAAGTTTTTATCCCAATATCCCGTATCCCTATAATGTTTACCCCTAATATCCCAATAAATATTTTTTACAAGTATCCCATATCCCAAAAACTATTTTGAAATATCCCAAAAACTATTTTGAAATATCCCAAAAAATCATTATAAATTCATTCCCAAGCCCATTTTTTTCCTCATCATCACAACGTCAACAATTTTGACTCTGGGAAAACAAACTGTGTTAAAGGAAATTTAGTGCATACTTCTAGTGTTAAATAAGAATATACAATGTATGTGTCCAAAAGAAGAAGTGTTCCATCTTAGAGCCTTGTATAACAATCTCTTTTATGTGATGTTAAACGATAAATTTAGTGTAAGGGGTCTAATTTCAGACTTTTTTTTTAATTGTTCAAACCGTGATGTATATGACTGTAAAATATAATTTTGATAGCATTCTTCTATCATTGATAAGAAACTCCATTCTACACGTTAACCTATGATGGAAAGAACAGAAGGACGCAAACCTGTCTCTTGTCCAAGATTGCTCTGACATCCAACGGCTGTTTTGCCAGACAAGCTGGAATGTAGGACGTCAGATCACGTCCATATCAAAAAGTGGATATTTAGCATGCAAGTTCAATAACTCAAAATTTAACACAAGAAAGCTTTCTGCTAATGTACCTACATTACACTTGACTGTTGCAATATTTTTACAGCAGGCAAAACTTTCACAGCCCTTGTTTTGCAAAGAAATAAGACAACATTTGACTCTGTGATCTTGACCTTTATGAATTACATATATAGATCCCAATATTTTTGTTACTTTTTTTTTAATTTCCTTCCTCACAACACCAGTAATAGAAAGAACATATATTAATTTACATTGATTATTTAGTAATTATTCGTTATTAACATAGTTTATACAGCGAAATATCTACTTTTTGATATGGGACGTGCTCTGACGTCCCTCGGCCCCAGCTTGTCTGGCAAAACAGCCGTTGCACATCAGAACAATCTGTGAAACGCGGATTTCTCTGAAGATCCTTGCCACGCCACGTAAAAAATAAGAGGTATAAAATATCATGTAATCATATAAAGCATCAAAACAAATGAAAACATTGCCAACAATAAGGCTTAACAAATCAGATGGATACATCTAATAAAAATCTATGATTATTACAAGAAAATTATCAATGCATATGAGCATATAATATAAAAAAAAAAGATGTGGTATGATTGCCAATGAGACAACTCTTCACAAGAGACCACGTGACACAGAAATTAACAACTATAGGTCACCGTACGACCTTCAACAATGAACAAAGCTCATACCTCATAGTTAGCTATAAAAAGACCTGAAATGACAAATGTAGAACAATTCAAACGAGAAAACTAACGGCCTAATTTATGTATAAAAAAATGAACAAAAACAAATATGTAACACAGCAACAAACGACAACCACTGAATTAAAGACTCCTGACTTTGGACAGGCATGCACATACATACAGAATGTGGCGAGGCTAAACATGTTAGCGGGATCCAAACCCTCCCCTTAACCTGGGACAGTGGTGTAACAGTACAACATAAGAACGAACTATACAAATCAGTTGAAAAAGGCTTAACTCATCAGATGGATACAAATAGAAATACATCTAACAAAAACAGAGAGTGGACATGACCGAGTACTTGTACATCCCATCAACAAAAAGATACTAAGTACAGATCTGAGAGTACTTGCAGTTACTGACAGCTAGTTCAAAGCCAATTACAACTAATAAAAAGTAATGCATTTAAGACTTAATTATCAATCATTACACATCCAACATCCAATGGCACGGTAAACAACATCTCCGTAAAAATGAGGATGTGCTATCCCGTTTGAAATAATTTTTTTACAGGTAGAACCAAACTTCAAAACTAAATCTAGAATTTAGTAAAGATTTTAAGTGATTTGTGGTAACTAAATCCTTGCCTTAATATTAATTACCAGTAATACATAGATTTCGTTCATTAAAATCCAAATCGTTACAACAGACACGGACATAGCGGAGGTGTTGTGATATACAAACACTGTAAGATAGTGCCAAAGGAACATCACCATCCAAAAAAAGGAAAGTTAACAATAAGGAACGAAGAATGGAAAGCAAAACAAATACTTTTAAAATTATCAGTACATATGAGCATATAAATATCGAAAATAGGTCAATACTTTTCGCTTGGGTTTGGATGACTTTTAAATAAAACGACCATTAACTCAATTAAAATCAACAAAGCACTAAGATGACCTTTAATATTAAACTTTTTGGGGCAATTTTATCAAGTGAGATGTAAATATTTCTGTACTTAACTTTTAAATTCCACTTATTTTTTTTCATGTTAAAAATTCAATATCCTTATAAATGCATCAATATCCCATATCCCATTTACTTTTAGGACAAATATCCCATATCCCTAAAATCAAAATGGCAAATATCCCGTATCCCAATATACCCTATACAAGCCTCACGAACGGGCGGGCTGATCCAATCGTTTCCGTTCGGTAATCTACGAACCTTTCATCCAAAGTTTTTCAAATTTTAATATGTTGTTACTTATGACAAAATGGAGGTAGATTTCGATATTGGCGATTAACATGTACATCATTCAGCAACAACATTATATAAGTTTGAAATAATTAATGTCAATCTTGATAAGAAAATGTTTTAAAAATTTGGAGCCTTCGATTAGAACAAATACATGTACTGCATGGGAATATTTCTTGAGATCATTATGTCTTTAAATAGGATAAAGTCAAGATTGGAAAACAAAAAGGACAAAGATTTTCTATATCTATTCTGAATTGAATAAATATTTTCATATATAACTGTATAATCAGATTAATATAATAGAAGGAAGTTTATGGAAATTGATGTATTTTTTTCCATTGATGTTGGTCATATTTATTCTTGTTGAAACACGAAATACAGAGATTATATTCAATTTAAAGGTTAAATTATTTGCTTTGCATCGAATTTATTAAATCTGCTATATATGAGAAGCGGGGAAACGATAATGCTTGTTTTTATATACAAAAGATAATTGTTTTAAAATACTTTTTTTGTATATAATTTCAACATATTTCTATATAATAAGCTTGTAAACGTGTACATTCTACTTTTAAATATGAAATGGTGTTTATCCTCAACAGAATTCAGATACAAATTATGCTACTGTTCTAATTTCTTCTTTAATTTTTTAGCACGTAAACTTATAAATTATTTGCCTTTTTCAAAGTATTAACACATTTTCATTAATACAAACTGCATGTTTAATTATAAAAATAATTCCTATGTCTTTATCTGCCATATTCTTGGCTTGCGTATAATTGGCATGATTTGTACATGTTTATATTATTAATCTCTTAAGAACGTCTGGATTTTATTATACCCAATTAGCGTTATTAGATCAATTTTGGTAATTAACACATACGGTTTTCCTTTTAAGGAACCCTGTAGTGCTAAAAGATGAACTATTTTACAGTCGGGAAAATCCATTCATTTACATACAAGTGACATATTTACCACCTATTGAGGGATACTTGATTAATACTCTTTCTTTATTGTATTATTAGGCATTTTCAATTGTTATCATAATCATTCTGATAAAATACATGTACATGTATGTGCATACTCGTGTATTTTCAAATTATACGATCATGCAAAACATTGAAAACACACGCCTTGGCTTAAGTTATATCGAAGAAAAAAAATTCTATTATTCTCTTGATTAAAATGAGAAAAGATCACAAATAAGCAGAAACTAAACTAACTTTTTCCACACCAATATTGGTACTTTACCTTGGGTTGAGAAAACGTACCGCTTTTATCGATTTGATCATTATTTATTCTGGTTTAGAGTTTATTCTAATAATTATAATGTCATTGAATTACGTCGTCTTTTTTTCATTTTTGAAGTACAAAAAGTAATAAAGTAATGCTGCTTACAATTTAGTGTAGTGTTATTATATTAATGCAGTTCTCCCTACACCTAAGATTCGTGTAGCATTTGCAGCTGGACGTTTACACAAATCAATCCATCAACCCATTCATTATGTGTCTTTAAGCTATAAAAAAAAAGTATCAATTTACTATCACAATTCGTCGTATAAGTTAAAGTTTCCGTTCTGATACAAACAAGCATATCGAATTGTAAACCCTGCTGTAAGGAAAGATAAATACATTTTACAGCATTTGTGTTTTTTTTATACCAGCAAGATCTTAAAAAATCCTCACTCAAGTTTTAAATAGTTTCCTTGGTTCTGGATAAAAGCTTTGAAGATTTTTTTAACCATTCAAATAGAAAAAATTATCATCGGTCCGACATTTAAAAAGCCACCTGCCATTTTTAATATCATAACTTCAAAAAGTTCTGGTTTGGATTCGGGAAGAACAATATCTACTTAATCAATTCAAATATTTTCACGGTCTCTGAAACCATCAATACGTAAAATTTCTTATAATAAAGACACTTTCTAATTTTTTGGGAGTTGATAAAATACATTTCTTTACATATATGAACGATATCAACAAACGTTTGCAAATATTACACAAACATTTGACAGCATTTACATTGGTTGTAAATGTTTTATAAACCGTGGTCTCTCAAAACTTTGCATACGTCTGTAAAGATGTGTTGCAAATATCAATATTTATCAAAATAACTACAATACTGGAAAGTATTAGTAAATAAAATACATTCTTTTGCATACGTGAACGATATCGACAAACGTTTGCAAATATTACACAAACATTTGACAGCATTTACATTGGTTGTAAATGTTTTATAAACCGCGGTCTCTCAAAACTTTGCATACGTCTGTAAAGATATGTTGCAAATATCAATATTTATCAAAATAACTATAATACTGGAAAGTATTAGTAAATAAAATACATTTCTTTACATACATGAACGATATCGACAAACGTTTGCAAATATAACACAAACATTTGTCAGCATTTACATTGGTCGTAAATGTTTTATAAACCGCGGTCTCTCAAAACTGCCCACACCTCTGTAAATCAGTTATGCAAATTTTAAACTTTGCATATATCTCCTATCTTGGAAAGTGCATGCAAATCTATGGCATTTCTTTACATATCTTTGGAGAATGACTAAAGCTATGGAAATAAAATAATTATCTTTAGCATATCTTTGACGACCTCCTAAATAATGTCAAAGGAATAATTCATTTACATATACATTAGCAGGTCCGCAAATATATCTTGCAGAAAAGTAGTTACATTTGTCAAACATTTACATGACTGTCCAAATTGTTGTAAATCTGCCTTTTCGTGTAGTGCGACTTCAATAAATCCCTCTATTTTGCAATTCTATAATTTATGTTCAGATCACTACTACGAATATGTGTACCTGGAATCGATCAGGTAAATTACCATCGAGTAGATAACACATTCCATGAGCATCCATTCCCTGGTCAGCTTCAAGTCCTCTAGTATCATGGAGTCTGAAATTCAATGCTTTCCCGGATGTTCCATTTCTGATTTGGTACTTTCGATACTGGGAAAAAATTATATATACATTTCTGTACATGTATCATTATTTGCCTAATTTGGTAACATAAATCTCTTTTAAATCAGCTAACCAGTAATGAACATCAATTCAAGATTTATACATATATACAAATTTATTTATTCTGCTTACGGGAATCCTTCGATGCTACATTTAGCTATATCAAATATCTTAATTTAAATAACTTTACCAAAATAATGTAGAAAAGCAATTGATAGGATATAATTTAAGTATAATCATTCATTTTTTTTAAATTTAATCATACTAGGGTTAATCAACTTTCGTATCTAAGTGTGATTGAAATGAAATGGACTTTACCCTTTAAATAAAGGTTTTAAGAATAATATTTATATAAAACTCGCGTAAACAAGCTAAATGACGTATTGTGGTGATTTTTCTGTTGAACTTAATGACTGAATGCACCTTTAGACCGATACATTGTTATGTAAGTTATCTCCATATTCAAAATATGCACGATCATACATATGTGTCTGATTAAATATAGCCATGCAATCGTTGAACTTATATTTTAAAAGTTTATCTCAAATTACTCACAAAGGCCTTATCTCCCACAATAAATTTTTTTTTGTATTGATATGTTCTTCAATGTAATGTTCTTACAATTAAAAAAATAATGAGCATTTTCTAGTGAATTATATCTAAAAACTAATAACAAAAACAATATTAGAATTAAAAAAAGAGGCAAGGATGTGGATCTATGAGAAAAGATCAATCAATACGATCAAGATCCAACCAGATTGAGCTGAAAACTTTGATGTTTGATACATGGTGACAAAATGATACAATTTCAGCCTTTATTTTATACTCACAACAGTTGTTAAGCTATGCTCAGCATTACCACTACACGCCTGTCTAGTTATATATCCTCGAAAAACAGAGTTAATGGTATTGAAGAAACTTGTCTTTCCAGCTCCTACTTGTCCAACCAATAAAATTCGTGCCTGTGGAACATTTAATTCCTTCAAAGGTTTGTATCTTTCTATCTTTTCTTTCAGTGCTCCTAATAACTGATAAAAAAATAATATATCTTGGAGTGTTTCTAATAGTATTCTTTCTTGACAAAAAAAAGTACAGTATTCTACATCTAGTTTTATAAACATGGTAACTCTTTCATACTTATTGTGTCAAATAATGTAAGGTATGGAAACTCTTTTTGTAAAATAGGTGTATCTGTACTTTTATTATAAAGAATTTATCCAATCCGGCTGGACAAATTTTCATTTAATCATCGATAAATCTAAATTTACGAAGGACACCAAATAAATAAACCACAAGAGGCTGTCATGGTGGACACAACATTTAGCCTAAAAATTGCTCTGAATTTGGATTGTGATTGCATATTTGACACAGCATAGGTTTGTGACACAAAATGAATGTGGCTTAAGAACTGAAAGAATCAAATTGGGCATTTCCTTATTATGGTCCAATATAAAAAATCTAAGTACAAAGTTAAAATCAGCATATCAAAGAACCTCAAGAATTCAATTTTTGATGAGATACTTTTCTGTTAAAAGGGAAATAACTCAAAATAACCAAGAGACCAAAATGACATATACCACATCTTCCTATATCTACTATAGAAATTAATTAGTAATTACACTATTTCTGTTCAAAGGGAAATGACTCAAATTCATATGATAACAAGAGATCAAATGACATAGAAATTAAGTATCAATTACACTATTTCTGTTCAAAGGGAAATAACTCAAATTTATATAATTCAAACCACTACTGATAGGTCTGTTACTCACCAAACGAAAACAGCTAAAATCGTGAAAATATAACTTGACCTTCATTTAGTCACAGGAAACAACATATCTGAATTTGTAAAGATATTGTCAAAACATTACGGATACTGTTGGTAGCCGCACGCTCGACCGCCATTGTTTTTCTTTTTCTTTTTTGGTTCAGTGTTTCAAATAACTGATACAAAAATGGCATTGTCCTATTTATCAAAAAATATTTAAATTGCAAAAGCAATTTCATTGTTATTAAAAACTATTGACTTCATAATCAGATATATCTATATGAAATAATATAAAAAGTTCTTTGAACCTTGGCTATTATTTATTTTGAATTTATTGAACCATAAAGTTAAATTTTGACTCTTCACATTGAATAATCCGCGAAGCGGATTATGTAAAATGTGAAGAGTCAAAATTGGATTTTATGGTTCAATAAATTCAAATTAAATTATTGCCATTCATTATAAATAAATTTCTATCAAAAATAAGGTTCAAAGAACTTTTTTTATTACTTATGGGCCTTTTTCAAAAAATGTGGATTTTCTTGTACAATCAATATTTCTAAAAAAGTGTAAATATTTTTATCCAATTTTTAGATACATCATTTAGTTTTTGGTGTGTGTAACAAGTTCCAGCAAATTCAATATGAAATTTAGCTACAGAAATTGCTTCCAGTGGGTTTCAAAGGGTCCAAAAACCCCAAAATTGCTTGTACGAAATTGAAAAACTAGTCTTTTTTAAATGCTGGTTTTAATACCCAGCGGAAATTATTATTTTTCTTTTGTTATTATAAATATATAGGTATCACTGCAGGTATGTATACACAAATACAGGGAATTATTAGATTTTATTAGCATTTTTTTTTACTTTTCATTTCGTACTTAAAAAAATGTCAACTACATAACACAAATGAAATAATGTTGCCAATAAACAACTGATTATATCCCTTGTAACTAAGGAAGTGCTCTCTACTTACTCTTCATCCTCTGATGACGTGCTTAAAGTTACAGGATGACATCATTGATTCATTTCATTATAGATTAGTTTTGGTGAGTACAAATTACTCCGTAATTTTATTCTATGGCAACTTTGTAAAACATTGATAAATTTTGGCATAAATATTTTTTTTTACATAAATCATTCAAAGTCTATAATACTGACTCTAATTCAATAAAAACCATTTATCTGGTAGTATTAGGGTCAAGAAAAACATCCAAAAACCACAAATAGGTCAACTACCTAACGGTCAACTACATAACGCAGTGAATCGTTATGTAGTTGACAAAAAGCATTATGTAGTTGACAATGCTGAATTAAATTCACTTTAAAATATGTTTCTTAAAAGTGTGATGATTTTTATGGAAATATATATCAAGCAAAATGTAAATATTATTAAAAAAAAATTAGGGACCGAAACTAAATCCGTTATGTAGTTGACATATGTCCCATACTTGTTTCTATGTTATTTTTTAAAATATTTTTGTAGTAGCATTTAAGATTGAATATTTTTATTTCAGGTTGTATTGTTGATAAACTATTCAATTTCATATATTAAAGTTGAAAATTGAATATTTTTTTGTATTGTTATTTCACAACTGAAATATCCACATTTTTTGAAAATGACCCATATATTAACAATAAAAACGTACACACATGTTGGCGCATGAATATACAACGTCAGAGTGGGCGTGTCGCCATAAAAATTGACAACATTGAAAATGAAAGTAATACTTTGAACCAATCAGAAGGCAATTAATACCCCAATTTTTATTTATTTGTATATGTTCCTAAGTAAATGAATACAATATTTCGTGTAAAGTAAAGTACTATTTTTTAAAAACAAATTACTCTCAAAGAGCAGTGACCATGGATTTTCAAGTGTGCTTCACATTCATTAATCAAAGTTTAATCTAGACCTACTTCTGTGTTCACTCTACATTATCTTTTCCGTTAATAAGCTGGTTATGGAAAAAAAAAGTAAAATAAAAAAAATACTGAACACCGTAGTAAATTCAAAACGGAAAGTCCCTAATCAAATGGCAAAAGCAAAAGCTCATATACATAAAAAAAAATGGATAACAACTGTAATATTCCTGACTTGTTACAGGCATTTTCAAATGTAGAAAATGGTTGATTGAACCTGGTTTTATAGCGCTAAACCTCTCAACAGTCGCATTAAATTCCATTATATTTAAAACGATGCGTGAACAAAACAGACATAATACTAGGTAAAATTGTCAAAATAGGGGTACAGCAGTCATTAATTAATAAACAAACAAATATTTAACAAAGAAGCACAAAAAACATCTATCAAATTTAATAACCACAGTCATTGCTTAATTATATATGTATTTTAACTCAACCCATAAAGGATTGAAATATTTGAAGTCCTGTGTCAGATTGCATTCACATCAACTCAAGTGTATAGTCGCGTGTTTGAGGTCAGAATGTAAACGTCACTCAAGAAGAAATATAAAACAATTTTGTTGTTCAAAGAATTTTCAAAATTATAATTTCACATGGGGAATGGTGGTTTAGGGTTGAATAATCTAAAGTTTTGCTAGACCTAAAGTCAGAAAAAGACCAAGATTTAAAATTATCTTAAAGTTCTTTAAAAAATTTAGAATCCACATATGGTTAATGCCACTACTCCTTTTGCGAACAGAGTTTGACGTTTAAAGTTTTACTTAGAAGTGTATACTTCCAGTACTAGTAGACTTGACAAATATGTAAGTCCCAGCTTAATTTGTTTAAATATTGATTCAATTATAGCATAAAATAATGTCTTTAAATAGGCCAGATACGATATGCATCAAGTCACTTTCCTATCCGAGTACTAATCTATTGTAGGACACGTAGCAAAATCCTTCAGTTCGGAACAAGTCTTTACTAAGTAGCGTTATGCATATCAGGCCAGATGGGCTAAAATAATGAACTGGCTTACTTCTGTATTCCACTGGGGAGTTTTTCTCCATGGTTCTTCAAGATCCGCTTTGGTATCTGAAACTGGGAGCAAATATGATATACAATATTTATAATTAACATTGTTATTATTTTCTCTTGCTTGGTTATGTATTGTTTTATGATTATTAAGTGAAAGACATGTACACTCAACTCGTTAATTTGAGCTCAGCTGTGCACAATATTTGTCAAGAGGATTAAAACTTAACGATGGATAAATGCAATTCACGGATTATGAAGTTTTGACCATTCATCCACTGGTAGGACTTTGTCTTCGCCAAAGATAACTCGATAATAAGATATGCAACGGTTCAAGCAGAAAAGTAACGTAAAATATAAATACATTTTTTATATAAAAAAATCTGTGTTGACCTCTTTGTATTGAGCTTTTCGTGGTACAATAGAATCACAATATGTACCAACTTATTTACTATTCCTTTCTCCTAGACAAAATTTATGCAAAGGAGACTAAGTTTTGAATTATCAAAATAACTTCAATTGATTTTAAAAATATAAATTGGCATATATCTAATTTATAGTTTACAAATCTAATATCGAAATAACAATTTTTTAATGTTACGATTTCGGCAGATTTGTATTCTTGGAGTACAAAGATCAAATACAAAGTGTTATGCAAATACCAGAATCAACTTTATTGTTTTGATATTATTGTTAAAGTTATGCGTAATACTGTTTATAGATCTACAATTTACGTTTCTTATTTGGTTGTCACCAATATCATTACATTTTGTAATTCGCATTCTGCTTGTTTATATTGGATCCTTCAATATCCTAGCTAGTCTTTCTAGTATTTCAGTTGTATGTCTTACCTTCTACGGAGTAAACTTCAATGTCTTTCACATTCGTGTGTCCATTGGCAATGGCATCTAATGTTTCTCCATTAGAGTTATATGAGTGTCCAAAGGATAATGTACCGTTCAACTGAAAGTAACCACCAGTAAGAGTTATGGTGTTGGTAAAAGACGGTAGATCATGTCCACCTCCAAATGTAGGTCCGTATGCCGCACTATCATTTATAGAATATGTAGTATTTTTGACTGGCATTTTTACTGGCTTCCAGATACCGTTTTGATGGAGTCGAAATAGAAACGAATTCCCATCAACTTGATAATCTCCAGTACTAGCCCAACTAAGAGAGGTGTATCCACCATAAACTGAGTTGTTAGTGTTGTACATTATAGTAACGGTCGGACCTTTGTTATTGCACTTTGTGTGGAATGCGGTAGAATCACAGCCGTCCCTAGTTGCTTTAAATAAAAGTGTGTATCTTTTATTCCCACCGAGCCACTCGTTCATTTGTTTTTGATCACTCTTCTTGAATGTAACTGCCATGTTACCAGTCTTTATAAAATAGATAGAATAGAATGAATCATTTCAAAATGAATATTGAATTGTGGAAACGTACGTTTATTATAGTAGTTTTGATTTGTCGCAAAAAATTATTTAGTGAATAAAATATGAAGAATATTTAAGAGAATACGATGAGTAGTGCCTATAATGTTACTCGTTTTCGTTCAAAACAGAGGGAAATTTATCATTATATTCGATTTCACACACCATACAAAATAAATCTTTCTGGAATTATCCTTTCATAAATCTATAAATTGATAGGAAACTAAGGTTTCAACTTTCTCAGGGAAATTTGACCTTTTCAATAGATCTTTAAAGTTTGTTCTAGATGTTGTGCTATCCAGGGTAAGGAAAATGGTTGAGCACTCACAAACAGGTTTAACCCCGCCACATTTTTATGTGTCTGTCCCAAGTCAGGAGCCTGGATTCAGTGGTTGTCGTTGGTTCATGTCTGTTATATTTGTTTTTTTTCGTAAATTGATTTTTAATCAATTAGGCCGTTGGTTTTTTAAATTAAATGTTTCATATTTTTCATGAATTGGACATTGTATAGCCGACTATATGGTATGGGTCTCTCTCATTGTTGAAAGCCTTATTGTTGCCTATAATTGCTAATATCCACTTCGGTTGAACTTTGATTGATAGTTACCTCACTGGCAATCATACCACATCTCCTTCTTTGAATTTAGTTATAGTTTTTACCATTTTTGTCGAGCGTCGTCGATTTTGTCGTATGCGGCGTCCTTAAATATACACTCTGTGCTTTGAAATTATAAACTATCCTGGTTTTATCACCAGACAGAAGCTTGTTTATGGTCATAAGATAGTATCCATATGTTAATTTTGTAAAAACAAAAACCATCCCATGTTTAACCGGATTTCACTCATACTTAGTTTTTCTGCCAGTTAACATTACATGCACTATGTGGTTAAAGTTTTAAACATTTTAATAACTTTCTTTAACTATCCTTGATGTGTGCCAAACCTGGACAGAAGCTTGTTTATGATCAAAAGCTGGTATCTAGGAGAAATTTTGTAAAAAAAAATATTTCCTTTTTTCACCGAATATTACTTGTAAATGGTCTTAGTTTTTCTTCTAATTAACATTACATACAGTCTGCATTCAGTTTTTTAATACATTTATTAGATTCATAAATATGATATACCATCCTCGATGTTGACCAAACTTGAACAGAAACTTCTTACAATCAAAAGATATAGCATATAGAGGAAAATTTAAAAGTGATCTTCCTTATCATTTGTTTATTCTATAAATTTGTGTTTCAACTCTTTTATAAATCTTTAGATTTGATTGCATACTGTATTCATTTTTCACAAGCATAACTTGTTTTTATACATTTCAAATGTTTTATTTCAATTAACGGTAAATCTAATATCTGCATTCCCCTATCACACTGAAAACATAGACAACAGCAAAAGTAGGCGAGACATTGGGTTCCGCGGAACCCAATATGAATTTTGTATTCATATAACTCCTCTTCAAATATATCGGTTCTTAAACATCCTGGCTTTCGAACATTCAGTTAAAGATAAATCCAGAAAAGTTGTGGGTTTTCAGACGCAGCTGTTTTCATCATTTTTACAAACGGGATAGCACATTCTAATGGGATTCTAATTTTCAACGCGATCGTGTTTACCGATCCTGTAACTTTAGTTATACGATTCGGGTAAACTTTTCGATCCTTTAAACTAACTTATTCTTCAAAACTGTTTTATAGTGAGCTGTTTAGTATCTTTGAATATTGTTTTTATCGGTATAAATATCGATAAATCAAAACCCAACTAAATATTACTGTTATACACATGTGTACATTCACGGTCCTACAAGATGTCGAACCTTATAATTTTGTATTACACAAAGTCAGGTTTTCCTATGAATGTTAATGACGTCTTCACATTAAATCAGTAAAATGTGGGATGTGTACTGATAAATATTTTAGTATTAGATACATGTATGATAGTTGCTATTGGCTTCATACTAGCTTATAAGGTAACGCCGAGTACTTACATATTAGTGCATTGTGTCCTATAATATATGTCTTTTTGAAAGTTTTTATCGTTCAGTTGATTTTTATGCCCCACATACGATAGTAGAGGGGCATTATGTTTTCTGGTCTGTGCGTCCGTTCGTCCGTCTGTTCGTTCGTCCGTCTGTCCCGCTTCAGGTTAAAGTTTTTGGTCAAGGTAGTTTTTGATGAAGCTGAAGTCCAATCAACTTGAAACTTACTACACTTGTTGCTTATGGTATGATCTTTCTGATTTTAAGACCAAATTTGACTTTTGACCCCAATTTCAAGGTTCACTGAACATAGAAAATGAAAGTGGAAGTTTCAGGTTAAAGTTTTTGGTCAAGGTAGTTTTTGATGAAGCTGAAGTCCAATCAAATTGAAACTTAGTACACATGTTGCTTATTACATGATCTTTCTAATTTTAATGCCAAATTAGATTATTTTCCCAATTTCACGGTCCATTGAACATGGAAAATGATAGTGCGAGTGGGGCATCCGTGTACTTTGGACACATTCTTGTTAGAGTTTGTCCTTGTGCTGTGCTATTACACCACTGACCAAGGTTCGGGGAGGGTTGGGACACGAGCAAACATTATGTAAGTCATGAGCCTGTAGTTTAGTGTTTGTTGTTTGTTGCTGTTTATCATATTTAATGGTTTGGACGGGTTCTTCGTTTCTAAATTATTTAATGTACTAAGCCATTTTTCTCTATTCTTTATTGTTATATTTAAGCACCTCATTATTCTCTCGTCTATTTTTCCTTCATTTGTCTTTATTCTTTACAATTCTTTATATCTTTTGCCAATTAATTATTCTATATTCTGTAGTGTTATCCCAATCTGTACCATCATTTTTTTTTTATTTACACAATTCAGACCTTTAATTTTCTGTTGTTTTACATTTATCAGTTCGGGGTCTTTTATGGCTTACTTACCATGCGGTAAGGGTTTCGCTCATCGTTGATGATCGTATGGTGACTTATTGTAGGTACAACCTGTAATGTCATTTGGCCTCTAGTGAAGAGTTGCTTCATTGACAATCTTACCGCATTTTTTTTAGTTTGATGTGAGTCAGCGACAATCACATCCAAATGAATTACAAGATCTTGACTTATAACATGTACACAAAGAATGCGGCGGTGTTAAACATGTTTATGAACGCTCAACTCAGTCTACCTCACGGCAGCTACACCTCTAACTTCAATAACAGGGGGGTGGGGGCAGTTTTGTTTATAAATGTACAAATAGAGGCAAGGTGTGTGGGCAAGCAGAATAAAACAGCATAAAACAACAGAATGTCAAGAATAAAATTGAGAATGGAATCGGTTGAAAGTGATAACAACCTGAAAAAAAAGCAGAACAATTTCATGATTTGTCTTACCTGTTAACCCAATTCCTTTAAAAAAAGACTCTCTCTTCTTTCAGCCTGACAGAAAGCACAATGGTCAATAACCATAAATTCAATAAAGGATTTCCAGAAAATTACATCAACGTTTTCATAAATTTAACGGGGACGTTAAATCTGTCATGATAAATATTGATTTTACCTGTGTGGTATACTAACAAAGATGCACTGAACAAATATTTCATTAGTTTTCCGATTAGATTAATCTCTGGTTATAGTTAGTTGTGAAACTTTTAAAATATACCTCGGCTTAATTTATGATATTCTAGACTGAAAGTTTATGTCGTTATGTATAGCATATATTTCCTGATCTTCATTTGCCTGTCCCTATTTGAAAAAATACAAAATAAAGAATATGACAATTACAAGATTCGTTCATGCATTTAAATAAAGAATTACAAATATTGTACTTTAAATCTATAGAACAACGCTATCTTATAAATTATCATCAATGCAATTTAATGCTTTGTATACAAAAAAATATGTACTATCCATGATACAATGAAACATTGTGAAGGGAAATCAAGGCAACTCATCGGTTGGTTTTTTTTTTAAACTTTAAGGACTTTATCCATTTCATCGTAACTGAAACCAATTTTACCGTCTGAAGGGAATGTGCCAGTTATATCTATATTTTGATAAAGCTTTCAGTTTTTACTTTGAATTGAAAAAAATAGTTATCTTTCAAATTGATCAATTGGTAGTTAGTTGCTTTATAATGCACAACCGCATCACTATTTATGGCCCACATATCTATATTTTTAAAATTTGATATAGTTTTACTGTGAAGTTATGTATATAGCTGCTACTGTAATTTATTTATAAATGTTTGGTTAATGTTTTTGGACGCTGAACTCCTACATACCATATACAGATATTTCAAATAAATCACACTAAAGCTGCTTTTATCTTGCATTTAACCTTTTGTTCAGATATGGTGCCATAATGCTTTTCCTCCGCTTTTTTATTTGTTATTATAATTTTCAACATTATTCCACCTGTTTGCCTTAAGGATTCCTGTGAGTTAGTGAACCAATCCCATGAATGGTTACCATAATAAGGACCACCATCTGAAATTTTCCGAGCCGCCTTTGAAATTTTACAACAGTATGCCGTTATCTTGGGTAAAGAAATAAATGTGAAACAAATTTCGTGAGGGGTTTTGATTTAAGAATGCCTAGACTTAAAATCTTTTATTGTATACTATGTAGATGCATTAAAAACCTCTGTTTGGAACTTCTATGTTGGCATGGAACCGACAGCAAAAAAGTCAAAATTACAAAATCCTCCAAAAGTAATAAAACTTCATAGACATATTGAATGTTTGTGTAGATGTCGTCATTTGACTTTGGAATTTCCAAAATGTCTGCCTTAAAGAACGATTTTCTCAGTTAAAAAGGTAGGTCAAACCCAATGAAACTTTGAAGGTAATACTATGTTCTCTATCATCTCAGGAAGTTGAAGAGCATGTATGTGCATTCACTGTTTAAAACTCCTAACATGGCTGCAGTTTAGTGGCAATGTGGGAAGGGTGGGATTCGATATTGCTTGCAATAGCACTTCTAGTATATACTTCATTTATAATCTATCGTGTAGAGCCCAGAACTGATTACGTGTGTGTGTGTGTTAACGCTCTTCAACTTCCTACTTTATTTCTCCTTTCTAACTATTTTTATTAATGAAAACGCGTGTCTGACTTATACAACTTTGAAGCTGCATTCCATGGTGCGTTTATTTGTATGATCTTGTATCAAGTTTTCCATATCACCCTGGTTCATGCCTTTTGCAGGATCTACCAATCTGTAATTTGTTCTCGTTCTGAACATGTATGAAACATTTGCCACTGGATTATAATAAACAAACAACAATCAATTTATCATATGAAGGGAAATCTAATTAATAATACTGATAACCTGTAATGTGCATGTTAAATCGAACTAAATGAAAGCAGAATGACATGTGTACTAGTTTTACATAGAAGTCAGAGTGTCTTTACAAATATGACAAATGTTACAGCCCAACATGACATTCTGATCTTTCTCTTTTTATATTTTGCAATATTTTCAGTGAACATTAATTAATTTGTATTTATAGAAACATAGATGTGTAGTAAATCTATGGTATAAATAGGATTAACAAGAGTATTCTTCAATAAGGAAGTGAACTACACCACAACATCACACGTTCTTTATAATAAAGTGCAAATACATTACTGTTTGAGGAGTTTGGCATATAGACAAAAAGGTAGACAGGGTACGATGATATAGCTCCTTACTTATGTTTCAGGAATATAACAAAAATTATGTTAGCAATATAACTATTCACTATTTACATGTTGATTTAAGCAGAGTGAAATGGGGAAAAGGGGACAATTCAAAGCCCATTGGTTGAAGAAAAACAGACAACACCTACTTGGTAAAAAAATAATGAAAATACATGGCAAAACTGAAAGAAAGAAAATACAACCATATAAGTTATAAACAACAGACCGTTAGACAGACAACTGGAAAGGGTTTTCAATAAGTAAAGAGTATTTTATCTTAGATGTATTTATTGTGATATAAATTTATCCTTTGTTGCATATCTTAGGGAATGGTGTCCATTTAGTTATGCAGGGGGTAATTTCATTCTGAAAATTTGTTTGTACCTTGCATAGAAATAATTTTGGGTCTGGTTACCTTGAATGAATAGACAACTTTCGAGTTACATGCATTGCCGTCAAAAACTTTGGTTTTAGTGAACATCATTCGTGTGTTTAGGGGCATCGTCATTTCCATTTCTATGTTGAGCGAGTGGTTTGAAAACTATGATGCTATATTGCACGATTTATTTGGCAAATTGAATTCTCATAATCGACAATCAGCACTGCTGACATTAGGAAATTGTGATGAAGTACCTACAGAACAGACATTATTAGTTTATCCTGCACAATGTATTCACTAAGACAATTGATGAACGTTTATAATGCATAGATACATGTGATAAACATAAATAGTGCAGAGATACAGGCGATCCTCTCTATAGGGTAAATGACGTCATAAAGGCGTGCATAATTGACAAGTTTTTTCCGTTGAAGGTAATAACTCAAAAGTGATCAACTGAGAAAGAACTCACCAAGCCAACTCACAGATATCCTAGTTGGTACCCTATTTCTGTGGCACAAATAAGATAAGTCACTTTTAATATTGTATCAAAATGTATTTGTATAAAAATAACAATACAAAATCTAAGCAAAAAAACATCAACAAGATGACATAAGTTATACAATTCAATAACTGACTAGAGAAAAAGAATTAATTCACATTGAATAAAGAATAAGTTTTCGAAAGGCCACACAAAATAAATATAAAGCTCCTTAGAGAAATTTTAAAATAAGACTATATTTTCCATATGAAATTTAAAATAAAATTTCATTAAAAAAACTGTGATAATCCTTAATATCATGATAATGATAATTTTTTAAACAATGCATTATTACCAGATTCAATTTTAAAACTAAGGATGGATGAGAAGCTAAAAAAATTGTTTTTGCTAGAAGATAGAAAATTTGATATGTGCAATATAGAATATACATGTTTAAATTTATTTGTATCAATAAATCAAAATTACCTTATCAAATATGTAAGATAAAAATTGCTGTATTGTGAAGCACTACAAATTTGAATCGACTTGGAAAAGTTTTGAGGTCTACATTGTAAAATAACATCCGTGATATAATCTCTACTATTAAATACATTGTATTTACATCTGATTTTAACGATTTCAAATAAAGTTTAGCAAAATTAATCTGTTATTAAAGAGTTTATGTAAAAGATTAACATTACAAGTATTTTGCATTTAAAAGAGCAATTTCAAATCAATTTCATCATTTTTTTTTAACGCAAAACGTTAAATAATTAACATTTATATAATATTTCATAACTTTTTCAATCAATAATATCAATTTCATTTATCTCAGACGCTTTATTGTGGCAATTCAAGCATGACACAAGTCCTAACACTCATATGACGGAGCTATTCGAAGCTCCAATACAGCCTCTTATAGATACATATAAGTAATGGGGACGTGCTGTATCACATACATTCAAATACTTAAATATGTTCATTGAAGCAGTAGACATTTTGCTGTCAAATGGTAGAGCAGAACGAGAGGGAAATTGGTCACTTCCATCAGATCGTCATCTCAAATGGTACCTTATGTTTTTGTAACCAACCGTACCAATTAATGAAGGTGGATGCCAGTTTACATACTCGATATGCTTCAACTTTCTTAGAATATTCGATCACCTTTCATAGATGGCTACTATAGACAGACTCCTGGACATTTAAACTGTACATGGACCGACATGGCAACAGAAAAGACCGTTATAAAAGCCTCAAGGGAACCAGGTGGCACTGTAGGCATTACAAATCAAAAGTATGCGCTTGTTAGATGGACCCTTACTAGACATTTCCTAAAATCCCTCAGTCGTGTAACGCGGAAAGGGGCTGGAATTCAGAAGAGGAAACAAAACCAACAGCAATGAAAAGAGACGAAGAACATGTTATTGCCATTCTGGACCATCTGAATGATTCATGGCTGATCCCTTTGGTGTCTTATCAATATCTCTTCTAGAATGCATGCTACAAGATATATTCGAGATTCTTAGCTTACAGCTGTCGAGAAAGGCTTGAACATGTCTAAACATTTTATCACTAATGCTCTTTCTAAAGATCAGTACGGAGTTTTAATAGTCCAATATCAAAGTCAAAACTAAAAACGTTTGACAAGATGACCATAAAAACAAACCTTAAATTTGGGGGAAATACTTTTAGGTCGCACCCAGTACATGTAGGTCCCATTCCATTTTTTCTTTTTCAAGATGACGGCACCATGAAAAAGTCATGCAAGTCTGATTTTGTGAAGCAATACAAATCTGAAATTACTTGTGCACTTTCCTTTACCTTTCCATAGTACCATCACTCACAACTTACATCAGAGATGGTATGGCATTGGTTCAATGTATTGATGTGAAGAAACATTCGGTGACCTCGCAGCTGACTATCAAAAAAATATGACCTAATGAATTTCTATAGCGCACACAAAAGCAGATGTTTTTGACCGCTACGACATGAACAACTCTATAAAGTCTGCCGAAAGGGAAAGCCGCACAAAGACTGCAGTTTCCATGTGTCAGATTATTTACGAGAGAAGTATTCCTAGCTAGAAAACTTTGACAAATCCCCTATGATTCCACCTGATGTGAACTTTACATAGCTAGAACGTTTGTAAATTCCGAAATTGTTAACGTTATTTATACCAACACTGTTTATGGCTGTCGTAACTTGTTTAGCATTCAAGAGGAGACCGATACTTAATGCCTTAAACTTTGACACGAAGTTTAGAGAGACGGGAAAGAGCGGAAGAACAATCATACGGACCTCTAATACAAATGTGATTGTTCTGTGTGTTCACTACTATAAATATATGACACAAACAAGCGAGTTGTGGGCGCAGATGGGGACACTAAGCAGTGTAAGGGATGGGCGAAAATTTTCATCCATTCCCGTACTGAGTGTCAGTCTTTCCCCAACAATTTGTAAACTATTGTCCACTGTACATACACTTACCGGATGCGACACAACTTCGTCTCGGTTTGGAGTAGGTAAACAAACTGGCTACAAGACTTTGAAGGACACACACGACTGTTTCAATGATTTTTAGAGTTTCGGTAATATTGACAAAGATGAAGCCCTTGTTTGGGCATGAAAGATAATTTCAAAGCTTTATGATGAGACAAATCTCCTTAAAACAATTCCATCATTATAATTATCACATGCACGTCAAGCTTGGTACCAGTAAAGATGCAAATTTTATCAGATTACCTCCCTGTGAGGCGGCACTAAAACAGCATGTTTTACTTACTTCGATCCAAACTGAAAATTTTGACCGTTTAGACATTGCTAAACCCCCTATTCCGTCATTTTTCCAATACGGTTGGTGAGAGTTTAATGATTCATTACACCCCGTGTATTTAAAAGGGCATATGCCAGCAGAATTCTTGCAGGATCTTGTGTTTTCATTGAAGGGATAATCTCCTTTTAAAAAGTCATGTGTTTGTTCACAACAAACCTTCCATGTCCCGAGCTTTGCTCCTGTAAAGAGTCATAATTATGTCGAAATATCAAATCATGTTCCTTGACAGATGAACCAGAAGATACTCCTGGCATAATTATCAGTCTATGGAAGAAGCGATTCGATGAAAGCTTTTCTTATATCAAAGAGCGATATTGTCTTATATCAACGAGTTGCATTATGGGAAATCTCAGACGAATGTTTACATTTTTATGAAGGAACGAAGATTTCTCGGTAAGTAATGGTCTATTATTCCTTAAACAGAGTACAATTAAACACGACAACCGTCTGCCTGTATATTTTTCATAAATTGTGTAATATAACAACAATCAAGTTGTATTGATACAAGAAAATATATATAAGATATGTTGAATAAACGAGAAATAAATGCACGATTTATTATTTGTAGAGTGTATTATCAGTTAACATCATGTTACAAAATTAGTGGAATGCAAATTTGATGATTTCAATTGTTATCTTAAACAAAATCACCTATAATTCCATAATTCTGCTATATTTTATAATATCAATGCGATATTTGTCTAATATCACAGCGATTATTTTGTAATATCAAAAAAAAAATGAATGCTATATTTTTCTAATATAATTGCTATAGTTTTATCATATAAAATAAATACGACAACAAGTCACAACGTATGTTAAGAAAACCGGAAACTTAATCCTCAAATGTGGTTCATGACAAGTTTAATAACAAAGCAAAATATTAGTAAAATTTCACACCCGTAACAGAATAAACGCTTTTTACTAATCATTTCGAAAAGTGTTGTTTTACTCTATCGTCAGTCTTAACTGTTAGCAAGCTTTTATTTCGATCATATGGTTATACTGAGTAATTTTATTTTCAGTGCTGATGCTATGGCGGAATTCAAATGTGGCTACTGTGTATATTCTACCGAACTATTTGAATCTATCATAGGTCATGCTGTTAATATTCACAAAGACAAGGAAATATCATATCTTAAAAGAAAAAAAAAAACATTCAAAAAATCAAAACAACAACTGAATCCGATCCGATTCCCAATAACGCCTGCAAACGAGTACTTAAATGGAAAAATGATAATTCCAAACAAAGGCAAATGTACAGTTTATATTGTCCCGAACTTAGAAGATATCAACTTTAATCCTAATAAAAAACTTTAACAAAATAATGAAAATAAAATTGAGCAGCCTCAAACCATAGATACAACCAAGTCAGATACCACGAATGAAAAATGTTGTCAAACAGAAGATGCATTTATAATAAACACTGAAGAACTTGTAGACAGTAAGCAGTTTTTATTTGACATCAAAGACTTTTTCCCGTTGGCAATTCGATATCTATATGACAATAACCAGCTTGCCGCTTGGACGCTTCTTTTCAGAAGAGGGACGAAAGATACCAAAGGGATAGTCAAACTTATAAATCTACAACGCCATGGCTAAAAATGAAAAAGACAAACAGAAAAACAATAGTAAACATGACACAACATAAAAAACTAAAGAATAAACAACACGAACCCCACCAAAAACTAGGGGTGATCTCAGGTGCTCCGGAAGGGTAAGCAGATCCTGCTCCACTTGCCAACAAACGTCTTCCTTTAAACAACATATCATATCAACTATTTGTTGATGTTGTTACCTGGTTCACTACTGAAAATGCATGTGCAATGCGATACAATGAAGTAGTTAGACGGTTTTGGAGGACTGGAAAGCAGTTATTTAAGGGAAAATTTTTAAGATTCATGTCAGGATTGAAAAATAGAGGTCAGATTTTATCGAATCAAATTGAACGAGGACAGTATGATACATCTTTGGCACAAGTTAAGTTCATTGTTCCCAGTTAAGAAAGTCTTGATGTTGATTTTGATATAAAAGAGTGTTCTAAACAACCAGGTATTATGTTACCGCTTATACAAACAATAGCCAAGAAACGAAAACACCCTAATAATCCATATAAATTGAGTATAGACCTGAAAAAAATGAACCCATGAGGAAAATTTGGGGATGTTGATTGTTTTGGCTTTGAAAACTCGCCATCGTTTTCTGATCGAAAAGGACGACTTAGTAATGAATTAACTGATTTGACATCTATTCGGACTTTGCTAAAATGACGGTAACCCAAATTGTGTTGTTGAAGGCTTGAAAAATGTGATATTTAGCACGAGTGGTAGACAGAAAGACCTACGGCAACTCAAAAGGAAACGTCAGTATGCTTTGGAAAAGTTAAGAAATGAGGCTGGTCCAAAATGGAAGGATTCTAAGATGGCGTTTGTACTTAGCAGCGTTCAAACATCACTCTACGAGATAGAAACAACTCTCACCTTCATACAAACGTCTACGACACGAATATTACAGATTGGTCCAGTATGTAATGGATTTCAAAAACCTATGTTATCATTAGTTGATCTGTCAGTTCAAGCAAACTACAAATGTCTAGTTGGAATGACTAAAAGCATGAAAGAAACTTACAATATACCTAAAACTCATTACTGTAATTTTGTCAAACAGCGAACACAGGATTGGATGGATATACGTACAGAGGCTCGAGTAACAGGAATTACAGTTTATGCTGCCATTGGATTGGACACTTTGAAATCCCAACAACGTCATTTTGATGAGGTTCTTCGTGGTAAACCAAAGTTAGAGCTCTCGGATGAAATAAAATCTAGGATGAATTATGGATGTGATAATGAAATAAATGCTGTGGTAACTTTGGTACATATTATTATGCCGACTTGTTATCCATCTTTAACTTTTTTTGTAGAAGGCTGCTATATCATAGAACAAGACAGTAAAACTGTGTGTGTTGTCAGTCCAGATGGAAGTCTCCGTATCAATTCAAAACCACAGATAGCTATTGAAATAAAGTGTCCTTGTAAAACTGATTTCATGGGGTGTTCAACTGATCCATATCATAAACCACCTCAGAGATATGTTCTACAAGTTCTAATGGAAATGTATGTTATGAAGGTCACAACGGGACTATTAGTATGCTGGTTACCAGAAACAACAAACGTTATAGAGGTATCTTTTTCAAATGCACTCTGGGATTTCATGTGGTCAATTCTAACCGAATTATATGGTGGAGGGTTACCAGCGGCCTACATCTTTGCATCCTAAATTGAAAGAGTTAAAGCAACAGATTGCCGAGTTTACACAAACCCATTGCAAATTTATTTGTGAAGTACAAACATATCGTGTAATACCTTGCGAGCCTTTAGATGTAGATATCAACACTGTCGATGACTTCTTTATGTCACATGACGGAAACGTTACGCGTAGAGATACAGTATCGACTGAATATTTTGAACAAGTTGTTTTCAGTTGTGAAAAGAGCATTTTGTCATCGTATTCATTATGTAGAGACCTGGCGAAGCAAGTTTTTGTTGTAATGTTATCCGACCTAGAAAGAGTCTACAAACCTAAAGTTCCTCATTCTTGTCCAGTTGCATATTGGTTTACAGGATATAGTTTTACCACTCAGCAAGCATCAAATATATTATGTGCAGTTAGAAAGGCATGTCGCCAATATGGGTTGAGTATAGTAGCTCAGTGCTATGAAGGAGCGTTTGCAAAATTGGCAACTAGAGGAGAAAATGGAGAACCTCTTACAATGTTACAACTTTCCAAAGACGTATGGTCATCTGCTTGTGCCACAAAGAAACCAAGTATTGTCAAGGAAATTGCTCAGACATGAATTGTACAGGGTCTTCATACATTTGAAGATGTGATTTCAGCTGTTGATGTTACTTTTTCACTTGATTAGGGAAATTGTTTTGATGGACCATTGGTTGTTGGAAGACAAAAGGGTGTTCCACGTGTTTTTGAAACGCCCACTCACTGGAGAAAACTTCTTAATCAATCTAAGAACAAAATACGAGAATTGCTTCATAATGATGACTTACCAGACACAGTGATGACATCAGTTTTACAAACAGTAAACGCAACCCTAAGAGACATCATTCCAGATGAACACATTGATACTTTGTCGTATGTGAACATCGAAAATGACCCCGATGAAGACGTTGGTGAAGACGTCGTAAATGACGATCCGATGGAAGCGAACGCAGGAAAAAATAAATAAACACTAAATGCATTGGACATTTATAATAGGTATGAAAATTTTAAGCAGGCAGAAAAGAAAAGAAATGTGTCTGAAGAAGAATTTCGTCAATTGATAAAGTCAGGTAACTCACTTTCAAAACTGACAAAAGTTAACTCCTTCACATCTTTAAGCCGGTGAATGACAAATTTAAAGAGCAAGGAATACGATGCGTATTAACAATGAAAAAAGCTGAATTGATCAATGCATTTACAATAACCTTTGGTGATGGATATATCATTACAGAAAAACAAACCATCAAACAGCCAAAGAAACTGAAATGCATCGCCAAAGCCTATATACAGTCAAAACTACCAAAGCAATTTTTGAATGCATCACTAGCATGTTATAGATACCCAACAGAGCTACATAAATGGAATAATAGTTCTGCGTTTAGTTTAGAATGTAAAGTCGCGGGAACACAGTGTCCACCATTCTGGTACTCACAGCAAAAGTTTCTTCAGGAAGAGTCATCTTATATTCTTGAATTTGTTGATCCTGAGCATTTACTCACAAATATGCGAACTAAGATTTGCTCAACTGGTATTCCTCAAGCCGGGATAAAAGCTGATGCTTGGGTCGAAGTAGCCAAAAACGGAAAAGAAAATGGATCAAATTTGAGTCTCGCGATGGTTCAAGACCTTTTGGATAAGCAAAACGTAGGCTATGCACTTAAAACATTTAGTGTTGAAGTAGAAATGGCGATGAAAGATGCAGGATATTTAGTTGAAGCAGATTTCTGTCGGATTTTTAGAAACTGGTACATAGCACAGGATGAAGCAGGCATATCATGCACTCAGAGACATGAGTTCGAACAGGAATTCAGACAATGGTTGTTGAATGGTGTCCGATTTGATGTTTTCCCACTTGAAGGCAGATATGTCAAAGATATACCAGTTATTTTATTTGAAGGACTGCTGCTACATATAGATCATCGTTCTCAGTTGTATACGTTCACTGGTGGGTCATACACAGCAAGAAGTATTGGAAATAAAGGCAACAGTAGTATACCGCTGTTCAAACTCATAAATCCATGGACAAAAAACAAAAACGGGGTAACAAACTAAAACTGAGGGAAACGCATAAATATAAGAGGAAAACAATGACACAACACTACAAAAGAACACTTGATGTAGAAAATCTGTTTGGCGGTTTCAGGACTGGGACTGTAAAGGCACAGGCGTATTGAGGGCAGAAAAGGTCACACAAGCGATGTTTAGTGCATGCGATCTGTATAATACTCGTTTAAACGAATTCAGGTAATTTTGTCTTTTATACAAAATATTTGAATAAGGTACTATTAAATACAAAGCAGTTTATAAATCAATACTTTGAATCATCATAAAGTTGTGATGTTAAAAGATTACAATGATTTCAACTGAACTTTAATGTAGATTTAAAAAAATGGTTATCTATCAACTTACTGTCATATTGAAATTGAAAACATGATGACATAATATGAATTTATGCAAAGTTTCACGAAACTATACCCTTATTTAAATTTCAGGGTTTTTTATATGCACACGTCATCGGCGAGGGTTTATCCAGTTCCTCCAATGCTCCAGTCGAACAATGATGACATCGAAACTTGCAGGCTGCAATCAGAAGAGGATATTCGTCGACTTCGAAATATATCTATGAGGTATTTATAAAATTTTTAGAGAATTTACTGATAGACTTTGTAAGAGAAAACACACAAATTCAGACATGTATGGCTGTTGTCTGCTCTATGGTCGGGTTGTTGTCGCTTTGACACATTCCCCATTTCCTTTCTCAATTTTATGTATAAACGTACAGTACGTTAGTCAAAACATACACATTTATAATACAACATATGGAAATATTGTTATTCTCTGACAAGAGAGGAACGAAATATATACACGCACAAACAAAATAGGAACAACCTAAAACACAAGTACTATATTAGACAATGTATATGTTTTGTGTATTTCAAACTAATTTATCAAAAAAATGGAAAAAAGACACCAGCTGCGTTAAAATGTGAAAAAAATGGCATTTGATTTTGTAGTCATTTTATTTGTTCCATTGCCGTCTCTTCTTCTTCCAAAGATCCTTTATTTGATATGCCTGAAAGGAAAACAACAAATCCAAAAAGAAAACGAGGAACAATCACCAGCTTGAACGAACCTGCCAAAGGAAGTAATGGCATCCGTGCAGAGAGATATAAGGTCGACGAATCGAAAATATTACCTCATGTTCAAGCTGGTATTCTTTTAGACGACAACTTGACTTGATAAAGCAGAAAAAAACATTTAAAACAACAATAACAAAACAGAATATTTATTATATTACAGTGATAATAAGTTTTATTTATTTATGTGTCTTAGTATGTCTGTAATAGCTAGCAACCCAATTGTAAGTCTTCCCACATACTTCACAACGATGCAGGTTATCACTGTGCTTCCCAGTATTGTGATTGCGAAGAGCAACTTGACATGAAAACTGCATGTTACACTCAACACATTTTGCCTCCTTCCTTTCGTAACATTTTGTTTCATGTGTCCTCAGCAAATGTTTGTAGAAGAAAGATTTTCTACATTGAGCACATTTGAAAGGCTTGTAATTCTGATGTATGTTAACATTTGTATTAAAGTGATGTTTACTAATAAACGTTTTTCCACAGTAAGGACACTTGTGTTCAAAATTACCTATCACTTTTTTCATGTGATATGCCAGACCTGGTCTACTCCGAAACTTCTTTGAACAATGGCTACAAATCAAACCATCGCCGTATTTGATTTTCTGGTGATCTCGTAGTAGAGATTCGCCCACGAAATTTGAAGGGCATGAATTACATAAAAAAAAATCCTTAGTTTGAGATCTATTATGCCTATGCATGCTACTGTGCCATCTTGAGGTAAACGCACACTGATTGGATTTGTATTCTTTGGTTGTTTTTTTTATTTTCGCGTTCGGGTTCATTCTCGTTCTCTTCTGTTGTTGAGCCGACTGCACCTTCAACTTCCATTGCCTGTAAATAAAATAAAATCATTAAAAGCTTTGCGTATCAAGGAACTTTATTGTTTCGATGCTTTTTTAGAAAGAAAATAGTGGATGTAATATATGTAAACAAGAATATTGATAGTTTGCTATTTATCTTATTTAACAAGTTTTCCTAAACGCTTGTTTGATTGATTTGTTTCAAAAACAAATAAAGAAATTGCAAAGATGCTACCAAAAACATTTTGACGTTAAGCAGTGATCTTAATACTGCTTTTTAACTTACAATTATACTTATAGTGATATAAAAAAAATAATGCTATGATATTTTAAAAGTATCGCATTGATATTTGAAAAAAATAGCATTTTTTTATTTGTGTATATAAGAAAAACACCGCACCTCAAATTCAACACGGACACAAACTTTTGCTTTAAACCAACTATTGGCTATATATTTAGACTTGATTGTTGTTTATATTTGGACAATATGTTATAAAGATGGTATTCTAATAACAAAATCTTACCTTGATTCTTGTTGAACTGGTGTACTTGATTTTTTCCCTATCAAAATGACCTTGAAAAGCAGGTTATTGTCGATTTTACGCTCTAGTGATGTATTGTTGTAGAAAAAAAACTTCCATCCGCGTTTTTTTAGAAATATAAAATATATTTTTCATTGCCAGAAACAAACTTTTCCATATGCAGCGTCTGCATATTTACAGTTTGATATTAGACAATATCGCTCTTTGATATAAGAAAAGTTTTTATCGATACGCTTCTTCCATAGACTGATTATGTTGTGCGGATATCTTTGAGTGGATTTATGAATTGTAACTGTTTTCGAGGTATTGAGTGTTTTTTTTTATAGTTTTAATGAATTACATGAATGAGCTTATGCAAAATACGCCTTCATGATAGTAGGCTTCAGGAAAAATGATAATATTTATCCTTTATTGCTGAGGTTGAATGGCAGTCGGCAAGGTAACTACTGTAATTTTAACAGAATATGTGTATAATAGATCAAGTGTTTGAAAAACGTCAATTTCCAGAATAAATCGATTTCTTAATTCCTTTTTTTTTTTTACATTTTCGAGATAATTCATTGTTAATTGATTTGAAAAAATGTCTGTATCTGGAATTTTACCTGAATTATTGTATATATCTTCAAACTTTGAAAAATTATGGAAGAAAAAAAAATAAAACAGAATTTGATCTTAACCTTATTTTATGCAAAACTGTTACCACATCTGTTTTTGACGACATCGATATTTCAAAACTATTGAATAAATTGTGTTTCGTTTGCAACAAAAAATTATTTTAAACAGATCGAGAAAAATACATATAGATCAAGATACGGTAATTGACAATGATAACTTTGGCAAAATATTTTGTTGCATCCATATTTTTTCTATGCAATGAATGTTTATGATGATCAAGACATTTTCCATTTAAATGCACCAACCACCATTGATACATGGTAAACAATAATTAAATCTATCAAAATGAAAACAATACCGCTGATATTTTGTAATCGTTATTCTATTTGAATATGTTTTGTTTTTTCAAATATTCTGACTTTATAACAAGTAAATGCAGATTTTATAATTTATGAAGTTGTAAATAAGTAAGTGATGTCACCAGGCTCCACACAAATGTGCAACACTTGCATGCATATTGTTTAAAACTGGAAAATCTGCAGTAAATTTTTACAAATAGTGATCACAATAAATACATCTTTTTTTACTTCATTAAGCAAAAAACCTATTAGAATAACAATTGGAAGAATAAAATAAATATGCAGTCACCAAGTAAGAGTGCAAATTTTTATGGACATTAATAATACCTTGTGGTCAATATTTTTTTGGGATATTTTAAATGGAAATTTTATGCAATTACACAAAAATTAAATGTTCAAACCACTTTTTAATATACCTTCTTCTACTTTTCATGTAGCCAGTGTTGTTCAATTGCATCTACTTTTATTCAGACTGATCTAAATCTGATAATTTCTATACAGGGAAATGCCTGTTCTAAGTCAGAAATATGACAGTAGTTTTACAACGTTTGATGTGTTGGAGCTTTTGATTTTGCAATTTGTTAAGGAACGTTTTGAATTTTCCTTTGGAGTATTTTGGTCGTTTTACTCTTTAGTAAAATGCCGTTGAAGTTTTTTTATGCAAAGTTTGTCAATGTCGGTCATGGAAATTTTCTGTTTTGAGTAAATCTTTCCCCATTTTCACACATTTTCTTCCCCCATTAACGACGAAACGTTAATTCGGTTCAAGTTTTCAATATATCAGATTAAAAAACTGTCGAAAGCATACGATATGAACCTGCGAAGGGTTATAGTATATGGCAAGTGCACAGTGTGGGAACGGAACTGTACGGTTTTCTAATAATTTGGTCATTCGGGAGACTGTCAAGCGGTGCTCCGACATTTGCAAAATAACAAGTTGCTTGGTGGAAACTTTGACGAACTCTTATGTTACTATATAACGTTTCTGCTTCAAATTTTGATAGCTAAAACATTCTTTATGTAAATATGAACCAATAAAATAATAAGAAAGATATATGCATCAAAACGTTTTCCTTAGAATTGTGGAGCTCCGTGTAAAACGATCAAAATTGTCACACAACAGCGATCAAAAATGTCAAATAAACATCGAAAAATCAATGTTTGCTACCTGAATTGTCACATGTACCTTTTCTGATATATAGTCTTACCTGTCTGAAAGTTTCAAAGCCATTGTCCCAGTAGAAATCCAAATATATTCATTTTCTCCATGTCGGATATTTTTATTGACTGTACAATCGCTTGCAAGTTTACTGTAATATCACTCGGAGCCTCCTTCTACAATCACTTGGAGCTTTCCTGTAGAATTGCTTCGCAAAATTTATTAAATACATTGCATATGCATTGTATTGGTTGTTTCTTGCTGTCCTATTATATAATATATGGTATTTGAAGTGAAAATAAGCATATAACCAGTCATTTTGACAATTAAGATTCTATCAAGGAACCCTTTTAAAGTAACGTTAACAGAGACAAAAACAAAATGTGTACAATAGATATAAAAAAGAAGGTGTGTTATGATTGCCAAAGAGACAACTCTCCACAAAAGACCAAAATGACACAGAAATTACCATCTAAAGGTCACCGTACGGTCGTCAACAATGATCAAATGCCAGACCGCATAGTCAGCTATAAAATTCCCCGAAATAACAGTGTAAAACTAGAAAACTAAAGGCTTATTTATGTACAAAAAAATGAACGAAAAACAAATATGTAACACATAAACAAACAACCACTGAATAAGTATACAAGACAAAAAGAAAAAGACAGTAAAAGATATGTTAAGAATCTAATCTAAAATAAAAATGAAAATAATCTTCGTACAAAATAAATATTTATATCTACCGAAAAGGTGACTACATTCTCTGGAAGGGTAATTAGCATATTTTGAATTTTACTTAATATATTATTTATCAACAATTTAAAAAAAATAATAAATACATATTTGAACAATACAACAAAGAATTTTTCATCACAGGATCGGGATATTGTAACAAGGAATTCGAATGTGGAATGGTGGTAGCTTACCACTGATCCAAGAAAAGACACGTATATGTCAATAAACATGATATTAAAATAAGAAGATGTGGTATAATTTCAAATGAGATGTCTGTTTATTACAAGCTATAGCTACTGGTAGAAAGAGCTCTAGTAAAATTAAATTTTATCAAGGATGGGAGAGAACTTGTTATCTGAAAGACAGAGAAAACACAAAATCCTTCAACATGATTTTTTTTATATCAATGTTTCAATATTCCTAACTATAGCATCCGACAAATGAACGAAACAGTTGGTTTATCAAACCACATCTATATCATCAATATGAAAATAAGGAGATGTGATATAATTGTCTAAGTTAAAAAAAAATGATTTAAGCAATTATAGTCGGCTATAAAAGGTCCCGACATGAAAAATAAGAACCAATACGTTTCGAATTTAACTGACGGCCTAATTCATAATAAAACAATTTACGAAAAACATATATGACAGACATGAACCAACGACAACCACTGAACTACGAGCTCTTGACTTTAAACAGGTATATAAAGAATTTGGCAGGGTTAAAAATGTCTGTGTGCTCTCATTTCTTCTCAAAATTAGCACAGCAGAAGACCAAACTATAAAAAATCAGATGAATAATCGGATCATCATACTATCATTGACGATATCAGACCAAGTGCGGATCCCGCCTTTCTGCAAAAGGGGGATCCAAACCACGGAACACCCTGAAACGTACATAAAATTAAAAAAAAAATCGGAAAAATGGGGTTTCAACCACCAAAACTCCCTCTCCCCGCATAGCGGATCCGCTAATGCAGGCTGCATCCATTCAAATAAAAGCTTTAAACATCATTAACACTTTTGATTGTGTAATTTAGGTTTAAAAAAAAATGACAATACCAAATAACTAACTGTTATTAAATCGTAACAGAAAAAGGAGAGAAAAATCATGCCAGACATATATTGTATTGGATTGCAGTAGTTTTAATAAATATGTATATGACAAAAGTATCATGGAAACATAAACTGATCATGAATGTGGCAGAAGAGATAGCAGTAAGCATTATCTACTTAAGAGTTATAATTTGTCATATGCCACTAGAAACTATTACAGCAAAATGCAATGAGTGTGTAGGAAAAAGTAATACCTTAGACTAGCTTGCTTGCTAGCCGGATCGTGAAGTCATAACAAGGTAAAGTAGGTTACCCTCCTTTCGGGGTAGTCTAGTTGGCCAAACGATGAAAAGAAAAGCTCCAAGCGATTGTACAGGAAGGCTCCGAGTGATATTACAGTAAACTTGCAAGCGATTGTACAGTCAATAAAAAACCCGACATGGAGAAAATGAATATATTTGGATTTCTACTGGGACAATGGCTTTGAAACTTCAGACAGGTAAGACTATATATCAGGAAAGGTACATGTGACAATTCAGGTAGCAAACATTGATTTTACGATGTTTATTTGACATTTTTGATCGCTGTTGTGTGACAATTTTGATCATTTTACACGGAGCTCCACAATTCTAAGGAAAACGTTTTGAAGCATATATTAGTCTTATTATTTTATTGGTTCATGTTTACATAAAGAATGTTTTAGCTATCAAATTTTGAAGCAGAAACATTATATAGTAACATAAGAGTTCGTCAAAGTTTCCATCAAGCAACTTGTTATTTTGCAAATGTCGGAGCACCGCTTGACAGTCTCCCGAATGACCAAATTATTAGAAAATCGTACAGTTCCGTTCCCACACTGTGAAGTGGAAATAAAGATAAATTACCGAACATTTTGATTACTGGTACTGACTCAGTTCTGTTGACAACAAATGTTTGAGTTTGAATCATGGCGGTGTCAAATAATAAAATGTATCTATATCTGTATTGATACGTTGAAGAATTGCTATTGGCTTTATTACAACTGGAAGGGAGAACAAAATTAGTCCCGATTGCAGCTATCCAGTGCTGCTTTGAAGATATTGGTTGACTTTTGCTGACATTGTGTTGTCTTGTATGTTGTTCCAGTCTACAACAGTTCTTGTTTTGAACGGTTGCAGAAAGTTGTATGTTGACTGGTTTTCGTCGAAATTTGATATAACACAGTCTGAAACTTCTAATTTCGTAGGTTTAATATGTGTGCAACTTTAATGTGGTAATTAAACTCATCATAGATATTTAGCACTATAATATTATCAATACAGATCCTAAGATAAGTGAATCTGTAGGGCAATGTCCAGCAAATATGGAGATAAATTAATCTAAAGTCTTATACTATAATATAATAATAGTCATGACTAGTCATGACGTCTTCCTTGTTTAAGAATTATGTGATCGGAAGGCGGTATTGCTGACACATGACCCTCAACCCCTAATAAAAGATATTAGCCTATGTTGGTTTCGTCTGTCATCTTTTGCAACTCTAATTCTTGCATCATTTTGTGATACAACCGTCATCTCATGATGTATAGTCTCAGTTGGTGAATCGTACAGCTATTCTTTTTATCCTTTCTATTCGGTCTGTCTGCTTTTTTGTGTATGGGTCACATATGATAGCGTCATATGTGATAGATTGCGCCTTAGAAATAGACAAAGAGTCGAACTCGCTTAAACTTATAGAATTATGTTATAGGTTCCGCCTAAATAGGCTAAGAGTCGAACTCGCTTAACCTAATTGAATTATGTTATAGGTCGTCGGGTATTTGAAGTCCAAGGTATCATTGGTTGGTGGTTACCTCTTCTATCATATGTCCACTTCACAGGCACTTGTCTCAGAATTTTATTATCAGAATAATAAATTCTGAAACAAGTCCACTTGGTTGGTAGAATATACTTTGCGTTTTTGTTCATAATGCATGCACTTTTTTCTATCCATTGGAAGGTCGACTATCCGTATACAAAAGAAGAAGGTGGCTAACGACAAACAAATTGTTTGATTTATGTGCTTTACGCTGCTTAAGCAGAAACATGCTATAATACGGTGGATTCAAATACCAGACATATAGATTGAAGTTAAGGGAGCATAACCAAATTATGATTACGATTAACTATTTGATATGTGGATAAGCAGAGTAAGACAGGGAGTAGTCAAAAAAGGCAATCAAAAACCACAAGTCGACGTATATATACAATTCCTTGGTTTAGTGTTTACACTAGATTAGGGCGATTTATAGATTTAAATATTCAAAAAACAGTCCATTTTGTTGAAGACTCTATATGCCTTCTTGATGCCTACACTTTTCTCAGTGTATACATTAACATATATCTTTTACTGTCCCTCTGGTATCTTTCGTCCCTCTTTTAATTTATTAGTTAGCAGCTGAGCACGAAATGTACTACTGTGACTTGATTGTAAGTGTTGCTCTTAACCTATTGCAGTTAATTTAAAATTCATACCAATCTTGCACTGGTCGGAAGTTTTAATGAACTACTTTAAAACAGAACAAGGTGCAAGGTGATGAAATAAAGCATACTTACAATCCTATATATTAAATATTTAAATTGTATTTAATCTCACTTGATTTATATTATGGTATGTATATACTTTTTCGATATTGTCATTCAAAAGTTGACAGGTAATAATTTGCAATTACTATAAAAATGTCTAAACTGAGCTTTCTCATGAAAATCTTCTAAATTTATAAGAAAAATATATCCATTTGAAATACATGTAAAACATTAAAATTATGTTCCTAATTATCATCTTCAGACTGGCACATCTCAATCCTGTATTTGACACCACTTTTTGGAATTTTGGATCCTCAATGCTCTTCAACTTTGTACTTGTTTGGCTTTATAAGTATTTTGATATGAGCGTCACTGATGAGTCTTATGTAGACGAAACGCGCGTCTGGCGTACAAAACTATAATCCTGGTACCTTTGATAACTATTTACAGCTGAACGGATGTGCTGGATCAGCTCCAGATTATACGAAAAATTCAAATGCCACGATGACCATAATTATGACTCAATGACACACTACTCCGTGTCAACAGCAAGTTGATCAACCTGGCAATGGAAATGGCCGTTGTGAAGGCATATTTTTTTTAACCGAACCAAAATATTTAATAAACCAAATCGATCCACTAAAAACCTTAATAACCGCCCTAAACCAAATTTACGACAACTTAATGCAAGTGCTCATAAAACGTCTTTAGGGACCGGGCCGGCCGTGCTAGGACTTAACAGCCAGTCAAGATTTTTAAAACCCACCCTAGCAGTAGCAGTATTTCCCCATATCAATGCAAATGAATTAAAATCTAATTTAAAGGATTGTAAGTATCCTGTACCTTATTCCATTGCACTTATTGACTTGACTGAAATTTCCTACATCAGTTTTCTTAAAAATAAAAGAAATTGCAATAATATCATAATTTCGTATGAACTGCAAAAGGGAGAGAGCAACACGTATTTCAAGTCACACTAAAAATCATTTGATTTTTCAATTTATCGTGTAAGGGTTAATGTAAAAGCAATTTGATTCTTTTTTACTTTCAACTTTAATAATAACAATATAGCTAAATATAATGATCAACTTTTTCAGTTGAAGAAATAGTTTTAGTTATTCTCTGATGTTTAGTTGTTGTAGTTTCCCATCTTCAATTTGGTCAAGGTAATTAAACATGTAGTCGTCTGCCGAATTCAGTATTTGCTGCAAGGTCAACAAGGTTAGAATGTTAACATTATCCTGAAGTTCGATTTCTGATTCGTAATTCTTAATTGGTAGGATGTTAGATCTTGGCAATCCCAGTATCTGTGAAACTCGATCTACAGTTTCTTGTACGACAGGACTAAAGAAAACTTGTGATAGATCTTCACTTGTAGCCTCACACACTTTGTCTATTTTCGTAAGTAATACAATTTGAGGGATGCATAGATAAAAAAAAAATAAGGAGCCATTACATTTCAATTAGTTTTGGCTTTATAACTATTTTGATCTGAGCGTCACTAATGAGGTTTGTGAAGACGAAACCCGCGTCTTGCGTATTAAATTGTAAACCTGGTACCTTTGATAACTATTTACACTACTGGGTCGATGACACTGCTGGTTGACGATTTGTTCCCGAGGGTATCACCAGCCCAGTGGTCAGCACTTCAGTGTTGACATGAATATCAATTATATGGTATTTTTAAAAATTTCCTGTCTACAAAAGTATGATTTTGTTTTAAAACTAAGAGTTTCTTATTCCAGGCATAGATTACCTTAGCCGTTTTGGTCATAACCTATTTCGGAATTTTGGATCCTCAATGTTCATCAACTTTGAACTAGTTTGGCTTCATAATCATTTTAATCTGAGCGTTGCTGATGAGTTTTATGAAGACGAAAACGCGCGTCTGGCGTTTCACTTCCAAGTCTGGTACCTTTGATAACTATTATAGGCACTTTTGTACATTTTGATTCTATGTATTTTTGTGCAGCTAAGAGGTAATAAATATTTCTTTTCTTTTATACAAATTTAGTTTAAGACTGTATTTGGAAACGTCTTATAATCAGTCATTATATCGGTTTTCAATTCGGCTTTCTTAGTATTTTACGATGCTATAGAAATAAGCATTTAACTCACCAAAAGGTCCGAATCTTTAATTATGAGTTACGCAATAATATAATGGGAATTTCAGTTGCAAATACACAAACTTGAGATCCAAAACTGAGAAACCGGTGTTTTAGCATACGTTGAACGTCTAGAAATATCGATTTGATTGTTATAGAAAAAAACATCGGCAATATCAGCCACATTTCAAATCCTGTAATAAATGCATCTTATAATTTGATTATGAATTCGATAAACTAACTGAATTGGAATAAGTTTGTTTACCTCTTTGGTTCATGTGAATCTGAAATCCCTTCATCTTTTCTATCACCTTCTCCGGCATAACGTCTACAGTACTGCCATCAATGACAAACACAACACAGTGTATTTTATCAGCGAATTGTGGTGTTGCAACAAATCCCGTAATGTGCAGATGGATTGAACTAAAATGAAAATGTATATTGCTGCTTAAATTTTTTTTAAATAATCTAAAAAACATATCTATAAAAAGAATATTTTTGGCATCTTTCTGCAGTTAAATGAGTCTGATAAATCTACCTACTTGGAAATACTGTTTTTTTTTATGTGCAGAGCACTACTACGAATATGTGTACCTGAAATCGATCAGGTAAATTACCATCAAGTAGATAGCACATTCCATGGACATCCATTCCCTGGTCAGCTTCTAGTCCTCTTGTATCATGTAGTCTGAAATTCATTGCTTTCCCGGATGCACTGTTTCTAATTTGGTACATCCGATACTGGAAATAAATGATTACGTGTTAATGAATAACTGTTTGCATCGATTTTTAAAAGTGATCACCACAACAAGGTTAAAATATGCCAAAGCAAAATCAAGTCGTCACAAATTATATTATTTTTCGAAAAGTTTTATCTGAGGAGTCTCAAACCCCAACTTATACGTATAAATACACTCATCAAAGATACCAGGATTAAAATGGTGTTTGCCAGACGCGCGTGTTTTTTTTTATTATACATCAACACTCATCAGTGACGCTCACCGAATACCAAAAATAAATAAAAGGTTAATTCAAATATGAAGTTGAAGAGCATCCAGGAAGATTAAAACTAAAGTTTATGCATTAAGAATATAATTAGTTGTGTTCAAGATTATTTTTTTTTCAAATGCGGTCAATTTCGGAACTTTATACAAAGAATAAATGAGAAGGACATTTAAGTCCTAGAGCAAAACAACTTAGAAGAAAGCCCTAAGGGATAAATCGCTTCTTTCATGTACATCTTATGATGCGTTCAAATGTTATTCGAATTCGATTCGCATTAACTAATTCGAATTTGTTTAATTCGCATTCGAAACGTTTTACATCCGAATTTACATTTTAATTCGAATTGCAATGCGCGTCAAATTCGCTTTGCTGTCCGAACGACGTTAACTTTTGATTCGTATTAGCAAAAAAGTATTTGTAATGCGAATTAGCCAATTCGAATCAATTCGAATAAAAAAAGAAGAGTGTGTGAACGCAATTAGCGAATTCGATTTGCAATTCGAATTAAATGAACGTGTAAACGATGCATTAAATCATTTCTCTTTCGTTTAAGAATACCCTTTACACTAACCAATTTGTAATGTTTTATTATTATTTTTATTGCATTGAACTTTTTTTTAACAAAAGTACCATTAAAGCTATACGTTCAGAATATCAAAAACTGTTCAACTGAATAAAGCCGAGAAATAATTGAATATATATTTTACCACGTTGAATATATACAAATTAGCCCACAGCGCTTAAAAAAGAGTTTTTTTTCTATTTTCCTCCCTCTCTCATTGAAACCCTTTTGTATTGAAAAGTTCTTACAGAATTCCATATGCAAAAATAATCTGACAACGCCATGGTTAAAAACCAGACAACAACAGTATATAAAAGACAACATATAAAACTAACGACTGAGGAACACAAACCCTACCAACACTTGGGTGATTTCAGGTGCTTCGGAAGGTTAAACAGATGCTTATCTACATGTGGCACTCATCGTATTGGTCATGTTAGTACAAAAAAGTCTTACTCGGTATGCCACTTTCGAGGAAAAGGGGACGAGATTGTAGCTATGACATAGGATCTTCTGTAAAACAAATATTCCATAACGGTCAACCAACATGATTGCGTCCATTAAATTTACGGAGGGAGGATTTCAATTTCACCACTTGAAACTCTTGGTTTAACAGCTTTTTTTGTGAATTACAAATCTCTGTAAAATTACATCCAACTTTGTTTCTTTATAGCTCAGTTCAAAAAGCAGGTGCTTAAAGTTCGGAAAGTGAAAAGCATGCACTGGTAATTTATAATTTAAGGGGCATAAACCTAATAACCAAAACCACATTAGAATGTAAAGGGAAGGATGTTGATCAATGTGACATGACCAAACAATACAATAAAGCTCTGAAAAGATTGAGCTAGAGGCTAATGTTTAATTAAATTAAAATGACGATAAGATATATATATAAGTTTAGTCTTTATTATATACTCACCACCGTTGTTAAGCTATGCTCTGCATTACCGCTACATGCTTGTCTAGTTATGTAACCTCTGAAGACAGAGTTAATTGTATTGAAGAAGCTTGTCTTCCCAGCTCCTACTTGTCCGACCAACAAAACTCGTGCTTGTGGAACTTTTAATTCCTTCAAAGGTTTGTATTGTTCTACCTTCTCCTTCAGTTCTTCAAAATACTGGTAAATGAATAAAAAAAACTAACATCGTATAACTACTTTGAAAAACGGTAGTGCGCAAATGAGACATTAATAAATCAAAATAAACACAAACTCAATAATAAAGAGATCAACATAAAGAAAGAACTGGTATCTATTCAATATCAAGTTCGAAATCGCATCGAGTCAAGAAAACATTTGTATGTTAACAAAGACGTTTATAAATCAAGCCTCCCAAATGAAAAAAAAAAAAAAGATATATAAAAAACAACCATTGACGTGGTACATGACTTTTGTCAGGCAAATGAACATGTAAGGACAGTTAGTTGATATGACTGCATGTCTTATTGATGGTTACCACAGATTTAAATTTCAAACTAATGCTTTATTTTAAATATACGTTCAGAGTCGCAGCAACTTAGAACTTGACTTGGTGTATCTGTCTATTGCTAACGTTGAATGTTAACATGTTGATGTTGATTGATGCTGTATGCATATGCCTATACCCAGTATCTCCTTTTGTTAAAAGTAGATTCAAAATGATTTCGGATATTACAAAATAGAAGTCAAAGTAACATTCTGCATAATAACTCTCATAATTTGTCGACAACCACCTTGAATCGCTAAGCATGTATTTTAATACAAAAAAAAGATGAACAAGGCAGCCATCGGGAAGAATCCTTTCCTTGAATACTTCTTACCAATAAAACAAATCATTCTCAAACAGGTATAACGATGATTTAGATAATTTATATAATTAATATTGTTACATAAGGCCATACACCCGGAATTCTTCGGAGATCATATCGATGGTTGATTAGATGGCGACTTGTCTACAATACACACGAAATGTTAATACATTATGACGAGTCCGTGCATTGTTTATTGTTTCTTTAAGTTAACTTAGTATTTCAGTGTTGTTATGACGTGTTAGTACATTATAAATAAGATATGATAATTTGAGTCGAATCATAGAACATAGATTTGACAGTGTATGCCCGTATAATAAGCTATCTTGTATCTTACAAATTATATGAGATATATAAAACACACAAAAGAGATGATTTCAGCTTCCCAATTGTGATCCTTCCATTTCTATGTAACAACATTCCAGCAGTTCCGGCTTATGGAGTGTATATCTCCAAAATAATATAATATTCCAGAACTTGCATTCACTATCATAATTTCCTTGATAACAGAGGGGCGAAAGATACCAGAGGGACAGTCAAACTTTTAGATCGAAATAAACTGACAAAGCCATGGCTAGCAAAGAAAAAGACAAACAGAAAAATAACAGTACACAAGACACAACATGGTCGTTAAGGAATATCTGTTTCGGATATGTTCCAATTCTGTCCACTTTTTCTCGAATGTGACCTACCAAATAAGACTTATCACCTAGTTAAATCATGAGCAATAAATACTTATGATTTATCGTATATATTCTATATATATATATATATATTGTCTAGCGGGACGGCTGCAGTGCAGGCGATTTGGTGTCACGATATCACAGTAGCATGGGTTCGAATCCCGGCGAGGGAAGAACCAAAAATTTGCGAAAGCAAATTTACAGATCTAACATTGTTGGGTTGATGTTGAGACGAGTTGTATATACATTATGTACACAGCCATGTATCACCATCATTGATGGCGATCCGATGGATACATCTGTTGTAGGGGTGTCACTGACTCAGACGTACTAATGAATATAATTATTTTCTGTGACTGTATCTTACATTAATTTGTAGGATCCTTTACTATAGATAATTAAGCTGATCTGTAACAATAACATCTTCATGCCTTATATATCATGTACTGTAGTACGCCGCTAGATTAAAACTGACGTGGAAAGGTAACACATGCCCACCGAAAGCTCTTTGTATGAGAGCCCAGGTGGTCGTGTGGTCTAGCGGGACGGCTGCAGTGCAGGCGATTTGGTGTCACGATATCACAGTAGCATGGGTTCGAATCCCGGCGAGGGAAGAACCAAAAAAAAAACAGATCTAACATTGTTGGGTTGATGTTGAGACGAGTTGTATATACATTATGTACACAGCCATGTATCACCATCATTGATGGCGATCCGATGGATACATCTGTTGTAGGGTTGTCACTGACTCAGACGTACTTATGTATATATATATATATATATATATATATCAAACGTCTGAATAATAGTCAACGATTTTCCCCACGTGGGAGCTGGATCGTTACAAGTAACGATACATGTACACAATAAAATAAATTATATAAACGCCTAAAAAGTGTACATAACAACATCAATGATATTAAAAGGAACTATAAATGTAATTATTTATAAATATTTCGGATAACAGATATCCTTCGTCAGTCAGATTCTGATGTTAAATGAATCATATATATATGATAAAATGAAATACTTTAATCAAGTAAACATCAGCTGAAAAGAATTGTATTTTGCAATAAGAAAAATAAATCGCCTTTTAAAATAAACACACTAATACGATAGTAAAATTAAGAATGAAAATGGGTAATGTGTCAAATAGACAACAACCCGACCATAGAACAGACTACAGCAGAAGGTCACTAACAGGTCTGTATATTTAGTACGCTATAGCAATTTAGATTTTGTTATTTCTTATCCATGTTATCTAAGCAAATCAAGCATGGAACGTCTGTTGCGTATTTAGAATTTTTATTATGATTAACTTTTGTACTTTATTCCCAATTTTTGTGATTGTTTTTTGTTTGTTTTTTTAAATATACGCGCTTGAAACACTGTTTATGTCAGACCACGTGACGGTATTTGTATGTGTTATTCAACCAACGCGAGAAAATGACACTGCACAACAGGTCTTTTTCTATGTGATTATCTGTTGGTAGGTACCTTATTTGATCCTGGTATCTATTATGAGTTTATATGCATGTAAGCATCAAATATCGATGATCTAGTATTATATTTTTCTAAGTTTACAATATTATCACTGTATACAGTTTTGTATTCTACTTCCTTATTTTGAATCAATCAATGTATTTGTTGTTGATCACTGAAAGAGGGACGAAAGATACCAAAGGGACAGTCAAACTCATAAATCGAAAAGAATCCATGACAAGTCGCCCCACTGGCAAGTCGCCCCACTCTTAGTCGCCCCACTTTTTCACGAACTCGCCCCACTTTAAAAAAAAACGCCCCAACTTGGATCACCAACTCGCCCCACTTGTGAAATTTGTTTAATCCCGTTAATATTACTCCTGAAAACTCGCCCCACTGAATGGAAAACGATAAAATCTAGATTAACATATTATTAACCAGGATGAATGTAGTAAAGCCAACTCGCCCCACTCATGGAAAAAGTGGGGCGACTAGGTGTGGGGCGACTTGCCAGTGGGGCGACTTGTCCTGCTTCCATCGAAAATAAATTGACAACGCCATAGATAAAAATGAAAAAGACAAACAGAGAAACAATAGTACACATGACACAACATAGAAAACTAAAGAATAAACAACACGAACCCCACCAAAAACTAGGGGTGATCTCAGGTGCTCCGGAAGGGTAAGCAGATCCTGCTCCACATGTAGCACCCGTCGTGTTGCTTAGGTACCAATACACAGTTAGGAGTTTAGTTTCGCATTTTGGCCCCTGTGGATTTTTCAAATAGGAAAGTTATTGTGTAATAAAATTCATTTTTAGACAGCTGAGTGCTAATTTAGCCTTCAAAGATGGTTTATAAGATCAAGATTATTTTTTACATGTTTTATGGGCTGTTTTCTGTTTGACAATCCGTATTTTCATAGCTAGACCGGCCATCGGTCCAGAAATTAATGTAATGTTTACAAACACTTTTTTTCTACACGAAGTTTTTGACGCAATTTTACAAAAAAATGAGATGAAAGACATATGATTTTCATTGGATTTGCTGAATGATATATGTACACAGTTTCAGAAAAGGTATTACTTCAAGCGATTGAAATTCTACTTTTAGCCAAATGTTTTATAACAAATAAATGCAGATTGTTGCCATGGATACACCCAAAAGAAATTATATTTTACCATTTTATATACTGGATATAAAATCTATGGAAGATTCTGATTACATACATATGCCCATATATGACACAAACAGTAAGCTTGATATTGCAAGAAAGCAATGAAAAGGGGATGGTAAAATTTATAAGGGCAAATTTTAATATTTTTTCCTAACTGTTTATTGCTACCTTATGGCATACTTACCAAGCTCAGAATTGTATAATTTAAGACTTTTCATGCCACAAATCTATTGATATTTAGATTCTAAATCAACTTCTTATTAAATTAAGTTTTTAAGAATGACAATACATGTTAAGTTTATTGTTTACAGTCCTTAGCAACCAAAATTAGACATTTTGACACAAGGCTTAAATTTGTAGTCTATCAGCTTAACTCTTGCTTCTGATGGATTGGGCTGCATGTAGTAGCCTAAGTATGAACGTGTTGGTTTTTTTCTTGCGAATACATCAAATTATTGTTTTAATCAAGATTTCATGTTACATTTTTGCATATTTCAAATGTATAGTTAAATCAGAAGTAAGAAATTGATTCCCTATCACCAAGTTTTTTAATCAAGTCTTTGGTATGCAATAAGCATAAAGATGTACATTTTTATGCTTGAAATTGCTAAATTTTGTACTATTTTTCATCATCAGAGATCTTATTAAGATTTTCAACATTAAAAAACTGACAAAAGAGGTATAGTTTTTAAGATTTTGCTAAAAATTGAGGTGGAGACAAGATTTTACACTTTGACTTGGCACCTCTCTTTAAAATCAGTTTTTGTCGCGTCTCAGTGTCAACTGCTAACCTTCATAAAATATTCATTACTCAACCAATTTTCAAAAATTAAAGGCCATTTTGCTTGATTTAGCTAGCAGAACACAGAAAATAAGTTAAAAGGGAGAATTTGAAAAAAATATTTACTATTATGGCATACTTACCAAGCTCAGAATTGTATAATTCAAGACTTTTCATGCCACAAATCTATTGATATTTAGATTCTAAATCAACTTCTTAGGAAATTAAGTGTTTAAGAATGACAATACATGTTAAGTTTATTGTTTACAGTCCTTAGCAACCAAAATTAGACATTTTGACACGAGGCTTAAATTTGTAGTCTATCAGCTTAACTCTAGCTTCTGATGGATTGGGCTGCATGTAGTAGCCTAAGTATTGAACATGTTGGTTTTTTTCTTGCGAATACATCAAATTATTGTTTTAATCAAGATTTCATGTTACATTTTTGCATATTTCAAATGTATAGTTAAATCAGAAGTAAGAAATTGATTCCCTATCACCAAGTTTTTTAATCAAGTCTTTGGTATGCAATAAGCATAAAGATTTACATTTTTATGCTTGAAATTGCTAAATTTTGTACTATTTTGCATCATCAGAGATCTTATTAAGATTTTCAACATTAAAAAACTGACAAAAGAGGTATAGTTTTTAAGATTTTGCTAAAAATTGAGGTAGAGACAAGATTTTACACTTTGACTTGGCACCTCTCTTTAAAATCAGTTTTTGTCGCGTGTCAGTGTCAACTGCTAACCTTCATAAAATATTCATTACTCAACCAATTTTCAAAAATTAAAGGCCATTTTGCTTGATTTAGCTAGCAGAACACAGAAAATAAGTTAAAAGGGAGAATTTGAAAAAAATATTTACTATAATGTTATAACAAATCCGGTAAATAGTCTAATGCGGTAGGTCACATTCACGAAAGGAAAGGAGATTGTAGTTACGACGTAAGGAACATATCCGATATCATTCGTGAAACGGTTATTCCATAACGGTCAACAAACTCGTGATGGCGTCCGTAAAATTTATGAAGGGATGATTTCAACTTCACCATTTGGAACTCTTGGTTTAATAGCTTCCTTGTGAGCAGCAACCCTCTATCAAGAAAATTATGATAGGAAATGCAAATACGGGAATATCGTATCAATTGGGAGATATATACCCCGTATGCAGGTGCTGCTGGAATGTTGCTACTTAGAAATGGAAAGTTCACAATCGGAAAGCTGAAATCATCTCTTTTGTCGTAAAGTTTTGTGTCCAACCGACCCTCATTGTCAATTTCTAGATGTAAGTCAAGCTATGAGGCCGACTTAACTGTATCTGTAGTATCCTTTATCTCTAGTTCGATGGGATAGAAGCGTTCCATATAGTCACCAAAATTTGAATTATTTAGTGAAAGAACATCATCTATATAGCGTAAAGTAGAGTTAAAGGTTATCGCTAACTTCTTATCTTTCTTCCTAAAACGTTCCTGAATGAAGTCAGCCTCATGATAATAAAGAAACAAGGCGGCAAGTAGAGGGGCACAATTTGTTCCCATTGGAATGCCGACAGTCTGTTGAAAAACACGTCCTCCGAACGTAACAAATATGTTGTCAATCAAGAAATCAAGAATCTTGATAATATCAGTTTCAGAGAATTTTTTGTTTGAATCAGAGTGATCCTTTACAAAGTAGGATTTGACCCTCCCTAAGACAAGATACTTGTATCTACGTTGGCCATTCTTTTTTATGAAGTGTAATGTTTATTGGTCGATAAGGTTACAGTTGAGTAGAATCTTAGTGTAGAAATGCATGGTTTACGCTAGAGAAAGCGTTAGGCAGATTTATATATAATTAGACGTTTGGCGGGAAAATTAGTGGCCGGGTTGAAAGTTATAGGGGTGATCGTAAGGGACTCTCTATGCTCCGTAAGGGTTAACATTTAGAGAACACCCATGTCAAGTAAATAGTGGTAACGACCACGGGTATATAAGAGAGTGAGGAACGGCACTCGAGGCTGTCGGTTGGCTGTCGATGAGCCATCACAAGTCAACAGAGCGTACGTTGGTTATATAAAGCGCTAGTAAGAGCCTTAATATTCAAAGAACACTTTGTACCGGGTACAAAGTAAACGTACAAGTTGAACGGATTGACAAGGCAGACTGTCCCACTCGGAGGACAGGCTGTACCAGCCCGCACTGTCTGGTAGTGACAGACTGTCCGATCAGAGGACAAGTTGTACCAGGCTGCACTGTCTAGTAGTAACAGACTGTCCCATTCGGAGGACAAGCTGTACCAGCCACATTGTCTTATAGTGACATAACGTCCTATTAGGAGGACAGGCTGTTATATTGTAATATGAGCAAGGCGCTATCTTAAATGCCAGCTTTATACCAAGTCAATGTCCTATATATTGATTGGTTGTTGGTTGCTTAACGTCTAGTCGCAAATATTTCATGTATGTTCAGGACGAATGTCCTAGGCTACATTAACATATAGTTTTTGTCAAAAGACAGGAGGGGGTATGGTATTTTTCTTTTTTATATAAAAAAAATATTCTCAATTTCCATATTCATGAAAAAAATCTGTTCAAGCAGATCTAGAGGACAAAAAAAATATTTTGAATCCAGATCTCCACCAAAACCGATTTTATCTTTCAGATATGCAAAATCAATTTAACTTTTAAAAGTCCTATATATATCTAGAAGCCTTTAAAACTTCCCGAACCGCACAGGTAAGTCTGTACACAGTAGTTTTTTAGGTGAAAATACGGCCGTATTTGCCAATTTGTTATGATGAACCTTAAAACTAGTGTTAAATTTTGAGTAAATAATTCTAATTGATAGCGCTGAAGGGCCTCGGTGAAAAAAATCTGACTCGAACAAAAAAACATTTGTATTCCTGATCATTTTCAGTTTGTGGGTTCTAGATCAATTTCATGTACTAATTCAGAGTCGGTTTTAAGTCATTTCTCTTATATATATATTTTTTGTTAGCTTAGTTTTCAAGTTTTTATATGACAGCAAAATAAAATTGAGAATGGAAATGGGAAATACAAGCATGTCAAAATTTGCTTTCGAGTAATGCTTAATCATGTCGTAGTTGTTTTTAAGAAGACACATTTGGTTTCCAGACAATAACTTTATCATAAGTGCATGGATCTCTATGAAATTGTACTAGAAGGTTCAGTACACAAAAGGAAGATTAGAATTGATTTTGGGGCTATGGTAAAACATTTTTGGGGGTGTTTTTTTTATACAAAATATTGGGTTTTTCTTCAAATATATTTACCATATTTACATTGATTATTAATCATCTAGTATATATAGATGCAAAAAATACTGATTTGACAGGATATGCACACAAAATAGGGTGGTTTAATTATTTTGTCTGTAATTTGTGTATTTTTCCTACGATGTGTACTCCTTGACAATGTCGACGTCATTATCATGATAGAAAATATATTTGGTAAGTAATTTCAAAATTGACATGCGCCAGTGCGCCGCAAAAGGATTTCTTTCCCTTTAATTCCCAAAATTGCACATAAGTTGTTTTTTTCTCTCACAAAAACACAAGAGTTATTTCATTTTGGTAAATAAAACACTCTTAATTATATGAAACGTTCAGTAATAAAAATTTAGTGAAGCCTTTTTGAATGTTTCACTGATTGTGGAAAATTTTTAACAGAAAATGTACAAAACACTTGATAAATTTGCATTATCTGCAGCATTATTGATGATTTTCCTCACTTTATATTCACAAGGACATATAACTAACATATAGTCAATGCTATTCTGATCTGAGTTTTTATTCATATACTGGCATGGCTTGTGCTGTTCCAAGTTGTCTTCTTTTTCTGTTTATTGAGAAGTATTTGTTCAACTGTTCAGTCACTATAAAGTGTTACAATTCTTATTTAGACGCAACACATAAATAGTGACCAAAAAGGTACCGCTTTCGCATGAGAGAAGCTAGAATTTTTTTTTAAATGTATACATTTTCAAAATTGAAATGTTTGGGTTCACCTGATATTCGTTTCAAATTAGTCCATATTGAAGTTTGAAGGGTCCTTAATTAAAATATGTTTGATTTTAACTGACATAAAAAATTCGGTGCTTTTTATATGCTAAATATACTTCTGTGGTCGTATCAGGCTGTGCGTGGCAAATTAAGCATTTTATTGCCTTTAGGTTTGTACTTTTTTTAATTTATTTTCGTCATGAAAATAAATTTGTAGTTGTGAAGTTGCTAACATGAACGTACCCAAATTGCACCTATATTGACAGTTTTTTCGCCAATTTTTTTTTATGAACCAGACAAAAGACCATTCTGTGCTTATTTTGTAGACTATCCTTGTTTACAATATAGTTACACCAATTTAATTTTGATTCCATGTCGAGTCATAGATAAATGGGTTTGAACAGTAATTGATTCTGTAATGAGTTCAGTACCCAAATTCCATACATTATTACATGTTTAATTTTAAATCCTTAAAACTGGAATATAAACAGATGTTTTGTTTTATTTCTTCAAACATTTCGATCAATTTGACATTTCCATGCTTCAACTACTATTTTTTGAAGAAACGGAAGCTGGTAACAAATTTAATTTGCCCATTTTAAAAATACGATAATTAGATAACTTCACATGGTGGAAGAAAACTTGTAAGATTTCTGCAGCTTTTTTTGTTGAATAGATGCAATTTGGTTACTGAGTGCAATTTTGGTACTGTGATGTTATATAACCATAAGTGTGTATTGCTAAATAGGTTGAAATGTGAACCTGATATAGTCATGAAGTACGTCTAGGTAGAGTGAAAATGTTTTGATCAGGTTTAAACTGACGCATAAAATATACAGGCGACTGCTGCAGCTTGAATTTTTAAGGATATAGCCCACATACTTCCAAGTTACATGCTCAGTACATACCTATCAAAGTCATGGTATTATCATGGGTTATCATATTAACTCCATCTTCCCATAAAATCCAATTTTGGACAATATGGGAGCATACAATATATACAATCTGTACTTAAATGTACTACTTAGACTCAAGTCTCCTTGTTTGATTAAACTTAGAGGGAGAAAACAAACCAGTTTCTATCTCCTGGGACTGTATAAGGTAGATATCTGATAAGATTTGTTGAGAGTTTGCCAAAGGAAGTACAGAATTAGAAGATTGTGAATTATTTGAATTTTTGTTTTTATGTTTTAAACTTTTGTTAAGTTTTGAATTAGTCTGTGGACTACATGAATACCCGTGATCTCATTCAACAGTATAACCAACGTCATTATCACTGTTCCGTGATATGGGGATTTATGTGGCAGATGAACATAAGTAGTCATGGTCAACCTGTGCAACAGAGTTTACCTCGCATGCCGCATGGCCATTATAAAAAAAATCCCGAAATGTATTGCTTGCAGAGGTTTCTTCTGTGTTCCCATGGCTGGACGGAACTTTTTCGCTAAATATGTTATCATTAATGACGATTTTGTGACTTTTAAATGAAGTACCTGTGATTATTTAGGAAAATTGTTTGACCTCACTGATCATGGAAAAATGAAGCAGACGAAACATGGCGTCAGATGTTGTTGTCCAAACTTCGGTAATTTCCGTGGTACAATAGAATTTAAATAAACTACACAAGTTAATAAAATTTCTGAATTCTTGTTTTTGTAAACAAATAAAAAAAATCATGTCGTATATAACATCGAAATTATTCTGATCTGTCCCGTTTTTTCAAGTTCGCGTTGAAACGTTAAATTCGGCCGCCATTAAAAAAAATAATCGTACGAGATTTAACGAGAGTGACGAAACTTTTCAGATGGGTCGTGTAGAGAGAGTTATCGTTCGTTCTTTAGGGGACGACCATTTGATATTCTGGGGGGGGGGGGGGGGCGGAGGATTTTGAAAATAGATAACTTGGCCTTGATAATCACAAAAATAAATGGTTTGTTCTGTGGTAGTTTGAAAATAAATTACCTGACTTGCAATGTATTGAAAATAAATAACTCAGCAGGTCTAATCGAAAGTATGAGATGGCACCAGATTCTTCATAAATTCATCTTTTTTCCCCAAAAAAATCGGGAAACTCTTCCCAATTTTTTTAATAATAAAAGTATAAATATTATTTGAATATACTTGAAATGTCTAAAAAAATTGGTTTCATTTAACTTGAGGTACATGTATATTGTCTCAGGAAACCTAACCTCACTTTTATTGTAATAGGGCCGTAACTACATTGAGGCAAATGCCTCATGTAGGAAATTTCAAAACCAAACGCTTGTCTCCATATCAAATTGTGTTCACGGCGAGTGCCTTGCAAGAAGCAAGTTCTGTTTTCCCTCAGACGTAGCCCTGATTTTTTTCGGGATCAATGTTTTTTTATTTATTTGTCTTTTGTTCATTGATTGTCCTTCTGTATTCTGTTAGTGTTGCATTCCTTTTGTAATCTAGTAATTTTGTTATGAACTTGATCACGAGTTTAAAAAAAAACAGCAGCCACAAACTTAACTATGTGAATTCCATTTTTGCTTTATCATGCACATTGCTCTTTTGATGCTACTAGAAACTTAAGTCTTACACTGAATTTATACATTTTGCTTTGAGAATAAAATATTGTCAAAAAATTATTAAAACAAAACTTGCATTTTCAGATTATAAAAGTTTTTTTCGGAACACCCAGAAAGCATAATTTTTCATCATTTGTTCTATACATTGTAGCTTCTTGGGCCTTCAGTGGCTCCAAAAACCCTTCAAAAAAAATGTTCCTCACTCCTCTCGGCCACATATGTTTGCCAATACTTTTTACAAAGGCTATTACAACCAAACTTTAATGCTATGTATGTATGTATGTATCAAAACTTCATAACTGCAGTGCTAACTATTCTGTACACATTTGCACTTTTCTGAAAAACACCAGAGAAAATTTGATAATTTCGCAAAAGTCCCAATTTCAGAAAAGTTGAAAATATGCATTTTTTCACAAAATTTTTCAAAAAATTCACAAATTTGGTTGACATGCAATCTTCACTAAAATGAAGCTTAAACCAAGTTCTATCAATGTTACATATGAAAATTAATGAAAAATGCATGATTCTATTCATAATCAGGCTCTGAAATGTGGTGATTTAGCTGATTTTTGAAAGATTTTACTACGCTTAACAACCAAAAAATTGTGTGTCCGTTACCATGGCAACCACTCATATTTTCCCACCCAAAATTATTTTTTGAGCAGTATTCATTTATTGCTTCTATTAGGCCAATTATAGATAAAAACTGGAACCCTCCATATATCACATGTATGTGGCACTCTGCGTATGGAGGCATCGCACTTTAGCGTATGGAGGCATCGCACTTTAGCGCAGACCATCGCACTTTAGCGTGACCATCGTACTTTAGCTTCCCCATCGCACTTGAGAGTCCTACATTTTTATATTTGTTATGGGGCCAGCTGAAGGACAGCCCCGGATGCGGGAATTTCTCGCTGCATTGAAGACCTGTTGGTGACCTTCTGCTGTTGTCTTTTCTATGGTCGGGTTGTTGTCTCTTTGACACATTCCCCATTTCCTTTCTCAAAATTTTATTCTCCAACTAATCAACCAGATATTATTAGTATGACGGTGTAAGAAAACAGACTTGTCAATTAATGTACTATAGTGTAACATACATACCTTTAGGAATGTTGGTCCTCAATGCTCTTCAATTTAGTACTTTATTTGGCCTTTTTTAGTTTTTTTTATTCGAGCGTCACTAATGAGTCTTTTGTAGACGAAACTCGTGTCTGGCGTAAATACAATATTTAATCCTGGTATCTTAATTTCTTTATATCAAACAATTACTGGAAAAATCCAGTTTCTCCAAATATAGGAGGAATGTACGAAAGTCAAAGGGAAACTACATCCGGAAATTATACTATCTGTAATATAAGATAATATACTATCTGTATCGGTATTGAGTTCGACCCGGAACTTGTTTATTAATATGTGGAAGACAAAAAGACCTGGAATGTTGTAATTTTTAAACAACACCATTGTCCTATATTAGTTATATATAAAATTATATAATTTCAATTGATATTTTATAGCACTTCGATGTTGACATGGATATCAATTATATGATCTTTTTTTTATATGAATTAACCGTTTGCAAAAGTGCGAATTATTTAAAATACTTAGGATTTTCTTATCCAAGGCATATATTACCTTAGCCGTATTTAGCACAACTTTTTTGAATTTTGGATCATCAATGCTCTTCAGCGTTATACATGTTTGACTTTTTAACTATTTTGATCTGAGCGTCACTGATGAGTCTTTATGTAGACGAACCACGCGTCTGGCGTATCAAATTATAAGCCTAGTACCTTTAATAGTTAACAATAATATGTGTCTTTCGATGTTGTGATTTTACACTATTGTTTCAGGCAAAGATGAAGGTTGGTACCTATTAAAACGTTTAAACCTGCTGCATTTGTTTTCACCTGTCCTAAGTCAGGAACCTGATGTTCAGTAGTTGTCGTTTGTTGGTGTGGTTTATTTGTGTTTCTCGTTTCGCGTTTACTTGTATTAATTATATTAGACCGTTGGTTTTCCCGTTTAAATGATTTTCCACTAGTTATTTTTGGGACCCTTTATAGCTTGCTGTTCGGTTTGGGTCAAGGCTTTGTGATGTAGACCGTATGGAGATCAATAATTTTGACCGTAACAAAAAAATAAATAAAATAAACTCATCATAGATACCAGGATTAAAATTTTATATTTACGCCAGACGCGCGTTTCGTCTATAAAAGACTCATCAGTGACTCTCGAATCAAAAAATGTTTAAAAGGCCAAATAGAGTACGAAGTGGAAGAGCATTGAGGACCAAGAATTCCTAAAAGTTTTGCCAAATACAGCTAAGGTAATCTATTCCTGAGGTAGAAATGCAAATACATACAAATACAAGTAGATAAAAATTATAAGACAGTTTCATTCTTTCTTCTCAGATGTTGTGAGATATGGCTGCATTCGTTCCATGTGGACCATGTGGTCACGAATGCATAAACAAGAATGCAGAGAAATGGTGCACCGAATGCAACGAAGGGTTTTGCAATGTATGTGAAAAGGCACATACATCTATGAAAATGTCGAGAGATCACAATTTGATCCCCATCGATGATTACCGTAAAATTGAAAATGTTAAAGTGCGATTGGTGTGCCAGGAGCACGGGTCAAAACTTGAGATGTATTGCAAAATTCATGAGATGGCTATTTGTATAACATGCTTTCCAGCAGAGCATAAAGGTTGCTCCGAGGCCATCATTCCTTTAGCAGAAGCTGCGAAAAATGCGAAAACATCGACTGCTCTTGCAGACCTGGAACATACCATTCACGACATAATAGAAAATATACAAGAATGTGTTAGGGAACAGGAGGCAGCTACAGAAAGCATTGAAATACAAGAAACGAAGATTAAAAAAATCATCTTTGATACGCGGGAGGGTATTAATAAACATTTAGATCAACTTGAAAGAAAAATGTTAAATGAGTTGGCAACCACAATTAATTCTTGTAGGTCAACATATGGGAAACTAAAGAATCAACTCGAACAAACTGAAAGAGAAATCAAACAAACCCAGACACAAACATCTCAACTGAAATGTTTTGCCTCTGACCTACAGATGTTCCTAAGTACACATCAGATGAACGAAGAAGTACAAGACCAAGTACATTCCCTTAAAGATGCTATTAGTTCCGTTCAGAATTTCAACATAGAAATAGAGCTACACCAGGAGATAACTTCACTTTTGAAAGATGTAAACAGCTTCGGTAAAATAAAAGTTGTCGAAAATGCCACTAGTTTTAAATTTCAGGAAGGGAAGATTGATCAAGCCCAAATACAATTGCCAGAGAAAAGATCTATTCATAATACAAAGCTACAGCTTAGAAAGAGATTCACTGTAAAGCAAAGTGGAAAGGATATGTACATCTCAGGATGTTCATTTTTGCCAAATGGTAATTTATTGATTGCGGACATGGATGGACAAAATGTATTGATGGAGTATAATGAAGAAGGACATTTTATCCGCGATATAACCGTTTCGGCAAAACCATTTGATCTAACAGTAATAGATTCCTTTCATATCGCTGTTTCATATTTTGATCTTTACTACATAGAGTTTATAGATTTAAAGAACATCAAAGTTCTGAAGAAAATTAAATTCAAAAATCGTTGTCAGGGAATATCATACAGCGATGGAAAAATATTTGTTGCAGTAATAAAGAAAGGAATAGTAACATTAGATATGGAAGGCACTATACTAAATACAATCAAGAGCGGCTTAAAGGTAACTAATATTACAACGTGCAAAAACAAAATATATTACGTACAAAGGAAGCAAGACACTGTAAACTGTTGTAGTACAAGTGGTGAGGATTTTTGGAGTTTCGAAGATGGTTCTCTTAATCCAGCCGGAGGAATTGCTGCTGATCGTTACCAGAACGTGTTTGTTGTCGGTATAGAATCTAATAAGATTCTGATGCTACAAAACAATGGGAAATTAAGTAAAACAATACTAACCATGGCCGACGGATTACTTGAACCCACACGTATATGTTTGAACAAAGAAAGGAACATATTACTAGTGTGCAACAAACGAAACGGAATTGCTTTTCTATTTAATGTTTATTAGTTTGAATTTGTTCTGTTAAAACATTATATTACTAGGATGATGTTTTCGTTACATAACAGTAAAAATTGCTTACATTTAGACTTTTTAATAACTGACCCAATATTGACCTTTGTCTTCTTGTACATTTTTGCCTTTTTTGTTTTTAGCGACGCGTCAGTTAATATTATAAATAGCATTCTTCTCGCATATTAAAAGTTCAAATTGACTCAATTTATAAAAAACTTATAAAAGTTACATTTTTGTTTTTAATTGCCGTCCTTGATAGGACCATCACCGATTGAAAGCTGTCAACCGTCTGATCAAAATCCTGTGATTCGTCACTGGAAATTGTAAAATAATTTTTCAATCATTTCAAATAAGGGTCCAAATCACCACGTATACGATCCGACAGAGATCAAACAGAAACCCTTTATCATAACAGAAAGAAGCATCTAATTCATGTAATTACATTCTGACATCACACTTATGAGATTTTGAGTTAAATCAAGCCTTTCGTTTGTTTTCTGTCCATTATAATTACATTGTTACGGACAGCACGGGCAGTCACAGGTGTTGCATTTTATGGGGGAAATGAAATGACGAATGGTCACCGAACAACTAGTAATCCCTTAATGTTTCTTCCACCAAGACCCGTATCAAATTCCAAAACCTACTGCACAATCTAAATATGTAGTGTTTACATTGTGCCACTTTTGTTTAAGATTCTAGCTTAGATTTTCCTGGACTTATGTATGTTATGTCCTTGGTGATATCAGCTAGAATATTAAAACGCAGCGCTATGTAAACAGTATACAAGATTATTGTGTCGTAGGTTTCGGAATTCTGATAAATAAGGACAGTCTCATGGGCGAGTTTGAATGCGGGAATATCGATTTAAACAGTCAAGTTTGAAATCTTATGAGGGGTGTTATAGAAGGTCAAAGGTCTCACAATCCTAACTTTTGAAAATTGTACCTGCGTATATTTGTAATTTTGATGTTCCAATTTTGCCATTCTTTATTTGTAAATAAACTCATCATAGATACCAGGACAAATATTGTATATAAGCCAGACGCGCGTTTCGTCTACAAAAGACTCATCAGTGACGATCGAATCCAAAAAAGTTAAAAAGGCCAAATAAAGTATGCATTTGAAGAGCATTGAGGACCAAAATTCCTAAAAGTTTTGCCAAATTCAGCTAAAGTAATCTATGCCTGAGGTAGAAAAGCCTTAGTATTTCAAAAATTCAATATTTTGTAAACAGTTAATTGACAAATGTAACCATATCAATGATAATTCATGTCAGCACAAAAAGTGCTGACTACTGGGCTTGTGATACCCTCGGGGAAATAAATCTCCACCAGCAGTGGCATCGACCCAGTGGTTGTAAATAAACTCATCATATATACCAGGAATAAATTTTGTATATACGCCAGACGCGCGTTTCGTCTACAAAAGACTCATCTGTGACGCTCAATACAGTACATCTCCACGGTCTGAGAAGTTCAAATCGAACTTTTGAAATCAATAAAAGAGGGACGAAAGATACCAGAGGAACAGTCAAACTCATAAATCGAAAATAAACTGACAACGCCATGTACTTCTATTTTTAATTTTTTGTACTTCATTGTATGCTGTACTAAAACACCACTATTTCAGGTTAGATGGAGGGTTGGTTCCTTCAAACTAATTTAATCCTGCTATTTTCAGTATGTTGCTATTCCATGTCAGAAGCCTGTAAATCAATGGTTAACGTTTGTTGCTGTATATCATAATTGATTTTATTCTTTATCTTGTACATAAATCAGCCCGTTAGTTTTTGTCAAGCCTTCGACTTTAGTCGAAAAAGCGAGACAAAGCGATCCTACATTCCGTCGGCGTCGTCTTCTTCGTCGGCGGCGTCAACAAATATTCACTCTGTGGTTAAAGTTTTTGAAATTTTAATAACTTTCTTGAACTATCCCAGATTTCTACCAAACTTGGACAGAAGCTTGCTTATGATCATAAGATAGTATCTAGAAGTAAATTTTGTAAAAATAAAATTCCAATTTTTCTGTATTTTATTTATAAATGGACTTAGTTTTACTGCCAGGAAACATTACATTCACTTTGTGGTTAAAGTTTTTAAAATTTTGATAACTTTCTTAAACTATCCTGGATTTGTACCAAACCTGGACAGAAGCACGTTTCTAATCATAAGATAGTACAATGTATCCAGAAGTAAATTTTGTAAAAAAAAAATCCATTTCCCCTGTATTTTACTTATAAATCGACATAGATTTTCTTCCAATTAACATTACTTACAGTCTGCAGTTAAAGTTTTTAAAACTATCCTGTATTTTTACCAAACTTGGACAGAAGCTTCTGACAATCAAAAGATAGTATCGAGAGGAATATTTTTATTGATTTTTTTTCATCATTTTTGTTAAGTGTGTGATTAACAGCAAAACTAGGCGAGACACTGGGTTCCGCGGAACCCTTACAATTTTTTTCTCGTTTGAATGTTTTCCAGCTTACAATTCTGGACGTTTGGTAGCTGACTATGCGGTATTGGTTTTGATCATTGTTCAAGTTATAAGATTCTATGTCATATAGTCTCTTGTGGAGAGTTGTCTAAATGTCAATCATACCACATCTTCTTATTTTTATATTTTTCATATGTACTTTTATGATTTGTAATTTTGTAAAATTGTATTATATATGTTAGGGAATTTACTTCGGTGAAAAGTAGATACTCGAGTCCTCGTTGGTTTTTCGAACGATACTCGAGTACTCGTTCGATAAATTAACGAATCAAATTAGTTATAGCCATGGATATGTGATCACGAAGTGCAGTATTTACCTTGAAATGAGAATTTACAAAACTGGTTATTGCCGTCTGATTGTCCGTTTTAGTTTTAGCATTGCGTTGTTCTTCGGCAGGATTTTCATCTCTTATGTGATATAACATGTTTAGCTCCCCATTGATATGTCAGAGAAACTTCATAAAGTTGACTTTTAAGATTTTATGTTCTCATTCGCTTTGGTCATCCGAACATAAAACTTTTCTGATTACTTCAAAATTAAACAACTGTAGCCTAAAGACTAGTATGAATAGAGAGAGACACATAAGCAGTTTTTATAGACATGTCAGGTATTACAACAATACGTTAATATTTCATTTTTAAGTCTAAATTATCAGCACGATCCTGGAATCACAATCTACAAATACAAATCATACGAATTAGAACAAAAACCACTTATATGCAAAGACATAATTATAAATAACTTCTAATATAACTTTAGAAATCTCTATTGTGTTTTCTCGATAATTATATAACGGTCTCGAACAGAATAACTTCTTATTACGCAAAGAAAAGAAAATATAAATATTTTAATAAATAAGTAATTTTATAATCGTCAAAACTACCAACAAATGATTCCAAATGAACAACCTTGGTGGCATTTTTAAACAGGCAACATGTATATTTACAGCTCAGCCGTAATTGCTATTTAATTTTTATATGTGCTTCTTATATTTTATGATGGTAATCTGACTGGAGGGATAGTACCTGATTTTCATATGATCTTTCAATCAGTTTAATTGAGGCCTGGAGCTTACATGTCAATAGCTGCTAGTAAGGAGAGCCGTGGTGTAGTGGTTAGTGAATTGGACTACTAACACAAAGGTTCCTGGTTCGATCCCCGCTCCGGCAAGAACATTTCAGGGACTAATGTGTCTGCTCTCCCTTCACACCATTGGCGTGTATGGTCTTGCGAAACGATGATAGTCAGTTTGAACTGGATGATAAATTGCCTACCCGTGTTTAGAGAGGGATATATCTCTTGCACGTAAATGCCACCCTTTTAGATAAAAAAAAAAAAGAGCAGGCTAATGCCGCTACAAAAAAGGGACGAAAGATACCAGAGAGACAATCAAACTCATGAATCGAAAATAAACTGACAATGCCACGGCTAAAAAATAAAAAGACAAACAGAGAAATAATAGTACATAAGACACAACACATACCCCTCCAAATACTGGAGGTGATCTCAGGTGCTCCGGAAGGGTAAGCAGATCTTGCTCCACATGTGGCACCCGTCTTGTTGCTAATGTTATTACAATCCCGGTAAATAGTCTAATGCGATAGGTCACATTCATGGTAACAAGGGAAGTGGATTGTATTAACGACATAAGGAAAATCAAGATATCATCTGTGAAACGGTTATTCAATAACGGTCAACCAAGCTGAAATCATCTCTTTTGTCGAAAAGTTTTGTTTTCAACCGAGTCTCATTGTCATTTTCTAGATGTAAGTCGAGATATGAAGCAGATTTAACTGTTTCTGTTGTATCCTTTATCTCTATTTCGATGGGATAGATGCGTTCAACATAGTCACCAAATTGTGAATTATTTAGTTAGAGAACATCATCTATATGGCGGAAAGTAAAGTTAAAGGATATTGCTAACTTCTTATTTTTCTTCCTAAGAAGTTACTGTATGAAGTCAAATTCATAATAGTAAAGAAACAAGTTTAGTTTAAACATATTTTATTTACTCAAAGTAAAATGGATTGGACACAAGTAAGCCATACTTATGAAGTCCGCTCCGAATGACAATAATTTACAATACAATATTAATATGAGCATGCAATATCAAAATAAACAATATTTTACGAGTCTATCAATTGAGAAAAACAAATGAAACAGAAGTAGATGTAAACATTGAAAACGGTGATGATGATGATGATGATGATGATGATGATGGTGATGACGTGAATTTACCGTAAATACATTTTCTACATAACAAGAAATCTCTCAGACCTTTTGATAAATTCGAATACGTGTTTGAATATATTCACATTTTGTTCATACGAGAGATTCGGATTACCAGATGTAAGTAACTTAACATTTAATATAAGGTCATCAGGAAGCCATCTTAGATTATTCATCAGAATTTCTCTCTGGTGTATATATAAAGAGCAGTCGAAAAGGAAATGGTGTACAGTCTCAATGTTACACCCACAAAAGCATGTTGGATCAGCAATTATATTGACTCTAAACAAGTCATAGTTCAAGAAAGATGAGTAGCATCTGAATTGTGTTAAAATCATATTTAGTTTCCTCGGTCCATATAGAAAGTGCTTTGGTACATCTTTATTTGTGGTATTTAACCTTTTTAATTGGATTTTAAACTTTGCTATAGAGTCTGATTTTCGAAGGGACAAATCGGTATGATTCCATAGGTTAATAGTTGATGGTATAAAAGATTCTTTAGTAAGAGATAATCTACAAAAAGGAACAATGATGTCATTGCCATTTCTCAAGGGATATGTAGTTGTGCTCTGTACACTAGGTGGAACAAGTTTGCATAGATAATCCGGAGCTTGGTTATGTTTAATGCTATAAAACATTTGTAATTTTCGTCTTTTCCTCCTGTCAGCTAAAGTTTCCCACCCAATTTCCTCATACAGAATTTCAGATTTTGTAAATATAGGCAAACCAGTAACTATTCTAGCAGCTTCTAGCTGCAAACTTTCAAGTTTATTAACATATCCTATCCCGCAATTATCCCAAACTTCAGTTGCATATTCAAAAATTGGTCTTATAAAAACTAAATAGAGTTTTTCTAAATTTTTCCTACAAAGCTGATACTTGAGTTTTCTCAGGATATTTAAATGTTTCGTAACACTGATAATCAGATTGTCTATATGACTGTTCCACCGAGCATCAGAGCAAAACGTTACCCCAAGGTGTTTGTGACATTTTGTTATAGGGATTTCTTTATCATTTAAGCAGAAACAAGTCGACAAGAAGAAGGGCACAATTAGTTCCCATTGGAATACCAACAGTTGGTTGTAAAACGCGCCCTCCAAACGTTACAAATATGTTGTCGATCGAGAAATCAAGCATGTTGATAATTTCAGTTTCAGAGAATTTGTTTTGTTTGAAACAGAACATTTTTTTACAAGGAAGGATTAAACCCTCCCATACTTGTATCTACGTTCGCCATTCTTTTTTTATGAAACAAAGCAATACAAACTCTTTCAATTTGTATTTTAGTTTGGAATGGGGATTAAGTGTTCTTTTCGAATAGATATAACAAAATTATATCTTATTCTTGGCTTGCGTAAACTATTAGTGTTGATGTCGAAAATTGAGAACACTGGTAATATTATTAAGTTGGGCGTAACGCAGAGCAGCAAGTTTTGTGTATTTATGCGCTTGCGCTAAAATAAGATAGACTGTGATTCTACTTATTGACGATAATAGGTCGTCATATCAGAATACTGTTTAACTTATCATTTAGGTATAAAAAAAAACCCAAAATCATTTATCATATTAATTGATTTGGATTTGTCGTCAAATACTATAAAAAGTTAATAAAAAAAACTCAAACAACTTAATAAAATTACTGTCAGGCAGTAACCAAGACAATAGAAATGTCGGAGATCGTGAGAAAGAGGCGCAAAGCAATGACAAACAAAGATAGAAGACCATTAGGAAAACAAGATCACAAAACACCACATAGAAAACTGAGAAACATGAACTCACGCCAAAAAAACAAACAACATTACCTAACATTTTGAAAAGAGAAAATAAAATCTTTCTATATAATATCTAATAAATATCTTATTATTTCTTTTTTTGCTTCCTCTATTGGTTATTTTGCCCACAATTTCTCCACAGAATATAGTGGGATAACTAATGAATCGCCTGTGATCTGAAAGCGGATTTTATTCCGTAGACCTCATTCATTTGCATCTTCAAAATTAAAATAAATTAAGGCACCCACATAAAATCACTGGTTTGTGTCTATTTATCTTTAATTAAATAGATGTGTTCTATCCCTAAGCTCAAACTATTTCTTTTAGAACTTAAAATATAACATACAAGACATCTTTTATAGTAAAGCTGCATATTACAGGCAATTCGAAAATATCAACACAATTGTTTCAGTATTTCACATAATAAACAGTTCTAATTTTAGTCCTTTGTTTTAGTTTGACTGGTCATCCACGTCAATTCTCGTTCTTAGTAAATGAGAAACTCGTCATAAGTTATCTCTCTTGATGGACTGGACCCACTGTTAGTACTATCACTCTCCGAAGAATACATTTTTAGTTATTATTTTATGATTGATGATAGATTTAAACATCCGGCTTTACTCTTGGTTATTGCAGACTGATGTACTTTAGTTACAAATTTGGAACTGTCTGTCATTTTACTTTCATTTTACTCCGACTGCGTTATTGTGGATGATACGGAGTATTATGCCGTTTTTGACATCTGGCTGCTTCTATTGCCTCTTTAGATTGAAGGTTCAAGGGCGACGTATGCGGCGGTGTGGTGAGTTGGTCATGATCATCCATGTCAAACCATTCAACAAAGTCGATCCTACTATGCTTGGCTCTTTCTGTTGTTGCCGACCGTGCAAGGCTGTATAGCCAGTCAAGGTCGTTAAACACTTCCATTTGTTGTCTTTCTGTTGTTGACGCATAGTAAATGATGTATCTGGTTCCTTAGCCTCGATCCAAGTTAGTAGCCGTGAGACCTGATCAGAGTTGGCGTTGAATTTCCATTCCGGCTCTTTTCCATCCAACTTCATTGTTACCAGTAAGGCTTTCAGTTCATTTGGTAGTTCCATAATGTTTGTCAACAAAGTGATCATTTCTAAGTTCAACTCACGAATGATTTTATGATTCGTTTGTGAACCATATATACACTGTCATATAAAAACAAGCACGCTCAAATCAAAAGAGAAAAAATAATAAATCACCAGGGGTAGATGGGTATACAGCAGAGTTTTATAAATTTTTCTGGAATGACCTTAAGTTATATTTACTTAATTCCTTTAATTATAGCTTTGAAGAAGGCTCTTTATCAATTTCGCAAAGACAAGGCATTGTTACATGCATCCCAAAAGAAGGGAAATCTAAGTTTTATTTAAAAAACTGGCGACCTATCACCCTTTTAAATGTTGATATGAAAATATGTTCCGCATCCATCGCAAATAGAATTAAACCGTTGCTCAAACATATTATTAGTGAAACACAGTTAGGATTTATTAAAGGTAGATACATCGGGGAATGTACAAGACTTATTTTTGACTTAATAGAAAGAACTGAAGAAGAAAATATACCTGGACTTCTACTTCTTTTAGACTTTGAAAAAGCATTTGATACTCTTGAATGGTCATTCATAAATAAAGCACTTGAATTCTTAGGTTTTGGTCCTGATTTCTGTAATTGGGTAAAATCTTTATATTTTAATATCGAAAGTTGTATCATAAATAATGGTCATTGCTCTAGTTTCTTTAATATAGAAAGAGGGGTTCGTCAAGGGGATACTTTATCCCCTTATCTTTTTATACTGGCTTTGGAACTTATGAGTGCAGCAATGAAAAATAACCCAGATATTAATGGTATTAAGATAGATAACTCTGAATATTTGCTTAGTCAGTATGCAGATGACTCAACCTTAACTTTGGATGATGATGAAAAATCGTTAGAACAATCTCTATATATTTTAGAAAAATTCTCTGAGTGTTCTGGTTTACGAGCAAACTTAGAAAAAACTGAAGCCATTTGGATTGGGTCAAAAGCGCATTCAAAAGAAATATTTCACCAAGGAGAAAGATTAAACTGGAATCAGACAGGGAAATTTAAACTCTTAGGTATAAACTATGATCTATCTGCTGTCGACAAGACTGCCTATAATTTCAAAGAGAAAATTGAAAAGATAAACTCATTATTAAATACTTGGATTTACCAAGATCTTACATACCTAGGAAAAATAACAGTCATAAAGTCTTTAGCATTGCCAATTCTCATTCAGTCATTAACAATATTGCCAAATCCCTCTTTTGAAAATAATAAGAAAATTGAAAATATTTTTTTTAAGTTTCTATGGAATGGCAAACCAGATAAAATCAAAAGAAATGTACTAATTGGATCATATGATACTGGAGGACTAAAGATGCCTCATATTGAATCCTTCTGTTATTCATTAAAAATGACATGGATCTATAAATTATTAGACCCTTTCAATCTTTCTCCTTGGAAAATTCTTTTTAATGATAAGTATAGAAAATATGGGGCAGATAAAATATGGATGATGAATAAGGATAGTATTGAACAAATTTCAATATATTTTAATAGATTTTGGAAGGACATCCTTCTAAATTGGGCTAAACTAAGGAATGCTTCCCATGACCATAATGATTTAATGGGCCAACCTATTTGGTTTAATAAACTTTTAAAAATTGATAATAAAACTATTTTTTATGAAAAATGGTGTGAGGCAGGAATATTTTTTGTCAATGATTTACTGAATGAGAACAATGAATTTCTCTCTTTTAATCAATTTAAAGAAACATATGATATCGATACAAATTTTCTTCAATTCTATGGTATATATCATATGATCCCAAGTAGTTGGAAGGACCAGATCAAAAACTGTGAAAAGAAAATCAACATTACTTGCGATAATTTAGACTTTTTGAAAACAAATCAGAAATCATGCCCATATTTTTATAAATTATTTTTGGCTACTTATCATAAAAACCCCACAAAATCACAAAATAAATGGAAAGAAATTTTGCATATGGAAATAGCTCACTGGGATCTTTTCTATATGCATCCTTTCAAGTGTTCTTTGAGTAATAAAATGATCATTTTTCAATACAAAATTCTGCAAAGAACTTTTAGCACAAATAATCTGCTATATAAGTGTAAACTTAAAGAAACACAACTATGCAGTTTTTGCAATGAGACAAAAGAAACAATAGAACATATTTTTGGGAATGTTACATTGTCAAAAACTTTTGGTTTCAACTAGTTGATACACTACATTCAAATTGCAATTATGAGCTTCTGATATCAAAACAAAACATTCTCTTGGGATCAGATATTATAGATATCTCAGGAAATTTTTTCACTGTTCTCATGAAGTACTATATTTATTCTTGTAGATTGAACTCACTGTTACCTTGTGTTAAGATTGCACTAAAGAAATTGAAAAATTATTACATTGTTGAAAAACTATCTTCCACTTTTCACAGTTCTCCTGCAATAGGTGAAAAAATAGAAAAAAAATAGGAACCATTTCAACAACTAATTTTATGATACAAGAAAGATAACTCATACTTAAAGGGAAACTTCGCAAAAAAATCAAAAATTGATATTATGTCCATTCTGTATAAAAATGCTCAAAATTATAGATATTAAAGTTTTATTCCGCTAAATAAGAGATCACCATCGATTTTAAATTTTGAGTATCAGTTCTCTACTCTCCGCCATCTTGTCATCTTCTCCGATGAAAAATCCCGATATGTCAATAAACCACAAAGGAACAAAACTACAGTAAACGATGTAGTCGTAATTGCGTGTCGATATCTTGTCAATCGTACGGTTGGTTTATCTGACTGACTAACTTGATACGGAAAATGGTCTTATATTTTTAAATAACCATATAGTCTGTTATTTTTAAACTGATAATATTGTAATTAGTTAAAAAGTCAAAGTTCAAATCATAAAATGATAAATAAGTGTTCCGTGGAAATTGTTTTCGAAAATCTAATTCGTTCATAATTCTTTCAAGTAATAAACTTTATTTAAATAAATTCGGATCTTCCCTTATATGATCACCAGCATGGCTAAAGGTATTACTCCCAAAGGTATTGGAAGGGGTGTAAGGTGACACGTCCAGGTATTCAATCGATTTCCTGTCCGGCGGGCTTGCAAGTTCATGCATCGTTTCACTTCTGTAGGTATTGATCAGTGTACACGACCGTTACTTATAACTTTCCATTTTGAACTATCAGGTGCATGTATAATATACATTTTTGTCTTGCGTGTCCGAAAGTGATATAATATACTAGTCATTACTGAACTCATACGCTTGTTTATAAATAACATTTCTGGTGTAAAGAATATTATTTATAAAAAAAAAAATAATACAAAAAAATTTTTTTGAAGAAATACAAATCTATTTACATATTTTTCCAAGGGTTAATTTGGGAAAATGTAATATATACTCGTTGTCAATAGTTTAGGACAGATTGGAACATACCAGAATTATTGATCTAAAAAAATGTGCGCACTTGTCGACGATTCGTGTATAATTACGCCTGGTAGAAAGTTACGGAACTATAGTCAGTAGCGCAATTTAAAATATGTATACATGTATACATTGAACATAAGAAAGAAACATACATTTTGTGTAAATTGTGGTAAAAGTTTTGTAAATAGACTAGTCCATGTATGCCAACAGTATGTAATCAACGAATTCGATAGACTATTGTATACCAAAAGAAGAAGAAGAAAAAAAAAGAAACAATTTGATTTAAATACACTGTCAGGTCAATTTATTTATAACTTGCTTTGGTTCATCGAAGTTAAGAACATAGTAAACTCACAGATTTATATATCAATTAAATTGTTCTCGAATAAAGGACGAAATTCGTCATCATCACAATTGTTCCAACATTCATGTAAAATATATGCAACTGGACGTACACTAATAATCCCCAAGGAATGTGAATATTTTCTAGGAAAACTATTGAGTATCAATTTCGGGATTTATTTTCTTTCTTGATATTCAATGACAGCAATTTAAAGAATAAACTGCTTGTCGGATATTTGTCCGCTTTAGGGGTATTCTTGCAAGTTGAACAGACTTATAATAACATTCAAAAATAGGGAAAGATAACATTAAATTCGTTGTCTTTTAATTTTAAACATCGTTGATCAAATAGTTATTTAAGTATATATATACGTTGGGAGACGACAATTATTATAGTTGTCTCAGATTTTAATAAGGACGTTCCCCATTATGAATAAATTTGGTTGACGTTTATCACACTTGAAAAGAATATCTATTCGTAATTTTTCGATTCCATTACAAAAATATTTTTTTCTTTATTCGTACATATTATATTCCGCTTCGGTAGAGTTATCTTCAGATAGTTTCATATATTAATTAATACATGGCTTTCAAAAGTCTAAATGTAAGTGTTCTCGTACATTTTTTCGCCTAATAAAGACAAATAAAAATGATTTAGTAAAGCTATTTCTAATTTCTAAGTCCCCCTTTTTTATGAGACATAAATCAAGGACAAGACTTGTATATCATTTCATTCTGACATGTGAATTAAGTTTCCCGTCTTTAACCGAAAATTGTGTATTTCTTAGTAAATTAACTTATTTGAATTCAAATAAATAATAGCACCAAATATAATTAAATAATTCCACGGCGACCAATTTTTATTTGTCACCAACTTGAATATGTATTTTTAATGTGTGTATTAAATGCTACCACTGATCCGAATAGACAGTCACACCTGGCAAGGTGTGCCCTAGAGGCGTGGTTAAATACCGAAGTGCAAATAACAATTTACCTTTCAACAAGCCATCTACGAGTATTGCCACAGAACCGTGAATACACACATCGTATAAACCTAGCCATAGCAGAGATAGTAAAAGGTCAATAATAGTACACCAACATATTGTCTTTACAGATTATTGTACTTTAATTTGTTCACCTTATCAGTCCGAAAATGCATTTATTAAAAATAAATTTATAACTTTTTGTGTTGTCTACAAAAATAATTCGAATATATACGTTTAACATAGATAATTTATCTCACGAATGAGTACAATTGAACGTCTGTGCGTTTTATCTTCTTATTATCGGATGGTTATTAGATAAAGCATAAGTCATCGGCGCGCTTACGATTACGTTAAAATATGATTAAAAACCAAGACTTTTAATGATTGTATTTTAAATCCCGGCATGCAAAAATCAGGAGAAAACGTCACGACCTACAGGAAGTAGTTGATATTTTTTCATTAATTATTGAATTTCTCCTTTATTACTGCACATATAGCGATAAAACTTTGTGAATATATATATTATGTCATAATGAACATATTTAAACCATAAGTAAAAAATCGTGAATTTTCCCTTTAACTGAAAATAAATGTGTAACACAACTTGATGCACATCACAATTGGACAGTGGTTAGTGTGCATCATATAGATATTATATATATGTATGTATGGAAGAATTAAATATGTGTTACTATGTTATGATAATAGGAGTTGAAATACTGGTTGGTTTTTGTTTTTTGTTATGTGATTTCCAGATATTGTTAGAGTATGCCACTATATATATTATGATATGAGTACATGTATGAATAGAATAATTAGATTGCATAAATAATAATTATAATCGTTTAATACCAATTTAATCATTTATGAATATAAGTCAATGATTTTTTATATTTATTTTATTTTACTTATTTTTTGTTTGTTTGTTTTTTGTACTTTTTGTTTTTGTATTGTTCTTTTTTTTGTTTGTTTTTAGTTTAGTTTTTAGTTTTTAGTTTTTTGGTGTTTTTTTTTGGGGTTTATTTGGTATAGGGAGGGGGATGTTTATAAGCACTGACACTGACAGGTCAAAATGAATAAACTCTGCTTCTCTGCCAAAGAAACCTCGGTCCAATGGCCTCCTTTCTGAAGAGGATGAAGACAAGATGATCGAATGGCTCCAGGAGAACAGATGTATCTACGACATGAAGTCAAAGATTTACAAAGATAAATCATCAAAAACCACAGCTTGGCAGACACAGGCCGAAAATTTAGGATTTGAAGGTAAGCTGAACTTCATTTTAAATTGCTTGCTTTTAATGTTCATTCCTTATCAAGAGATAGTAAGTTATTATGGGATTTAGTTATAATAATGTGTTTCATGTTAGATGTTTAGATTAATGTAAAATGTAACAAGTGAAGATAGTCATGATATAATTTGGGGTGTAAATTTGTAGATAGGTATGAGATTTTGTAATGAGATTTAATTATGAGATTAATGAGCATTTATATGTTTCTGTTAATTATATTGTTTTTCTTTTCTGTATTTTCAGTTAGATGTTTGTTGACCTGGTACGACAGTGTTCGAACGAGGTATTGTAAACTGGCTGCCCGACCCTCTGGATCAGGAGCCGAACTGACTGACCGTGAGAAGTGGATACTGGATAACCTTAAATTTCTCAAGCCATATATCCACCGTGTGAAAAAGAAGACGCCTGTAAGTGTGAGTATTATGCAAATAACTGAATTTATTTTATTCATGCAATATTATGCAAATAGCTGAATGTATTTATTCATGCAAGTATTATGCAAATAGCTGAATGTATTTATTCATGCAAGTATTATGCAAATAGCTAAATGTAGTTATTTATGCAAGTATTATGCACATAGCTGAATGTATTTATTCATGCAAGTATTATGCAAATAGCTGAATGTATTTATTCATGCAAGTATTATGCAAATAAATTAATGTATTTATTCCATTTTGATCAAAGCTAAAAATGAACAAATATTTAAGTTTGGATAAATTTTAAATATTATTTGATATTTCATTTTTGACACATACATAGGTATAATTCAAACATTTCATTATTTTCAGTATTATTGCGTTCAATAGTTCAATTATTAATTATGTTTGTTTCTGTACTTTCAGCTTAAAGGAAAAATTACTGCTGCTACTGATGCTACTGTAGACGATGCTTCATCCTTAATTGCACATGAGGAATCAACGCAGGACATGCAGCAGAGGCATGGCGAGGACATTGCCGACATCAATATGGTACTTGATGGAAGTGAAGATTCTGTAGCAACTCATACGACCATTTCCCTAGAACAGGTGCCTCCTTCCTCCACGGGAGGCAAGAAGAAGATACATGCACAGAAAATAAAGGAGCAGGATGCAGCCTTCTTAAGTCACATGAAGAAGAGGGCCGACGCAACAGCCAAGTTCCAAGCTGATATCATGGCTACTGCTGTTACTCCTATTGTATCATCTCCCAAGAAGTCAGACTCGTCTAGATCTGGCTTTTGCAATTGGTTCGAGTCTGTGGCCTAGGTAAATATGATATTCCAAATATTTGCATTAAAGGGCAAGGTGGGAAAAGGCAAGTTTTTGGCCTCCTAAAATGACAAAAATATAATATGCACAAAATACCATAAAAAAACATTTTTTTAAAGACTTTATAATGATTTCCTTAGTTTCGATAAAACCTTTTAGGTTCTGATATATAGTATTTTTGACGTCGTGTGCAAGTATTTGAGGGATTGCATAGTTTCGAGCAATATCTGGTCATGTTTGGGAGAAAATGAATAGGTGCGCATTCGTTCAAAATTCCATTTTCATATCAAACCTAGCTATTGGTATGGGAAACATCGATGGCAAAAATCTCGATGGTTCATGGATGCGCTCATGCATTATTTGTAACTAATCCACCTGTAAAATGCTTGAATTTAGGGTATTTTTATGAAATTGACAAATAGTGACATGGTGATGGCGTCATTACAATCTTTTAAAATATATGTGAAAAAAAAATTCCTTGTAGTAGTCGTATGGTGTGATGTATCTAGAGATGAGATTTAAAACATTCAAAATTTCAAGCTAACTTTTTGCTAAAAATGCCATTATCATACCTTGTTCTTTATTGATAAAATTTATTGCACAAACTTTTTTTTTATAGTGTTTATTATTTATTGCATGTCAACTTATACATGTATTGTTTAACGGTTCTGTGTTTTTTTTTCAGTTTTAAGAAGAAGATTACCCCGATTATTGTGTCATTTGACGAAAAAAACGACAAATGGCAGATCTCCTCAACATTGTCCACACCAACTACCCAGACGCAGACTCAGTCACAGACTCAGGCACACACTTCCACATTAGTATATAGACAGCATGACACATTCCCGTCTGTGTCCAGTGCTCATATGTCCCAACAAGCTAACTCTGGCAGCATGATGAGTCACAGTGGTGCTTGGGGATGTCACTCTACACAGCAGCATTCCCAGGAGCAGCGCCCGAGAAGCCTGCCGCCCGAAATTCGGTAAATATATATAAGAAAAAACACAAAGGATACGGGCTATTCATCCAAGACACAAAATCAGTACATACACTGTATACAAAAATCACACCAAGCAAAGGAACAGCGCTGGTATTAATGTTCTTCATCTCAAAGACTCTCACCTCACTACAAGTTTAAGACGGCTTTAGTACCGGCTTCAGCGAAATTCTTTGCAAAAATAATTTGGATCTATTTTGTAAGATGTAACAAGTAAAAAAAAAAGTAGTAGATATTTAAAACAAGTGATTCCTATAAGCTTGTAAATGAGAACAACATATACAGCAGAAGATCCTAAATAAATCTTTAACTATGTAGCATATATTTTAGTAATCAGTTGAAGGAGTGGTGCTTTTAAATCTCAAAAAATTACAAACTGACCTTAAATTGAAAGAACGATTTTGCACACATAATAGAAGTTATCTCAAGAATAGAAATGTATATATCAAAATATTTTGTTTGCATTTATTAAACTTTGTCAATATATCTATTAATGTCATAAATAGCTCACCAGAGCCAAAGGATGAAGCGCGCTTTTGTCATCTTTTGGAGTCCGTCGTTCGTCTGTTATCTTTTCATATTTTGATCTTCTCCTCAAGACCCACTGGGCCATATTAGTTTCCATGGAGCCTTTTTTACTTATATTGTATTATTTTTCTGTCATTTTAACAGCATGCAGTCGCAGCAGTTTCTTGGTTATGGTGCCGTATATCACGGAGGTTATTCTGAATCTCACGCTGGATCTCACACTGGCACATGGGCCACGGAGGGATCAAGACCACCTGCATCTTGGCGTACATCATGGCTCCTCGTCTGGTCAGAGTAGGCCAAAATCTGTCACGACCTCAACCGTGGTTTCGGGTGAACAGAAAGAAAGTTTGCTGGATATCACCTTGACCGATACTCTGAATATCCCTCCTACTACATCACCTAGTGAGTTGGTCGAAATTGGTGTAATTGTGAAACCTGTGTCTGCTAATTGACATTATAAGGACCAAACCTCATTTTGATCTTTGAATTTCCAGATTGTTTTATTGAAATATTTCTAATGGAAAATTTGATTGTGTCATTTTTATTAAAATTTTGGATTTAAACTTTTTTCGCATTTTGATTATAAGTTTGATTTTAAACTGCTTGTTGATATGCTGTATTTATATTACAGCAAACTTGTATGAGCATATTGCAAGGAAAAAAGATGTACATGAGACAAAACCTTACACATATTTTTACATTTTAGTATTAATACAGCGTTTTGATTGCTGTTCTTCATTAAATCTTGAAGTAATCTCTTAAATCTGTATAATAATTGCAAAATACTTGTAGGATTGGAACTAATGTGTTTTAGTTTCACATAATAATGGAAATGGGGAATGTGTTAAAGAGACAACAACCTGACCAAATAACAGAAAACAGTCCAACGCACCAATGGTTGTTTAACAGAGTGTGAAATGCCGAATCCGAAGGCCGGCTTCAGCTAGTCTGAAAACAAAAATGTGTATTAGTTTAGTGAAAATGGACGTCACATCAAAACTGAGGCGGGGCTAAACATGTTTTGTGAGAAATCAACCTTCCTATTATACCTCTACCCCATGTAAAATAAACAAACACACAGCAATACACACAGTTGAACTCAATTCAAAACTGCTCACAAGGAACCAAGAGTTCCAAATGGTGATGTTGAAATCACCCCTTCGTAAATTTTACGGGCGCCATCACGAGTTGGTTGACCGTTACAGAATGACCGTAATCGTATATGTTACTTATGTGGTAACTACAATACCCTTCCCTTTTCATGAATGTGACCTACCGAAGTAGACTGTTTACCGGATTTGTAATAACATAAGCAACACAACGGGTGCCACATGTGGAGCAGGATCTGCCTACCCTCCCGGAGCACCTGAGATCATTCCAAGATTTTGGTGAGGTTCGTGTTGCTTAGTTTTGCTTTAGTTTTCTATGTTGTTTCTTCTGTACTAATATTTGTCTTTTTATTTTAAGCCATGGCGCTGTCAGTTTTTTTTTCGATCTATGAGTTTGACTGTCCCTTTTGTATCTTCCGTCCCTCTTTTAAAAGAATTTTGCTGTCAGAACCTTTTAACATTTAATATACACAGTAACTGTAAAATATCACAGAAAAAACCAAAGAAAAGTTCCCGAATAAATTTTCCTTTCCATAATTCATAAATAAAAATAAATTTTGATAAACATTAAACAGCTATTTATTATGCCATGAAATAAGTACTAGTAATGTCACAAATTAAACTCCTCTGTTTATTTGTAGGCCATTGATACATACAAGATGAGACATATACATCATGGTATTCTGTCAGTTTTTCATATGAACTTCATTCACGGCGAGGGTTGATCATCCTCATCTTCAAAGGTACAGAACCAGCGGCTGAGTTAAGATAATGTTTGAGATATTGTATCTGCCTCTTTCCCTGCACTGTTGCACGGTTAGCACCCTGAACATTAATAACGTCAAGCATGTTTAGACCCAATCTCCATTCTCGGGTATGATCGTTGCGTTTTCGACATCTTCACGATCAACTTGGTTGATGTTCATGTTAGGGTAGCGTATTCACATCAATCTGTGGAGACAGACACACGCCTGTACGATGATTCTAACATTTTAAGGAGAATGTTGCATGGTGGACAACAGTATTTGAAATTTCTGAGACATTACGCCAAACGCATTTTCCACTACACTGCGTGCTCTTGACAACCTGTAGTTGAAGATCATGTCTTCTAGTGTCATATTACGAAAAGGAAAAGGCTTCATCATGTCAGTTCTCAGTTGAAAGGCATTGTCAGCAACAAAAAAGTATGGCATGTTTCTGTCATCTCCAGGAAGTAGCTCAGGATCAGGAAAGCCAATGGTCTTGTTCTATAGTACTTCTTTCAGCTCACACTCGTTGTATATTTGTGCGTCTGAAGCTGCTCCATCTGGCCCAACATCAAGCCAGATAAATTTATAATCCGCATCCACAAGGGCCATCAGGACTATGGAGAGAAAACCCTTATAGTTATAATAAGTAGATCCAGTATTTGGTGGGCACTTGCACCCAACGTGCTTTCCGTCCAACGCACCGCACATATGTGGGAAGTTCCATCTGCCGAGAATTCATTTGCTATTTCCTTCCACTCCGCTGGGGTAGTGGGACATGCGATTACCTCTGCAGCGTACTCATCAATGATGGCTTGGCAGACTTCAGGGACAAACATTGACATGGTGTTACTGGGAACCCTGAAGTCCCACTTAATACTACTGTAGCTGTCGCTAGATGTCTCATTGTACAGGCAAACTTCAGTCCTGGATCTAGGGCTTTCCTCCACCAGGTATCTTGTTTGGTAATTTGGGGTGTGATTCGAGCTAGCAGTTCATCGTACAGCTCAATGGGCAGCCTCATGTAGTTGGCGAAAGCGTCTGGATCTTCTTCTCTCAGCTCTCTCATCAATGTGTCGTACTGGCCGAGCTGCCCCCTTCTAGATATTAAGGGCTTGACCCAGTATCTTCTATTTCTACCGAATCGCTGTGCCCTTCTTTTTAAATAATAATTGGCAAACAGATGGTCTTCTTCGTCTTCCAATTCCATAAGAGCAACCTGCTGTAGAAATCTCAGCATACGAGCATATTTCATGGTAGACCGGTCAAAGTACTGTCAATGAATCATAGGCGGATTTAGGGGGGGGGGGGGGGGCCAGGGGGCCCGGGCCCCCCCCCCCCCCTTTTTGGGAAAAAATTTGGTTGCTTATATAGGGAATCACTGAAGCGTGACTGGAGCGGGCCCCCTCTTAGGTCAGTCAGTGGGCCCCCACTTATGAAAATTTCTGGATCCGCCACTGAATGAATGACACACACACACACACACACGTGCTACTTAGGACATTAGCAGCTTTTCTGAATCTTGAATTGAACGCATCTAAAATCCTACACCTGTCGTCATATTCGGGATGATGTCGGAACGCAATCCTATTACAGTCTGATGTACCGCATTGCAAACGGATTTGTCTGGACTCAGTCGTTTCATGTTCTGTAAGAGTCGGGACTCTGACATGGGTATTATTGCCGAATTTCGTATTAATAACGGGACTGTTCCAGAACAGTTTCGGCAAAGACGGTTCGTATTCGGCAATATCTGAATGCAATCTGGACACATCGGGGAAAAATAGCGATGATCATCCCCGTTCCATAGGACACCGTCCAGAAAACACAGGACTTAGTTACGATTTGTGATCCGATACAGCCGAATCTGTCACGAAATGGTCACGATTGTAATCCGACTAGACAAAATCGGCTGAGCTCCCCCGAATGTTACGGGACGCACCTAAATGTCGGGGTGCTTAGACGACCTCTCCGAAGACAATGATAGGACATTGCAGATCACTAAGGATAGTATTCCGATTTTTTAAATTTTTATGTCTTAGCGCTGTCGGATCTCAAACGGGGACATTAATCGGCACTGTGTGAACCCCGCATTAACCGAAAATTGTTGATTTATTAGTTCATTATCCAAATAAATAATATCACCAAATATAATTAAATAATTCCACGGAGATTCATTTGTAAAAGTCACCACCTTGAATATGTAATTTAAATTTGTGTATAAAATGCAACCTCCTGTCATATAATCCACCAATTCGAATAGACAGGCACATCTGGCATTGTGTCCCCTAGTGGCCCGGCTAATTGTTAATCTGCAAATAACATTTTACCTTTTTAATAGCCTTACAGATAATAATACACACATCGTATAAACCTAGTCATAGATAGTTAAAGGCTAAAAAGCGTACATCTATAGAATCATATTCAAAACAGTGTACCTGTGACTATTGATTGACGACCTAAATTATCCCATTGACTGGGACAGATTGGGTGAATGTTTGTCTGTAACGACCACTGCTCACTATGTACTTTTTAATGACACTTAAACTGTGGGGTCACCAAAGGTTCTCAACACATAAATAAAGTTATTCGAAAAACTAATCAGGAATAACACGATGTTTTGATTTATATCAATAATATAAATCAAAATATAAAGGTTATTCCTGATTAATTTTTCGAGGTTTTTTTATTATTAAAGGCGTTAAGAACCTTTGATGACCCCACGGTTTAAATTCTATAATAAGTAAGTAGTGAGCAGTGGTCGTTACAGACATACGTTCACCTAATATGTCCCAGTCAATGGGATAATTTAGGTCGTCAATCAATGGCCACAGCCACACTGTTTTGAATATGATTCTATATTGTCTGTACAGTTTAAGTTATATACTTTATTTTGTTCACTTTACCCGTCTAAAAAAAAATATTTACAAAAAATATAATAATAATTATTTGTGCTATCAACAAAAATAAATCGAAATATATACGTTACATTAAAATATGATTAAAGACCAAGACTTTAAATGATTGTATTTTAAATCCCGGCATGCAATACAAGGCGAAAATGTCACGTACTACAAGTAGTCAATAATTTGATTCATTAATGATTGATTTCTTCTTTATTGCTTCACATATAGCGATAAAATTTGTGAATATGTATTTTATGTCTTAATGAACATATTTAAACTAAAAGTAAAAAATAGCAAATTTTCTCTTTAAAAGGGTGTTCATTTAACTTTCAAGTTCTTTATTATTTTTTTATGTGATTTTGAAATATACTGGGTGTCTGAGTAAATGGTTCAAAGTTTAAATTCGATATATACCATGAGTGAATATTAGTTTTCAAAACAGTAGTGCACTTTGAAATGCTGGTCATCCCCCAATAAACCATGAAGGCTATAGGTGATCTGAAAAGTTATTGATATTTGTCTGTCGACTATAGTATATGAATATGTCTGCTCTTCAATTATGGTAAAATTGAAAATCAAAGTAAGGTGGATATAATTGAAACCGAATTCTAATTTCTAACTGATCCTGTGCAAAATTTCACATTAAACTATTACATGATTGTTGTCAGTTGTCATTTCTGCACATTAAGCGTTTTTGAATCAACCCAAGATTTTGTCAACTAGGTTCAACCCACCATTTTTTCTTAAAATGTCCTGTACTAAGTCAGGAATATGACAGTTGTTATGTAATAATTCGTTTCTATGTATCCTGCATGGTTGTTTGTTTTTTGTTGGTTTCCTCTTACAGTTGACATGTTTCCGTCTGTTTTAGTTTGTAATCCGGATTTGTTTTGTCTTAATAGATTTATAACCTTAAACGGCGGTAAACTACTGTTTCCTTTATTTGATGAAAGAATAGGAAGCAATTCCCTGATGCATTTTCCGTATGCAAGTGACCTTAGCGTAAAGATTCGATGATCGCAATGCTCATGGAACAGTCATTGAAATAAATTTTTATCTGATTGTACATGTTATACACGTGCTCAATATACATACTTATTTGTTGATTAATTACTATAAGGTAACAATCGGTAAATAGTTATCAAAGGTACCAGGATTATAATTTAGTACGCCAAACGCGCGTTTCGTCTATATTTGACTTGAGTTATCATTATTAAGATGTTCATAATTATAAATTGAATGTTAACAAAACTTTTTTATGAAAAACTAAGGCTTTTCTACCTCAGGAATAGATTACCCTAGCTGTATTTGGCAAAACTTTTAGGAATTTTTGGTCCACAATGCTCTTCGACTCCTTACTTTATTTTGCCTTTTATAACATTTTTGATTCGAGCGTCACTGATGAGTCTTTAGTAGACGAAACACGCGTACGAGTCTGGCGTAAATATTAAATTTTAATCCTGGTATCTATGATGAGTTTATTTACATTAGACCCATCAGTGACGCTCATATCAAAATATTTATAAAGCGGGTTAGTTCTAGTGTTATTGGTGTGGACCTAACAAACGGGGTTGCTGTTTTATTTAGAGTTTTATAGTAACGGTGTAAATGGGTGAGGCTATTTAAAGACACGGTATAATTTGATGATTTGTACTGTGTTTTGTTTTATTTGGATATACAAGTTCTCAGCCACTTCCACTCTGTGTGTTTGTCATGTGTATTTCTATTTGTATCCATCGGATGAGATAAGCCTTTTTCAACTGATTTTTATAGTTTGTTCTTATGTTGTACTGTTACACGACAGTCTCAGGTAAGGGGAGAGTCGGGATCCCGCTAACATGTTTGACTCCGCCATATTCTGTATGTATCTGCCTGTAATTCAGTGGATGTCGTTTGTTGCTCTGTTTCATATAGAACTAATTGCATAACAGTGTGGTCGACAGTAAAACGTTTGTAGGTTGTAACTTGTTTGTCAACGGCTATGATTTTATGCTCACCCAGTCTGTCAGAGGCCTTCCAGTGGGGATTGAAATATTCACTTGTTACACATTCCGATACATAAAATGAAACTTTCTTTTTACAAAGCTTGAAAGGAATTTGTTTTAAATATTTATTATAATCATCACATACAACCGTGTCATTTATAAGAATAATAATGTTCAGAGATGATATTATTTAATAATAATAAAAAAAATAGGTTTATCCATTGTAAAAAAAACTATTAAGTTGATGGGGTTAATTCACAAAATATCTCATTGATTAAGAGCACAACTACTTCTACGGTGTGATCATTTAAGAATGGCCTACTATTTATTCAATGCGTATACATGTGTTTTGTTTGTGAAGAGTTCTGGATAATTAAAAAATCATTTGATTTCTTTGTTTAATACCATAAAACGATTCATTCTTTCAGATATTTGTCACTTTGCCTTATCTTCAAGTCCAACACAATTTCTCACTTTTCTTACAAAACTTATATTCTTGTGATGTATTCTTTTGTTGAAAAAAAAATGTATAGATATAGGAAGATGTGGTATGAGTGCCAACGAGACAACTCTCCTCCCAAGTAATAATTCATAAAAGTAAACCATTATAGGTCAAGGTACGACCTGCAACACGGAGCCTTGGCTCACACCGAACAGCAAGTTATAGAGGGCCCCAAAACTACTAGTATAAAACCATTCAAACGGGAAAACCAACGAGAAACGAAAAACACATATGAACTACATAAACAGACGACATCATGCATTTAAAGCCAATTAAGTAAAAAAAATAATCTGAAAGAACGTGCGATATCATATTAGGAAAATTGATGGTCAAACCATAACAAAAAATCAAGTAAAGAATTTTAAGTATTCAACCTTTATAGCTTGCTGTTCGGTGTGAGCCAAGACTCCGTGTTGAAGGCCATTTTTATTTATTTTCAAATTACAAAGGTTATTCCTGATTAGTATTTTTAATTATTTTATTTAGGCGTTTAGAACCTTTGGTGACCTCACAGTTTAAATTTCTATGATAAGTACGTCGTGAGCAGTGGGCATTTCAGACGAACGTTCACCTAATTTTCCCCAGTCAGTGAATGGCCATAGCTACACTGTTATGAATTTCATTCTATGTATTTCGATCGGGAATTTTTGTTTTGTACATTAATTAGGCCGTTAGTTTTCTCGTTTGAATTGTGTTATATTTGAGATTTCGGGGCCTTTTATAGCGGTATGGGCTTTGTTCATTGTTGAAGGCCATACGGTGACCTATAATAGTTAATTTTTGTTTCATTTGGTCAGTTGTGGAGAGTTGTCTTATTCGCAACCATACCACATTTTCTTTTTTTATATTTAAACTTATACTGACTAACTTAAAATTGTTTTATATAGGTAACAGATAAGTTTTAAAAGTAAGCAAATCAGAAATTCAATGAATATGATTTCTTTTCCAGTGCAGAGCAGTAGATCGTTTTAAACTTTGCTATCGATGGTACTGTAAGCTATTGTGTGCATGCATATGCTAGCTAAAATTGCAATGACACAAAGGTTGGCAGACCAGTATAATAGCACCTTCAATTCTACTGAATCAGATACTGATATAAAGGTTATCCCAATTGTTCGGAAAAATTCACCACCGACATAAAATCGTGGTGTAGTATACAGTAAATAAACTCATCATAAATACCAGGACTAAATTTAGTATATACGCCAGACGCGCGTTTCGTCTACAAAAGGCTCATCAGTGACGCTCGAATCCCAAAAAGTTTAAAAGGCCAAATAAAGTACGAAGTTGAAAAGCATTGAGGACCATATACAGGCGGGACTTAAAACAATCAAGTGTGACCGCGCAAATGTTTATAGTATCACAACAAGCAAAACCAGAATTTACTACACAAAGTTGAGGAGGAAAATGAAGATATGGAAATTCAAGTAAATAACAATTATCTTACTATGCAGAATTTTCGTTGACCATGTCGAGAATGTGTTTGACGTTGGTACGGACTCCAATGACCTTCGGCTATAAAAGATGGGAAAGTCAGTTAAATATTACATACTGAAAAAGACGGACTTGAAAGAACCATGTGTGTATGCTATAACAAGAAAAAGAACATTTTTTGTTGTGTAACAAACATAAACGGCATGTTTTTCCATTTACTGTTATCTAATAGTGTTGAGGCTGACTCATAACTTATTCATTTGAAAATTGATTTTGATACATTTCACTGTGTTATGTATTACGGGAACTGAACTCTTGAAGAAAATCAAATGAATAATCCCTAAAAACTTTTATTTTCTATTCACTTTCTGAGGTATATATAATATCGAAATAAAGATCAATGTACAAAGTAAATTGACTGTCAATTACTGTTAAGTCTATTTTTGGTGCTAACCATTTGACGTAGCTCTGTACTTAACTATACATCCCGTTATTGTATTATTGTGCTATGATAAGCAAAAATTGTATTCTTGTCTTTCATTTTTGCTAATGTTCTTTGTCAATATGCCTTTTTGTGTTTCTGTGTTTTACATATGTATTATGTCTGTTTGTTTTCTTCACACATCGTTTTCAATATAATGTAATTTTATGCAACTGTCATACAACTGAGAGGTTAAGATAGCTATAAAACTTGGTTTAATCCACCATTATCTACATACGAAAATGTCTGTACCAAGTCAGGAAAATGACCGTTGTTATCCATTCGTTCGATGTGTGTAGACATTTGATATTCAGTATTTTTAATAGTATATTATTTACGTTATAAATCTTCATTTTAAAACTTTTGAAACACAATTTAATTTCAACTAAAGGGGTTCGTTTTTCGCGTTTTTCTTGTCACTGACTTGTATTCCTAGAACTGCCTTTGGAATAAGGGAAATAGGAGAGTTCAAAAATCAACAAAGTTTGAATTGACCTTTCTTAATCCAGGAAACAGATATTAATGGTTATCATTGTTGCATAAATAAAATAAGATTAAGGTTAATGTCAACGAGTCACAAAACAACCATAGAATGTATCCATAATACTCAGGTATCGAACATTTTCTTTGACAAGCAGACAAACACCACGAACAGGAACTTTTTCACCAATGTTTGAAACCAGTTACAGAGAAACGCAAAAAAAAATCTATACATTTTTGCTGTTGTTTCACATCATACGTTTGTTTTATTCGTATTCTGTTGTTGTTTTTTATTCCTATTATTTATTTTTTGGGGAGGGGTGATGTTCGCAATATTGCTTTCGTGATACTCTGTGATAATACTGCACACATGTGCCAAACCAACCAAGGAATAATAAATCAACAGAAATCATTTAATGGAATTTTGTCCAAAGGAAAAACATTTATCACCTAACAATACCGCGAGAGGAACAACTAAATTTCAGGAGAGTGAACGTCTACAACAAAGATATTTACATCTGATTAATCAGATAAATATTTAAATGTCGTATTGGTTTGCTAAATAGAGGATTCATAATTATTTTCTTGTAAAAATAGATTCTGTACATAATGTTTCTTACCTTAAAAATTCAAAGAAACATGTTCATCGATGATTTCAAACTTCAACCACTGAATGTTTTTGATGGAGATTATACCAGAAAAAACCAATGGTTATTTTTTGCTTTAAAGTGATAAAAATTGTCAAACATTTTTTTTTTGGTTTTTAAGAGGTTATGTTATTAAATCTTCTGCAGTTGAATCACATGAAATACTTTATGGTCGACATAAGAGCCTGTGTCAAAAATGTAAGGTGACTTAGATTTGTGACTAAAACTAGAGGCTCTCAAGAGCCTGTGTCGCTCACTTTGGTCTATGTGAATATTAAACAATGGACACAGATAAATTCATGACAAAATTGTGTTTTGGTGATGATGATGTGTTTGTAGATCTTACTTAACTGAACATTCTTGTTACTACAATTATCTCTATCTATAATGAACTTGGCCCAGTAATAACAGTGGAAAATATTTTCTAAAAATCTACAAAAATTTAAGAAAATTGTTTAAAATTGACTATAAAGGGCAATCACTCCTTAAGGGGTCAATTGACAATTTTGGTCAATTTGACTGATTTGTAGATCTTATTTTGCTGAACATTATTGCTGTTTACAGTTTATCTCTATCTATAATAATATTCAAGATAATAAAAAATATGCAGTTTCTTAAAATTACTAATTCGGGGGCAGCTACCCAACAACAAGTTCTACGATCTATCTGAAAATTTCAGGGCAGATAGAAATTGACCTGATAAACAATTTTTTCACACGTCAGATTTGCTTTAAATTCTTTGGTTTCAGAGATATAAGCCAAAATCTACATTTTACCCCTATGTACTATTTTTAGCCATGGCAGCCATCTTGGTTGATTGGCAGGGTCACGCCATACATTTTTTAAACTAGATACCCCAATGATGATTGTGGCCAAGTTTGGTTAAATTTGGCCCAGTAGTTTAGAGGAAAAGATTTTTTTTTAAAGAACACTAAAATTTTAGAAAAATGGTTAAAAGTTGACTATAAAGGGCAATAACTCCTTAAGGGGTCAACTGAAAATTTTGGTCATGTAACTAATTTGTAGATCTTATTTTTTTCTGAACATTATTGCTGTTTACAGTTTATCTCTATCTATGATAATATTCAAGATAATAACCGAAAACTGCAAAATTTACTTAAAATTACTAATTTGGGGGCAGCAACCCAACAACGGGTTGTCCGATTTGTCTGAAAATTTCAGGGCAGATAGATCTTAACCTAATTGACAATTCTAACCCTGTCAGATTTGCTCTAAATGCTTTGGTTTCAGAGTTATAAGCCAAAATCTACATTTTACAGCCATGTTCTATTTTTAGCCATGGCGGTCATCTTGGATGGTTGGCAGGGTCACGCCACACATTTTTAAAACTAGATACCCCAATGATGATTGTGGCCAAGTTTGGTTAAATTTGGCCCAGTAGTTTCAGAGAAGAAGATTTTTGTAAAAGTTTACGGACGACGGACGACGGACGCCAAGTGATGAGAAAAACTCACTTGACCTTTCAGGTCAGTTGAGTTTAAAACGCAACCGTATTATATTTGCAAGTCTCGATATTTTATCAGTATCTATGTAAGCAGTTTATATATTTTAAATAATCGCTACGATTATGAAAGATAACTCTTGTAATAAATGACATGTTAATCGTTTGGATTAGTTATGTGCTATTTTTCTTTTGATTAGTTGTTGGGACGTATTTGCAGTAAATTATTTGATTAATGTAGTTTTCTGAGCATCACTGCTATAGAATATTATTTAGCGTTTTTTTCTCATAAACTGATTATAACAAATACATAATATATCATGCATCACATCATAAACAAGAGGCTCTTAAGAGCCTGTGTCGCTCACTTTGGTCTATGTGCATATTAAACAAAGACACAGATGGATCCATGACAAAATTATGTTTTGGTGATGGTGATGTGTTTGTAGATCTTACTTAACTGAACATTCTTGCTTCTTACAATTATCTCAATTTATAATGAACTTTGCCAATTAGTAAAAGAGGAAAATATTTTGTTAAAATTTACAAAAATTTACAAAATTATTAAAAATTGACTATAAAGGGCAATAACTCCTTAAGCGGTCAACTGACCATTTTAGTCATATTAACTTATTTGTAGATCTTACTTTGCTGATCATTATTGCTGTTTACAGTTTATCTCTATCTATAATAATATTCAAGATAATAGCCAAAAAACGGTATAATTTCCTTAAAATTGCCAATTCAGGGGCAGCAACCCAATAACCGGTTGTCCGATTCGTCTGACAATTTCATGGCAGAAAGATCTTTACCTGATAAACAATTTTACCCTTTTTCAGATTTGCTTTTAATGCTTTGGTTTCAGAGTTCTAAGCAAAAATCTACATTTTACCCCTATGTTCTATTTTTAGCCATGGCGGCCATCTTGGTTGGTTGGCTCGGTCACTGCACACATTTTTTAAACTAGACACCTCAATGATGATTAAGGCCTAGTATGGTTAAATTTGGAACAGTAGTTTTAGAGGAGAAGATTTTTGTAAAAGGTTAGAAAAAAATACGAAAAATTGGTAATAAATGACTATAAAGGGCAATAACTCCTTAAGGGGTCAACCATTTTAGTCATTTTAACTTATTTGTAGATCTTACTTTGCTGATCATTATTGCTGTTTACAGTTTATCTCTATCTATAATAATATTCAAGATAATAGCCAAAAAACGGTATAATTTCTTTAAAATTGCCAATTCAGGGGCAGCAACCCAACAACCGGTTGTCCGATTCGTCTGAAAATTTCATGGCAGATAGATCTTTACCTGATTAACAATTTTACCCTTTTTCAGATTTGCTCTTAATGCATTGGTTTCAGAGTTATAAGCCAAATTCTACATTTTACCACTATGTTCTATTTTTAGCCATGACGGCCATTTTGGTTGGTTGGCCGGGTCACGCCACACATTTTTAAACTAGATACCCCAATGATGAGTGTGGCCAAGTTTTGTGTAATTTGGCCCAGTAGTTTCAGAGGAGAAGATTTTTGTAAAAGTTAACGACGACGGACGACGACGGACGACGACGACGGAAGACGGACGCAAAGTGATGAGAAAAGCTCACTTGGCCCTTCGGGCCAGGTGAGCTAAAAATTATAACACTTTGATTCCTGATTCCTTCCGAAATATATTTGTCATAGTTACTTCAAAAACGCGTCAGAGACATTAGTAATGTACTTAATAAAATGTTATGGTCCAATTAATTTATATTATCCTGTATTATCCGTCGGATCATGTAAGGTTTTTTACTTTTTGTAGGAAGCGCAGGATTCTAAGGAAGTACGTGCTGTTGATACTTTCTCATGTCTACAACGAGTTCCCGGTTTTGAATTGGTACCAGTTTGATCATAACTGTTTCATAATCTAGAAATTGTATATCTTCTCTCCCCTGACAATCAGGGGATGACGTGAATATGAACGACGTATTTGGGGATCAAAATCCTCGTTTACCTTGGTAATAAACCTTTAGGAAATTGAGCATTCATTGTCACCAATGGCGCGCTGACTTCGGCATTCTACTATCATGTCAGATCTCGTTAATTCGAAGAGAAATTAGACCGCTATTTTCCACATTATCCAAATTATTGGTATGCTATGTAAGAAACTTGAAACTATAATAAATTAGAATAGCTCCATATCTTGCAACAATGACTAGAAAAAATAAATGTCTTCCATTTTTTCTTAATATTACGTATTGAATTGTGGGTACAAAAATGGTTTCATTATTTGATTTATGGCTATTTCGTTGATAACCAAAAACACACATAATATGTTTAATGATTACGCTAGAGTGGGACGATTTATATAAATATATATTTTTGAAACCCTTTACTTTGTGGAAGACTCTATATGCCTTCTAGATGCCTATTTTTTTCAGTGTATCCATTAAAAGGTTTTCATTTTGATTTAACCTTAATGCAATATTTGTTGAAGATGGTCAAATCACCATTTGATCTTTCTTAGCTGGGAAGGTTAGCCTAGAACTAATTAAATACGTTTTCACTTTCAATTTTAATAATAATCAAGCTAAATCTTATGATATGCCATGTCTATTGATGGGATTGCTTGGGTTATTCTCTTATGTTAAGTTGTTGTAGTTTCCCGTCTTCAATTTGGTCAAGGTAATTAAACATGTAGTCGTCTGCCGAATTCAGTATTTGCTGCAAGGTCAGCAAAGTCAAGATGTTTACGTGATCCTGAGGTTCGATTTCTGATTCGTAATTCTGAATTGGTAGAATATTAGATCTTGGCAATCCTAATATCTGTGAAACTCGATCTACAGTTTCTTGTACAATCGGACTAAAGAAAACTTGAGATAAATCTTCACTAGTATTCTCACACACTTTGTCTATTTTGGTAAGTAATACAATCTGTGGAATGCCTGCAAATGTAAAATAAAAGTGTTTTGAAGTTCAATAAAAATACATAAACCAATGCACCGTGCGTCCATGAATTATTTTCGTAAGAGCTCTTTATGCAACTCTGTTGAGACAAAGCTTACATCCAATTTTTATAGCTCTTTTTATTACAGATATCTCCATATACTAAGTATCACCTCGGGGTATAAATGTGCATTTTATTAATAAACAAGCCATATACATGAATTAGTAGAGAACATTTAAAGAACAAATGATGGTTTGAACCTGGTTTAACGGCTACCCAGAATCCAACTAATTTCAGTTAATAGCACCGCCTTGAATAGGGATGTCAGAAAGATCGTAAAATGCATACGTGGTTTGTTCCTAATTCATATATCAAATCATTGCTGTGATCAAGCCAACTTTAAAGCTATTTAGACCGTTTTAATTTTTTCATTTTAAACATAGTTTCTGTATTTTTTTCCATAGTTGTACTGTGACAGTTGTATTATAAATGTTCTATTGGTCAATTTAAACATTTGAAAAAGAAGCGAAAGGAAAATCCTCAAAGGTGTAGCAAATCTTTTTATTCAATTTGGAGTTTGAGTTTATATTTTCCAGAGAGGGGCAGACATTGACAAGAACAAATTTAATATGAAACAACTATTCTTCTTATCTAAATTGGTATTTTCATTCTTCGTAATAATATCTACAATAATATCAAGGGACGTCAGCTGTAAATGTTTTCACTAAAGGAAAATGATTAAGAATATCTGTTTTATAGAATAAGTCAAAAATCTTCAATAGCAAACACGTTAAAATACCTGTAATCAATGCATCACCTACTCTGGTTGTGGATTTGTTAAACTAAACTAAAATACTAGTAATACAAGTTTGTAATTACTCACCTCTTTGATTCATGTGAATCTGAAACCCCTTCATCTTTTCTATCACCTTCTCAGGCATAACATCTACAGTACTTCCATCAATGACAAACACAACACAATGTATTTTATCAGCTAATTGTGGGGTTGTAACAAAACCCGTGATGTCAGATGTAACTGGCACTGATGGATTGAACTAAAACGAGTATATGTATTACTGCATATCCCTCTTTTTTAAACTTTAAACATTTTAAATTGTTAGTTACATAGTGTGCTAGTGACCTAATACGATGAATTTAGGATAGATAATGGAATTTACTGAACCCATATACGTACATTGTATTAGGTCACTTGTACACTATGTAACAAATTTATCCTTCCGACTGTCTTAACATTTGGTATTCAGACTAGTGGCCTATCAAGTTATCGTGCCTTCAATACTGTTAGTATTAAGAACTACGATAAACAAACACATGTCAACAATAACAAATTGTTAGATTGTTCTATACTATATTTTATTCATTCGTCATTAATTTCTTCGTCAGTTGAAAACTTTTATATTTTTTCCTCAACACTGTGTTGTTTTTATGAAAGGACCCAAAGCCACTACCAACCGTATAATTGAAATAAGCCCCGCCTACACACCCTATATATAATATACACGGTCCCCATGTGGTTGCTTTAAACCATTTATATTCCAAGAAATGTATAGATTTAATATATTTTCTCAAATCTCTTAGGAAAATACTTTTGACAGCTTTCTGTAGTTAATTGACTTAGATAAAAGTCTATGTAATTCTTTTTGCTAGTATTACGAATATGTGTACCTGGAAATGATCAGGCAAATTACCATCGAGAAGGTAGCACATTCCATGGGGATCCATTCCCTGATCAGCTTCTAGTCCTCTTGTATCATGAAGTCTTAGGTTCAATGGTTTCCCGGATACACTATTTCTGATTTGGTACATTCGATACTGGAAAAAAATTATGTATGTAGCATATTTGCTAAATGAAGTACCTTAAGAATTGGTCATAAAGTAATAATTTAAAACAAAATGGTGACCAATTGGAGAAGCATCTTATTGTTTGTGTACAAGTTTGTGTCAATTAAGTCCAGTTTTAGGGGATTTAATGCAAACTATGAATTAGAAGGACATCTTTAAATTTAAATCCTAAACCAAAATTAAATAGGAGGAAAAGCTTTATTTTAATAAAAAGCAACTATAAACGGAAGGAGCGAGCGAAAAATTATTTTTAAATCAGATTTATCAAATATTATTGATGCAATTCACTCAATGGAATTGACAATCCAGGTCAATTCTTTAATCATGGCATTTCGAAGTCTACGATTAAAAGTTCAGAAAGTTAAGAAAATATTAATACTTGGGATTCATAACCAAAAGTTATAAAACTAATAACCATCACAAGTATGAGGAAAATTGACAGACTTATTAATACATATTTTCGGTTTAACTACATTCAAAAACATATAGAATATAGAAAAGAAAGACAATAGGGTATCGATTCTTGCAAAAAAAATATTACATGCACAGCAAAATCCAAACAACACAAAAAGCAAAGGAACCGCGTGCAGTTGTGGCTGCTCTTCGACTAAAAGTCAAAACGAAGCATTCAAACAAAGAGAAAAAAATGCGCACCTCACTTAAAGTTTAAGACGACCTAACGCATCGAACCGTTGAACCGTAATTCTTTTTATTAGCCTTATTTCATACTCACAATAGTTGTTAAGCTGTGCTCTGCATTACCACTACATGCCTGTCTAGTTATATATCCTCGGAAGACGGAGTTAATTGTATTGAAGAAACTTGTCTTTCCAGCTCCTACTTGTCCTACTAACAAAACACGTGCTTGTGGAACATTTAATTCCTTTAAAGGTTTGTATTTTTCTACCTTCTCCTTCAGTTCTTCAAAATACTGGAAATAGAAAAATACCAAATATGTGTAATATCTTTTAATAAACGGAGAAGTCGGAGGCATAAATTAGAATTATCCAAATATCCACACACTCAAATACATGCATGTAGAGGTCAACACATAGACATGACTGTTACCTTTTCAATATTAAAGGGTTTATATCGCTCTGAATCAAGTAAACTTATGAACAAATCTAGCAGAGACTACCATAGATTAGCAACAAACCTTAATGTATCTAAACACAAAAAGAATACATTGAAATGTCGAGGACGAGTACTGACAAGATGTCCGACTTGGCAAGTGAGGGGATGGATATGTATCTAAGCATTATTCTAATTTATACATGGTCATCAATATAGCAGAACAAGAGTACATGGGATAATGCTTGAAAATGTGTTTAAAAAGAATATATACCATAGAAATAAGGGCGATTTAGAAACAAACTATTTCTATGGTTCATGAACACTATATATATATATGTCTTTTTTATTGGTATAAAATTTGAATATCCTATTAAATTCATGTGTTATGTTATTCTAGCTTTCAGTTTGCTTATAAGATTCCAATAAACAAATAGTTTGTGTGATACAGAAAGGAACACAGGTACTTTTTTAGACGGCCAAGTGCAAGAGGAAAAGAAGCCTAGTAATGTTCCACATACATGTATTAAATGCAGATAAAATCATTTGATACGACACTTATATGAACTTTTGAAATGATTTAAACGTTTATACGATATCTTTCAAAGTAAGGCATGTATCTTATAATTATAAATAAAGCTTATCCATGAATATATCATCCCAAAAAGAATATAAAATGCTTCTATTATGCCACGTTTGAAGGGACCATGCAATTAATGTTAATTCTGAAACTTTTCACTCATCTTTATAGCAATTTTTTGTACAATGGAAGAGTATATGACGTGACTTTTAATGTTGAATAAATATAACTATGGCGTGACGTCTCCTAGACAACAGCAGAAACAACTAAATCTTCTTACCTTTCTATTCCATTCAGAGGTTTTCCTCCATGGTTCTTCAAGAGATGCGTTGCCTTTATCTGATGGAAAATATTAAAAACTTATTTGAATAATGTTGAGTAATCGGCTTGATTTTTTTTTACATCAATCATCACCGTTGGACGGTACACTGTACTGCGCACACTTTATTTGTATAGCTGTTTGTTAATATTTTACTTGCTGGTCTCTGATTTATTAGTTCTTTTCCCCCTTGTTTTTTTTTTCTTTATTTAAATGTCTGGGCTTTCATAATGGGTCATATCTGACATCTCAAATGTTTTCAAGCAGTATCGTTTTAAATTCAAAGTCAACGATATATGATATTGTCCTTAATTTTTTTAATGTTTTTACACAGAAGAAAGCATTGAAATAATCGGAAAAGAGTGGTACTATGCTGTAAACCTTTACATATATAGGAATAATGGATAACGTATTTTCGTCATGAATAAGCACAAAATAATTAAGTAAGCAACAATCAATCAGTTTAGCGATGATTGTTATACAAAATCCAAACACACACATTCCTTTAAGTTCATTTTTAAGGTGAAAAAGTAATAAATGTAATTTTTATGGAAAGGGTATGACGATAATAATTATCTGGTCTCTGAAAGACTGAGATTCCTCAAAACTTTCAAAATTGAAATAAGTTTACCTTTCTACGTATAGAATGCATTAGATAAACCCAGTTTGAAGCATTCAGACAAACATATTAGACGCTAAACATGAATATAAATAACTATGTATGATAGAATATATATTGTGAATGACTGAGTTTGTTTGATAGATTAAGAAAACTGGTAAATGACCGACTTTATTTGATAGATGAAGAAAACTTTGTATACGACTGAGTTTATTATTAGATTAAGAAATATTTTGATTTAGGGCTAAAAGTGTTTCATAATATACCTTCTGTTTTCGATCAAGCCAGGCCAGATGATTCGAGAGTTTATAAAATTGTGTATTACAATCATTGTTAGATTGATTGATTATTGCTTGCTAAGCATTCGGTTCCAAGTATTTTATGCATATTCTTGACAAGAATAAATTATCCATAAATTATATTTCTGTAAATAAAGGCAACAGTAGTATACCGCTGTTCGAAATTCATAAATCGATTGAGAAAAAAACCAAATCCGGGTTACATACTAAAACTGAGGGAAATGCATCAAATATGAATGTAAACTACATCAACACGGGAATGAAGTGCTGCAACTTTTAAAAAGGTTTGGTTGGAGTGGGACAGAATTATAAATACGTGCCTTTCATAAAGATTTTCATAAAACAAATGTACAAAAGAAACCCCGATAGTTTCACCATATACATAGGCAAATATTTACCATCTAGAGGTGTACATCTAGGGAGGTTTGACAGTTTAGTTACACTCTTCTAGTCTTCACAGATAGGTATGTTTATTATGTAGACATATTAAAGGTCAAAGTACTAAGTGCTAAGTACTGAGCAGAACTCAGATCGTGACATCGTTTTTAAATCTTACAAAATGATACAACCTTACAGTGTGAGGCTATGTTTACCGTGTTTGTACTTAGATTGCATTCCATTAACAATTAGTTTAAATTAAGTCGATTCCAGTTTTCTTAGATATATTGTTAACCATATGTGTTACCTTCTATTAAGTAAACTTCAATGTCTTTTACTTGGTTACTTCCGTTTGTTATTGAATCTGATGTTTCTCCATTTGCAATGTATGTGCTTCCTGGACTTACAGAGCCATTTAAATCAAAGTATGTACCACCCCATGCAATGGTGCCTGTAAATGCTGAGAGATCATGACCGCTGCCAAACGTAGGCCCGTAGCTTGAATCATCATACATAGAGTATGAAGAACAATTAACAGGCAGTTGAACAGGCTTCAAATTTCCATTTTGATAGAGTCGAAATAAAAAGGCTCTTGTATCATCTCTGTATCCTCCATAACTGGTCCAACTAATTGATGTGTATCCACCATAAACTGAGTCATTAGTGTTGTATATAATGGTTACAGTTGGACCTTTGTTATCGCAAAGGGCATGGAACTTGCTAGCACTGCAACCGTCTCTGGTCGCTCTGAACAAACACGTATATTTGTTATTTCCATTCGTCCATTTGTTCATTTGTTTTTGATCACTCCTTTTGAATCTAACTGCCATGGTTCAAGTCTATGTAAAAATAGATAGGATAGAATGGATCAATTCAAAAAATGATATTCCATTGTGGAAACGATTCGACCTTTAGTAGTTCTGATTTGTCAAAATTAAACTTTTGCAACTGGAATCAACTATTTCCACAAGATTCAATCTAATTAAAATGTAGATATGATTCTCTGATTTCTTTATATGAGCTTAAAGCTCTGAGTTCGTTTTACTACTATGTGCTCATATGTAGTATAAGTTAATGTAAACGAAATCACAGATCTATATTTGAATTAGATTGCACAAGATCAAAATATATTTTAAGTTTATTGGATTCAAATATTATAATTTTTTATGTTTACTCTTTCAAGATATTTCCATGCACGATTAATTGTTCCTTCGGGAGCCTGCTGTAAGTAAGTGGTTGTTGTTTTTTTATGTTTTTTTATTAAAATATTTGAGGATCTGGATATATTTTTTATCTTTATTGATGTATTTTATTTATTAGGTTTTTTTTATGTATATGTTTATTTTATTTTTTTTATTTTTTTTAGGGAGGATCCTTCATTTCTACATTCTTTAATTTATTAGGCTATTATCGCTTTTCTCTATTCTAATAATTAACCAGGCCATTTTTTATCCGGATTTCGAAGGAAAAATCGGTTGTTGATTTGGAGATGTACGTCTGCCAAAACGTGTTCGTGCATTTTTAATTATTACATTAGATGTATGTTTCATTATAATCCTTTATTCTGATTGGCTAACTGTACATCACTTGTTATTCCGTAAACAGTTGCATTGCTCAATACAACTTTTTATTCATGATAACACGTGGACCAACAATAAAGTGCACAGGTGAATTAAATAACAAAATATATAAATTTCGTGTTTTCATGATCATAGCTAAAAAATGTAATTATAAGTATTGAATGCTTCTTTTTGTAACTTTATAGGGTTGTAAAAGCGTTGACCGTGCGCACATTTTTAGAATGAAGTGTTTCCGCGCTTCATACAAAATGTACTTCGGTCAACGCTTTTACACCCCAATAAATTTACAAAAAGAATCATTCAATTCTTAAATATGAGTTCGATATTGACGATGTTAACTTTCATTGTTCAGGAGTTACGTTTCTTGAAAGTTTTGAAAAAAAAAAAAGTAAAATCACAAAAATACTAAACTCAGAGGAAAATTCAAAACGGAAAGTCCTTAATCAAATTGTAAAATCAAAAGCTCAAACACGTCAAACGAATGGACAACTATCATATTCCTGTCTTGGTACATGCATTTTCTTATGTAGAAAATAGTGGATTAAACCTTTATAGCTAGCGTATCCGGTCGTGTCCGTACTTTAACTTAAATGGACCGTTTACCCAAAGCTTTTCATATTTAAATATGTTGTTACTGATGACAAAATGGAGGTCGAGTTTAAATAGATTGTCACTTTTACCGTTCTGGAGTTACGGTTCTTGTTATATTTGAAAACGCATGGACACAAATAAATGTTAAACAAGCACTCTGTGAGTATTGCTTGGCAAGACATAGTCCACTATCGTTTAAAAAAATCATTTTAATGGAACGAAATTCTAACTTGATCTATAACTTGTCATGGTGTAAACAACATAAAAAAAAACCAAACATACCACTTAATTCTTCAAACAATTTACTAAAGAAAAGGACAAAATCCAAAATGTCATTTATCTTAATACAATGTCTTTTACGAATCTTTTTAAAAATGAGTTATTTCCCTTTAAACAGAAATCTAGTAATAAATAAGTATTTCATCAAAAGTTTGATTCTAGGGAAAAATAATAAATCAATTATTTCCCTTTGAACAGAAATTTAGTAATTAATAAGTATTTCATCAAAAATTTGATTCTAGGGAAAGGGCTTTAACTGAACAAGGAACATGCTAAAATCGTGAAAATCAAACTTGATCTGTAACTTGTCATGATAAAACAATGCACAAAATATCAAATCAATATCTTCAAGAATAAACAAACAAACAAAAACTCTGGAGAACTGATTTGCCAGACTGACGGATTGACAGACAGACAGACAGACAGACAGACGGGCATAGTGCAAACCTAAAGTTCCCTTCGACTTCGTCGGTAGAAGACTAAAAATACAGTTTGCTTTCATTTTGACAGCCTCGGAGTCCGCTCTCATGTTCTCTATGGTTTATATTTAAGTACCTCATTATTCTCTATTCTGTATTTTTTGGTCCATTTTTCTCTTTTCTTTATATGTTTTGTCCATCATTTTCTCTTCTGTTAACCCCATCCACACCCTCATATTTGGTATTTGTTAAAATTTATTGTTTTTTTTTTACACAATTCAGACCATTAATGTCTGAATTGTTATTTCTGTGTCTTGTATGGCTTGGTATGCGGTATGGGTTTTGCTCATGGTTGAAGACCGTACGGTGACCTATAGCAGCTGTCCTTCAACGCCATTTGGTCACTGGTGAAGAGTTGTCTCATTGGTATTCGTACCACATATTCTTATTTTTATGTGAACGAGCGAAAACCACTGAATCATGAGAACTAATGCGGCGGGGTTAATCATGTTAATGAGCGCTCAATTCTCCAAGACCCTCGCGGCAGCAACAGCTCTGTCCTCAATAACAGGGAGCCTGTTTTGTTTCTAATTGTTCTAACAGAAGCAAAGTGCATGTGCAGCATTAAACAGCATTAAACAACTCAAAATACAAAATATCAAGTATAAATTGAAAATGGAAACGGGGAATGCATCAAAGAAACAACAACCAGACTAAAGAACAGAACATTAAACAAACCTGTTTAAGACTTTCTCTTCTTTCCGCCTGATTGAAAACAAAGTGTCGATAACCACGCTAAAGGATTTCCAGAAAATTACATCAACGTTTATATAAATGTAACGCGGAAGTTAAATGTGTCATGATAAATATAGATTATGTTTTTACCTGTGTGGTATACTAACATTTAAAACTAAGGATGCACCGAACGTGTATTAGTCCGGCTGATTGGTGCAGATATAGAACAGAATGGCTCACTTGATGAGGAAAGCATGCGACTATGCACAGTAATTCTTGGTTGTATACCCTTTGATTTCAGTTATGGACCCACTCAGAAAAATTCAATGTGGCTGCCATTTTCAAGATGGCGGAAAAACGTATAAATATCAAGATTGTCCGCAAGTTATTCTAAATAATTTCGGAAATTAAAGTAATGATTGTTTGAAAATGGACTTCATTTTCTTGAATTTTGTATCAATTAATTTTAAAATATAAACAAAATAGTTTGGTTATTTCTAGAATGCATACATTTGCAAATATGAATAGTGAAAAATCAAAATGTTAACCAATATGTAACATGTTATTGTTCTTTCATCGCTTTCAGTTTTAATGGTTGAAATGGAATAGATTGAAGTGAGTCGATTAAATGTGGTGGCATATTAGGTAACTTTTCTTAACTTTGAGGCAGTGCCGAGGGCACCTTGTCTCGTGTCTCTTCAATGCCATTTCCTACGTCACTTATTGGGTTTTCATCTGCCGTACCCACTAGATCGTCAAATTATTCTATGTAACCAATAGGTGTACCTTTCCTCAGGCGGATGTGACGATTGCTATCATTTAAAATGGTTAAGGGACAACTATTTCTTTTTCAAACTACGAGCGAAACCAATACGCAAGTTCTATGGTTCGTTTTATGCAAACTTGCAAACTTGAAATCTCACCTCCACATTTAACAAATGCCGCATTTATCTTTTTGTTGTTGATGGAAAGTGTGGGAGTATTCAGATTTATCACTGCGCCCAGTGTGTTCAAAATATGTAGTACAAGTATAACATCGTCTGTTAACAATTGTATGTTTACTCTATCAATGTCGAGAGAGGTGTTCTTTATAATCTTTCTAAGAACCAGCTGTTCACCCAAACCATGTAGCGTTAGTCTCCGAATCTTCATTATCTGCTGTTATTAATTTCTTATTCACTAATGTTAGTATTGCAGCAGTGTCCTCAATCATGCTCACATTCTGGTCATATATAGTACCTCGTACTGCTAGTTTTTTTCAATGGTTCGTCTGATGACAATATCGGACGAGGACGTGGGCCTCTTTTCGGTTTTGTCATGAAGTGATGTTTCATGGCCAACAGATTTGGGAGTCGAGCGTCGTCCTACTGACCAGACCCGTTGCTGTTTAAAGACTCCGTTGTTGGGGTTGCGCTTTGATTTGCTCTGTTTCCTGGTAAAGGTGGCCGAGATATCTGGAGATATCTGGAGTTTGTTCGTGGAGATGCTGACCGTTGTCCTTAGGGAGTATATGATCTCTGGCTTGGTGGGGTGTTGCTGGTCGATAGACATTAAACTTTGATGTATTTCTATCTGACGATCTACCGCGATTATTTTGCTCAGGGGATCTTCCAGTTGTATATTGATCAGGTGATCTTCCATTGATCTGGTGATCTTCTACAATTATATTGATCAGAAGTTCCAAAGGTTATATTGATCGGCCAATCCACGGTTAGGCTGATTAGTTGAAAGCATAACAACTAGTTTTGTGACAATTTGAGAGAGGTTAAACACCTCATTTTCCAAAGGACTACTCAGATTCCCTTTATCGGTCGATGAAACGGCGCCATTAGCAAAGAAGACTTGCCGATTGGCATAATTGGCACTTTTTGATCCATATATCGCCATCTGGTTGGCTAATGAGGTTTCCAATTGTTTTACCGCCTAGTTGATTGTTTCTGGGTTCCTTTCTATAACATGCCTTGCAGAATCTTTGTCTTAACATCCTCGGAGGAACGCTTCGGTTCCAATTTGGTTTAGTCGTCTTTTCTTGCCATAGAGCTGCTTAAATGCTTTTCTTAAGGCCTTGGAATCACCATCTGTGTTACCTTGCGAGTGTACTCCAATGCAACAGCGGTCAGGCAAATAGGCGCCTACACACCTTTTTCCTGTTTTCCAATTGTCGTCTACCGGCAGTCAGTTCAAATTGGTAAATGAATGCCTCCCAAGTCATGGATCCTCTTCCATTGAATATTTGAATTTTTGGGAGCTCTGGGCTTCGGCTCCGGCCCTGGTATCAGAATTTTCTTGCCCTCGGGTATATTCTCTCTCTAGAGAGGGAGTCTGAAGAAGAGCTGTTGCCACGATCTGTTGGTTTCCTCTGTCCTTACCTGGATCGGCCAGTGGAGTCAGCTTGTTGTTGTGACAAGCATGTTAGAGCTCCAGGAGTTGTAGATGTTGTCATAATTGTAGTCATAAATGTGGGAGGAGGAGGATTTGCCATTGACTCGACAGGCATGGTACTGTTAGTAGGCACTGCAGAAAGCATTGGAGAAACTTGATCCACTTGCAGCCAATTGTTTCTGTAATGGTGTGCTGCTCTGAACCAAATATGATTGACTCATAGTAGGTGGTAAGTGTGCGTAAGAAGACACATCAGCCATTTTCTGGTATCATTGATCAGTACTAGAGGTTTCTAGTATGTTCTTAAATGGAGGTTATTGTTGAATAATTTGAACTGTCTCATGCAGGGCTAAGGGTCTTGACATAGGACTTCCGACTTTAGAGGAAGACACCAACTTTGCCTTCAACAGAGCTGGTGCGGTTGATGGCTCATGCGAACAAATTGGGGAAAGACCCAAGGCAATGAGTTTGTTATGTATTTTTGGTGTACTTTCGTTGCACTGGCTAAGGTCAAATTTTGGCTTAGCAGTCATTCCCAAAAAATGGGTACAATTCGAATGTAGACACTGTTAAAAAATAAAATAAATTTCAACTGAGCAGAGAGAGAGTGTTGTTTTCTTCTGTATCTATATCTAGTCTGTCATTTTTCAAAGTTTTACTTACACCATTTTAGTTGTTTTCTAGTTTTAGCATTTTTTGTAAGACAAGGTAAGCATGAACGTATCGGAGGTTAGTGTTGTATAAAGTCATCTTAAAAATTGCATTGGAGAAAAACACAAGATTTAAATCCAGGCTCATGTGAAATGGGTTACATTTACCACCATAGCAAACTGATTTATACGTATTATTCTGTATATATTGAAAGCAAATACCAATTTTAAGGTCTGAATTAATATAGTGTTTAAAAAATAATTAAAATAAGTAGTTTTCACAACTTATTTAGTAATAAATTTAAACTAAATGTTATGCTGTATAATATTTTAGTTTCATAATACAGCTTTCCAGGAAAAAACCCTATTATTTATGTTTTGAATCACTTGTATGTATTTTTTTATGCTTGTATTAATCCACACCCCCATCTTTGTTACGGAGGTTGATATCAAACCAGTATCTGAATGCTGATACATAGTAACACTTAACTTTTTAATGCTAGCTTTTCTAAACAATTTATTGACATTACAAACTAAAAAACTGTTTTCTATCAAGTTATATGTTTCTTTTAGTCAAATGGACTTGTTCTTGTCAAAATCTCCGTAACGATTCATGAGCTTTCACTCAAAAATATGTTTTACCTAAACCGAATACTGTTCAACTTAATTTTATTAGCTCTATACAGATAATGTCATCTTCCTTCACACCATAATGTATGTATTATACTCAACTATGAAGTTTTGGAGTCAAAATAGTTTCATTTCGAAAATTTCTATCCTCCGTAACGACATTTAAAACCTCCATAACGGACAATTCCAGTTCTTACCAACAGCAAACATATAAATGAATGTAAATATTGGAATTAAATGACAAACAAGACAACAGAATTAAACATTTTTCTTAGTAAATCGTTATCTAAAAAGAGTAAAGTCCTGTTAGAGAAAAAAAACTTTTTTTCCTTAAATTTCTATCCTCCGTAACGTAAATCAATGATGTCGTCTATGATTGACATCACCTTTTGATTTTTATTAGTGATAATTGATGAACTGATTTGGTATCTATAACAATGTACAAGAATTTCAATTGGTATTATCGTGTTTACATGCATCTTTAGATTTTTTTTATTTGCATAACCTCCGTTACATTGATGAGTCCTAAATAATCTTGAAAATGTTTGCCATAAACCGCTGTTAAAGTCATGATTGTCGTCGTAATTACACAAGTTGTGTTGTAGACTATTTTAAATCTAAGAAAATGGCTGATATAACTTTTATTAAACGTTATTATGTTGCTCACATAATAGGGAAAAAACAAGTTAACCTACCTTTCTCAAAACAACATTTTTTTTTCTCAAAATCTGTATTTTGTTTGTCTGTTTTCTTTATAATAAAAGGTGTCTGCTACAAAAATGACTTTCGGCAGTGTCGGCAGCCGCTGATACTGATAAAAAAGTCTGACAACTTAACTGTAAATAACTGCGTCACGGAGGTTATTTAAACGGAGGTTAGTTTTATTTACATTATACATGAAAATATGTAACAATATTGTTGAGTTGCTTTCTCAAAACTGATTATTGAGAAGCTTTATGGGTGTTTTCAATGAAATAATCATCATTTTGATTTGTTCTTGGTTAGTGCGTTCCAAAATACGCGTTACGTAGGTTGGATTCTTATATGCGACGATCGAAAAAAAGAGAAAGAGAAGATTTTTTTTGATTTTTCGTTTCATTGCAATAAAAGTTAAAGGCAGGATTATAAAATTTGATGTATCAACTTTGCTTAAAGTCACTTTGGGCATGATTTTCAATCATATAAATATGTTTTGACTGTACATAAAGATACGTTACGGTAGGTTATACGTTTATCGGCGACATTGGTTTAATGGGCAAATCAAAGTGTATATTATAACTTTTGATTCTAAAATATTTTTGTGGATAAAAATCAATATAGTGTCAAATAAAAAAAGCAAATCTAATCATGATTTAGATGAAATAAAGTATTTTAATTCACACCGATATTTGGAGTTTTTCTTGGCGACATTCGGAATTCGTGTGATTTCCGTATATTGAATAGAAAATCACACAAATATATTTACGATATACATCACAAAAGAATATAATTTTATTTTAGTATACATATTAATCACTTAGAACACGAAAAAGATTATCTGTGACATATGTTAAGCTTGCATTTTGTGGTTATTTGCCGGCGACACTGAAATTTTGTAATTGTACCCATTTTTTGGGAATGACTGTTAGATGATGTGTCAATTGCAGGAGTTTTAACTTCGTTATTTCGCTTGTCCACTAATTTACTAACAACAGATGCCATTTGTTGGAAAGTACTCTGCTGTTCAAATGCACTTTTAAATTGAACTGTGTCCTCTTCCTCAGTTATTGTTAGCTTGTCCATCCGTCTCTACACAACATTGAATTTCTCATTGGTCTAACCATCAATTCCACCAAGCGCTTACCACTAGACTTGTGGTCTATCCTGGCTTCAGACTGTTGAAGTTGCTAAGATATTGCTCCCTTCTGTTCATTATTAATATGCATAATAGAAATGGCGGCCATGAACAGACGTAGGTAGATTGGTCCCACATTATTGTGCCAGTTTTTGCATTTAAAGAGATATTTTTGTCGTTTAAACTGTAGGAAATGTGCTTCGTATAGATGAACTATAGTTACTCGTATGTTTTGAAGACGGAGGTAGGGAAATAAAAGACTTTTGAACAGTACACACCTGGCAATAGACATTGTTTACAAATCAGTTAGGGTGTACTCGACTTATCGAAGATGTCACAACCCCAAATTACAAGTTTTGTGTCCAAAGCGTCTGTGGGGAAATTGAAAAACTCAAATGATAATCCGACAGATAAAGTGGATACAACTGAATCAGTATTCGATTTGAACAATACAAATATTAGTGACAAATCTAACCCAAATAAACGTCCACGTACATGCATATCAGATAGCTCAGATCACTCTGTATGTATAGAGAGGGAATTAGAAGACATAAAAAAAAACCATGGATAAGATAGTTAAAAAAGATGACATTGAGGAAATTGTCACCAATATTATGGGGAAATTACTTAATAAATGGAAAACGGAAATAAAAAAAGAGATTCTTGAAGAGGTAACCAAAGAAAGGGGTAAGATGAAGGAGAGTTATGATAAAAAATTTGAGATGGTTGGCAGGAAAATGGACTCCATAGAGTTTGATAATGCAAATTTACTGGAAAAAAATGCAGCTCTGCATACAGAACTCAGAAAGATGAAAGAAGAGATAAAACAAATAGAAACAGGGGTATCAGAAGGGATTCGTATGGCAAATTGGAATGAGCAATATTCCCGTAAGAAAAACATAAAGATCCATAACTTAGAAGAAAGACGAGGTGAACAATTAATACCAGAATTGTTAACTATATTAAAAGACAAAGTAGGAATAGAACTAAACAAAACAGACATTGTAGCTATGCACCGCATTCCTGGAAAACAGGGTTTCCCAAGACCAGTAATCGTAAAATTCGTTCGTATGGAAAATAAAATAGCTATTCTGAAGAAACGAAAAGATCTACAAAAGAGCATAGAAATTAAAATAGGAGATGACATAACACAAAAGAACCAAGGTCTGATCAATAGAATGCATCTACACGAAAGTATCACCAGTGCCTGGTACTTTAATGGTCATGTGTCATGTGTATGGGACAGATACAGATGGTGAAAGGCACAGATTTGACATTTTTGACAATATAAACCAAAGACTCAAAAAATAAAAAATAAAGTTTTTGTCTCTCAGTTTATTTGGGAATGTACATGTTTTTTGGCATTTTTGTTTTGATTTCTTGATTTATCATTACTTTTCTTGATACTTTATATGTTTTACGTGTTTTTACAACCTCATAAACCAAATTTTTTTTCTGAAACAAATTCTTATGTAGATGAAGAATTGCGGAACATGTATTTTTAATCACACCATGACACTTCCGTGTTTACATTTTTGATCTGTAACAAAATTTTACAAACTGTTGCCCTTTAAAATAGATATCCAAAAAGCTTATATTTTTGGCCTGTATCCATGGAAATAAACTGGATAACATTTACTCTTAGGTTGGAAACTAGTTAACGCATTTTAGGTAATATAGCAGAGAAAAATTTCATTTGACAAATCGCCAAACATGTACAAATGTACATATCCTTTTTTGGAACATACAAATCTTGAAATAATTTGTCAAATATATACTCAATATAATTATAGACCTAAGCAAGGTTTTGAAACTTGGCTGCAGAAAAAACAAACCTGATATATAGATATGTAGTTTGTACAAACATAAATCCTGGAAATATAATCTATGAAAACATGTAAATTATAATGTTAAAACAAACCACATATATAAAAAAATCCTATTACAATGTATAATTGATGTCTCTGTTGGAAGAGACCGAAAATTAGGACAGAAATAGTTTTGGTTAAATAGTAATCACTATCACAATAGTATGGTATAAACATAACACATATCAGAGTTTTAACTCTTAAATACATGTACATGCAGACATGATTTTTGTTTGTCCTTAACAGGGTTGACATATTTACGGATCTATCTCATGATGTTGAATATGTAGAATATTGTTATTATATGTAGTTTCCATCACGAGTTAAGTAAACTTGATCGTGATTATGTTTTGTACGGGTTTTTTCTTTTTCTTTTTTCTCTCAGATGGTAAAGGTAGATATATTTTGGCTTTTCATGCTTCTCAGTCCCAACTTTTAATAGTACAAATTAAATGACTGCTTCATGTAGAACTATACTATTAGATTGTTAAAAAAATCTTATTGTGTAATAGACAAGCAGTCAACTGTCTCATTTATCATGTTTATATCATATATATATATATCCAGAAACTACACTTTTTCTTTGATATTTAATTCAAATATTATATGTAGCATTATTATACATATAATTTGTCATTTATGAATATACTGATTAATTAACTAATGACAAGTGAAAACTACTTTTTATTGGTACATCCTAGCAACACTGTTTGGCTATAAAAACACTGGCACATTAAATGTGTTTGATTTTTTTTTAATTTTTTTTAATAATATATAAATACCTGAACCACAAAAGGGGTAAAATTGTAACTAAATTTATCTTTTTTTTTATTTATTTCTTTAATTTTGTCTTTGGTACTTTAATTTGGATCTTACTTTAAAAGAGCAGATAACTCAAATTGGCAGAATGCATTTAGATTACAAGGCTTCATCAAGGGGGTACCCACACACAACCAAAATTATTAAGGACAGCACAAGATATGAATCTTGGTGTACAGTATGCAAAACATGTAAGTTATATAAATCACTTGGGACAGACAGCAACAAATATAAGAGTGTAATATATATGTGGATATTACTTTATTGACAAAATTTGTGTATGTATATCAATGGCATCCATAGTTGTAGGTTCCGTAAACTGTAGGGGATTAGCAAATAAGGTAAAAAGATTAGATATTTTTTCAATTTGTAAGAAACGTTATGATATTGCAGTGTTGGTTGATACTCACTGTTGTTTAGAAAATGAAAATAAATGGCTTCAAGAATGGGGATATACAGGTAAATTTAGTAGCTATTCAAACAGGAGCAGAGGAGTAGCAGTCTTGTTTAAGAATTCCTTTGAATTTAAAATAAATAATGAAATTATAGATAATAATGGAAATTTCATTATTTTAGATATTACTGTTCAAGATTATAGACTAACACTTGTAGCATTGTATGGTCCAAATGAGGACTGTCCTGAATTTTTTCATTCATTGGAAAGCAAAATTTGTCTTTTTGAAAATTCTTCAGTTATAGTTGTTGGAGACTGGAATGTAGTACAAAATTATAGTCTTGATACTCTGAACTATCAGACTCAAAATAATCCCAGAGCTCAAGTTAAGATTCATGAAATGATGAATAATTTAGACTTATTAGATATTTGGAGGATACAAAATCCTTCAGTTAAAAGATATTCTTTGAGGGGCCCTAACAAAAAACAAGGACGTCTTGATTATTTTTGTATTTCTTCTGACTTAGAGCCGTTTGTTGTGACATCAGATATTGGGATTAGTTATAGATCTGACCACTCACCAGTGAGGATTGATCTCAAATTTATTAATCAGATCAGGGGAAAAGGGACTTGGAAATTTAACAATAGTTTATTGAAGGATATTGATTTTATTAAAAAAGTCAAGCATGATATTACAGAGGTTATATCTGAATATGAATGTGATCCAAATGAAGATCTTGAAAACCTTGATAAAGCATACAAAATTGATAATCAATTACTTTGGGAAACTATTAAAATGAAAATAAGAGGCACAGCCATTTCTTGCTCTTCATTCAAGAAAAAAGAAAAAGACAAGATGGAGAATATGCTTTTTGGAAAATTAGAAAAATTAAATGACCTATTTGCTTTAAATAATTCAGATGAAATTAGACTTGATATTGAAAAGGTTGAAACAGAACTTAAAATTTTAAGAGAAGACAAAATTAATGGAATTATAATAAGAGCAAAGGCAAAATGGCAAGTTGAAGGGGAGAAGAATACACGTTTCTTTTGTAATCTTGAAAAAAAACATTATACAGAAAAAATTATATCAAAATTACTTTTGGAAGGAAATCAAGTTATTCAAGATCCAAATGCTATTCTTAGGGAACAAAAATTATTTTATGAAACTTTGTACAGAAGTTCTAACCCAGGGGATGAGGAGAATGCCACATTCATGAATGAAAATAACCCCTTCTTAAATAAACCTAGCAGAGAAGAGATTAATTCCTGTGAGGGTCAAATTACCTTAAAGGAATGCAGTATTGCCCTTAAAAATATGAAAAATTTAAAGTCACCAGGCATAGATGGTTTTACTGTAGAATTCTATAAATTTTTCTGGAATGACATAAAATTTCCACTTGTCAATTGCCTGAATGAGAGCCTTGAAAAAGGAAAATTCTCAGTAAGTCAGCGACAAGGGTTAATAGTATGTTTACCAAAGGAGGGAAAAGAAAAACACTTCATCAAAAATTGGCGTCCAATTACTTTATTATGTGTTGACTATAAATTAGCATCTGCTTGCATAGCAAAGAGATTAAAACCTATACTGCAAAATATTATAAGTCAGACACAAAAAGGATTTTTAAAAGGAAGATACATTGGTGAATGTGTAAGAATTATTGCAGATCTGATAGATAAACTAGAAGAAGAAGATATTCCAGGATTATTATTACTGGTTGACTTTGAAAAAGCCTTCGACACGGTCGAATGGTCCTTCATTGAAAAAACTTTAGATTTTTATGGGTTTGGTCCCACACTTTGTAGATGGATAAAATGTTTTTATACAGACATTACCGGTACAGTTACAAATAATGGAAATTTATCAGAATTTTTTAATTTGGCTAGGGGGGTTAGGCAAGGGGATCCTTTATCCCCTTATCTCTTCATCCTTGTGTTGGAACTACTTAGTGCAGCTTTAAAATATGACCCAATTGTTTCTGGTGTCACAGTAAACGACTCTGAGTTTTTACTAAGTCAATATGCAGATGACTCCTCTCTGATTCTGGATGAAAATGAGGAATCTCTTAAACAAGCATTGCACATTTTTGATAGTTTTGCTGCCTGTGCTGGTTGGAGGGTAAATGTAGATAAAACTGAAGCCATATGGGTTGGCTCAAGATTAGGCAGTAATGAAAAACTGTTACCAAATAAGAAATTATCTTGGAATACATCAGGAAAGTTTAAACTGTTGGGAATTCGTTTCAATCTCTTAAATGAGGATAAAACTTTAGAAAACTATGCAGAAAAAATTAAAAGCATGAAAAGCCTTCTTAATTTATGGTCATACAGAAACTTGACATATATTGGCAAAACCATTGTTATAAAAACTTTGGCTCTCCCACTTTTGGTACAGGTTCTGACAGTCCTTCCAAATCCACCAGTTCAGGTTATACAAGAAATACAAGGAATTTTCATTAAATTTTTATGGGATGGAAAACCAGACAAAATAAAAAGGAAAGTTATTATTAATAATTATGATGAGGGAGGTTTAAAGTTCCCACATATAGAAAGTTTTTGTATGTCCCTTAAAATGTCATGGCTTTATAAATTGCTAGATCCTTTGAATATTTCTCCCTGGAAAATTCTATTATTGAGTTATATAGAAAAATATGGAGGGAATAAAATATTGTACTTGACAAAAGAGGGTCTGGAAAAAATTGCAAAAAAGTTAAATCCTTTTTGGAGGGACATTTTTCTAAATCTGGCTAAATTGAAGCCAGAAAAGGTGAAAGATGAAAACAATCCCATTAATATCCTGAGTCAACCCATTTGGCTGAATATTAATATTAAAAGATGTGGAAAGCCATTTATTTTTGAAAATTATTGTAATGATGGTATATTTTTTATAAATGATTTAATCTCAGATGGGAAAAACATATTGACATTTGAGCAGCTTAAAACTCAGTATGCAGTTAAAACCAATTTTGTTGAATATTATGGTCTTGTTAGTGCAATCCCAGATATCTGGAAGAAAACAATTTCAGATCATGGTAGATTAGATATTATTGAAAATGATATTGTAGAAAAACTCAAAAATGATAAAAAACCATGTAAATATTTTTATCAATTATTTCTAGAAAAAATTAAAGAAAATCCTTTAAGATCACAAAATAAATGGTCTGATGCTTTATGTGTTAAGATTGATGATTGGGGCAAAATCTATTCGATGGCATTTCAAGCAACAAAAAACAATAAACTTCAAAATTTTCAATTCAAGTTATTACATAGAATTGTATACACAAACTCTTTTCTTTATAAATGTGGTTTAATAGAAACAGAACTGTGCACTTTTTGCACTGAAACCAAAGAAAGCTTATTGCATATTTTTTGGGAATGTATATATAGCAAAAATATTTGGATAGCACTTCAAGATTTATTATTAAAATGTGGATTTAGCCTTAAACATATAGAGGCAAAAGATGTTATTTTTGGTATTGGGGAAATTTTTGACCCATATAATGTAGTACAACATATAATGTTGATTTTAAAATTTTATATTTATAGCTGTAATAACTCAGGAGAAAAACCTTCTGTGAAAGGTAGTATTGCATATTTAAAATACTGTATAAGAATAGAACAACATACAGTAAATTTCTTATCTCCTACACAAAAAGAATATATAGATAAAAAATGGTTGCCATTACAATCTGTCCTAGGTGATTTAAATATTTTATAACTGGTACGAAAATTATAGTTATATTTTGTTGTATGTCTTGCTATTTAGAGTTGTCATATAATAATAATATCTTTAAGACCATACTTGAAACTGTACATGTGTGTAATCCTGCTTGATTGTTTTCTGTCTTTATGTCAAAAATAAACAAATTACAAAAAAAAAATATGCATTGCCTATTTCTGTTCTGCTTGCATCGTTATGAGACCAACACATATTTTATCAATTCGCGCTTCGCTCTGTTTTATATTGCGGTCTATCTCGGCTGTTCTTTGTGCATTATATTTCCTATCTGCTAAAAATTCTTGGTACAATTGTTGAATAGTCATTTCTGAGTTGTCTTCTGTTAAAATGTCTTCAGATACGGGTTTCTCCATATCCCCAAGTGATTCAGTTTCTGCCATTTCAATGTTCGTGTCGTTCAGTGTTGTCCTCAATTCCTGCCATTTCACTGATATGTGTTTATACAATTCTCAAATCACAGTATATTATCTCAAATTGCAAAATATTGCAACCCAACAAATGAGATAGGCCCTAAACAATATCTTACGGCAGATAGATCTGAAATCACAGCTTTTATGTGTGACCCACGGCTAAAAATACTGCAGCTTATAATGAAAGCTACTACTGAAGCTTTTTATGAAAGCTATTACTGAAGCTTTTTATGAAAGCTATTACTGAAGCTTTTTATGAAAGCTATTACTGAAGCTTTTTATGAAAGCTACTATTGAAGCTTTTTATGAAAGCTACTACTTTGTATATGAAATGACAAGCCAGTCAAAATCAAAAGGACAAAACTGGAACAGAGGCAAAATGACACTATACTTTAATAAAAAGATTTAAATTCAGGTCAATTCTCAATAATGATGTCTGCATTTCAAGGAGGCCATTTTTAAAATAGCTGCCATTTTGAATTTCAAATATAGATCAAAACAAAATCTTGCTAAGTACATCAAATCGTTGAATCTTGTGCTTCCAGCATCAAATCCACTGTGGTTTGTGCAATACTGGAAGCTATCTTAGAATGCATGGTGGCCATCTTGAAATAAGCCGCCATATTAAGGGTGGGTTCATAGCTAATATGGCTCAGTACACAAAAATGTACCATCATGCAAAATGTTGTGCTTTCCTCATAATTTGAGCAATTTATTCACCGACCGGCCGGACTATATAATTTTTCAGTTGTTTTCCGATTAATAGATTAATCACCGGTTAGTTATAGTCCAAATAATTATGATGTCTTGAAAGGCTATTATAATGTTTGTCTTTGACGCCTTACTTTGACGTAAGGCGTGAAAGACAAAAATTATAATAGCCTTTCAAGACGTCATAATTTTTTGGACTACAGTTAGTTATAGTTGCTAGTTTCCAACATCTTTAAAAATATACCTCGGGTTAATTTCTGATATTCTAGACTGAAAGCTTCTGTCTCTGTATATATCTATAGCATATATTTCCTGATTTTTATTTGCCTTTAAATACTATTTTTTTTCTTTCTTTCAATTTTTGAAATATAGAGTCGAAAGGCAGTGTCCATTCAAACGAAGTGATTTGCATACGATGTGTACATGCGTTTGAGTTACGCTGATCTACATGTATATTGCTTTTACTTTTGTCAAAAATAAAGAAAAAAAAATGGAAAAAAAAGCAAACGAAGATGTCGAAGATCAGGAAATAAAAGCTAAAAAGAATACTTCGGTCTAGATGTCATTATATAGTTTTCAGGATATCAAAATCAAAAAAATGTTCCTGACGATTTTGGAATGAAATACTGTGTCCCTTTTTGAAAAATAAAAATAAAGAAATATTTTTGACAATTACAAGACTCTATCATTTAAATGAAGAATAGCAAATATTGTTCTTTTAATTTAAGGCAACTCGATGGGGATTTTTTTTAACTTTGTAATGGAACTTTTTGCATTTCATCAAAACTGAAACCCCGTTTTAACTCTGAAGGTGCCACGCATATAGATTTATAATTATGATAAAGCGTTTAGTTTTTACTTTGAAATAATTACATTACAGAATCCACTATTTTGATTGGATAACAACTCTTGTCCGTCATACTAGAATTCGCCTTCCTAGCTCCTAGCCCAATGGAGTTTGAAATTCATGATGACACGTGCTATCACAAAAAAAGTGCACAGGTTATCTAAAGACAGAAATGATAAAAATCGAGTTTAAATTGTCATAGCGAAAAAAATGTAATTGATTCTTTTGGTGATTTCATAGGGTTGTAAAAGCGTTGAACGTGCGCACATTTTTAGAATGAAGCGCTTCCGCGCTTCATACAAAATGTACTCCGGTCAACGCTTTAACACCCCTATGAATTTACAATAAGCATACAATTCTTAAATGAACAAGAACATGTCCCAAGTAAGCGGATGCCCCATCCGCACTACCATTTTCTATGTTCAGTGGACCGTGGAAATGGGATGAAATCTCTAATTTGGCATTAAAATTAGAGAGATCATGTCATAGGGAACATGTTTACTAAGTTTCAAGTTGATTGGACTTTAACTTCATCAAAAGCTACCGCGACTAAAAACTTTAACCTACAGCGGGACGTACGGACGAACAGAAGAACGGACGCACAGACCAGAAAACATAATGCCCATAAATGGGGCATAATAAGAATTTTATCTTTCATATTGATCAATTGGTAGTTGCTTTTTAATGCACAACCACATATTATTGTTCCGGAAAAGTTCACCGTTGATATGGAACAGCAAAATGTCAAAAATTTTAAAATACTCCAAATTTTATGAAATTTACTATAATTGGTAACTGGCAAGATATAGATTAGACCTTTGACATTTGCATTTCCCAAATGGCCGTCGTTTCCACGGAAACAGCAAAAATGTGCTGAATTTCAAAAAAGCTCCAATGTTCTGAAAATTTACAGAAAGATGTTTTGCCATGCATATATGTGCATTTACTGTTTAACATTTCCAACATGGCTGCATCTAAGTGGCAATGGGGGAAGGGTGACATCCGCTATTGCTTGTAATAGCAATTCTAGTTTATATTTCATTTATTTTATATTGTGAAAATGTTACAGTCCAACATTGCATTCTGATCTTTTCTTTGTATATTTTGCAATATTTTCAGTGAATATAATTTTTAATAGAAACATAGATGTGTAGTAGATATATGGTATAAATACAAATAACAAGTGCGGTCGTCAATAACGAACCACAAGCAAACCACACCACAACATCACACGTTCTTTATATACACTATCAAGACGGTCCTCTGCCATTGACAAATGTCTGTTCCATAGTTCAAACAAGTGTTGAATCAAATCAAGTCATATGAAAGATCAAGAACAAATTCTTTAATGGACAAAATTAGCATGCCCACCAACACAAAGTGCAAATACATTAATGTTTGAGAAGTGTGGCATATAGACAAATAAGTGGACAGGATAAGCTGATATAGTTCCTTACTTTAGTTAAAGGAATATAACTAAAATCATGTTAACAATATATATATGTTCCAGACCGTATGAGTATTTGGACCGTACGCGTACGTTCTGGACCGTATGCGTACTTTTTCAAAATACTCATACGGTCGGACCGTACGCGTACGGTCTGACTTATATTAAGAAGTTGGTTAAGTTTATTAGACCCAGATGCATATACATGTAACAGATCAACATAACTTAACTCTCAAATTAATATAAAATAGTTCAATTTTGATTGAAATAAAAACTTTATATTTTAACTTTTTAAAAAATTCACGCTAATTGTAATTCAAAATATGTGTATCTCTTGTATTTAGCATGTCGATCTGTAATACATTAATTGAATTATGATCACTGAAATTGAAGATATCAAAGTAAACATAATGTGGGAGGACAATTGTTTTAGAATTTTAGCAACTTTACAAAAAAAATGCAAATGCAAAGGAACATACATGAACTGCAAACATGATAATGTAAAAAATATTACGTAACTTGTGTCACATTGGGCGAGTGTACCAAAATAGGATTCAGATATACAATTAAACAAATATTTAATTTCAATTGTTCGTTTGTTCATTTTATCCATCTAATTGTAATAATAACAATTTGTAAAACTTGAAATAAAGATTGTGATAAATGTTTGTTTAAATTTAACTCATATGATCCAATAACATGTATAATCAGCTCGTACTGGACCCTACGCGTATACTCATACGGTCCGACCGTACGCGTATGGTCGGACCATACGATTATACGTATACGGTCCGGACCGTACGCGTACGGTCCAAATACTCATATGGTCTGGAACATATATATATCCATTCACTATTTATTTTACATGTTAATAAACAGAGTGAAATGGGGGAAAATGCGACAATTCAAAACCCATCGGTCGAAGAAAATCAGACAACAACTACTTGGCCAAAAAGAAAGAAAATACATGTCAAACTGAAAGAAAAAATAAACGGGGAATGTATCCATAGGGACACAGATGATGCCCCCGCTAGCATATAACGTTAACTCAAGAACTGTAAAAGTGCAGCTGCCAAAATTTGAACTTAAACTGGGTTTAGTGGTAATAAGCATTATATATACATTTCATTAAATTTAGTTGAGACAAACTTAAGTTAAGAGAACAGAAACGTTGTTTTTTTTTTAAATTTCCATTTGTAAAGGGCACACAATGGTAATTCAAGTGCCTGTAAGCACTGAATGGTAGAGATTGCTTTAACTGATCAGTTGGTAGTAAAGTTGAATATTTCATTGTATGAGGCATTGGTTTTAGTTTTAGAACTACCATTCTGGAAAAAGAAAGATAACTCCAATTTTCAAAGAAGATTTTAAAAAGCATTGATTGTAATTGAATCAACTATAATCGTGGACAAAGGAAGATAACTATTTTTTTTTACTTGATTGATATTTTTGAAATTTTTTGAGCAATTTTTTCATTTGATAAGGCATAACTCTAGAACAGTAAAAGTGACAGCCCCAAAATTCAAACTTGATATGTTTATTGTAATAATTAACATTGTGTATAAAGTTTCATAACATTCGTTTGAGAAAAACTGAAGTTAGGGAACATAAACGAATTTTTTTGCAATTTTTCCATTTGTAAGGTTGCATAACTCTAAAACGGTAAAATTAACGTCATCAAAATTCAAACCTGATCTGTATTTAGTGGTAATAAGCATTATGCATAAGTTTCATAACATTTGGTTGAGGCAAACTGAAGTAAGAGAACGGAAACCAACTTTGGGACGTACCTACATACAGATGGACAAGGGTAAAATGCCCCTCCACTACAGTCAAAGATTTGACTGAGTTATAGAAATATGGTCATCTTTTACACTTTTTATCGCCAGGCAGTTAAATCTTTGCTGGAATAGTGCATCTGTTTATCTGTTTCTGATGAAAATAACCAGAGACATATAATACAATAAGTGCCTATATAGATATGACAGTCATGCAAGGTCAAAACTTGGACATATACAAGAAGCCTCTTGTGTAGACAGTTATGTGCTCTCTGTGCATGTTTAAGAATATGTAGATCTAGACGAAAGCATACCAGGTATGCCAAATTATAAACCTCTTATAAAATAAAATGCATGCAAGAAACTGTTATGAAGTTGTATTGCTCTCCAGATATGAACTGGGACTAAAAATAATGTAGTCAAGAAACTATTTTTGACTTCTAAATCAATTTCAATCAGATGTAAACACATATTTAAATAAAGTGACACTGCTTGTGCATGTGTTTGAAAATGTGTAACTTTAATATGTTTAGTTGTTGTATAGCATCAAAATTTTAAAATGCCTTTTTGATGAGAGAAGTGCAGTCCAATTCCCAGCTACTTTTGAATAAAATAAATCTAAGTTCTAGAATTATAAAGCTTTGAAATTGAACACTCTAATAAATTGTTTATAATCATGGTAGACCTATTGTGACATCTAGGAAATTATGTCCAGTTGACCATGAAGGGGGTTATTTCATTCTAAAAATTTGTTTGCACCATGCATAGAAATGATTTTGAGTCTGGTAACCTTAAATGTATAGACAACTTTACAGTTCCGTGTATTTTCATCAAAAACTTTGGTTTTAGTGTATATCATTCGTGCGTTTAGGGGCATCGTCACTTACCTTCCAATGTTGAGAGAGTGGTTTTAAAACTATGAGCCTATATTACACATATTATTTGGCAAATTGAATTCTCATGATTGACAATCAGCACTGCTGTTATTAGGGAATTGTGATGAATTATTTACACAACAAACATTATTTTTAGTTTATCCTACACAATGACGATCACTAAGACACTTGATGAACGTCAATAGTGCAGAGTTACAGGCCATCCCCTCTATCTGGTATAAAATGACGTCTTAAGGCGTGCATAATTGACAAGTTTTTTCCGGTGAAGGACAAACTTGAAAATGGTCTATTGAGAAAGAACTCACCAAGCATTGAAGATAGAAGGCACATATATCCTGGTTTTGACCATATTTCTGTGGCACAAATAAAATAACACAACTTTTAATATTGTATCAAAATGTATTTGTATAAAAATAACAATACAAAATCTAAGCAAAAAAACATCAACAAGATGACATAAGTTATACAATTCAATAACTGACTAGAGAAAAAGATTTCATTCATAAAGAATAAGTTTCTGTAAGGCCAGACAAAATAAATATCAAGCTCTGTGTAGAATTTCTAAAATAGGACTATATTTTCCATACGAAATTTAAGTTAAAATTTCATTAAAAAAAATTATGTGATAATCCTTAATATGATAATGAGATTTTTTTAAACAATACATTATTACAAGATCTAATTTTTAAACAGAGGAGTGGATGAGAAGCTAAAACAATTTTGTTTTTCCTAGAAGATAGAAAATTTGATATGTGCAATTTAGAATAAACATGTTTAAATTTATTTGTATCAATATATCAAAATTACCTTATCAATTTTATATGGAACATAAAAATTATCTAAAGTGTATGCATACAGTAATAATACTATCTGCATAAATGGCTGTAATGGGAAGCACTACAAAATTGCAAACATTTAGGAAAGTAATTTTAGAGCTTTACATTATCGTATTTTATCAGGTCGACTCACGAGAATCTACTGAATATATTGGAGTTTCATTTGCAACAAAAATTAGTTTTAAACAGCTGGAAAAATGTAAGTTTATATAATCAAGATTTGGTAGGTAATTGGTAATAATAACTTTGACAAAATATTTTGTAGCATCTATATTTTTTCTCTGCAATGAATATTGAGACCTATTCCATTTAAAAGCACCAACCACCATACATGGTAAACAAATCTATCAAAATGAAAACAAAACTGCTGATATTTTTGTAATCATTATTCTATTTGGATATGTTTTGTTTTTTTCAAATATTCTGACTTTATATAAATAAATCAAAGCAGATTTTTATAATTTTCAAGTAGTAAATAAGTAAGAGATGTTTCCAGGCTTCACTTAAATGTGCAATGCTTGCATGCATATTTTCGTTAAAATTGGAAAAATTTGCATTAAATTTTTACAATCAGTGATTATTTTTAAAATATATTGTTTTTTATTTCATTAAGCGAAAAAACTATAAGAGTAACAATTGAAAGAATAAAATAAATATGCCGTCACTGATTAAAAGTCAAAATCTTTATGGTCATTAACAATACTTTGTGGTCAATAATTTTTTAAGGTATTTTAGTGGAAATTTTATGCGATTACACAAAAATTAAATGTTCTAACCATTATTTTAGACTGATGATGAAATATACACAAATAGTGTAACACAGCCTACCGATGATTACCTAGGGCAATTCAAGGGGGGACTTACAGTTTACCTTCACTCGTGATTAACACTGTCAAAATTGAAATAGGCAGGATGAAAAGGTCTGTAGAACATTTGGTCATTAATATGGAGTGAACATTTACAATATTTTATTTGAATTAGGATTATTACATTTGTTAGGAAGTCAAATACAAATGTAAAGCCAAATATTTAAATTATTTCACAATAATAACAAATCTTCAATTTTCAAGCCACTGCAAAATGTTTTTTGTAAATCTTGGTTTCCTTATTTCATTTGTGTACACATTTTCACTACAAACCATTCTCTTTCCAATCTATACTTCCATATTTAATTTATTCATGTAAATTTTTTTAAATCATAGCCAAATTTTAAATCATAGCCAACCAAATAAGTATCAGTTTAGCTGCTGATACTTGTAAAAATAGTTTCAGGAATTAAATTATAAAAAAAAAATGATTTGCAAACCACCATTCTGTAAATGAAGAAAGAAAAAATCATTTAATTTACTGAAAATGAAATATAGATTCTTACACTGCAACAAGTGTATTACGATATTTCTCCACTCGAGACAGATAAATTTTATTATTTAAAGCGCGAGGCTTGCCGAGCCCTTTAAATAATAAAATTTAACTGTCGAGAGTGGAGAAATATCGTAATACACGAGTTATAGTGTCGGAATCTGTTTCTCTAATGCTTTTTATCGTTCTTTTTCAAAGATTTTCAGACAATTGTGCTCTTTATATGCGACGTCATCAGGCAAGGTCACCTTTTTTCATGACGTCACAATAGGAAAATTGAGAAGAAAACAAAACATTTTGACGTCATAATCAAATTTCGACTAATCATTTGCCGAGAACAGATTTTTCACTAGTGAGGAGAAATATTTTTCTCACACCAGTCAGGAAATGTGAAAATAGCACAAAAATTAGAGAATTAACTATTTATGCTTTGTTTAGAAAAAATGCCAATATCTGAAAACATCATCAAAATTAAAAGAATTTTGTCCAAAGAGAAAGTTTTATAGAACTCATACATGTATGCATACAAAAGACAAAACTATTTGTACAAAGATAAAAGATAATAAAGCATTTATTTATTCTACAACCCCTTTAAAATGATATGATCATCATATTTTGCACACATTAATAACTAACTTAATGTATCCATGCATAACACACATTATACGACTTAAAATGTATATACATACAAGTGCATAATAATAAAAATCTATATATATTTATACAAAAATATAACAGATATATCTGGATTTCTGATTTTCCAAGATTTTCTTGTAGCATTTTTACCCACATCCAACAGAGAAGTTTCCCTTTGTTATTGTTTGTCTAATGTTATAAATGTCTACAAAAAGAATTCAAATCTGAAATAAGACATAAACATTTAACATTGCAACCAACAAAATTTCATAATTTCAATGTGTGTATTTACACTTTTACAGCATGTTAAAATAAATATACTCCAAACAGTTTACATAAAATTTCACAAAGTCTAACAGGTGTATTTACAGAATACTAAATTGAATATACCATGAACAGTTGACAAATATTGAAGAATAAAAACATGATCTATTAACATAATCTCAAAGTTTGCTTTGCCAAATAACTGCATAAGTATTATGCATTTCCACTGTTGATCAAACGACAGTGGCTGAATTACAATTTTATTTTTTCTTAATTCACACACTATTTTACATATTAATGAATAAAAAATGTACAAATATTAGCCATGCAATTTATACGTTTATAGTAACCATGATAACAACATGCGTCAACACTTTTTATTATTTCCTATGAATACTATGTGTATAACCACAAATTGATCTCACTGAACATCTAAACTGGAAGCATGCCAGGCAAATAGTTTAATACTGCTTAAGAAATTAATGTTCATACATCATTTATACATTTTACATTAGTCAACAAGCATCACTATATGTATGTATGTACTGAGTGAGAATTTGTGCCAATAAAACAATATACACCATTGACACAATCAGTGGACACAATCAAAGAACTTGAAATATTGGTCAAAAACTTAATGCAGCATATATTTTCAAAAAATCACATCATAATGAACATGCCCACTGAACTTCTTACTTCTATTGATGTGACAAAAGCTTCATAGTTTTTAACTTCTTTAAACTAAACTTGTATGTTGCATTTAATGAAAGATTATGTATAATATATTTATATTTTGTATTCATCCAGAAAATTTAGGATTTTAGAGCTCAACAAAAATATGTTAATGAGAGAAATGAAAATAAATTTATGAAATCAATGTCCTACACAGATAACTTATACCTTCCATAGAAGACAAATTTTTTATATCAATCTATATATATATGTACATTTGTGGACCTAACTACCGAGTACAATCACACTCAAAATCATACCGACCCCATCCAATCAAAATACAATATAAGAGGATGGATCTTTAAACTGTTCCCTCTTTACCATCAGTCTAACATTACAAGACAGGTAACAGGTACCCATTCTAACATTACAAGACAGGTACCCAGTCTAACATTAAAAGACAGGTACATGATTCTACATAAACTAGTACAAACACTGGGGTCACTAGGAAGACGACCTTCACTGAAGGTCATAGCACCATCATATCATTAGCACAAAGGAAAGATGATCACTTCCGCATTTTCTTAGCTGCACTGGGCTGTGACAACGTAACCTGCTGACCTTGTTGTGAATCTGCTGATCCTAACTGTACAAGCTGTAAATGATCAATGACATAATTTAGCATTAATTATCTTCTAAAGATTTTTTAACAGGATAACTCTATCAAGTAAATTGGCACCAACTTTTGTCAACTTTGAAAAAATAATGAACATAAAGCAGGGTATACAACTATTTATGAATAACATAATAACAAAATTATTCTTTTATTGCTGTTGTGATACAATGTTAACAAATTCACCAGCAGAAAAATCTCATATTAAATTAATACAGAAATTGTAGGCGTTTTTATTTTATGGATGGTTTTCTGCAAGAAATCGAAACGTTAATTAAAATACTATAAAGCATTACTTTATGGAACATTGTTATATAATGGTTAAAAATTTCTTTTCCCGTTTGTGAAGACTTGTTGAAGACTGTATTTATTGACAATCAAACAAAATCTTTTAATTTTAATAAGAGAAATAAGAATGTGTCCCAAGTACATGTTCAAGGATGTCTGTCCCATCCACACTATCATTTCCTATATTCAGTGGACCGTGAAAATGGGATAAAATCCCTAATTTGGCATTAAAATTAGAAAGATCATATCATAGGAAACATGTTTACTAAGTTTCAAGTTGATTGGACTTCAACTTCATCAAAAACTACCTTGACCAAAAACTTTTAACCTGAAGCGGGACAGACGGACGAACGAACTGACGGACGAACAGACCAGACATAATGCCAATCAATGGAGCATAAAATTATAAGAACATACCTGTGTGGTGCCATTCATTGACACAGGCACCGGTATCGTTATATACTGCTGGCCCCCTGAAATTTATAAAATATTATCAAGGAAGGTCATTACAAAGTTAATATAACAACATTAAATAGTATTAAAATGTTCTTCTTTTAATAAATATGAAGTCAGTTTATAATAAAATTGAACAATATATCAAAACTTTTCAAGTTAATATTTATATTAAGTGTAATAATAAAAGCATACATAAATGATTGAATAAATATATGATCTTTCTTTATTTGTTGTGTCTGAAAAGAGACAGAAATCAAGTATTCATTGACTGTAAATGGTATTTAATCATACATCTTTCTATAAAAGAAAGAATTTTTCTTCATAATTTACTTTAATACAGATTTTAGAGATGTTCGTATGATCATACACATTTGGCTTGATTATTAGACCATGGTAAAGAGAGACAACTCAATGAAGCATCAATGAGTTCATAAAACTCAATTTCATCAAACCTTTTCAAGCATCGCTAAAAAATTAAAAATACTCTACAAATAATTGAGATATTATTTCCGAATTGAATGCATCTTATTGTAATTTTATTGGAGCATAACAGTATTGCTTGATGCACTTTTTGTGTGCAGCGCAGAATTGCTTCATATTAAAAATGTGAGCATGATAAACACTTTTTTACCTTATAAAATTACAAAATGAAGAATTAAATTCTTATTATTTCATTTTGTGCTACAACAAAGAATTAATGAGTTTTTTGGTTTTCCTATGTCCAATCAATACCCACTTATTTACCTTCATTTTGTGATAATGACAATGGCTGAGCAGGCTGTTGGAAGTTAAACACTTGTCGATCTTGTAATGTTGCTGTTGTAGGGGCATAAACTATTCCTTGTGGTGTCTGATACATTACAACACCAGGTGTCATGGCCGTAGCTGAAGGTGTACCTGAAATAATTACAAATACATTGAACATAACTTGTACAATTAAAGCAAGATATGGTTAGATAAAACTCTGATCTATGGATTCATTTATTTCAATGGATTGAGGAAAAATAGTTTTTTTGTTTATATATATATAAATAATTTAATTTTGGATGTAACACATCTTCTGATTGGCTGACGTTATTTTGTTATCAGCCCATAGACATAATTTAGTCATGTGACCCTGACGTCATCAATGTTTTTTCATGGTTTTCAACGGTTTAAAATGGAATTTAGAATTAAATTACTGTAATATTTTTTGTCTATTCGAAATAACATAAAAAATGTGGTGCACACTGTTAAATAACGCGCTACGCACATTATTCAGTGTGTACCAAATTTTTTATGTTATTTCTTGCAGACGGAAAAAATATTACAGTCATTCCTTAATTGATTTTGTCGATTTGTCAAAGTCTGTATACAAGCCTATAGATAATGTATATTTTGTTGAACAATTAAATTCATGAATGACCTAAACCAACAAATTATGCTTCAAACTTTGTTCACCATATTCACTGTATTTCCTTCAAATTGGTAATGAAGCAATGAGTAATCTATTTTCTTACACTTCTTTCATCTTGAATTTCCACTTTATTGACCATACCACAACTTCACAACCCTTATCAACACAGTGCTAAAATATATAACTTACTCAATGTCTGTAATACATTAGATGACGAAGGTGCTGTTGATGATGAGGATGCTGTTGTAATAGAATGGGATGTGTCCGCAAATGTCTGTTGATGTAAGCTGGTCCCTACATCTGTAAATAAATAAATACACAAATGAACTCAGATGTAAATCAATATCAACAAGGCAGTAAGCTTAATGACAACTTGTACAGTCTTTAAAAAGCAACAGATTTCAGACCCTTACAAGTTACATGTAATTACATGAAAATATATTCCTCATGAAAGCAGTATTAGGAAACTTCTATTACATCATCTTCTGTTTGTTTTTACCTAATATAGAAAAACTCCAATGCATCGTTGTAGTACCATCGTTACAGTATTTGTTATGATCAAGGTAACCCGTTTAATTTCTGTCATACATGTATACATGTTCCTTGTCTTAATATAAACACTTACTTGGTATAGAAACAATCTGATTGGAGTTCGGTAATCTGTATAATGTCTGTCCCTGTTGTTGTAACCCTGTGTGACCATTTTGTTGTTGAATTGGAATCAGAGGTGTCCCTACGAAAAAAAATACAAAATATTATTATAATGGTTTATCAATGCATAAACATCTTGCAAAAGCAAGTGGCAGGTATATACCAAGTATGTGCCATGGTACCTGTACTTTAACACTCAATTTTTATGACATGTATCAAATATAAATATTTTGTTCATAATTATAGTATTTTTCGTCCATGTCTGCATCAGTTTTTTTTCTTCAAAATGAAGGCACAAATGAAAGCAGAAAATAACACAAATGAACCAAACATACAATCTAGTTTGACTAAATGTACATTTTCTTTACATCAAAATTGCCTTGTTCAATAGTTGTATCTACCAAACTATCCCACTATTACAGAATGTAATTTTCAAACAAATTATAATCACTCAATTTTATATGAAACTTTATTAAAATTCTGATTACATTGAACATTGTTGAAAAAAAATTTCTGAAATATATTTCGTTTAAAAAAAGGGAGATGTTGTTGTGATGATTGCCAATGAATAAACTATCCACCAAATCTGTGTGTTTTTTATTTGTATGTCGAACAGCCAAAACCCTAACAGCAAGTGAAAGCAAAATATACACAACTTTGGCCTATGGAAAGAGATAAGGGAGATAACTACCTGGCGGAACTAAAACTGTTCCTGGAGGTAAACCAGGAATCTGTACGGCCACATTTGATGGTTTTTGTGAGACCTGTTGAGAAAGTCCTGTGGATGCGACAGTTACTGGGGCGGGTGAGCTAGATGATGTCTGGATTGTCTGAATCACTTCCTGTGCGATGGATTGATGCAAGGGGGACGATTCTGGCTGACTGGAAGTCGTGTACACAGGTTTGTTGTTGTTCTCATTCTAAAAAAATACACAAAAAAAATAAATTAAAATATCTATGATAGATGCTCACACTACTTCAGAATCATAGGGAGAAGTCTTTTACTGGTCTCCCTAGCTTTCAACAAGATTGTTGAAATGTTCAGGCGAGTGAAACCTATATGCAAATAAACATGTATCTATTTAGATTTTAATATTTCTAGAAATATGGAAGTATTTGATAGAAGAAAGCCAAAATAGCCTCTTCATGTACAGGCAATTTCTTTTTATTGTATTACAATAATGTTTTATATGTTCCCTATTGGAATTTTTGAAACAAGCATTCTGTTTTAGTTAAATTACAATTTCTTTTATTGTTTCTTTTTTACATGTCTGAAAAGGCAAAGCAAGACAGTGCCTGTGTGTAAAATCAACTTCTGAGATGTAATTCAATACATTGGTTTAAGTTCTCTCATTCTTTGATTTTCAAATGACAATCTGTTCACACAAGGATATGATAGTACAATACCCAAAAAGTGTCAGTTTAAAAAACATGTCTAAAAATTACTGGAGTAAACACAATTAACAAAAGCCTTAACATTCATATTATAAATTATGGATATTGAAACTATAAAATTAAAGAAAAAATAATTTTTAATCACTTGAATAAATGATCATGAAAAAATATATTGATTTTTTTTGTTTCTATGAATATCAACCATCCAGGGGTAAATTCAGTAAATAAATATACGTCATCAGGGACCGCCCATTTAGGGGAGAGCTTTCTGTATAACACTGAAGTCCTATGCTCTTCTGATTGGTAGATAATGTTTTTAATAAATATTTTTTGGCAGATGGATCAAAACTAGAGTTGAAAAAAAATAAAAAATAAATGCTGAATGTACTAATTTTTTTTACTACAGGGTTGAAAAGTAATGGGGGTCAGTATAGGAATTCAGTGCGAATCTACATTGTTTGTAAACAAGGCCATGTGAATGCCCAAAAATGCCGCATGACCCTATGTTTTTATTGTTGCAAAAGATAGGGCTACATTTGTACTTTCATGAATGATATATGAAAGTTTCCAATTTCTAAAGGTAAATCAGGTATAAATTTAATTCCATACATAGATTAGCATTAAAGTCAATGGGAGATTTTTTACTGAATTTACCCCTATAGGAAAATATGCACTCTTTCACTGTACTTGTCCAAAGCCACACAATAATCAACAAACTCATTTCCTGTAAATGTTAATGTAATGGAAGGATTTTGGAACCATTTAAATTTGTATTTTACACAAATTTCTATCTTAGCTGCGGCTTTCCAGGTTGCACTGAGTGTACTGTGATAGGAAGCAGGGGGTATATGGTAAAAATCAGTTTTTGTGTGCAGATTGAAAGAAACTATACAAATTACACTTTACAGTTATGATATCAATGAAAGGCATAAATATTCTCCCCATTTACATTACATTTAGCACATATTTCTCCTCATAATGTATATAAAATCATAAGAAAAAAATGGATTACCTCCCTTTGACATAGTGATTTTTTTTTTAGCTGTGTTCCCCATGTTTAGTTGTAGAAAAAGTGGTAAATAAGCACTTTTGTAGTATTTTCACACTCGAGTAATCTGACCGCATGAAGATATCCATTTATTTTTACATAACGCAGTGCGTTTCTTTATTTAAAAACTGTACTAGACAACTTTTCATGATTACATGTCCTTCATCTAGGAAACTAGTGTTGAAATGTTTGTAATTGGATTTTTATGTTTAATAATTGCTTTTAAATATTCTAAATTGTTACTTTAATCTTCCAAATGCAAAGTTTGGTTATACTTAGTCTTATTTATTCATATTTGGCACTTTTTTCTACTTCAGTTCTGGCTGCCTAGTTTTGGCGAAGAATCCATCCTGATGTTGGAGTAACAGAAATTTCTGCAGAGTGATTGTCAATGACATTTTGTGAATTTTACAAGTAATTAAAGCACAGATTTAGTATAATGAAACATAATTGTTGTTTTATTTGGTATCAAACTGCTTCAAAAAGCATTATAAAAGTCTTTTTGTGGTCTTTTCAGTGTATTTAATCAAAACCTTCCATATAAGGAAAAATTTAACTCAGAGTACACCAAGTCTTTAATTTCTAGGTGTACTTTCAATACTGGTCAAAGCAAACACAGAAAACAATTCATATTTATTGAACATAGTATTTTACACCCTTCTTTTAAAAACAGTCAATGTGCAACATTATATACCAAATAAACATTGGCCGCAGTATGGGCTGTAGTATACATTCTGCTCTATCTTTACAAATTCAGCATTTATGAATGTTGTATTGAAACTGGAACTTGAAAATTGGATACCTTACATGTTTATTACAAAAAAAGTGGGAAAAGAAGTAAAAAAGTCCCTTATAGGGGTAAATTCAGTAAATAAATATACGTCATCAGGGACCGCCCATTTAGGGGAGAGCTTTCTGTATAACACTGAAGTCCTATGCTCTTCTGATTGGTAGATAATGTTTTTAATAAATATTTTTTGGCAGATGGATCAAAACTAGAGTTGAAAAAAAATAAAAAATAAATGCTGAATGTACTAATTTTTTTTACTACAGGGTTGAAAAGTAATGGGGGTCAGTATAGGAATTCAGTGCGAATCTACATTGTTTGTAAACAAGGCCATGTGAATGCCCAAAAATGCCGCATGACCCTATGTTTTTATTGTTGCAAAAGATAGGGCTACATTTGTACTTTCATGAATGATATATGAAAGTTTCCAATTTCTAAAGGTAAATCAGGTATAAATTTAATTCCATACATAGATTAGCATTAAAGTCAATGGGAGATTTTTTACTGAATTTACCCCTCCAACACACTGTGAAGAAGTTGAAGATTTCAGTTAGAGTTATCTCCCATACACCTTCAAGTATTAAAGGCAGTTGGCCTTTTAAGCAGCTTAAATTGCAATCACAACTAATCTGGTTTTTTTCTGTTTTAATAATTAATTAAATGTATTAAAAATGCAGCTTTGAGATTTAATAAACATGTTAAAGGATTTATAAAAGCTGTATATCCTCAAATATAAACTTTAACCAATAAAATCTATATATATTTTTGTGCATTTGTTTACCCTTATTGGTACCTCCATCTAGCTGAGAATGGTGCCTTATATTCTACATTCCAAGATCTTAACAAAATATGTTTATTTGCAAAGCAGTTACCTTATTTTTTTCCTTACCAATTTGATAAAATTTGCACAAATTTAGTGGGAATAAACTTCAAATGAGTACTTGGTCATAAATTCATTAAACCTACTTAAACAGTAGGCATCCAAATCAAGATTAACATGGCTAAAAGGATGAAATTGTCTATTAGGATGATTGGAATTGATTAGAAACAGATGTTGAGAAAGATAAGGTCTGTATGTAAGAAAATTTGCTATGAATCATTTTCACCTATATATAAACACAGATAAATATTTTGGCAGCTGATGTTTCTATACCATTTCAGATATATTTACAACACATGGTCAAAATATGCCTAAGGCAATCAGCCAAACTTGTAGGGTGTACAGCACACTCATATCTCTAAACTTCTGTCTGTCAAATCAAGTGGAATAATTCCTGCAGTGCTTCTACTACACAAATCACTTAATCTTTTAGTTTTCTCAGGAAAATAGTTTTTACAAAGGTTAACTTCTCATTCATGCAATCATGTTTATGTATATTTTAGAAGAACTTTTAAGCGATAATGTAAAAAGATAATACCATTATGATTTTTTTTATTCTTATTCCATGTAAAACAACATTTCGAAAAAAAATTCTGAATCAATTTTCACAAAAGGAACACAGATACTAATTTGAATTATTTGGTAACAAACCTTTATGAAAGTTGGAAATCAGATGTTTGTGATGTTGTAATTATTTACTAGAAATGCAAAAACTTATTTTGGAACAATTATCAGAAAGTACATTTTGCTCTTTTTTATGGATTGCCATACAAAAAAAAAATGGTTTATTTTGGAGAAATTTTAGATTTTACAATTTTTGAGCTCTTGCTCGAATTGTTCACATTTTACCGAAAATGAGTCTTTAAAATAAATATGCATGGATCATATTTGTCACAATTACAATACAGTCAAACCCGTTCTTCTTGGCAGAGTACTGGGAGGGAATATTGTAAGACATGTGGCTTTTGAATAGCCTGAAATGCAAGCTGAACAAGAAGACGGTTGCCTGACATGAAAGGTTTCTGCCTCGAAGGGGTGACCTCTTATAGCTAGTTTGACTAAAACTAAAAGCTACATAGGTAAATTGAACTGACTGGCATGCTAAAAATGTTGGTTTATATTGGTGAAAAAGGTTGATTTAGGTAAGGATTTCTTTTGCCAGACATATACAAATCCTTCATTTTAGGGAAACGGCATGGGACAACAAAAAAAGAATCAAAAAAATATATCGAATCTATAGTCTTCCTAAATTTTTTTTTAAATTTAACAATTTTAATTTTGCAATTATTTTTAATTTGTAAAGTTAACTATCTAAACATAACTATTTACTTGTTATCCTTTTCAAAACTTTTATCAGTTGTTTCCCTTCTTTAATGCTGATTAAGACGCATTATTCTAGGTTAATAAGGAAAACATATTGATATTACAAATTTTGGAGCATCCTGGCACTTTCAATTTCTGGGAGGAGAGATTCTCTGAGTTTCAAGTCAAATATATAGGAATTCTAAATATTTAACTCCAATTAAAATCAAAATGGTAAAAAGATATCACAATGATGATGAAAATAACATACAAAACAGAGCAGTTGACGTCATAGATATTTGTTTATAAAACATAAAGTTAAACTCAAATTTTGACATTCAATAAAATAATAAGACCAAATGATGTAAAAGGTTAATAGCAACTAAAGGTCACAGTAGGATCTTCAAAAATGAGCAAAACCCATTCCACATAGCAAGCTACATGTATAATAGGCCTAGAAATGAAAAATGTACAATTTGATAAAAAATCTGATATGTACACATAACAATAACCCCCCCCCCCTCCAAAAAAAAAAACCAAAAAACCATTACATTTTTTTCCTATTTTGTTGACAACAGAATCATCCTAATATATATTCAAATTGTGGTTAATTGAATAACACGCATTTGGCAGATGATGTGATAATTGAAAAAGAAACAAACAAAAAAACATTTCCATAAAATAAATATAAAACATCAAACTTCTTATATGTATCAGTTATTAATTCCTGTTTATTCCCCCAATACTGAAGTTAATTAACTTCTAGAATTTATATGTGTATAAATAAACCCAGAAATCTATTTGGTAAAGCAAGCGCCCCTGCTGTGTAAATGGAATGAGTGAAAGGAAATTTTATCTATAAGTGTCAGAATTGTGTATAATGGCAGTGATTATATCCTGGTAAAAACATCTGGTACCCTGCCAACAGTAGCAGATAAGGAGGGCTCCAGTTACAGCCTGCACCTAATAAGTACATCACTGCCATAAGAGAGCTCCTACTGGGTGATTGATCACACATGTGCCTCTGTATATACATCTGTTTTACTATATCAGAAGCCTTTCTTCTTTGTTCTTTGGCATTTATTTGGAACTGTTATAATCTTTTGAGAATTGGAGGGAAAATTGGGTAAAAAAAAATTTACGCACATGAATTCACAACTGGACAATTAACCTGTTTTTAAATAAAAAAAATATTTTTGTTTTTTTCTCACTTTTTGTCTTTTATTTTTTCAAACATGTACAATGTACATATATCAGATTGTTTTTAGCTGTTTTCATCACACTTCGGCTTGTTAAGAAGTAGTATACTTTTGAACAATACTAGAGATTTTTTTTATTCTTTATTCTACAAAAATGACTTCAGAGTAAAAGTATTTTGCACATGTATGAATTAATCTACAAATACACATGTATGAATTATTATAATTAATACCCTGTTCGAGTCAAAATAAATTAGCAATAATCAAACTTTGCAATTATGTACTTATTTCGTAGAGCATTGCTATCTATATATATATGCACATACGTCATGTATGTTGTAACACCTACATTGTACGTTAACGTTTGGCATTTTTTTTGGTTTTTGGTCAGATTTTTGCTAATACGTTATGAAAAGAATCTGACTACAGTGGCGGATTCAGAACTTTTCCTAAAGGGGGGGGGGGGGGGGGGGGGGCCCACTGACTGACCTAAAGGGGGGGGGGCTGCTCCAGTCATGCTTCAATGATTCCCTATATAATCAACCAAATTTTTCCCACAAAAAATGGGGGGGGGGGGGGGGGGGGGGCGGGCCCCCACCCTGGATCCGCCTATGGACTATAAATTAGCAGTTCTGCCTATATTTCATTTTATGAAGTAAATGCATGAGACTTGGCCAAAATTGTAAAAATCAAAGAGAAAAAAAACAAATTAATACATTGTACATGTAGAGATGAAAGGAAAATGTCCCCAACAAAGCATGAAACCCTGTATTGGTCAAATATTGGATAATATTTAAATTAAAAAAAAACCTAATAAAATTTCCTTTTAACTTTTTTATATATAGATTTATAGAACTCAATAGATTTCAATAATTATGACAGAAAAACTTTGAAAGAACATAAAAAAAATTAATTGTAATCTGAGACATTGGGCATTACTGGTTGAATTTGATGTATAAAAAGTTCCTTATAAATAAATATCTGAAAGTTGGTTTTACTTTTTGTAACTACACCAAAATAGAAACAAAAGAAATAAAAATGTGTAAAATCTATAAATTTCATAATAAATAGAAAAAAAACATATGTCAAACAAATTTTTTTTTTACTTTTTGCAACTATACAAATATTTACAAGATTAATTTTTTTTATGAAAATTAACACAAAAAAAAAGCAAATATGACCAACAAAACTTGATAATTTATATTGATTTCCTGTAGTCATATTTATATTTTTAATACTTCCTAAATATGGTGTGAACATCCTTATACAGTCTGAGTCAACAATTAACACATGTCTATTATCAACTCTCCTTTTGAATCATCCATTGAAAACATATTTTGTTATTTATAATTATTCAAACATTATGATAAATAATATAAGGATATATGACTCAAAAAATTAAATTTTTTAAAGATTAAATAAATTTCCCTTGACATAATGTGTATTTACATTTATTTATCATCTTGTACTGATCAAATGAAAATAAATATTATTTTGATCCAGGAGCGGATTCAGCCATTTGAAAAAGGGGGGGGTATTGATTGTCAAAAAAGGGGGGTTCCAATCCACGGAACCCTTATTTTGGACAATCAATGCATTTAAATTGGGAAATATAGATGGAATCCATTGTGATCATATTGTTATTTCAAATATGATCTGGTATTGAGGTAAAAAACTCAAATGGATTAATTTGGCTGAAATTAATATGTAATGGAATCACTGCTATTAGTTTTTTTTTTAATAACCTCAACCATTGAGAAATTCATTTTTGATATTCTCCTGATGAAATTTCCAACATGTTGTCCATAAGGCCAAACAAATAATATATGTTTCATATTCTTTGAAATAAATAGGGCAGGTATTTAGGGATTTTTTTTTTTTTTACATGGACTCTTTGGAAGGGACATTTGGACTTTAACAGCACTTAATGAAAACTGACAAAAAACTTTAGGGTAGTCTATTTTTATCATATTTATGCTTAAAAAATAGGCAGTGTAGTGAAATAGGATAAATCAATAATTTAGCCTAAAGAAGGAGAATGTCCTTGTGTATATGACTATAATAACAGCTTTTTTTATGACTCTTCTTGAGTAATCTACATATTTTTTTTTTATTTTTTTTTCAGTTAATTTCAAACATGTGTCATTATGAGTTTTTAAATTTTCCAAGAAAAAAAATGATCTCTTATAAAAAAAAAATTAAAAAATTAAAGCTTGAAAAAAAAAATATTTATCAATGTTTATATGGAAAATATTTGGATTTTCTCCAAAGTTGAGGTGCATTATGTGTCTCTCAATAATATATATATGTAAAAATAAATGTAAGAGCCCGGTGAGAAAGGTTGGTAGGACAGTGTGAATAATCGTAATTTTGTAATGTTTAAATTTTAATTAAGGGCCCTGTGATTAGAAAAATGAAGAATCCCAATTTAAATTTGAATTGATAGATTGTTACATTATATGTAATGCCTTGTTAGTACATTTGTAAATACATTTCTGATTTTAAATTTTAAGTTCCAACTTTTTTTCCAAACTCCATTTCCATGTATATTTTAGTTTTGTTCTAATTTTCAATTATGATTAAAAATTTATCAATTTTTGAAATTTAGACAACTGATGAGAAAAAATATTTGTAAATGTTATCTTTCTTTCGGTTAACCTTTGAAACCTCCTTGATATTAATGTAAGTAAAACCAATAAAATATAAAATTAGAAGATGTGTTATTCATGATTGTCAATAAGATAACTCTCAACAAGATACCAAATTGATACTCCTTTTTAACATACAAGAACATGTAGCTGTCTTCAGTGTAAGTTCTATTATGGTGTCCAGTTCTCTGTATTATTCAATTATAAATTTATTTTTTCCAGTTAATTTTCCAAAATCAATTTCTTGTGGTTTGAGACTATGCTTTTTTTTACATTGTTTTAATTGTTGAATGACATTAATGATATCATTAGACCTGCCTTCCATATCCCTCTTTCTGCAAGATGAAATGTGCATTTTATGGTTTCCCATTGGAATGGTTTACACTTGTAATTTTTTGGGGCCCTTTATAGCTTGCTGTTTATGAACCCTGCATTGAAGACCGTTCTAGGTCCTATAATCATATATGGTTTACTTTATAAATTGTGACTTGGATGGAGAGTGGTCTCATTGGCACTCATTCAACATCTTCTTTTGATCTATGTAGATATCGAAACTTTCAAAACAACTCTTTAAATAGGTCCCAAATTTAATTATTCATCATAAGGAATACTTTTCGTACCTTAAGATTTTCTTCTTCACTAACTGCATATGACAATTCTGTTTCTTCAAATCCAGTAGGATTCATTCTCTGTTCAATGGACATTGGTGCACTATTACTTCCGGGTGGAGGGTCAGGGGAATTCAGACAGGTTTGGATCAATGCTTTACCACTGTCACTTGTAATCATCGGCTGTAACTTTCTTGTTGCAAATGTGTAAACATGTCCTGTTTCACTAGCTACCAGCAACATCACTTGGGTACCAGTTAGGGTGGATAGCTCATAAGCCTAAAAGGGAACATTTGTTCAATACAGATAATTTGTTTCTGATGCATGCTTTGCTTAAAAATTATATTTTATTTTTAATATTTAATGGCATTGTGTACATAATTTACATGTTTCAGTGTTAATGAAAATATTCTTTTAAAATTTCATCCAAATAATTTTTCATGAATGACATTCAGTGATTAACCTCAAAACGTTTATGAATTAAAAAAGCATATATGGGTGTAAACAATAGTTTTATTTTCAGAGTGTATAATCTTAAGAAACACGTGTGAGTTACCTGTTTACTACGTGCACATAGTAAACAAACGTACATGCATGCAGCCTTACCTTTTTCATTATTCCAGTTTTACGCTTACTGAAAGTTGTGTATCGTCTTAGTTTATTTTCAATGAATTCCATTTTAATTTTAACCCGACCTCTGGTCTTTTTTCCAAGTTGGACGCCAGTGTATGATCCATCTTCGGAATCTGATCCTTGTTCCAAACTTGACGGATCAATGTTTTCGTACACTAGACCACCTGAAGTTGTAATATTTTTCGGTAAAACACCCGTTCCACCTGAAATAGTTGGAAACGCTGGTTGATTAATTGAATGGGAGTTGTTATTCATCATGTCAAACCTTAAACAACAAGTTTTCTTTCTTGTTTTGGCAAAACGTGTTTACTTTAACTCGACTTTCGCAAGAATGGGAGAAATCAGCATCAACTTCCCTTATTCTGTGGATTTGCCATAAACGGATATGGGGTTAAGCGTCCTGATATCAATACACAGAAAATAGTGCAAAATATATAATGTGCAATCGACATTTTGTATGTTTACATTCTTTATTACATAATATAGGTAGTTACTGTGTGTGTATATGAGTATGCTCCTCGAATTATGAGCATGCAAAACTTAAAACAATAAAGCAACAAAATTGTGTCAAGCGGATTAATTTTGCATTATAATGAGGTTGCCTTGTAAGGTAATGGCAGCCGTTCTAAATATGGTTGTCAAGGCCAAATATGGGAGACATATTTCCATTTATGGAAAGAAATAAGGATATCAACAAAAATAAATGCAAAACAGCACGTGTTTAATTTTCATGTATAAGCAAGAAAATTTGTTATTTATTTTTTTCTTTTATAATAACAAGGTGCTTTCAGCGAGGTCCGTATGCAAATTTGCGCATTTGTCATTTATTGTCACCACAAGAAAAAGTCCGCTCTTTGGACTATTGTTTTTTTTGATAAATATTTGCCTGTGGCCGTGGCAGATCTACAATGCGGAACCACACTTTCTAAAATAAGCAAATTAACAAATTCTGCATAAAAACTGAAACTACTACAGGGTCTATACAGTGTAGACCCCATAAATACTTTTATTTAAATTTAAATGACCAAATAAAGTGTTATAGATCTTATAGTTAACTGAGACAAACAATGCCGGTGATAATACCTTTTCAAGTATAACGATTTCTTTTCAAAATCGTGGATACGCTCCAATTATTACCAACAAACTGTTGATACTCGAGGTTGCAACTTTTATTGGTTAGAATAAATATATAGCTCGAGGAATATTAACCCCGATTTACAAATGAGAGGTATTTACAAGTCCCATATTATGCTGGTCGACTGCGGTTCCATATCCTTACAATCATTTATATACTTATATGTTGACCCCTTTTCAAGCTACTTCTTTTCGTTGGTTTTTTTTTTTTTTTTTGTGTAAAGAAGTTCACTGATATGCATATAGTGATCGGTCTTGTCATAACTATAATTAGTAAAAATCGGCGTAGACTGCGCCGGGCATTCAAGCAAAAGATTAGATAAATACTATAGTATACAGTAGTTGTCGTTTGTTTATGTAATTTATACGTGTTTCTCGTTTCCCGTTTTATTTATTATACAGATATATAGATTAGACCGTTGTTTTTCCTGTTTGAATAGTTTTACACTAATAATTTTGGGGCCCTTTATAGCTTGTTGTTCGGTGTGAGCCAAGGCTCCGTGTTGAAGACCGTGCATTGACCTATAATTGTTTACTTTTATAAATTGTTATTTGGATGAAGAGTTGTCTCATTGGCACTCACACCACATCTTCCTATATCTATATATGTGTTAATGGTTATTAAGTGTTAGAACCAAAAAGGATATAAGAAATATCAGAGGTACTACTTTATGGTAATAGACTTCTGGTGTTATTGAAATCATCACTGGAAAACTGAAATTATACCTAAAATCCATAACCCTGTGATACTAGAATGTTGATTATACTAATCACATTACTGTTGAAGTTCGAATTGTCACACGAAACGGGATTTCATGCGTTTCTAGTGACGTTTTTGGAAATAAGTCTACATCATGGAAAGAATACTTGCTAGCAAAAATAAAATAGCGGAAAAATGGAAGTGATTTAACACCTACACCTACACCTACACCTACACCTAAGACTATAGGAAAAACATTATTTATATTTTTACTTGTCACTTTGACAGCAATCCTATACCGTTTTAGAACTACTCTATGCCACTTAAAATCCGAGCATAACGATCTAGAGAAGAGTTCAAAGAGAGATAACTCTATTATCTCAATATAAAGACTTGTATTGATCAGTCGAGTGGTTACAAAGCCAGAGAAACGGGCGAAGAGAGTGTACGTTCCCCTTTGATCTGCCTAAAATATAATTATATCACGTTTCCACGATTTGTAGGATTCAATCAGTTAAGCATTTTATTGTCTAAAAATCTAAATTTTGCGTTATATAATCCGTTTTATGGAACAATATCCCTTTACAAAAAATGTTGGATCCACCCCTGTTAACAAAGACAATTTGCGATTTATAATACGCTATCAACTAATCAACTCATCAAATATTAATGATAGAATCAGAAAATTCTATTTTGGATACTGATTTTTTTTATAAGATATGACACCAGATCAGTTTTGCTTTGAGAATTAGAATTTTTCAATTTAAAGACTCGTTGTTTTTAAGATATACGTGTTAATGGTTTTAATAATTTATTTAAAAGGGAAATTTACAAGCTGAATACCGATAACCCAAAATAATATTTCGATTGCTTGGCAAAATTACCAATGTTAAATAGGAACGGGTACGCCTTTTACTTTTCGGTTTTAGCTGACTCCTTATAGGTTCTCCTTTTATATAAGCAAGACAGTGGGAGATACTGTTGGGTTCTCATATAACTAGCTGAACTCTACTTTTAAGTCACTCAGATATCAGTTTCACGAGTTGCATGGTTGTCTGTGTTTTTTCAACAATATTTTTTTCTTCATTTCACGGAAGAATATTGTAAAGTACTTTTATGTTTATATTCAAAACTAAGGAAGCATATTGTAAAGTAATTTTATGTTTATATTCAAAACAAAGGAAGCTTATTGTAAAGTACCTTTATGTTTATATTACAATATTTCTAAACATTTGGATTGTTATACACATAAGAAGGCAAAATCTTTGATTGAAAAAAAAGTACATTTAAACAAATAGTCAAATTTAAAAAGCAAGTGAACCGTTAGAGTTTTTTTATATTCCACAATGGTTTCCATTCGTTCAACATGAATTCTCGATTTCTGCTTGTAGAATATCTTCCATTTATTAATCCTCAAATGAATTTAGACTTTTACGAATTGTACTGATAGAAGAGATGGATCTTGAAAATTGACCAACATGTTGGCTCTGGCGTGGTTATGTCAGTCATTTGACTCGGATTTACCTACCAGTAAAGGAACTTTCTGCAAAAGAAAGATTCAATTCAAAATAAAAAGAACTTAGAATCAAATATGTCGTGAAAAATGAAAAAAAAAAAAACAAAAAAAAAAACAAAACTACAGAATATAAATTGCATGCGGCCGAAGCGCTTTTCTGGATTTTTCTTCATCATGCGGTGACATGCGGTGATGCAAGCCAGCGACAAAGAAAGAGTTGAAAAGTTATATGAATAAAAAAGTATCTAAAACAAATGCAAATCTATTTCTGTTTATCTTAACCTGAGGGATTTGAAACCATACGGCATCTTTATATTTAAAAAAAAAAATCATAAACGGACAATTTTAGACAGTACTCGGTCATGTGTTGTTTCTATAAGATTTATCAATGTTCTTTTAACTCTGGTGCTAATTTCGTAAGCTACCCGTCGAGTAGACATGATTTCGAGCTTGATGCAATTATTGACCTCAGAAAGTCTTTCAGAAACAATTTCTTATTGGAGTTTGTTGTTGGAATTCAAAAATAATTTAACACTGAGAAAATGTTTTAGTGACTCACTTTTTTGTGTATAACTTTTTACTACTTTTTGTTAATTTTTGAATTACAAATATGATTCAAAATGTTAAATATTCTGAAAATCATATAGATGGAAATATAAATTATCTAAATCAAGATTGTCAAGGATTTTTAAAATAGTAAACAAGATTGCAAAAACGCGGACTCTCTTCAAATTATTTACAAATTATGGTCCGCAATCGAGTTCGTAATTACTTTCATCATTTCCGGTGAAAATAGTGCAGACAGCAAAACACTTCTTCGAACATTACCAATTATTTAGCAGTTGGTTGTACGTCGTACATTGATTTATTCAGAGTAAGTATAGTACACACACATATTTACAATTAAAAATTGTTTTGCTGGAACGGTAAATAAATATCCAGCTTTTCAAACGTCTTGTGACAAAAGATGATCATAAGACATGTTTATTTATAAATGTCTGACAGGTATGGTGATCAAAACCTGTCACAAAACGAATATTGACAAGACAATCTGTTTTACCCATTGTCAACCTATTGTTGTTTACCTGAAAGAAGGAGACGGCTTTGTACTTATATTCCAGTTTAATTTGGTGTACATTAATTACATTAGAAATTTAGAGTAGAGGCATGTCTCTGATTACACTAATATGAGGCAGTCATTACCTGTGAATAGGGATGATGTCTGTATGATTTTTTAAAAATCAAACATGTTAAAAAGAGAAAGGGAAATACTGTAACGTTTACGATTTTGGTTCTGTTGTTAGGGATTTTAGTTGTGACCTTATTTAAGTTATGACGTCATATTCAATGTAAACAAAGAAACGCTGTCATCAGGTAACGTTTTTTTTTATAACAAACAATTTCCCTTTCTCTTTTTAAAAATAATTTAGTATTAAGTTCCTTTCTTAGACTGAAAAGTATACATTTTATTCAAAGTCTCATGCAAACAAGACCAGAAACGGGAAGTAGATTCTGCGCAGATCCGGAAATTCATAAATGCGACAAAAAAAAAATTGAACTATTTTGAGTTCATTAGTACAATGAAAAATTCGGGAAATTTCCCCGATTTTTTTATTTCTTTATTGAATTTTCTACTGTAATAGGGGACTCCTTCCCCACATGAATAATTCATAATGAATTGATAGTTACACAACAGTATTTAACTGTTCATACATGACCCTATTGTAGCATAGCAGTGAACTGTTATCAGTTGACTAGAGCACCAGTCTCAAATGTCCCTTCCCCAGTCCCCACTTTTAATTCTCATGCTCCACACTTTATCATGTTTATTGAGGGGAGTAGGAGATGTCTAGCACAAATAATTATGAAGTCTTGCAAGGCTATTTTAATTTTTTTCTGGGACGCCTAAAAAAAACCTTGCAAGAAGTTATAATTATTTGGACTAGGAGAGGTCCTGATCCCAAAATCCCGGTCATATAAAAACATGAAATCCAGAGGTCCTGAATTTAAATGAATTTTAATCCAGACATCCCAAAATTCATAAAAAGAATTCCAGGATCCCAAAAAGGGTCAATCATGAAATCCTGAGCTTAAAAACACCCGATCCTGGAGTCCCAAATAAAGGTCCTATCCCCCCCTCTTTATTTGTTGTTTGCCATGCTTTTAAAATTCATCGATTGAAGTTAAATATGAATACCTGTAATATAGTCCAATTATCTTGTCAGTGGCAAGTAAACAACCTAATTTTAGTCAGTGGTGTGAACAGTGCCTACAAGAATGATTACATTGACAGTTGATTTCATAAGTTACCTTCTTATGTCTGTATTTGAACAACACCATTAACATGGAAAACTTTGTACTGAATAGTCATGTAGGCAATGCAATTTAAATGAAAAGTACATAAAAAATAAGTATGATTGCAGATGCTTTTCAGCTACTGAAATGTTTAAATTATCATTTTGAACATGTTGAATCATTAATAGTAATTTTTATACGACCGCAAAATTTGAAAAATTTTTCGTCGTATATTGCTATCACGTTGCCGTCGTCGTCGTCGTCGTCCGAATACTTTTAGTTTTCGCACTCTAACTTTAGTAAAAGTGAATGGAAATCTATGAAATTTTAACACAAGGTTTATGACCACAAAAGGAAGGTTGGTATTGATTTTGGGAGTTTTGGTCCCAACATTTTAGGAATTAGGGGCCAAAAAGGGCCCAAATAAGCATTTTCTTGGTTTTCGCACTATAACTTTAGTTTAAGTTAATAGAAATCTATGAAATTTTGACACAAGGTTTATGACCACAAAAGGAAGGTTGGGATTGATTTTGGGAGTTTTAGTTTCAACAGTTTAGGAATTAGGGGCCAAAAAAGGGCCCAAATAAGCATTATTCTTGGTTTTCGCACAATAACTTTAGTTTAAGTAAATAGAAATCAATGAAATTTAAACACAATGTTAATGACTACAAAAGGAAGGTTGGTATTGATTTTGGGAGTTTAGGTCCCAACAGTTTAGGAATTAGGGGCCAAAAAGGGACCCAAATAAGCATTTTTCTTGGTTTTCGCACCATAACGTTAGTATAAGTAAATAGAAATCTATGAAATTTAAACACAAGGTTTATGACCATAAAAGGAAGGTTGGTATTGATTTTGGGAGTTTTGGTCCCAACATAATAAGGGGCCCAAAGGGTCCAAAATTAAACTTTGTTTGATTAATAATTGGGGTTCTTTGATATGCCGAATCTAACTGTCATGACTGTGTATGTAGATTCTTAACTTTTGGGCCCGTTTTCAAATTGGTCTACATTAAGGTCCAAAGGGTCCAAAATTAAACTTAGTTTGATTTTGACAAAAAATGGATCAGTTAGGTTCTTTGATATGCTGAATCTAAAAATGTACTTAGATTCTTGATTATTGGCCCAGTTTTCAAGTTGGTCCAAATCGGGGTCCAAAATTAAACTTTGTTTGATTTCATCAAAAATTGAATAAATGGGGTTCTTTGATATACCAAATCTAACTGTGTATGTAGATTCTTCATTTTTGGTCCTGTTTTCAAATTGGTCTACACTAAAGTCCAAAGGGTCCAAAATTAAACTTAGTCTGATTTTAACAAAAATTGAAATCTTGGGGTTCTTTGATATGCTGAATCCAAAAATGTACTTAGATTTTTTATTATGGGCCCAGTTTTCAAGTTGGTCCAAATTAGGATCTAAAATTATTATATTAAGTATTGTGCAATAGCAAGTCTTTTCAATTGCACAGTATTGCGCAATGGCAAGAAATATCTAATTGCACAATATTGTGAAATAGCAAATTTTTTTTTAATTAGAGTTATCTTTCTTTGTCCAGAATAGTAAGCAAGAAATATCTTATTGCAAAATATTGTGCAATAGCAAGATTTTTTTTTAATTGGAGTTATCTTTCTTTGTCCAGAATCAACTTAAATCTTTGTAATATACAATATACACTATATATTAACTTTTTACTACCAACTGATAAATTAAAATAATCTTTACCATTCAGTGATAACAAGCAGTTTTTTTACATCTTAATATTTTATGATGTATTTAAATGAGTAGTTATTGTTGCAAACTCCATTAGAAATTTTAATTGAGATTAGTTTTGGAATAAGAGAAAGGGGGATGTGATTAAAAAAATTGGGTTCAATTTTTCTCATTTGAAATTTCATAAATAAAAAAGAAAATTTCTTCAAACATTTTTTTGAGAGGATTAATATTCAACAGCATAGTGAATTGCTCTAAGAGAAAACAAAAATTTTAAGTTCATTAGAACACATTCATTCTGTGTCAGAAACCTATGCTGTGTCAACTATTTAATCACAATCCAAATTTAGAGCTGAATCCAGCTTGAATGTTGTGTCCATACTTGCCCCAACCGTTCAGGGTTCAACCTCAGCGGTCGTATAAAGCTACGCCCTGCGGAGCATCTGGTTATACATACAATTATCTTTTTCTGATAAGTGGAATTGTATGTGACCCTATATACCTACATGTAGGGAGTGATTAAAATTTGAAAAATCCCTCTACAGTTCAACTGTTGCTTTTCCTCTGTACAAGCCACAAGGATCAAACATTTTTACAGTTTGCACTAAAATCTTTTCCAATCACTAGTACAAAGAACAATAATCTTGATAATTATACCCCCGCTTTAAAAAAGGGGGGGTATACTGTTTTACCTCTGTCTGTCCGTCCGTCAGTCCGTCCGTCCGTCAGTCAGTCCGTCCCATGAAACTTTCGTCACATTTTTCTCAGGAACTACACATCCACCCTTTCTGTAATTTGGTATCAACATTTATATATGTCAGCCATACCGTGTGATGCGTTTTCAGATTCATCACTTGACAACTTCCTGTTTACCGAAAAAACTTGTATGATTTTACACATGATATCCAAGTTGAAAATTTTCGTCACATTTTTCTCAGGAACTACAATACAAGGATTTCTGAAATGGTTTCAGGATTTATATAAGTCAGCTATACCGTGTGATGCGTTTTCAGATTCATCACTCGACAACTTCCTGTTTACCGAACACTTGTATGATTTTACACATGATAGCCAACTTGAAAATTTTCGTCACATTTTTCTCAGGAACTACAATACAAGGATTTCTGAAATTTGGTTTCAGGATTTATATAAGTCAGCTATACCGTGTGATGCGTTTTCAGATTCATCACTCGACAACTTCCTGTTTACCGAACACTTGCATATTTTTACACTATTAATATTATCCACTTGCGGCAGGGTTATCATCAGTGAGCAGTAGCTCACAGTTTCACTTGTTAGACATTTTTCTGATGTGTCTATTAAACATCAACGGCAATGCTTTTGCAAAAATAAAATTTTTGCTTGTCTGGGGCATCAGACAGATTTCAGCATTCAGTGCAGAAAACCTTTGCCAAAAATATTAAACAAGATAATGTCAGAAAAAGAAATTAATAATCATGATAATGATCCAGAGTGTCACCTTCTGAAGAAAATTGTCAAATTATAGTCAATTAGGATTGGAGTTTAACACTTCTGCAAACATGGCAAAGAAGAGGGTTCTTAGCACTCGACCTTAGTCTTAACATGTACAGCTAGTGATACATATGATCAAATATTTATTTTTTGAAAAACACTTTCAACACTAAAGTCTCCTGTATACAAAAAAAATGGTGTAAGTTAGACTTTTGAATAAATTTCCAATTATGCAACTAGAGGACCAATTAAAAAATATGTGGAATTATCCATATCCCTGGATGGGTGTATCATCTACAACAACAAACACATGCCCATCACTCACTTCCTGAAGACATTATTCTTAAACAAAATTTTCTTCAATTTGCCCTTAAATCCTATGAATTTCAAAATTTTAAATTGAAATGGAATTGGGTGATGTGTTATAGAGACAACAACCCAACAAAAGAGCAGATAGAAAGATTTCATATCGAATGTACTAAATTTGGGGTCTGACGTCCGTGAACTTTTCACTCTTTGAAATACTATTTGGGAACCACGTAAAAGGATCAATATATGAATCTGTTATTTTTCTCCATTGTTGAAGCATATGATAAAAAGATCATAACATGTAATTTTTTTTCATATGGTATGTTTTATCAGCCCTCGGTCAATATCAGCCCTCAAGCAGCATGCAATATGAAATATGCCATGTAGTAATCTGATATTATCATACAAATGTACATTAAACACACAAAATTAGTGAATTACAAAATGTACCATAATAACAGGCCCTCATATGTCCCAAAAATGGTCTTATTGAGGATCTATTTTACATATAACTGAAAGTGACATTGTTTAGTAGAAAAACACCTTTTAGCCATTAGACATGTTATGTACACGTATATTTTACTTGATAAATACATTGTGTGCATGCTTACAACTTTACAGCTACAATTTAATTATGTTCCATTATTATGGTTCTTTTGAAATACATTTAGATGATTTAGACCTTTTTTATTGAATGTTTTTTTTTTTTTTTTACTGTTTCATTATTTGTATTATTGTAATCATGATTATATAGCCTAGAAAAAGCATTGTAAACAGTTTATCTCTATTGGAAATGAAAATATAAAAAAAGGAAGATCTGGTATGATTGACAATGAGACATGTTTCCACAAGAGACCAAAATGACATAGAAATTAACAAAGATAGGTCACCGTACGCGTACCACCTTCAACAATGAGCAAAGCCAATACTGCGTAGTCAGCTATAAAAGATATTATTGAAACTGCGTTATCTGATTACAAATCAGCAAGTTAATTGTTCTCTATTGCAAATCAATATAGTAACTATATTATAACATTTAATATAATTTCCATATTGAACATGTTTCCATTTGTACCATTGCTATGTGTTTAACAATGCCCTTGAAAGATTATTTCTGATTATTGATTTGCATGTTAAGTTATATTCCCAAATAAGCCTTGAGGCTGGACAAGTTGTCATTATCTACATAAATTTTTATTTGATAAGTTAATCTGTTGATGAAGTTGCAGACAGTAGAAATGTGTTTAAGCCTACAACCTGTATCTTTTGGATAAGAATGAAATGTAATTGCTTTGATATTCAATAGTATATATTGAAATTAATTTTCAATGATATTAGTAGTAATTTAGTACACTCAGTATAAAATATTCAATGATATTTTTACACCCAGTATAATTGATATGTAGCTCTCTCTCTATATATACATATTCATGTATATAGACAACTGAATATTATAAGATTATCATAATCTTGTGAAGTAGCATCAAAAGTTAAAGGACCTATAGAGAAGGATGTTACTTTGACACATTAAATGTCTAGTCTTTAAAGGTTAATCTTTTATCCATTAAAATCAGTTTTGAGACAGAAAAAATATTGATAAATAAGTTCATTATGTGACTATACATTAATATTTGATTGTAAATTATAATATTGATCTGGCCAACATGGTGATGTGATGAATGAATATTGATCAGTGTGGGGAGGGTGTAGTAATAGCAAATCAATACACTGTTTGTACTACTACACTGTATTCTCTTTATTGTGGTCATTTAACATCTCATGGTAAGACATTTATTGCTCAATTTGACATTTATACACATTTTTAGCAATTTCATATGTTCTTGGGTTTTTTTTACTATGAAACTGATGTTTACTACATGTAATTCAAATTTTCTAGGCTAATTGTTCTTTTTTGTCTGTATCTTTTTTTCCAATTTCAACAAGTATAGCATACAGTTATGTTTATTGGGTAATTATACCTGTTCTAACAATTGGTGATTAGTTACAGCAGTATTTAGTAGGAGGTTTGACTTCTAGTCTCATTGATTTTCCATTTAGGGTAATGTTTGTATTAATCAACTTTCCAATCAGATTTTCTTGTTAAGAGGTCCTCCAATATTGGTCAGATATATTAGCATTTAAATATAATGGATGTCTGAGTGTCAGTTCTGTGAATTCTTTAACATATGGTAAGAGAATGGTTGCATGTTGAGGCAATATAGCATGGTCTATGATCTTTAGTTTATCAGTGAGGCCCGCAGCTCAATTTTTGAAAAGTTTTTGTTAGATTCTGTTGGCCTGTAGGTCTGATTTTTACAGGCCCGAGAGCAATTTTACCAGCCTGGGCTGCCATGGCTGCCACTCGGCATGAAGACTGCAATATATTTGATCTATTTTGGGCTTGGCATAGCAAAAATTAAGTTTAAAAAGGTATACTGTATAAACAGTAGATACTGTATACCAGGTTATTTTCGTGTCAGGTTTTGTTTTGCCATATTTCCATTGAAGGAACAGTTAAATAATTGCTGTATTCATTACACATGTTACACCCATTTCGTGTAAAGTGCTTGTGAATGGATCTATTAGAGAAATGCATGCATTGGAGCTTATTGCTTTACATGTTAAAAGGATCAACAATTTTTATCAACTTTGGCATAAAAAAATACCAATTTTAAAAATTGGGATACAGTAGTAGAAAATTATAGTTGCTTTAAAGCAATTGGTGCATCAACACTCAACTCAGCAGACCTTTTAGTCCTCAAAGATGATATTTCTGATGGTGGACTACTACATTGTATTTCTCTAATGTTGGACTAATAGTCCCCAAAGGTTTAATGTCTGCTGTTGTACCACTAGTCCTCAAAGGTTAAAACCTTCTGGTGGTGGACTTCTAGTCTCCATAGTTTCTAGCTTCTGTTAATACCTCTGCTGGTGGACTTCCAGTATAAGATGTTTTAACAGTCTAGTCTTAGTAGTAGATCATAACATTGTGCCTATCATATTCTTGAAAAATTATATTTATCATTTTGAAAAAAAATATTCTTGTACAAGCCTCATGCGCAACTACTTAAAAACATGATATTTGTATTTTCTTTTCAGATGCGTGTCTAGTTAAGAACTCAAGTGAATCACAATGTCTAACGATTCTTTCGAGTTGCCATGTGATGTTCTGACAGGGAGAAACCATTCCACGCCCTACGGCAGGCTCAATGATTTCTGGGATTTATACAATGGTGTACCCTTCAATCTCACTGTCAATGTTGCTGGATTTCTGGTAAGAAAAGATTATAAATGTCCTATGCACCAGTATATTTAAGAATTATGCAAAATCAATGAATTTTTTTAAAACTTTAAGAAAAATCCCAAAAAAGGAAATTTTCAGCTACCTATGTTGAAAAAATAATTGCACTAAGAAAAGAATGCTCTATTTGATTCTCACAATTGTATTTAAAGCTTGTTCAAATAAAATTATGATTGGACCCAGATAACCTTTGTATAACAGCTCCCCCTAACAGGGTTGTATAGCCAGTCAAGTTCTTTAAAAACTTCCATCATCACCCCTTCAAAAAACTTGACAGACTGACAATAATAATTACGAAGTGGAAGTAAAAATTTTAGTTTTTACAACTTAATGAAGTCAAACTTTGCAATAATTCATAAAAAAAATTGAAGCTTTTTGGAATTTACCAGGTAAGGTATATTTATAGCTAGTAGAAAAATTAAAAGCAGCATAAAAGGCAATTACATCAATCAAATTAAAATGATTTCCCCCTGCTTTTTCAGATTCTGTTACTCCTGTTTGCTCTCTTGAGAAAGATTGCCTGGGATTATGGTAGAATTGCTCTCGTCAGTAGAACTGAAGAGAAGTATGAACTACTCCTGTAATGTTGTATCATGTCTGTTATATAGACTATTTTCATATGGCCAACTCTTGACCCCTGAGTATACAATTTGCCACAAAATATCTACTCTGTGGTAGGACATTTTGGTACTCAGCTGTCTTGTAAGAGCAACTTAAAGAAGTAAAATCAGACTTATGATAGGTGCAATTTGGAGGGAAAATGAGCTTTTTAGCTCACCTGGCACGAAGGGCCAAGTGAGCTTTTCTCATCACTTGGCGTCCGTTATCTGTCGTCGTCAGTCGTCCGTCGTAAAAAAAAATTAGGTTAAATTGTTTATTAGGTCAAGATCTGTAAAGAGCAATAATGTTCAGCAAAGTAAGATTTACAAATAAGTCAACGTGACCAAAATGGTCAGTTGACCCCTTTAGGAGTTATTGCCCTTTGTAGTCAATTTTTAACCATTTTTTCGAAAATCTTAGTAATCCTTTAGAAAAATCTTCTCCTCTGAAACTACTGGGCCAAATTAAACCAAACTCGGCCACAATCATCATTGGGGTATCTAGTTTAAAAAATGTGTCTGGTAACTCAGCCAACCAACCAAGATGGCTGCCATGGCTTAAAATAGAACATAGGGTAAAATGCAGTTTTTGGCTTATAACTCAAAAACCAAAGCATTTAGAGCAAATCTGACGGGAAGTGAAATTGTTGATCAGGTCAAGATCTATCTGCCCTGGAATTTTCAGATTAATCGGATATCCAGTTGTTAGGTTGCTGCCCCTGAATTTGTAGTTTTAAGGAAATTTTGCTGTTTTTGGCTATTATTTTGAATATTATTATAGATAGAGATAAAATGTAAACAGCAATAATGTTCAGCAAAGTAAGATTTACAAATAAGTCAACATGATAAAAATGGTCAGTTGACCCCTTTAGGAGTGATTTCCCTTTATAGTCAATTTTTAACCATTTTTCGAAAATCTTAATAATCTTTTAGAAAAATCTTCTCCTCTGAAACTATTTAGCCAACTTAAATCAAACTTAGCCACAATCATCATTGGGGTATCTAGTTTAAAAAAATGTGTCTGGTAACTCAGCCAACCTACCAAGATGGCCACCATGGCTAAAAAAAGAACATAGGGGTAAAATGCAGTTTTTGGCTTATAACTCAAAAACCAAAGCATTTAGAGCAAATCTGACGGGAAGTGATATTGTTGATCAGGTCAAGATCTATCTGCCCTGGAATTTTCAGATTAATCGTATTAAGGAAATTTTCAGATTATTAGTATTAAGGAAATTTTTAGTATTAAGGAAATTTTCAGATTATTAGTATTAAGGAAATTATTAGTATTAAGGAAATTTTCAGATTATTAGTATTAAGGAAATTTTGCTGTTTTTGGCTATTATCTTGAATATTATTATAGATAGAGATAAACTGTAAACAGCAATTATGTACAACAAAGTGAGACCTAAATATAAGTCAACATGACCAAAATGGTCAATTGACCCCCTAAGGAGTTATTACCCTTCATAGTCAATTTTGAACAATTTTCATAAAATTTGTAGATTTTCACTAACATTTTCCACTGATACTACTGGGCCAAGTTTATTATAGATAGTGATAATTGTAAGCAGCAAGAATGTTTAGTAAAGTAAGATCTACAAACACATCACAATCACCATAACACAAATTTGTCATGAATCCATCTGTGTCCTTTGTTTAATATTCACATATATATATACCAAGGTGAGCGACACAGGCTCTTTAGAGCCTATAGTTATGTTTTCATTGCACAACAAAATGAGTGGAAAAAGTTAATTTTATTGCCAAATTGGACTCATTGTAAGCTTGATTTTATTTATTTTAGTTGCTCTTACTTGACAGAGTGCCAAAAATGTTCTACCACAGATAAGGCAATCCGTTGTGAAGTTAAATTCTCCAGAGTCAAAAGTCGTTAATTTAAAATTGTCTATTACATGTGCTCAATATTTCATTGTTGTAACGTAATACACGGATAATATTAATTTATATATATTTTCATTTTAATATGTACATGTATCTTTTTCTGTTCATGACATTTAATAATTAAAAAAAAACACCATTCAATAAAATTGCGATTTCCAAAAAGCGATCCTAATAGACTTGTACTTGAAAAGTTTAATAAAAAATTATGTAAGGATCTGCTTATTTTAACTATGAAATATACGTTGTTAAACAATAAAGTAGAAAATAAACAACACATGTTTTAATTGAGTGTAGTACATTTCCTGTTTTTTTTTCACAGAGTAAGTATTTAAAGCAGTTTATATATTAAAAAATCACTTGTTTGATAACATCTTACAATTGTTCTTTATAGATAAAGCATATTAAAAAATCTCTTGTTTAAACATACATTTTACAAGCAAGTATTGCAAATGTTACCTGTTTCATTGAAAGATATACATTGAATTTAAATATAGTTGTTAAATGTATTTAATTTAAAAAATTTTAACACTTGTTCTATGTTAGTTTTGTGGTTTATATTATTTTGTCTGTTGTATTCAGTGAAATTTCCCATCCCTATTTCATATAAATCAAACATATTTTTGACTCTGGCTTTGAATTATATAAAAATTTGAAATGTGGTTATTGTGGATTCATAATTAATATTTTCATAGTTTATTTAGTAACATGTGAACCAAATATGTACCGTAAAAGTTCAACCAATCAGAAATTTTCTTTTATGCTTTCATGCAAACTTTTGAAAACCAAGAAATCAAAATTCAACAAATTGATGTTATTTCCTCAATCAATAAAAATAAGTACCCACGAAAGTAAATGGATCCACTGTATATGAAGTCATCCCCTGAATTCAAAAAACGCTAAGCTTGTTCCCTTCTGCACTGAAAAGAGATCAAAGGGGGATAAACAGTCAAAAGGCAAAAGTTGACTGATTCCCTCCTTATCTTCAACTTAGAGAATCAGTTCAAAGAGAAATTTCACTGAGTTTTATGTATAATGTGTGCACAGTATATATTTATGTTGTATTTTTTATTTACCAGGCCAGAGGAAAAGAAGTCCAAAAGCGATTACAATGTGTAGGAATTTTTATTATTTAGTAGTTATTATTTTCTTTATATTATATAGTCAAGTATTTCATTTATATTGAATTATAGTGGAAGGAAACAGTAAGTTTGTTTTACTTGTCCAAAGATTAAAAAGACATAAAAACCATAAAAACTGCTGTCAAACCTAATTATAACAATAATAAACACCTAGCTTATGAGCATGAAATAATTATTAATCAAAACACATGTATAGATATATTGAAATGGCTTGCTAACGGGTAACATTTGGCGGGAAAATTTGTTGACTGGTGTAAAAGTTATTGCAGGCCATTTCCATTGACAAATTCCAATGTTGGGAACTATATTATGTTATAATTCAGCTCACATAAACTTTGGGTTCATTAATTTTTGTTGGAGCCAAACTTGTTGTTTTGAGGGTTCAAAATTTTGTGGTTTAAATAAACCTCATTTGGTACTAAAAGTATTAAAGGCTATTCCATAAAAAATATACAAGGGATCTAGGAAAGGCACTTGGAAATCTCAACTATGTAAGACTATTTTTGACAGTGAAAATGTATTAGAAATTCTCAAATTCTGTCTCAAAGTGCCATTCCTGATTACCATGTAAGTTTTTAAGGAACAGTACTAACTTAATAATTGTACTGCATTGAGTATTCAAATTTGTATCTTCTATCTTAAAATGAAATCCACAAAAATTGATATTACACAAATTTTATGAATCCAATGTGCTCACTGCTTTTATAATCCTACCAGGGATTTAAAATACAAAAAGGCATACTTAATTTTCTCTGTTCAAAGCACTGCAATTTCTTAAAAAAAAGTTTAAACATTGTTATGTTAGAAATACAAAATGCTTTGAAACACTTCAACTTCCCAATAAAAGTGCTATTCAGATTAAAATAAAGGTAACATATATACATGTATTTTTTTCAAAAATGAATTTTTATTATGTTAATTAGGGCCCCGCCAAAGGCGGATCGCCCTATAGTGATCAGTCTGTCCGTCCGTCCGTCCGTCCGTCCGTCCGTAACACTTTAACTTTGTGTCCGCTCCATATCTAGAGAACCATTATGATTTCATACTTTATACTTTACATGTTTATTAACCACCACCAGAGGGCGTGTCATGATGTATGTACAACTTCCTAGGTCAAAGGTCAAGGTAAAAAAACTTTGGTTTCAGTTGACAACCCTGTGTCCTGTGGTGAAGATCGTGTCCGCTCTATATCTTGAGAACCGTTATGATTTCAAAGTTTATGCTTGACATGTATATGAACCAACACCAGAGGGTGTGTCATAATTTATGAACGACTGCCTAGGGCAAAGTTCAAGGTCAAAAACTTTGGTTTCAGTTGACAACCCCATGTCCTATGGTAAAGATTGTGTCCGCTCTATATCTTGAGAACCGTTATCATTTTAAAGTTTATACCTGAAATGTATATAAACCAATATCAGAGGGTATGTCATAATTTATGTACAACTTCCTAGGTCAAAGGTCAAGGTCAAAAACTTTGGTTTCAGTTGACAACCCCATGTCCTATGGTAAAGATCGTGTCCGCTCTATATCTTGAGAACCGTTATCATTTCAAAGTTTATACTTGACATGTATATAAACCAACACCAAAGGGTGTGTCATAATTTATGTGCAACTTCCTAGGTCAAAGGTCAAGGTCAAAAACTTTGGTTTCAGTTGACAACCCCATGTCCTATGGTAAAGATCGTGTCCGCTCTATATCTTGAGAACCGTTATCATTTCAAAGTTTATACTTGACATGTTTATAAACCAACACCAAAGGGTGTGTCATAATTTATTTACAACTTCCTAGGTCAAAGGTCAAGGTCAAAAACTTTGATTTCAGTTGACAAACCCATGTCCTATGGTAAAGATACAATTTTTTAATGCACATTATTCACAGCGGGGCCCACAGAGATGGCTCTCATCTCAATGATATCTCGTTTTATTAAAACAGGTATCCATTTCTTGACAGATTATTTAAAAAAATATATTTGACCCCTGGTATCCTTTTATATAATGATAAATTGACCATAATTGATACAAGTTCCATTTTTACTGAGTTGACATTTTCTATTGAAGAATTTATGCAAAAATATGCAATCACTAGGACATATAATTGCAAAGCTTCTGTAATAAAGCCATGTACTAAAAATTCAGTTACACTTATCAGGTTTATGCTATAACAGTGTATTAAAATAATTCTGTGCTAAGCCAGAGCTAGTTACTATATTGATTAACTATTGTTTTCACTTTTATATGAAATATGACACTTATTTCGTATGTTATTAGGTACAGCTGTCAAAAGTTATTATTTGTTCAATAAATTTGTCTAATGACGGATGCAAATTGAATCATTTAAAATACAAAGTCAAGGATTATTGCTTTTTCTGCCAATTTGATAATTTGACAGATCTTTCATCACTCACCTCTCTTCAAGGTCATTCTAAAATAAACTTATTAATAAAAAATCTGCACATTCATTAAAAAAAAGTATACAATTATATTCATTGTAAATTAATCTTTATGACTGTAGCACACACACTTTGTGAAATTGAAGGAGATTTAAGAACTTAAAGTTAAATATACCTTGAAAGGGGCCAATTACCTGAAAAAAAAACTGCTTAAATTTTTATACGCCTGTCAAAATTTTGACGTATTATGCTATACAAATGTCCGGTGTCCGTCCGTCTGTCCGGCGTAAACATGTCGCACCGTAACTTGAGAACGACTTATCCAAATTTCATGAAACTTATTATAGTTGTTTCTTATGATATTCAAATAATCTGTATTCTTTTTGGTGAATATAAGATTAAAACTTTTTGAGTTACGGCACTTTGTAACTAAAACACGGGGGGTGTTTTTTTCACATGTCGCACCATATATCAAAAACAATTTTTGATTATTGCTTAAAACTTTACACAATTCTTAGTTTTATTAATCTTAAGATCTGTATACTTTTTGGTGATGATTCAAAATCTCATTTTTGAGTTATTGAGTATTTTGTAAAAAAGGGGGAGGGGGTTTTTACATGTCGCACCATATCTCAAAAACAATTTATGATTATTGCTTAAAACTTTACACACTTCTTTGTTATATTAATCTAAACATCTGTATACTTTTTGGTGATGATTCAAAATTTTATTTTTCAGTTATTTAGTATTTTGTAAAAAAGGGGGAGGGTTTTTTTTACATGTCGCGCCGTATCTCAAAAACAATTTATGATTATTGCTTAAAACTTTACACACTTCTTTGTTATATTAATCTTAAGATCTGTATACTTTTTGGTTTTGATTCAAAATTTTATTATAGTGACATTTAGTTTTTTTGAAGAAAAAAAAGAGGGGGAGGGGTTTCATATGTCCCTCTGTATCTCAAAAACAATATAAAACTTTCACACAAGACGATATCATGCTTAGATATTTATTGTGGAAGCTCTTTAGAATATAAAGAGGTTACATCTCAATGAAATATTCACCAAAACAGTTAAAAAAAAAGGAAAATAACATTTTTATTAACATGTACTAATTTTAGTGATTATATTATTGTAGATGGACCTCACTCTTTTATGGAGATCATGATGAAAAACCAAAAATTGGCTCACAAGAATCTTTGGATACACACATACATCTACATGATACTGTGAGTTGTAAAATAAATATTATTGAAATGATAAGATGCAGGATGTATAAATTAAACAACAACCTGTCTAACCAAAAATGTATCTAGATGGCAATATATGGTATTCAACAAAAGATAAATTGTCTTTACTTTGTCAAGCTTTAACTGTTTTTGGTCAAAATATGTTGGGAACATATGAGAATATTAAGGTGGTACCCAACACTTTCACTAAAATTAATTTGGCTCGTTTAATTTTCATAAAATTTTGTCAAAGTATTTACTTTGAGACTTTAATAAAAATATAAAAATTTTTTGAACCAACTGTTTTGTCAGAAAAATTACACTGGTTATATAGCAATTTGACAAACACCAATTTTGATCATTGAAAAGCTTAATATTCCTTTTACAACACAACGTAATTAAAACGTTAAGCTGACTTTACAGAGTTATCTCCCTGTAGTGTTGGGTACACCCTTAAAGATCTTCAGTGAACAGCAAATATTTTTATGCCTCCGTCCTAGTGAGTGGGCATTACGGTTGACCTTTACTATCTGTATATCCATCCTTTCTTACTTCCATCAGTTCGTACCTATATATGTACCTACAACTGTTCGTTCATCCATTTGTATATTCTGAAATTGGTTTCTGTTCACTAATTTTAGTTTCATTTGACCAAAAGTTATGAAATTTATACTCAAAAGTTATTACCACAAAAGACTGATCAAGATTGAATTTGGGTTTCATCACATTTACAATTCTCTAGTTATCGGTATGTTCCCCAACAAAGTTATATGCAAGCTGGGGCATCGTCTGTGTCCCATAGCTACTTTCTCCATTTAATAATGTCTAAAATAGTAAGAGACAAGCAAAGCATAGCACTGACAAAGTTTTGTTTTGATTTAGTCACATCAAACTGGTTTAAAAAACGTATTTAATACTCTTTCTATGCAGTATTTGTGTGACTGGGGAATAGAAATATGGTCACTTGGTCTTCTCCTGACCGACAGTAAAACGCTTGCCGAAGTGGGGGTCCGTTTGGCTGTGCGGGATGTATTAAGTTCGCAGTCACGTCTGGTCATATTGGGGACGCTAAATCCGATGTCTCGTGTAAAGAGAGTGCCACGCTCTTTGCCCGTTAAGAACCCTTGCAACAACTCTTTGAGGTGGCCTGTTGCAAGGCAAAATTTCGGTCCCTATCCAATATACACTCATTTTCCAGTGGCAGTCCAAATTTTTCCCGACCATCATCCGAAATGGCCTCTACTATGACAAGACCTACCTATTGTATTTATTGTGAACTTGTTCTCGTCCTGAATATGCATGAAATATTTGCCACTGGATGTTAAGCAACCAACAATCAATCAATCAGTATTTGGTCTTTTGTTTAGTGAAATACAAGTATCTGAACTTTCTTAGATATTTAACATTCAATTAAAAGGAGAACATCTGAAAACAGTTTAAGACAAAAACATTATATGATTTGATGTCAGATGATGTCTAATATAATTGATTTATTATAATTTTTTATTTTTTAGCATTTCTTTGCTTGGATTACTGCATACTTTAAAGTCAAGTAAGTGTTGTAAGATTTTTACATGGATATTGAATTTTATCATTCTTAATAAACTAATCATAGATATCAGGTTTGAAATATAACTGTGTAAGGCAGAAACAAGTTTTGTCTGCAAAAGACTGATCAGTGATGATTAAAACAAAAAAAAATTAGAACGACAAAAAAAAAATACCAGGTTGAAGAGCATTGAGACCCAAAATTTTGAAAGGTTTTGCCAGCTAAGGTAATCTATTCCTGGGGTAAAAAATCCCAAGTGTAACCTGAAAGGTTGACAGATCTGAGGGGTTCAGTAATTGGTTCATCCGAGGACCTGGTGAGGACAAGGACATTACTAATATTTTATTGTGGTCAACATGTTTCACCATTTAGAGTTGGGTCTTCAGCACAATTTAAAGATAGGAAACATACACTTTTAAAAGTACATAAAATAAGGTTTTTGTGGGGTTACAGAAAGGTTAACAAAGTGATGTGTCACAATAATTGGCTTCACTCTAAAGGATGTATTTCTTCCAATAATGTGCAAATATTGTGAGATGTATGGTTGTTGATGTTTAATATGATTTGAATATACCCACATATTTCTAAAAGTTTTTTCACCATCTATGGTTTAAAAACCATAGATGGTGAAAAAACTTTTAAGACTGCCAAAAATTTTGGATTAATGTTATCATGTCGTCATCTGCATCGTCATCTGAAGACACATTGGTTTCTGGACAATAAGTTTGAGTGAATGGATTTCTATGAAAGATTAAAAAAAGGTTCAATACCACAAAAGGAAAGTTTTTGATTTTGGGGATGATGGTCCCAATAGTTTAGGAATAAGGGGCCCAAAAGGGTCCAAAAACAAGCATTTTTCTAGTTTCAGGATGATAACTTGTGTATATTAAAGTATTTCCATTGCTCTGAAATTGAGTTTTGAGGTTATTGCTCCAAGGGGGTTTTAAAAAGTGTGGGTCGGGTGGGTACCAGATTTCTTTAAGGCATTCATATTTTTTTTCAAAATTTTTCAAATTTCGAATTTTTGAAAAGTTTTGAGAAGAAATATTCATTTGCATAGTATTGCGCAAAAGATCTTTGACCACATTTATTTTGTGTCAGAAACCTATATTTTGTCAAAAATTTTGATCACAATCCAAATTCAGACAGTATCAAGCTTGAATATTGTGTCCAAATTTGCCTGTTCAGGGTTTTGACTTCTGCGGTTGTATCAGGCTGCGCTCTGGGAAGCATTTTATTATCACTTTGTAGAAAATTACTTTACTAGTAACTAGAAACTAGGTTATGTTTGAAATGTTGTGATCAATTATTTTATCATTACAGAGATTCAGATATAGCACACAAGAATGGCCGAGATGCTATACAATACCTGACTTTCCAGAGATACCTCATTATATATACAGCTATGATAACTGTGTTGTCTGTGGTAGTTATACTCCCTATAAACTTCCAAGGCGACAATAGTGAGTACTTTTGATTATTTAAAGATTTGACGTTTCCTAAAATGTACGAAGGTTCACCATTTGGAACTCTTGGTTTAATAGTTTCATTGTGAGCAGCAACCCTCTTTTCAGGAATGATGATAGGAAATACATGCCAGGGAAGACTAGGGAGATATATAATCTGTACACTGGCGCTACAATAAACCTACCTTTTAGAATCTTTTATTTCTTAAACCAAGTCTGATGCCATTAAAATTATTCATAGATTGAATAACATGACCATTTGATTTTTTGAAGTATTATAATATATTTTTGTTTATATTTTAGTTGGTAGTGATAAAGATCTCGGTCATACAACTATTGGCAACTTAGATCCAGAGTAAGTTATCTTGTATTAATGTAAACATAGAATATAATTGAAATCTAGTTACTAGTAATAAATTTGAACATTTGACATTATTTAGGTTATTTTTTTTTGTACATAACATGCTTTCCTGCATGACTGAGTGTGGGATGTGTAAGCATGCTCACAAAGGTTCTTTCATTTGTATGCCCCACTTAAAGGCATTATGTTTTTTGGCCTGTGCGTCTGTTCATTCATCCATTCGTTTTAGAGTCTGTTTTTTTGTGCTTTTACTTTATTGTTGCCCTTCTGTCCCGCTTCAGTTAAAGTTTTTGGTCAAGGTAATTTTTGTGAAGTTGAGATCCAATCAACTTGCCACTTAGTACACACCCTTATATGATATCTAATTTTAATGCTAGATTTAATTTTGATTTTTTATACTTTTCAGCTCTAAGTACTTATGGGTACATGCAATCCTAGCAGTGGTATATTTAATTATCTTGGTGGCTCTAATGAGACATTTCTCTCTCAACCTAGATTTTACAAAAGATGAACAGGTAAGCTTATGTTTTCCAAATAATATAGTATTCTGATAACATCCAGAAAACCAAGGTTATCCAAGCCCAAGATCAAATGTGTGGGGTAAGAAATTTCTTCTCAAATTTCTCTATTAAAAAGAAATATTGTATTTATTTATAAATAGATTAAATTAAAATCTAGTTAAGTAGAACCATGGCCATAGTGGGGCGTCTGTTTGACTGTCTTGATGTACAAGTGTTTATTGTTAATTTGTTCTTGTCTGAAAAATGCATGAAATATCCTTTACCTAAAGTTGATTTTTTCCTGAACTAAATAAAAAGTATCTTTTAGTGGACAAACCTTATGTAAATGGATTTGTGATTAGTCAAAATACTTTAATTAGAATGACTTTGAATGTACTGGTGTTGTAAAATATAAATGATTAATATTTACAGGTATCAAAAACATTGATGGTGTCCCATATACCGAGGGATAAATGTTACAAGAACACTATACAACAACACTTTCAGTAAGTTGGTTTTAACTATTTTGCGCCAAAGTATTTACAAATCTAAAACTTTATTATTTTTCATCTTTAATGAATTTTTTTTTCTTTAAAAAAGTATCAATGCGTATCACTGAACCAATTATCTCAACATTTTCATCATCAAAACCATCATCTGGTGACTGTCATCTATCATCGTCTGTCCTTGTCCTTCCAGTGTCAACTATTTCAAACATCTTCTTTTCTGAAACTATTTGAACCAATTCCAACCAAACTTAAACTGAATGATCCGTAGAGTATCTAGAATAAAGTTTGTGTTTTACTTTTGTTTTGTCAAAAAACATGGCCTCCATGGCTATAAATAGAACATAGGGGTGAAATACTGTTATTGGCCTTTTTCTAAAAAAAACAAAGCATTTAAAGAAAATCTTACATGGGGCAAAAGTATTCATTAAGTGAATATCTATCATCCCTGGAATTAAGGGTTATTCCCCTTGTATAATAACCCATCTCGGGTTGACCATTTTTGATATTCACCTCCGTAGCGGGCAATAATTTTATAATATCCTTTGAGAGATATATTTGAAAAAGTTGATAAGAACCAAAACAATATAGTTTGAAGTTATTGTCCATGGACCATTACAATATATTATATTCTTTGAGAGTTATTTTTGAAAAAGTTGATAAGACCCAAAACAATATAGTTTGAAATAATTGACTGATAAATTATTATTTTCTTTTAGAGAGGCCTACCCAGAAGTAGTAGTACTAGATATACAGTTTGCCTACAATATTTCTAAGCTGGTTAAGCTGGATAAGAAAAGGTATGTGTATATTAATGTATAAAACTTCTATCATTCATTGTCCTATTTTGTTAATTAATACTAGTTGTATGTTATTTGTTGTTGATTTTTTTCATTCAAATGACATTTTCACATATTGTAAACCAATTTATTTTCTCAACTTTGGTGAGTATAAAAAATTCCCAATATGTAACTTGGATTTTTTCGTTACTCAACTACATCAAGTAAATTTGCGAATCTCTCAATTAAATTGCAGCAAAATTGCCTAAAAAGAGCTAAACAGGAAATAAAGTATTAGAGAAAATAAATTGGTTAACAGTACATGTTGTTCAGAATGGTAACTGATTTTTAACTTTCTTTCAATCTTTTAAGATTAACTTTTTTCTTTTTAGGAATTAAAACCAAATATTTCTCATAACTTAAATAATATCTTTGACATTGTAGAAAAATGATGGCAGAGGCCAAGTTTATGTCAGAATTAGAGTATGATGGCACTGGAACTAGGCCTACTCTGAGACCATATGTCTGTGGGAGATGTTTATGTGATTGTTGTGGTTGTGAGAAGGTAAGAAAATAGGAACTATCCAAATTAATATTTTTTTTCAAAATTATTTCAATTATCTCCCTTATGATTTTTTAGATATGAATCTATTTATCAAATAGGTAATACTGTTATTAGAAAAAAAGAGATGTGACATGTATGTGTCAAAGGGACAGCAACCCAACAAAAACCAAAGAACCAATGTACATGATGTACAGTCTTCAAAGTGAAGATTTGTCAACACAATTGGCCAAACTCTTAATCATTCTCAGTAACACATGGGGTTTATGTGGATGTGCCTTCAGAAAGATTATCTTTTCACAATCAAATCTACAAAATTCAGGTATTTTTTTTTTCATTATACTCCTCAGGAAACAGGGTTTAAATGAATTACCCTGTCTATAAGTATGTCATTGTACCTTGTCACTGCAACTCCTCCTATACATGTAGATGATAGTTTAACAACTTTACACAGTTATAGAACATAATTACACCTTATGTAAGAATCCTGGGTTTTGATTGGTTAATAGCCAGTGTATTTTTTCATGAATATCATTCTTTTTTTAACGCCGCTGGGGTATATGTAAAAAGGATATGCCTTTTTTACCCTCTCTGCCTTGGTATTTGCCAAAATATACTCTATCCGACTGGACATTTGTAACATCACGATTATCAATGCATTTTTAGCTCACCTGGCCGAAAGGCCAAGTGAGCTTTTCTCATCACTTGGCGTCCGGCGTCCGTCGTCATCCGTCGTCCGTCGTCGTCGTCCTGCGTTAACTTTTACAAAAATCTTCTCCTCTGAAAGTACTGGGCCAAATTGAACTAAACTTGGCCACAATCATCATTGGGGTATCTAGTTTAAAAAATGTGTCCGGTGCCCCGCCCAACCAACCAAGATGGCCACCATGGCTAAAAATAGAACATAGGGGTAAAATGCAGTTTTTGGCTTATAACTCAAAAACCAAAGCATTTAGAGCAAATCTGACATGGGGTAAAATTGTTCATCAGGTCAAGATCTATCTGCCCTGAAATTTTCAGATGAATCGGACATTCCGTTGTTGGGTTGCTGCTCCTGAAATGGTAATTTTAAGGAAATTTTACTGTTTTTGGTTATTATCTTGAATATTATTATAGATAGAGATAAACTGTAAACAGCAATAATGTTCAGCAAAGTAAGATCTACAAATAAGTCAACATAACCAAAATGGTCAGTTGACCCTTTTAGGAGTTATTGCCCTTTATAGTCAATTTTTAACCATTTTTCGTAAATCTTAGTAATCTTTTAGAAAAATCTTCTCCTCTGAAACTACTGGGCCAAATTTAACCAAACTTGGCCATAATCATCATTGGAGTATTAAGTTTAAAAAATGTGTCCGGTGACCCGGCCAACCAACCAAGATGGCCGCCATGGCTAAAAATAGAACATAGGGGTAAAATGCAGTTTTTGGCTTATAACTCAAAAACCAAAGCATTTAGAGCAAATCTGACATGGGGGGAAAAATTGTTCATCAGGTCAAGATCTATCTGCCCTGAAATTTTCAGATGAATGGGACATTCCGTTGTTGGGTTGCTGCCCCTGAAATGGTAATTTTAAGGAAATTTTACTGTTTTTGGTTATTATCTTGAATATTATTATAGATAGAGATAAACTGTAAACAGCAATAATGTTCAGCAAAGTAAGATCTACAAATAAGTCAAACATGACCAAAATAGTCAATTGACCCCCTAAGGAGTTATTGCCCTTCATAGTCAATTTTTAACAATTTTCTTAAAATTTGAAGATTTTCAATAACATTTTCCACAAAAAGTACTGTTATAGATAGAGATAATTGTAAGCAGTAAGAATGTTTAGTAAAGTAAGATCTACAAACACATCACCATCACCAAAACACAATTTTGTCATGAATCCATCTGTGTCCATTGTTTAATATTCACATAGACCAAGGTGAGCGACACAGGCTCTTTAGAGCCTCTAGTTAACATTCTCAAGACTGGTATTTTTCGCAAATAACCCGCAAGACCATGCTATATCTGTTCATAATTACCTGATAAAGTGTGCTTATAAGTATAATTACACCTTATGTAAGAATCCTGGGTTTTGATTGGTTGATAGCCAGTGTATTTTTCACCAATTTACTGTTTTAAATTAATATCGTTCATTTTTTAACGCCGCCGGGGTATTTGAAAAAAGGATATGCAGTTTTTACCCTCTCTGTCGTGGTATTTGCCAAAAAATACTGCATCCGACTGGACGCTTGTAACGTCAAGATCATCAATGCGTTTTTGAACGTTAAAATTCGATGTAATTAAACAGATATAGCATGTTCTTGAGGGGTATTTGCGAAAAATACCAGTCTTGAGAATAAATTTCCCTCGCCTTACGGCTCATGAAATTTAACATTCTCTCAAATGGTATTTTTTTCGCAAATAGCCCTCCTTAACATGATATATCTGTTCATAATCCAAATCCAAACATGTATCTTTCTATGTTGTGATGTTTCTACTATTTACTGTTTCAGTTAAAGGTGAAGGTTGGTACCTATTAAGCATTTAAACTCACTGCATTTGTCTGCACCTGTCCTTTGTCAGAAACATGATGTTCAGTGGTTGTTTTTTGTTGGTGCGATTCATCAGTGTTTCCCATTTCTTGTTTTTTATATACCAGTGTGAGTCAAGACTCCTTGTTGAAACTGTACTTAGACCTATAATGGTTTACTTTTACAAATTGTGACTTGGACGGAGACTTGTCTCAATTGCACTCATACCAATGTTCCTTATATCTATGTTAAACAGGAAACAATCTAAATTAATACATCTAAAAATATTGATAAATGAGTGGAAAAGTATCTTATTTTAGTTTAAAATAGTCAGAACCAAATTGTGAGTGAACTGACTAAAAGATACCACTGCCCACCAATTCTATTTGTTAATTGGAGTAAGTAAATTTGTCCATCTAGCCATTTTTGGAGGATAAATTATAAAAATGTTTGAAAGAAGAACTCTTGCATGCAGGGATGCTATGGAGCTAATGTATGGCAAGGCACTATTTTCTTTGAATTTTTTTAATCACTATTACTTAATGTTGCACATTGTTCAGCTGTTTCAAAAACCATGTCTTGATTGGGAAGATATTTTATATTCATAGATAATAATATCCATAAATATTTTGTTTTGTTGAGTGACTTCAGGGACTAGTTCCAAGATATGATCTCTTTGTTTCATATCATAGAGACACAAATTTTGACTGTTACCAGTATAAATACATATTGATAGTAAACAAATTGAATTCTGATGAGGACCCATAGTAAAGGGAGGGGTAGTTCTTATCTAGAAGTTAAAAGCATATAAATGTTGAAAATATGCAGCACAGCCCAATGTTTTGACTTTTGAAAAAAATAGAAGTGCATATGAACTTTCCATTCTAGAATAGATTTTTTAAAGAAACTTTATAGTAAATGTGGCACAGTTTTAGTTGTAAAGAGAATTCCTATGGGAAATAGCATTGTCTATATTTACAAAAGTGCAATCTATAATGTCTTTTATCAGAAAATATTTCAATGTGGTATCCCAAACTTCTAAAGAGAATGCTCAAATAGATGATGAGGCCAAATGATAAAATGTTACCGTAGTTGAGAAATCATTGTTCAAAAGAAGGGTAATTTCAGAATTAGTGGAAGTGAAAAAGGCTATGGGGGTTTGAAAAATATTTTCTAACAATAACATATTAAAATTGTAGGTGTGAGTCGATTCATCAGGTAAAACATGCCTTTCAACACCCCCATACATTATATTTTGGGAAAGCTCTAATACCAAACAACTGTACTAATTGGAAGATCTCTAATATCCAATAATGTTTCTTTATTTAAATTTTACACATGTATACCTACAGGTTGATGCTATTGATTACTACAAATACGAAGAGGATGTGCTCATAGCAGAATCTGAAAGTCAGAAAGTTACAGCATACAGGGACCCAGCTGGCATAGCTTTTGTTACTTTTGAAATTGATTATATGGCTGAAAAGTAATTGATAATATTTCAATAGAAACTACCAGAAATAGATAGACGTTTTGTAACTTATTGTTCTGTCTTTGTATGTCATATTTTCTTTTTAAACATTAACTATGATAAATTGTTCAAACTCCCACCTTTTTATTCCTTTTATGTCCTTTCATCTCTTAAAGCAATATTAAAAATATGCAAATAAAAGAAGTTGTGGTATGATTGACAATGAGACAACTCTCCACAAGAGACCAAATGACACAGAAATTAACAACTATAGGTCACTATATGGCATTCAAAAATGAGCGAAACCCAAAAGGCATAGATAGCTAAAAAAGGCCCCAAAATGACAAATGTAAAACTATTCAAACGGGAAAACTAACGACCTAATTTATGTACAAAAAATGAACGAAAGACAAATATGTAACACATCAACAAATGACAACCACGGAATTACAGGCTCCTGAATTGGGACAGACACATACATACATATATATTTACATAGGATATTTTTTTCTAAAGAAGAATTTGTTTTCTGATAAACTAGTGTGGTTAACTTTTTTTTATATTATACTAACTAGTATAATGAAGTATTTAACACTTATTTAGTAATTCAATTTCATTGTCTCATTTTATTGATGAAAATATGAAAAAACACTCAGAACACAACTTTAAGAACACACATTCAGATATATGATACATATCTGTAGTCAGATTTTCCAGAAATCACAATAATTTATCTAACATTTTGTTGATTATTCACAAATGCAAAAATAAATGCACAACAGTAATTTCTGCATTCACAGTAGCAATTTGTCATAAAATAATACTATAGTATTAATGAATGGGTGTTTTTATAATGGCCCTGTTATATGTCCAAGGTCTGTAATAATGGTCGAGGAAGTCTGTAATGGCCAGAGGCAATGCTGAGGGCCATTACAGACATCTGAGGCCATTATTACTGACTGAGGACATATGACAGGACCATTGTAAAAACACCCATTTCTTTATACATTTATTAACCAACTGAACAAAGGTGTATATGTTGCTGCCAACTTGATGTACTCTCTACTCTTTTAATGACAGTTTAGTTTGGAAAAAAATAATTTGTACTTCACCATCAAAAAAAATAACACTGTTTTTCTGCAATGGCCCTGTTTTTCTGCAATGTCCCTGTTTTTCTGTAATGGCACTGTTTTTTCTGTAAAGGCCCTGTTTTTCTGTAATGGCCCTGTTTTTCTGTACTGGCCCTGTATTAATGCCCAGTTTGTCTGTTTTAAGCCCAGTTAAGGTTTATAATAAACAGTCATTTTTGGCAATAATGTACTTACTTGGTTAATAAATGTATATAAGATATTTTAACTTAAATCACAATTTTGAGCTACTTATACAATATATGTGTTATCTATCATTACAGAGTTCTGACAGATTTTAAAGCTGCATGTAAAGGTACCCATAATCCTCTACAGTCAAGTTTGTTTACAGAACTATCTGTGGAAGACTGGAGAGTCAAATATGCTCCTTCTCCAGAAAATATTTATTGGTATGTATCATGTGTATTAACACAAAAATTTGTACTTTAGAAAATATTAATAAAAATATACCGGTATGTTAAAACTGAATGAGTAAAATTAGGTAATGAAAATATTTTAATTTTGTGTGCCTCAAGTGCTTTTATCACTTATGCTAAAATTTATTCTGGAACATGTGTTGGACTAAATGACCGAAGGGACCTTAAATTAATATTAAAATTATATCTGAGGTTAATTTTGCCTGAGGGAGCAAGGCCCTTGATTTTTTAGTTTCTGTTTTATCAATGTAGAATTTCAGAAACGTATGTCAGTACTGATGGTTCAAAATCACCTCTTCAGGGTGAACGCTTGAAAATGATAATAACTGTTTTAAATTTGATAATTATAGAATAATTTACCAAGAATTTAAATTTTAAAAAAAAGTCTGAGCAGCCCTTTAATCATTTACAAATACAATCATGAAATGCTAAGGAATAATTAATTTGATAATTAACCAAAGATTCATGCTTTTCTTCATTCAAAGCACAAGGTAACCCTCTCACAAAAAATTTGCATTGTCATAAGGAAAAACAACTTGTGAAAATATTCTCATTTACATCAACTTAGATATAATTTTTAATTTACAGGGAAAATCTATCAAAGTCAACCATTGTATGGTGGATACAAGCTATAACAATCAATATGTTTTTGATTATTTTGTTGTTCTTCTTCACAACACCACTTATTGTCATTAATAATCTTAATGAAATCAACATAAATGTATCAGCAGCTACAGAAAAAATTGTAAGTATTTTCTGAAAAACCTGGTAGATATGGACATATTTAGTAGTCCTCGTATTCTAAGAAAATAATTATCAAAATGATAAACTTTTGAAAAAGCAAGCAAATAACATGAATCTTTTGACAGACAAAAATAGGTAAACCCTTCTGAAAAAGAATTCTCACCTTTAATCTAAATTTGCTTCTCTTTAAATGACTAATTAAGCAAACTTGCCTCAATTTCTGCTCAGAAATTTTGTTTAAAATGAAGATTGTAAAACAGTACAACATGAAATATGATCTCATATTCAGGAGAAAAACAACTTAATGAATTAGAAGATGTGGTAGTATTACCAATGAGACAACTCTCAGCAAGAGACAAAATGACTCAGAAACTGTAAAAGAAATAGAACATTACTATGATGGATTATATAGACAGCTCTCTCACAAGTAAAAAGCACTAACTGTGTTAAAAAAACCCAGCACATTTCATTGCATAAATATAGCACTATAAGCATTTGATAAGAAACAATATTGCTTATGTTTGTAAAAAAGGGAGACAATTCTCATACATTTTCAATGTAATTGATATACTATATAAACAGAAATATAAGCCTTTTGTGATCATGTTAGAATTTTTGTCTATAGTACAAAATGCTATACTGTAGTTCTTATTCCCCCAAGTCAAAGAACTCAAATTGATATTTTACTTTAAAATGGAGAGTGTGTCAAAGAGATAACCCAACCAAAGAGAAAATTTTCAGAAAATAAAGAAAAGTGCTTCTTTGCAAATCATTGCAGACTGGTTCCAAGGCATTAAAAGTGTGGTGGTATTGTGACTTGTCAGATTTTTACCTTGTTACCCAGCACAACATTTTTTTTTAAATCTACCTTAATGTGTTTATCTACTACAAATTAGGGTATATATCACATTTACATGTTATTGTATTGAATATAAAATATTTTTTACTTGACATCCATCAATCAAATATACATTTCAGAGTCCATTTATTGAGCAGTTTGTTCCTACTATTCTCCTTTGGACCTTTGCAGCCTTACTTCCTAACATAGTCTATTGGTCAGACCAACTAGTAGGACACTGGACAAGGTAATTAGTGCATTATTTTGTCTTTCACAGGGTTCACATAATTATATCCTTTACAACCAAGTACATAGTATTTTATATAGATTTTTTAACATGATTTCTGTAATTATTGCGTATTGTAATAACTAATATTGCTATGGCAATACAGCTTGCTATAGGTGACTTTACCTTACATTTATATGGTCTAATTTTGGTTTTAGCACCCATTGTTTTTAGGGGAATAGAGCTTGCAACAATTTCAATTATAAATGCAGATTGTATTTTTTTTACAGTCTTATATGTCAATGACACAACAATTTTTCATCACAATGATTACAATATAATAAAAAGAACTATTCACAAGCTAGTAGGTTATATCTATAAAGTGAAACACATTGTTTTTGGACCATTTGATAATATCTTCCTAGCATTACTTATAAACTTGCACAGGGTTTCTTTTTTGGGAGAAGTATTTAAATTTATCATTGATTCAAATTTAGAGTACCGGTAATAAAAAGAAATCTGGGTACAGGAAATCCCTTTAAAATATTTTTTCTTTGCACTAGACAGGTAATCAGTTTACATAAGTTAAATTACTATGGAAAATTCATTAATACACCTCATTGCCTGGATGATTTTTCTTTCTGACCAACAGTGTCATTTTAATTAACATTCCTATTTCAGAACTGCAGAACACCACAATATAATGGTAAAGTGTTATGTTTTCTATTTTCAGAACTGCAGAACACCACAATATAATGGTAAAGTGTTATGTTTTCCTGTTGTTGATGGTACTTATACTGCCATCACTTGGTTTGACAAGGTAAGTCTTTTAGAATGATGTTTTGTAAAACAAAAGATTGGAAAGTATAGAGTAGTGGCGGATCCAGCCATTTTAAAAAGGGGGGAGGGGTTACCAACCCAGGACAAAGGAGGGATTCCAACCATATGTCCCCATTCAAATGGATTGATCGGCCAAAAAAAAAAGGGGGGTTCCAACCTTCGGACCCCCCTGGATTCGCCACTGTAGAGTCACACTACTTAAATTCAGAAGGTAGTCACAGTCACAGAATCAAAATCACAAAAAAACAAACTCTTCCCAACAGTTTTGAAACACAAGATAACAGAGTAATCTATTGTTGGTAGAACACAAAATATGTCAAATTGTCCTGATTTAATATGTAAGAAGTATTCTATACTATTAGCAGGTTATTTTATCTTCATGTTTTGTTTCCTTTTTGGACATTATATGATGATGTGTTCCATGTTTCCTTTTCATGGGCTTGTAAGATTTGATTAACTGAACAGGTTATGCAAGCATGAGCTTGTAAGATAAAATATAGTTTTTTATGCCCCACCTACGATAGTAGAGGGGCATTATGTTTTCTGGTCTGTGGCTCCGTTCATCCGTCCGTCTGTGGTTCCGTTCGTCCGTCCAGGTTAAAGTTTTTGGTCAAGGTAGTTTTTGATGAAGCTGAAGTCCAATCAACTTGAAACTTAGTACACTTGTTGCTTATGATATGATCTTTCTAATTTTAATGCCAAATAAGATAATTACCCAATTTCACGGTCCATTGAACATGGAAAAGGATATTGCGAGTGGGGCATCCGTGTACTTTGGACACATTCTTGTTGATTTCTAATATAATCCTATTAAGGAAATATATGGCTTGCTGTAAATTATTACTGATAAACTACAAACTTGTCTTTTCAGTGCTAAAGCCTTATTTCAGTGGTTTGTGATGGATTTACAGAAAAATTTCAGATGGAAGTATGTTAAGTAAAACTCAATTATAAAAAATTTACCTTGACATTTAGTTTCATGTTTTTTAATGTTAGATTTGTAATTGATCATTTAAAAATACAGAACAGTAAGTTTCAAAGCAGACCTAAATATTTTTTAATTATTTTAATGAGGTTACATGTTTGCTGTGCTCAAGAAGCTGAGGAATCATAAAAATGTGGCTAACAAAACCAATCCAGTAAAAGTTGATAATTTTATTATTGGCACAAGACATATTCAATATTATGAAATAAACACCCTACAATACATGATAAATGCAATTATAATTATCTGCCAATATCTGTATTAAAATTCTAAATATAACATTCAACATATACAAACGTATTTACATAACACAATACACATTAAAACATAGTATTTATATTTTCTCATCTTTTCTCAATTTGTATGAATTATCAAAAGAAAATAACTTTAACTTTACGAAAATGTTCTCCAAACTTTTATCATTAATAATACACACAGTCGATACTCCGGTGAATATGATCAATAAAAACATACGATTGATATTACTGTTATCACTCAATACACATGAAAACTATTTTATCATATGTTTAGTATTAAATACAGTAGTTATGCATATGTGATAAATAGCCTGCTGTTTAATCCATATCGCGCAACTTTGATGCGCACCCTTTATCGCATACCCTTTATCACACCCCTACTTTTTTTTTTTTTTTACATAAAGTCAGTTTTTATTTATGTAAGCTTAAGAAAAATTTTCCTCAAAATAGGTCCATTTGAACGGTCATTCGGGAGTGACGTAATTTATTGAATGACGTCATTGTTTGGTCCGAGACCACAATTGTCGTCCCTTGATTTTCGTTGTTCACAAATATAGTCCCTAGTGTTGACAGTGGGTTACTTGCCATTAATTTTTATACCCCTTCCAAATTTATTTCTCCATGTTTAATGCCTCAAATTGCAAGTAGGGGGTGAAATTACACTGTAAAAAAATTTGGGTCCAGAATTTTAAAGGAAAAAGTGATTTGGTCCAGCTGAGAAAGGTTTAAAATTAGCACTTCGGAAGCTGTCAAAAGATTTCAAGACGCCCTAAACATAAAATTGTCCATATTTTGAGTTAGAGCCGATGAAGTTTTCTATAATTTTGATATAATTTGTCCCAAAAGTAGTACAACACACTGTAAAAGTTTCTTTGAGAAAGCGCAGGTGGGATTTTTTTTATTTTCATTTATGTTCTAAAAGAAATGCACTGCGAAATAATTGTGGTCTCGGACCGTTTGGTATGCAACGTCACGAACGTCAAGTTTTCATATTTTTTGGCACACTAAATGCAACTGTAAAAAATACAAAACACACAAAAAAATACAATAATAAACAAAATATTTTTAAAAGAACACGCAAATTGTAAGGTAACCCAGGTGCTTCAGATAAGTAATTGAGCAGTTCTTTTAAGGCTTTTGAAGCAAGACAAAAGTAGAACTGAAGGTAACCCAGTGCTATGGATCAGAAAATAGTTCACATAATATAATACTCTCCTATTGAAATATATGATAAAGCGTATAAAAAATGGCAAAATCCTTATCACATGCCCTATCACCCTCGACCAATATCAGCCCTCGGGCCTAAAAGCCCATGAGCTGATATTGGTGTCTCGGGATGATACGACATATGATACGGATTTTGCCATGTATTATTCTCTATATATATAACTCTACAAAAATATACCTTGTTGTGCAATTATAATTTGCACACGTGTATTAAACTAAGTAAAATATAATTATCTTAGTATTCTCGACAAAAAGGTGTTGGCCATCACTGTATGTAAACAATGAATTATTTCTTCATGCTCATGTTAAACTGTATGTATTTCCTTAATCGTAAAATGGTCAAAATGACAATCCTTCTTAATTTGTTAATACTTTTCAATGTAATAAAAATAAAAATAGAACATAGAAAACATTTTCTACACTAACATACACATTTCACCCAAAATATGGAAAAAGTACGCTCACACTAAGATATTATACCTTTATAAATAAACATTAATATACACATACCAAAATTATGGATTTTAGGCTCGCTGACAACTCATACTTGTGCGTCATGTGCATTCACTGTTAAAATAAGGAACATGCATGCAATAAAGTGTTAGTTTAACAATAATAGCGAATTCAGCATTACTAGAACTAGTTTGACAAATGCACGCTATATAGCAAACCGAAAAATACAGAAACTTGACAATAGAAGTTATCCTACACATACCTGATATTTTCAACTATAACAACCACATGACTTTGGACAAATCTTCAATACAAAATAACATCCAACCCTGTCAACTTTCAGCAGCGAACTAACTAGATAACTATCTACCCGTAAAACAAAAACAATAACCAAGCGTGCATGACTATCGGGAAATCTACCCGGACTAAACTCATTTGCATAATAATGTAAAGATAATTCACATTATATAAAGAGACCAGTTTCTATATAATAAATTCCAACACTTTAATTAAATGATTCAAACAAATTATTAAAAGATTTAACTGCTATCTTTTTATTATTTATTTTCTTTCTTTTATTATTTTTGTAGTAATGGTTTGACAATAAATTATTTTGATTTTTTTAGTAACTTTTATTTTTATAAAATATAACACATATATAAAACTATATTCACAAACATCACAAGACCACTAAAAATGTCACTATTACAAAAAGAGAATTAAAAAAAAGTACATGATCTACTATTCGCTGCAAATTTACATTTAGCATGATACTTTTCATTTTGGTAAATTCTGATTGTACTTTGAAATAACTTATTGTCAAGATTGAAGAATTATTAATAAATTGATTTTTGAATACTCTTTCCTGAAAATTTACCTAATATTTTTTAGTGGATATCAATGAATTTTATATCCATTACATTTTGTTCCTACATATTAACTGAAAGTAAAATCTTTTAGATAGATAATAATGTACGAAATAAATCTTTTCTTTGTATTTCAGATGTATATTTCTGTCAGGGAATGGTGCTTTCTTTATAAATTACATCATTACTGCAACTTTCATAGGAACAGCTTTAGAATTGCTGAGATTTTCAGAATTGTTTATGTATGCATTTCATTTGTGTATGACAAGGTCAAATGCTGAAAAAGTAGCAGTCAGAAAGGTATGTATAATTTTGATAAGAAATTTAGGTATGTCATTTGTTACCAATCTCTACAACTATTAAACAAAATGTTGCCCAGAAAGTGGCCTTCTGGACAGTTGTTGTCCATTTGCTTGATGTGTTTGAGCTTTTGATTTTGCAATTTGATTTGGGACTTTCTGTTTTGAATTTTCCTCAGAGTTGAGTATTTTTGTGACCTTACCTTACACAAAATATTTTTCTGTCTGAGAAGGTTTTCAATGCACAAAAATTTAATTTTGATTTCCTTTCATATTTATCGAGAACAATTACAACATTTTATTATAAACTGTATATCTGTTTTACCTAGAATTGTATTGACAAAGGGAAATAACTCTATTGACAATATTTACCAATTTTGACAATGGGTTTGATTATAAAGTTTACCAATAATGTACAGTAAAAGCAATCTTTGCCTCCTCAGTACTCACAACAATCTTTGCCTCCTCAGTACTCACAACAATCTTTGCCTCCTCAGTACTCACAACAATCTTTACCTCCTCAGTACTCACAACAATCTTTGCCTCCTCAATACTCACAACAATCTTTGCCTCCTCAGTACTCACAACAATCTTTACCTCCTCAGTACTCACAAGCCATTTGATTAAAGCATTGCCTGGAAAAAAAACCAGTGCAATTGTAAATTAAGAAAGGAAAAGTTTTAAACATAAGCAATGAGCTTAATTGCATTGTGTTTAATCATGCATCTTGTTTGATTTCCTAAAAAGATATACAAAGCTAGTTTAAGATTTACAATAAATTGTATATTATACAGATCAATAAAAGAAATATACCACTGAATTATATATGATTATTTTTTTTTCAGTCCATGATATGGGAGTTTCAGTTTGGTATTCAGTATGCATGGATGTTATGTGTATTTTGTGTTATAGTTGTATATAGTATACCTTGTCCCTTAATTGCACCATTTGGTAAGTACAACTTTAATGGCTAAAAATCATTTTAATGCCTCATTTATGGGCATTATGTTTTCTGGTCTGTGCATCCGTTTGTCCGTCCTTTCGTCCGTCCGTTGTACTGTTCATTCATCCGTCTGTCCTGCTTCAGGTTAAAGTTTTTGTCCAGGAAGTTTTTGATGAAGTTGAAGTCAAATTAACTTGAAACTTAGTAAACATGTACCCTATGATATGCTCTTGCTAATTTTAATTCAAAATTAGACATTTTATCCCATTTTCACGGTCCACTGAACATGGAAAATGATAGTGATTGGGACACATTCTTGTTCTGCTGAAATTTGAAACAAAATTTGTTCTCCTTTCAGACTAGCAATGGTCTTTAAAATATGGAAAAAGCACTGTTGTTTTCTCTTGAAGTATTGAACTATAAGACCAAAGTTTAACATTGATTATTCATAATATGATGTTAAAAGTATATTTCAAAGTTCGTTTAGATTTTATATTACAATTTATTTCCATGATCTTTTTTATTGTAATTAAATGTGATTTGAACACTTAAATATTAGGAACTGGAAAATTTCTATTGATGAATTTACTATTATCAAATGACAGGAATTTGTCATACTGTTATTGACTTTGACATTATCTCTACTTTGATACATGCATGGGTATAAATTATATTGGTCTGAGATTCAGAACCTGTCTCCTCTGGAAGGGACTTTTCAAATTTTTAATTACAGAGGTCAAGGACCTGTATACCATTCTTTACACTGATGCTTTAAACAAGATCTTTAACCATCTCAAGCAGTACCTTTCACTTTGATATTCACAGTTTTTTTTACCTTTCATACTTAAAGAAAAATAGAACCTGAAGACTCTAACTTTGAAAAGCTGACATTTCAGTTTATATTCTGTCTTTTCAGGTTTGTTGTATATGATATTTAAACATGCAGTAGACCGTTACAATATTTATTTTGCATACAAGAGGTCACGCATCAATAAATAAATTCATCAGACAGCAATCAACTTTGTAGTGGTAGCTGTCATCATGTTACAGTGTAATATTGTCTTCTTCACGATTGTCAGATCAGGTAAGACTTCATTTGATTTCAACCGTTCATGTAAGGATCCCACAAATTTCTCAACTTTGTGGTGCAGATTTAAGAAAAAAATCAAAAAAAAATTCATGTGAGCAGTGTGTCTGTGGGGAATGACACTTATTTATAATCTATCTGCAAATTAAAAAAATAAATTGTATGTAATTCTTTACCCGGAATATCCCCGACATCTCTCCCAATTACCAAATCGTCTCAGAACTTCTTTGCAAAACTTTCTACAAAATCTCCCTACTAATAAAAAGGAGTTAATCTGTCTGAATGAGATCTGCAAACTCGCCACACTGATAAAAAAGAGTTTTTCAATGTAACCTACACTTGAAATTACAAAGATAAAGAAAGTCATAAAAAAATGCTTACAAAAAACAGAAAAATAAGTAGATTTGATATGATTGCCAATGAGACTTTCAACAAGAGACCAAATGACACTGAAATTAACAACTATACGTCAACATACATACTTCACAATGAGCAAAGCCAATTCCACATAATCAGCTGTTCTTGTTATGTTTTGCTTAGTAAACCTGTTGTTACATTTATTTTCAGAAGGAACAAATGCAGTTTTTGTGTTTTCTCTTGTGTGTTTATTCGTGTCAGTAATTATATTTATTGGCAAGGCATTTTTTGGATGGTTTAAACATCTAGATACTAACAGATATAAGGTAAATACAACTTATAGACAATTATTCTTTCAAATTTTTCTTATTTTAAAAAAATTCTATTCAGCATGATCACTCTTTAACTCACAAAATCTTTCTTAATCTTGTATACGGTATAGGGTAAAAGGTTTGCACCTTTATTTGATTTTGTGTAAATGATTTATTCTGAAATTTGATTATACTCTTTATGTATTTTTGCAATTGATCAGATTGATAGAAATGGGATAGTTGTTGAGATAAAAGGAATCGTAAGCAGAACTTTGATAGAAGTAAATCAGAAAATCTTGCAGCAAAAGATAATTTCTTGCATATTTTAAATGATTACTGGGGATTCATTTATTTTTTTGGGAACCAATTTTGTGAATTATTACTTCGTAGAGTATTTTGATTCATGGTTTACCTATACCCACTATATCAACGAAAAATTCATATTACTGGTATTCAAAAGAAAAAAGAATTCACAGCAGTTTGGATAAGATTTTTAGGTGAGAAAGTATATTTTACATATCTGACAATAAGTCAGTAGCTTTATACTTTTTCATGTCAAAATGGTACATGTTTACAATTTTAATATGACAGAACAACTGAATTAATGACAAGAAAATTGGTTTTTATCACAGTTATTATTTTGCAAGTTTTTCTTATTTACTTCTTAAACCATTGGAAAGTCATTTAAGTTCAGCTTTGCTAATTGCAAGAGAAAATTTATGATTTCATTGTTAACAATTTTTTATAATCGCATCTTAAACAGGATGTCAATATTTGTGATCAGTATTAAAAAAAATATAATCATGGTATATTGATCATTGTGAAAAATAAATTATGTAAAAAAATATGTATTATTTAAAGTTGAAAAAAAAATATTAGAAACATTTTGTATTAATAAGAGCACATAAAAGATTTAAGAAAAAGTAAGAGTTTAATACATCAGATGGTGTTAAGATTTTTAAATATACATGTAGTTTTACACAGAATAATGTTAATATAAACAGTAATTAAAACCAAATTTGATTACTGTAAATTCAGAAATTGTTGTGTGTATTTTATGCAAATGTTTAACAAATGAATTAAAATTTGAAATTTATTATTGTGAAATCAGAAAACACTGCATACAATAATCCTGCCAAAAATTTAGTGATTTATTATGTTTATGAAACATATCTTGTTATATTGTTTGCAATTATAAAAACAACTTTCTAAATTTACAGTACCATTTTTTTTATGACGAATTAAAGTTATGTATTGTTAGTGCATGTGAATGGCTTTTATTTTTTGTGTGAATGCAGCTTTTCAATCATTTGTTGTTTGATTTTTGTTTATTTTTACCTATTAGTTTTTCTGTTGTTTTCCTGTAAGTAGATATAATAGAGAATGGTGGTGAACTTGGTTAGATCGCCTATATATAAATTGCTATTGCATGGCAGAAATACTGATCCATATGTCTAAAAATAACTTATTTGTTTATATTGTCAGTTTCATCCTCTGTAAAAGTTTCCTAATGAAAGGGTTAGTAGATAAAGAATATTTCCTAAGTTATGATATGTAGGTATTAGCATTGAATTATATAATATACAGATATTCATTTCTTGAAGTCACATTTCTTTACTGCACAATTCTCTGGAATACAAAATTCCAGATTAGATATTATTTTAATCATTTCTTAGCACTTTAACATGTCAGTCTGGTTTTGTTTGTTTACTCACTTAGAAAGCAGAATTTTACTGACCCCTGAAAACATTCTTCATGTAATTTTTCATTGCTTTTAATACACTTGCTTAATACTATAGCTTAGGCAATGAGCTAAAATATATTACTAGTTGATCAGTTTGTACAAACAAATTCAAACTGCAATTGGGTAAAAGATTTTAGAAAATTGTTATTGTGGAAGATTTATCTTGGTTAATGGGCTTTGGTTAACAGAAGTTTGAAGTCGACCGGTATTATTGATAACTTGCTAGGTGATCTAATAATACATTATGTATCACCTTTTATCCCTGAAGGATATTATTGACACTGAAAAGGGTTATATTAACTTATGTTTGTCTCAAGTGTATGTTGCATGCTTTAGACATATTCTCATGCTGGTTTTGGGGATAATCAGTTCCTAAATATTGCCAACTCAACTCTAGCTTGTTGTAGTTCTTAAGAGACTAAGGTGAAGGGAATATGGAGAAAAGATGGGAAAGAGGAGACTAAGAAGTGATTGAAGCATTTTTTTTTTTGCTTTTTATTTTTTTTTGCTTTTTACTGTAATTAATTCATTTTAGATAAATTTTAGAAATAAAAAATACACTTCACAATTGATCTCCTAAGATTGACATCTCTTGAAAAAAAATAATGCATAAAGAAGTTATGTCAAAGATAGGAATTGGTGGAACTCAGTAGACATTTATTTAATTGGTTGCAAACTACATGGAAAGATATTGATAATAAATCCACTTCCTTAATTCAACTCTGATCTTACTAACTTACCCCATTACTCATTACAATAAATTAACACATAGAAAGACTTTGTCAATAAAAAAGTAATGAGATGTTGTATGATTACTAATGAGACAGCTATTTACCATGTGATGTAGAAGTAAGAAGCTACAGGTCACTTTACAGTCTTCAATAATGAGCAAAACCCTTACTGTATACTGAGCTATAAAGGATAATAGAACTTAAATGAAATGTTTGCTGAAGTCAATGTTGTTGTAGTTATTATAAATAGCTAGTTTGTATCTTCTTGTGCTTGAAGTCAATCTTTGTTGTTCCATTGTGGTCAATGTGTTTTGTTGCTAGCCATAATCAGAACATATATCATCCCATTGCATAACTATCAATTGTGAGATGTCTTAGACCATGTAGAATCCTATCCAAGTAGTCTATCTGTGACTTTCCTTGATTAACTTACAGACTCAAAATTGTACAATTTTCCCTTTCTTATTTTCATCTGCAACAGTCAGCTGGATTGGATGATGAGGTTGGTAAATAGACTCTGCTTTTATTGCTGGCTTGCTCAATACTTAAGAATCATGGTTTTCTGAAGTCTCTAGGTCTTTTCATTTGGGATATTTCTACTATCATCAATTCAATCAGGGTTTCTTCTATTGCATGGCATGATCATTTATACATGTATCGACAACATACAGTTACTATGAGATGCTATCCTCTTTGTCCATCATTATATTTTAAAAACTGGGGCAGATCCTGTTCTGCATTTGAACCTATGGGTGTTCAATAATTTTATCTATTTGTCCCCACGATTTCAGTTTTAGATGTATTTATATACTGCTGTCCTCCCTTAAAGAATGAGATAAGTTATTATAATATATGTTTAAATACTTTTCAGCATTTTTTAAAATTTTTTTCCAGGACTTTGATTAATATTGCTTAACTATTTTTTTTTATCTTACATACATGTAGATTTTGTCCAGGTTCAAATACTACAGTAAATTAGGATCTCTTTTGATGAGTGAGGTATTTTGATGACATTCCCTTTTGCACAAAATATCATTTTGATCCATTACTGCAGTCATTCACATCTTGTTCCAAGATTTATTACCCAGAATTCTAAATTCCTCCATGATGCAAATCACATTACTTCCTCATAAAGGCACAATGAATTTGGAATTCATCTAATATAAAAAAAAATCATGAAGATTTATGGTACAAATATATGAGAAATATTATCCTTATTAAGTTAAGATATAGACATCCTTTACATAAATTTTGATTTGGTCCTGAATCAATAGTAATTGCTGAATAGTATTATACTGTATGAAAACTTGTACTTTTTTAATAATTTCCCTGCACCAGGCATTTTGGGGAGGAGGTAAATCATCAGATTTTGCATTTGATAATTCCTTCCTAGTACCAATTTTTATTTGCATAAAAAGAGAAAAAATAAATAAAAGCTTAGCCATAAAAATATTCTGATATATTATAAATTTATCTATTATAATGTAAATGAAAGACCTAATTTGATTCATTAATCATTGGTTACTTGATACTATGAGTGTTTGTGACTCTTTTCTTTAAATCAGAACTAATTCTGTAGATTCTTATGTTTCAAATTTCTGTTATTTTATTAAAAACCTCTTTATTTACACCATTAGAAATGACTAAATTTAAAATCAGATTGAACTGCAACAAATAACTTTAAGAATTGTTAGGGTATATTCAATTAATGAATTTATCTATAATCTTTAATAACACATAATTAGCAACATCAATTAATGGTCTAAGATTGTTATGAAACTGATATTTACTATTTCAGCAATTTGGGGAGAGTGATGGTTTAACAACACCACCAGAGACGAACGATAAGGTATGCTATGTTATAAATAATCTGTAAAAGAATTATAGTATGAATTCTCTTATGGGAAATTTTCTGAATTGTGACAAATTACTAGAAATAAAATAAATTATTTTTGTGTCATGTGGGAGTTTATGATATTTTACAAATGAATAACAAAGCGAAGAAATATATAAATGCATTTATCTGATAAAAGGAAAATGATTGATGTCATTAGCTCATTTTATTCAGTTGGTATTGGTTAAGATTGCCAATAAGAAAACTATTCACCAGAGTCCAAATGGGTGCATATAAGTAACTATAGGTCACCATACTGCTTTTTAATACTGATAGAGGAATCAGTTGACGTCATGCACTACTTTGAATAAATTATCTTCTAATCATATATCATAAATGTTATAAAAGTCTGTTCATGTAATTCTATTTTTTTTTAATATCATTTTCTATGTAATGTATTGTAACAACATTAAATTTAATGACAATAATGTTTTATAGGACTTAAAAACATTTCTATTAAAGGCTGGTGGGAGACATCCACATTATGATGACCCAATGTCTGTCTGGCCATTTGTCAACACTTTGTGTGATAACTCGAATTTTATTTTCCAAATTCTCATGTAATTTTAAGAACACCTTTAGATTTACGGATAATAGCTGCCTTTGATTTTGATTTTTTGGTCTTAAACAGTTTGAATTAAGCCAATTTTTCACCTATTGTGCACTAACTCCATCATGACCAGATTAGTTTCCTGAAAACTTTACATTATTGATGGGATTGATTAAAGAAAGCTCTCTTTCCATTTTTTTTTCTGTTCCAGAGTTACAGGACTTGAACATGTTTTAAAAACAGTCTGAATTAGGCCAATTTTTCACATTTTAAACATTAACTCCAGTATGCCTGGATTGGATTTCTTAAAAACTTTACATTATTTTTGGGATTGATTAAAAGAAGCTCTCTTTCCATCTTTTTTCTGTTCCAGAGTTACAGCACAACTTTTTGGAATTTTGGATCCTCAATGCTCTTCAATTTTGTAATTGTTTGGCTTTTTTAAAAATATTTTGATATGAGGGTCACTGATAAGTCTTATGTAGACAAAACGCACGTCTGGCATACTAAATTATAATCCTGGTACCTTTGATAACTATTTACAGGACTTGAACATGTTTTAAAAACAGTCTGAATTAGGCCAATTTTTCACATTTTAAACATTAACTCCAGTATGCCTGGATTGGATTTCTTAAAAACTTTACATTATTGTTGGGATTGATAAAAGAAAACTCCTTTTCAATTTCTCAAATCTTCTATTTTCATCTCCAGAGTTACAGGACTTTTATTGTCAGCTTTAACTTATTTTTTCACATTCTGTATCAAAATGTGAGTTTGCTTGCATTGATTTACTGACAACTTTACAAAATTGTTGGTTAGAATTTGTGAACATAATACACCATTTGATTTGAACAAATTCTGAAATGTCATTCTAGAGTTATGGGACCTGGACTGTCAGATAAATGAAAGGTATTTTTTTAAAGTCATGCTTATGCTTTGATCAAATTACCATAAATATAAAACTGTTTGTATTGGTTAGCATTGGTTGTGATTGGTGAATATACTCTTGATTTTGCTATTTTCTGGTTTGTCATTCCAGAGTTAAGTGACTTTATAAGTCATAATTGACACAATAGTTATATGCCTAAGTGTATCCTGATGTAAGTTTTTCTACAGAGCCATTACAGTTGCTTCTGTTAAAATACATGCTAAATATCCCATTTTACTTAAGCGAACATGTCAATATACAAGGATGATAGCACAATAATATTGTATCATGATCTCTTGATGCAGCTGTTTATTTATGAAGGTTGTTAATACATAAATTTTGAGGATGCACTGACAAACAGAAAAAATCCATAGAATCTATTTATAACTTCAAGAAAAAAAAATTTTATTGCTATAAATCTGAACTCAAACTGTAAACAATGAACTTTGGTAAGGATTTTCTGATTTTGTTCTTAAGATTTTGTTCCATTTTTGGAGTTTTTTTTTATAAATGCTTTTGGTAGTGGACATTGCTGTGCATTTTGTTTTCTCGATTTTCTATTTTCCCTCTATTGAAAATTAGGTTCAACTATGACATTTTGATGAAAAATTAATATTTGCCTACCATTCACATAGATTATTTGGTTACCAAGTCAGGGATTTGGCAGTTGTTTTTCATTTTTTCCATTGGCTAATAGTTTATTATTGTCAGTTTTTATGAACTTAAAATGGAATTTAGAATTAAATTATAAGAAATGACTGTAATATTTTTTCTGTCTATTCGAAATAACATAAAACATGTGGTGCACACTGTTAAATAACCTGCTACGCCCATTATTCAGTGTGCACCAAATTTTTTATGTTATTTCTTCATAGACAGAAAAAATATTACCGTCATTCCTTAATTGTAGTAAATTAATTGTAATACCTCCATGACTAATCAATTTATTTTACCTTTTCAGCCATTCATAGCCAGTGTTTTACTAAACAGGAATAGTACAGATGAAAGTGTGCAAGTATCTCACAGTTCTGAACCAGTAGGGGTACAAGGGAAGACAAACTATGGGTCTGTCAATGAAAAACACACACAGGATCCTTATGAACCATAACTTTGACAGTATGTGAACCTGTACTGTTAAAAGATCAAATTTAATTATGATTTATAATTCAGTGCATGGAGTACACTTTGCTCAGTTTTCTATAAGAGACAGACATGAATTTAATTCAATAAGAATTGTTTCAATATTGTATTCCTGTATCTGATCATATTGCATCTTTTGTACTTCCGCAATACTTCAGTTATGAAACCCTGTATGAAATGCCAAGCAGATCAAATGAAATATTGTTTGAACTAGGACAGCAATTGTGAATATTAATTTATTCAATAATTGAATGGAGAAATTTTATCCATTAAAATGTCCTAGTTTGAATGTACTGACAAGACTGAAGAAAAAGTTAGAGTTATGAAAAATATAATAAATTAATGGAGAAAAAGATAAATTGAAGTACAGAAAAGCTGCAAAAAAATTTGCATACTTATGTTGAATGGACTGAAGACTTATTTATTGCTTTAATTTTTAAATTATATATAATCAATGCATGCTAACATGCCTTAATTGGCTTGTTGGCAGTACCATTTGTGATATTTACTAGAAGAAAATGATTAATCATTTTTCTATTTGTAAGTTTTATATGCACAAATTTAACTGCACTCATAAGGTAGCTGTTCTGGACATTATTGGTTTGGAGAAAAGGCTTATTAACTTCAGAGTTTACAGTATAACATATGTATTGTATCCCTTCTGTAACTGTGTTGTCTTCTTTATTTGATCACCTTTGCAGCAACTAAATTAACTGTAGAAGGATTTCTGCAAATGAAACCCAATCTTTCAGAAACAAACGTCAAATTTCTATCTGAAATGATTATTTTAGTATGAAATTTTTCCTAAAACGAATAAAGATAATTATTTTGCCTATTTTCCAAGGGTCAATTTTGTGATAATTGTTCATATCAAGCTTATCACTTGAAAAATTAATCGCATGAAACTAAGGACATGTGCTATGGTCGATGTTAACAGCAACAATGTCATAGACAAAGTAGCAATAAACAGATTATCAATAGTGGTACAAATTCAAGATGCTTCTCTGCCACACCTCTGTAGCTAACAAACAGCTCTTCATTTGGAAAATCATTGATAATTCATAAATTATTCAGGGGACTCAAAAAGAGGGGATGTGTTTATGGGATGGAGTTCAAAATTTTATGAAGTCCATTGTTGATTATCCATGAAACCAAAACTACTGCATAATAGTATTAGAACTTTTTGTTATTTAATATACTTTTTGTTATAATTTGCAAATTCCTAGTCAACAGAACAAAGAAGTTTAATAATGGAGCATAATTCAATTTTGAATTACTAAGCACAAGATGTTATAGTATAGAAGGTGTTACTTTGGTAGTAAATTCATATTCATAACAAATCGTAATTGAAATTTGCTTAAATTTGCAGTGATTTTTATTAGACGCTTTTCATCATGTAGTTCCTAGTTAATAGCAGTGAATTATGATACAATGATAGTATGTTTTACATATAAAACAACAATACATTAAAAAAATGTTAACTTTTATGATCCTTTCCTGAAAGGCTGAATTTTCATATTGAAAGCGACATCAATTTATATCTAAATTGAATTACATCTCAGACACAATTTTATCTGTTTAATATTTAAGTCTACTCTACATTTTCTTTCAATTCAGAAAGGATAGGCAACATTTCATTTTGCCAAAAATAACATAAAGAGTTTTGACATTTTTTTCATTTTGCACCAATTTGACCCTCTCCTTTGTGTACTTAGCTGTGAAATTATCAAAACCAAAAAAGAATGTACTTTTTTAATTGTATATATGATATATGCCATTTCTCTCAATATAACAAGCCTTCTTCTTTCCAATTATTTTCCTGACATGTAGAATTACAATTTTATGAACTTTGCTTTAAGATACGATAGCTTTACTTTTCTCAAGGGAAAAAATTGTAATGTTGTTTTCCTGTATATTACTTTAATGCATTATATACTTGTGATATGAAATAGAGTATTATGCTATAACTTTAATACTGCACTTTACAGATCAATTGATTGTCTATATAGCTGAGGAGTAAACTAGATTAATTTGTTTTATTATTGTCATATGGAATTTTTTCCTTAAAGATAAATATCTTATTATTATTCTAAAACTCAGACAGAGAGACATTTGGTATTGAAAAATTGTTGAATACTCGAGGATATAAGAGGATATTTTGACATATGGTCTGATAAGTAAATATAATTTGCAGGGTTCTGTATATAGATGGTTATTAATCAATAAATAAGAGGTCGTCTGAAGGTTATGAATGTGATCTATAATTCCTTAACATTCCATTTTATAGCTGCGTTTTTCTCATCCTATATTTAATGTCATTGATAAAGACAGTTTCCTTATATGTAAGGCCAAACCAAACCATTTTTTTGTTAATGTATTTTTCCCTGACAATTTTATATGAATTTAAAAAAAAAAAAATAATGATTAAGTTTTATGTATTAGGTTCTGAATGACTAAATCATGCTTCATATTTTTTCTTCAAAATGTTTATGAAGCATTAAAAAATGAACCAACACTTTAAGTAGTGAAACTTTGGTAGGAAATCATAAGAATGGAAATTTCATGATGCAAAAACCAAATAACTTCTACATTGGGAAAAACAGGGACATTTTTTGGAAATACCAACTTTAGACAGTTATTTTTTTGACGAAAACTTGCTAGAGTTTACCACACATTATAAGGCCCCCTTTACTTTACTTTTCAAAACATAATTTGTACTTGTCTCCTTTGTCTATCAAATTTTTACTTAAAGCACGGATCTCATCACAGCATAGACAAAACTTATCAATTCTGTTAGAACTAAGGAAAAGAAATTATTGGTAAATGCAGAATGCACCATAACACCTAGTAATAAAAAATAACGGTTGCCCATATTGACCAATCAGGATTAACCACACTTTTGAGTAGTACCATTAGGACAGTACACTTACTGAGTGCAAAAATGTGTTTGTGATTTAAAACCAGTGTGAGGTTTATACCATTTTAGGAAACCCTTTCACAGTCCTGTAAAAGCTGTAAAAATTATCAAAAGAAAAATTTTAAATTTTAAATAATGTATCTCTAAACAGATTTCAACGAAAACACCATTTAAAAATGTATTCTGAAGTTTTTGTTTATCAACCAGAAACGTTTTTTGACTTTCAAAGTAAATAGAACTGGAAACTAGTATATGTCCTGAGTAGCCTTCAGATTTCTAAGCTTCTAAATAAAGTAATTGATCTGTCAGTTATCTCGAAATGACCAGATTCATCACTGACATGTTAATGGAACTGACCCTTGATTATAAGTTTCTTGGTCAGTAGATAATTGAAGTGTATGTGCAATAACAGTAGTTTTATGGCAGATAATTAAGTTCTTTTTATCTGTCTGGGTTTCCTCTTTTCCTCTTTTGAAATATATCTTATAGTGCATAGAGGTTTTTAGCATTTTCTTGTGATAGAATATTATTTGCAATAATATGATGAGATTTTTAATTTTTGTTGTACAGTTGAATAAACAAAGTGATTGTAAAAAAGTGTCAAATAATAAACACTTTTGAAATAAGAAAAGGGTGCAAATTAGATGTGATATTTGAATCAAAATGTAATTTTTTTTACAATTGAATTTATGGATGACAGCAAACTTAACTCTTGGGTTGCTATGACCTAGGACGAAATCTTCTACTATCATGTAATAATCTGATATTAACAAACCTACCCATTTGTGTAAAAGTTTTTAACTGTTTTGTTTATATATTTCTGACTTTGCCAGTTTAAAGAGGTGATACTTTTTCAATCATTCTAGAATGATATACTGGTAATTGTTTTTTTAGTATGGAGTATGTTCTATTCATTACTGCTGATATGAAAAATATCTTTTTCAGACTAAATTTCTTTTGGAATAAAAAGGAAAATCAGGGTGTTTTTATTCAATTTCAGATAAACCCTTACTTAAATTAAAGTTATAATTTATTTATAGTGTACACTTATATAAGTATTAATATGTAGACATAAGAATTAAGTAGTAATCAAAATATTTGTTGTTAGTATATATATAAACTATGATTATTAACAAACGTATCATGTTACTAGTATTCCAAATCATAATTTATCATTGTTTTGTTATTTTTTGTTTTTGTTTATTTACACTCAATAAATGAGTGATGTAAACGTTGCTTCTTTGACAATAAAGTTAGGACACTAAAGTTTCTGTTTTTTTGTCTTCTTCAGCAATTTCATTGCTTGATTTTTTCATTAGCATGTGCTTATATCAACCTGAAAATATTTTACCTATTGCAATTTTGCTATGGCCTTGAGTCCATATGTCTGCCATTCAGTTTTTTTTTTTGTATTTTTGTGTTTGTGCACAAAAATATTCAGTTGTAATTTCAATTGGAAACACTAATAAGAATGACTTCATACTGTGGATTTATTTTAGTGGGCTATATCACTTTTCGTTGATTGAGGAAATGTTACATTTTCGTTGATATTTGATTTCGTGGATTGTTAAAAAGTAAAATCACAAAAATACTGAACTCAGAGGAAAATTCAAAAAGGAAAGTCCCCAATCAAATGGCAAAATCAAAAGTTCAAACACATCAAACGAATGGACAACAACTTGCTAAAGTCAGTTTACAACCAAATATAAAATTTGTGATTCGTTGATTCGTTGAACATTTAGATTCGTGGTTCACATGTACCAATGAAAACCACGAAAATTGGTATCCAACGAATAATAATGAATTAACAGTATTTGCCTGTTAGTGATGAGTTGTTACATTTTAGTGTATCAGTCAGACCATTAATGCTTACTGATGCTTTGAACTAGTAGACCTGTGGATATGTGTAGCATAAGAACTCATTCAATTTGCATGACCCTGCTGTAAAGCAACGTAGGCATTAAGTGTAACGTTGATCGTCCACTCGTCAGCCCATCTATCCTTCCAATCCATTTTTGTTTCCTAAACTCAAACAGCATGCTAGGCCACAATATTGATACAAAAGAGTGAATTGTGTCAACATTTTAAAAAATCAATTTTTTTTATTTTTAATTTTTTGTGTTTAAACGCCACTTTTAAGCACTGGTTTTAGGATATTTTGTGGCGCCCGGTTTTTACTAGGGGAGGAAGCCTCGGGAAAACCACTGACAATTAATAGAAAAACTAAGTCAATTAAGATTAGAGTTGAGTGCACCCGCATGAGCGGGGTTCGAACTCACAACCTCGGTGTTAACTGGCTAGTGATTACAGTAGACCACTCGGCCACCGTCGGTGCAACTATCTGCCATACTATTTGAACACGATACATTTCTGATATCTTTAATGCCATTCCACCATCAACAAGAGCTGACACCTTACAAAAGGTATTAAATAACCTTTTGCTATTACACTTAAATACATGATTTAATATGCTGTTTGATATCAAATAATCAAACATGGCCGCTGCTGTTAAATTTTATTTTAAGGAAAAAAGTTGACAATTTTTGAAATTGATATGGCCATACTTAAAAATCAAGTGTTTTCAAAACATTATTTTTTTTGAATAACTAAGGTTTTTCTACCTCTGGAATAGATTACCTTAGATGTATTTTGCAAAACTTTAAGGGATATTTGGTCCCCAATGCTCTTCAACTTAGTACTTTTTTTAAATATTTTTTTATTCAAGCATCACTGATGAGTCTTTTGTAGACGAAACGTCTGTTAACGCAAATATAAAATTTCAATCCTGGTATCTATGATAAGTTTTTTTTTAGGAAGAAAACCCAAAATTTAGTAAACTGACAAAATTTTCAGAACCCACAGTAAACGTAACTGCTACGTTGTTGGTGTAAAAAAATATCTTAAAAAATATCTCTAAAAAATCATATAAATATTGAAAGACAAAATTAAAAAGCACAAATTTTCATAAAGGAAAAAAAAATACCCTTGTAACTTAAGACAATAAATTTTACAGTGTTGAAGCATATCGCCACTAATTCTCAAATGAAAATTACATATTTAGTAAAGACATCTACATGATCTACTAAGTCTTCAACTTAGGAATTTTGGTGTTGTTGTTCTAAGGTTTTGACAAAATTATGCTCTGCGACACTCTTTGGTGGCTTGTTAGAAACTATTTCAACATATTGAGTCATTATACAGAATTACATATATCAAGCCTGGTGGACTAAATGAATCAAGATGCGTATTAGTTTCTCCATAGGCGGTAATGGTACGTTTTCTTCTGTTGCTCAGTCCATATCGTTAACTTGGATATGTGTGATGGCTCGTTTCGAAGCTGATACATTTTGACATATGTGGTTAAATTTTCGGGGTACGAAGTGAAATTAATTTTTCCGTAAATTAGCAAACCCCGAGTATCCTTTTGTGATGCAGCTCCTCATGGTTAAAAATCCAATTTTTAACACAATAAGTTCTTTCAAAATTTAAAACTTTGAACACATTTAATAGCTCCATAGATATAACACATTTATTCTGTCCCCATACTTTCTAAATTAACTCAAATGGTTAAGCTCAGTCACTTGTTTATCATAGAAAAGTGTCAAATATCACTACACAGAGATTTTTTGTTTACACGTGACTTTTGAGTTCCTCATTTGAAGGTGCATTAGGGATATTGTCCTAAATTGGAGACTTTATAAGGCATCTTGTTGTTTAGTTGACATAAAAGAGCTTAGCCAGTCAGAATTGGATGTCATCTCCTTAATCAATCTTAATAAGATTTAAACTCGTGTCTTATCCGCCCTTGATCATGACACTACAGAAAAAGCTCTTTTAATACAATTATCAAGAGATGTCCTCAACATATGACCTTGTTGTTATCTTGGTATAAATGTGTTCTTTCCATTGTAAGTCTTTTATTTGAGTTAATTACAAAAATTCATTGATAAACATGGAAATAATATTAAGAATGAGAAAATCAAAACCAATTTGTACCGTTTATTTTTTTTGTAGTGAATGATGCAATTAATATTAAATTTTAATTTTCAGTTGAGTAGTCTTGTACTGAAACTAATTCCTTCATCAGAATGGTTAAATGTTGTAAGGGAAAAAGTCGAAACTAGTCTTGCAGAAACTGCTTTTAATGAATTTGACATTTTGATAAAGTAATGTTTAATGGAGAGTAATGTTTCTGCTATAATTCGAAGACAGTTTTAAAGTTATTGGAAGTATTGCAATCATCAATTCATTGAAGGAAACTAATCTCCAACGCTTTTTTTTTTAATTCAAACTTAAATAAACTTGCAAGGAAATCAATTCCGTGCATATTTATTTGTACTTTGTTCGTAGCAGTGTAAACATTTATCTTCAGAACATGGGTACTTATTTTTTCTTATATCTGTATCGATATCTTTTTGTGACATTTAAACAGCACAGAAAGTCTTTGAAGTAGGTTTATATATGATGCTAATAGGGAATTTATTACATGGAATTTAATATATTTTTTACGAATTCTGCATACAGTATAATGTATACTTGATAGTTAAGTGTACTGTGAAGTATTGAAATTGGTTTTATTTCATATTAGATGAACAGAACACTACAGTTTTACATATATTCATCCTGCTATACAGGTATTAACTAAAAGAAGAATGTTCCCGAGAACACGAATGCCTCCACACAAGCTATGGCATTTTGAAAGTAAAAAAAAAGGTGCATAACAGTAGAACAGTAAATGAATCAAAACCTAAACTCGAACTCTATTTGTTTGTTGTACTTCGTAGCTTTATATATGAGTTCCATAAAATATGCATGAGGTTAACTTAAGTAGGAGTGTGGAACGAAAATGGGACGGACGGAAAGACGGACTGACACAGATACAGACAGACGAAAAGACAATGATTGACAGACACAAAAACAGGCAGACGGAAGAACGGAATGACAAATGGACGGTCACGGGTAACACTCAATGCCTCCGTTGGCTCCGGCGGATGCATGAAAATTGAATGAGTTCGATTGTTAGTTGTGCATTCATCAAGGAAGATTTGTCTTTGCTTTTTTTATTTATTTCTGGGACTATGAAAAAAAGCTTTTGGTATGAGTATGACATTTTCCCTATGCTTGTAACATATCATTAAAGGACGTAGCCATGTCCTGACTAATATTTTAGATTAAATGTACAACACTGAATATAGAAGTAGCAGGATATTTTATTGGAGTTTCTCAAGAACGATAAACATAACCCTTCTGAACTAAAAATGATTTTCATAGCCTGACTATTGTTTGTTCAAAGGAGAGCACTTCTATTTCGAATTACCTTTAAATCAATACTTTTTTTACTGACTATTTCTCAATATATTTGTACGTTTATGAGCAAAATAGAACTTTATTTTGTCTGACAGACACAATGTTGATATCAAAAGTATTTGGTCATCATCCGCTTAATATCATAGCTATATTTCAGTTTTGACATTGTTATGTAACGCTAACATCAGAGATATTGATATTTACTTCTTTGTTTGTTTCATCGACAGATCTACAGTCGGAAAATTTGAAATATTAGAACGATGTGAAATTTTGATTTATCAAAAAAACAGTATACATGTAGATAAAAGACACCAATATTGTTTTTCTCATTTCTCTTTTACGTAAATAAATACAAACGTTGTTTGTTTTAATTCGATCATTACTACTGCTGGCGAACTTGTACTTCTATACTCTTCCGTATGCCAACATTTTCTCTGATGACCGGAACTGACTTAAAATATAACGAGAGTATTTGATAAAATCTCATCTGATACATTTTGTATTTGTGTCCAATGATTTCGAATTTTAAAAAAAATATTCTAAAATTCGTATTAAAGGTAACCAAAGTAGGCCGATTCATATTGTCAAATCTATGCCATGGTGAAATCTACAAGAATAGCCCAATCTCTAATTTCCTGTCAACTTTGTAACAATGAAGTTGTCATTAAATGGAAATGTATCGAATGTGAACTATTGTTGTGTGATAACTGTAAAATAAACATTCATCCTCGATTCAAGTCGTCGGAGGAAACATAGAGTCGTGTCCACTGGAGACATTGGTAATGATATTACAGCTCTGCACATTTCAGAGGTAATATCCTCCGTGTTTAACACATACCAAACAGAGTTGTCATGCATACTTTATATAAGATTATATGCAGTGATGACGATATTGTGTTTTTATTGTCTGCCCCTGATCTTCAAAATTGCCATCTTACTAAGGCAAAATTACAGAAGGACTCCATAAAAGTACTACACCAGTTCGATATTGAGTGTCAGGACTTTGCAGTTAATCGTAAGAGTGAAATAATCTTTGCACCAGTCCCAAGATCAGAGTTAAAAGCCGAATCTTCTACCGGTGATGTCAGAACTATTTTAAAGACTTTTCCAATGATAATTCTAGCAATTCATATAAACAAACAGGGTGAGCTTCTACTAAGTCTACGAAAACAGGGTCATCAATTCCCGGTGACAGATTTTTGCACAAGGCAAGTAGTTATTTTTAATACCGACTACCAACGTAAAGCAACGATTGAATATGATGACTCAGGAAAAAAAACTGTTCAGTTATGCTACTCCTTTAGAAAGTGATTCCACAAATAACATATATGTAGTCGATATTAAAAATGACAACAATCATGGACAAATTGTTTGTTTGGATATGAACGGAAGAATAAAATTCATATACAAGGGATGCTTTATTCTCAGTACATCTGATTCTCCGTTTACACCATGTGACATAGTTATTTCTCAAAAAAATGTTTTATTAAATAACAGATATAAACAACAACGCTATACACGCAATAAATGAAAAAAGGGGAAATGTGTGGACTACAAAATACAGAAAATCTGGGAATACGTTTTGCGTGTAGTTTATCATTTGATTCTGAGGGTTTCTTATTAATCGGATGCTCTACAACTGGAGACGAAAAACCACGACAAGCAAAACTGCATGCTGTCAAAATATCTATGTGAAACATTTCTATATATAATTTACAATTTATCCTGATTAAAAAAGTACATGATGTACAACTAGCATAGAATGAACAGAAAAAAGGCTTTGAATTTTAATTCTCATTCTCATATGTAAAGATTCCATTGCAACGCCACTTCTTATATTTATACCATATTTGTATTTTTCTATCCGAAACTAAATTTGCGAATTTACACACAATCATCAACGGTTTATGTGTCACATAACCCCGTCTTTCAACTAATATGGCAGGCATGGCTAAAATATAACACAAGGATAACATGCATTTTTTTCTTTTAAAGAAAGAGAAAATCTGAGGGAGTAGAAATAATCAGTGTATTGGGGTCGATCTTCTTTCAAAATTTATCAAAACTGTCGGACAAATTCTGTATTGCCTTCAATAAAAGATTTTATCAATTATTAAAAAAAATGCATGAATTAAAAACTTTTCAAAATATTTGGTTTAAGTATATGAAAAAACCCATAATTATTTGCAATCTATTATGCTATTCCAAATTATAATTTGTCATTGTCATAATAATTTTGTTTTTGATTATATACATTGTATAAATAAATAAAGTTGCCTCTTTGACATTATAGTTATGGCACATCAACTACATAGTATAGCCAAGAAATTACAGTTATTGATTGATAACATGTGTTTCAATGAACTTGTTAATATTATACCCAGATCGCTATCTTTTTTGCTATACCTAATGTCGATATGTTTGTAATTAAACGCCCTTTGTTCCTTTTGTATGTGCAACAAATATTCAGTTAACATTTCTTCGAGAATACTGATTATAATTATTTCATATTTGGTCGACAGCTTGACAGTGATAAGTTGCTAAATGTGAACGTATCTGTCAAACCGATCTTGCTGTCTAATACTTTGTATTTTCGCTGTTTTAAGAATTTTTCCTTTGATTTTACTGAATGAAAATTTCCTTTTACAGCAAAGTAGAGTGATATGATAAACTATCGCTAGAAACTAAGGGCGCACGTGCCAGTCAATGAAATTATCAACGTCGTCATATGCAAAATAGCGATAAATAGATTATCATTGTTCATCTCGACTTGATTGCTTTTTTCACTTTCGCTGATCAACTATAATCTATAACTAATAGATTAGTATGGTTATTTAACTCTCATTCAATTCTTTGATACATAATATACATCAAGATGTCAATATGAACATACCACAGATATCAGGCCTTGCGGTCATAGAACTTTCGAGCATGATTTTTGTACTCAGACTCGAGAATCAACCAATCAAAATGCTTGATTTCATGTTTCGAGCATGATTTTTGTCCTCCGAGCACTGAGCAAAGTTTTATGACTTCAACCCCAGAGATATCAAGACAAGATTCAAACTCACAGGCCTAGAATACACGAACCATGGTAAAAAGGGTAAACGACCTAAATACAAAAAACAGTACACAAAACAAAATATAGAAAACGAAAGACTGAGTATCAAGAACACCACTAAAATTGGAGCATTATGTAAGGTGCTTTAGAAAGGAAAGCAAATTGTGTTGAAGAAAATATCTAATGTTTATAGAAAGTCTTGCATGCAATTACATACATTGTACTTTTGGGTATACAGCTTGTAAGACAACACTCCACATGAGACTATATCAACAACAATCTACCAGGTAAACAAATAAGTTGAAGCCAACCAGTATCTTCTTGTGCGCGTTCAAAGCTGAGAGCAGCAGTTGTCAATGTATATGTGTAGAAACGGCATATAATACCAGAATATTGATGCAAAAGAGACAGTTGTCTCAACGATCTCCATAATAACCAGTCTGCAGTTTTTTTTATCAATTTAGATCAATGTCTAGTCTTAACCTTAAAATTGCTATCATTTGAGTGGATCTGTGTTTTTAAAAAATGTGTTCCGAAACCCTCATTATGATCATGTTCAATTCAAGAGTCTTAGTAATTCCTAGTTTTAAAAGTTTCTTAAAGTGGCAAAATCTTTCTGATCAACAAACCGACGAAACTAGGCCACTTTTTGAAAATGATGCACGTCTGATATATTTTCATCCAATATCACCAATAAACCACGCCAACACCATATTTAGTTTTAAAAAGGGGAGAATAACGAAAACAATCGATTTCTACCAAACGTATGTTAAATGTTTTTGATATATGGTACTTATGAATGCTGTTTGAAGCCCATCTGTTATCAAACATAGCTTTTGTTTGACATTAATAACACATTCCATTTTGATCTCATCTTCTAAATCAGTCATTACAAAATTTAATTTCACATCCGCCTTTAATCGTGAATACTACAGAAAAAGCTTTTTAGTGCAATTGTCAGAAGATATCCTCCTTAATCTCAGTATAAATAAAGGCAAGAGAAGTATACCGCTATTCGAAAATCATAAATCGATTGAGAGAAAACAAATCCGGGTTACAAACTAAAACCGAGGGAAGCATATCAACGATATGAGAAAAACAACAGAAATACTGAAGTGCAAAAAAAAAAAAAAAAAAAAAAAAAAAAAAAAAAAAAAAACAAATGACAATGTAACACACATAAGTTTTGCGTTTTGTTAGTCTTTCAATTACAAATTATCACTAAATTTAGTGATAAAATGGAAGTAGTTTCTCGGAGAATGAAAAGACGACAAAATCAGCGGTATATGTAACAGTCGAATTGTCCTGTTTGATTGATATCTATTGTGAAAGATGCAATTCAGATTGAAATTTAATTTTCAGTTGAGCAAATAACTCCTCCATCAAAACTTAAAAAGGCTTTAAGGACAAAATTCGATAGTGGGCGGTAATGCAGAAACTGCTGTTAATGAGTTTGACATGTTGATAGTGTAAAATTAAATGGATAGAAATGTTAACGCGATAATTCTCAAGAAATTATAAAAAGTATTGGAAGTATTGCTATCAGCAATTCCACGATAAAACCTAAAATTATAATCAACTTGCGAGGAAATACCATGCATAGTCATTTGTACTTTGTTAAGTCTTACTGTAAACATTTCATTTTTTTCAGAACATGACGTCTATAAACAATATCTGTAATATCAGCTTTTGAATCAACACAGGAAGTTCTTAAGTAGATTGACATTGCGATAAGACGTGTCACGGTACTTGTCTATCCCAAATTCATGTATTTGGTTTTGATGTTATATTTGTTATTCTCGTGGGATTTTGTCTGATGCTTGGTCCGTTTCTGTGTGTGTTAGTTACATTGTAGTGTTGTGTCGTCGTTCTCCTTTTATATTTATGCGTTTCCCTCAGTTTTAGTTTGTTACCCCGATTTTGTTTTTTTGTCCATGGATTTATGAGTTTGAACAGCGGTATACTACTGTTGCCTTTATTTACATATGAAGATCTCGTATAAACATGGTAATTCAGTGAAATTATAAAATGTTTTATATCATCTTTAATCATTTCACTCTTAACATATTTACTAATATCCATATTTAAGTATTAATCCGTTTAAAGAAGGAAATGTGATATGAGTGACAATGAGTCAAATCTCAATCCATGTCACAATGTGTAAACAGTTAACAATTATACGTCAAAGTACGGTCTTCAACTGGGAGCCTTAACTCACAGCAAGCTATAAAGGGACCAAAATGAATAGTGTAAAACAATTCAAACAAAAACCAATGGTCTAATCTATATAAAATAAAATAAAAACACTAATGAACCATATTAACAAGCGACAATCATTAAACAACAGGTTCATGACTTACGAACTACGGCTTCACGTTTTAAGAGGCGCAAACTTTTACCGTAAGTACATACATTTTACATATTAAATACCAGTAGATATACGGTTTGAATTATACGTTGTGCTGGTAAGGCAATGGTCCAAAATAAAAGGATTGTGCGTTCAAAAACATGTTTTGGCTAGCCACAAATCAGGTTCAACCATTTTTTCTTAAAACGTCCTGTACCAAGTCAGGAAAATGGCCATTGCTATATTATAGTTCGTTTCTGTGTGTTGCATTTAGTGTTGTGTTTCTGTTGTGTCGTTGTTCTCCTCTTATATTTGATGTGTTTCCTACAGTTTTAGTTTGTAACCCGGATTTGTTTTTTTTTCTCAATCGATTGATGAATTTCAAACACCGGTATTTGTTGTTGTAATAGATTGCTACATCAAATATAACAACTTTTGTTACCACAACATGCACAAGATAGCATGACATGATATGATAACCCTTACTACAACACTTATAGTCAAGTTACAGTAAATGGGCTATGTCACAGATTTCAGTAAAATTTTGCAAACAACTCTGGTTCGATGAACTTCAACTGAGAATCGAAAAAAAAAATTGAAATATTACTTATGAACTCTTACAAAACGGTATACATTTCTATAAAAATCACATCAAATTGGCAAAAAAACCTTTTTAAATTTGTCTTAATATCATAAAATTTCTAATTCTACTATCAGTTGAAAACAGACGACTTTCTTGTTTTATTTTGTTGTACAATTTATTTGCACAATGTTGATATCAATTTGGAGTTCATCATCCGATCAGTAGATTAGTTGAAGAATTGAACTAGCTACTCTAAGTTATATGAAGTATTAATATTTACTCCCTTATCTGTTATTTAATTTAAAACAAAATCAAACCAGCCCAGTAGTCAGCACTCCGGTGTTGACATGAATATCAATTATATGGTCATTTTTTTTTTTTTTATAAATTTCCTGTTTATAAAACTTTGAATTTTTCGAAAAACTAAGGATTTTCTTATCCTAGAAGTAGATTATCCTATTAGCCGTATTTGGCACAACTTTTTGGAATTTTGAGTCCTCAGTACTCTTCAACTATGTACCTGTTTGGCTTTTAAACTGTTTTGATATGAGCGTCACTGATGAGTCTTATGTAGACAAAACGCGCGTCTGGCGTATTAAATTATAATCCTGGTACCTTTGATAACTATTTGAAACTCTGATTGATATGATATGAAAAAATTGCTTTATGCGTTTTGCCTATTTTCCGGCAATGTTAATACACCAAAATTATACTTACTTTACAACTACTGACAAACTCTGTGTTTCTGAGTATATCGTTTGCTCCGTAGCTGCCCAGAACTGACTACTAAATGTAAGGCGATTTTTTTTTTCAGAACCCGAATTGAGAAGGTATCAAAATTAGGCGGATCCAGGATAATAAATAATGCTTTTGTGAATTGGTTAACATAATGAAATTTTCAGAAGGGTTACACTGAAATGTCAGCAAGATAGTGTCAGTCTACACAATTCATTAATGAAGGTTTTTTGGGGGGACAGGGGTCGCAATTGGTCTGGTAACTTAAATGAGCACTATCAATTGTTTATTTTGTTGTTTTTTTCTCCCTTTTTTTGTTGATGATTTTTGGCAGATTGACATTTCATTTTCTTTTGCAGATGCGCTTGATTCTACTTTTTGGCTAAAATACAATTGTACTTATTATACTGCATTTTTTGTTGCACAATAATTATTTGTATCCTTGGTCAGAATTATTTATTTTCAGGTATATACATTTTCAAAATCTCTGTCTCCTCCCCTTCTTCAGAAAATCGAATGTTGTCCCCTACCCACATCAAGCACTACCCATGGATTACACATTGGCATATAAAAAAAAAAACCGTGTAAATACATAATTCGTGTTTGATAACATTTAACCCATGCTTTTTAAATATATCTTCAACGCGTCATGTCAAAAATAAATGAATATTTGATATTGACAATTAATCCGGATTTGATGTGGTCTTGATAGTTTTAAAAAATATTTAAAACAAAATCTGATCTGTATTGACCAGAATTTGAACATTAGAATATTTATTTGTATTTATTTTATGGGAACCCTTCACGTACTGTTACCTCGGCAAACAGAAGTAATTGTACGGTATGACGTCACAAAGTGGAATTTATTGTACTGCCTGACTCCTCCACTTGAACGTCTTTACAATTTGTAGAACATATATTTACATAGGTACACACATGAAACCATGACACAAGGATGTAAATAAATTGAATAACAGGTACACATATTGTCAAGTGATGGCGGAATCTACACAGACGGCCCAATCTCTAATGTCCTGTTAACTTTGTAATAATAATGCTGTCATAATTAAATGGAAATGTACCGATTGTGAATTATTGTTGTGCGATAATTGTAAAATAAACATTCATTCTAGATTTAAATCGTCGGATAAACACAGAGTTGTGTCCATCGGAGACATTGGTAATGATATAACAGATCACCTTACATGTAAAGCTCTAGACATTTCAGAGGTAATATCCCACGTTTTTAACACATACCAAACAGAGTTACCATGCATACATAAAACTATATGCAGGGATGACGATGATGTATTTTTGTTATCGTCCATTGATAGACAAAATTGCCATTTAATTAAGGCAAAATTACGAAAGAACTCAATAAAAGTATTACATAAGTTTGATATTGAGTGTCAGGACTTTGCAGTGGGTCGAAATAGTGCAATAATCTTTTCACCATTTCCTAGATCAGAGTTACACGCTGAATCATCAACTGGCGATTTAAGAACTATTTTGAAAGCTTCTCCATATATTATTTTGGCAATTCATATGAACAAACAAGGTGAACTTCTACTTGGTCTAAGAGAACAGGGGCCTAAATATCCAGTGACAAATTTTTGCACAAGACAAGTGGTTATTCTTGATACCGATAATCAACGTAAGGCAACATATGAATATGATGACTCAGGAAAAAAGTTGTTTAGTTATGCTGTTTTAATTGAAAGTGACTCAGATAATAACATTTATGTAGTAGATATTATTAGCGACAACACAAATGGCCGAATAGTTGGCTTGGATATCAATGGAAGAAAAAAGTTTATATACCAAGGATATAACAATCTCAATACACATGGAACGCCCTTTACACCTACAGGCATCGCTGTGACATCAACGAATATTGTATTAATAGCAGATGGAGAAAACCACGCAATTCATGCTTTAACTCAAAAAGGGGAAATATGTGGACTACAAAAAACTAAAGATCTGGGAATACGTTTTCCATACAGTTTATCATTTGATTCGGAGGATTTCTTATTGATTGGATGCTCTAGAGGTAATACGGAAATCGAACAGCACGCAAAAATACACGCTGTAAAAATTTCTATGCAGAATTAAGTTCATTCTGATTTAAACTTTTATAATTCTTATATGATTTGCATATTAGGCAATATGTGTATATATTGGTTGAGAGGGCTTCCGATAGTAGTTCTTGATATGTTATTTATTTTTCGTTAGACGACGTTGTTGACCGAGCTACATTTTGTAACCAATGTACACAAACCGGCAGTGACGTTGAAAATACTTATTTACATCTCGTTCATCGTTAAATAAAATAATAAGCACAAAACATGCATTTAAATGATAATAAGATGCTTATGTAGTTTATCTTTTATCAGATAGAGATTTCTTGGAGTACATGTTTTGTTGTGGCTTTAACCAACAAATATATTCATATGCTAGGCCAATTCATTGAAACAACTGTATAATATACGTGTCATATAGGTGAAGAGTGGATAAATACACGTCGTTGTCAATATAACTGAATTTTAAGCGACAAAAATACAAGTGAGAGGTTTTAGCTAGGTTTTATCCACCATTTTCTACATAAGAAGAAATGCCCGTACCATGTCAGGAATATGGCAGTTGTTATCCATGCGTCTGATGTGTTTAAGCTTTTTATGCACACATATTTTTCATTCCATCTATTGACATTATTAAACGGTGGTGCATATTCAGGATTTTAAAATGGGACATTCAATATCATGAATATGTCAAGACCTTCTAGTGCACTTAAAATTAACTTTTGTACATTAGTAAAAATCACTTTCTCTATCACGTGCTAGTGCTGTATTTGATAACAATATAAGGTTTTAAGATATATAACAGAATATCTGTTATTTAATCAAACCGTATCTCCTTTAGAACTATTCGTATGTCAACTACTAAAAAAAATCAATCATTTATATTAATACTTCAATACACTTTCAGTATCACTCGCTCGCTCAAGAAAATTAAAATAGAGGTACTTGTTACTAAAGTAGTCGTACACACCTTGTTCATTCCGTTTTTCTGTGAGAAATAGTATTTTTTTCTATTTTTTTAAGATGTTGTATATCGTACACGTATGATACTTATCTTAAGCGCTTTCCGTGAAATGACCCTCATCAGGTTCGGTTGCCAAGACCAAAACTTTTGTTAGAGAATACATTCAATGTCATTGTCATCATTAACAAATGATTGTGAGTTTTCTGTAAATATAATAGAGAAAGCGGATCAAACCAAAACAATGTGTGTTCCTCTATTAGAAAAAGGGTAGGTATGCAGATTTCTTTTTATGGAGATTACCTGAAAATTTTGTACTCTACCAAAAGTGTTGACAAAACTTTAGGGTACGAATTTTGAAACATACAAAATATTGTTAGAAAGGAAATGCTAAACACAGGTTTTTCTATCTCTCACTAAGTAAAAGATAGTAACTTACTATAGTATTTGAATAATTTAAGTCTAAATCAAGTCCTTAGTTTTTATGTCGATGAGTTAATTCACCCAAAAAGAGACCGTTTTCAATAATAGGCAATCTGTTTTCAAAATAAATATCCTTAGCAAAAAATGCTTACAGCCCTTTTAATGTATGTAACTAGCATTTGAGTAATTATAAAACCATGAAGCATTAATTTTTGTGTAAACTGTGAAACATTTGTGTACACATTGATTCTAATGAAGTTTTATTTAGAAAATCATTCAATCGCACCAAATGTTGCATGTTTCACTTTGAATATTGTGTGATCAAAAGCTCATCTATAATTGATTATCTTAAGTTCAGTAACAAACATTTCATGCAAATTGAGGAACAGAAGAAATTATGTAATAAGAATAAACAGTTATACCTTATATACAGTAGGTCTCATACGAACACTTTAGGAGTTATGTTAGTTACCTTTTATATGCATACAATCAGTGCGGCTTACTCAGAAAATGGGGTCACCAGAGTCCACACCCTTTCCCCAAATGATTTCTGCATACGTCTTCAATTTATGTCTCGAATGACGGAGTCAAAAAGCGAGACATAGATAAGCTATTTCTCATGTCGGCGACGGCGGCGTCAACGATGTATTAGTTTGTAATTAGGTCTTGTTTGTGGGGAATCACAAGTTGTAGGTTATTCATATTTGGTATGTTGTTACATAAGCATTGGCACATCTCATTTCCATGGATATAATTTGGCCTTGCCCCTTCAGTCATGGCCTATTGACTTTGAAAATTTTGCTTTTATTTTCAATCTATGAATTTGACTGTCCCTCTGGTATCTTTCGTCCCTCTTTTGCTTATCTTACATGTATAAGTTTGTGATCAGGTAAGTTTATGAGAAACCACTAGTGGTAGGTCAATGATATTTGGTATGCAGTTGTATAAGCATTGGAATATCTTATTTCCATGGACATTGTTTGGCTCCGCCCCCTTAGTCAAGTCATATTGACATTGAAAATTTTGTTTTGTTAACCGGCATGTATTAGTTTGTGATTAGGTCAGTTCAAGGGGAACCATTAGTGATAGGCCAAAGTTGATTGGTATTCAGTTGTATAAGCTTTAGCACATCTCATTTCCATGCAGAATATTTGGCCTTGTCCCTCAGTCATGGTCTATTGATTTTGAAACTTTTGCTTAGTTTACATATATTATATAAAAAAGAAGATGTGGTATGATTGCCAATGAGACAACTATCAACAAAAAGACCAAAATGACACAGACATTAACAACTATAGGTCACCGTACGGCCTTCAACAATGAGCAAAGCCCATACCGCATAGTCAGCTATAAAAGGCCCCGATAAGAAAATGTAAAAAAATTCAAACGAGAAAACTAACGGCCTTATTCATGTAAAAAAATGAACGAAAAACAAATATGTAACACATAAACAAACGACAAACACTGAATTACAGGCTCCGGACTTGGGACAGGCACATACATAAATAATGTGGCGGGGTTAAACATGTTAGCGGGATCCCAACCCTCCCCCTAACCTGGGACAGTAGTATAACAGTACAACATAAGAACGAACTATAAAAATCAATTGAAAAAGGCTTAATTCATCAGATGGACAAAAATACAAGTGGACGTGGCCCAGTACTTATTCATCCCGACACAAAAAGACACAATGAACAGATCTGAGAGTACTCGCAGTTATCTGCAAGCTAGTTCAAAGCCAGTAACAACTAATAAAAAAATCATGCAACTAAGACTAAACTATCAATCCGTACACATCCAACTTCCAATGGATTTAGTGTAAAGACGTCATAAACAGCCAGAGAAAAATATGACCTTGTGCTAAAACGACATCAAAATGATTTTTGTTTACATTTTAATTCACAGTTTCTATCAAAGTGAGAAAAATAACTATTTTAACGTGGCATTATCATCAAGTCACTGTTGAGGTAAAAGCCATAGGGAAAGACCCTATTTATACAGACCATTAAATAATTTCGTACATGACAAGTGAATTCATGTTTAAATAAAAATGTACTAATTGTAAACTAATACTTTATATCACTCTGTAGTTAACATCCAACCTCAATTCAAGTCATAAAAACAAAATGTTATTACTGATTAAATCAGTAGGGACATATCAGGCTGTTTTGAACCTTGCCAATATCTTAGTGATATCTTCTGTCTTTAAAACACATCAAACTGTCTTGACAAATATCCATTAGATAATTAGCAAGTATTGGTATACTGTCTCCTCGTCACTTTCTTGTTATAGCCTTAAAGTATTGCACTTACAATGGAGATGCAAGATTTTGTGAATTTAAAGCATGGGTTAGTTTTGTCTCTTCCAAAGTATAAGAGTTAAATGCATCATTATAAAGCATCCAAGAATTCAATCAAAATTTACGTCACGGATATAAAAAAAAATAAAAAAAATAGAAAAACAAATATCGATTTTTGAATAATATCTTATAATATAAGAAGATGTAGTATCCTGTTTGCTTCGTGTTTTAGAATTTTAAAAATTATTTATAAAATTATCTTAAATCAACGATTTTTTTTTTTTGGCAACCTTGACTGCGAATGAGGGTCCTGCACGATTTCTTTATAATATTTTTGATAATTCACTCAATTCTAAAAAAGGAAAAAGACCAGAGTAGATTGACAGCACGTTAAAGCTGCAGTTAATGTATAGTTGTATGAATGAGAGCAAGACAACATACAGTAAGGAAGACTAAGTTGACATATTTGTTTTCTTTAATAAAGGAATAAAAGGAAGGGGTGGTTCATGTCCAAGTGTTTGTGATGAAAACTACAAAAGTTTGATAAAATACTTCTTCCAACAGCAAATATAAAGAATAAGATATCCTGTAAATATCCTAGAATACCAGATCCTTATTAGTAAAACATAGCATCTTCGCTAGCCAAGGGTTACGATCCACTCCCGCTCTCTCTCCAGAGCTAGCAAAGGGTTACGATCCACTCCCGCTCTCTCTCCAGAGCTAGCCAAGGGTTACGATCCACTCCCGCTCTCTCTCCAGAGCTAGCCAAGGGTTACGATCCACTCCCGCTCTCTCAGAGCGGGAGTGGATCGTAGCCAAGGGAGCGGGAGTGGATCGTAACCCTTGGCTAGCGAAGATGAAAACATAGGGAAATGTTCTGTATTTTGATCAGATCGATATTTCATTAAATTCTATGAGAAAGAATCAGTCAGCAGCATGTTTGAATGTTGAAACAAGACTTTTATTTACTAGATACACAGCGCATGCATGAAGTTATATGAAAATTATCAGCATTCTTTGAATAACACTTTCTTCTTTAAATATAATACGAAAAAATAATATTGAATCATTGCTCTGGTAGCAAGAAACAAGGTAAACTGAAACCCTGTCCATTCTTAAATACTTGCCGCTGGACGTAAAGCAATGGACAATCAATCATGCAGGCAATCATTACTATATATTCAAATCTTTTTTTCTATAAAGGACGTCTAAAAGTATTAGACAATTTCAGGAACACGGCTATAAGCTTGGTCGATTGATGTTTGTGACAGTCGTGTCAACAGGTGGATGATTGGGGGAAAATTAGAGGGTGTTCAATATTTTTTCATCTTATTAGTTGTCATCTTAATCTATTATACACTAGAATCCAAAGACGTCTTAATAATACGAAACCCCACATTTGTTTCCTTCTTCTCCTTATATTGATAGTTAATTTAAGAGGTAGCTAGCAGCTAGTTTACAAGAAAATTCAGTAACATTGGGCGAGATCAGTTAGTAAAAAGGCAGCATTTGTTCAATCTAATTGAAATATAGATCTCTGATTTCTTTATACTAGCTACATTTATATTTTAATTAAAGTGTGGTTTGTGTACATTTTTACTAATATAAAGCATTTGGTAGTAATAAACGGACATAAACAAATAATTTAATTTACGATGAGACACGGAGGTCATAATCAGCAAAAATTTAAAGGGCAGGAACTGTAAATGTACACATCTATTACACAGGGACTCGGTTAGCAGATTAAAATTTTGTAAATCAATGTTTTTAATTTATTTTTTATTATTTCCTGTCTATTTGCATTACTATATTAACGTATTTAACGTTGCCATCACTATTTCTTTGTTTTCTGGCAATGTGCAGTTTACTATCCATATCCATATACTGAAAAAACCTAAAGGGATCTAAGTCGCCATCTTGAATTGCCTTCCCTACTTTAGATAAAAAATAATTAAAAATATTAATAAATTACTATATACCTTACAACAGCCCTCATTTTCTTCCGAAATTATTCTTCTATCACATGCATATTTTGATTTGTGGATTAACAGAACCCTTACGCAGTTTCAGTTGCATTCGTGTCAGAATATTCAAATTTCCCGGCGAAAGCAACGTATCATTCGGAAACTTCCGGGTTGATGCGTTTACTACAACGATAAATCCTTATAAACAGACGAGTGCTGTCCCCTAACTTCATACCTACGCCACACCAAGATATCCTTCATATAAATAAAATATCAAACAAAAATGTCTTTGAACAGTTAGTGCATGTATTGTTTCAATATCAGATTATCCTCCTATCCTTCCGCCCATTGAAAATATCAAATGATTGTCCCAAACTATCGGGTTGTATTTCTGAGATCTTCTGACATCGTCCTGATATTTTTCAAATCATGGATTTATGCAGTACAACATTTATATAATCAGAGGAGTATGTATGTATATGGAAAAGGGGCCTACTGATTGAACTTCATACATGCATGTATGATAAGTTAATATACTTTTTCAAAGTATTACTCCAAGTTGACCTACCAACCGGCCCTCCCCCTTTTTTTTATATCCTGGTACTGTTAGTAAACCTTATAAATCCCATTGAGCGTGTCAATATTTTAAGTAACTTCTTCATTTTATTGATGTGTCTACGAAAAAGTCAGTGATTTATGTTACCCCGTTTGAAGAAAGGTTCTATTCGTTAACATGGTTAATAATTTTGCGCTCGATATGTAATAATAAATCAGGGGACAGCACTCGTCTGTTTTTAAGGATTTATCGTTGTAGTAAACGCATCAACCTGGAAGTTTCCGAATGATACGTTGCTTTCGCCGGGAAATTTGAATATTCTGACACGAATGCAACTGAAACTGCGTAAGGGTTCTGTTAATCCACAAATCAAAATATGCATGTGATAGAAGAATAATTTCGAAAGAAAATGAGGGCTGTTGTAAGGTATATAGTAATTTATTAATATTTTTAATTATTTTTTATCTAAAGTAGGGAAGGCAATTCAAGATGGCGACTTAGATCCCTTTAGGTTTTTTCAGTATATGGATATGGATAGTAAACTGCACATTGCCAGAAAACAAAGAAATAGTGATGGCAACGTTAAATATGTTAATATGGTAATGCAAATAGACAGGAAATAATAAAAAATAAATTAAAAACATTGATTTACAAAATTTTAATCTGCTAACCGAGTCCCTGTGATCTATTAGACTTTCTTAGTCTCGTTGCACCAGAGTTATTGTTCTTACTGCAAATTCCAATTATCTTCCCTTGATTTATAAAGGTAGACAATATTGTTTACAAATACTTTGAAAAGGTCAAAATATAGGGACATACAATAATTTTACAGAGTCGTAGGGTGAGAAGTACAGGTAATTATGTTTAATTTATGTTATAATTTTCTATATGAAAGCGTACTAGCTACCAAATACATTTCAAACCGAATTGATTGAAATCTCAAAGTTTGAAGATAGCGTACACAAAGTGCTATATTATATATTATACATGTATATATACAATTGTAAACGTATATTTGTTCCGTCGCAGGAAATTTTGTTTTAAACAATGTCATAATATCGGTTCCTGTTGGAACAAATATTATAATACGGAATATTTCTTCCAATTAAAAATTATATAATAAATAATAAACGAAATTGTAAAATTATAAACTTTATAGGTAACCGGTCGCAATCTCTGTGACCATCGGCATCGACATGACCTTGGAAGATTGCCAACAGGCATTTGACCCCTTTATAAATAGAAAAAATAAATATGAATAGCGCGTACTATGTTTTATATTGTCGATGTTCGGAATCGGGGACACCCTGTCCAACTCTCGTTTATAGGTAAGATATAGATCTATATATACTGACTTATGTATACATACGTGTTATGTGCTTAATAAATCAAAGCATTTATAATGGTTGTCCTTTTTCGTTCACAACTTTCGATATAATAAATATCGTTGATGTCAATTCCTAGAAGCTCAATGGTGTTTACCTCAGTTTATTCACTCGCTTCGAATGTTCCTATTCAATTTTATCCGTCATATTTGTGATACTACTTTCTACACTTTCTGAGTCATAGATATGTCAGTAAACAAATGATTCCGCTCGCCACAAAATAACGTTTTACGTTGAGGCGGAGGCAAACCAAAATCAATATACATGATCCCAAAAATCTACATGATATTGAACTATATTGAAATACAAATTATATAGACAATTTGTACTGCAACCATGAAATGTGTGTGTGTGTGTGTTTTTTTCTGATGTGATACATGATCATTGACCATATTAATCACTGATGTGTCTTATATAGACAAAACTCGCGCATGGCGAACCAAATTATAAATCTGAATTATTTGGTCTATTTACATATTTTTTTTTTAGGTGAAAAGTGTTTCCGTATATATTTACGATGCCTCATAGGAATTCTAACTTGAAGTATCTTTACATCGTATAAGTTGTGTTTATCCAAAATATTTAGTTCTGAGTGTTGTAGTGTAAAAAAATAACCATGCATATGTTTTGATTGTAAAATCTATTTGTATTTGGCACTAAAGAGGATGGAAAGGATCAGAAACCCTCGCATTTTTAACCTTATGTTTCTTTTAGCCACGTACATGTTTTTATTCCTGATTTAGTTCAAGGATGTTCCCTGCGTGCTTTACTATAACAAAAATTAAGACACTTCGCTCAAGATAACGACAGCTTTAATTTTCAGTAATACTTTTAAGAAATCATTGATATTTGCAGATTGTAATAACCATGTCGGACAAGAATCAGTCGGTTAAAAAGACATTGGAAGAAAACAAAAGTCGAGCTAATAAGCAGTTTGCCGCCACAGCTGTATTCCTTGCTGTATTTTATGCTTTGAGCAAATCTTTACCATTAGACACGACACAGCTCACATCACCAACAGAACGCCTGACATATACAATAAGATGGCTATTCCTATCTTCAACAACAATCATGTTTGCTATGTTTGGAGTGTTGAATGTTCGCGGGAATACAGACGCCATTGATCCATTAAATGGTGGATCAGAAAATTTGGTAGAACTTCCGAACAGAATTCTTCGGAATACAACAGAGCAATTCATTCTTCATGCATCTGCCGTTTTGACCCTCTCGACGTTTATGGACGAAAACAGTATGAGAAATATTCCACTTCTGGTCATATTGTTTATCATTGGAAGATTGTTTTATGCCATTGGATTTAGTTCTGCACCTATGAACAGAGCTTTTGGATTTAGCATTACATTCATACCTACGTTTGCAACCTATGCGTATTGTGCTTACCGTGTCGTATCGTCATTTTTATTATAATACGAACATGGCAATTTCTCTTGTTTTTTTTAACCATTAAATGTCACTAGATCGTCTTCATATTATAGCATTGTAGCTTTGAGTCTTGCATATCCCATAATAGGTTTAGTCTAATAAATATGCTTACCAGACAGACCTTTGTGTTTTTTAATATTTGCCCATACAGTACAAATTGTCAAACCTTTTTTAATTTTTTTTTTTTTAACAGTGAGCAGTTACAAAAATAGCTAAAACGACTCTGTACTCAATTTTATTGATTGTGTTATCATCACTGTTTCACTGGTTCTAAACGAAAAGGTACAAGAAAAAAAAAAAAACTACGATCTTGTTTGAGAATGTCATGGAATAGATTTTCCTTTCAATTTGATTTAAACACATTTATTTATAATGGATTGGGAAACAAGATATTACAACTTATATCAATCCCTTTCCAATTTGCGGGTACGAGTGCTGTCTTGTAGCGGTATGAGCCTTCTCTTTTTTTTTTAATTCAACAAGTGTGTCTTTTACATGCAAGATATCACTTGACACGGGTTAGCCGTTTTTCGTTCCCTCCCGACAAACAATAGTATTTTGTCAAGACCAATCTCACAAATGGTGTCCAGGGAGACTCTCTCTTTTATTGATAATGTATTTGTAATCCGATGCGGTCACCACTACACGACGACTCTCTCTCTTATTGTTAAAGTTGTAAATGGAAGAAATATTCTGAAACATTATTTTCCACTGGAAAAATAATACAGTGAATATTTGTAACTGACGAAATAAAGAGATATAACAACAGAAAAAAGATATGAAGCATAGTTTATAATCATATCGCGAGAGAGCTTCTGCTAAGTGAACACATGAAAAGGAATCCGTCCTTCTTAATTATAGGCGATGACATAAAAATAAAAGCCTCTTTCTGTTTGTTTTTACACATTCATGACAGAAAAACGAAACAACGAAACAAGAACACTAAGCAAATAAAAAGTATTTTACTTATACGTGTATAATATCACTCCCAGTTTTCTGTGTGCATTGGTCTCTCATGAAGATAGCCGACCGTGCAAGGGCTGTATAGACGTCGCGCAAGATACTGGTGACAATTTGAAGGTGATTCGAGAAAAATCGGCGAAAAGGCTAACTGTCCGTTTAGGACGCAACAATTTGCAGAATCGCTAAATAATTTTCGTTACCCAATCTAATGGCAACAAAATATCTGTTTTTCATGATATTTTTTTCACGAATAGGTTTCGATTTGAAGCGCTAAATTTTATGAAATAGGCAATTTTGCCGTGTAATGCGTAACATTGAACATTGAGATCTCCAAACATTTTTGAGAATGAAATATGGATTGAGTAGCCAAAGGTAGTTCTCATTTGGAAGGAATTAAGAACCATATGTAAAGTTTTGAATTACATAATTTTACTTACATATATGACGTCATACATGTAGAAAAATGACGTCATTGCAACTTTTTGATCTTGTAATGGTGACAAATAATCTAGACTCCAACTGCAAACTTTGAAGATCAAATTCATATACTGAAGGTAATTTTAAAAGGATATCGTTTATATTTATAATTTATAAATTACAAACATTTCTGTTTAAATTGGTACCAAACTTTTTGAGTTTACTTGTTTTAAAAAAAAACTATTGAAAAAATTTAAAATCAGAAAAAATGTCCCGTATCATCTGAAATCCAAACAAATATTCCATTTTGACGATTTCGGGATCTACGATGTATCGCGATTAAATCAGAAGAAAAATACTGATACAGATTTCAAAAATTACAACAAATACTGAACATGATAATATAAATACTGGCTGTTTTTATATTTTATCCTTTTCGCAAATAAAGAAAAGAAAAATCAGAAAAAATGTCCAATGAGACAAAAAACGTCGAAAAATAATGAAACGTCATATTTCACACAGAGTCAATACGCAAAAGAAATTATAAGAAGAACTTGTAAAGAATCGATCTCCAAACATGAAACGATATGGGCATGTTTTTGCCTTAGGGAGCTTCCATTTGATTTTTAAGGGGGGGGGGGGGGGGGGGGCTAGAATGAAATTTGAAAAAGAGGGAGGACAGGGGTTTTGAGTGTAAAAAAAAGGCAGACAGGAGTTTCGAGTAAAAAAATAATGAATAAGAATGGAAACGGGGAATATGTCAAAGAGATAACAACCCGACCAAAACGTAGAAAACAGCTCAAGGCCACCAATGGGTCTTCAACATGCGAGAAATCCCGCACCCAGAGGAGGTCTTGAGTAGGCCCCGAAATCCTAATGTATACTAGATCAAGAAAATGGACGCCACTCTTCACTTCGAAACACAGAGATGAACTAAAAGTAAAAAAATATAAAAGACTAACAAAAGCTATAGGTACCTGACTTAGGACAGGCGCGAACTGCGGTGGGGTTAAAAGGGCAGGATGAGCAGTTGGCAAACAAACCCAGGATAAACTTGTAAAAAAAGGCAGGACCAAATATAGTGAAAATAAAAAGGCAGGACCGAGATAACAACTAAAAAAAATGCCGGACAAAATTTTTCATCCTAGCACCCCCCCCCCCCCCCCCCCCCCATTAAAATCAAATGGTTGCTCCCTTAATGAAATAAAAATATTATTCTATATTAAAATTCGTAAAAAATGATTTGACTTTAGGAAGTTCTGGAACAATCTAAAAGAAGAGTTACCATATTAGATAATTTTCGTAGACAAAACAAGAGGCACCAATCCCTTCAAACAACCGAAATGATCTCTGGTGTTTCAGGAGAATGATTAGTTCCAAAAAAATAAAACACGAGACAAAAAAGACTCATATTTAATTATTGAATGTATTTATAAACCAACAATCAATTAAAATAATCGGACTTAAAAAAATCAGACCAAAATTTTGTGTACATTCAAATATAAATATGCTTTCAGAAATATGAATAACAGAAAAAAAAGTAAACTTTCGGCTAAGGAAATACTTATTAGGAACAGAGAACGAAAAAGGCTTCAGAAAAATGAAACGAGTAGAAAATCTTATGGAAAGTTGTACAAGAATAAAGAGAGCGAGACAAAAACATATTATAGTCAAACGATTAATGCAAGAAAAAAGAGAGAACAAAGGGAGAAATCTAAGAAAATAAATGAAAGAAAACTGAAAAATAAAATGAATGTCCGTAAACACAGAGGTAAAAAAAATGTAGAACTTTCATCAATGTCACTTGTTGTACCAGAAGGTTCAAATGTTTTCAAAAACAGAATGGAAAAGGCCAGAGCCCTAAGAAAATTTAAAGAAGGTTTACCAAAATCTCCATCTAAACGATGCGCAGTTATATCGACTTATTTGGCCCGCAGATCCCCTCGATCGCCAACAATAGCTAATCTGAAACATTCAGTTTCGCCAGTTGAAATGGCCGTCGTTGCAGATATTCAAGAAATAATAAAATCTACAAAATTAAAGCGATCTAAGAATGCACGTTCGGTAATGAATTCTGTTACTGCATCAATCAGCGGGGAAAATTTAGCAAACTCGAGAGGTAAAATTAAACTGTGTAAAAATTTAGGTTTGCCAGCAAGAAGGGTTGCTGGAGGCCAGCGTATTAGGTCTAGAATTCTTAAAAGTGAATCGTCTGCATGGGCTCTTACGCAACAGAAAACAAGAAAAGATTCCATTTCAGAAGAAACAAAGAAAACAGTTTATAACTTTTGGCTCTCTGATGGCATATCACACCCGACCGGCAACAAATCCGATATCAAAAGAGAACGATTGGGACCAAACTTATATACTTCGCATATGACACACGTGCTGGAAAAAACACAAACTGATGCGTATTTAGATTTTGTCGCCAAATATACGGAAATTAAAATTGGACAAAGAGCATTTGAGAAACTTCGACCGTTTTTCGTAAGACCTGCATCTGAAAAAGATAGAAATACATGCTGTTGTAGATATCACGTGGAAGCAAACCTTGTTTTCAAAGCATGTATGAAGTTCAGAAAATCGTGTGACAGGAAAACCGATTCGCAAGAAAGTGACTATCCCGTATTTGAGAAAATGTCAGACCTTATACATATTACGCTATGTCCAAAAGTAAATGGATTTTATAGAAAAAATTGTCTTGACCGAAAATGTAGCCTTTGCGGAGTTGGTAATTTCAAACTTTCACCCAACGAATCACAGTCGTCTTCAACTGTTGAATGGCAAAAATATGAATATATAACTGAAAAATCGAAGGGTAAAAATGTAAGGCGCCGACTGACCCTGATAAAAAAGAAAACTAGCGTAAACGAAATGTTTCTCAATTTAAAAAAGCTTCTCGAAACTTTCCCCGCTCACCAGCACCGATCAAACTGGCAAAGCAATCAACTTAAAAGTCTTGTTCAGAACTTGCCAGTCAATCATTGCATATGCATCCACGATTATTCGGAAAATTATCGCTGTGTCGAGAAAGAAGAAATCCAATCCAATTACTTCCAAAGAACTGAATGCAGCATTCATGTAACCGTCATGCACCGACACGCCATTTTAGAATACGATGGTGTAGACAGTACAGAAGAATTTCCGGAAATAATTACGGAACATTTTTTCGTAATTTCCCCGGACCTGCAACATGATAATGATTTTACAAAATATGTCCAAAAGAAAGTTAAGGAATATTTAGATTCAATATCATACACAGTTGATCATATGCATGAATTCACAGACGGTTGTTCTAGCCAATATAAATCGCGGCACTGTTTAGGAAGTTTATCTACTGCCATCCCTGATTTCGGATATAAAACATTCCATAGAAATTTCTTTGAAACAAGCCATGCAAAAGGGCCTCAAGATGCCGCGGGGGGATTTATAAAAAGACAGGCGGACATATCTGTTCTACGTGGCAATACAGTGATTCAGAATGCGAAGGATTTATTTACGTTCTGCGAAAGTAGCCTTAAAAAGCCAAGAAGTGCATTATTTAAAAGAAGGGTATTTCGATATGTGGACTCAATTGATAGACACAATTCCAAAATATTTAAGCCGATCCAGCAAAATAGACAAATACATCATGTTTTTACTAGTACATGTAATGAAATCATTGTTTCCGATCTCTCTTGTTACACGTGCGATCAATGCATTTTGGGGAATTATCTTAACTGTTTAAATGTAGAAAATACCGGGGTAAAGAAAACTATTAAGCCACGCGAAATAACACAAACTTCTAACGAAGAAGAAGTAGCACAAGACACTGACATTCTTTCAGAAGACATATCAGATTTGGTATCCATAAACTCTGTTGTGGCTGTCAAAACCGACGATGATAACTTTGACTATTATTTAATGAAAATTTCCAAAGGTTCACACGTATTGAATTCAGCAGAGAGTGACAGCTGGGGTGCTACATATCCCCCTGGATTCGAGGTTTTCCGGGGTCATTATTATGACAAAATCAGTGACAATGATCCGTTAAAATATAAACTTTTAAAGACAAAGACTGCTTTGGTACCGACGAAATCTCTGCTATACATACTTGCTGATGTAGATGCCTCTTATCGTATAACTATTTCAGAGGACACCCATCTAGACATTCTTTCTGTATTGGACAATTTGGATTGAAATAAGAATTAAATTATAAAACATCATGCACTGTTGTTTAGCCACTCATAAAATATTTTAGTAGACCTTTCCGATTCAAATGAAATGATTCAACGTGGCTCTGCTTATAATTAAAAAATATAAAATATATATATATATATATATATATATATATATATATAAGTACGTCTGAGTCAGTGACAACCCTACAACAGATGTATCCATCGGATCGCCATCAATGATGGTGATACATGGCTGTGTACATAATGTATATACAACTCGTCTAAACATAATGTTTAGACGAGTTGTATATATATATATATATATATATACATTTTTCGTTAAATAAAATATACATGAATATCTTTACTGAAAAAAAATATTCCCATGAAAAAAACCTGAATGAATCAATGCTTACACATTAGAAATCACATTAGAAAAACGTTACGTAAAAAACAAGAAAATAAGACGGCTTTTTGCTATATTTCCGACGTTACGTTATTATCACCAGTATTTTGCGCGACGTCATAGCCAGTCAAGGTCGTTAAAAACTTCCATTTGTCTCATGAAGAGTTGCCTCATTGACAATCATACCACATCTTCTAATGTTTATAAAATATACAATAAAATATTTCTTAAAATAATAATGCACGTTTTGAACTCTGTATCTTCCAATGTCTACTCAGAGTATAAAATAGTGAGTACGGGATCATGATTGTGTGACTGCTTTTTCCTTTATTAAGTGCATTTTCTGCATTAAATCTTTGAAAACTGATTTAAACCGATTATCGTATAGTGAAAGTTGGAGTTATACGATTTAACTAGTAAATAAAGTAGACCCATTTATCTTGTTAAACAAATACTGTAAGGTCAAAACCTGGAACGAGATAAATATCCTTTTAAATCATATTGACCTTGGAAAGAAACGATTTGAATTTAATGTGAGCTTGTTATCATGTATTACATAGAAATGTATGTATGTACTGTTTACAGTAATGCAAATATTGTACTAGTACACATTTTTGTTTAGGAACCAGGTGAAACTGTGGTGACCCTCGGCTGTTTTCTGCTCTTTGGTCAGGTTGTTGTGTTTTTGAAACATTCCCAATTTCCATTCTCGATTTTTTTATCTTAAATTATTAGCATGGTTTGAATTAATAAATAAAAGTATGTTTATTTTTTTTCAAAATTCACTGGAACCTCTTTAAAATTCAAATATAATTAGATTAAGATCAAAAGTATATTGCAACTTGGAGAAGACGCAGGTACACTGAATTGCATCTCATCTGTTACTAGAGAAAATGTAGTAAACAAATAAACTTTTTTTTACAAAGACGTCACAAAGTATATAACTATATATCCATAAAGGCGTTAAGACACGAACGCGGAAGATTCAAATCTTATAACTTAGGGAGGGGGAAGAGGGAGAGGGTTTTTTTTTTTTGGGGGGGGGGGGAGAGGTTGCCGTGACGTCTTGTGTTAAATCGGTCGAAGTCTAACGATACTAAAATGAAATATTGATAACAGAAACTGTGATATAACGCTAGTCTATATATAAAGGTATATTTACAGTAAACAAGGAGGTATGTAATTATTCCTTATTTGGTCCTTTAATAGTGCAGTAATTCACGAATTTACTAAGAATCTTTTTAAAATTGCTAGAAGAATAGGGGAAGGGTTAAGAAATTAAAAAAAAAAACATGTTTAACACCGCCGCATTTTTGCGCCTGTTCCCAGAGGCGTAGCTGCCGTTAGGCACTTAAGGCACGTGCCTACACATACATTTTTCACAAATATCTTTTTTTATTAAAAAAATAATAAACAACGTTACCATCGTTATCTGTAGATAAACGCCAGTGAAGTTGTCAAAACTCTTTAATTATCGAATGTCATGACTAGGCTCTCGTCCTCGTGGTCCTTAGTGAATGGAATGTTGTATAGAATTGAATGTTTTTATATGATTTTACCTTATATAGAAACTATAAGCTAAAACTTTGGTTCAGATCACTTCACTTCTATCAACAAATACTTGAATGAACCTTAACTTAGACACATGATTTTTTTAATTAGTTGTTAGTTTATAAATATTTGACACTGGATGTTTAAAAATCAATCAACTAGCTTCCAGTAATTTTGAGTACTCTCATATATGCGTGTAATGACCACAATTATTCTAATTTCTAAGCAGGTAGGGATTTTACAGTAGAGGATATAAAGACATATGAATTTCTTGGATTTTGTTACGATAGTATGAACAGAACAGAACTTTTGCATAAGGCATCGACTATGTGTGTATGTGTTTGTGGCTTGGGTGAAGGTTTAAGAATTGAAAGATTGATGGTTGATGTCTAGCCAAAAGGATAGTTTTATTATTATAATATTAATGAATGGGTATTTTTATAATAGCCCTGTTATATGTACAAGGTCTGTAATAGTGGTCGAGGAAGTCTGTAATGGCCCGAGGCAAAGCCGAGGGCCATTACAGACATCCGAGGCCATTATTACTGACCAAGGACATATAACAGGGCCATTATAAAAACACCCATTTCTTAATACATTTATTAACCAACTGAAAAAAAAGTGTATGTGTTGCTGCCAACTTGATGTACTCTCTTACTCTTTTAATGACAGTTTAGTTTGAAAAAAAATAATTTGTTCTTCACCATGATCAAGCTTTAAATATACCAAATATCAAAGATATTAAGTTGAAAGAAGTTGTGTGTTAAAAAACAGGATGAACAGTGATCCCTTTATATGGTTCTTTAATGTTGGTTGCTAGCTACTAAATCAAATAAAATACAAAAAGGTATTAATATACTCTTTACAGCTTAATTTTATTAACTTTATTAAAAACCCTAACTGGGCTTAATACAGACAAGCTGGGCATTAATACAGGGCCATTACAGAAATAACAGGGCCATTACAGAAAAAACATGGCCATTACAGAAAAAAAACAGGGCCATTACAGAAAAACAGGGCAATTACAGAATATATGTTATTTTTAATAACCAGTCATTTTTGGCAATAATGTACTTAGTTGGTTAATAAATTGTAATATCAGTGTTTACGTGCCTAATTTTTTTTTAATGAAGGATTGTCAATATGTACTATAATTAAATTAAACGTGTATATCAGTCAGAACAGAATAGATATAAACAGAGTGTACTGCTCAAAAAAAGGTATACGCTGATCTACGCTGGGCAATGCATATTGTAAATATTTTTTTTTTTTTTTTTTTTTTATATATTTCCGATTGTACTGCGTTATTTAATTCACCAGTCAGATGTTATGGTAAATTATTCATAATTCTTCGAACTTTTCATCATGTATATTACAATTATCATGATTAAATAACCAGTAAATTCAATATTTTTGTACATAAAATTTTGCTGCTAAAACGCTGAAAACCGTTTTCCGTCGGGGGGCAAACTGAACCCCCAACCAGGGCTCTGCCCTTGACCTGCTGGGGCCTTGAGTGGCCCCCAGACCCCCTGCTGATTGGTGCCTACAGTTGACTGAATACCTAGCTACGCCTCTTGCCTTTGTTAGTCTTGTATGATTTTTAATTTTAGTTTCTTGTGTATAATTTCGTGTTCAGTATGACGTCCTTTATCACTGAACTAGTATACATATTTGTTTAGGGGCCAGCTGAACGACTCCTCCGGGTGAGAAGTTTCTCGCTGCATCGAAGACCAATTTGTTGACTTCGGTTGTTCCTATGGTCGGGTTATTGTTTCTTTGACACATTCCCCATCTCCATTCTCATTTTTTGGACTAAAAATTAGCATCAATCTTTTGCTATTTTTCTGGATTTTACTGGTTTGAAATGATCGACACATCGAAAAATTTACAAAATCTTTTTTCAACACGACATTATAAAAATGGTAGTTTGATGCTAAATATAAACAAAGAAGATGTGGTATGATAGTCAATGAGACAACTCTCCACAAGAAACCAAAATGACACAGAAATTAACAACTATAGGGCACCGCACGGCCTTCAATAATGAGCAAAACCCATACCGCATAGTCAGCTTGAAAAGGCCCAGAAATGACAATGTAAAACAATTTAAACGAGAAAACTAACCGCCTTATTTATATAAAAAAAATGAACGAAAAACAAATACGTAACACATAAACAAACGGCAACCACTGAAGCAAACTAGTATTACTTGAAAAATATATATCATTATACTAGTATAAGTCTATTTTTATTTCCAGTCTGCTAAACCATGTCGGACAAGAAAGTGTCATCTAAAAGACCATATGGGGAAAATATCAATAAGACAATGATACAATTTGCCGCCACTGCCGTATTCCTTGCTGTGTTTTATGCATTGGAAAAATCGATTCCATTAGACACGTCACAGCTTACGTCACCAATAGATCGTCTGACTTATACAATAAGATGGCTGTTCCTATCTTCAACAACAATCATGTTTGCTATGTTTGGAGTGTTGAATGTTCGAGGGAATACAGACGCCATTGATCCATTGAATGGTGGATCAGAAAATTTGGTAGAACTTCCGAACCGAATTCTTAGAAATACAACAGAACAATTCATTATTCACGCATCTTCTGTTTTGACCCTCTCGACCTTTATGGATGAAAACAGTATGAGAAATATTCCTCTTTTGGTCATATTGTTTATTTTAGGACGTTTATTCTATGCGTTGGGGTACAGTTCAGCAGCTTCGAAACGATCTTTTGGATTTAGTATGACATTCATGCCTACATTGGGAACGTATGGTTATTGTACGTATTGTGTCATATCATCATTATTGTATTAGAATAAACGTAAATGTACAAAATAATAATTTCGATTGTTGAAGAACAGATTGATAGTTCTATTTACAAAAAAAAAAGTTTTATTTTAGTTTGTGCACCAAACAAATCATTTGTACTCTTTATTTTTTGTGAATAAGTTGTGAAAGTTTTAAAATCATTTGTAACTGTTACAATAAATAAATGCAATGTATTGTAATTATGCATTTGACAACAGTTTACTTCCTAGCTTACTATCATTACATGCATGACTACCTGATGAAGTTGTTTCTTTATCGAAATGGATCAAAAGGTAGCCCTAACATACCGAAGTAATGATTGATTGATTGAAGCTAAATGCCACTGCAAGTATTTTATACATGTTCAGGACGAAAACAAATGTGCAATGATAACAAAAGGTATGTCCCGTAAAAGAATTATCTTGGATGTAGGTCGGGGAAATTAGGACTGTGACTGGTAAATGAGCGTATATTTGATTTGTACAAAAATTGTGCATTGCAATTGTCTGCTTACAACGTTTATAAATTTTGAAATTATTAAGAAACTAAGGTTTCAACTCCCTCAGGCAAAGTTAGATGAATTTGGCTAATTATTTTAGGTATTTTTGTTATATTGCTCTTCAACGGTTTCTGTACTTATACATCCTCGGATTTCATATGTTTGGCTTTAAGCGTTCCTGATGAAGGTAAAACCAGAAAAGCGCTTCCGTCGCATTGAAATTATTAAACGTGTTGTTTTCAATTTTTGAAATTTTGGGTCCTCAATGCTTTTCAACTTTACACTTGTTTGGCTTTCTATCTATTTTGATCTGAGCGTCACTGACGAGTCTTATGAAGACGAAAAGCGCATCTGGCATATACAATTATAAGCCTGGTACCTTTGATAACTATTCACGTTGTTTCCTTTTATTTGCATTATAATAGATATTATAGTTGTGCATTTTGAGATATGAGGGCATCAATTTTGCTTTAGTAGTATCAAATATCATCCAGTTACTAGCTTAGTTACATGTAACACGAATGTATGCATTTGCGACCATTGATACCTGCAAACCTTCTAATAGAAGACGGTTATCTCAAAGGTGACAGTAACAATTAAATTACTTTTCTACCGATGTCGATACTAGTCTTTTCATGAGCGTATAGGTTTCACAAATATAACAGATTCGAAAAAGTGTATCGATTTCTCTTTATTATAATAAATTTTGCTCTATGATATGCCGTTCACATGTCTAAATGACGCCCTTGCATGTTCAGGCAACGCCAATAACAGGAGTGTGTCCCTAATGCAAAATCCCTTACTGTACAGTACGAGGAAGAACAACTGCAGGCGACAGTACGCAAGTTTTACGATTACCATCACAAATTGATTGATAGGTACTATCTGTCGTCGTATCAACTCACGATAGCCATATTTTTAAATGTAAATTTTAAGCAGGCCAAGAAAAATATTTTCATCTCTAGGCCGCTGTCGTCGTTGTCCGTTAAGCTCTTTGTAATTCTTCTCTTGTTATATATACTATTGGGCCTCAATTTACCCAAGCCGATAACTATCCTTCGGATATGTAGTATGCCTACGAAACAACATGCCCGAGAAGGTTTAAAAAAGAACATTGAAGTAAATGAAAGTTTTATCTATCATCTTGAATATTTTCCAAGTACTGCAAGCAAAAGGTTAGCTATGTATTGTGAATTGAATGATTGCAAGGTGTACATGTCTGTCTGTCAAGTATCATATGACCTTCACTTCATTCTCATTGTTCATTGGTAAATGTTTAGTTTTTATACGACCGCAAATTTTGAAAAAATTTTCGTCGTATATTGCTATCACGTTGGCGTCGGCGTCGTCGTCGTCCGGCGTCCGAATACTTTTAGTTTTCGCACTCTAACTTTAGTAAAAGTGAATGGAAATCTATGAAATTTTAACACAAGGTTTATGACCACAAAAGGAAGGTTGGTATTGATTTTGGGAGTTTTGGTCCCAACATTTTAGGAATTAGGGGCCAAAAAGGGCCCAAATAAGCATTTTCTTGGTTTTCGCACTAAAACTTTAGTTTAAGTTAATAGAAATCTATGAAATTTTGACACAAGGTTTATGACCACAAAAGAACGGTTGGGATTGATTTTGGGAGTTTTGGTCTCAACAGTTTAGGAATTAGGGGCCAAAAAAGGGCCCAAATAAGCATTATTCTTGGTTTTCGCACAATAACATTAGTTTAAGTAAATAGAAATCAATGAAATTTAAACACAATGTTAATGACTACAAAAGGAAGGTTGGTATTGATTTTGGGAGTTTAGGTCCCAACAGTTTAGGAATTAGGGGCCAAAAAGGGACCCAAATAAGCATTTTTCTTGGTTTTCGCACCATAACGTTAGTATAAGTAAATAGAAATCTATGAAATTTAAACACAAGGTTTATGACCATAAAAGAAAGGTTGGGTTTGATTTTGGGAGTTTTGGTCCCAACATAATAAGGGGCCCAAAGGGTCCAAAATTAAACTTTTGTTTGATTTCATCAAAATTGAATAATTGGGGTTCTTTGATATGCTGAATCTAACTGTCATGACTGTGTATGTAGATTCTTAACTTTTGGTCCCGTTTTCAAATTGGTCTACATTAAGGTCCAAAGGGTCCAAAATTAAACTTAGTTTGATTTTGACAAAAAATGAATCAGTTAGGTTCTTTGATATGCTGAATCTAAAAATGTACTTAGATTCTTGATTATTGGCCCAGTTTTCAAGTTGGTCCAAATCGGGGTCCAAAATTAAACTTTGTTTGATTTCATCAAAAATTGAATAAATGGGGTTCTTTGATATACCAAATCTAACTGTGTATGTAGATTCTTCATTTTTGGTCCTGTTTTCAAATTGGTCTACACTAAAGTCCAAAGGGTCCAAAATTAAACTTAGTCTGATTTTAACAAAAATTGAAATCTTGAAGTTCTTTGATATGCTGAATCCAAAAATGTACTTAGATTTTTTATTATGGGCCCAGTTTTCAAGTTGGTCCAAATCAGGATCTAAAATTATTATATTAAGTATTGTGCAATAGCAAGTCTTTTCAATTGCACAGTATTGCGCAATGGCAAGAAATATCTAATTGCACAATATTGTGAAATATCAATTTTTTTTTTAATTAGAGTTATCTTTCTTTGTCCAGAATCAACTTAAATCTTTGTTATATACAATATACAATGTATATTCACTTTTTACTACCAACTGATAAATTAAAATAATCTTTACCATTCAGTGATAACAAGCAGTTTTTTTACATCTTAATATTTTATGATGTATTTAAATGAGTAGTTATTGTTGCAAACTTCATTAGAAATTTTAATTGAGATTAGTTTTGGAATAAGGGAAAGGGGGATGTGATTAAAAAAATTGGGTTCAATTTTTCTCATTTGAAATTTCATAAATAAAAAAGAAAATTTCTTCAAACATTTTTTTGAGAGGATTAATATTCAACAGCATAGTGAATTGCTCTAAGAGAAACAAAAATTTTAAGTTCATTAGAACACATTCATTCTGTGTCAGACACCTATGCTGTGTCAACTATTTAATCACAATCCAAATTTAGAGCTGAATCCAGCTTGAATGTTGTGTCCATACTTGCCCTAACCGTTCAGGGTTCAACCTCTGCGGTCGTATAAAGCTACGCCCTGCGGAGCATCTGGTTGTGTTTTGGTTTGTTTTTGTTACACTTCAGTGTTTCTGTTGTTCCGTTCCCTCGGGTTTAGTTGGTAACCCGGATTTGTGTTCTCCTAATCGATTTAAGACTTCTGAACCGCGGTATACTACTATTGCCATTATTTATTGAATACTCCAAACAGTAGGGCAACTATATTTGGTGTATGGAATAATTGTAATGTGTACATGTCTTGGGTACATTCAGTATGTCATTATGTTATAAAGTTTCGGCCATTTAAATTATCTAATAAAACCTAGTACACAATGAGATAGAACTCTTTTGAAAAGAAAAGACCCATGCATGCTGACGCTTTTGCTAAGACGTAAATTGTGTCTCGTTCTGAATATGTATAGAACCTCTTCTGGAAGATCTTTGGGGTGAATTCGTTTATGTCTACTATCTTTTTCCGATATTAATCAAAGTACTGAAGTATTGAACATCGGATGACCGCAAGTTCTGGTGGATGGTCACACGCACTTAAGAAAACTATAACTATAATAGATGTACATTTTAAATAGAAAACATGACCCACATGACAATATTTATAAATAAGATAAATTTTCCAGAAATTTTTTGAAGATTCCTCAAAGATGTTATTGTCCCTAAAAAGTAAAATAACAACAACAACAAAAAAAAAAAAAAAAAGAACTCCGAGAAATATTCAAAACGGAAAGTCCCTAATCAAATGGCAAAAATCAAAAGCTGAAACACATCAAACGAATGGATAACAACTGTCATATTCCTTACTTAGTACAGGCATTTTGTTTTGTAATAAATGGTGGATTAAACCTGGTTTTTAAGCTAGCTAAACTTCTCACTAGTATGAAAATCGCATAAAATTTCATTATATTGATGTGTGAATAAAACAGACATAGTAGGTAAAAATGTCAAAATAGGGGTACAGCATCATGTTTATGTTGCGGAGTCATTAGTTTTTTTATGTACACGTAGCTTTGTTAAATTGTTTGCTTTTTCGTCGTCTTTAGTTTTTCCCCCCATGCACCATGACAGCATTGCCAGTTTTCCAATACTGATGAGTTGTGTCAAGCCTCTTTTTATTGTTACGTCTTATGATTTCTCTTAGTCAGTTTGTTTATCGGAATTTTTATGCAGAAAACCCTAACAAATTCATGCAATATAATAACCTGTTGATTTATCTAGCATATATCTCAACGCCATTGTGCTCCTTTATATATGATTGTATTGTGCCTGCGTTTTAAAATTGAAGTCTCGAAAGAGGTACGAGAACAACCTTTTTAATCTAAAGTACATTACTATTTAATCTATATACAAATGGTTTGTAAGCTTTTTTCGTCACAAGTATGTCAAAATGTAGAATGATATATATTATTACCAATCTGACAGTGATTTGAAGATACTGACTGACTGATTAATTTATGGTTGTTTAAAGTCCATTGGCCTATACATCAAGCAAATGCTCAAGTAGGATAATAAACAGATATATCATGTTAAGGAGGGGTATTTGCGAAAAATACCAGTCGAGAGAATGTTAAATTTCGCGAGCCGTAAGGCGAGGGAAATTTATTCTCAAGACTGGTATTTTTCGCAAATACCCCTCAAGAACATGCTATATCGGTTTAATTACACCGAATGTTAATGTTCAAAAACGCATTGATGATCGTGACGTTACAAGCGTCCAGTCGGATAGAGAATTTTTTGGCAAATACCACGGCAGAGAGGATAAAAAAGGCATATCCTTTTTGCAAATACCCCGGCGGCGTTAAAAAATGAACGATATTCATTTGATAACTGTTACAGTACATTTGTAAATTGGTGAAACAATACACTGGCAATCAACCAATCAAAACCCAGGATTCTTACATAAGGTGTAATTATAAATTGAATAAAAACAAATTTCCGGTATAAATAAAAACTCATCAAAGATACCAGGCTAATAATGGTATTAGCCCGGTATATATTACCCTTCCGGAGCACCTGAGATCACCCATAGTTTTTGGTGGGGTTCGTGTTGCTTATTCTTTAGTTTTCTATGTTGTGTCATGTGTACTATAATTGTTTGTCTGTTTGTCTTTTTTCATTTTTAGCCATGGCGTTGTCAGTTTATTTTTGATTTATGAGTTTGACTGTCCCTCTGGTATCTTTCGTCCCTCTTTTTGTAATGAATGACAATTATAATTTAAGTTATACATTCTTAAATGATACAATAAACAGGTTCCATGCAATATGTAAAGCTTATAATTGCCCAAATATATAAAGATATGAATTATACACAGACCATCGACGATCTGTGATCAGCCGGAAGTCCTACAAATCAATGAATATGAAGATATGGTCATTAACATCCGCTAATGGGGTTCCTTACTTTGAACCGGCATTTTGAGAAGTGTCGGGGTCTAACTTCTTCTGTTTGATATCAACTCTCCGCTTTTAAATCCAATTGTGAGGCGACTCACATCTGATGCACTAAATAACATAATAGAAATACTTTGATTGTACTTCCGGAACGAAAGCCTGAAAAGATTATTACCTTTTATTCTTATATTATTCTTCCCGGTGTTTAATTCAAATTTGAAAAGGAAAAATACATTGTGTATTAAATTGTAGAAGTCGTGCATAACTGATAATAGCTTACGAAATATGTAAACAAATTACTTCATTTATCTTTATTCATAAAATATTAATGCTGACGAAATAAATAACAAATACGTAATGGTTAAAATGTGGAACGATAGAAATACTACGAACATAATTTAAATTAAAAGGTGGAACGAGAGAAATACTACGATCATAACTTATTTTGCCTTAGACAACAACGGCCGGAAAATAGTAAGTATCAATGATTAATTTATAATTGTGAATTTTTGTCTTTGGACTATATTCTAAAAATAGATTTTAAGTAAACTAATTACAATCTTCTGATTTCAATATTGATCGTATTAGTGTTGTTTAAATGATAGACAGAGAGAGATACATAATGTACTTTTTCATACTGCAGCCGTGATTTTCCAAAAAAATAAAAAGTATCTCCCTATGTTTAGACATTTGCTCGGTTTCACAATTTGTTGTAAAAAAATTATACTGGATAAACGAAATAACGCTAACAGTGTTTTTTTTTTAGTTAAACATTATAATAATGATAATATAACTTTATGAAGCACAAATTACACCCATAAGAGGGTCAAAGGCTTGGCAATTACATGTAACAACAATACTTACTTCTGCGCAAGTAAATACGGCATATTGGATTTACACAATATAAATATTCAATTGACTATATTGTTTTTTTTTCTATATTGGCTAAAGGTATAGGGAAAGGGTTGAGATATAAAAAAACATATTTAACCCCACCGCATTTTTGCCTGTCCCAAGTTAGGAGACTCTGGCCTTTGTTAGTCTTGTGTGATTTTTAATTTTAGATTCTTATGTATATTTCGGAGTTTAGTATGACGTCAATTATCCCTGAACGGGTATACAATTTTGTTCAGGGGCCAGCTAAAGCACACCTCCGGGTGCGGGAGTTTCTCGCTGCATTGAAGACATATTGTTGGCCTTCGGCTGCTCTTTGGTCAGGTTGTCTCTTTGACACATTCCTCATTTCCATTCTGAATTCTGTATACAGCAAACAATTAACATCATTATTAAAAGACGATTGTAATTTCATTGTGGCACCACACACAAGCTGTAATTGATTTACATACCAACAATGGTCTTGTAGCATAAGACATAGATATACAATCATGACATTAACAGTCACACACCAAAGCAGTAATTGATTCACAACATTTTAGACTCGAGTGAGGGAATGTGGTTTTGAGACTTTTGATACTTCTACCAAATGTTGAAATAATATGAATAATCTTCAAAGGATGTAATTATCAATAAGTTACAAACAATTATCTTATAAAAGCATAAAAGGAGTCCTCTAATGTCATTAAACTATTATTATTTTCAGTTTTAAAACCATGTCTGACAACAAACAGTCAATGAAAAAAACATTAGAAGAAAACAAGAGTAGGGCTAAGAAGCAATTTGCCGTCACAGCGGTATTCATTGGTGTATATTTTGCTGTTGGGAATACGATACCATTAGATACGTCTGAACTAACGACACCAACAGATCGACTGATTTACACAATAAGATGGTTATTCCTATCTTCATTGACAATGATGTTTGCTATGTTTGGAGTGTTGAGGGTCCGGGGTAGTACAGACGCCATTGATCCATTAAATGGCTCCTCGGAAAACTTAGTAGAACTACCAAACCGAATTTTACGAAATACAACAGAACAACTCATACTTCATGCATCAACGGTTTTGACCCTCTCGACCTTCATGGACGAAAACAGTATGAGAAATATTCCTCTTCTAGTCGTACTGTTTATTCTTGGAAGATTATTGTATGCTATTGGATTTAGTTCTGCTCCAATGAACAGAGCTCTTGGATTTAGCATGACATTTTGGCCTACGATGGCAACATATATGTATTGTACATATTGTGTAATAACCACACTCATATTTTAGATTAAACATGATATTTTGTACATTGAATGTATGTCCTTTTGTATAATAAAATTGTAAAACCAAAATGCGTATTAACTATTCATGAAAAAATTATCATAAGACCAATCTTATGTTTACCTAGTTAGTAGCAACATTTTATTGGACGTTTTCTTTTTTGTTATTTTCGTAATTCTGACAATAATAATGTTTCTTATCATTTTAAGATGTCATTATTTTCAAGCCCATATTTTTTTAATTAAAGCATCTTTTAGCACTTAACAAACCTGTACGTTATAACAAGTGTATAATATATATCTTTATTCTCATAAACCAAAGTACAATGGTACAGAGACATATACAAATAAATTACCATAGTATAAATTTGAAGCGTATGAAGACAAACGAATTTATCAAATCGCAACTGTATTATATTATTTCCTTTTTGAAACACACCACTCATCTTAAATAAGAATAACTTTCGAATTCTTTAGAATATTGCGTTAACATGACAACTAATATAAGGAAAAGTGTTGTGCGTATGAGTTTTGATTGTCCATTTAGTGTCGTCATACCTCTCTATAGGCTTAAGAATGTATTGTATCAATAAGCACCAGTACGTGCAGCAGTAATCCATCAATGTGTAAGATTAATGTCAAATCCAATGAGTTATCGTCAGAAAATTTCAAGTTGTCATAATGCAAATTTTTTTTATCCAATTTATATTGAATAATCATCAATTAATATAGTCAAAAAATTCCTATAAGAATTCCCATTTTGACACAATTATTTATGTACTTGATTAATCAGAGCCTGAGGGGATTTTAAGACAAACGAGGAGCATACTTGTTCCTATATTTCCACAAAAATATATATTTTCACTCGCAGTGTTAAATCTTGGTAATTGAATATAGCTTGTCGTGTTTAGATAGTATTTACAAAAGGAAGAAAGTAACTATAAATCTCAATGTTTTACAGATAAATCTGCTTCATATTTAGACCTTTTTCTCGAAATGACTACTGATATAGTAGGTTAAATACCAAAATTTATGTCAGACGCGATGATTTTAATTTTCCTATAGCCAACTTTCCATTTCTGTGTAGCAACATTCCAGCGGCACCAGCATATGGATTATATGTGTCTCAACTGATACGTTACTCTAGAGCTAGCTCAAAGTACGTTGATTTTGTTGAACGAGGAATACTGCTTTCTCAAAAGTTGCTAAGATTGCTTATTCTTTAGTTTTCTATGTTGTGTCATGGGTTCTATTGTTTGTCTGTTTGTCTTCTTTCATTTTTAGCCAGGCGTTGTCAGTCAATTTTCGATTAATGAGTTTGACTGTCCCTCTAGTATCTTTCGTCTCTCTTTGCTATGACAGGGCTATGAATCAATCAAATTAAGGTCATCATTCAAGCAATTTTACGGTCGCCATCATGAGCTGATTGGCCATTATGACAAAAGTGTGTCAGAAATCATATTTGATATTCTTCCTCAGTCATAATAACCTTCCATCATTACCGAACTGAACAAAGAAAGAACACGACGGGTGCCGTATACGGTGCAGGAAATGCTTACCTTTCCGGAGCACCTGATTTCACTCCCGGATTTAAGTGAATTCGTGTTGTTTCTTATTTATTATTCATAACTGTTGATGTAAATGTTCTTTGGTTTTGTGAGTCTTTGTTTACTCCTTGGTTTGATTGTTATTGTCTTACACCACTGTTCAAGGTTGGAGTCTGTAATCACGTTAAAACCCTCCACATTCGGTAATTGACGGTCCAAAGTCAGGCACCTGTTATTCAGTGGTTGTCGTTTGTTGTGTATGTCATGTTTTTTTTTGGTGATTGCTTTGTAATTACATGGGGTTGTCAGTTTCCCCGTCTGAAATATTTTACCTTTTTACATTTCTCATATCGGGGCCTCTTATAAATGACTTTACGGTATGTGTTTGCTCATTGTTGAAAGCCGTACGGCTAACTATCGTTAAATTCTACTTTATAATGTCCCCGGTGGAGATTGCCTTGTTGGGAGTCATTCCACATCTTATTTTTACATAAGATGACATCTGCAACTGAAAGATTTTGTGTGGATATTGTCCGCTCAAAAGACGATGTAAGTATATAATTATACAGAGCAACAAAAAATATTCTGGATTCATCCTTTAATCGTGCATGTTAATATTATTAATTTATGTAGCGAGTTTTAAAATTAAGATACTGTGTATTCATTTTTGTTATAGGTCACATTTTTCCTGGATATCATTGTTATAGGTAAACCACGAATCAAAATGTTTACCGCAATATTATTTTTTCTAAAGGCATGTATCAATACTTTAAGAGACCCATGGACATCAAATTCCCATGAATTCACGATTGTCCCCTAATACAAGAACATAAATGAATACAAAATGTTTTGCACACAACATTTATATTTAATTTGTTCGAAAGCGACTTGATAAACGCAACAACTTTATAAAGCGCAAACTTCACACTTTAAAACAAACATTACTATTGTTTTTCTGTTTGTCTTTTTCATTTTTAGCCATGGCGTTGTCAGTTTGTTTTAGATTGATGAGTTTGACTGTCCCTTTGGTATCTTTCGTCCCTCTTTTATTGACAGTGTACTTTTAACATTCATTTCGGCAATTCAAAAATCAAGTAACTGTTGACATTACAAAGAACAAATATCTGTTGAACCACTTATCATAGCTGTGACAAAATGTAGAACGTTATTACAGTTGTGTTCGTCTCACCACCATGCTTAAGGTCATTTTTGTCTTTCTGATTTTGTTTTACATCGGAGCCCCCTTTTTAAAATAATTTTGTGTTTACGTTGTGTCATAGATCAAATATATTTGTACAGTGTATACAATCTTGTTTTTGTTAATATGTCTTTTGATTGAGTTAAGCCATTTCAATTGTATTTTATAGTGTGTCTTTCTAAGTTGTGTTGTTACGCAATTATTTCAGGTAAGGGTGAAGGTTTGCGACTGTTAAAACGTTAAAAATCGCTGCATTTGTTTGCACCTGTTACTTCTAAGTCAGGAACCTTTTGATTTCGTTTGTTGATGTGGTTCATAAGTGTTTTTCGTTTCTCTCTTTTTGTATAGATTAGAGGTTTTCCATGTATAAATGGTGTACACTGGTCATTTTTGGGGCCTTTATAGCTGGTTTTCCGAACTTTTATTCCCGCCGAATTGTTTTTCTTCTAAATAAAACGAAAATATGTCGCACGAAGTACCACTGTCGTACGACAGACAATCAATGTTGTGCGAGCATCGTACGAAATTTGGTAATCGTAAGACAATCGTGCGACTGTATCTTATCTGTGCCTTGCGACACTCGTGAGATTGTCGTCCGGCAGTCGCGCGACAGTGGTATGATTGTTTTTATTGAAATGGTTTATATACAACGTGTTTTATAGTTTTCATTTGTCTTTGTTCTATTATTAATATTACTTTAACTGTTGAATGGTTTTATGTGATATCCGTTTGACGTGGCTCGGTACTTGTACATCTCGTCAATGTGTTTGTATTGTCTTTCAATTTTTGGTGGCGTGCTTTGTATATGCGACTTTTTGTATTTCTTTGGTTCTTATAACGTGACTCTGTACTTTAAAAGATCCCGTCAGTATGTTATTGTTCTAGTTTAAGTCACGTTGAACCATAAACGTCAAAATTCAATCGCGTAGTGGAATTAACTATTTGTGGATTCTTATAAATTCTATATAAATCTTTTGTACTATTTTCAATCTCGGTCTATTTCTGAAATTTATTCTTACATACTTTTGATTTTTTAACCCTATATGCTAACATTGCCTATGTAAATTTTAAAATTGTTTGTATGCACATTGAACGACAAATTTATGTGACGTATAAAATTTTCTGGCGTCAGAAACACAAATCAATGAATTTGTTTGTAGATAGATGTTTTTGTCTTCTGTTAAATTGTTCCTTTTAAAATTGTTATAAGATGATGACTGATAGTGGAATTAACTATTTGTGGATCCTTATAAATTCTATATATAACTTTTGGACTATTTTCAATCTCGGTCTATTTCTGAAATTTATTCTTACATACTTTTGATTTTTTAACCCTATATGCTAACATTGCCTATGTGAACGACAAATTTATGTGACGTATAAAATTTTCTGACGTCGGACACATAAATAAATGAAAGTGTTTGTAGATAGATGTTTTTTGTCTTCTGTTAAATTGTTCCTTTTATTAAAAATTGTTGTACGATGATGACTGCACGATGTACCCATATTTTAACTATTTTATTGATTGTGTCTGTTTAGTTAACGCATCTATGTAAATATAACGGAATTTGATGAGACTGTCATCAAAGTGAGAGGGTTAGCGCTATAAAACCAGGTTTAATCCACCATTTTCTACATTTGAAAATGCCTGTACCAAGTCAGGAATATGACAGTTCTTGTCTATTCGTTTTTGATGCGTGTTGTTATTTGATTTTGCCATGTGATTATGGACTTTCCGAATTGATTTTCCTCTACGTTCAGTATTTTTGTGATTTTACTTTTTATGTTGGAACCAATGAACAATGTGTTTATCGCACGACAATCACACGACTGTTGTAAGATACTCTCACGACAATCACAACACAGTGACACGACAAAAAAATCGTAGAGCAAAAAAGATGCATGTTCAATTTTCGTTCCACGACACACGACGGCGCCACGATGCTCGAAATATCGTGGGACTGTCGTACGACGATCACAGATGACCCGCGATTTGACCAAATTTCCTGTCGTGGGCTTGTTGTGACCAGGGCTTAACCAATAAGTTTTATTAGACTTGAAATGTTTCTGAAATAATTTCTTGGCAGCAGCATCTGATCAACCTTTGGTTTTAGAACATACTCACCCCTTCTCGTCCAATGAAAAGTCAGTTTTTTGCCCTCTAATTTTCATAGTACATGGTTTTCCATGCACTATGAAATGCTATACATGAACGACTTTTCATTGTCAGTTAATTATGAAAGTGAACTCTTAAAAGCTGCACTAACGAAGTGTACAATCCCCGTAGGCATTTTCCTTGGGAAAATAGCCTACTGATTAAAGATGAAAGAGCAAGATTAAAATAAAAACATTTTGAATTTTGCACAATTTCATGCATTTTCTCTTGGTACACATCATAGAATACACAAAAAAAAAAAAAAAAACAAAAAAAATTGGTAAGGATAAACAAAAATGATATTTATTTAATTTATATACCTTACATTTGAGGACAATGCCAGACTGCTGATATATAAAGCAAAGGGTTGTTTTCGGAGAAACGCAATACATTTAAATTTATCAATAAAAAGTAAGCATTTAATGTTGAATGGTCTGAATCATACAGAGGGTTTTATATCTATATATATATATAAAAAAATCCAAAAGGGGATTTATATAATATTATTGTGTTGCTTTTTAAAATAAAAAAAATGTAAAGATATATGAGTATTAAAATTTACCTGAAGCAGAAATAAAACAATTTATCCTTCACAAACTGTCCGTGCTATTTCATTTCATTCATTGAAATGATCATTAACTACCTATGTTTTATATTTAGTTCATTATAAAAAGTGAACTGTTATTTATGTTTGAATATTACAATGGGAAAGGATAGTTTTGTAAGGTCACTCGAAAGTGTGAATATTTTCTAAATTGGTCAGACAATACTTGTCTAACCTATAATTAAGTTTGAGAGTCTGTAAATTTACGCTAAAATGTTATTTTACTACGATTTTTTAAATGATATATAACTAAATAAAGGGCTGCGCTTTAGCGCATGATACGCCCGTTGCTCTTTTAACTTGTCTTTTATGCTTTAAATGAATTTATATGATCAACTGGAAATATATATACAAATCAAAAGGGATGTTACATTAATATATTCACCAAAGTTTCATAAAATCCCCCTTTTTAAAGTATAATAATTCATTACTTAAGAAAACGTAAAATCTAAAATTTATAAAAATGGAAAGGGAGCTTATGTCAATAGATATAAACAATTTATCAAAGTTGCATAAAATTTTGTGAAAGTGTTAGTTATTGTCCCAAAATTGGAAAATCCCCCCCTTTTTTAAGCATAAAAATTCATAACACGGAAATGTAAAATCTGAAATTTATAAAAATTGAAAGGGAGCTTACATCAATAGATATCAACAATTCACCAAAGTTTCATGGACATTGGTGAAAGCCTTTTTGAGTTATTGTCCTAAGTGTTGAAAATCCCCCTTTTTTTATGAATAAAGCCCCATAAATCCAAAACTTAAAATCTGAAATTTATAAAAATTGAAAGGGAGCTTACGTCAATAGATATAAACAATTCACCAAAGTTTCATGGACATTGGTGAAAGCCTTTTTGAGTTATTGTCCGAAGTGTCGAAAATCCCCCCCCCCCTTTTTTATGAATAAAGCCCCATAAATCCAAAACTTAAAATCTGAAATTTATAAAAATTGAAAGGGAGCTTACATCAATAGATATAAAAAATTCACCAAAGTTTCATGGACATTGGTGAAAGCCTTTTTGAGTTATTGTCCGAAGTGTTGAAAATCCCCCCTTTTTAGCTCACCTGGCCTGAAGGGCCAAGTGAGCTTTTCTCATCACTTGGCGTCCGGCGTCCGGCGTCCGTCGTCCGTCGTCGTCGTCCGTCGTTAACTTTTACAAAAATCTTCTCCTCTGAAACTACTGGGCTAATTTCAACCAAACTTGGTTACAATCATCATTGGGGTATCTAGTTTAAAAATTGTGTCCGGTGACCCGGCCAACCAACCAAGATGGCCGCCATGGCTAAAAATAGAACATAGGGGTAAAATGCAGTTTTTGGCTTATAACTCAAAAACCAAAGCATCTAGAGCAAATATGACAGGGATAAAACTGTTTATCAGGTCAAGATCTATCTGCCCTGAAATTTTCAGACAAATCGGACAACCCGTTGTTGGGTTGCTGCCCCTGAATTAGTTATTTTATGGAAATTTTGCAGTTTTTGCTTATTATCTTGAATATTATTATAGATAGAGATAAACTGTAAACAGCAATAATGTTCATCAAAGTAAGATTTACAAATAAGTCAACATGACCGAAATGGTCAATTGACCACTTTAGGAGTTATTGCCCTTTATAGTCAATTTTTAACCATTTTTCGTAAATCTTAGTAATCTTTTACAAAAATCTTCTCCTCTGAAACTACTGGGCCAAATTTATCCAAACTTGGCCACAATTATCTATAGGGTATTTTGTTTAAAAAATGTGTCAGGTGACCCGGCCAACCAACCAAGATGGCCGCCACGGCTAAAAATAGAACAATGGGGTAAAATGCAGTTTTTGGTTTATAACTTAAAAACCAAAGCATTTAGAGCAAATCTGACAGGGATAAAACTGTTTATCAGGTCAAGATCTATCTGCCCTGAAATTTTCAGATGAATCTGACAACCTGTTGTTGGGTTGCTGCCCCTGAATTAGTTATTTTATGGAAATTTTGCAGTTTTTGCTTATTATCTTGAATATTATTATAGATAGAGATAAACTGTAAACAGCAATAATGTTCATCAAAGTAAGATTTACAAATAAGTCAACATGACCGAAATGGTCAATTGACCACTTTAGGAGTTATTGCCCTTTATAGTCAATTTTTAACCATTTTTCGTAAATCTTAGTAATCTTTTACAAAAATCTTCTCCTCTGAAACTACTGGGCCAAATTTATCCAAACTTGGCCACAATTATCTATAGGGTATTTTGTTTAAAAAATGTGTCAGGTGACCCGGCCAACCAACCAAGATGGCCGCCACGGCTAAAAATAGAACATAGGGGTAAAATGCAGTTTTTGGCTTATAACTTAAAAACCAAAGCATTTAGAGCAAATCTGACATTGGTAAAATTGTTTATCAGGTCAAGATCTATCTACCCTGAAATTTTCAGATGAATCTGACAACCTGTTGTTGGGTTGCTGCCCCTGAATTGGTAATTTTAAGGAAATTTTGCTGTTTTTGGTTATTATCTTGTATATTATTATAGATAGAGATAAACTGTAAACAGCCATTATGTTCAGCAAAGTAAGATTTACAAATAAGTCAACATGACCGAAATGGTCAGTTGACCCCTTTAGGAGTTATTGCCCTTTATAGTCAATTTTTAACCATTTTTTGTAAATCTTAGTAATCTTTTACAAAAATCTTCTCCTCTGAAACTACTGGGCCAAATTAATCCAAACTTATCCACAATCATCTTTGGGGTATCTAGTTTAAAAAATGTGTTCGATAACCTGGCCATTCAACCAAGATGGCCACCATGGCTAAAAATAGAACATAGGGGTAAAATGCAGTTTTTGGCTTATAACTCAAAAACCAAAGCAATAAGAGCAAATCTGACATGGGGTTAAACTATTTATCAGGTCAAGATCTATCTGCCCCGAAATTTTCAGATGAATCGGACAACCCGTTGTTGGGTTGCTGCCCCTGAATTGGTAATTTTAAGGAAATTTTGCTGTTTTTGGTTATTGTCTTGAATATTATTATAGATAGAGTTAAACTGTAAACAGCAATAATGTTCAGCAAAGTAAGATTTACAAATAAGTCAACATGAACGAAATGGTAAGTTGACCCCCTAAGGAGTTATTGTCCTTTATAGTCAATTTTCAACAATTTTTATAAAATTTGTAAATTTTTACTAACATTTTCCACTGAAACTACTGGGCCAAGTTCATTATAGATAGAGATAATTGTAAGCAGCAAGGATGTTCAGTAAAGTAAGATGTACAAACACATCACCATCACCAAAATACAATTTTGTCATGAATCCATCTGCTTCCTTTGTTTAATAGTCACATAGACCAAGGTGAGCGACACAGGCTCTTTAGAGCCTCTAGTTTATGAATAAAGCCCCATAAATCCAAAACTTAAAATCTGAAATTAAAAAAAAAAACGAAAGGGAGCTTACGTCAATAGATATAAACAATTCACTTAAGTTTCTTGGAAATTGGTGAAAGTGTTTTTGAGTTATTGTCCGAAGTGTGGACGACGGACGGACGGACAGACTGACAACGGTATACCATAATACGTCCCGTCTAAAAGACGACGGGCGTATACAAAAGACATCCGTTTATCGTCCTTAGGCTATAAACTTATCTTTATGTTGACAAAATGTTTAACACATAATTAGGTCAAAATGTGGAACGAAAGGTATAGTATTTAATGATATTAGGTCAAAATGTGGAACGAAAGGTATATCATTTAATGATATTAACGTTGGACGAAAGATATACAATATTATAATTTCATTTAACTAGAAGCGTAGCACATACATGTAAGTTTGAAATTATTTATTATATTGTACTATTAGGGACGACATCAAAAGATCGATGTAGGATAAAAAACTTAAATCAAATAGTTTGGGAATTGGGGGGGGGGGGGGGGGGGGGGCAACATTGCTGCAAGTTTTGTTAATTCAGAATCGATTTTACATATATCCATATAAGTATATCAATTTTTTACAAATTAAGTTAAGAGGGGGAAAGGGGGAGGGGGGGGGGGGGGTCAGTGAAAAAACTATGTGAATTAAGTTTTTTATCCTACATTGAACTTTTGATGTCGTCCCTTAGATAGTATGGATAACAGATTCTTTGCTTAAAAAAAATGAATTAAGTATATTTTATTTTATCTTAAAAATATTTAAAAAAAATAATCTCACTATTCAAAAATGTTCAAAATAAAGGCAAATAATACAAAACAAAAGGGTAGAGAAATTTAGAGTAGATTCAAGTTCCTTCAATTAAGGACTCTTTTTAAGCATCAACCCTTTAAGGAAAGAAGACGACACTATTAATAGAACAATAATTTCCCGTCATTTCGACACGACATCTAAATGTATCGCAATAATTCTGGATAAAATCTCAGTTAGACATTTTGCTGTACAAAAAGGTGAGGCTTGCGAATACTGAACAAAAATATTAATAAGAACTCAGATATAACGCCGACCTTGATATTACATCACATATAAAGATTTTACAACGTATCTTTATGTTGACAAAATGTTGAACAAATAATTAGGTCAAAATGTGGAACGAAAGGTATATCATCTAATGACATTAACGTGGAACGAAAGATATACAATTTTATAATATCATTTAACTAGAAGCATAGGACATACAGGTAAGTTAAAAATTATTTATCATATAGTACTAAGATTTATGACTTTCGAACAGCGGTATACTACTGTTGCATTTATTTACAATGTCACTGTACTATCAAGGACTGTGTGCAATATTTATCAGACAGGTGGGACCGGTGCAAACCATAGTAGGAATAACACATTTTTCATCCACTCAGTTAGGCATAGGGTCTCCACTGTTTTCACCTTGGTGCCCAAAGAACATGCAGATTTTTAAAATCTGTTGCTACCAAACCAAAAAAATGTTTTAAGTAAATATCCAAATAAAACATTTGTACAATTAATAAAATAAATTAGATTATAACAAAACACAATGTCTTCTTCCAGGTAAGGAACCGGATTCAATGGTTCCGCGCGAAAACTTTACGCAGTGTCGGTCAACACAGAAAGTTCTCTCTTGGCTAATTACAAATTACATGTAAAACGTTTGCAATAATATACATTTAAAATTATTTACAACTGTTTTTTCCTACTCCCTACCTTTCAGAGCATGCCTTTAGGGCAGCTCTGAATCCCTCAACGGTGTTGGCTGATGAAACTGATGTTGGTAGGTTGTTCCAATCCCTGATGGTCCTCGGTAAACTTATGTTTAACTTATTTTACTTTTAAAAATTGCACGATTATCTCAGTATCTTTATAGCTTTTGACAATTCAGATCCCGGGTAATAGCTATAACTCTTTGACCTGTTATCAAATTCCCTAATATTTTTTTAGGATTGTCATAATTGTAGAGATCCTATCTTGAAGTCAATATTGTATATTTGGAATTTACATTGGTTTTCTACATTTAAAATACATATTCATGTATACAATTTTCACCCAAAATACCATTAATTTAGAATTAAGGAAAACATTGACATTAAAGGACAATATTATCAGTTGCTGAATTAACAATTTATGTCTTGATAACAGAGCATGTTTATATTTAAAAAATACAGTGTTAATTTATCTATTCTAGTTTTCAAGAAAGAAATAATGTTCTTTTTAAAGCAAAGGCAGACATATTTATACCCCACGCAACGAAACCACACAACAGAATTTCACGAAACCTTTTCAGATAATAAGGACATACTATGTAGTTGTGCATATCGACGGGAAATTGCGATTCAATTATTTTTCTAGGAGTTACGCCCCTTTGAACTTATTTACTTTAATGTACTACTGCAAGTTTGTCATCGCAACTCCTCTCAAACCACACCACAGAATTTCACGAAACCTTTTCAGATAATAAGGACATACTATGTAGTTGTGCATATCGACGGGAAATTGCGATTCAATTTTTTTTCTAGGAGTTACGCCCCTTTGAACTTATTTACTTTAATGTACTACTGCAACAGTTTGTCATCGCAACTCCTCTTAAACCACACAACAGAATTTCACGAAATCTTTTTATATGAAAAGGACATATTATGTAGTTGTGTATATCGACAGGAAATTATGATTCAATTTTATTTTTAAGAGTTACACCTCTTTGAACTTATTTGCTTTAAGGTACTACTTCAACAGTTTGTCAACTCAACTCCTCTGAAACCACACAACAAAATTTCATGAAACTTTGTAGATGATAAGGACATACTACGTAGATGTGCATATCAACAGGAAATTACGATTCAATTTTTTTCTAGGAGTTATGCCCCTTTGAACTTATTTGCTTCAATGTACTTCTGCAACAGTTTGTCATCTCAACTCCTCTGAAAACACCAACAGAATTTCATGAAATTTTGTAGATAATAAGGACATACTATGTAGATGTGTATATTGACAGGAAATTATTATTTAGTATTTTTTCTTATACAATTTTTTTTTTCTTATACTTATTTAATTTGGGGACGTGGGGTATGTGAGCGTGCTCACTAAGGTTCTTTAATTTCAACTTAAATGAGTCAAAACTCTTTTTTTTACCTTCTTTTTAAATAAAAATATTTGAAAGAAATAAACCAAAGTATTAAATAACCTGACATTTTGTAAGTTCAATATAAAATGGTGATAGCTGTTGATTTGGAAGAATTATTCAAGTTTTAAAAGGTGACTATCTGAATTTAGACTAAACAAGAAAAAAATATAACTTTTTAAGATAAAATCTTATCTATTAATAAATCCATAAATTTGACAGCAATATACCAAATAACCTGGCATTCTGTAATTAAGATCAAAATATAAAAGAGATTACTGTAGAGTTATACGATAATCCAAGTTTATTTGAAAAAAAATATAAAAGTTTTTAAAGGTGACTATTTGATTTTAATCAGACCAGAAAATTCGAGCTTTTTTTTTAACCTCTACTTTAAATCAACAATTTAACAACAATGAAACAATCTACCGAAAAACCTTTGTAGAGACCATGTTTAGCTTATACCAATATAAGGAAGTACTCAATCAGACTAATTCAGTAAAGTTCAGACCAAATTTGAGTACAGTCGAGGTAACGTCGAATCATGTTAAATATGTGTTCGACCAGTCAACATATGGTCTTTTCAGAGCAGTTTTTAGTATAATAGGACAAATACTTTTTTCTGCATGTAAGTCATATGACATTGAGTTAGTTTTTACAGCTTAAATCAGTATGGGACATTCACTTATATTCGGTCCCTCCTGCTTAATAAATATTGCACGGTATCTTAAAAGCATGATTGTATCTGATATATTTTAAAACAATCATTTTACTTTACACAAAATTTGTTTAAATTGAATATAGTAATTCTTTCTCAATTTCGTCTTTAAAAGATGAGAGTATTTTGTCACAATGAGTCAATAGGGGTTTATAAATTTCTGGAATGGAATTATGGAAATATCATGAAATTTTTATTATATTTTATTTACTTTCAGCCAGTAAAATCATGTCCGACAAGAAAAAGTCGATCAAAAAACCGTTTGAAGAAAATAAAAGTTTGGCAAATAAGCAGATTGTCGCAACTATTGTTTTCAATGTTCTGTTTTTTACTTTGGGGAAATCACTGGTACCAATAGACACGTCGCAACTAACGACACCAACAGATCGTCTGATATACACTATTAGATGGCTGTTCTTATCATCACTAACAATCATGTTTGCTATGTTCGGAGTGTTAAGAGTTCGTGGGAATACAGACGCCATTGATCCATTAAATGGTTCTGCAGAAAATTTGGTAGAACTTCCAAACCGAATTTTACGAAATACAATTGAACAATTCTTACTTCATGCATCAGCTGTATTAACCTTTTCGACATTTTTGGACGAAAGCAATATGAATAACATTCCTCTAATGGTCGTGTTGTTTATTCTTGGAAGATTGTTCTATGCTGTAGGATATAGTTCTGCACCTATGCACAGATCTTTTGGATTTAGTATGACATTTGGACCGACGTTTGTTACGTATATTAGATGTACGTACAATGTTGTATCAACGCTAATATTTTAAAACAATAAACGTTTCTACACAAAACTAGAATTATGATTCAACCAGTATTTTTTAATAAAAGTATGTCAATTAGTTTGTGTATCAATTAAGTTGGTTGAAGTGTTTTTGTTATAAATTGCCGGTATAATTTGTGGATCAGGAACTGACAATGCTGCCCGACAGGTATGCACAAGGTCATGTTTTTCTCTCTCTCACTGTAAGACGTATTTACACTAGATCCATTGGATGTTTACTGATTGATAACTTAGTCTTGGATGCATGATTGTTTTTTAGTTGTAAGTAGCTTTGAACTAGCTGTCAGTAACTGTGAGTAATCTCAGATCTGTACTTAGTGTCTTTGTTGTTAGAATGTACAAGTACCCGGCCACGTCCACTTGTATTTTTACCCATCTGATGAATAAATCCTTTTTAAACGATTTTTGTAGTTCGTTTTTATGTTCTACTGTTATACGGTTGACCGTTATGGAATAACCGTTTCACAAATGATATCGGATATGTTCCTTACGTCGTAACTACAATCCTACCGAATTAGACTATTTACCGGATTTGTAATCACATAAGCAACACGACGGGTGCTACATGTGGAGCATGGTCTGCTTACCCTTCCGGAGCACCTGAGATCACCCCTAGTTTTTTGGTGGGGTTCGTGTTGTTTATTCTTTGGTTTTCTATGTTGTGTCATTATTGCTGTTGTTTGTTTGTCTGTTTCATTTTTAGCCATGGCGTTGTCAGTTTGTTTTAGATTTATGAGTTTGACTGTCCCTTTGGTATCTTTCGTCCCTCTTTTATACAACTGTCCCAGGTTAGGGGAGGGTTGGGATCCTGCTAACCTGTTTAACCCCGCCACATTTTGTATGTATAAGCCTGTCCCAAGTAAGTTATTCAGTGGTTGTCGTTTGTTTAAGCGTTTTATTTGTTTTTCGTTAATTTTTTTTGTACACTAATTAGGCCGTTAGTTTTATCGTTTGAATTTATTTACGTTGTCATTTCTGGGCCTTTTATAGCTGACTATGTGGTATGGGCTTTGCTCATTGTTGAATGACGTACGGTGACCTATAGTTGTTAATTTCTGTGTCATTTGGTCTCCTGTGGAGAGTTGTCTCGTTGGCAATCATACCACATCTTCTTTTTATCTGACAATCTCTTAACTGGTTTTAGTAAAAACATTTGTAAGATGACAAACGGGCGGACTAGATAATTGCAAAATACCATCTACTCAATTTTAATAACTTCAATAAAAAATAAAGAGATGGGATATGATTGGCATAAAGTAAAATACAAATAGAAAAAATATCGAACTCCAAGGAAAGTTCTTATTGGAAAGTCCTTTATTAAATGGCAAAATCAAAAGCTCAAACACATTAAACAAAGAAATTCTAACTTGGTGCAGTCATTTAATCACGTAGAAATTGGTAGCTAACACTAAAGAATTGTCCATTTGATTGACTAAAATTATGTCCGCAGTGAAAGAGGGTCGTCAGAAATACTGTAAAACTGTTTCCTCGTGTAGTGGTATTACTAATAACCATATGTGGAAGAACTTCTGAATAAGTTTAAATCTCGGTCTTTCACTGAAATAAGTTCTATAAAAACTTTTGATTTTCAACCCTGTATACCACCATTCCCCATGTGAAATTGAAAAATCGCCTGAAAGAAATAAACCACACTGCCTTTCAACATAAAAATGGTGGCATACGCTTTAAATTTATTACTTTGGGATATCATAAGGCACATTTTGTTCATAGTAAACTAAAGGTTAAGACATGCTACACAGAGAGACAAGTGATCAGTATGGTTGATTTTTTTTGGATCTACAACATATTTGTTGAAATTAGAGGTAGAATTTTTCAACAATTGACATTCCTATAAGAACGAACAGTGCACCTCTCCTTGCTGACCTCTCTTTATTTTCATATTAATCGGAGTTCCTTCAGACACTTGTCACAAACAAGCAGATCAAAGAAGTCAGATTATTTAAATTCATTTTCAGATATATTGATGATGTTCTTTTCATCAACGATCCGAACTTTTTTGATTCACTAGGGTAAATGTGATATCCGTAAATGCAGTTCAAAGATGGCGGACGATATATCTGGGCAATATTTCTTTTGTCAATTTTGTCATAATAATAATAATGTATAAGGGCCATTTAAAAAAAAATGAGGATTTTTACTTTTGGTGGTATATTTTTTTTATTACTTAAGATTAGAATCATAACACCGGTGTCATAAAATGCAGGATAGTCAGGGCTAGCTTGCTGCCAAGTTTCATGAAGATATCTCAAACCACTGCAAAGAAATACTTTAAAGCAGGCCATTTTTTCAGGAGTGTGACGCTTTTAGAGTGCCATTTAAAAACATAGAAATTTCCAAAGTAGTGTTAAAAAAAGTGGATTTTTTTTTATGATATACTGAATTATTTCTAGTAATTGCTACATTATTAGACTTTAATATTTTTGTAATTTTGTCCAATAATATTTAAGAATTGAATGCTCTTTTTTGTAAATTTATTGGGGTGTAAAAGCGTTCACCGAAGTACATTTTGTATGAAGCGTGGAAGCGCACGGTCAACGCTTTTACAACCCTATAAAGTTACAAAAAAAAAAAAAAAAAGCATTCAATACTTATAATTACATTTTTACCTATAGGATCATGAAAACACGCCTTTTATCAAGTTTTCATTTCATTTTCCTGTGCACTTTATTGTGGGACCTCGTGTTATCATGAATGAAAAGTTGCATTGTGTAATGCAATTGATTAAGGAATATCACGAGATTGCTAGTTAGCCAATCAGAATAACGTATTATAATGAAACATACATCTAATGTAATTATTTTAAAATAAGTAAACACTTACCTTAATTGTAAAGGTAATTATAAAAAAAAGTCTTTATAAAAAAATGACACTTTTAAAATCAAGGCTTCCTTGTAACCATGTCTTTAAGTCTGAAAATGTCAGTATGTGAAATAAGTTTGTATTGGTATATAAGGTCTATCACAAAGGGTATATTGGTGCTCTAAATCACATTTTTTATTGTTTTAATGAACACCAAAGAGAGACACCCAAAAATGTCAGGAGTGTGACAACTGTTTTTAAACATCTACCAAAGAATACATAGGACTTAAATGTTTTTTTCTTCTTTATTTTTCAGAAGTGGCTATTCCAAAGAGAAGAAAAAAAATATTACAACTGTGATATATTTATATCATAGATGTGGGAGTGCATTATATATGTCAGGAGTGTGACGCCTTTTTAAGGCATTTTCTGTCAATTCATAATTTCACAAGGACAAGTTCCTAAAGTTTCTTTGTGTTAGAAATGTTCAAATCAAGTTATATTCCTATCATTTACCTCTTAAATGTGTCAGTTATCATGATTGTTTTGGCACAATAAGTTTTAATTAGTAATTTTTCTATTTTTTGTGCACAGTAATGCAAATTTATCAAAGGAAATAAGTGTCTACAACTATAATATCATATAGGAAAGTGAGGAAATGTGTTTTGTACAAAATAGAACAATTATTTTGATTTAAAATGGTATATTTAAAGAAGTTTCAAGGTTAACCATTCAGATGTAATTCGTCACACTCCTGACATGAATTTAACAATTTAAGACAAATATGAAAATTAGCTATATTTTTAGGACAGATAATTGAAAGACAGCAAGTAAAATAAACTTTTGGTAAAACTTCAATTCCTTAAAACCTCCACTAGACTTGCTGAAATAAGCCGGACAAAGTTCTCTAGAAGAAATGAATCAACGAAAGAGACTTCGAAAGAGAGAACCCGCAAATACCGGCTGAATTTTAAATTGAAAAATGATCAGAGGAAGTTGGACAATCTTAAACAAAATAAAAAAACCCTACAAAACCAATCTAACTAAAAAAAAAGCTTAAAGAAAGAAGTACTTTGAATTCCAAATTTGATAAACAATATAAAGATAAACAAAGGCAGTGGCAGAGAAACAGTAGAAAAAGAAAGAAAGATAAAAAAGAAGTTGGGTTGAATAAGGACTAAGAATCGAACAAAAACAGCTCAGATTCAAATGAAAACAGACCTGTGACCGTGTCAAATTCCGGATCTACAGTGAGAAAACGTGCACCACGCACAAAAAAAAAAAAAAAAAAACTGTAACAAAGGGCAAATGCTTTGGCGAGTATTTTGAAACACATCATAAAAAATGCTACACCAAGAAAAAAGGGCCTTCTAGACGGGAACATAAGCATTTGCGCTTTGTTGCAGTTGTTTTTTTGTGCGTTGTGCAAATGAATTACCTCCCTTTGTCACTTGTAGACTGGTTCTATACCGGACAAAATTGGCTATTGCCAATGCAAAGCATGATGAATTGAAAGTGATGTATCGGCGGTTTAACTAACTTTTCATGAAAAATAATTTCTGATGTCAAAAGTAGTATTAAGCTGAACAACAAATTAATGTAGTTAAAAGATTAGAAAACCTTAAAGATTACTCACATTACGCACAGAAAATAATGTCCCTCATAAGGGAGACGACTTAAATAGGGATCTCTAAATACAGGGTCAATAACGGTAATTGGCAAATGGACTATTATCTGTCCTAAAATATAGCTAATTTTCATGTTTTTCTTAAATTGTTAAATTCATGTCAGGAGTGTGACGAATTACAACTGAATGGTTAACCTTGAAACTTCTTTAAATATACCATTCAAATCAAAATGATTGTTTTATTTTGTACAAAACACATTTCCTCACTTTCCTATAGGATATTATAGTTGTAGAAATTTATTGTCTTTGATAAATTTGCATTACTGTGCACAAAAAATAGAAAAATGACTAATTAAAACTTATTTTGCCAAAACAATCATGAAAATAACACATTTAAGAGGTAAATGATAGGAATATAACTTCGTTTAAACATTTCTAACACAAAGAAACTTGTGGAAATTGTCCTTCTGAAATTATGAATTGACAGAAAATGCCTTAAAAAAGCGTCACACTCCTGACATATATAATGCACTCCCACATCTATGATATAAAAATATCACAGTTGTAATATTTTTTTCTTCTCTTTGGAATAGCCACTTCTGAAAAATAAAGAAGAAAACATTAAGTCCTATGTATTCTTTGGTAGATGTTTTAAGACAGTTGTCACACTCCTGACATTTTTGGGTGCCTCTTTTTGGTGTCCATTAAAAAAAAAAAAAGAAAAAGTACTGTTTTATGGTAAAAATATCAGTAATTGAAATTATTGATATAGCAATGTGTTTAGTGAATTTTTGTGTAAGTTTAAAGCATTTTTCAATCTTTGTAAAATATGTCAGGAGTGAGACAAAATACTGAAAATAGAAGGCTTTTTCTACATACAATTACATAAAAACGGTACAATGAAATGACATTTTTTTTGTGCAAATGATCACAAAAACTCAGGGCTTTCAAGGTTAACTATTTAACTGAAATGTATTAAGATTCTTTTTATTGACAAAAACTTCAATCACTAGTTATAACTATTTTTTTCAAATTAAGCTATTCAATTTCATTGTTATTATATGATTAAGCAGAAAATATGAAAATTTTGGTATTAATTTTTTTCTTTTTATATTGACTTTCATTTGGAGAAGGTTGTAGCAATGTTTTCTTGACTGTTTTATTACCAAACTTGTTCATATTTAGTATGGTTTCTGTTCAAATTTTTTGAGATGTATGTTATTAAAATTTAAAATTATTCAACGTGTCTGTTTCATTCTGCCTGAACCTTTGGAATCATAAAATTTAAAGTATCTTTAATAGGGCAAGACAAAAAAAATTATGAAATATTGAGTTTGAAATTGGACCCCCATGTCACACTTTTGCCTCATTGTTTTAAATGGCCCATTACTCTTCGGTATTTCGTGTCTTTTTTAACGTATTACTTAATTTAGAACTGAAATACTAAGTGTTTTTTCATAATTCAACCGCTAAATGAAGACAACAGCCATGTGATTGGAGTCCATTAATAAATACCCCAGAAATAGAAATTGAAGAAACAACAGACACGGATTCCTCCGCCTCATTTTTAGACCTGGAACTTGATATACAGTCATCTCAATACTAGAATCTATGACAAACTTGACGATTTTCATTTTGAAATGATCAATTTCCACCACCTTAGTAGCAATATACCAACTTCACTTGCATATAGGATATACATTTCCCAACTTATTTGATATTCAAGATCTTGCAGCTCCTACTAAAGACTTTGTAAAACGTCACCAGTGTCTGAGCAGAAAGTTGATGAACCAGGGGTATGCAAAAGAACGTCTCGTCCTTTTCCTAAAAAAGTTCATCGAAGGTACCAAGATCTTGTTGATAAGTATTCAGTAATAACTTCACAAATAATACATGATGGTCTTGGTGTATAGATTCTGTGTACTGACATTTTTTATCATCTTAATAACGTGTTATATTATTCTTTTATTTCTATTTGTTCTTTTATTAATATTACTTTTACTGTTTGGTCTGTTTTCTGAGATATCTATTTGACGTGGCTCGGTACTTATACATCCTGTCAATGTGTTTATTATAAATCAAGGCAACAGTATTATACCGCTGTTCGAAATTCATAAATCGATTGAGAAAAAAAACAACAAATCCGGGTTACAAAACTAAAACTGCGGGAAACAAGTCAAGTATAAGAGAACTATGACACAACACACACACACACAGAAACGAACTATAATATCACAAATATAAATATAACACTTGAATGACACCATTACATAGGACGTGGCTCTGTACTTTTTAACATCCCGCCATTATGTTAATAATCTATTATTACTTTGAAAGACAAAATTATTTTATATCTCTTCCTGTGCGACGTTTAAATTCTGACGTCAAAAACACGACTCCACACTAGAGTTGATGTGAACCTTACCGTTCAGTCACAGGACTTCAAATATTTCAATCCTTTATGTGTTGATTTGAAATACAAATATAAGTAAGCAATGAATGTGGTTGTTAAATTTTATAGAAGCTTTTTTTATGTGCTTCTTTGTTAAATATTTGTTTGCTTTTGTTCTAATTGAGATTGTGGCACGGCGATGACTGCTGTATCCCTGTTTTGACAACTTTACCTTTTATGTCTGTTTTGTTCACGCATCGTTGTAAATATTATGGAATTTGATGCGACTTTCATATACAAGTGAGAGGTTTAGCGCTATAAAACCAGGTTTAATTCCCCATTTTCTACATTTGAAAATGCCTGTACAAAGTCAGGAATATGACATTTGTTGTCCATTCGTTTGATGTGTTTTATCATTTGATTTTGCCATTTGATTAGGGACTTACCGTGTTGGATTTTCCTTGGAGTTCAGTATATTTGTGATTTTACTTTTTAAAGGTAGTTAAACCTCTCACTTGTATGACAGCCGCATAGAACTCCATTTCATTAACAACTATGCGTGAGCAAAACAAACGGGTATGATAGGTTAAATTTCTGAATAATCAATGATTTTAGCTTCCCAATTGTGAATTTTCCATTTCTATGTTGCACTACTCAAGCAGCGCCTGCATACGGAGTATATATCTCCCAATTAATTCAATATTCCCGAGCTTGCATTACCTCCTTGATGATGGTTGCTGCTCACACGGACGCTATCAAACCGATAGTTTCAAATAGTGAAGTTAAAATCATCCCTTCGTAAATTTTACGGACGCCATCACGAGTTGGTTGACCGTTATGGAATAACCGTTTCACAGATAATATCGTATATGTTCATTATCTCGTAACTACGTCCCTTTTCACCCCGAATGTGACCTATCGAATTAGAATATTTACCGGGTTTGTAATAATGTGAGCAACACGACGGGTGCCACAAGTGGAGCAGGATCTGCTTACCCTTCTGGAGCACATTAGATCACCCCTAGTTTTTGGTGGAGTTCGTGTTGCTTAGTCTTTTTTTTTCTGTGTTGTCTCTTCTGTACTATTATTAGTCTGTTTGTCTTTTTTATATTTAGCCATGGCGTTGTCAGTCTATTTTCAATCTATTAGTTTGACGGTCTCTTTGGCATCTTTCGTCCCTCTTTTGAAAGGTTTACTCATACAGTGATAATAAAGACTACAGTAAACAAATTATAAATATAAATGTTGTTCCAGAATTGTCGACGAATTAAAATTTGAATACATAAAATAAGCACTTAAAAGTTAGTATAAGACGATCATTTAAAATGGATTATAATGTCACTACTAGTAGGAGATAGGATGGATTAGAAAAGAATCTGCACTGTACAAAATGGCTTTATTTCATTTTGGAAAATTAGTAAATGTAAACAAGCATTCTTTGAGTATTGCATGGCAATACATAGTCCCTACAGGAAAATTCATTGTATTGGAATAAAATTTAATTGATCTATAACTTGTCATAGTGTAAACTATATAACACATATCAAGCCAATATCTTCAAGCATGACATGAAAAAACCCATGGAAAATTATCATTTGAGAGAATTTTCTAAGTCCAAGGACCATTACTCTGCACAAAAAACTTAAGGCCAGAACATATTCGAACTTGATCTGTAACTTGTCATGATAAAACAATATACCCTTTATCAAATTAAAATCTTCAAGCATGACGAAAAAAGTATGGAAAACATATCATTTGAGTGTATTTTAGAAGTCTAAGGACTTCTGCACAAAATCTTCAGACTAGAACAAAATTCGAACTTTATCTGTAATCTGTAATGATAAAACAATACACCAAATTTGACCCTGCCAATAAACCAACATGGCCACCATGGCTAAAAATAGGCATGGAAAGTAAAATGCAATTTTTGGTTTATATCTCTGAAACTAAGGCATTTAGAGCAAATAGTTATCAAAGGTACCAGGATTATAATTTAGTACGACAGACGCGCGTTTCGTCTACATAAGACTCATCAGAAACTAAGGCATTTAGAGCAAATATGACGGGTAACATGCTCATCAGGTAAAGATCTATCTGGCCTGACATTTCAGACTACCCGTTGGTGGGTTGCTGCACCTGAATTTGTAATGTTAATGAAATTTTGCAGTTTTTGGTTTTATCTTAAATATTATAATAGAGATAAACTGCAAACAACACAATTGATCAGCAAAGTAAGATCTACAAAGAAGTTAACATGACCAAAATTATCAATTGATTCTTTAAAGAGTTATTGACCTTTAAAATCAAATTTTTACAATTGTTCGTATATTTTTGTAATCCTGTATGAAAATGGTTCTTCTCTGAAACTACTGTGCCAAATTCAACCAAACTTGGCCCTAAAAACTAATAAAAAAATGTATCCGAAGACACCGCCAATTAACCAAGATGGCTGCTATGGCTAGACATAGAACATAAGGGAAAATGCACTTTTTGGCTTATATCTCTGAAACTAAAGCATTTAGAACAAATCTGAATAGAGGTAAAAATATTCTGTATCTGCCCTAAAATTTCGGACGTAGGATCTGCTAATCCTTCCGGAACACCTGAGATCACCCCCAGTTTTTGGTGGGGTTCGTATTGCTTTGTCTTTAGTTTTCTATGTTGTGACATTGTATTATTATTTGTCTGTTTGTCTTTTTTCGTTTTTAGCCATGGCGTTGTCAGTTAATTTCGATCTAGGAGTTTGAATGACTCTCTGGTATCTTTCGCCCCTCTTTAATATGTGCTAAATAAAGAAATAAATTTATCGTTCTGAAAACAACGTGCTTATATATTTTTTTAACATATACATGTATTTTAAATGTCAAAACGTGGAACGAATTACAGGTCAAAATGTGGAACGAAAACATATCATTTTGTATTAACATTTAACTACGAAAGAGAGCGTATGATATACATATGAGTTTAAAATTAGTTATTCAATATTAGTCTAAGTTTGTATGGAAAAAAATATCTTAGATTATCATCATTAATTGAATCAAGTTAAGTATGTTTTATTTTATTTTTACAACTTTCATCTAGTTAAATAAGCTTTCACAAATTAAAATAAATCTAAATTTGAGTATTTGCTAGACCTTCATTTGGGTTTCATCTATTACTGGAGGAAATCACAAGAATCTATCCTTTAACGAAAAGAATCAACATTACATTAATAATAATTTTATTATAATATGATACATTAAGTAATTAGACGCGACAGCTGACGTTATTATCAAAAAATTCCTCATAGGCAACAGGATTCAAATTTTATATTTACGCCAGACGCGCGTTTCGTCTACAAAAGACTCATCAGTGACGCTCGAATAAAAAATGTATTAAAGGCCAAATAAAGTACGAAGTTGAAGAGCATTGAGGACAAAAAATTCCTAAACGTTTTGCCAAATGCAGCTAAGGTGATAAATTGCTGAGGTAGAAAAGCCTTAGTATTTCAAAAATTCAAAGTTTTGTTCGACCCATAAAAGGAGGATGATGCATAATACTTAATATGTTAAATTCAAAAAATGTTATTGTACATACATTATATTACAAGGCAAATATGACAATCATAATACAAAAACAAATATTTGATTTACTTTTTTGGGCAATTCCTTCTTCCCTTTATTCTGTTTTCGTGGGGAAGGGGTATATTTTGACAATCCCAACATATTTGTATTATTCCTGAATCAATATTTTTAGTATTAGAGAATAGACATTGCAATAGCATGATATTTGATATTTCCATTTTTAGCCTGAAAAATTATGTCCGACAAGAAGAAGTCTACCAAAAAACCATTTGAAGAAAATAAAAGCTTGGCAAGGAAGCAGATGTTCCCTACTGTCGCTTTCAATGTTCTATTTTATGCTTTGGGAAGATCACTACCAATAGACACGTCACAACTAACGACACCAACAGATCGTTTGATTTACACTATAAGATGGCTGTTCCTATCTTCAACAACTATCATATTTGCTATGGTCAGAGTGTTAAGAGTTCGTGGGAATACAGACGCCATTGATCCATTAAATGGTGAAGCAGAAAACTTGGTAGAACTTCCAAACCGAATTCTCCGAAATACAATAGAACAATTCTTACTTCATGCATCCTCTGTATTAACCTATTCGACATTCCTCGACGAGAGCAATATGAATAATATACCTTTTATGGTCATGCGGTTTATTCTTGGACGATTGTTCTATGCTGTAGGATATAGTTCTGATCCTATGCACAGATTTTTTGGATTTAATATGACATTTGGGCCTACGTTTATTACGTATGTTAAATGTATGTATTATGTTTTATCAACGCTAATATTTAGAACAAAATAAACGTTTTTACATAAAACCAGAATATTGATTAGATGTAGAATATTACAACGAATTTCATTTTTTTTAAACAAAAGTTTGTCAATGAGTTTGTGTATCAATTGAATTGGTTGAAATTTTTTCAATGTTTTACCTTTAAATGACGTTTATAATTTGTGAAGCACATACTGTTGACATGTAAATATTACCAAACAGGACCAACTCTGTGCAACATTAGCGCTGACGCTGAAAGAACGTTTCCCGAATATATTATATATTCTGCAAATACTTCTCACCATGCCACCATCAACCGCAACTGCTGAACGCTCTTTCAGAGCTCTGAAATGTGAAAAAACGTATCTGATATCGACCATGGGACTTTCTTCACTTGTACTTTGCACGTTCGATCTAATTTTGACATTGACATCAAAAAAGTTATTGACACGTTTAACAATACTAGGCAAGGGAGAATGTTACTCTCTCAAAGGAACACGGTTGTTAACTTCAGTCTTACATACGAAAGTCACATTCATATATCACCAAATTAAAAATTGATTGTTTGAATTGCTTTGTTTTCAGATGTTAACATATATGTCTTGAGATGATCCAGTTCTCTAGCCATTTGAAGTTTTAGGTCTTTGATTTAATATATAGGTTAAGGATGTACTTAGGTGAAATTTAAAAAATCAAGAAATTAAAATTGATACTCCATTTTGAAAGAGCACCAGTTAAGGAACAAAATATACTAAAAATATTGATAGGTAATGGACCTACTTTCCGAGATATTTTAGTTTTTAAAAAAGGCGGGAAAAGGCTGACTCGGACTTTTACCTTACATTTGCATAATTTAGGTCTCAAATCAAAAGAAAAAAAAAAAATTAAGAAATTGCTTAAATTTTGGAAAATGGCCTTTTATGACCTATGGAAGACTTTTGTACAGAGAAAAATGGGTGTTTTGGGCAAAATATTTTACCCTGTATTGATGGAAAAATACTAAGAAGTCCGAACATTTTACATCAATTTCCAAAACCTCATCCAAGTACATCCTTAACACTCAATTGTGTATACTTCACTTCAAAATTAACTATCTTGGACCTAAAAAAGATTCATTTTCTGCAAAATAGGGTCAAATTTTTATTTATTTATTAGAAGTGACAAACAACATATACACATGAACGATACTTGTTTATACAGTTTAATCGTAGAACACCGTTATCAAACTGATGAATGCATTGGTTTCGTGCCTTAAAAGTACATAATTTGAATTCTTATTTTATTGTTTTTAAACGTAAATACACTGATATTTAACATTTCAAGCAATAGGAAATTTGCATAATCACGGAAGCACTCGAGAAAGCCCGGACTGCTCTAAAAAAACACGAACACCTAGAAATGAATTTAAGTCTCAAAATGTTGTTTTCAATGCTAATACAAGAATTTTTGTAAATTGTCTGTATATCTAAGGATATAAGAATTCCATGTATTCAATTCCATCCACATTTGCATTGGTATGTGTATAAAATTGGCTCAATTCTGTTGTTTTGAATAAAAGCATTGTAGGGCTAAATTCAACTTTTTTTTAACAAAAAATATCACATTTGAACTTCAATACTAGCACACCTTGTATATACTTGAATGTTAAACATGAAGCGTTTACATCACGTCTTGTCAGAAAAGAAGTCTGTTTGTTTACATTTTTGATTATAATCACTCGAAAAAGCCCAATAAAATCAGTCGAGAAACCACGATCCTAGCCGGACACTATACCTAACGTGATAATTGTAGAAAGATATTTAAAACGAGCTCCAAGGAAAATTCTAAACGGAAAGTCCCTTAGCAAATGGCAATATCAAAAGCTCAAAAACATCACACTAATGGATATCAACTGTCCTATTTCTGTCTTGGTACAGACATTTTCTTATGTAGAAAATAGGGTTTCTTATATAGAAAATAGGGAATTAAAACTGGTTTTAAAGGTAGCTAAACATCTCAATTGTATAATGTATGACAGGCATACAATTTCATTATAATATTGACAACGATTTGCGAACAAAACTAATAGACTTAATAGACAAGAATGACAAAATAAGGGTACAGCAGTCAACATTGTGTTATAATCTTATCACTAATAATACGAGCAAGTATGTTAGCAATGAAAAATAAAAAGGCATATACGAGAGTTGTCCGTAAAGTTCGTGGACAAGCTGAAGTCTCCGTTAAAATAGCATTTCAGGTAAATTTTTTTTGCATATTTGTAATCCTAAACCATACCCTAGTTCGGTTATACTTACTACTTATAAATATAAGCACTAGAGACCTGGAGCATGGCGAAAATATCACACCAACATGCAGGCTGGTGTTTTCATATTTTTGTTATTTTTAGTTTCAATATCCGCCTCTAAAAACATGAAATTTTCATTGTGACGTCGACATAGTCTTGACGTTAAACCTGCTAAATTTGAATGGTCAACATTTTGAAATGGCGAAGAAATCTCGATTTGAAGCATTGAATCCAGAATCGTCAACTTAAAAAAACAATTACGAAAAAGGTAGAGCTGCGGGCGGTTATAAGATTTTGTGTAGACAACGGAAAACGCCAACAGAAACACACAAATTCTTAAAACAGTCTAACAGTTAGTCGTTCATTGGTATTCAAGTGGCATACAAGGTTTTAGCAAATGATTTAAATATGAATCAAGTATGTGCTAGATAAGTACCGCAACTTTTTATAGCAGACCATTTAACTAAATGAATGAAATTGTCAAATCAGTTTATTAAAAAAAGTTTCTCGTAGTGGCATACGATTTCTAGACAGAATAATTACAACCGTCGAAAGCTGGTTTAACTACTACGATCCGGAAACTAAACAGCAGTCACCAAGACAATGCACAGATCCACACTTCTCTAAAAACTCATCTACAAATTGATTTACTCCGTATAGCCCTGACTTAGCGCCGATGGATTTAGCGGTATTCCCGCATAAAATATTTTCTCTGTGGACAAAGGTTTGACGATTACCTGAACTAAGGAAAAAAGTAATGAACATAATCTTCAAAATGAAAACAGATCAGTTTGAAACAAATATGTTGCTTTGAAAGGAGACTACGTTGAGAAAATTTAAAATGTTGACGTCGTAACGTCGGAAATATTTGTTTGAGTGCTCCGGGTGAGATTTTCTCATGATTTTTAAATTGATGAAAATACGACAATTTAAGCAGGTACTGAAATAAAATTGTGAACACAAAATCAGTAAATCATGAAATTAGTTATATACTTGTTTTATTAATTTCAGACGGGGAACTATTATTTTATTGATGTTGTCCTCTAGCTTTACGGACAACCCTCGTAGACGAAGCATATTGACAAAAACGAAAGACAAAAAAGTTACCATAGCAAAACACAATGACGGGATGTACAAGTACATAGCCACGTCAATTGGATACTGCCAAAAATAGGTTAAACAGTAAACGTTATTAATTTCATGGACAAATAAAAGAAAACAAATTAATAGATGATAACAAACATAAGCAACTAGAATCAATACGTCAAGACCATCGAGTATCATTAGTGAAGTTTTATTACCAATGGAAAATTAAAACTTTTGAGAAATCGGATGAAACGCCACTATTTCGTGTTTTTTTGTCCTCAAAACTCTTCCCCTTCGTACTTTATTGGTGAAAGGCGCGTCTGGCGCAAATATGAAATTTCAATTATGGTATCTATGATGAGTTAAATATTCCTTCTGGTAGCGTATTTATTTATATATCTCGATAAGTCCAAATGATGCTTTTGTGGTGGAATTGTGTCGCTCAGAATACCTACTATAAGGACATACTTATATAACTGATTAGTTCATCTTTATTTTATAGTAAACAGTTACCAGGCGTCCACTAAATTTTTAACATCTTGGTAAATTTTCTATACAGGAAAAAACACAAAAATACTGAACTCCGAGGAAAATTAAAAACGGAAATGGCAAAATCAAAAGCTCAAAAACATTAAGTTATTATTTGCTCTAGATGAAAACATTCGCCACGCTGCAATTGCAGACAGATATTACAAACTTTGCAAACTCATAGAGGGCGCTATTTCTATTACAAACTTAAAATAATATGCAATGAAATAAATATAGAATATGGCGATTTTGATTTTCTGTTATTAAATCCCCACCTTCACATGTGGTGCTTTCACCTGAAATGGAAACCGATTCAAATCCTTTAATATGTTCAAGAACCTCGGAGTTGCTCGCAACCTGTCCATAAGGTCCTTAGCTATCATGTTTAAGTAAATTCTGTGTTTTCCTATATACATCAGAACAGCTACTGTCTGGCTACGAGCAAGCATTAACATATATTTATTATGCCGCATACCACTACGGAAGCATTTCAATCCAAGACAAAGTTTAAAAATCCAGTCATAGTAAAAATTAGGGTAAGGATTCACAACTTTACTTTGTTTCCATTCCACAAAATCTGACATGGAAACTTTCATTGCACCATCACTTTGCAAGCACAGAATAATGCAAGCTCTCATCATCTCTGCAGAAAATGCATGGAATATATTTTGCAGGATTTGACATGATAGATAGTGATTTCCACAGCCGACTATACAATCTTTTGCATTATTCGAGCAAAATCTAAGCTATTCAGACATCAAATCTAAGAAATTGTAATGGCATAACCCCAAAAGGGCTTTTAATAGATTAATTTCAATGTGACCTACACCAAGGTAAATAATACAGATCCAAATAATTTCTCATAACCAACTTTATTTTCTCGATGCTTTTCATCAATATGCTTTTGGAAAGATTGATACCTCAGATAAACTTGCATTTTAGACATATCACAACATTTTTGTATTCAATAGTCAGCAATATTAAATCACCGTCACTACCTTTTCTTATCCCTTGCCTGTATTGGCCAGCTGCATTGTTTTATCAATTAATTACATATTACATTTTGAGAAAATTAAACATGTTGTTCCATTATATTCAGGCACCATACTTATCATCATAGGCCTGTCATTATAGAGCAACTGGGATGCATAACTGAACCATCCAACATATATGATGTAAGGGAGCTACCATTTGATTTTTATGGGGGGGGGGGGGGGGGGGGGGGGCTAGGATGAAATTTGAAAAAAATAGGCAGGACAGGAGTTTTGAGTAAAAAAAAAGGCAGGATGAGACAATTGCCAAAAAAAAAAAAAAAAGTCAGGACGACAATTTAGGTAAAAAAAGTCAGGATAAACTAAAAAAAAAAAAAGCAGGACCAAACAGAGTGAAAAATAAAAAGGCAGGACAGAGATTACAGCTAAAAAAAAATGCAGGACAAAATTTTTCATCCTAGCCCCCCATAAAAATCAAATGGTAGCTCCCTAAACGCTGTATTGGTTAAAACACATCAACGGAACATATACGGTATCACATCAACTAGAATATTGAGTCCATATTAAACATTTTGACAAGGACGTATGTATATATATTTTGCCAACGTTAACAAATTCATTAACAGGAAGTTAACTATTGCCAATTCATATAACTAAGCAAATTTCCTGAGTTGTTTCTAAAGAAATTTGATATTTAGAATTTATCTAACCTTATATTCACATAAACAGTAATTTTGTATTCATATAGCATTGATTCTATTGGTGTTAACAAATTTGTTAACGTTAACGAATTCGTATACGTTTAATTAATTTGTACCTTTCCCGAACTGATTACGCAATGGCGTCATATATCAGTGTAGCAACGTCACGTGCACCCACGTCCACTTATCAAACCCAAAAAGGTTGCTGTTTGGCTTTAAGCGTTCCTAATGAAGGTAAATCCAGAAAAGTGCTTCGGACGCATTGAATTATAAAACGTGTTGATTTCAATTTTTTACTTTATAAAAGTCACCTGGTCTGATCACAAAGTTGATGAACAAGAGGTATGCCAAAGAACGTCACTTTCTTTTTCTGTAGAAATTCATAGGAAGATGCCAATATCTTGTTATTAATACATGACGGTCTTGTATAGATTTTAGGTACTGATGTTGTTTATTTCGTACACTATGTTTTAATTTGACTGTATAAGTTATTTCTTTTTCCTACTATTTATTCTATTTTTAGCAATACCCACATGACGTTGCTCGGTACTTATACATTCTGTTATTGTGCCAGGTTAATTTTTTAATTCTTGTCTTTTTTTTTTATCGCCAATGTGCTTTGTTATATGCCTTTTTGATTATCTTTTGAGATAGTGATTAAGATTAAAACACAATAGATATCAGAAGATGTGGTATGAATGCCAACGAGACAACTCCATTCAAATCACAGTTTATAAAGGTAGACCATTATAGGTCAACTGCTGTACCCCTCTTTTTGACATGTTTACCTATTGTGTATTGTGAATTCCGCCTTTGGATATGGGATTTTCTCTCTGTGGTGACTCATATGTGGCCTTCGGTTGGTTATTTTTTCTCTTTGGTTGGGTTGTGGTCCCTTTGACACACTCCCCATTTTCATTCTTATGAAATAAATCATTAACCTGAATCACAACATTGCAGAAAGAGCTGTACCATTAAAATACACTATAATCATGAAAAGCACATTGAAAATAAAGTAGCCATCCCTAGAAAGTGATTCACAGTCGTGCATATGTTTAATTGTGTGCAACATATTGTTTAACACCCATCCATTGTGGCAAATTCTATTTACATTACTTGGTGCCGAATATATTTTGATGGAACTGCCCTTTGATATTATAGTTGAATAGGTAAACACAATACGAATAAACTATACATCAGGTAGAATTCTTATGTTGTAGAGCTTTATTAAACAAACAAATTATGTTTTATGGTTAAATTGATGTGTGAACTCTTTGTGGACATACTTTTGCAGGTGAAAGGAAAATAAAAAAAAATACATAAATTTGCATTTCTCATACTTATTCAGACTTAGATAGAATTGCATTCCTTTAAAAAAGAAAAACCGAAATGCTGCTCAATCTATGACAAACGCGTTTCATCTACATAAACTCATCAGTGATGCTCAGTTCAAAATAGTTATAAAGCCAAACAATTACAAAGTTGAAGAGCATTAAGAACCCAAAATTTCAAAAAGTTGGGCAAAATAAGGGTAATCTGAAATTCATGGTCTTCTAATTGTAGCAAAATGCTGTATGTCAAGTTTTCAGTGATGGATTATGATTTACATATTTTAAGGGTATTAAATAATATCTCATGCATTTTTTGTACTGTAGAGCGAGATCTATAATGGAAATTCAATAAAAAGGGTATACTAGTATTTAATAATGTTGAATGTTCTGTTACCATTCCAGAATGGTCAATGTGCTCTTCTTGGGGTTTTAAGCTAAGAAGATAGATCAGTAGCCAAGTAAGCAACAACAAAAAATGATTTAGTCTACTTAAGAAGTAAGGGGCCACAGTTGCGCGTCAGCACACGTTATGGTAAGGGATCTGCGGCTGCTTAAGGACCACAAGAAGCTCTGTTTGTAAAATGGACAAAATCCTTCATTCTGGCACTCTCATGGCAGAAAAATTGTTTATTTGAAAGTCATGATTTTATATAGAAAAGTTTTGAAAATCATAAAACAAACCATGAATTTTTTTTTTCTTGGACTGGTCATTAATCCTCAACTGTAAATTGTGTGTTAACCATAATGGCATTTAATCATTTGGTCCCTTGGTTCCCTGTCATTTTAAAATTGTATCAAACAAGAGTTGCAGACATGTTATTTTATTTGAATATTTTATTAGTAAAAAACCCTCATCAGTTAAATCCTTAATTAACAAGCATGTTAAATAACAAATTCACATGTGCGAATCATTTTATCGAGCTTGTTGTATTATTATGTCTTTGTTTTGGCTTAACAATTTTTTTTCTTGCATCAGATTTCTCAACTGGTTTGGCCTAATTAATTTCTATTCCTGCATATTTTTTTTGGTGTATATTGGAGGCCTCAAGGTTTACAATGCTATCAAGTTTAGAGAACTTACAATCATTTGTAAATAAATTATAATAACCATGGCTTGAACAATAAGCGCTGGCTCTTTTAAAACTAAACCTTTCTTGTTGCCATTCCTTTTGAAATTGTCTCGACCATTCGACCTTTAAGGTAGATCGTAATTTTGGTAATAATTTGTTCTGTTTTGTTCGCCGTTCCTTTTCAGCGGTGCAGGGTCGTTACCCTTCCATTCAAATGTCAGGTTGTAAAGGCATGTATTCATTGAACTGAAATAAATATTTAATATTTGCTCATTGACATCCGACAATTTACACACCGGTTGTTTGGTCGGAGTTGCATGCAGATAAGGTGTTTTGTGCTAAATTTAATGCTATTGCCCCATGTTTTTCTTTTTACAGACACAATGGATGATGTCATGTTACTAATTGCACAATTATCAAAATTTTCTCTTAATAACATATATTTTTTTAACAAAACATACACTTATTGTGCCTTCTGTTTTGTGTTTGTATATCAATATTAGAAATTTTGCCAGCAGTTATATATATATTATATATATATATATATGGGATTATGTAACAAAAACAAACAGTTGTAAAACAAGAAACTGGGGTTTACAGTTATTAAATTCATTTATTTCATCAAAGAGCGGAACAGTAGGTAGGGTCATTTTTATGTATACAGAAATTTAATGCCCAACCCTCCATTAATAATAATATCTGCACACTAAGCTTTGAATTATGACAAATTATCAATGACTTACGTTTTAGAGGGTAGGATGGATATCTTCTCCCTCCTGCCATTAACAATTGGAATTCATTAACTGCCTTAACATTTGATGCTGTGATGAACTGTTCTAGACATTTTCCTAGAGAATCCTCAATACAAGACATTTCTGTATACCTTATTCCGAAATAAAATGTAAAACGATTTTTATAACCCTTATTTCTTTACTTTGTATCGCTTGATGCGTATATTTAGGTATGTGGACCGCTCGAATACTGGCGCTAGGTGCCCAGGTGGTCGTTTTTTGGGGAACTAAACAAGTAGGGAGCGAAACGCTATCAGTCATTGTTATCTTTCCGATAGGTTGAGCGTTTCTGCGATCTAGATACCATAGTGGGAAAACCTCATCTTGAAATTTATGTGCTTCTTAACAACAAAACTGAAACATATATATAAAAAAGATGTTCGATTCAACATTGCTGGACACGACCGTTTTCTCTCTCTCGTGAAGTCGGAAAAATAAATCGACACGGTCGTGTTGCGGAACCAATAACCGTTTTCCCTGGCCAAAGCTCCATTTTAAACAAATTAATATGAAAAAAAGAGTAATTTTTAGTTTTCAGTATATAAGTATATTAAGTTTACAGCTATTCATAACGTATATTTCCTTGATAGTACCTCAAAATTTGTAAAGGCTGGATGTAATGCTCATTTCTCTCTTAACCCCTGTTGATATTTTATTCAGTCTGTCTTTAATTCTGATAAAATACAGATCTGAAAACTGAGAAATTTGTAAGGAATTTATCATAACCGAAGTCCTGTCCTCTTTTCCTCGATTGTCAAAAAATTTATCAACGAGTGTTGTACTTACACGAACAACACGATGGGTGCAAAAAGTAGAGCATGATATGCTTATCTTTCTGAAGCATCTGAGATCACTCGTGGCTTAGTCTGTAGTTTTCAATGTGGTGTTTGTGTACTGTTGTTTACGGATTTTTGTTTTTTAACCATGGCGTTGTCAGTTTCGACTTTAGCTTAAATATCTTTCAGGTATCTTTCGTCTCTCTTGTAATGCTCCTATAAATTTTCATAAACCATTTGTTACACAATGAACAGCTTATTGGACAAGAACAAGTTCAAAATAAAATCTATACTTAAAATAAATATGTCCTGTAATGATGTTGGTCGGGGAAAATACGTACATATTGCAGAGGGTACGAATACTGCCTGCAACAAGCTGCATATGGACCTCTCAATTACTATTTTTTTTCTGGTATCTTCTAGTCATTGTTTATACTTTCTGTTGTAAAATTAATTAAAAAAATAGTCAAATTAGAAAAATCTACAATTTCTACATTTTGAATACTGGTTTTCAAATTTCAAACAGAAAGATAAAGATAGTTCATGAAATTATTCTTTATAAACTGTAACAAAAGCAAAGTTAGTTGAACAGTGACAATTGTACTATCTTATTTGATGGACGCAAGCTGAAATTATTCACGAATTTGTGCGACACATATTGTATAAGCTTGTCGACCATTGAAGACCGAAGATGTCTCCCCGCAACTTAATCTTGAATCAAAAGTGAAACTATCAAACGTAATAAACCAAATAAGACATAAAACATCTTACAAAAGTGTGCAAAGCTTAAGACTTAAACACAGTGACAGATCAACCTCACTTTCGTTATTTTTATTACTGACTTGCTTAATTCTATTTTCCAAACTGCCCCCTTTGCTTCAGTGGCCTTTTTTGTTCAGTATATCTCCAAGAGTACATTCAAATACAGCAGTACTCACAATGGCTCCACAAAAGCCAGACACGACAATATGACCTATTTTTCCAAAATGTCCCCTTTGCTTCAGCGGCCTTTTTGTTCAGTATATCTTCAAGAGTATACTCAAATACAGCAGTACTCACAATGACCTCACAAAACCCAGACACGACAACACGTACCTTTTCCTCTTCTTTAGTGGACATAGCCATTATTAACCCATTAATTGTTGAATGAACTATTTTTCCAAACTGTCCCCTTTGCTTCAGCGGACTTTTTGTCCAGTATATCGTCAAGAATACTCACATACTGCAGTACTCACAATGACCTCACAAAAGTCAGACACGACAACACGTACCTTTTCCTCCTTTTAGTGGACATAGCCATTCTTAACCTATCAATTGTTGATTGAACTATTGGTTAAAAATATATCACGAAATCCTTGTACACCCCAACCATGTCCCGAATAAACAGCTGTCATGGATACAAAGAGCTATTAGAGAAACAATTATTTTAATAAAAATATAAATCTTTGTAAGATCTAGTTCAAATATTTATAGTTTTTCACTTGCTTTCCATCACGATATAATTAACGAGACGTTTTTTTCAAACACAACCAAATCACCCACCATGACAGCATTAAGTCCAATCACAGAAAGGATTTTCAAGCATGCGTATTCTGTTGCCATAGTTAAGTGTCCTTAAGTTCAAAGGGCACAAACCGAAACTATACCGACTACGTCGGAAAAACATAAATTTAGAAAATATTGTTTATCAGTTAACGCCTCAAGAAAAGCCTACAAAATATTACTAATGAAAGTATAGGAAAAGTATGTGATGCATTAGATATACGCCAGTCAACTCCGCTACATCCACCGTCATTGTATTGTACGTCATTTGAAGTAAACAATTACCGATTGTAAAAACATAGACAGGAATAATTAAAAGTTAACAAACATAGTTACTAGTTTGCAAGAAATATATAACAAGAAGTCAATTAACGGTAAGGTTTTAACAACATCATCACACAATTTTAGGGAAAACAAGTTCCATTTCAAGGGACCCTCATTTCGTTACAATATTAACAACACATTGCTAAGGCGCCTAAGAGAGCAAGTAAGGCGGAAGAGTGTCACATCTACCACAATACAAGACGGGTTTTTGGGTCTTATAAAGATCGAAAGCTCCGAGTTGCCCGATTGAACCATGTATTCCATGACAGGTCATTGGGTACCGGAAATACCCATTAGGAGGAGGAACAACATGATTACTCAAGTAGAGGAAAGGAAAGTGTCAGTAGCAGTAACAAAGACAGAAACTGTACTTGAGAAAATAACGGAAACCGCCGAGGTGCGATTGACTGTGACATAACTGCCTGCAGAATTTATTAATACTGAATAAACTCATCATATATACCAGGACTAAATTTTTATATACGCCAGACGCGCGTTTCGTCTACAAAAGACTCATCAGTGACGCTCGAACCCGATACGGATAAGTTTCAGTGTAATTTTATAAATTACATAAATAGGTAAGAATAGCAAGGTTGTAAAATTGAACATCATTTATTAATATTTATAGGGATAACTTTAATCATATTGTATCATGGAAGGATTTTAAATTAGCATGTTCGTTTTGAGTTTCTGCTATAATGGAAAGTTGGGAAACAGTTTGGGGACAAACTCTTTTTGTAAAGGGGAATTGTAACGGCCGGGGGAGATTTAAGTTCGGGAGGGATATTTATTTCATAATTGTCATTGTATAAGTACAGAAATACAGAACGTAATCACCGGTGAAATGACACTCTCTTTTTTTCACTAAAATTACAGTTATAATAGTTATCAAAGGTATCAGGATTATAATTTAATATGCAAGACGCGCGTTTCGTCTACATAAGACCCATCAGTGACGCTCAGATCAAAATAGGTATAAAACCAAAACAAGTAGAAAGTTGAAGAGCATTGAAGACCCAAAATTTCCAAAAAGTTGTGCCAAATACGGCTAAGGTTATCTATTCCTGGGTTAAGAAAATCCTTAGTTTTTTTTGAAAAAAATCAATGTTTTGTAAAATGACCATATCATTGATATTCATGTCAACACCGAAGTGCTGACTACTGGGCTGGTGATACCCTCGGGGACGAAACGTCCCAGTGGTGTTAAAAGTTATCAAAAGTACCAGGATTATAATTTAATACGCCAGACACGCGTTTCGTCTACAAAAGCGTATTAAATTATTATGAAATGTGCTTTTTACCTTTACTTGATACTTGTTGGCATTTTTCGAGGTAGTTCGCATACATTTTTAGGGATTTAAAAGGTATTGTGCAGCGTTAATGTTGCACGACACGCTCTCTGTTGTTATATTGTCGTCAGCCTTTATTGAATTGCATCTTGGGATAGCACATGTGGCATGACGTCACCATGCTATTGGCATTATGTCTATGATGAGTTAATTTACAACCACTGGGTCGATGCCACTGCTGGTGGAGATTTATTTCCCCGAGGGTATCACAAGCCTAGTAGTCAGCACAACATGAATTGTCATTGATATGGATATATTTATAAATTTACTGTTTACAAATTTTTGAGTTTTTTGAAATACTAAGGCTTTTCTATCTCAGGCATACAGATTACCTTAGCTGTATTTGGCAAAACTTTTAGGAATTTTGGTTCTCAATGCTCTTCAACTTCGTACTTTATTTGGCCTTTTTAACTTTTTTTGGATTCGAGCGTCACTGATGAGTCTTTTGTAGACGAAACGCGCATCTGGCGTATATACTTAATTTAGTCCTGGTATCTATGATGAGTTAATTTTCTTTAAAGAACTTTGAGTCGCATCGCGTCGTACTGATTATAAATACGGAAGTTCACTTCTCCCGGGTTCAGTCTTGTCTTTACTGGGCGCCATATTTTAGATTTGAAAGTCTCCATTTGCAAAATAATATTGTCGTTAAGGTTGTCACACTTATTGTCGAAAGTAATTTCGATTCATCTTATCTATAAGTATTAATTTATCCTAATAAAGAAATTGAAATTAATTATACTTTATCAAGATATTTATTCTACTTCACATACAATCGTATTACAAACATTTGCCTACACTAGAGTTTGTTGGAGGCAAACGGGCTGCTTCATTTACACATGCAAAGAAGGCAAACGGGCTGCTCCATTTACACATGCAAAGATCAATTCAAAGTACGACACGCTAGTGACACATTTTTTAGCTATCATATTTAATATTTATTACTATATCAGTATAAAGTAGATTGACACTCACAGAGATAATAAACTGTTAATTGTACGAACAATCAAGAACATCAGACATTGTTTATTGAGAAATATAATGTTATTGCTAGAATTATTGTGTACTATTTCTATTAATACCCATGTATCTAGCTTATTTTGAAACCAGAGCTCACTACCACGAATGCCAGCAATACCCATATATTAATCCCCCTTTTCTCTCTTGAGTTTTAGGAGCACAATATATTACTAGAGCAGCAAATATTGTTTTACTTGTATATACTATACTTATTTATATATTATATATTGTTCAGCCTGTATAAACCATAAATTATTGTGGTTTTTAAATCATTAACTTTATTCAGTATCATTTCATAAATGCCCTACAAGACTCAAACTCGGTACTGATTACAGATTCGTGGGGTGCTACACTAACAAATTCATATAGCAATCCTCTGAGTACGCAACCTACGACCTGTTTTCAGGTATATAAAATTATCAGACACACAACGCTCATTAGAAAGTCGTTGGAACCTCAGCCCGCTACAATGTGTACAAATGGGGTACAGCAGTCAACATTGTCTTATAATCTTATCTTATTCCTTTAACAAATAACTATTTTCAAAAAGAAAAACAAAATAGCATGTAAACAAAGAACATTTAAGAAAATAAAACAGACGAGCACAAAAATTACTACCCCAATAACACAATGGTGGGATATAAAAGTACTGAGCCACGCGAAGAGAATATCCTTAAAAATTGATCAAACCAAAAAGGTAACAAATATACAGACTGATAAAAAGAACGCCTTAACACGCCATTAAAATGATAAACAAAGTCAGTACCTATAATCTATACAACAAGACATGATCAAAGGTACCAGGATTGTAATTTAATACGCCAGACGCGCGTTTTGTCTACACAAGACTCATCAGTGACGCTCAGATTAAAATAGTTATAAAGCCAAACAAGTTCAAAGTTGAAGAGCATTGAGGACCCAAAATTCCAAAAAAAAGTTGTGCTAAATATGGCTAAAGAAAATCCTTAGTTTTCGAAAAATTTAGTTTTGTCAACAGGAATCTTTACACTAAATTCATTGGATGTGTAATGATGGATAGTTTAGTCTTGGATGCATGAAATTATTTAGTAGCTGGTTTTTTCTCAGAACAAAGTGTCAGTAACTGCGGGTATTCTTTTATCTGTTCTTGGTTTTCATTTTGAAGTTAGGATGTACAAGTATCCTCCCACGTCCACTTTGTGTTAGATGTATTTTTATCTGTACCCATCTGATGAGTTACCTTATGCCTTTTTCAGTTGAATTTTACAGTCTGTTCTTATGTTGTACTGTTACACCATTGTATCAGGTAAGGGGAATGGTAAATATTACGGACACCATCACGAATTGGTTGATTCATACGATGTGTCTTTGTCTAAACTAACTAAGGACATTTCGACGTGTTAGATTATGGTTTGTCATTGTGTCTTCTGATCTTTTAATTATTGAAAGTGACTTATTCCCGATTGTGACTGTTTTGCTGAGTGTAAATTCGCATTGCTACAAGACGTGTCACGGTACTTTTCTATCCAACAACTTTATAAATATAAAACTCCACACTGACACTAATAGTCTTCAATACAAAGTGTTTTAATTGGCCTTCTTTCAGTTTTTAATCTCTACTAAATTATATTAATTATCATGCTGTCCCACTATTTTCATGTATTTTTATTTTATTCATCATTGTCAGACCTCTTGATAATTGTTTTAAAAAGATTAAGAAAAAAAGTCATTTAAAAAAAATATATATTATTAATTTTTAATGATACACATCTTCAGGAATCTAAACAAAAGTCGGAATTTCAAGAGAAGTTCCTATCATTGTACTATGTGAAACCGAAAGTGACGTCAGAGTAGAGGGTTTTTTTTTTCGCATGAAATCTAGAATTTCAAAAATTCAACCGTGTTTGTCATACATACACGGTTGAATTTTTGAAATACTAGATCTTTTCTAGGCTTTTCTGCCTCAGGAATAGATAACCTTAGCTGTATTTGGCAAAACATTTTGGAATTTTGGTCCTCAATGCGCTTCAACTTTATTTGGCCTTTTTTTTATTTTTTGGAATTAGAGCGTCACTGATGAAACTTTCGTAGACGAAACGCGTGTCTGGCGTAATGAAAAAAATTAATTCTGGTATCTATGATGAGTTCATTGATATATAATCAAATAAATATTGTTTCCACAGATCAAAGTGGGAAAATGCATATCGATATGGTAGTTTCTAATAACACTTTGCACAAAACTTTTACGTTTTATTGAACAAGACCATAAATTACTTTCCTATACCAATTTTAGTTCTGAAGAATTTAAATTGCAAAATTATCTATCGTATCCTCGTGTATTGTATTTTCGACCTACTAACACATTTCTCCGAATTCCACTTTTATCTGTTTGAACCCAGACATGACTAATATTTTGGGAGTCACTAGTATACTTGTGCATACAATAATTGTATCTGAAACATATTTCGATCTTAAACATTTTTTTTATTACAAAACCTGGCGTCTTGTGTTTTTGACCTATCTAATAAACGGGTCCAAAGTCAGAAATGACATGTCGTACAAATCCGGAATTGATTATAATTTGATGTTAATGTATACATGTATCAAATTATTTAAAGTTCAATAGGGATCAAACTTATAACTTAAGGAATTAAATGGTAACATATACAACTATGAGATATGACATATGATTTTGATATCTTTATTTGACTATTTATACACATATCACTCTTCATACTGTAGACATGGAAGTCCATGACATGGACAATAATAAATACTATGACGCCTAAGAACATTCACATTACAACTAAATATCAGATGGGTCCAGTGGTCACATTGAGGATACATACATTTACCCAACTAAGCAAAAACAAGAGACACACACAGTCTCAACGCTTCTGGGAAACGTTTCTTACATACACAATATTGTGACTTGTCAGTATCTTCAATACTGCATGTATCATCAAATGAGTCATCATCTGAAATAATAAGTTTCTGTAAACCAGAAGTACCAGGTTTTGGTAACATATGTTTTGCTTTCTTAGGTTTAATAACCTTAACATCATTTTCCACACATGCTATAGTTTTTTTTTACATTTACTTGTAATATTTACACTCTTTGATTTCTTTTTGTTAATAACTTGTGTAATCTTTGGTTTTTTACAATGTGCTACAATATCAGCAATTTCATCATCCTCAGTTATAGCTTTACCAGAGGTAATATTTGACAAATACTTCCTCTTTTTTTTTGTTGACAATACCAATATTTTTCTCACACTGTTTGAAAAAAACAGCTGGACTCTTGTGTGTTCCGTTATTCGCCAAGATGTCTGACTCATCTTCGTCAGGTAAAGGATCTGCTTCGTCAATCAATGTGATGTTTCCAGAGTCTGGTAAGTCGAGTTCAGTGTCAGGTAAGTCTAGTACAGTGTCAGGTAAGTCTTGTACAGTGTCGGGTAAGGCGAGTACAGTGTCAGGTAAGGCTAGTACAGTGTCTGGTAAGTCATGTTAAGGCTTAACTGTTAACAGATGGAGAATGGTCACTGTCATTTTCAGCTTGTTTGTTTTGTACAGCGTTGTCAGGGTCAACTATGTCCGTCGTAAATACCGTTGACGGAAGCAAAGTGATGGCAGGTACACAGTTTTTTTCCAATGAATATATTCCTGTTTTTTTCAAAAGAGGTTTTTACAATTATGTGGCGACAAAGCCTTCACATATGCCTCTGTAGCTAATTTACCAATATTATTCCTTTTAATTGGTTATCGATGCTCACGCAGGTATTTGTGACAGGAATTATTTTAAATTCTGTTAAGGGGACTAAAGCAGCCAACATCTAATGGTTGTAGGATGTGGCTGCAGTGGGCTGGCAAAACTAAAATTATGATATTGTGAGCCTTTGCCCATTCAATTACGCTCAAAGCTACATGAGATTTGTGACCATCATAAATAAGTAGAACAGGCTGATCATCTGTTAATCCTTGAGCATATTTAATCAAATGATATTTATGAAAAAGTTCAGTATTTGACCAGCCTGATCCACTTACACTACCTGATGTACCATTTGTACAATTGTCAATAAGACTGTTATGCATTCTGGCACCTGCAAATATGAGGTACGGGGGTATTTGGGTGCCTACTGCATTTCCTGCACCTATAATTGTGACAGTTGGAGACCTCTCTGATGTTATATCTGGAGGTTTAGTATCTTTAGCAGCAACATTTGTTGGCTTGTGCTGAAAGTTTACACCTTTCTCATCAATATTTTATATGCAATGGGGTTTATTAATAAGATTATATTTTAAAAGAATTGTTTCTAGTTTCTGAAAATAGCTATCAATATTTTCTTGTGATGCCGACTTTGCCCTTGACTAACCCCCTAGCTTTAATGGTATTTAGCTCTGTCCATCTAGACATGAATGAGTAGAACCAATTCATGGTAAATGGTTTGGTTTTCTCTCTCAGCTCCATGTACACAGCATAATATGTTGCCAAGTCGACAACTTCAGATCTTTTGTACATGTATCTACAATAATAATATAATAGAAATAGCAGTTATAATAATGTTTTTACAATAATATATATTATAATAATGAATTTTGGATGAAAAACACTATGTCCCTGATACAAATTATTTATATTATGAAAATGAATTAAATCCAAAAATACATTTTTCAATGAAATACAACTAATCTGTAAGCATTTACAAAATAACAAAAATGAAATTCCTGAAATAATTGCATTTATTTTTAAATTTTAACTAACCCGTAACCAAAATTTGCCATCATTCTAATGTGGTCAACTAAGTTTTTCTTCCTGCTCTACATCAATTGTTGGGGAAGGGCCATACTTCACTCCTACTAACACCAACCCTTACAGAAACTCTATCAAGGAGGATTGTCGTTGGCACTTCATATACTTTGGAAGCCTTGTAAACAGCCATATTTTTATTTAAGACTTTAGTCAAGGCATTGTGTAGTAAGGTTGGGGAGTACTAATCTTTCCTAACAGACAATAACAATCAAAACCAAGGAGTAAACAAAGACTCACAAAACCAAAGGACATTTACATCAACAGTTATAAATAGTAATTAAGAAACAACACGAACGCAGACTTGTTTCTGTAATTGAAAATTAATATTCTAAAAAACTTAGGATCATGCAATTTTCCGTATTGAAAATAACTTTAAAGTATGACGAATAACCACATGACAGTCAAGTGACTCAATGACCTGGATGTGAACTTCGTAAGGAAAAAGTCTTCAGGCATAATTACAGAATATATTTTTATTTTAAATAGATTCTTATGGAAGGTAGAAAGGGTATTAGTAAAATTGTACAAAAATGTAATATCAAATAGAAAAGCGTAAATTATACTTACCGATAATAACTTTACTTGGAACATCTTTGCCACACGTGTACTTATTTCTTATTGTTACTAAGTTTAGCTGCCGATTATGACGTCACACGGGCACGCGCAGTACACGAGAAGTAATATTAAAATTAAGTCGGAAACGGTAAGACGGTCGAAAACACAATACGAGACGATATAAATGTTCTAATATAATGAGTAATCTCACAAAATTAAGAATTAGTTCCCACCTTCTTTTGATTGATGCACTTAGGGCATGGCCGAGAAATTGATTTTGAATAACACTATACTGCTTTTCGCATTTTGACCCTCCCGCTCTCCTTACAAAGAAAATCCTAACGAATGTGAGTGAACACGTTCATGTTGCTTCTGACATGTGATAGTTTCATTTTTTATTATTAAAATCATATGTTAATAGGATTTTGTAACAAAATAAAATTTTATATTTTTGTTGTTACTTTTTTGGCTCAGTATAATATATATTTATTATATTATTATTATTATTGACCTCATTATACTTTGTATTGATTTTCCTGATTTAACAAAAACTTAGAAACTTTAAAAAAAACTTGACATTTGGAATCCATTGAAAAAATATATGACACTGTTTAATTTTTGGTCTTTTAATTGAAAAAGATACAGCAATTAGGAGAAGCTTGCGTTAATTAAAACAAGGACATATATGTAATCTTTAATCTAGTGCATGAGCTGATTATTGTAGCCAATGTCTGAATTCCAGGATGTACAAGTACGCAGCCACGTCCTGTCAGAATAGGACGTTTAAACCAATGTCTCCTGTCAAGAGACGATCATGCTCTCCAAACGCCGTCTTGTCCAGATCCGCTAAATGAAGACTTTTTCAATTTCAACTTTAATCAACTCCTTTAACACCTTAACACCACCAAGGGCATTTGTGTTTTTAAAATGTCATTTGCAAGTGAGCTTTTAGAACACAATTTTCTCATACAATTTGGATATTTCACACGGAATAAAGTTAAATGTGACATATTTTCCCCCTTTTTGCAAAAGCATAAAGTTGCCATTGATACATCAATTTTCTGACGTCAGACACGCGAATCAATGAATGTGTTTGTAGATAGTGTGTGTTTGTGTTCTGTTAAATTGTTCCTTTTGAAATTTTTACACGATGATGACTGCTGTACCCATATTTTGACTATTTTATTTATTATGTCTGTTTAGTTCACGCATCATTGTAAATGTAAAGGAATTTGATGAGACTGTCATCAAAGTGAGAGGGTTAGCGCTATTAAACCAGGTTAAATTCACCATTTTCTGCATTTGAAAATGCCTGTACCAAGTCAGGATTATGACAGTTCTTGTCCATTCGTTTTTTATGTGTTTTGTTATTTGATTTTGCCATGTGATTATGGACTTTCTGATTAGATTTTACTCTAAGTTCAGTATTTTTGTGATTTTACTTTTTCAATTAAGGTAAATTTTAATACTTTTCCTATTTGATGGAACTGTCAACAAAGTAAGAGGTTAAATCCACCATTTTCTACATTTAAAAATGCCCGTACCAAGTCAGGAATATGACCGTTCTTGTCTAATCGTTTTGTATGTGTTTTTTTCATTTGATTTTACACCACTGGGTCGATGACACTGCTTGTGGACGTTTCGTCCCCGAGGTTATTACCAGCCCAGTAGTCAACACTTTTGCGTTTAAGTGTTGACATGAATATTAATAATGTGGTTAATTTTATAAATTTAGAATTTTTTCGAAAAACTAAGGATTTTCTTATCCCAGGCATAGATTACCTTAGTCGTATTTGGCACAACTTTTTGGAATTTCGGATCCTCAATGCTCTTCAACTTTGTACTTGTTTGGTTTTATAATTATTTTGATATGAGCGTCACTGATGAGTCTGACGCGTCTGGCGTACTAAATTATAATCCTGGTACTTTTGATAACTATTAGAGACTTTCCGATTTGATTTTCCGGTGATACCCATTAGTCCGACAGCCATTATTCCGACAGCCAAGTACTCCGACAGCCCACTATTCCGACAGCTCATACATGTAATTCCCCTATGCATCTGTCTTATGTGTATGCACGGTAAATTTTCTCTAAAAAGACCAACTCTGCTCTCTATAATATTTGTGGTTGTCCGTTTTGATTCCAACTATTCTTTTCATGCGTGATATAGGTCTCAGTATATTGGAGATGCACAGAAAAGATTCAGTATTTTATAAAGCAAATCATATGCTGATCCTGCCGGATTTGATGAAAATAGTTTGATGAGAATCTACAAATAAATCCCTGCATAATGTAATTCGCAATCTTCATATATACATGTACACGTGTGTACAGTGTGTTTTTGCGTATGCAGTATGCCAATAATTGTTACGTTATGCTTCCGTTTATTTTTTTACGAAATTCGAAGTCTATCCAAACGGAAATAGTTTTGTTTATCCGGTTTATATCTTTCTTTAATAATTCTGTAAATACATATTTAACGATTTCTGATATACGAAAAGGCGCGAAAATAATTACTCTATACACAAATTATAGTTGCGTATATAGCTGTGATGTCAGAACTTGGTAGATTTTTTTTATTTTCATGATTTTGCCGTTAATAAACTAATCAATGTAAAATATTGAAAGACTTAATCTAGTAGGTTTGAAAAATTGAATATTATATGATGCCTATAAGTGTGATAAACAGTAAGATGAGTTATGTTTTTTTTCTATGGTCAGTTCATGTTTTTCCAGTATAGAATTTCTACAAAAAGAGATTAAATTATCTAATTGTAATCAAAAACTAAATAGATAGTGTTTTTTGGTTAAATATACATATTGAAATCACCTATTAAAAGTTTCAAACAATGAACATTGACAAAGGCAAATTTGACACTTAATTGCGCTCTTGTAACTCAATTATGTATGGGGATTTTATATTTATCATCAATACCATACATTTAGTTGAATTTATCTGGATCAAAGAGGAATATCTGGAATTTCCTCTTCATCCTCTTCATCATCAGTACCAATGTCTGCTGTTTGATTGTCATCTTCCTCGTTATCTACAGATATATATCCTCTACCCACCCTTCCTAGCATCACATCCACGTCAATGTCCATTTTGATCATATCTATATTTGAAGAAGGCTGACATGGTAAGTTAGGGAAAGAACATTTTCTACCATTATTAGTATTTAAGAATGGTCTTATTTTTCTCAAACTATCACTGACAACTTTCATATCCTCCGCTGAAATAATTTTACTATGTCTGGAAGCCTTTTTTGGAATGTTGTGTTCAGCATCAAAATTCCGGCATATTTGAGAAATGACTGGTGCTGCTGCAGTAACAGCAGAAATAGCTGTTTCAGTTTTGTTAGCACCAAGAACCCTGGTTAACTCTTTCTGATTCCTTACTGAATGTTCCTGTACCAAGTTGCGATGTTATTGCCTTGTCCACCTCTCAAATTAACCATACTGCCTTCCAACACTAAGTTTTTCCAAAGGAGAAAGAAAACAGGTTCTTTAGTTATGTAATCGACACATTCAAATAAGTATTTTGAAAGGCAAGAATGTGCATAAAAAATTGGGATGCACTCTTTTTGCCTTGCTGATATTTTGTTGATAAGCTGTAGTATTTTCAAAATTAAGGTTAAAGAGTTCAAATGCCTGTTCTCGAATAAGCTCCCTTACAATAAGTTTAAAATATTCGCTGTTGGAATTGAAGTGACCCTTGACTTTGCCATTAACATCAGTCTTCTTCAGTCTGTTTCTCCAAAATGCCAAGGTACCTTATTTGTCCATTGAATCCATCTTGTAAAGTGCTTTAAAAGTTTTCTGTCAAATAAAATTGGAAGTATATAATTATTCTGAGATTGAGTAGCACTATACTGTTTTCATTGGATATGACAATCACATGATTCAACTGTTGTTTTACGTATCTGACGCCTTGTTTCTATTTTTTCATATGTTGATCCCATGTTTCGAATTATATGTATATTAGTGATCAATTTAAAGAAAATATTGCTACATTTAGATTTGAGACATCATGAGACACATAACAAACACGGAGGAAGTGCCACATCAGAAAAGAAATTTTGCAAGTTTATCATGAGATTTCAAGAATGTTATGTTTAATACAGATGAAAATAATACAAGAATGGTAATGCAATAAACTATGCAGTTGTTAAAACAAATTGAATTTTCAATTTCAAAAAAATACAGTTGAAACAAATGCAGATCAATATATAAGCATAATAAGGCATTGCCCTCGTCAAAAGTCCACAACTGATATACATGCCTTAACAAAGTCTTTGTCTACAGATATATATAATAAAGATGTTATCATGTTTGAGGACTATGTACCCATGTGTTCATTCAATACTAAAGATATGGAAATTTTACAGAAAATCAACATACTTTTCCCCTTGTACTCTCATATTTTGCAATTCTTACTTGATAGAGAGAGGAGTATTGCATGGAGTGCTATAGTAGCAATACTTTTCTTATTGAAAATTTAGATATCAGTTGAAAATGAACTTAGGAAGCCATGTCTAAAAATTTAAAAGATCAATAGACAAAATCCAGAACATATTAGACAGAAAACATGAAACTAAAAGGAAAAATATTTAAATATCATTGGTTTTCAGAAAGGCAGTCCATATGTTAATTAAGAATCGGTGCTCACTCATTACACATGTTACATTAGGAATTAAAAATACCAGATTCTCAAAAAAATGTATTGTACAGCTGATAAAGTTGAGGATGAGCGCCATTTTTCAATCGCATGCTCACTGCATAATAATTTTAGGGATGAACTCTTCAGAATATTTTTAGCACTTGTCAGAATTTTTTTAAAAGTTAAATAAACATGTTGAATCTTCGAAATTTGTTTTGATGTTAACAAAAGAAAACTTTACTATTATGGTAAAAAAAAATATGATTTTATTGTTATTTCTTGTGAATTATGAAGCACAGGTCTTGATACTGACTGTTATTTGATACCAATGTGTTGGTTTTTTTTCTATTTTGTTTTGGCTCAGATTCTGACTGAGGCTCATAGTGCTACACAGATAATTATATCATACTAGTATTTTAATGTCATAATGTTGACCCAATCATTATACCGCCGTTTCTAAAAAAATCGGGGGAAAGAGGGGGGGGGGGGGGGGCTTAACTGTTTTACCTCTGTATGTCCGTCCGTTAGTTCGTCCGTCCGTCCCATAAATAGTTTCGTTGCATCTTTCTCATGAACTACATTACAAGGATTTTTGAAGTTTGGTTTCTGGGTTTATTGAAGTCAGCTATATCGTGTGATGCGTTTTCAGATTCGTTACTGAACAACTTCCTGTTTACTGAACACTTTTCACATGATGGTCAAGTTGAAAATTTTCGTCACATTTTTCTCAGGAACTACAATACAAGAATTTTCGAAATTTGGTTTAAGTTCTATATAAGTCACCTATACCGTGTTGATTCACAACTCAACAACTTCATGTCTACCGAAATATTTGGGCGGGGGTACCCTCAGTAGCTCGCACTTTTACTGATTGTTCTTGATTTATATGCTCTTTATAGACCATGTTATTTGGAAAATGAAATATTCTTTTATGTTCTATTCTATAAGCAGATTTCGAATTGAGTACATACTAAGAAAGTATTCGAACTACCTTAGTCCTATGTTATATATACGGAGTTATTTCTTAAAATATGTTATAACATAAACGAAATATTATAATACAAACAGGCACATTTTATTTTACCCTGATACTTGATAACTTATGGGTTTTCGGGATTATTGGGCTGTCGGAGCAATGGGTTGTCGGACTATTGGTGTCGGACTAATGGGTTGTCGGACCAATGGGCTGTCGGAATAATGGCGTGTAACCGATTTTCCTCTGAGTTCAGTATTTTTGTGATTTTAGATTTTTTCAATCAGCGCAGTTGTTAGGATACTGTATATCAAATATATCTTATCGTTGGTAAATAGATTTGTTTGATATTATCTGAAATTTGACCTTAAAGTTTTACAAGTTTAAAAAAAATATGTTATGAAGTACCTGCTTGGTCTTGATGATGGAGCACATGCACTTCGGTTTCATGCGATGGTACAGGTCTCTTACACTTTCATTTTTCTTCAGGAAAAAAGAGAAATGGGCCAATATCATTGCATAAAAATGATGTTGATACGCTGGATTCCTTCTTTCAAACCAACATTGTAAGGAGAAGACTGGTGAAGGAAATCAGAAAACAAAAACTCATGTTTTGTTAGATTATTTTTAAGTTTTTGATTAATGGTTTTGACCACGTAGTAGTAAATGACCTATACGTTTTTAAATCCGTGACAACAAATTCTGGATTACAACTTGCTGCAGATGTTGGACTAATTTTAAAATATCTAATGACATACCTCTACATTTAACATGTTCAGTAGAAGGCACCATTGCTGAACTCGTTGAAGGATAAGATTTTACTGTCAAGCATTTAGATGCTTTTTCTCGGTCGCTTACATCGTGTATCGTCATCCTGTTCGTCCTCACTGCTATAAAAAAAATACTGAAGTGGGTCGAGTCTCTAACTTTTGGTGAACTCACCGACGGATATCTACCCAAAATCTCATCAAGCTCGTCAAAGAAGCGACACGTTACTCTCCCTTGACCACTTTTCTTATTAACATTTTTTCTTTAATGTTTTGACACGTTGTTTGCACTCCTGTGCAATCCTCTTAAACCTCCTCAACGCCAATCTTTCTGCCTATGTTTGCATTGTATTGGATACATAAACTATATAAGTGTCCTTACAAACAACGGTATATTGCTGGGTCTTCCAAGTGCTTCACGAAGCCTCTTTCTAAATTAACATATATTTTATCAGCAATCAAAGACGGGCTTCAAAGTTATTGTGAAACTACCTATTTTTGATTGACAACATATTTTTTACGTTCGGAGGACGTGTTTTTAAACAGACTGTCGGCGCATTCCAATGGGAACAAATTGTGCCTCTCTTCTTGCCGACTTGTTTATTTATAACTAAGAGGCTGACTTCATACAGGAACTTCAGATACAGTTAAGTCGGCCTCATATCTAGACTTACATCTAGAAATTGAAAATTAGGGTCGGTTGAAAACAAAACTTTACGACAAAAGAGATGATTTCAGCTTTCCAATTGTGTACTTTCAATTTCTAAAGACCAAAATTCCAGCAGTACCTGCATACGGGGTAGATATCTCCCAATTGATAAGATATTCTCGTGCCTTCATTTCCTATCATGATTTTCCTGATAGAGGGTTGCTGCTCACAAAGAAGCTATTAAACCAAGAGTTCAAAATGGTGAAGTTGAAATCATCCCTTCGTAAATTTTACGGACGCGAATGTGACATATCGAATAAGACTATTTAAAGGATTTGTTATCACATAAGCAACACGATGGGTGACACATGGGGAGCAGGATCTGCTTCCCTTCCGGAGCACCTGAGATCACTCCTAGTTTTTGTTGGGGTTCCGTGTTGCGTATTCTTCAGTTTTCTATGTTGTGTCATGTGTACTATTGTCTGTCTGTTTGTCTTTTTCATTTTTAGCCATGGCGTTGTCAGTTTACTTTCGATTTATGAGTTTGACTGTCCCTCTGGTATCTTTCGCCCCTCTTTTGCAAAGACGTGACTGTTTCTTGTTGAAGAATCAATCTCCTCTTGAATCTTGGATTCTCTTCATACTGACAACAAGGTCTTTGTTTCCTCCTCACTCCATGTTTCTCCCCTTTGTAGACTGCTCGCGGCAACAGCATCTTCTTTAGTGGCATCCATGTTGCAGAGTTTTACACTGAACTAGATAGACGAAAATGTTACGCAACACTGTAGCAACAACCCCATTTTGCGTTCACATATGGAATGCAAGGCAATTAAAAAGTTCGCCGCACATTAACTCAACCTTAAATTAGGGTAATTTTAATTCGGATTTGCCCCGGTTAAAGTCGTTCACACTATTATAATTTAACCTGGATTAATTTATTTGGGTCGAACCGGTTTAAAAAGGCATAGTGCGAACGGGGTATTAGTTGTCGCATATCTGTAAAAAGGTACTGACGTTGTTTATTATGTAATTGCGTGTTATATAGTGTTTGATATATCTAGGTAAATTATTTACCCGACTGTTCAGTCCATTTTGGTAATATCTGCTTTGCGTGGCTCGGTACTTATGCATCCTGCTGATGTGGTGTTGTCATTTATTTGTGTTTTTGTCTTTCAATTTTGCTAATGTCCTTTGTCTTAATGACATTTGATTTGTCATTGGTTGCACATTTGTTTCTTTATAGTTATATATCTGATACTAACAAAATGTCGACTGCTGTATCCCGATTAAGGACAATTTCAACTATGATCAATGATTTAACAATAACGGTGGCTATTTGCATCGGTGATGCTCGAGGCCAACATAATTGATAATCAAATTATTTGTAATTAAAATTGTGTGTTTTATTGACTTAGTGAGTGAGCTGTATATCAAGGACGTTCGAAATCTCTTTTATACACACAACTCTCCAGACTTTTGCCGCTTTTGTAAACCTCCCAACATGTTTTTTGACAAAAGGATGTGTACACTCTTTTAGTTTTAAAACCAACAGCCACTACGATGATTTATCCATGAACTTTGATACAAAGTCGATATTGACTTGCACCGTCTTGAAATATGGGAAACAAATGTATACCTTCATGACTTACTTTTCGAACTATGAGATGTTCAATGCCCAATAAAAAAAACAAATATAAACACTTTTCTATAAAAAAAAAAAATACATAACTTACATTCGGAACGATCTTAACATCGGAGTTTTTATGACTGTTCCTTTAAATTTAATTTCAAATGCAAGTCCAAATCCCTAAGTGGTTTATCATCAACCCAGTAGTAGTCGACATTGATTATCATTGATATGGTTATGATTATAAATTAACTGTTTACAAAACTTTGAATTGTTGAAATACTTAGGCTTTTCTACCTCAGGAATAGATTAGCTTAGCTGTATTTGGCAAAAGTTAAGATGTTTTTTGTCCTCAATGCTCTTCAACTTCGTACTTTAGTTGGCCTTTAAAACTTTTTTTTTTTATTTCAGCGTCACTGATGAATAAAGGCAACAGTAGTATACCGCTGTTCGAAACTCATAAATCGAAAGAAAAAAAAATCCGGGTTACTAACTAAAACTGAGGGAAACGCCTTAAATATAAGAAGAGAACAACGACATAACAATAAAATGTAACACATACAGAAACGAACTAAGCGTTAGACAAAATCCGATGAGAATAACAAATATAACATCGAATAAATCAAAACTAAATACATGAATTTGGGATAGAAAAGTACCGTGACACGTCTTATGGTAATGTGAATTACAGGACTACAATACAAATAAATAGGAGAATATATTGGACAAAGAAACACACGAATAATAGCTAACAAATGAGTCTTTTGTAAACAAAACGCACGTCCTGGCGCAAATACAAAATTTCAATCCTGGTATATCTATAATCAGTTTATTTCTTATGACAGACAATAAAACAAACCGAGCAAGAGTAGAGCATAAAACGGCTGTGAGGGATGTACAAGTATGCAGCTACGTCGAATCAGAATGGGGCGTTAATGTGATGCCTCTTAGAGTAGATACCAAGCCCTCTGCACATTAGGAACCCTTGCACCAACCCTTCGAGGGATTTACAGGTGGACTGTTGCAAGTATCTTCTACAACCTCGTTTATCAAAATGAAAGTTCAAATTTACCAGCCATTCATCCAAAGAATCGCGTGAAGAAAAGAAAAGAGCCGTGAAAAAAAAATGTGCAGCAAAAATCGCTTTCGTTGCTTTGGGGAATTCGCTACCATTAGACACTACGCATGAAAGGGCACCTAATTCTCTAATGTTCAACTAAGTTGTGATGATTGTCTCTGTCACCACTTACAAACGTATGTTATGTTTGGAGTGATAAGATTTCAGACAAGTACAGACGCCATTGATTGTTTAATTGGTCTGCAGAAAACTTGGTAAAACATACTAACCGAATTTTTCAAAATTCATCAAAACTATTCATAATACATGTATTCCAAAACAGAATAATAACCATTTTTCTGTTGGTCGTGTTTTAAATTCTTGACGTTGATGTACAACAAATGTGGAAATCACGTGCATGGTACAACTCAACTTGATTACGATCCGTACCAAATAGCAAATCTTTCTCGTGAATGCTAACAGTTAGATATTAATAAAGCAAGTGTCAGACTGACATACAATGATTAAGAATGTTCATTAGACCGAAGGAATTGTCCATTTTACTTTTTTACAAGTCAAGTAATAATTTGACAAATTTTATACCGTATATATCCTGTGTACTAGACAGCTGTCCAGTAAAAGTCAAAACTCCTAGTGAATCACTGGACACACAAATGGATGGAAGGACAAAGATGTACAGACGGACGGACAAGGTGAATCCTGACTATACCATCAACTTATTGAGTGGTGATATAATTTGATTCGTTGAGCTCACAATTTTATACAATAAATATTTATATACTTTCTAACATAATGCCTTGTCTTTTCTTGGTTCTTCTGGTGTCTATGTCCTGTAGTATTTTCCGTTTTTCTGGATCACTCTTATTTGCCCTTCTTTGAAATAGTCTTTGAACTTCCTCCAAAAGTCTAAAAAGAACTCGACCTCATCAGACCCATTTAAGTTCAACTTGTTTTTGTGGAGAAATGACCTTTAAATATACGACAATTAAAACATTAATTTCATTTCAATTTACTGACTTAAGGATAATGTACCCCTCTTAAGTTGGGGTCACACATTCACGATTATTACTGCCTTTCTTGTAAGAAGCATCCGAACTTGTCCCGATTACTCCGTTCTCAATCCGATTTTGATCAGATTTGCATCTTTTCCATGGTTATAAAAGACCGAATCAATCCCTACAGCGTCCTGATTCTGCCGTATGCAATCAGACAGTGAACCGACGCTGACGGAAGCTTAAGATAACCGTTTGAAAACTGTCACCATATTTTGGATATCAGGTACTGTCAGAATGCAATCCTACCAAAGTCTGCTGTACCGCATTGCAAACGGCTTTGGATTGACTCATGTCCGTTCCACAGGACACCGTCCAGAAAACACAGATTTTGATCGATTGTAATCCGACTAGACAAAATCGGATGAGTTTTCCCTAATGTTATGGGACGCACCTAGCTAACAGGGGTGCTTGAATGACCTCTCCGATCCGTAGGAATCTGCTACGAACTTATACTACAACGTTCATGCAATAATAGGACATTCCAGATCATTGAGAATTGTAATCCGACTTTTTTACTTTTCGTGTCTTAGCGCTGTCTGATTTCAAACGGGAGCAATAATCGGCACTGTGTGAACCCCGCATTACATGTACGTCCTTATATTAAACCTATGGAAAAATTGTAAAAAAAATGAGTCTTTCATAGTGATTGCCATGGTGTTGTCAGTTAATTTTCGATTAATGTGTTTGACTGTATCTTTCGTCCCTCTTTTAGTTATCTTTTAATACTACATGAAATTGAGAACGGAAATGAAAAATATGTCAAAGAGACAACAACCGAAGGCCACCAATGGGCTTTCAAAGCATCGAGAAAATTCCGCACCGAGGTCGGCGGGCCTCAGTTGACCCCTAAATAAAAATGTATACTAGTTCAGTGAAAAAAGAAGTACATGTATACAATTATAGCCTTATGCGGTTTAGAAGGGATCAAAAGAAGCATATAAACTGAAGACGATAACCATCTCGTTATTCGTAATAGGTATCTTTTCTACATTGGCTAAAGGTATAGGGGGAGGGTTGAGACCTCATAAATATGTTTAACCCCGCCGCAATTTTGCGCCTGTCCCAAGTTAGGGCCTCTGGCCTTTGTTAGTCTTGTGATTTTTTAATTTTATTCTTGTGTATAATTCGGAGTTTAGTATGACGTCCATTATCACTGAACTAGTATACATCTATGATACTAAAATAACGAGGTCCAATGTGTCACCCATCATGGGGAAAAAACGACAAATTAAAGAATTCAACTTAATATATAGCTAATATAGGAAAATGGTCTAGATTAAAAATTACACCACTCCAGACCCTTTTGTTTTCCACATAATTAATATTGCCAATAATTAATAAGTTCCGGGTCGAATCCGATACCGATATCAATAGTATATTCACCTCTTACCTATTCAAGTTACCTTATCTGTACGTTCCGCATGTGACAGGCGCACCACCAAACGGTGTATTTAGGATTTTGCTATATACACGGGTCGTAATCACAGGGTTGACACTACTATATTCAATCAATTGTTCCCTACTGTAGTATTTTAATCAGTAAGACTTTCTAAGATAACCATACGAATACTAAAAATTTGGACTTAAAATAAGGCGTATATTACAGTTTTCACTTTGTTAGTGGGCATGACGTAAAACAGCGAATCAAATAATTCAACTTTATTTATAACTAATATAGGACAATGCTTTTGATTAAAAAATACTCCATGCCAGGACCTTTTGTTTTCCAAATAATTAATATTACCAATATATGATAAGTTCCAGGTCGACGGGTTCAAAAAGAAAGATTTTGAAAGCAGATAAAACTGTGCATCTTATAATCGGCATGACTTTATCAGATGACAATACCAATGCTAAATTAAGGCTTACGCTTAGTCATATACTTTAATTCAGTCACGGACCCGCGATTTCACGGGTGTGTTCTAGTATTTATTAAGGGGCCACCTGAAGGACGCCTTTGGTGCGGGAGTTTTTCGCTACATTAAAGACTCATTGGTGGCCTTCGGCTGTTGTCTGCTCTATGGTCGGGTTGTTGTCGCTTTGACACATTCCTCATTTCCTTTCTCAATTTTATCACCTGTCTACATACATGTACCTATGCAATCGTGTGTTAAGTTTGCAAATATTTATGATTTAAAATGCCAAAAATCATGCTAATTATATCTATAAAAAGAATTGTAAGGTCCAAAGGGCCCCAAATTAACCAGTGAAAAACTATTCATTAGGAAAACCAACGGTCTAATCTATATATAAAACGAGAAATAATAAACACTAATGAACCACATCAACAAACGACACTTACTGGTTTTAATAGGTGTTTAACGCATCTTCAAACATATTGAACGCATGGTTTCAAACACATGGTAAACAGATGGCGAAACGCAAGTTTACCATACGTTTTCATTATTATGTGGTAAACATGCGTTGCATTTTTTGCTGTTTAGGATAAAGTTCTACACTTATATATAGAGCTCTTGGATTTAGCATGACACTTAGGCCTACGATTGCAACATATGATGTGTATATTGTGTCTTAGACATTAACATACTGGTACCAGACTCATTATATATACAAGTCCACAAAAAAAAAAAAAAAAAAAAAAAAAAACGTTACAAGACAATGCATTTTCCATATACAATGTATATTTTGAAATTGAATACAATGTACCGAATTAATAATTGCCCTATCGGTCAAAATTTAAGTGTTATTTTCTCATCAAAATCATAGATTTTAAATTTTCAACATCCCCTCTATTTTGTTTGATTGCATACAGCGTGTCCTTTACAAAATCTATTACAGTTGTAGATCTTTCAGGTTTTATGTGCAACTGTAGGAGATCTCCTGTAAAGTTTTTACGGAAATGGTTTCTGGTCACTGCGTTTAATGACAGAATGGGTCAACTTCTTGGCACAGCCTTGCCATTGTAGTGTTGTTGTCCATAGTCAAATATTTGACCATGTATCCCATTTCCTCTATGTCCGTAACCTGTAAAAGAGAGTTTTTGATTATAAAACCTCCAAAAAATCAGAACATCAATTCCTAAAAAATACTTGAAAATTTTGAAATTTTTCATGATCGATCAAACAAAACATTCTAGACGTATACGTTCGGTATATACATGTAGAATGTGTTTCTATCGTATTTTTTTCACCTTTAACATATGAGGACAGTCAACATATACTTTTTTCACGATTAACTACAAAAAAATACCTAGTAAACATACGTGTGTGGGTTGTTTTTTTTTTTTTTTTGCTTGTTTTTTTTTTTTTTTAAATTTTGGCTGGAATGATAATCACTAAAACAAATAAAGACCATTAATCTGTCAGAGACACTTTGATACCTACTATTCCCTGCGACGACGACATCGATATCGAAGATATTACGACGATGAGTAAAATGTTTAAAATAGTAACTTCCATTCCAACAGATAATGCTGGTTCCGTTGCCTTCGAACTTCCCAAATAATTTCGTTGTCAGCCATTTTCTTTTTCACTGGCCTCACCGTTTTCGTCAATATAATTTCACTTTCGGCAATCTGTGGATTTTATTCAAAAGTGTAGACTCTTTCCAGACACGTTACCAATGACTAGCATGTCCTGGAATGAAATTATAGCTAGTGTGTAGTTTCAAATTAGATTTAAAAAGTCTATTTATGAGTATTGATTGTTGTCACACTGTATGGAATGCATATATATTGTTTTTGGTTCAGAAGAAATATGTCTTTGTTAATACATTTCCAATCGCTTTTCTAACCTTCATAGATTCGGCTTTCGGAAAGTATGTGGTTTACAATCATATTTGTTTTACAAATGCAACTGCACGATATGATAGTTTCAATTAAGAATTGAATGCTTCTTTTTGTAACTTCAGTGGGGTGTAAAACTGTTAACGAAGTATTACATTTTGTATGAAGCGCTTCATACTAAAACTGTCCACACGGTCAACGCTTTTACAACCCTATGAAGTTACAAAAAGAAGCATTCAGTACTTGCAATGTATAATTACATTTTTTTAGCAATGATCATGAAAACACGAATTTTAGTATTGTTTTATTTAATTCACCTGTGCAATTTATTGTGGGACCATGCACGTGTTATCATGAATGAAAAGTTTTATTGAACAATGCAATTGCTTACGGAATAACACGTGATGTGCAGTTAGCCAATCAGAATAAAGTATCATAATGAACCATACATTTAATGTAATTATTAAATAACACTGGACACTTTAAATTTGCAAAACACTCATTTGCAAATCCGCCGCCGCCTCAAATAAGAGCTACAGAGTCATGTATATAACCAAAATGTGCGGAATTACATGGGATTCAATAATTTCATTGGTTTTCTACTGTGACTATTATATTTATTTTGCTATTTGATTTATAAAAACATGGGATTTTCAATATCCCATGGGACAGGGCAAAATCCCATGGGATTGACCATTATCCCATGGGATTTTGGTTAAATCCCATGGGATTTTTTTTGGTCCCATGGGATAATTGTAGTCCCATGGGATATTTGTTGTCCCATGGGACAAAAAAAATCCCATGGGACTATAATTATCCCATGGGATTTTTAATATCCCATGGGACAAAATAAAATCCTATGGGATTCAAATTATAAATATATAGATATAAATATGCAGTAATGTGTATGTTACAATGTATTCTATTTGGTAGTAAATTGTTATAAGATGAATCTTTTTAATGGAATATCTTTTTTTCTTTGGAAATGTTAATTCAACATATTGTTCTATAAAACTAAACTTTTAAACAACAAAGCAGATAATGTAAGTATTAATATAAGTTTATTTATGAATTATAGAATACTTTCTTGAAACACAATTATTTCCCATTTGAAATCAATGAAAACCCTATTACTAGGTTTAACATACTAGTAGCTATTTAAGTAAATCTATTTTTTTCTCAATATCCCTCCACACAAAACATTAATAGTTTCTTATCATTCAGCATTGTGTGATCGTATAGTCCACTTTTTGGTCATTCAGCACAGAACATTGACATTATTGTGGTTTCAATATCTTTGACCGAGTGATGAAAATAATAACTGATCCATCTTTTGTCTTTGAATTTATTCTGATCTTGTTTCTATGCTTTCTCCATTTATTCTAGGTGATGAATTTCAATCCTTCTGAAAAAGAAACAATAAAATCTGAAGTTATGTATTATACAAAATTGTTTGCATACATGTAGCATAATATGATTTTCGATAAAATAGCTATGCGGTATGGATTTTACTGATTGTTAAAGGTTGTCCAGTGTCATCAGTTGCTAACCTTCTACATCCTTTGGTCTCTGATGGAGAGTTGTCAAATAAGCAATATACCACATCTTCCTATTCTAATACTATATAACAATCAATTAATTTATTCTTCTTTATAACATTTGGGTATTTTCCCAAGTTATATATAATATATATATATAAAGATCAATGGTAAAACTTTAGGCAATTTATATAATAACATTCCGTTATTCACAAGAATTTGCAATATATTATACAAAACGCAGACAACAGAAACAATATTTCTTTAAGCTTTTGAAGTTTTGACTGAGTTCAACTTGTGTTTTATTTCATTCTTTGGACATATTGGAAATTATAACATTGATACAGAAAAATGTATAGTTTTATCCCAATTTTTTGTGTTGTTGGCTTGCTGTCTCATTTTTATATACAGTTATACATACATCAATAATCTTCTTCTTTATAAAAAGTAAAAATGGGATATGTTTTATTTTGATAATCTCAAAACATTATAGTTCTATCGAATAACTTATTACCAAGTTCACAAACACCAATGTGTTTGATATTAATTTTAAGACATGTATAAATGTTCCAGACCATATCAGTATTTTGACTGCATGTTAAAGGTCCAGAACATATAAGTATACTATTACAGTCTTACCATAGGCATATGCATACAGTCAGACCATTTGAGTATACTTGTACTGTCTAGTACCAGCTGGACAAAACATGTGTTTTTATTTCAACTGCAATTAAACTTTTTGTATTAATCTATTAAAGATTTCAGTTATATTGATCTGTAATGTACATTTGTTTCTAATAACTTGACCAACTTCTTAAAATTTGGCAGATTGTACATATACAGTCCCACGGCCGACACTCGGCTAACCGAGAGATTGGTCGGTTAATCTATATTGAGTATGCGGCTATATGGGCGATTGGTCTGTTAATCGGGTTGGCTATACGTCTGTTAAGAGTAAAACGCACAATTTATTGTTAAACTCTATCAAATATACAGATTTTTGGCATATTATAAGAATCAAATCAAAAAAAGAAAAGTGTCTGACAAAATGATATCTATCATAGAACATTTTCCACCTTTAAAAACATTTCATAGTCTGTGCAGTTTTCTGTAAAAGTAAAAGGCGTCGCGTAAGTACGTAGTATTTATGATTACACGCATAGCAATTTTTTTGATAAAAGGCGAAACAAACAATTTTAGATATCATTTAAAAGACACAAAATACTACTTTGGTATATAATATAAATTGACATTAGTAAATATTTCATAATTGTAATATAACGTGAGTAATACCACGTTTCAGTGAAAATTATGGGATAAAGTCTGTTAATGGGTTGGACAATTGAAATTGTGTCAGTTAAGAGTTATTTAGCCACGAAAATAGTTTTGCTACCTTTATATTTTCCCATTGAAAAAGTTAAGAATGAGAGTGTGGGGGTTCTTGAGTAAAAAAAATGATAATACGGTGCAACACTATCCTTCCAGTAAAAGCATTTTTATTTTGACTTTCTTTGCATTTTATTGAAGAGTGTGTCACTTCTATATATAAAGTGATCTGGGTTGGCCGCTGGAATATGCATGCATTTATTAATAACGATTTCAATCAGCCTTAATTTATGTATCTGCTCAAAGTAGAATGTTCTCAAATCCGACTGAACGTGTCTTTCTAATACAACACAGGGTACATATAACGTGTTTTAGTTCTCATATGCACATGATATTTGTCACTGGACGTTTAACCCTAATTCGTCAGCATCATCCAATTGGTTCTTTTCTTCTATTACTTAATCATCTGTTGTTTACAAATCATTCTAAAGAAGTAAATGGAAAGGAGCGAATGCAGCTACATTTTGGTTGTATTAAGTTTTAATTCGTTTTATTCCGTTTAGTTCCTTTTCTACATATGTGCAGAGGAGAACTGCAGTTGTCCACACGTAAACTTCAAGCATTTGTCACCAATATGGGTACATCGCAATCCGTTACTGCTTCAACACCGGGGGGGAGGGGGGGGGGTCATGTCTTTATTCTTAAACAATTATTGTTTTTTTTCTCTCTTTTTTAGCAATGCATCACTCTCTACTGTCCTTATCTTTTATTTATATTCTGTATCTCCATCCAGATTCTCGTGTATACCATGAGGGTCCGGATTGGGGGTGTTGATTTTTTCTGTATTCTTTCAATTGTTATGTTACTTTTCTCTACATTTTATTTATCTTACTCATTATTGAGGTCTTTCCTTTTTTCATAAGGAAAGACCTTACTGTATTTCTTCTGATTATTATTATTCTTTCCGCCAAACTTTAACGAAATTTCCTAAAAAAAAAAGTACGCGAAATGATATTAGGTATCTAGTTAGTATCGGTGGACCAAAAGCTATCTTGTGGTGAGGGCACGACCCCGTAACATTTCCTTTATAGCGGTTATCTTCCCTAACACCGAAAACCTTGTTATCATTCTAACTTCATAACCATAATAGGTAGAAAAAAACAAAGGGTGGATTTTTTTCAGGAACAGACCCTGGTTCTTCGTTTCATGTGAATCGAAAAGAATCAACGACTCATTGGTAGGGTTATGCCCCTTTGAAAATTAACCAATGTCGGTTGGCCACTAAAACTCAGCAACCGTAAGTTGTAGCCACCTAGGATCATCACCAATGATAATCAATTCACGTGACCATGAAAATTGACCTAAGGTCAAAGGTCAAGGTCATGACCTGGATTTTGACTTAAGCTTGTTATCGGATTTACTTAATAACTGTGAAAGATGGCTGATAAAATGTAACGTAAAAAATGTGTGTCTTGTCGAGATCTACATTTGTTATGTGGGTTTAAAATAATTGGACCAACTGTTATGGAACAAGGGCACCAAAACTGTTTTTGGGGTCCGAAATGATGATTGTTTGCTTATAACTCAAAATTGGTTAGAGATAGAAAGAAACTTTGAAATGCATAAATGTTCAACATAATAAGATCTTCATAGTTAGGTCAAGGTCAGAGGTCCCTAGCAACGACATAAAACACCTTAGCAACCATATATTTTTGAACTTTCTTAGAAGGCTATGAATAATATAAATATGAAATTTTTAATACTGGAAATGACATTTTTGTCCCTAGCAACGACATATAAGTCCTTAGCAATCACTTATTTTTTTTAACTTTAGATACTATGAATAGTACATATGACATTTTTTAATACTGGTAGTAATATTTTTATCCTTAGGAATAATTTTTGTCCTTAGAAACCATATATTTTTTTAACTAAGAAGGCAATTGATAAAAGAAAAAAGGAAAGACCTTTCAATTGTTCATGAACAATTGACTTTTAATTCTTTCTCTATTCTTTATATTTAGGCATCCCAATATATTTTACTTACTGATGTTTAGTTACATTACGACGTTAATCTCAGATTTATATACTGGTTACCAATGTAGATGACAAATTGGTGTCATTCATGACAATTAAACAGAATCCACATGATATATGCGACCATTCTCGGATAAAAATCAGTTTTACTTTAATTTAACATTTTTTGAAGCCATTTTTATCTATTTTCAATATCCATTGGCTTAATTGTTAATTGTTCATATGTTTTGTTTCCGTATATATTTTATGTTTCATTGCTCAAGTGTTGTTTCCGTATATTTTAGCCGCTAAATCCTACCAAATTAACACACCATAAAGTAATAAAATTATACTTTTATTGTCATTCATAACTCTTAACAGACCAATTAACAGACCGGGTTTTATACATCCGACCCATTAACAGACCAGGTTTTAAATAAAGATTGATTTATGTCACCAAAATACAGATTTTCGTGTAGATTTTGCACACAATGATATCAATTTGGTTAACACACATAATGCCCGTCTTTTTTCGATGTTCAAAATATTGCATGCAAGTAAATTCAACCCAAGTGTCATTTTGTGTACATTGTGTGTGTGTGTAAAATGTGTATAAATTTATTGATGAGTAACTTGCCTTTTCATTTTATAGATCGTACATAGAAGCTAGAAAAATAATAATTACACCACTGGATTCAGTACATTGAATAGTTTTGTTAGACATAAATATTTTTTATGATAAACATATATTTAAAAGGTTATACAATGAAACATGCCGAGTGTTCAATGATTTTCTCGATAACACCTGATTAACAGACTTTAGCCAACCCGATTAACAGACCAACCGCCGATATAGCCACATACTCAATATAGATTAACCGACCAAGCTCTCGGTTAGCCGAGTGTCGGCCGTGAGTCCAAATACTCATATGTTCTGGAACATAAACATGATTAACAAGCATTTGACAGGATGTCATGCTAAAATCCCATTAATATTAGTACTAAATTTTGAGTATATACATGTAAATCTACAAGTTTCTTACTGAAATTCATGGTGAACACTCACCAAAAACTTAAAGAGGATACAATTTAGAGGAAGGACTGACAGATGAATGCACAAACACTATTAAAACAGAGCATAAAACTTACCGAAAACAAGATGTTTTACATTTATCCTTCAGAAGCAGGAAAAATGAAAAGTTTTTTTTTCTTTCTCTGCCTTCCATGATATAAACTTTAAATTTATTCATGCAAAATATGAACATCTGCAAAAGGTAGGACCTTGAACCTCAGCTTATCCACATTTTGACTTTTGAACTGCATATTTGTTCTTTTCATCTTGCTGACAACCTAAACATAAACAAATGATAAAACATAATTAACTTTGTGTTTTTATTTTTGTTGGTACAAACAATTTTTTCCCCAACTTAAAACGAAAACATCATAAAAAAAAGGAGGTGATACTAACCTCCTAAATATTTAAACAAACCAAAATTATTACAAATGTACTTGATTAAGATCTTGTCATAAATTTATAGCATCGATACTCTTATTTTTGAAGACCATATATCTATTGAGTTTATTTGCATACTTATATTCCTTTGTACAAGAGTATACATATTAAGATTGATTCCGAGGACTTTAATGTTAAATTAGCATGATTAATTTTACAGTTTCTCAGCTCCATGTGTACGTTTTGAGAGAATCTTGCAATACTGTATAATCGGATATTCAAAACATATTGTGAGGTTTTTATTAATGCAACTGAGAGCTGTATCTCTTTCTCAGTTCTGATACATGTACATATTTATGAGCTGAAGACCAGTGCCAAAATTTTCTCACTGCATTGAAGACCCATATTCATTTGATTTGTTTTTTCTCATACAAGAATATATATGGTTTAGGGGTGGGGATCTTGACTGTTTACAAGTTTTCAAATAAGAGGGGGTGGGGTGACCCCCTTAGGACTTCCCTTTTATTTCATTTTATTTCATTTATTTCATTGTCCCCTACAAGAATATATATGGTTAAGGGGTGGGGATCTGGATCGTTCACTAGATAATAACCCCCCTTCCCCCCTTTTTCCTCATTTCAATCACCCTAATATAAATTTAGTTTTATCACTTACAATAGGAAAGGTTTAAATTCCCCAATAATTCTAGTCGGTCAAATATATGAATAAATTGATTTAACCTTTATACCATTAATATCATGAATATCAACATATTTCATTTTTGATAAAAGAAGGGCAAAAGTTTCCTATGGGTAGAAATCGATTCAATTCAATTCAATATTTTATTGGAAAGAGCACAATAGAGGCGTGATCCAAATACAGACATTTATATTTTTAATATTTAATATTAAAACAACATACAAATGAAATAAAGATGCATGTAACAACAAGTGAGGGTGGTAAAGGGTTATTTTCGTGCAAAGTGTTTTGCCATTTTTATTTCACGTGCAGCCGTGAAAAAGGATCGTTATTCACTGTGTTTCGTGAAATTGGTAAAAAGATCAACGTGCAAGGCATTTTTAATTGTTCGTTCATCGTGAAATGGCAATTTCATTTCGCGTTCTTCCGTGCAGATACCCCCCTCCCCCCTTTACGCCCCTCAACAAGTCATAAGCCAATTATATGTATACCATTACATTATAAACTGATATTGATACCATGTATTTTATTTCGTTTGAAATGGTGTTTTCCCCATTTGCTAATTGTAGTAATTATTTATAGATGGGAACTAGTATTTATATATATATAACTAGTTCGGATACTTGTTTTGTAACAGTATGTACTATTTATAAATTTGATGTTAGGTGCATAAGGCACGAGGAAAGTTTTGGCGGTTTTTACGGGTGGGGTTTAATGGTACTATATAAAGTTTGGCATTTAAATTGAAGTTGGTCACATTGGTATATGCAGTTGCTGCTATGTTTATTGTACGTACAGGCTTTGGGGGTATTAGTCGAGGAAAAAGAAACGATGCGAAAGAGGAACTATGTTAAATGTCATGTATTTATATGTTGTTTCAATAGAAGAAATCTGTACAATAAAGTAAAATAAAATATTGTATCGCAAGAGAAAACTAGAGGCTCTAAAGAGCCTGTGTCGCTCACCTTGGTCTATGTGAATACTAAACAAAGGACACAGATGGATTCAAGACAAAATTGTGATTTAGTGATGGTGATGTGTTTGTAGATCTTACTTTACTGAACATTCTTGCTGCTTACAATTATCTCTATCTATAATGAACTTGACCCAGTAGTTACAGTGGAAAATGTTAGTAAAATTTTACAAATTTTGTGAAAATTGTTAAAAAAAATGACTATATAAAGGGCAATAACTCCTTAGGGGTCAATTGACCATTTTGGTCATGTTGACTTCTTTTTAGGTCTTACTTTGCTGTACATTATTGCTGTTTACAGTTTATCTCTATCTATAATAATATTCAAGATAATAACCAAAAACAGCAAAATTTCCTTAAAATTACCATTTCAGGGGCAGCAACCCAACAACAGGTTGTCTGATTCATTTGAAAATTTCAGGGCAGATAGATCTTGATCCGATAAATTTTTTTACCCCATGTCAGATTTGCTCTAAATGCTTTGGTTTTTGAGTTATAAGCCAAAATCTGCATTTTACCCCTATGTTCTATTTTTAGGTGTGGCGGTCATCTTGGTTAGTTGGCCGGGTCACCGGACACATTTTTTAAACTAGATACCCCAATGATGATTGTGGCCAAGTCTGGATTAATTTGGCCCCGTAATTTCAGAGGAGAAGATTTTTGTAATAGATACCTAAAAATTTACGAAAAATGGTTAAATATTGACTATAAAGGGCAATAACTCCTAAAGGGGTCAACTGACCATTTCGGTCATGTTGACTTATTTGTAAATCTTACTTTGCTGAACATTATTGCTGTTTACAGTTTATCTCTATCTATAATAATATTCAAGATAATAACCAAAAACAGTAAAATTTCAGGGCAGATAGATCTTGACCTGATGAACAATTTTACCCCCATGTCAGATTTGCTCTAAATGCTTTGGTTTTTGAGTTATAAGCCAAAAACTGCATTTTACCCCCATGTTCTATTTTTAGCCATGGCGGCCATCTTGGTTGGTTGACCGGGTCACCGGACACATTTTTTAAACTAGATACCCCAATGATGATTGTGGCCAAGTTTGGTTAAATTTGGCCCAGTAGTTTCAGAGGAGAAGATTTTTGTAAAAGTTAACGCAGGACGACGACGACGGACGACGACGGACGCCGGACGCCAAGTGTTGAGAAAAGCTCACTTGGCCTTTCGGCCAGGTGAGCTAATAAGATGTTACTGCAAGCAACTAATCCTATATCTTTGTTTGTCTTGTTTATAGCCTATTGAATTAAGAGATAAAATACTTTAAATTCGGACGAGCAGGGCGAGGGAGAATTTAAATAAACTTAACATCAGTATTATTCTAAATTTTCATAAATTTAGTTAAACTTTAAAACACACAATCACCTATATGTGTATATGCACGAACTACTGTAAAAGATTATTATCTGATGAAACGGTATGGTGGTCTTGCAAATCAAGAGCTTCTTCAATATACCGGTACATACAAATATATATTTAAATTCTTTTTCAGACATAGGATTTAACATTGTGGTAAAATTTTCATCCAAATTATTTGAATTACTATCATTAATTTTATATTTAGATCTAATTTTGTTATATTGAGGACATTCAATCAAGAAATGTATCTCATTTTTAATTTTATTCCTGTGCAAAATTTACAAAATCTCTCACTAGAGGGTATTCTTGGTCTTGCATACCTACCAGTTTCTATTGCTAATGCGTGTGCACTTATTCTTAATTTAGTGAGTTTTTTTCTCAGTTATTTAGGAACATTAAAGTTCAAATATTCTTGTTGTTTAAATTTAGTATAAATTTTACTAAAAAATAAAAGTTTCCCACAGTTTCCATCTTTTATCTTAGATAGTTCAAATATACATGATTTTATTTTTGTAGAAATCTTCTAGTTTCTGTTTGAAATTACTATTACAATGCTTGTTTAAGGGTATCCCAATATATTTCATTAATTCAGATAGTTTATTAGACAATGAATTTTCTCTATTTGTGAGAGTTTTGTTCACTTCAAAAGCAGCCTTGAGAATTTCATGTGGACCACCAGACCGTTCACCTATATCACTGAGACGCACATAGTATTTATACATAATATAAAAAAGAAGATGTGGTATGATTGCCAATGAGACAACTATCCACAAAAGACCAAAACGACACAGACATTAACAACTATAGGTCACCGTACGGCCTTCAACAATGAGCAAAGCCCATACCACATAGTCAGCTATAATAGGCCCCGATAAGACAATGTAAAACAATTCAAACGAGAAAATTAACGGCCTTATTTATGTAAAAAAATGAACGAAAAACAAATATGTAACACATAAACAAACAACAACCACAGTTTTACAGGCTCCTGACTTGGGACAGGCACATACATAAATAATGTGACGGGGTTAAACATGTTAGTTGATAACATAAGTTGATAACATGTAATGCTAATGGGTAATGTGCCAAATTCACACTGCACTGCTAGATTGGAAGACTTTCCATGAACCCCAAGTATGTTTTTAAATATGGTTTTTGTGTTTTTTCTAATTTACTTTTGTCTAATGCTTCAAAATTTGGTTAGAATTCTGATATCCATACTTGAATACTTCTGATCCACGCTTCATACAAAATGTACTTCAAGCAACGCTTTTACACCCCAATGAAGTTACAAAAAGAAGTTTTCAATTCTTAATTGTTTTTAAAATAAAGACATGATCTACAGTTCTGTAATTTTTTCTAAAACCACCTTGATTTGAAGATAATAAATTATGTGTTTCAAGAAAATCACTAAGTTGTTTTTGTAAAATGGAGTTAAAGACTTTACCAAGAACAGCTTGTTATGCAGGGTCGGATCCAGCCATTTTGAGAAGGGGGGGGGGGTCCCCAACCCAGAGTAAAAGGGGGTGAGAGTAAAAAGGGGGGGGGTCCAGCTATATGCTCCCATTCAAATGCATTGAATTTTGATCGTCCAAAAAAAAGTGGGGTTCCAACCCCCGGAATCCCCCCCCCCCCCCCCCCCCTGGATCCGCCAATTGATGTCAATAGACATGATAGAGAAATGTTCCAAATTTTGGGAATTTTTTGAGTTAAGTATCTTATTAAAAAGTTTTGTCAGAAGTAAAATTAGAGTGTTTGACCCCACCTTATCGATAGTTACAAATTTGGGAAGCTTTCAAATTCACAACATGCCGGTGGCTGTGTTCCAAGTGCTGGGGTTTTCATCCCCCTCGTTGTTTGCGGACTAACGATTTAGGCCTGTGGTGGATAATAGTGTGCGTGCATTAATTTTTTATACCTTCTTAATCAATATTTTAAAATACTGACGGCAACTTGCCAAGTGTTGTAATGTATCAATATCTTATTTGAAACCAACGTGCAATTTACATGTGCGCTCGAGAATGCAGGGGAAGGAAACTTGTCAATTATGTTTATTTTGAAGCCTGGGTAATCCTCAAATTGACGCAAGAGGCTTTGTGGTACGGGCTTACTACTACTAGTAATACATGTCTTTGTCTCAAAATAACTCGGAAGCGTCAAATAACAGTTGGGATCGTCTCGGGGGGGGGGGGGGGGGGGGTCTTCTTTTTCTGTCTTTTTTTTTAAACTATATTTTTAATAGCGTACACTTTTTTTCATTATTCTCTTTCTTTCACTATTCTTTATTCCTTTTTTTCTTTGACCCTTATTTTCTATTCTGTTAATTCAAATCCATACCTTCTTATGTGGACTTTCGGTGGTTTATTTTTTAGTTCTGGTATTATGTGATAAGTCAATTTCATGCAGTTTCATGAAATAATGGTTTTATGCATTTCAGCCAAGATTGTGCATGAAATTTTAATAAACAATTCAACACTACACGTTATGTGAATTTGATTAAAACCGATGAACATGAATTTGACAGCTCGTGCCCCTTTAACAGGTAAAATTCAATTTATAAATTCTGATTTACTGTCATTCAACACCAAATTACTAACTTGCTGTATATTGATACATGTGATTGTATATTGTCAATACCTCAACATAGTGAATACGCCATGTGAGGTGTTGGCTATATTTGATCATGTTTGATACGGGGTCACCGGTTGCGACTTCGAAACAGAGGAAAAAAAATCTAGGTAAAAAAGTGTAGAATTTTGTTGTTTAAAATTTATAAAAGTTGTACATTCCTAAAAAAAAAAAGTACTTAATTCCGTTCAACTGCTAGCATGTTGGTTCGATACGAAAATAGGAGAAAAATCATCCGGAAAATTTGTGATCAGTAATTATCATTCGAATATATATGAAGAGCAATGGGTATAAAAAAAACTTTTTTTTTTTACTTTTGACAGCATAAACCCCAGTTATTAGCAAACACAAATTAAGAAACAAAATCGTTTACAATTAAATTTAATTGAAGGAAAAAGGGGGGGGGGGGTATTAACAAATTTTACTATACGCTCACCGTCATACTTCTTAAAAGATTACCATATGTAAGCTGTCTATAGAAACAAAATATGTATTATATATGAATTGTTATTTTCTCTGTAGCTATGTACTAGTTTATGAGAATAAAATCATTCATTCATTCAATCGATAATGTTATAATTATTTCAGGAGTTTTTTTTTTATATAGATTTGGTACTTCAGTTTCGACTCAAAATTTCTTTTTGAACTGTTAGATGGCAAACTATTTAGGAGAAGATTCGTAAATCTTCAACTTTAATACCAATTTAACTTAATACATATTTTTTGAAATCAATATTTTTTTTCTTAAAAAATATTACAACAACAAAATATTAAGAATAATAAATGACGTTTTTTATCATTAATATCATATAAAAACTATTTAAAAATTCACATACATGTATTATATCTATGCATTTTAATAGTCTCTTATAATTCTGTATAGAATGGTTCTCATTTTATCTAGTGTTATTTTACAATGTATAAAGATTGATTGTACTTGTTGAGAGATGAGACTTTAATAAAACATTGAATTGATTGAATTGAGCTATCACATAGCCCGGATATATAAAGTCGGTCCCAAACCGATACCGGTGATAACACCAAATCGTCCATCATAAAAATCGCAATTTTTATTGAAAATATTTTATTTTTTTACATTTTTCTTCAGGAATTGTAATATTTTTATGCTTTAAAGGGAAATTAAGGTCCTTTGTGCTGTTATCAAACTTTTTTAGGATCCTTAGTGCTCCTATGTGTTCCTTTGTGTACAAAGGAGGTCCTTTGCGGTGTTTTTAGAGACCGTATTTCTAAACGTTTCAATGCGGTACGTCTAAACACCACCTAGGCCGCCGTTGTGCACTAAGCTCCAGGAAGTGCACTAAGCCCATGATGGCCAGTCAAATAAGCACCAAGGTCATTCAGTACGATACAGATTTGAATAAAGAGCATATATTTAAATTTTGGTGTAAATATATTCAGGAATAAAAGAGTAATTAACATTTTATATGACACGCGCCGATTTTGTGTAATGTGTCCAGTTGTCCTATGATATCGTTGATTGAATCCAATGAAGCTTGACGAATTTATAAATACTGCACCAAGGTTAAATATGCACCAAGATCATTAATCAAGATAAATTATTATTTAAAAAAAATATGTTAAAAGTTGGTTCGATGATATAAAGAGATTTAAAAGTTATTAACATTTTTAACGTGACACGCGCACTACTTGTGTAATGTCTAATCACCTTGTTAATTGATCCAATCAATTCTGAGGGATTATCTTTCAACTAGTAAATTATTTTCTTTGTTCCTAATTAGAAATGATAAAAGGGCTGTTGATTTTTCTTTGATGCCTTGTTAGAAAAAAAATATTTTGAAAAAGTGTTTGTTTGCGCATTTCGAAATAAAAGATTTGCGGAAATAATAGTAAAAACAATAGAAATTGGCTTTTACTCAAAGCGGACTATATTGTAGTCTATTTCTTTCTTTTTATTCTTCCCCTTTTACTGTTTCAATTACTTTCACGAATAGATAAAAATTATAATACAGACTTATTTCAAATATAAGAGTTAAAATGCGGCGTCCTTGGGGTTCAGTGCAACCCATTTTCAACAAGTATGACAGACCGCTTGAAATTCTGATAGAGCTAATTATTATTAAATTTATATTTCATATAAATAGATAGTTATGGTATGATTGCCAATGAGACAACTATCCACCACTGTCCAGAGATGGAATGACGAAGATAAAAGCAAATAAAGGTCGCGTAATACAACCTTAAACGATGAGAAAACGCATACCGTTAAGTCAACTTTATTTTTCAGATTTAGCCAAAAAGTTTAAATCAAAATTAAATAGTAGAAGAAATAGTTTTTTATATGCTTGATTAATAGTTATGTTTTTACAGAACTGAAATATTTAAGGTTATGTAGTTATATGGTTGTACAGAACGGAAATGTTTTAGAGACATGATAAATATATATAGTAATAATTTAGTTTAATTTCTACAGTCTCTCATAATTCTTTGTAGGATGGCACTTGTATTTTAATTTATAAAATTGCTGTTTTATTCAATGTTTATATTATAATGATTATATTACAAGTGGAGAGACTTTAATAAAATATTTATGTGTATCTTTTAAAGAGATGGGCGCACTACGTTTGCGCGCATTTTGGGATTAAAATGCTTTACGTCTGCGCGCAGCTTTTGATTACATTTGCGCGCATTCATTTTGCAGGTAAACTCAGGTAAAAATATAAATAAAAATTAAATTAAATTATAGTTGACTAAATTTTTTTTTTTATTTTCATAATAAAAAAACAAAACTGAAAAAATCTTTTATGTGTTCCAATTTTGCTTTAAGAATTTCGTTCGGCTTCAAAAATCCGGTTTGTTAAAAAAACACAGGTAAGTCAGATGTTGATTTTTTCTAAGGAGAAAGAAGTATGGTAAGAATAAATAGTAGTTGTATGGGAATCAAACATGATTTGGTAAAAAAAAATCAACAAAATGTGTGTTGTGTTTTTAAAGTCAGGCTAACGGAATGAGTAATACTTGTAAATAATTGAACAAATCATAAATAGATTAGTATTATTACCTGTATTTTACCTCAGTTTACCTGTCAAAAAATGCGCGCAATTGTAATCAAAAGCTGCGCGCAAACGTAATGATTTTTGCGCGCAAATGTAATGGTAATGCGCGCAAACGTAATGCACCGAATGAGATATTGTCATAAAATGCTCTAGGTAATTTCTGTATATGTAGGTATAGTTAAAACATCATTGTTTGACACCACCGTCTCGTTCTGTCGTATAATAAAAGACAGCTTAAAAACTGGACAGATGTGATGTCACACGATTTCCCCATTCGGTACTTCTTACTTGGACAGTGCACAATACTTATTTAAAAGTCAAAATAATCTATCAAAAAATACACACAAAAACAGAAAGAAATACAAAGTCTTGTTTTAAATCCTACAAAAACAAAATGCACGCATAAACAAAATATATAACACGATAAACAAATAGGTGTAATTATATATAAGCCGTGTAATTGTTATGTTTCTTTATTTCTTCATGGATCAGTGATTTTAATACCTGGTTAATTACTGGCACGTGCCGTCGGACAAAACCTTTGATGACAGAAAAAAATCAAATTACGACGTAACTACAATTTTTAATGACTAAAAAATTCAGATACATTATCTTCACGAAAAACTACGTCCGATGGTATGTTTTATTCATTCATAGCACCATCCAATCATGCGCTTAGTGCAGTTTCATGAGCTTTGTGCACCAAGGCGGCCTAGGTGGTGTTTAGACGCTCCCGTTTTAATGATATTACTTGAATTGAAAATTTTCCAACTATGGGAAGATTTTTTATATTTCAAAACGTCTTCATTTATTACATACGAAAGAGAATTTTTTTTTAGCATATTCATATATTTTTATAATTTTTTCATGAAGCATGACTGGAAGGGGTCCCCACTTATGAAAATTCTGAATCAACCACTGCTTAATTATAGTTATCTAAGGTCCTAGTGTGAAATAAAGCAAATGGGGAATTGGTCTTTTCAAACACATCTACATACATGTATACGTTTTCTCATGTGTTGGTTCATACCCGTAGTCAGGGTGGGTTCGGACGAACCGAAACCCCTTGAAAACAAATAAGCACTGTTAAAGTCAACGTTCTGTTCGAATTGTGACTGTTAAAGTCGAGTTCGTGAGTCCAAATAACCCCCCCCCCCTCCCCCCCCCCCCCCCTTGAAAATTTCTGGGTACGGGCCTGTGGTTCATGCAATATTGAAATTATGTTTACTCAATGTGCAGTTACTGAAGTTTATATTTGCCACTATTCTTTTTTATTTCATATAAATGATTTTTTGATTTTTTTCTTCGAAAAATTTGTGGTGTTGAAATAGGGAATGGACACAGATACCAAGGATTTGTATAGTAAATCTACTATACAAATCCTTGCAGATACCTAAGCAATTTAACAAAAGAAATTTTGTGTAATGTCATCAATCTGTATTACACGTAGACAGGATGTTCTCTAGAAAACTATACGTTATACACACCCGAGAATAAGTGTAAGTTATATAATTACCTGTAATCAGCTTTGCAACAAATCAGTTGACCGACCATGTCATTAGAGTTCAAACAGATTTTCCTCAAATTAAAATGGAATATTGATTTTATCTTTAAAATTTTAAACTTTAAAAAGTACACTTTGACAAAATTATGAAATAGAAATGAAATCGTATTTTAACAAAGATTAAGATATAATTTTACAACGATCCTAAAAAAATATCCTAACAAACGTCGAATCAAAGTCATCAAACAATATGAACCTACGCAGTTTTATATTATAAGACTGACATACGCCAGTTTGCTAACTCAGTGTGCTGGGCCAGGGTGTGGGTGAGGTGCTGGAACTTGATATGTACATGTATCATTAAGTTACAGTTCTGTTAGGATTTGACTGCATTTTTACAGGGACTTTCTATTCTTACTGTGAATAGTTAGTATAGACTGTTCCTGGCTTAGAATGGTTCTCTGCTCAGCAACTGGCGCGTATTTAGCATTTGATTCAAATATCTTGTAGCAGTAAAAAAAAAACACAAATTAATGTACCTAGCAGCTTTATTCAGGAGCACAGTCTGTATTAATCGCCCGGGATTAATCGTAAATAACTCCACGATTTATGTGTAAGTTTACTCTGCTAATCGATTTTCAAGTATTTCAGATTTATATTTATTCGTGAGGCCCTCTTCATTATTTATATTCACTCAAAGCACAGTCGACTGAAGATTTAATAATTATAGCGAAAAATATAGCGACAAATGGGGGAAATAAAATTTTTAGTATTATTATGATTAAATCTACAGGAGACTGTGGTCAAATTAAGAGGTTCTCTGTTTCTTGAAAATCTTATCTGATTCAGGATCAATTCATCGGTTACACTCCCCTATCACGAGTGATTCTTTGTTTTGCTGACATTCTAAAAAAGGTATTGTGTAAGTGTTGACTCTCAATTTTCATGATTAATAACAGATATCGACTCGTTACCCGGACTACTGCAAAAACAATAATTCATTTCACTGATTTAGATGGAAGGTAAACGGACAGAAAGTCACAGGACAAAAAGTCACAGGACATAAAGTCACAAATTTGATAGGTCTAGCTAGGACAAAAAGTCACAGGACAAAAAGTCAGAAACAATTTTTGACAATTGTTTGAATATAAATGAAAAAGATTTTGAAATATTTTCTTTTAACTACATATATTCTTTTTTAATTTAAGGAATTATTGCTCATAAACTTTGATAAATGAAAATGTATAAAGATTTTAATCATGCATGATGCAAAGGATATATTTATTGGCAAATTGAAGCCATTTAAGTACCTCTTTGACATTTTGTTTTCAAAACAATTATTTGATCGATATTGATATTTATCGAATACATTTTAATTACAAAGTTGCTTCATGTAAAAGACTTCAAGAAAAATACAAAAAAAAAGAGTGTTTTCTTGTTCAAAGAAAAATAATCCCAAAACTGAATTGTGACTTTTGGTCTGTAACTTTTTGACTGTGACTTTTTGTCCTGTGACTTTCTGTCCTACATTCAGATTGAATAGGGGTTTGGTTGCCCAGTCTCCCGAGACTAGTATCTGAGACTACTATCTCAGTGATGAGCTTTATGTATTATGTATTGTGCTTGTCATATATGTATGTCGGATAAAAGCTCTACAGAGCTTATGTTGTATTGTTATATATGAATAACTGACTTTAAATAAATCTATTTTGCTAGCCCCTAACACATAACAAGTATGAATTAGGTTACTTAGACGTCATCAGTGTTCCAGCTAGGTTTTCAAAAGGGCAGGGTGCCAATCCTGAAAAAGGGCATTTAATGCGCGATATGATAATATGAAAAGGGCATATTTTAATAAAAGATGTTAATCAAACATTTGTGTTTATTTGTTGAATCACAGGTTATACAAGAACAACATCTTTAGCCCATATAGAACTCTATCTTTCTACTTTTAAGGCTGAAAAACTTGTCAAGCAGCTTGTCACACAAGTTTTTTTATCATTGCTTGGCACAGTTGAACTTTATATGCAGTATGTTTTGAAAGGAGATCTGTTTCATACTGTTTCTATGGTCTACCACATTTTACCAGTTTCACCTTTCTACTTCTGCTGTGCTTGATGGCAATACAGCACAAAACAGCTGTGCTCAGTAAATTCACAATTTTAGGATATAAAGCAACAGTGAAAAATAATATCAAAAATAAAGAATAAAGAAAAAGATGACCAAGGCACCCTACCAACACTGCTACTAAGACCCTCTTTAACTTTTCCCATAACTCAAAATAAATACCTAAACATATATATTCTTAAGCAAGAAGTATGGAGACACATTTTAGAATATGTAAATGGGTTACTCAATGCTAGGAAAAAAAATCAGATTGAGTTATCTTTCTTTATTCGGGTGTGCTCCTTCTTTGGAGGATTACAAACAGTACGTAAATATGATGTAAATATGATCACAATATGGCGGCCGATTTTGTTATTTTCGTATCAAAAATGAAGGCAGTCAATGACAAATACGTCTGAATTTTCTGTTTATTTTACAGAAAACAAGTAAAACAATGTCTTCAACGAGTTTATAATGATTTTCCAACTTTCTGTCATTACGTTTCTTCCATGAAACTACGGTAAACATCGCAAATTGTGCCCAAGTTGTTGTATGCACATTTCTTCAAAGATAATTGCCGACTGACCGATTCTATTTGAACGAATTAATGTTGATGATCATTAATGACCCATCCGATAAACGGATTACCTATAACAACAGATTATGACACCAGTTGTAACCATTGATTAGCTTGGGGTGGTAAACAAAGTCATAATCTTTTCCCCAGGTAAAATTTAGTAATTAGCGTATCATATCAATACGCAAATTAATATGTAATCGATCTTCAAAAAAGGCAGGGCGCCCTGGAAACTGTAAAAAGGGCACAGGGCGCCACTCGGAAAAGGGCGGGCGCCGCGCCCTCTGAAAACGGCCTAGCTGGAACACTGCGTCATTATCATTTGGACTATTATGGCACATATTGTCATACCACAGGGATTTGTGTCAATTTATCTGGTTTTCTATCCTCACGAACCCCAAAAAACTAGTGATAAAGTGTTAACTTACTTCTTAATTAAAGCCTAATATTTAGAAGGCAGAAGACCTGGACCATTCATACTTTTTATATATATATACATGCCTTAAGTTATGAAGTTTACATCTGTCATAAGTTCATTGACCTTGAGTGGCCTCATTTCATGGCTAAGTGATAGCATCGAAAAAAAAGTTAAAGTTTTTTAGTATCCTTAATTTCTATTATCAGTGGCGGATCCAAAAGGGGGGGGGGGGGGTCCAGGGGTTGGAACCAGCCTTTTTTTGGGACTATCAATGCATTTGAATGGGAACATGTGGTTGGAACCCCCCCTTTTTAAAATGGCTGGATCCACCCCTGATTGTCATGATTATAATGCATGAGTAATAGGATTCCTCAGAGACTATAAACAATTTGTCTACTATATTTACTTTTAACTATTGTATGGAATGATTGTAAGTTATGCATGTCCAACTGGCAAGTTTTATTTGACTTTGACCTCATTTTCATGGTTCAGTGGTTATTGTTAAGTTTTTGTGTTTTGGTCGGGTTTTCTAATATATTGTATGCAACATGTCAAGTATATTTGTAGTATACAAATTATTAGGGATGTACATGTAAGTCTGGCATGTTTTAGTCAATCGTGACCTCATTTTTATGGTTCATTGCTTAATGTTACCTTTTTGTTATTTTGGCCAGTTTTTCTATTTTCTTATTTTCAAATTAACAAAAGGTCAACTAGGTGCATATGTCTGACTGAGAAGTTTCATCTTATTTTATTTTCATAGTACATTGGACAATATAAAAAAAGAAGATGGGGTATGATTCGACAACTCTCCACAAGAGACCAAATGAAACAGAAATTAACAACTCAAGGTCACCGTACAGCCTTCAACAATGAACAAGGCCATACTGCATAGTCAGCTATAAAAAGTTCAGAAATGACAATGTGAAACAATTCAAACGAGAAAACTAACAACCTAATTTATGTAAAAAAAATATGGAAAAACATATATGTTACATATAAACAAACGACAATCACTGAATTATAGGCTCCTGACTTGGTACATATATATATTTATACATAACGAATGTGGCAGGGTATAAGGAACTATGAAAATGTTTAGTTTTTGTGGTTTGGTATATTTTCCGGATACTGTACGCAGTAAGGCCCCTTTATTTAGTGAATGGAATGATTGTAAGATGTACAAATTGTACATGTCTCTCTGCCATATTTTATATGACCTTGACCTCATTTTCATGGTTCATTTTTATGAAACACTGCATTGTTTTGTCAGTTTATCATATGCTTAAAGTTACAGGTAGATTATATTTGGTAGATATGTAACAATTGTAAGGTGTGCATGTCTGTCTGGCAGATTCATATAACCATGACCCCATTTTATGGTTCTTTGTTCAATGCTAAGTTTTCTTGGTTTTGTCATTTTATCAGATATTATTAAGCATAGGTCTACTTGTTGTTGTACGAAATGAATGCAAGGTGTCATATATAAATAAGAAGATGTCTGTCTGCCAAGGTTAATTTTACTGTGACCTCATTTTCATAGAATAATGATAATATTAAACAGCAAGAATGATGAGCAAGTCAACGTTATACCAATGAGGCAAAATTTTCAGTTACCCACTAATTATGTAATAGTAGTTATTTTTGTCATTAAATGATAATGTTTACCCTTTTATGTGTAGGGCAAGAATATTAAAGATAAAGGGAAACTATAAACAGAAGAAATTATCAACAAAAATAGATTTACAGAGGTCAACAAAACCTAAATGGTAAGTCTACTGTTATAAAAAGTTTTTGCCCTTGAATACTATTAAATATTTATTAAAATAAGATGTGGTATGATAAATGAGAAAACTATCCATCTGAGTTCAATTCAGTGGATGTAAGAATTGTAATTACTTATTAGAGGCCAATATAAATGACCTGTAAGTAATGAGAAAACCCATACCCTATACATGATATAGTAATCTATAAAAGACAACATTAACAAAATTTGAAACAAAGCATCAATTCAAACTTCAAATATACCAGACTAATTTATAAAAACAAAAAATTATGAAAAACAAAAATGACGGATATGAACCAACATAAACCACTGAACTATGTACAAGCTCCTGATATTGGACAGGCATAATATGGCTGGGTTGATATAAAAATAAGAAGCAGTCTGATTTCCAATGAGACTTTTCTCCAATAGAGATCAAATGACATTTAAGGGGGCTTAAGGGTATAAAAATTTCAAAAAAATATTACATATTTTTGTTTTTCATAACTAATTTAATTTATAACTTCATTAGTTGTTACTTTATCATATGGTACAAAAATCATTCAAAACAATCAATTCGTTTTGGCCAAGATGACTTTAAAAATGTATATATCATTGAAAAAGCTCCAAATTATCTCCCTTTGGTGCAAAAATGCCATTTTTTGGCATTAGAATTGTTATATCTTTTTTAACTCATCAGTGACCTATATTTTTTATTATCATTTTCAAATAAGCTGTACTTAAACTAAACTATTGTAAAATTTAAGCGATTTCTGTAATTAAGTTCTTTTTTTATTTCGATATTACATCTATTTCTCCTATGAGCATGATTAGTTCAACAGAAAAAAAGTACCTTTACAAAAATGTATGCTTCTTTTGAAAGCGGATTGTGAGCGTAAATGAACGGTGACCCCATTTTTTAAATTTTATTTTTCTATTAAGTATAAGATAAAGTTCATTTATAGAAAAATATAGTGAAATCCTATATTAAGAAAAAATTTTGATTTAGACCTGTGAGCCCCTTTAATTTAACAAAAATGGTTCACTGTACAGCCTTTGACAATGAACAAACCCTTTTCCCGACAGTGGTTTAAATAACAGCTCAACATTTGAACGAATTGTAAACATTTGTTGCAATAGGCTTAACTCAAAAGACTGCAACAAGGAACCAAACATCAACCGGTAATATGTAAATCATAGACACAAAGCACTGAAATAAGAGTACTAACAATGAATATTCAAATGAAAGTTTATCAAAATGTACATAAACATGATAAAATAGCCATTTTATTGCTGTATTTCTTTTCATTGATAATTTTTGAGTACTGTTTTGTGTATTTGTAGGTCAGACATCTCAGTTTTCAAGGTCATCATTCAACAGATCAATAATGAACAGAAAACTTAAAGTTAATATTTTTCTCCATAGTGCGACTTTTTTTATTAATTTGAAATGGAATGTGTTTTTTCCTACAGTTATTAGAAAAAGGAAATTTCAACATAACGACTATAAACAAAAAGGCGTCATATCATCACGATCATAGATGCACTGGAACTTAATCATGTAAATGCAACAATGTAATTATCAATTGAAAGGAGGAACGATGAAAAAATTATTAGTATGTTGTTGTCCAAATAAAATTGCTTTGGCTTCTCATTTGAATAGCTCCATCCAATAAAGATGTACAGAGGAAGATCTTTGAAGAACAGATTGAAAAAATGTTTTGTCTAAGATTGCAGGAATATTCTAGTGGATGAAATAATTTATTGACTTGACTCTTATATAGTGGACTGAATAATTGCATATAGCAACCAGTGAATAAAGAAAACTAAAACTTTAAAAGAAAAAGTGTTTATATTATTAATTTACAAATATAAGCATAATATTATGTACACCACAAAGGTATATAATTCAAATTGTTTGCATATTCATGAATTGCAATGAAACTATAACAAAGAAAACCTTACCTCATGAAAAGAGTAAACTATTCAGTCAGAATATGAAATATATTTTTCAGTTCTATTTTCATAATAAAATAAACAAAACAAAGATTTCAAAACAATATTTTTTCTTTTATTTAGACATGTCATCACTTTGTTTCAGTTAAGGACTTTACTCTTTGACCGTAAATATTACTATACATTCCAAAATAAGAATAACCTTTATTGTCATATAAACAAAATGAATAAAAAACATGTTTGTGACAAATGAAATAAAAAATTAAATTTATATATAAATATATATGAAAAATATAAAAAACTTGTATACATTTAAAACTTTTTACTACCAAACAGCATTCATTGTAACATACACATAACTGTATATTTATATCTATATATTTATAATTTGAATCCCATAGGATTTTATTTTGTCCCATGGGATATTAAAAATCCCATGGGATAATTATAGTCCCATGGGATTTTTTCTGTCCCATGGGACAACAAATATCCCATGGGACTACAATTATCCCATGGGACCAAAAAAAATCCCATGGGATTTAACCAAAATCCCATGGGATAATGGTCAATCCCATGGGATTTTGCCCTGTCCCATGGGATATTGAAAATCCCATGTTTTTATAAATCAAATAGCAAAATAAATATAATAGTCACAGTAGAAAACCAATGAAATTATTGAATCCCATGTAATTCCGCACATTTTGGTTATATACATGACTCTGTAGCTCTTATTTGAGGCGGCGGCGGATTTGCAAATGAGTGTTTTGCAAATTTAAAGTGTCCAGTGTTAAATATATAATATGAATGTGATAGTTGTAGTGTTTTATTTTAAAAATACTATTATCAGCACACTGATCATTATTTACTTGTGTAAGCCAGTTTGTGTTAGCATGGTAAGTGCCAAATCGTGCAAGACAGTGGTAAGAGAGAGACCAAACAACAGACAAATTTCATCCTTTTAAAATACAGATTACCAGTTATACTATTATAGCTTCTTCCACTGCCTCTCTTTTGCCAACCTCCACCAAAAGAAACATCCAGGGATTTGTTTAATGAGATATCTTCTTCATTATTTTTGTCATTTTTGCCGCATCTCCTCTTCCCTAACTGCTTAAACAATCACTATATGATCATGGTGATTAAAACAGGAGTTTCTTTTTTTCATCAGTATTTCCTGTATTCCTTGTATTTAAATTAAGACGATTACTGATACTTTGTTTTTAATTTCTTTCGCTTGTCACTTACGAATAAGGTGGGCGAAGTTTTTTAGCATCTTAATTGCTTTCATTAAAAAAACTTATCGGATACATAAACTAAAACATTGATCTCTAAATTTCTAACAAAACATAATTTGTTTTTTTTTCTTGAAAGAATTATTCCATTAAAAAGAAAAAAATCTTCTTGTTCTTTAAATGAGGGTAGTAATGCGTCAAACGGCCATTTTCGGCTACCGTTAGCGTCAAATTGATTAAAATTTTACCTTATAATATCCGTATTGTGATTCGTCAGAGGTCTGAAATAATTTGTTGGAAAAAAATTAACGTGATTCGTCAAAATCATTCGATTTTTGTATCGTCTAAAAAAAAAGTGCATATATTATCTCCAATAATGCACCAAAAATTACCGTTAACATCATTTGTCAAGAATTTTTACCGTTATTCGTCATGAAAGTAGTACTACCCCCATTACCACCCTCTTAAAATTGTTTGCTAAAATATTAGATTGATTGTTTCTTTATCTATATAAAAAAGAATATAATAACACACACTATTTTGGCCGCATCGATCAAAATTATCCCTGGATTATTTACTCTTTAAATATTATGTATACACTTGCCACCGGAAGTTTACATTTATCTGTTTAGGTTATGTTTATCATAGGCAAACAGTTACAGGTAAATTGTTTATATCACAACCAATACACGTGGAAATTGAAAGAAGTAAGTACATGTATATACTAAAATAAATCAAATCATGTTAATATTTAATAATTCTCACCTTATTAACATTTAAAAAGTTTACGATAATGGAACATTTTATAATTATGAAATATATTTCATTCTTTTTCTTGTTAAGGTGGCACGGTACGTAGTACGGTAGTATTTATATTCTGGAACTAAGGTTGCTCTCTTGTGTACAACTTAAATCAATGTATCTGAAGTGTGATTGGACAAAATACAATATCTACTGATCATACTTTGAAATAATAATTATACATGCAGGTGAAAATTATTTTTTTGAGAATTTTGTATTCACTGCTTGATAAAAAACCTAAAAGCACTTGTGACCTTAGGTTTATAAAGAAAAAGGTAAACGGTAATGATACACATTCAAATCCATTTCTAAATATTATAATGAAAGTAGAATTTTTAGCAGTGTTAGAAAGTGGTGAAAATTCTAAAAAGGCTAGCATTATCCCAGTGGGCCAGGAAATACTACCGTGCCCCTCAAAGATAAATGCTAAATTAAGTGCATATGTTAGTATGAAATCGGACAACGGTGAGCACATCGTCATAGATCTCGTTGGAATGGCCTTATTTTAGCCGATAACATTACCTGATGGTTTGTAAAGGATTAATTAAAATTCACAGTTACGGTGAAATAAAATCAAACAAGGCCTTGAGATTGTATTGTCGCGGAGATATTTCAATGTAAATAAGTTAGATAGCGTTATATTTATTAGTAGGTGGCAATATATAGGACTAGCTGTCATCTTAAGAGTATCAGTACTTTAAACTGTTAAATATCTTTAAAAAAAAAGTATGGAAAATCAAAAATATTCAATTTCTTTGGAAAGTTGTGACTAAAATAAACTTACGGTTTAAAACTAATACATTGTATAAGTACATGTAGATGCAATAATGTGAATCTTAAATATCAAGTCTTCGGTTTTGGATTTACAATTATTTTGGTCGCGAACATATTCATCCAAGACGATACATTATTTGTCAAAATGCACATCTAGTGCAGTAAAAATTGTATTACCACTAACTCAAAATGGGGAAATTATAGGATCGTTTTAGGCTCTTTTGAGTTATTTTTAAAAGTGACATCGTTAGTTATTGCCTTGCTGTTACATACTGGATTACACAAAAATACAGATATCCGAACCAATTGAGAATGTAATATATCCCTTACGTTGACTTTTCGTTTTTTTATTGACATGATATATGACAATCGTTTTATTTTGTGAATAACTTTGTTTAAACACGCATCTCCTCGCTTCTGTATAGCTAGGCCTGTGTTGGTGAACATAGTGTGCCCTTTTCATATGTCCTGCAATATTTTGAGCAGATATACATATTTATGACGGAAAATATTCAATGACATTGTAGTAATGCATAATCGTTTTTATCATTTCAGCCTCGACAGCAAAATGGAAAAAGATAAGAAAATTATAAAAGAAAAAAGAGCTTGGGTTAACAAACAGATTGGAGCTGCTGTGGTACTCACAACAGTTATTTTTATAACTATATTTTATTATAGTCCATTATCTGTAAAAGGAGTGAGCACCACCGCTGATCGTTTGGTATTCACCTTCCGTTGTCTCTTCGTCTCATCTTTTTCCATTATATACGGAATTCACACAGTAGGATCAGTCAGAGGAAGTACTAAAGCAATAGATCCTGTGAACGGAGGAGGAGAATCATTGGTTGATGTGCCAAACCGGATATTACGTAATACAGTGGAACAGTTCTTACTTCATATGATCGCACTGCTAACTCTATCATCTTTTCTCGACGAGGGATCAATGAAAGCCATTCCAATACTGACATTTATTTTTATTCTAGGAAGGATTTTATTTTACTTTGGATATACTTATGATCCAATATATAGAGGACTAGGATTTGCTAGTACATTTCTTCCAACAATAGCTACATATTTATACTGCTCATTCCGTATATTGCAGACACTTCTGACGTAAACGTTTAATGAGCATGCGTAACGTTACGAGAACGGAACTTTGTGATAGCAAAACGAACACAACCGAATTTTCATCAATTTAAATATTTTACTTAGTGTGACAAATAAGTCTCATTTAAAAATTATATTTTATTTTCAACGATTTGATGATATATACAGACAAATTTTCCTTACAAATAAATATTGCCAACAACAATTACATAATCTGCCTTATAGCATTTCCAGTTGACAACTTTTACTTGGATTTCATATTATTAGTATGCAAGTTGATGGATTCGTGTTTCTTCTTCACCAGACCAGGGTCTTCATTGGCGGATCCAAAGGAGGGAGGGGGGGTCCGGGGGTTGGTACCCCCTTTTTTTGGCCGATCAATGCATTTGAATGGGAACATATAGCTGGAACCCCCTTTATCCTGGGTTGGGACCCCCCCCCCCTTTTAAAATGGCTGGATCGGCCCCTGGTCTTTTATTGAACATTTGACGGTTCCATATGTATTGTCAAGCTACCAAAACTACAAAAAAGCCGCCATATATCGTTTCATCATGGCTTCAATTAGATGATTTACAACCGATTAATCTTTGTCAATTTAACAAGTTCCCCGACTTCAATTAAAGAACCAGCAGATTTTTTTTTATAAATTAAATGGTATTGAAAAAATATAACAATTCTTTTTGCTACAACTAATTTGGAATTTAAAAAGGGTAAAAGTGACACTAGCTGGACTGTGAAGCAATGGTTGCATATTGGCAGCCTCGGTGGAAGTCAAACAAGTGCTTTGTTTTTCTCCATTGTATTGTATCACAAGTTATACTGTATCAAGCCGAAGCCATTTGTAGCTTTTAAACCAATATTGGGCTTTATTATAGATCAATTATTTATACATGTATTTACATTATTGACCTTTGGTCTGACGGGAATAGATCAACTGTCGCCCACTGCATTTCTTTTATAGGCCTAATTGTTAATGCTAGAGTATTCAAAACTTTGTCATTATCAATGGGAATGCGTTTGTTTCGCACTTATTATATATATTTGATTGTTCAATTTCTTGCTAAATATTTTGTTACACTTCATATTTAATCAGTATCGTACCGAAATGGACCATTATCCCTCCCCCCCCCCAAAAAAAAACCGACCTGAAACTTGAATTCATACCATCCGTACCCAATCCACCACTTCCTATAAAAAAAACACAATCAAATAATAAACATAGAAAACGAACAAAACACACAAAAAAAAAAAACAGAACAAAATGAATTAAGGTAAGTGGCTTAATCGGTTTCAGGGAAGTGGACTTAAGTTTGTAAACCACGAGAACAGGATTAACAGTTACTTTCCTACAAAATTTGGTAAAACTGAATTTTCTTTTCAAGAACATTTGAAATTATTGTTGTTTTGTATAGGAAAGCAATGATTAATTTTCTGCTCGCAACATTTTATAGTTTTTATGATGAAAATTTTCATTTTCTTTGAAAAAAATTGTCTTTTACTGTTATACTCCAATATCATGCTTAACACATGCTAACATCATGATTTTGATAAGATTCATAATGGAATTGAGTTCAAACCTGCTTGTTCTGATTTTTATTTTATACATGTTATTTTCGCACTGTAACTGTAAAATTTTGTACACAAATTGGAACTCAAAATTGGTAACGATGTTACTTCATTAATCATCCGTTTTACTTTTGAAGCTAACATGAATTACAGCTGGAGAAAACAGATTTTGTTTAAATAAAGACCAGGGGAAAAAGGTATACATGTATGATAGATAGTGGTGGTAGCTTGGATTGTACAGAAAGCAATCGTGTTAGATATTATCAAACTGAATCAATTAAAAAACAGCTCAATTAAAGCGTTTCTTTCCAGCTGCTATCTCCAAAACAGCTGCTACCTCCAGAAAATTACCATTTATTAGGAACCTTAAATTGGACACTAAAATGTGTCATGTAAATAACTTTCTGAAACACGCAACAGAATCCAAATCTTGAGGATTCAACACAACTGTATCGCTAACATGACACGTACTGTATGTGTAATACAGTTCTAGGCATTGTTTTTATGACACAGAACAGCTAGTCAGACAAATGGAGAGGAGTATCTGGAGTTAAAAGTATAATCTAATAACGTTGCTAGTTTGTACAATTATAAAAAGAACAAGACATTCTTGCGATGATTAAGGCTTATAAGAAGTTTGTTTGCTTTAATCAACCTGGTTACTGTTATATTTCATACAGTCTAAATTAATCATACTTTCCAGTATTTCCTGGTGACGTATGTTGGATGAAAAGATTGTCGAAGATTGACTTGACAGTTGATATTTAAGCAAAATTCTTACCAAACGCGCACTGTCTAATACAGACAGAGGAGACAGGACTGACACTGAATTATGACATTAACTCACATTTTAATAATCGTAGCGGATCGAAGTCATAATGTATGAGAAAATAAAAATATACGATAATTGTAGCTGTCACCATGAATGTGCAGATGTTTTGGTTGTTCAAGTTTATTTTTATCATGAATGAGTGGTATCAGGCATCCAGATACTGTACTTCATTACATATGTTGATGATTGTCTATCTGAAAATGAAATGTTAACTTTATAAAAAAAGATGTGGTATGATTGCCAGTGCGACAATCCTTTGAGGGGTACGTAGGTGGCCTGTTGCAAGGCATACATGCTTCCCTATCCAATGTACCCTCAATTTTCGGTGGTAGTCTAAAGTTTCTCCGATCTTCATTCCAGCTAGCCTCTTTTACAGGACCTGTATATAGTATTTTTAATTGTTAAGAGGCTGTCCAAGTAAATATCAGACAAATCCTATGATATGGGTGGCACAACATAATTTGTTTCCCACTGAATTTTTGGTTCCAATGCAATGTTTATATCATACAAAGGATATAATTTTATATGTCAAAGATATTTTTGAATCAACAGTGGATGGCTCAGAAAATGATTTTAAAGTTCACTAACAATTCAACAAAATTTTGTACAAAATGAAAAGTTATCTCCCCTTTTCAATAATTTTCAGTGCTTTTTATTTATTTTTTTTCTCTTTATTTGTTGCAGTTAATAAAAAACAAAATTTAAATTTGAGAAAGAATGATTTTGTGATATGAAATAGATGAAAAAAATTTGAAAACAAAATATGTCATATGCCATCCACTGCCTGGTTTTTCCATGGACACCCTCTTAATTTGTTCTCGTACTGAAAATGCATGAACTATTTGCCATCGGACTTTAAACAATCGATCAATCAGATATAGATATAAACCAAGGGTATTCAACCATGCATTTATACACAGTTATTATTTGTCCCTACAAGGTAACCACTGATAAGTAAACTATGTTTAATATGTATTTTCTTTTCAAATTAAAAAGAACTTTAAACTTTTTAACTTGTCTTGATCCTCATTCAAAAGGCATCATTCCCCTTCAATATTTTTCTCAAAAGCACTGTTATAATAATACACATTTAAGTTGATTTCCTAAAAATATAAACTATTCGATAACGGCACATGAACTTCTAAATTTCAGCTTATATACCCAGTAGTTGACTGACCTATCTTTTTAGGTCATGTGTGTTTACCTGTTGAATTAACGTTCAAAATTTGCAATTGTTGGTAACACCTTTTTGCAGTTCAAATCACAGGTAATGTGTTTGTTTTCTGTAAATATTTGTATTTTCATTAATGGAACTTAAGATACATAATGGAAACAATTTGTTCACTGAATCATTATGTGTTAACGCTATCATTGCTTAACCTTAAATATATTAACAATTTACAAGTCGCATGTTCTAACATTAATTGTATGTTTCAATTATAATTTAGAGTTACGACAACGTGATACCAGCAAAAGATCGGGGATGGAGTCCTTAATATAGCATAACGTACAGTGGAGATCACTTCTAACCTCTCATTAAATCTGTCAGAATCTGTCAGGAGAACTGTTCTAGGACAGTACGTAGAACTGTCAGCCTGACACCTTTTAGTCAGTTCTAGGTTAGAACTGTTCTAGCTAGAACTGATTTGGTCAGTTCTACCTAGAACTGATTTGGACAGTTCTACCTAGAACTGATCCTGACAGTTCTACCCTAGAACAGTTTTAGACAGTTCTACCTAGAACTGACCAAATCTCTGGTCAGTTCTACTTCTAGAACAGTTCTGCGGTTAGAATTGATTACAAATTCTACGGCCAGAATTGATTTATAAATTCTACGGCTGGAATTGATTTATAAATTCTACGGCTAGAATTGATTTATAAATCCTACAGCTAAAATTGATTTATAAATACTACGGCTAGAATTGATTTGGTTTAAATTTAAGAAATCTTTGTCTAAATATAAGGGCTTCGGCAAAATAGCGATTAATATTATAAAGAGTTTTGCTATTTTGCCGGTTTTAACCCCGCCATATTCTACATGTATGTGACTGTTCCAAGTCAGGAGCCTGTTATTCAGTGATTTTCTTTTGTTGATGTGTTACATAAAGTATTAGTTTTTCTTTCATTTTTTGAACATAAATTAAGCCGTTAATATTGGGGGGGGGGGGGGGGGGGGAGGGATTATTATTCCATTTATTTTACATTTGTCATTCGGGGAGTCAGGATGACTCGTTTTACATAACAAAATTATCTGACCTTAATGTAATACGTTATTCCGGCCCAAACCACCAGTGACGGATCCAGCAGTTTAAAAAAACGGGGGGGGGGGGGTCCAACTAAAATTTATTGTCCTCATTCAAATGCATTGATCGTCCATAAAAAGGGTGCTGTACAGTAATTCAGTTATAATTTTATGTCAAGAGGGACTGTAATATATACAAGTTATAGCAATATTGGAAAACAATGACCTCAAACTTTTGTTCGCATGAATTTATAGTGCCAGCATGTCCTCTTTTTATTCAAAGTATTGAATCGTAAACAAATATCATCAGTAGTTTTCATACTTCAGACTGAGTCGTGTAATAAAATCTTTTGACCGCATCATTCCTAACTGACCATTTTTGCTCTTTTTTTCTGCAAATCTATATAGCTGTACAGCAATTCAGTTATAATTTTAGGTCAAGAGGGACTGTAATATACAAGTTACAGCAATATTGGAAAACAATGACCTAAAAATTTTGTTCGCATGAATTTATAGTGCCAGCATGTCCTCTTTTTATTCAAAGTATTGAATCCTAAACAAATATCAGTAGTTTTCATACTTCAGACTGAGTTGTGTAATAAAATCTTTTGACCGCATCAATCTAAACTGACCTTATTTGCTCTTTCATTCTGCAAATCTATATACATGTAGCTGTACAGTATTTCAGTTATAATTTTGGGTCAAGAGGGACTGTAATATATACAAGTTATAGCAATATTGGATAACAATGACCTAAAAATTTTGATCGCATGAATTTAATGTGCCAGCATGTCCTCTTTTAATTCAAAGTATTGAATTGTAAACAAATATCAGTAGTTTTCATACTTCAGACTGAGTCGTGTAATAAAATCTTTTGACCGCATCAATCTAAACTGACCATATTTGCTCTTTCTTTCTGCAAATCTATATAGCTGTACAGCAATTCAGTTATAATTTTAGGTCAAGAGGGACTGTAATATACAAGTTACAGCAATATTGGAAAACAATGACCTAAAAATTTTGTTCGCATGAATTTATAGTGCCAGCATGTCCTCTTTTTATTCAAAGTATTGAATCCTAAACAAATATAAGTAGTTTTCATACTTCAGACTGAGTTGTGTAATTAAATCTTTTGACCGCATCAATCTAAACTGACCTTATTTGCTCTTTCTTTCTGCAAATCTATATAGCTGTACAGTAATTCAGTTATAATTTTTGGTCAAGACGGACTGTTATATACAAGTTACAGCAACATTGGAAAACAATAACCTAAATTATTTAGTAAAAATTTTGTTCGCATGAATTTATAGTGCCAGTATATCCTCTTTTTATTCAAAGTATTGAATCGTAAACAAATATCAGTAGTTTTCATACTTCAGACTGAGTTGTATAATAAAATCTTTTGACCGCATCAACCAAAACTGACCATATTTGCTTTTTTTATGTGAGTCTATATAGTTGCACAGTACTTCAGTTATATTTTTTTTTTACTGTAGTATATATAAATAACTGCAATATTGGAAATTGAACAAACATCAGTAGTTTTCATACCTCAGACTGACTCATGTAACAAAAATATGTGTCTGGATCAATCAAAACTGACCATATTTGACAGCATCAACCAAATCTGACCATATATGACTGCATCAGACAAAACTGATCATTTTGCTTTTTTTAATGTAAAAAAGTGCGAAGCGGGTTTTTTAATAGTGTGCACCATTTTTTATGTTATTTCGAATAGACAGAAAAAAATGATAAGTCATTTCTTATAATTTAATTCTAAATTCCATTTTAAACCTTGCTAAACCATGAAAAAACGTTGATGACATTACGGTCACATGACTAACTTATGTCTATGGGCGCTGATAACACAATAACAACAGAAGACCCGTTACATCCAAACTTAAATTATTAAATAATGAACCGTCACAAAAAGTGACTTTTTAAGTCAGCAGTTCATGCTGGTTTTTTTTTTAAACAAAACTAGTTAACGGCATCATCCAACACTCACATCACTGATTCATATACTTTATTTTAAAATGAAAAGTACATGTATGAGAAGTTCTCTTCTTGGAAAGGTATACTGACTTTACTGTTAATATAATTTGAAGAAGGAAAATGATTGGTTTTGTTTGTAGCTTTACGTCCAGTGGCAAATATTTCATTCATGTTCAGATCGAGTATATTTTTATGACGTTCCAGACTCCCAGATATTATTCATTATCGTTATGGATAAGTTTGGCAACGAGATAATGCAAATCTGAGACCTCAGTGCAAATGTACATAGTTTTCTTGCGTTTAACAACACTGTGTTCATTACTATGATATCCCATAATTCATCCACTGTACAATTTTCGTTTGAACCTTTGTCAAAACAGAATCTTAAATCATGAATGTAAATCCAAGGCAAACAAGGTAAATTACGATTAAAATTCCATGAATTAAATGCAGAGTTATATTTACGAAGAGACTGTTAAAAACGGGGAACGAAGAAACGTAAACAATGATGTTTCATTTGCAATCTCATAAAAATATTTCTCCGATGAGTTGGATAACCTCCTATCCACTTCGATATTTGTACATGTAACTTTTGATCAGTAAAAAATATAGAAACATCTGCTATTATATATAGTAAAGTAATTGGAACTGATTTTTTCTTTTAAATTCTAAATTGCCCTTTCTGCAGTGACGTCATTTAGAACTGTGCTACAGTCCTGACTGATTTAGTCAGTTCTGCTGACAGTTCTACGGTTAGAACTGATTTGGTCAGTTCTACCTAGAACAGTTTTAGACAGTTCTACCCTAGAACTGATCCTGACAGTTCTACCTAGAACTGATTTAGTCAGTTCTACCTAGAACTGATCCTGACAGTTCTACCTAGAACAGTTCTAGGGTAGAACTGTTCTAGCTAGAACTGTTCTAGGACAGGTTAGAACAGTTCTATGACAGAATATTCTGACAGTTCTAATGAGAGGTTAGAAGTGATCTCCACTGTACATATACCAGTTTTCATCTATCGAAATAATTACTTAGTCCGCTGAATATATGATTATTTTATCCAGCACTTTTATGATCGATCTAGATAAATTATTTGCCAAATCTAGATGTTGTCATGTATATGCCCAAGTCAGTCATAATTTCAGCAATTCAGATTGTTTAATTAACATTAGAAGCCCTTGCGATTGGAACCATATTTGTTAAAACAAGTACAAGGCGAAATGGTGAATAATAGCACAAGACTCGTCAAACAGTTACTCAGATAATAAAGATTTAAGAAGGTTTAGAAATTTCAATAATTATGACCGGGGCATAATAATGACGCTTTCGAAGGATTTTTAGGTTTGATTTTAAATATTTCTTTCTCAATATGGTTCCTTTAAAGAAATTTCGTGCAAATGGAAATCTTATTTCAGTAAAACTGTGAGAGAATCGAATAACTATATATATTATATATAGGAAAAGTATAACCGAATATTTTTCGAGTGAACGAAATAATATGTTTCACCCATATACCTCACATGACTCTTTCATTATATATCATATTACATACAAATAAGTTTAGATTTGGAATGATTGCCAATAAGATTAATATCAAGAGGGACCAAATAACGTATCAACTATAGGTCATCATACGACCTTCAACAATAACAAAACCCATACAACTGACGTACAGTATAAAAGGCCTCGATATGAAAAAAATATTTAACAATTCAAACGAGAAAACTAACGCCATAATTTAAGAAGGTTTATATTTTATTTTAATTTGTATGCTCCAATTATGATATTAAGAAATATACCAAGTTTTTCGTTTGTTTTTCAATGTATTATTTTAACATTACTACACGGTAAACACGTAGTCATAGTCGTTGGTTTTTTTTTACGAAACTGGAGAGCCTCACAATTATTGATTCTAATGCAACATACAACTATACTGTAATTATTGAAATGTATCTCTGCCATTAACCTTCAGCATTATAGTAAAAGGCAAGGAAAAAGTACAAACTTTCTTTTTTAAAATTTCAGTTGCATCGTCATTATGGAAAAAGACGAGAAAAATTTAGAAGAAAAAAAGAAGTTGATAAACAAGCAGAAAGGAGCAGCCGTCGTTATGATAATATTGATATTTACAACGGGTTTTTATTACTGTCCAATCAACGTCAAAGATGTTAAAACCCCCGCTGAACGGTTAGTGTTTACTATCCGTTGTCTCTTCGTGTCATCTTTTTCAATTGTATTCGCAATTCATTCTGTAGCTTTAATCAGAAAAAATACTAACGCAATAGATCCCGTGAATGGAGGAGGAGAATCATTGGTTGATGTGCCAAACCGGATATTACGTAATACAGTGGAACAGTTCTTTCTTCATATGATCGCACTGCTAACTCTATCGTCTTTTCTTGACGAGGGATCAATGAAAGCCATTCCAATGTTGACATTTATTTTCATTTTTGGTAGGACTTTGTTTTATTTAGGATACACATATTCTCCACTCTATAGATCGTTAGGATTCGCTAGTACAATTCTTCCAACAATTGCTACTTATGCATACTGCTCTTTCTGTATAGTGAAGTCTCTTGTGACGTAATACTTACAAGCAGTTAATCAACTACTCATGTAAGATATTTAAAGCTATAAGTTGGATGTACTTCATGTAAGAAAGAAAACTTGATATTTTTTAATATTTTAAACTACATGTAGTATAATGTTATTGGTTGAATACACGTTTTGAATTGTATTTTTCATTTTTTTTTTGGTTTTTTTTCTGCCATTTTGCATTTGCAAGCCATGCATCCGTTGTTGCTTTCGGTTGTCAACTGACCTTCTTACTGTTCATGTTCATTTGTAATAACTGAGTTGTCGAGACTTAATTTCTTACTGTTTTTGAAGCATGTACATATGAATAAAAAATGTTTAAATGTACGTCGATATAAGATGTTGGTAGATCTTGATATAAGAGCCAATACATGTATTGTGTACGGTCGTTATGGGTATCTTAAGTTTGTTCATGCTCAATGATACTTAGGATGACTAAGAAGGTAGCTAGGAACAACATAATCTGAATAACGTGACTAGGTACACACAACGAGATAGGGTTTCACCAATTTCATATGCAAAAAACTCCCCCCGCCCTTACTTTCTAGACCATATCTCGTGAAAAATAATTAACAACACAAAAACATGTAAAATCCAGCTACTATGCAGTAGGTAAATTCTAAAGGTAACACTATTATTTCATTTCGTAAAAAAATTCAGAAAATATTTTTTTAAGCAATAAATATTCAAAAAGATTCTGTGTTCAGTGTATTTTGCCTGCAGGTGGAAATAAAAGATTATTTCAGTACTTTATATGGAAACACTTTATGCGAACCTACTAACTCTATTGGGGGAGAAGAATACCAAGACACGAGGAAAATGTACTATCTAAGTTAAAGGCTGTTCAGTTATTAAATCGCGTTATAATTTCTTGACAGAGACACTTCAGAATATAATTTTTAGCTCACCTGGCCCAAAAGGCCAAGTGAGCTTTTCTCATCACTTGGCGTCCGTCGTCGTCGTTAACTTTTACAAAAATCTTCTCCTCTGAAACTATTGGGCAAAATTTAACCAAACGTGGCTACAATCATCATTGAGGTATCTAGTTTAAAAAATACATCCGGTGTCCCGGAAAACCAACCAAAATGACCGCCATGGCTAAAAATAGAACATAGGGGTAAAATGTAGATTTTGCCGGGCTTATAGCTCTGAAAACAAAGCATTTAGAGCAAATCTGACATGTGGTAAAATTGTTTATCAAATTTTTTAGATGAATCGGACAACCGGTTGTTGGGTTGCTAACCCTGAATTGGTTATTTTATGGAAATTTTGCCGTTTTTGGTTATTATCTTGAATATTATTATTGATAGAGATAAACTGTAAACAGCAATAATGCTCAGCAAAGAAAGATCTACAAATAAGTCAACATGACCAAAATTCTTAGTTAACCCCTTAAGGAGTATTGACCTTTATAGTAATTTTTTACCAATTTTTCGTAAATTTTTGTGATCTTTTACAAAAATCTTCTCTGAAACTACTGGGCATAATTTAACCAAACTTATCCACAATCATAACTAGGGTATCTAATTCCAAAAAATGTGTGCGGCGACACATCCAACCAATCAAGATGGCCGCCATGGCTAAAAATAGAACATAGGTTTAAAATGTAGATTTGGCTAAAATCTGACAGGATTTAATTGTTAACAACTCATCATCTATCTGCCCTTAGATTTTTTTCAGATGTATTGGACAACTGGTTGTTGGGTTGCTGCCCCCCACCCCAAATGGTCATTTTTAAAGAAATTTTGCCGGTTTTGTTCGTTCCGCTCACGGCAGGTACAAGTTTTTGGTCGAGGTAATTTTTTATGAAGTTGAAGTCCAACCAACTTGAAACTTAGTATACATGTTTCCTATGATATGATTTTTCTAATTGTAATGTCAAATTAGAGAATCCCCACCCCCCATTTTCACATTCTGCTCAACATAGAAAATGATAGTGCGGATGGGGCATCCGTGTACTGGGGACACATTCTTGTTTTAAATATTTTAAAATTGAAAAAGGCTTTTAAACTATTGTGTTGCGAGCTGTACATTTGAATATACTCTGAATCAATTCTATATCTTCACATTAAACCATTCCGTGTTAAACCAACAAAGCTTAACTGTTCAGCAGCTAGACTACAAGGCATTGACCCATTTAACAAGACTAGTGCATTTCAATCTGTTGACGTGTTATACCGTTTGTTAGGAATTAAGAAAAATTTTGATTTCACGGAATGTGGTATAATAAACTGTCGTATTACACAGCAATACAAAGGTTGTTTACAGAACCCCTAACATTGGGAATAGTAAAACATCCGTGATTACCAAATAATTTGAGCCAAATAAACATTTTATGGATAGCTGAATTATGATTTTTAATTACAGTGAGCTCGAAGCTTTGCTTTACCATCTGTGATTGCTTCCAGTACAATTTCTGAAGAAAAATAATGACACCGAAGAACTCTTCACATCCTAGATATAACTCTTAATTCATTTACGTCATAGCGATAAATCAAAACACTTAAAATATAAATGGGACATGTTATAAGCCAGTTATTCCCAAAATACGGTTTTATTGTTCAGGTTAAATATCACTTCCTCATTTTTCAATTTATTCATTGCGTAATTTTGAAATTTCAATTTTATTGTGAAAGAAAAACCGTCATATACGAGGGTCTGGATTGATTTACAAATTAGAGAAAAAATGATCTAAAAATTGTGCATAAAAAGCCAAAAAATAAAGATTAGGAAAATTTGACAAAAACAGAATAGAGAATAATGGGGTGCTTAAATATAGATAAATATGAATAAAATATAGAACAATGGTATAAAAATTAAAGATAATGAGACCCCATCCAGACCCTCATTTACAAGATTTTTTCAAATACTGCCTTCATATCTGAGCTTCATATAAGACCAGCATCCCAAAATTGCAATGAATTTTAAAAAAACGAGTAGGGTATACAAATATGGCCATCCGGACTTTTTCCTCTGGCTCTAATTTAAAAAAAAACTCTTACCAAGTATAAATAAGCAGCCACGTCCAGTGAGACCGAGGTAATAAAAGCAGACGGTACTGAAGGTAGAGAGTTTTACTATATTGAAGAGAAATAAATATGGCATCCTGTTTTGAGTGAGACAGAAGCTGGGATAGCTATATTGCCTTCCATATTCTCTTTGTTAGTGGCAGTCCAAATCCCTACCTTTTGTTCCGGTCGATATAACCGTAAAAGTTTATTTTGGATAATTATTTTTCTTGTCAACATGAAAAACTTGCCACTTGCTTAAAGCTTCTTAATCAACCAATCTACACGCCAATAAACACTATCAAACATTTTTGACATTGACACGGTTTTTGTGTGTAGTAAACGATATCATGGTGATATTGATTTTATAATATTAATTTACCAGATAATTTTTTTCCACTCTAATAAAGTATTTCATTCCTTACATGAGTAAAATTTTCTTCGTGCATCAAATGTAGCATTTTATATTAAGATTTATATTTTTATTATAATGCATGTATTAGTTTCTGCCATCCATATGTCAGAGCACGTCAAATAAATAAATCAATTCAATTAATCAACCTATATACTACAGTTTTCAATCCAATATTTATGACCGTATTTGTTTCAATGTGTATATTTTATTATCCAATGCAACATGTGTCTCTCATATGAATTGCCTTATAATCTTTGATATGTATTCGTATAAAACTGCATTCATAACATTCTAAGCAACACATATTATTATATTGGCGGTGGAAAATGTAAAATTTTACATCCAGTTTTCTGAACTGTGTCGTACATATATGCTAGTAAATCGAAACACGTCGTTGTGTTCATTTGGAAGCACGATTTAAAAGTAAATCTTACAAATATTGCTTATTTACATTTAAATATTGTTTAATAAGCAAACACCGGTATTTTATGTAAAATCATATTACCACCCCCTTCCCACACACACACTTTATTATTAACTTATTTTTGAATTAGAAAATAATATCAGTTGATTTATTTTTACTTTCCAGTAAACTGTTATTGTGGAAATGTGTATTCGATCTTTCGATCTTCACTTCCCCTCCTTTCTTGTATATTACAACATTCAATAGTATATTTGTTTCTGTAAACTATACAGTCATGTACATTTGTTTTCAATTGAGGTAAATCGAATAATGGGGTATCAATTAATACTGCATGTATGACATACATATAATTTAAAGAACATATTAAATTATGACCATAAAAACGAGGTGAGTAGGTCCATTTCACACATTTATTTTAACTTGATCATTGTTTCTGTAGTGTCCAGTGCGGATCCAAGGGGAGGGGGGCCGGGAGTTGGAACCCTCCCTTTTTTGGACGATCAATGAATTTGTATGGGACATGTGGTTGATACTCTCCTTTATCCTGCGTATTAATACGTGAATGATTACAATACAGGGAATCAAACCATATATTTTAACGAAGCTATAATGTATTTCAGTTCGGATTCATGTCAGTAAACTACTTTGTTTTAGACGTTGTTGCAACATTTCCCGATTTTTCTATTTTTTTTATTTAAAGAGTGTCTGTTTCCGATAGCCCTAATAGAACACTTCCTGAATTACAGATATTTGAGTGGATAAAAAAAAAGAACGTAATTGGACACGGATGGCTATAACTAGAAGAAAGATTAAACATACAATACATAATGATCTGGATGAGGTTAATTAACAGAAAAAAGAACAATGGGCTAAAACTACCGAAACATTGACCAAAAAATATAGAATAAACAAAATAGGGATATAAATTAAAATAAAGAACAGAGAATAATGGTGAGCTTAATCTTACGAATAGAGAAAAATGACAGAAAAGTAATATCAAATTGAATTTCGCACTGAGAACTGTAAAGCAAACATCAATCAATCAATCAATCAATCAACCAATCAATCAAGCAAGCAATCAATCAATCAGTGTTGGTACCTTTATTAAACATTTCGTGTTTCTGCTTTTTTTTACGTAATATTACTTTTTATAAGCTTAAAATATTTGTCGCTTGGTAGACATCAATCGATGTAGTCTTTTAATAGCTTTGATAACTTCCAACAACGATGTACTGTCCACTCGAGGAGAAGAATTTAGTTCTCTAGTGCATTATCAAAGATTATTTAGACAATTTGACCATTAGTAAATTCATTGTTGTCAGTTAAGTTGATTTCTAGTCTAGTAAATAGCTTAAGATATTGACGCCACGGTTAACCCTACTGGCAAACGTGGCGTTTTTATTGTACTTACGACTTGAGACCGCTGATTAAAAACGCAGAAGAAACCACCGAAGTTTGATTTTGTCTCGTTCTTATATTGATTAAATTAATTATAAGTATAAGGGTAAAACTTCTGATTGATGATCGTAGTAGGGTGGCGCTGTGATAGTATCGATTAGCAACAGCTGGCCATGTAGGCTTTATAAAATATTTATTATAGTACAATGTTAGTAAAAATGTGACAGTTGAAGATGATCTACCTAGAATGTGTAATGTTTTAGTTATTTAACAACATGCTTATTAATTTAATGTAGTTAATCAGTCTACTGGAGAATAATTTTGACATTTCCTTGTGGATTTTATATAATATTAAAGGTAAGTTTTATAATATCTGTTAATAAATGTATACATGTGTTGTTATATTATGATTCAGTTTACAGTTATGTTTTAAAAATCGATTTGACATCATCATATTTATGTTTAATGAAAAATTACTATTTTACAGATTTTTGCGATATTAAACATCTTTATTAATATAGTCTGATTAACATGCAACACCATATTCTCTTCCTTAATCATTGGGTGTAAAAGTTTGACAACTTTTATAATTCCGTCTGTGTTATATTTTTCAAATGATTTTCATCAAAACTTTAAAGAAGATTTATTTGATAATTTCTATATCTAAATCACATACTTTTAAGAATCTCAATACTATAATGTCATTGTGCACCCTCCATATTTTTGTTAAAAAATATTTTGAGGGTTTCCAGAAGTAAATAATAGACTTTGTCAATATCTAACTTTTAGGAGGGTACCCATTTGTTACATAGTTACTCTCCTTAATGCCTTATCCACTTTTTAATGGATTCGAAACATTCTCAGAGTATAAATATTATCATACAATAGCTTGTATTGTACACCTATTTTGTAGTTTGATCAAAATCATTTTTGCATTTTCCTTTGGCAAATTAGAGACTTTGTAACATCTTAAATAGGGACAGCGTTGTTTTTTTAAGAGCTTTGTTAGAGTTTTTTTGAAATTTTGAATACATCACACTCATAGCACCAGTAGTGTCTTCCTTTCCTATTTGGAATATATAAAAAAAGAAGATGTGGTATGATTGCCAATGAGACAACTATCAACAAAAGACCAAAATGACACAGACATTAACAACTATAGGTCCACGTACGACCTTCAACAATGAGCAAAGCCCATACCGCATAGTCGGCTATAAAAGGCCCCGATAAGACAATGTAAAACAATTCAAACGAGAAAACTAACGGCCTTATTTATGTAAAAAAATAAAATTTGGAAGTCTATTAATAGAAAAGCATATCTATCTCAACTTTTACATATTCGGGGCTAATCAACGCTGATGTATTGTGAAGACATGTCTTGATGTAAAGAGAACCTACGATTTTGAAAGTTTGTGAGGCATAAATTACAGCAAATACATGTATTTAAAACTTCGTTACTATATACATGACAGAGTTTATAATCAATTAATTTAAGTTAAACTAAGTGTTTATGGTCAAAAGATAACTTTTTTTTAGAATAAATGTCTACCTTTAAACAAGTATAATCTTGTCCTTCTGTTCAGGAAATATTGCTCACTGGATATAAGAAACATATCTAAATAGAAAAAGATCAAAAGACAAACAATATAGAAAAATACAACATATACAACTATACAAATGTGACGTAAGAACTTTTTGTCGTATACATATATAAAATATCAATATATATTGAATAAACAGATGTGGTATGATTGCAGATGAGACAACAATATAGAGACCAAAGAATGAGGATGTAAATTATAACTAAGCTCACAGAAAGGCTTTCAACAATGAGCAAAACCCATACCTTAAAGTAATTTATACAACTCCCTGACATGACTAAAAAGGAAACAATTTCATAGCAAATAAACGTATGTTAAAACGATAAACAATAAAGTTATACGGCAGACTACAACCAACGATAGTTTCTGAAAAAAAAACTGGCCTCCTTTGGATAGGGATATAATGTGGTGGGGTAAACTATGCTCTTGTATTATTTAAATTTTAGTTTCTTGTGTACAATTTGGAAATTAGTTTGGCGTCCATTATCACTGAACTAGTATATATTTGTTTAGGGGCCAGCTGAAGGACGCCTCTGGGTGCGGAAATTTCTCGCTACATTGAAGACCTGTTGGTGACCTTCTGCTGTTGTTTTTTTATTTGGTCGGGTTGTTGTCTCTTTGACACATTCCCCATTTCCATTCTCAATTTTATCGTTCATATATATATATGCTTAACCCTCTGCAGTCGCTGGTGTCACAACACAACTTCAATTTTATTAATGGCCTCGTTGTTGTTTTGAAGCATTGGCCAAGTGGAATAATTGAATTTGTAATCAAATTTCGTTTACAACGATGTTAGAGCAAGATTTATCGATTTGAGTCTGAAGATAAGAAATGTGTTTATGTTTGCTTCAATGCAGATGCAAAACATATTTATTTTCCTAAAATTTTCAAACTGCTTAGAAAAGCGATTTGATTTTTTAAAATCAGATTACATCTAACAATTTAAATTATGTAACGGCTTAATTCAAGATCTTCGATTTTATACATAGGGCGCTTTCGTTTATATTGATATTTATTTTGAGCAACACAGCATACATGTTTTTTTATCCATTTTTTATGCATTTATGTTCATAACACAGGTGACTTTTCACTTAAATGTTACAAAGTAGTAACTACTATCCTGAAATAAAAAAGCTGACTAAACGTTGATATAGAATAAGAAAAAATAAACAAAAACAAAAACACAACGTCAAATGTAAAGTTATATTATACCGTTTGAATACGCGGTAACTAACGTGTTGAAATCTTAACATTATTTCAAAAATGGTAAATACAGCTAACAGCGGCGGATCCAGCCATTTGAAAAAGGGGGGTTTCCAACCCAAGACAAAAGAGGGAGGTGGTCCAACTATATGTCCCCATTCAATTGCATTGATCGTCCAAAAAAAGGGGGTTCCACCCCCCGGGACCCTCCCCCTGGATTCGCCACTGGCTAACAGTTTAGTAATGCAGGATGAAAAATCTTTGCGATTGATGTCTTATTGCAATTTTTATCTATTTTTTTTTTATTCAAAATATGTTCTATGGTAAATATAGCTAGAAATCTAGTAACACAGGATGAAAAATGCTTGCAATTCATGTCTTTTTTTCATTTTTTTAATTCTTTTTAAGTATTCAATTTTTTTAATACTTTTTAAGTATGTATTTTATGAGGTAAAATTATAATTCTAAAGAGTAAATCATGGAAATCATGTATACGTAGTGGATGCACTTTATTTTAGCGGAATAAACGATTAAATTCGACCTTTATTTTGTTCTAAGATCACGAGTTGCACTGAATGTCTACCCAATCGTTTTTAGAAATCTATCCGAAAAGCTAAATAAAATATTCTCTCGAAAAATTCAAAAATCATCATTCCAATTATTCATGTTATTGATAGCAAAATTAAAGATGTAACGCATTCCTCTGCTGTATATTATATAAATGCTGACTGTCAGATATACAGACTAAATAGATTTACAATACATCGCCTAGTAATTGTTTAGGAGTGAAAATTGCCTATATAGATTTTACATTTCCTATTAACAAAATTTTCTACTATATCATATAATAGTTAATAAATTAGATTTTTATCATTTAATCAAAGATAAAAAGGTATTGTTTAAATCATTTATCACAATTACAACAAATAAAGTCAATGCCAAGTTGAGTAAAAATAAATTCCGAACCATTACCAACATATGTTGTCATTGATTTCTATGATTAAAGCCACGTGACACAGTCAGGAATTGAATGGAATACAGGAGTATGTGGATTTACGTCAAGTATACAGCAACACAACGAAACACATAATAAAACAAGATCAACACACTGTTAGAAACAATCCACAGATGGTTTAAGTGCGACATGAAGCCTTTATAAATGAGTGCATAAGCAAGACGAAGAAACAACTATAAAAAAATCACACATGGAAAAGTCACCGGCAACACTCTTACGATAAAATAAAAAAGGGCGACAAGATAAGCTATATGCAGAACACATCTTATAAAACTGACAAATGAGCATAACTTACTAATTATATTTTGGTTATTGCAAACTTAGCCGTTTTCTCTTGTTCAATGTTAAGCTGATGTCTATTATATATAGTTCTTATTTCGAGAAAAGAGGTTTCTTTTGTTTATGTTCCTTTTGATAACCTTCAATATTCCACTTTTTTTCCCGTCCTCTCGGTCACACATTATGGTTTTTCTAAAGATATATAAGCTAAGAATTATCCCTATCCACAAGAATTTACATAATCGTTGCCTTATACACTTAAACATTTCAGCTGTAGATATTTCACTGATGAAGAGATTTCAATCTAGAAACCCGCATTATCATCAAAGAAAGCAAAAGCAGTTTACTAATCAACTTTATTTTTTCTTGTATGACGCTTTCGTGTCTGTCCAAGTGTGAAAACTTTGATAGTCTTCAGATTAGTATACATTATTTACAACTTTCTGTTAAACTTAATTTAGTTACAAGCAGTTTTTATTTTCTAAAAAACTCCAATGTGTTAAAATTCACTTATCTTAAGGTATCAGCAGAAAATAAAGACGTCGATAGGATTGCAATTGTAGCAAGAAGTAATCTGAAAAATATAATTGCAAGAGGAAAATGTTCTGATGCCAAACCTTAAACGTCTTAAGCTATTCAATTTCATTTTCAGATAGTCTTTAACTTTATTTAACGAAGCTAATGTTAAACAATGGCAGTACAATTTACTTTTCACAGCAAGGAACGCCTGGGGTGTCTGTTCTATATAAAATCAGTAATAGATTCTTTATTATTCCTCTTTGGGGATAAATTAAGCCAAATTTCAATTAGTCTGTTTCTGATGGAACTATATACATATAAGTAATAAACAAGTACACATTTATGAATTGGTTATTTGCGAGTTCTCTACTTCAGAGTTCCTGAGACGATGCTTTTTTATGTCTCTTTGTTAAAATGCCATAATAGTTTCCTCTACTTAGTAATCGAAGATAATTAAATTACCAAGAAAAACTAAAAGTAATTCCCGGTGTCTCACACTTGACAATACTGGCTGACGTCAACTTTTATACTCTCCCTAAAACTTTGTTATGTTATCATTTCAAACAATCTTTTCCGTTTTCTCAGAGGTATTATTAAGATTTGTGAGACATTGCTTTTTTATTGAATCATTGCACAAGGTTTCTTCGTAGTTAATCTAATATTAGGAAACATAAAAAGATGCTAGAGGTCGAATAGAAACCGCAATTCAAGAGAATCAACAACACATGGTCAAAAGGAAATCGTAGTTTTTCTCATCAATAACTTTCATATAATGCAATAGTTGACTAGATGGCATATTTTTAATCACAAATTTCAACGGAATAAAATCGACATTCTTGGTACTTTTCAATGAATGATTAAAAAAAAAGAGGGACGAAAGATACCAAAGGGACAGTCAAACTCATAAATCTAAAACAAACTGACAACGCCATGGCTAAAAATGAAAAAGACAAACAGAAAAACAATAGTACACATGACACAACATAGAAAACTAAAGAATAAACAACACGAACCCCACCAAAAACTAGGGGTGATCTCAGGTGCTCCGGAAGGGTAAGCAGATCCTGCTCCACATGCGGCACCCGTCGTGTTGCTTATGTGATTACAAATCCGGTAAATAGTCTAATTCGGTAGGTCAAATTCATGAAAGGGAAGGGGATTGTAGTTACGATGTGAGGAACATATCCGATATCATTTGTGAAATGGTTATTCCATAACGGTCAACCAACTCGTGATGGCGTCCGTAAAATTTACGAAGGGATGATTTCAACTTCACCATTTGGAACTCTTGATTTAATAGCTTCCTTGTGAGCAGTAACCCTCTATCAAGAAAATCTTAACTCCCCCCAATCCTTTTCCTTTATTTTTTTCATTTGAAAGTGTTGATATAAAATAAGGAGATTGGGTTTGGTCTATCTACCAGAGACAAGATGGCATGAATAGATGTAACTATAGACTATAAGGTACCGTACGGTCTTCAAAAATAAAGAAAGTTAAAACCGTATACATTGTAGTTAGCTTTAAAACCCCTAATGACGAAATTTTGAAAATGACAGCCTGATGGATTTAATTTTAAATCGTAAAATAAAAATCTATTCGGGTGTCATTCAAGACGTTTCGGAAATCAGTGCCGATCAAATGTTTTATAAGAGCCCCTTAGAAACATTAATTATAAGGAAAATTGGATCGTCAAGTATCAATTGTGTTTCATGAAACTTATATTCTAGAATTATATCATCAGTGTCAAGACGTTTCAATAATCTGTGCTGATCATCTATTTTGCAGAGTTATGCCCCTTAGAAACGTGATAGTAGATTGATTTTATTATCATATTTAGGTCCCTTTTAATCATTTAGTTCTTAAAAAATTTGGGCTCTTATACAGTCTCGGCTTTAAAATATTAAGTTTTGAACGTTAAAAATGGAATCTAGAAGAAGCGCTCAAGAATAACATGGTTTTACAAAGTGGTATTTTCTTTCTTATTTTCGTTTTCTACATAAAGAACATGTCTGTAACAAGTCAGGAATATGATTTAATTCATTCGTTTGAAGTGTTTGAGCTTTTGATTTTGCAATTTGATTAGGGACTATCCGTTTTGATTTAACTTTTTTCTTCTATTTTTCAGAGGCAGTAAATGGATCAATATTACACACAACAGGATGTAATCGTGTTTGTTTCTCTTGTGATTGTTTTGGTTTTTATCGTTGTTATGGTTACTGTTTTAAGTATTGTGGCGTCACGATGGAGGAATGTGCGCGATGATATGGATGGACTGACAGACAATGCAGAAATAGCAACTGATATGTCAGTTTGGTCGGTCCAAGGAACGTACAGGACATTGCCAGATTGAAGTGGAAATGAAGAACAAAAACGAAGATATATTTCATGATTCCATTCATCAGAACAGAGAAAACTAAGACTAAAATTTTGTACGTTTCTAAGAAAGAATGATTTTGCTGGTTAAAAGTCTTAGCATACGATGGATTTTTGACTTGGGAATTGCATTTAATGTACTTCGACCATTCATGTATATACAATCTTTAATGGAGAGAAAACATTAGTATAAATTGGTAATTTACAGTTTTTCAATCAGTAATTGTATGTCTAAAAAAGTCTAATTGAGATTGTGGGGTTTGGAATGTTTTGAAATGTTTCCTTAATCTTCTGCAATTATATATCTAACACGTATATAAAAGAGACTATTATTATAGATAGAGATAAACTGTAAACAGCAATAATGTTCAGCAAAGTAAGATCTACAAATAAGTCAACATGACCAAAATGGTCAGTTGACCACTTTAGGAGTTATTGCCCTTTATAGTCAATTTTTAACCATTTTTCGTAAATCTTAGTAATCTTTTAGAAAAATCTTCTCCTCTGAAACTACTGGGCAAAATTTAATTAAACTTGGCCATAATCATCATTGGGGTATTTAGTTTAAAAAATGTGTCCGGTGACCCGGCCAACAAACCAAGATGGCCGCCATGGCTAAAAATAGAACATGGGGGTAATATGCAGTTTTTGGCTTATAACTAAAAAACCAAAGCATTAAGAGCAAATCTGATATGAAGTAAAATTGTTGATCAGGTCACGATCTATCTGCCCTTGAGTTTTCAGATGAATCGGATAATCGGTCGTTAGGTTGCTGCCCCTGAATTGGTAATTTTGAGGAAATTTTGCTGTTTTTTTGTTATTATCTTGAATATTATTATAGATAGAGATAAACTGTAAACAGCAATAATGTACAGCAAAGTTAGAACTAAAAATAAGTCAATATGACCAAAATAGTTAATTGACCCCCTAAGGAGTTATTGCCCTTCATAGTCAATTTTTAACAATTTTCTTAAAATTTGAAGATTTTCAATAACATTTTCCACAGAAAGTACTGTTATAGATAGAGATAATTGTAAGCAGCAAGAATGTTTAGTAAAGTAAGATCTACAAACACATCACCATCACCAAAACACAATTTTGTCATGAATCCATCTGTGTCCATTGTTTAATATTCACATAGACCAAGGTGAGCGACACAGGCTCTTTAGAGCCCTCTAGTTTTAAATTGTTATTGGGATGGAGAGAGTTGTCTCATTGGCACTCATACCGCATCTTCCTATATCTATGTATAAGCAATATCTGTAAATAACTTAAGAAATAACTATAAAATCAAATGCAATGGGTATAAAACGTAAAATATCAAAATAAACTGCACTTTTGTTTTCATTTTGTGAATATTTTATATGGTTACAAACATTTTCTGTTAAGATATATTATTTATGATTTTGATTATTATTATTTAAATGTTTTATGAATTTTAAGACGAGGAAATGTTACCAAAACTATTAATGTACAAATGATAATAACTCGGGTTGAATTTGTTTTTAAAAACAAAATAGTCCTCAACAGAAACACCTTCGAGTTAAGGGAGTAAGTTTTTGTAAAAAGAGAAAAAAAGAGATTTTAAACACAAACCCGTGTGATTTCTAAGTTTTCTTTGTAGTAAAAATGAAAAAAAATTAAAAACCTAATGTTCAACACGAGATTGAATGACGACAACATTTTAATCATGATTCGGTCTATATCATTATTCTGTGATATATATTTTTGGAATTCGTTCTTTCTCAAAATATTCTAAACACAAATTACAACATTAAAATCAACAGCAACTTGCAAAAAATGTAAGTATAACAGATATATGCCGGTAATAATATTTTTACAGCAATCTAAACACATGTTACAGTTATTTTTAACACATTTCAAAGAATCGAATGGAATGATCGAATACGACAAACGTATTATGAAATAGAGTTTGTAAGCAGTTTACCATGTAAATATAATTTGGAATGACATTTTCAATAACTGTATTAAATGTGTGCTGTAATTTAAATTTCCGCCAAACAGTATTATTTGGTGTCGTAAAGATTATACAATCAACAAAGAGCAATTGCTTTTTGAGACTGACTGTCATTTTGTTCATTGACATGCCATAACCAATCATAATTTAATCTATATAATGTATTGTTAGATTGATAATTCAAATACAACTGCGCTATTGTAAGAATTATATGTTATTTTATAATGCTTTGTTTTAAATGTTTGTTTGTTTTGAGATTGTAACACACAGCGATGACTGCTATAACCATATTTTGACTATTTTACCAGTTATGTCTCTTTTGTTCACGCATCGTTGTAAAATAATGGAATTTGATGCGACTGTCATACAAGTAAGATGTTAGCGCTATAAAACCAAGTTCAATCCACCGTTTTCTACATTTGAAAATGCATGTACCAATTCAAGAATATGACAGTTGTTGTCCATTCGTTTGATGTGTTTTATCATTTGATTTTGCCATTTGATTAGGGACTTTCCGTTTTGAATTTTCCTCTGAGTTAAGTTCTTTGTGATTTCCCTTTATACTACTAGTATAATGATAAATATTCAAATTCCGTACAGATGTGATAACCTTAAACAAGAACGTTTGAAATCGAACGGTCGGAAAGCATAATATGTAGCATATTCGAAATCATTGATATCAAACAGTTTACGGTTGCAGTTCTGTAAATATATAAACTATGCAACTCCTAGAATAGAAAGATCACTTGCACTAATATTTTTGCCATGGTCAAAATATTGGGTTGTACGGCATTTTTTCAACATTAGTATGCCACGAATTTTAATAAGTTTAAAGTACACGTAAATTTAATGCTACTCCTCCCTATTCTTTTAATCTCCCTGATAATTTGAGTTGTGACCACTATCCAATTGTATTTATACTGGTAAAATCCAGAAGTTTTGTCTGTATGAGATCATATCTTGTAGCCATTATCTACACACAACAACATATCTATAAATATTAAATACCCCCCATCAAAGAGGTGAGGAAGAGAATCAGCAATATTTACAAAGTGTCCAACTGAGGGAGTTGAAACATTAGTTTTAGTACAATTTCATAACTGGACATTACGATTACACAATAAATGAATATTACATTGTATGACATAACCGAAAAACAAACTGCAGGATGGCACCTGAAAGCAATCAAGCCCTCCTTCTAAACAAATTCTGAGCACGAAATTTACCATATAAGGGGTCAACATAATCCACAAAAGCCCATATGATTACTATGTTTTCCTCCAGAAAAACATATTTTTACATTCTTAAGATAAGTTTTATTTTTAAATGTTAAATTATGACAATTATTTAAAGTATAATTTGGCTTTTATTTCTGGGTAGTCTGTAAAAGTTTGTCATTATTCCTTCAGAAAACAAAATAGTGATGATAAATCAAATGCAACTCTCCGATAAAGTGTATGCCATTTTAGAATAACGGCCTGATTTACGTACGAAACACTAAAATACAAATTTGATATTCATTCACCAACGAAATCGGTGAATTACAAGTTTCTGATTTGGTATAGGCACACTCAGATAATGACTAGATAAAACAAGCATGCAAATGCTCAATCAGCCATCTAACCTTTGTTTGTTATGTAGCAGCACAATATTATTAGAAGCTATAAAAATCATAAAAATTATCGCCCATCCGATTAACACGAAGCAAAGACAACAACTTACACACATTTTAAAGTACCGATACCAGTGTACAGTCACTACTCACAGTCATAGAATGCTAGTTCAAAACAAATCTTCAATGGATTTTATGTAAAGACGTATAAAAAGGTTCGTTCGTGCGTCATTTCAGTCTTGTCAGAACTCTCACATGTCAGATCATGAACTGTATTGAATATGTCTGGTCATTTGTTTAAAAATATACTCGAAAAGATCAATAAAATATTTCTCTTGAAAAATAAAAAAAATCTATGATCGAACCACTTATTGATACTAAAATTGAAGGTGTAACGCATTTCTTCTGCTGCATATTATATAAATGGTAACAGTCAGAAATACAGACTGAATAGATTTACAATACATCGCCTTGTAACTGTTTAGTGAAAATTGCCTATATATATTTTACATTTCCTATTAATAACCTTCTCTACTATATCATATAACAGTTAATAAATTAGATTTTTTATCATGCAACTAAAGATAAAAATGTATTGTTTAAATCATTAATCCAAATTACAACAAATAAAGTCAATGCCAAGTTGATCAAAAATAAATTCAGACACATTGCCAACATGTGTTGTCCTTCTATAATTAACGCCACATGGCACAGTCAAGAGATGAATGGAATGTGGATTTACGTAAGGTATACAGCAACCCAACGAAACACATTATAAAACATATAGAGATCAAACAATCAACTTACAGATTTCTACACAACATGTAAAGTGCAACATGGAGACTTTTAACAAGAGTGCATGAATAAGACGCAGAAACAACTATAAAAAAAATCACATGTGGAAAAGACACCGTCAACACTCTTACGATAAAAGAAAAAAGGGCGAAAAGATAAGCTTTATGAAAAACACATCTTATAAAACTGACAAATGCGCATTACTTACTAATTCTATTTTGGTTATTGCAAACTTTCTTTTATTCAATGTTAAGCTGATGTTTATATATAGTTGGTATTTATTTCGAGAAAAGAGGTTTTGAATATGAATAACAGTTTATTTTGTATATGACCTACACACCTTTTGATAACCTTCAATTTTGCACTATTTCCCCTTTCCTCTCGACCATAAATTAAGTTTTCCCCTAAAATTTATCAGCCGAAAATTTATCCCCCTCCTCGAGTATTTACATTATTGATACCTTATACAGTTAAATATTTCATTTATGAAGAGATTGCAAACTAGAAACCCATATTATCATTAAAAAAACCAAGAAGTTTACTAATCAACTTTATTTTTTCTTGTATGAAGCTTTCTTGTCTGTCCAAGTGTGATAACTTTGATAGTCTTCAGATTAATATACATTATTTACAACTTTCTGTTAAACTCAATTAAGTTACAAGCAGTTTTTATTCTCTAAAAAATTCCAAAGTGTTAAAATCCACTTATCTTAAGGTATCAGCAGAAAATAAAGATGTCGACAGGATTGAAATTGTAGCAAGAAGTAATCTGATAACGATAATTGTTAGAGGACAATGTTCTGACGCCAAACCTTAAACGTCTTAAGCTATCCAATTTCATTTTCAGATAGTCTTTAACTTTATTTAATGAAGCTTATGTCAATCAATGGCAGCACAACTTACTTTTCACAGCAGGGAACGCCTGGGGTGTCTGTTCTATATAAAATCAGTAATTGATTCTTTATTATTCCTCTTCGGGGATTAATGAAGCCAAATTTCAATAAGTCTGTTTCTGATGGGACCTTATGCATATATGTAATAAACAAGTGCAAATTTATGAATTGGTTATTTGCGAGTTCTCTACTTCACAGTTCCTGAGACGAAGCTTTTTATGTCTCTTTGTGTCAATGCTATAATAGTTTCCTCTACTTAGTACTCGAAGATAATCAAATTACCGAGAAAAACTAAAAGTAATTCCCGGTGTTTCACACTTCACAATAATGGTTGACGTCAACTTTTATACTCTCCCCAAAACATTGTTATGTTATCATTTCAAATAATCTTTTCCGTTTTCTCAGAGGTATTATTTAGATTTGTGAGACATTGCTTTTTTATTGAATCTTTGCACAATGTTTCTTCGTAGTTAATGTAATATTAGGAAACATAAAAAGATTCTAGAGGTCGAATAGAAACCGCAATTCAAGAGAATCAACAACACATGGTGAAAAGGAAATGGTAGTTTTTCTTATCAATAACAGTCATATAATGCAATAATTGAATAGTTGATTTTTATGCACAAACTTTAACGAAAAAAACAAAACATTCTTGGTACTTTTCAATGAATGAATCAATATTGTCTTCATAACTGACCTCTCTACCCCCCTGTTCCTATATTTGTTTCATTTGTAAGCGTTGATGTAAAATAAGGAGATTGGGTCTGTTCTATCTACCGGAGACAAGATGGCATGAATAGATGTAACTATAAACTATAGGGTACCGTACGACCTTCAAAAATAAGGAAAGTTCAAACCGTTTAGTCAGCTATAAAAACTCTGAAGTATGACGGCCTGATTAGCGTAGAAGAAAATCGGTGAATAACCAGCTCCTGATTTGGGATAAACACTTTTAGAATATGACTTGTTAAAACAGGTATGCGAATGCTTAATTATCCTTCTTACCTAGGACAGTGATGAAACATCACAACAATAAAAGAAGCTGTAAAAATCATTAAAAAAATCGCTCATCCAATCAGTATAAAGCGCAGAAACAACTAACAAAAAGTTTACGGAACTGATATCAGAGTAGTACTACTCGCCGTTACTAAATACTTTTTCAACACAAGTACTAACAACTTATCAATAAATCATTTCTCCCAGAGTGAAGTATCAATCAGTACATTAAATGGATTTAATTTAAAGACGTAAAAAGATCTATTCGGATGTCATTCGCAGTTACTAAATACTTTTTCAACACAAGTACTAACAACTTATCAATAAATCATTTCTCCCAGAGTGAAGTATCAATCAGTACATTAAATGGATTTAATTTAAAGACGTAAAAAGATCTATTCGGATGTCATTCGCAGTTACTAAATACTTTTTCAACACAAGTACTAACAACTTATCAATAAATCATTTCTCCCAGAGTGAAGTATCAATCAGTACATTAAATGGATTTAATTTAAAGACGTAAAAAGATCTATTCGGATGTCATTCGCAGTTACTAAATACTTTTTCAACACAAGTACTAACAACTTATCAATAAATCATTTCTCCCAGAGTGAAGTATCAATCAGTACATTAAATGGATTTAATTTAAAGACGTACAAAGATCTATTCGGGTGTCTTTCAAGACGTTTCGAAAATCAGTGACGATCAAATATACTTGATAAGCCCCAACGAAAAATTTAATTTAGTTATAAGGAGAATTGGATCGACATGTATCAACTGTTTTTTATGAAACTTATATTCTAGCATTTCATTATAAGTGTAAAGACGTTTCAATAATATGTGCTGATCAACTATCTTGCAGAGTTATGCCCCTTAGAAACGTGATAGTAGATACTATCATATTAAGGTCCCGTTTGATCATTTAGCTCTATTCAAGTTTCGGCTTTATACAGTCTTGGCTTTAAAATATCATGTTTTGAGCGTTCCTGTTGAAATTGAATCTTGAAAAAGCGCTTAAGAATAATATAATTTGATAAAGCGGTTATTACTTTCTAATTTTTGTTAATAAATAAGAGACAAAAGTTTTAACCATGTTTAGTTTTAATTTATTGTTTAGGTCTATTTGTACTTGTACATACTATTATGTCTTCTTTTTAATCATGACATGTATCTGGCGCTATTCAGTTGTACAATTTAACTCGACACGAAAAGTATACAAGAGTTTTGTGAAAAATAAAAAATCATGTGTCCTTACATTCTGATCACATGACCAGTATAGAAAAGATAACAGAAAACAGAAGCGAACAATACCTAAGGGATATTAAAAAACAAACAATAACATGTGAAAAAGATAGGACCAATAGCATTCAAAACTCAACAAATAAAATAAAAGACTGAGCACCACAAACCCCACCCAAAACTAATGGCTATATGGTAAGCAGATCCTGCTCTACATGCTAAAGTAATGATAACAAGACTTTATTTCTAAAAGTGCAAAACATTGTTCGAATTGAGGAGAACAATGCAATTTAATATAATCAAACACTATAAAACCAGGTTCAATCCACCGTTTTCTACATGAGCAAATGCCTGTACCAAGTCCGGAATATGAAATTTGTTATTCATTCGTTTGAAGTGTTTGATTTTGCCATTTGATTAGGGTCTATCCGTTTTGAATTTACCTAGGATTTCAGTATTTTGGGGATTGTACTTTTTTTTGTTGAAATAGATATTTTCTATTATTTTTCAGAAGCAGTAGATCGATCAATATTACACACAACAGGATGTTTTTGTGTTTGTTTCTCTTGTAATAGTTTGGTTTTTATCGTTGTTATGGTGACTGTTTTAAGTAGTGTGGCATCACGATGGAATAATGTGCGCGATGATATGGATGGACTGACAGACAATGCATAAATAGCAACTGATATGTCAGTTTGGTCGGTACAAGGAACGTACAGGACACTGCCGGATTGAAGTGGAAATGAAGAAGAATAAACGAAAATATATATTTCATGATTCCATTAATCAGAACAGAGAAAACTAAGACTCAATTTTATACGTTTTAAAGAAAGAAAGATTTTGTTGGTTAAAAGTCTTTACATTCGATGGATTTTGACTTGGTAATTGCATTTAATGTACTTAGACCATTCATGTATATACAATCTTTAATGGAGAGAACACAATTTAGTATAAGTTGGTAATTTACAGCTTTTTTTCCATTTCAATCAGAAATCAAATGTCTAAAAGAAGTTTAATTTAGATGTATAGTGGTTTTGAAATGTTTTCTTAATCTTCTACAATTATATATCAAACAAGTATATAAAGGAAATTAATCATAGTTAATATGATGAAACATAAATAAACCGTTGGTGCACTGGTCTATTATAATACGATAAGACTTTTTTTAATTGCAATACTAGTACTTGTTTTCTTCCTATGTAAAGTTTAAAGCTTTATACATCAAAAGGGAAAAGTTCAATGAAAAAAAGCTAAATTTGGAAAATAAAAGCATTACAGAATTTTATAAAACTGGTTTACAGCGCAACTAGAACACAAAACTTTGTTGATATCACTTAAGCTTTTACCAAACTAACACCTCTGTTGAAATACCCTTGTGTTTTCAAGATTTAATTTAAAATTTATTTATGTAAGAGACAGAATTGATAAATTTGCCTTATCCTGGTTATATGTATAGTTTAAAATCTGAACAAATACGGAACATGATATTTCATTCATTATGCATGCAAAATATTGATATCTGATTGATAATACATTTAAAAGCTTCCCATTTTTTTGGCCGATTTAAAAGTTTAATTACACTCGATCTTCATTCAATTTTAATCATATATCATTGATGATACATTTGCAGAGATTATAAACCTGAATCTATATTTCACATAATCATTCCAAAGGCTGATGAACATTGTTGCTGCAACATTTCAAAGATTATTTCTTAACCAAGATGATTTTTTTTTGCAATCAGAAAGTTAAATGCAGTTCATTCTGTAATTATACATGTAGATGATTATACTGAAAGATAAAATTTTTCAATAGTCTTGCAATTTGTTCCACTGCAAATCAGTTCTCTTGATAATAAGATCGATTTCTTGCAGACGTAATGGTTTAATTTGCTTTTCGATTTGACATTTAGCTATAATGACTAAATCTAATTTAATGTGATATTGTATTAAGAGTCATAACATATATCTTTTTATTTTTATTTATTAAAAAAATAAGCTAATTTATATATACATGTATAAGCAATATCTGTAAATAACTTAAAAAATAACCAAAACCAAATGCAATGGGTATAAACATGATAAACAAATAAACTTGGGTTGAATTTGTTTTTATAAACAAAATAGTCCTCAACAGACACACCTTCGAGTTAAGGGATGAGTAAGTGTTTGTAAAAAGATCTTTTTTAACACAAACTCGTGTGATTTCTAAGTTTTCTTTGTAGTAAGAAATATTAAAGAAATTAACAACCTAATGGTTAACACGAGATTGAATGATGACAACACTTTGGTCATGATTCGGTTTATATCATTATTCTGTGAAATATATTGTTTGAATTCATTCTTTCTGAAAATATTCTAAACACAATTTCAACATTAAAATCAATAGTAACTTGAAAAAAATGTAAGCATAACAAATATATGCCGGTTATAATATGTTCACAGCAATCTGAACAGTCACAAGTCACATTAAGTAACAGTTATATTTAACACATTCTAAAGAATCGAATGGAATGGTTGAATAAGACAAACATATTTTGATAATTGAGTTGTAAATGTAATTTGGAATGAAGTTTTCAATAACAGTATTAAATGTGTGCTGTAATTCACATTTCCGTCAACCAGAATTATTTGGTGTTCATTGACATGCCATAACTAATCGTAATTTAATCTATATAATGTATTGTTAGATTGTTAATTCAAATTAAACTGGCTTAATGCGCTATTATTAGAATTGTATGTTACTTTATAATGCTTTTTTTGTAAATGTTTGTTTGTTTTGAGATTGTAACACAGTGATGACTGCTGTTACTGTATTTTGACTATTTTACCGATTATGTCTGTTATGTTCAAGCATCGTTGTAAAATATTGGAATTCGATGCGACTGCCATACAAGTGAGAGATTTAGCGCTATAAAACCAAGTTCAATCCACAATTTTCTACATTTGAAAATGCCTGTACTAAGTCAGGAATATGACAGTTGTCCATTCGTTTGATGGGTTTTATCATTTGAATTTGCCATTTGATTAGGGACTTTCCGTTTTGAATTTTCAGTTCAGTTGAGTTCAGTTATTTGTGATTTTACTTAATACTTCTAGTATATTGATAAATATTCAAATTCCGTACGGATGTGATAACAATAAACAAGAACGTTTGAAATCGAACGGTCGGAAAGCATAATATGTAGCATATTGGAAAGGATTGATATCAAACAGTTGACGGTTGCAGTTCTGTTTATATATAATAAGTTATCAAAGGTACCAGGATTATAATTTAGTACGCCAGACGCGCGTTTCGTCTACATAAGACTCATCAGTGACGCTCATATCAAAATATTTATAAACTATGCAACGCCTAGAATAGAAAGTTCACTTGCACTAATATTTTTGCCATGGTCAAACTATAGGGTTGTACGGCATTTTTTCAACATTAGTATGCCTCGAACTTTTAATAAGTTTAAAGTACACGTAAATTTTGTGATACTCCTCCCTATTCTTTTAATTTCCCTGATAATTGAGTTGTGACCACTATACAACTTGTTAAAAGGAAGTAAATAAAGATGACTGGCGCCACCTAGATTTTACATCCAAGATAATAGGTAGAAGTAAATTTATTTTCTGCTGCCCTGGTAATTTGAAATACAAATTGAAATAGTTCGAAATGGGTGTTGGCCATTGGTGTAGAAATAGCGAGAAATTTAGAGAAAACTCTCTGTGACAAGCAACATTTTCTGTGCCAAATATTAAGCAAGGGGTATTCTTCATTCATACTATTTCGAAAATTCCGGAACCGTTGAGTACCCTTAAAAAATGCCTTTTTTCTATCAAAAAAAAGCTGCGGTACGATATGTGTTTGACCATTTCAATTACACCAAAGGTGTTGATAATTCAGAATTCGAATTTTTTTTCAATGGATCTTTGATAGTGAAAACGCAGGACCAAAAAAGGCTACCATTGTCGTCTATGTAAATAATTACTTTCTTGTAACCTAACGTATTCATACTGGTAAAATCCAGAAGTTTTGTCTGTATGAGATCATATCTTGTAGCCATTATCTACACACAACAACATATCTATAAATATTAAATACCCCCTAAAAGAGGTGAGGATTGTGATTCAGCAATATTTACAAAGTGTCCAACTGAGGGAGTTGCAACATTAGTTTTAGTACAATTTTATAACTTGACATTGCGAGTACCCAATAAATGGAATATTACATAGTAACCGGAATTTTCGAAATAACCGAAGAACAAACTGCAGTATGGCACATGAAAGTAAAAGCATCAAGTGATCCTTCTAAACAAATTCTGAGCACGAAATTTACCATAAATGGGATCAACTTAATCCACAAAAGCCAATATTATTACTAGGGTTTCCACAAGAAACAAATAATTTATCTTTTAGATAAATTTCATTTTTTAAATGATAAATTTTGATAATTATTTGAAGTATAATTTGGCTATTATTTCCGGGTACTCCAGTATTCCTTCAGAAAACAAAATAATCATCAAAGGTACAAGAATTATAATTTAATACGCCCGACAAGCGTTTCTTCTATATAAGACTCATCAGTGACGCTCAGAACTAAATTGTTATTAAGCCAAACAAGTAAAAAAGTAAAGACTATTGAGGACCCAAAATTCAAAATAGTTGTGCCAAATTCGGCTCAGGTAATATATTCCTGGGCTAAGAAAATCCATGGTTTTTCGAAAAAATCAAAGTTTTGTTACAGGAAATTTATGAAAATGACCATATAATTGGTATCCATGTCAACATCGAAGTGCTAACATAGTGATTATAAATCAAATGCAACTCTCCGATAAAGTGTATGCCAGGTATATTGCATTATATTAAAAAGGAATTTAAAGAATCGTGAGTTTTTGTAGTAAACATGTCAAAGAATGAAATAAAATAGTTGACCAGTTGACTTCGACGAATGATTTATTGTAAGTGGATTTGAAAGCACTTTTTCTTGTAAAATTTAATCTGAAATGCTATTTTCTTAACAGTATTAAATGTGCGCTGCATTTAGAGCTTAGCCAACCAGTATAATTTAGTGCCGTTAAAGTCATTTAGATTATACCATAAACAAATAACAATTTAATTTGGAGACTCACTGTCAATGTGTGCATTGAACAGGAATACACGATTATTATTAAATTTATGTTATGTAATATTAGATCATGTAGATTGTAAATTTAAATGAAACTTCCCTGTTTTGAATATATTTTAGTTTCTAAAGGAAATGTATATAAAAAGTTATTTCACAACCGAACTACGATAGCAAGACCATCCTATTTTTCGTTCTGTGCGCGCGTCCGTCCGATCGATAGTACATATTACTTAAAGTTGAAGAATAAGGTCCTAAACAATGTAGTTGTAGTCCCACCAAATTATTAGATGGAGTGTAAGAAGATCTAAGAAAGGTGTAATGTTTTATGACTTTATTTCGCTTTTCAATATAATTTAAGTCTACAAGCAACACATATATACTAAAGACTTAGCTACACTCTTCACATCAAAGCTTAAGAATAGTAAGCAAAACTTATTAAACAAGTGGTAGCCGTCATGTTCTTTATTGTTAGGACACACCCAGTGATAAGTTTCATTACTGATGTCACAATCGATAAAAAGGGAATGCGATTGTTGATTCGACAATTGGTAAAAAAAGTAAAATAACTAATATACCGAACCCCAAAGAAAATTCAAAACGGTAAGTCCCTTATCAAATGGCAAAAGCAAAAGCTCAAACACACCCCACGCATGAAAAACAAATAAATATAGTCGTGGTCATTTGTAACCGAAATATTCCATACCGGTCAACCAACTCCTGATGGCATCCGTAAAATTCTAGATAATGACTGAAACTTTATTACCCTGTCGGAGCACATGAGACTACCCCTAGTTTTTAGTTGGGTTCGTATTGCTAAGTTTTTAGTTTCTATGTTGAGGTGTTTGTTGGAATTTTTCTTTTTCAACCAGAGCGTTGTGAGTTCAGTTTCGATTTATAAGCTTTAAAGCCCCTTTGGAGTCTTTCGCCTCTCATCTGGAACCTTTGGTTCAATTATTACTTGTTAGCAGTAACACTCTATGACGAAAATCATATAAGAAATGCATGCTCTAGAATACCGAAGGAAATGTATATTTCATATGCAAGATGTGCTGCTTGGCGATTGTTGCTAAAAAGAAATGGAGATTACATCTTTCGTCGTGAAGTTTAGTACTCAACCGACCATCATTATTTCAAATTTATTGTGATAGAAAAAGTAAACAGTATCTTTGAATTATTTAGTTAAAGGACACAATCTTGTTTTTCTCAGTTTGAGATGATAACACTTATGTTGTCAATTTAAAATTCTAGAATTTTTTATGATTTTAGTTTCCGTGAATTTTCTGCTTGGCTTCTAGTAATTGTTTACAAAGTGTTATTTTCCTAAAACAATATAAAATTTATCTGAGTTGACCATTCTTACGTTCAGGAAAACACAATTTTGGCCTATTTTTTTTCCAATATTTCTACGAGTGAAACCTTACTTGTAATAATCCCTTATAATAAGGGAATACTTATGTAAAGAGTAGAGAAGTCAGTTGTCATATTTTATTGCATGAAAATAGTGGAAGATATTAGCAAGCAAAATCGAGGGAATTGTGCAAATGATGATACAAGCATGAAAATTACCACAAAGCATCATTAGTATATACTTTGTAAGAAATAACTGCTGGCCATTAGAAAATTTTTCAAGATGGCCACGGCTATTTTCTAAATGGCTGTTTTCTTTAGTTTGAAAATACTGATTTTTCTGGAAAACTTTTCTTTGAACTTCTTTTAGTAAAAATAATTATCAGGTGTGCTGGCTACATTCCTTACATCACATATTTATTAAAAATGAATATTTGACATATCCAGTATTTGCGCATGCGCGAAAATGTAACAAAATGATTTCAAAACATTTGAACTATTTACTATATATTTAGTGTTTTTGGATTTCTTATGATATTATGAATTGGTTTAATTACATTTTTCAAGGTTATGATACACATGTGTTTAACACTTATGCGCATGTGCAAACTATTTATAAACATCAAGAGAGATTTGTAGGTATTCGATGGTTAAAGCGAAAATGTGGTTAATCCCGGAGAAACATCAATTGTAACTGCATATCAGCCACTTTTGGGAATGGCCTGATTTGTAAGGAAAATATAAGTGTATCGTCATGTTTGTTGGATTGCACATTGAAATGACATTTTATAAAACTCTGGGTGATATATTGCGTGATAGGGGATAGACTTGTTGTCTTACTGAAGCCGATATAGCAACACCAAAAATGCAGATTATTTTTTATGTATGTTCAAATGTACTTAGGACTAGACAGGCGCATCAGACGACTGCATGTATGTTGCTTTAAAATTGTTAATTTCAGATTATGAAAGCTAAACTCAGAATATATAATTATGTCATGACTCTGTGACGTTCAATGATTTAAAAGACTGGTGTAAGGAAATAGGGTCATATCGACAACAGTTTAATTCCTGGCGTTCAATTATAAATAAGAACTTCTTCTGATTTTGGTATTATGCTCATTTCATGAGTGAGATTTCGTACTTTTCAAACAGTCCATATAAAGCATGATAGCGTATTGTTTTAGATCTTGATCGTGTAAAGTATGCTCGATCGTTACCGATCCATCACCGTCATATGACTTCCCCTTCCGAACATCACCCACAGGTGGCAATGGAATTGGAAAATGTTAATTTCACTGTATGTAAGACCAGCAAATTCTTTTAACACAATTGATCAGGCACAAAAACAGAATAATGCAATTGTGAAGGGCGATGTTGGTGCCATAGGATTAACCGACGGAAGATCCCTTTTAGACAAATGTATGGTAGCTGGACCAGGAGTCAGTATACTAGAAGATTAATTTGAAAGAACGTGTGGTTTGGGTCATTCTACAACAGACGAACGACATAATGAAGACTCTACGAAAACACAAAAAAGATTCTTTAAACAGCTTTTAAGGCTTTGCAAAGTGATGAACGAGTTTGGAAATTCATTTCTAGAAGAGTCGTCAGATTTGTAAAAAAAAAAATGCTCTAGTTAGGAAATTGTTGATTCTGAAACAGGTAAGGTATTTAAATAAACTCCAAGATATACAATACAAAGATCTTTTGAAGCAAATGCAAAACGAAGGAGAACATGCTTTTTATAACCAAATGAAAAAGAACAACTTCCTATTTTGGTCGCAAAATGAAACTGGAAACGTCTTTGTCAAAAACAAAGGTAGAGAACCTTAAAAGTGATTGCGATATCTTTTCTAGACTTTTCATTTCTTGTCACAGTAGACAGTTTTACTTGGAATATTTCTTTATCCATATAAACCAAACTGCTCCTCCGTCTTTATCCCAGGATGTCACTTAAAATAGTGGTATTAAATCGCTGCAAATGGGTTTACTTGAAACATTCTGCGATTTGCTGATCCTAATTCGGACGCATTTATCGTTGGTTGTGCAGCAATGGTTTAATTCCAGGTCACAAAGTTGGGCAAAAATATTTGATGATTCTGCTAATGATGTCATACTGCCTTATATAAAATCTTGCATCGATAAGTTTTCAAAAGTAGACATTGTATTTGATGTTTACTAAATGAATAATTTAAAGCGGGATCTGCTTACCCTTCCGGAGCACCTGAGATCACCCCTAGTTTTTTGGTGGGGTTCCTGTTGTTTATTCTTTAGTTTTCTATGTTGTGTCATGTTTGTTTGTCTTTCATTTTTAGCCATGGCGTTGTCAGTTTGTTTTAGATTTATGAGTTTGACTGTCCCTTTGGTATCTTTCGTCCCTCTTTTAAAGGCTGTGACAAGACAAAGGCAAGGTTCTTGTGTCAGATGGAAAGGTGTTGGTTCTGGTAGAACACCACGGGTATGGAGTAGTTTTCTCTGTGAAGATGACAACAAAACGAAATTGTTCAAGTTTTTTGCTGACAAAATTGCTTCTTAAGAGACTATTAAAAATGTGTTTGTTACTCATGGTGAAAATCTTTGCAATTTTAATAAAGATACTTCCTATCTATCCACTTGTTATCATGATGAAGATACACGAATGTTTGTCCATGTTCGGCATGTTTATGAAAAGTGTTGTAAAATGTAATTTTAGGTAGTACTAACACAGATGTAATAGTACCAAGAATTGCAGCAATCGCAAAATTAGGTACAACAAATTGTGGATAGGTTATGGAAGGAATGACGACTTTTGATTACTTCCTGCACGTGACATATCAAATACGTTTGGTCCTTGTGTAGCTGCTCTTCCTTTCGTCCATGCATTTAGTGGATGTGGCATTTTGTCGAATTGTCATGAGAAAGGGGAAAGGTCAGCTTGGCTAAGAATGGAAGGTTTTCCAGATGTCAAGGACCTTTTTTTTAGGCTTAAGTATGAAGCGAGGCACGATGTGAATTGATTGCCGGGAAGCAGCGGCATTGTGATGCAATTTCGCCTACAAGAGGCTCTTTTCCAGAGCACATCAAAAGAGAAGTATATCAAGGAGGAGTTGTTTGAGCTCAGCTTGATTCATGTATTCGACAGGTACATGTTCCAAGTCATGAACACTGGGGTTGGATGAAAGAAAAAATCAATAACAGTTGGAAACCAAAATGGACTTCTTTGACTGCCGTTGCATCCTCGTGTCAGGAAATTTTGAAAGGCTGAGGCGAAAATCCAGCTGTGTTGGTAACTGTAGATGCTATCGTTCTGGCCTTCCTTGTACGGGTTGTATAGGCAACTATCAGATAATTATAAAATAAGCCACCGGTCTTTCTAACCAAACTAGGCATTTAAACTTAACAAAGAGTGTTATCACTTGTTAAGTTGATGGAAATAATAAAAATATTTTCTACGTATTTGCCGCCATTTTGGAACCAGAAGTCACTATTTTTCTTCATTTATGTGTTGTTTTGTCGTACTTAGGAACTTGTTTTATCGTTTTATCAGAGCTTTCTTACAAATTGACGAAAGATACGTATGCTTGACGAATCATACGTACGACTCGTTGTAGGGATCCTTTATTTTGACATATTTAAATAATAGTTGTGAAACTTCGGACAATTATCGTACATGCAACGACACTTATTAAATTGGATTTTTCTTGAGATATATTTAGGATTTCGAGACGTACGATAGGTTAGAATATGATTATTGATACCACCAGGTTGGAGAAAATAACGCTACAAAATATTCTAAATATAGATTAGTCATACGAAAAAAATGCCCCCTGAAGACTAAAAACCGGCCCCTGCCCCACTCTTCAAAATTACAATGTTGCACTGTTTAACCCAAGAAAATGATAAAACAAATACATTGTTTTCTTCCCTAACAGAAACATAAATACTTACTTGATTCAAAATTTGCAACGCTCAAAATAATAAAATGAAAATGAAGAAAAAAAGATGATCTTCATACTATGCCATATGCTGGTGCTCGTTTTATAACTATTGAATCATCGCCTCTCCCCTGGTAAAATTCATTGCCCCCCTTAATGTGTATATATAATACACCGGAGCAACGGAACGGTTATTTTACCGAATAACTGCGTTTTGCCTATAGTCCTGAACATTCGTGAAATATTAGCCACTGGACGATAAATGACAACTTCGCGTCTATCTTCCAAACATCGTCATTATAAAATCCACAATGTATATGGTGCAAAATTGTAGATTTATTTTCTTGATATACAAAGTCTTTTTTTTTCTAGATTTATCCAACATTACTTTTTAAAAACATTGTAGCATCAGTTTTTAGCAAATCTCGATATTCCACTTTGACAATTTGCTGAAAGTGTTCTGTAACAAAGAAAAATAAATGTGAATCTTGTCGTTAAATTTAGACTAACGTACTTCAATAATGTCATTGAAATGTTAATCGTGAAACTCGTGCTTGAAAAATTCCCGCGGAAATGTGTGTACTCGTGGTTTACGTAAGTAACGTATCGGACGTAAGTGTATTTGACACTATTTTTCTCTGTTTGATTATATTAAAATCGTGTATTATTTGCGATATTATTATTTTTTTTAAAGAAACTTGATTTAGAAAAGAATACTGTTTTACTGGATAAAACAAAGACTCTTTTAACTGTTATTGTAGAAATAAAATACGTGTTCCCTTTCCGTTCGTTCGTACCTTTCGTCAATTTGTAAGAAAGTTCTATCATAACTTACATTGGATTATACCTATAACACATCTTTCAACGATTTACATCCCTTAGCGAAGTTAATTGAAAGTATAAAAATTGAAATGTTTGGCTCTTTTGTCGGCATTTTGAAACCGGAAGTCACCTTTAGTTTCATTACTGTATTATCTAGTCGTAATTCAGGAACTGTCATTTACTTTTTATCAAATCTAACATTGGATTTAACACATAGCACACCTTTCAAAGGATAAACGAATTATTGTCAATTTGTAATGACGCCATTTCCGAAATGTGTGGTGGCCATCTTGAAAAAAATGATTTTTTTGCTGGCCAGCAGCGGATTTTTTTTAAGTATCATTTAGTTAACCTTTATAACAAATTTCATGCTTGTATCACGATTTGCACAATTATGTCCATAATATCTCCCACTAAAAGAACTTCAGTTGTGTGTATACTGACATAATATTATACATCATATACATGTACATAATACATCTGATTCACGCCACCTCTTTAGTACGTAGTTTCAAAGTTACCCAGAAGATCAAGTTCTATTGCTGATAAAATAAATGTTGAGTTTTTTTCAAGAGGTTACGTTCAAAGCAGTTTGACGTTTGTAAGGACACTTATGTAATTTCAGTATCCAGTAGAGCGAATATAGATCAATAAACTCATCATAGATACCAGGATTAAATTTTGTATTTACGCCAGACGTGCGTTTCGTCTACAAAAGACTCATCAGTGACGCTCGAATCCAAAACAGTTGAAAAGGCCAAATAAAGTACGAAGTTGAAGAGCATAAGGACCAAAATTCCTAAAGGAATACTTAAGTTGCTATCTAATAGTTCTATCGTAAATACCGCACACTGGACGTTTACTATGTACCGCGCTTTATGTAACGTCACGTCACCTTGACGTGTTACTAGGTTTTTCTAATACATCTATCAAATAGTCAAGACGTCTTTTATTTCTATCACCCACTTTATGATATTATGGTGCCGTAACCAAAAGGGAAAATGGATACGAAGATGTAGCAGTGGAAATACAGGAATCAGATGAGTACATGTTCAATTTAGAATATAAATTACGGCAAATTACAAAATTGGCAAAGTCAGTTCAAAATCAGAGTTTACCCGCAAATGAACCAATTTCATTGAATTTGAACCCTCATGCCGATAGTTTTATACAATCAGTTCCATCTACATTTATTAGTCAACCTTCAACATTAGCAAACCAACAATATACGCACAGCTCAAATTCACGCTCATCGTCTAGCGCAAACAGCGAGTATCACAAGCTACCAAAGTTAAACTTACCTATATTTACTGGAGATATACTAGACTGGCAATCGTTTTGGGACTCCTATGAAACCGCGATTCACACTAATCCTACACTGAGTGATGCACAAAAATTCAACTACCTAAAGTCCCTTCTACAAAGCGATGCGTTACAAACTATAGCAGGTTTTTTCCATGACGAACACAAATTACGACAAAGCAATTTCATTACTCCAGGAAAGATACGGGCAAACTCATAAAATCGTCCAAACCTTCATGCAGGCTTTACTTGATTTACAGGCTCCAATTAATACAATTACTAGTCTCCGTAACTACTATGATAAGACAGAAACGTATGTAAGAGGTCTCGAGTCACTCGGACAGATAGACGATACGTATGGATCACTACTAGTCCCTGTAATTTTAAATAAATTACCCGCAGAGATACGTCAACATTTAGCACGAGAACACAGATCCACAAACTGGACCCTACATGATTTACGCAAAACGCTTCTCGAAAACTTAATATTATGGAAGCCGGCAAATTACCGGAAAAAGTAGAAAGCCCACTCGCTACCGCTACATTCTTGACCAACGCAAAATCACGTACAAAATCATCATTCAACAAGAACGAAAGGTCGTATTCGGATAAAAAGATAAACACAAAGCAATGCGCATGTTGTCACGAAATCGGACACACACCCGTCAACTGCACTAAAGTCACAACCGCTAACGGGCGGATGAATATAGTCAAGAGTGAACGATTGTGTTTCAACTGCCTAGGTCACCACAAACTAGCTGACTGTAAATCAAAAAGTAACTGCCGAAATTGTAACAAACGTCATCACACTAGCATATGTAGTAAAGATGAGAAATCTGAGGAATCGAGCAAACCGCCAGCCAATGAAACCGAAAATACGGTTTTACATTCGACCCTAACACAAAGAACTACAAATGTACTGTTAAAGACAGCCGTTGCTACTGTTAGTTTGAGAAAACAAAGTAAAGAAGCCAATATTTTGTTAGATGAAGGTGCGCAGAGGTCCTTCATAACAGAGACACTTGCAGAGAAGTTGGATTTAGTTTCAAGCGGAAACAAAGTACTGCACCTTTCCGGTTTCGGAGAACAAAATAGACAAGTAAGACACATGAAATCGGCAACAGTTTATATTCAAACAGATGAAGGCGGAAATATACCACTAAATGTACTAATTATTCCTGAAATTGCAATGCCACTACAAATTCACGTGAAATCAGTTACTAACATGAGACACTTACGAGGACTAAAATTAGCACATCCTGTATCGGACGATGACATGTTCGAAATTGAAATACTAATCGGAGCAGATTATTATTGGAGTATAGTTGGAGATGACATTATTAGAGGTGAAGGACCAACCGCCGTTGAATCCAGGCTTGGATACCTCAATGACAAGTACATGTACCACAAGTAGGAGCTCTATTCTTAATGTTATCGTATCACACAAGACAGAGGAATTAAACCTAGAGAAATTCTGGGAGATTGGATCGCTTGGAGTTGAAGATAAGACCGCAATTACTGAAAACGACGAATTTCAGAAAATGTACGAAGAAACAGCAATATCTTACAATAACAACAGGTATATAGCCAAACTTCCGTGGAAAGCAGAACATCCACCGCTACCAACAAACAAAGCTGTTGCTTTCAGAAGGACTGAGAGTGTAATTAAACGTTTACGGAAGGAACCAACATTACTTTTAAAATATGGAGAAATAATTGATGAGCAGGAAAGGCGAGGGTTCATTGAGAGAGTTGATAACAAAGAAATCAAACAAAATATCAAGCTGCATTACATGCCACATCACCCAGTAAAGAAGGATTCAGTCACGACGCCAATCAGGATCGTATATGATTGTAGTTGCAAACAGACACCAGATAGTGCTAGCTTGAATGACTGATTACTGAATGTACCGCTTAAATTAAATGAAGTCACCGCCATACTACTCAGATTCCGCTTGAATAGGTATGCAGTATCTACAGACATCGAAAAGGCGTTTCTAAATGTTGGACTGGACATTGAGGACCGGGACGTAACTAGGTTTTTCTAGTTGAGTAAACCAACAGACCCAAACAGCGATTTAACAACAAACAGATTCAAGTCCGTACTATTTGGTGCTACATGCTCGCCATTTATATTGAACGCCGTATTATCAAAGCACTTGAATAACCATCCATTTGATTTCACGGAAAAACTTACCAAAGATTTATATGTAGATAACATTGTATCAAGCTTTGAATCAGAAGAAGAACTGTTGAAATACTTTAAACTCGTTCGTAATTTATTTGCAGATAGAGGATTTAATTCGCGCTCATGGGCCTCGAACAGTCAACTATTACAAGTATTAGCAAGAATCGAAAACGTTATGGACAAAGATCAACTAGTTAAAATCTTAGGATTACGATGGGATACAACCAGTGACACATTAGAATTCGTTACGCCTAATATGGATACATCAGAACTAATAACAAAACGCGAAGTACTAAGACAATCATCAAGGATTTATGACCCGCTAGGAATATTAAGCCCTATAACCGTCCGCAGTAAAATGTTAATGCAAAACATATGGGAGAAAAACTTCAACTGGGACGAATTACTACCTGACTCAACGATCACAGAATGGGTGAATATCAGAAAGGATATACAGGAAGCCATAAAGACAGTTGTACCCCGACATTACTTTGATGAAAGTTTAGACACAAACAACGACAACGTTATACATGTATTCACGGACTCTAGTATGAAAGCCTACGGTGCATGCGCGTACATTGTCGCAAACGGAAAAAGTTCTTTAATAATGGCAAAGAACAGAGTAGCACCTCTGAAACAACTGACAATACCCAGATTAGAATTGATGGCTGCCGTAATTGGAAGCAGACTTCTTGCACACATTAGGAACACTTTGCAGATAACCCGTGCAGTTTTATGGTGTGATAGCCAGATAGTTTTTACCTGGTTAAGTTCAAAGAAAACTTTAAAACCATTTATTTCAAACCGCGTTAAAGAAATTACAGAGCTAACAGAAGAGTTGACTTGGCGATACTGTCCAAGTGAGTCAAATCCGGCTGATTTACTGTCAAGAGGGATAACCATAGACAAATTCAAAGACAACCGACTTTGGATGCATGGCCCAGATTGGCTCACAGTAGTAGATAATTGGCCAGAAGTGCACACAGATGAAGCAATAATTTTATCCACTATTGCACAGCAAGATGTCGTAGTAGATACCGTACAAGCTACACAGAACAAATTTTCTTTTCACATGATACAAGGGATCGGAAATGTCATCGAGTTGAATAGATTCAACTCATTCAAGAAACTTCTTCGAATTACCGCTTACTTGAGAAGATTTATTACAAACTGTAGAACACGAGCTATACAAACAGGTATGTTAAACACGATCGAAATACAAAACGCATCTATAACGTGGATACAATACACACAGAAAAAGCATTATTCAGAAATTATTCAAGATTTGCAAACAGGAGAGGGGAAAAAACAAAACCTTGTCAAACAACTCAAATTATACATAGCTAAAGACAAATTAATTCGCTGCGACGGACGCATTCATAATGCACCTCTTGACGAATATACAAAATTCCCGATATTGCTACCCGCAAAGGACAAATTGACACAACTTATCATAATGGACGCACATGTAACTCATTTTCATTCAGGATTATCGAGTACCGTAACATTACTACGCCAAACCTTTGGATACCATCGATACGACAAGTTATCAAGAGCATTATACATAAATGCGTGATCTGCAAGAAAGTTGCTGGTCGACCGTATTCCGCTCTAGATCCACCTCCTTTACCTAAAGACCGACTATCAAAAGCACCCCCGTTTACAGTAACCAGGGTAGATTTTACTGGCGCCTTGAATGTTAAAACCATAGATGGACTTACCAGTAAAGTATACATTTGTCTATTTACTTGCGCAAACACTCGTGTTGTACATTTGGAAGTAGTGTTGAATTTATCTGAAGAGACATTCATATTAGCGTTTCGAAGATTTGCCAGTAGAAAATCATTACCAAAAATTATGATTTCAGACAACGGTACAACATTCATTGCAGCCGCCAAGCAATTAACAAGATCATCATCCGTTATAGAAAAACTGAACAACTTCGGCACTACATGGAAGTCTATACCAAAAAGAGCACCGTGGTATGGTGGATTTTGGGAGAGGCTTATAGGACTAACGAAGGACTCTATCAAAAATGTATTAGGGCGTTCATTGATTCAGATTGAACTATTAAGAACCATTGTTACGGAAGTTGAAGCTATACTCAACGACAGACCTTTAACATACGTATCATCCGACCCGTTAGATGAACCGCTCACCCCGTCCCACTTACTTTACGGACGTAGAATAACATCACTACCTTACCCTACGAATCAGGAATTGGAACATTCACAAAATGATATGACACATAAATCTACAAATAAACTGTTTAAGATGAAATCACAGATTATTCAAAGTTTTTGGTATAAATGGAAACATGAGTATTTAACAGCTCTACGAGAATATCATCGCAATACAGGGAACAATAAACAGCTGATCAGCATAGCATTGGAGACGTGGTACAAATCTATGAAGATTCGCCGAGGATAAAATGGACACTAGCCGTTGTCTCAATGTATGTTGCATTGTGGTTTGTTTTGTGTTGCACTTCAGTGTTCCGTTGTTTCGTTGTTTTTCTCTTATAGTTGATGTGTTTCTCTCGGTTTCAGTTTGTAACCCGGATGTGTTTTCTCGCAATCGATTTATGACTTTTGAACAGCTGTACTGTTGCCTTTATTTTGGTTGACTTTCAAAATCACCATAAAACCTTTCTTTCATTAATCAGGATTTCCTCCTTTTAAATGTCGTGGGAGTATATTTTGGGATTCAAAATATATAATCACCACCTAATTCATTTATCAAGCGGTTAATTTAATGAGATTTTTCTAACAAAATCGATATTGTCCATTAACTGACTTGCATATCGTCAAAAACATTACTTACTGCAAAAATTTGTTGTATTAACTGACTTGCATATCGTCAAAAACATTACTTACTGCAAAAATTTGTTGTATTGTATCTTTTTATAGCATTAAAGTTTGATATTATTTTCTATGTTTAGGTATAACTTACGATTCCCAATAGAATGACATAACTCAACAAAACAAACCTTCTAAATGTATCTCAGTCTATTGTGTCAAACCAGTGTGGATAGTATCCACCATTCTGAGAGTATTGCATGGCAATAAGGAAAGGTGGGCTAAAACAATAAACGAAAGGCAAATATGAAACACAGCAACAAATGACAACCATGAAAATTCCAGGGCAGGTAGATCTTGTCTTAATGAACACTTTCACTCATTGTCAGATTTGCTCAATAACCTTTGTTTTAGAGATATAAGCAAAAAAACATTTACTTCTATGTTTTATTTTTAGCAATGACAGCCTTGTTTTTTATGAACCATAATATAAAAAACAAACTTTATACTCGATACCCTGAGGATCATTCAGTTTAAGTTTAGCTGACATTGCTTCGGTAGTTTCAGGGGAGAAGATTTTTTAAAGTTAACAATCATGATGAACAAATTGTGTAAAATTGCCTTTAAAGGGCAACAACTCCTGAATGGGTCAATTGACAATTTTGGACATTTAATTTATTTGAAGATCTTACTTTGCTGAACATTTTAACTGTTAACAGTTTATCTTTATCTATGTTAATATTCAAGATAATAACCAAAAACTGCAAAATTTCATTAAAATTATCAATTTAGGGTCAATAACCCAAAAATTAGTTGTCTGATTCGTCTGAAATTAAAGGACAGGTACTTCTTGACCTAATGAACACTTTAAGCCTATCATATTTGCTCTAAATGCTTTAGTTGTAAAGATATAAGCCAAAAACTGCATGTTATCCCTATGCTCTATTTATATTCATGGCGGCCATATTTTATGACGAAACAGAAATTAAAACACAAACTTTATACTAGATACCATAAGGATCATTTAGCATAAGTTTGGTTGAAATTGGTTCAGTAGTTTCAGAGGAGAAGATCTTTGAAATAGTTTACACCGGACGGACGACGGACGACGACAGGGGCCAAGTGATGACAAAAGCTCACATTTCATTTTAGGAAAGGTGAGCTAAAAAGAGCAGATAACAAGGGATAATTGAAAATGAATATGAAAAAAAAATTTAAACCAAACCTTTGGCCAAAAAACTTCATACATAGAACACATGATTTCCGAAAATATTAAAAAAATAATACAAGAAATGAAATCTCACATTGTTTTGTGTATTTTAAAAATGTTCATTTACAATTGAATATCATAACATTGCTATCTAAATCAACATTTGAAACATACATTTTTCTGTATGTCTTGTTGAAAACAATGGCAAAGGGAAGATCTAATCCGTCGGATTTCTTTAAAAGTATATCATCTACTTTACCATTTGATGATAGTCGATGTAAATCTTCAGACTGAATCTATTTCTATCACATAAAGGTTTTCCTTAGAATCTAATGCTAAAGCTACTGGTTCTTTCAAACACATGAGGAAATACGTGTCCCATCGAATTTTATAGAGCTTACTAAGTTTCCACCAGTATGTTCGCAGTAATATTACATTTCGTCTTTATCACTTCCAACATTCAAAGTCTGATGACACTCTTCAGTATTCAGCTCTATAAAAGAAATTTTTCCATCACCGCAACCGACAAGCACTTTGTATTTTACAACTGCCACACCATACGGGCGAACACCTGGTACCTCAATTTGTTTTCCTCCGGTGAAGGTAGTTTAATTGATGAACTGAAGTAATTTATTATCAGGAAATGTAGCTACTGCTTCATCAGTTCCCGAGATGATAGTTATGCCGAATACTCTTCCTTTAGTGCAAGTATAGGATTGCAAATACTGTCCCGTTTCTGTCCATGCTGAGATGTTGTTTTCACTTGTCATATCGTTACAAAGGAGCAATATGTTATCGTCAGTTAATGTCATACAGGTGATTCTGCCTAATGGTATAGGAACCTTCTTTTCGAACTCAAACTGTGTAGGCACTATTTGATATACTTCTCCAGTTTGTGCTTGCATGTGTTTAGGGTGTTGATAGGTCACTGGACATGGAACAGATGTTACTTTTACGGATCCTAAAGATCTTATTACAGAAATTATATCCCACGGTTCGTAACATAGATCATTCGTTTCCAAAACTCGAATAAGGTTTTGAAAACTTTGAGACTGTTTTGATATTTCTGAATTAATGTTGTTCAGAAGCCTTAGGATGAATAATTGACTTTCTGATCCATGTTTAGTAAAAAATGCAACTTGCTCTTGTATGTCCTCAATTACCTTTCGTTTTTTATCCGCATCACGGAGATCATTGTCTGCTTTTTGGCAAATTTCTTTGTCTATGATATCCATTTCAGAAAAAAAGTTTATTTTCAAGCTCATTTAGGTGCTCATTAATATTTTGTCTAAATTTTGCTATCTGTTTTAATTTTATTGATTTAATTTGTCCTACACGTGTCTCATTCTTCTGTCTATCTTCTACCAACTCCTTCGTCGATTTAAGTAATGCAGCAATGTCTTGTGTAATATCTTCTAATTTTGGTGATGATCTACATCCTTTCGACGCAACATATAATGGTTGAATTTTACCACAAGTGCGGTGCGTGTTCGCTATGCATGTTCGACATATCAAATAATCATGATCGGTGCAATAAAACTCAAAACACACGTTGTCAGGGTCGTCGCAGTTCTTGCTTATGTTGAAAGTATTCCCACTTGCGAGAGACACATCAATCACGTGATGAAACGTAAGAACCTTGACAACACTGTGTAGAAAAGTACATTCAGTACATAACGAATCTTCACAATCTGTATAATATTTTAAGATTATTTGCTAAGTTTAGAACAAGGATCACACATCACCATTTTGATGCAATCATCAGCCTGGAAAAAATATGCAATGAAGTTAAATAAATTGAACATTTTGAATAACATATATTATTCCATATTGGTATTATTTTAGTAGGTTTCTCTATATGAATTGAATTTTGAATAAAAAAGCATATTCACCTGAGAAAGTGTTATTCACCGCGCTAAACGTCACGCGCTTTTACATGCTACGTTATGGTAAAATGTTTCATGTAAAATTTGTTTTGGTATTATGTTTGTCATCAAATACATTTGATCTCATCGGAATATGGAATAAAACAATTACTGTCTTTTGTTTCGGTAAATATGTGGTTTAATTGACTTTTGAAAAACTGATATTCACTTCGGCCATCGGCCTCAGTGAATATCCTTTTTTCAAAAGTCAATAAAACCGCATATTTACCTCATCAAAAGACAGTAATTGTATAATATTTTCCATTAGATTTATCATTATTCATCATTGATAAAGTTAATATCTTTTTGCAGTCTGCAAATTGTGGTCTAAAAGTATGTATAGCTTTGAATATGTAATGTTAATTTTTTTTATATGTATTTGAAATTCCATGTGTGTATCAAAACCAAACAATTCGTTTCATTTAACTTAAAGAAATGCAACATGTGTTAGTAATAAAAGCATTTAAGTATCCCTGATATGCATTGATATTACATATGGTACAACATCATGAAAAACATTATATACTTACTACGCATACCTACACATGTTTTTCTTTGAAAATTTATGCGTTGCATCAGTTAAAAGCACACATGACATATATTTGTAAGATTTATGACAAGCTAGACAAAAACTTATGAATCAGGTGACTTGAATGAAAATTACAAAAAAGGGAAGGATAAGAAAATGAAAGTATGAATACATTAATCAATGAAAATGTAGGTTTCAATACGTTTTCTAACCATTATGGTAGATGCATTTATGCACAGGAACTGAAATATCCTAGCGTAGGTTTCATCATAAGATACACCCCTTTGTATGATATTTGAGACCTGATGCTCAATAATTAATAGACAATAACATAACATACTACGAGTTCTTATTTTAAAAGTCTATAAAAAGTGAACCCAATACGGATGCAAGTTTAGTGGATATGAACTTTATACTAGTATTTCTTTAAGACATTTCCGCACAAATCAGTAAAAATAGTTCCTACTAATTATTTGATTTACCCTTAAAGCAGATTTTGGAAATTTGTATATATAGCTGCGGCTGTCGAACGGATGTAGTTTTAGATATGCTAATCAACAGACTGACCCTCACAAGTTGGATGCTACACGAAAGCCGAAACCATGCTTTAAATAAATTAGAACGTTTTTTATTTAGCTACAGTGGAGATCAGTTCTAACCTCTCATAAATTCTGTCAGAATCTGTCAGGAGAACTGTTCTAGAACAGTATGTAGAACTGTCAGCCTGACACCTTTTAGTCAGTTCTAGGTTAGAACTGTTCTAGCTAGAACTGATTTGGTCAGTTCTACCTAGAACTGATTTGGACAGTTCTAGCTAGAACTGATCCTGACAGTTCTACCCTAGAACAGTTTTAGACAGTTCTAGCTAGAACTGGTCAGTTCTACTTCTAGAACAGTTCTACGGTTAGAATTGATTTCAAATTCTACGGCTAGAATTGATTTATAAATTCTACGGCCAGAATTAATTTATAAATTCTACGGCTAAAATTGATTTATAAATTCTACGGCTAGAATTGATTTATAAGTTTTAAGAAATATTTGTCTGAATATAAAGGCTTCGGCAAAATAGCGATTAATATTATATAGAGTTTTGACCAGTTTTGCTATTTTGCCGGTTTTATTTCAGATTTATAATCGGCAAGAGAACATGTTTAACCCCGCCATATTCTGCATGTATGTGCCTGTTCCAAGTCAGGAGCCCGTAATTCAGTGATTTTCTTTTGTTGATGTGTAACATAAAATATTTGTTTTTCTTTCATTTTTTGTACATAAATTAGGCCGTTGAATTGTTTTACATTTGTTATTCTGGGAGTCAGGATGGCTCGTTATCACATAACAAAATTAGCTGACCTCATTAACCAAATGTAATATTTGTTTACGAGTAGTTTTCATACCTCGGACGGACCTGTTTAACAAACATCTTTTGACCACATCAAGGACGTATATTAGATATACGTTATTAGATATACGTCCTTGACCACATCAATCTAAACTGACATTATTTGCTCTTTCTTTAAACTGCAAATCTATATAGCTGCACAGTACTTCAGTTTTAATTTTAGGTCAAGAGGGACTGTACTATACAAGTGATCACAAGTGATTGTCACAAGTTACAGCAATATTGGAAAACAATTTTGTTCGCATCAATTTATAGTGCCAGCATGCAGGGGCAGATCCAGCCATTTTAAAAAGGGGGGGGGGGGGGGCGGGGGGTTCCAACTATATGTTCCCATTCAAATGCATTGATCGTCAAAAAAAAGGGGGTTCCAACTCCTTAACCCCCCCCCCCTTGATCTGCCAATGAGCATGCCCTCTTTTTATTCAAAATTTTGAATCGTAAACAAATATCAGTAGTCTTCATACTTCAGACTGAGTCGTATAATAAAATCTTTTGACCGTTTCAACCAAAACTTACCATATTTGCTTTTTTTTTATGTAAATCTTTTTTTTCTCGCATCAATTGAGAGTGCCAGCATTTCCTATTTTTATTCAAAATATCGCATCAGAAACAGATCCAGCCATTTTAAAAAGGGGGGGCGGGGGGTTCCAACTATATGTTCCCATTCAAATGCATTGATCGTCAAAAAAAGGGGGTTCCAACTCCTGAAACCCCCCCCCCCCCCACCCCCTTGATCTGTCAATGAGCATGTCCTCTTTTTATTCAAAATATTGAATCGTAAACAAATATCAGTAGTTTTCATACTTCAGACTGAGTCGTATAATAAAATCTTTTGACCGTTTCAACCAAAACTTACCATATTTGCTTTTTTTTATGTAAATCTTTTTTTTCTCGCATCAATTGAGAGTGCCAGCATTTCCTATTTTTATTCAAAATATCGCATCAGAAACAAATATCAGTAGTTTTCATACCTCAGACTGACAGTAACATGTAATCATGTAACAAAATTATTTTTCTGCATCAATCAAAACTGACCATACTTGACAGCCTCAACCAAAACTGACCATATTTGACCGCATCAACCAAAACTGACCATATTTGACCACATCAACCAAAACTGACCATATTTGCTTTTTTTATGTAACTCTTATAGTCGCATAGTAAATCTGTAATATTTTTATGTAAGGATGGATTGTAAAATCATGAAAATACAAATGATAGAAATATTGGAACACAATGCTACCTAATTTCATTTGCATCAATTTAGAATTCCAGCATGTCCTCTTTTTATTCAAAATATTGCATCATAAACAAATATCAGTAGTTTTCATACCTCAGACTGACTGGTATAACAAAATAATTTGTCCGCATCAACCAAAACTGACCATATTTGCACTTTTTTATGTATATGATGTCAATCATAATAGTCGCAAAGTAAATCACATATATTTTTATATCAGGATGGATTGTTTAATATAAATGAAAGCAATATTGGAAAATAAAATTATGCTCACATCAGTTTATAGTGCCAGCATGTCCTCTTTTTCATCAAAATTTTGAATCGTAAACTAATTTCAGTAGTTTTGATATCTCAGACTGACTCATGAATATAACAAAATTATTTGTCCGCATCAACCAAAACTGACAATATTTGACAGCATCAACCAAAACTGACCATATGTGACAGCATCAACCAAAACTGACCATAATTACACTTTGTTATGTAAATCTTAATATATATATAGCCGCATACTAAATCACTTATAGTAATACATATTACGATGGATTGTATAATTCAAATGACAGCAATATCAATGAATATTGGAACACATTGGCTACAAAAAAATTTCCACATCAATTTAGAATATCAACAAGTCCTCTTTTTATTCCAAATATTGAATTGTAAACAAATTTCAGTGGTTTCGATATATCAGACTGAGTGAGAGTTGTTTTAACAAAATTATTTGACCGCATCAACCAAAACTGAACTTATTTACACTTAATCATGTACATGTAATACATGTATATGGCCTCATTGTAAACATGGTAAACCAATATTATTTCTATGTGAGGACGGATCGTATGATAAAAATTACACCAACTTTGAAACACAATACACCTTATCGCTAATCCTGGCTGACCCGGCCTCTTGAACTTTTGAAGCATACAACAATGACTTTTCCATTGTGGCGTCAGATATTTTGTTTTATGACGTCAAAATTGTACGGGAACCTGTGTGATATCCAGTAATGGCAGACAAATAGCGACAAGGTGTATTTATACCATATCTAAGAATTTAGCATGCCATTATTTCCTCTCTGTATCCATAATAATGAACCATCATTAAACATGCTAGGGTGACTTTTGAACATGTTTAAGTCAGTAGTTTGTGATGGTTTTTTTTTCTAAACAAAACTATTTAATGGCATCATCCAACACTCACATGACTGATTCATATACTTTATTTTAAAAATAAAATAAAAAGTACATGTATGGGAAGTTCTCTTCTTCATTGTTCTTGGAATAGTATACTGTTAATATAATTTGAAGAAGGCAAAGAAACATGCATGATTTTGTTTGTAGCCGAACTTCCTAGGGCAAATGTTTCATTCATGTTCAGATCCAGTATATTTTTCTGAGTTGCAGACTCCCAGATATCATTTATAATCTTTATGGATAAGTCTGGCTAAATTGACGAGATGGTGCAAATGTATATATATATATATAGTTTTTTTACGTTGTACAACACTTTTTTCATTAATATCCCATAATTCATCCACTGTACAATTTTCGTTTGAACATTTGTCAAAACAGAATCTTAAATGAATGTAAATCCAAGGCAAACAAGGTAAATTTATCGTAATACGATTAAAATTCCATGAATTAAATGCAGAGTTTTATTTAGTAAGAGACTGTTAAAAACGGGGAAGTCAACGAAGAAACGTAAACAATGATGTTTCCGTATGCAATCTTATAAAAATATTTCTCCGATGAGTTGGGTAACCATCTATTCACTTCGATATTTTTACATGTAACGTAATAAAAGTCGTTTGATCAGTAAAAAATATAGAACATCTGCTTTTTAATATATAGCAAAGTAATTGGAAGTGATTTATTTCTTCTAAATTCTAAAGTGTCCTTATTGCAGTGACGTCATTTAGAACTGTTCTACAGTCCTGACTGATTTAGTCAGTTCTGCTGACAGTTCTACGGTTAGAAGTGATTTGGACAGTTCTACCTAGAACTGATCCTGACAGTTCTACCCTAGAACTGATCCTGACAGTTCTACCTAGAACTGATTTAGTCAGTTCTACCTAGAACTGATTCTGACAGTTCTACTTAGAACAGTTCTAGGGTAGAACTGTTCTAGGTAGAACTGTTCTAGGACAGGTTAGAACAGTTCTATGACAGAATATTCTGACAGTTCTAATGAGAGGTTAGAAGTGATCTCCACTGTATACTAAGAAAAATATAGGCAAGTTGAAATAATTAACACTAGCATAATAGAAAATTGTAAATTTTAAAGCATAAGTAAATTTGTAAACATGTGAATACAAAGTATTCATTGTAAGAATTGTGGTACAGGATTAAACTCAGATATGTTTACCTGTTATGTTTAACCGCTTCCTGTTCAATATCAAAAACAAAATCTATTAAATATTCTACGGTTATCTTTCTTTGATAGTCTGTTAATATACTCTCTTCCTTTGATAGTCTGTTGTATATAACACCAGAGTAGTTATTTTGATCTTTAAAAATACAACAGCGAATTAACTCTTTGTGGCACTCATAAAAGCAGTCAACAATTTGCACTGCGCATGACACTTTCTAAGCATGACAAACAGAGAATTGTGGTACTGTTATCGATCCATTCGAAATTAATGCTTCAAACTAAGTATAAACATATACAAAAATTACTAACGCGAAAACTTTTTAGTATTTTCTAAGGTTACATCAATAATCGTCTCAGCTTGCAAAACTATGAAATAAAACGCTATAAATATCGAATATTTCTTAAAATATAAGCAGTAGGTTTAATATCACTAAATAAACATTCGGTATTGATAAATAAACATTGTAAGATTGGCACACAATTATCTCTACACTTTTAGTCCAAAGATATTTGTTTTCGATCTTTGAAATAATGCATTTGTCGACTCATTGTTACAAATCATATTTGTCAAATATCTTGATACAATAAAAAAAAATTACAATTTTGCATGATATCATTAATGTTTTACATAGTTCGTTTATTCAGTTTGGCATTGATTGAACATAGATTTGCAAAAAAATGAAAACAACACGTTATATACATTTTTTTTTAAATTTCATGCGTCCGAAGCACTTTTCAGAATTTACCTTCATCAGGTACGCTCAAAGCCAAATATTTGAAAGCCAAGAATTTATAAGAACAAAAAAAATGTGAAGAGCTATATGACCAAAAATAACCTAAAAAAATAGACAAATACATCTAAGGCCAACTCTGTCTGAGGGAGTTAAATGTTAACCCATCTAGTACATTTAAGAACATTTTAGTATCAAACTATTCTTCACCAGCCCAGTAGTCAGCACTTCTGTGCTGACTTGAGTTATCATTGATATGTTTATAATTATAAATTAACTGTTTACAAAACTTAGAATTTTTGAAATACTTAGGCATTTTTACCTCAGGAATAGATTACTTTAGCTGTATTTGGCAAAACTTTTAGGAATTTTTCTTGTCCTCAATGCTCTTCAACTTCGTACTTTATTTTACCTTTTTAACATTTTTTTTATTCGAGCGGCACTGATGAGTATTTTGTAGACGAAACGCGCGTCTGCAGGCGCAGATATAAAATTTCAATCCTGGTATCTGTGATGAGTTTATTTTCATGAAGGTCTATTCAAATTTTATGCAACTGTCATACAAGTGAGAGTCTTAGGTAGCTTCAAAACCAGGTTTAATCCACCATTTTCTACGTAAAGAAATGCCTGCACCAAATCAGGAATATGACAGTTGTTTTCCATTCGTTTGATGTGTTTGAGGTTTTGATTTTGCCATTTGATAAGGGACTTTCCGATTAGAATTTTCCTTCGACTTCGGTATTTTTATTATTTTACTTTTTACAGCCGATTTTAGAGATTCATCGTTTAGCTTTACCATTGTGATTCGTGTTTCGTACAATTAAAATGAAGAATAACACAGTTTTCAAAACATGATCATGTGACTTAAATGTTTCATTTCTAGTGTACGATAATTTTGGGGCTATGAAATTTTCTTTTGAGATGGACATACCAATTAAAAGATACCAGAGAGATATGGACGAAACGACCGATATCAAGCAAACATTTTTTTTAAATCTACAGTCAAATCAGCAGTTTCACAATAAAAGCCGCTTTCGGAATGAGATCAGTAAGGATAACTGAGTAATGACTTTAAAAAAGTATATACCAAACGGCCTTTTCATTTCAACCAGTGATTTTTTGTTTAATTTTGTTTAAAGGTATTGCATTATTTTGGAAACAAAATACAATGGAAAAATGGGGCCACCGACTTCGTTTTGTCGTTAAAGCAACGTCGGTTTCTTATTTTTCCCAAATTTTATATTAGTTGGTTGTTATTTAAAGTTGCTAATAATCCAATAACATCAAATCTACAAGCATAAGTCTTTTTTTTTAATGTTAAACAGTAGATATGTATCTATCAATTACGATAACAGAGTTTAAGATTTTTGCTGTTTTGATCTTAAAAAGTATTATTTATTTATTTCCCGCCCAAAATAATATGTAAGGATGAAAAGTGATTACTACTGACATGAGCAACACGAATGGTGCCACACGTGGAGCAGAATCTGATTACCCTTCCGGAGCACCTGATATCACCCCCAGTTTTGGTGGGTGCTCAGTATTTAGTGTTCTATGTTGTGTTTTTTTGTACTATATTTTGTCTGTTGGTATTTTTAAGCCATGGCATTTCCAATGGAAATTTTGTAATATCGTCTCATGATGCTGGATAAGCCAATCAAATTAACGCAGATTTTCGTATCACTTTTTCGTATTACACTCCGTGCAGTATGATACTAGATATATCTCTTCAGGCAAGAAATAGATATAAGGCCACAACCATAAGAGACATTGTTATGCAATACGTGCATTTTGCCATCAGATAGTGTTTACCATAAGAACGTAATTATAATGAGTAATGAAATTTTCCAACATTATTGCAACTTGTTCCACTACAAAACAGTTCTCCTTAATAACCTAATAAAAGATCGACAAAAGAGCAATGCTTCTGAAGAATTTATGGTTTTGCTCTTTGATTTGACATGTAGCTATGATGACTAAATCTAATTCAATGAAATTTGCATTACAACATAAAATCAAGCTTTCTTAAATTATGTTTCTTAAATAGGAAAGGAATATGTAAACAAAAAATTGAAAAAGCAAAGTGAAATAAAATGAAGTTTTTGTGTCGCCAAAACTGTCGTCAATAACTACTAATGATGTTATGACTGTTACTTAAAGTAGATATATGGTTTAAAAAAAAAAAAAAAAAAAACTTTTCAATAACCCCCCCCCCCCTCTTAAAAAAACGAAAAAAAACCGAGGGAAAGCATAGCAAAATAAGGGACAATTAAGTCCCGATATCCCCGTTTGATGGGTTTCCTCATAATAATAATAAAAAACCTATGTTTTGGTAATTCACAGTTAAAATTGGTATTCTGAGTTGAATGATTGCAACCAATTGAGTTATGATTCGGATCATACATGCACTTTGGTAATCACTTTATTGGATTAAAGCCTTTACAACTATATTCTGAATAAAAAAATACCGAAGAAAAATCAATTGCATTTTTTTGGGATACATTTGATAAAAAAATATACGTCACAATTGTATGTCATATATCATATATTTGAACTGATTTACATTTTCGCATTTTGTAATATTGACATTAAAACAATTTATTTCTACGAATGAAATAGAATAATTAAATGAATTTTATTTTTATTTTTAGACAGTATGAAATGAGTTTACCATGATAATGTAATCTCGAATGAAATTTTCAATAACAGTATTAAATGGGAGCTGCAAATTCTGTCTCGGTTTATTAGTATTATTTGATGTCGTAAATGTCATTCAGATTACACAATCAACTTATAGTCGTTTCGTTTTAAGAATAACTGTCGTTTTGTGTATCGACACAAGTAGTCATAATTTATTTTATATAATGTAATAATTACATTAGATGTATGTTTCATTATAATACTTTATTCTGATTGGCTAATTGCCCATCACATGTTATTCCTTCAGCAATTGCATCACTCAATAAAACTTATAATCCATGATAACACGTGGTCCCACAATAAAGTGCACAGGTGAATTAAACAAAAAATAATAAAAAATTCGTGTTTTCATGATCATTGCTAAAAAAAAATGTAATTATAAGTATTGAATGCTTCTTTTTGTAACTTCATAGGGTTGTAAAAGCGTTGACCGTGCGTACATTTTTAGAATGAAACGCTTCCGCGCTTCATACAAAATGTACTTCGGTCAACGCTTTTACACCCCAATGAATTTACAAAAAGAAGCATTCAATTCTTAAATGTTAGATTGAAAATTTAAACAACACAATAATTTGAACTGTTTAGTACTTTATATTGAAAAGGCAGACGATACCAAAAGGACAATACCAATATCATAAGTGGTAGAAAAAACGACAACTGCATAGCAAGAAACGAAAAACGTCGAAAAGACTGTGTTCAGCAAGTAAACAACTGACTTTCGGAACCGTGTTAAGCGAAAAAGTTCACTTGTTTCTATAATCTCCGGCGCAGAGATCACATATCTGTTCCGTTCAATACTTTGTAACTATACACTCATATTAAGTGCAGTATTGCGGAGCAAGTATGGAACGGATATGAACTCTGCGCCGGAGATTGTTGTTTCTACATATTTTCAAAAGTATTTTGCATTTTGTCCGCTTCATGCAGATCATTGCCTGCCTTTTTTTTTCTTTAAATATTTTTGCTTATGATAACCACTTCAGACAAAATATTGTTTTCAGGTTAATCAAGTAGAACATTGATGTTCTCTTTGAACTCTGCTATCTCGTTTAGTACTTTTGTTTTAATTGATCCTACTCGTGTCTTATTCTTTTATCTATCTTCTACCAACTCCTTTGTCGATTTGAGTAATGACGCAATGTCTTTTGTGACAGCTTATAACAATTAATGCGAATCTACATCCTTTAGGAGAGACTATTGTTTAAACTTTACCATAGTTATAATGATTTTCGTCATTGCATGTTTGACACACCAGACAGTTATGATCGGATCTGTAAAACTCACAATACATGTCTTCATGTTCGTTGTAGATATTTGACTTTGAACACATTTCCACAAACATCAAATAAGTGATTAGAAGCTTTAATTTTGACAGCACTATGTACAGAAGTACAGTCGGTATATAAAGAGGCTTCACAATCTGTACAATAATTCATTCCTGATTTATTTTGCCTAAAGAGGGGGTCACAAATTACAAAAAAAAAATGGTTCTAAACCAAAAAGATGCATTAAATAAACTAGATATGGACAATGCCCTCCTTTTTTAATCTGCCATATGCATGAGTATCGTTCCACATATTTTAGATTTGACAAACAATGATGTTTGCATACAACTTGGAATTGTTACGCTGTCTGTAAGACACACATGATACCCCCTGCCTGACCATAGGAAATTTAACACTATGTATGATGATGTAACTGTAGGAGGGGATAGCCGAACAAACCATGATCTCTTTGTGCAGCTAGTACCGAAAACAAATGACTAAGTCCAACTACCTGTCCTTTTTAGAAGATTTAAAAGAAATCAAAATCCTGTGGCTATGCACACCTTAATTATGTGTATGAACATCCTACAATATTACAGTTGTACCTCCAAAACTGTAGGAAGATATAGCCGGACAAAAAATGCATCCTAATCCGGGCGGACGGACGCACAAACGGACAGGGGTAAATTAATATGCCCCCCCCCCGACATTTTGTCGCGGGGGCATTAATATCGAACACAATGTATTCCAAAGGTTAAATCCATGTTGTTGGGTTGTTATCTCACTGACGTAAACTAAACATCTCCTCGTATACCAAGTTGTAATAAAAAATAACAGCTACTATATTTGAATGTTGTTTAACAAGATAAAGAGCACTTCGGACGCACAAAATCTGTAAAAAGTGTTATTCTGATTTTCTAGCACTAGGTCGACCTTTTTATTATATAGCTTTTAAAAACTATTTTGCTTGTTGACTGCAAATTCTCAACGGAATAATCAGCTCAACAGTCAGTCCTTCGGTACTGACTTGATCTAAAACATACCTTTTTTTAAAAATGTCCGTTGGTAAATTCAGAAATAAGTGAGAAACTCCTTTAGACTTTGGGGGATTTCGCTATTCTTTTTTACGTACTTTTTATCATAAAGCTCTTCAAGTTTGGACGCATCTATACATCTTTAGCTTTCAAAACTGTTTTGGGTTGAGCGTTTCTGACGAAGGTAAATTCAGAAAAGCGATTCGGCTGCACAAAATTTAGAGTCTATAAAAGGTTATTTTCTTTGTCTTGCACTATGTCATTAATGCTGCTGATGATTAGGTAGTCCCATGGGTATCATCATCAATTGTCAGTGATTAGGTACTGACATGATTCATACCTTTCTTAAATTATATATTGATAAATTTAGTAATTAATTAGAAACTAAGGTTCCAACTCCCTCAGGCAAAGTTTAAATAGATGGATTTGACTATTCTTTTTATGTCCGTTTTGGCAAAATAGCTCGTAGTATCTATATATTCTTAGCTTTAAAAAGTGCTCTGGTATGAGCGTTCTTAATGAAGGAAAATAAAAAAGGGCTTCGGACGCACCACATTTAAAAGGAGCTATTTTCATGTTCAAATCACACGTAGAAGTCGTTAAATGTCACAATTTGATGATCGGCATATTCAAAATTTAAACAAATTGATATTTTTTTATTCATATATTCGGTTAGAGATTTCCAAAATATTGATAATAAAATAGCCACATTCTCAGGTAATCCTGTCGGGTTGCCTCAGATTACCCTCGGTGTTTGGTTTTGTTCGTGTTGTCAATCCCTGATTTTGTGTTAGGTGTTTTGAGGAGGCGTTTGTTTATTCGTCGTGTTTCAGTTTTGGCATGGTATGGTTAGTTTTATCGAAGACTTGTATATTTGATTCCCCAGTGGTATCTTCTCACTCCTTTTTCTTAAGCACTAAATGGCATAAAAATTACATAGTAACATGCTAAGCATCTTATATCGATCAGTTTGTTACCATGTTTTAATGACACATTGACGGACTGATTGCTGTTTGCTAAATGTCCATTGGCAAACGTATCATGGATGTTCAGGACGAATTAGCAAAAAGACGATTATGGACAAGTCAAGTCTTTTCTACAAAGCTTTGCTTTTGGACTGCACGCTTAATCTTTCTGACCCAAAACAGTGATTCAAAACCAAACAATTATGTTATCAACTGGAAAAAATAGTTGATATAGACTTAACAAAAACATATATAGTGGGGTCATTTTAATTTTACTTCTGTTAGATAATAGTTATACTAGTATTTATCTAAGTCTCATCGCTTAATAACTTACAGTACAGCATTTATTTATTTTTACAGTATAGATACACATTAGAGAGTCAATATATATATGTAGAATTATAAGAGACTTTGTATCATTAGATCAATGAATGATCAAGATGAAAAATTTACAGAAACGGACTTAACTCTTGATCTTCTTGAGTTGTATTTACTAAATAACTTAGTACTCAGTACAATACATGTAAAGCGTGGTCATTCTGGAATTTAACTTTAATTGAATTTAATAATTATTAAATTAATAATATTATCTCTCAATACCTTATCATGCTTACTTTACAACATTTGTTTTTGAATACAGTAAATATACAAATTAGAGAGTCATTTTATGCACAATTGTAAGAGACCATATATCATTAGATCATTGAACAGAATTCGCTAACGATGAAGTATGTTTATATTATACATACACTGTGAAATATTGTTAGTCTATTTAGAATAAGATGACATGCTTTAGTACAGCTACGGATCATTTTGAATTATGCAAATCAAAACACTTATTCTGTTTATAACTTTTATTATACATAAATTCAACAAAACAGAATGTAAATGACTTATAACGATTGTTAAAATTCCAGTTTACAAATAACTAAATATTGTAGGTAAAAACAACCGCAGTTCATAAGTGTGCGTCCACTGCAGAATCATCTAATATAACATGCAAACTAGAGGGTCCAAGGAGTCTGTGTCGCTCACCTGATGTTCACAATTGATGCATGAAATAGTGCAATCATTATACTGTTGCTTTAGTTTCAGAGATATAAGCCAAAAACTGCATTTAATCCTTATGTTCTATTTTTAGCCATGTTGGCCATGTTGGTTGACAGGTGGGGTCATCGTACACATCTTTTTTTTTTAAACTAGATACCCTAATAATGTGTGTGGCCAAGTTTGGTTAAATTTGTCTCAGTAGTTTCAGAGGAGAAGATTTTTGTAAAAGATTACGAAAATTTACGAAACATTGTAAAAAAATGACTTTCAAGGGCAATAACTCCTTAAGGGGTCAATTGACAATTTTGGTAATGTTGGTTTATTTGTAGATCTTACTTTGATAAACACTATCTATAATAATATTCAAGATTAAGGGTCAGCAATCCAACAACTGGCTGACTGATTCTCCTGAAAATTTCAGGGCAGATAGATCTTAACTTGATGAACATTTGTACTCACCATCAGATTTGCTCTAAATGCTTTTGTTTCAAAAATATAAGCCAAAAATTGCATTTTACCTCTATTTTTTTTAGCCATGTCGACCAATTTGATTGGCAGGCGGGGTCATCGGACACATTTTTAAAACTAGATACCCTAATGATGATTGTGGCCAATAAATATAGGAAGATGTGGTGTGAGTGCCAATGAGACAACTCTCCATCCAAATAACAATTTAAAAAAGTAAACCATTATAGGTCAATGTACGGCCTTCAACACGGAGCATTGGCTCACACCGAACAACAAGCTATAAAGGGCCTCCAAAATTAATAGAGTAAAACCATTCAAACGGAAAAAACAACGGTCTAACCTATATAAAAAAAACGAGAAACGAGAAACACGTATAAATTACATAAACAAACGACAACTACTGTACATCAGATTCCTAACTTAAGACAGGTGCAAACATTTGCAGTGGGATTAAACGTTTTAAGGTTACCAAACCTTCTCCCTTTTTCTGAAACAATAGTATAACATCACAACATACAAAACACACGATAAAATATCAATTGACAGGCTTAACCCAATCAAAAAACGTAAATTAATACACTATGAACGAATAAGTTTGATCTGCGATATCTGAATGCAAATGCACAGTTAATAAAATATTAGGGACAAACATTGAAGGCCAAAAAGCAATCAAACAAGTCAAAACAAAGTCATGGCAAGACACCACTGCGAAATATTAATCCCTTCGAAAATAATCACTTTTGAAAAAAAAAAACGGTTTTAATAATACAGGTAAATTTAGAAGTTTATACAAATGTAGTAAGAAGAAGGGAAAATTAGAAGATATTCCAAATAATCAAAGCTGGTATATAGACAAGATCCATATCAATATTAAATAACAAAAAAGCATTATAAACAGTATCAACAGGTCGAATTAACAACAAAATACGATTTGAGAGTACTTGCAGTTACTAACAGCTAGTTAAAAGCCAAAACCAATTAATAATAATAAAACATGCATCGGAGACTAAAATCAACTAAAACACATCCCAGGGATTTAGTATTTTAACGTCATGAACAGTCGGAGAAGACATGACTTGTGCAATACCAAAAATAAATGTATCGACAGGTAGTAGGATAGTGAGGAGCGACTTCTATAGAGATAAAAAGTTTGGTTGAATTTGTCTATGTAGTTTCAGAGGAGAAGCTTTTTGTAAAAGATAAAAATTTACAAAAAAATGTTACAAATTGACTATAAAGGGCAATAACTCCTTAAGGGGTCAATTGACAATTTTGGTCATGTTAACTTATTTGTAGATCTTACTTTGCTGAACATTATTGCTGTTTACAGTTTATCTCTATCTATAATAATATGCAAGATAATAACAAAAAACTCCAAAATTTTCTTAAAATTACTATTTATGGGGCAGCAAACCAACAATGGGTTGTTTGATTCGTCTGAAAATGACAAAGCAGATAGATCGAAACCTGATTAAACGTGTTTATCCCATGTCAGATTTACTCTAAATGCTTTAGTTTCAGAGATATAAGCCAAAAACTGCATTTTACACATATGTTCCATTTTTAGCCATGGCGGCCATGTTAGTTGGCAGGCGGGGTCGTCGTACACATCTTTTAAACAAGATACCCCAATGATGATTTCGGACAAGTTCGGTAAAAATTGGCCTAGTAGTTTCAGAGGAGAAGATTTTTGTAAAGCTAACGGACGACGGACGCCAAGTGATGAGAAAAGTTCACTTGGCCCTTTGGGCCAGGTTATCTAAAAAGAGGCGGACGATACCAAAGGGGTCACTCAAAAGTCGTAGGGAAACTGACAACACCATTTCAAATCATAGAAAGACGACGAAAAGACGAAAAACAATACATTAAAAACAAAATCAGAGCGAACGAACCACACAAAAATTAGGGATGTCTCAGATGCTCCAGAAGGGTAAGCAGATCCATCTCCAATATAGGCACACGTCATGTTGCGCATTGCATATGGTAAGTACAAATTCGGTGTATCAACGACTATACAAATATAACTATATCCGAAATGTTGAACATAAATTGATTCGAGACAGGTATAGGGTATATGTGAATGGTGGATGGCGGTATGGACGGTCGGTTTATAAAAAGTAAACAAGACTGACTTTTAGTCGCAACTCTCTTGAGTCAAACGTCAAATATGCTAACTTATATACCGGTATATACCGACCACAGAAATCGCCCATGTAGAAAGAAATAAATCCCCTCAGCTTATTCAAACACTAAAGAATGTTACGCTATATAATGTCTCGTACAGAAATAGAACGTTTTGTTAGTAAGCAAATACAAATAAAAAACGTATAAATTTCATTTTTTTTTTCATTTTACTGTTGCTGTTATTCATAAATTCTATTCTAAGGAATATTTAAAAGAAATACGTTTAATGACGTCCCAAATGGTTTTCATCTGAATTGAAATGTAAGTTCAGTTACAGTTGAATATCATGAAATTGCTAATAGATCCAAAATTTGAAATATACATTTGTTGTAGATTTTGTTGAAAATAACTGCTAATGGGCGATATAACCCGTCTGCCTCCTTCAGAAGTATACCATCTACTTCCCCATTTGATGATAGACGATATAAATTATGACAGTTATATTCTGTCACATAAACATGTCCCTGAGAATCTAATGCTAAAGCTACTGGTTCTTTCAAAACGCAAGAGAAAATACGTGTTCCATCCAACTTTAGACAAATACCAGCGTTCCCACCATTATGTTCACTGCAATATAATCGTTCATCTTCTTGGTTGCCCAAATTAGTATCGAGTGCCATTAATACAACTCTACAAATTTCCAGTGTCTTCTGACACTTTCCACTAGTTTTGTTAACGAAAGAAACTTTTCCATCTTTGGAACCGACAATCACTGTGTCTCTTATGACTGCAATACCATGCGGAGACTCTATCGACACTTGGATTTCTTTTCCTGTAAAACTGTTGATATTGAAAAACTGAATTAATCCATCTTCAGGCATCGATATAACCGCTTCGTCTGTTCCTGGTATGACAGCTATGGCGAATACTCTTCGACCAGGAATGGTTAAAGATTGCAGGTGTTGTTTTGTTTCTGTCCATGCTGAAATGTTGTTTTCTGTGATATCAACATTGCAGAAGATTAACCTATTGTCGTTAGTTACTGCCATACCAGTGATTCTTCCTGATGGTATATCAACTTTCTTTTCGAACCCAAACTGTATCGACAACTTTTGACGATTGTCTACGGTTGGTTCTTGTACTTGTCCATTATTTTGAGAGAAATTTTTTGGTAGAAATTTCTTATACGGACCCAAGAGATTGCATTATTTCAATTATATTCGACAGTTCGAAACTGATATTGTTCGTATTCAAACAGTGAATCAAGGTTTGCAGACCTGACGCTTGTCTTGAGATATTCGACTTTAGTGTGCTTAAAAGGATGAATAACTGACTTTCTGAACCATGTTTAGTATAAAAATTCACTTGCTTCCATACATTTTCAACGACATTTTGCCTCTCGTTTGCCTCACAGAGATCATTGCCTGCCTTTTTGCAATTCTTTTTGTCTATGATATCCAGTTCAGAGGAAAGTTTCCTTTCGAGTTGATCAATGTGATCATTGATATCCTGTCTGAACTGTACTATTTCTTTTAAAACTCTTGCTTTAATTTGCCCTACACGTGTTTTAATCTTTTGTCTTTCTTCTACCAACTCCTTTGTCGATTTGAGTAATGACGCAATGTCTTATGTAAAATCTTTAAACATTAATGAGGATTTACATCCTTTAGCAGGAATATCTATTGTTTGAATTTTACCACAGTTACGATGGTTGTTGTCAATGCATATTTGACACACCAGAAAATTATGATCGGAACAGTAAAACTCATAAGACAAGTCTTCATGTTCATTGCAGTTCTTCTTGATTCTGAATGCATTCCCACCTATAACAGACACATCAACCAACGGATGAGAAAAATACGTTGAACAGCACAGTGCATAGAAGTACACTCGGTACATACAAAGTTTTCACAGCCTTTACGATAATTTATTCCATTAAATGATTTGCTGTGTCTAGAACAGGGATCACACATTACAATTGTAGATGCCATCGTCTGCCTGGTTCAAATATAGAATATAACTAATCAAAATGTTATAAGCTTAAAAGTTACATTAAAGAACAAATAGAATATCTTTCATTTCAAAGTTTCATGTTATATTAGTTTAGTCAGCTGCTGATTGACTAATAGTCTTTGAGTACTACTGTACTAGATCCTCTAATATTCATACATTCTTGGCCAAAAAAAATCATCCCTGAATATTTTGATTTGAACGTTCCTGAGGACGGTAAATCTCGAGAAAAAAAACATTTCCGGCGCACCGCATTTATAAAGTGCTATTTTCATTGTACCAAATGCCTACAATACAAGTTGTTTTGTTGCTATCTCACTGAGGTATACCTCACATCTTTTTTTGTTGTTGTTTAAGAATAAAAATATAAGTGTTTCTACTTTATTACAACTTTAAAACTTTCGTTGCTGTCGTAAAATGTCACTTTTTTTAATTACCGACAAATGCAAAGTATGTTCGTTTGTAATCTTTTGTTGTGAATATAATCGGTTTAAAGCTTTCTAAATAAAAATAATACTTTATAAATTTCATGCGTCCTAGAGACTTTTATGAATTTACCTTCACCGAGAACGCTATAAAACTTCAATATTTGAAAGTGACCTAGTCAGGGATGTACATTTGTACATATGAGCTTCTGTCCAAGTTCAAAAATATTTCCGGTGCCTATAAAATAGCCGACTTTAATTAAGTTATTTGAATCTGAGCTGGCAAAATAGTATATTATCTATTATGGTGGTATCGGCAAAACAGCTACAAGTATTGCCTTTAATGAAAATTCATATCAATTTTTTTTAAATACTATTCTAAATAAAATAGCTTTGAGAATCGTGTAAAAAGCGTTCGTTGTTCAGTCGTCAATGAATCATTCAACGTGCGTGTATCGTGCGTGCGTGTATCGTGCGTGTATCGTGTATTTATCATTCATCGTGCATCGTGCGTGTATCGTGCGTTCATCATTCATCATTCATTTTGCGTTAATCCTCCGTGTAACGCTCATCGCTCATCGTGCGTGTATCGTGTATCGTGCGTGTACCGTGCGTGTATCGTGCATTCACCGTGCGTGTATCGTGCGTGCGTGTATCGTGCGTGCGTGTATCGTGCGTGTGGTCAGTTTGAATTTTAGAAGGTCTGTAACATCCGCAAGAACGTAGCATTTATCAATCGGCAATCCTCGGGTGACTCCGCTTCTTTCCTTCTATCGTTAGATGAGGTACGGATCGACCGAGTTGTGGTGATTGTAGCATTTATATGACCAAAAGGGATCCAAATTCATCCCAGGTTAACTTTGCCATAGGGAGTTGGAACCTAAGTTTCTTAATAATTTCTTAATTTTTCAACTGGTAAACTTTAGAAATATGTGTTACATGTACTAAATCATGTCAGTACCGAAGCAATGACTACTGAGCTGACGATACAGTTCACCAGAAGTGGTATCGACCCAGTGTTAGTAAATAAAATAAAAAATTATAAATTGTGTGTAAATTTATCGAAAGATATAAATTATTTGTAATAAAAAAAGCAGTCAAATTATGTACATCCGTAATGTGGACCAATTTGAAAACAGGCCCCAAAATTAAAAATCTAAATGCACGGTTAGGTTCGCCATATCAAAAACACCAATAATTCAATTTAGATGAACAAGTTTGGACCTAAATACGTGCCAATTCAAAACAGGGCCCAAAACCTTAATTCTAAATATACGGTTAGATTCAGCATATCAAAGAACCCCAAGATTTCAAGACTTTGTAAATAGTCAAGAAATAATCAATTTATTCAATGTATTACTAAAGTATAATAATTGTTTTTTGGCCCCTTTTCCTAAATCGTTAGGGTCATATCCAAAATCAATCTCAACCTTCCTCTTGCGGTATGAAATAGTGTGGTACAATTTCATAGCGATCCATAGACCTATACTCAAGTCAGTGCCCAGAAATAAAAAAAATCCTATTTTTTGGTCCCTTTTGTACCCCTAATCATTAATAGGTTTGGATCATGACCCCCAAAACATAAATCCCAACATTCCCTTTGAAGTTTGCAACCTTTTAGTAAAAAATCTATACTCTTATACACAAATTATTGTCTTGAAATATGAAAAATGCTTGTTTTGACCACTTTTTGACCCCTAATTACTAAACAGCCAGAACAATAACCCCAAAAAAATCATCCCTGCCTTCCTATTGTGGTATGGAACCTTGTGCTAAAATTTAATAGACATCCATACACTTATTCTCAAGTAATGGTCTATGAACCAGACACATAATTGTTTTTGTTAGGCCTTTCATTTATCCTTTAGTTAAATTATTGTCTGCGAACCATTTCATTTTCTATGAACCAGTAAAACCGCAAGAACAATAGACCCCAAAACAACCCCAGCTATCCGTTAGTGGTATGGAACCTTCATAGAGAGCCATAAACTTATACACTTATACACAAGTTATTGTCTGCGAACCAAAATGTCATCAGACGCAGACATCGCCATTACATAATACGAACGCAAAAAAAAATGCGATCGTATTAAATAGTTATCAAAAGTACCAGGATTATGATTTAGTACGCCAGACGCGCGTTTCGTCTACATAAGACTCATCAGTGACGCTCATATCAAAATATTTATAAAGCCAAACAAGTACAAATTTGAAAAGCATTGAAGATATAAAATTCCAAAATATTGTGCCAAATACGGCTAAGGTAATCTATGCCTGGGATAAGAAAATCATTAGTTTTTTCGAAAAATTCAAAGTTTTGTAAACAGGAATTTTATAAATGACCACATTATTGATATTCACGTCAACACTTAATCGCTTAAGTGTTGACTACTGGGCTGGTGATACCAACGTATATGTCATATTTCATCAGTTTAGGGAAAAAGTAGGACGTTTATAGCTTGTCTTTTCTTTCAAATCATCTTACATGGTCGGGAGATTTTTGGAAAAATAGAGTTAATGTATTTCCCGAGATAGTATAAACAGATGATTTTATCAGTCAGTATTGTTGGATGTATTATATAAATAAATGTTTGCGATGAAAAAGGACCTAAGGATGTTTGCTCCTCTATTTTATTAATTTTTTGCCATATTTTCGGATTCCTCTGGTTTTATCCATGTTTTGCCATTAACAAATTCTGCCCACTAACCACTACTTTTCTTTTTATAGTTTTATTACATAAAGTGTAAAAAGATTTATTTCAAAGTCTTATAAAATCCTTGATATTTTATCATAGATTTTGAAACAAAAAAGGTGTCAATGTTAAATATATGAAAAATCTAGAGAGAATTATTTCCCGCCAAATTTTCAATGGCTTATATCTCGAAAACAGGCACACGGACCCTCCATTTTGCTTTTTTAGTTTCTTTATTTATATACTATCTCTCCATAACAGTCATTTAAAAAGCTTGTTATTTTTAAACAGAGTAGCGAACAGTCTTAAACACGCGATGTATGAACACCAGTAAGGTATCTTTATACATAGCCAACTATAATCGTTCTTGTTTATAATTTATTTCAGTATTTAAGGGTTGACTGGTGTAGAAAAATATTGTAATCCCCGAACTTCTCCCGTTCCAGTGGTAAAACTCTTCCTAAAGTGGGGCGTCCGGTAGTTGGAATATGATTGGTTTCCTATCATTTATCTGCAACAAGGGTGTCTCAGATACTCGTATGTTACAAGGGAGAGAACCTGACCATTGCAACAATTCTCTGAGGGCTCCGTATGTGGTCTTTTGCAAAGGCAACATGTCGTCTCCTATCCAACATACACGTATTTACTGTGACAGTCAAATTTCCCGCCCTTCACCCCGTCGTCACGTCTTGCAGAACCTACCTATTGTATCACGTGTCCTGAACATGCATGAAATAATTGCCACTGGACGTTAATCAAACTATCAACAATCAATACACTATGCTGTTGCGAATTGATCCCCTCCCCCCTAAAAAATTTACCCTGTTTTTGTTTTGATTTTGTGCAATACACTATCCTGTTGAATATTAAACACCCAAACAAAATTTGAAGACATTTTCTTTTCAATTTCTGCAATCTTCACCTCCCCCTTTCCCTTATTCCAAAAAAAAACCAGATGCTCCGCAGGGCGCAGCTATATACGACCGCAGAGGTTGAACCCTGAACAGTTGGGGCAAGTATGGACACAACATTTAAGCTGGATTCAGCTCTAAATTTGGATTGTGATTAAATAGTTGACACAGCATAGGTTTCTGACACAGAATGAATGTGGTCTAATAACTTAAAATATTTTTTTGCCTTTGAGCAATTCACTATGCTGTTGAATATTAATCCTCTCAAAAATGTTTGAAGAAATTTTCTTTTTATTTATGAAATCGGAAATGAGAAAAATTTAACCCCCCCCCTTTTTTTTCACATCCCCCTTCCCCTTTTTTCCAAAACTGATCTCAATTCAAATTCCTAATGGAGTTTGCAACAATAACTACTCATTTAAATACATCATAAAATATTAAAATATAAAATAAAGTGCTTGTTATCACTGAATGGTAAAGATTGTTTTAATTTATCAGTTGGTAGTTAAAGTGAATATACATTGTATATTGTATAAAACAATGATTTAAGTTGATTCAACTATTATTCTGGACAAAGAAAGATAACTCCAATTGAAAATTTCTTGCTATTGCACACTATTGTGCAATTAGATATTTCTTGCTATTGCGCAATACTGTGCAATTGAAAATATTTGCTATTGCACAATACTGTGCAATTGAAGATTTCTTGCTATTGCGCAATACTGTGCAATTGAAAATTGCTTGCTATTGCACAATACTCTGCAATTGAAGATTTCTTGCTATTGCTGAATACTATGCAATTGAAAATTTCTTGCTATTGCACAATACTTAATATAATAATTTTGGATCCTGATTTGAACCAATTTGAAAACTGGGCCCATAATCAAAAATCTAAGTATATGTTTAGATTCAGCATATCAAAAAAGCCCAAGAATTCAATTTTTGTTAAAATTTGTTAATTTTGGACCCTTTGGACTGTAATGTAGACCAATTTGAAAACGGGACCAAAAATTAAGAATCTACATACACAGTTAGATTTGGCATGTCAAAGAACCCCAATTATTCAATTTTTGATGAAATCAAACGAAGTTTAATTTTGGACCCCGATTTGGACCAACTTGAAAACTGGGCCAATAATAAAAAATCTAAGTACATTTTGAGATTCAGCATATCAAAGAACCCCAAGAATTCAATTTTTGTTAAAATCAAACTAAGTTTAATTTTGGACCCTTTGGACCTTAATGTAGACCAATTTGAAAACGGGACCAAAAATTCAGAATCTACATACACAGTTAGATTCGGCATATGAAAGAACCTCAATTATTCAATTTTTGATGAAATCAAACAAAGTTCAATTTTGGACCCTTTGGGCCCCTTATTCCTATACTGTTGGGACCAAACCTCCCAAAATCAAACCCAACCTTCCTTTTATGGTCATAAACCTTGTGTTTAAATTTTATAGATTTCAATTCACTTATACTAAAGTTATTGTACGAAAACCAAGAATAATGCTTATTTGGGCCCCTTTTTGGCTCCTAATTCCTAAACTGTTGGAACCAAAACTCCCAAAATCAATCACAACCTTCCTTTTGTGGTCATAAACATTGTGTCAAAATTCCATAGATTTCAATTTACTTAAACTAAAGTCATAGTGCGAAAACCAAGAAAATGCTTATTTGGGCCCTTTTTGGCCCCTTATTCCTAAAATGTTGGGACCAAAACTCCCAAAATCAATTCCAACCTTCCTGTTGTGGTCATAAACCTTGTGTTAAAACTTCATAGATTTCTATTCACTTTTACTAAAGTTAGAGTGCGAAAACTTAAAGTATTCGGACGACGACGACGCAAGACGACGCAAGACGACGACGACGACGCCAACGTGATAGCAATATACGACGAAAAATTAATTTTTTTGCGGTCGTATAAAAATCATTCCCTCAAGATATAAATTCCAATTGCAAATAAAGTAAGCAAACATAATTACACTTTTAAATACATAATACAAGTCTTAAAATATAAAATGACATACATACTCATGGCTAAATTTAATATTAATTAATAGTAGCTTTTAAAAAGAAATTGACATCTAATCACATCAAGACAAATTCAATCATCATTTCTTAATACATTATTTACAAGCAGTGTAAGGAAGGTAATCAAACATTGTGGTTTTAAATTGGGATTGGATTACCTCCCTTAGACTGCTTTTAAATTGTCTTAATTGTCCTTTAACCAGAAAAAAACTTGTTTACCTCCCTTTTTTGCCTCTAATTACTAAATGGTATGAGCCATTGTATGGAAACTTGTGGTATAATTTCTGAGAGATTCATACACTTTAACACAAGTTATTGTCTGGAAACTACAAACATGCTTATTTGGACCCCTTTTTTGGTCCCTCATACCTAACAGTTCAGACCATAACCCCCAAAATCAATCCCAACCTTCCTGTAGTGGTTATAAACCTTGTGTTAAAAATTTATTGATTTCTATTAACTTATACTAAAGTTATTATACGGAAACCATCTGTCTTCGGACGACGCTGACGACGACGACAACGTGATATACGACCAAAAAAAATATTAATTTTTACAAATTCCGGTCGTATAAAAATCAAAATTACTTGATATGGATATGAGTACTGTAATATTGTACAAGTGAATACAATTTAAAAAAAAATAGACTGACGAAGGACATTTGATATTCCCAAATATTTGGCTTTCAATAAGACTAGAACACACCCGCGAAATCGCGGGCATATACAGCTTGTGAACTGTTGCAGGATGATTTTTTGTAAAAGATATAATGTATGGAGAATTACATAGAAGGTATACCTCCTTTTTTCCAAAGTCCGATATTTGTTTCCTTTCTGTTAAATTCAATTATATTCGTGTTTCTGGCCTACGACCACAATTATTCTTCTCCTTTGCTACAATGCTTCTTTTGGTAAAAGTCAAATCAAATTAAAAATTTGCACCGTTTCAAACATGAAATAAATGTAACTACTTATATATAGACCATTATTAGTCTAAAAAATATGCTTCTATGACAATTCATCAGTGTTTTTATTTAGAGCCTTATTAACATGCCAATTGTAGGATTTGAATCATGTATAAATGACTAATACCGACTAAGGCTAATTTGAGGGGTTGTCGATCGGAGGGGTTCTGATCCCGAAATCCCGGGCTTAAAACCATGAAACTGAGATGCAGAATTTAAAGAAATTCATATCTCGAAATCGAAAAATATATTCCCGGATACCGTAAGGATTCATCCCCAAATCCCGAGCTTAAAAACACCCGATCCCGACGCCCCGAAAAAGGTCCTGTCTCCCTCTAATCTCTACCTTACTTTTATTTTTGCCAAATCACTATTTTCCCTTTTGACAATAAATTTTTATGCCCCAATTATGGGCATTATGTTTTCTAGTCTATGCATTCGTGCGTTCGTTTGTTCGGTCGTCCGTCCGTCCGTCTGTCCCACTTCAGGTAAAAGTTTTTGGTCGAGGTAGTTTTAGATGAAGTTGAGCATGTTTTACTTATTTTAATATATAAAACATGATAATATAGGCTATGCCTGTGTCGGTATTTACGTGACGATAAGTGATTGAATGACAATAAAACATGATAATATAGGCTATGCCTGTGTCGTTATTTACGTTACGACAAGTGAATGACAATAAAACATGATAATATGGGCTATGCCTGTGTCGTTCTTTACGTGACGATAAGTGAATGACAAAAATGATTGTGTTTATTTTCACACGGCCTGGGTCGTTGCTTACACTTGGGACAACATATAACGATTCAGGCAATGTGAAAATGGCTTCCATGAATCTTAAATAAAACATGATAATATAGACTATGCCTGTGTGGTTATTTACGTGACAAATAAAACATGATAATTTAGGCTATGCCTGTGTCGTTATCTACGTGACGATAAGTGAATGACAAAAATGATTGTGTTATTTTCACACAGCCTGGGTCGTTGCTTACACTTGGGACAATGAATAACAAAAATGATTGTGTTTATTTTCACACAGCCTGGGTCGTTGCTTACACTTGGGACAACATTCTTATATAACGATTCTTAAATAAAACATGATAATATAGGGTATGTCATGTGTAATGTAAATTTACCAAACTTCTGGAAATATAAACGGAAGAGGAAGTTGTCTATGAATAAAAGCCGGAGTGATGACGGACACATATCCGGACTTTTTTCCCCCGTTTTTCTCCCAAAATAACCGAAACTGAATAATCATAAGAATGGATGACAAATGCGACTATGCATGGTATCTATAGGACATATAGTCACAATGATCAATTTATTGTGGAAGGAGGAGAAGCGACACCAAAAATGAGGTCTTCTCGTTTAATAGTATAGATATGATATCAGCTTATTCGAATACAGATATCTTGCACATATTACATGCAATTTATTTCAAAATTGAGAGTAAATATAACCTAATGTGTGTTATACTCCAACTCGACAATAATACAAACATATCTAGAGGTCAGAGTACAGTCTTCAACAATAGACAGATGTCTTTACAATTTGTTAAGCTCTAATTCTCCTAGGATTTAGAAAAGTGCTGACATGAAAGGTAAATCAATTATGTTATTATATATTAATATAAACACTAGGTATATACATTTAACATTATATACCTATATGGAGTTATTTTCTTTCAGAACGACAGGTCATTCTTTTTCAGAATCAACCCGGACGATACCATGTTTCAATGTTATATACCTATATGGAGTTATTTTCTTTCAGAACGACAGGTCATTCTTTTTCAGAATCAACCCGGACGATACCATGTTTCAATGATATATGCTCCAAGACATAAAATAATGACCTGTGTGAGGTCATTATTTTCATTGATAAACATGCAATCTATGATTTACTTCAAAACTTTATTCGTCTAATAGTTTTTTGTTGCCGATTTGGAAATTTATTTCTTAAAGTTCAATCGATGATAGGTGTAAAAGAAACCGTCATTGTAGTCCCGCATTTTAATTTTAGAAACAAATAACGTGAAGTTTTGTTAATTTATCGCTACAATAAAGAAACATTATCATATATGTCAGATGAATTTTAATGTAGACTTTCATAAAATAAATCCAGATTTAACATATTCGTGTGTAAGATTTTGAAAATCTTATTGAGTCAAACTGAAAAGGTTGACTGATTTTTGGTTGCTTGCTTAACGTCCAGTGGCAAATATTTCATGCATGTTCAGAACGATACACATTGAATAGGAAATCATACTGTGACCTACATGTATTTATATTCGTCTTCGTGTCAGTTCTTAACTTTTTAAAATTTACGTATACCTTTTACTCTATCAAATGATCAACTAATAAGATAATCTTATATTCTATTGAATAACATTAACGAAAGGGTCAGGTGCGGAGGGTATATAATTATATCCAGATTATCTTTTAATAAAATGTATTGCTATTCAAAAGACAATCTCATTCGATTCAAATAAAATTGTTAAAAAAAATAACCCATTTTCCGCGATAGAAATAACATAACAAATAGAAAAATACCCCTCCCCCTTTTCCATAGGCTACATTTGTATGTGGTACAATAAATTACTTACAATTACAATGTGTCTTGTATTTGTCATACACCGTTATCGGATTGTAACAATACATTTGTGTCTTACTTCATGCAGTTACAGTAATATTTTTATTGTGTATGGATAAAAGGTTTATATCTAAATTATTTAGTGAGTTTTATTTCACATTCTAAATGAGCCGCAGGGCGTATTTAAAACCTGAACGCATTAGAAAGGAATATCCCACTTTAGTGTTGTCGGTAAAATAGGATACTAAATTTTACAAAACTTTATAAAATTAATATTTTTTTACGGTATATAAGTCAGATAATGCATATTTTAAGGTTTTTCTTGTCATAGAACACACCTCGGGGTGTCAGGATTGTTCAAAGAATCCTGACACACCTCGGTGTGTTCTTCGACAAGAAAAACCTTAAAATATGCATTATCTATAACGTATGTAGTGCAGTTCTGGTCAAAAGTCATTGAGTAATATATAAAAAACGGATAGTTGTCACATTGATTCTCATACCCAATTAATTAAACCAAAACCAAAACCAAATAAAATGCTTCGGTGAGCGCAGTCTGATACGACCGCAGTGGTCAAACCCTGAACAGTTGGGGCATATTTGGTCACAATAATCAAGCTCGATACTGTCTGAATTTGGATTGTGATCAAAGTTTTGACATAATAAAGGTTTTTGACATAAAATAAATGTGGTCAAAGATCTTTTAAATTTATTGCCCAATGCTGTTCAATTGAAGATTTTCTTCTTGAAACTTTTCAAAAACGAAATTTGAAAAATTTTGAAAAAAAAATTAATCCCGTAAAAAAAAAGGTAAACACCCCCGCTCATTGAAAACCCCCTTAGGGCAATAACCCCAAACTCAATTCTAGCCTTTCCATTGTAGTATGGAACCTTGTAGCACAGTTTCAGAGAGATCCATACAATAATACACGATTTCTTGTCTGGAAACTAGAAAAATACTTGGTTTTGGACCCTTATTGGCCCTTAATTTCTTAAAATGTTGGCCCCATAACCCCTAAAATGAATCCCAACCTTCTACTTGTGGTTTTAAACATTGTGATACAATTTCAGAGCAATTGAAACACTTATACACAAGTTATTATCCTGAAACTAGAAAAATGCTTGTTTTGTCCCCTTTTGGGCCCCTAATTTTTAAACAGTTGGGACCATCATCCCCAAAATCAATTCCAACCTTTCATTGTTGATATTGAACCAGCCTCGTCACCAGCCAATAAAAGCAATAGTTGTGCGGGATGTACATGTACGTATACGCAGTCCCGTCCGGTCAGATTACGAAAATTGTATCCGAGGCCTCTTTTAGATATAATGTCACAATTTCTACACGTTAATTGTGCATGAAATATTTGCCACTGGACGTTAAACAACCAACTGTCAATCAATCGACAGTACCGTAACTTTAATTTATTTCTGGTCAGGCAAATTATTTGAATCCTGGCAGTAAACGCTTCACCTTGGCTTAAAGACGTCTATGCTAGTAGGGAGTGGACGGTTACTTGAAAATATGAATCACAAAATAGGTGTAGGGTGATCATACTCTTGATAGGTCACACAATGGCAAACAGATACTGTCTACGAAAAATTCAGATTTGTGGAATTATATCATTAAAATATATTTCTTTTGCGCATTAATTAAATCAATATATTTCAATGAAACTTCTTGTTAAAGGCTCAATTATCCGGTAAGGAGTCAGAATTAAGGTCGGTTCCTGATTGACAACATTATATGTATGACCTCCTCTAAAATGCTTTTTTTTTTACAAATTTGGGGATACTAAGTTTAAGATCCACTATGTCTCTTTACTTTATATAAATTTAACTTTTGTCAACATGGATGAATGATACATGTTATAACTGGGAGAACAATTAATTATTGCTTATATTAAACAAGGTAGAAGAGTACTTCATTAAATGTAGGAATGTCAAGTGTCTGCAGTTTGCCTACTAAAATTAACAAATTCTTTGTAAAAAAAAGTTCGAAGTTATGACCTCTTGTTTGGATATTTTTTTTGCGAGTTGAGTTAAGATTAGTCTGTTACTTTAAAAATATCTGTATTTAGCTTATTCACTTTTATGCATCTTGAATTCGTATCCTGCGACAAAATCTTACTATGTTATGTTGTTCAATGTTACTTTCCTTGCACATTTCCGTGAATGATTTACACATGATTTTCGGTGGCCCCCTTTTAGTTCTTTTTCAATAAAATAGATAAAATACTCTTAGTGAGTTCACTTCAAGGAATATTGGATATATTCCCTGGACAGATCTTTTGTATTCGGACTCCGATAGCATTCCTGTAAAAAAAACTAGAGGCTGTTAAGAGCCTTTGTCACTCACCTTGGTCTATGTGCATATTAAACAAAAGACATAGATGGATTATTGACAAAATTGTGTTTTGGTGATGATGATGTGTTTGTAGATCTTACTTTACGTAACAATTATCTTCATCTATAATGAACATGGCCCATTAGTTACAGAGGAAAATATTATGTTAAAGATTAACAAAAATTTATCAAATTTATGAAAATTGTTAAAAATTGACCGCAAAGGGCAATTACTCCTTAAGGGGTCAACTGACCATTATTTGTAGATCTTACTTTGCTGAACATTATTGCTGTTTACAGTTTATCTGCAATAATATTCAAGATAAAAACAAAAAACGACAAAATTTCCTGAAAAATTACCAATTCAGGGGCAGCAACCCAACAACCGGTTGTCCGATTTGTCTGAAAATTTAAGGGCTAGATCTTGACTTGATAAACAATTTATTCCCACGAGTCAGATTTGCTCTAAACGCTTCGGTTTCAGAGTTATAGGTAAAATCTACATTTTACCCCTATGTTCTATTTTTAGCCATGGCGGCCATCTTGGTTGGTAGGACGGGTCATTAGACACATGTTTTAAACTAAATACCCCAATGATGAGTATGGCCAAGTTTGGTTAAGAATGGTCCAGTAATTTCAGATAAGAAGATTTTTGTAAAAGTTAACGACGACAGACGACAGACGATGGACGACGACGGACGACGACGACGGACGACGGACACCAAGTGATGAGAAAAGTTCACGTGGCCTTTGAGGCCAGGTGAGCTAAAAATATAGAATAATCCCTAATCGAACACACTTTAATTCTTAAAAAAACTAACACATATATTGGCATTTCTTTATCCATGCATTGTATAATAAATGAAAAATCTTTTGTTTATGAAGTACATGAAAGCGATAGTTTTGAATTTTCAACCTTTATGAAGATAGATTTTTGAAATTGTCAGAAACACATCCTTCTTAATATTGTTCCCGAAAAAAATGTAATAAAAAGAGAGATGCACTTTAAGGAAAGATTGAAATAAAGTATAATGAGACGTTTATCTGCAAAGTATATTTAAAAGTTATTTTCATAATTAAAACAAGTGTGGACACAGATCAGTGTGGATAGTATATATGTTTGGATGTTTGACACTGTTTTGTATGACAAAAGAAGTTCCATGTTTTTCCCAAAGGGTTCTATATTATTAACTGTCTTGCACAATTTGACAACCAACCTGAGCATTAGGAGAGTTGTTTATTAAATATTTAGTTTTCTATGTTCAAGACGGGCATGGAAGATACACTTATTGCATTAATTACCAAATGATTATGATAGAATATGTTCCACATCTTTGATTTTGGATACATTTTGAAGCTAGGAGAGGAACACATAACAGGTTCATTATTTTATGATGTGTTTTTTTTTATATGGCAGATGATATCTGAGAACATGTATTTGCTTACTATTTGTATGGTTCTTTTTATATTAATTTGTGGAGGATCATCATTATCATAAGTAAAAGATTTCGTTTAAATGTCGAAATTGTTTCTCAGATTAGAAGACATTTAATTGTTTTTAGTAATTAATTTACTCAGATTAGAAGACAATAGTAATGACAATGTCTGACATGATGCTTGGGGCTAGATGAGCTAGAGAGTAAACTTCTGTGTTATTTTATATTAATTATTTGAAAATATTTCCTACAAAGCAGGTTAAAGCAAGAACCTTTGTGAGCATGCTTCAAAGACTCATAACTGCTACAGAAGTCATCTGATAAAATTTCAAGTGGATATGAACATCTACTTAATGTGTCTAAAGATCTAAAAAGTTATAGTATTCAATAGGAAAAAGGTTTTGCAAAAATATTCTCTTTTCAATTTATTTTGTTATATGGATAAAACTACTATAAGTAATACCAATACAGTAAGGCAGTGTTGTTGTGTTATGAAAGTATATTGTAGTAATTAATAATTGCTGTTAATTCACACAAATTAAGAAATAAACAAATGAATGATAAATGTTGAACATGAACAATGAAATATAGTTTTTGAATTCAATAAGGCCAAATAGGTAAGGCCTTATAAATTTTGGTCTTTTTTTTAACATACTGAATGACCATTTACACTCAGGACTAAGGCGTCATGTTGGCAGTATAGATGTACACAAAAAAAGTGTAACATAACAATCTTGCATCATATTGCTCATTTGCTAGTAGCAAGAGTAGCGTGGTACATTTGTGTTTTTTTTTAAAATTGGCTAATGGACAAAAAATGTTTGATTTAAATCTAAATAAAATGCTATTACAATGTACATTGTACATGTATCTCCCTATTACTTACATTGTACATAGAATGGATACTACTTTGATAATTCCTTGTACGTACATGAGAGTTGTCTGTCAAATCATTATTTCCCAATGAATGAATTGCATAACAATGAACTGAGCTCAAAGCTAAGCACTTTCATAATACACTTAGACAAAGAGCTCAATCCAGTGATTGTACTACGGGTCCTTCATGAACATCCATCGACCAAAACCACATCTTAATAACATGCCATACTACATGGTTGGATCAGAAGTCCTGAAAGACATGAATTTTATTATTGTATTTTAAGTATATACTAGAACACACCCGCGAAATCGAGGGGATTCATAGCGTTATTTTCAAGTGTGTAAAGTGTTGTTGGAAGAATTTTGTAGAATACTGAATGACTGGGGAATTTCAGAAAAGGTATCCTAAGTCATAGGTTATTGGGGACAGGAAAATGTTTTTTTTTAATGCCTCCACCTTTATTTCCAAAGTTCTCATTTTTGGGTTTCTATCAATTTCAATATGAACATACATTTAGTATGTTATGAACGTTTAAGTAAGGAGCCTGTAATTCAGTGGTTGTCGTTTGTTTGTGTTACATATTTGTTTTTCGTTCATTTTTTTGTACATAAATAAGGCCGCTAATTTTTGAATTGTTTTATATTGTCATTTCGGGGCCTTTTAAAGCTGAGTATGCGGTATGGGCTTTGCTCGTTTTTGAAGACCGTACGGTGACCCATAGTTGTTAATCTCTGTGTCATTTTGGTCTCTTGTGGAGAGTTGTCTCAACGTGGCAATCATATCACATCTTCTTTTTTTTTTGTAATCAATGAATTCTGTAAAAGATTTAATATTTGTAGAATTTCAGAAAAGGTGATTGGAGAATTTCAGAAAAGGTATCAAAAGTTCACATGAATAATTTTAGTGCTTATCTGTATATTATGAACATTCATTACTCGATATAAATGAAGTGTACTTACTTTTAATTCTAAGTCTACTAATCGATCCATGGTGGTCATTGATATAGTATACAGACCCTCTCTATTTGATAAACTCTGTGACCGCCGTGGATAGTAAACTTGAAAATGATTGCAGATAAAATTCTGAAAATACACTTTATTCGTAGTATATATGTATGTTCAAAGTATACAGAAAAACGCAAACCGGAAGTCTAATCTGACTTAAAATTTCGTCCAATGACGGGACAATATCTGGATGCCTTTTTTCTCGTTTTTCTCCCAAAATAACTCAATCTGAATAATCATATGAATGGATGACAAATGCGACTATGCATGTTACCTATAGGACACAGAGGCGTGTTGATTAATTTATTGTGGAAAGAAGAGAAGCGACACACAAAATGAGGTCTTCTCGTTTAATAGTATAGATACACAGGTTAAAACTTTCACAAATTTGTGGTAAAAGCATTCAGTATCTATCAACTATCAATCGCTTCATGCACAAATTGATATAGGTTGAGTGCATGCCCCTCTGTTGGAAATAAGAACATATCTCCACTTAATTTCAGTTAACTGATGAACATGATGAAGAAACATTCAGAACTATTTATATTGTATCTTAGACTTGTGAGTGTCTATTTACCATCACCACTAATCAATAATATATGTAAACATATACAAAAAATCTTTCACGGATTTGGCTATACTTTTTGGACATTTGGATTAAAGCTCTTCATCTTTTATATAAGCTTTGGATTTCAAATATTTTGGCCACGAGCATCACTGAAGAGACGTGTATTGTCGAAATGCGCATCTGGTGCAAGAAAATTGGTACCGTTAATTTTATTATGTAGTTTACTTTCGAAAAAAAGACATTCCAATGAAATGGATGTATCAGACATGTCAGATGCAGAAGCTAATCTATTTAACTCTCCCAGTCATCCATTATGGAGTCAAAGTCTCGTGACAGTACTCATGTACAACTAAAACTATGCCTAGTAATTCATCTGATTCAACAAATGCAAGTACTGTGAAATGTTTTAAAACAGCCTATTAATTGTGAAGTAATTGCAGGTCTCCCCATTTATGCAAGGTATAACAAATTGACAAATAATTAGATGACCATTATTCCATGTAGTCCAAAGCAAGGTGTCACAGAAAAATAATAAATAGCTAACAAATTGAAAAATAATTAGATAACCGTTAGTCCAAAGGAATGTGCCGCAGGAAAAAATAAAATATCCTTTCAACATGGTCAAGACGTCATAATTATTTGGCTTAGATGACCATTTGATAATTTGGGGGGCCAGAAGTAATTTTTCCAAATTGAATATTCATTTTCATCTGTTATGCTTATTTTATTCAGTGGACATACATGTGGATATGATTATTCATTTTCAAAATCATCCTCCCCAAAAAGTCAAAGAATAATCCCCTTTCCTTTCAACTTTATACCTATATGTACTACCTCTGTACCTTTGTCTTCAGATCTAATCCTCTTGCACCCTGTTTTTGTTGCTCTCGAGAACATAACTATATTAAGTTTAGCTTCTACAGACCCCTTATCTGGGATCTGGGAAATGTCCTACTATAGTGAGAATTTCTTCTTACAATCGATAGGGATTTTTATTTGGGGGACAAAGTTTTGAAGCTGTGTGGTAAGGGGAGTGGGGTCATTATGTGGTTCATAAAGTGTTTTTTTTTTGGGGGGGGGAGGGGGTCAATAAATTTGAACATACCCCTCAGCTGATAAACAATGACCGTTCCCTAAGTTTAGCTTATACAGACCCCTCTACTATAGTGAGAATTTCTCCTCGGTAAGGTTCCAGTTTTCATTATTTAAATCCGACTGAAAACATATGAAAAAGCATTCCGACCTGGGAGTCCTTGCCTTCACCTGTGATAAATCTTAGTGTCAGATTATTCCAATGGTCCACTAAGAACAAATTTCACTGACGGCTAGAAATGTTTGCATATATATATATATACTAATGCTTACCTTTTCTTTGATGCAAAATATCCAAATGAAAAGAAATGATAAATGTCCAGCTGGCGATATACGATGACCTAATTTTGGGAGAAAATATAAAATAGAGAACTCTATCAAAATTTCACGGAGCTGAATTTCCGGATTATATAATCGAGCGTTTTGAAAAATCTCTCAGGTTTCCCACACAAAACGAAGGTGTCAAGTTAAGAATTTTGAAACAAAAAGATCATTTCAGCGATACAGGCCTAATTTATATGTATGTTTATGTGCTTCGTGTCAACCTCATTTAAAAGTTTTCAAATAATACACTTCCGCCCGCCATGATCCAGTAAATATATATTTTGTTATAAGTGTAGTTAACCACGAAAGAAAACTCGAATTGTACGTATGATAGGTATGGGATATGTTTTTTAAGTGAGCTTATGTCAGTAAAATAAAGGCGGGGATCCGGAAAACCACGTGATCAATACAAATGAAATATTTCTATCATTTTGTCGTCATAATAAAAAAAATTATATGGACGATCATTCCAGTTTCTGATCTTAAAAGTCTTAGTTTAAACTTGAGAGACTTATTCAATCAAATTATTTGATGGTTGGCAATAACTCGTCCCATTACGTCCGTACGTGTAGTTACGTACGTATGTCCTTCTATTGGAAACCTCTAACAAGTGATAAGATCTTTACTAATTAGAACATTTGGTATTGTAGTCATCGCGACTTGCACAGCATACTTAGATTAAAAAATGTAAGTAACTTTTTAGTACATTATAGTCTTAGATAGCGAATATATCATACTAGTACTGCCAGTCATTTTGAGATTACACCAATGAGATATGATTGCCCCTTGAAAAAAATAAGCTATAACAGGTCAAACGATTACAAATGCGTAACAAGTTAAAATAACGACCTGGTTTATGCTAAAAAAAAATAATAACATTAATTAGTACGATCATTAAAATGTCTTTTGGTGTTACTTAGAAAAAATCTTTATTGAAATAGTGATGCGAAAGATTCCTAATTGGTAATGCTTATTAAGTAGGACTCATGAAACTATATCAAAAAGTCTTCTTTTCAACGGGTGCAATTGATGCGAACAGGAATACCAACATCCTACCGATAAACGATACTGCCGAAACGCTCATAAATGCGTTCATTAAATATCAAAATTTCCTCTAAGATAAGACTAAGATATTGTTTAAGTGTAGTATGATATGTATTTCAAATCGTATTTGCCAGATGACTTAATAGATATAAGAAAATGTAAAACCCATCCAAACGGGTGATCTATATAAAAAACTAGAAACACTTATGAACTACATCAAGAAACGAAAACTACTGATCTTCAGATTCCTGACTTAGGACAGGTGCAAACTATTGAAAGGATATTTAGAATCACGCTTAACAATTATTCGTACATTTTGTATCATACCATGCATAAATTTGCACTTTAAAATCTTGATAACTTATAAACACCATAGCTCCATTATCAGATAAACAATGATACCAGGTGCCCTTGATGATTTTCAAAATAAGTTAGGAAGCTGTGACCTTTATAAACATACATATATTACTATCTTAATCCTTAGTTTTTTTCAATAAACTTATTCGATTATCTATATCACCAGAACCACTGGATGTGTTTGACCTGCAGTATAGACATTACCGTTAACGGAACACACTTTTCAATCCTGAATGAGGTATAAGTTAATATAAATATTCAGAATTGTATGTGCTTCTTGATTCTCTTTCCTTTTTACAGTTATGTGCATAGATATATTTCATTTAAAGTTTACATGAACATTTTTCTTCCAAAACCATTACGTTATAATTCAAGATACATTCTCATAATGCATTATATAGAGATTAATACATTACCTTTTCCAAATCGGCCCGGGTATCATCCCGAGACCCCCATATCAGCCCGAGACGTAGTCGAGGTGCTGATATGGGTCGAGGGATTATACCCGGGCCGATATGAAAAAGGCCATGTATTAATCTCTTTATCATATACTTCAGACAATTGTTTCATGTATGGCAAATTAACATATAAAATAAATAAAACAGTCAAAAACTTTATATAAAAATGGTATTATGAATCCAACAAATACACTAAAATTGCCAAACAATAACATCACTACCTCCATATTTATTTATGTTACTTTTTCCTATCTAGAGGCATTTTGAAACTTTGAAAATTTGGAAGAGCTTTATGACCTTTATTACTCCATGTTTGTTGCACTATAAAATGATTCATAATTGTCAATGGCATTTGTTAGCAAGTACTTAATTATACCTACAAAAGTTCCCGTAAATTTTGACGTCGTCATCAAAATCAACTGACGTCGCAATGGAAAGGTAAATAACTGATACCGAAAATACCGGAATTAATTTACACTCTCCAAGCACTATTATTTTGTGCACGAGATGCCCCTGATATGGGTTGTCAGCCTGGGTGGGAAATTATGGCTTGTGTACTTCCGCTTATTACACATATGCAAAAGCTTTCATATCAATGCTAATAAAACTTTCTAATACTTAGTTCTTTAATAGTTGAAGATATGGCAGAAGAATGGTTTTAGAACAAATTATAGAAATCAAACGAATTGTTATGTAGTTTAGTAGCCAATACTAACATGTATATAGTAGTCCTTAAACATGTTAATGTCATAATAAACGAGTGACCGGTGAAAAATAATGTTATTCCAATTCTTGAACCAATGCATACAAACATCATAAACTTAATCTTCTGTGCACGATTTTATCACTTTTTTTCGCATAAATTTCGTATAATCGTCAATTTTTTTTCATTCGGTCAGTGTTGTTGTGAAAATATGACAGGTAATTGAAGTTCGTGTTTTGGAGCCGAAGTTAAATGATTGTCACCTGTTTGTCAACAATCAACCAAAAACATGGATATTGAGCACGTTGTTATCATGTACAATCAGATAATAGTTTATTTTAAGTACATCCATGCGTATTGCGATCACCGGATGTTTACGAAATGGGTCACACGGAGGTCACTTTGCATACGGAAAATATGTCGGGTAAATGGAAGGAAGCAATTAAAATAAAGTAAACTTCTTCTTAATATGAACAATTTAAAGAATTTTCTTCAGAAAAAAGTATATGTACATAAGTTTTATAATGAAAACTATCCATTGAGTTATAAAAAACATATGCATTATTTTTTTTTAATTTGAGGTTTTTTATGACTTTAAATTAAGATATGATAATGATAATCATGGTTGTCTACCAAATATAACCAGCGATATGATGTAATTTTCTTTCATTATAAGGGTATTTATTTTTGTTTTATTTTGTACAAAACAGTTATATCGTACAGTAAATGGTACAACTGTTACTGTAACAGATTGGCATTTCAACAATTAATGTTATATCATGATTTGTTATCAAAGGTACCAGGATTATAATTTAGTACGCCAGACGCGCGTTTCAGACTCATCAGTGACGCCCATATCAAAATATTTATTAAACCAAACAGATAAAAAGTTGAAGAGCATTGAAGATCCAAAATTCCAAAAAGTTGCGCCAAATACGGCTAAGCTAATCTATGCATGGGATAAGAAACTCCTTAGTTTTAACAGACGACGTTTTCGAGTTACTCATGAGGAAATAGAATTCCCTCATTAGAATGATTTTGAAATGTTATAAAGAAGTTTTAGAAAATGTCTGTATCATTACCTAATATCTTTATTTTTGAAAGATGTTCTCATCTCTTTTGTTTATCTTCACAATTTAAAACAGTACTATACAAACAATTCCCAAAAAAAGCCGCATGACTCTATTTGTTTTATTGTTGCAAAAGATAGGGCTACATTTGTACTTTCATGAATGATATATGAAAGTTTCTAATTTTTAAAGGTAAATCAGGTATACATTTAATTCAATACATAGATTAGCATTAAAGTCAATGGGATATTTTTTTCTGAATTTACCCTTATAGGAAAATACGCACTTTTCACTGTACTTGTCCAAGGCCACGCAATAATCACAAAACTCATTTCCTGTAAATGTTAATGTTATGGAAGGATTTTGGAACCATTTGAATTAGCTTTTTACACAAATTTCTATCTTTAACTACGGCTATCCAGAATGCACTGAGAGTACTGTGAGAGGAAGCATGGGGTACATGATAAAAATCAGTTTTTGTGTTCAGATTAAAAGAAACAATAGAAATTACATTTGAGAGTTATGATATCAATGAAAGGCGTAAATATTGTCCCCATTTACATCTCATTTTGCACATATTTCTCCTCATAATGTATAAAATCATATGGAAAAAAACCGGATTACCTCCCTTTGACATAGTGTTTTTTTAGCTGTGTTCCCCATGTAAAGTTTTGCACAAGTTGTAAATAGGCACTTTTCTAGTAATTAAACACTCGAAAAATCCGACCGCAAGAATGTATTCATTTTTTTTTTTTACATAACACATTGTGTTTCTTTATTTAAAAAATATACTAGAAACTTTTCATGTGTACATGTGCTTCATCTATGAAACTAGTGTTGAATTGTTTGTAATTGGATTACTATGTTGAATAGTTGCTTTTAAATATTCTAAATTATAACTTTAATCTTCCAAATGCAAGGTTTGATCATACCCAGTCTTATTTTTTCATATTTGGCACTTTTTTCTACTTCAGTTCTGGCTGTCTAGTTGTGGCGAAGAAACCATCCTGATATTGGGGTAACAGGAATTTCTGCAGAGTGATTTACAATGACATTTTTTGAACTTTACAAGTAATTAGAACACAAATTTAGTATAATGAAACATAATTGTTGTTTTATTTGGTATAAAACTGTTTTAAAAGGCATTTCAAAAGTATTTTTTGTTGTCTTTTCAGGGTATTTAATCAAAAAACTTCCATGTAAGGCAAAATTTTAATAAGAGTTCACCAAGACTTTAGTTTCTAGATGTACTTGCGATACTAATCAAAGAAAACACTTCAAACAATTCATATTTATTAAACATAGTACTTTAAACCATTCTTTTTAAAAACAGTTAAGGTGCAACTTTATATACTAAATATACTTTGGCCACAGTATGGGTTGTAGTATAAATTTTGCTCTATCTTTACAAATTCAGCATTTATGAATGCTGTATTGAAACTGAAACTTGAAAACTGGATACATTACATGATTATTACAAAAAAAGTGGGAAAAGTAGTAATAAAGTCTCTTATAGGAAAATATGCACTTTTTCACTGTACTTGTCCAAGGCCACGCAATAATCACAAAACTAATTTCCTGTAAATGTTAATGTTATGGAATGATTTTGGAACCATTTGAATTTGTTTTTTACACAAATTTCTATCTTTTACTACGGCTATTCAGAATGCACTGAGTGTACTGTGAGAGGAAGCATGGGGTACATAATAAAAATAATTCTTTGTGTTCAGATTGAAAGAAACAATAGAAATTACACTTGAGAGTTATGATATCAATGAAAGGCATAAATGTCCCCCGTTATATCACATTTTGCACATATTTTTCCTCATAATGCATAAAATCATATGAAAAAAAACCCGGATTACCTCCCTTTGACATAGTGTTTTTTTTTAGCTGTGTTCCCCATGTTAAGTTTTAGAATATGTTGTAAACAGTAACTGTTCTAGTATTTTAACACTCAAATAATCTGACCGCATGAATGTATTCATTTATTTTTACATAACACATTGTGTTTCTTTATTTAAAAAATATACTAGACAACTTTTCATGTGTACATGTGCTTCATCTATGAAACTAGTGTTGAATTGTTTGTAATTGGATTACTAAGTTGAATAGTTGCTTTTAAATATTCAAAATTATAACTTTAATCTTCCAAAATGCAAGGTTCGGTCATACCCAGTCTTATTTTTCATATTTGGCACTTTTTCTACTTCAGTTCTGGCTGTCTAGTTTTGGCGAAGAAACCATCCTGATATTGGGGTAACAGGAATTTCTGCAGAGTAATTTACAATGAATTTTTTTTTAACTTTACAAGTAATTAAAACACAAATTTAGTATAATGAAACATAATTGTTGTTTTATTTGGTATACAACTGTTTAAAAAGGCCTTTGAAAAGTCTTTTTGTGATCTTTTCAGGGTATTTAATCAAACACTTTCATGTAAGGCAAAATTTAAATAAAAGTACACCAAGACTTTAGTTTCTAGATGTACTTGCAATACTGATCAAAGAAAACACATTAAACAATTCATATTTATTAAACATAGTATTTTAAACCATTCTTTTTAAAAACAGTCAATGTGCAACTTTATATACTAAATATACATTGGCCGCAGTATGGGCTGTAGTATAAATTTGCTCTATCTTTACAATTTCAGCATTTATGAATGCTGTATTGAAACTGGAACTTGAAAACTGGATACATTACATGTTTATTACAAAAGAAGTGGGAAACGTAGTAAAAAGTCTCTTATACGATTTCGTTACAGTCTTGCACAGTTATCTACCTTGGATATTGATAACCTATATTTGTATAAAAGACATGATTAAGTCATAAGTATCTGATGATTGTCAATGTATTATCTTGACTTTAATCTATTTGACTCTATACACAAACGAAAGATTGAAGCCAACAATAATGAATTTGTGTTTAAGTTTGAACGTCAAACATATCAACGCTGAGCGCAAAATTAACCTTTAACCGTCATAGTTCACAAGGTACTAGATAACTGGACTCATGTCATCTTATTTTTACAAATACTTTTGACAGTTCCCAAAGGGATCATCCTTTTGTGCTGACTCCAATATGCCTTGTAATTAACAGAGAAGCAGCAAAACCTACTTTAAAATGTCAAAAAAGTATATGAACCCGACCGCATGTTTATCTGTCTGTCCCAACATAAACTTCGTAATGCATATATATATTTTTGTTTGTTATTTTGACAATTTAGATAAATGACCGTTGATAGTTTCTGTTAAATGTATCTACTACTATCCTAGACTTAGGGCGATTTAAAACTTTTCTTATTACATTGACAACTGGCAATTTTTGACGGCCGTATATTAAGCTTCAGATGTACTTATGATATCTTAAGTTGCAGTTCTTTTTATGTATAATTTAAATATCAAAGTTCAACATCAGTTAACTACAGACTGTCCTCTCCTATTTTTCATTTTTTTCTATTTTTGGTGTAAAATTGTTAAAGCATCTGCTGTATAGAAATATCTTCCATTTTTACTGTAATATTATATATTGTGTACAAGTGAAATTTCTCATGATCCAAAAGCAATTGATAAACAATGAAGTTATGATGATGTTAGAGGAAAAAAAATAAAACTCAAAACAGTGAAACCCATAAAATATGGGACACTGGAGTTCGGTTAAAAAAACGTTCAACGCAATAAGTGACTTTACATTTCTACTGAACAAAATGAATAACTACACAAAAATAAACTATGGATAGTTGTTGGTCTTGCATGCTTATATCCAGACGACAATTAAGTGTTAAATCACACATAACTATATTATCCGTTTAATCTTATACTTGAATATAAGTTAACTCATCATAAATACCAGGATTGCACTTTTGTATTTGCGCCAGACGCGCGTTTCGTCTTCAGAAGACTTATCAGTGACGCTCGAATAAAAAAATAAAAACGCCAAATTAAGTACGAAGTTGAAGAGCATTGGAGACCAAAAATTACAAAAAGGTTTGCCAAATACAGTAAGAAGACCTACTTAACGTCATGGAGTAATGGGACGGTTTGTAATACTACAGTGCTTGTTGAGCAAGTAAAGGTTATTTATACTATTTTTGTGAAAATTTAATTTATACATATGCCATTCATACTTCCTTTTATTTGTCAAAGAGAAAAAAAACGCAACAGTTGACTTCATGTTCAAATTCAGTTTTTGATACATTTTTTATCATTAAAGATAGCCAAAGGCCGCCCATTTCGAGCACATCTCGTTCTCGCTTTATTTGCATGGTCGTGTTACAATGACACTGCTGTTTAAAGGAGAATTTAAATAAAGGCATATGTATTTGATTAAAATTAACAAAATTTCTCAGACCATCGTGTTGTTGTAGGATTGCATATTTTCTGCTATGTTTTGTTTTTTACAGAAAACTTTTAGTTATTAGACACACTACGCTGACATTTTTAATTTTACTCAATTATGTTATAAAATGCGTACATCCAGTATTCTGTGTTTCGGAATTTAAGGATTGCTGAGGCCATTTTAATTGTGCATTAAGATGTACGGTTATTTTACTTAAAACAAATATACAAAAAGTTTCGGAGATCAATTCAATAAATATGTCGAATTGATTTAGGAAATAATAAACCAAGCTAATAATCAACTAAGTTAATACTATGTTTGATTTAGTTCTAATTTTATTTCAAGTGGCTATAAATCAGAAGCATGTATTAGAGTTTTATTTTTTGTCGTTATAATCGGTAGGCAATAATTAGAAACAATCCTTTCCAAAGAGTATTATGTTATAGATAATGCATATTTTAAGGTTTTTCTTGTCGCAGAACACACTGAGGGGTGTCAGGATTGATCAAATGAAAGACCGAACGAAGGGAGTTCTTTATTTGGGCAATCCTGAAACCCCGAGGTGTGTTCTACGACAAGAAAAACCTTAAAATATGCATTAACTGACTTTTATATACCTATATGGAGTTATTTTCTTTCAGAACGACAGGTCATTCTTTTTCAGAATCAACCTGGACGATACCATGTTTCAATGATATATGCTCCAAGGCAAAAAATAATGACCTGTGTGAGGTCATTATTGTCCTTGATAAACATGCAATCTATGATTTACTTCAAAACTTTATTCGTCTAATAGTTTTTTGTTGCCGATTTGGAAATTTATTTCTTAAAGTTCAATCGATGATAGGTGTAAAAGAAACCGTCATTGTAGTCCCGCATTTTAATTTTAGAAAGAAATAACGTGGAGTTTTGTTAATTTATCGCTACAATAAAGAAACATTATCATATATGTCAGATGAATTTTGATGTAGACTTTCATAAAATAAATCCAGATTTAACATATTCGTGTGTAAAATTTTGAAAATCTTATTGGGTCAAACTGAATAGGTTGATTGATTTTTGGTTGCTTGCTTAACGTCCAGTGGCAAATATTTCATGCATGTTTAGAACGATACACACTGAATAGGAAATCATACTGTGACCTACATGTATTTATATGCGTCTTCGTGTCAGTTCTTAAATTTTTAAAATTTATGTATACCTTTTACTCTATCAAATTATCAACTAATAAGATAATCTTATATTCTATTGAATAACATCAACGTAACTCACGAAAGGGTCGGGTGCGGAGGGTATATAATTATATCCTGATTATCTTTTAATAAAATGTATTGCTATTCAAAAGACAATCTTTCTGAATTTTTCATTCGATTCAAGTAAAATTGTTAAAAAAAAATAACAACTTTTCCGCACTAGAAATAACATAACAAATAGAAAAAAACATACCCCCTCCCCCTTTTCCATAAGCTAAGTGGTACAATAAATTACTTACAATGTGTCTTGTTTTTGTCATACACCGTTATCGGATGGTAACAATGCACTTGTGTCTTACTTCATGCAGTTACAGTAATAATTTTATTGTGTATGGATAATAATTTTTAAAAGGTTTATATATCTAAATTATTTTATTTCACATTCTAAATGAGCCGCAGGGCGTAACCTGAACGCATTAGAAAGGAATATCCCACTTTAGTGTTGTCGGTAAAATAGGATACTAAATTTTACAAATCTTTATAAAATTAATATTTTTTTACGGTATATAAGTCAGATAATGCATATTTTAAGGTGTTTCTTGTCGTAGAGCACACATCAGGGTGTCAAGATTGTTCAAAGAAAGACTTCCCTCCGGTCGGTCTTTCATTTGATCAATCCTGACACCCCTCGGTGTGTTCTACGACAAGAAAAACCTTAAAATATGCATTATCTATAACATATACCGTCGATATACTGTCTATCTTTTTCACCGAACTTCTGCCAATCAACCAATAGAGGCATCGAATATTGTATATGGATTATGACCGTCAGACGGAAGTAAGAAGGCAAACCCATCAGCAGCTTCGGGTGCATTAGTTGGTAATGCTTCGGTTGGATGTTCAACAGACGAGAGTGACAAGAAAAATGTGACTTGCAATTTTTCGTTATCATCAATTTATGTCAAATAAAATGAATTAATCTGTTAACAACCAGTTAAAGTAGTTTTTCAATCAGAATAAAATAATGACCTGCCACAGGTCATTATTTTAATGCCTTGGAGCACATTGTATTGAAAAATGGTATTCTGAAAAAAATATAGGTATATGAAAACTCATAATTTGTTAAATATGTTTATACTTGAATCTCTGTTCATTTACAATTGAATATCATAACATTACTAGGACCGACATTTGAATTGTACCATTTGTTGTAGGTCTTGTTTAAATTGACCGCTAAGGGACTAGTTAACCCATGAGATTTCTTCAAAATTATATCATTGACTTTACCGTCTGGTGAAAAACGATATTGTTCATTATAACCATATCCTGTTACAAACGAATTGCCATTAGTATCCAATGCTAAAGTCATTGGTCCATTTACAGCGTAAGAGAGATCATTAGTTCAATCCAACTTTATACAACCGACAAGATTTCCCCCATATTCGGAGCAATGTAGTCGTTCTTCTATATCCTTAACAAATGGAACTATAGCCGTTATCTGATTCCTTCCAATAATCATCGTCTTTAGACTTTCCGCTTATAAAATTAATGATTGAGACTTTTTCATCACTTGAACCGACATAAATACTGTCTCTTATAACTGCAACACCAAGCGGGCCTGACACATCAATGTCAATTCGTCTACCTGCAGTTACAGGTGTTAAATTTATAAACTGAATGGACCTAAAAGTACTCAATGTCACCACTGATTCATCTGTTCCTGAAACGATAGCTGTTCCAAACATTCCATGGACGAGCAGCAGTACGTGATTTTATGTGTTGACCTGTTTCTGTCCACAGTAAAACGTCATTTGTATCGATACAATCATTACAAAGGAGTAACTTGTTATCGTTTGTAACAGCGATGCATGTGATTCTTCCTGAAGAAATTTTAACAGTTTTCTCAAACTCAAACTTTGTTGGAACTTGTTGACGGATTTCTCGTATTTGTGCTTTCAAGAGTTTGGGGGATTGGTATGCCACTGTAAATAAACTAGACTTAACTTTTATTGATCCAAACGATTTTATTAAAGAAATAAAATTTGTAGCTTCGAAATCAATATCATTCGATTCCAGGCTTGGCATAATGTCTTGAAACCTTTGATATTGTTTTGAAACATAAGGCTTTATCGTGTTGAGATGAATGAAAAATTGACTTTCTGAACCGTGTTTCGTGAAAAAAAATCTCCTCGTTGTCAAATATCTCGTTTGTTATATCTGCTAACATTGCTGAAGATCTACAACCTTTCGCAGCGACATCTGTTGGTTGAATTTTGTCACAAGTGCGATGCATGTTTGATATGCGTGTTCGACATATTGAGCAATCATGGTCGGAACAATAAAACTCGTTACACATGCCTTCATGATCACCGCAGTCTTTCTTAATGTTGAACGTATTTCCAGTTGTTACAGACATATCAATCAAATGGTGAGATGCAAGGAGTTTGATAGTTCTGTACAAAAAGTATCTGCAATATCTATCCAATATTTCAATCCGTCAGAGGATTTATTTAATCTGGAACATGGGTCACACATTACCATTTTCGATGCCATCTTTTGTTCTAAAAGATGAATTTTCAAATATAATTTGATCGGTATAAAATTTCATTATTTAAATAGATTTCAACTACGTCATGATACTCAAATCTGAGGAGATCTCTGACACAGATATTCTATCGTTAAAGATAAAAGAATGATGATGTCCGAAAAATATCTCTTACTGTATTTGTTATTTACAAGGTTAGATCATTTCTAAATACAGAATTGTTGAACAGAATGCTTTGATTGAAAAAAAAACGATGGCACAGGAGGTAGGTAGATCTTGAAATTGAGAGCTTTTTTTACTCAGCAGATTTTTATCTATTTTTTATTGTTTTCTAGATTAAAGACAACTGATGCATCATTATCTTATGGTATAGTTTGAGCGATGTTTGTTGACTGACTGAAAAAGACAAACTTTCCATTAGATACTCTAATAATAATTTATCAAAGTATTTTTTAAAATTGTTCACTTGTTGATTGGAGATTTTTGAGAAAAAAAATTATGGGCACAAAAAAAAGTAAAGAAACTATTTAGAAATATAAATTATTCAGGGATTCATCAAGATTTCTGGCAAATGCAAATATTTGTAGATCTTGCTGATCATATTTGCCTAACAGTTTCTACATGTGTACCTATATGATAGAGATTTTGAGATAAAAAAAAAAGACAAATAAAAATAGCAAATAATCGTTATTTAAGGACAACTGCTCTTAACGGGATACTAGCTGTAAAATTCAATGTTCACCATTTTTACTCAACTTCTCAAATTTGATTTATAACCATGTACATCATTTTCCAAATTGGAAAAGGTCTTAAATAAACATTTTACTGAGCATGGCCTCGATAAAATGTAGCTTCGTTTCGTGTGCATTATAGCCTTGGCGCTATCTAATTCACTATATAGTTGACCCCAGAAGACCTCCGATGGCCCTTAGCAAATTAGTTCATTAATGATTCAACAACAAAAATCATACCTTCTTTTTTATATTTTTTGTAGCTATTGCTTCTTGAAAAAGTCGTCTGAAAGATTTATTGCATAAAGTAAAAAGGGGTTTCAATTACATATAAACAGCATTTTGCCCCTATGTTCATGCAGTTTCTAGCACTGTCGGCAATATTTTGACTGCCGTACACGTATAAACAAATGTTTTACTGCATACTTTAATGATCATAAACCCAAACTTCAGTTGAGATTGATAATATTATAGTCATTTCAGACGAATAGTTCTTTGAAAATGTTTGCAACGACGGACTCATAATTATACCAATAGTTCACGTGACCTATTTGGCCAGTTGATCTGACAAAAATAAGAGCAAACGAATTTGGAGGAATATTAAGCCGTTTAATTTCTTAATAATATATAATTAGTTGGCTGAAAAGTTGTATGATGAACAATTTATGATCAGAGTTTGTTTGCTGCAGGTCTGCTGCAAACAAAAAGTTTCAACAACCCTTTTAATAATGTTTGCAGGTGTTTGCAGCTAGCTGCAAAACTCCTACAAACATTGCAGCTTTTTGCTGCGAGCTTGCGGCAAGTTTTCAGAATCAAATATGTTTGCAGTAAGATTGCAGGAAAAACTAGAATTTTAGGGATGTTCGCAGCTAGATTGCAGAAATCTCTGACAATTTTATATGTTTGCAAGAGCATTGCAAAAACTACATAAAACGACTGGGCATGCCTATTGGTAACTTCCTGCAAGATAAAGATTTGAAATTTGAAAATGTTGGTGATGTTTGTGTCATGCTATATATATATGTGTGTCAAAGAGGTATTATAGACATTTACAGATTAGTTTTCAAAGACATTAATTGTAAGTACAAATTCAGCATAGAATGTTAACTTGAAAAATTAATTCCCGGTGGCTCCACAGATATCTACATGAGGTTAAAATACATTTTCAAATATATGTAACCATGCAATATACAGTACTCCCTTATATGCTTAGAGATTATAACTTACTTAATACTTTGTTGTAAGTCTAAATGAATTTTGTGACAATCTTAATTTAACTAGCTGTGTATATATATGCACAAAATAAATTTCAAATAAACCTTTTTTTTTTATTTTAGATTCATGCATGTAATTTATTTGAGAACGTACTTAATTTAACTTAGCACTGCTTATTGAAAGGTATAAACTTATGCTATTATATTTTTTCAAAACTAAATTGAAGTATTACATGTATGGATGTAACATAACTTTTTTTCAGAATTTGCTGTGTAATATAGATAATATGATGTGTACACAACATATGACATTGGTTAATTGTATAACGTGGGTAGTTCTTGCAAGTTTGCAGCAAAAACACAGGAGAAAGATTGATTTGAATAAATATGTTTGCAGCAGGTTTGCAGCAAACACTCATTTGCATATAAATGTTTGCAGCAGGTCTGCAGCAAACATGAAGGAAAGAGATTAATTTGCATAAATATGTTTGCAGCAGCTCTGCAGCAAACACTTCTTTGCATATAAATATTTGCAACAGGTCTGCAGCAAACACGCAGGAGAGAGATTAATTTGCAAAAATATATTGGCAGCAGGTCTGCAGCAAACACTCATATGCATATAAACGTTTGCAGCAGGTCCGGAGCAACCACTCATTTGCATGGTGAATTGTTTGCAGCAAACACGCGGCAAATACGGACTCTGTGTTCGCTGCAAATCTGCCGCAAGTTCGCAGCAGACTTGCAGCAAATGTTTGCAGAAGGCTGATTTTTTTCAGTAAAGGTTATCACTGTCTCAATTTTACTCAGGTGTCTTCCGTTGATATTGATAACCTATATTTGTAATTAAGGCCAAGGTATATAAATTTTATTTGTGGTATCAATGTCGTAAAAAATAAATAAATACTGAACTCCAAGGAAAGTTCAAAACGAAAAGTCCAAAATCAAATGGTAAAATCAAATGATAAAACGCATCAAACGAATAGACAACAACTGTCATATTCCTGAATTGGTACAGGCATTTTCAAATATAGCAAATGGTGGATTGAACCTGGTTTTATAATCCTAACCTCTCACTTGTATGACACGTATCACATTCCATTACATTTACAACGATGTTTGTTGAAACAGAAAAATAGTTAAAATAGTCACAATATGTCAAATTTAATCTTTTGACAGTGAACACAGAATTTTAAAAGTCCATTGTCTGCAGTTATTGCCTAGTACTACAAACGAACACTGATCTTGGGAAATCCATTTGTTTTCGCTGATCCCCATCTCCCAATCCAACTTCATGTTCATGAACTAAAAGGTAATAAAACTAAACACATTGTATTTGACATTACTAGATGATGACAATGTGTAAATGCATTCTTTTTCATCCCGGTTTTTCATGGGCTCATATATCATTTTTTTTTTTACTTTCCTCTGTAATGTATAGTGCCTATTCATTTTTTAGTATTTAATGGATGTATTCATTCCATTCTTGAAAGAGTGTCTGCCTTTTAAATGTTTGAAAATAAGGAGGGACAATGAAGTACAATGCAGTCAAAACTTTATGAAATATTGAAACATATTTTGGTAGAAAAGGGAAAAAAAAAGATATTCCAAAGTCGGCTGAAACATTGAAGTCATTTATACTTGATGTTACATGTGTTAATAAATTCAAAATAGAAGACCGAAATAGGAAACTCACAAAATATTACTTAAACCAAACAATTGTTATAAAACCATGTGTTCCCTGAATAAATTATATTAGGTACATGTACGCCTAAGACTTAAACCATGGAAACAGTTCTGACTTCCATGTTCTTAATATTTGTTTCTGTGTCAATTTTCATGAAGTTCGCTCGATATTAACAGTTGGAATTGAAACATATAAAAAAAACCAGAGCTCTTTAATGTAGGTATTGATAAAAATTCTACGCGCAACCTTTTTTTCTTAAGAAGTTGTATTCTTAGTCTTGATATAAATGCATTTGATAAATATCAAATTTTAGAAGTAGAAGAAAAAGTTTCAATAATTGGGATTACAATAATTGGGATAGAAAAAAAACAGCTATGTTTGTTACTTTTTAAATTGATGAAATAAAGTAGTTCTAATATGAGCTGGTTTTACGCTGTTTTATACTTTAAAGAAGCACTTTTATTCCGCTAACTATCTCTGTGAAAATCATGTTGTAAGATATCAAAATAAATCTACCGACTTGGATCATTTAGAATCACATAGATGTAACGATATATATCAGCGGCCATAGAAATATTATTGACGAAGCATTCTACAGCTTGGTAACATATAATATAGTAAAATTGAAACCAAACCATCCGTTCTCTGATACAAATTTCAGTGTAAATAAGTACGTAACAGACATGTGGCAATAGAATTGAGGACTTATAGACTACACTACTTTTTGAGAAGAGCTTGTACAGATAAGATACCTAACAATAATTTCATTTTTGTTCTATTTCACGATTATTGCTTGTACATGTTGTAGATTTATTCTTAACTTTTCCTTCATTCAAACGAACATAAATTATTATTTACTTATTATAAGAATGTCCTAATGTTTAATTTCTCGATGGTTTGTTTTTCATCATTCGACACATACAAAAAATATCAAACACCAGACTAAGATGGTATGTACCTGTACTTCACATATAAACAGCATATACACTTGTATCGAACATTAGTTAACACTATCTTTATTTACATTTCATACATGTAGTTCAAACAGATAATTGAATGCATCAGTTTGATATTCTGATAATATATTATAAAACAAGGAAAAGGGCCTCGTTGGCTAAGTAGTAGTAATTTAGTTACAGCGATTACTTAGCTGTAAAAAATTGCCTATACCTACTTTATTTGAACTTTTGGGGATAGTTGTCTCATTTGGCAATCATACTTCATCTACTTATTTCTGATGTGTAAGTTCCCATCCCGATCGTGGCAGGTGCATTCAACCCTAATGTTAATTGACGTTGATTGTAAGTTTGTTTTCTACAAAACGTCAGTAGTTCTCATCAGGCTACCTCCATTAATGAAATCTAGCCGCAATCATTGGCAGTGGATATAAACACCATTTAGCTATCTATCAATACATGGTTAACATAAATTGACATATAAAACTTGGGAATGAAACAATAAAAGTCCTTCTTTCTCAATAACTTAAATTCGTATAATTGAGAACACGTGCTGTCAACAAACAGTTCACTAAAATAGTTTGTATTTTCAATAAGTTAAGTAATATATATAGACTATCTATTTCAAAGGAGAAGATTTTTGATAATGTAACGGAAGACAGACGGAACCGACGTCGAACTCAAATTGTTGCATGTACCTTACTTGGTCTTGTGATGAGTTCATATATATACACAACAAAAAATCCGATGAACTGACTATCTGATATTGTAATTTCGAAAATGTGTTTCGTAGTGAACAGGCATATTACACTGTGATTTAAACTTTGTCTTCAAACTGATATAAAGAACAGGAAATCATATCTTCTTTACAACTTAATGATTGCTTTGTGAAAACAACCCTCCTTTAAGTAAGATACGCAACTTGATAAAAAAAAACACATATTACGAGGTCAGTTTTATAAAAATTACGATTTCATTGGGAAAAGTCAATAAAACATGTCATCTGAGACAAACACAATTAGAACAGTAAGTTTACCCAAATACGATTTTATTTCTAACAACTTCAAATCAGAAACATTTCGCTCAAAAGCAATTATGGTCATATATCAACAAGTCAGAAAATTACTTTTTCAAGAGTATTATGAAATAATACGGTTGTCCGTTTGTTTTTGCTTGAATGTCTGTTCATTTACAATGAAATATCATAACATTTGTAGTACCGGCATTTGAAATGTACAATTTGTTGTAGGTCCTGTTAAAAGCAACAGCTAAGGGATGATTTAACCCGTCAGATTCCTTTAAAATTATATCATTTACTTTACCGTCTGGTGATATACGATGTAATTCATTAGAACCATATCCTGTTACATACGAACTTCCCTTAGAATCCAGTGCCAAAGTCATTGGTATTTTTACAGGTAAAGAGAAAACAAGAGTTCCGTCCAACTTGATACAACTGACAAGATTTCCAACACCACAATCGCAGCAATATAATAGTTCTTCTCTATCCTTAACGAATGGAATTATTGCCGAAATACATCCACTTCCAATAATCACCGTCTTTACACACTTTTTGCTTACAAGGTTAATGATTGAAACTTTTCCATCACATGAACCAACATAAACACTGTCTCTTATAACTGCAATACCATGCGGGCGTGACACATCAATGCCAATTTGTCTACCTGTAGTTACAGTCCTTAAATTTATAAACTGCAAGGACCTAGCATTACTCAATGTCACCACTGCTTCATCTGTTTCTGCAACGACTGCTATTCCAAACGGCCGACCGGCAGCAGTACAAGATTTTATGTGTTGACCTGTTTCTGTCCACAGTGATACGTTATCCTTATCGATACCATCATTGCAGAGGAGTAACTTGTTATCGTTTGTAACAGCAATGCATGATATTCTTCCAACGGGAATGCTAACTTTCTTTTCTAGCTCAAACTTTGTTGGCACTTTTTGTCGGACATCTTGTGTTTGTGCCTGCATGTGTTTTGGGAATTGATATGCCACTTTACATGAGCTAGACTTTATTTTTACGGATCCAAAAGATCTAATCACAGAAATCAAATCTGTTGCTTCGAAATCAATATCATTTGATTCCAGGCATGGGATAAGTTCTTGAAAACTTTGAGCTTGTTTTGTGACATCAGGCTTTACCGTGTTCAGATGAATGAATAACTGACTTTCTGAACCGTGTTTAGTGAAAAAATCGACTTGCTGCGACATTAACTTAATGTCATTTTGCCTTTTATCCGCCTCACTGAGATCATTGCGAGCCTTTTCACGATTAGTTTTGTCTATGGTATCTACTTCATAGATAAGCTTCTTTTCCAGTTGATCTAGGTGACCATTTATGTCCTGTCTGAATTTTGCTATCTTTTCTAATACTTTTGCCTTTATTTCTTTTACTCGTGTTTTATTTTCCTGTCTATCAACTACCAGTTTCTTTGTCACGTTGAGTAGCGAAGTAATTTCTTTTGTGATATCTTCTAACATCGTAGATGATCTACAACCCTTCGCAGCGATATCTATTGGTTGAATTTTACCACACGTGCGATGTGTGTTTGCCATGCACGTTCGACATATCAAGCAATCATGATCGGAACAATAAAACTCATAACACATGCCTTCATGATCACCGCAGTCTTTCTTAATGTTGAACGTATTTCCAGTTGTTACAGACACATCAACCAAATGGTGAGATGAAAGAAGTTTGACAGCACTGTGTAGAGCGACACAATCTATACACAAAGTATCTTCACAATCTGTACAATATTTCAATCCCTCAGAGGATTTATTTAGTCTGGAACAAGGGTCACACATAACCATTTTCGATGCCATCTTTTGTTCTGAAAGATGAATTTTAAAATATGATTTGATCGGTATAAACTGGCATTCTTTAAATAGATTTCAACTACGTCATGGAAGTCAAATTTGAGGAGATCTCTGACACAGATATTCTATCATTAAAAATAAAGAATGATGATGTCCGAAAAATATCTCTGACTGTATTTGTTATTTACAAGGTTAGATCATTTCTAAATACAGAATTGTTGAACAGAATGCTTTGATTGAAAAATAACGATGGCACAGGAGGTAGGTAGATCTTGAAATTGAGAGCTTTTTTTACTCCGCAGATTTTTATCTATTAGTAATGGTTTTCTAGATTTAAGACAACTGATGCATCATAATCTTATGGTATAGTTTAAGCCATGTTTGTTGACTGACTAAAAAAGACAAACTTTCCATTAGATACTCTAATATTAATTTATCAAAGTATTTTTTAAAATTGGTTCACTTGTTGATAGGGGATTTTTGAGAAAAAAAAATTATGGGCACAAAAAAAAAGTAAAAAAACTATTTAGAAATATAAATTCTTCAGGAATTCATCAAGATTTCTGGCAAATTCAAATATTTGTAGATCTTGCTCATCATATTTGCCTAACAGTTTCTACATGTGTACCTATATGATAGAGATTTATTTGAGATAAAAGACAAGTAAAAATAGCAAATAATCGTTATTTAAGGACAACTGCTCTTTACGGGATACTAGCTGTTAAATTCAATGTTCACCATTTTAACTCAACTTCTCAAATTTGATTTATAACCATGTACATAATTTTCCAAATTGGAAAAGTCTTAAATAAACATTTTACTGAGCATGGCCTCGATAAAATGTAGCTTTGTTTCGTATGCATTTTAGCCTTGGCGCTATCTAATTCACTATCGAGTTGACCCCAGAAGACCTCCGATGGCCCTAAGCAAATTAGGTCATTATGATTGAACAAAAAAAATATTACCCTCGATTTTTTATATATTTTGTAGCTATTGCTTCTTGAAAAAGTCGTCTGAAAGATTTATTGCATAAAGTAAAAAGGGGTTTCAATTACACAGAAACTGCATTTTGCCCCTATGTTCAGTTTCTAGCGCTGTCGGCAATATTTTGACTGCCGTACACGTATTTACAAATGTTTTACTGCATACTATAATGATCATAAACCCCAACTTCAGTTGAGATTGATGATATTATAGTCATTTCAGACGAGTAGTTCTTTAAAAATGTTCACAACGACAGACTCATAATGATACCAATTGTACACGTGACCTGTTTGGCCAGTCGATCTAAAAATAAAAAAGAGCAAACGAAATGAAGATCATATCGTGATATATCTTTTACGTCCAAATCATTCTTGTGTTCCATAATTTTTCATCAAGAAAACTCCACGTTCGTGTTGAACGTTTTAAACCACAAGCAAATTTCTCTATAAAATACCCTGGTTTCTTGATTTTCGAAAGATTTCTGTAAATACAATGTGTACTTATGGTCACCTAAATCATTCAGATATATTTCAACGAGTGGATTCAAAACAAAGAAAAACAACTAAAATGTTTTGTCTTAATAGGCTTCAATGACAGATGCGTAACATTTGGAGGAATATTTAGCCGTTTAATTTCTTAATAATATCTAATTAATTGGCTGAAAAGTTGTATGATTAACAATTTATGATCAGAGTTTGTTTCCCCAATATATTATGAACAAAAAAGTTATAATTCTAACAGGAAGTGAAAAGCTGATGTATTATGTTTTATGTTATTGTATGTCTAAAATGTATTGTAAAATTCATTTGCAAATTCTCATTTAGCACTTGATTGTATCGATGGCCTCTATCGATAATATTCTATAAGGATTTTTTTTTAATTTAAATGTGTTTATCTTCTAAATATACGCAGTGTTATCTTCAATCACAAATACACTGTCTTTATTTTACATAGTTGTCTACCGTGGATATTGATAACCTATATTTGTGATCAAGGCCAAGGTATATAAATTTTATTTGTGGTATCAATGTCGTCAAAAAAAAAAGTAAAATAAAAAAAATACTGAACCCCAAGGAAAGTTCAAAACGGATAGTCCTTAACCAGATGGCAAAATCAAATGATAAAACGCATCAAACGAATGGACAACAACTGTCATATTCCTGACTTGGTACAGGCATTTTCAAATGTAGAAAATGGTGGATTGAACCTGATTTTATAACGCTAAACCTCTCACTTGTATGATAAGTATTACTTGAAGAAAACAGACAAAATAGGTAAAATAGTCACAAAATCAAATGATAAAATAAGCCTTGGCGCTATCTAATTCACTATCGAGTTGACCCCATAAGACCTCCGATGGTCCTCAACAAAATAGTTCATTAATGATTGAAAAAAAAAATCATACCTTCGATTTTTTATATACTTTGTAGCTATTGCTTCTTGAAAAAGTCGTCTGAAAGATTTATTGCATACAGTAAAAAGGAATTTCAATTACACAGAAACTGTCCCTATGTTCAGTTTCTAGCACTGTCGGCAATATTTTGACTGCCGTACACGTATATACAAATGTTTTACTGCATACTATAATGATGGTATGATACTAAACCCCTAACGGGAAGGATTGTGCCCAATATTCATATGATGAAATCATAATCTTTCAATCAGTTTAATTGAAGTCTGGAGCTGGTATGTCAGTTAACTGCTAGTAGTCTGTTGTTATTTATGTAACATGGCATTTTGTTTATTTTCTTTGGTTACATCTTCTGACATCAGACTCGGACTTCTTTTGAACTGAATTTTAAATGTGCGTATTGTTATGCGTTTACTTTTCTACATTGGCTAGAGGTATAGCGGGAGGGTTGAGATCTCATAAACATGTTTAACCCCGCCGCATTTTTGCGCCTGTTCCAAGTCAGGAGCCTCTGGCCTTTGTTAGTCTTGTTTTTTTTTTAAATTTTAGTACAATTAGGAAATTAGTATAGCGTTCATGATCACTGAACTAGTATATATTTGTTTAGGGGACAGCTGAAGGACGCCTCCGGCTGCGGGAATTTTTCGCTACATTGAAGACCTGTTGGTGACCTTCTGCTGTTGTTTTTTCTATGGTCGGGTTGTTGTCTCTTTGACACATTCCCCATTTCCATTCTCAATTTTATACAATATGGCAAATTTAATCTGTTGACAGTGAGCACAGAATTGTAAAAGTGCATTGTCTGCAGTTATTGCCTAGTACTACAAACGAGCACTGATCTTGGGAAATCCATTTGTTTTCGCTGATCACCATCTCCAAGTCCAACTCCATGTTCATTCAACGTCATTTATAGACTAAAAGGTATCAAAACTAAACACATTGTATTTGACATTACTAGATGATGACAATGTGTCAAGGCATTCTTTTTCATCATGGTTTTTCATGGGCTAATATATCATTTTTTTTAAATCTCCTCTGTATTGTATATAGTGCATATTCATTTTTAATATTTAACGGATGTATTCATTCCATTCTTGGAAGAGTGTCTGTTTTTTAAATGTTTGAAAATCAGGAGGGATAATGAAGTACAATGCAGTCAGAACTTTATGAAATATTGAAAACGTTTGTGGAAGTAAATTTAAAAAAAAAATCATATGAATTCCACATTCGCATAGAGCATTTAAGGCACTTATATTCGATGCTAAATGTGTTTATAAACTCAAAATATAAGACCTAAGCTGTATAGTTGCAAAATTATTACTACATTACTAATTATTAAAACCAAACAACGATTATAAATCCATGATTTTCCTGAATAATGTTTATTACCTAACAAACATGTACATCACAGACTAAAACAAAGGAAACATTTCTGATGTACATGTACGCACAATTTGATTTTGTGTAAGTTTTCACGAAGGACGCTGGAGATTTCAAGTTCGAAATTGAAACAAAATAGAGAGCCTTAATTAATGTTGGTAATAGAACAAAATTCTAGGGGCAACTTTTTTCTGGCATACTGTAAAACATGGTATAATACGATTGTACGGTATGTGTTATGGTATTGTGGTATTGTACAAATACAACCATATTATGATATGCATGAATGGTACCATAATATGGTATGATGGTATGGTACAAGTTAATATACCATAGTAATATATATTGGTATGAAGCATGGCATGGTTTATTTTTTAAAAGAAAATATTACTACAAGAGAGAGAAAATGTAGACAAAACAGATTACTCACATAAAATTTCCAACTTAAAACATGAAACATTTCAGTTAACCATTAAGTTGATGTCCCTACCTGACAAATGGAAACTTTCTGTGAATTATTCTTTGAAATTTTGGTAAGTGCTATATATCTTATGATTATAATCTAGATAATGTAGTTAAAGTTTTGTTACATTTTTTTTTATTCATTGCAAAATTTGAATTTATTGTATACTATATGTGAAACAATATACACTTATTGCACGCTGAGGAGGTGAATATCCAAAATTGTCAAACGTGGTGGCCATTTTGGATATTTGCAAATTTAAGGGGCCACAATTGTTTTTTTTATACCGAACAACCTATCACTATGAAAAGTGTGGTTTTACGCTGTTTGATATTTCAAAGAAGCACTAAATATTTCGCTAACAATCTCTGTGAAAATCATGTTGTATGGTTAACTTTGTAAATTATCAAAATAAATCTATCCATTTGCATCATTTATAATAAGAATCACATACTAGATGTCATGATGTATATAAGCGGCTACAGCAATATTATTGACGAAGCATTCTACAGCTCGGTTAAATATCTAATATAGTAAAATTGAAGCCAAACCATCCGTCTTCTGATACATGTTTTTTTAATGTAAACAAGTACGGAACAGACATGCGACAATAGAATTAAATGATGACGTTTAGCGAACCGTATTTTTGAGAGGTGCTTGTAAGATTAGATACTTATTTTGAAACGATAATTTTATTTTTGTTCTATTTCACGATTATTGCTTGTACATGTTGAAGATATATTTTGAACTTTTTCTTCATTCATTCGAACATAAATTATTATTTACTTAGAATGTCCAAATGTTTGAGTATTCGTTGTTGCTTTTTTATCATTCGACAAATACCCCAAAAAAAAACCAATCTACAAAACAGGGTTTAGATGGTGTGTAACTGAACTTCACTTTAGTACGGCATATACACTTGAATCGAACCTAAGCTAACACCATCTATATTTACACTTCATAGTTCAAACTATGATAAATGATTTCATCAGTTTAATATCCTAATAAATAAACTCATCATAAATACACGGATAAAATTTTGTATTTACGCCATGCAGACGCGCGTTTCGTCTACAAAAGACTCATCAATGAATCCCAAAAAGTTAAAAAGGCCAAATAAAGTACGAAATTGAAGAGCATTGACGACCAAAATTCTAAAGTTTTGCAAAATACAGTTAAGTTAATCTATTTCTGAGGTAGAAAAGCCTTAGTATTAGTGATACCCTCGGGGAATTAAAACTCCACGAGCAGAGACATCGACTCAGCGGTTGTAAATAAACTCATCATAGATACCAGGATTGATTTTTGTATTTACGCCAGACAAACGTTTCGTCTACAAAAGACTCATCAGTGACACTCGAATCCAAAAAAGTGATAAAGGCAAAATAAAGTACAATATTCCAAAACAAGGAATGGTCCTCGGTAGATAAGTTGTGTCAGTAACTAAGTCACAGCGATCACTCAGCTGTAGAAAAGTGCATATATCCACTTAATTTGAACCTTAATTAGTGGATAGTTGTCTCATTGGCAATCATACCTCATCTCCTCATTTCTAATTTGGGAGTTCCCACGCCGCTCGTGGTGTATGCATTCAACCCTGATGTTAATTGACGAGGACTGTCAGTTTTTTCTACAAAAGGTCGATGGTTTAAGCAGGCATGCTGGCTTTTTTCATTAATAAAAAACACTACTTACAGTGGCTTTAAATATCATAAATCTATCATTCGAAACATGGCAAAATAAACTGACGTATGATTCTGGCAAATGTACCAATAAATGTCCTTCTTTCTTAGTTACTGAAATTCGTATAATTGTGAACATATTCTGCTAGCAAATGTACTTTGATATTACTAAAATAGTATGTATCATCCACTAGCTTTTAAAGGCAAATGAAAAAAGACAAACAATAAAGGGATTATGTTAAAGAAAATAGTACTATCTTACATCATAATAATGTGGGTTTGGATCTCGGGGAAAAATACTTTAATAAAAAGAAATACACGAAAGACATTGTCCAGCAGGACATAGTAATTAGACATGTTACGAAAAGGTATATTCACGACGCTGAGGTTGACAAATTACACTTTAAATGTGAGGACTGTGTCGAAACACAAAAGAGATTACCTGTGTATACATTGATTATTTTTAAAAACTGCATTGATACTTTTGAAGGCAATTCCGCCGTATGGAACGAATATTCAGAAACATTTTTACCATAAGAAATATAAGAAATAGATATTAATAAATTCCATAATAATTTTAAGAAACTCTAATGCAAAAGATTGGAGGGGGGGGGGGGGGGTGGAGCGGTCATGTAAATGCAACCGAGACACGGGGTACATGCGTGTGTAAATATTTCGGGCGAGCCCTTGCAAAATTGATAGAAGTTGCAAATAATCTTAAGTATTATAATCTGCTTTACAAATACCTGCTCGTGAATATATGTAACGGTCATTTTTATATACATGTAGGTATGAAAAGCACACAAAGAAGTGTATGTATTTTGATCCAGTTGTTTGCCACCTAAATTTTTATCTGACGGAGTCTGTTTTAAAACACATAGACATGAGTTTTATACAATTTCAACTAGAATCATGTTGCATTCTAGTTAAGAAAAGAGGTAGGGACAATTTGTCGGCAATTTGTTTCATTCGATAAGATAGGTAAATCATGTTTTAAATAGCCCGATAGATGCTATTTATAGTACATAAAAATACGTCACATCATTTATTTTCATACCTTGAACAGGTATTCCTACAAAAACAAGGCCATGACTATTGATTTTTTAATATTGATTTTATTTTATTATTAACATCCTTTACGCAAGGTGCCATACCATGTAACTTCTCAAGGAGCCAAGTAATATCGAACTAATTCAAATCGTGATTTTCTCATTCTGAATATGTATATCTGTTACACAGTATTTGTCCTGGTCTTTTAAGGCTTTATCGTCTATAAGATTAGACAAGAAAATACATGTACATGTATATATTTTAACCGGAGAACATCTTACATCAGTTGGTCATAGATCACCCTGTGTTACTACTTCATGTTGTATTACCTTTTCTGTAATTTTAACAAATCGGCCCTTCGTTGTGATACAGATGCAACAGCTTCTTGATGTTTTACCTACAATCACGATTTGTAGTGTAATTGATTTGTTCTGTTATGTTGGTTTATTTTTCTGATGAGTTATGTACCCGTGTATAGACGGTGGTAAAAATTTCAGTACTAGTATCTTTACAGTTTGTGATTTGGCGACAAAATTGTTGTTAACTGCATTTGTTACATATAATACCATGTTCAAAAAAGGTTTCGACGAAATGTGTTTTGTTGTTATGAAAAATGTATACAATGGCCTTATTTTAAGTTATGTGTATATTACACCCGCAACATGTAGGCTTAATTTCTATAGAATTAATTCTCGTGTTATTGGTTATGTACAGGCACCTACATCAGTTTGACGGCAGTTGTCCCTTGGATATATGTAATAACGTAAACACATGAATAGAAAGTAATTCAAGAGTATGGACAGTCATAGGATTGCACACAATAAGCGATACATTGTTTTTTCTTTGATACACGTAAAATTATTTACTAGTACACTAACTGAATAGTCAAAATGAACCAAAATGACTCTATGAATCAAGCAAACAACCGAAAACATATGATAGAAACTTTAAAATTTAATATAACAACACAAAAAAAGGCAAAAGTTCTGAGCGAGGTTCGAACCCTTTCTTCAAAACCGTCATTTATTAGTAGTTCTGTGCTCTTTTTTTTTTTTTTATCTTTATTCTACTGGTGGAGCTACGGCGATTCTTATCATTATTACTCTTATTTAGAAGCTATATTGGTACAATTTATCGATGTTACAATTTTTTCTTTAAAAAGTTGTTTTTTATGTAATAAGGACACACTAAACCAATTTCATTTTTGAAGTAAAAAGTAGTATGAATAACAACAGTCATAAAAAGCATAACTTTTCTTTGGTTTGAAATGTCCTTCTTGGGGGATTCCCTGTTTTTTCCACAGAAAAACATCCGAAAATCCGGATATTGGACTTTCATCCTTTTTTAGGGTTAAATTAACTATAATTATTGATCACACATATCATACTATATGTAAATCGAGATATTGATCAAAAAGCATTTTTATTTTTGGTTTTTATAGGAAATTTTACTCTGTTGGCACTTTTTGAAATTGGCCCTTCTGTGAAAAAAATCCTCGGCATATTGGCCCTACCTCTTTATACTCCCGGTCACATAGCTTCGAGGGCATGACTTTTATTCCTTTATTTCTTTCCAACTTTGTCTTAATTTAAACAGTTTCAGCTCAATTTGTATTTTCTTTATAAGGTGTTTGTGATTGATTGATTATTGGTTGCATAACGTTCAGTGTCAAATATATAATGCCTGTTTAGAACGATAAGAGGTTTGTGTAAAATATGACTCACTACTCATCAGTTGAACATTCCCGCAGAGTTTCAAAAGCATTACATAATGACTTTGCATTTACACCTTAACACCACCTTATGCAGATATTTTGTATTTTACAAGTTCCTGGTAAGTTTGGTTGAAATTCGCCAACCGTTTCATAAGAAAATGACAATAGGAAAATTAACATCGATGGCCGATGGGTCTTTCCTCTATATAGGCTAACAATGCTAGGGGTTTCCTAAAATAATAGTTATGGCGTTTTTATAGATGTGTACTAACCAGTTGGTTTTTTTTAGGGAGAGGGAGGGGGATAGGATTAGATTTGAAAAAGGCATCAACTAAGAGCTAAACAACGAGCAGAAAGAAGAAAATGTAAAAAAAAAATGAATTTGCGTATATCAGAGTGGCGGGTTAATGTCGAACACGATATAAGGCCGCTTCAAAACTTTCAGAGTCAATGGAAGCTTATGGAGACCCCGAGAGAAGAAATCAATCAGACAATAGAGCGTTGTGTGGGATTAATAAAGCCATACATTAAACTTTTTCATGAACTGTAATACAACAATACAATTATTATCTAACTGGCTTACAATGTATATATAATCAATCTAGAATCGAATGAACTTGTATAACTCTCAGCCCCCCTTTTTCTATCCCACCCACTATTGCACGCGTACAACTTTCAAGTCGTATGATAGTCAACAATATCACAAAAACAAATGTCATAATATTAGGATGTTACGTAAATGTGATTTGAATTCACCAAGACGCACATGATTTAATTTTTATCTATAATCAATGTTTTGACACCGTCCCCAAGTTTAAAGTGTAATTTGTCAACCTCAGCGACGAGAATATACCTTTTCGTAACATGTCTATTATGAACCAAATTAAAACTCGAGCAAATTTTACAAAGCCCTGTTGCGACACAATATGTTTGTGTTAAACCTAATAAATGTATATCAACATTTGCTGGATAATAACTTTTTACTTAAAGACCTAATTAAAGTCATTAAGTAAACGGATGGATTGTAGCACTTCTGAATAAATGGTTGAGTGAATTTTGTTTACCCGGTTTTTTTTGTTAATATTCAACGCATTCGAAACCCATTCATACATCCTTTTGCGTATTTCCATTTGAAAATACGCACCAGTTGACCGGATATACAACAAATTTTTATTTCTATTTTCTTAATGACCGTCCATTTCGTGCACATATCATTCTTACTTATTGGTATCCTTGTATTATCGTGGAACTGTTTCTGTTTTGTTGAGAATTTCTAGGAATGCATAGCCACATTCAACCCTTTAATATTTGTCGTTACACTTTTGAATCCACATACATATATTACATTGAGACCTTTCTTGCCATGTTAATCCCTATTTTAATTGAGCCTCTGTGTCAAATTTTATATCACCCTTACAGTTTTGTTTATACAACATGTGATTTATCATTTCAGTGTAAACCATGTACTGAAGCGCTTTCTGTTGAAAAATCTTATATGTGAATTGGTCTGCAGATGACACTTAAGCAATGAGGTATGTATCAACTAATGTCATGTTATTTTTTTTGTTTTTTGGCCGCAACAGTTTACAATTTGCCATTGTGCCGTCTGCATTTTGCACTGACAAAACGTCATCTAAACACTTGCCTTGGATTTATACACATCAGAATCCAGTCTCACATACTTAAATTTTATAATTCTTACCAAACTTGTTTTTTACCAGCATTCAAAGGGACATAACCCTTTTAAAAACCATTTTGAGGTATTTTTTAATACTTTTTCTCCCCATTGTCTATGATAAAATACAAGAAAGTGGACTTTTTATGTAAATCTATTAGAAATATACTGCAATAACTAAATAAAATGACTTTGATATCAGTAACAATAAATGATTGACTGAAAGGGAACCGTTATTTGTCACACTCTTGGAACAGACCAAAAACTGAAGTTACACATAAGGGCTTATAGAAACTTCAGTGGAGACTGTTAACATTTATAGAGACAGTTCTTTCAGCTAAAACACTTTAATTATTGACTTAACATTACATTTCTTTCATTTTTTTGGGAAAATAATTACATTTGTTTTATATTTTAGGCAAAAGATATCAAGTTTTGATGAAAAAAGAAGGGAGATGAGAGGGAAAAATGGACCCAAACAGACCTTCAAATGAACTCTAAAAGGTGCAATAAAATTGTATATCATCTTAAAGTTGTCTTTTGTATCCTATTTAATTGTTTGAATGCATTTGAGGTATTTTTTAATACTCTTTCTCCCCATTGTCTATGATAAAATACAAGAAAGTGGACTTTTTATGTAAATCTATTAGAAATATACTGCAATAACTAAATAAAATGACTTTGATATCAGTAACAATAAATGATTGACTGAAAGGGAACCGTTATTTGTCACACTCTTGGAACAGACCAAAAACTGAAGTTACACATAAGGGCTTATAGAAACTTCAGTGGAGACTGTTAACATTTATAGAGACAGTTCTTTCAGCTAAAACACTTTAATTATTGACTTAACATTACATTTCTTTCATTTTTTTGGGAAAATAATTACATTTGTTTTATATTTTAGGCAAAAGATATCAAGTTTTGATGAAAAAAGAAGGGAGATGAGAGGGGAAAATGGACCCAAACAGACCTTCAAATGAACTCTAAAAGGTGCAATAAAATTGTATATCATCTTAAAGTTGTCTTTTGTATCCTATTTAATTGTTTGAATGCATTTGAGGTATTTTTTAATACTCTTTCTCCCCATTGTCTATGATAAAATACAAGAAAGTGGACTTTTTATGTAAATCTATTAGAAATATACTGCAATAACTAAATAAAATGACTTTGATATCAGTAACAATAAATGATTGACTGAAAGGGAACCGTTATTTGTCACACTCTTGGAACAGACCAAAAACTGAAGTTACACATAAGGGCTTATAGAAACTTCAGTGGAGACTGTTAACATTTATAGAGACAGTTCTTTCAGCTAAAACACTTTAATTATTGACTTAACATTACATTTCTTTCATTTTTTGGGGAAAATAATTACATTTGTTTTATATTTTAGGCAAAAGATATCAAGTTTTGATGAAAAAAGAAGGGAGATGAGAGGGAAAAATGGACCCAAACAGACCTTCAAATGAACTCTAAAAGGTGCAATAAAATTGTATATCATCTTAAAGTTGTCTTTTGTATCCTATTTAATTGTTTGAATGCAAAGATCATGAGTATATGATCAGATATTAGTCAACACGGCACTTTATAATGATAGACTGAAATTATGATTTTTTGAAGAAATTAGACTGAAATCGCCGTAGGATATGGCCTTACATTATAGTGATTTTCTCTGAAACTGTAGCTCTGACTGAAACAAAACTTGGCAGTTATGCTTGAATATTTTGCAATTGGAGGGAAAAAAATTACATCAAGTTTATTTGAAATGTAGGTGTTCTTTAGGTGTAATACCACCAAATCATGGTAAGTCACATCCGGTTGTATACGAAAGTAGGTCTAAAAAAATATTCCCTTGAATTTGACAGTTGTAGAAAATAAACCCTGCATTTCAATGCACTCAAATTTTTCTGAGTCATAAACATGTATGTTTGGTGTCTATAGGCATCATTCTTTTTTTATTTGATGGTCTTATAAAATATTTTGGAAAGTTAGGGTTACATAGTTACCAAAGCAGGTAACCAGTAAATAACAGTGTAAAAATTGGGTTGTTTACTTCCGGTGGTGGTTACTTTCTTATATGCAATGAAATGTAGTGTGAAATTTTCACTGTAGCACTGGAAAGGATTTAAGTTTATTCATGCAAAGTATTTCTTTGGTTGAAATAAAGGTAAATACTGTAAAAAAAAATATTTAAAAGTGCCAATTTAACCAAGACTAATAGGGGAAATCAATGGTGGTATTACACCTATAGTTTGGTAGCCAATACATTGCAATGACCTTCATATGTTAAGAGGAATCCTTAAACTGAGATATGATAATAACGTTATTGTCTACCAATTATAACCTGCGATATGATGTAGATTTCTCCCATTGCACGGACAATTTGGTTTTATATTGAACAAAACAGAAATGCTGTTAAATTAATGGTACCAATGTTCTAGTGCACCAGATGCGCATGTTTCTTCAGTATCTCTCTGACAAGGATTCGGACTCATATATTTGGAAATAACATTGAATAAACTTATATGAAGCAAAATAAAATTTACGTATTTTTATATATCCCATTTTAGATTTCCTAAAGATCTTCTCTATATTATTTATCTCAACAATAATATAATATTCCAACAATTGTTTTATCTGTCGAAAAGGGTTACAACGCCGGATTCCAACATATTCGAATTCTTTTGATTTTATTTAGAGGAAACAGCTTGGTGTTTTTGGTTGAAATATTATGTTATTATAACAATTTTTATGGTTAATAAATTCCGAGTTAATTTACGAAAGGCAAACATTCTTATAACAGGAAGTTAAAAGCTGAACAAGTTTGTGCTTGATCTTATTCTGACGTGTAAAGAAGAAAATAACAAATGCGTCATAGTAATTGAAATCATCGTAACATTACTAAAACACCATAATGATATTACAATAACTAATTTTAAAAGGGTGTAACTTCAATTTGTTAAATAACTTAAAGCACGTAGGCCTACCTGTGTATTCTTTACAGTCTTGCACAGTTATCTACCGTGAATATTGATTACCTTTTTCTGTATTATAGGCCATGGTATAAAAATTTTACATTCTTACGAAAAGTCGACTAGCAGCAGTCCTTTTGGGCCAATTACTGTTTTTCAAGTGTATCATTTGCGCCAAGTTTTTCCAAATGTATCAATTGCGCAAATATTCGGAACTTATGTGCGCCAATATACCTGTACACATATCTATCACAAATATTAATGATTAATATTTATTCTTTTTTGGCTGAAAAAGTATCACATGTTCGGAGATATTTCACCACGAAGATGAGTATCTGGATAGAAATGACTTTAAATGCATTAGATAGTCCATGTACAGAGAGAGAAGAACACTTTGCTAAATATTTATTACATGATATGCCAAAAGAGAAGAAAATAGAAGCTTTTGTTGATTATGTTTAAAGTCATATGAAACGAGTGAGTGGTGAAAAATAATGTTTTTCCAATTCTTGAACCAATGCATGTATATATCACAAACTAAGTCCTCTGTGCACGATTTTATCATTATTTACGCAAATATATCGTATAATCGTCAATTTTTTTTCTCTCTGTCTGTTATGATTTAACAAATATGGCTGCTCATTAAATGCCGTGTTTTGAAGCCGAAGTTTACCGATTGTCACCTTATAGTAAATAAATAACAAAAAGCATGGGTATTGAGCACGTGCTTAACATGTACAATCAGATAATTGTTTATTTTAATGACAGATTCATGCGTATTGCGATCCCCGGATTTTTACGAGGAGGGTTACGCTCAGGTCACTATGCATACGGAAAATATGTCGGCGAATTGCTTCCTGGAAGCAAGCAATTAAAAGTAAGTAAACTTCTTCTAAATGTGGACAAATTAAAGAATTTTCCTCAGAAAAAAGTATATGTACAAAAGTTTTATAATGAAAACTATCCATTTAGTTATAAAAAACAGATGCATATTTTTTTTTAATTTGAGGTTTCATATGACTTTAAGCCACAAATGTTGATGGCACAGTGCTTTGTTCCCACCATCCGTATGGGCTGAAACTCAATTTTCCGCAAGACGTAACAGTACTGGAGCAGAAGCATTCCACAGGAATTATTATGAACTGTAATTATGCATTTCATCCTTCAATGTTTGTCGTTTTAGACAATAAAGGGAAGCTACAAGCGACTACATACATTAAATTTGGAAATATCTAGGCAACAGCATTAAGAAGAAAACATTTGCCGAATAAAGTAGGAGGGAAGTTTTTATTTTTGGCGCAAATGATACCATGTAATTTGAAAACAGGTGGCGCAAACGTAGCATTGGAGAAAAAAAGTTGTGGCGCAAAAGGACGCATTTTTGACACAAACCGATTTCTCCCGACAAATTTAACATATTGTTCATGGCTATATACAAAACATAGCCCGAGGATCTTCAACTTGGCATTTGCTCCTAAGATAGATGGGCATTTTCTATGTAATTAGGGCTATATGTTTGAGTCGCTATTATACATGTTATAAATACGTAACTATTTTAAGCTTGATAATATATGAAAAAGAACGAAATTAATAAGAAATTAATGATACGGTTGCTGACTGAATCATTAAATAAAGCTAATCAAATGTCTATGTTTCTAACAAACGCAATTATATCCATAGTCGTATGAAATGAATCTGCAGATATTTGTTCTTTACCTGAAACAGCGTGATTATGATCATGATGATAGATATGTTTGTATTTTCAAAAACAAATGTATAACACGTTATGTATTTATTTTGTATTCAAAATACTTAATATTGAATGTTGAAGACCGTAGACTACCTTGACCTATATTGTTGTACTTTTATAAAATGTGACTTGGATGGAGAATTGTCTCATTGGCACTCGTACATGTACCACTTCTTCCTATATCTAATTAATAGATGAAAAGAAATTTGGCACCGGGCAGCTTGTAATCCTAGCTACCCAAAATGGAACTGGCCGCCTCGGGTTTGATCAACTTTTCCCTGATCCAATCCCACTTTTCAAAGCAAGCAAGCAGCATTTCTCTTCTTCTCTTAGCGCGTAAAGAATTAATTTAGAAAAACAGCAACACATGGTCCAGAATCGTTTCATTCTGACTATATAGAACAATGATATGTAATTATTTCCTTCATTTTGTTTTTGTTTTTGAACAGTATCCATGATACTTGGACAAATATTCGACTACATTAAAACTGAAATTATGTTGGTCAAGTGCAATTATTCTACAAACTGTACCGCAAATTATCTATCAATAATCGCCAAGACTTCAAAAGTTCGTACTTATTTTTACTAAATTAGCAATTAGATATTAAAATTCAAAGTTATTTGTGTTTTAGAAGACGAGTTAAGTTTTGTTGTTGTATTCCAATATTCTGCTTTTTTTATTTCTTTTCTCATACTATTTCTGGCGTCTTTATACAAAATCCGCACTAACTATATGTTTTGGCTGGAAATGCAGGTTGATTTTTATGAGTAGAAATTGGACTTTTACTAGATTTCAATAACAGCAAATACTCTTAGACCGACCCTTTGTTTCTCTCCTACTTTTGTCCTTTTGTTATTTGTTTTGTGACCAGCACTGATTTGATGAGTCGTGCCTTTCCAACGCGTAATTTTAACAGTTTGTTGTTGTATTAATATCCTAGTTTTATATTTTATATAACGTCTCACTGACAAACAACACAACCTTTGTTCAGTTTTATTTTAAAATTACATAAGAGGTATGCATGCCATTTCGTTACAAAGCAAGACATATGACAATCAAATTGAAAAAAAAGACTTGGAAAAATATGAGACTGCAGCAAAAATGATCTAATCATGGTAATTAAATACCTTGAGTATGCACAACGTTTTAATATGAAAATAAGATGTGGTTACGTTTACGTGGTTGTTATGTGGTGCCTTGAATCCTTCTTAACAGACGGGTGTAAATATATACCATAACGAAACAGAAAAGATATATAAAAAGATATATAATAGCATACAAACTGAAAGTAATAACAAAAACAACGAAACACTTTTTAAAAGGACAGGGAGCATAGATATAATATGATGTGGTTTGAGTGCCAATAAGACAACTCTCCATCCAAGTCACAATTTGGAAAAAATAAACCATTATAGATCAAAGTACGGTTTTCAACAGGGAGTCTTAGCTCACAACGAACAGCAAGCCACAAATGTCCCAAAAATTACCGGTGTTAAACAATTTAACGGGGAAACCAACGGTCTGTTCTATATATATAAAAAGGAGAAACGAGGAACACTTATGCTGACATGAATTATCATTGATATTTACGAAAGCCGAGAAGGGTCATTCAAAATTCAAAATTTACAAAGTATATCACTGGATTGAGCTCTCTGTCTAAGTGTATTATTAAAGTGCTTTGCTTTGAGCTCGGTTCATTGTTATGCAATTCATTCTTTGTGAAATAAAGATTTGACAGACAACCCTTATGTACAAGGATTTCTCAAAATATTATCATTTCTATGTACAATGTAAGTAACAGGGAGATAAAAGCATTTTATTTTTTGTTTGAACCAATTGAAACATTATTTGTCCAATGACCAAATTTTAAAAAAAAATTTACACAACAATGCTACTCCCGCTACTAGCAAAATGATGCTAGGTTGTATTGATACATCTGTAATTTCTACTGATGACTCGGTCCTGAGTGTAAATGGTCATTCAATTATGTTAAAAATAAGACCAAAATTAATAAGGCCTATCTGGCTTAATTGATTTCTGAAACTATATTTCATTGTACATGTTCAACATTTTTCACTCGTTTGTTTATTTTGTTTGAATTAAAATTGTAACAGTAAAAGTTAATTACAACAGTAACACTTTCATACCACAACAAATGCTGTATTGGTATCACTTATATTTGTATCCACATATTAACAAAAATATGAAAAGAGAATAATTTTGCAATACCATTAACATACCACAACAAATGCTGTATTGGTATCACTTATATTTGTATCCACATATTAACAAAAATATGAAAAGAGAATAATTTTGCAATACCATTTTCATATTGAATACTATAACTTTTTAGATATTTGGACATACATTGTATTAAGTAAATGTTTATAATATCCACTTGACATGCTTGAAATTCTTTCAGATAACTTTTGGAGCAGTGATGAGTCTTTGAAGCATGGTCACGAAGGTTCTTTCGGTGATATCGTTTTCCCTCGGTTTTAGTTTGTTACCCCGATTTTGTTATTTGTCCATGGATTTATGAGTTTTGAACAGCGGTATACTACTGTTGCCTTTATTCGTATTGGTCAAAACTTTGTTTTGCTTTCACCAGCTTTGAAGGAGATATTATCAAAGAATTGATAGAAAACAGCACAGAAGCTTACTTTCTAGTTCATCAGGCCCAAGCATCATGTTAGGCATTGTCATTACTGAAAACCAATAAATGTCTTCTAATCTGAGGGTCAATTCAACATTTTAAAGTGTTTTACTAATGATACTGACAAGCCACCACAAAGATATATAAATAGAACCATACACATAGTTAGCAAATACATATAAAAAAAGATGTGATATGATTCCCAATGAGACAATTCTCAACAACAGACCAAAATGACATAGAAATTAACAATTACAGGTCACCGTACAACTTCAACAATGAGCAAAGCTAATACAGCATAGTCAGCTATAAAAGGTCTCGAAATGACAATGTAAAACAATTCAAAGGAGAAAAATAACAGGCTTATTTATGTACAAAAAATCATGAAAAAACGAATATGTAACACATAAACAAACGACAACCACTGAATTACAGGCTCCTTATATCATGTTCTCAGATATCATCTCCCAATTTAAAAAAATCACGAAAAATTGAACCTATTATGTGTTGCTCTCCTAGCTATAAAATGTATCCAAAATCAAAGATGTGGAACATATTCTATCATAATCATTTGGTAACTAATGCAAATAGTGTCTCTTCCATGCCCGTCTTGAACATAAAACCTAAACTAAATATAAAATAAACAACACTCATAATGCTCAGGTTGGTTGGCATCGTGCAACACAGTTATTAACACATATAGGACTAGATTAACACATAGAACTACATTTATCATAAAACACTGTCAAACATCTAAACATACTATCCACACTCATCTGTGTCCACACTTGTGTTTTAGAAAAAAAACGTTACATCCATAATTCGTTTAATAATCATTTTTCTTTGTGTTTGTAATAATTGAAGCCAGTCGAGAAATATGAGAAATCTACATATATAGTTGGGAAATGTTCGATAAAAAAAATAAATATCGTTATTATTTTCTTTGTATGTTTTCGTATTTTATTAAAATTTCGTACAATAAAAAGTTTAGTTTTATTCTTTATAGTTCAAAAATTAAGAAGAATAATTCTTCCGTATTTTCATATCTCTAGATATATTATATACAATAGAATTAAATTGCATTGTTCCATATTTGAAAAAAAAAAAAATCGGTGAAACACCATTTATAAATAATTTACATTCACGCTAACAGCTGTTAATCTGATCACTCTCTAAAAATAGCGTTGAATTAAAAAAATTTGGTATCATTGCGTTCTAATTATTATTTATAAAAAAGACAGATGTGGTATGATCACTTATGAAACTCTCCATAAGAGACCAAAATGACACAGAAATTTACAAGTATAGGTCACCGCACGGCCTTCAACAATGAGCAAGGCTCATACCGCATAGTCAGCTATAAAAGGCCCCTAAATGACCACGCAAAACAATTCAAAGGAGAAAACTAAACGGCCTTATTTATTTGAAAAAAACAAATATTTAACACATAAACAAACGACAACCACTGAATAACAGGCTCCTGACTTAGGACAGGCACATACATAATAATGTGGAGGGGGGGGGGGTAAAAATGTTTTGTTCTTTTTTCTGGTCTTCACGGAGTTTGAAGTGCCAAACACAAGAAACTTGCTCGTAAGCCAAATCAAAGGAAAAGACCAAGGACAGCACATACGCAGCCAAGATATTAGACTAATACCGCAGTCCCACTAGGCCACGATCGGACTACGATCTGTGAAAAAAAATGCAAATGTTGATGATCGTAGTACGATCGTGTATATCGCTGGGAAAATCTTGAATACATTTTGAACGTTCATGAAAAAGGTTATAACGAATATCGTCGCAAAGTGTGTATTCCATAAGTTAGAACATAGTAAAGTGCTTTCGACCAATGAAATGCAAGGATTTTCACCCTCTTAATAGTGAAGAATGACACAAAACATGTTCTTATTTAGTGATTATCTTATTGTTATGCTCTGAATTACAAAGGGCCAATTAGTGTTGCCAATATTGCCTAGAGGCAATTCGCAAGGACAGTGTACTGAAAAAATAGTTATGACCCCAGGCTTTTTAATCAAGATTCAATTATTTGTATAAATTTAACTGTAATAAATATTCTTTAATACACAAGCAGTTCAAATTTCTAAACAATATCTTTTTCCATTTTTGAAAATGACAACTTTGTTTATACAATTTGGCACATTTATTGTCATGGTACTATTATCGTTTTCTTTGTCTTCGAAACTGTGCTGGTTACTTTTGGCAATGGACAAGTCATTTTCTTGCTTAACGTTTTTGCTTGTGGGTACTGGAGGCTGTAATGCCTTGCTTACATTATCCTGTAATGTTTCTAACGGGCGTTTATATGTGTCGACGGCCGTTGATCGGTGACCACTTCTTGATTTTACAGTTGAATCGGAAAATCCGGCATTGAAAAGTGTGGTGCAGCATGTAACTTTCCCAGAATGGTTGGTGATATTACGGTCAGTAGTTGAAATTCCCGCAGCCTTAAATAATTCCTTCATTTTGCTAGACAATGTGTTAATACCAATCGGCTGGACGCTAAAGCGAATAGAACCATCGTTAGCTTTATGTGGTAGCGGTTTACGGTAAAACCTACCTTCACGTGGAATAAGTGACAAGTATTTCTCATAAATTGTAACTAGGCATCTTGGGTTTGTTGGGTCACTTTTCTGAGTTATGCGTTTGACATCAACGTTTCTGTTATTCAGGCCACCTTGTACATTCTTACACAGCCTCCCGGTATAATGGAGTAATTTATTACCAATTGTGTCCACAGAAATTCGAAATTGACTAGCATCAAGTTGTTTGTGTTCATCTAAAGCACGAAATCCAAATAACTTGCAGTTGTAGAAAAAAACTATATTGGTTAGCCCATTTGAAGTGTTACAATTAAAAACTCCACTATCCCACATGGCCTCCTCGTCTGTTGTTAATATAGGGTCTGCCCTTTTTACGTTAGTTCCAATACCATTATTGGTTAGTTCTTTCATTCGACTGTCAAGACATTTTCTAAAAAACGCAAATGTAGATGAATCCTTTTCAAAGAGGCTCACGTCATTTCTGTTACAATCTGTTCTCAGATACCTACAAAAAGTGGTGGTTTTACTCTTTGTTTTAATACATATAAAGACTTATAAAGGATTAGTAGAACTTTTTTAAAGATGAATTGGTTGAAGAAGAAATTATTTTTCAGAAAAGTAAAATAACCGACGACGAATTGCAATACAGTGAAACCTGTCTAGTACGACCTCCTTGGTACTTCAATTTTTTGTTAGATTTTGTTAGATGTTCGGTTTAACAGATTCACATCGCATAAAATTTTATATGACTGGACTTAGGATCATATATGTTAAGTTTAGGTGGGTTTTCGATTCATTCAAGGTTCTGTTTACACTGGTTTCATTGTAGTTTAAAAACGTAGTTAAAATTGAGATTAAAATTGTCATTCGCGTTTTTTTAAACGCGAGTTTTATCTCCCGAGCGAGGGGGTGGGAGACGACCCCAGAAGACAAGAAATGTATACATGTATGAGTTTGCTTTCCAAAATTGGCCGAATGAGTTGAATATACAGCTTTTTAGTAAATCAATACAAAATGAAATTAGCCATGTTAAAACTAGACTAATTTAAACTGTAATAGTATGTCTTAGAATTAATTATTGTTTGTTTGCTGTCTCTTCACGAATACATCATATCTCAATTATCTATTAAAAACAGTATATTGAAAGTATAGGTTGAGACAATTTAAGCATATTCGGAAATAATAACATTGGGATACATAATTATTGGCAAGCAGAATAAAATTATTAGAATATCCGAAAAATAACTGTCAAATTATTTTATTGTATTTTTTTTTGTCCATAATAGTAGTTTTAAAATAACACCTTTTTATAATATATTTTTTGGTTGAAGGGTTTGGGGTATATAAATGGTATCGAATAGAGAAAAAAACACACAAAAGGAAAAGATTTTACCTTAAAAAAAACAAGGGAACACCCTTTTGATTTTTGGAGGTTTGGGGGAGGGGAGGGGGAGGGGAAGATATTTTAAGTAAAAAAATACGATCGAACATTTTAGGAAAAAAATGCAGAATGAGCAGTGTTATAAAATCAAACTGGTAGGATGAATATGACAGGCTTGTCCTTTTTGACAGTACTTGTAAACGAAAATGCAGGAGAAAGGTTTTCTGATGTGCAGTAAAAAATCAATTGATGATTTTTTTTATAAGCCCCCTGCCTAGAATTCCTGCCTCAAATGTTGCATCCACAAAACAAGTTACGATACATTTTAAAAGTAAACTATTTCTAAGGAGAGGGGCTAAAATCAAATGTAAAAGGACAGGTGAAACCTTTTGCAAAAAAAAGCAGTATGACTCATGACAAAAAGTTAAAAAAAAAGGCAAGATATATATGACACAGTAAATGTAAAATGAGGATTCAGGTAAAAGTTCGTCTCCAATATGTATTGAAAAACCCAGAATGCAAACCCCCCTTTTCCCCTCGAAATCAAATGTTTGCTCCCTTAAAACAAGTAAACGAACGTATTTCAACAGTTGTTGCCCCCCCCCCTTTTCCACCAACCCGTTTAACTATACCGAACTCCAAGACAGCGGTTACAAAAACAAATATCCAAATCAACACAAATGTAATTCATAAAATTACATTTTCATAGTTTTAGTACAATGTAACATCTACATCAAACGCTATATACTGTATTGTGGAAGCTGTGGACTACAATTCCAATAAAATGTTGATTTTGATGATTTTACTTGTAACGGCTGTCCTGGTGTTATATATATTGAAATTTAAAATTTGTAACTTACCTTTGAATGCCTGATGCTAACTGGACCAATGAATTTGGTGGATAAGGACTGGTATCAACACGTCTACATTCTTGTATAAAGTGTGCCATCCAATAGTTTAAAAGTTCATTTGAGAGTAAATTCGGATCACTTGGTATTGCATTACCACCATCAGTTATTGTTTCTTGATACAAATTTCTTTCTAAAGTCCACGCAACCCAGACGCCTAAAGCCCACTTGTTGTTATTTCTAGTCTTTTTCGGAATAGCTTTAAGAATTCTCTCTAATAAGTCTGAATCCGACAATGGAACAGAAAATCTACGCGGGCCCGCAGCCTCACACACGACCGGCTCGTTTTCATATTTTACAAGGTCCTGAGTAGGTAAAAGCATTAAATCATTCTCGGACACTTCTTCTTTTAATTCAAAAGTTCCAATTCCAACAAGTTGATTCATTTTAGACTTAAAGATGCATACATGTTACTGACTTGAAAATAATAATACTTTTAATAGTCATTAGAGCAAGACAGTTAGCTAGAGGGGTTATTTGTTTGGCCATATTTTCAAGAACTGTGTTCATGTATACCATTTAACACAGTACATATAATTAATCAAGAATAGAGTTTATATGTTCTAAGTTTGTAAGAACATGATAACCCTCTTCTTCATGATAAGTACTCGCTAACGCTCGTACTTAACCATGAAGAAGAGGATTATCATGTTCTTACATATACTTAGTGTTTTTCAGTCTCTTCACTGTAACTTTCACAAAACATTTTGAACGTAACACAGTACTAACAACACAATTCAAGACAAGACAGGACAAGACAATAAAGATAATCCAATCAATTTTGTTGATTGGATAATTTACGGCCCAGTAGTTGTGTAATCAGCGCCACGTGCCCTCATTGTTTCATAAGAATTAACATATCTATCTAAGTTCGATTTCAAATTCTACCAAAATTTAACTCTTAAATAAGCAGCGTGTAACGAATATATTCATCCATCCTGTGTGCAGATACGATGACTATGAAGGGTCCTGAGTGCACATTGTATGTCCTGAGAGCACTTAGGAGGTCCTGAGCGGTGTTTAGACGTACCCAACAAACTGAGGCGAATTTAACACGAATATGTATTTTCTCTTTAACAGTGTTTTTATTCTCTGTTCTTTTTTTTCATTTAAACCAAAATAAATACGTTTTGACAAATTAAATAAAAATAAATATTAAATAAATACACAAAAAGCATGTATTATTTAAAATGTATTTAGATAGTAGATATATAATAGGACCAAAGATTTCATTTATATGTTTGACCTTTGACCCCAATCATCTGCATGGTATTCATGAATATATACTTTTTTTTTGCCAAAATTTCAATTTACCATTATAAATATTACTTTAACTCCGCAAAAAAATCAAAAATTAATATTCTGTCTATTCTGTAAAAAAAAATGCTCAAATTCATAGATGAAGTTTTATTCTGCTAGACAAGAGATCACCATCGATTTTAAATTTAGAGTACCAATTTTCTGCGTGTCGCCATTTTGACCATCCTCTCCGTTTTTAACCACGATATGTCTATGAACCACAAAGGACCAAAACCACAGTACCCTTATATATAGTCGTAATCGCGTGTCAATATCGTGTCAATCGTACGGTTGTTTTATCCGACTAACTAACTTGAAACAAAAAATGTTGTTTTTTTTTTGTTTAAGTAACCAAGGTCTGTCGTTTTTAACTGTTTATATGGGAATTGGTGAAAAAGTCTTAGTTCAAAGTCATAAATAAGTGTTCCGTTAAAATTGTTTTCGAAAATCTAATTTGTTCATAATTATTTTATGTAATAAACTTATTTAAATAAATTCGGACCTTCCCTTGTCTGCCCCCTTTTAAAATCCACCCCTGTGGGCTTAATACTTTTAAATAATTGATGTCTGTAGTTTTTTTTAAATATATATGTAGGACTCTAAAGTGCGATGGTACTCTAATTAAAGTGCGTTGGTCACGCTGAAGTGCGATGGTCTACGCTAAAGTACGATGGTGTCTCACGCTAAAGTGCAATGGTTGTTTGTTTGCTAAAGTACGATGGTATATCACGCTAAAGTGCGATGGACCAATAGGATAAGGTTCTAGGGCTTTATAAAAAAGTCCATCATTATAAACTCCGCCTTCTTCGTCAACGAGAACGTTTTCAATCATTCCTGGCACTAAAAAGTTCCCAGTGTCAGTTTCAATCATAACTATTTGTTCTTTTGATGAGCTGAGCTCAGATGAACTATGTTTACGGGTTATACCGGCTGAGCCGTGCTGAGCAAACCCATTATTGTCACTGTCCGAACAATTGGACGCCATGTTGACCACTCGGGTCGAACAGAAAACTCTGAGAGTGTAATAAAGTGTTATTATCTAAATATTTGCAATAAATGCAATGCCAACGTTTGATAAATATTCAAAATTAGTTCTTCAACAAGTTACATGTATCCATAAACTCTCCAACAATCGCAAATCACACTTTATCCCTTTCACTTACAAAAAACAATCCGTCTCTTTCATTGACCTAAATACGCACTGACATCACCTGACCTAATACGTCATCTCATGGGATACTTCAGCAGCATTGATTTTGTAAAATTAAATAAACAAAATGTTTTTATTATCGGAATATGTAGCATTTATTTGTTTAATTTAAATGAGAGAGAAAGGCAATGTTTGCGGAACTTAATTTACGCCTTTTTTGTAGCGACTACACATCCATGTTATATTATTCTGCAATGTGCATGTTGGTGTTAGCTGACAATTTATAATTTACACATGAAAACATGTTTCTTTATTTTGCCGACGTTGCTTTCAATAAGAGCGAAAACATTTTAACGGAGACCGCACAATAAACTGCAACTAAAACAATGATTTAAATACATCCGTTCGCTTCCAATAAAAACAGGATACATGATATCTATGCAAATACTTCTTGTATCGACAGGACTATAGTAAAACGGTCGACGGCAGAATGCAAGTTCTTCTTCAAGCCACCAAAATAAAAAGACCTTTGCTTTAGCAGACACAGCACGGTTTGGTTTACATTAATTAAGTCATTGACATTTGGTTTAAAAGTTTTTAATCAAATGTCTGTAGTTTATTTTCCAGTGTGTTCATTTTTAGTTTGTATAAACAACTGTTAACGTCATAATCCAACTACATTTCTTACGTCTTTACTTTCGCGGACCATCACACTTTAGCGTATGGAAGCATCGCACTTTAGCGTATATCATCGCACTTTAGCGTGTCCATCGCACTTTAGCGTCCCCATCGCACTTTAGAGTCCTACATATATAGGAGATAATCAAGTGTATACGATGATTTCGATAGATCTACGTTTGCCATGAAACTACACCACAATTTCAGTACAGTTTAAAATTTAACGAAAGTTTTTTTTTTTTTTAAAGCATAATGGAATTAAACCACCATCTAATACTGAGTTATTAATTCTTGAACAAACTTTTAACGCTTAAAATTAACAAAAGTTGAACAATGACTACATTAAGCATATTATATTAATGTACCTGTTGCCAAGTATCTCAACGTCAGTGATAATTCCTCCGCTGTTATACAGGTACGCATATTGGTACTGCACTTTGTTATACTGTCTTTTACCATATCCAAAAGGTAAGCAAATTGCTGTGGACTGACTCTCAGAAAGTTGCGAAATGAATCGCTATCTTCGTTTGACAATTCTTTTAGCAGAGTTTGGCAAACACCAAGATCTGCTCTTCTTGTCAACCATGGTTTTATCCAATTCCGCCTAACGTAAGGGTACCCAAATTGCACCGAGTACCCAAATTGCACCTATTTAGAAAAAATAGCAACGGAAATCTTGCAACATTTCCTAGAGACTAAACAATTTGTATTTTTTTTATTTGATACTATGCACGTCTTTCAACATAGGTAAACATATTTAGATATACACAAAACGTTCACAGTATTTATCAACAGATGGACTGTTTACTGAAAAAGCAAAATGTTCGAAAACGTCACCGTACGACGTCATCAAAACGTCATCTTTTTAAAATTAGCAAAAACAATATATTATAAGCATCCATTTTGTAAAATATGAAGAGTAAGCATGGACTAATATTCAATTGTTCAAAATATTTGAAGAAATTAAACAAAAGCTCGGTTATTAGACTTTTGACAATGTGAATTTAAGCATGGATGCAATTTGGGTACTCCTCATTACAGAATCCTGGATAGTTTGGAGGTTGATTCAAACCCATTTTTTTATGGACTCAGTATGGATTAAAAAATCAAATTAGTGTACCTATACAATGAAGAAGGATAGGGCTACAAAATAAACACAGTATGGACATATTTTACTTGATCATAAAAAAACGTAGGTGAAAAAACTGTCAAAATAGGTGCAATTTGGGTACCGTCACGTTAACCTTTTTCATTCGTCTTTTTGCGGCAATAGCAGCAACTATGTACTTCAAGGCTCTCTTCTTCTTACTATTCATTTTGTAACTTTTCCGTTCTTGGAAATGTCGAAAAATGACGTTTTCGGACGAATGACGTAATGGTCACCAATGCATGACGTCATAAAAATTCTGTCAAAATGTATCACAGAGATTCGCGAAGTACCAATTTTTAGGTAATCTGTCCCCAAAAAGTCATGAGAACAATTATCATTCATTAGCATTCGGTGTTCGCCGTTGACCGTTTGTTCACATTTCACATTAAATCAATCTACTTGTTTCAAACCAATTGGCTAGATGGAAACATAATTTTGAATAATTTATCTTGGAAATGGGTTTTGGCATTCATTAGAATTTATATAAATAAATTATTGAGGCTTTGTTTTTCAGTATGACAGTTTTTTGTTAAAAAATTATTTTCTTAGCTACTATGAATAAGAAGAGCGCTTACAGGCTCCAGGGGACCTCTGGTTAAAATTCATTTACCAGTCGCCAATCAATATTTCGATAATATTTGTTACATCTTTTTATAATATAATTGCCGACAACATGCCGTATAGACTTTAACGTATAGTTGCTGTGTTTAGAAAAATAAAGCACTTGTTCAAATTTGTTCAAAATCGAATAGAAAATCGTATCGTGTGAACAGAACGCTATACGATTTACCTGTACGACGGTATCAAGTCGAATGGAAAATCGAACGGATAATCGTATCGTGTGAATGCACCTTAAAGTCTATACGGCATGTTGTCGGCAATTATATTATAAAAAGATGTAACAAATATTATCGAAATATTACTCCCATATGTATTGTGAGGGACACGTTCAGGTATTCAAGCGATTTCCCGTCGGACTTGCAAGTTCACGCATCGTTTCACTTCTGAGGGTATTGATCAGTGTACCCCATCGATAACTTGAAAATGTCCTCGTATGACAACAGTATGTTATCATGGGATGTCGATGGACGAAGCAGAAGAAGAGAACCAATTTGAATTAAATACAGGTCGATATTTAACTTGCTTTGGTTCATCGAAGTTATGTATATGGACATAGTAAAATCACATATTTCTATTTCAATAACATTGTTGGGTATAATGTATAATAATATGAACATGGTTCTGCACGTACATTATCCCAAATTTCCTGTTCCGACATGCATGTTATATATGCCACTGGACGTACACTAATTATCCCCAAGGGATGTGAAGATTTTGCTGGAAAACTATTGAGTATAAAAGTTTCAAATTAATTTCGGGATTTATTTCCTCCTTGGTATTCAATAACAGAAAATAGAATAAACTGCTTCCGCTAAATAGGGGTATTTTTGCCAGATATAAGACTTATAGTTGTATTTAAAAATAGGGAAATATGACATTAAATTAGTTCTGTCTTTTTTTTTAAACATCGTTAAAAAGATGTGTGTCTAAGGTGAACAACACAAGAACCCTGTAATACTAGTACGAGAGTATAGCATGTAAACATTCTTTCTCAATAATATGGTTGTATTGGAAATCTTTTAAAACAGATTGACAACTAATGGTCCGATATGCATGTAATATTTGCCACATGACGCTCATAGTTCTTTCTAACATCATCATCTTATTCTTTGATATTGCTGTAAACATCGATGGTTCACACCCAAACAAAATGGGAGTAATGTACCTTCAGCGCTTCTCCGTGTTTTACACTTGTGAAACTTAACACACAGACGACATTTCGGCATTGAAATGAATCTACATCTCACAAACATGATTTTTAAATAACGATTTTGAGTAATCACCTATCAAACAAATATAAACGTATGGCAAGATATAACCATGCAGGAATTTAGTTTTTCGTCAGACGCAAAAACTCATCATTATAATAAACGTATACGTATATGCATGCATGTTCAATCTTGGAAGCCTTCATAATCCCCGTCCGACGATGGGAACTCTTTCTGATTGTGTTGACTATAAATGCTTGTATGGTAATTCTGTCGTTTATCTGTACAAGTGGTTGCATGTCCTCTCCTTTCCCAACTACAAGTGGCAATTAACACTTAGATTATAGCCATAAAGTAGGACAATAAATGAACAAAAGACAAATCCGGGTCATGGGGTACAGATAAGACACATAAGTACCAACAAAAGACGCTCAAAATTAAAAACTTAAAGTAAATCAGAAACGTGCATGGATCACGCAAAACATGCAGGGGCGACACCGGACTAATGAGAGCTTCATGTAAGACATTCGCCGTGAAACAATGAACAATGACGAAGACAAGCTTTTGTTTCAACTTTTTTTTTAAATTTCCAACATGAGGCTGTTACCGCCCCGTCCAATGTTCTTAAGTATCACATATTTTACTTTCATTTTATTGTTAGCTTTCTGAAATAAATATTTACATATTATAGACTATATTTTTTATAGTTTCTATTCTTTCAAATTCAGTTAAACACTATTTCTGATTTGCTTTTTTATAAATTTAAAATGTCTGCTTCTTTTTCTTCATTTTTTTTATAAACCCCGGTTTTGTATTACCACTGACCAGTTCAGCCAAGAAACAGCTGCTTCATGTTTGCATAAATGTGTTTGTTACCAATGTGACATGCTGTTATTTCCTTATTTTTTATTCCGTGTCTTTAAATATGTAGTCTTTATCGGGGAGGCAAGATTTATTTTGTCTGTTGGTTGCTTAGCTATAGTAAACAAATCGATTTACGTCATACTCTGAAGTTGGATGGAGATTGTTTTTAAATAAATACAGACGGGCGCAAAAATGCGGCGGGGTTAAACATGTTTGTGAGATCTCAACCCTCCCCCTATACCTCTAGCCAATGAAGAAAAGTAAACGCATAACAATACGCACATTAAAATTCAGTTCAAAAGAAGTCCGAGTCTGATGTCAGAAGATGACTGTGACTAAAGAAAATAAACAAAATGACAATAATACATAAATAACAACAGACTACTAGCAGCTAACTGACATGCCAGCTCCAGACTTCAATTTAACTGATACTATACACATAAGTAGTATAATACTTGCCATCAAGAGATGTCGGAACGACCAATCAAACCTAAATTACAACCTATTGCTGGTCCATAAAGCTCAAATGACGATATTTTAGTGAACGATAGCAGAAATGACACAGATGTGTCAATATATATAGGAAGATGTGGTATGAGTGTGACCACAGCGACCTTTGCGATCTTACTACGATCTTAGTGCGCTCTCACTACGCTTCTACTACGACCTAATTTCGCCACGACCGCACCACGATTGTTTTGAACATATTTAAAGTTGGCCACGCTCTTCACGATCTTGAAGACCTCACCACGACCGTGGTACGACCTTACTGCGACCTACACGATCGTACCACGATCATCAAAATTTGCTTTTTTTTCACAGATCGTAGTGCGATCGTGGCCTAGTGGGACTGGAGTATAAGATGGATTGGTTTGAATCGAGAACAGACGAAATATGCTTACCAGTGCTGCTAAAAAACGGCCGTCTTTACCGAACGCGACGTTTAACACGCTTTCGTAATCGTAAATACCCTCAATTAAATATGATGGAAATTTTTATTTCATGCACATATATATCAGTTTGAAACAAAATACAATCTTTGCTTCATAGATATCTACTTTTATTTGACTTGTCTGCCTCCAAAACATTTTTTCGGCAGTTTTAAGAAAGTTCATTTTTTTCTCATTTTGTACATGTTCAGTGGCAGATATAACGTCTTTGACGTCGCAATCCCACAGAGTCGCTGCATTATATAACTATATGTTAACCTTCGAGAACTACTCTAAAAGAATGACGAATTTTATTTTACCATGGTGTTTTTTTGTTTTGTTCCGTTACTGAGGATATGTTTTGTCCTGTATGAATCCATATTACAAATTTGACTCCAATAAGGATCAATTTTGTCTCATAGAAAAATCGGTAGATTTTATCCGATAGATTTATTTTCCCATTTTTATCGGATATAATAGTTATTTTGAAAAACTACAAACGATAATTATTCATTAAAGTTTCGTATGCATCATAAATTTATTGATTGATTATAGAAATATCGCAGCAATTCTTTTAGTTTATATCATTAAATATACAATTAATAATTTAGTTATTTGGATTTAATTACCTTAAATGAAAGGGTGCGAATATAATAATATATTAATGTTACTGTCTCAACAAATTGCATAGTATACAAATCCTTGTTCTAATATAAATAATAATAATTTGCATTGGCGAAAAAGATATATACTTTTGTTGTGTTGGAATAATCGTAAAAGTGCTATTCCTCTAAATTTTATTTGTTTAATCGGACGGCGTAGAGTATAAATTTGATTTTTATTTTTACCATATTGTGTATTGAATTCAAACACGAACGCGGACCTCGATGAGAACACCTGGATTGAGAGTTCGCAAACGTTCTTCTTCTTCTGTGGGTTTTTTAAGGACGGCTTTCCTACTGGAAATTGCGCCCTATATGTTACTAACTTTTTTATTTTTTTTTACCAAAAAAAAAAAATAAAAATAGAATCTACTTAATGTTTTATTTTTTATGACTTTTGTTGTGAGTTTTACAAGAACCTAGTGTGTCGCTCATTTGTTTTTTTTTATCAGATGTTACTTATTTGCTTTTGAAATAAACGACTTAAGTTTTGATCAGTTGCCCCAGCCAGTGGTCCCGTGAGAATCGTGTATACGCACTATCCCACGGAGGTACTAACCATGGTAGTGTAGGTTAATTGCAAACTGGAACCAGACATTGACCTGTTCTCTGTCTGGTGATCAGTCAGGCAGAGGACATGCCACTGTCTAGATCCCGAAATGCAAAAAACTGTTTTATGATATACCCCCCAAAAAAAGCCAAATTGTATATATATATATGTATATATGTATATAAAGAATAATAAATTAACTTATTTCTATAACAAAATACGGGACTTTATACTTTTATATTAATTTACTAGGGTGCTCAAGGATTCCAGTTTGAATTGTACTTGCTTGTTTTTCCCGTAAGTACATTCGATGTACTTGTGCTGACGCCATTGTTAAACAAGCTACATACACGACAATCTGGTTAAATGTTTAACATATTAATTTCATACCCTGTATAGCACGACTACCATGTCAGGGGGTGACCACTGGTTGGCACCGCTAATCTACTTGTCTATATGTTGTGTCGATGACTTAGCATGAATTAATACTTGAATATTAAAAAAAAGTGTAATAAATTTAGCAGCTTAAATATGAAAATGAATGTAATGAAAATTAATTCTGTAGTGCTATGTAAGTAGTGAATTCTTAATCGAGGTCGAGTTGAAAATTTAAAGATATCGCTCTCTTGGTGAGTACTGTTCCTTATCTTAGGCAAAGAGTTTCTTTTGTGTATTTCTTTCTATGTATATGTAAGAACATGATAATCCTCTTCTTCATGGTTAAGTACGAGCGTTAGCGAGTACTTATCATGAAGAAGAGGGTTATCATGTTCTTACAAACTTAGAACATATAAACTCTATTCTTGATTAATTATATGTACTGTGTTAAATGGTATACATGAACACAGTTCTTGAAAATATGGCCAAACAAATAACCCCTCTAGCTAACTGTCTTGCTCTAATGACTATTAAAAGTATTATTATTTTCAAGTCAGTAACATGTATGCATCTTTAAGTCTAAAATGAATCAACTTGTTGGAATTGGAACTTTTGAATTAAAAGAAGAAGTGTCCGAGAATGATTTAATGCTTTTACCTACTCAGGACCTTGTAAAATATGAAAACGAGCCGGTCGTGTGTGAGGCTGCGGGCCCGCGTAGATTTTCTGTTCCATTGTCGGATTCAGACTTATTAGAGAGAATTCTTAAAGCTATTCCGAAAAAGACTAGAAATAACAACAAGTGGGCTTTAGGCGTCTGGGTTGCGTGGACTTTAGAAAGAAATTTGTATCAAGAAACAATAACTGATGGTGGTAATGCAATACCAAGTGATCCGAATTTACTCTCAAATGAACTTTTAAACTATTGGATGGCACACTTTATACAAGAATGTAGACGTGTTGATACCAGTCCTTATCCACCAAATTCATTGGTCCAGTTAGCATCAGGCATTCAAAGGTAAGTTACAAATTTTAAATTTCAATATATATAACACCAGGACAGCCGTTACAAGTAAAATAATCAAAATCAACATTTTATTGGAATTGTAGTCCACAGCTTCCACAATACAGTATATAGCGTTTGATGTAGATGTTACATTGTACTAAAACTATGAAAATGTAATTTTATGAATTACATTTGTGTTGATTTGGATATTTGTTTTTGTAACCGCTGTCTTGGAGTTCGGTATAGTTAAACGGGTTGGTGGAAAAGGGGGGGGGGGGCAACAACTGTTGAAATACGTTCGTTTACTTGTTTTAAGGGAGCAAACATTTGATTTCGAGGGGAAAAGGGGGGTTTGCATTCTGGGTTTTTCAATACATATTGGAGACGAACTTTTACCTGAATCCTCATTTTACATTTACTGTGTCATATATATCTTGCCTTTTTTTTTAACTTTTTGTCATGAGTCATACTGCTTTTTTTTGCAAAAGGTTTCACCTGTCCTTTTACATTTGATTTTAGCCCCTCTCCTTAGAAATAGTTTACTTTTAAAATGTATCGTAACTTGTTTTGTGGATGCAACATTTGAGGCAGGAATTCTAGGCAGGGGGCTTATAAAAAAAATCATCAATTGATTTTTTACTGCACATCAGAAAACCTTTCTCCTGCATTTTCGTTTACAAGTACTGTCAAAAAGGACAAGCCTGTCATATTCATCCTACCAGTTTGATTTTATAACACTGCTCATTCTGCATTTTTTTCCTAAAATGTTCGATCGTATTTTTTTACTTAAAATATCTTCCCCTCCCCCTCCCCTCCCCCAAACCTCCAAAAATCAAAAGGGTGTTCCCTTGTTTTTTTTAAGGTAAAATCTTTTCCTTTTGTGTGTTTTTTTCTCTATTCGATACCATTTATATACCCCAAACCCTTCAACCAAAAAATATATTATAAAAAGGTGTTATTTTAAAACTACTATTATGGACAAAAAAAAATACAATAAAATAATTTGACAGTTATTTTTCGGATATTCTAATAATTTTATTCTGCTTGCCAATAATTATGTATCCCAATGTTATTATTTCCGAATATGCTTAAATTGTCTCAACCTATACTTTCAATATACTGTTTTTAATAGATAATTGAGATATGATGTATTCGTGAAGAGACAGCAAACAAACAATAATTAATTCTAAGACATACTATTACAGTTTAAATTAGTCTAGTTTTAACATGGCTAATTTCATTTTGTATTGATTTACTAAAAAGCTGTATATTCAACTCATTCGGCCAATTTTGGAAAGCAAACTCATACATGTATACATTTCTTGTCTTCTGGGGTCGTCTCCCACCCCCTCGCTCGGGAGATAAAACTCGCGTTTAAAAAAACGCGAATGACAATTTTAATCTCAATTTTAACTACGTTTTTAAACTACAATGAAACCAGTGTAAACAGAACCTTGAATGAATCGAAAACCCACCTAAACTTAACATATATGATCCTAAGTCCAGTCATATAAAATTTTATGCGATGTGAATCTGTTAAACCGAACATCTAACAAAATCTAACAAAAAATTGAAGTACCAAGGAGGTCGTACTAGACAGGTTTCACTGTATTGCAATTCGTCGTCGGTTATTTTACTTTTCTGAAAAATAATTTCTTCTTCAACCAATTCATCTTTAAAAAAGTTCTACTAATCCTTTATAAGTCTTTATATGTATTAAAACAAAGAGTAAAACCACCACTTTTTGTAGGTATCTGAGAACAGATTGTAACAGAAATGACGTGAGCCTCTTTGAAAAGGATTCATCTACATTTGCGTTTTTTAGAAAATGTCTTGACAGTCGAATGAAAGAACTAACCAATAATGGTATTGGAACTAACGTAAAAAGGGCAGACCCTATATTAACAACAGACGAGGAGGCCATGTGGGATAGTGGAGTTTTTAATTGTAACACTTCAAATGGGCTAACCAATATAGTTTTTTTCTACAACTGCAAGTTATTTGGATTTCGTGCTTTAGATGAACACAAACAACTTGATGCTAGTCAATTTCGAATTTCTGTGGACACAATTGGTAATAAATTACTCCATTATACCGGGAGGCTGTGTAAGAATGTACAAGGTGGCCTGAATAACAGAAACGTTGATGTCAAACGCATAACTCAGAAAAGTGACCCAACAAACCCAAGATGCCTAGTTACAATTTATGAGAAATACTTGTCACTTATTCCACGTGAAGGTAGGTTTTACCGTAAACCGCTACCACATAAAGCTAACGATGGTTCTATTCGCTTTAGCGTCCAGCCGATTGGTATTAACACATTGTCTAGCAAAATGAAGGAATTATTTAAGGCTGCGGGAATTTCAACTACTGACCGTAATATCACCAACCATTCTGGGAAAGTTACATGCTGCACCACACTTTTCAATGCCGGATTTTCCGATTCAACTGTAAAATCAAGAAGTGGTCACCGATCAACGGCCGTCGACACATATAAACGCCCGTTAGAAACATTACAGGATAATGTAAGCAAGGCATTACAGCCTCCAGTACCCACAAGCAAAAACGTTAAGCAAGAAAATGACTTGTCCATTGCCAAAAGTAACCAGCACAGTTTCGAAGACAAAGAAAACGATAATAGTACCATGACAATAAATGTGCCAAATTGTATAAACAAAGTTGTCATTTTCAAAAATGGAAAAAGATATTGTTTAGAAATTTGAACTGCTTGTGTATTAAAGAATATTTATTACAGTTAAATTTATACAAATAATTGAATCTTGATTAAAAAGCCTGGGGTCATAACTATTTTTTCAGTACACTGTCCTTGCGAATTGCCTCTAGGCAATATTGGCAACACTAATTGGCCCTTTGTAATTCAGAGCATAACAATAAGATAATCACTAAATAAGAACATGTTTTGTGTCATTCTTCACTATTAAGAGGGTGAAAATCCTTGCATTTCATTGGTCGAAAGCACTTTACTATGTTCTAAATAGTGAAGGTAACTATCCTGGTGTTTTGATGTAGGTGAATATAGCATGATAAAAGTCTTCAACTATTAAAAGTATTCATTAACAAATTTAACAATTTTTTTCCTGGGGCAGAAAATGAATTCTCCCTAATATAGGTAGACCCCTATTTTTTATATGAATTATATGTAAAAGGTAAAACAAAATACAGCATTGGAATTTAGTTCAGATAAAAACTAATAAAATCTTTAAAAAAATTGCTACGTATTGTTGACATAATGTAGTCTTTTCGTACTCAGCACATATTCATAAATGGGAGCAAAATTATAACCTTTTAGTAAATTTTTAAGTGAAAAATCAGTAACATTTAACTTTTTTAGTTTTTCAAATAAAATTTTTCTTTCTAAATTGAATAATTTACAATTTAACATATAATGCTCTACACTTTCGATCTGGTTGCAGTTTATACATAGATTTGAGGTAACTACTCCAATTTTATTCAGGTGCTTATTTAGTCCAATATATCCTGTTCTTAATTTGAAGACTAATATTTCTTTCTCTCTTGTTAAATTTGGAATATTAATTTGAAAATTTACTTAATCAATAATTTTAAATAATGACCTATCTTTGTTTGTTTCCCAATCTTTTTGCCATGAATTTTTCACAAAATTTTTACAGGCAGTTTTAATGTCTTCTTTAAAGAGAGGTATAAAATCTATGCAGTTGTCTAAATTAAGTGCGTTTTTGGCTTGTAAATCTGCACTTTCGTTGCCCATTACTCCGACATGACTTGGTATCCATTCAAATATAATTTCTGATCCACCCTTTTTAAGTGAAGTCAAAATTAAATGAATATCGTATACAATTTGATTCTTTACTTTAAAAATAGGAGCTCTGATGGCTTGAAGAGCTGACAAAGAATCTACAAAAATTGCAGTTTTAATAGGTTTAAAATCTTCCAGCCATAAAAGACTTACAAATATTGCCATTAATTCTGATATAAATATAGAAATATAGTTTGGTAGTTTAAAACCTTTTTTTATTTTAAGTTCTGGAACAACATATGCACAACTTGTATTACCATGTGGGTCTTTAGATCCATCTGTAAATATTTGCTAATGTTTTGAATATTCTGAGTCGTTTAATATTTCGGTCTCACTTTTAATTAAATGTGGCAGATCCTTTTTACTTATTTTATCCTGAAGTTGTGTTTTAACTAATGATTTTTCGATATGCCATGGTGGACATGGACATTCTGAATATCTATAAATACATTCAGTAGAAAATTTATTTTGAGCTAGAAAATCTCTTGCTGTTATTGAAAAGGGTTTTCGTTTAACGTTTTTGGAGTAATAATCAAAAATGAAAGTGTCATTTACCGCGGCTTTAGCCGGGTGTGAGTTATCAAAACTAGTCATATTTAAAAAAAAGCTTTTGCTCTTAGACTTTGTCTTCTTATTTCTAAAGGCGGATCTCCCATTTCAACTTGCAAAGCTTTCAAGGAAGCTGATCTCATTGAACCAGTACATATACGTAATGCCTGATTTTGAATTTTATCTAGACATTTTTTAGTACTAAAAGAAGCTAAATTATAAATTTCATATCCATAATCAAGTTTTGATATAATCAAGAAAATATAGATAGTTCTAATGGTATTGCTGGTTGCGCCCCATCTTGTTCCTGTAAGTACTCTCATACAGTTAATAACTTTTAGACACTTTGTTTGTAAACTTTGGATATGTTTATGCCAAGTTAAATTTCTGTCAAAAATTAATCCTATAAAACTATTTCTAATGTGTGATTACCAAGTTTTAAAGATATATTTATATTGTTTCTTCTTGTAAATATCTTAGCAACAGTTTTACTTGGAGAAATTTTCAAGCCCCATGTAGAGCACCATTTACAAATTTTATCCAAGTCTAGTTGGATTTTTTCTGTAAGAACTTAATACATGAACCTGATTTCCATATAGCACCGTCATCTGCAAATTGTGAAATCTCACAGTCTTGTAAACATGTTGATAAATCATTAACCATAATATTAAATAAAGTGGGACTTATACAACTCCCTTGTGGGGTACCATTTTCAACAAAATAAGTTTCTGAAAAAGTATTATTTATTTTAACTTGTAGTGTTCTTGATGTCAAATAATTATTGACATAAGCTAGTAAATTTCCTTTAATACCAAAATTAACCATTTTCTTTAATAATCCGTGTTTCCATAGCATATCAAAAGCCTTTTGAAAATCTATGAAAACGCCAACAGTAATATATTTCTTAGCAAAAGTTTTATGTATTTCATTATCAAGTCTACTACATTGCTGTAAAGTATTTTTATTTTTTTCGAAATCCACTTTGGTTTGGATTATATAAATTATTTTTTTCTAAAAACCATCTTAATCGGTTATTTATACCATCTTTTCCATAATTTTATTAAAATTAGAGGTCAAAGCTATAGGCCTATAAGACAAAGGATCACTTGAATCTTTTTCTTGTTTTAAACATGGGATGACTACAGAATGTTTCCAGTCTTTCGGAATCTCCTGTAAAAACCATATTTTATTTAAAAACAGCAAAGACATGTTTAAAGGTTTGTCGCTGAGATGTCTGAACATGCCATAACTTGTTTTATCTTTACCAGGTGAACCATCGTTTGTATCTGAAATGGCATCTTTAAATTCCTGTAAAGTGAATTTTTCGTTAAAACAATCTTGATTTTCTTTACATTATTTAAGAAACGTGTTGAATTCCTGCTCTTCAACAGTAGATTTATGTTTTTTTAAATTCATTATCATAGTTGTTAGAACTGCTACCTTCTACAATTTATTTAGCAAAATAGTTTGCTTTATCAATAGTATTAGTTAAAAAGTGACCACATGCTATAAGAGCTGGTATCTCTTTTTTGCTGCTTATTTTACCAAGCATTTTTTAAATATTATACCATAAATCTGAAATATTGGAATTGTCATTCAATGTGTTACAATAACTTTTCCAATATATATCTTGTGTATCATGTAAAACTTTTTGACTAATTTTGTTTTTTTCCTTATAAATAATAAAGTCATGCCCCTTTCCTGTATGTCTAGCTTTGTTTCTAGCCTTATTTCTTTCCTTTATTGCTTTGGTGCATTGGTCAGACCACCATGGCACACAAGGTTTCGTTTTAATTTCTAAATTTTTTAATAGGAATAAACTGAGTTGCAATATCAATAAGCTCAGTAGTTAACATAGTATTAGAATTTTCACTATTATCAGAAATATAATTATCTGAAATTCTCTCATCACAAGCTTTGGAAAAATTCTTCCAATCAGCTTTCTTAAAATTCCATTTAAAGTTATTATTTTCTTCACTATTGTTAACTTTGATATCTATTTTAAGTGATATAGAAAAGTGATGACTATTAAAAGTAGTATTTTGGTCAACTGACCACTGAATCCTGTGAGCTAAATTCAAACTACAAAAGGCTAAATCAGTACATGAAGTTTCAAGGTTAGTAGGATTCAGGCGCGTGCATGATCCTTCATTTAATAAACAAATATTATTATATAAAATTGAATTTGCTAATTCTCTACCTTTCGTGTCTATTCTTTCACTACCCCATACATTGTGGTGAGCATTTAAATCTCCACATAAAATAAATTCGGTATCAAATTGGTTTATTAAAGTATCATAGTCTGTCTGAACTGTATCAGATTGTGGGTCGTATATATTGACAATGAAAATGTTTCTTATTATAAATAATGTTAATAGCTGAAATCTCTAATTTACTGGTTAACGATACCTTAGTAAAGTTAATACCATTTTTACAATAAATAGCCGCCCCCCCTCTTTTTGTGTCTCTCGTGGAGAAGGCAGCCAACATATATCCTTGTATATCTATAAAATCTGACTCATTTGAACAAAAAGTTTCTTGTAAACAAATAATGTCAGAAACAGCTGCACGAACCAACGTTTGAACATGGCATACGTAGACACCCACTTTCATATTTGGGAGTTGGATAGATTTGATTATTCATGGCCGACAAAAGATGACAAAACTCTTTTCAAGAATTTTCAAATAGAAGAACTAGAAGAAGCGGTAAAAGCTACCCCTGTAAAATATGCTGTATTTGTACAATGTTTGAACAACAAACCAGAGGAAGCAAAATGGGTAATGGAACTTGCAAAGAACCATAGTATCATAAAGGGTGTTGTAGCAGGCCTTGATCTTACCAGTTCTGATCTACCAAAGGTATTGGATGACATGCAGCAAAATCAGCTGTTCAAAGGATGTCGACACATTCTAGATTTCGAGGATGAGAAGTGGATAACTCGCGAAGATGTTTTTCAGGGATTAAAAGTTCTCGAGGACAGAGGACTGACATTTGACCTACTACTGAGGCCACATTTGCTAAAGTATATTCCGGACCTTATAAGACGTTTGCCAAAATTAAAATTTGTTGTTGATCATATCGCTAAACCCTACGTCAAAGATGGAAAAATGTCGCCTTGGAAAGAGGAAATAGCATCCATTGCAGAGTTTCCTAATGTATGGTGTAAAATATCTGGACTAGTAAATGAAGGAGATCTAATTAATTGGAAGAAAGAAGATTTTCAACCATATGTTAACCACGTAATCCGATGTTTTGGTATAGACCGTTGTATGTATGGTTCGGATTGGCCAGTGTGTTCACAAGCTGGTTGTAAATATGTGGATGTATACAGCTTATTAAATGATTTATTGCCATCCCTTTCTGATGAAGATAAAGAAAAAATGTTCAAAGAAAATGGCCGGAAGTTTTATTCATTACAGTTATAAAACACAATTATTTTATGTAGAATGATGAATCGTATATAAATAAACAACTATGCCGTGAATGTGTTATCAAAAAAAAAAAAAAAAAAAAATAATGTCAGACCTATGTTTAACAGACCCTAAGTGCCATAAAAAATCTGGTGCATGGGCTTTAAGACCCTGGCAATTCCAGTGCAGTACTGTAAAATGTGCTGCCATGATTAATATTAGGTTTAAATACAAATATAATATATACATTATTAAAAGAGATATTCTGTACAATTTACTCTGTAAAACAAATATTTGCTTATATAAGTTCAGTAAATCTTTTTGTAAAATTTGTGGTTGTATTTCAAACCCAAAAACTTTTTTAACTAAATCTTTAATATAAATAAATTGGGCATTTTCTTCCTTAATAGCAGGTAGTTTCTTAAGTAATAAGGCTATAAATACTAATATATCTTCTATCTCTTTGTGTTCTTTGGGAAGGGGAGATTTGTTTTAGGACGGTGAACTATATCTTGTTTTTTAATTTCATGCTTTACTTCTGTCCGTGCTTCCTTATAACTGCACTTCTCTTTAGCGACCTTTGTTATGATTTTGATATTTTCAATTCTCTTGGGACAGTCTTTATTTGAGGCGGGGTGTTCCCCATTACAATTAATACATTTGGGGGTTTATCACAATTTGGTGTTGTATGTGAACCACCACAACGGACACATATTTCTGTACTAGAACATTCGTTCTGCATGTGACCGTAGCCTTGGCATTTAAAACATTGTATAGGTTTTTTAACAAAAATTTCGACCTTATATGATCTAAAGCCCAGATTGACTCTTTCCGGTAGTTCCGGAGTATTAAAATATAATATTAAAGTGGCAGAACGTACCTTCTGATTCTTCACTTTATCGTAGAAGAACATTTCTTCTACCTTGATAACATTATATGCCTCTAGGGCTTCTTAAACCTGATCAATACTTATATCTGATGGGGTTCTATAAATACAACCCACAGAAGTGGACATAATTTTGGGAATATTAACTCTGATTTCCCACTCACCTAATTTGTTGAGCTTTTTTAACTCATTAAATTTATTTACATCAAAACACTCTACAAATAAATTGCCTGTTTTAGTTTTATTTAAAGTTTTAATTATACCAACTGTTTTGTTAAACAGTTTTTGTATTAAAAAAGGGTTTTTAAGACCCAGTTTTGTTTCTGTATCAACACATGTAACAACAGCGAAAAACTTCTTCGCTTTGCTAACAGTTTTTTTTCACTTCTAGTCTCCTTCTAGTAGCAGCTTTCTTAATAGTGCTTTGTACACTGTCACTATAAGTTTTTAAACCAGGAGAGATATAAATTTTCCTTTTCTTATGACGCTGGGTTTGCCAATTATGGGCTGCTTCGTATTCAGACGTACTGACTTCACTGTCAGTACCTGACCTAATACTAATAGAATAAAAATTCTTATGTGGGGTATCAACATGAGTATCTTGTAAATTATGCATGTACTCTTCAATGGGATCTACCTCAAATCCACTCCCTGTAAAATGTTGACTGTCATCCATTGCAAAAGCAATGGTGACTTTCAAAATATCTACTTAATAAATTAAACTGAATTAAATGTACTCCTGTAAAATTAGAATCCTAAGTAAATGTAAATAAAAAAAGTACGAATATCAAATACAGTATAAACAATATAAACAAAAATTGTGCTCAAACATAGACAAAGTGCGACGTGTGTGACACCATTGGACTCACTACCAATTGCAAACGTTCCGATCAATGAAATTCATTTTACTATGTAACGCGACTTCAACGAAAGCACCTAGATGACATATTGTGTATTGAATTGAAACATGAACGCGGACCTCGATGAGAACACCTGGATTGAAAGTTTGCAATTGTTCCGACCAATGTAATTCATTTTGATATGTAACACGAACTTCAACGAAAGCAACTAGATGAAATATTTTATTTCTACGACAATATTTTTTATTTAGAAATTACCGCTAAAATGCAGTAAATAAAAATTATATCAGAGCAACAATGCATAGTTGTTTCTTTTCCCTTCTTGTTTTTTTTTTAATAATGTTGATGTTGATTTCAATTTGGTAGGTAGACTTATATTATATGCCCTAAACGTAAATATACGGGTTTTTTTAAAATGCATTAGACGTAAGTAAGACGTAAATATCTGTAAATATTTGCAAATGTTATGAATATTCTGAGTCGTTTAATATTTCGGCCTCACTTTTAATTAAATGTGGCAGATCCTCTTTACTTATTTTATCCTGAAGTTGTGTTTTAACTTATGATTTTTCGATATGCCATAGTGGACATGGACATTCTGAATATCTATAAATACTTTCAGTAGAAATTTATTTTGAGCTAGACAATCTCTTGCTGTTATTGAAAAGGGTTTTCGTTTAACGTTTTTGGAGTAATAATCAAAAATGAAAGTGTCATTTACCGCGGCTTTAGGCCGGGCGTGAGTTATCAAAACTAGTCATATTTAAAAAAGCTTTTGCTATTAGACTTTGTCTTCTTATTTCTAAAGGCGGATCTCCCATTTCAACTTGCAAAGCTTTCAAGGAAGCTGATCTCATTGAACCAGTACATATACGTAATGCTTGATTTTGAATTTTATCTAGACATTTTTTAGTACTAAAAGAAGCTGAATTATAAATTTCACATCCATAATCAAGTTTTGATCTAATCAAGGAAATATAAATAGTTCTAAGGATATTGCTGGTTGCGCCCCATCTTGTTCCTGTAAGTACTCTCATACAGTTAATAACTTTTAGACACTTTGTTTGTAAACTTTGGATATGTTTATGCCAAGTTAAATTTCTGTCAAAAATTAATCCTATAAAACTATTTCTAATGTGTGATTACCAAGTTTTAAAGATATATTTATATTGTTTCTTCTTGTAAATATCTTAGCAACAGTTTTACTTGGAGAAATTTTCAAGCCCCATGTAGAGCACCATTTACAAATATTATCCAAGTCTAGTTGGATTTTTTCTGTAAGAACTTAATACATGAACCTGATTTCCATATAGCACCGTCATCTGCAAATTGTGAAATCTCACAGTCTTGTAAACATGTTGATAAATCATTAACCATAATATTAAATAAAGTGGGACTTATACAACTCCCTTGTGGGGTACCATTTTCAACAAAATAAGTTTCTGAAAAAGTATTATTTATTTTAACTTGTAGTGTTCTTGATGTCAAATAATTATTGACATAAGCTAGTAAATTTCCTTTAATACCAAAATTAACCATTTTCTTTAATAATCCGTGTTTCCATAGCATATCAAAAGCCTTTTGAAAATCTATGAAAACGCCAACAGTAATATATTTCTTAGCAAAAGTTTTATGTATTTCATTATCAAGTCTACTACATTGCTGTAAAGTATTTTTATTTTTTTCGAAATCCACTTTGGTTTGGATTATATAAATTATTTTTTTCTAAAAACCATCTTAATCGGTTATTTATACCATCTTTTCCATAATTTTATTAAAATTAGAGGTCAAAGCTATAGGCCTATAAGACAAAGGATCACTTGAATCTTTTTCTTGTTTTAAACATGGGATGACTACAGAATGTTTCCAGTCTTTCGGAATCTCCTGTAAAAACCATATTTTATTTAAAAACAGCAAAGACATGTTTAAAGGTTTGTCGCTGAGATGTCTGAACATGCCATAACTTGTTTTATCTTTACCAGGTGAACCATCGTTTGTATCTGAAATGGCATCTTTAAATTCCTGTAAAGTGAATTTTTCGTTAAAACAATCTTGATTTTCTTTACATTATTTAAGAAACGTGTTGAATTCCTGCTCTTCAACAGTAGATTTATGTTTTTTAAATTCATTATCATAGTTGTTAAAACTGCTACCTTCTACAATTTTTTTAGCAAAATAGTTTGCTTTATCAATAGTATTAGTTAAAAAGTGACCACATGCTATAAGAGCTGGTATCTCTTTTTTGCTGCTTATTTTACCAAGCATTTTTTAAATATTATACCATAAATCTGAAATATTGGAATTGTCATTCAATGTGTTACAATAACTTTTCCAATATATATCTTGTGTATCATGTAAAACTTTTTGACTAATTTTGTTTTTTTCCTTATAAATAATAAAGTCATGCCCCTTTCCTGTATGTCTAGCTTTGTTTCTAGCCTTATTTCTTTCCTTTATTGCTTTGGTGCATTGGTCAGACCACCATGGCACACAAGGTTTCGTTTTAATTTCTAAATTTTTTAATAGGAATAAACTGAGTTGCAATATCAATAAGCTCAGTAGTTAACATAGTATTAGAATTTTCACTATTATCAGAAATATAATTATCTGAAATTCTCTCATCACAAGCTTTGGAAAAATTCTTCCAATCAGCTTTCTTAAAATTCCATTTAAAGTTATTATTTTCTTCACTATTGTTAACTTTGATATCTATTTTAAGTGATATAGAAAAGTGATGACTATTAAAAGTAGTATTTTGGTCAACTGACCACTGAATCCTGTGAGCTAAATTCAAACTACAAAAGGCTAAATCAGTACATGAAGTTTTAAGGTTAGTAGGATTCAGGAGCGTGCCTGATCCTTCATTTAATAAACAAATATTATTATATAAAATTGAATTTGCTAATTCTCTACCTTTCGTGTCTATTCTTTCACTACCCCATAAATTGTGGTGAGCATTTAAATCTCCACATAAAATAAATTCGGTATCAAATTGGTTTATTAAAGTATCATAGTCTGTCTGAACTGTATCAGATTGTGGGTCGTATATATTGACAATGAAAATGTTTCTTATTATAAATAATGTTAATAGCTGAAATCTCTAATTTACTGGTTAACGATACCTTAGTAAAGTTAATACCATTTTTACAATAAATAGCCGCCCCCCCTCTTTTTGTGTCTCTCGTGGAGAAGGCAGCCAACATATATCCTTGTATATCTATAAAATCTGACTCATTTGAACAAAAAGTTTCTTGTAAACAAATAATGTCAGAAACAGCTGCACGAACCAACGTTTGAACATGGCATACGTAGACACCCACTTTCATATTTGGGAGTTGGATAGATTTGATTATTCATGGCCGACAAAAGATGACAAAACTCTTTTCAAGAATTTTCAAATAGAAGAACTAGAAGAAGCGGTAAAAGCTACCCCTGTAAAATATGCTGTATTTGTACAATGTTTGAACAACAAACCAGAGGAAGCAAAATGGGTAATGGAACTTGCAAAGAACCATAGTATCATAAAGGGTGTTGTAGCAGGCCTTGATCTTACCAGTTCTGATCTACCAAAGGTATTGGATGACATGCAGCAAAATCAGCTGTTCAAAGGATGTCGACACATTCTAGATTTCGAGGATGAGAAGTGGATAACTCGCGAAGATGTTTTTCAGGGATTAAAAGTTCTCGAGGACAGAGGACTGACATTTGACCTACTACTGAGGCCACATTTGCTAAAGTATATTCCGGACCTTATAAGACGTTTGCCAAAATTAAAATTTGTTGTTGATCATATCGCTAAACCCTACGTCAAAGATGGAAAAATGTCGCCTTGGAAAGAGGAAATAGCATCCATTGCAGAGTTTCCTAATGTATGGTGTAAAATATCTGGACTAGTAAATGAAGGAGATCTAATTAATTGGAAGAAAGAAGATTTTCAACCATATGTTGACCACGTAATCCGATGTTTTGGTATAGACCGTTGTATGTATGGTTCGGATTGGCCAGTGTGTTCACAAGCTGGTTATAAATATGTGGATGTATACAGCTTATTAAATGATTTATTGCCATCCCTTTCTGATGAAGATAAAGAAAAAATGTTCAAAGAAAATGGCCGGAAGTTTTATTCATTACAGTTATAAAACACAATTATTTTATGTAGAATGATGAATCGTATATAAATAAACAACTATGCCGTGAATGTGTTATCAAAAAAAACAAAAAAACAAATAATGTCAGACCTATGTTTAACAGACCCTAAGTGCCATAAAAAATCTGGTGCATGGGCTTTAAGACCCTGGCAATTCCAGTGCAGTACTGTAAAATGTGCTGCCATGATTAATATTAGGTTTAAATACAAATATAATATATACATTATTAAAAGAGATATTCTGTACAATTTACTTTGTAAAACAAATATTTGCTTATATAAGTTCAGTAAATCTTTTTGTAAAATTTGTGGTTGTATTTCAAACCCAAAAACTTTTTTAACTAAATCTTTAATATAAATAAATTGGGCATTTTCTTCCTTAATAGCAGGTAGTTTCTTAAGTAATAAGGCTATAAATACTAATATATCTTCTATCTCTTTGTGTTCTTTGGGAAGGGGAGATTTGTTTTAGGACGGTGAACTATATCTTGTTTTTTTAATTTCATGCTTTACTTCTGTCCGTGCTTCCTTATAACTGCACTTCTCTTTAGCGACCTTTGTTATGATTTTGATATTTTCAATTCTCTTGGGACAGTCTTTATTTGAGGCGGGGTGTTCCCCATTACAATTAATACATTTGGGGGTTTATCACAATTTGGTGTTGTATGTGAACCACCACAACGGACACATATTTCTGTACTAGAACATTCGTTCTGCATGTGACCGTAGCCTTGGCATTTAAAACATTGTATAGGTTTTTTAACAAAAATTTTGACCTTATATGATCTAAAGCCCAGATTGACTCTTTCCGGTAGTTCCGGAGTATTAAAATATAATATTAAAGTGGCAGAACGTACCTTCTGATTCTTCACTTTATCGTAGAAGAACATTTCGTCTACCTTGATAACATTATATGCCTCTAGGGCTTCTTAAACCTGATCAATACTTATATCTGATGGGGTTCTATAAATACAACCCACAGAAGTGGACATAATTTTGGGAATATTAACTCTGATTTCCCACTCACCTAATTTGTTGAGCTTTTTTAACTCATTAAATTTATTTACATCAAAACACTCTACAAATAAATTGCCTGTTTTAGTTTTATTTAAAGTTTTAATTATACCAACTGTTTTGTTAAACAGTTTTTGTATTAAAATAGGGTTTTTAAGACCCAGTTTTGTTTCTGTATCAACACATGTAACAACAGCGAAAACTTTCTTCGCTTTGCTAACAGTTTTTTTTCACTTCTGGTCTCCTTCTAGTAGCAGCTTTCTTAATAGTGCTTTGTACACTGTCACTAAGTTTTTAAACCAGGAGAGATATAAATTTTCCTTTTCTTATGACGCTGGGTTTGCCAATTATGGGCTGCTTCGTATTCAGACGTACTGACTTCACTGTCAGTACCTGACCTAATACTAATAGAATAAAAATTCTTATGTGGGGTATCAACATGAGTATCTTGTAAATTATGCATGTACTCTTCAATGGGATCTACCTCAAATCCACTCCCTGTAAAATGTTGACTGTCATCCATTGCAAAAGCAATGGTGACTTTCAAAATATCTACTTAATAAATTAAACTAAATTAAATGTACTCCTGTAAAATTAGAATCCTAAGTAAATGTAAATAAAAAAAAGGACGAATATCAAATACAGTATAAACAATATAAACAAAAATTGTGCTCAAACATAGACAAAGTGCGACGTGTGTGACACCATTGGACTCACTACCAATTGCAAACGTTCCGATCAATGAAATTCATTTTACTATGTAACGCGACTTCAACGAAAGCACCTAGATGACATATTGTGTATTGAATTGAAACATGAACGCGGACCTCGATGAGAACACCTGGATTGAAAGTTTGCAATTGTTCCGACCAATGTAATTCATTTTGATATGTAACACGAACTTCAACGAAAGCAACTAGATGAAATATTTTATTTCTACGACAATATTTTTTATTTAGAAATTACCGCTAAAATGCAGTAAATAAAAATTATATCAGAGCAACAATGCATAGTTGTTTCTTTTCCCTTCTTGTTTTTTTTTTAATAATGTTGATGTTGATTTCAATTTGGTAGGTAGACTTATATTATATGCCCTAAACGTAAATATACGGTTTTTTTTAAAATGCATTAGACGTAAGTAAGACGTAAATAATCTTTTTAGTTGGGTTTGTGTCATTGAGACTAAATATATTAAGAAAAGACTTAGTAATAAGACTTTTTCTTCTTAACTCATATGGGGGGGTCACCAATTTAAGTCTGTAGACCACTTATACTAGCAGTTGTATGTGCATTTCCAATAACATCTGTCTCCACATCTTGACTTTATCTGGAACTTGTAGTTATTGTGTATCAAGTTCTGGCTGCCTAATCTATTTGTTGTAAACTTGATATCTAACTGTTTTTTTTGGGGTTTATAGGGCAAGAAAAGGGTTGGGCTTATCTCGCCCTGTTAACACAAAGATATAACAGTTAAGCGTATTTAACATGTTTGGGCTCATATAGCTTTTATTTTATCTACTTTTCTCAATTTGAAATTGTTCTTCTTAGCCACTTCGATGTTCAATTTACGTTCTTCTGAGTACAAGAAATTCATCTTGTCTCGTACGTTTAACCAGTGGTCATGACTTCTTTTGATGGCGCTATAGAAAGTCGGTTCTTTTTCTTTTTCGATCAGTTTATAGGGGTACAGTTTATCTGAATAAACAAGGATAAAACTGTTTTCCTTTTCAACCTCGAATAGAAAGGTCTTTTGTGGAGGTCGAAATTTATATTTCCTAACCTGTATCTTGTAGTTCGTTCAGTTTTTTCCATTCCTGCATAACTTGCTGAAAGTTGACCCTCGGCACCTGTTGTGCAGGCGGTATCCTCATGTGGTTTACAGGATAGTGTTCTGTCATCATTGAGTACTGTGATTAACGGTTCTTCCTGTGTAATCATTTCCTCTGTATGTTGAGCGGTATTTTCTCCGTTCCATCTTATTACTAGCTTGTAATCTCCATTCCTTGCTGAGAGGTCCCAGTTGGCGGTTTGATGTTCAAGTAAGTGTACAATGGTGAAGATATCTCCAGTCAACAACGAAGGTAAGCATGACTCATTGCTTGAGGTCATAATGATTCGCCTGACATGTTTAACTAAATGTGGTGATTAGTCAAATAAAGTTGATATCTAACTGTGCATTAGCCATGAACTGAGAATGATTATTACTACTACTAAATAAAGTTTAATGGCGACTACCCTTGCGGATATTGCGCCAGATTACCGTATATAAAATCATTTCAAATAAATGTTTTAAATTTATCATTATTTAGGTGTTAGCCTATATTATATATATTCATATTATAGAAATTTTGTGAGTTTTTTTGTTTTTTTTTTTCCTTAAATTTAATTAATCTTGTTATTTAAATCTGAGCTATAGTGTGTATTTTAATTATCTTGATTATCTATTGGTTAATTTATATTACTAAGAAAAGTATATGTGAGCTTATTATTTCGTTATATGTAACTTAGCCTTCTTTGTTTATAAATATTAAATGATTTGGTAGGTAGGTGTGTTTGTTTTTTTAAACATGAAAACTGTAAGTATCATATACTTTTGGATAGACATATCTAACTTTTACAAATATGCAAATCGTAGAAGGGGTCTGACATATTCCCGTACATTGTATACACATTAATACAATTATACCGCGGCTCGTACGTCCTTGGTAAATTGTGATTCTCTGTATATTGAATTTGACTTAAAGATAGCACCCTCACTTATAAAAGTTTCTTAAACTTACGTTCTCTGAGAAGAAAATATATATATATATATTACGGTGTATGTATAATTTGAATCTATAATGTATTGTTGTAACATATTTGTGTGTAATAAATTGTAAGTGTTTATGTTTGCAGTTATGTATAGTATAGATGTATACCAGAGAGTGCTATCTTGGTAGTACTTGATTTAGTGTACTACTTTAACAATAAAAACTTTCGTAGAAGTTTTAGTGTATATTGTCAAATTCGACGGGGTTATGTTTCTTATATTTAGAAATCATAAACTGATAAATGATACCCTCCAGCTCTGTTACAACTATTAAAAAGCCGATATTTAGAAATGAAAAAACTAAGAAAAAAAGGTAAATAATATATATCTACCGAATTATTTGTTTTTGGTGTCGCTCGTTTAGACTGGAGTTGTTTCCCTTGCACTGTAAGAAATAAATTGTTGGTAAATACTTGCAGCCGTACCAAGTGGTAACTATGTGCTGCAAACATACACGGCGAGGAGGCTGCAAACAAACATTTTCCAGTGTAAACGGATGATTTAGCAGCCGTGACTAAAATGATAGACAATAATACTAATTCAGGGTTAGTATTTACACGGTGCATTGTTTTTGGTCGTTGTAAAATGTGCTGGTTGGTTCTAAAATCATCATATCACAAGGACCGGGGTTCTGGCAAGCCAGTGCCCTTAAAGAAAAATATCCCACAATAAGATAACTCATCTCGTCAGTCGACCCCATGTATAACCCTATCAATATTTTAGCTACGTATACGTGTCAATAGTTTATCCATTTACAGCAGCTGAATCACATTCCTCATAGTGTTAGTTAGGTACATATATATAGATGCAGTTAATTCTTGTTGTGAGGTTTGTCTCCCCAATTTGATTTGGGATGGACCGACGAGAGAGTGATTGTGATTGATGATTTCAGGGAGATATGGCTGACTCCTGTGGCATGATATTTTACATATGATCACATGTATTTATAAGCAAACTTAAAAATCTATTCAATGCTAATTAATTTAATTAATTGCATTTTCATTTCCTTACTTAGATTTTCTCTTATCAAGAGTTCATTTAATCAGTTGTTACAGATGTAATAGTATTTTGAATATTTGATATGTGTTGTCATACTTGTTCAAATCCATGAATTGTTGTCCAGTGACTTCTATTACAATATTTTGTTTAAAAGTAATTTTACTAATGAATTGCAAGCCCTAAAGTTTTATATTTCTCTTTACCTATACTGATAATATCTGACCAAAAGTATCCTATTAAAACAATTATAAGCATGTTTTTACAAAATTTACACTAAACATCATTGCTAGAAACTAGAAATAAATAGCTAGATTTTCAGTATTTTCTGAATAATTTTACTTTTATCGCATACCGGTATTTATTAAATAATCCCATATTGGGATAAGTGTCTGAGAATATCCTGAAAATAAATTTTTATATGAGAGATCTTTTACCCCTGATGATTCAAACTTTTCCATCATTTTTTGTCTTTGTGGTATGTACTTCCTACAGTTAAACAGGTAGTGTTGCATGTCGTCCACTACTTAACATGTGTCACACAGTTCACTATTACATTTACCCATCGTGCATTTGAATTTATTAGTGAATATATAACTTGATCTAAGTTTAAATAGAGTTCTTTCTCTTTCTCTAGTACTCTTTGGTATGGTAATACAAAAGTTAATATCATTTTGAATAGTGTGTAGTTGTTTACTTTTTGTGTTATTTTCCCAGTATTGTTGCCACATTTTTTTAAGTAAATTTTTACATAAGCATTTGATATCTTCTTTGTAAAGTAGTATACTAGTTATACATGTCTCTATTGATAGAGCCTTTTTAGCTGCTGTGTCTGCCATTTCATTACCGCTTAAACCCACATGACTGGGTATCCATTCTAAAATGATATTTAAACCTAATTTAGACAGTTTACTATATATATATTGAATGTCATAAATTATTTGTGTTTTAACTTTAAATATACTTCCAGTGATGGCTTTAAGTGCTGACAGTGAATCTACAAATATTACAGTATTTTCTGGTTGAAATTCTTCTAACCAATATAAAGATAAAAGTATGGCTGTTAATTCACACATAAATATTGAAACATGGTTTTGTAATTTAAAACCTTTATTAACTTTGAGTTCTGGAACTACAAGAGCACATGCATTTGTGTTGTTTTCTGGATTCTTAGATCCATCTGTATATATTTTTAAAAAATTACTATACTTGTTATCAATGAGGATAATTCCTTCACTTTTAATAAGGTGAGGACTATCCTTTTTTGTAATAATTTTTGTAAGTTCAGTTCGGACCTGTGGTTTTAGAACATGCCAAGGTGGGGTTGGGAACTCTTTACATTTGTATACAGTATTAGTATCTACATTATATTTATTTATAGTATCATGTGCAGTAACACAATATGGTTTTTGATTTTCCTTAATTTTTTCCTTGTTAAAATCATCAATAGCATTTTCTTGTAAACTCTTTTTAGTTGGGTTTGTGTCATTGAGACTAAATATATTAAGAAAAGACTTAGTAATAAGACTTTTTCTTCTTAACTCATATGGGGGGTCACCAATTTCAGTCTGTAGACCACTTATACTAGCAGTTGTATGTGCACCTGCACATATTCTTAAGGCTTGTGCTTGTATGCTATCTAATTTTTTCATAACAGAGTGGGAGGCTGAGTTGTACACTTCACAGCCATAGTCAATCTTTGACCTTATCATTGATATATATAGTGTTCTAAGCGTAAAACAGTTTGCACCCCATTTGGTACCAGTTAATATAATTTCATGCAGTTCAACACCCTGGAACATCTACTTTCTATATATTGTACATGTTTTAACCATGTGAGCTTTGAATCAAAAATCATACCTAAAACTTGACTTCTTTAACAAATGACAATATGGTTTCTCCAAGTTTAAGTTTAATACATGGGGAACTACTCTTACTAAATATCATAGCTACAGTTTTTGTTTGTGATATGAGGAAACCCCATTTGTCACACCAAGTATTAATTGTATCTATATCCTCTTGTATTCTTTTTGTAGATATTTAGTGCTTTTTCCAGATAACCATATGACACTGTCATCAGCAAACTGTGACATAGCACAGTACTTTAAGTTATTGGATATATCATTCACCATGATGTTAAATAGTGTTGGACTTACACAACTACCATGTGGTGTACCATTATTCCGATTTATATAAGTCCCAAAACATTGATAGACAATCAATGACAAACTATTTAGAAGACCTTAATCTAAATAAATTAACAGAAGACGACAAAGAAAAATTTGATACCTTTATAACACAAGATGAATGTCTTAAATTATTAAAGGAATTCAAAAATAACAAATCGCCAGGAGTTGATGGAATAGGAAAGTCTTTTTACTTAAAATTCTGGAACATAATAGGGGAAGATCTGGTGGAAGTTTTGAACAATGTGTATTTAAACGGAGAACTCACAGAAACAATGAAGACAGGACTGATCTCACTAATATATAAAAATAAGGGTAATAGAAAAGACATGAAACAATGGCGACCGATTAGTCTACTATGTGTTGATTACAAAATGCTTACCAAATTCTTAAAAACACGACCGTGATGATCCGGGACTCACAACCCGAATGATTATTACAGGAAAAATCTAGATACTTATAGTAATGCTTACACAATGTAATTATTTGGTAGAGATTGTAGTGTTCAGTTAAGACACTGAGCACAAGTTAATAGTGTTCAAAGCTAATCAAAGTTCAAAGTCATTTGGCTTTGCTTAATCTATCACTACAACAGTCAAAAAGTCTGAAAAGACCAGTTTTTGTCTGAATTTACATGAATTTTTACTCGACATTCTTAATTTGTCTAAATAATTTTTAAAAATTCTTGACATAGTATGAATTTGTCTCATAGGTTCTTGATTTTTCTTGACAAGTGTCTTGACAGTATGAACATTGTCTTAAAATTTCTCGACACTTCCTGTATCATCTGATAAGAGTCTGGATTAGTCTCGACAAATTCTTGACTGTCTTAAATTTGTCTCGATCTGTCTTGACATATTCTTGACATTCTTGATAATGTCTCGATCTGTCTTGACATATTCTTGACATTCTTAATAATGTCTGAATATGTCTTGACATATTCTTGACATTCTAAATAATGTCTGAATATGTCTCGACACATTCTTGACAGTCTTAAATATGTCTTGACACTATCTCAACAGTAAAAATTTCGCCTTAAAATGTGAACAGACTTATTCTGCACTGTTTGTGACATTCTTTTGCTGCTTATATACTTATTATGGCTAAACTTAACTTTGAAGAATCAAGGATTAATTTGGTATAATAAGATACCCTTTTGGTGCAACTTAGTGGAATACCCTGAATAATCTCCCTTGTAGTTTAATTTCGATTTATTTTTATTAGACGTTTAATTAATTGTTTTCACTTGGAATATAAGTTGAAGTTGCTGACAAACAGCATTTAGATTTTTGCCGTTTGGCAGTTTTAAAATGTGACCATGCGTCTCTTTTGGACCGGGGGTGAGGGGGGGAGGGGGGCTTCCGTGACGGTCAAAGAATTTGTTCCCATCTTGATTCAAAAACCTTTTCATTTTTTAGGACAACCAAAAAAACATTTTTTATTCCAATTTGAGTGTTGAATTTTATAATTTTTTAACAAAAATAGATATTTTTGATAACTCCTTCCGGAAAAGAAAAAAAATTTTAGATCTATATTATGCATGTGTGTTTGGGATCCATTTCATAAGACAAATGAGTTCTATAGAAAATGGACCCATTATAAATACATTTTTCTATCATTCCTGGGGTAGGTAATATTTTTCTTTTAATCTTTGGGAAATATTCAATTTTTAGTTCATTTTTTTTTCTTCATCAAAATGATGATTTTTATTTTCGTCTATGAACAAACTTTTTAAAATTGTGGTGGCATGGTCGGTCAACTGATAAGTTGTATGGCTTATTGCAGGTAAAGTTGTGGGTGTGGAATACCTTAATTTTATGGGGAACATCCTGTCCATGTGTAATCCTTAATATATATTCCAACAGATGACATTACACAATTTTTCTTCTGTTAAATGAATGATTTGTATATCATCATATTTTGCTATTAATATATAAACCACATTTTGGTACACTAATTATTTACCATATAAACATTGAATATTATGAATGTAGAATGAAATATGTCTACAGTATGATTGGTTTCAATCATTTAATTTATAAGATTTAGGAATCAAAATTTGTAATTATTTAAAAACCAAATTTTAAATTATTTTATATCAACACATCCACATTTAAATTATTTTAGATATAAGATTTCATAGCCATATTTGCATTTGTAAAAATATTTATATACCTAAATTTTCAATTATTTTACATTCCCAATTTTTATTTCTCAAGTGTAACTTGAAACAACAGTATATTATATAAAGAGACATAAAGATTAAAGTTATATCATGAATATTGGTCATGATTTGTTAAACTCAGAAATGTCAAGTAAATTTAAGACACAATTTAAAATGTTCAAAATATGTCAAGCCATACTGAGAAAAAATAAGAATGTCGAGAACATGTCGAGAAATTTCAAGACAGTATTTAAATGTCAAGAAATTTTAAGAAATTTTAAGACCATATTCAGAATGTCAAGAATATGTCAAGTAAATTTCATACAAATTTGATATAAATGAGAATTTGTCAAGAAAAATTAAGACACAAGTCATATTTTTGGAGAATGTCGAGTAAAAGTTCATGCAAATTAAGACAAAAACTGGTCTTTTCAGACTTTTAGACTTTTGTAGTGTATTAGGCCAATGTAAACACTTATCTAAGATAATTAAGTACTTTTGATATTATATTCATTTTTTAAAATCATAATTTGTTAAAATAATGAAATTAATAATTTTTTTGAGGCTGTAGTTGAAAGTGTGGGTTACTATTAATTTTTTTTTTAAATACGTTTTTTTTTTAGACTTTCCAGAATTTTAAATGCTTTTACTACTTTTTCTTTCATTTTTTCTTTTTTAGTTTTTCAATGCTTTAACTGCCTTTTCTTTCAATTAGTTTTATTTTTTAGAAATTCCATGGTATTAAAATACTTAAAATTATTACTTTATGCATGTTTTCAAACAAAAAAATCTCATTTTTTACATCTAAATAATAATTTTTATTTAATTTCCACAGGTAAATTTACCTTTGACCAAATTAGACACAAAGACTAAAACAACATATTTTGCAATAACAACATGTATAATTGTTCTTCCACTAATCCCCCATGTAGGAATAGCCAGAATAGTAAAATACAAAATGTAGGAATAGCCAGAAAATACCGAAATTACTAGGTGTTAGTGTGTAGCATTAAAGGGATAATTCGCGATTTTTCACTTTTCATCTTATTATGTTCATAATACCATAAAAAACATATTCACCAAGTTTTATTTCGATATGAAAAGTAATAAGGAAGAAAATTGGGAATTATTAATTTTATTTTTTCAAACTTCCTGACTTATGTGACGTAGTTTAAGTCTTTGAGCATGCCGGGAGTGAAATTAATCTCATTTAAGTCTTGTTCGTTAACCAGATAATAACGCTATTTAAAGCGCATCGACAACCTTTGGTGTAACTTTTAACCAACGAAAAGTAAGTGATAGCCATGCAACTTTTAAAATTAGATTGTAGGATTTATGTGTGGATTTTTTATACGAATTCTAGTAATTAAAGTAAATAATACAATAGAACATTTTTATGATTTTTTTCTTCAAACACTTTAAACAAACATATGAAACTGACACGATCGATAGTGTATTAAAAATACATGTTTGTATTCTGAACTTTTTGCGTCATTCCAGCAAACATTTTCACTTGCTTGTACTGTGGAAATAAAATGTGTATTAATTTGTGACACTTAGTGAATGTTGAATGCGTAGTTAAACTCAAGGTAAATAAAAGATTAGCATTATGTAATTCTAATCTTTTGATCTTCATTCAGTGACATCTAGACGTCACGGTTCACCATTTCAGGTGTGAACAACATTTCGTATGAATGATATACGGGAGTTAGTTATAGTTATAGACACAGAAATGTAAGAAAAAGAATTAAAATGAATTTACGGGAGAAATAAGTCGCACAGTAACTGGATAGCTGTTGTATATTTTTATATAATTTGCATAAGTTCACTTTTAAATGAATTATTATGACTTCTGATTACTTTTGTAACGATAAAATAGTGAATTATTTTAATTGAATAAATTTATAAATAAAAATAGCCTTCTAAACACGAGTGTATGAACTACAAATTGTACTTTTTTAAAATTAGAATCGGCAACCTTTAATATTTCAAACAGATTGCAATTATATAATTTAGTCCATCCAAACCGATCTTTATTTACCTATTTAAGAATGAATGTTCTCATCAAAATATTTTAAATCTCGCAACGCATGAATACTTCAGCTATTTGAAAAAAAGATGTTTTAACAAATTGAGAGGAATTTAAGAATGGAATCGAAAAATTACGAATAGATATTCTTTTCAAGTGTGAAAAACGTCAACCAAATTTATTCATAATCGGGAGCGTCCTGATTAAAATAGTCTTTTTCTCACAACGTATAATACTTTAGTAATTTGACCAACGATGTTTAAAAAAAAAGACAACGACATTTAATGTCATCTTAAAGTCTGTTCAACTGGCAAGAATACCCCTAAAGCGGACAAGCAGTTTTTTCTTTAAATTGCTGTCATTGAATATCAAGAAAGAAAATAAATCCCGAAATTAATTTGAAACTTTAATACTCAATAGTTTTCCTAGAAAATATTCACATCCCTTGGGGTTTGTTAGTGTACGTCCAGTTGCATATATTTTACATGAATGTCGGAACAATTGTGATGAAGTCGAATTTCTTCCTTTATTCGAGAATTATCTAATTGATATATAAATTTGTGATTTTACTATGTTCATAACTTCGATGAACCGAAGCAAGTTATATATCGACCTGTATTTAAATCAAATTGTTCCTCTTCTTCTCCCTTTTCTTTTGGTATACAATAGTCTATCGAATTCGATGATTACATACTGTTGGCATACGTTGACTAGTCTATTTACAAAACTGTTACCCCGATTTACACAAAATGTATGTTTCTTTCTTATGTTCAATGTATACATGTATATATTTTAAATTGCGATATAGCTCCGTAACTTCACGGCTATACAGGCGTAGAAACGAATCGTCGACAAGTGCGTACATTTTTTTAAATCAATATTTCAGGTATGTTCCAATCTGTCCTTAACTATTGACAACGAGTATATATTACATTTTCCCAAATTAAACCTTGGAAAACATGTAAATAGATTTATATTTCATCAAATCTTTTTCTTTGTTGGTATTATTTATATTTTTATAAATAATATTCTTTACACCAGTAATGTTATTTATAAACAAGCGTATGAGTTTAGTAATGACTAGTATATTATATCACTTTTGGACACGTAAGACAGAGATGTATATTATACACCTGATAGTTCAAAATGGAGAGTTATAAGTTATCGGCCGTGTACACTGATCAATACCTACAGAAGTGAAACGATGCATGAACTAGCAAGCCCGACAGGAAATCGCTTGAATACCTGAACGTGTCACCTCACATCCCTCACAATACCTTTGGAAGTAATACCTTCAGCCATACTGGTGATCAGATGAGGGACGATACGAATTTATTTGAATAAAATTTATTACTTTAAAGAATTATAAACGAATTAGATTTTCGAAAACAATTTTCACGGAACACTTATTTATGATTTGAAGTTTGACTTTTTAACTAATTCCAATATTAACAGTTTAAAAATAACAGACTATGGTTATTTAAAAAAAATAAGAACATTTTCCGTATCAAGTTAGTTAGTCAGATAAAACAACCGTACGATTGACAAGATATCGACATGCAAATACGACTACATCGGTTACTGTAGTTTTGGTCCTTTGTGGTTTATAGACATATCGTGATTTTTAATCGGAGAAGATGACAAAATGGCGGAAAGCAGAGAATTGATACTCTAAATTTAAAATCGATGGTGATCTCTTACCTAGCGGAATAAAACTTTAATATCTATAAATTTGAGCATTTCTATACATAATGGACATAATATCATTTTTTGTTTTTTTTTGCGAAGTTTCCCTTTAAGTTAAATAAAACTATAAAAGTCACATCTTCTTTTTTATACACAACTCTTAAAAATTGTGAACTACAAAATAACAGTATTGCATAATAATCGTGAGGATATATATGACAAACAATCATATTTAGTATGACGATCATACTAAAAATGATTGTTTGTCATATTTATAGCAAAAGCTTTGTTGTTATTACTGTGTTTCATAAGGACAAATGATGAAAATAATTATAGATTACTCTACACGCGCACAGCGAGAGCCATAAAGAGTCATATTATATTCTCATTTTTTGTAATTTTGTTTAAATCTATTCTTTTTCTTTGCATTATATATATTGAACTCAAGCTAGAACTGTATGTGTACTAACTCCAAATTCTTTCTTTTTTAATACTTTCGTATCAGTGTAGTAGGACACACATGTTGAAAGAAAGGGATGGCCACTGTAAAGCGACAAATGCGTCCTCAATCTTGGAGCGTGTATATGATTTTATTTTTCCATATAATTTCACTTTTTTTCTTGTCATGCCATTTTGCTGTTTGTACAAAAAAAGGAGCTTGGGGTATATTCAACTTGACAAAATCAGATAATTGGAAAGAAAAACTTAACCTTACGGTTAATCATACCACGTAATGTATGTTTTGATTGGTCTTTGAAGTGAACAAATGTATTCCGTGTACATTGTGAATTTAAAAAAGACTTGAACTTTAACTTCCTATTCCTGTGTTTTTGTTACATTTTGACGAAGTGTGAATTATTATGGCGGGTGATGCAGGCATAAGAGGAGTCGCTTATACTGTCGACGCACCCGGTCTCGCTTTGTGTGTGTGTGTGTGTGTGTGTAGGTGAGTGTGTGTTGGGGGGAAGGTATGCGGTTCTTTCATTTTTTGTCTGTTACCTTGATTTGTGTCTTCTAAGTCGATTTGAACATCGGTATACTACTGTTGCCTCAATTTGCTTATTTCGCAAATCATATAGTAGCTTGACATCAAGCCAGTATGAACCAAAATAGCAATAATTCATACTATATATTAAAACAGGAAATATGATAGTTGTGTTACAAGCCATTATGTCTTACCTTGTTTTACATGGTCAGGATTGAATCCGCTCCTAAATACTTTTGGTGAACCCCACTCAGTACTGATCATGACGTTATGATATGGCTGATACCAAAAATCGTAACCGAATTCAATAGATTCCCGTTCCTATTTTTTCTTAATTGTAAAGCTTTTGCCGTCGATCAAAACAAAACCACCTTAAAGTAATAAAATGAAACGTTTTTAGAGCATACAGCAATAGATTAAGGGACCAAAAATGTCATATTGGGTTTTGGTTTGCACGTACTGTCAAGGAAATGCAGTTGTATCGAAATCTCTTTACTTTTAAAAAAAAGTAAACGACGATAGTTGTTTCATTTGCAATCATACCGCATTATCTTATTTCATATAGTATTTTGTTTTAGTGTCTTGTAGTTGTAATGTTCACGAAAGTATCCATGAATATAATGTCGTAAAATAAACAAATTTGAAAGAGTTTTTTTTTAAATTGAGGACAAAAAAATACCATTAGAGAATTTGGGAAAGAAAACTACAAGAATCTAGTTCGTTATATATAACAGGCCTTTTGCGTCTCCTTTCGGATCTCCCATACAGCTAATCATTATATCACCGGAACCAAGACAATGTGTGGTGTGAGGAGCTGACATCCCACATTTTTCTGTCATCTCCCATGGCTCAATACTCTTAATAAAATATAAAACTTTAAAATATTTTTGTACTATATTGTTTAAAGTTTGATATCTTTATTTTGGTATGCTTCAATTGTTTTGGAACTTCTGCTGATTTAAAACCATATGGTACTTCATATTAAACTAAAAAGTTGAATATATTTTATACACCTGAATAGCTAAGTTTTACTTTAAAATACGTATAAATAGAATTACGTGTAAAAGAAAATCTTTTATTTTATCAGAAAAATTGAGAAATGTACTGCTATTGATTTATTGTCTTCCCGAACTCTTATTCGCATACAGCGTTTCCGTTTGTATTGATGTTAACTATGAAACATTTCGTTTTTAAATTCGGCAAGCAGACAGCACAAGTTCGATTGAAAACCCATGATGAAATAAAAGTTAAACACATGTGAAATAGATTTAACATAAACCGATTATGAAAGAAAATTTCAATTCGCCAACTCATATCACTGCTATACCAAAATTTAATTAATAAGTGTGAAAGCACGAAGAATATATTGATACACATGTATACCCCTCTATCTTTTTAAAGGTAATATTTTTGGTTAGCTTACTTGTGAGGTGAACCGTGAAGTCATTATTAGGTTAGGTAAACTACCCTCCTTTAAGAGTAGACTAGTCCGACATATATCCAACCTATATGTTTGTAGGACTAGGCTTCTTCGAAAGTAGGGTAGTATACCTTACCTTATAAAGATTTCACGGTTCAGCTAACAAGCAAGCTAACCAAACATATTACCTTTGCCTACACACTTAATGCAAACGGCTGTAATTACCGTGTCTAGTTGAGTTTCCTTTGATCGGTCCCAGTGTCCACCACATATATTCTGTTGCTGTTGACTGATGGTAAGTCGGTTTCTAGATCTGGACGGATCGTCATGACACCTGGAACATGCATTCCATCCTGTATGATGAAGTTCGTCTGCCACATTTGGCATATGCAGTCTGTGGATAACCTTTAAAAAGATCATCAAAGCTAAAATAACTTCCCATGTATGTATGCAACTGTTACATAGGTGCATGACTTACCATGTTAATCTATTTATCTTATTTGGCATGGCTTACTGATAAATAGTTATATCATTCAGGCAATTGTTATATAAAAAGCCAATAAGAGCCTCCATCAACACGTGTTTAGTAGCACTGTGTTATACAATCGTTTGTATCTAATACTTTGGTCGTTAGAAATCTCTTGGTATTCAATGTTTATTTTTAAAATAGAATGTTAATAAATTATGTTTCAACTGAAAATAAGGGACATAACAACGTCAACAAAGTGTGATTGGTATTTTCAAAATCTCTGTAATGTAGTTTTCACCTAATATTGATGGTAACACGGTCACCACCGGCTATATATATAGTATCTGCAATTGGAAATATATCTTTGCTACTGAATGATATGTTGCCGCTTAACGACATGAACACTGGACTATGTCATTGTCTCTTTGAATTTATAATTGCTCTTTTCGAATTATTAACGTCACTTTGACATACTTTAAAAAACTGATATTCTGTCTCAGAAATTGCCATATGCATTTATGCATATTGATGTTATTTATTTTCCTACACTAGTATCAAAACTTTTCTTTTAATGATTGAATAGTCACGACAATATAGGACAGAAAGATGCATTGATTAAACCAATAGTAGGCATAAGAAATGACCAAGGTATTCATTTTGCATTATCGGCGAAAAAAATTGACAAAAAAGAAATATATATCCAACGTATATAATTCTGTCAGGTTTTGCTTCTTGTGAATCACTCTGCTATTGTTTTGTTTTCGTAGTCAAAACTTTTGTCCCTTAGTGTACCTTGTGAAATCACATGCAGACATGTAAAAAAACAAGCAAAAATGTGAATTTATTTCATAACTTCTCTCTGGCAGTTCCCTTTTTTTTCTGACAAGATACTATATAGTTGAAACAAACAAACAAACAAAACAGTGTTCAGTGTTGAGAAAAAAATTGCAGCAAAAACAAATCTATTGACAAAAAGATATAGTAAAGAAGTTACCTTTTTAATCAAAATTAACATGTATTAATAAAGATACTGGCATCACAGAATGTGATGTTTTTCTAACACTGCTTATTTTGTCGGAAAGGGAATCATGCCAGATCTTTATTTTTATCATGTAGAATCATCAGACAAAAAGTTTTATGTTTTATTTCTACAATAAGTCTTAGCCAGTTTTCCTTTCAAGCAATTAAATTTTGCTAATCTTATGTGTCCCATTCTGTCAATCTTTTAAGAAACATTTAGCCTCACCACGTTTATTGATGAAATATAGCAATGCCTTTATCGAATATAGCTGAATGTTCCCAAAATAAAAAGCATCTAGAAATGAATGTAGAAGAAAAAAAAACAATTTTCAAATGTAATGCTATTCGGATACATGTATCAGTGAGCTGTGCTCATTCGTTTTGGAGACTCAAGATGTAGTAAAAATGAAACATTTATTATTGTCACTTTTCAACATCTTTTCAGTTGCTTGAAAAATGCGTAATGAGAGCAAATTTGTCCTACAATGTGAGAAACTTAAGACAAGATAAAGACCGCATTCACTTTATATACAATACCTTGCAATCAGTGGCGTAGCTTGCATTTATGCTCAGATGCTCAAGCATCCACATCATTTTGGCAAACAATTTCTTTTAATAAATATATGATTGCATGTGTTCACAGCAGATACAAACGGTGATATCCGTATGTTAAAAGGGTGAGGATTTGAAAATATCGTCCAATCATTTATAAAGCAGTATGCGTGGTCTTTCCCATAGGATCATTTAGTGTATTTAAGCAAGATGGATAAATCGCCAACAAAGTGTTCTGTACTTTTTCGTGAAAAGTCTACGTCGTAGCTTGTCGTCGGCTGCGACAAGCATAGAGGGTGGTTATAACAAGTCCGCATGTTTAGTCTGAAATTGAGCAAGTTGACAATTAAACCGTTATATCCTGATAACGTCTCCTGTGACGCGAAAGACAACGTGATAAAAACTGTATTTGTATAATGGAGTGTCATCATTTCTTTGCTAATAAATAACTTCTCCATCTAGTTACAAATATTTTAATTTTATTTTCAAGAAAAGAGTACCTATGTCCCAGCATTACACTTATTTCAGTTATCGAAGATACAAAATATCTGGAGAGAAATAACAGCTTCCGAACAAATGCAATTTGATTTCAGTTATAATTCATATTTCCAATGGGTTCAAAATAGATGATCAGGACTTATTTTCGCAATTGTCAGAGACATTGCTGATGATACAAGTTTCACAAAAAGCTGGCAGGAATTGTATACATGACAGTGCTAACAAGACCAGACGGACGCATGCCGCCCGGTATTTCCATGTCCACTGCAACGCTTTAAGACAATTAATAAAAAAAACCAAACATTGTGAGGCTTATATTCCGAGAAAGGGGATCACTTCGGTTCCTATATTCCGAAGTTCCATGAACAGAGGTGCCGCTGTACTTGTTATATTTTTGTGATGTCAAGTGTGAAAATTTAACAGTAAATATTTTTGAATTGAATGAAGGTACTTTCGAAAAAACAATAACATTCTGTTGGAAAATGAATATATATTTTCCATTCTCAATTTCATTATATATTGGTTGGTATTTTGTAATTAAACAAAAATCTAACTAGTGTCGGATTCTATGGGAATACTCATGCATGAATGGGAAAATGTCCAAAAAAAATTAATTTTCTGCATAATATGGTCCCAACAATTTCGCACCCACATCATTTCAACCCTGGCTACGCCACTGGCAATACAAGTCTTTTAAACAATACTACAACAAGCTGGGGTTTATTATCGAAAATACGATTCACTGTATATGTTGGACAACACCCACACCACCCCTTTCCCCATCCTCAAAGTACGGTACCTTGCAGTAAGTTGGTGATTTTGGGTCAACGTCTACTGTGACCAGGTAATCTGGCTCAACATTCCGTCTGCTTGGTGGGATGATACAGGGAATATTATATGTTATTCAGGTCTCAGACAGGGTATATACTGTGACATTCCCGGCTTAGAGTTTATATCCCCTGAGCCGAAGGCGAAGGGGATATAAGCCCTAAGCCGGGAATGTCACAGTATATACCCTTTCTGAGACCTGAATTACACATATATTACGGATTACCCCTGACTTAATGTTATTTTCCAGTGCAGGTATTTGTTGACAACACATATATATTGAAAAACCCAACCTAATATGTTCGGCATACGTGAAGGATTTTCTAATTTGCTGTGAACATAATTTTATCGTGTATGTAATAATTTATAATAACACTTTTAACATTAAATTTAAGTATTAAAAGTGTAAAATGCGTGATTTTGTATTAAAAATGTATTATTGACTGAAGCACGTCATTATTTTCCCTCTGTGAGCCTCTGACAGTCTGATAGCTTTTGACTACGTCACATAGTAACCGGTGTTATGATGACGTTTTTGAGGTTCCAATTGGGGATAAAAACGTCATATATACCCCGGCAGTTTCCTGAATATATACTGACATCTCTGTGTTGTTATCCAATCACAAACCTCGACACATTTGTAATCCGTAATATATACCAATGTCTCCCTAGCCCCGCTCCGCATGGCAGAAAGTGGTGAGGCATATCCAGGTCCTCCGCAACAAGCTGTCGAGAAAAAGAAAAATGTGTTACAGCCGATTGCATTGAGTTTGTAGGCAAAGGTAATAACTTTGGTAAGTTATTGGGTTAGTTGATCTACCCTCCTTTTAAGTTTAGACTAGTCCGACAGATAACCAATCTATCCGTCTGTAGAACTAGGCGTCTTCGAAAGGAGGATATTAAACCTTTTCTAATAATTCCTTCACGTTACATACAGCTAGCAAGTAAGCTAACCAAAGATATTTCCTTTGCCTACACATTCAATAAAATCGACTGTAAAAAAAATAAAAATACAAGGGGAAAAGTATATTTGAATTCATAGTAGTGTGACTGTACAAACAATATTTCCAGACAGAAGTGTGGAGCAACGAAATGCACAAATACAATAGATAGATAATGTTAGATTTGAAATGTTATTCCAAATTGTTGGGTTACTTCATTTATTATTACTGAAATTATTTATTTTATTTGTAATACTTGTAGATACGATTTTTGGGTATTTGCGCAAACATGTAACGTTGCGCTCTTATGAATTGTTATATTTCCCGTTTTTAAGTTTTATGACGTTTCGCTTTTGACGTACGTTACGTTGTCTAGTTTTTATTCATTGCAAGTTATTTGCTGATATTCGGAGACACATCATTATTTTTATAGAGAGATCATAATCGGTAAGAGATAATTTATGTACATTTTTAAGAACGATATTTATTTAAAAGGAAATTTCGCAAAAAAAATCAAAAATTGATATTATGTCCATTCTGTATAGAAATGCTCAAATTTATAGATATTAAAGTTTTATTCCGCTAGATAAGAGATCACCATCGATTTTAAATTTAGAGTATCAATTCTCTGCGTTCCGCCATTTTGTCGTCTTCCTCGATTAAAAATCACGATATGTCTATAAACCTCAAAGGACCAAAACTACAGTAACCGATGTAGTAGTAATTGCGTGTCGATATCTTGTCAATCGTACGGTTGTTTTTATCTGACAAACTAACTTGATACGGAAAATGTTCTTAATTTTTTTTAAATAACCATAGTCTGTTATTTTTGAACTGTTAATATTGGAATTAGTTAAAAAGTCAAAGTTTAAATCATAAATAAGTTTTCCGTGAAAACTGTTTTCGTAAATCTAATTCGTTTATAATTCTTTAAAGTAATAAATTGTATTCAAATAAATTGGGATCTTCCCTCATTTGATCACCAGCATGACTAAAGGTATTACTCCCAAAGGTACTGTGAGGGGTGTGAGTTGACACGTCCAGGTATTCAAGCGATTTCCTGTCGGGCTTGCAAGTTCATGCATCGTTTCACTTCTGTAGGTATTGATCAGAGTACACGGCCGATAACTTATAACTCTCCATTTTGAACTATCAGGTGTATAATATACATCTCTGTCTTGCGTGTCCGAAAGTGATATAATATACTAGTCATTACTAAACTCATACGTTTCTTTATAAATAACATTACTGGTGTAAAGAATATTATTTATAAAAATATAAATAATACAAAAAAAAAGATTTGATGAAATAAAAATCTATTTACATTTTTTTTCCAAGGTTTAATTTGGAAAAATGTAATATATACTCGTTGTCAATAGTAAAGGACAGATTGGAACATACCAGAAATATTGATTTAAAAAAATGTACGCACTTATCGACGATTCGTTTCTACGCCTGGATAGAAAGTTACGGAGCTATATCGCAATTTAAATTCTATACATGTATACATTGAACATAAGAAAGAAACATACATTTTGTGTAAATTGGGGTAACCGTTTTGTAAATAGACTAGTCCACGTATGCCAACAGTATGTAATCATCGAATTCGATAGACTATTGTATACCAAAAGAAGAATAAGAAGAAGAAGAAGAAGAGGACCAATTTGATTTAAATACAGGTCGATATAATAACTTGCTTCGGTTTATCGAAGTTATGAACATAGTAAAATCACAAATATATATATCAATTAGATCGTTCTCCAATGAAGGAAAAATTCGACATCATCACAATTGTTCCGACATTCTTGTAAAACATATGCAACTGGACGTTCACTAATAAACCCCAAGGTATGTGAATATTTTCTAGGAAAACTATTGAGTATAAAAGTTTCAAATTGATTTCGGGATTTATTTTCTTTCTTGATATTCAATGACAGCAATTTAAAGAATAAACTGCTTGTCCGCTTTAGGGGTACTCTTGCCAGTTGAACAGACTTATCAATTACATTCAAAAATAGGGAAATTAAGATGACATTACATTCGTTGTCTTTTTTTTTTTTTTAATATCGTTGGTCAAATAGCTAAAGTATTATTCGTTGTGAGAAGAAGACTATTTTAATAAGGACGCTCCCGATTATGAATAAATTTGGTTGACGTTTTTCACACTTGAAAAGAATATCTTTTCGTAATTTTTCGATTCCATTCTAAGAGGATCCTTAAATTTCCTGTCAATTTTTTAAAACATCTTTTTTTTTCAAATAGCTGAAGTATTCATGCGTTTTGAGATTTAAAATATTTTGATGAGAACATTACTTCCTAAATAGGTAAATAAAGATCGCTTTGGATGGACTTAATTATATAATTGCAATCTGTTTGAAATATTAAAGGTTGCCGATTCTAATTTAAAAAAGTACATTTTTTAGTTCATACACTCGTGTTTAGAAGGCTATTTTTATTTATAAATTTGTTCAATTAAAATAATTCAGTATTTTATCGTTACAAAAGTAATCAGAAGTCATAATTCATTTAAAAGTGAGCTCATGCAAAATATATAAAAATATACAACAGCTATCCAGTTATTGTGCGACCTTATTTCTACCGTAAATTCATTTTTATTCTTTTTCTTACATTTCTGTGTCTAAAAGTATAACTGACTCTCGTATATCATTCATACGAAATGTTGTTCACATCTGAAATGGTGAACCGTGACGCCTAGGTGTCACTAAATGAAGATCAAAAGATTAGAATTACATAATGCTTATCTTTTAATTACCTTGAGTTTAACTACGCATTCAACATTCACTAAGTGTCACAAATTAATACACATTTAATTTCCACAGTACAAGCAAGTGAAAATGTTTTCTGGAATGAAGCAAAAAGTTCAGAATACAAACATGTATTTTTAATACACTATCGATCGTGTCAGTTTCATATGTTTGTTTCAAGTTTTTAAAGAAAAAAAAAATCATAAAAATGTTCTATTGTATTATTTACTTTAATTACTAGAATTCGTATAAAAAATCCACACATGAATCCTACAATCTAATTTTAAAAGTTGCATGGCTATCACTTACTTTTCGTTGGTTAATATCTACACCAAAAGTCGTCGATGCGCTTTAAATAGCGTTATCATATGGTTAACGAACAAGACTTACAAGAGATTAATTTCACTCCCGGCATGCTTAAAGACTTAAACTACGTCACATAAGTCAGGAAGTTTGATAAAATAAAATTAATAATTCCCAATTTTCTTCTTTATTACTTTTCATATCGAAATAAAACTTGGTGAATATGTTTTTTATGGTATTATGAACATAACTAGATGAAAAGGGAAAAATCGCGAATTATCCCTTTAAAGGGAAATTTCGCAAAAAAATCAAAAATTGATATTATGTCCATTCTGTATAGAAATGCTCAAATTTATAGATATTAAAGTTTTATTCCGCTAGATAAGAGATCACCATCGATTTTAAATTTAGAGTATCAATTCTCTGCGTTCCGCCATTTTGTCGTCTTACCCGATTAAAAATCACGATATGTCTATAAACCACAATGGACCAAAACTACAGTAACCGATGTAGTAGTAATTGCGTGTCGATATTTTGTCAATCGTACGGTTGTTTTTATCTGACAAACTAACTTGATACGGAAAATGTTCTTAATTTTTTTTAAATAACCATAGTCTGTTATTTTTGAACTGTTAATATTGGAATTAGTTAAAAGGTCAAAGTTTAAATCATAAAAAAGTGTTCCGTGAAAACTGTTTTCGTAAATCTAATTCGTTTATAATTCTTTAAAGTAATAAATTGTATTCAAATAAATTGGGATCTTCCCTCATTTGACCACCAGCATGACTAAAGGTATTACTCCCAAAGGTATTGTGAGGGGTGTGAGTTGACACGTCCAGGTATTCAAGCGATTTCCTGTCGGGCTTGCAAGTTCATGCATCGTTTCACTTCTGTAGGTATTGATCAGAGTACACGGCCGATAACTTATAACTCTCCATTTTGAACTATAAGGTGTATAATATACATCTCTGTCTTGCGTGTCCGAAAGTGATATAATATACTAGTCATTACTAAACTCATACGCTTGTTTATAAATAACATTACTGGTGTAAAGAATATTATTTATAAAAATATAAATAATACAAAAAAAAAGATTTGATGAAATAAAAATCTATTTACATTTTTTTTCCAAGGTTTAATTTGGGAAAATGTAATATATACTCGTTGTCAATAGTAAAGGACAGATTGGAACATACCAGAAATATTGATTTAAAAAAAATGTACGCACTTGTCGACGATTCGTTTCTACGCCTGGATAGAAAGTTACGGAGCTATATCGCAATTTAAAATCTATACATATATACATTGAACATAAGAAAGAAACATACATTTTGTGTAAATTGGGGTAACAGTTTTGTACATAGACTAGTCCACGTATGCCAACAGTATGTAATCATCGAATTCGATAGACTATGGTATACCAAAAGAAGAAGAAAAAGAAGAAGAGGACCAATTTGATTTAAATACAGGTCGATATAATAACTTGCTTCGGTTCATCGAAGTTATGAACATAGTAAAATCACAAATATATATATCAATTAGATCGTTCTCCAATGAAGGAAAAATTCGACATCATCACAATTGTTCCGACATTCATGTAAAACATATGCAACTGGACGTACACTAATAAACCCCAAGGTATGTGAATATTTTCTAGGAAAACTATTGAGTATAAAAGTTTCAAATTGATTTCGGGATTCATTTTCTTTCTTGATATTCAATGACAGCAATTTAAAGAATAAACTGCTTGTCCGCTTTAGGGGTACTCTTGCCAGTTGAACAGACTTATCAATTACATTCAAAAATAGGGAAATTAAGATGACATTAAATTCGTTGTCTTTTTTTTTTTTTAAACATCGTTGGTCAAATAGTTAAAGTATTATTCGTTGTGAGAAGAAGACTATTTTAATAAGGACGCTCCCGATTATGAATAAATTTGGTTGACGTTTTTCACACATGAAAAGAATATCTATTCGTAATTTTTCGATTCCATTCTAAGAGGATCCTTAAATTTCCTGTCAATTTTTTAAAACATCTTTTTTTTCAAATAGCTGAAGTATTCATGCGTTTTGAGATTTAAAATATTTTGATGAGAACATTACTTCCTAAATAGGTAAATAAAGATCGCTTTGGATGGACTTAATTATATAATTGCAATCTGTTTGAAATATTAAAGGTTGCCGATTCTAATTTAAAAAAGTACATTTTTTAGTTCATACACTCGTGTTTAGAAGGCTATTTTTATTTATAAATTTATTCAATTAAAATAATTCAGTATTTTATCGTTACAAAAGTAATCAGAAGTCATAATTCATTTAAAAGTGAGCTTATGCAAAATATATAAAAATATACAACAGCTATCCAGTTATTGTGCGACCTTATTTCTACCGTAAATTCATTTTTATTCTTTTTCTTACATTTCTGTGTCTAAAAGTATAACTGACTCTCGTATATCATTCAAACGAAATGTTGTTGACACCTGAAATGGTGAACCGTGACGCCTAGGTGTCACTGAATGAAGATCAAAAGATTAGAATTACATAATGCTTATCTTTTAATTACCTTGAGTTTAACTACGCATTCAACATTCACTAAGTGTCACAAATTAATACACATTTAATTTCCACAGTACAAGCAAGTCAAAATGTTTTCTGGAATGAAGCAAAAAGTTCAGAATACAAACATGTATTTTTAATACACTATCGATCGTGTCAGTTTCATATGTTTGTTTCAAGTTTTTAAAGAAAAAAAATCATAAAAATGTTCTATTGTATTATTTACTTTAATTACTAGAATTCGTATAAAAAATCCACACATGAATCCTACAATCTAATTTTAAAAGTTGCATGGCTATCACTTACTTTTCGTTGGTTAATATCTACACCAAAAGTCGTCGATGCGCTTTAAATAGCGTTATCATATGGTTAACGAACAAGACTTAAATGAGATTAATTTCACTCCCGGCATGCTCAAAGACTTAAACTACGTCACATAAGTCAGGAAGTTTGATAAAATAAAATTAATAATTCCCAATTTTCTTCTTTATTACTTTTTATATCGAAATAAAACTTGGTGAATATCTTTTTTATGGTATTATGAACATGTTTAGATGAAAAGGGAAAAATAGTGAATTATCCCTTTAAAGAAGAAATATTAAGAATTGTAAAAGTATTTATAAATTAATATTTATTCTAATTAACTTTTTCATTTAACAAGTTACTTATGAAGCGTGAAAGAAAGTGAATCATATTGTTTGATTAGTATTATGCTTTTAGTGTTTTAAGTTATATTTTTACTTTACAAAAAGACAAATACGATGTATGTTAATGTGTATTTGTATTTTATTGTAGAGAATCGGTTGTTATGATATAGTATAAGAAGCCAAAATTAAATGTAATTTTGAAGAATAAAAAATACTTATATAGACCGCATACTCGACTTATCGCCTTATTTGATGTCTTTGATGTGATCCGTTACAGATAATTTTATTAACCAATATCGCTACACTTGATTGCATTTAACTAATAGCATACTTTATGTGTACCATACAATTAAAAAAAAAATTGTTTATTACATTTCTCATATCTTATAAGCTTATCATGAAGTAGTCTGGATATTTATTTAAAATTACGTAATTTTATACACCTGACAGGAGAAGAATTAATACTGTTCAAAACACTATATGCGCACATTAAATAAGATGTTTATGAATCACCTTATATATAAAAGATCTTTCGCAATTGGCTTTAACATGAAATCATTAAACGATTGATTTATTTTGGTTGCTTAACGTCCAGTGGCAAATATGTCATGCATATTCAGGACGAGAACAAGTTAATAATAAATACAATATGAAGGTCTAGTAATAGAGGCCATGCGGGATGATGGTCGGGGAAATTTGGACTGCCACTGGATAGGGACAGAAATATTGCCTTGCAACATGCCACCTACGAACCCCTCAAATCCGCATTAAAAGAGAGCTCAATACAACTACAGCAATCGAAACAAAAACAAAAGAAGAACACAGATAAAAATGATTACTCAAAACCACAAAGAATGTCGTATATAGACGTATAAATGTGATTAAATTTTTTGAAAATGCAGGAACTTAAATGAAAAAATCCACATTAGTCAAAATTAGTGCTGCACACTGATCTAAAGACATTCGCAGTCACGTCTTATAGAACGGTCTAAAAAAATAAAAAAAATATATTTTAACTTTAGAACTCACCAGATTCCTCTTCACAGTCCGACAATTTAAAAAGGAATAAATTCTTACAGGTAGCAGACGACTCAACCGTAAAGCAAGAAATTGTTGTTCGGATGTAAAATAATAAATGGTTGACTAGTTATGAATATGATATTTGGTTTGCTGGTTTAAATGCAATGTCATTATATTTTGTAATAAGGTGGGTTTTTTTAGAATAGGGACAAGGGGTCATAAATATCTCTTTAAAGTCTTATCTGACCTGTTCTGTCGAAACGAAAGAGGATGGGAAGATGGCTGCTATTGTCAGAACTGAATTTGCCTTTGATTAAAATACCCCAAAAGTTGTTAAATAAATCCTGTGCAAGAGTGCAACTCTAATTTAATCTTCTTCAGTATCAGAGTGCAATATCTTCCTCTGTAACTTTCAAGGATAAGTCATTTGCCTTTATTGTAGATCTTACTATGCTGAACATTATTGCTGTTCACATTTTATCTCTATCTATCATAATATTCAAGATAATAACCAAAAAACGGAAAAAATTCCTTAAAGTTACCAATTCTGGGGCAGCAACCCAACAACGGGTTGTCCAATTCATCTGAAAATATCAGGGCAGATAGTCCTTGACCTCTTAAACAATTTTACCCCTGTCAGATTTGTTCTAAATGCTTTGGTTTCAGAGATATAAGCCAAAATCTACAATTTCCCTTATGTTCTATTTTTAGCCATGGCGGCCATCTTGGTTGGTTGACCGGGTCACCGGACACATTTTTAAAATAAGATATCCCAATGATGATTGTGGCCAAGTTTGGTTAAATTTGGCCCATTAATTCAGAGGAGAATATTTTTGTGAAAGTTAACGACGACGGACGACGATGACGGACGACGACGACGATGACGAACGAGGACGACGGCGACGACGATGGATGACGACGAAGACGGCGACGACGGACGACGGACGCCAAGTGATGAGAAAAACTCACTTGGCCCTTTGGGTCAGGTGAGCTTAAAACTAGAACTAAATATGCGCTTTAAAAGTTTTGTCAGTCAAATGAAATAATCATATTTCAGGGAAGTAGCTAAAAAAGAAGGTATGCGATGAAAAAGGGATGAGTAAAGATATCTTAAGGGGGAAAAAAGTTGGAGTAAAAAGATGTATTAGTATGTAGAATAATAAAAGCTCTCGCTTTTAAACATGTCAATGGTAAGGGGTTTGCACAGGGCTAAGTAGGGGAATATAGATAACAACTTGAAAAGTTAAAACAAATACACACAATCTCACTCGATGGATAGCTTTCAGTGCGTTTGTATCTGTAATTTTGCTTGCGAATATGTGCAACAAACATTGATTGGGACTTAGTTAACAATCGAATACAAATGTTTATTATATACATGTACTTAAAGAAAATAATGGTATAATTGTACCCTATGACAAAACTTATTTGTACATAAACGTATTCATTTAATTTTAAGAATTGCTTTATCCGTGTGATATGACTTTTGTTATTGGCAAATTCCGGAAAACACATCTCAATAGTATGTTTTTTGTAGTTGGTGTAAATCTAACAAAGTTGGATAAAAAAAAACACAAATCAGGAAATTATATAATTTGTAAAAAATGTAGAACAAATTTTACAACAAATGCATTGTTTCAAAGTTTTAAAAATAGCTTTAGTCTGTATGTATTCTGCTGAAATATATGATAAAAAGAACATAACATATCAATTTTCATATCATACTCCTCATCAGACCATGGCTCTTGGGCTGATATCATGACCTAGTGCTGATAAGGGGGCTGGTATGAAAACTGCCATGATACAATCTATATTAATCGACGCTAGCGGATATGACAGAGCACATTTAGTAGAAAAAAACTGTGCATACGTGGTTCTAGGAAAATGTTTAATAATTCGGTCAATTGTTTAGTCAAAGTCAGTGAAAGACAAACGACGATCTGACGAACCGAACACCCCATCAGTTTATGTCATGAGCTTCAGCTGGGTGTTTTATTTTTTTTTTACGGAAAGAAGCTGAGAGACATAAAACAACGAATTTTAAGGGTTACCATGGACGAGAAGGAAATTGGTCCCTCTTAATTTCCATCTAGATGTGCCGGCCTCTGCTCTCCTTCATCAATTTCAAGATTGTGGTTTAAAGCTAGTAGATAGACTCCTATAAAAAGGGGAAAGATGCTGCAATAATGAATAATTTTATTGATCTTTAAGTGTTATTGACTATCAAATTTATGTTCACTGATTTAACCCAAATTCTCATATTTGATTTTTAACATACTAAACAGTATATTCAAATTATAAAAAGTATAAAATAAACAATTTACAAGGCATTGGCTCGATAATATGAATCATTAGTTTGTGTAAATTTTTGTCTAGACGCCATATAAATAACTTTTTAGTTGACCTCCAGAGACTGCCAACAGTCATAATAGAAATGCAAACATAAATAAAGATATAAATAGATAGCCAAATTAAACTCGTTTTTCTATGTCTGTTTAATCTATATTATAGGTTAAAATATATATTAATCATCTGTTTTACCTGTAAAAGAATGAGTTTGTTTTGGATCGAATCAGTCAATCAAATGATTTACCTCTGTTTCACTTTTAATGTTGACATTATTTGCCATTTCTTTTAATAACTGAACACGAATAATGTATAACCTATAGAGAAGGTTGAATTGAAGATCACATGAAATCAGTTTCAATGAGGTCGAATTTTTCACTTGCAAGCTAGTTTCCCTTGAAAAGCTTAATGAATTGAAAAAAGGGTTCAAAGAAAGTTGATACAAAGCAAAAATTCACAGACCGATCGTACGTGGCAGTGTATATATACATCCCTACAACAACATAAACAACATTAAGTACAGATCTGAGAGTATTCACAGTAACTAACAACTATTTCGGAGTCTTAATAAAAAACATGCCTCTAAGATCTATTAATATTCATATGTATATTTAAATCATATTTACAATATTATAGGGATATTGCATGAATATTTGGGAATATTGTCCCCCGTAGAACATATATTGCATTCGCAAGCTCGTGCAATATAAAATTAAACTCTGGACAATATTCCCCAATATTCATGCAATAACCCTATATTATTGGTTTAATAGTGATTTTATTTTATTGCTAACAAAATCAATATTTATACCAATAAAAACAATATTTATAGATGCAATTAGAGTGTGTATTTGGTATCTTTTATGATAAGTTTATTTAAAAAATCAATAAGCTTACCCGGCTTGTTTTCCGGGATCGGTAAACAACATCTTCGAAAAAATTAGAATGTGCTATCAATAAATAAACTCATCATAGATACCAGGATTAAATTTTGTATTTACGCCAGACGCGCGTTTCGTCTACAAAAGACTCATCAGTATCATATTCTACAAATACTGCAAAACTTCAAAACAAAAATTCTGTATATATAGAAGAATTCAGTAAGGGTAAGTAATTCGTGGGAACAAAAAGTTCATTTCTATCTTCATTTTTTTTTTATTAGAATCAGCACATATTTGACGGATAATCACTCGCAGTATGTCGGAGAATTACAACCCAGGCCATTCAAATGATGAGAAGCAAACAATACACATTGTGTGAAGGTTACTTATGTAGCAGAAGAAAACAAATTAAAGTGGTCTACTGAATCTTGTGACTCAAAGATAAGCTTTCTTTGCATGATCGAAGGTAAGTACATTTACTTAATTTACATACTTAATTGAAACTGTAGGTCGTTATATGTGACTCCTGCAAGAAACTTAACTGGAGGTAATTTACCCAAGAGGCAAACAAATGATAAAGATAATTTGGACGAAAGGTGACATTTAAGTTTCAAACAAAGACATTAAGACCAAAGATTTATTATGATCAATACATATGCATTTCATTACATGGCAGCGGTGTTTCTGTTTTAGAGGCTAAAATGTGGCCAATAAAAGATGGGATATATCAAAAGCGATAATCAAAATCAAAAATGAAAGAGAAAACGATAAAAAAAATTTGAAAAACGAAAACGAAGAATTATTTAAGAAACGACAGTAGTGTACCAATGTTCAAAATCGATTTGAATATACAAACATACGAAAAATCGTCAAAAAATCGCATAGAATTTAAACGAGACATTTTCACACATAGGGTTCTATTTTCAGCTTACCATATCAGTTAAATGTTCTGAACTCGTTCATTGCTTAAGTATATTACATTGCAGTGTGAAAAAAAAACTACTGATTTTTACAAAAGCCGAGAAGGATCATTCAAAATTCAAAATTCAAAATTCAAAATTCAAAATTCAAAACTCAAAAATCCTACATTAATCTATCATGATTCCCCGCGCTGACGAAAGCCAAAAAAAGATCGCACTTTACACTTTTACATACTACTGAAAGCTGTTTTAGAAAGTTTGTTAAGAACACGAACCCATTGAAACAAGGCAAAGGGTCCGTTAAACCTTCATAGGGATACTTCCAACTTTACCTTTTGAAACCCTAGGTAACACAGCGTCCTTGCAAGTAGCAACCCTCTATCAAGAAAATAGGAAAGGAAACCCGAGCCTTATACTACTACAGCTGGAAAGTCGCTTCACTGAAATGGAACGTTCACAATGGGAACATTGAAATCATCGCTTTTTCGTAAAGTTTTAGATGTCAACCGACCCTCGATGTCAATTTCTGAATGGTATGTTATTTCAGATTCATTGATATGTATTTAAAAAACCTATGTTGACGATTAATTTACAGGACCTACCTTTTGTATTAAGGATGTAACAGTCTCCGGGACAAGTTTGCAATTCCGCTGAGTGCAAAAGTTGTCACCTTAATTTTTGGAGTTAAGTCAAAATGAAGTTGATAAGTTGGTTGGTATTGGTTCTCTGATATTTGTCCTAAATTTTTTTTGCTCTACCACCACTGTTGAAAACGTTATGCCCCTTTTTTCAACAATTTCCTCAGAGGAAAAGTAGTTTTCCTCAAGGGAAAAAGATTTTTCCTCAAGGGAAATTGTTTTTTTCCTCAAGGGAAAAAGATTTCCCTTAGGGAATTTGCTGCATAAATATTTCCTCTGAGGAAATTCTATTTCCTTTGAGGAAATTCTTTTTCCTTTGAGGAAATTTGCGACTTCAAATTTTCCTTTGAGGAAATTCTATTTCCTTTGAGGAAATTCTATTTCCTTTGAGGAAATTCTATTTCCTTTGAGGAAATTTGCGGCTTCAAATTTTCCTCTGGGGAAATACTTTTTCCTGTGAGGAAATTTGTAGCTTCAAATTTTCCTTGGAGGAAATACATTTTCCTGTGAGGAAATTTTTAACAAACACTTTTCCTTGAGGGAAAATTCAAGACAACACATTTCCTCTAAGGAAATCATTGTTCTTCAAATTTCCTTGGAGGAAATACATTTTCCTGTGAGGAAATTTTTAACAAACACTTTTCCTTGAGGGAAAATTCAAGACAACACATTTCCTCTAAGGAAATCATTGTTCTTCAAATTTCCTCTAAGGAAATCATTGTTCTTCAAATTTCCTCTAAGGAAATTTCTGAACATCAAATTTCCCTTATGGAAATGTTTTCCCTTTTTTTTACTAGTTAAACATTTCTTTACTATACCATGTATACAAACAGTATGAATATAGTTTTACAAGACTGAATAATTGATACAAATGATATCTAAAACTTTAATAAATGTTTCACTCAACATTTTAATGACATTGAAAATTAATACAGTCTGACTGTTTAGGTCTAGGTATGACAGGTATTGTTCATACTTTTTATATAACTTTAACTTTGATTTGTAAAAAAAAATTGTAGCAAAGGATTCTGTTTTCTTTGTAATTGTTTCAATCCAATACATTAATAAGCAACCAATTTGAATGTCATACCATTTGTGGTGTTCTAAAGAATTTTTTTATATTTGCAGATTAAATAATAAAATAAACACGTCTTTTCCTGTTATTTCAAATTAAAATTTTCTTCTGTTTCAGCTTGTTAACAATTATTTAATCCACTACGTAAGAATTCAGTGAATACATTATTCCATTCACTAAACATTTTCCTTCAATTCTAAGAGAAAACATTTTTGCAAATTGTTCTTCAATGATCCTCTTCCATATATTTGATATGAGGGAGCGATGTAAATGAGTGGATAAAACTGGTGTTCCTTTTTTCAACAACAAAATAGTTTTTTTTTTGCATTTCTCCTTTCTTTCGACTAATATATATAATAAGTTGTTGGTTTTATACAATAGTGTTTTTGTGTATCTATGATAGAACTCCATTTTGTTTATGGCCATTATCATGTGATTATGATGAAATTTCCTAATTCTTTATTGCAGGAAAGCACACATTCCACTTCAAATTAATCCAATTGCGCACTATGTAGATAGATTTCAACTTTAAGTTTCCTCTTCAGTAATGACCTATTGATCATAAAAACCAAGATGTCTGATCACCTATAGATACACAAAATAAACAAATAAAATGTTATAAATGGAGAGAGAAACAGCAATAAAAGTTTATTTTGTCATGTTTATTAACATTTTAAATATATTTCCTTTCTTACTTGTGAATGCTTTTGTCTATAGTTTTTATATTAGTTGATTTTGTGCGTTTATCAATCTTTCAAGTTGAGGCAGTTTGTTCTTTATATTATATATATATGTTGAGCTGTTAAACCACTGTCTAAAGTAAGGGTAGGGTTGAGTGCTCATAAACCTGTTTTTTTTATTAGTACATGCATTAGTTTTTATGGATTTTTAACTTAAGCTGTCAGTTACTGTGGTAGCTGCGGAACCGTAGCTCTTAGGTCCTTATGTTATTTTTTGACTATTTGCGGACCATAGAGCTACGGATTTTTCCTATTTCAAAACGTTCGGAATTGCGACCCAGGTTCAGGTCGCACTTCTTTCTCAAAAAAATATTGTTTATAATCCATTCAAAACTTGTCAATATATATAGTTCGTTTCGTTAGATATTTTTCTAGGATATGACGTACCTATTTATGTTTGAATATTCATTTCCTTAACACTATTATCTAATAATTATTCCCATTTGTATACATTCTCCGCCTATTTTGTTCGGCCATATTGAATCTCGTCGTGACGTCACGAAAAACAAGAAAAGATAACAAGTCATATATTAAGACTATATTAAGATTGTCAATGATATATAGTTAAGTGCATCAAGTCATGAGACGGTTAAGAAAACATTGCCGTCTCTACCACAGACATCATAAATCTAGTAATAAAATGTGTATCGTCCACCTAAATAAATAATGATTTTAACAGAAGTCGAGTCGGACAGAACATGAAACATTAATATAAACATCAATTAAAAATTTCTAACATATAATCATTATAGGCCCAAAATAATCAAATCAAAATTAAGATTAAATATTTTTTATAATAAAATTATGTGTGTGTTAATGACAGTGCTAGTAAGATGAGTAGCACCAGCACAATAGTCAAACCTTCTGTGTTGGTACCATAGTAAAGGGCCATAAAGAGTAACTCTAGTCCGTTCGTCCCGAACGCCAAAAAAAGGGTTCCGTTCTCTTAACTTTAGTTGCCTCAACCAAATTATACAAAACTTATACAAAAAATGAAAAAGATGTTGCATGAATGCCAATAAGAACTCTCCACAAAAGACTAGATGACACAGAAATTAACAGCTATACGTCACCCTACGGCCTTCAACAATGAGTAAAGTCCATACCGCATAGTCAGGTATAAAAGGCAACGAAATGACAATGTAAACCAATTCAAACGAGAAAAGAAACGGACAATTTTATGTACAAAAAATGAACAAAAACAAATATTTAACACATAAACAAACGACAATTCAAGAATTACAGTCTCCTGACTTAGGACAGGGACATACAAACTGAATGAGGCGGATTCAACATGCTAGCGGAATCCCCACCTTTCATCTAATGTGCCAAAGAAGAACTATTCACAAGAGACCAGATGACACAGAAATGTCACCATACGGCCTTCAACAATGAGCATTATAACTCTCCATCCAAATAACAATTTATAAAAGTAAACCAGTATACTGTGGATTCATTTTTATTCGTGGTATACCAATTTTCGTGGGTTTCGTGAGTCACAGCAAACCACGAATTTAAGAATTCAACGAAGAATAATCCCGAGAAATGTGTATGGAGTCGGATGTTTTTTTCCGGTTATGTTAGGCAGTTCTAGTATAGTGTTGACTAGTGTTAAACATTGTAACATAACATGTGTTTTTTTTATTGAAAGAAGATACAAGTATTTGATTAAATCTATAATAAATTTATCGAATATCAGTGATAATTTACTTTTTAAAATTGATTAAAACTGCAAGTTGTTAATTACCGTGTCATAGGTTGATTTACCAGTGATTAAAAATCAATAGGATTAAGTACGGAGATATTGCCCGTAGGTAATATTGTTTATGACAGGAACATTTATTTTCACACCTTATACTTATACCACTGTTTATTATATCGTGATTAGGGAAATGAGCTTTCAATCATAAAGTTTTGAATGCCTTATAGAATTCAGACAAGAATTTATAAATTGTAAAACAAACAATTAATTAGTTGTCTCTGTCCATTATTGTAATCGAAGTTATCAATGAGCACTTTAACCTAGAATGACCAAGCGAGGATTTTGACAATTCAATGAATTCCTTCTTTTTTGTTTTGGTTTATTATTGATCAAACCAAGGAGGTTATTTAATCTCCTAAATCAAAAGGAAATCCACAAATTACGTATTTAATTTTTTGGTGTTGTAATCAGCAATCCACGAATTTACGTATACCACGAAACGTCTTTTTTTCTCTATCCACGAAAATTGATACCCACGAAAATAAATGAATCCACAGTAGGTAAATGTACGGCCTTCAACACGTAGCCTTGGCTCACACCGAACAACAAGCTATAAAGGATCCCAAAATTACTAGTGTTAAACCATTCAAACGGGAAAACCAACGTTCTAATCTATATAAAAAACGAGAAACGAAAAACACGTATTAATTACATAAACAAACAACAACTAATGTACATCCGATTCCTGGCTTAGGACAGGTGCAAACATTTGCAGCGGGATTAAACGTTTTAATGGTACCAAACCCTCTCCCTTTTTTTGAAACAATAGTATAACATCACAAAATAGAAAAACACACAATAAAACGAAATTCAAACGAGAAAAGAAACGGACAAATATATAGGCTCCTGACTTGCGACAGGCACATGCATACGGAATAAGGCGGGGGTTGAACATGTAAGCGGGATCTCCACCATCTCCCTAACCTGGGACAATGCTTATTTCCACATAAAAAAAAAATTGAAATTTGGTAGCGTCACTTTTACCGTTCAAGAGTTATCATGTTCCTTTAAAAACATAGAAAATGCTGAATTTTTCGTTTTCGTTCTTTTTAATAAGTGCGACTCAATCAAATGTTATAAACCTTAACCGTATACTAATGCTTATTACCCCATAACACAGATCTATCAAGTTCGATATTGGGTGGTGTTACTGCTCAAGAGTTATTAGATATAAAAAGTTGGTACGAGTACTAATGATACAAATACCAACACGTAGCCTTAAGATAGGAAAAAATGCTAAATCTGTTGTTTCTGTTTCTGTTTCTTTCACTTTAGTTTGCCTCAACCAAATGTTTTGAAACTTATACACAATGCTTATACAATAGATATAGAAAGATGTGGTGTGAGTGCCAATGAGACAACTCTCCATCCAAATAACAATTTATAAAAGTAAACCATTATAGGTCAATGTACGGCCTTCAACACGGAGCCTTGGCTCACACCGAACAAAAAGCTAAAAAGGGCCCCAAAATTACTAGTGCAAAACCATCCAACCCACCCAAACGGGAAAACCAACGGTCTAATCTATATAATAAACGAGAAACGAGAAACACGTATACATTTTATAAACAAACCACAACCACCGCACACCGTTATGGTCACAAAACAGTCAAAATTACGTGAATCCTTCATCTATATGTGGAAGTTTACTTGTGGTTTTTTTTCACAAGCAGGGGCATCTGTGGCCCATAGACATATTGTACATTTCAGTAAACAGTTTATTAATTTCCTTTGGATTCTACTTCTATTAGAATTAACTTGCATATTTTTTTTTTAGGATTGCGGTGCAGTTTGATAACAGACAATGACCAGCATAAAAAAAGATTGAGCTCTATGTCTAAGTGTACTTTAAAGGTTCTTCGCACTGAGTTCAGTTTATTGATATGCGTATACCCTCTGTGTGATTTTTCAAGATGCTTAAACAGACTATCCATATCTACATATCCATGAAATGAAATCCAAGTTAAAATGATTGAGAAATTTTGAATTATCTATCTCAACTGGCAGCACATGGTGCTACTGAAGCAGTAAATGTTCTCTCTAATTTTTCACGGCAATTGAAAGATTTAGTTTTCATTTGATCAAACATTCTTCAATTCAAAAATTGAGAATGGAAATGTGAAATGTGTTAAAGATACAGTAACATGACAAAAGAGCAAAAAGCAGTAGAAAGCCACCAATGGGTTTTTCACAAAGTGAGAAAATCCCTCGCCCGGCGGCGGACTTCAGATGGCCCCTAAACAAAATGTGTACTAATTCAAACACCAATACATGAAACCGAATTTACAATTAAAAACATACCAGACTAAAAAAAAAAAAACAGAGACTCCTGACTTTGTCAAGGTAATCATAGCAAGAGGCACACCCAATATGCATAGGTCAAGAGTCAAAAAGTCATAGACTGGTCAAGAGTTCCATGACAAAAAAAAACACAAAGCAGATTTTGAGGAAAGGGTCATCGTGGTACACAAAACTAACAAATATATCTATATATCTAATATAGATATAAGAAGATGTGGTATGAGTGCAATCAGACAATTCTCCATATAATTCAAACAAAATATACAAGTTGTACAATGAGAGCAAGGGTCAAGCTCATATGAAGTTTCTCGTGCCACAAGACTCACCATCTTATGACAATACATCTTCATGCTACATATTCAGAAGCAAGGTCAATTTAGAATTATACTTTTAGGTCAGGGTAATATACAAAGGAACACACTGAATCATGATGACACACCTAAAGTGCATAGGTCAAGAGTCAATAAGTCATAGTCTGGTCAAGAGTTCCATGTCAAAAATACACAAAGCAGTCCTGCACGAAAGTTCATCACGGTACAAGTAACAATGTCTTATGTCATGATGCACTTCACATGCCAAATACAGAAAACATGGGTCAGGGACAGAAACAGAAGACATATAACTAAACTCAATGGAACAGTACTTGTATCGCAGGTCACTATATACAAGTGCCTTCAACATATATAGAACATAAACTCTCGCAACACTTCAAAGTTAAAACAAAAGTTTGAGCAGGATTCTTTGCAAACATTATCTTACCACTGTTAATTGAAAATCGGGTAATGCAGTTATGTCAATAAATTAAAACGGTAAGATAAGACATTAAAACACTTACAACTAGGGTTTACCATTAATTTCTAACCTTATCATGTGATAGCACTATGGTAAACTGATAGAAACACATGATGCAGTCTTGAAATTGAATATTTGCTATAGTACGACCAGAACAATACTAGACAGAGTTGGAAACAAATGAAAGAAATTATACATACAAATTTTTAATCACAATCCACAAATAAGGAACCGTAGTTTTCATTCAATTTATTCATTAAAATTGTACGCTCGCGTTAAACAATGGACATTAACACTGTATATTTATATAAACGATCAATCTTGTAATAATGATTAATAAATATGTTCAAACTAACAGCCTGTATACAAAACGTTTTGTTAATGGTTGTTACGAAGCAAAATTGATACTTTATATAAACCATATTAGAAAAATGTGAAATGATGGGGTTTTAAAAGTACACGTTTTACCATTCGAAATAACGTGCTTCTGATTAGTAAACTCACAATTATAAATGACCCTGATTTCTTCGATTGTTTGTATATCAGGATAATATAATTGCTAAATGTCTATTGCTGTTAATCGTCATATTTTATTTCATTTTTACTTTGAGTCAGACTGGCTATTTTTTTTAGGTTTTTTACCTGTCAATCTCATTGTTATATGCCGGTAGATCTATTGCATGATTGTTCCGGACACTATCTTTAAAAGCACATCATCATGTCTTTTTAATCCAACAGCAGTTTGAGCAGTATGTTTCTATATAGAAACAGAGACATTTTCAAACATTTTACTAAAAGGTACAAAGCTTTTAAGTTAATTTAATTCGGTGCATGCCAGACCCTCATTTATCTTTGGTAATGATTGTACGGATTGTTATGCATGATTTCCCCTGTATGTCTTGTTTTTGTTTTCCAACAAAAATTTGGATGGTTGCAATTTAAAATTTCTAGCACTGCTTAGCAGTGCTTGTCCCTAGCAATTCAGCCTACCATTAGTTGTTTGTTTTTGCATACTGTGGATTCATTTTTATTCGTGGTATACCAATTTTCGTGGGTTTCGTGGGTCACAGCGAACCACGAATTTAAGAATTCAACGAAGAATAATCCCGAGAAATGTGTATGGATTCGGATGTTTTTTTCCGGTTATGTTAGGCAGTTCTAGTATAGTGTTGACTAGTGTTAAACATTGTAACATAACATGTGTTTTTTTTATTGAAAGAAGATACAAGTATTTGATTAAATCTATAATAAATTTATCGAATATCAGTGATAATTTACTTTTTAAAATTGATTAAAACTGCAAGTTGTTAATTACCGTGTCATAGGTTGATTTACCAGTGATTAAAAATCAATAGGATTAAGTACGGAGATATTGCCCGTAGGTAATATTGTTTATGACAGGAACATTTATTTTCACACCTTATACTTATACCACTGTTTATTATATCGTGATTAGGGAAATGAGCTTTCAATCATAAAGTTTTGAATGCCTTATAGAATTCAGACAAGAATTTATAAATTGTAAAACAAACAATTAATTAGTTGTCTCTGTCCATTATTGTAATCGAAGTTATCAATGAGCACTTTAACCTAGAATGACCAAGCGAGGATTTTGACAATTCAATGAATTCCTTCTTTTTTGTTTTGGTTTATTATTGATCAAACCAAGGAGGTTATTTAATCTCCTAAATCAAAAGGAAATCCACAAATTACGTATTTAATTTTTTGGTGTTGTAATCAGCAATCCACGAATTTACGTATACCACGAAACGTCTTTTTTTCTCTATCCACGAAAATTGATACCCACGAAAATAAATGAATCCACAGTATTAAATATTTTAGATCATTCTGAAAATTCGGTACTAATCTTGATTCTGTTCACACCCATTGTTCTGTGTACGATGTTCTATGTTCCTGTTTGTTTTATCACAGTCTAATGACATATAACTCGAATCATGAAGGTGTTTTATATCATACAAAGGTAACTGATTATTTCATAGTTCTATCTTGTATTCATATATTCAATACAAAATATCAAGTTCTGTTTCAAGTTAGAAAAATATGTGCTGACAAATGAAGAAGGCGATGCCAATGATTCTGTTTTATATGAGTGCTGTATGTTTTACTTTCTTACCTATTATTTCTATTGGTTTTTTTGTTTTTTTTTGTTGTTGTTTTTTGTTGTTGTTTTATTTCGATGACTGTCATGCTAGTGAGAGATTAAGCTAGCTATACGTTATGACCTGGTTTATTCAAGCATTGTCTACATAAGAAAATGCTTATACCAAGTCGGAAATAAGAAAGTTGTTTTTCATTCATATGATGGTTTTGAGCTTTTTCTTTTGCCATTTGATAAGGGACCTTCTGTTTTTAATTTACCTTGGAGTTCAGAATTTTTTTTATTTTACTTTTACAGTTTTGAGTAATTCATTAAATATGACGGAGGGAAGTTTTTCGTCTTGGTGGCAAAACAAAATTTGGTGTATCTATGAAGTCAACTTCTACTGTATATTTTCTTTGTGTCTGAAATAAACATAAATGTTATCATCAAAGATCTTTACGATAAAAGTGTGTCCACTTAAACAGCTATGATTCCGGTTTCATGTCCATATCACATAACATCTACTCCCACGTTTATATTTAAATTACACTGTCATGTTTTGATGTCGATTTGAAGAGTAAAATTGCCCCACTTGGCAACAATTATAAACCACAGTAAATATACAATAGTTTACCGATGTTCAAAAGTCACAAATCGATTGGGAGAAAAACAAATCCGGGTTACAATCTAAGACCTAGGAAAACACATCAACTATAAGATGAAAACAAATACAGAACCAGTACAACAAAAACAAACGCCAACATTCATAGACACGGACTATTTGATAATTGCTGCCATATTCCTAAATAGGTTCAAGATGTTCTACAAAATGGTTGGTTAAATTTAGTTTATTGATAGCCAAACCTCCCACGTATATGGCAATATACAAACTGCAAAATAACAACGAATATCTTCCTTTAACGACATAAACAGTGACGTATTTTGGTGACGTATACATAATCTTGAAACAAAATGCATTTTTTTTCTGTAAAATAAATTAAACGTTTGACTGTGCAAACTGACTCACAAAGTTCTTTCTTGTGAATAGTTGAATATATATATATACGTTGATGTATGTTTATAGACTAATAATCTGCACAACCCTTAAACATGTTAAACAATCGGCAATATTTATAAAAGTAGTTACAGAGACCGAGAGCAACCAAACAACAAAAACGTAGTTCAAGGATCACGTTTTCCTCACTCTTAACCAACAGATTCTTTATCAATATATATTGTTTCTAAATGATAACTGAGGATCTACTAGCACTTATTTGTTGTACCCAATGAATTTTCTGTTAATTTGAACAAGTTGGTTCTAACACAGAAAAGAAAACAAGACTATAGACGATAAGAAATAGTCTTATAACATAACTGTGTGTCGTATACTTAGTATTATTTTCTTTTTCAAACACTATTATACCGGGGGATAAGTAAGCGCAAAACGAATGACCAAATATGTGCTTTTGAGCATGTTGTATATCAGGACCACTGCCCTTTCCTCGATCTTGATATCTATATCACTAACGGAAAGCTGAATACTAAAATTTATGATAAAAGAGATGATTTTTCATTTCCTATCGTTAATTATCCATTTTTAGATGGTGACGTTTCCTTGTCACCATCTTACGGTGTTTATATATCTCAACTTGTACGATTCGCTCGTGTATGTAACAGTGTTTTAGATTTGAACGAGAGAAATTTATGTATTACTGAAAAATTATTACACCAGGGTTTTCGATATCACAAACTAGTCAAAACATTTACTAAATTTTATCATCGGTATAAGGACATCATTCGTAAATATAGCTCAACATGCAGACTTCTTATACGTTTAGGTATTTCACATCCAATTTTTTATGGAAATATTCTTTATAAAGCACAAAGGTGTCAGTATTCACCTCAAAAACTAACAAAACCTTTGAATAGACTTATTAAGAAGGGATATAGTTACGATACTGTTGTCAGGTCATTAAAGATTGCATATTTTGGCGTTAATATTGATTCACTTATAGGGTCTTTGCATCGGAACTAAACACATTTATTCAAAAACCAGTTGTTGGCATGACACGGGTTATGTTCTTCTCATATATGTTATGATGGTATGATACTAAACCCCTAACGGGAAGGATTGTGCCTGATGTTCATATGATGAAATCATAATCTTTCAGTCAGTTTAATTGAAGTCTGGAGCTGGCATGTCAGTTCACTGCTAGTAGTCTGTTGTTATTTATGTATTATTGTCATTTTGTTTATTTTCTTTGGTTACATCTTCTGACATCAGACTCGGACTTCTCTTGAACTGAATTTTAATGTGCGTATTGTTATGCGTTTACTTTTCTACATTGGCTAGAGGTATAGGGGGAGGGTTGAGATCTCACAAACATGTTTAACCCCGCCGCATTTTTGCGCCTGTCCCAAGTCAGGAGCCTCTGGCTTTTGTTAGTCTTGTATTATTTTGGAAATTAGTATGGCGTTCATTATCACTGAACTAGTATATATTTGTTTAGGGGCCAGTTGAAGGACGCCTCCGGATGCGGGAATTTCTCGCTACATTGAAGACCTGTTGGTGACCTTCTGCTGTTGTTTTTTTTCTATGATCGGGTTGTTGTCTCTTTGGCACATTCCCCATTTCCATTCTCAATTTTAAAAGTATCAGGGTGACATAACAGTTCAGATGTTTCCATAACATATCGTTTTGGTGATTGTCAGCCTATAAAACATGTAAAACAAACGACATCCTTAGGACTAATTATGAAGAAGGTTACAAAGCTTTTTGTAATAGTGATGCTATTAAATGAGAAAATTATAAGATGAAATAAAATAAAGAATTTCTGAATACAAACAAACAAAATGCTATGAAAAAACTTTCACATTAATTACTTAGTATTTGAAAAGCGTTTAACTATAATCCTCAACCAAGGTCATTCATTTTAAGAAACAGGGAAGTTGAATATAAAAAATCGATTTCTCGTTAAAATGTTAATTATAGTTACATAAGTTACAAAAGATGGAGATAACAGATAAGATCATTTCTAAATATATACTTGTACTACAAATTGTCCTCCAACAGTTGCTCACTAGGAAATACTAAGTTTGTTGAAGATAGCAAAATAACAGAAGTCATACATACACGATTTTACTTTATTCTTAATTTAAAGGCCAATCATTGTGCATATTACAAATAGACATGTCTTAGCACTGGTTTGTTTCAAAATGAAGAAATAAGTCGTGCGCCTTAGGGGTTAAATTTTCAAAATAAAGATGTCGATTTTGAAGACGTCAGCTCAAAGCAAAATATTTGAACGCCAAGAAATGATAAGAATTGAAATGCTATTTGACCGAGCGCAATATCCAAATTCAACTAAGGACAACTGTGGCTTAAAGAGGTAAAACTTTAATTAATATATAAATTTATAATATCTTTTTTTTAATCAAAGTAACCTTTTTTTAACTTTGTAATCAGTGTATTTGTGGTTTGCGTACGTACATACTTGTTAATAGCGATATAAATTTAACCTTCTTTCTTGGATAGTGTCATATTGATGTAAAACAGATCAATGAAATAAGTCATTGAACATTTTGCATTTGCGTGTTTCAACGATTTTGTAACAATTCTGTTATGCAACAACATTAAAATTGCTCCGATTCCATTTTCTGTAGTAGATTCAGTTTTATCGATAATACACATCCTTTCATCATTACCGCCTTCGTTTTACCGTATTAGGGCGTTCTGACTATCGTTGCCTGCAATCAATAAGTTACCATTCAGTTTAATTCAATTTTGTTACTAATTTGATACATGATATAAGCTTTTGTCACCTGTCAGTGATATTCAGTAAAAATATCCTAAAATAATACTATTCACTGCAAGAACGGCCCACAACAAATCAATAGAAACAGCACAGTACTAATCAAAACGACTAGCATCCCACTTATTACAAGTGGTATCATTTATAACTGTAGAGATTATTAAACTAAAAATAAATTAAAACTGTAAACATAATTACCAACTGAAAATCTGCAATTATGATACGTTTTCTATTTTTGCGTCACAAATTAGTACTACCTCACCTCAAAACAGGCTCTTGAGTCGACCATAAAGTAAAGGTGAACATGTGAACTCTAATTATAGAAGATGAACTATAACTACCAACCAATAACAATTAACTTCTTAAAAAATATTTAACTGTTTGAAATTGTATAACCACTAGAAAGCAAGAAGCCACCGAGATTTTTCTGATATGAATTCATTGGTCAAAGTTTTAAAAACGTCAATGATAGTTTTTTTTCTATAATCGACGCTTCTTTAGAAATCTTAGACAAATAGGTAGAAAGAATCTAGATAATATATTGTTTTCCTAAAAAAATAACTTTTTTTTCTCTATTTAGCACAGTCCAAAACTACAATATATGAATAGTCATATTCAAAAATGACGAAGCCAATACATTGTTTGCTGTAAAAGAAAATCAATCTTACAGGCTGTTTTTTTAGTAACATAAACATAAATTATGTTTAACTTTTCGAGGATTGGTTATCTATTGTTATTCGTTTCCTTCATGAAAACGTTTTGACCATCATTCGGAAGAAACTACTTCATAAATATTTTTGAAAATACATGTGAATACCAGACACAGTTCTTTATATTGTCCGATGCACTGATGAATGATATACACCCAGATAAGTCCTCATAAATTCAGCTAAAACCAAGGTCTTTTACTGTAACTCGCTACAAAAGTTTTCCATGAAAGCTTTTATCCAAAAAAGTAGGGCAGGCGGGCAGATCATTCAGGGTTAGTTAGATTATAGAGCGCTTACAAGAAACTACTCATAAATACCGAGATTAAAGAACATTAACTAGAAGCGCGTTCCTTTATAACATTAACGGTACCAATTTTCCTGCACCAGATGCACATTTCGACAATACATGTCTCTTCAGTGATGCTCGTGGCAAAAATATTTGAAATGCAGAGCTTATATAAAAGATGAAGAGCTATAATCCAAAAGGTCTAAAAAGTATAGCAAAATCCGTGAATGGAATCAGAGCTTTGCATGAAGGAGATGCATTCCTAAATTTATAATAGTTTCTAACATTTTGTAACAGCAAATTTCAATAACACAAAAAAATCGTATTTTCATACCAGTACCGATGTACTGGCTACTGTGCTGGAAATACCCTCGGGGACTAACAGTCCTACAGCAGAGGCATCGACTATCAGTGACGCATGAATCAAAAATGTTAAAAGCGAAAAAATTGTACGAAATGAGGACCCAATTTTCCAAAAAGGTTTGCCGAATACAGACGTGTTCATACTGTTACATACTGAATACGCCTGTCCAGAGTCAACAGCTATGATTCATCGGATGTTGTTATTTGATGATGGTAATTGTATATTGTTTAAGTATAAATCAGGTTAGTTGTCTCTATTGAACTGTTTCACTCACATCTTGTAATTCTTTGATATTTCATAGATTATTTTAATGTATGCATTTTTGTTAAGTACGAGGACCTGTTGTTGTTCACACTATAGTTTTTTTTTTGCAATTGAGTGGGTATATTTTGATGATTTTGGTGTTGTTATAAGGCAAAACAATTAAATTCGGCTCTACATAAGCGTGTGAGTCACGAATGTGTCTTCCTCGAATGCCAACATTTTATATGTTACCTATTCCTTGAATGCCAACAAAAATATTTCAATAGATGTTTAGATAATAACAATAGGTGTTTTTATAACTATTCAAATTTTTTTTTAAGTATTGGACTGCTAAAAATAATTAGTGAACTTGATAATTTTAAAAAGTTGCAACATTTTATCACTTTTGAATAAGAAAAATAGTAGATTTGAGGGTTAAATTAATATGATTTTTAAAAAAAAAAATAAGAAAAATGAACACATTTTATTACTTTTTCTTAAAACAAAAAATACTTCGGGATTTGAAATGTTTATTTACGTAAGACAATTAAAAAGGTTGTAATATCATTATCCAAAAAAAATGTAATGAACAAATGAACAAAATATAACGTAGATACAAAGTTTCAAAAAATTCCATCAAGTATTATTGGAGGATATTACAGCACGCACAACTATAGAAATATTGCAAAGAAACATCAAAGTCCAAAGAGTCTAAAGAAGAAATTTTGTAAAATGGAATTCCTGACAATATGCACATGTTGGTTTTTGTGATGCAGCACTTTAAAAGGTATCGTTTTAAGAGAATCCATATTTGTTCAAGCAGTAACAGCAAAAAATGGATTTCAACAATTTGAATTTACCTATCTTTTTAATTAGTATCATTGTTTTGATAAACATGCACTTTTGTTGTGATAAGTACTTTTACTTATTCCTCGAACGCCAACATTATTTTACAGGTAAATTGTAGGTAGATCAAAGGATGTTGGCATTCAAGGAATAGGTTGAACGATACAATGCGCAGGTGATTCAATTCCCTACCGACATCTTTTTACGGGCAAAAAAAAAACTTTCGATACCAAAGTTATCGTCTTATCTGTAATTTCACGTAGCGTGTTCAGTGTCCGATTGAGACATTTAGAGCATAGCGGATATTGCATGCATAACAGGATTTACTCACCCTGTCGATGCACCCGGTCTAGTTTAGTTTAGAGTTCGTGCAAATTCTACGGTTTTAGTATGTTGCCTTGATTTGTGTTTTCCTAATCGATGTGCGAGGTTTGAACATCAGTTAACTACATGTACTTCGTCCATACTTCCACAGTCTTTTAATTTCGATAAAATGTTTTGTAAATGCGTTTGTCTTTTCGTCGTGTTTCGTTATTCGCTTTGATGTTGTCGGTTTAATTCGACTTTCAGATTTTAATGTCCCCTAGGTATCTTTTGTCTTTTTTTCTATATTTACGGCCGTACTATTCCTTCCTAATTGAATCTTTATATATATATGTTGATTGTTTTTTTTTCTTGGGTACAACATTACATTAAATAATTGATATTAATTTCTAAGTTGGTTTGGCAAAAGTGTTTATATTATTCCTGATGATCATGAAACAAATATTATAAAAAAATCTCCCTAAAAAAAAAAGAACAAAAATCCTATAATATGAAAACACTTCCCATGTCCAAAACATTGATCAACTACGTTTAAATGAAGAAGAATGGATTTACGTCTGTGTTTCTCTGAAACTGAATCCTGGTGCATAACTGTGGTGAAAAATGTCCACATATATTGTTTCGATACCATTAAAATGTGTATAATGGCTTAAATGTCATTGTTGTTTTCTGACTCATTGACGTTAACCCAAATCTTAATTTATTTATACAAAAAATATTTCCACTGATATCTGATTCCCGGATTAAGAAAGGGTCAATTCAAACTATGTTGTGCAACTAATTCTCATAACACCACCTCCCCCCCCCCCCCCCACCCCCAAAGCGTAAAAAACCCTCCTTATTGCGTTATTGACATTACATTGTATTTCAAAAGTTTTAAAATGAAGGTTTACAACGAAAATGAAAGTAATTCTACTTGTTGTCAGCTAATGTTCCTAGACTCAGATAACAACGAGCAAACCTTGTTTAAATGACCTAGATCAAAGAGTATGAGCTATGTTTGCTGTTAATAAAACACAAGTTGAGTAAAATGTCATTTATAAAGAAATTAATTTAAAATGCAACTTACATCTTAACAATTATAATAGTACTGCATAAATGACAATAACTTTAATAAGCAAAGGTGGGGTTGAAAAAGTGCCACACCGTAACAAAATAAACATCATTAAAATGACAAAAATAAATGTGAGTTGAAAAATTAAATCACCAACATTTGTATACACAAATTATATAAACACTCCATGAATATTGTAATTAATTCATGTTTAAAGAAAAATAAATGTCCTATATGATAGTACTTAACAGGGAGGGAAATGAAAAGGTATTCAGATAAAAATCAAAAACGATCTTTTCTCTCTCCCAATACAAAGGCGAGTGACCGCATTCGAAACACCTGTAGAAATTTTATATTAATTACCGATCTCAAGAACTGACCAATCAGATAATGTAGTGAGATGATCATGTATTGAACATGATGCAGTCCTTGACCTAATATTGGTATACTTAAACAAAGAAATGCCTTCTTACACATGTACACATGGCATTATTAAAATCAATATTTTTTGAAATTCCAGCCTACAAATCTTTTATTTACAATAACTGTTATTGTATGTTAATCTTTATTTCGATACAATATATACCTCAGAAAGAAAAATACATACATACCCGAGGGAACACATTAACTATAAGAGGAAAACAACGAAACAACAGAAACACTAAAGTGAAACAAAAAACAAACGACAATGCAACATACATACATAAAAACAAATTATTGGACTGCCGTTTTCCTGACTTTGTACAGGACATTTAAATCAAAAATGGTGGATTGAACCTGTTTTTGTGATTTGCAAAAACTTGCGCTTTTATGGCAATGTTAAATATACCGCTAACATGACAACATTACATGACAAAATCAGTACAAATTAATGCAAGATCATTCAGGACAGAGATAAACATATATAAATAAATAATAGTACATTCAGACATTTTAACCACTGAAGAACAACAATGACGTAAATTATTTACGACATAGCACAAAAATAGCATAATAGAATAACGAACTGTCCGTCACACGAATGAAAAGGTAAATCTCCAAAAATTGGATACACATTAAGATAAGGTTTATATTGTTATTTGATGTATTTAATAAACAAAAATCAGATTTTATTTCAAACAACTTCAACTCAGAAACATTTCGTTCAGAAGCGTTTTTGTTGTATAGCAAGAAGTCGAGAAAATTTCTTTTTAAATAGTTTTCTTGAATAATACAGTTGTCTGTTTGCCTTTTTGGTTATTTACAATTAAATATCATAACATTTTAGTGCCGTAATTTTTTATACAGTAGGTCCTGTTAAAAGCAACATCTAAGGGATTATTTAACCAGTCAGATTCCTACAAAATTATATCATCTACTTTACCGTCTGGTGATAAACAATGTAAAGTATTAGAATCTTATCCTGTTACATAAGAATTTCCATTAGAATCCAGTGCTAAAGTCATTGGTCAGCTGATAATGCAAGAAAAACCAGAGTTCCATCCAATTTTAAACAACTGACAAGATTTCCGCAAGAAAATTCGCACCAATATAATCGTTCATTTATATCGTCTACAAATGGAACTATTGACGTAATAATTCCGTAACTACTATCAATGATCAACGTACAGACACTTTCTGCTCCTTATGTTCATGATTGAAACTTTTCCATGCCTTGAATCTTCACAATCACTCTCTCTTATAACTGTAACAGCAATTTGTGTACCAGGAGTAACATTCTTAATATTCATAATATGAATGAAATCAAGATTTTTCAAAGTCGCCACTGCTTCAAAGGTTCCCAGTACGATAGATATTCCAAACGGTATACCACAAGCAGTACATTATTATAAGTGTTGACCTGTTTCAATCCATATTAATACCTCAGAGGCATAACTTGTTGTCGTTTGTTACGACCATACATGTAATTCTACATGAGTAAGTTTCAACTGTTTTTATCGAAATCAAACTTTGATGGAACTTGTTGACGACGTTTTTGAGTTTGTGCTTGCATGTGAATTGAATGTTCGTAAGGTAGACTCTATATTTGTTAATACTTTTGCTTTTATATCCCTTACTAGTGTTTTATTTTCCTGTCTTTCAATTACTAACTCCTTTGTTATGTTTAGTAAATAAATAATGTACATATCTGTTGGGATAACCTCTAACATCGTAGAAGATCTACAATCTTTCGCAGCGACATCTGTTGATTAAATTTTGTCACAAGTGCAATTCGTATTGGCCATGCATGTTTGACATATCAAACAATCATGGTCGGAACAATAAAATTTTCAACACATTTTTTTTATAATTGTTGCTGTCTTTTTTATGTTGAAAGCATTCCCAGTTTTTACAGACACATCAACCAAATTTTGAGAAGACAGGATTTTCACTGCGCTGTGTATTGTGATAAAATCTGTACAAAAAGCATTTATCTAATATGTTGTTCCACGCATTCCTCCAAATATCATAAGCTATAAAAGAGTTCATTTCCATTATTAAGTTGGGTTTGCGTTGTGCATTTTATTACTCAATAACACATGTAACATGCAGTGTCTTGCTATTTTTTTTTATCTGTTCGGCAATTAGCTATTATATTGACGCCAAAGCGTTTATTTATTTTGAAGGGTTAATTTATAGATCTAAGCGGAAGTCAAACGCTGACGTTAATAAGTTGTTATTTTACTTCTCTAATGTATTGTAAAACTCATTTTTTAATTCTTATAAAGTACTTGATAACGTCGACATCCACTTTTTAACATTTAAGTCGTTACAATAGTTATCAATTGTACCAGGGTTATAATTTAATACGCCAGACTCGCGTTTCGTCTACATAAGATTCATCAGTGATGCTCAGATCAACATAGTTATAAAGCCAAACAAGTACAAAGTTTAACATTTAATTTATTATTATTACTTTTACTGTTAAGTCTGTTTTTTGTTATATCTACTTAACGTGACTCTGCATTTATATATGTCGTCATATTTTGAACGACAAAATTATTTTATGTCTACCTATGCGAATTTCAAACGCGCAATTTTACACCAGTACTAAAAACCTTCCATCCTTTACGGGTAGACTTTACATAGATAAATAAAATCGTATAAGATAAGCAAAATGAGGATGTTAAATTTGATGTATGCTTTTTTGTGCTTCTTCGTTAAATTTGTTGTTTTTATAGTGATAAAGATGATAACACAATGTTGACTGCTGTTCCCCTAATTTTGACATTTTTACTCTTTGAGTATGTTTGTTTTGTTCACGCATCGTTGACAATGTAATGGAAGTTGATGCGACTGGCATACAAGTGAGAGGTTTAGCTATCTATAAAACCAGGTTCAATCCACCATTTTCTACATTAGAAAATGCCTGTACCAAGTCAGGAATATGACAGTTGTTATCCATTCGTTTGATGTGTTTGGACTTTTGATTTTGCCTTTTGATTTTGGACTTTCCTTTTTGAATTTTCCTCGGAGTTCAGTATTTTTGTGTTTTTACTTTTTTTTAAAAGAGCATTGAGGATCCAAAATTCCAAAAAGTACAAGATTTTAATTAAAATTTGTTTACCTTTTAAGTAGACGATCTTTTAACTTCTAACAACGCAACTGTTATATACATCGAGGTAGTTTTACACAGTTATATATCGTAGATATTGATAAAAATTATTTGTAATACAGGCCACAGTCTATGATTATTATTTTCTCGTATTAATGACGGCATTGGTACACATGTATGCGCTAATCATCTTGTCCCGATATCAGTCAAATTAACTCAGGAATTAAAACATAATGATAATGATAATGTCAATTTGTGAATGTATCTAATATTTGAATTGATAATGATCAATTGAAAGCATTAACTTTTTATGTTAACAAATTCATTACAGAAAAACGGAATTGGAAAAAAACACAAAAACAATACCACCAACAAATCAAAATGACTATTTTTATAAATAACAAAATATCAATAACAATTCAACACTGAGGTTGTAATTTCCGTAAGGGTAATGTGAACTCAACCAAAAACTAATCGCCACAAAATAGCACAATAAGGTTGAAAGTGGATGTAAACTAAACCAGCCGTGTTCTGAAACCATTAAAATTTTTAAAACTACGTAATAGACATGTAGGCAATAGATATTAATGATAACTTACTTATTAACTATAGCAATATCTATGAACGATAATTTATTTTTTTCGGTATCACGATTATGATTTGTATCTATATTCTCAACCTTTCCTTAATTCAAAAGAAGATGAATTATTATTTACTTAAAATTTCTAGATTCAAAACTATAAATCATTGATTGATTGTTTTGTTGTTTTTCTCCTTCTTATTCGACACATAAGGACAGGTTTTAATTGTACTTCGCTTAAGGAGGCTCGAGGGTATAAAAATTTCAGAAAAAAATAAAACATTTGTTTTTCATTTCAAATTTTTTTGTTACCTTTTGTAGTTGTTACTTTATCATATGGTACAAAAATAATTCAAAACAAACAATTCGTGTTGACCCCAGATGACTTTTAAAATGTATACATAGTTGAAAAAATACCAAATTATCTCCCTTTGGTGGAAAAATGCCATTTTTTTGCTTTAAAATTGAAATATCTTTTTTAACTCATCGGTGACCTATATTTTTTAATATAATTTCCTTATCAGCTGTACTTAAACTAAGTTATTGTAAAGTTTGAGCGATTTCTGTAATAAATTTTATTTTTTTATTTCGATATTACTTTTATTTCTCCTATTACTTCAACAGAAAAAACCCACCTTTACAAAAATGTATGCTTCTTTCGAAGGCAGATTGTAAGCGCAAATGAACGGTGACCCCACTTTTTTATTTTATTTTTCTATTAACTATAAGATAACGTTAATTTATAGAAAAATATAGAGAAATCCTATATAAATGATTTAGACCCGCGAGCCCCCTTAAATATAGCATATATACTTGAATCGAACATGATTTAACACTGTCTCTATTTACAAGTCATATTTCAAACTGATAAATGAATTCATCAGTTTAACATGCTGATAATATATTTTAAAACAAGACAAGGGCCTCGGTAGCTGATTATATATAGTATAAGTAGTGTCCGTAATTTAGTTACAGCGATCACTAGGCTGTCAAAAATTGCATACATCCGCTTTATTTGAACTTTAGTGGTTAGTTGTCTCATTGACAATCATTATATTTCGTCTCCTTATTTCTATACATATTGTGTTTTTATCCCCGCTTGTTAAAGTTTCGTTTAACCCTAATGTTAATTGAGAATGACTGTTAGTTTTACTACAAAATGTTGGTTGTTCATTTTGGTCGCTCCGACTTCCTTCGTTGATACAAAAAAATGGACGTAACGATATAGCCAAATGCTAACAGTGACTATTAACACTATAAATCAATCAATTAAAACAAAGGATTACATTTCTTGAAACATGAAACTTGGGAATGAGACAAGTGCTCTTTTTCTCTATTATTTACATTCGTGAAATTCTCAATACATTTTTAAGAGAATTTGCATCTCACGTTGTAATTTACGCATTTTACAAAATCTGATAAATAGAACGAGAAATCAGGTATTTCCGAGGACAATTTATGAATAAAGGCAATAGAAGTATACCGTTGTACAATCGTCATAGTACAATTCAGAAGTAACAAATTGGTGTAACAAACTAAAACTGAGTAATATATATTAACTGTAAGAAAAAAACAACGGAAAAACAGAAACTTTGAACTACAACAATAGCATATAGTGACATCCTACATAGAAACAGACTGTATATAAACTGTCAATTCCTTATTTGGTACAGGATATTTTAAGAAAACATGGTGGTCAGTACCTAGTTTTATGGGTATCAAACCTTACGCTTATATTATGATATTAAAAAGTGTTAAAAAGTAACAGTAATACTTTACAAACAATCGCAAAAACACTCGGTACAGAGAATTATATAAATACATAATATAGTAGTAAATTACCACCTGTAAATCCTAGAACAACATCTCCCATTAATTGGCAACAGCATACCAGGACACAACAAACAAAATATAAACTTCGTGTCATATGAACGGATGAACGTCACAAAATGTGACGTAATTTTTGTGACGTTTATATTATCACATTATAAATAAATTTTGTGTTTTTACTGTCTTCTAATTAGTTAAAATTATAAGTTTTATTTTCAATGTTGTCAGTTTTGATGGCGACACGCCCACTTTGACGTTGTGTATTCATACGCCAACATGTGTGTACGTTGTTATTGTTAATATAAATAATATAAAAAGTTCTTTGAGCCTTTGTTTTGGTAGAAATTTATTTATAATGAATGGCAATAATTTATTTTGATTTTATTGAACCATAAAACTAATTTTTGATTCTTCACATTTTACATACACTACAAAAGTCAAAAAGTCTGAAAAGACCAGTTTTTGTCTGAATTAGCATGAATTTTTACTCGACATTCTTAATTTGTCTGAATAATTTTCAAAAATTCTTGACATAGTATGAATTTGTCTAATAAGGTTCTTGATTTTTCTTAACAAGTGTCTTGACAGTATGAACATTGTCTTAAAATTTCTCGACACTTCCTGTATCATCTGATAAGAGTCTGGATTAGTCTCGACCAATTCTTGACTGTCTTAAATTTGTCTCGATATGTATTGACATATTCTTGACATTCTTAATAATGTCTGAATATGTTTTGACATATTTTTGACATTCTAAATAATGTCTGAATATGTCTCGACAAATTCTTGACAGTCTTAAATATCTTGACACTATCTCAACAGTATAAATTTCGCCTGAAATGTGAACAGATCTATTATTCCTGGAGTAGATAATAATTTATTTTTAATTTTTGGGAATTATTCAATTTGTTTTTATGTTAAAATAATTAACTTCATAGTTTTGATGAAGAAAATTCATTTTAATTCAATTTTCATCATCAAAATGATGATTTTCACTTTCATCTATCAACAAACTTTTAAAATTGTACTGGCGTGGTCAGTCAACTGATAAGTTGTATGGCTGATTACAGGTAAATCAGTAATTTCTATTTGACAGTTGTGTGTACTCTGGGGTGTGGAATACCTTAGTTTTATGGGGGACATCCTGTCCATGTGTATTCCAACAGGTGACATTACACACATTGTTCTTTTATTAAATGAATGATTTGTATATCATCATGATTTGCTATTTATATAAACCACATTTTGGTACAATAATTATTTACCATATAAACATTGAGTATTATGAATGTTTAATGAAATATGTCTACAGTATGATTGGTTTCAATCATTTAATTTATAAGATTTAGGAATCAAAATGTGTAATTATTTAAAAACCCACATTTAAATTATTTCATACTTTAGATTTCATAGCCATATTTGCATTTGTAAAAATATTTATATATCCAAATTTTCAATTATTTTACATGCCCAACTTTTATTTTTGTTGTAAGAAGTCTAACTTGAAACAACAGTATATCATATAAAGAGAAATAAAGCTAAAGTTATATCATGTATATTGGTCATGATTTGTAGACATCAGAACAGTCAAGTAAATTTTAGACACAATTCAAAATGTTCAGAATATGTCAAGCCATACTGATAAAAAATAAGAATGTCAAGAATATGTCGAGAAATTTCAAGACAGTATTCAATTGTCAAGAATTTGTCAAGAAATTTTAGGACAATATTCAGAATGTCGAGAATATGTCGAGTAAATTTAATACAAATTTAATATAAATGAGAATTTGTCAAGAAAAATTAAGACACAAGTCATACTTTTGGAGAATGTCGAGTAAAAGTTCATGCAAATTAAGACAAAAACTGGTCTTTTCAGACTTTTAGACTTTTGTAGTGATAATCTGCTTCAAATAAATTCAAAATAGATAATAGCCATTCATTAAATAAAAATGACGATTTGCTTTGAATAGGTCATTTAAACATGTTTTGTATATTCAGATTGTATGTTCGTGTTGTTTATTCTTTAGTTTTCTATGTTTTGTCTTGTGTACTATTGTTTGTCTGTTTGTCTTTTTTAATTTTTAGCCATGACGTTGTCAGTTTATCTTCGATTTATGAGTTAAACTGTCCCTCTGGTATCTTTCGTCTTTTTTCTTTTATTCAGAATTATTTCATTCACTAGTGTTATTTTCACGAAGCAAAAAGTCGAAAAAATACTTTTCAAAGAGAGTTATGCATTTATAAGGTTGTGTGTATATGAATCATGTCTGTTTATTTACAATTAAATATTGTATTAACTTTTCTAACACCGGCATTTGAATTGAATATTTTTCTGTCGGTCTTGTTGAAAGAAATAGCCATGGGACAGCTTAACCCGTCGATGTTTTTCATGATAGTTTTATCTTCTTTGCCGTCTAATGATATACGATATAAATCATTTGAATTATAAAATAGGGACGAAAGATACCAAAGGGACAGTCAAACTCATAAATCTAAAACAATCTGACAACGCCGTGGATAAAAATGAAAAAGATAAGCTGTAACATACAACATACGAGTGCTAAAGCTATTGGTTTGATTAAAACGCAAGACAAAACACGTGTTCCTTCCAACCTGATACAACTTACAAGATTTCCTCCACCACATTCGCAGCAATATAATCGTTCTTCTCTATCCCTAACGCATTTAATTACTGCCGTTAAGTATGTAATTTGTAACATCTTTTGACATTTTTCACTCGTTAGGTTAATAATTGAAACTGTTCCTTCGTCGGAACCGACAGAAAGACTATTTCTAATAACTGCAACACCATGCGGGCGTGAAACATCAATGTAAACTCGTCTACATGTAGTTACAGCTGTTAAATTTATAAACTGAATGGATTAAGCCTTACTCAATGTCACCACTGCTTCATCGATTCCTGGTACGATAGCTATTCCAAACGGCTTACCACCAGCAGTACATGATTTTATATGTTTTCCTGTTTCTGTCCACAGTGAAATGTTATTTTCATCGATGCCATCATTAAAGAGGATTAACTTGTTATCGTTTGTAACAACCATGCATGTGATTCTTCCAGCGGGAATTTCAACTTTCTTTTCGAGCTCAAATTTTGATGGTACTTTTGAAAATATTTCCCTTGTTTGTAATTGCATTTGTTTTGGGGGTTGAAATGCCAGTGTACAAGAGCTAGACCTTATTTTTACGGATCTAAAATCTTTTATTACAGAAGTCCAACCTGTTGCTTTGAAATCCATTTCTTTTTATTCCAGGCATGGCTTAAGTTCTTGAAAATTTTGAACTTGATTTGAGACATCAGCTTTAACATGTTCAGAATGGATAAATAATTGGCTTTCTGAACCGTGTTTAATGATAAAATCTACTTTTTGCCATATAAGTTTTTGCTTTTTGTCCGCTTCACAGAGATCATTGCAAGCCTTTTCAAGAATTGTTTTGTCTAGGGTATCTATTTCAGAGATAAGTTTCTTCTCAAGACGATCTAGATGACCACTTATGTCCTGTCTGAATTTTGCTATCTTATTTAAAACTTTTGCTTTTATTCCACCTACTTGTGTTTTATTTTCCTGTCTATCAACTACTAGCTCCATTGTTGCGTTGAGTAACGACGTAATTTGTGTTGTGATTTCTTCTAATGTCGCAGATGATCTACAACCTTTCGCAGAGACATCTATTGGTTGAATTTTACCACATGTGCGATGCGTGTTTGCCATACATGTTCGACAGATCAAGCAATCATGATCTGAACAATAAAACTCGTAACTCATGCCGTCGTGATCGTTGCAGTCTTTCTTAATGCTGAATTCATTTCCGGTTGTTACAGACACATCAACCAAATGATGAGATGCCGGGGTTTGACGGCACTGTGTTGAGCGGCACAATCTGTACACAAAGTATCCTCACAGTCTGTACAATATTTCAATCCCCTAGAGGATTTACTTAGTCTAGAACATGGGTCACACTTTACCATTTTGATGACATTTCTTGTTCTGAAAGATGAACTAATGGATATGATTTTGATCGGTACTAAATTGACCTCTATGAATATGTTTAAGTTACGTCACGCAGACCATATTTGTGTAGATCTCTGACGGAGATATTTCATCATGGAAAATAAAAGAATGATAACATTCATTTTTTTTTTATTATTTACATGATTACATGTAGGTCACACTTATTTATCTCCTTGTTCGACGAACCCGTCCGCACATATCCTTTTAAAAAACGGATTTTTCCAAATGATTCCGCTTCCGTGAAGAAGGTTCACGAAATTTTAAAATTGGCCCTAAATTTTTGATGTTTTTCAGATCTGTCCAAAAAGTTAAAAATTTACACACACATACTGGTGATAGTAATACAATAAGCAATTTCCAATATAATGACAGTACTCGACATAACCGACCTATCTGACCGTATCACAACCCTTTTCAGTGAGGTTCGACAGAGGGGACCATGACCTGTATAAAGTTTTGACTCGTTGAATACACATACTTTGTTGGAATAAATATTATTTGAAAACTAGCACAATTTACTATTAGTTTTTTACATAGTTTTTTATTAAATTTGCAGTGACTTCATCGAAAAAATACTAAGTTCAGTAACCGATAATCAAACACACCGATCATCAATTCAATTGATCCATATATTTATCTCTTAAACTGTGAATTATTAAAGCTCATAAATATAAATTAAGTTTCAACAAATACATGTAACAATGATCAATATGAAGCGTGATCATATTCACATTTTTAAGTTATAAGATTATTAAACCATTGTGGTGACGTTAGCCGTTTCATTTACCGTGAATTCTTTTTATAGGTAAGACAATACTTGGTCATGTTTTATGACGATTTAAGCCCAAGGCGAAGCCGAGGGCTTAAATCTTCATAAAACATGATCAAGTATTGTCTGACCAATTTAGAACATATTCACACTTTCGAGTGACCTTACAAAACTATCCTTTCCCATTGTAATATATTCAAACCTAAATAAGAGTTCACTATTTATAATAAACTTAATATAAAACACAGGTAATGCTCATTTCAATGGATGAAATGATGTAGCACTGACATAGTTTATGAAGGATAAATTGTTTTTCTTCTGCTTCAGGTTAAATTCAATTCTTATATATCTTTAGATTTTCTTTATTTTAAAAAGCAACACAATGTTATATAAATCCCCTTTTTGAATTTGTGTTTAATAAACATAAAACTCTCTGTATGAATATTTGAACTCAGACCATTCAACATTAAATGCTTACTTTTTATTGATAAATTTGAATGTATTGTGTTTCTCTGAAAACAATCCCTTGCTTTATATATCATCAGTCTGGCATTGGTTTTCTTGAAAGAAAAAGAAAATACATCCCTCAAATGTAAGGTATATAAATTAAATAAATGTCATTTTATTTATTCTTACCAAATTATTTTGTGTATTATATATATGTGTACCATTAGAAAATGCATGAAATTTTGCAAAATTCAAAATGTTTTTATTTTAATCTTTGCTCTTTCATCTATAATCAGTAGGCTATTTTCTCAAGGAAAATGCCTTAGGGGATTGTACACTTCAATAGTGCAGCTATTTAGAGTTCACTTTCATAATTAACTGACAATGAACAATTATTCATGTATAGCATATCGTAGTTCATGGAAAACCGTGTACTATGAAAATAAGAGGGCAAAAAATGACTTTTCATTGGACGAGAAGGGGTGAGTATGTCCTAATTCTAGAATCAACGCTTCCTAAATCCGTCCCTGAAACGGACTCACCAGATTATATCCTTTTTTTTTACCTTTATGTGCATAATTTAGTTTAAGTTTGAATTGACTAATTTACTGATTTGTGTTCACTAATGGGACTATTTTAAAAACTTACCTTTAATTTTTGTTATTTCTATATGCGGTCATTAATAGTTATCCAACAAGGACGCGTTGTGCCAGCATAAGATCACCCCGATGGCCGGAGGCCAAACGGGTGATCTAACACTGACACACCAAGTCTCGAGAGGGATAACTATTTTTCATCCCAGCTGTTTCAGATTAGACGAAAAAACATTTACAATTCATAAAATCAAGTTTAGAAGGCCACACAATCATTCAAATATACTTTATATATTACTATATGATGTATACCCTTAATGACCTCAGAACACGATGAGTAGATTTCAAACAATGTCAACTCGCCCCATTGCCAATCGGCCCATACTATATTGCCACTTTACCAAACAATCGCCCCACTCTTGTTTACTGACTTGCCCCACTTTTGAAAAAGTGTAAAATTAAATTGAACAATCAGTCTGACAACTCACTTATTAACGAAAAAGGTTAAAACCCAATGAATAAAGGTCTACTAACTCGTCCCACTTATAAAAAGATCTTGCTTCCTTTAAGTATGTTAAATAACTGATAGATCATATCCAGTCGTCCTGGTGTAGTGGTATGAATCGGTGCTTGATATGCTAAAGGTCTTGAGTTCGAATCCCATCATCTACACTGGATATTTTCTACGTGAATTTTGATAGATATTCTTTTCGTATAATTACATAAGTTTTATAGTGGATTTGACATTCCCGCCAAAATGTTACAGAACAAAGGAAAGCATGCATTACAAAGAAACTCAAACTGGGGTGATCTGGTAGGGGTGGTCCGGCTCAGATCACCCCTGTTAGAACAAAGGAGCTGGAATGTAAGTGGGAATCGAACCCGTATTTTGTTACGTGTTACTGACATTAACATATCGACGAAACCTCTGGGCTATCAATCGGTTACGATTTAAACGTCTATTTTATATATATAAATGAATATATGATAAACATTAGTACAACTGACCCCCGGGGCTTTTACCTTTATACATACATAATAGACAAATGTATAGTATGGTTTGGTAGCCAACAGGTTTTATGGTTAAGATTAACGAGTTAAAGATAAGGACTTGGCTATTCGGGTTCGAATTTCTGAATTTTGTTTGCTGTCCTTATTCTCTGATTTTCCATTTTTTTTATTCTTGTTTTGTATGTTATTGTTGATATTTTGTGAAATAAAAGCGAGTTTGGTCGTTTATTATCGGATTGTATTTGGCTATTACACATGTTTGAAACAAAAATGATTACATTCTATTTGTCGTTTTTTGTTTTATAAATTAATATGAATTCATCTTTTTTACTACAAAATTTTATAAATGTTAATTAACAAATTCCTATGCTAGTAAATTGTGATGTGCCTAGAATTAAGCTTCTTGTTAGAAATTTTGGATACATATATATGCACTAAATAATATGTTCTTTGTCGGGTTGTTGTCCCTTTGCCACATTCTCCATTTTCAATTTTGATAGAAATATGTTCGAATATATCTTATTTTTTAAAACAGATAATATTCAGTACACAATACGTCTGCCCTTAAATATCTTTACATTATCTGGCATCGGAATTCTATCATTAAAATATATTTCTAGTGCGCATTTAATCAAAATATTTCATTTACAGATCTGGTTAAAGGCCTAATTCTCAGTATTCGTTTAGGTATCAGAATTAAGATAGGTACCTGATCGACAAAATTATATGAATGACCTCCTCTAAAAGGTTTTTTTTACAAATTTGGGGATACTAAGTTTAAGATCTACTATGTCTCTTAACTTCGTAAAGGAATAGGTTCAGTAAGACCCCCTTTTGGCCCCAAAATATATCAGTTTTTTACAAAACTGTTTTAATATAAACTTTTAGCCATTTATCTGAAAGTAGAATACTTCTGCTACATGAATATAGTATGTTTTGTGACAATACAATGTACCTATATTGGGTACAAGAATCATTAAGTCATGCTAAATTACTGAAATCTTCAGAAGTTCAGCATTTGAGTTAAATTTTGAACGGTTTTCGTCTGAAAGGGAAATGACAAATGACCACTCGTGTTCATTCTTAATATTTGAATGTAAGTTTTATTTGATGAGAAAACATATATAAAGGTCGAGGGTGAACACGAATGCGGCCACTTTAATTTTTGACAAAAACTATCTGAAAAGTAACATATTCTGGCATATTTGATAGATTTTCCATATTTTAGCTTGAATATGAGTACTGAAATGACTAAATCAGTCAAAATAATTCACACAAACTAATTGCATCGACTGAAGTAGACACTTAAGTGTTTAAAAAGTGTAAAAAATCTTTCATCCGATGAACCTGAAATTTGAGGCCAAGATTGGCCCTTACCGGACTTAGTCCTTGAATTGTTGTCAGCATATATGGATGATACATGTAATAACATGGAGAACGATATTAAGTATTGCTTATATTAAGAAGGGTAGAAGAGTTCTCCATAAAATGTAGGAATGCTGCGTGTCTGTTCAAAACTTTGCTCACCAAAAGTAAGCTCGTTTAAAAAAAACGCAGCTATGACCCTTTGTTTGTATCATTTTTTTGCGATTTACACTTTGTATGTTACTTAAATAAATATCCGTATCTAGCTTATTCATTTTTTTATTCTTCTTGAATTTGCATCCGACAACAAAATATTATTATGTTATATTGTTCAATGTTACTTACCTTACACATTGCCGTCAATATGATGATTATTTACACATTAAAATGAGTTCACCACTTTTAGTTCTTTATCAATAACATGGATAAATTTCTCTTAGTTAGTTCACTTCAAGAGATATTTAATATTTTCCATGAAAATTTCTTTTGTATTTGGACTCAGATAGCATACCCGTTAAAGAATACAAAAAAAATCATACTCGAACACACCTTAATTCTTAAAAAAAACTAACATATAGCGGGATTTCTTTATCAATGCATTGTATAATTAATGAAAAATACTTTTGTTTATAATGTAAATGGAAGCGATATGAACTTTCTACCTTTATAAGGATAGATTCTGAAAAATTCTGCTTTCGATATTTCCGAAATTTTCAGAAACATATCCTTTTAAATATGTTCCCCGAAACAAAAGTAGTCATCTGCAAAGTATATTGAAAAAATAATTTTCATAATAATAACTAGGAAAGATAACTCAAATCGTACTTATAATAGGTATTGGATACGTCTGTTACGTGATTGTATGTCAGTAAATTAAAGCGGGAATCCAGAAAATGATGTGATCAATAAAAATGCAATATTATCATCATTTTTTTGGTCATAATAAAAAAATTTCATATGAACGATCATTCAAGTGTGGGGTTTTAAAAGTGTTGGAAATCTTTATTAAGACAAAAATATGTTTTTTATTTGCACCTTCTTAAAACAATTCTGAAGCCATGAGCCCTTAAATAATCATAACTTTTAGTTTAAGGTCAATTTTGGTAATTATAAACACTATAAGATGGTGTCAAGGGAACGTCACCATCTTAAAATGAATAATTAACAACAGAAAATGAAACATCATCTCTTTTATCCCATTTTTGTTTGTATTAAGCTTCCAGTTAAAGATATAGATATTATGATTGAGAAAGGGCAGTGGTCATTGTTAGTATTCGCTTTATCTAATGTGAGTTCAACAAGATAAATTTCTTTAGTATACATATGACATACTGTAGTCGTCCTCTTTGTTGAAAATCAAGTGCAATTTATCATCCAAATATCTTAAAGTATTGTTAAAGTTTCGTATCAGATGTACATGTTGTTTCGATGGGTATTTGCTGATTTAAGTCATAAATAAGTGGTACACAGTAAATCCCCCCATTGGAATTCCGATTACTTGACGATATATGGAACCTCCAAAGCGAACACATGACTTACTGCGGACCTTTTTTTGTGTATTGTTCAAAAATTTAACAATAGTATGTAATATTTGAATGATATATTTGCTCACAATAATGACGCCTTCAGTATGTTTACTAAAACAACTTACTTTAAATGAAGCTAATACTTACAATGACCTCTGTCCTTTCCTCGATTTTGATATCTATTTCATTAATGGGATTCTTAATACAAAAAGTTATGATTTAAGAGATGATGTTTTATTTCCTATCGTTTGTTGTTTCTTGTGTACTATTATATGTCTGCTTGTCTTTTTCATTTAAGCCATGGCGTTGATAGTTTTTTTTTACTTCCCCTCTGGTATCTTTCGCCCCTGTTCTAAAGCAAAGTAGATTCTTTAGAATTTCAAACAAATATTTACATAAATAAACTCATCATGTATACCAGGATTAAACTTTGTATTTACGCCAGACGCGCGTTTTGTCTACAAAAAACTCATCACTGACGCTCGAATCCAAAAAAGTCAAAAAGGCCAAATAAAGTACAAATTTAAAGAGCATTGAGCACCAAAATTCCCAAAATTTTGCCAAACACAGCTATGGTAATCTATTCCTGAGGTTGAAAACCTTTAGTTTTTCAAAATTACACACAAAAATAATGAAATATCATCTAGGAAATATGACTATGAGCAGGACTATGATTGAAATTTTTTTTTTTCAACGTCTTTAAAGAAATGGGGTTCCAATTGCTTATTTCCTTATATATCAGTACAATGTACATCTGTAGCATCCTTGAATGAATTGGAACGTCTGGACAGACGTAAAATTATTTACAAACCAACTGAAATGAGAAAAGAAAACGTTTACATACAACACAAAAAGGAACCATACAGGGGTTTATTTACATCTTTTACACAAAATATACATCTACTTTCATTCTCCTTTTCGTTCTTTTAACAAATTACAAACATGTATTTAAATGATTGGTCACTTGTTTCTAATTCAAAGTGTCATTGTAACCCAGAAAACTAATTTCAAGAATATAATATAAGTAAAATAGGTTAGATTTGTTTTTTTGGAACATCTGAACTGATTGGTTATTTACAGTTGAATATCAAAATACAGTTATTATTCTGGCTGTTTGAAATGTACAATTTTTCAAATGTTATGTTGAAGGCAACAGCTAAGGGCCAGTCTAGTTCGTCAGATCCCTTTAGGAGTATATCATCTACTTTAGCGTCTGGCGAGAGACGATGAAAATCATTTGATTGATATCCTGTGACATACGAATTTCCTTTCGAGTCTAATGCTAAACACATTGGATTGCCAAACGAGTGAGAGAAAATTTGAGTACCATCCAGCCTTAAACAAATGACCTTTTGTCCACCACTATATTCGCAGCAATATAATAGGTCATCTTTATCATCAACAACAGAAACGATTGACACTATAGTTCCACTTCCAATATTCAGTGTCTTCAGACACTTTCCACTTACCAGATCAATAAAAACGATTTTCCCACTACTGGTACCTACGATCACGTTATTTTGTATTACTGCAACACCATACGGGTGAACGTTAACCAGGATTTGTCTTCCTAAGGTGAAACTGGTTGTATGGAAGAACTGAATTAATTTATTATCAGGCAAAGTAACAATTGCTTCAGCTGTTCCAGTTATGGGAGTTATTCCCCATACCCTACCAACTGCAACAGTGCAAGTTTGCAGATGTTGTCCAGTGTCAGTCATTAAGGAGATTTGTTTTGCTTGATCATTACAAATGAGTAAATTATTGTTGATTGTAACTGTAATACATGTGATTCTTCCTCCTCCTGATATGTTGACTTTTTTCTCGAATTCAAACTTTGTAGGCACTTTTTGAGGTATTGTACGTGTTTGTGCTTGCATATGTTTAGGTTGTTGATAATTCATTGTACATGGGATAGAACTTCTTTTTACGGATCCAAAAGATTTCATTACCGAAATCAAATCAGACGGTTCGAATCCTATAACATTAGTTTCAAGGGATGGAATTAGGTCTTGAAGACTTACAGCCTGTCTAGAGATTTCTGCCTTCACGGTGTTAATGTAGATGAATAACTGACTTTCGGAACCGTGCTTAGTAAAGAAATCTACTTGTTCCCATATATTTTGAATAAGATGTTGCTTTTTTTCTGCCTCTATTAGTTCGTTGCTTATCGTTTTGCTAATTGTGCGTTCAAGGATATCAACTTCAGAGCAACATTTTTTTTCGAGTTGATCAAGATGGTCGTTGATATTCTGTCTGAACTTTGCTATTTCGTTCAAAACATTTGCCTTACTTTGCCCTACACTTATCTTCTTCTTTTGTCTATCTTTGAACAATGCTTTTGTTGAAATGAGTAACGATGTAATGTGTTTACTTACATCTTCGAACATTGATGAGGTTCTGCATCCTTTGGCAGCGACATCTATTGGTTGAATTTTTCCACAAGTGCGATGAGTGTTAGCCATACATGTTCGACAGATCAAGCAATCATGGTCTGAACAATAAAACTCGTAACACATGTATTCATGATCGATGCATACTTTCTTGATGTAGAATGTATTTCCGGTTTTTACAGACACATCAACCAAATGGTGAGATGCCAGGAGTTTCACTGCACTGTGTAGAGCGGCACAATTTGTACACAAAGTATCTTCACAATATGTGCAATATTTCAATCCCTCAGAGGTTTTACTTAGTCTGGAACATGGGCCACACATTACCATTTTTGATGTCATCTCTTGTTCTGAAAGATTTATATGTATAATTTTGATCGGTATTAAATTGAATTCTTTGAATATGTTTAAGCTACGTCACGCAGGCTAAATTTATGTAGATTTTTGATGCAGATATTTCATCAGGGAAAACAAAATAATGATGACATCCAATTTTATTTATTATTTACATGATAAGCCACACTTATTGAACTCCTTGTTCGACGAACCCGTCCGCACATATACTGTTACAAACGGATTTTTTTTTTAAATTATTCCTCGTCCTTGGAGAAGGTTCACGAAGGGTTAAAATTTGCCCTAAATGTTTATTTTAGATCTATCTTAAAAATTACAAATTTCACATAGAAATACTTGTGATAATACTAGTAAGACAAAGATATACTTTTCTTGACACCTTTTTTTACAATTTATAAAGCTATGACTCCTTCAATAAACATAATTTGAATTTTAAGGTCAAAATTGTTAAAAAAAAAGTTGGCATAATTGGCCGCCATCCACGATCCAGAAGGATTTCATATTGATGAATTTTATATTAAAATTAAAATCTGTCCCAAGTCAGGAGCCTCTGGCCTGTGTTACACTTGTATGATGTTTTATTTTAGTTCATTTATATATGTAGGACTCAAATCTATGAAGGGTTCCAAATCTATGGCGAATTCCTAATCTACGGCAAATATGACGTTACAAACGCAAAACAACTCAAATCTATGGCAGATTTTTGTTTTCTCCAAATCTATGGCAGATCTTTAAATTGCGTCACAATAGAATAACGGAATATTACATTTTCGCTGCCACAAACGAATGCGCAGCTCATAGATTTGAGCACGATTCCAGATTGAGGTATTTCACTCGACAACAATTTGCGGATGGTTTAAAGGACGATATGACCTATTATTACGAAGTGTGACATAAAGTTCTGTACTGACCAAAACCCGTGCTGAACAAGCTAGGGCATCGTTTTTTTCAATACCGCATATTCTAGTGTCTCTCTCTGTCAAATTTATTAAGTGAAAGAAAAACAAAAAGGGATACCTATTTCATATAAATTGTCACCAAATAAAAAGATGTATTTTAGCGATGGCATGATGTGCTATGCGCAATACTGTCCAATTTATTTATTTTTTATAAAAAAAAAAGCCTAGCTTCTTGTTTGTTAAGGGACTTAATAGTTGGTTTTTGAATGAGTAAAAGTAGGTACCATGATTTTTTATATATGTAGGACTCAAATCTATGGCAGGTTCCAAATCTATGGCAGATTCCTAATCTATGGTAAATGTGACGTTACAAACGCCAAACAACTCAAATCCATGGCAGATTTTTGTTTTCTCCAAATCTATGGCAGATCTGTGGGAGAGAGTAACATATAACGTCACAATTGAATAATGCCATATAACATCTTCGCCGCCGCCAACGATGGCGGAACCCATAGATTTGAACACCATTCAAGATGAAGTTATTTTCCTGACAAAAATTTGCCGGTGGTTTAAAGGAGGTGTGACCTACTATTCCGAAGAGGGACAAGATGTGCTATACCGGTCAATGCCCATGATAAGGGCACCGCTATTTTCAGTATCGCATATTTTTGAAAAGGAGTTTTGATAGTAGTCGTCTACGGTCTATACGGCTGGCAAAGTTTATAAATTAAAAGATCAAATTACCGGATACAAATTTTATTTAAAATCCACATCAAATAAAAAAGATGAATTAACGATATGGCTGAAATAAATATTATTTGAAAATTCAAACTGTTGATTTTTATGTGTTACTTTTTTTATATATATTTTTAAATAAAAAGCGGTCTTCTTGTTTGTTAAAGGACTTATTAGTTGGTTTAATGAATGGGTTAAACAGATACCAAGCACAGATTAAAAAATGGTTATTTTTTACAGAGCACATCACTTTATCTTGAAGTCTGTATTAAGGTTTATGAATTTATAGTTTATGATTTGTTTTGTTTGGCCATTATGGAGTGTTTATTTTACAAATGTTTATAGACATGTTCCCGTTGTCGTATATTTCCTCTTTCTTAAGACAAGGCATTGGTCGAAAATGTACTGCATTAATTGTTTTCCATTTGCAAAAAATGCCATAAAAATAAGAAAAATCCGCCATAGATTAGGAAACTACAAAACTTGCCATAGATTAGGATTGTAAAAAATCTGCCATAGATTTGGGATGGCATGACGTCACATTTACCATAGATTAGGAATCTGCCATAGATTTGGAACCCACCATAGATTTGAGTCCTACATATATATTTTTATTTCTACGGGATATATCTTTTCAATCTTGAAGTCTGTACTGAGATATATGAATTTTTCATTACAGTTTATTTTTGTTACCAAAATGATTTTGTTGACCATTATGGAATGTTTATTTCACAAATCTGTATAAGACATGCGGGATTTTGTTGCTGTATTGAAGGCTTATTGGTGGCCTTCTGTTGTTGTTCTCTTTGGTCGGGTTGTTGTCTCATTGACACGTTCTCCCTTTTTATTTTGTTAAAAAATAACGATGGCTTTTTTACCGATAGGGACAATTACATAAAGTACTACAAACCAATTGTAATGGAGCTGTGTATTTTTATCGATGAGAAAAATTTGCACGAAGCCAAAGAACAAGCATATGAAAAACATATAAGTAGTTCATAAATCATATTTTTCAGATGACTAAAATGCCAAAAGGAAAATTATAAACAAGAGGCTTTTATGATTCTGTGTCGCTCACAGGACAATTTTGATAAATTGTAACAATAATGTTTATTTGAGGTAGGTAGATCTTAAAATTAGGATTTTTTTTACCCTATAAGAATTTTATGAATATAATTTGGTTTTCTAGATTTAGGACAATTAATGCTTTTCAATCTTTGTTATAGTTTTATTTATGTGTGTTGACTTACTATGAAAAGACAAACTTTCCATCATATACCATTATAATCATTCATCAAAGTATATTTTTTTTAAATTGATTCATTTCATTCAGAAGGTTTTGTTGAGAAAATATTAGACCGGCACAAAAGATAGTCAAAATTATTTAAAACTATAAATTCTTGTAAGTTTCTTCAAGATTTCTAAAAAATTCACATGTTGGTTGATATGTACCAATATGATAAAGATTTTGAGATAAAAGAAAAAAAATAAGCAAATAATTGTTATTTGAGGTGTAATACTACCAAATCATGTACGTCACATCCGGTTGCATACGAAAGTAGGTCTAAAAAAATATTCCCTTGAATTTGACAGTTGATGGTCTTATAAATATTTTGGAAAGTTAAGGCTACATAATTACCAAAGCAGGTTACCAGTAAAAAACAGTGTAAAAATTGGGTTGTTTACTTCCGGTGATGGTTACTTTCTTATGAAATGTAGTGTGAAATTTTCACTGTAGCACTGGAAAGTATAAAACTTTATTCATGCAAAGTATTTCTTTAGTTGAAATACAGGTAATTATTGTATAGCAATATAATATTTCCTACAGAAGGTAACCAAAAGTTAGCGTGCAATAAATTCTAATATTGCACTAGTGCAATAAATCGTAAAAATTCATGACGTCACCAACGACAAAATCTTAGTTTAAACCCGTTTTTACTTTCAAATAGTATATTGCTTTACAATAAAAGGGTTTTTGCATGAATATTGGGGAATATTCATGCAATAACCCTATAATACTGTACAATTTTTTTAAAGTGCAAATTTAACAAAGACTAACAAGGGAAAATCAATGGTGGTATTACACCTTGAAGACAATTGCTCTTAAATGGACACTTTCTGTCAAATTCATGTTCCTAAATTTGACATAAATTCTCATAATTGATTATAACTATGTAAATCATTTATCCAAATTATAAAATGTCTAAAATAAAAAAAATCAGTGCATGGAATCTATAATATGTAGCTTAGATTCGTTTGTGTTTTTGTCTTGATGTCAACTTGTTAACTATCGGGTTGACCCCAAAGACCTTTGATTGCCATTTAAGCGATATAAACAAAAATAGATATATATATTATATAGAAAACCAACTCGTGCATATGGATTTTTCTAGGTCTTTTTAATTTCATATTATAGATTAAAAGTATATGTAATCATCATTTTTACTTTTGTGTGTCGAATCATTCAATCGAATGATTTAACTTTGTTTCACTCTCAATGTTAATAAAAAAAAATAACTCTTCACGCACACCTCATGCGTTGTCCATCTTTAGGTACGGGTTTAATTGAAGTTCACACGAAAACGGATCAAATGAGGTCGTATTCTTCACGTTCAAGTGAAAGGTTCAGCATCAATTTTTCTTATCTTGATTTTGCAAAATTGAACCATACTGGCTGCTAAAAACGAATAATTTTTTTCACTATTTCACTATCATTATCGATTGAACCAAACATAAATCATACTTTCGATTTTTTTTTATTTTGTAGCTATTGCCTCTTGGAATAATCTTCCGGAAGATTTAATCCATATAGGAAAAATTGTTTCAATTACACAGAAACTGCATTTTGCTCCAAGTTCAATTTCCAGCCCTGTTTGCATTGTTTTGACTTCCGAAAACATAAATGCAAACATTTTTTTACTGAATACCATAATAATCATTGATCCCTATTTTAGCTATAAAGTATTAGATAATATGATATCAGAGGAGAATTTTTTTTGATAATGTTTACAACAAGGCACTAAAAATGATGTCAATAGCTTACATGTTGTACGTAGCCTGATGACCAGTTGATCTAAAAAAAAAAGCAACAAAAACCAATGAAATGAAGATCATATCGTGATATATGTTTAACGTCCAAACTATTCTTGTGTTCAATAATATTTCATTAAGAAAACTACACAAACGTATTGAAGGATTTAGATCACAAGCAAATTTCTCTTTTACAACCCTGATTTTTGAAATACAATGTGTACCGATTTACACCTAAATTAATCCGATATATATCAGCGAGTGAAATAAAAATAATGAAAAAACTACAATTCTTTGGCCGAAATGGGCCCAAACGACAGATGCGTAGAATATGAAGAAATATTTAGCCGTTTAATTTCTAAGTTGGTTGAATTGTTGTATGATTAACAATTTATGATCAGAGTTTGTTTCCTCATTATATTATTAATAGAAAATGTTATTAAATAAGTGACAATTCTAACAGGAAGTGAAATGCTGACGTGTTATGGTTTATGTTATTGTATGTCTGAAATGTAGTTTAAAATTCATTTGCAAATACTAATATAGCAATTGATTGTACCGACGGACTCTATCGACAGTTTTATATAAACATAAAATGTAGTTAAAATGCGCTTACCTTCTAAATATTCGCAGTGTTATCTTCACTCTCAATTGCACTGTCTCAATTTTACACAGTTGTCTGCCGTGGATATTGATAACCTATATTATAATAAGTATATTTGTATATATTCGAGGCCACGGTATATAAATGTTTTTTGAGGTATCAATGTCGTCAAACTTATCTCGTTGACACATATAATACAGAATTTTAAAAATGTATTGTCTGTAGTACAGTTTTTGCCTATTATTACAAACGAACACTGATCTTAGGAAATCCACACGCTGATCATCATGTATTTGGCACATTTCACGTTCATTCGATGTCATTTATGACCAAAAAGGCATCAAAATTAAACATATTGTATTTGACATTACGAAATGATGACAATGTGGCAATGCATTTTTTTTAAATTTTTATTCCGGTTTTTTATGGGCTAGTATATCGAAGTTTAATTATTTCAAATATTTAATAGATACATGTATGTATTCCTTTCAGGGAATCGTCTCTGTCTTTTGAATGTTTCAAAATATGGAGGGATAATGAAGTACAGTGCAGTCAGAACTTTATAAAATATAGAAACCTGTTGTGGAAGTTAATTAAAAAAATATTATGGAAATTCCATTTTCGCATGGAACGTTGAAGGCATTTAAATTTGATGGTACATGTGTTTATAAATATATAAAAGCAGACCAACGAAGTAAAGCTTATTTATTTATTACTTAAATCACATGATTTTCCTGAATAAAGTTTATTACTTAATAAACATGTACGCAAGAGACTAAAACCAAGGAAATATTTCTGATGTACATTTACGCACAGTTTGCGTGTGTGTAAATTTTCATGAAGTCTGCTTGAGATTCCAAGTTTGTGATTGAAACATATTATATAATAGAGAGCCTTAAAATGGGTAATAGAACAAAATTCTGCGGGCAATTTTTGCTCTCGCATATTGTACGATTATACGGTATGTGTGATGGTATTGTGGTATGGTACACATACATTCATACCATGGTATGCATGAATGGTACCATGGTATGGTATGATGGTATGGTACAAACTAATATACCATGGTATAACTTGATGGTACGAAGCATGGTATGGTTTATTTTTGAAAAGAAAATACGAAAAAGAGAGTGGATGCAGGCAAAACAGATCACTTACATCAAGTTGTAAACATAAAACAAGAGAAATACCAGATAACCATAAAGTTAAGATTATTAAAATAAAATATGATGTCCTGGCCTGACACATTGAAAATTTCTGTCAATTATTTTTTGAAATTATGGTGAATTCTGCATATCTTATGATTATAATCTGGATATAGTTGTTAAAGTTTTATTACTTAACCTTCTGTCAATGACCAACTTTTATACTGTTTCAAAATATGACACTTTCAACAGTTGCATATTCTGTTAACTTGTATGCCCAAGAATTCAAATTTAAAAAATGTGAATATAAATTGAATGCATCTTCTGCATCGAAAAGAAAACACCATACTTTCAAATTTAACTGTCACTCATATAATACTATGTTAGTTAATAGATACCATATGTTTTATATGTGAAAATTGATCAATGAAGGAAAAGTTTATACACAATATCAATCAAGAATAGTGTCTCTTTTTATTCTGTGTGGTTTGTTTTAAACCAACTTTTTATAATTGTAATTTTTCATTAATTACAAAACTGGAATATTTTGTATACTAAATAACAAACAATGTACACTTATGACCCAATGAGGAGATGAATACCCAAAATTGTGAAACCGTGCTGACCATTTTGGATTTTCGAAAACTCAATGGACAATATTTTTTTATTATACCAACGAACATATCACTATTTAAAGTAAAACATTGTAACAGTGTGTCATTCCCATACCACCATACCATAGCACATACCATACCATATTTTACATTTAATGCCATTTTTTCGTAAAAAGTTGCATCCTTAGTCTTGATACAAATGTATTTGATAACTTAAACTTAAATTTTAAAAGTAGACGAACGAGTTAAAATAATAGGGATTATAACAATTGTGATAAAAATAACAACTAAAAAGGGAAGTAATTTGAAGAGTTGACTAACCATGTATGTTTGTAAATTTTTAATATTGATAGATATAGTAGTGCTTATATGCGCTGGTTTTACGCTGTTTGATATTTTAAAGAAGCACTAAATATTTCGCTAATTATCTCTGTGAAAATTATGTTGTATGGTTTTTTTTTGTAAATTATCAAAATAAATCTATCGATTTGCATCCTTTAAAATCACATAGATGTAATGGTATATACCAGCGGCAACAGCAATATTATTGACGAAGCATTCTACTGCTTGGTAGCATATCTAATATAGTAAAATTGAAACCAAACCATCCGTCTTCTGAAACAAATTTTAATGTAAACAAGTACGTAACAGACAGGTGACAATAGAATTAAATGATGACGTATAGCATACCTTTTTTAGCTCACCAGACCCAAAGGGCCAAGTAAGCTTTTCTCATCACTTGGCGTACGTCGTCCGTCGTTCGTCGTCGTCTGTTAACTTTTACAAAAATCTTCTCCTCTGAAACTACTGGGTCAAATTTAATCAAACTTGGCTACAACCATCATTGGGGTATCTAGTTTTCAAAATATGACCGGTGACCAACCATCAGACCAAGATAGATGGCCGTCATGGCTAAAAATAGAACATAGGGGTAAAATGTAGATTTTGGCTTATAACTCTGAAACCAAAGTATTTAGAGCAAATCTGATATGGGATCAAATTGTTTATCAAGTCAAGATCTATCTGCCATGTAATTTTCAGATGAATCGGACAACTCGTTGTTGGGTTGCTGCCCCTGAATTGGTAATTTTAAGGAAATTTTTGGTTATTATCTTGAATATTATTATAGATCGAGATAAATTGTAAACAGCATTAATGTTCAACAAAGTAAGATTTACAAGTAAGTCAACATAACCTGAAGGACCCATTAAGGAGTAATTGCCATTTATAGTCAATTTTACCATTTTTTCTTAAATTTTTAATTATTTACAAAAATCTTCTCCTCTGAGACTACTGGGTCAAATTTAACCAAACTTTGCCAAAATTATCATTGGGGTATCTTGTTCAAAAAATGTGTCCGATGACCTGGCCTGGCAACCAAGAAGGCCGCTATTGCTAAATATAGAACATAGGGGTCAAAGTAGATTTTGGCTTATAACTCTGAAACCAAAGCATTTAGAGCATATATGACAAGGCGTAAAATTGTTTATCAAGTCAAGGTAAAACTGCCCTGAAATTTTAGATGAATAGAACAACCAGTTGTTTGTTTGCTGCTCCAGAATAGGAAATTTTGCTGTTTTTGGTTATTATCTCCAATATTATTGTAGATAGAGATAAACTGTAAACAGCAATAAAGTACAGCAAAGTAAGACCTATAAATAAGTTATTGATGAGCAAAATGGTCAATTGACCCCTTAAGGAGTTATTGCAGCCCTTTATAGTAAATTTTATAATTTTTCTTAAATTTTTGTTATCTTTCACAAAATTCTTCTCTGAAACTACTTGGCCAAATTAAACTAAACTTTGCCAAAATCATCATCGGGGTATCTATTTTAAAAAAATGTGTCTGGTGACTCGACTTGCCAACTAAGATGGCCGCCATGGCTAAAAATAGAACATAAGGGTAAAATGTAACAATTTTCATAAATTTGGTAAATTTTGGTAAATTTTATCTCTGTAACTACTGGGCGAAGTGCATTATAGATAGATATATTGTTAACAGCAAGAGTGTTCAGTAAAGTAATATGGCGTCACCGGGATGGGTCAATATCTAAGAACACATCACCATCACCAAAACACAATTTTTTATGAATCCATCTGTGTCCTTTGTTTAATATGCACATATAACCAAGGTGAGCGACATAGGCTCTTTAGAGCCTCTAATTTTGAGAAGTGCTAGTAAAATAAGATACTTATCTGGAAACGATTGTTTCATTTTTGTTCAACTTCCCGATTATTAGTTGTACATGTTGTAGATATATTCTTAACTTTTCCTTCATTCATACGAACATAAATTATTCTTTACTTAGAATGTCTGAATGATTGATTATTCGATATTTTTATCTTATTCGACAAATACAAAAAATCGTAAACACAGGGTATAGATGGTGGGTACCTGAAATTCACCTTAGTAGATTATAAACACATAAATCGAATATAGGTTAACACTATCTCTATTTACACTTCATAGTTCAAACTATGATAATTGAATTCTTCAGTTTGACATTCTGATAATATATTCTAAAACCAGGAAAGGTAATCGGTAGCTTAGTAGTGTCAACAACTAAGTCACAGCGTTCACTAAGCTGAAAAACTTGCATACATCCACTCTATTTGAACTTGAGTGGATAGTTGTCTCATTAGCAATCATAATTCATCTCTTTATTTTTGAAATTGTGAGTTCCGACCACTTCGTAGCAGATGTTTATTGACGAGGACTGTCTACAAATTGACGATGATTATCAGCAGGCGCTCTGTCTTTCACCATTAATAAAAACATTACTGATAGTGGCTTTAAACACCATACATCTATCATTCAAAACATGGTAAAAATAAATTGACATATCAATCTACACAGAAACTGCATTTTGCTCCTACGTTCATTTTCCAGCCCTGTTTGCAATGTTTTGACTTCCGAAAACATACATGCAAACATGTTTTCACTGAATACCATAATAATCATTGATCCCAATTTTAGTTTAAGTATTAGATAATATGATTTCAGAGGAGAAGATATTTGATAATGTTTACAAGCAGGCACTAAAAATGATGTCGATAGCTTACGTGGCCTTATGATCAGTTGATCTAAAAAAAAACTAACAAGACAACGAAATGAAGATCATACCGTGATATATGTTTAACGTCAAAATTATTATTGTGTTCAATAATATTTCATTAAGAAAACTACACAAACGTATTGAACGATTTAGATCACAAGCAAATTTCTCTATTAAACTCCTGATTTTTGAATTACAATGTGTACCGATTTACACCTAAATTAATCCGATATATATCAGCGAGTGAACTAAAACAAAAAGAAAAAAAACTACTATTCTTTGGCCTAAATGGGCCCAAACGACAGATGCGTAGAATATGAAGAAATATTTAGCCGTTTAATTTCTAAGTTGGTTGAATTGTTGTAAGATTAACAATTTATTATCAGAGTTTGTTTCCTCATTATATTATCAATAGAAAAGGTTATTAAATAAGTGACAATTCTAACAGGAAGTGAAATGCTGACGTATTATGGTTTATGTTTTTGTATGTCAGAAATGTCATTTGCTAATTCGCACATATCACTTGATTGTATCGACGGCCTTTATCAACAGTATTCGATCAAAACAAATTAAATGTTTTTACCTTCTTTATACATGAAATATTCGCAGTGTTATCTTCAATCACAATACCAATTACACTGTGTCAATTTTACACAGTTGTCTACCGTGGATATTGATAACCTATATTTGTAATCAAGGCCACGTAGTGCGGTGACAGAAGTGTAAAAAGTCGTCTAGATCGCGAGTTTAATCTCCCCAAATAACACACGGCTAAAAATGGTCTTAACTTAAAGACAAATATGTCTTCTTTAGTTTTTGCCCTGTCGTCAGAATTTCGTACGGTCACTTTTTTCTAAAAAGTCGTTTTAATGACTGGTAGTATATTGGAGAGTTTCAACCCCCCTTTTTCAAAATGAAAAAATGTGTATGTTTGCTTACATTTAATTGAAATAGTTTTTCCTGAAGCTATTTTTATATGTCAAAATATTCCATTCAGTATTTTATTTTCTTCTAATCTATAAAATTTGCGAAGTTTAGACTATTTGAAATTGAGGTAATTTTAATTGCAAATTCAGACTCAAACTTTAGTTTCCTCTTCATAGTAGTAATAAAAATTATCCAATATTATTTTAAGCATATAATATTTAATAAAACTAATTAGTGATAAAAATTTCGGCACCAAAATATGAAATAACCTTACGAAATCAATGGAAAAAGAATGGAGTAAATATCTTCAATTTCAACACGGAACTCAATCACTTGCCTTCCGTCACATTTTGTGTATTAGTCAATAATTTGCTCTCAAATGATATGAAATTACTACCTTTTTCGCTATTATATACACATATTTTCAATTACAGTGCACTGATATATGCCACATACTTTGTTTGTATACGTTTATATTCTATGTTTTTTCGTTATAAAACACCAAATATACTTTGTCAGAAAAGTCTTATTTTAAAATCAAAATAATTGACGGATAGTTTCAGTAAATACTCCGTGATATGTCAAGTCCTTTGCAACTTGCTCCATTAAGTTCAAAGAAAAGACAAAAGTTGTTAAATTTTAGGCAGTGCATAATATGCCAAATTTTATAATAAAACCTCGATTGAAATTTTGAGTCAATTTACCAGTTTAGGGAAGTCGATTTTTGTATCTGCATTGCATAAAAGATTGGATGAACATCAAGCTGTTTCATGCAATAGCTGTTAATTTGAAAAACTCCGTGCAGGCAGTTATTCATCGTTCATGCTACAAAACTTACACAAGTAAACATATTTGTTCCCCCTTTTAGAGCGAGGAAGCTTCTTGTCTAATATTTAATGACGACATACCATTATCTGACTGTTGTCCCTCAGTTTCGGGTATTTGTACACGTTCTAGAATGCAGTCGTTCAACTGGAGCGCTTGTATATTTTGTTGCAACAAAACATTTTAGAAAGTAGAAAATTACTCAAGTTTGAATCAGATGAGCGTAATAAAAATGTTTTATCCGTGTCAGATAAAGTTAAAGTTGAAATAGTTTCCCGTCCATCTTTTAAACTTCAATCACTCTGTCATTTTGGTTGCATTACAAATTATTTGCTTAAAACGTTAAAAAAAATCCAAACCCGTGGAAGCAGATATCTCAAAACACGATACTGCTTTTAGTAATTTTATTTTGGCTATTGACAACGATTCCTCATTGGTCATTCCTCATGACACCGTTACTCGATAAATATAGATCATTTCTTCCGGCTGATTCTAATTTAAAATATTCTACATGTAAAATGCAGTCTAAACTAATTTATTTCTATAGAAATTCAGTTGTCAAACAACTTCAACAAGTTCAAGGCAAATGTAACATAATATTTAATAGCAAAATAACTATTTCAGATGCCATATAAGCTTCTAGTCAATTGAAAACTGACCTTAAAATTTCAATGTCAACTGTAATAGACACAAATAACGGACAGATATTTCATTCCGCTGCAAGTTTACTTAGAAAAGACATCGAAACTCTAAAGAAGACTACCCAATTTCGGATGAATTGTCTCTTCGTTCTTAATTCACCCAATGCCTTCGTATTTATTGCAATTCATTCTATGGTTACTCGATGAAAATGCATACAGCCAAGACTATTCTCAGGAAATAGCACCAGAGAAATTGTGGAAATGCTAAGCAATTGTTGAGGCAATCGTTTTTGTTTTACTCCTTTTCATTTAGGATTGGCTTTACAAATGTACCATGAGTTTGGTTCAAAACATCTTGTTGAAACATTGAATGCCATTGGATTTTATGCTTCTTAAAGTAAAGTGCGACGCTATCTAATGTGTTGCCAACCATGAAATTGAGCGAATTCAAGATAGTGCGTACGTCTCGTATAATGTTTCCCCAGCATCTTTGCAGACAAGCATATGGATATCATCACACCTTCCTAAACCCCCTTTTAGATCTCTTTTAAAATCTTGGATGAATTGATAGGGATGGTTTGAAGCTGGTATTTTTTTAGGAACAAATGTGTTCGGACTTCCTACAATACCTTGTCTGTACTTGTAAAGAAAAACTCAAAATAAAGTGTTTGCTTTGAGCAGAACCTTTCATGTGCAGACCTGTGGCCATGAGTGAAATGTGTAGAAATATTAAAACATGTCTTGTGACGGTTGATGAAAATGAAGATGATGGAGATAACGGTTGGTTTGATATAAAGCTTGTTGCACTGGTACACACGGTTCCAGTCCGAGGTTAGGGGAGTGTTGACGTGCCCTTAAAAAAGTTAAACCCCGCCAATATCTGTATGTGTCTGTTTCAAGTCACGAGACGGTAATGCAGTGTTTCTATATACTATATTTGTTTCTTTCTTATTTATTTTGTACATTAATCAGGTCGTTAGAGTTTTTGTTTGTTTTACATTATTCTTTTCGGGAATTGAAGACTATGCAGTATGAATTTTACTCATTGTTGAAGCCCGTACGGGACCTATAATTGTTTTATGTCTCATTTGGTCTCATTTGGAGAGTTGTCTCATTTGCAATCATATCACATCTTCTTTTTTTTATATGGAATACTTTTGAAGTTTGGGGTACGTTGCAAGGGATAAAAGGGGGGATATAGTTACAAAACATATAATGTAATAGATATTAACCAGAGTTAAATACACAACAAAAGATAATACTATGATAGCAGTAATAATTGTGAAAAAAAACCAAAAGCAACGTGTAGTCTATAAAAAAAACTGAAGTATCCGCAAATTCAATTTGAGGTCATATTTGACTGTAGTGTACTATGGCTTTGTTTTGATGACTCACCCACTATGATAGTTTAAAAAATAATTTTAAAGTATTGTCCTGCATGACACTTGATTTTTACCTGAAATTGATATTTTTCATAAGGTTAAGGTGCTTTAAACATTTTATAGGTTGAAAACTTGATTTTTGAAGTTTTGTTTATAAAACGTCGTTTTAGGATTTTTTTTTGATAAAAAAATCTTAATGATTAAGGTTTATGTATAAAAACAAACATTACTAAAGCCAAAACAGTATCATTTATATATAGGTAGAGTTTAGAAATAGAAAAAAATGTCAAAATTGAAACTCTCCCAAACTTTCACAGATTTTTACATATGACCTTTGACCTCAATTTAAAAAAAAATGTGACCACATCAAGTCCTGACGACAGGCATATTATTATAGTACACGATTTCCTCTTTCCAATGATATATTATGTAGGTGTGTGTTTGGTGGGGAGATTAAATTCCAAAAAATCTGCCTTCAGTCACCGCACTAACGGTATATAAATTTTAATTGTGGTATCAATGTCGTAAAAAAAAATGTATAAATAAAAAGAAATACTGAACTCCGAGGAAAATTCAAAACGGAAAGTGTCTTATCAAATGACAAAATCAAATGATAAAACGCATCAAATAAATGGACAACAACTGTCATATTCCTGACTTGGTACTAGCATTTTCAAATGTAGAAAATTGTGGATTGAACCTGATTTTATAACGCTAAACCTATCACTTGTATGACAGTCGCATCACATTCCATTACATTTACAACAATGTTTGAACAAAACAGATAAAATAGGTAAAATAGTCACAGTATGTCAAATTTAATCTGTTGACAGTAAACAAAGAATTTTAAAAGTGCATTGTCTGCAGTTATTGCCTAGTAATACAAACGAACACTAATCTTAGGAAATCCATTTGTTTTCGCTGATCACCATGTCCCAGTCCAACTCCATGTTCATTCAACGTCATTTATAAACTAAAAGGTACAAAAACTAAACACATTGTAATTGACATTTCTAGATGATGACAATGTGTCAATGCATTCTTTTTCATTCCGGTTTTTCACGGGCTAATATATCATATTTTTTTTTAACTTTCCTCTGTATTGTATAGTGCCTATTCATTTTTAATAAATAATGGATGTATGTATTTCTTCGACGGAAGCGTCTCTGTCTTTTAAATGTTTCAAAATATGGAGGGATAATGACGTACAGTGAAGTCAGAACTTTATGAAATATACAAACCTGGTGTGGAAGTAAATGAATAAAAAAAAATGATATGAATTCCATCTTCGCATAGAACATTTAAGGCATTATATTCGATGCTACATGTGTTTATATATTCAAAATAGAAGACCGAAGCAGTAAAGTTGCAAAATTATTACTAAATTACTAATTATTAAAACCAAAAAACGATTATAAATCCATGATTTTCCTGAATAATGTTTATTACCTAATAAACATGTACACTAATGACTAAAACAAAGGAAACATTTCTGATGTACATGTACGCACAATTCGATTTTGTGTTAGTTTTTACGAAGTGCGCTGGAGATTCAAAGTTCGAAATTGAAACATAACAGAGAGCCTTAATGTGGGTATTAGAACAAAATTCGACGGGCAACTTTTTTTCTGGCATACTGTAAAACATCGTATAATACGATGGTACGGTATGTGTTATGGTATTGTGGTATGGTACAAATACAATCATATTATGGTATGCATGAATGGTACCATAATATGACATGATGGTATGGTACAAGTTAATATACCATATAAAAAAGAAGATGTGGTATGATTGCTAATGAGACAACTATCCACAAAAGACCAAAATGACACAGACATTAACAACTATAGGTCACCGTACGGCCTTCAACAATGAGCAAAGCCCATACCGCATAGTCAGCTATAATTGGCCCCGATAAGACAATGTAAAACAATTCAAGCGAGAAAACTAACGGCCTTATTTATGTAAAAAAAATGAACGAAAAACAAATATGTAACACATAAACAAACAACAACCACTGAATTACAGGCTCCTGACTTGGGACAGGCACATACATAAATAATGTGGCGGGGTTAAACATGTTAGCATGGTAATATATAATGGTATGAAATACTACGAAAAAGAAAATAGATGTAGACAAAACTGATTAATTACATAAAGTTGTGAATATAAAACAAGAGACATCTCAGATAACCACAAAGTGCAGATTACTAAGATAAAATATGATGTCAATTATTTTTTGAAATTTTGTTAAGTGCTACATTTTTGATGATTATAATCTAGGTAATATAGTTAAAGTTCTATTGCTTAACCTTCTGTCAATGACCAACTTTTATATTGTTTCGAAATAGTTGCATATTCTGTTTACACGTCGTATGCTCAAGAAATCAAATTTAAAAAAAATGTGATTATAAAGGGAATGCCTCTCCTGCATCAATTAGAAAACACCATACTTTCAAATTAAACTGTCACTCATATAATACTTTGTTAATTAATAGATACCATATGTTTTTATATGTGAAAATTGATGAATGAAGGAATAGTTTATACACAATATCAATCAAGAATAGTGTCTCCTTTATTCTGTGTGCTTTAAAAAAAAAACTTTTTATAAAAAAAAATTCTTCATTAATTGCAAAACTGGAATATTTTGTATACTATATGTGAAACAATATACACGTATGGCCCGCTGAGGAGGTGAATATCCAAAATTTTCAACCCGTGTTGATCATTTTGATATTCGCATTATCAATGAGCCATAATTGTTTTATTATTCCAACGAACATATCACTATTAAAAGTGAAACATGTTAACAGTTTGTCATTACAATACCACCATACCATAACACATACCATACCATCAAACCATACCATGTTTTACATTATTATGCCATCTTTTTGGGTAAGAAGTTGTATCCTTAGTCTTGATACAAATGTACTTGATAAACTTAAAATTTTAAAAGTAAATAATCGGGATTCTAACGATTGTGATAAAAATAACAACTAAAAAGGGACTAATTATGTATGTTTGTAAATTTTTGATATTGATGAAAAATATTAGTGCTTACATGTATATGCCCTGGGTTTACGCTGTTTGATATTTCAAAAAAGCACTAAATATTTCGCTAACTATCTCTGGGAAAATCATGTTGTATTGTTTACTTTGTAAATTATCAAAATAAATCTATCGATTTGCATCATTTATAATTAGAATCACATAGATGTAATAATATATATAAGCGGCCACAGCAATATTATTGACGAATCATTCTACAGCTTGGTTACATATCTAATATAATAAAATTGAAGCCAAACCATCCGTACGTAACATACATGTGACAATAGAATTAAATGATTACGTTTAGCGAACCTTATTTTTGAGAAGTACTAGCAAAATAAGATACTTATCTTGAAACGATTATTTCATGTTTGTTCTATTCACGATTTTTGCTTGTAGATGTTGTAGATATATTCTTACATTTTCCTTCATTCATATGAATATTTACTTAGAATGTCTAAATGATTGATCATTCGGTGTTTTTTTCTTATTCGACAAATACAAATAATCTTAGTATATTTGGTGAGTACCTGTACTTCACTTCTATACGGCATATACACTTGAATCGAATATTAGTTAACACTATCTTTATTTACATTTCATAGTTCAAACAGATAGTTGAATTCATCAGTTTGATATTCTGATTATATATTATAAAACAAGGAAAGGGACTTGTTGGCTAAGTAGTAGTGATTTAGTAACAGCGATCACTTAGCTGTAAAACAAATGCATATATCCACTTTATTTGAACTTTTGTGGAAAGTTGTCTCATATGGCAATCATACCTCATCTACTTATTTCTAATTTGTAAGTTCCCACCCCGATCGTGGCAGGTGCCTTCAACCCTGATGTAAATTTACGTTGATTGTCAGTTTGTTTTCTACAAAAATTCAGTGGTTCTCATCAGGCTACCTCCATTAATGAACTCTAGCCGCAATGATTGACAGTTGATATAAACACCATTTTGCTATCAATCAAAACATGGTTAAAATAAATTGACATATCAAACTTGGGAATAAACAATAAAAGTCTTTCTCTCCCATTTACTTAAATTCGTATAATTGAGAACACGTGCTGTCAACAAATATGTTAAAGAAAATATTATTATTTTACACTGTTTATAATGAGAGTTTGGATGTCGGGGAAAATACTTGAAAAACAAAAGACAAACACGATAGTAAAAGAGGAACGAAAGATACCAAAGGGACAGTCAAACTCATAAATCTAAAACAAACTGACAACGCCATGGCTAAAAATGAAAAAGACAAACATAAAAACAATAGTACACATGACACAACATAGAAAATTAAAGAATAAACAACACGAACCCCACCAAAAACTAGGGGTGATCTCAGGTGCTCCGGAAGGGTAAGGAGATCCTGCTCCACATGTGGCACCCGTCGTGTTGCTTATGTGATTACCTCGGTGATTACAAATCCGGTAAATAGTCTAATTCGGTAGGTCACATTCAAGAAAGGGAAGGGGATTGTAGTTACGACGTAAGGAACATATCCGATATCATTTGTGAAACGGTTATTCCATAACGGTCAACCAACTCGTGATGGCGTCCGTGAAATTTACGAAGGAATGATTTCAACTTCACCATTTGGAACTCTTGGTTTAATAGCTTCCTTGTGAGCAGTAACCCTCTATCAAGAAAATCATGATAGGAAATGCAAGCACGGGAATATCGTATCAATTGGGAGATATATACCCCGTATGCAGGTGCTGCTGGAATGTTGCTACTTAGAAATGGAAAGTTCACAATTGGAAAGCTGAAATCATCTCTATTGTCGTAAAGTTTTGTTTTCAAGCGACCCTCGTTGTCAATTTCTAGATGTAAGTCAAGATATGAAGCCCACTTAACTGTATCTGTAGTATCCTTTATCTCCAATTCGATGGGATAGATGCGTTCCACATAGTCACCGAATTTTGAATTGTTTAGAGAAAGAACGTCATCTATATAGCGGGAAGTAGAGTTAAAGGATATTGCTATCTTTCTTCCTAAGAAGTTCCTGCATAGTAAGTGTCTACAAATTTTAGCTTTCTAAAAAGCTATGGACTGCTTCGCTCTACACTAATTTAAAGTTATATGTGTACATGTGGTTGTTAAATTAGTATTGGAAATGTGGTATTTTTAGACATAGATTGATATAAAATGTATGTAATTTAAGAGTGTGCGTTATACACCAATGCTTTTAAAAAATTTTAAATTTCTTGTTGAAAATTAAAACAATTATAAATTTAGACACGACTTTTGAGGTGTGCCTTTTTGGGGGTATGCCTATATTGTTAGAAGTTATAAAAATCAGATAATGCATATTTTTTTTAAACATTGTATAGAATCATTGTTTAGCGTGCAAATTGCAGAGTAACAAAGCAAAGCACCGGAAGCGAAGCAACTAGCAGGACAAATTAATAAGATCATTTATTACCAAATTATAACTGCAGCAAATCTGTACAAAGCACTGTAACTACATTTGTTTTCGTGTTTTCAATTTGAAAAATACGCACCACTTATTTTATTTATATTTTTCATCAATCACATACATCAGTCGTAAGACCGTTCATTTTGTACACATTCTTAAATTGTCACACAATGCGATATGGTGTAGTTGAAGGATTTTTTATTTCTTTTCTATACTTATATCGAAACTGGGTGTTGTAGTGAATATGCATATCACGCTGTGATTTAAACGTAGTTTTTAAGCTGATATAACGAACGGGAATTCATGTATTGATCACAACTAAGTGAACGATTTTTGAAGATAGTGACTGTCGTAATTTTAGTACGGTAAACTAACCTTTGTTCAATTCAAGAAAAGAAGAAAAGAAGAATACATACTCTGATGACATTTTCATAAAAAATACAATTTGATTTGGGAAAATTATTTACACATGTTAAATATAACTCGCACTAAAATGATAATAATAGTTGGACATTTGTAACATACGCGTTATCGTTAGTGAAACGGATACTCCATAACTGCCAACCAACTCATGAAATTAACAAAGGATGATTTCAACTTCACCTTTTGAAACTCTTGGTTTGATAGCTTCTTCGTCATCTATTTTCTTTTTTTTTAGTTGACTATAATGCAAAACCATTAACAAAAGGCTTATATGACATCACATGGCATCTTTGAAAAAATAAATTGATATAATTCAACAATAATATTTATTCATTCATTATAAGTAATTTAATTGCAATGACTCCTTAACAATAGGTCTGTAAATTATGTTGCACATAGAAAACAGGTAGATTTTAGTTCTGAGAAATTTTTTCTATCAATAATGCAATCTTTTGATCTATTTCAACCACAATAGCCATGTGTTTTAACTGACCATAAGGATGGTTGACCCCGGTTTTGATCGAAATAAGTAATCTATACTATTAAACGAGAAGACCTCATTTTGTGTGTCGCTTCTCTTCCTTCCACAATAAATCAATCATCATGCCTCTGTGTCCTATAGGTAACATGCATAGACGCATTTGTCATCCATTCGTATGGTTATTCAGATTGAGTTATTTTTGGAGAAAAACGACAAAAAAGGAGTCCGGATATGATTCCGTCATCAGAATGACTTTTAGTCATAGATCAGACTTCCTGTTTGAAACATGCACAAATACAACCAATCGTATGATAGATAACAAAAATAAAAAATAGATAAGCCAACCAGAGCGTTCTCCATATCATGGTGTTTAGATCGCAAGAACCACAACAATTATACCTCCTTAGAGAGGACAATTATTTTTCGCGTTTATCTACATGTAAACTACGATTATACTTCTTTAATATATAGAGACTCTCTGTATTCTGTCTACTGTTTTTTTTTTAAATGTTTACTATTTAAGGGGTCATACCAGTTGCATTTATATTAAAATAAGTAAAACATGTGACACAAGTACAACCAATCGTATGATAGATAACAAAAATGAAAAATAGATAAGCCAATCAGAGCGTTCTCCAAATCATGGTGTTTAGATCGCAAAAATCATAACTATTATACCTCCTTAGAGAGGACAAATATTTTTCGCGTTTATCTACATGTAAACTACGATTATACTACTTTAATATATAGAGACTCTCTGTATTCTCTCAGGGAATTTCTATGTTAGTATAGAAAGTCCCTGATTCTGTTTACTGTTTTCTTTGAAATGTTTACTATTTAAGGGGTCATACCACTTGCATATATATTAAAATGAGTAAAACATGCTCAACTTCATCTAAAATTACCTCGACCAAAAACTTTTACCTGAAATGGGACAGACGGACGAGACGGACGGACGGACGACCGAACAAACGAACGCACGGATGCACGGATTTCGGGATCAGGACTCCTCCGATCGACAGCCCCTCAAATTAGCCTTAGTCGGTATTAGTCATTTAATCATACATGATTCAATTCCTACCATTGGCATGTTTTAATAAGGCTCTCAAAAAAAGCACTGATGGATTGTCATAGAAGCATATTTGTTAGACTAATAATGGTCTATATAAAAGCAGTTACATTTATCTCATGTTTGAAACGGTGCAAATTTTTAATTTGATTTGACTTTTACCAAAAGAAGCATTGTAGCAAAGAAGAATAATTGTGGTCGCAGGCCAGAAACACGAATATAATTGAATTTAACAGAAAGGAAACAAATATCGGACTTTGGAAAAAGGGAGATACCTTTTATGTAATTCTCCATACATAATATCTTTTACAAAAAATCATCCTACAACAGTTCCCATGCTGTATATGCCCGCGATTTCGCGGGTGTGTTCTAGTATCATTTGAAAGGAGAAGATCTTTGATAGTGTAAAAGACGACAGACGGAGCCGACGACGAAGTTGGTCTTGTAATGAGTTGATATATATACACACAAACAAAATCCGACGGACTGACTCTCATATATTGTTTCGATTATATGTTATTTTTATCGAAAATGTGTTTCGTAGTGAATAGGCATATTACACTGTGATTTAAACGTTGTCTTCAAACTGTATAAAGAGCAGGAAATTATATCTTCTTCACAACTAATTATATATAAATGATTGCTGTGTGAAAACAACCCTTCTTTAAGTAAAATATGCTAGCTGTTGTTGCAATACATATTCCGAGGACAGTTTTATAAAAATTAAGATAACATTGGAAAAGTCAATAAAACATGTCATCTGAAACAAGCGAAATTAGAACAAATACGATTTTATTTCAAACAAATTCAAATCTGAAACATTTCGTTCACAGGCGATATAGTCATATAGAAATATGTCAAAATGTTTTATCAAACAATACGGTTGTCCGATTATTTTTACTTGAATGTCTGTTCATTTACAGTTGAAAATCATAACATTGTTAGGATTTGAAATGTACAATCTGTTGTAGGTGTTGTTAAAAGCAACAGCTAAGGGATGATTCAACCCATCATAATTCTTTAAAATTATATCATCTACCCTACCGTCAGGAGAAATACGATGTAAATCATTAGAGTCGTACCCTGTTACATACAAATTTCCCTTAGTATCCAGTGCTAAAGTCCATGGTCCGTTTACAGCGCAAGAGAAAATACATGTTCCATCCAACCTAATACAAGTGACTTGATTTCCACTACCAAATTCACTGCAATATAATCGTACATCTTTATCGTTTACAAATGGAATGATTGACGTTATATGACTTCGTCCAATATCCAGCGTTTTTAGACATTTTTCGCTTATTCGGTTAATGATTGAAACCTTTCCATTATTGGAACCGACATAAATACTGTCTTTCAATACTGCGACACCATGCGGGCCTGGAACTTCAATATTAATTTTTCTACCTGGGGTTAAGCTTGTTATGTTGATAAACTGAATTGATTTTAAAAAGGTCAATGTCACTACTGCCTCTTCTTTTCCTGTTCCAATAGCTATTCCAAACGGCCTACCATCAACAGTACATGATTTTAAGTGTTGACCTGTTTCTGTCCACATTGATACGTTATCCTTATCGATACAATCATTGCAGAGGAGTAATGTGTTATCGTTTGTAACAGCAATGCATGTTATTCTTCCACCGGCCATGCGAACTTTCTTTTCTAGCTCAAACTTTGATGGAATTTGTCGTACCGCTTGTGTTTGTGCTTGCATGTGTTTCGGGGGTTGATATGCCACTGTACATGACCTAGACTTTATTTTTACGGATCCAAATGATCTTATTACAGAAATCAAATCTGTGGCTTCGAAATCCATATCATTTGATTCCAGGCATGGCATAAGTTCATGACAACTTTCAGCTTGTTTTGAGACATTAGGCTTTACGTGTTCAGATGAATGAATAGTTGACTTTCTGAACCCTGTTTAGCGAAAAAATCTACTTTTTGCCACATATCTTTAATGTCATTGTGCCTTTTGTCCGCTTCACAGAGATCATTGCAAGCCTTTTCGCGAACTGTTGTGTCTAAGGTATCTACTTCGGAGATAATTTTCTTCTCAAGTCGATCCAGGTGACCATTCATGTCCTGTCTGGACTTTGCTATCTGTTTTAATAATTTTGCTTTTATTTCCCATACTCGTCTTTTATTTTCCTGTCTATCAACTACCAACTCCTCTGTCGCGTTGAGTAGCGTTGTAATTTCTTTTGTGATATCTTCGAACATCGCAGATGATCTACAACCTTTTGCAGCGACATCTATCGGTTGAATGTTTCCACAAGTGCGATGAATGTTAGCCATACATGTTCGACATATTAAGCAATCATGGTCGGAACAATAAAACTCGAAACACATGCCTTGGTGATCATTGCAGTCTTTCTTGATGTTGAACTCATTCCCCGCTGATACAGACACATCAACCAGGTGGTGAGTAGCACGGATTTTGACAGCACTGTGTATAGCAACACAATCGGTACATAACACATCTTCACAATCAGTGCAAACCTTTATTCCATTGGAGGATTTGCTTCGTCTAGTACAGGGATCACACATCACAATTTTGAATGCCATATTTTGTTACCTAAAATAAAGAGTCCAACAATATTGTAATATGTATTTTAATTTGTAACCTGGAATGACCATGAGTTCACCCCCGTTTTGATGTTGCTAAATCTTTAGTTTTTGATTAATATTCTGCAGAAATTTTTTATTAATAATATTTTCGTCTGTAGACTAATGCGTTGACGTTAACTTTGACTTTGTGATCAGTTGCACTCGTTGATGTCACAATCAAGAAAGGAAGGCAGAGTCCTGGCTTCTACAGAGAGATCATTTTTTATTGAGATCTGTGAAAACACATAAACGATAACGGTAAATGAAGTAATGGTGGCGTTCGTAAATGATGCGATTTTTGATATTATAGTCATCTCGACATGTACAGCATGCAGATTTAAACATGTAAGTTAACATTAGTGAACATAAAATTAAGAAATTAATAATTAAATCGATAATAGCATGGTCCCTGAGAAAGTAAGTGATAACAGTCAAACGATTAACAAGTTAAAATAGAATAAACAATGACATTGTTTATGGTAAAAAAAAATATTTTAAAGCAAAATATTATCAGATTAGTTATAAGCATTAATTAAACATCTTTTGGTGTTATTTGAAAAAAAAGGTTTTCTGAAATAGTTTTCAAAGGTACAAGGATTATAATTGAATACACCAGACTCGCGTTTCGTCTTCATAAGACTCATCAGTGACGCTCAGCTCAAAATATTTATTAAACCAAAAAAGTACGAAGTTGAAGAATATTCAGGATCCAAAATTCCACAAAGTTGTTCCAAATACGGCTACGGTAATCTATGCCTGAGATAACAAAATCCCAAGTATTTCGAAAAATTCATACTTTTCTAAAAATAGAGATGCAAAAGACACCAAAGAACCATTATTAAGTCGAAAACAAACTTACAATGCCATGGCAAACAAACGGAATACGACCAGAAGACAGGTAACAGTTTCTAAAACAACATATAGGAATATAAAAACAGTATGAACCCTACCAAAACCCTGGTAAACGGCAGGTGCTCCAGAAGGGTGAGCAGATACCACTCATGTTTTGAGTTTCTTTGCCTGTTATTCAAAAAGGTCTTTCTTGAAAATGCTTACAAAATAGAGTTCCATTGTATTTTTGTCCATCTGATGAGTTAAGCCTTTTTTTAACTGATTTTTAGCTCACCTGGCCTGGCTTTTCCCATGACTTGGCGTCCGGCGTCCGACGTCGTCGTCGTCCGTTGCAGATTTTTGCTTATAACTCAAAAACCAAAGCATTTAGAGCAAATCTGACATGGGTAAAATTGTTTTTCAGGTCAAGATCTCTCTGCCCTGAAATTTTCAGATGAATCGGACAACCGGTTGTTGGGTTGCTGCCCCTGAATTGGTAATTTTAAGGAAATTTTGCTGTTTTTGGTTATTATCTTGAATATTATTACAGATAGAGATTAACTGTAATAGCAATAATGTTCAAAAAAGTAAGATTTACAAATAAGTCAACATGACCGAAATGGTCAGTTGACCCCTTTAGGAGTTATTGCCCTTTATAGTCAATTTTTAACCATTTTTCGTAAATCTTACTAATCTATTACAAAAATCTTCTCCTCTGAAACTACTGGGCCAAATTAATCCAAACTTGGCCACAATCATCTTTGGAGTATCTAGTTTAAAGATGTGTGGCGTGACTCGGCCAACCAACCAAGATGGCTGCCAAGGCTAACTAGAGGCTCTTAAGAGCCTGTGTCGCTCACCTTGGTGTTTGTCCATATTAAACAAAGGACACATATGGATTCATAACAAAATTGTGTTTTGGTGTCAGATGGTGATGTGTTTGAAGTTCTTACTTTACTGAACGTTCTTGCTACTAACAATTATCTCTATCTACAATGAACTTGGCCCATTAGTAACAGAGGAAAATATTTTGTAAATTGACTATAAAGGGCAATAACTCCTTAAGGAGTCAACTGACAATTTTGGTAATGTTGACCTATTTGTAGATCTGACTTTGCTGAACTTTATTGATGTTTACAGTTTATCTCTATCTATAAAAATATTCAAGATAATAAACCAAAAACGGTAAAATTTCTTTAAAAATTACCAATTCAGGGGCAGCAATCCAACAACTAGTTGTCTGATTCGTCTGAAAATTTCAGGGCAGATAGATCTTGACTTGGTTAACAATTTAAACCAGTCAGATTTGCTCTCAATGCTTTGGTTTCAGAATTATAAGACAAAATCTACATTTTACCCGTATGTTCTATTTTTAGTCATAGCCACCATCTTGGTTGGTTGGCCCGGTCACCCCACACATTTTTTCAACTAAATACTCCAATGATAATTGTGGCCAAGTTTGGTTAAACTTGGTCCAGTAGTTTCAGAGGAGAAGATTTTTGTAAAAGATTACAAAATACTACAAAAAAAGTGGTAAAAAATTACTATAAAGGGCAATAACTCCTTAAGGGGTCAACTGACCATTTTGGTCATGTTGACTTATTTGTAAATCTTACTTTGCTGAACATTATTGCTGTTTACAGTTTATCTCTATCTATAATAATATTCAAGATAATAAGCAAAAACTGCAAAATTTCCTTAAAATTACTAATTCAGGGGCAGCAACCAAACAACAGGTTGTCCGATTTGTCTGAAAATTTCAGGGCAGATAGATCTTGACCTAATAGATTATTTTACCCTTTGTCAGATTTGGTCTAAATGCTTTGGTTTTAGAGTTATAAGCCAAATCTACATTTTACCCCTCTGTTCTATTTTTATCCATTGCGGCAATCTTGGTTGGTTGGCCGGGTCACCGGACACATTTTTAAAACTAGATACCCCAATGATGATTGTGGCCAAGTTTGGTTTAATTTGGCCCAGTAGTTTCAGAGGAGAAGAGTTTTGTAAAAGTTAACGACGACGGACGACGACGGACGACGACGGACGACGGACGACGGACGCCGGATGCAAAGTGATGGGAAAAGCTCACTTGGCCCTTTGGGCCAGGTGAGCTAAAAATAGAACATAGGGGTGAAATGTAGATTTTGACTTATATCTCTGAAACCAAAGCATTTAAAGCAAATCTGACATGGAGTAAAATTGTTCATCAAGTGAAAATCTATCTGCCCTGAAACTTTCAAATGAATCGTACAACGGGGTGTTGGGTTGCTGCCCCGAAATAAGTAATTTGAAGGAAATTTTGCAGATTTTGGTTATATGTTGAATTTTGGTTATTATCTTGGATATTATTATAGAAAGAGATAAAATGTAATCAGCAATAATGTTCAGCAAAGTAAGATCTACAAATAAGTTAATATTACTAAAATGGTCAGTTGACCCCTTAAGGAGTTATTGCCCTTTATAGTCAATTTTGACCAATTTTTCGTAAATTTTTGTAATCTTTTACAAAAATCTTCTCCTCTGAAACTACTGGGCCAAATTAAACCAAACTTGGCCACAATCATCACTTGGGTATATTGTTTTAAAAATGTGTGGTGTGACCCCGCCAACCAACCAAGATGGCTACCATGGCTAAAAATAGAACATAGGGGTAAAATGCAGTTTTTGGCTTATAACTCAAAAACCAAAGCATTTAGAGCAAATCTGGCACGGGATAAAATTAATTATCAGGTCAAGATCTATCTGCCCTGAAATTTTCAGACAAATCGGACAACCCGTTGTTTGGTTGCTGCCCCTAAATTGGTAATTTTAAGGAAATTTTACTGTTTTGGGTTATTATCTTGAATATTATTATACTAACATTTTCCACAGAAACTACTGGGCCAAGTTCATTATAGATAGAGATAATTGTAAGCAGCAAGAATGTTCAGTAAAATAAGACGTACAAACACATCACCATCACCAAAATACAATGTTGTCATGAATCCATCTGCTTCCTTTGTTTAATATTCACATAGACCAAGGTGAACGACACAGGCTCTTTAGAGATCTTTAGAGCCTCTAGTTATAATAATTCGTTCTTATGTTGTACTGTTATACCACTGTCCCAGATTAGGGGGAGGGTTGGGATCCCGGTAACATGTTTAACCCCGCCACATTATTTATGTGTGTGTCTGTCTGAAGTCAGGAGCCTGTAACTCAGTGGCTGCCGTTTGTTTATGTGTTACATATTTGTTTTTCGTTCATTTTTTTTTTTTTTATATAAATAAGGCCGTTATTTTTCTCGTTTAAATTGTTTTACATTGTCATATCGGGGTCAATTATAGCTGACTATGCGGTATGGGCTTTGCTAATTGTTGAAGGCCCTACGGTGACCTATAGTTGTTAATATCTGTGTCATTTTGGTCTCTTGTGGACAGTTGTCTCATTGGCAATCATACCACATCTTCTTTTATATATATAAAGTTATCTAAAAAATTGTCTGTGAATTTACCTCATTCTGAAAAAATAAACAAGCTATTGTCTTGAAGGGTTACAACGGATAGAAACACATTGTAATGCGTTTGATTTTATCTAGGCTCAGTATCTAGGAGAAAGAAGCTTAATAGAAATGTTATAATATTAAAAATGTTAACATGTAATTAATTTCGAGTAAACGTACGAAACGCAAACATGATTATAACGCAGGTGGCAGTTAGGTCCGCTGCTGTATGCCCTGAGGTAATCGGTGCCCTGAGGTAATCATGGTAATGCGTCATTGATTAAATACGCACGAAAATATAGTTCTTATTCAGATAGATCTTAATACCAAATTTTAATGTGACCAAATACCAAAGATGTCAATAAACTTCCCAAATGATTTTATTATTTGTATTCACCGATCGTTCATTTCGTATGTACGTGTAGGGTGGGGATGGCTTGTAAAATTATAAACTTCTTTTTTTTTTTATAAAAGTTTAATTAATGATCTGAAGTATTCATTCATGACAGGGTTACCTGAGGTAACCCCAATTATAACAACAAATGCAACCATTAAACTCAAGTCAACTGGGGTAACTTTATATATAATCACATAAACAATACAAATCTATGAAGTCCTACATTCTAAATTAAGAAATTGTGTAATTAAAATATAAATGTATACACTAGCAAAGAATGTACTAAAAATTCTTTCATAACAGGGTAACCTGCGGTAACGCAAACAATAACAGTAAATACAACCTATTTAACTCAAGTTAATTCAGATCACTTTTACATATATATCACATAAACAATATAATTTCAATGAATTCCTACATAACAAAAGAAGAAAGAGGTTTATTACAGCATAACTGCATATACTAGCAAAGTATCTACTAAGTATTTTGTTATGACAGGGTTACCTCAGGTAACCCATAAAATAGCAACAAGTATTATCCATTGATATCAAGTTAACTAAAGTCGCTTTTCCGATATATCACATAAACAATACACATCTATGAGGCCTACATGTAAAATAAAGAAATTGTTTGATTACAACATAAATGTTTTCACTAGCAAACTATCTAATAAGCATTCTTTATAACATGGGTACCTGAGGTAACCCCAGACATAATTACAAATATAACCCACTTAACTTAACTGAAGTAAACTGAGATCACCTTTACACGTACATCAAATAAACAATACAACTTTCACGAAGTCCTACATTTAAAATAAAGAAGTTTGTTTATTACAATAAATGTAAACACTACCAAAGTATCTACGAAGTATTCATTCATGACAGGGTTACATGAGGTAACCCCAATAATTACAATAAATACAACCCATTCAACTCAAGTTAACTCAGGTTACATTTATATATACCTCGAATACACAATACAAATTTATGAAGTCCTACATTTTAGATTAAGAAATTGTGTCATTACAGCATAAATGCATATACCAACAAATTATCTACGAAGTATTCTTTCATAACAGAGATACCTCATGTTATTTCAAAAATAACAACAAATATCCATTCAAATGAAGTTAACTAAAGTCGCCTTTCCTGAATATCATATAAACAATACTTATCTATGAAGTCCAAAATGAAAAAAGTAAATGGTTTATTAAAAGTTAAATGTATACTCTGGAAAACTATCTACGACGTATTCTTACGTGACAGGGTTACCTCAGATAACCAAAACAATCACAACAAAGATAACCCATCTAACTCAAGTTCACTCAGGTTACCTTTAAATATATATACATCACATAAACAATACAAATCTATGAAGTCCTACATTTCAAATTAAAAAATTGTGGAATAACAATATGAATGTAAACACTAGCAAAGTATCAACTAAGAATTCTTTCATAGCAGGGTTACCTGAGGTAACCAAAACAATAACAGCAAATACTATTTAACTTAAGTTAATTCAGATCACCTTTACATATACATCACATAGAGATATAACTTCAAAGAATTCCTACATTAAAAATTAAGAGGTTGGTTTATTACACCATAAATGCATATACTAGCAAAGTATCTACTAAATATTCTGTCATGCACTGTTACCTCAGGTAACTCATTAAATCGAAACAAGTATTATCCATTCATATCAAGTTAACTTAAGTCGCCATTCCAAAATATCACATAAACAATACCCATCTATGAAATCCTATATTTAGAATAAAGAAATTGTTTGATTACAACATAAATGTTTACATTAGCAAACTATCTAAAAAGCATTCTTCATAACATGGGTACCTAAGGTAACCCCAGACATAATTACAAATATAACCCACATAACTGAAGTTAACTGAGGTCACCTTTACATGTGCATCACATAAACAATACAACTTTCATGAAGTCCTACATTTAAAATAAAGAAGATTGTTTATTATAATTAATGTAAACACTACCAAAGTGTCTACGAAGGATTCATTCATAACAGGGTTACCTCAGGTAACCATAACAATAATAACAAAGATAACCCATTTAACTCAAGTTAACTGAGGTCACCTTTATATATATACATCACATAAACAATACAACTTTCATGAAGTCCTACATTTGAAATAAAGAAGTTTGTTTATTACAATTAATGAAAACATTAGCAAAGTATCTACAAAGAATTCATTCATTACAGGGTTACCTCAGGTAACCATAACAATAACAACAAATACAACCCATATAACTCAAGTAAACTCAGGTATGTCCTTTAAATATAGATGCATCACATAAACCATACAAATCTATGAAGTCCTACATTTTTAAATTAAGAAATTGTGTAATTAAAATATAAATGTATACACTTACAAGGTATATACTAAGAATTCTTTCATAGCAGGGTTACCTGAGGTAACCAATACAAATACAACAAAAACAACCTATTTAACTCAAGTTAATTCAGATCACCTTTACATATACATGTACATTACATAAACCATATAATTTTTTTTTAATGAATTCCTACATTAAAAATGGAGAAGTTGATTTATTACACCATAAATGGATATACTAGCAAAGTATCTACTAAATATTCTGCCATGACAGGTTACCTCAGGTAACCCATGAAATAGAAACAAGTATTATCCATTCATATCAAGTAAACTTAAGTCGCCTTTCAGAAATATCGCATAAACAATACAGATCTATGAAGTCCTACATTTAAAATAAAGAAATTGTCCGATTACAATATAAATGTTTACACTAGCAAACTATCTCAAAAGCATTCTTCATAACATGGGTACCTGAGCTAACCCCAGACATAATTACAAATATAACCCACTTAACTGAAGTAAACTGAGGTCACCTTTACATGTGCATCACATAAACAATACAACTTTCATGAAGTCCTACAGTTAAAATAAAGAAGTTTGTTTATTACAATTAATGTAAACACTAGCAAAGTTTCTACGAAGGATTCATTCATTGCAGGGTTACCTCACGTAACCATAACAATAACAACAAAGATAATCCATCTAACTCAAGTTCACTGAGGTCACCTTTTAATATATATACATCACATAAACAATACAAATCTATGAAGTCCTACATTTCAAATTAAAGAATTGTGGAGTTACAATATAAAGCTATACACTAGCAAAGTATCTACTACGAATTCTTTCATAGCAGGGTTACCTGAGGTAACCAATACAATAACAACAATACAACCTATTTAACTCAAGTTAATTCAAATCACCTTTACATATACATCACATAAAGAATATAATTTTAATGAATTCCTACATTTAAAAAGAAGAAGTTGGTCTATTACACCATAAATGGATATACTAGCAAAGTATCTACTAAATATTCTGTCATGACAGGGTTACCTCAGGTAACCCATGAAATAGAAATAAGTATTATCCATTTATATCAAGTAAACTTAAGTCGCCTTTCAGAAATATCACATAAACAATACACATCTATGAAGTCCTGCATTTAAAATAAAGAAATTGTCCGATTACAACATAACTGTTTACACTAGCAAACTATCTCAAAAGCATTCTTCATAACATGGGTACCTGAGGTAACCCCAGACACAATTACAAATATAACCCACTTAACTGAAGTAAACTGAGGTCACCTTTACATGTGCATCACATAAACAATACAACTTTCATGAAGTCCTACATTTAAAATAAAGAAGTTTGTTTATTACAATTAATGTAAACACTAGCAAAGTTTCTATGAAGGATTCATTCATTACAGGGTTACCTCAGGTAACCATAACAATAACAACAAAGATAACTCATCTAACTCAAGTTCACTGAGGTCACCTTTTAATATATATACATCACATAAACAATACAAATCTATGAAGTCCTACATTTCAAATTAAAGAATTGTGGAGTTACAATGCACAGCTATACACTAGCAAAGTATCTACTAAGAATTCTTTCATAGCAGGGTTACCTGAGGTAACTAATACAATAACAACAATACAACCTATTTAACTCAAGTTAATTCAAATCACCTTTACATATACATCACATAAAGAATATAACTTTAATGAATTCCTACATTTAAAAAGAAGAAGTTGGTTTATTACTCCATAAATGGATATACTAGCAAAGTATCTACTAAATATTCTGTCATGACAGGCCTAGGGTTACCTCAAGTAACCCATGAAATAGAAATAAGTATTATTCTTTCATATCAAGTAAACTTTAGTCGCCTTTCAGAAATATCACATAAACAATACACATCTATGAAGTCCTGCATTTAAAATAAAGAAATTGTCCGATTACAACATAAATGTTTACACTAGCAAACTATCTCAAAAGCATTCTTCATAACATGGGTACCTGAGGTAACCCCAGACATAATTACAAATATAACCCACTTAACTGAAGTTAACTGAGTTCACCTTTACATGTGCATCACATAAGCAATACCACTTTCATGAAGTCCTACATTTGAAATAAAGAAGTTTGTTTATTACAATTAATGTAAAGACTAGCAAAGTATCTAAGAAGAATTCATTCATTACAGGGTTACCTGAGAGACAGGGTTACCTCAGGTAACCTAATAATAACAACAAATACAACCCTTTTAACTCAAGTTTACTCAGGTAGCATATATCTATACATCGCATAAACAATACAAATCTATGAAGTTTTACATTTTAAATTAAGAAATTGTGTAATTACAACATCATTGCATATACCAGTAAAGTATCTACGAAGTATTCTTTCATAACAGGGTTACCTCAGGTAACCCCAAAAATAACAGTGAATATAATCAATTCAAATAAAGTTAACTTAAGTTGCCTTTCCTAAATATCATATAAACAATACACATCTATGAAGTTCAAATTTATAAAAAAAAAAGTAAATCGTTTATTACAACTTAAATGTCTATTCTGGAAAACTATCTACAAAGTATTCTTACATGACAGGATAACCTCGGGTAACCATAACAATAACATCAAATAACAAATACAAATCTATGAAGTCCTACATTTTTAAATTCAGAAATTGTGTGATTAAAATACAAATGTATACACAAGCATAGTATCTACTAATAGTTTTTTCATAACAGGTTTACCTGAGGTAACCCAAGCAATAACAGCAATTACAACCAATTTAACTCAAGTTAATTCAAATCACCTTTACATTTACATCACATAAACAATATAACTTCAATGAATTCCTACATTGAAAATGAAGAAGTTGTTTTTTTACACCATAAATACATATACTAACAAAGTATCTACTAAGTATTCTGTCATGACAGGGTTACCTCAGGTAACCCATAAAATAGCTACAGGTATAATCCATTTAAATCGAGTTAAGACAGATCGCATTTTCTAAATATCGCGTAAGCAATTTACATCTGTGAAGTCCTACATGTAAAATAAAGAAATTGTTTGATTACAACATAAATGTTTACACTAACAAACTATCTACTAAGCATTCTTTCATAACTAGGGTACCTGAGGTAACACCAAAAATAATTGCAAATATAACCCACTTAACTGAAGTTATTTGAGATCAACTTTACATATATACCCCATAAACAATATAACTTCAATGAAGTCCTACATTCAAAATAAATAAGTTTGTTTATTACAATTAATGTAAAGACTAGCAAAGTATCTACGAAGTATTCATTCATGACAGGGTTACCTCAGGTAACCCCAATTATAACACCAAATACAACCCATTTAACTCAAGTGAACTCGTGTAACATTTACATATAATCGCATAAACAATACAAATCTATGAAGTCCTACATTTTAAATTAAGAAATTGTGTAATTAAAGCATTAATGCATATACCAGCAAAGTATCTACGAAGTATTCTTTCATAACAGGATTACCTCAGGTAACCCAAAAAATAACAACAAATATAATCGATTCAAATCAAATTAACATAAGGTTGCAGTCTTGTTATTGACTGCTCCATAGGCTCACATGCAAAACAGCTGATCTTAGAAAAAAATTCATGTTCATATCATGGATGTACCAAAGTGAAATTGTGATTTAATTGAAAAAAGGGGGTCTTGCCACGAAGAATAAAACGTTACGCAATCCTGAAGTCAACTCATTTTTTTCTACTTTCTGTTTTCTATTTTTACTAGACCTCACCACTTCAAGTAAACATGATATCCTTCCACTTTCCTGGAATGATATCCCCAAAAGATGCGAGATTTTTTAAAAAGTCTATATTTATGTTTCCATTCACCATAAACCTATAAACAAACAGAAAAAAATGAGTTCAGAAAAAAATTCAGTCTACTAAATTATCTGTAAATCTCATTCTTGTCTATCTTTATGAATAACCTGATCATGCACAGTTGTACAGTGGTTACCTGAGGTAACCTGACCATGCACAAAGGTACAATGGTTCCCTGAGGTAACGTGACCATGCACAGTTGTACAGTGGTTCCCTGAGGTAACCTGACCATGCACATTAGTACAATAGTTCCCTGAGGAAACCTACCATGCACAGTAGTACAATTGTTCCTGAAGTAATCTGACCAGGCACAGTAGTGCAATTGTTCCCTGAGGTAACCTGACCATGCACAGAAGTACAATGGTTCCCTGAAGTAATCTGACCATGTACAGTAGTACAGAGGTTCCCTGGGGAAACCTGACCATGCACAGTAGTACAATGGTTCCCTGAGGTAACATGACAATGCACAGTAGTACAGTGGTTCCCTGAGGTAACATGACCATGTACAGTAGTGCAATGGTTCCCTGAGGAAACCTGACAATGCACAGTAGTACAATGGTTCCCTCAGGTAACCTGACCATGCACAGTAGTGTAATGGTTCCCTGAGGTAACCTGGCAATGCACAGAAGTACAATGGTTCCCTGCAGAAACCTGACCATGTACAGTAGTACAACGATTCCCTTGGGAAACCTGACCATGCACAGTAGTACAATGGTCACCTGAGGTAACATGACAATGCACAGTAGTACCATGGTTCCCTGAGGTAACCTGACCATGCACAGTAGTACAATGGTTCCCTGGGGAAACCTGACAATGCAAAGAAGCACAATGGTTCCCTGAGGTAACCTGACCATGCACAGAAACACAATGGTTCTATCGGTAACCTGACCATGCACAGTAGTACAATGGTTCCCTGAGGTGACATGACCATGTACAGTATTTCAATGGTTCCCTGAAGTAACCTGATCATGCTCAGTAGTGCAATGGTTCTCTGAAGTAACCTGACCAGGCACGGTAGTCCAATGATTCCCTAATTACTTACCATGCACAGTAGTACAATTGTTCCCTGAAGTAACCTGACCATGCAGAGTAGTACAAGGATTCCCTGAGGTTACCTACCATGCACAGTAGTACAATGGTTCCCTAAAGAAACCTGACCATGCACAGTAGTGCAATGGTTCCCTGAGGTAACCTGACCATGCACAGTAGTACAAAGATTCTTTGAGGTAAACTCACAATACACAACAGTACAGTGGTTTCCTGAGGTACCATGACCATGCATAGTAGAACAACGTTTCCCTGAGGAGACTTGAACATGCACAATAGTACAATGGTTCCCTGAGGTTACCTGACAATGCCCAGTTGTATAGTGTAACCTGGTGTAACATGACCATGAACGGTAGTACAATAATTCCCTGAGGTTACCTACCATGCACAGTAGTACAATGGTTCACTTAAGAAACATGATCATACACAGTACAATGGTTCATTGCAGATTAGTATAATGGTTCCCTGGGGTTACCTGACCATGCCCAGTTTTACAGTGGTTCCCTGAGGTAACCTGACCATGCACAGTAGACTGGTTCCCTGAGGTACCCTGACCATACACAGTAGTACAATGGTTCCCCGAGGTAACCTGACCATGCAAAGTAGTTCAATGGTTCCCTAAGGTAACCTCAAAATACACAGCAGTACAATGATTCCCTGAGGGACCATGACCATGCACAGTAGAACAATGATTCCCTGAGGAGACTTGACCATGCACAAGAGTACAAAGGTTCCCTGCACAGTAGTACAATGTTTTCATGAGGTTATCTGACCATGCCCAGTTTTACAGTGGTTCCCTGAGGTAACCTGACCATACACAGTAGTACAATGGTTCCCCGAGGTAACCTGACCATGCACAGTAGTTCAATGGTTCCCTAAGGTAACCTTAAAATACACAGCGGTACAATGATTCCCTGAGGGACCATGACCATGCACAGTAGAACAATGATTCCCTGCGGAGACTTGACCATGCACAAGAGTACAAAGGTTCCCTGCACAGTAGTACAATGTTTTCCTGAGGTTATCTGACCATGCCCAGTTGTACAGTGGTCCCCTGAGGTAACATGACAATGCACAGTAGTACAATGGTTCCCTGAGGTAACCTGACCATACACAGTAGTACAGTGGTTCCCTGAGGTAACCTGTCCATCCACAGTAGAACAGTGGTTCCCTGAGGTAACATGACCATGTACAGTAGTGCAATGGTTCCCCGAAGAAACCTGACAATGCACAGTAGTACAATGATTCCCTGAGGTAACCTGACCATGCACAGTAGTTCAATGGTTCCCTAAGGTAACCTTAAAATACACAGCGGTACAATGATTCCCTGAGGGACCATGACCATGCACAGTAGAACAATGATTCCCTGAGGAGACTTGACCATACACAAGAGTACAAAGGTTCCCTGCACAGTAGTACAATGTTTTCCTGAGTTTATCTGACCATGCCCAGTTGTACAGTGGTTCCCTGAGGTAACATGACAATGCACAGTAGTACAATGGTTCCCTGAGGTAACCTGACCATACACAGTAGTACAGTGGTTCCCTGAGGTAACCTGTCCATCCACAGTAGTACAGTGGTTCCCTGAGGTAACATAACCATGTACAGTAGTGCAATGGTTCCCCGAAGAAACCTGACAATGCACAGTAGTACAATGGTTCCCTGAGGTAACCTGACCATGCACAGTAGTACAATGGATCCCTGAGGTAACCAGACCATGCACAGTAGAACCATGGTTCCCTGAGGTAACCTTACCATGCACCTTAGTACAATGATTCCTTGAGGTAAACTCACAATACACAACAGTACAATGGTTCCCTGAGGTACCATGACCATGCATAGTAGAACAACGTTTCCCTGAGGAGACTTGAACATGCACAATAGTACAATGGTTCCCTGAGGTTACCTGACAATGACCAGTTGTATAGTGGTTACCTGGTGTAACATGACCATGCACAGTAGTACAATAATTCCCTGAGGTTACCTACCATGCACAGTAGTACAATGGTTCACTTAAGAAACATGATCATACACAGTACAATGATTCCCTGCAGATTAGTATAATGGTTCCCTGGGGTTACCTGACCATGCCAAGTTTTACAGTGGTTCCCTGAGGTAACCTGACCATGCACAGTAGTACACTGGTTCCCTGAGGTAACCTGACCATCATAGTAGTACAATGGTTCCATGAGGTAACCTGACCATGCACAGTAGTTCAATTGTTCCCTGAGGTAACCTTAAAATACACAGCGGTACAATGATTCCATGAGGGACCATGACCATGCACAGTAGAACAATGATTCCCTGAGGAGACTTGACCATGCACAAGAGTACAAAGGTTCCCTGCACAGTAGTACAATGTTTTCCTGAGGTTATCTGACCATGCCCAGTTGTACAGTGGTTCCCTGAGGTAACATGACAATGCACAGAAGTACAATGGTTCCCTGAGGTAACCTGACCATACACAGTAGTACAGTGGTTCCCTGAGGTAACCTGTCCATCCACAGTAGTACAGCGGTTCCCTGAGGTAACATGACCATGTACAGTAGTGCAATGGTTCCCCGAAGAAACCTGACAATGCACAGTAGTACAATGGTTCCCTGAGGTAACCTGACCATGCACAGTAGTACAATGGATTCATGAGGTAACCAGACCATGCACAGTAGAACAGTGGTTCCTTGAAGTTACCCGATCATGCACAGTAGTACCATGGTTCCCTGAGGTAACCTTACCATGCACAGTAGTACAGTGGTTCCCTGAGGTAACCTGGTCATGTATAGTAATTTACAGATGACCTGAGGTAACCTTGTCATTTACAGTAATTTACAGATGACCTGAGGTAACCTGGTCATGTACAGTAATTCACAGATGACCTGAGGTAGCCTGTCCGTGAAAAAAAAGAACATAGATGAATCTGGACTGACTAAGCTGACGAAGGGAGTTATGGACATTCAATTGTGGTAACCTGAGGTTTGTAGAAAATTAGTGTTTTGCAAAGTTTATCTGTGGTAACATGCAGCTGGTACAATGACCATGAAGTTGTGACCTTAGGTTACCTCAACATATTCTTATATACAGAGGTATTCTGAGGTTACATATTTATATACAGTAGTTAAGAAATGACATTAGTTAACATGTGCACTTGGCCATGTATAGAAATGCAGAAGTGCCCTGAGGAAAATTAAAAAAATAGTGTTTTGTAAAGTTTATACAAAGTGTGGTAATACAAGTATGTGCAGTAATACAGAGTAACCTCACCATGTACAGCAATACAGAGGTAATATTAGGTAACCTCACAATGTTCAATCATACAGAGGTGACCTGAGGTAACCTCACCATGTGAGCAATCATAGATAGATACAGGAAATACACAGTAATTTAGAGATGACCTAAGGTTATCTGACCATGTACAAAAGTCCACTGGAGATGTGAGGTTTTTCCTTGAAAATATCCAACATCTCTCAAATAAGATTGATAAAGACAATTAACATTTTAAAAAAGCAGTTATATACTATATAACCTGTGCTTGTAACTACGTTACTTTCAAAGTAATGTCAAATGAAAAAAAAATAGATTACTAATCGTACTACAATGTTTCTCTTTTTTAATACTGGTGAATAAAATCCTTACAGTGTGTACTGGCTGGTCATCATCGCGTATGATACGATTTTGATACTCATACACAGTTAATGAATATTATGCATGAATATAGATAAGATCAGCACGTGTAGCCATAGACTGAGAGTTGTAGATTTGTAGTGTAAATATATAGATGCAGTTTATAGAATACAAAATTAGATCAGAAACATAGTTATTAAAATTGAGAAAGGAAATGGTGAATATGTCAAAGCGACAACCACCGACCATAGAGCAGACAACAGCCGAAGGCAACCAAAGGGTCTCCAATGTAGCGAGAATTCCCGCAGCTGTAGGTGTCCTTAAGCTGGCCCCTAAAAATATGCATAATAGTTCAGTGATAATGGACGTCATACTAAACTCCGAATTATAGACAAGAAACTAAAATTTAAAATCATACAAGTCTAACAAAGGCCAGAGGCTCCTGACTTGGGACATGCGCAAAATTGCGGCGGGGTTAAACATGTTTATGAGATCTCTCCCCCCCTCCCCCCCCCCCTATACATCTAGCCAGTGTAGAAAAGTAAAAGCATAACAATACGCACATTATAATTCAGTTCAAGAGAAGTCCGAGTCTGATGTCAGAAGATGTAACAAAAGAACATAAATAAAATGATAATAGTACATAAATAACAACAGACTACTAGCAGTTAACTTACATGCCAGCTCCTGACCTCAATTAAACTGATTGAAAGATTATGTGTTCATCATATGAATATCAGGCACAATCCCTCCCGTTAGGGGTTTAGTATCATACTATCATAAAATATATGAGAAGAACATAACCCGTGTCATGCCAACAACTGTTTTTTAGAAATAGATGTGTTTAGTTCCGATTCAAAGACTCTATCAGTGAATCAATATTAAAGCCAAAATATGCAATCTTTAATGACCTGACAACAGTATCGTAACTATATCCCTTTTTAATAAGTCTATTTAAAGGTTTTGTTAGCTTCTGAGGAGAATACTGACATTTTTGTTCTTTATTTAGAATACTTCCATAAAAAATTGGATGTGAAATACCCGAACGTATAAGATGTCTGCATGTTGAATTATATTTACGAATTATTTCCTTATACTGATGATAAAATTTAGTAAATGTTTTGACCAGTTTGTGATATCGAAAACCCTGGTGTAATAATTTTTTAGTAATACATAAATTTCTCTCGCTAAAATCTAATACGTTGTTACATACACGAGAGAATCGTACAAGTTGAGATATATAAACACCATAAGATGATGACAAGGGAACGTCACCATCTACAAATGGATAATTTATAATAGGAAATGAAAAAACATCTCTCTTATCAACAATTTTTGTATTAATCTTCCCGTTTATGATATAGATATCAAGATCGAGGAAAGGGCAGTGGTCATTGTTATCATTAGCTTTAATTAAAGTAAGTTCTACAGGATAAATTTCTTTAGTATACATACGGAAGTCGTTATTATTGAGAGCCAATATATCATCCAAATATCTAAAAGTATTGTCGAATTTTTGTACCAAATATTGTTTAGATGGGTCTTTGCTAATTTAAGTCATACATTTTAACTCATAACAATACAAAATGGGTCCGCAATAATTGGTTCACAGTTAGTCCCCATTGGAATTCCAATAACTTGACGATGTAAGAAATCTCTAAAAATAACAAAAATGTTATCAAATAAAAATTCAAGCGCATAAATAGTATCAAAGCATGTCCAATTGACATAGTTCTTTTGTTTATTGCTACTAAAAAATGATCGCAAAGAGTTTGAACATATGTACTCGCATTCCGACTTTTTAAATGCCCAGTTAATTAGGGATGTGATTTTTTTCTCAATAAGAATATGAGGCAAAGTGGTATATAGGATAGAAAAATCAAAACTTTGAACAGATTTAAAATCACCAATATATGCATGCAATTTATCAAGTACTTCCAACGAGTTTTTGACACTCCAAAAGTAATTAATTCCACTATTTTCAAAGGCCTTATTTGAACAATTTATTATCAGGTTTTTTATTGTACCAAGTGTACTAGTAAGTAAAACAGACAATTTAGTAGTTGAACAATGGACAGTGGCGGGTCCATGGGTGTTCTGGGTATAGGAACCCTTTTTTTTTTTTGGAGATCAATGCATTTGAATGGAAACATATAGTTGGAACCCCCTTCTTGTGTCCTGGATTGGGAACCCCCTTTTTTTTAAATGGATGGATCCGCCGCCGCCCCTCATGCAGTCGGACAAGATGGACTGATTTTCATTAACCTATCTATTAAATGTTATCGTTTTCTACTTATGTTACTTTAAAAGAAGTAACCAAAATCAATATATGCGTAATCTGTCCATATGTAAGTGTCATATATTACCAAACACAAAGATAGTCAAAGTTTCAACAGGACATTCACGAAACTTAGGCAGCAATCATTTCATTTTCAGAGGGGGGCTATGTTTTTTTTAAAGTGTGTTTCTAATTGTTCTGCCACTATATGTAATGTTACATTGAAATGAAAGAAAAAAATGTTTTCGACCTGTCTCCATAATATTGTCTTTCGGCGAAGAAAAAAAACCCATAACCAACCAACCCCCCCCCCCCCCCCCCCCGAAAATCAAATGTTTGCTGCCTTATGCATGTGTGGATAACTTTTATTCTTTAATAGTTAGTTTAAATAATTAGGTCTTTCCACTTTTCTGTGGAAAGACCTATTGTTTTTCTTCTGATTATTTTTTTTTTTCTTCCGCCTAATTTTGTTCTTGCGATAAACATTTGTTTCGCAATATGTCGCTTAGATATTTTGTATATGATATCGAACAGTTTATGCGCTTTTGAAATTTACCCTGCGTAAACGAATACTTTTCTTTGTAGGAGTTATCTCCCCAAACACTGTTTTCCTTGTTATGGCATCTCCTTCGCAACTGTTAAAGATTATGACAAATTTATTTTACAAAATTGTTCGGTACATCCTCAGTAATTTTTGGCGTATTTGGATCGAAGCGATTCGAAGAAATTTTATAGGAGTTATCTATCTTTTCGGAATAAATTTGTCGGTATGTTTTTTTAACTCATAAACCGTTAACCGTATAACCCTGGAATGTTTTTATTTGAGTCCCCTGATTCCTAACTTAGAAAATTAGGTCAAGGTCAAAGGTCAAGGTCATATTTTAGATTTTCATATGTCTTTGATTTCCCTATAACTCTTGAACGGTTATAGATACAAAAAAATTAAGCAGTGAAAAATGCTTGGTACTTCAAGGGGCAACTTTTTTTACATTATGACTATATTGATTTTACCATCATGTAAGGGACATAACTCCCATCGATGGTTTTTAAAAGGCCATTTTTAGGCAAAACTCTTAAACAAAAGGTCCTTGACCCATAGGGTCTTTTGCAATGACCTTGTGGAGCAATGACCTTGACGAAGGTTACAAGGTCAAAGGTCAAGGTCATCAAATTATGTGGTTTTGGCACTATTTAAACAGTTTTATGTGTGTTTGAATTTCAACCAACCAATCAACATACCAACCAACCAACCAACCAACCAATCAATCAATCAATCAATCAATCAATCAATCAATCAATCATGATCATGATCAATCAACCAATAATGATCATGATCAATCAATCAATCATGTTTCCGTCTCATGTGTTTCTTATAGGGTTCAACCAACCAACCAACCAACCAACCAACCAATCAATCAATCAATCAATCATGATCATGATCAACCAATCATGTTTCCGTCTCATGTGTTTAATATAGGGTCCAAGATCTTCTTTGTGTCTTTTTCCGTGTTTCAATTGACCCTATCCAATGTGTTTAACCAACCAACCAACCAACCAACTAATCAATCAATCAATCAATCAATCAATCAATCAATCAATCAATCAATCAATCATGTTTCCGTCTCATGTGTTTAATATAGGGTCCAAGATCTTCTTTGTTTCTTTTTCCGTGTTTCAATTGACCCTATCCAACGTGTTTAACCAACCAACCAACCAACCAACCAACCAACTAATCAATTAATCAATCAATCAACCAATCAATCAATCATGATCATGATCAATCAATCATGTTTCCGTCTCATGTGTTTAATATAGGGTCCAAGATCTTCTTTGTTTCTTTTTCCGTGTTTCAATTGACCCTATCCAACGTGTTTAACCAACCAACCAACCAACCAACCAACTAATCAATTAATCAATCAATCAACTAATCAATCAATCATGATCATGATCAATCAATCATGTTTCCGTCTCATGTGTTTAATATAGGGTCCAAGATCTTCTTTGTTTCTTTTTCCGTGTTTCAATTGACCCTATCCAACGTGTTTAACCAACCAACCAACCAACCAATCAACCAACCAACCAACCAACTAACCAACTTATCAATCAATCAATCAATCAATCAATCAATCAATCAATCAATCTGTATGACTGTTTAATCATGACAGTTTATTGAAGGAACAAACTCTCAATTATTCAAGAAAATTTGAAATTTAATATTGTTCTTACGTCACTTCTGAAAAAAAATCCACATGTTCTCTGAAACTACAGGTACAATCGACCTCAAAATTTGCAGTCAGCAGGGCATACATGTACTAAACGTTTATAAAAAAACTTGGTGCAGATATCTCTCAAAGCTTTTCCTAGAGAAAAGAAATGGCAATGCCGTAAAAATAGCTTGCTAGGTCCGTAAATCTCAGTAAAAACCTACAATAAAATGTCCGCTCCGAGTTTGAAATACTAATCTGTGTTACAAACAGGTGCTGAAAAATGTACATTATCAGAAAATAATCAATAAATGTGTTTTAAAGTTACACCGGATCAATTAAATCCAAAACATGCACTACTTGTGAACTGTCATCAAAATGTCAATTTCCTACAATGACAAAAGAAATTACATTGTGTACATTCCATCTCTATAGATGTTGTCTGTTTAACGTCCCCACCTAAAAAGAAATAAAAAGACTATCTTTTCGTTATTATAAACCCGTGTCACGTGATGTGGCGCGCGCGCTGTACCTAAAATAAAAGAAAAACTTTCCAAACTAAACATGAAACTTCTCCGGTAACAATAATATAGACCCCATACAGAAACAAACAAACAAACAAACAAACACCCCCCAATTCAATTAATTTTACAGGGGGAAGGACCCCCTACAATTGCTTTTTTAAAGCAATTGATTTATATTTATATATACATTTATTTACATAAGTCTCTATGAAACCAGTTTTTGACAACTATTATTATAAAAGTTTAAATCGCCATTCAAAAAGTGTTTTCTTTTTAATTATTTTAAGTCATTTAAGTTTCACTAAATAAAAATCTGTTCACGTTGCACTGATCACAAATAAACCAAATATTTGGATTTTTTTCGTGAATTATTTGTCGTAACTTATTGTAAAAAATTGTATGTGTTCCTGTTTTCTCCTATTTTTCGCACATATACTGTCAGTCGAAATAGAAAGTACAATGATGTATTTTTAGTTTATTCTATTTTTAGATCATGTTATTACTACGCATATGGGCACTATTGCCACGATTACCTGAGGGCACTGATTACCTCAGGGCATACAGCAGCGGACCTAACTGCCATCTGCGATTATAACAGGAAGTAAAAAGATAACACAAGTGTGTGTCTGGTCTTATTTTGTCGCGTTAACATAGTTCAATGGCAATAAGAACACACTACTTGATACATGTATCATCGAAGCATTTCTAAAAAAAACATAATTATCACTTATTTTAAAAAGGTTTACCTTCAATTTGTTCGCAGTTTTTACTTGCAGCACCTTGCAGGCCTACCTGTATATACGTTCGTCACAGTCTTACACAGTTATCTACCGTGCCATATTGATTACCTTTTTCTGTATTATGTATAGGCCATGGTATAAAAGAATTTAATTCTCACGATAGGTTGACCAATTTAACATGTTGTGTAGTGTAGTAAGGGAGCTACCATTTGATTTTTATGGGGGGGCTAGGATGAAAAATTTTGTCCTGCTTTTTTTTTTAATTGTAATCTCTGTCCTGCCTTTTTATTTTTTACTCTATTCGGTCCTGCCTTTTTTTTTACTAGTTTATCCTGACTTTTTTTACACAAATTGTCATCCTGCCTTTTTTTTTTTACCAAGTTGCTCATCCTGCCTTTTTTTTTTACTCAAAACTCCTGTCCTGCCTATTTTTTTCAAATTTCATCCTAGCCCCCCCCCCCCCCCATAAAAATCAAATGGTAGCTCCCTAAGACTAGAAACATTGTCTAAAGTTCCATATGCATGGCCATAAACAAAGCATCGCCCAAGGATCTCCACATTGGCATTTGATCCTTGGGGAAAGGAGCATTTATTATATAATTAGGGGTAGATAGGAGCCCTGGCGCGGATCCAGAGGGGGGGGGTTCCGGGGGTTGGAACCCCCCTTTTTTTGGACGATCAATGCATTTGAATGGGGACATGTAATTGGAACCCCCCCCCCTTTTGTCCTGGGTTAGGAATCCCCCCCCCCCTTTTAAAATGGCTGGATCCGCCCCTGGAGCCGCTATAATACGTAACTATTTCAAGCTTGATTATGTATGATAAGGTCGAGAAATTAAGAAAAACAAATATAAGTTTGCTGATTTTAAAAGTTATAAGCATCTAAAGCTTATTAGATGTCGATATCTAATTACGATTAAATCCACGATCGTATTAAAATGCATCAGATAATTTTTCAAATATGTGTATCTTTCTGTGAAATAGTGTGATTATGTAAGCTATAGTTGTATTATTTTTTTTTAATATATGGTACGGTATGTATTTGTTTCATTCCAAATATATGAAAAGTAATTGGGCTACCGGACAGCCGATTATTCCTAGCTTTCCAAGCGGATGGAAGTGGCCCACTGAGTTTGATAATCTTTTCCCTAATCGTATCCCAATTTCCAAAGCAAGCAGGCAAACAGCATTTCCCTTCTACTCTTAGCGCGTAAAATACTGGTTTAGAAAACGAGCAACACATGGTTCAGAATCGTATCATTCTACCTAAAAAGAACATTGATATTTCGAATTATTTCCTGCATTTTTTGATCATTTTTAGCAATTGTAGCGCATATTTTCTATCGATAATTTCGTACTTGTTTTTAGTATACTAACAATAAGTTACTAAAATGAAAGTTATTTATGTTTGTAGAACAAGTGCTATTTTCTAGTGTTGTATTAAAAAATTCTGCGGTTTTTATTTCTTTCCTTAAACTATTTGTGACCTCTTTATACAAAATTCATACTAACATATATATTTTAGGCTGGAAATGCATTTTTTATCAGTTAAAATTGGGCGTTTAACTAACTTTAAGTAACAGCGAATTATCTTAATCCCATACTTTGTATCTCTCGTCCTTTTATTTATTTTCGAGGTTTGTATCTTTATGATGATTCAAGCTTTGCCAACAAAAATGACATTTAAAAAAAAAAAAAAATATATATAACGTTATCTCACTGGCCAATCACACAACTGTTTAATACATATTCGCGCTTTTGTCCTGTATTTTCTTCAAATGTGCATGTCATCTAGTTTCAAAGCAAGACAAATGACAATCAAATTCAAGAAAAAAGGAGACTGCAGCAAACATTTTCCAATCATGGTTAAATAACTTGAGTGTGGACTTCATTTTAATCGTTAATATGAAAATAAAAATATGTGGTTAAGTGTACTCGATTGTTATGCGATACCTACCGTTTCCTACATTTGAAAATGCCTGTACCAAGTCAGAAATATGACAGTTGTTGCCAATCGTTTGATTTGTTTTGTCATTTGATTTTGCCTTTGATTACGGACGTTACGATTGAATTTTCCTCGGAGTTCAGTATTTTTGTATTTTTACTCTTTAAATCTTTTTTAACGGTATTGTAAATAAATACCATGGCGAAATAGAAAAACGATGAAAAGGCGTACAACAGCATACAAAATAATAACAAAGCCAACTACATACGTTTTAAGACGACAGTGAACATGCCAATATTAATTTTAGATACGAGAAAATAATGAGACAATCCAACCGATCCGTTACACTGACGTAGCACTTGTGCAATGATTATGTGTTTGTTATCGTATTGGAGTGGGTTGTTTTCCTAAAAACATACTTAATTGCTCACATCTGTATATGTTTTGACGCACTGAAAGGTGTAACTCAATACTTCAAAAAAAGTAACAAAAAATCAATTATTTAACACCTTTATAACCTTTTATTTCAAAGATTGAGCCGTTACGATTTGGAAATACATGTAGTCCTGGGGAAGTTTAACGTATTATGCTCTATTGTACTCAAAAGATGTCAATGTCTGGTAAAGATTCACTGTCTTGTCGTCAAAACTAACGTTAAAGAATCACACTTTTTTGTCTTACACAATATGAAAGGTTTAACTACTTATCTTCTAAACAATTATATCATTCAACATGTATAACGTATACGTACATCATCATTTTCCGTACTATAATTTTTTACAAGTTCGCGAATATTTTAAACAACAGGTGTTTGCAAAGATTTATGGGATCCGGAATAAAAGGAATGACTCGTTTAGATCTGACACCGTGTATGTACATATCATATAAGAAAAGGAGTGACAACTGGCACTTGCCATAACAACAATCTTCTGTCCCGAGCATTTTCTTACTTTTTAGTGACACGAATTTTCTTTCTCTTCAGAAAATAATAATTGATAACACATGCATTTATCCTTTCACAACTCGTCGAATTTTATTAAACTATATCACAGAAAGCAAACTCAGTTTTGACTTTCGAGATAATGACGAAGTTTATTATGCTTTATCTTGAAAGTAATAAACAATTACATAATAGATCGCGCCAATGTGAGTACCGTAATTTTACTTCACAATTAAATAGTGTTTGACTAATCGTGTTCAGCAACATGATGGCAATGAGGTGTAAAAGGCTACAGACACATTCTTCTGTAACAAAACATAAAGAGATGGGGTAAAAATACAAATGATACGACTGTCCACTGGCTGAAAAAGTTGATATAAGTAGCTATGGTTCTATAGGTACAAATTAATGTATGGCCTTTAACAGTAGGCAAAATACACCGTTTGGTGGTGCGCCTGTCAGATGCGGAACGTACAGATAAGGTAATAGGTAACAGGTAAATATACTTTTGGTATCGGTATCGGATTCGACCCGGAACTTGTTAATTATATGCAATATTAATTATGTGGAAACAAAAGGGTCTGGAGTGGTGCAATTTTAATAAACACCATTGTCCTGTATCAGCTCTTTATAAAGTTGATTTTTTATTTGTCGTTTTTACCCCATAACGGCTGACAAATTGGACCTCGTTATTTAAGTATTATAATAGATACAAAGGCAACATTATTTACACATCATGGTACATCCAAACAAAAACAAAACGCACACAAAAACTTGGCCTCTTCATTTATTTTGCTATTTCTTAATGCTGTTTGTTTGCTGTCCTAATACTGCCTATCATTAATCTCTTTAATAAATAAACATTTGGAAATTAGTATGGCGTTCATTATCACTGAACTAGTATATATTTGTTTAGGGGCCAGCTGAAGGACGCCTCCGGGTGCGGGAATTTCTCGCTACATTACAGACCTGTTGGTGACCTTCTGCAGTTGTGTTTTTTTTTTTCTATGGTCGGGTTGTTGTCTCTTTGGCACATTCCCCATTTCCATTCTCAATTTCATATTTAGTATTGTTCGTTAACACAATTCGATAAGTAGCAATGCTAAATCTCGAATGGATTGCATAACCAATGAAGGCTTCTTATCTATCAGGAAAAGATCCCTAATGTGCTGTGTATCCTTTCGGGGCACCTGAATTCACTACCGGTATAGGTAAAGTTCGTGTTTCTCAATATGTAATTTTTCTTAAGTTTGTAGTTTGTTGTTATCATGTTTTGTTTCTTTTTCTCTTTTTATTATATTTTTTTATGTCGTCTGTTTTTTATCTGACTTTTGATAATAGATTGTCTTCTTTCTATTTTTAATATAATTGTCAACACGCTCTTCATACAGATTCAATACTGAAGCATTTTGCGTATACAGCTAAGATGAAATCAAAGTGTTTGATCTAAAATTTATTTTAAAATGAACTGTACTACTTTTTTTTATTTTGCAAGCTTTGTGTCCATTGCATTATGGGTGACATCTCATCATATTTACAGACGTAGAAGAGGTCAAAGTTCACTTCATTAGAATGATGATTCTTCAAACTATTCTGATTTTATTTCACCCTTTTCATCTTGTATGCCATTGATTTACCCTTTGAATGTATAGTCTGAAAAATATGTTATAAATCTTTTACACAAAGCGTACAAAAGATATAAATGAATTTCAAACTGAAAATTAAAAATAAGCAATCTAAAAGATAGAAACAAAACAAAATGTTAAATAAAGCAAAACTAAACAAAATGAAAACCCTTATATTTAAATAAATTGTTTAGCTTTAAGATATAAATTTCGAACGGTTTTATTTCTACTTTGCAATTTATTTTCTTTGTTTTTTGTGATTGGATATTTTTATGGATACGACCAATCGTTTAGTCACGTGATTTTTCTTACGAATGATATCGAAAAAGTATTCATTGGTAATGACCAATTTAAGCAAAAAGCAGACGACTAAATTGTATCGCATACAATAAGAATAAAAACCTTGCAGTTTGAAAAGGTTCGAACACCAATTCTTTAAACTAATATGTAAATTAAATTACAAAAGCATTGTAGCCCGTTAGTTTCCTCGTTTGAAAATTGTTTGACATTTGCTATTTCGGGGCTTTTTAAAACTGACTATGCGATATGGGCTTTGTTTATTGTTGATGGCTGTACGGTGACCTATAGCTGTGTCAGTTTGTCTCTTGTGGAGCAATTGGCAATCATACCACATCTTCTTTTTTTTATATTGTATTGTTTATTTACTTACTACAGTCATACTATCACCCGATATTTGACGAACTATTTTATAACTTCTCCATGCACCATCTTCCATATTACTTTGTTCAGATTCTTGAACCTCGTTGTCGTTTTTAACCTCTAACACAACCTATTAAAACACATAATAACGCGGCAAAATTACAGTTGTGTTTATAAGGTAATTATTTTATCATTACAATACCAAGAATTACAGAAGAAATTTTAAAAATTAAAAACCAAAGGAAGGAAAATCATTTGTATTGAACGAGCCCAGCGTAGGTTTCAAAGTTGATTGTGTCTGTTCATTGTAATTAAAGATGTCAAAATGGCCATACTATGCGGTATGGGTTTTAAACATTGTTGAAGGTTGTACGATGGCCTATATCAATTTGTTTCTGGGTAATTTTGTCTATTTTTGAGAGTTGTCTTATTAGCAATCATATCAGATCTTTAAATTTTCATATCTAACCAATTTTATCTTCAATCAACGTCGGAAAGAATAAGTTCAAAACATTTAGTTGATAAAAAGTAATGAATGTTTACACATGGGTCACCACCTTTTTCAAAATAACTTTAAAATAAAAACACGTCAGTTTTCCAACTAAAAAGTTAGTTATCGAAGAAGGCACGAGAAACAATTATTTCCATTTCACCGTCAAAATTGCTAGTTATGGTATACGCAAAATAAAAGGTTTAGTCATTAAAACTAATGAAATCAGTAACTAGTGTGATTTTCTTAATTCGAAAACAAAAATAGATAATTCTAAAAAATGCCAGCAAAAAAGACAGAAAATTGGTGCAGATATTAATACATAAAAAGTTAAACCAAGCACGTTTCCATAGTACACGGATGTCTACCATCATTTTCTATGTTCATTGGACCGTGAAATTTGAGTCAAGACTATAATTTGTCATTAAAATTAGAAAGATCATATTATAGGGAACACGTGTGCAAATATTCAAGTTAATTGGACTTTATAAAATTATCATAAACTACATTGACCAAAAACTTGAACCTGACAGACGGACGAAAGAACGAACGAACAGACGAACGCACAGACCGAAAATCATTATTCTCTAAGTGGGACTTAAAAAAATACATTGTAATTCATCTAATCATCAGTGCTAATGGAATTGAACACCTTCAACATTATTTTCTAATTCAAATAATTTTTTGGAGTTTCTATAGCAAATCTTTTTTAATTTGTCACCCATGGGTGAGGAGGGTAGGGAAATAAAATAAAATTTACCATAAATATGCCAAAAGACTAAAACTGAATGATTGCTGCTTCTGTATTTACCTTGATATCGGAGCCGTCCAGATTTTTATCAGCGAACTCCTTTCCTACTTCAATAACATGTGTCTTTTCTCCTTCTATGGTAGAATTGGAGTGGGTAACAGTCCAAACATTTCCTTTGACGTCAAATTTGCTTGTAGTGCAGGCGTTTCTATAACTGTCTTTTGCCTCTTTCAATCCTTTAAACATAAAAAAAACTGCTATCTAAAGGGATGGGTTTGTGGTAGATTTTAGTTTTGTGAGATAACAGTTTAAATTAGAAATAAGCTTTTGAAATTGAGACATTGTTTGTTGAAATTTTGGGAAATAAGGCTTTTTCCATTAGATGGCGCTAGAAAATCTACAAATCGCTAAAAAAAAATTTAAAGTAAGATTTATTTTCTCTTGACTATCATAAAATCTGTGCAAACATTCATTATCTTTGTTGACATGGCATCACTTATATGCATTTTGCATGTTTCTATCAAAGACTTGTTGTTAAATCATAAACATTGAAAATTGTATCTGCGATTCCTCCTCCAACGCCACCTCACCCTGTTTCTCCTAGAAGACTATCCACTGCCCAGTACTTCCTGGTTGCAAGATTTTACTGCACCCATTAAGCATGATTTTATCTGAACCCACAGTTTCTGGAAACAACGGACCAGTTAATCATAACAACAGCCTGGGAGGATAATCAGGTGCTACATGTATATTCAGCTGTCAGTGTATATGAATCTGTTGTACAATTTTAAAAATCACTACCATCATTGACCATGGTGACTAACTCTAGATGTTTAGTAATGTCAAAGAAATAAATGGGACAATAGACTAATTTTAAGTGTCACAAATAGTAAAATTCAAATAAATGATTAAATATCCCTCCCCTTAAAAAAAGAAAATTCCGAAAAGAAAAAAAAAAGAAAAAAAAAAGAAACCATCAACTAATATTGTAATGTCAACGAGGGAAAGCTTTTTAAACCTTGTTACCTGCATAGTTTAAATAACATATTTTATCTAGTATCGATTAAAATAGATTGAATGTATGTATATCCGTGCAATTTAATTTTTAATATCTGTATACATTTCATTGACTAAAAGACTGACAATATCATAAGGATCAGTACTAAACGACCACACTATTACAAAGAAAGTACTTAAGTTTTTAACTAATGCATTTGTAAGCCAGATTTATATGTAGAATATCCACAATGGAACCTTCCATAAGATTTTTAACAACCTAATTTTACTAAGGCCCTCTAAACTGTATGTTTTCATTAGATTAAAAATGATAATGATTAATAATAAAATTATAATTATTATGTTAATATACAAAAGATAGGCCTACCCATGAGATCCATGAATTCATCGTATCTCTCCCATCCATCTTTGCTGCCATCGTGAAACCACGTTCCATTAAAGTTAGCCATATTTGATTTCTCAAGTCTTTAGAATTTTATTGATTTAATATCATACATGTACACTCACAATGCCGTTTTAAATACAACATCGACCCTGTTTTTGAACCTGGATTTATAATTGAACATTTTATACAATGTAACTTTAAATGGCCGGCTTGTTTCTATATACATAATGAATTGATATTGTATAGGAAACGTAGCTCATAATTGACTAATGAATGTGTCCAGAATCCGAAAGTCCATTTTCACAATAACTAAAGTTTATTGACTTAATGACTAGTCTTACATATCCTTAAATATGCATGTTTTTGAATATTGTCTCTTGAATTAAGTTATTTGCATTCATTTTATATGTTTGACATATAGTCTTAAATATCAATACTCAGTATATTTACCTTATTATGGAAAATGACTACCTACATGCATAATTTCTCAAACAAAAACAAAAAACGATTCATGAAATATTTTTTTATACGCCATGGGTTTTGCACATTGTTTGAAGGCCTTATGAAGACGTACACTTGTTCGTATACGTGCTAATGTGTCTTTGGTGGACGAATAACATAACAAACGCTCAAGTCTGTTAACTATACTATTACGCGATGCATATAAATTTAAAAAAGTATATATACGAATGGAGCATTGAGACGAGGAATGTACCGAAGAGATTGACCACAGAGCAAAAAACACCAAAATTTGTAAGGCAAATACAAAAAGTCATGTCTAAACGTTAGATATCCGTCAGCATTAAGTAAACGCACGAGTCAGTGGACTTTGGAGGATATTTGTCTTGTAATACACCTTATCGCTATTCCCGGCTGACCCGAGAATCTGTCCCGCTTGAACTATTAACACCATACAACAATCTTTTTTTCATTGTGGCGTCAGATATTTTGTATTATGACGTCAAAATTTACGGGAACCTTGTGTGATGTCAAGTAATGGCGGCCAAATAGCGATAAGGTGTAACACTGTATTAATTGGCATTCATACTAAATCTTCCATTTTTTAAAGCTATTTATATCTTATTTGATATACCATGGATATAACTTATTAAAAAACAAGAATGTGTCCCCAGTACACGAATGCCCCACTCGCACTATCATTTTCTATGTTCAGTGGACCGTGAAATTGGGGTAAACCCTCTAATTTGGCATTAAAATTAAAAAGATCATATCATAGGGAACATGTATACTAAGTTTGAAGTCGATTGGACTTCAACTTCATCAAAAACTACCTTGACCAAAAACTTTAACCTGAAGCGGGACAGACGGACGAACGAACGGACGGAAGGACGAACGATCGGACGGACGGACGGACGAACGAACAGACGGACGAACGGACGAACGGACGCACAGACCAGAAAACATAATGCCCCTCTACTATCGTAGGTGGGGCATAAAAAGTCATAAGAAATGATGTAAATGTTTAAACAAAGGGAAGACGTTATAAATGTACCATTTTTGACCTTCACTGCTTATTCTCCAATTGGTGATTATATTTGAATACCCTTGACGTGTCCCCATATCTATAACTCATTAAAGCCAAAAGAATATTAGCCACATTATTAAGAAAGAAACTATAATTTTCTTCTAAATAGAAATCTATGTGCATGTTTTTTATAGCACAAATTAACCATTCAGTTACATACGCAAACTTCTTTATTTCCTTTTTTACGGGGGAGGGGGAGGGGTCAAATTTGAAGGATCATATGCCGTCCACGAACAAGTCTATGTTACTGTTAAATCTTAATAAACATACGTGTCTCCCTGTAAGTGGCATGTTGCATCCAAAATCTGTTCCTTTTGAAGTTACGCTTTTCGTGACCTTCTTATTTACATATTCTCCGTCCCCTGTCGGACCATGAAATATTTGATTGAGAGATTGATGTTTGCTTTATATTTGGTTACAAATATCTCATGCATGTTCTAGACGATTAAGTATTTGAAACAGGTTATTCGGCATATCTAGCAATCAATCAACAATTCTGATAATTCTTTATCTTAATTTGTTCTATGATTTTATATGGTTTACCAAAGACAAAAAAGTAAACTGCAGTGACGTTTATTCCGGTGACGCACTTGACCATATTAGGCATGTTAAGCAGGATTCATTTGTGAAGTTTTGTTTAATGCAGTAACGATCGGAATCATACATGTTAACTTCTAAGTCAAGTACAGAAGCTAATAAACTCGACAATCAGTCAAACGCAGGAATTAGAGAAAGTTCGGATAACCGACAACTTTCAGCTTGCTTCGGAAGTTGCATAGATGTATCACTAAAACTAATTGGATCTTAGTATGGTCACATGATAACTTTTAAATATGATAAAACTATAAATGACAATTTGCAACTATCATCGCATGGTCATTAACGCCTTTAAATCGAATCCCAAGATACTCACATACAAACTCGTAATTAATGTAGATTCACTCGATAATCATGTCAAACAATGTACTAATTGCAAAATATCAAATATCGATTTTCTCAGCTGTGAAGTTGTTACTGTATGTAAAGCTAAAATATATAGACTGCAACTAGCTTACATTCTCTAGGCAAATTGACAGAAATGTCAACTACTCTAGATCTTTCTAGGAAATATTTCTTCTTGTCTATGCATTTTTTTATTTAACGAACCAGTCTAAGAGATGTCAACAAGAAAACACGTAGTGTATACCAGTATCGCTCATTAAGGCTGAGTATTTACCTGAGTAAATATGCCAATGAATGTAAATATCCTGGTCAATAATGCACTATTTTAAAGGCGTGTGTGATATTTACAGATGATACATGATAAGGCTTAATTAAATTAGGAATTCTTATTTTTGTAAATGTATAGCTGTTTTATTTTATTGATATCCAAAGCATATTTTGAATAAAAAGTGCGTTGTTTTTAAATTGCGCTAGAGATAAACGCTTTAATAATGTTCCGAGCTTGTAATGAAATACATCCGGTTGGGCGAAAATGGAATTTATGATGCGATAAAGAGTTAAAATAAAAGCAAGTTGTAAAATCCCATTTATCAGATTACACATATGAAGGATAATTCTCTGCAAGACATAGATTATTTTTTTTGACTGAAAGGGCAGATTTTAAATTCCTGGGGACAAAACAAAAACACAAAATGATTATGAAAATCATACTGCATTCAAACTGTTTGATCGGGTTGTTATCTCTAGGACACATTCTCCATTTCCATTCTCATTTTCATGTTCGCAGTTATACATGTATATATAATGAATAATAAGCTAGAAGAAAATAACCTGTTGTTCAGAAAACGTGCCTTCCTAGAACGATCGCATGGTCTACTTTCCTTCCTAGAACGATCGCATGGTCTACTTTCCTTCCTAGAACGATCGCATGGTCTACTTTCCATTTTTTTTTAATATTTAGCAAGAAAAATGATTTTCAAGTAATCGTACTTATTATCTTAATTGAAACTGTTGAAACGTAACAAGCTTCCGTAACGCGGTTTATGTAGATTCCATGATTAGAAATGTTTTAATATGATATGCAACTATTGCAACACCAATCGTTAGGATCAAAGACTACCTGCTTGACACAATTAAATTAATAATTGATTTAATTCGATTTTCCGGTTGATTTAGTATTCTTACTTAATTTTCTTAATGATGCTATTTACCCTTTCCGAGTAATAACCTCAGCACTCGAAATTAACAAATATTCGAAAAAAATCGTAGTACACGTACATGTATAAGTAGTCATCCTTGAAATACCCGAAGTTACACAACCAAAGTGACGCGTGTTACGGTATAGTACCTAAATAATTCATTTTCTTACATAATTATGATAAATGTTTTCATTATCTAAAAAAAATCATTTTCGTTTGAAAAAATGAAATAAAGACAATTAAGCGATCATAAATCAATAAAAGTCCACCTATCTCCAGGTAATTATTTTGTACTAGATAATTTTCTGTTCTCTTTTAAATAGAGAAGAACACGACAGAATCTGCAATTAGACTTCATATAATTGCAACTGAGGTGATATAACAATTTTTGTAGCTATATTATTCTGTCGTTAAGATGCTCGTACGGCTTATATTGTTGATGTTATTACAAACTACAATAACCCTTGCAGGTAAGCTTAAAAAACATATATGCAGTAACGTTGAATTTGAATAGTAAGAATACTACAATTGAATTTTAATAACCCCAAAAACTTTTTACCACATGATTTTTGCAGTTATAATCTTTTATGTATTTTTTTCATACATTTTTGTTTCCATATTTTTCATTTAAAGTGGGAAATTAGTTTATCAAAAGATTATTTTCTAACATGATAAACAATATCAAAACTTTAAACATCAGAAACAGTGCAGAGGCTGTCGTGTGCTTCTATATTTTATACTTGTGTTTTGTTTGTTGTTGTATATCATATTCGTTGTTATTTGTTGCTGTGAATCCCTTTTCGTTTTGTTGTATAACATATTCATTGTTGTTGTTGTTTTTTTTTTTTTTTTTTTTTTTTGTTGCTGTATATCATTTTCCGGGTTTTTTTTTTGTTCGTTTGTTGTTGTATATCATATTTGTTTTTCGTTTGTTGTTTTTTAAAGGTATCAAGACGTTGGTTTTCAAATAGGAATTGTTTTGCTTTTTCTTTATTTTGACGCCTTTTATAGTTTGATATGTTGTATATATTTCACTTGTCGAGGGTCGTACGATGACGTATAGTTCCAAATATTAACCATATCAATAATATTGGTCTCGGGTGGATACTTGTCTCATTGGCAACCATACAACACCCCGTATTATAATAATAATGTACCGTTCCTCAATTCGCCGTTCAAGAATCCAAATTATGCATTCTAGGTTATATTTTCAAAAGCGTCCATCAAAACGTTGTGATTGGAAAACAATAGTCTTAGATGCATGATTTTTTATAAGTTGTTATGGGCTTTAAATTAGCAGTTACTGTGAGTACTCACAGATGTGTCTCTTTGTTTTCGGGATGTATAAGTACCCGACCACGTCCGCTCTGTGTTTTTGTTAGATGCATTTCTATTTGTATCCATCCGATGAATTAAGCCATTTAACTGATTTTTATAATTTCTTCTTATGTTGTAATGTTACACCACTGTTCCAGGTTAGGAGAGGTTTTGAGCGCTCAAGAACATGTTTTACCTCTCCACATTCTTTGTGTGTCTGTCCCAAGTCAGAAGCCTGTAGTTCAATGGTTGTCGTTGGTTGATGTCTGTCATATTTGTTTTCCGTAAATTGATTTTTTATTTTATAAATAAGGCCATTAGATTTCTGAATTAAATTGTTGCATATTTTTTCATATCGTGGCCTGTTATACCCGACCATACGGATCGCTTATGTCATACGGGTGGCTATAATTGAGTACATTCATTTCATTTTAACTTATTAAAGTGGATAGTTGTTTCATGGACAAGCATACCACTCCTTTTTGCTATAAACAATAGAAATGCAACCAATGATGTATATAAAATAAATCAAGTAAAGCGCTTTGGACGCACATTACCTATAAGGAATAAAGTCCTCACTATATATACTTATTATCATGTAAACATAGTTGTTATGCATTTACATTTAAATCTGTCTAAACCTTTTCAAAACCATATCATTAGATACTACTGGACTTAAGAATATGTTTAGTGTACACACTATCAGGTTTTCGGTTTAAGCAATATTCGGCAGGTTTCACTGTATTTCTTATTAATGATTGTTGTTGGTGAAACATATCAGAATATGAGTTGTTTAAATAAGTTTAGACTCATTGGTGACTGAGTTTTTATTAAAACACGGAACTGTTAAAGTAATTTTAAAAAGCTGTATTTACAAAAGTAGCAAAAGACAGTTTAAGGCGTCAATTCGTAAGCAGATATTATTTGCTTAACGGTCTCGTTGTATCTTTTCAAAGAACCAATGCTAATCAAACGTGCCTCCTTTACATAATGATTACTAGAAGTAATACGCAATATCATTAACGTTGATGTCAATGGAATAAGTGATGAGATCAACATTCCTATTATTGAATAAAAGTTACTATATTCATAACTAAAATTTACAATGCATTACAGTCAAACAACAAAACAGCGAAATAAATAAAACGTCCATAAAAAGACACATTTGATATATTTCCAGGGACGACATTAATTAAGCACTTGTGTACGTTATTAATTGAGACATTCATCAGCCCCTATTTAAGCCACAATGAATATCCGCTATTAGCATTCAGACGATTGCAATAAAGCTGATTATGATTAAATCCTTTCATACGAAGGTTGAACAATTGAAGTTATGTCAATAAGAGTTGAACATACGTTCCAGCAAAGAATATATACATGGAAAGGACGGACATCAACATTTTAAAGCCTAAAAGGAGATATTTTTTTATATAAGTTATAAATCATAATGTTTGTTAGTATGTTCAAATTTGAAATTTGAAATAAAAGTAAACTTTCTTTGCTCCAATTTTATAACCAGAAATGTTCAATTTAGCAAGAAAGAATTAATAGATAAACTCTAAAATATAGGATCATCTATAGAGTGTTGTGTGCCTTCAGTTAGTCGATCAAAATTGCTTTCAGAGGGACTTTAGAGATTTCAGTTTTTTTTTAAATACTTTGCTTCAGGTTTTATATTGGATATGAAATAACCACTGATAACTAGTGGTCCTTTTCAAAATATTATTAAATGGCATGTCAATATGCCAGTTTTAAGGGGTTTGTGCGGGCGGTAGTAATACTCGTCCCACATGGCTCAGCTGGTAGCACTAACACAAATGGACAAGAAATTCTCGTAACAACAACATAAATAACAGCCACAAAACCCACTTAAATACTAAAAAAATATTGGAAGGGATAGCAATTTATTTTATTCACTGCTTAGTTATCATATACACAAGTCTCGGGGTTTATTTTCGTCAGTTGTAGATATCCTTACAACTTCCGAAGCAATGTCGTCAGATCTCGCTGAAATGCGTGTGACAATATTTGTTTACCCCAGTCAACCATTTGCCTTAAGGGACTAGTAATTTTGACTTTACAGCCGATTACATTGAGTGTGTAAGGAAAGGTAGAATCATTGGTTAGCTTGCTTGTTAGCTGAACCGTGAAGTCATTATTTGGTTAGGTAAACTACCCTTCTTTAACAGTAGACTAGATCGAAAGATAACCAATATATCTGTATGTAGGACTAGACTACTTCGAAAGGAGGGTAGTATATCGTACCTTATTATGACTTCACAGTTCAGCTAACAAGCAAGCTAGCCAAGGATTCTACCTTTACCTACACACTCAATGTAATTGGCTGTAATTATACCTAAAGCATTTTTTCATCATAATTTTATCTTTTGTCTACGAGTTGTAGCAAAAAAGGGTGGTTTAATTTTCATTCAAACGACATCTAGTTCCGAATTTTCGGTATATCTCGTATTTTAAATTTGAAATAAAGAATGGCCTTTTCATTTATAGAACACGTCAAGTGTTATTTTACTTTTACAAAATCCAAACATAAACATAAACTATAGACTTTGCAGTATTTCTTGTTTATTTTCATTTTTTGTACCAGGTGAATCTGACAAAGAAGCAATCCAGTTAGCCTTAGAATATGTTAGTAGAATAGAACAAAGTCCCTGTACTGGGGGTACAGAAGAGACTCTAGACCTCATCTTTAACCATACAGTTTGGGAAGACTTTGTCAGTCCGGCAATTCTAACATCAAACTTCCTAACATCAATTTTGCTAGCAAATAATGGTTCACTCGATTCACTAACCGATGAAATGTTCTTCTCTTTAGTAAAAAGTAATGTGGTGGGTCGAACAGCTGTATTCGGATCTGGAATAGCTATAGAACCAGGAATATATTCTAAATATTCTTCGTTTGTTCCGTACGCTTACCATAAGAATGGTATTGTGTTTGCCCATGATGTTGCTTTGTCGTATACGTACCAAGATAACAACAAAACTTTGTGGTATCATCACTTAAGTAACAAGAACTTGGAAAACGCGACAAGAACTGTAACAAAAACAAAATTCAGGTAGGTTTATTTCACATTGTTTACATTTGTCATTTTAGGGCCTATTATAGCTGACTATGCGGTATGAATTATGCTTATTGTTGAAGGTCGTACAGTAACCTTTAGTTACAATTGAGAATGGAAATGTGGAATGTGTCAAAGAGACAACAACCCGACCAAAGTGCATAAAACAGCCGAAGGCCACCAATGGGTCTTCAATACGGCGAGAAAATCTCGCATCCGGAGGCGTGCTTCAGCTGGCCCCTACACAGAAGTGTGTACTAGTTCAGTGATTATGGACGTTATACTACAATCTATAAATATATAAAAGAAATTAAAATTAAAATCATACAAGACTAACAAAGGCCAGTTGTTAACTTACATGTCTCCTGTTGGTGTATGACTCATTGGCATTCAAACCACATCTTCTTATTTTTTTTTTGTATATTTCTACATTAAATCAAAATATTAATAATTTGAACAGTCCTACAATGTACTGGACTTAAATTTTTTGAGTACGTGGTGTATTACATGAATATTTTTCACATTTTTAATCCTTTATCACGAAAGAGCAAAAGTAAAGAACTGTCAGACACGTCAATGTGTTTGTTCCGGACTCATTAATAAAATATCATTATCAAGATAAATATTGCGATAGTATAGCAAATTCAATAATATCATTTTAAATTAACAACCTTTATACGATTGAAAAAAGACTATTTTATATAAATCTTAGCATTTCGTAATAAGCATCAAGTATATTCTATTCAGATAAAATAAATAAGATAATACTTGTTTAGCGTACAGTACTGTTAAATTGTAGATATTCATAAACATTCAGTTTTAATAGGCCAATTCCCTACTTTTCAACATACGGGTATCTTAGAGTCACACAGGCAAAAACCAGAGAACCAGTATACACAGTATTGAGCTACGTTATATTCTCGGAGTGTGTAATTAGTTATAAAGACTTTTATCAATATTACCCACACAAGAGGGGTGTTTCTAATAAAGGAAGCTTATACGAAGAAAAGAAGAAAAAAGCTACAATAGGAAATCGATTCATAAAATCTAAAACAGTATAAAACTTTTTTTTTACAATTGAAAAAATTGAACACAATGTGCACGTGATTGCTTGGAAATGATATTCTTAAAAAAAGAATCTAGTTTTAAACTATCAAAATCATTGTAAGAGGTCAGAATATGAGGGGGGGGGGGGGAAATACCGCCGGTGTTGAACAAACACAAGTTAAAGAAACTAAAAGACTCATTACTTTGAACAAACAGAAAACAATAAAAGAACCAACAGTTGTCCACAAAACACTACACAGAAAAGGGTAATTAATAGCGAAGCATGGAAAACAGTCATTGTCCGCGGTACTGAGTTGTTGGTATAGATGTAAAACCAGTATGTAAATAAATTGTATGCAATAATTTAAAGGATAAAATATGAAACTTTAAATAGAATAGAATAAAATAATAAGCTAGCAGACTATTCAGAAGCGCGATTTTGTTTCAGGTCAGGAAATATATCCTTACCGGAAATAGAGACAGTTTTACTTACAGCCAAGATAGAAGACGGCCATTGGACCAAACCGTACTTTGATTGTGGTGGGGGCGATATTTGGATGGTTACATTTACATCGCCTTTATTTTCATTGGATATAAAAGGACAGCCCAAGTTTCAGTAAGTGTTAAAATAAGATTAAAAACGACGAGAGGTGATATTGAACAATATGATCAAATGTCAAATGAGCACGTGCCTGCCTATTAAAAGTCAGGCTGTGAATTTGGCTTTTCTCAAAAAGTTTCTTTTTTGTACTGTTGATTGCAGATATTTTTTTTTTTTCAAATAAAAATAGTAAAGTATGCGAGTATTTTATTCGCTGAAACTGTTGGCCTCTGGAATTCTGGAATAATCAAAATGTACAAAAATGTATGTTGACAGACACTACACCTTATCGCTATTTGGAAATCTGTCCCGCTTGAACTTTTGACGTCATTCAGCACTCACTTATCAGATATTTCCTAGTATGAGGTCAAAATTTTACGGGAAATTTTGTGATGTCCATTAATGGTGAACAAATACCGATAAGGTGTATTACATTTATGTTCATTATTAAAATCCGAAAATGAGGATAGTAAGAAAAAAATGTTAATATGATGAACTTTTCAAATAGGAAATAAGCCGACCAAAACCACCGATACATTTGGGTCTTTAATATAGCGACTTTTATAAGCGTTGTGTTGTATACGAAAGACCATTTGGGACATTCTGTTCTTAAGATTTCTTATTTCAATCTTCACATTTCACATTCCTGACATTTCTCTTTTGAACATTAACTTTTTTTTCCTTATTTCTCATTTCTAAGATTATACTTCTCGCTGTAAAAATAGAACTGAGAAATAATAACTTGAAAACGTGAAATTTTATCGGAAGGCATTGAGAAATGTCAATTAAATTAGAACTGAGAAATGTCAGCTTGAGACTAAGAAATGTCAAATTGGAACTAATAAATGTCAAGTTTAATTTAAAAAAACAAATTAGAAAATAGAATAGAATGTCCCTTCCATTTAATATAATGGCTACAACCGGTCTTCATATGTCTAAAACTTTTAATCATTTCACCTTCTATATGGTTGTTTATTATTCTAGAGGTATAGCTTCTGTTGACATAGAGCTAACGAATATTGACATCAACCAGTGTGATCCGGATACCAGGAGTTATAGTGCCCTGGACGTATTCCGAGGAACCCATGCATGTCCGGAAACAACTGAGGTACATGTATTACTTGTAATTTTGGCTTTTTTTTTTTTTAGCAATTTTAAAGTTTCCTTCAGCCACTAAAAATATATTGTTTGCTTTCATTTATACACATAACACATATAAGATGAGATATGTTTATTCCAATTAAAGGTCCCCTGTAGAGCCAAGTAATTTATTACAATGCTTTTGATAATTGACACAATAATGTTGATATAAATCATATATAAATATGAATATAACCAACTCCATTCTTAGATGTTAAACCACAGCCATCAGAGCCACACACATATTAGAAAAAAAGCCATATGAGAACAATCATATCTAATACAAACATATGAGAAGGTAATTAAATCTTTTTTTTAAATCTTAATGGTATTATCATATATAATTATTTTAAAGAAAAATACTATTTTTCGTACATATTTGTATTATTCAAAATTTAGACACCCTCAGCATAGGTAACCTTCACATTTTCAAGAGAATTTAGTAAGACCTAACATGTTATCCCACCAACTGAAAAAAATAATGATAGAATGCAAATATATGAAATCTGAAACGTTTCTTTCAATAAAGACATAATTTTATTCGATTCTATTACTATTAAGTTTTATTTAATCATATTTTAACGTGCAATGTTTCTTTTCTGTAGTGTGTGTTTCTGAAAGGACAAGGTTTTAAAAGAGGTGCCTACCAATGTGTTTGCAGCAAAGGGTACTACTTTCCAAATGTGAACGCTCGAGTTAAAGCTTTCGAGGGTCTAGAAGTGGAAAACTCTACAGATACCTCTCAGTATAAATGTTTACCCTGTATGGAGGGTTGTACAGAGTGTGATGATGACTCGCCATGTCTGTACCAGTTTATGTTTGCATTCCGGTTCCCGGTCTTACTGGTTACTCTTCTGACGTGTATCGCTATAGGAAGTTTGTCTGTCATCACTGTTATCTTCAAGAATGAATTGGTACCTATTTTTGTTTTATGAAGTAAATATATTTCCATGAAAAACATAGACACCAAAGCTGCACACCTGCTTAATTAAGAAATCTATTCAAACGAAGGAGTTACTTTGGTTCAAATATTAGAGTAAATTGAAAAGTTACCACACATTTATAGGTGATAAAAAAAAAGAAAAATAGATTTCACATTAAACAAGGTAACAACCCAAAAAATTATTGATCTTCCTTGATTTGCAATTAATTTTTACTTAAATAAGAGGAACATCGGTTTTACCTACCAAAATATCCGGTTTAAGGTAAATCAAAGGTAAACTAAATAATATTGGATATCGAAAAAGTGCATATGAGATGCATTGATAAAACCCCTCCTTTTTTTTTTAGAAAAAACTGCATGATATACACGTTCGTGTAGATTTTATGTATTTCAAATGACCGTAATTATTTGTTCAATTTGAAAAACAAATTCAACTTTAATACTTAAGTGAAGTGTAAGTGATGACTGCAAAAAGAAAACCAGTTATTATTAGTTGTGCCACTCCGCACAATCGGAGTGAGTTAAGTAAGTGTTTTAAAGGATTACAATTTATGAGCTGACACATCCTTCATGTTAGTTACTTTCAAAGCCCGATATTCTCTATATCTGATTTGGAATTTTTGTCAAAGACAAAAACGATTGTATAGATAAACTTAATTCTTACATCAATCGAATTTGGTTGATAAGGTCAACATCTTTTATTTGATAGTTCAAACAGAAAAAGAAAACAATCTCAAAATGTTCTTAGAACAAACGGTTTATGAATAAAATTTTCCTTAATTCTTTCAGACAAACAAATAAATTATAATCAAGATAGTATTTATTAATTTCTTTTTGAAATCAATATTGTTTCTTGTCACCTTTTAATGATTGAAGATCAAGAAGATTTTAGGTGGATAATTGTGAATGTCCGTGTTTAAGTTTCATTTTTAAATCTCCCTTATCTGTATTAATTATTAGATAAGATGAAAATATAATTAAGACTCAGAAAAGTTATCGATTAATAAGCGGAACAACTATAATTTTTAATAATACTATTCTAGTTTGATTTCGATTTTATTTTTTAATACATTCTGATGTTTTTTTGTTTCCGCGGAAGGATATCTAGATGAACTAAATAATAGATCTAGAGCTCTTCCTTATAAGAGGTAAAAACGGTCGATGATAAAATCTAATTAGATTTGCATTAGTTTTTATGATCATTACTTTTTTTGCAGCCCTATGTATACACTCAAACGATTTCATTTTGTATTATTATATCTATAGCAAAATAAAAATCTAGTTTTGAGCGAATATTTGCATGCATGATAATAAGACATTGTTTTTGAATCAATTAAATGATATCATTTGTTTAAATGGTGATAGTTTATTAACCTTTTTAATGATAAAATTGATGCATCACAACAAATAAAAAGAAAAACGGGTATAATAAAATAATCAGTAAAATTTTACTTTTTAGTTTAAATGAAAAATCGTTTTATGGTGATTTGATTTGTTTTTAAAATATTTTTTTACTAGGCAATAAAGACTGGAAGTCCCATTTTCTTGTTGCTTATGTGTGCAGGCGGAACACTGGTATGCTGTACGGTTGGTACACCAATTCAAAATAGAGTTATTTGAGTTATTTCATTAGTGTCTAATTTAAAGTTTGATCCCCTCTTCTTTCCTTTCTGTTACTATAATATTACTCCTATCGTTTCAAACCCCCAAAACATAAACAAAATAGTATTGGGATTTTTAAGCAAATAAAATCATCATAAATACCAGGGTTTCAATTTTGTATTAACGCCAGACGCTCGTTTTGTCTACAAAAGACTTATCAGTGGCGGTCGAATAATAAAAAATAAAAGGCCAAATTAAGTACGTAGTTGAACAGCATTTAGGACCAAACATTCTATTCCGTAGGAAAAAAGCCTTAGTATTTCGAAAATTCAAAGTTTTGTTAACAGTTCATTTGTAATTATGATCATATCAAAGATTACTCATGTCAACACAGAAGTACTGACAACTAGGCTGGTGATACCCTAGGGGAATAACAAAATATCTTTCTGTGTAAGGCTTCGACTGATGTCTTTAAATATAAATATGTCTTTAAATCATACGGTTTGGCAGATTATTGTAGTTTTTCATGATCTGAAATGCAAGAAGTTTGAAGCCGTAAAGAAAATTCGAACGACGCAAAATATGATTGGTGTGACAGACTCATGTCCTATAAATATCTAAAGGATCTTATTTGATAGATTTATACAAAGTAAAATAACAAAAATACCATACTCCAGGGAAAATTCTAAACAGAAAGTCCGTAAGCAAAATGCAAAATCAAAAGCTCAAATTGTCACATTTCCGACTTGGTACAGGCATTTCCTTATGTATAACATAGTGGATTTTTATAATGTTGTTTTGCTTTTTTGGATTCAAGATATCAAACAGATAAGTTACTATATGTTACTTTTTTTAATAGTTATTATTGATTATTTAATTTGATGGTTTCCTGTATAGCTTGCAATCAATTAACTTTATCTTTACAACAACAAAAAAAGTTATGGCTCTCCAGTCATATGGTCTCTTTGTGTGATGAAATTGTGAAATTCCTCATTTTTAAACATTTTATTTGATTATTTCGCATAGCAATGGAAATAATGGTATACATTTCAACCGTTCGCTTTTCACTTTTCGATTTATCAAGTTTTAGATGTACGTGAAGCAACGAAGATATTAAAAGACAACATATGATTGACTAAAGTAATAAATATGTTTTTAAATCATCTTTTCTCTTGTTTAAAAAAAGAGCAATTAGTTTTGATAAAATAGGAAAATAGTCAGTTACTGTATCTCAATTATTCAACGTGCAGTTACACTTTTAGAAAACGTTTAATACTGTAGTTTAGGATTTAAAATGAAATCTTAATTGGGTCTTCTTTTCTGTCAATTACTTACAAATTTATGTGACGTATAAAATTTTCACACAAATCAATGAATGTGTTTGTAGAAAGATGTTATTGTGTTCTGTTAAATTGCTCCCTTTAAAATTGTTATACGATGATGACTGATGTACCCATATTTTTACTATTTTATTTATTGTGTCTGTTTATAGTTAACGCATCAATGTAAATATAACGGAATTTGATGAGACTGCTGTCATTAAAGTAAAAGGGGTTAGTGCTATAGATTCAGGTTTAATCCACCATTTTCTACATTTGAAAATGCCTGTACCAAGTCAGGAATATGACAGTTCTTGTCCATTCGTTTTTGATGCGTTTTGTTATTTGATTTTGCCATGTGATTATGGACTTTCCGAATTGATTTTCCTCTAAGTTTAGTATTTTTGTGATTTTACTTTTGTTACCCTATCACTGCATTTGTATATGAAAAGCTATACAACCATCTTATTTTTTTCTAGTTTAAATGCCAAAACCTGGACGTTTGCAGAACATGAAATTGTTTAGTTGCTATCAAATATAGTGCGTTTTTATTAAATGTAACCATGTTGGCGTTTGTTTTTTGTTGCAGGTCACTGAGGTCAGTGTTTATGTTGTTAAATTGTTTTCCTCTTATAATTGATGTGTTTCCCTCGGATTATATTGTGATCCGGATTTGTTTCCAGTTAAGGTGGTATGGGTGTCTTCCACCATCTTGGATTTTAAAAAACCTCAGGTCCAGATTTTCTATGAAGTTAGCAAAATTTGATGCAGGAATGCAGATATTTTATGTGAATTTTCATTTAAAAGAACCAATTTATAAGAATATGACTTATAAAATATTATAATTTTTTCAAGTGTAGATTATTTTTGGTTGTTTTTAAATGTTTTAAATTGGCATTTTAAGGGGAGGTAAAAAGTAACTCTAAAACCGTGCATTTTCTAGAAGAATCTACATGGAATTTTCCTATTTTATATTTTAGCTGGAAAAAACGTACGATGACCATGTCTTTTCTTTTGATATTCTCAAAGCATTGGCTGTAAGCTATCTTTTCCTAATTTATTTTACAATTCTATTATTTTGTTAAGTTTCTAATCACAAAATGGTGACCTATCATTTTTTTTATATTTTTTTGAACATATATTAATAGATACTACATTTTGGCAAAGTATGAACAAATGCTATCATTTTTATTTTAGACTCCCATACCACCTTAATCGATTTATGATTATTGAACAGCCGTATACTTTTGTTGCCTTTATTTTTGTTGATAATGATATATACGACGAAAAAAATTGACCTTTTCTTAAATTTAAGGGATTCTTTGCCTATCCAAAAGCCTCAAGAATTCTCTGCATATCACAGAAATGGGTGTATCATATAGGTTTTAACTTAATGTACGGAGCTCTAGTGATAAAGACATGGAGGTATGTTTGTGTATTCGTAAATTTTTATTTATATATTTTACATATCTTGCATTAAGAGAAAATTTGTTAGTGTAAACCAATATAAAATAAATAGTCGGATAAATCTCACCAATTTGTCTTTACCTCCACCCTGTGTTTTCCACGCAAAGACTTCCTATTATTTTTAAAACAGAACCACTAAATGAACTAAAATTCAAACTTTTTATTCCTGACAAATGAAAGAAGCATTTTGTACAAAAACAGTCAATTCATTGACATACACAAGTTGAAAAAAGCAAACAAAACACAGATTTCCTTCAATTAAAAAATAAAGCATCGAAATAACATTATGAAAGAGAAACAAGTAAAAACAAAGCTTAAAACTAAAAGGAACATTCCAAACTAATGAATAGATAAAGGCATTTGCCTTTTATTTATTTTTCAGAATAGCTATCATTTTCCGGCCAGCAAGCAAACTACAAAGAGTACATTTACCAGACAAAGAACTTTTAAAAAGATTTTTACCGCCGATGTGTGTTGTAACTATGTATCTCTTAGCCTGGTCGATATCGACAAAAGGCACGATAGAAACTTTAGAAACTTCTGATTTACTGAAGTATGATGTTTGTTTAAACAGATATTGGCTTTACGCGATTCAATGTGGTATGTACTTAGGAAACACCAGTATTTGCTTCTTATATTAATATAAAAAAAAGAATTGCATCTTTCTCTATTCATTAAAATTGTTAAAATCGCGCTTAAGGTAACCGGTTGAAAGGCTCTCCTAACTTATGTCATACACCAATAATGAAAAGGGATACACATTCATTGTACACCTTGTTTTACTATATTTTGCTGCTATTTATTTGTTGGTGGGAGAAGGGCGTAGGAATCGGCAAGTTACTATAAATGATCAAACGTTTAAACAAATTGGCATGCAACGTTGTTTCAATACTACTAAAGGTCAGAGAGAGAATTGAGTCCTCACACATATATTTAAATCCGTAGCATTTTATATAAATAAACTCATCATAGATACCAGGACGAAATTTAGTATATACGCCAGACGCGCGTTTCGTCTACAAAAGACTCATCAGTGACGCTCGAATCCAAAGTTAAAAAGGCCAAATAAAGTACGAAGTTGAAGAGCATTGAGAACCAAAATTCCTAAAATTTTTGCCAAATACAGCTAAGTAGTAAATCTCAATATAGAAACTAGAAATCCAGAGTTTGTCTTTGATTGATTTGTCTGATGTATAGTTTTTGATAAATCATGCCGTGAGCTTTTTATCTTGAATTGTTCCGCATTTTGTCATGTAAAAGCTTTGAATGCACGATACGTATTTTCTTTGTTGTAGGCGATCGATTGCATATGCAACTATTTCAGTCATAATTAGGTTCGATAACTCTGTATGTGACTGGTTTAATTAGGATTATGTAAAATGTACTGGTTACCCGTGTAATGATTTCAACATATATATAGATAGATATTTCATCTTTGTTACCATCCATCCGTGGTTTCCTTTTGTTAATATAAAATATTATAATAAAATGATTTCATAAACAATCGTATAATACCAGAGACATATAATACGTAATATGTATTATATGTCTCTGATAATACTAATATATATACATATACAAGGTCTTATCAAAACTTCATCGTGATTAGGCCACGTTGCCATGTTTGTTTTCTTTGATCACGTTGATGACTTAATTAATATCTCTACCATCAAGCTTTATCCTTGATTATCATACGAGTTACAATAACATGTCATATTTAATTGTAATACAAACAGTTAAATCTTATTGAATTATTTGCATGTGCAAAATAAGTGTCGAACATCGTCTACGTTTGAAAATTATTTGGTCGCCATTTTGTTATATGTAACTTCGAAATTTTATCAAAACAAATAGCATGTATCCACTTTAACAGAGGGAAACAATGTTTAAGTCTATGCTGCATTAAGGTAAGACAATAATTGAAAAGACATGCATCTAACATTTTTTTTTTATTTTCATCGTACAAATCTTCAAAAATATATATTCCCATGTCGCCCCAAGCTAACAATGTACATGTAAACTGCATGGTCGGTGCATGTAAATCTTTATTTTTAGTGTGAGAGACTGTTTCTAATAAATATATTGAAGAACATGTGAAAAAAGAAATTTCTCAAGTACAAAAAGACACACTTTGATAAATTTTTGAAAGATTACTTTTTGATTTATAACTAAATTAATACTGGCATGTCGTGTCGTTGTGAATCCTCAAAAGTGGCCGCCATTTTGAAAATATTACTGAAAACTGCCAAAATATGAACTTTTCAACCAAATTTCGAAGCAAAAAGTTTAATACCTGAACTGATATGGTTTGCGATTTCATTTAAATGAATATGTTGTCGATCTTTTAAGGGGTTGGTAGGATATAAGTAACAATAAATTAGTTGAGAAAATTGATTTTACAAAAAGGTCCCATTGCATTTTATCGAGTTTTAACGAAGATGTCAACGGAGGCTGTGTTGCTATGTCACCTCAATTTTCAAACTTATTTCGAAGCACGAAATCATATTTCTGAACTGAAACTTAAAACATATTTAATTGTAAAAAAATATTAACTGTAAAACGCGGGGTTGGTAGGGAAAATATACATTATAACAAAAAAGTTATGACCGTTTTATCTATGTACCCCGTTCACTTTCATTGATAATCAATCGGCCATTAATGATATACAACTTAAGTGTAAAAGTCACGTGATGACGAAGATAGTTGGATATGGGTTGTACACATTGTCCTTTGCTTGATACCTGCCTCAATGACAATATTCTCATTCAAATATGATAGATTCTATATCACTAGAAAGTTTTTTAGGATTGCTAATTAGACATCTCTCAACAAGAGACCACATGATACAGGAATTAACAACTATAGGTCACTATACGGCCTTCAACAATGAGTAAGACCCATACTGCATAGTTAGCTATTAATGTTGTTCTGTTTGGATATATTTTTTTTCAGCTGAAGTATGTCTTTTATTAGCTGGTTGTTATATGTGCTACCTGGTGAGGAAAGCACCTGGTCACTTCAACGAAAGTAGATACATCACATGGGCAGTTTATAATGGAATAATACTTGGCAGTTTTCTGTTGATTCTAACGTAAGTAAATGAAAGTAACAGTAGTATACCGCTGTAAAGTGAAATATGTTAACTACTTATATTTTGTAAGCATGTTGCGCACTTATTAGGCACATGTGAGATCCCGATGGTGACAAGATGATCAACAAAAATTATCAGAAATATTTAGTCATTTTTTCAAATTTTATCTAAATTATGAAACCCCTTTTGTACATTTTGCATTTTAGCTAAAAGAGGCTTACTCTACAATGTGAACGATCAGATATCATTATTTTTCTGCTTTTGTTTTTCGTCATACACCTTTATTAATGCCACACATATACAAACGGTCCTTTATGTATGACAAAATAGTCTACTGTAATTTTCAGACATTTGATTGGTCATTCATACGGACCAGATTTGCTGTACCTATTGCAAGGGCTACAGATTCAAGCGTTCGTCACAACAACATTGACGTTGATTTTCATTCCAAAGGTAAATATGAAAGAAAATTCATTGTTCTGTTGCAGTTTCACAAAAAGAACACTATAGCTATTTTTGACTTGCACATAGTAGTCCTTTGCACAATGGTCAATACTGTTTGGATTGAATCAAATGATGACCGACCGTTTCATGTTAGCAGAAGTTTCTACATATTGATACTATTGATACAAAGTCTGTAAGTATGAATATGATCAATTATGATAGTTCTGATTTGATTTGATTTTTGTTTTTTGATCTCCACTATTAAGCACCGCATTTAGGCTATTTCGTGGGGGGTTAAGGAAACCGTAGTGCCCGGAGAAATCCTCCGACCATCGATAGGAAAACTGACAATCCTAGTCAATTAAAATTAGAGTCGAGTGAACCTGCACGAGCGGGGTTCGAGCTCACAACCTCAGTGATGACTGCTGAGGGATTACAGTAGTAACTACTTGGACCAACCGGTCACCAAGGCCCCTATGATAGTTATGAATATCAATCACATCTATATTTGCATGATTGCCAATGAAAAATCCCTACTCTACAGACCAAATGATGTAGAAGTTGACAATTATATGTCACTGTGCTGCCTTCAACAATAAGCAAAACACATACGGCAAAGTCGGTTATAAAAGGCTTTGAAATGAAACGATCGAAATAACAAGAGCTAATAAAACGTTCGTTGTGCGCACGAAATTTACAAAAAGCTAATAAAGAATTTGTGATAAATCTATCAAACAAGCCTCATTTTTATGTACAAAGTTCATAATTAATTCAAAACCGCAATTTTATTAAAATGTTATTAAATGCGTAATTAAATGCGTTTCCCTCTGTTTTAGTTTGTTACCCCGATTTTGTTTTTTGTCCATGGATTTATGAGTTTGAACAGCGGTATACTACTGTTGCCTTTATTTATTGTGATTTAAATGATCTTTGTCAACTTTCGGACATTTTTAATACATCATACTATCTGACAATTTTGTTGTCTTATTTCAGATATTAGCATTATACAGAAAAGAAGATATCAAGAAAACCAACGATACTTTCAAAATAACAAACGATAACAAATATCTAAGGACAAATGACTTTGGAGCCACTTCAACAAAGTCTGTTGGTACCCAAACATATGAAAATATTTCACCGCATCTAAAGGTATTACGATTATTTTATTCCGACAAAACCCCAATGTTCAAATTAATTCTACTTCATTCGAACTTTGGTGGTTTATTATATTCCGATAATCGTCTCATTGGCAAACTAACACCGAGGGAATAGAATTGAAACCGGAAATTGGAAATATGTCAAAGCGACAACAACCCGACCAAATAGCAGACAACAGCCGAAGGCCACCAATGGGTCTTCGATTTAGTGAAAAACTCCCGAACCCTAAGGCGTCCTTCAGCTGGCTCCTAAACAAATATATACTAGTTCAGTGATGGAGGTCGTAATACTAAACTTCGAATTATACACAAGAAACTAATATTAAAAATCATACAAGACTAACAAGGGCCAGAGGCTCCTGACTTGGGACAGGTGCAAAATTGCGGCGGGGTTAAACATGGTTTTTGATATCCCAACCCTTCCCATATACCTCTAGCCAATGTAGAAAAAACAAACCCCCAACAATATGCACAGTAAAACTCAGTTTAAGAGAAGTCTGAGTCCGATGTCAGAATATGAAACAAAAAGAATGAAACAAAATGACAATAATACATAAATAACAACAGACTACTAGCAGTACTGACAAGCCAGCACCAGACCTCAATTAAACTGATTATGTCTTCATTATATGAATATCAGACACAATCCCTCCTCAACTATAAGAGGAAAACAAACGAACAACAAAAACAACAAAAACAAATGCGAGCATACATTGAAAGAAACTATTTGATAACAACTGTCATATTACTGATTTTTACTGGACATTTTAAGGATCTGAAAATTTCTGTGTACTACATTTTATTATGTACTTTTATTAAATACGGACACATCTGTGCAAGTTGCTGTTTTTTATCTGATGATTTAGCATAACAAGGATATGTAGTATGATTGAAAATAATAGATATAAGAAGATGTGGTATGAGTGCAAATGAAACAAACTAACCATTCAAGTCACAAATTCATCACATGTACCAGGATTGAAATTTATTTTTGCGTAAGACACGCGTTTTGTCTACAAAAGACTCGTCAAAAGACGCTCGAATCAAACAATGTTTAAAAGGGCAAATAAATTACGAAATTGAACAACAGTGAAGACGAAAAATTTCGGAAAGTTTTGCCAAATACAGCTAAGGTAATATATTCCTGAGATAGAAAAAACCTTAGTATTTATAAAAATTCTATGTTTTGTAAACAGTTAATTTATAATTATGACCATATAATTGACTAAGTTTGAGAAAACTGTTCATAAAGACACAGGAACAAAGATATGAAAAATTAAATACCACATTTCGGCCTCCAACAAGGACATTGTCCATATTATAGCGAAAACACTGATATACCATAATCTGAAACAATTCAAGGAACACATTATAATTTAAGAACATAATAATTAACAAAAATACATATATAATATACAGAAACAACAGTCAACTTCTAAACTCCTGTCTTTCGACGGGCACAGATAGAATGCGTAGGGGTTTAATATTTGTATGAGCGCGCAATCCTTCAATATTCTAAGAATGTTGTGTCATAACACAACACAGAATCACACTTCTGAAACATACATGTACACGTGGAACACCGACATAGACAATAATACATTGATTTATTATATACTTAGTAGTAAATACAGATAAACTGTATGTGTAATACAATCAATGGCAAGCGTGCTGTATCAGCCACCCGTGATGATATCGATATCAGCACAGTTGCAAAAGCTTTATCACACCTTTAATCTGTATGACGTCACGTTATTGATTGCAGTCACTGTTGCAAAACTTTATTAACCAACTAAGTACATTATTGCCTAAACTGACTGGTTATTAAAAATAACATATTTTCTGTAATGGCCCTGTTTTTCTGTAATGGCCCTGTTTTCCTGAAATGGCCCTGTTTTTTTCTGTAATGGCCCTGTTTTTCTGTAATGGCCCTGTATTAATGCCTGGTTTGTCTGTATAAAGCACAGTTAGGGTTTTTAATAAAGTTAACAAAATTAAGTTGTAAAGAGTATAATACTTTTTTGTATTTTATTTAATTTAGTAACCAGCAACTAACATTAAAGAACCATATATAGGGATCACTGTTCCTCCTGTTTTTCAACACATAACTTCTGTCAACTTAATATCTTGGATATTTGGTATATTAACACATACACTTTTATTCAGTTGGTTAATAAATGTATTAAGAAATGGGTGTTTTTATAATGGCTCTGTTATATGTCTTCGGTCAGTAATAATGGCCTCGGATGTCTGTAATGGCCCTCGGCGTTGCCTCGGGCCATTACAGACTTCCTCGACCATTATAACAGACCTTGGACATATAACAGGGCCATTATAAAAACACCCATTCATTAATACTATATTATCAAATCCCTAATCTGTATAACGTCATGTCAAACCTATAATCTGTATGACGTCATTTTAAAACTCCTTATCTGTATGACGTCATGTCACATAAAAACATCTACTTGAGGTAAATGTATATAATAAAGTGTATATGATATGGCTTTTTAAATATCACACACCGTATCAACCCTCAACCAATATAATCCCTCGAGCAGAGTTCTTGGGATTATATTGGTGTCTTGGGTTGATACGGATGCGATATTGAAAAAGCCATATGATATTCTCTATTCACTTAATCTATACCGTTTGTGGATGAGTTTATTCAGTGTTGTATTTTTGTATTTTTACTGCATTACAGGATAAACAATTGTGGACGTCTCTTACAAAGTTATCACCAAGAGGCAATAACAGAGTAGAACCAATAGTTGACCATTTGACTCTTCCCACAATATGATAAAAAACGGACATCAATAAATTTGAGTACAGTTCCGAAAATAAGAAAACAGATGCGTCCAGTATTGTAGAAAAAAAACAATTGTTTTCAAATGTCTTATAATTAAGTTTCTAAGTGTTTTTTCCAATAAAACGGTAATTGGGTATTTGCATTGATAAAAATATCAACGGTCCTGTAGCTCTTTTAAATAAAATTAATTACAATATGTGTATATTTTCGATGATAACGAATTAGATATTTCTCTTTATAGGACGTGAAATTCAAGTTAAACACTTCATATATGTAATTAAAAGCTTAAGGTAACCTGCTTAATTTCCCAACCAGACATTAATCCACCAAAGAATGTTATTTGCTATAAATATTGTTAAATGAATGCTCACTGGTTCGATAGAAATATTTGGAAATTTGCCGAAATGAAGTTAATATCATGGTCTTTTAAAAAATATAGCAAAGTTTGGGTCAAGCAAATTTGTTCAGCTAAATGGTTGTATAAATTGTCAGATTATTTATAGAGTATCCATTGAAACCCCCATCTTGAATAATAGAATACTAAAAACGATGAAATTTTTGGATGGAATATTATACAAAGAAGATAGAACTCGTGATATATTGATGTGATTATTCAAAAATTAAAAAAAATGATAAGTATTTCTTTGTTTAAATAGTTATTTATTTGTATAATGAATATGATTATATTACAATGTTGTCTACTGTTTCTCAATTTTTGACATGTTTACCTATAATGTCGTTTGATTTTGTACGATATTCGATATTTGTTCCATTTTTTGGGGAATATAAAATATAATAATATGATACTGAAACTAACTATTCATATTCGGAATTATTTTCTCGTCTCGTATTAAAAGCTTTATACCCCTTGATGCGTCTATTACTTTCAGTAGTAGAAACAAAGGTTATTTCTCTTTGACCCAAGTGAAGACATTATAATTCATTCTTGAAAATATCTAAAACAATTGATATCAACAATTATTCCATATTGGTATTATTTTAGTAGGTTTCTCTATACGAATTGGATTTTGAATAAAAAAAGCATATTCACCTGAGAAAGTATTATTCACCGCCCCTAACTTCACGCGCTTTTACATGCAACGTTATTTTAAAATGTTTCATGTAAAATTTATTTTGGTATATGTTTGTCACTGAATATATTTTCTTCTCTCGGAATATGGATTAAAACAATTACTGCTTTTGTTTCGGTAAATATGGGGTTTAATTGACTTTTGAAAAACTGATATTCACTTCGGCCGTCGGCCTCAGTGAATATCAGTTTTTCAAAAGTAAAAAAAACCGAATATTTTAATCATCAAAAACACAAATCTTTATCTATGACGAAAAAAACCATAAAATCATTCGTTTGTTTATAAGGGAAGATTTTTTTTTATGAATTTCAAATAAACTGACAACGCCATGGCTAAAAATGAAAAAGACAAATAAAAGTACGTATGACACAACATAGAAAACTAAATAATAAGCAACATGAATCCCACCAAAAACAAGGGGGGATGTCAGGTGCTCCGGAAGGGTAAGCAGATCCTGCTCCACATGTGGCACCGTCGTTTTGCTCATATTATAACAAATCCGGTAAGTAGTCTAATTCGGTAGGTCACATTCGTGAAGGGAAGGGGATTGTGGTTGCGACGTTAGGAACATATCCGTACATCATCTGTGAAACGGTTATTCCATAACAGTCAACCAACTCGTGATGGGGTTCGTAAAATTTACGAAGGGGTGATTTCAACTTCACCATTTGGAACTCTTGGTTTAAAGCTTTCTTGTGAGCAGCAATCCTCTATGAAGAAAATCATGATATGAAATACATGCACAGGAATATCGTATCGATTAGGAGATATATACCCCATATGCAGGTGCTGTTGGAATGTTGCTACTTAGAAATGGAAAGTTCACAATAGGTAATCTGAAATCCTTTCTTTTGTCGTAATGTTTTGTTTTTAACTGACCGTCATTGTCAATTTCTAGATGCAAGTCAGGATATGAGGCTGACGTAACTGTATCTATAGTATCCTTTATCTCTAGTTCGATGGGATAGATGCGCTCAACATAGTAACCAAATTTTGAATTATTTAGTAAGAGAAAATTATCTATATAGCGGAAAGTATTGTTAAAGGATATTGATAACTTCTTATCTTTCTTCCTAAGAAGTTCCTGTATGAAATCAGCCTCATAATAATAAAGAAACAAGTCGGCAAGAAGAAAAGCTTTTCCGGATTTACATTAAAAGTGGTTTATTTAAGGAACGCTCAAAGTCGAATATTTGAAAACCAAGGTAGATTAAATCTTTGCTTTGTTTCTAAATAATTTCTATATTTTCCGCTAAAGAGATGATGTTCTGTCACTAGATAATTAAAAATTTGGCGAAGTTGTGGAACGCATCAATCAAATGACAGTTGAGATTAAGGACACAATAGATACTTTTAACTCTGCCTCATATCGTGACTTAATATCGAAATATACAATTAAGTCCTGTTAATACTAAAACAATACGGAGTATATAAAATTGAGAATGGAAATGGGGACTGTGTCAAAGAGACAACAACCCGATCATAGAACAGACAACAGCAGAAGGTCGCCAATAGGTCTTTAATGCAGCGATAAACTCCAACACCCAGAGGCGTCTTTCAGCTGGCCCCTAAACAAATATCTACTAGTTCAGCTTATTGAACGTCATATTAAACTCCGAATTATACACAAGAAACAAAAATTAAAAGTCATACACGACTGACAAAGGCCATAGGCTTCTGACTAGGGACAGGCGCAAAAATGCGGCGGAGTCAAACATGTTTTTTGAAATCTCAATCCTCCACTTATACCTTTAGCCAATGTAAAAAAGTAAACGCATAACAATACGAAGAGTAATAAGTTCAAGAGATTTTCGAGTCCGATGTCAGAATAGGAAACAAAAGAAAATAAAGAAAATGACAATAATACATAAATAACAACAGACTATTAGCAGTTACTGACATGCAAGCTTCAGACTTCAATTAAACTGATTGAAAGATTATGTCTTCATCATATGAATATTAGGCACAATCCCTCCCGTTATGGGTTTAGTATTATACCATCATAAAATGAATGAGAAGAACATAACCCGTGTTATGCCCACAACTGTTTTTTAATGCATATGTTTAATTCCGATGCAAGGACCCTATAAAAGAGGGACGACAGATACCAAAGGGACAGTCAAACTCATAAATCGAAAATAAACTAACAACGCCGTGTCTTAATATGAAAAAGACAAACAGACAAACAATAATATACATGACACAACATAGAAAACTAAAGAATAAATCCCACGAACCCCACAAAAAACTAGAGGGTAGAAAAATCAAAACTTTGTGAATCAATATTAAAGCTAAAATATACAATTTTTAATGACCTGACAACAGTATCGTAACTATATCCCTTTTTAATTAGTCTGTTTAAAGGTTGTGTGAGCTTCTGAGGTGAATACTGACATTTTTGTGCTTTTTATATTTAGATAGGTGTGTAATTTTTTTCTTAATGAGAATATGAGGCATATTGGTATATAGGGTAAAAAAATCAAAACTTTGAACAGATTCAAAATCACCAATATAAGCTTGTTATTTATCAGTACTTCCAACGATTTTTTGACACTCAACAAGTAATTAATTCAACTATTTTCAAAGGCCTTATTTGAACAATTTATTATCATGTTTTTGATTGTACCAAGTGTACTAGTAAGAAGGATAGATACTTTAGTACTGGAACAATGACTTGAAGACGTAATAAATCTATATTTGTAAGGTGTATTTGTAGCTTCGGAAGCCAGTACATAGATGGGACTTTCTTCTGGTTGATAAAATCATGATTTAAACAGGGATTTGCTGCTCAGAAAGAAGCTTTTTGATCAAGACTTCAAAGCAACGGAGTTGAAATAACCCCTCCGTAAATCTTAATGACGCATTCGAGAGTTGACAGTTATGGAGTATCCGTTTCACAGATGCTAGGGGATATGTTCCAAATGTGGTAAATACAATCTGGTACCCTTTCCCCGAATAAGAGGTACCACCGAGTTTGAACTATCATGAATAATAAAGTCAACAGTAGTAAACCACATTAATCGTCAAAGAGGAAAAACTTCGGATAACAAACCAAAACCCAAAAACCGAGGAAAACAACGGAACAACACTAATAGTGCAGTATAAAATAACACCAGTGCAACATAAAATCATCAACACATTCGAATACACCTTCATACATGGCAAACTGCAATCATGTGTAATATACACCAAAAGCTCTCGCTTGAGCATATAAATCTGGAAAGTAAAATCTTTATATGCAGACACATTGATAAGCACCTAATTTGAGTACGAGTCATTTGAAAACTTTGCTTTACACGCAAGCAAGATTTTAATTAAAATGTAGGATAGTATTATGATTTGGCTATACCTTTTGGACCATTTGGATTATAGCTCTTTATCTTTTATATAAGCTTTGGATTTCAAATATTTTGACCACGAGCATCACTGAAGAGAAATGTATTGTCGAAATGCGCATCTGCTGCAGGAAAATAGGTACCATTAATGTTATTGTAGTGAAAAATTTGAATTTAGAATTTTTGAAAGAAAAAAAGTTTGACGCATTATTAACACCCTTTACTTCATTATCTGCTTATTCTTGATCTTTTAACATTTTATGTATCGGACAACATCTATGTGTACAACATGATTTTTTTTTTATAGTAGGACATTTGTGAGATTTTGAACACGAATAATAGAACACTGATTTTGAGACAATCAGTAAGACAGTTTGTGCATGTATGATAAAGGTAACGTGTGAATAATTTAACTGTTACACCAAACCCTGCTGTTTTCACAATTCTTAACTTTTATTCATGTTCAGTTATTTTGCTACCTATGCATTCAAATGGTTTGGCACTGGAAACCATTGAATGGTAGACATTACTGTTTTAAAAATCCTTGCGAACTTGAACAATACACTAATCTGATTTGAGAGCAGACTTAGTTTTACATGTATGTGTACAATGACTAAAATATTCATCATCTTTAAATCCATTCTGATTGTATTCTGCTATCTACCACAGTATCTGATGCCTGCAATGTTTTTAAACATTACTTATATAAATGAGGATAACATGCCGGAACATCTGTGGTGGAAAATCGCCCGTCAGTCTATTGAAATTTATGAAGATAACAGATGGAAGAGTAATTAGGAAAATAGAAATGAACTCATACAGTATTTCAAAATTCACCCTAACCTCTGTGAACATAATTAATTCGGTTTACAGTTTTATATCCCGATTCCCGATAAAGAAAGCTGCATGTTCTCTATGTAACAAACAGTCTTTTGATATTGGTAAACATCCAAAAATGGAGTGTCATATTTCATTAAGAGAACTAAATGTTATGTTCTTTAAAATTGTTGATGAACTTCGCATTCAAAAGTCCGTGGATATTTTCAATTTAGATGAGGATGACTTTTGAAGTACTAGTAGGAGCTGTCACTGATACGGTAGACGATTTTGATCATACAATTTGGCATAGAACATGTAGAATGGTGCGTGTACTGCATGTTTAAAAATAATTCAGACATGTATTACTTTAAAACAGGTTTAATTTTGAATATTGATAGACATTGATTAAAACAAAATTGTGTTTTTGTTATGTATACAACTACCTGTGTATTGTGTGTTTATCTAGATATCTAAAAAAAATCTTTTTTCTATGTGTGTTTATCTCAAAATGTATGATATTTTGTTTATTGTGTTAGTAATTACTAGTTTTCTTTTTTCAGCAAAATCTTTATATAGATGGAGGAAATAAAGATTCATTCATGTATTCGTTATAGGCCGACTTCAAATAAAAATATAACTTTCTTTCAAACAGAAATTATTTTAAAAATGTCTATTCGTGATTCAAAGTGCATGCATGTGTCTTCACTGTACCGAAAAATTCATGGACATTTGGCTGGTAGATCAACGCCAATCAAACTTTTAAAAAATCTCACTTCCCTATCAGTAGAACAAACCATTCAGATACTTCATAAGTTATCATAGTTTATAAGAGCGACGGAGAAGACAATTTTAAAAATTTAAATTACTTAATACTTTATGACAGTCTAATAGCTGTCACTGAAAACTCAATCATCTACGTTTTGAAAATTAGTATCGTTAAAACTTGTACTTGTAAGCAAAATCAAGACTGGGTCACATATATCTAATTTATAAACTACTGCCGACATGCCTTAATTCAAGGTAAATGGTCATTACTCAGAAAATCTATTTTTTACCTAGAGAAACAGACTACTGAGTTTTGAAACTACGTCACTGTAATGAATGCAAGTGGGTTTTATGACAATGTTCTTCTTTTGTGTTTTCTTTTTTTTTTTCCTTTTAAATGAATCAGTATATATGAAGAGAAAGACAACCAAAGGAAAAAAATGTTATTAAAATTGTGGAAAAAAAGTGGTTATCGTCCACCAACAGTGTCCGTGCAATAACTTATGAGATTGATATTGACGGTTTTCATTAGTACCATCCAAGAGTTATCGTCTTTGATAATTGAAAATTGCACTTTCTGTCGTTTTCGTGCAAGAACTCCTATGCTTTTCAATTTATAATATGTGGAAACTCATGACAAGATGGAAGTTTGATATTAACTATTTCCACTTTATGAATCAGGGGTTTGGTCATTTATAAATATGAAAATGGCACTCTATGTCGTTTTGAACTACTTAGTGTAACTTATCAACGTACAACCAATGCTTTTCGAGTTTTAATTAGGTGTTACTGATGACAAATTCGATAATGGTGATTTTAACGTTTGCAAGTCAGCAAATATGATCAACGATAGACAGGAAATTGAAGTTTATGTCGTTTTGTGCAATAACTTATTTACTTTTCAACCAATGCTCTTTAAAAATTCAAATAATCTATTTTTGACGACACACTGGTCGTCATCTTATGATTCTTAATAAATTGGAAAATATGCTCTGTTTTGAAGGCCGCACTTACCGAACCTTTTTCAACTTTTGATCCTCAGAGCTGTACAACTTTGTACCCCACCCTTTTTTTGACTTTCGAACTTTTATATCTGGGCGTCACTGGTAATTCTTGTTTGGACGAGGCGCGTTTTTGACGTAATGATTTTAAACCTGATGCCTTTTGTTATCTGTTGTTCGTGTGTTTCTAATACGTTCTCCTATTTGTTTGTATTGTGGTCCTGTATTATTATGTTGTCAATTTGATGTTATATTTAACAATGCCATCAAATTGCGAGGTTTGGCATGCCACAAAACCAGGTTCAACCCACCATTTTTTTTCTTTAAAAATGTCCTGTACCAAGTCAGGAAAATTGCCATTGTTATATCATAGTTCGTTTCTGTGTGTGTAACATTTTTACGTTGTGTTTCCGTTGTGTCGTTTGTTTTCTCCTATATTTGAGTGTATTATAAGACGTGTCACGGTACTTTTCTATCCCAAATTCATGTATTTGGTTTTGATGTTATATTGGTTATTCTCATCGGATTTTGTCTAATGCTTAGTCCGTTGCTGTGTGTGTTACATTTTAATGTTGTGTCGTTGTTCCCCTCTAATACACTGTAAAACAAGTGTTAATGATTTAACACTATTATTAACACCTTCCTGGAAACACTTATTTAACATGTTAAAATGTTAATCATTAACACTTGTGTTAATAATTATTAACATGTTAATGTGTTAAAATGATTAACACATTACATGTGAATTTGCCTGGAAACACTTAATTAACACTTTTTAAAACATGTTTATCCTTGTGGAAGTGTTAATTTCTTTAACATGTCACATGTTTAACATGACATTAACACTAGTGTTCAAAGAGATGAATGGGTGATTTCTGACGATACACAACATAATTGGTTCTTGTTTTTGACCTGATCAGTTATTTGCATTGGCAAACCAATAATAAGCAACCAAGGATGTTTATCATTGCCTTTGACATATTCTTTTTTATGAAATAAAGGAATTGTGCATTTTGTAATGTTTTGAATAAGCATTGATTCAAGGGAAATTCCAAAATGGAAATAGAACTTCATAAAATATGAATACCAAAGAGAAAAATAAACTGAATAATGTACCACAAATAAACAAAACCTAACAAACGACAGTCTTCTAAACAATACATTGAAAAAAATGGAAATGATACAAGATACAAGATATTGTCCACAGTACGCTGGTGCCTGTCTTGCCCTGTCATTTTTTATGTTCAGTGAACAATGAAAATGGAGTACAAAACCTTATTTGGTATTGATGTTAGAAAACCATGTTATATAAGGAACGTGTACTAGTATGTGTACCAAGTTTCAAGTTGATATGACTAGTACTACTACTTCACTCTAAACTAACTTCTAAACTAACTTCACCAAAATGTTTTACAAGATTCAGGACAGACAAATGAATGGATTGACAGTCTGAAAAGAAATAATGCCATCTACTATCATAGATAAGGCATTGAAGACAGAAACAGCACTAAATATAAACCATGGTCATCTCAGGTACTCTGGAATTTTGAAAGTTTCCTTAAGTGTGAATTCTTAATAAAACATAATAACCAGCTGTATAGTTTTTACTCATTTTTATTTCTTGAAAACACGTCAGAGAATTTTATCCAATTGCTTGATTTTTGCTGGGTATATTGATCCCCAATAGCCCACTGTTGTAAAATCCCCAGTGTCTGGGAATAAATTTCGGGATAATCCAAATCAAAAACATAATAAACTGCAATTAGTAATAGTAATGAGTCCAACACATTTAATGTTTGTCCTATTATTTTCCTGCCATCTCCAATTACGTGTGAACATAAGGTATTTCCCTCCTGGTCAAGGAAGACCACTACATACGGAGCCTCTCCCTCTTCCGTTTCCAAGTGTTTTATGGGAAGGGAATCTATTTTCTGCACATTCTGAAAAAAAAAACAAAACCAGTCAATTCTTTTTTTATGAACTTCAGTGATGAATACAATAATTGGTCCTTGTACAAAAATTTAATAATTAACTTTTCACTTATTTATTTCATGCATAATATTTTATAAAAATAAATAGACAATGTGTCCATGCGACACAGATGCCTCCACTTGCATATAATTTAAAAAGGGCCATAAATCTAGAACAATAAAAGTGATGCCACCCAAATTCGAATTTGGTCTATGTTTTGAGGTTATTCATGTAATCATTTTGAATATAAGTTTCATTAATGTAAAAAAGCCAATTCTAATGTCAATTATCACAAGCAGTTTTTTTGTGTAACTATACACACATCTTGACAAAAGAGCTATTGAACACATTACTACCACTATCTTAATTAAAAGTATCAGTTTCTTGTACCAATATCAGAGTTTTATCTGTTTAAACTGTTACAAATTAATCTACCAAAATACTGTTTAAATGAATATACCTTTACAACTTTAATGCATGACCTGGATTTAATCCCTTTCCCCTTCTTTTTGTTAACATTGTTTTCTAACCCTTTTACAAGAGCAATACTCTTTTCTGTCTCTGTTTCCTGTGAAGAAATATTAAATAGAATAAATGAAAATTTCTTTTGCAACATGATAACATATTTACTAAGTATAAATAAGAAGATATGGTATGGGTGCAAATGAGATAACTCCCCATCCAAGAGTTTGATAGCAATTTATGGTAATTTTACAATTGTAATTTTAGTGTAACTTTCATACTTATATTTCTCAATATAAACATGTCATATTAAAATGGTTTTCTGTGATCAAATTGACCACTTTCAAATTAAGTACAGAAAAAAATTGTAAATCATGCACGCTTTTATGGATTGTGGGGCTAAACTTTATCCAAGCACTATGAGGTTCATCAAGCGCCTATGTGATCGCCATAAAGCAGGATGATCAAGATCATGCCCCTATTAAAACAAAATAATGCTGGTCACTTATATCAGAGTAAAATACAATAAACTTGAAAAGTTGTCTAATAAGCTTGATATTATTAACTGTATGTCAAGTAAAAAGTAAAATAACAAAAATTCCGAACTCCAATGAAAAGTCAAATTTTGATTTATATATATATATATGAAAAAGGTGTTCATAATATATTTGCAGTTAGTGTACCTCAGTGGATAGTTTTACATCTTTTGCAACAATTTTCATCATCCATTCCATTTTACCAGCAATATGTTCTCTAAAATTGTCTGGGTTTTCTTTATTCTTCAGGCAGAAGAATTCATGCATAACCTATAAAAATAAGACCTTCTTTGTTAATAATATATAGTAAAAATTAGTTTGATTTCATAACAAATAATAAAATATATGTCTTACCTTCAATGTCAACTGTAGCCATTTAAAAAATAATTATAAAAACACTGAAAACATTTTTTCAAACATAAGAAACCCAAAAATATATTTGTATATTAGGTACATATCAGTACTTATTAGTTCTGAGGTGTTGTGAGCTATTAGGTTAATTGCAGACTGTGTAATGTTGTGACAAGATTCTAAAGACAAAAGATAGCTTGCATTTAAAACCTGTGTATTATCTAATTCCATATTATTTACATTAACTATGTCCCCGCCAAAATCATGTACAATTATACCATTGTCATCATCATGATCATTTACCAAATCATTTAAAAGATCATTTCTATGGCGTTTACTGATATGCTGTTTATAGGTATTCCAAACCTTTGTACTGAAAGCACATTGGCCTATTTGACAGTGTATGATAAACCTGGGGTCATGTTTGTGTACTCGTACAATATGAATGCAGAAATCTTTATGAGATCTTGTAGTGTAAACACACATAGGACAATAGTACTCCATCAAAAACTTTTACATGTAGGTAAAACTGTATACAATGTATGGCTTCAAACCACCAGTAACGGTTTAAATTAAATGTGTTAAAAACATGTACTTAGATGCATCAATACTTTACGCATTTAACTTCATTTTATTTTTTTACATATTAAAAAAATACTTCAGATGCATAAGATGTGTAACTATTACTTTATATAAAAGACTACCTATCACTTATGTATAAATGCAAATGCAAAGTATTGAAGTCATTTAAGACAGTAAATTGAGACACTTTAATAACCCCATAATATTTTGTAATACAAAAGAACCATGAAACTCTTTCAATAGCATAATATTGTATTGTTCCAAATCTGTGTTACAAAGTATTACAGGTACATGTATACATTTGTACAATAATTAATACTGACTTGTTTAAAACAAATTATATAAATGAAAAATGGATAAAATGTAGATCTTATAGAATTCTTTACACAAACATTTTTTATTCACACTAGCTACTCAATCCACCAGTGTGCCATAAAAAGGGGATTAATGTGTTTAAAAAGTGATACTTGTCAGTAAATATAATTTTCAGTTTGCATAACCGTCTTTAAATATATGACACACACATGATAAATCCATTAAATGTAACAGGTATTGAAAGAACACAAAAGATATGCCTATGCTTTGTTTTTTGAAAGTCTGCACTGTCTGGTACAGTGTACATGCACTTGTACCGGTTGTACTTGTTCTCTTCTTACTTGGGTATATTTTCAGATGTGTAATGGATCTGGAAACAAAAATATTACTGTAAAATAATCGGGTATATGTTCAAATATTCAGTATGAATTTATCAGCTGGAGTGTTTATATTTACATCGGAAATGACGGTTGTAACAGTCATGTCGATGACGGTGAACAAGTTGAAAAGTATTCCGTTCGGAGAACACGTGACACCCACCCCCCTTTATCATGTTTATTATAATTAACTAAGTTGAATCCTTTTTAATTCCAAATTATAAGAATAAAAGCCATCACAAATGATAAAAAAGTTATTTTGATTATATAAGTATTTAACAAAAGATAGGGATATATGTATTAACCACTATCAAGCCATCCGGCATCACATGTGATGGAAACGCGCGGCAACTCTTTGAACTTGTCATGTCAAGACTCAGAGATTTCATGTTATTGTCTCTAGACAGGCAAGCATCACACAGAATTATATATAAAAGGAAATACTTACATTTTAGTTGATAAAGTTGTATTTAAATCTGTGTTTGCTTGTTTTCTTTGACGTGTTGACCCCTTTCTGACTATTCTAGTTGTGATTCCAACTTTTGAAAAGATGGAGCGTTTCGAAAAAGGCGGTAAAATTTCAGCATCCTGTCACGTGCTAATTCAGAAGAGATTAATGGGTGTGTTAATCTGTGTGCATGCTGTTTTCACATCCGTGTTAAAGATTAATTTGTTCTTATCCCAATAGTTGGTTTCTGAATAATTACGTTTTCAATTAATGTCATATTAAGATTAGATATGCCTAATTTTGCTAAATCTTTATGTGTACAAAGAAGATAGTTGGTTCTTGACTCTGTTGGATTCGTTAATGATGTTTTTTTTTTCATTTTTCTAAATTATTTAATGAAATTTTTAAAATAAAACTAAAAAACGATAGTATTGAATACATATTAAATCATCGTAAACAAGTGTTCTACAAAAAACATACAATGTACTTCAATGTGCTGAAACAAAAAATTTAGACTTGCATCTATCAATACCTTTTAACACTTCAACGTGTTATTCCGGGCCACAGTGTTAATTACAATTACTCTTTAACACACATGGTGAATATTTTTTAACACTAGTGTATTCATTTTCACACTTTCACGTGTTAAACTTCAACACTATTTTTTACAGTGTATTTAATGCGTTTCCCTCAGTTTTAGTTTGTTACCCCGATTTTGTTTTTTGTCCATAGATTTATGAGTTTTGAACAGCGGTATACTACTGTTGCCTTTTTTAGATCTTTAGTTTTTTACTTTTTACAAATTGTTATGTGTATGGAGAGATGTCTAACTGGCTCATATACACATCCTCAAATTTTTATATACCTTTACATATATCTCGGCAAGAAAAACAAGCCTAGAAATGCCTTCATGTACTTATTTGGCTATTTTTATTTGAGAGTCACTGGTGAGTTTTAAGTAGACAAAACGCACGTCTGGCGTATCAAATTATAACCCTGGTACCTTTGATAACTATATTCATAATACACCAAACCTGGTAGCTATCTATTTAGCTCATTTCTTGTTATACATATTATAGTTTTCGTTTGAAATTGAAATATTGTATCATATATCTTGATTATTTCAGAAACGCAGTAAATGATTATAAGTGCTTTAAAATGAACTTTTAATCATTGAAACATCTATCACTAAGATCAAAGACCTGCTTTAAGAAATAAGATTAATAGATTTAAAAACACCTTTCATTTCAAGAGTTTTTTGTCTGATTTTTGTCATAAAATTGTAATTTTTTTTTCATTATTTCAATATCGATTTGACGGAACGGTCTGATATAAAGATATACAACAAATAATGACACACTTGCAATCATTCAGGGAAAACGAAAAAAGAAAATCAAATCTGAAATGAATTGAAATCTATTTTTTTTTTCAGTTTTGACATTTCTGTTAATACAATTTACAGTATAATTTTCTGTTTTGTTGTATATGTATTAGAGCACGACAGAAACTTCAACTATATAAATCGGATATATATGACTTAGGTATTACTAGTAAACGATAATTGGTTCTGCTGTTAAGATGCTCGCACTGCTTAAAATGTTGACATTATTGCTAAGTACAATTATATCTCTTTATGCAGGTAAGATTCTAAACTAGTGTTATAGTAAAATAAATATATCTAATATTTTGATAAACAGGGTCTTTTCAAAACTGCTACAAATGAGACAAACTGTTACTTGGTATTGATACTTATAAGTCGATCATTTGATTTTGTAAGGTTTTATAAACTTCATCCTATTTTTATGTAGCCTAGATTCGGAATTTCGATACTTTTTTTACTCTATTTTCTACTTTTTTCCTTTAAAAGTGTTATTGATTGCTGTTATCCAAATATATTGCATCTAATGAGAAATTGTTAGGAAATCTCACCTCAAATGGTTTTGCTATTATGTTTAGGTCACTTTTGGACAAATAACTCCCAAATTGTCTACACATTTCGACTCTAAACTTTTGTTTTTGGCGTTTCCGATGAATATACAACTTGCCATTACAATTCTTCAAAATATTACAAATTAGACGACCTTGTCTTATCATTGACTTTCCGATTAATGATAATGTTGATCTATTCGTTCCCACATTTTATAATAAAACATCCTTAGTTTGAATAAAAGATATTCTATAATTTAACAAAAACTGGACTTCTCCACTGTATTTTATTAATAGTACGAGGTATGTTAGCGAGGTCTTAGTGAGTCAAAAAAACTCATGTGATGTTGTACGACACGCTCCTTGTTAATTTAATTTTTTGTTTCTCAAACTTATTGTATTTCTTGCATTACTTCCACAGGTGATGCCGACAGGGAAGCCGTTCAGTTAGCTTTAGAATATGTTAGCAGAGTAGAACAAAGTCCCTGTACTGGTGGTAACCAGGAGACGCTAGATTTAATCTTTAATCATACCGACTGGGAAGCCTACATCAAACCAGCAATGTTTACGTCAAAGTTCATCACATCAGTTTTGCTTGAAAATAACGGCTCACTCAATTCACTGACCGATGAAACAATTTTTTCTTTAGTTAGGAGTGTTGTTAATGGGCAGACAACTATTTTTGCATCTGGCATTGCACTAGAATCAGCAGTACACTCTGAATATTCATCATTTGCTCCATATGCTTACCATAAAAATGGTACTGTACATGTCCATGATATAGCATTATCGTATAACTACCAAGACAACAACAACGTCTTGTGGTATCATAACTTAAAGAAAAGAAACTGGGAAAATGCAACAAGAACACTTTCAAAAACTAAATTAAGGTAGGTTGTAAATTTAATTATTTCATTAATCATATGAAAAGTGCAGAAGTGAATTTGATATTTATATTTTTTCAGTACGTGGCATATTTTATAAGTATCTAACTTCCAGGTTGCCCCTTATTGATCCATTATAACTTAATAAAAAAAAAGAAGATTATGTTTGTTTCATTCATGTGAAGCGCAGTTTATATATTTTTGTGGTGTCCTGGTGTGCTGCCGTAAATTTATGGAAGGTGTCAGTTGTTATTCTACGGTTAACATGTTGTTGAACTATAGTATTATGTAATATGTATTTCTCTGTGGTGAGTGTTCTGCGTTTGTTTGTACTGTATTCCTGTCACGTAATGTTATCGTTTAAGCGGATTTTTAACATAGCCATATAAGAAGGGGTCTTGGCTAGCCGTACACCAAGTTCCAACACACCGTTTTTTTTAAATGTCCCGTACAAAGATAAAAAAAATATAGCTGTTTTTATCTTCAGTTTTTTTTTTTGTATATTGAACAGTGGTATACAATTGCCTTTCTTTGTAAATTTTGTTTCTAGAATTAATAAAATGGAACAGTTACTGATTGATCGTTTTAATATCACTTTAATACTAATGAGGGATGCCAAAAGATCTGAAATTTAATATTCGAATACTCGCTCATGATACTCGCGAGTACTCGAATACTCGGAAAAATCTAAAATGTCTATTTAAATTTAGAGTTTTGATGGGACACGGTGGTTTTTTTTTAACCTTTCATAAACTCATTATATTATGACAGTCACACCGATTGACAGCTGTATAAAAGACAAACGTATTATTGCAGAACTCAAACTGTATGACTACAAAATATAACTTCGTCCTTGGTAATATCTATTAGTCCTCCATTTTAGTGTCAATATAACGATGAATTACTGACCACCGTTTCTAAAAAAAACATATCAAAATAGCAATCACTGTTTGTGTATTTGGTCATGAACCAAACTTGAAACATTCCTGTTAAACAATCAATATTTGCATATAAAAGTCCGACTTTGTAGACCATCAGTATCATCTGTTCCCTTGGAGTTAGTATTTTTTATATAACGACTAGTCCATTCAAGAATATTGGACTTCAAATTACTTGTACGAAACGATAATATATGTTCGTCTTTTACAGTCTTTAGTTTTTTATGTTGTGCTATTTGCACTATTATAATGGTTTGTCTGCTGGTCTTTACATTATTAGCCATGGCGTTGTCAGTGTATTTTTGACTTATGAGTTTGAATGTCTCTCTAGTATCTTTCGCATGTGTAAATTATAAATTGAACAAAAATTAAGTTAAGTAAAAAGTAATTACATTAAATGTACATCTCATACCAATCACACTTACAAAGAAGTCTTAATTATTACATGACAGACTCAAGTAAGTTAACGACTTGTGAGTTTTTAATCCATGAAAGTGTTGATCCCTGTACAAACACCGTTACAACTAGTATCTCAATTGTTTGTAAAACAATTGAAAGGTCTTTCCTGTAAAAGTGATGTTTTCGTAATGTACTTTGTACGACCTTTCGTTTGATATACGACAAGCATACATTCTGAAACTTTTCGCTTTTTACACTTAATAACCTCATCCGCCTACATTTTTAAGATCGGAAGTATGATATATAGAACACAGGGTAGATGAGCTTTCATTTGATATGCGACAACGCCATGTTCTAGAAAGTTTGATTTTTGCACTTAATAACCCCATCTAACTAATTTTTGGAGGTCGGGAATTTGATATTTCAAATGTCCACATCATGACCTTTCATTTGATATACAACAACCCTATCTTAAAAGAAAATTTATTGTTTGCACTCAATGACCCATTTTTGGGAGACGTCAAATTGAAATTTGAAATGTACGCTTTATGTTCTTTCATTTGATATGCGACAACCTTACCATCTGAGAAATTTGAATGTTTGCACTAAATGACCCCACCCGTCCCCCTGGGATGAAAAGGAGTTGAAAATTTTCATTTTTAAGTAGAGTTTATTAAGACCTTCAATTTGATATATCAGATGACCCCATTTGACAAAGTGCAAATAATGATGCAATATCAACTATATAAATAGAAGTTATGAAACTCACAAAGTCAATGCAAAACTTGAAAATTTCAAATTGATTTTTTGGTGTTTTTTTCCGTGGAATGTTTTTGGCATTTGGTCAAACATATAACTATGTTAACCTCTTCAATTTCTAAAACATTTTAAGTGTTAAGCTCTTGTTGATTCAGAAATACGTGCCTCCGCTCGCAAAACTTCAAACTGCATTATCTCTAAAACGACAATAGATATCTCAAATCTGTTAAATGATAAATGATCTGCAGTTGAAGCACAACATTGTAAAAAAGAAATTGGGACAATTCCAAAGTTCGTCAATGTCACAATTAATCATCAAATATATGATGCAATACCAAACTTGAGAACCGGAAGTCGTGGAGACATGGGACTACCACCATTCAACTCAGGAGCACTTGGCCTTTCAAATATCACAAGGTCAAGGTCATAGTATACTGTGAAGGTCAAGGTGAAATTTCATCATGACCTGACATTGACCTCAAATTGAAGGTCTTTAATTACTGATCATTTTTACAGTTTATAGTAGGATGATATCTGTTACCTTTAAAAAAATATACACAAAATACTATACTTTTAAGAATCATCCCGTTGTAACTTTTGAACAGACAGTCGGACATTTTTGGACTTATCATATGAAATGTAGAGCTCGTCGAGAGGAACATTTTATACGCTGTATGTATGCAGCAAAGTCTTATCGTTTTCCTAATATGTACGCTTGAAATTACAGCGTAATTTTGTTTTGTACTCAGTGACCTTTGACCTTGACTGCATATTAAAGGTCACATGAATTAAAGATTATTGATGAAGGTCCCAAGTCTCTACGACTTCTGGTTCTCGAAATACAATTTTTCTAAAATTATGTACAATTTTTTAAGGGGAATAACTCCTTATAAGGGTTAATAACAAAATGATTGTACATGTTCATTAACATTGCCATCTTGTCCTGTACATGTTGCCGTTTTCAAATCGATTCTATCTCTTATACTTTTTGAGAAAAATGCAAAGGAAAGAAATTATTTCAAGGGGATATAACTCTCATAGGGGACGATGCAATCCTATTCAACCTCATATGGTAATACATCATGATGAGATATACCTATTGTTCAAATAAGGTAATGATATCTTGAAAAACAACGAGATAGGGCCATGTTGAAAAAAAATAATAAAAGGGAGATAACTTATAAAGGGCATGATGAAATCCTTAACAGGGTCATCTGGTTATACCTCATGATGAGGTTTATCGATGGTCCATGTTTGGTCTTGATAACTTCAAAAGAAACATGGGGAGGCTATGCCAAAAAAATGTTGGAAGAAAAAAAAAGAAAAAAAAGAAAAAACATCAGAAAAACAATAAGGTCTTTCCTCACGTAGGGGAAAGACCTTAAATATCTCTAATCAGGTGCGTAGGATTCACCGCTGGGCACTTTGATTTTTTTCTCCTTTAGAAATATGATCGACCCCACAACTTCGCATGAAGGTCATTTTGACTTTCTAAGTTTTGTTACAACAACTCCTGCACATACAACATTTTCTCGGAACTTAAAAAAACGTTCGTCGTATTACTATAACACATAAAAGTCTCAAGATAAACGTATTGACGTTGTTAATAGATTAAATTAGTAGTACGAAGGGGATATTTCAACTATCTAATGCGAGGGGAAATAATAGACGAAATATCTCAAATTTTATAAAAGGCAAACGAGTATCTGAGTACTGAAATTTTACTCGAGTACTCGGTCTTCTTAGCGATTATCCGAGTACTGCAGTACTCGTTGCCATCCCTACTACAAATGTATATTATAAAATATTTTCAATCATTCTACAATTCAACCTAAAAAGACATTAAAACTGGTGGAAATCCAGTATAAATCATCGGATTATCTCATAGAGAATACAAAATAGTTAGAAGACAAAATCCATTAAAAGCGTACGGATCAAAGATAAATAATATTATTGCCTGTAAGTAGAATAACGAACGTTTTGAATATTTTTAAAATAAAATCAAGATAGATACCATTATACAGTCGCGTACGCCAGACGCGGGTTATGATTGATATCGATATTTGAATAAATTGATTTACAGAAAGTTTTAACATGACATTACATCGATTTAATTAAAAATACTGAACTCGAAGGCAGATCCTGCTCCACATGTGGCACCCGTCGTGTTGCTCATGTTAGTATAAATCATGTATTTAGTCTAAGTTCACCTTTAAACATATCCGGTACATAATTTTTATTTTAAATCAAAATGCAACTTAACTTTTGTTTAAAATATAAAAGTATATACGATTGGTAATAAAAAAAATACATTAAACTCAGTGTGTTGAATACTAAATAAGAAAATTTTATCTTTGAAATGAGAAAATTATTATTGATACTGAGTTGTCGGTCTAAATGCAGACTGGTTATTCGTAAAAAAAAAACAGTTTGCTAAAATGGTTCATCAAATTGAAATGTACCCAACACTTAGCTTATATCTGCTCTCTATCAGGTCCGGAAATATATCCTTGGCAGAGAAGGATACAGTTTTACTGACAACAAAGATTGAAGACGGTTTTTGGACCAAACCGTATTTTGACTGCGGCGGAGGGGACATTTGGATGGTTACATATACAACACCGATATTTTCCCTAGATATAAGTGGAAAACCTAAGTTTCAGTAAGTGACATATGATAATTTCTGATAACCAAGTTTATATGTTTTTTTAAATATAAAATATTTAAGTTAAATAAAACTGAATAACAAAACTCATGACAGTTGAATATGGAAACTGTTTTTAAGTTTGTTTTCAGTTTTTTGAGAAAAAAAATTTTACCCTGACAAAAATAAAATTTTTGTTTCACCCTCAGCTGCCACTATCTGTAATGCTAAAATTGAAGGAAAAATTGTTTTCGACTTGTCGCCAATAAAATAGATTGTTTTTTTGCCGAAGGCGAACAAAAAAGTTCGTCCGGGAAAAAAATCCATCTTGAAGTATTTAAATTTAGTTCATTTATATGTTTTGGAGTTTAGTGTGACGTCCATGTTCAATGAAACTAGTACACAATTTCATTTAGGGGCACTACGAGGACCCCCTCCGGGTGAGTGATTTTCTAGCAGCGTTGAATACCCATTGATGGCCTTAGCTGGTGTCTACTCTTTGGTTGGGATTTTGTTTTTTTTTTTGACATATTCCCAATTTACATTCTTAATTTTATTAGCTGAATGATTCTAATGAGATAATCGCCTTAAAGTCATCTTTAAATTTAAAAAATGAATGAAGCATATGTTTTTAAAACTCAATAGCTAGTTTTTATTATAAAACTTACGTACATATTCTTTTTTTCTGAATTAAATTCTGTAATTTGTCCAAATCAAGAAGAAATTAACTTTACTTTTTTTTTAACTATTTGTTTCCTAGGCAATAATTGGCCGACATTTTTTTCGTATGCAGTTAACTCAGCGTGACCTTTCTCGTAAAGTTCCGTTAGTCGCAATACGCATGTGCAAAGGGGAAAAATACATTAGCAGAGAGAGAGAGTAAACAAACGTAAACATCGCTCCGTCTACGAAATAAACTTTATCTTTTTGTACATGTTTTACACGTTTTTATCTGAATGTCCATGCTTCTTTGTTGATTGTTAACACAGGTGACCATCTGTAATCGCCGGGTTGAAATACGATCAATAATAATGCGTTAAAAATGATAAAAATCGTACACAAAAATAAGTTTAACAATATTTTTCACCAGTAACTCGTTTAATATTACTTTTAATCGATTGCCTGTCATAATAATCTATAATAAAGAAATTTTATTTTTATTTTTTATATTTTATTTATCACTTCATATACATTTTTAAGGGAAAACTTTTTCTATATCAACTTGATTACTGTGTTATTTATTACTAAAGAGGTGTAGCTGGGGTAGATATAGAGCTAACGAATATTGATATCAACCAGTGTGATCCTGATACCAATAAACATAATGCCTTAGATGTTTTCCGGGGAACTCATAGATGTTATGCGACAACAGAGGTAAATAGATATTTAAATAATTTATTTCGTCAGTATTATTCGACTATTTATTGATTCAATATTTCCTTATATAATACACTATCATAATAAGCAGATGACTCTAAAATATAGTTCAAAATAATATTCAAAGAAATAATTACAGGGTTTAATTGTTTACCTTTTATTTTAAGTTTATTCAATTGATCAATAAGTTGATCCGTGTTGTATCTTAATTTACCGGCTCGGTGAACAAAAAAACACCGTAAAAATTCCATATGATATAATTTTTCTGAAGGTATAGCCAAACTTCCAAACCAAATATTTTTTTCTATGAAAGGTTTAAAAATGTCCTGTACCTTGTCAGGAATATGGTCATTGTTATATTATGTATAGTTCGTTTCTGTGTGTGTTACATTTTAACGTTGTGTTTCTTTTGTGTCGTTTGTTGCCTCTTATTTTTGAATGTGAATTAACATTATTACAAGACGTGTCACGGTACTTTTCTATCCCAAATTCATGTATTTAGTTTTGATGTTATTTTTGTTATTCTCATGGGACTTTGTCTTATTCTTAGTTCGTTTCTGTGTGTGTTACATGTGTCGTCATTCTCCTCTTATATGTAATGCATTTCCCTCGTTTTTGGTTTGTGACTCGGATTTGTTTTTTTTTCTATCGATTTATGAGTTTTGAACATCGGTATACTACTGTTGCCTTATTTAAGTAATTTGCAGTAACCCAATACTTGATTATTAAATCAAGAGTTCCAAATAATGAAGTTGAAATCATCTCTTCGTAAATTTTACGGAAGCCATCACGAGTTGGTTGACCGTTATGGAATAACCGTTTCACAATTGCTATCGGATATGCCCCTTACGTCGTAACTACAATCCCCTTCCCTTTCATAAATGTGACCTACCGAATTGGACTATTTACCGGATTTGTTATCTCATAAGCAACACGACGGGTGCCACATGTGGAGCAGGATCTGCTTACCCTTCCGAAGCACCTGAGATCACCCCTAGTTTTTGGTGGAGTTCGTGTTGTTTATCTTTAGTTTTCTATGTTGTGTCATGTGTACTATTGTTTGTCTGTTTGTCCTTTTAATTTCAGCCATGGCGTTGTCAGTTTATTTTCGATTTATAAGTTTGACTGTCCTTCAGGTATCTTTCGTTCCTCTTTTTTAACTCGATAGGAACAAAAGTAAACAAAAATACTCAAATTCGAGGAACTTCTAAATGGAGAATCCCAGATCAAAATGCAAATACAAAAGCTCAAACACATGAAATGAATGAAACAGATGTCTTTTTCTTGACTTGGTACAGGCATTATAAGAAACCAGTGCTACATGGATAAGGTGCATTCAACTCCAAAAAGTCATTACATACATGGGTACACATTGCAAATTAGTTGGAATAAACTATGCGTTTTGCTTTTGTGTAACAAGATGCTATAACGTCTGCATCTTGCTATTTTTTGTTTGGTTTTAAAGAAAAGAAATATGAATAAATGCAGTAAGTATACGTCCAAATTCGGTCGTCAATTATTATGTCTGCCCTTCTTCGCAATGTAAAAGAATAATCCATAGGGAAAGATATAGTTAGATACAATGTTCAAACAATTATATAATTAACATAAAAGGTGGAGCTACTCAAATAATATTCTTTCTTGTGTTTTTGACAAATTAAACGGCAACATGATTGCACATTCGTCTGTTTAGTTGTTCTTTGTCTCTAGAGTTTATATTGGCTATTTTGTTTATCTTTGTTAACATAGTTGTTTGTTTTATAGTGATTAGGATTATAACTCAATGCTGACTATTGTACTTTACTTTTTGACAATGTTACCTATTATATCTTTTGTTTCAGCTGAACATTGTTGTCATTATAAAGGAATTCTATGCGACTGCGAGAGATTTGGCTAAGTATAAAACCAGGTTTGATCAACCATTTTCTACATGCCTGTATTAATCAGAAATATGACAGTTGTTTTGCATTTGACTTATGTGTTTTAACTTTTGATTTTGCTCTCTGACAATGTTCTTTCCGTTTTGGAGTTTCTGTGAGTTTGGAATATTTATGATTAGTCTTTAAAATGAAATTATATTTTATTTTTTCTAATAATTTTATTTCTTTTTTTTCTCTTTAGTGTAGGTTTCTGAGAGGACAAGGTTTTAAAAGAGGTGCTTATCAGTGTGTATGCAGCAAAGGGTACTACTTTCCAAATGTGAATGCGCAGGTTAAAGTTTTCAATGGTCTAGAAGTGGAAAACGCCTCGGATCCAACACAATATAAATGTTTACCTTGTATGGAGGGTTGCACGGAGTGTGTTGATGACTCACCATGCCTTTATCAGTTCATGTTATTATTCAGGTTTCCTGTTTTACTTATTACTCTGCTGACGTGTATTGGTATTGGAGTTTTGTCTGCTGTAACTGTTTGTTTCAGAAATGAATTGGTACATTTTTTTTTTAATTAGTTAGAATATGCTTATGAATAAAAACATTAGGTTATACGATAAAGGAGACGCCGACACTTCACATATGAAAACAAAAAATACGTTTGGTGTAAATGTCTGTCGTCAACAGTAATATAAGTCTCTTTACTATATACTTACACTTACAATGGTCCGAGTATAAACAATTATGGAAGAAACAGACAAAACAAGGGCACATGCATGCCCTACTGTTAAAACATACAAGAAAAATAGTGAAAATCAAAAGTGATAATACAGTCAAAAAACCTTGTGTTGAACTAGATTATGTCTGGGAGACAAATTAACATAAATTATTTCAAATATGTCTTTCATTCTTTCTGTGAGCGTTGAAGGAGGAATACTTGAATGTATAAAATATTAACAAAAATTGAATGTATATATATTTTTGTAAGAAGAGAGGACTTAGAGCTTGGAAACACTGAGAAGTATCAAAATTTCGTTCACACATCTCCTAAAGAAGAAAATTTTACTAAAACATAAGCATGTCGATAAAGAGGAGATATAAATATCTTCATCTCCTATCTTTTCGTTCTATATTGGTTGCGTAAATCTTCATTAATTCATATGCATTACGCTAAATAGTACCTATCGTACTGCAGCAAACCGTTTTAGATGATGCTGATTACCAATATATTTGAAATCATGGAAGCACACATAAAAGATTAATAATACTAAAACTTATAAAATGTAAGACGAAAGCAGTGTTCAAATGAGTAGTTATAATGAGCTCACAAACAGACACCAAAATACGTTTTATTATAAACACTCCATGAAATGAAGTGGAGAAAGTGTGTCGTGCCATCAGAAAATCATCTTGGAAACAAATCTACTTTTTTTTTTAAATTTTAACAGGCAATAAAGACTGGAAGTCCAATTTTCTTGTTGCTAATGTGTGGAGGGGGAACATTGATATGCAGTACGGTAGGTGTACTTATAGCAGAAATAAATTAGTGATATATGTAATCATTTTCTTAATAAATCCTACATGGTTAAAGTTAGAATGTCCTTTTCTCCTCTTTTAAACTACATTCGTCACTCAAAGTTTTAAAAATTTATACAGCTTTTCTTTTATGTTTATATTCTGTACTGTAGACTATTTTCTATGATATTCAGTCAAATCGAGATATGGTGCTGATCATCCCTGAAAGACTGACCGCCCTTAAAATTATGTTTATGTTTTAGTATACAGTTTTCTATATATTTAAAAATGCATATCCTGCAATAACAGAAATAAAATAATCGGTGTTCAGAATTTCTTAAAATTTTAGGGATTCTTTGCCTATCCAAAAGCTACAAGATTTCTGTGCATATCACAGAACTGGGTGTATCATATAGGTTTCAACCTGATGTATGGTGCGCTCGTAATAAAGACATGGAGGTATGTTTGTAGTTCCTGTATTTTAGGGATATGTATTCATTGTTACATGCTTGTATTTTCTCAATTGAATTGATAGATCGTTCTATGGTTGATTTTTTTAGAATCCAGTAAATAAATATAAACTGATCTGAATCACCATAAGTGTGTTCACCTCCATTAGACTCAGCAATAGCGCTCGAATCAAAAACAGATGAAAATCCAAATCATATACAAAGTTAGAGAGCATTAATAACAGACAATTCAAAATTGTTGTGCCAAATACGACATTGGAAATATATACCATGCGTAGAAATTACATCGGGTGTAAAACACAATACGAATAAAATTGCATAAATCTCAATCAAATTTTATGGAAAATATATCCTCTTAAAAAGAAACAAAGTCTCATTTTCCCATTGTGGTTTCCTATGAGATCGATATTGCATTTGTGCAATACAACTGATAAAAGTAATGTTAGAAAAGAATTGAGTATACCAGTTACATCGCTCAGGTGCGTTATCATAGAATTTATCAATTGGATTTCAAAGAAAAGGGATGACAAATCCTGAAAAAAAGACTGTAGCAAATGATATACAACTTCTTGTGTTAAAAGGAGATAAAACAGATAAAGAATTGTTAGATCTTATTTTTTTTACTTTATTTTCTTTTTAGAATAGCAATTATTTTCCGCCCAGCAAGTAAATACAAAAGAGTTCGTCTGCCAGACAAGGAGCTTTTAAAACGATTTTTACCGCCTATGTGTGTTGTAACCTTATATCTCCTAGCCTGGACGATATCGGAGAAAGGGGTGACAGAAACTTTGGAAACTTCTAATTTACTAAAATATGATGTTTGTTTAAACAGATATTGGCTTTTTTCTATTCAATGTGGTTAGTATTTTTTTCTTGTGTCGAGTTTATCAGAAAAGACATTAATAGAATTATGTTGGTATTTATATCAAGAGCATGGAAATTGTGCGATTAGTTATCCATTATAGATAATGTTGAATATCAAAAAGGTTACAGCCGATTACATTGAATGTATAGGTAAAGGTAACATCTTTGATTAGCTTGTTTGCTAGCTGACCCGTAAAGTCATTATTATGTAAGGTATACTACCCTCCTTCTTTGTAAGTTGCATAGTCCTACAGACAGATAGATTGGTTATCTGTTGGACTAGTCTACTCTTAAATGAGGGTAATTTACTTTACCTAATAATGACTGGACGGTTCAGCTTGCAAGCAAGCTAAACAACCAAGTTACCTTTACATGTAGCTACACACTCAATGCAATCGGCAGTAAACATATATGAATTGCTCGACTATTTTACAAGTTAACTAGTTCATTATGAAATGGTACAACAGGACCCATTGTATAACAAATGCAAAATAACTTTGTGGAGATCCCAGAAGATTATCGGATGAGTCTAAGGATAATTACCTTTATCGACTAATGAATCATAGAGGGTAAATAGATGAAAATTTAATTGATAACTTTATGGAAAGCGGAAGGCACTAGAAGAGGATTTCAAGACAGAAACAGATTTTTGCATAGTTACACGTATCATCCAATCTCTATAATTAAATCATCAATTTAAAAGTCATTTACGAGGCTAGGACTTTAATATTGATACTTCAACCTATTGGGTTGGATAAATCAGATAACCTACTGGTACCATTGTAGAAATTTTTGAATATTGCATTGCATCTCCTTGGAATATTTTTGCAAAATATTATCAAATTTACAATTTTTTTACCTGAAGGTCGGTTCTTTACTGCAGACATTCAATCTCCCCTTATCAATAAAAACTGAACGCTACGATATATTCTATAAATCCTAACCTGGCGTGAAACACCTATATTGATATATCAATTAATCCAAATAATGAGATCCACTCAACGTAAATAAAACAACAATTATTCAATCTTTTTGAGATAATCATCAAAACTAATATATCAAACGAGCAGGAAAATATATCTCAACGAATTTCGTTTTGTTAATATTTCAGCTGAGGTATTTCTTTTATTTGTTGGTGGTTACATGTGTTATCTGGTGAGAAAGGCACCTGGTCATTTTAATGAAAGTAGATACATCACATGGGCAGTGTATAATGGAATAATACTTGGCAGTTTTCTGTTGATTCTAACGTAAGTTAATTCGTTAGCTTTTAACTAGTTCATTATGAAATGGTACAACATAATTATTAGTCTTGTGCGGAAACATTCTGTTTTACTTGATAATAGCCTCTTATTAAACATTATTTACTTGTGATATGATATTAAGTATTTTTCGTAGAAACTAAGCAAGATAAGAGGCTTATGATTTAGTTTATGGCTACTGGCGTTTTTCTCTTTCTTTACGTATTTCGTTAAATATTTTTCTTCACTAGTGCATAATATAATGAGTGATACACAGAGCCTAAGACTAAGATAATGATCGTTATTTTATTCTGGCATTATACTTGAATCTATTTTAGTCTTTCTTTTCATGTTTGGCAGAGAAAAAAACATTTTCATTTGTTTAAAGTATCCTCTGTATGAAACATCAACTATAACTTTCCTCAAAATCACTTATAAAGACCGGGTTTTTAGTGCGAAATGCATAGCATGACTTCTATTTGTCTCCCCTACTACGGATTTTTTTAAAATATTTATAGATATAAAAATTATTTATGAATCTGTTTATTATACAATAGTATTGTAAAATGGTAATACAAATAGTACTGGGTTCTAGTGTATTTTAGCTGAAAAAATTTAAAAAATTCTCATAGTAGAAATATTTTAGTCAAATAAAAACTAGTCATTGAGACAGGTCTTAACCGAAACGCTGTCCTGTAACCAAACTAGTGTATGAATATTATTTGCATTATAAAACGCATTTCAGTTTCCAGTATTTCATAATATATCTATACAGCTTACTTATTAAGACTGACACATTTTCATAATAACTGACATAAAAATGAATTTATAAGATATTTGACCTATTTATACATGTACTACATTAAATAAATTTTGTCTGTTTATGCTGAAAAACTAATCTATTAACATTTTCAGACATTTGATTGGTCATTCATATGGACCAGATTTGCTATACCTATTGCAAGGGCTGCAGATTCAAGCGTTCGTTACAATAACTTTGACGTTAATCTTAATTCCAAAGGTAAGTTCTAAAAACAATGGTAATACATCGTTTTGAACTATATTATCTTTACAGAAAAACGCTTTGATATGTCAGATAATTTTTGATTTGATAATAAAAAAAACTTGTGTGTATCTATGAAAAAAATATTCGTTTCAGACAAGATAGTTTAGCTATCACTTATTCTCATTCAAGTGTGTAGGAATATGGTTAATTGAACTTCTATTTTCCGGCAGGAAAAATGCATGTTATGGAAGTGCGTCCTTTGCTTGTGCGGGTGTATTACAACGAATCCACGACATTAACACGCCACAAAGTCATTGCATCAACTATTTGATAAGTTTAAAACTGGGTTTGACCTTTAAGGGTTAGCAGATGCTGATCTATCAGATGGATTCAGACAAAGAGCTTAATTACCACTACTTATTGGCTGTCTACAAGCGGTAACAGATATTAAAGCCAATTAAAAACTAATCAGAATTAACATTAAACTATTCTATGATACTGACATTTATAAAAGTAAATACTATCTCATTTAACTACTTTGTGTTATTTCAGATTTCAGCTTTGTACAAAAAGGAAGACATTAAGCGTGCTAACGATACTTTCAAAACCGAATACGACAGCAAATATCCGAAGACAAATACCATTGAAGCAACACAATTAAAGTCAGTTGGGACACAAACATATGAATATGCACCATCAGATAAAAGGGTAATGATCCTGAAAAAAGATTCTTATATTCCTTTTTCCCAAAACATTATAAAAATCAATCTCTGACATTTGAATTTAAAGTTAAGGACACTTATCTAAGTTTATTTGAATAGAAAAACAACGTAGAAAGTAGTACAGGAATTGAAAATCTCAAAACCTGTAATTGATAAGTTTTTAAACAGAACAGAATAGTATGAAACAGTATATCATTCGTAAATTTACGCGAAGCAATGCTAAATTTCACGTCATTATCACTTATTTGCTGATTAGTTTGTTGAATAGACTTATAAATTATTTTTTTTTCTTATCATATGTCCAGTGATTTTTTTTATAAAGTGCAATAGTAGCAATCGCAATATTGCATTCACTGGCTTTCTTCAGCTCTAAAATGACAAAATAATCTGGACATTTGGGTTTTCAATGATCTTTAACGTCGTGCTGTAATTTGTTTCGCTGATGAGTTTAATAGTCAAACGAGCGAGATTTGAATTCTAGTATATATAATGAATTTATTCATAAGGGTTTCTGAAATTTTGACATTTTCTGCTTATAAAATCTTATGATCAGTTCATCTTGCATATTCCAATGTTTTATATCTTTTTTTTACAGAGTAAAATGTTTTGGACGTCTGTTTCCAAGTTGTCGTTTAACAGGCAGACTAGAGTTGAACCTATGATTGATCATTTACCCTTACCAAATTGTGAAAACAACAAAGAACTATCCTTTTAGTAAAATAAACAGACCCGCCTTATGTTGAAGAACAAAACCAAAGTACTGTTTAATGAATCTCTTTTATTTTATGTTAGCTAGATATTATTTTTATAAAGATTCCTATTGAATCCTACTTATACAAATATACAAAACACGTACAGTGCCAACTTGGGCATGATTGAAAGGACATACATAGTTGTAATATGCATCTTGGTCTGTTAAATTGGTACCCCGAATATTATGATTATGATCAATTTAATGTCTTTTTTCAAAATAGAAATAAACTAATGGGTTTGTTTTTTTAATTAGAATATGTTCACATATGCGAATATTGATAGGGAAAAAAATCATAAAAATACTGAACTCCGAAGAAAATTCAAAACGGAAAGTTCTGGTGGCCGGTTAAGGCCATTTAACGTTTTCGCGTTTCGCCTTTTCGCCTTTCATATTCTATAGAGAGAAAACGCGAAAACGCGAAATGGCCTTAACCGGCCACCATAGAAAGTCCCTAATGAAATGGCAAAATCAAAAGGTCAAACACATACAACAATTATATACAAATTATTATTACTAAATAGTCACAAAAAACAAAAATACAAGAATCTGATGATTCAAATCGTACTTCTGGACCCAACTACACCATGGAAACATAGTCTTAAAAGAACAAAATCTGGATGTACAAATAGCAAGCCGCTCCAAGGTCATACGATCAAAAGAAAAATAATAGTACATAGGCAGCTAAAAGGAAAACTGTATTGTAAATACAAAAAACACAACGTCAGCTTCCAGAATCTAGAACTGAAGTCAATCATGTTTTACTGGTGAGTTACACACTGAATATTTATCTATAACTAAGTTATAATCCATAAAGTATGTGTAATTTCTGGTGATCTTTTTGAAAACAATCAAGCCTCAATAATGTTAAACTCAGGACACTTTACAAAGCATGAAAATCAGTGGAAGAATTAAGAATTGAATGCTTCTTTTTGTAACTTAATTGGGGTGTAAAAGCGTTGACCGAAGTACATTTTTTCCGCGCTTCATTCTAAAAATGTGCGCACGGTCAACGCTTTTACAACACTATGAAGTTACAAAAAGAAGCATTCAATACTTATAATTACATTTTTTAGCTATGATCATGAAAACACGAATTTTCTGATTTTTTTTATCTAATTCACATGTGCACTTTATTGTGGGACCACGTGTTATCATGAATAATAAGTTTTATTGAGTGATGCAATTACGTTATAGATAATGCATATTTTAAGGTTTTTCTTGTCGTAGAACACACCGAGGGGTGTCAGGATTGATCAAATGAAAGACCGACCGGAAGGAGGTCTTTCTTTGAACAATCTTGACACCCCGAGGTGTGTTCTACGACAAGAAAAACCTTAAAATATGCATTATCTGACTTATATACCGTAAAAAAATATTAATTGTATAAAGATTTGTAAAATTTAGTATCCTATTTTACCGACAACACTAAAGTGGGATATTCCTTTCTAATGCGTTCAGGTTACGCCCTGCGGCTCATTTAGAATGTGAAATAAAATTCACTAAATAATTTAGATATATAAACCTTTTAAAAATTATTATCCATACACAATAAAATTATTACTGTAACTGCATGAAGTAAGACACAAGTGCATTGTTACCATCCGATAACGGTGTATGACAAAAACAAGACACATTGTAAGTAATTTATTGTACCACTTAGCTTATGGAAAAGGGGGAAGGGGTATGTTTTTTTTTCTATTTGTTATGTTATTTCTAGCGCGGAAAAGTTGTTATTTTTTTTTAACAATTTTACTTGAATCGAATGAAAAATTCAGAAAGATTGTCTTTTGAATAGCAATACATTTTATTAAAAGATAATCAGGATATAATTATATACCCTCCGCACCTGACCCTTTCGTGAGTTACGTTGATGTTATTCAATAGAATATAAGATTATCTTATTAGTTGATCATTTGATAGAGTAAAAGGTATACATAAATTTTAAAAAGTTAAGAACTGACACGAAGACGCATATAAATACATGTAGGTCACAGTATGATTTCCTATTCAGTGTGTATCGTTCTAAACATGCATGAAATATTTGCCACTGGACGTTAAGCAAGCAACCAAAAATCAATCAACCTATTCAGTTTGACCCAATAAGATTTTCAAAATTTTACACACGAATATGTTAAATCTGGATTTATTTTATGAAAGTCTACATCAAAATTCATCTGACATAAATGATAATGTTTCTTTATTGTAGCGATAAATTAACAAAACTCCACGTTATTTCTTTCTAAAATTAAAATGCGGGACTACAATGACGGTTTCTTTTACACCTATCATCGATTGAACTTTAAGAAATAAATTTCCAAATCGGCAACAAAAAACTATTAGACGAATAAAGTTTTGAAGTAAATCATAGATTGCATGTTTATCAAGGACAATAATGACCTCACACAGGTCATTATTTTTTGCCTTGGAGCATATATCATTGAAACATGGTATCGTCCAGGTTGATTCTGAAAAAGAATGACCTGTCGTTCTGAAAGAAAATAACTCCATATAGGTATATAACTAAGGAATAACATGTGATGTGCAGTTAGCCAATCAAAATAACGTATTATATTGAAACATACATCTTATGTAATTATCATCGTATAATAAGTTGAAACATTTATACTCCACAAGTGTCACATCTAGATCTGTTAGGGCGGAAAATTGCTTTGTCAGATTAGCATTTGTAGGACCGACTGTCTAACTACTTATGCACTTTGGTCTCAATATCAGAGGTCACCACTAATATATTATCTTCCCTCATCCCCGCGAGTCATCTTTATGTAGAGGTTTGATTTAGATATATATATATAAGAAGATGTGGTAAGAATGGCAATGAGACAACTCTCAATCCAAGTCATAATTTGTAAAAGTAAATCATTATATGTCAAAGTACGGTCTTCAACACGGAGCCTAGTCTCACAACGAACAGCAAACTATAAATGGCTAGTGTAAATCAATTCAAACGGAAAAATCAACGGTCTAGTCTATATAAAAAACAAGAAACAAGAACCATGTATGAACCACATCATCAAACGACTACCACTACTTATTGTGTGAAATGAAACGTCAATAAATGAAAAGGCATGTTTGGTGATTGTGATATTCTTGCATCACATGTCAAGATGAATACCTAGCTAGGAAAAACTTTTCTTCTACGGCACTGTTCCAGAATCATCTAAAATTAAAAACACCAATAAACAATTAAATAGAAATTTCACATGATTTCACTTTTAATTGTTTTTAAATTATCTATTGACATTCATGCATTATACACAGTTATTTTGAACGAAATGCGTAGAAGCATTCACCACCTTCAATCCTCCTTTAATTTCCATACCAAAGCAGCAAAAGAACATACAAATGATGTTAAAACAGCATTTTAAATGGCTGTGTATTTGTCCAAGAAAACTTAACTTAACATTTAACATTTGATTCCAGCGTCTCGGAGTCTTTAGTAGACAAAACGTTGATCTGGCTTACAAAATTTCTATAACCAAGGCTCTAAAGTTATCGACTGATTTTTCTAGTTTTTTCTCATTTTGTGTTTGTATACTGATATTCCAAATTAAAGAGGGTTCGGCGTTTATAAATATGTCAAAACTCGCAAAAGATGAATTTTAAAAAACCAGAAACTTGTAATCCAGTTTGTCAGTTGTGACTTTCCGCCGTTTTTGTTCTTAGTAAAAAAAAAAAAAGACTTCAAAATTCGTCACATTTTGTAATTCCGGAGTCTTTAATTAGGAAGACTAACTATTTAGTATATTTTTGCTCATTGTTTTCATTCTGTACTCCTTTGCGTTCACCACCAAAGCACAAACACAAACATACCAGCGATGGTAAAGCAGCTTTAAAAATATTTTGTTTGATATTTCAATTTCATACTTTTGTCTACCGACTACTTTTGTCTACCGACTACTTTTGTCAGTCAGAAACCCTTAAAAAGGCTAACTATTAATTATATGTGTTTTTCATAGTTGAATACTTTACGGTCACCTGCAATCAATCACAACTTTGTCTTTCCGGAAAATTGTCTCGTTTCCACTGATACCACGGTACTTGTTTTTTTTAAGCACTTTAAACATGTTAAAACAGTCAAGCAGTTTACTAGTATTTGTTTTTATTTGTCAAATGTCGTCCTTGTCAATGACTTTAAATTGTTATTATACAACAGAAATTCATACTGTTTCATTATTTGTGATGCATAATTCACAGATTGTAAATCTGATGTAACTACTTCATAGATTATGTAGGATAACTGTTTACTTACAAGTTGTCCATGTCCGTATTTAGAATAGTTTGCGTACCAATCGACTCAGTTGTACAACGTTTATCAGTGTCCGTTTTTAAATATTCGCTGCTATAAATTGACTAAAAGTAAAATATAAGTTTCTTTAAATTCTTGCTGATGGCGAATTTATATAAAAAAAAAATAATCAAAATATTTCAGGCGAGAAAAAAGTTGAATGCGCAACAGTCATGCGTGGACATTTTCTTTGCTGTATTGATATATCATTGGTTATAGAAATGTTTGATTTTAAGCTTTCCTGCTAATTTTTTAACAATATCAATTTTTATAAATATAGAAACCCAGACATCATTGCATAATATAAAAATAAAAGAACATGAAAAGCGTCCAAATCCGTTTTGGTTATTTTTAATATATATTCCACTGTACTTCATACTCAAATTTCAAACGTCATAACTATGGATAACCTATTACCTTTGAGACTGCTGTTTTTATTTCATAACTGTGTATGTCCTTTGATTGAACGATGTCAATTGAGTTTGTTTTATTATTTTTGCCGCCATAAGAGAAGGTATTGGAGCCTTTCTTTACATCATCATTTCGGTATAATGCTATTAACTGCAAAAGATAAGAAAACTTATAAACAACTGCCCATGTTTCTCCTTGACCTGCACAATGACAGTAACGAAAACAAAATGGATATATAGATAACTATAAAGAGATCTACAGAGGCAAACAATATTTCTTTGCTTATTTTGACAAAAGTGAACCAAACAGGCAGTTAAAATGAATTATAAAGTTACCATGGCACTTTTATTAATGAGTGAACCATAAAAAAAATCATATATTTGTTTATATCTCGAAGCTAGTGCCTCTTTCAATAAATGCTCGAAATGACAATAATATGTAAAAAGAATTCGGAAGGACTGAATATGGTGATACACTTAAAATATGATGGCTTCACACTACTGAAGATTTCATACAGTTATAGCATGCCATCAGTTGTGCAGGAAGAGAAACCATTGTACAATATTCCAAGTCAACCTGATGAAAAGTAAGAAAAAATAATGAAAGAGAATTATAGTTTTGTTTACCTTAGGAACGTAAATCAACGTCAGAGTTATCGTAGCAAAAACTTGAATCTGAAGACATTCGAACAAATACAGCATGTCTGGTCCGTGGTGATGGCCAATTACATGCCTTTAAAACAAAATTTTACGTTAGGTTAAAAAATATTTACAAAAAGGAACATTAACACATATACTTATTTTGAACTTGAAATACAATATATAACAGATACAGTTATATCTGCCTCATATCTTGATTAACATTTACTAATTGACAATGAGGGTAGGTTGACAGCAAAACTTACGGCAAAAGAGATCATTTCAGCTTCCGAATTGTGAATTTTCCATTTCTTTGTAACAACTTTCCAGCAGCGCCTGCATATGGAGTATATATATAAATCTCAAATTGATACGACATTCATGGGTAAGGGTTTGTATTTCATATCATGATGATATTGCTTCTCAAAAAGAGACTATTAAATCAAGTGTTCCAAGTGGTGAAGTTGAAATTATTTCTTCGAAAAAACAATACTGTCCTGATTTTCTCCAAATAAGAACAGGATTTGTACCTACATGAGCAACACGACAAAACCCACATGTAGAGTAGCATCTACTCAATAGTTTGTTGGTAGGGTCTCGGGTTGCTTAGTCTTTGCTTGTACTTCTCTAGTTCGTGTATTATATGTTGTTATTTGTCTTTTTGCCTTTTTCTTAGTTTTGCCAGAGCATTGTCAGTTTATTTTTGGCTTATACGATTGAATGTCCTGCGGTATCTTTTCTTAAGAATTGTCAATACGATATTATCTTGTGAACACGTACACACGTGAAATCAACATGAAATAAAAACTTAATTTCTTTGTCCGATATTCATTGTCGATTGTATCATAAGTATTTTGATGTTTATTTTGCCTTGGTAGGTACATAATAGAAGAAGGGAGTTATGTTGCTGTTTATCATTGTGATAATTGCACTTACGTCAGAATCAAGAGAAAACTTCCAAGCAAGATACCATTATAAACTGCCCATGTGATGTATTTACTTTCGTTAAAATGTCCAGGTGCTTTTCTCACAACATAACACAAATAAACACCAAGAAGTAACAATAACGCTTCAACTGAAATATAGAATGCATTTCTTAATCATGTAGACTCAAACGCGTAGATTTTGAATACACAATAGGAAACGGCTGTCAAGTGTGTTTTTAGGGTATGAGCTATTGGTGAATTTCAAATCATAAGTAAAAAAAAATAAATCCCCGAGGCTAAATTGCTTAAAATACAGGTAACTTTTATGAGAATGTTTTTTATAGATACTGATAAAATCAATATTATCGTCAAATTATTGCATATGGCGTTAAATAATAAATAATATCAAATATATAGAAAGAACATGACTATAAATAATTGGAGTTTTTATTTTTTTTTATTTGTATTCGCATTTTTCTCAACAGCTAAGACTGTAAAATGCATGGCTTCCATTGACAACTTCGGATTCAATTCACAGGTTATAAAGTATGTTCAAAGTTCAAACGAAGATTTTAAAGGGTTATGTATACGTCGTTTCTTTACCATGTTTACCAAAACATTGTAATTTAGTTTGTCTAAAATCTATAGACTATTTGATGTTCTTTACCAAATATGATTCTTACAAACCTAGTTTTAAAAGTGTCTTTCACAAAAAGCATTGAAAATGTTTCGATTTTAAAAAAAAAACTGATGTGCCAATTATCAGCAAACCATCGAATATATATTGACCAGTGCATGAGTGCATAGGATGTAAATTAGCACATTAATTTTAAGATATTCTGATAAATCGGGACATGTGAAGCTAACCGGCTAATCAGTAAAATTTGGTTCAAAACATATACAAACAATCTGAAGTGTTTTGCAATAGTTAGTAACGCATCATCTGTAAGTCATATGAAACTTCAAATTTTAAAAAACAAGTTGTAAAATCCTTTATATTATTAAAATTTTCCTGTTAGATCTCAAAGGTACCAGGCTTATAATTTGATACGCCACACACGCGTTGCGTCTACATAGGAATCAGTGGCTCTCAGCTTAAACAAGAATGTGTCCATAGCACACGGATGCCCCACTCGCATTATCATTTTCTATGTTCAGTAGACCGTGAAATTGGCAATTAAATTAGAAAGATCATATCATAGGGAACATGTGTACTAAGTTTGAAGTTGATTGGACTTCAACTTCATCAAAAACTACCTTGACCAAAAACTTTAAACTGAACGAACGGACGGACAGACGGAAGGACGGACGGACGCACAGACCAGAAAACATAATGCCCCTCTACTATCGTAGGTGGGGCATAAAAATTAGAAAGCCAAAACAAGTATAAATTGAAGAGCATTCAGGACCCAAAATCCCTAAAAATTGTGCCATAAACGGCGAAGGTAATCTATGCTTAGGATATTGAATTATGGCCTTCCCATATACTAAATATCCAATATATTTCTGTATACAGTGTCTTTTACAACGAGACATCTCGTAAGAACTTCAACCTATCACAGCGCAAATAGGAGGTAAAATCGCGATGAAAAGTTGTAAAGAAATGTGCTCTTGAAGGTAAAAAGTAATAAATGATTTTTAAAGAAGAATATTTACCATTGTTTAGGAAACGACTTATTAACATAACGTAGTGCATGGTTAAATACTTGTATCACTAACTAATTGAATTTCATCTTAACTGTAAAAACGTACCACATTGAATAGCATAAATCAAATAGCTGCTCAAACACACTTCATATTTCAAATGATTGGACGTTTCCAAGATTTCTGTTTTGACACTCTCTGATATGGTCCAAATAAGAAGAAACATAGCAATAATGAAAATTAGAGGAAAAAACCTCTTCAACAGTTCTTTATCTGGAAGATACACTCTTTGTAGTGTGTTTGCTGATTTAAAAATGATAGCTATTCTGAAAATAGAAAAAGAATTGAAGTCAGACGTCTATAATATAGTGGCTTTCTTCGTTGGTTTCTGTCTTTTCATCAGTCTTGACAAATATTTGGGGGTTGATTTTTTTCGATCAAATTGTTTCACGTTTTGTCATGTTGGTGGCTTAAAAGCTTAATATATGGTATGGTTTTTTTCTCATTTTTGAAGGCCATGTTATATTGACTCTGTTGGATAGTTGTCTAATTGAATATCATACCACATATAAAAAAATATGTTGTATGACTGCCAATTGGACAACTCTCCACAAGAGACCAAATGACACAGAAGTTAACAACTATAGGTCACAATACGGCTTTCAACAATTAGCAAAGCCCATATCGCATAGTCAACTAAAAAGGCCTCGAAATGGCAAATATAGAATTCAAACGAGAAAACTAGCAGCCTAAATTATGTACAAAAAAAATGAACGAAAAACAAATATATAACACATCAACAAACGACAACCACTTAATTGCAGGCTCCTGATTTGAGACAGGCAAATATTGCAGAATGTGACGGGGTTAAATGTCCTTATTTTAAACAAATAACAAGCTTCTGCTCAATAAAATAATTGAAGAATACATGACATGTATACATGTAGCAATTACTATTTTTTTTTTGTTTTGATATACTGTTTTATTCGGTACATCATTCTATAATAAGAAACATGTGGTATCCTTGCTAATGAAACAGCTTTCCATCATATACCAAATTACGATGATGGAACAGATTAAGGCTCATCATATGGCTTTAAACAATGTGCAAACCCTATATTTAAAGGTCGGTTTTAAAAGGGATCGACATGACAGTATGCAAACGAGAAAAATAGACAATCTGAATTATGCAAGAACGATTTCAACTCTTTCTTTTCCATATTTTCTTTAAATTCATATGCATATAAATTCTCAAACTGAGTTTTCCGTGTAACTTGACGATAAAAAGTAAAACCATTGTATATGATATGATATATACCTACCTTATTTCGAATACGTAACAACCTACCCGAGCGCATCAATCTTTTGTCTTAATAATAATTACAGGCGGACTGATCGAGTAATAACTAATATTTATTCGAAGTTGAAGTGTTGACCAAATCAAAAATCAAACACACTACCGTTCTGATATAATTTTTTTTATCTTGATAAGGATGTTATGTATACCTCCATGTCTTTGCCACAAGTGCGCCATACATCGAACTGAAACCTATATGAAACACCCAGGTCTGTGTAGCACATATAAATTCTGAAGGTTTTGGATACGCAATAAATCCCTACAATTAAACTTCTTTATGTATGTCATCTCCAAAATTAAGCGAATATAAAGATACGACTTACTTAGTTGATTTATAAGTTTAGTTTTCCTGTTTCGTGAAATAAACCGAATTCAAAGCTTGGATTCAGAAATAATTTCACATTGTTTGTACTTATGACTGTGTAAGAGCTCCAACAAAGAGATTTTGAAGATACTTATAAGGTTGAAAACAACACAACTGATGGGGACTGTACGTTAAAGGTTTAAGTTTTTTTCCTCTATGAATAGATTACTTAAGCTATATTTTCCAAAACCTTCCATAAATTTTGAATCCTTAATGCTCTTCAACTTGAGTTGGAAATTCGACATTTTATAATTTCATATTCGAGCGTCACTACTCGGTCTTTTTTTGTTTTTTTTAGAATAAACGCATGTGTAGCATACAAAAATAAACGCATGTGTAGCATACAAAAATATAAGTCTGCTTATAACTTTTGTTCGAAACAATGATCTATAACTAAACACCATTTTTTTGTTCAACTTCATAACTAGTAACAGAATTTAAGAAACATGACATTTTGAAAGGATAAATACAAAACTAAAAACAGTAATGTCCTTTTTCTAATTGTCAAACAAAGTTTAACCTTGGAAAAAACAAAAAACAAGGGAGATAAAAAGATAAAAAAATGTTTGCCATTAGTTGTTAAAAAAACTTCATCCAATTAATAATCTTACCGTGGTACACACCAGTAAACCTCCAGTACACATAAGCAGCAGAAACATAGGACTTCCAGCCTTTATTACCTGATAAAGAAAGCAATTACAAAGTATGTTAAACAAGTGTTTCAAGCATTTATATCACTATAATATCAAGGAAAACTTTTTTCAATAATGTATACACTCAAATCATTAAACATCCCTATATATACACATTTCAGTTTAAAAAAAAGAAACTTTAGAAACTGCAAACAGAAAATATTATAGATATAAGTATTCCTCAAACTATCATTCTATAGGTTAAAATTTCTAAAGTTAATGATTCTGAAATCGTATGAAAGAAAACACAACAGAAAATACGTTATATCTATAACTTAACAATAAAAACTTCAGAATTATGTGCCATGATTGATTTACAGGGTGTTAAACTCAATCAAGATGTATATTTAAATGAGTAGTGTCAACTACGTGAGATCTTAGCGAGTTATTCGAGTGCAGTCGGAAAAATTTATTTTAAGGGTACGACTTAAGAATATTTTACCACACACATACGGTTACCATGCTTATTTTAAAACATGTTCTTGATATAAAAACTGTGTGACTTCCTTCAAACCAAGTTTTTGGGCTTTATGTTGTATGTTTGTACACTTGTATGGACACATTTAAACATTTACTTATTCGGATATTATTCTTTACCGGTTTATCCCTTAAGACAACTGTGAAGGCAAACAACGCTCCGATTGCAATAAATGTTAGGAGAGTAAGCAGTAGTAGCAGGAACCGGAACAAAAACTGGTATTCGTAAAGGCATGGTGAGTCATCATCACATTCGGAACATCCCTCCTTACAAGGTAAACACTTATACTGAGTCGTATCAGACGAATTTTCTATTTCTAAACCACTGAACGCCTTAACTTGAGCGTTTATATCTGGAAAGTAGTACCCCTTGGAGCAGGCACACTCATAAGCACCTCTTTGAAAACCTTGTCCTTCTATAAACTTACACTGAAACAATAAGATATAAGCATTTTAAATTAAATACAAATTTTAAAATATTGCATTTATTAATATATAGGTAGAAATTTCTTTGCCTGACTGTCAATATAGTTTACCAGTTCGGTGAGAGTTACCTCATTTTTAACGTCATGTGTTCGATTTAGATACTAGAGGATGGTCGCTTGCAATTCCAATTACGATTTTTTTTCAGGCATTTTGCCTCATTTAAGTTTAAGTATGTTAAAAACTTCGTATCTTTAACAAAACAGATAAAATTATTTTAAATATGACTAGTAGAAAGAGGTGTCTTTTTGTATCGTTGTTCGTTGCTTACCTCATATAGTTGATGTGTTTCCGTCGGTTTTGATGTGTGAAACGAATTTGTTTTTCGCTCAACCGGTTTATGAATATTGAACAGTGGTATACTACCGTTGCCTTTCTTTTTTGAATGTTTAACTGTTTTATGTAGTATATCCCTGAGGTCTTTTCATCACATTTTATTCATCATTTACTTGTTTAAGTTAAATAAACAATCGAGTTTTATAGGAATTAACTCTAGTATGAAACATAGTTCATTTTTGGTTTAATTATATCATGGCGATAAAAATGGAAAATTCGCAACATATTTTAGACTGAAAAAAATAGGTGCACCGATATGAGAGTACCTCTGTTGTAGAAGGACACCTATGCGTTCCTCGAAAAACGTCAATATCGTTGTAAATGTGCGTTGAATCTTGGTCACATTGGTTAATGTCAATATTTGTTAACTGTATATCAACTGAAGCTATGCCTCTAAAATGATACAATGATAAATTCTACTAAAATACTGACGTTGCTTATCATCGTAATAACGTTTTAAAATATTATTTGATTTGTCAGTATTTATATTACTTTTACTGTTAAGTCTGTTTTTTGTGATATCCATTTCATGTACCCCCTTTTTTTACCCTTTAACCTATTGCATCTGATTTGTTCACGCACCGTTGTCAATATGTGGAATTTGATGTGACTGTCAAACAAGTGAGAGGTTTAAGTAGGTAAAAAAACAAGTTCGATTCACCATTTTTAAATACGAAAATACATGTCTCAAGCCAGGAACGTGAAAGTCAGTATCCATTCGTTTGATGTGTTTGAGCGTTTGAGTTTTGCAATTTGATTAGGGACTTTCCTTTTTGAATTACCGCCGGAGGTCAGTATTTTTGTGATTTTACCTTTTTTCAATACATCAAAATAAAAAAAAAAGGATTGAAATGGGAAATGTTGTTGGGTAACATAAATAAGACAAGAAGAGAAAAATATAAATTGTGACAAGTAAGTCTAGACGAAGCAAGCACGACTAAAACCTGAGTTCCAAAAGGACAAAAAATAACCTATTGTGCTTACAACAAAGGTGGTCATATTTGGCTTGGCTGGGATGGGTGTTATAAGTGTTATTCTCATCGAATTTTGTCTAATGCTCAGTTCGATTCTGTGTGTGGTACATTTTAATGTTGATTCGTTGTTCTCCTCTTATATTTAACGGGTTTCCCTCAGTTTTAGTTTGTAACCCGGATCTGTTATTTTCTACCGATTTATGAGTTTGGATCAGCGGTATACTACTGTTGCCTTTATTTATAGGAAGATATGCAATAAAATGCCAAAATTAAACTGATCGTTTTTATCGATATCTCTAATGTTTTGTTTTTTTTTAATTTAGTTTCTTTTCACAATTTTTTTTATAAATTTCACAATTTATTTTTCTAGTTTTTCTTCAGTCTTAATTGGTGTTCTCCAGTACATTTTTTTTCAGTTGTTCAGTCTTCGACTTGGTTATTATCAGGTATCTGCTTTGAATACAACGATATTGGTAATTCTTATGTAGACGAACCGTGCGTCTGACGTATAAGATGATAGTCCTGGTATATTCGTTGAAATTTGTCTTTTAATATCAGTTATTTTAAATGCCTAGAATTCTGATAAAAAAAAACACATTAATAACCTTTATAGATTACTTACTTTGAGCTTGTTACTTGTAATTGCGAGTATTATCTATACGGTAGTTATGTTTTTCAATCTATATAAAGCTCTACTATATCTAAGTGGTTGTAATGACATATTGTGTGCATCGAATACATATTTTTATCTCTTAGTTAACTAATATAGGCAAAATATGTATACTCAAGAAACATTTACGTCTCTCTTTTTTTGTCATAAAGCTCCACTACGGATTCAGTTCTAAACCAATCATGGCTTTCAAATATTCGGCCTTAACCATACCCAGTGATGGATAATTAAAAAAATCCGCATTTTTAAATCATATTGAACAGAGTAGTCTGTTTGATTTGCTCACCAAGTTTTGATAATATAACTGGACTATAATCAACTGTCATACTAGCGGGTGGTAGAGCCAGCTATGACACTAGGTTTAATCCATCATTTAGTTCTGAAAATTCCTGTATCAAGTCAGGAATATGGAAGTTGCTTTTTGTCCGATCCATTGGTCGATATAGTCTAACAATCGATTTGGCATGTTTAATGGACCTCCCACTCTTTAAATTAAAATCAGAGTTTGGTATTTTTGCTAAATTTATTTTAAACGTATAAAATTTATAGAGTGCTGTTTACATTGTTATATACAACACTTACTGAAACTTGGGTCTTCCTGCTAAATCCAGTGAAAATATGGGAGATGAATACGTAACCATCCAAATATCCCCTCCTCCACAATCAAAGTACGGCTTAGTCCAATGGCCGTCTTCTAGCTTGGCTGTGAGTACAACTATTTCTTGTTTAGGCAATGATATTTTACCTGACCTGCAATAAAGCAATGGCATGTTAAAATGTCAACGGATACCAAAGAAGGTTAGGTCAATCTTTGTTCAACTAGAAACTAAAAAAACTAAAAGGATATAAAGATTCCACAAGATTGCATTTAGCTTTAAAACCAGATTCTATCCACCATTTTTTATATAAGAAAACGCCTTTACCAAGTCAAGAATATGACAGTTGTTTTCCATTCGTTTGATGTGTTTAAGCTTTTGATTTTGCCATCTGATAAGGGACTTTCCGTTTTGAATTTTCCTCGGAGTTTAATATGATTGTGATTTTACTTTTTAAAAAAAGTTATGCATTAAAGCTTTGCGAAAGGTCATCTAGTTACCACTAAAAAAGTTATTACAAGGAAAATAAAAGAGAATCATACCAAAGTGATATTCAAAAGGATAATCAACATGGATGTAAAAAAAAACTGCAAATTACATGGCACAATACGATAATCGATTAAAAGACCAACAACAAGATACAACACATAATATAGAAAACAAAAGACTGAGCAATACGAATCATCCCACTAAAACCGAAATGAAAAAAAAATACAGTCACTGAGGAGCATGGTCTTGTTGATTAATTTCAAATCTGACTTTGCAGATCAGTAATGCTATTAGCATGAACTCTATTACTATATCTATACGAAAATTTCCGGAAAGAAACCACCATATTTATTTCCATATCATATTTGTTATTAACATATCCCTCTAATAATACAAAAATGGGTAATAATACATTGTAGTAAAACAAGGGCAATAACTATCATAGACAATTTACTTTAGCTTTTGACCATGGTGAGTGATTTGTAGGTCTTAGTCCGTCTGCAAGGCATTTTTGCTCCTACAATCTTTGTCTATCAGATATATCATTATACATAATTATAAAAAAATAAAAGCACAATTGAACAACTAAATGGTAAAAGTCGTCATTTGAGGGCAGTAACTCCAATAAGGAGTCACCTGACAATTTCATAAAAATAAACATAAGTTTGATATTTACACATAACTTTTGATTGTTTAACCCTGCATACCACCATTCCGCATGTGAAATTATAATTGTTTTTAATATACATTGATCGACAATGTGAATTGTACATTTTCTGACGCTCAACACGCGATACAATGAATGTGGTTTTTTAATGTGATAGATGCTTTTCGTAAATGTTTGTTTCTTTTGAAATTGTAACACAGTGATGACTGCTGTAACCATATTTTGACTATTTTACCTAGTAAACCTGTTTTGTTCACGGATCGTTGTAAATATAGCAGAATTTGATGCAACTGTCATACACAAGAGAGGTTTAGCGCTGTAAAACCAGGTTCAAGCCACCATTTTATACATTTTAAAATGCCTGTACCAAGTCAAGAATATGCCAGTTATTATTCATTCGTTTGATGTGTTTTATCATTTGATTTTGCCATTTGATTAGGGACTTTCCGTTTTGAATTTTCCTCGGAATTCAGAATTTTTGTGATTTTGCTTTTTACATTCTAAAAATCAGAATTTTATAAAGTTACAGTAATGTCCAACTTTGAAGTTGACTTTAGAATAATTTTGTTTCGCTATTCTTTATTATGTCTTTCTATTATACTGCTTCTGACTTTTCTGCATATCTATGCATTCTCATGTTCAAAATGTTAAGATTGAGCGTTTCTTTGAGAGAAAAAAATCATTTTTGATGTACGGAATTTATAAAGTGTTACTTTCATTTGACCCTACCAAATAGTTTTTTTTTATATATATATATACCCGTATTGGTATTGACGACGAGTACATATTAAGTCGCTGTAGTCTCCTTGGTTCTATTTTCAGTCGCATATTAGAGAACAAATACTTTTCTGAAACAGTTTTATTAATGTTTCATTACCTGTTTTTTGTTTTGAAGATAGTTCGTGTTGCATTTTCCCAATTTCTGATCTTTAAGTTGTAATACCACTCAGTTTTGTTGTCTTGGTACATATACGATAGTGCTATATCATGGGCCAGTACAAAGCCACTCTGACGGTACGAGTAAGGTGCAAACGAAGAATATTTTGAATATATCCCTGGTTCGATAGCTATGCAAGATCCGAATACGGTTTTTATACTATTTACATTATTTCTAACAAGAGAAAAGAACAATTTATCAGTCAAGGAATCGAGTGAACCGTTATTCTTCATAATAACTGATGTCAGGAAATTTGAGGTGAGAATTGCAGGTTGAGTGTACTTTTCCCATGCTGTATGGTTGAAGGTCAGGTCCAATGTCTCTTCTGTACCACCAGTGCAAGGATTTTGTTCGATTCTACTAACATATTCAAGAGCTAGTTTAGCTGCTTCCTTGCCAGTATGTCCTATTTAAAAATACAAAGTATAGAACTTTTGTATTCATAATGAAAATATAACAATGATGTAAAGGAAGAAATTGCAGAAAAAACGGTAATCAAATACAAAAAAAGAATAACTGAATTATTGGAACGGCATTAACAATTAGAATGGCAGTTGTGTCATTGTTCTTTATTTTTTTACAACACATCTTTTCTTAATAAGGTTGCGTTAAAAGAGGGACGAAAGATACTAAAGGGACAATCAAACTCATTATTCGAAAATAAACTGACAACGCCATGGCTAAAAATGAAAAAGACAAACAGACAAACAATAGTACACATGACACAACATAGAAAACTGACGAATAAACAAAACGAGCCCCACCAAAACTAGGGGTGATATCAGGTGCTCCGGAAAGGTAAGCAGATCCTGCTCCACATGTGGCACCCGTCGTGTTGCTTATGTGATAACAAATCCGGAAAATAGTCTAATTTGGTAGGTCACATTCATGAAAGGGAAGGGGATTGTAGTTACGACGTAAGGAACATATCCGATATCATTTGTGAAACGATTATTCCATAACGGTCACCCAACGCGTGATGGCGTCCGTAAAATTTACGAAGGGATGATTTCAACTTCACCATTTGGAACACTTGGGTTAATAGCTTTCTTGTGAACAGCAACCCTCTATCAAGAAAATCACGATAGGAAATGAAAGCACGGGAATATCGTATTAATTTGGAGATATATACCCCGTATGCAGATACAAGGAATCTTGTAACTTGACATCACAATCGTTTCTGTAAACATTGTACGTCACACATTATTTAAAAAAGCATGAATATTTGTTATAGCCTAGTGTTGAGCTTATGGCGTTTAGCGTATATTCGTCCTCTGGAATAAAGTAAATTTCTTTTTTGTGGACGAGGTCGTTTATAGCTTATACGGTCTGTTTTTAGAAATTAGATATGTTCGTACCCAAAGATAAAGTCTGGGCTACATGCTAATAAAAAAAAACACGGTGGCTTGAATCTTTTATGAACACAATGCATCCCTTTATACCTGAAATTTCCAATGCCTACAACTTATAATCAAACATAAATTGTTATATAACTTTCTGAAATTGATTTATAATCTTTTCATCCACTTCTCAGGTTTTGAAAATTTCATATATAGCTATATGAATAGCTTTATAACATCGTACTTTGATTTAGCTTGTTCACTTTTTGACTCGAGCGTCACTGATAAGCCTTTCGTATACACCTAGGGCATAACATTTAATGATGGTATCTATGATGAGTTAATGTATTTTTAAAAGGTCTCGGCAACAGAGGTATCGACGGAATATCGTGATATACACTCTATTTACTTTCATTTTTTTTTATGAAATGTTATTTTTAAGGAAGACTTCGACTATGATATATATTATTAGTATTGTTAGTCATAAACAATATCAAACATTTTAACTAATTATGCCTATATTTGGGATAATATCGATACAATCCTTGATTTGCATCATTGATGACAATTTTTTTTGATTTCCGGATTTTGGAAATTTTATGATATAAATCGGTTCTGATCATGCCATTTTGTCTGTGTCCGTAAATAATCATATATATGTTATCTATTAAGTAAAGTTGTGCGACAAAATATCCGGTTTCAATTTTTTTAAAGATTTTTTGATAAAAACAAACAACTTATTGATAATCATAACATTTTGTCAGATTTATTAACCAATCATGTGTGTAAGGTTTCAAATAGATTGCTAATGTGATAAAAGATAATGCGTCATCGATAACATAAACATTGAAATGTGCCTGTTTTCGTAAATTCTATATATAATAACTTTTAATGATATTATGTAATAATAAAATCACCAAGGAATAAACACATTTATCTTAATTTTGATTAGCTTATAATTACAGTCTTTATGTCGAATGACAGTCAGAAACTATATTTTTGTTCAGGTATTGTTTTCACGAAAAAAAGGATAACCTTCCTTTTCTTCCCTTTTTACTAAATCCTTATACACAAATGCAGGAAACACGAACGATCTACTTCCACGAGGAACAGACGATAAACCGGTTTCATTTTCAAACATGTATCTTGTAAACTATGGTTGTTTGAATATCAAAGTACTGTAAGAAAATATGTGTTTATACACTTTTAACGAATATAACTAAACAATGATTATCTCTCTTGGATCAACTTCTAATTTACTTCTGTCTCTTTTTGCCCTATTAAAAACATGTCTTCAGCTTGCCATACAAGTACCAGGTCATAAAATACAGTTTCACGGAATTATAAACGGTTTACGAAAACTAATTTAAATATCATTTTGTTATATTTTTTTTAAGACGTAAAACTATTTAATAACCCTACCTGCATAGTTATCATAAGTTTGCCAAAATAACATTAGTATAATCAGTAAGACCATTCTAACTGAGTATTAATCATAAACGGGGTATTGTTTTTATAATGAGTATTCTTAGTATTGCACAAAATTTGGTTTTCCTATGCTGTTTAAATGTATTAAATCTACAGGGAAATCGGCCATTGATATTGTAGTGTAGTTTCCGATTATTAGAATAAAATCATTAAATCAGATACTTTTAACACTCTCAGTATTTTTAAATTGTATTGTTGACTTTTTAGTACTTGTGTTTTGTTTGTTATTCTATTTTAAGTGCTATTCCTGTGCTGGTTTTATTGCTCATGATTTTCCGCCATTTGTAATTCGACAGAGCGAGTTTAAAAGGGGAAATATTTACACTACAAATAGCCATCTGTAGACTCTCCTTTTATTGAATTTCCAACGGTTTACAAGGGCATATAAATATTGTCATCCTTCATGTTTGACGTGAAGTCTTTCTAACGTTTATGGTTCGTTTTAGGTGTGATTATGCAGCCTCGTCCAGTCAAAATTGGGAAGTTAAATCTTTTGTCTCTCTATCTCGTATATCATGATCTCTTTACATAGAAGAACCATTGTATCATTTTTGTGGTTGTAGATGTCCTATTGTAACGCGGAATGTCTGCCTCTATTCAAAAAACTATTATTGTCTATTTGCTGTGATTCAAATATCCCTTCATCACTGCCCATCTATCTTGCTGAGTATACCTATTATATTAAACGTTAATATTCTATCATCCTAAGTATTCATATAGAAGTTTCATTAAAAGTTAGAGTTACTAATAGACGAAGGTTTCTTTGAAACTATCATTCTGATTTTATCATCCAAAAATCTGTAAAATACTTTTTTGAGAGGTGTTCAGTCTTTCTGTCAAATTTAAGATGAATCAACGATAAATTCAGTACTGTTCAGACATTTCGCTTGCAGCCTATTCAATACCATGAATACTGTTCACTGATGAGTCTTTTGTAGACGAAACGCTCGTCTGGCGTATATATAAAATTTAGTCCTGGTATCTATGATGAGATTATTTTCAGTAGCTTTTCAGCCATTTATGAGTATGGTATGGATCTGCATAGGTAAAAAAAAAACACCTACTGAACAGTTTGGACATGGACTGAAATATTTTTTTAATTGACTGGAAGCGAATAGTCTGGACCGTGTTCACAATAATTATGTCCTAAGTTCTTGGGTAGTTCCAAAAAGAGTTTCTATAAGAACTTGTTTTAAAAATACTGAAAGCAGCTTGACATTTACTTGTCCTAATAAAAAACTTTTCAATTAATTAATGAAGCCGTATTTTTGCAATCTATTGCAAAATGTGATATTAACTTGGAACTGTAGGAATACAAGCCATGACTAAGCATCTAACTTCTAATTGGTCATTCTATGACTGTTTTTTTTTTTTTATTTAGGTGGTCTGCAAATTATGCTGTCTGACTTAAATCAAAGAGTGGTTTTGTTTATTGGTTTAATTAATGAGGGATTAATGTAGAATATATATCAATAGTTTCGTCGTTACATTTGGATATCTGTAAAAGAGAGGCAAAAAATACATAAGATATCAGACAGACCTTCAAACTCGAGTCGAGAATAAACTTATAATGCCTAGGCTAATAAAGCAAAAGGCAAACAGACAATCAAAATCACACGACATAGAAACTACAGACTTAGCTACACGAACCCCACCAAAATCTTTTGGTGATCTCAGGTTCTCTGAAGGGGTAAGAAGATCCTGCTCCCCATGTGACACCCGTCATATTATGTATTATGCTTTAAAAAGGGATGAATATACATAGAGGTTTTTAAAAACCATCAAGTCGAAACCCAGATACGTAACGGTAAAAAGAAAAAAATGCAATAAAAACAGAACACATAACACTACACAAAAGACATACAATTAAGTATACATTCACTCGCCTATTAGAAACAAAGATCTGTGTAACATAATGTTGTTCACCTGTAAGTTTATTTCTAAGAAAGCTCCATCATTAACTTTAATTTTACATTTATAAATAATAGATAAAGTAATAAGAGCTTTGTACTATACGTCTGACCTCTTCTCAACGAAAGGATAGAAATCCAAATTTGATATTTAGTGTATTGTAAATGACTATTAAACATGTATAGTTTAAACACAAGTTTGGTCTTTGATATATTAAGACTCCGCTATGGAAGAAATATATTCCTTCATTAAATCTTTGGACCACGGTTCTGCCGATTAGATAAGTTGTTCCTCTGTGGAGTAATCCCCATGTTACCTGAAGGAAGAAACATAAGACATAAGATAGCCGGAAGGAGGTTGATGTGAATGGTGTTTTTTTTCCAAATTATTATATACAATTCAATAAAATCATGCTACTTTTCACCCCAAAAATCCACTCAGATATCTTGGTAGACGTTTAGTATATTACATAGAAAGCCTTCTAGAATTGAAAAATACCAAACATAATTCTGTTGCAATTTTTAGGTTGGCCACGTTTTTCATCTACTTTGACTGGACTATAAATATCGAAATGAATATTTCGGACTATCCATTACCTTTAGCAGTATTTTATAATACTCATATATATATGCAGCTTTTTTAATGTTAGCACAATTTCTTGATTAACAATAAAATGTGTAATACTTGTTTGAACATAAGATGATAACATAAAGTGATTAAAATAATACCATGCATAAAGTAATAATAAGTCAGTATTAAGAACATTTAAAATTTGAATTATTTTTTTAATTATGTTACATTTTCAGAAGAGTGATTATGAACAATTTGACGACTAATTCGTATTGATGTCATCGAAACATTTATAAAAATTGTACATTTACTTTAATAATTTTACATTTTCAGAAGAATGATTATGAACGATTTGACGACTAAATCGTATTGATGTCATCGAATCATTTATATAAATCTACATGTACTTGGTTTATTCTTTCTTTAAATGTCCTGTACCAAGTCAGGAAAATTGCTATTGTTTGTTTTTGTGTGTGTTGCATTTTAATGTTTCTGTTGTGTCGTTGTTATCCTCTGATATTTAATGTGAAACCCCGGATTATTTTTTTCTTTTTCAATCGATTTATGAATTTGGCAGGTATACTGCTGTTGCTTGGAAAAGTACCAGACGTATCCGATAATTTAATACACATAAAATTTTGTCTTACGAATAAAATAATGTTTTAGTAGACATTCACTGAAATATAATTTTTTCTTTTCGTGATTTACTTTTTGATTGCTTAAATTACGAGAAACACATATCTTAGGTTGCTTAACAGTGCATTGACAATATTTTCGCGGTTTTATAGTTGGATATACCAGACAACTAGAATAGTAGTCTGGGTTGATATACATAAAACCATTTAAGTTCTGACATCCATTCGTAGTTCTAATTTATCGTAGGGCATGTAGAAAACTCAGTCTGTTCGGAACAAATCATAATTTAAATAGTTTTATGCATATTCAGCCCTGACTTGTAAATTTCTATTGTGAACACTTTGGGATTGCATTGCAAGTTGTTTATCAAAAGTGTATTCAATTTATGAGATTTCAACATACTTCAACTACTGTTGCCTCGTTCTCTATTTGCTTTTATACAAAAAAAAAGATACAGAAAACTTTTAAAAGTTTCTCAAAGTCAAAAAAGCCAGTGGGAGACGCACCACTATATAGTTTTTAAGTATATAATAATTGAACTGTCAAACTTTATCATTGCTTGCAAGATCAGTCATTGTTTTAATTAACAGTATATCATTAGTATTTCATATAAAAAGTCTCAACCGTTAATTTCCTAAATCAATTTGACCTTCAAAATGAAGTAAGTAAATACCTTTTGCTCCATGATTTTATTTCCATAGTTTGTGTACCAACTTAATGCCTTTGGTAAGCTCCAATTTCGTAAGTTTGCAATTGTAGGTGGGGGTTAACATCCTTAAAAAAATAGTAAAAATCATTTGTTCTGTAAAAGATTCAGATCTGTCAAAGAGAGGTTTTATATCGAAACGAAGCAAATTGTGTCTTTTCATAGATAAAGCAATGACATAAATCAAAATAAGAAACAACGAAATGCACATACTATCTTTAATACTTTTACACAACTTAATACTAATACATATTCTAATTGACTTGATATTTTCCAAAACTTATAACTACCGTGGTCATGTCGATTACTACGTTTATTCATATCTTCAATTTTGAACTAAACACATAAGAATGATTCATAAAAAAAGTTTCATTCTGATATGTTTAGTATATTTTTAAGGCAGTTTTCACACAAGGACGTAAAAACACACCTAGTAATAATACACATCTCTTTTGGTCATTTTTGTTAGATGAAAAGTGGTAATTAATATTATAGAAAAGATTTTCAAATGCCACTATTTCTGTTTATCAATTTTTTTTTTTATATTGATACTTCTGTTGAGAAATCTTTAACTTTGAAAAATATTACCCCGCTAGATACTTAGAATTAATTTGTAATACATGATAAATGAATTTACTTGTAGTCGTTTTCAAAGCTTACGCAATATCATCATATTGGATTTTCAAGAACGTATCAGATTTCACATTAAAATTATTTACCTTTGAATAGGCTCCAACATTTTCATATGTTTGAGTAGCTACTGCCTTTGTTTGGGTAATGTCTTTGCTATTTGTTCGCATATGTTTGCAACCGTAAGCTAGATTAAAGCTATCATTTATCATATTTAAATCATCCTTTCTGTACAATGATAACAACTAAAAGAATACAAAACACAAAGAATATTTTCACAGTTAATAGATGTTTAACTTAACGTTTTGTTTTATTGTATTGGAATTGAAGAAAAAAAAACAATTTGAAATTGAAATGAAAAGCATAACACATAAAGACATATCTGTGGGTGATTGCAGAATGGAAGTCTGATCGTGCGCTATTTGTGGCAACAGTAAAGTTAATCATAGTGAGTACAATAAATTTGACAAGTCTCATTTGATGATGTAATTTAACAAAAATCGAATAAATGTTGAAAAGACTTTCAAAGGTATGCAAATTACATTAAAACAATATAAAGAGATAACCATATACAATAACCAGGACATCATTTGTTGAAATGTCTTAATAATTATTTTACTTTATCGCTACACTATCAACACTGAGATTGTGAATTCGAAGTTCGTAGGAGGTAGTAGCGTTCGACTCTTAATTGAGTATGATTGACAGATTTAGTGCCTGTCACAGGTTGGCGCCTTCTATGGGTACTCCGGCTTCGTCCAACATTCAAAAATCACCGTTTGAAAATATGCGATATTGCTCAAAATTGCAATAGACACATGTAAAAGAAAGTAAATTTACTGTCTTCTTTCACTTACAATCTCGATTAAGGAATTAAACAATAAGAGGCTCTCTGGCTGTTTATGACGTTTTTAAACTAAATCAATTGAATGTTGGATGAGTTGACAATTTAGTCTTGGATGCGTTATTTTTTTCTTTTTATTATCGGTTTTGAACTAGCTGTCAGTGACTATGAATACTCTCAGAACTGTACTTAGTGTCTTTTTGTTGTTGGGATGTACGAGTACCCGGTCACGTTCACAATATGTGTTTTTTTATATGTATGTCCAACCTTTGGTTTAAGCCACCTTTTCAAATCATTTTCACAGTAATCCTTGTTGTACTGTTACATCACTGTTCAAGTTTACGGGAGGGTTGGGCGGCTGCTGACATGTTTTAACCAGCCACATTTTTACGTACATGTCCCAAGCCAGGAGCTTATTATTCAGTGGTTGACGTTGTTAGCTCGTTCATTATTTGATACATACATTTATTAGGCCGCTAGTTTTCTCGTTTGAAATGTTTTACATTTTTCATTTCGGTGCATTTTATAGCTGACTATACGGTACATGTATGAGCTTAGCTCATTGTGAAAGCCGAACGGTGGCCTATATTTGCTAATTCCTGTAATGTTATCTCTTGTGAAGAGTGGTCGCATTGGCAATCATACCACATCTTTTTTCATACATATAAAACTGATATTTATAAACTAGTAAGAAAAGTAAGAAGATCTGGTATGATTGCCATTTAGACAAATATCAAAGATAAAACCACTTGTGCGGATTTTGACATTCAAATGTCACCGTACGATCTTCATTTACGAGTACATATACAACCTGTTCCGTATAGTCAACTCCGAACGCGAGGTTTATTCAACGCATTTAAGTTATTAATAATTAATTCAAAAATACCGAGAGAAAAAAAAACATTTTACGTACGACTGTTACAATAATACACACATCTCAAATATATCGAGCTGAAAGTACATAATCTACAATAGGAAAACATGTCGTTCTTAACTCCTATTGGGAACTCTATTAACAGAGCTTATAGTCACGATCTTATACCATATTCATAAGAACATTTGGGGAAACTTAAATAGAATAAAACAAATATTTATTAGGCTTGCTTACCTTAGGAATAAATATCAAATTCAAAGTTATTGTAACAAACACTTGAATTTGAAGGCATTGGAACAGGTATAGTATATCTGGACCATACGAATTGCCAATCAAATGTCTGGAAAAAAAGATTGATGAAATGTAATGTTTATGTAGGCAAATTAATATATTAACTTTGCAGAACATTAGTGTACTGACATCGGTTTCAAAATACTAATTATAGCTCACGAAAATACACTTGTCTAACTATCAAATACATTTCTCCTCTATATAAACGGATAAAATTATACCATACTTGCAAAAGTATTCAATAATCTAAACGTATATCAAAGATGACATTTAACATTTATATATGGAGGAGCTTGTTTAAATACTTTGTTCCGCTATATATATATCGGCACGGGACGTTTGCGGATTTTCATAGGACATTTGCGCTTTATTTTTTGGACACTTGCGCTTCAAATTATAGGACGTTTGCGCTTTTTAAAAAAGGACATTTGCGCTTTTTACATAGGACATTTGCGCTTTTGTAATAGTTGGTTTTCATTACTCCCTGTTCTTTACCCGGGCTTAATTGGGACTGACAGGCCTGACCAGGCAGAGTTTAAATTGTTTGCAAATGAAACAAATGATTATTTCGTTTTCTCTATCACTGACTTGAAGATTTTTTTCGGATTTTAATGGTCGTACTCAGGATAACCGTCGAAGAGAGAGTGAACATCTTCTCTTGCCTTAGGCAAATTTGGTTGAGATTTTCTTCTAACTCTGCACACAGCTTTTGATACTGACTGAAAATCTTTAGGTTGCAAAGAATTCTCACCAACATCTTTCAATCCAGCACGAGTTGTTTTTCATGGTCTCTGTGCATGTCCGTTTTAATTCTAGCATTACATTTTTTCTCGGTACATATCCAAGAAAGATCTTCACTTTTGAAGTTTTGATCAAAACGATATATATAAAAATCTATCATGACATATAATTGTGTTCCCTTACAGTCTCTATAACTTTAAACTCAATATAGAAGACTGTTTTAATGTGAACTAACTAATGAAAAATATAAGTTGAATTTATTTACGTAATTATTACTTCTTATTAAAATTAAAGATATACGACTATAGGTTATAAGCGCAAATGTCCGGTCAATTTAATACAGGTGAACCAACATTTAAAGCGGAAATGTCCATAGTATTTGAAGCGCAAATGTCCTATCGTTTCACAGGTAAAAAAGAGCAAACATCCTGTGCCCATATATATGTAACACTCAGAAACGTGTCCTTCCTCCCAAACGTGTCCGATTCCCCCAAGCGTGTCCGCATGACGTTACTGAACTGCATAACATGTCTAAGTTGTGTAACAGCGCCAAAGCATGTCATTTGTATAAACGCCCAAACGTGTCCATTTTTAATAAACACCCAAACGTGTCCAATCCTCCTAATGTGTCCATATTTTTATTTTTACTGGAAATGTCATTCGTGACAATATTATAAATACATAGGTTATTTGGTAATTGCTTTTTCATTAACTAATACTCATTTTGCTATTTCATTAAGAAATAGAAAATAACTTTAGGTCTTTTTTTCTTAACCGGCAGAATAACCTGGGTAAAAGTTCGTTAAGCTATGTTGAATGTAAATGTAAGCAGTCATGCTCAGTTTAATTGTAAATATAAAATCAAATACCTCGTGTAGAAAGAATTTCCCATTAACTGCGCAATTTTAACTTATAAAATTAACTTTAAAGTCATAAAAAAATCGTTTTTACTCGCTCTTGAAATTTTTAATTAAAATCCCAACTAGTGTTAACCCCGAATAACCGTAAACATTTAGCTCCAATCCTTAATTCCTGGTATGATAATAGAACCTATCTACAGTATAAAAAAAAAAGATTTGGTGTGATTGCCAATGATATAACTTTCCACAAGAGACCACATGACACAGAAATTAACAACTACATTGTATAGGTCACCGTACGGCCTTCAACAATGGGTAAAGCCCATACCACATAAACAGCTATAAAAGGCCCCGAAAGGACAACTGTATTTCTGCTGACATAATATCGTTCAAATAATGCATGAAATATTTGACACTTGACGTTATGTCTCATGTTCGTGTGTCTTTAGTGATGCCTGAAACCTGAAATTTATTAAAAAAAAACTGACAACCAGTTTAGGATTTGAAGAGCTTTTTCAATACCAGACTGAGAGTTGAAAAAAGGAAGTAAATTCTGCTGAAAGTCCGCCATGTTATATTCGGGATAATATAAAAGCATCATCGTAATTTATTAGTACAAAATAATTTACATAGTAAACGAATATTTCAACCGTACAAGAATCATTTGTATGTTTGCTCAAAATGCTCATGAAATACTTGCAACTGGCCAATAAGCAAACACAGTAAAACGGTAATTCATATGTTAAAGATTGAATTTGCAATTATGATAATCATTAATAACCGGCATTGAACAAACTAATGCTAATAAATACCAACTTCATTTACTGTGTCCTCCATCATAGAAAGCCGTAAACGTTATTTCATTCGGTAAATGAGTGTAATAACGCTAAAAGACGTGCGACGCTCTGGCGTGTAATAGTGGACACGTTTTGGTGAATAACAGTTATCGGGGGTTCTGAAATCGGACACGTTTCGGGATAATGAATATTACGGGCACATTTGGGGAAAATAGACAGGTTAGGGGTAATCGGACACGTTTGGGAATGTTACAATTATATAGAAAGGCGTTTATTTTTAATATTGAAAAGGAAGACACACAATTGAAAATGGTGTCGCTTTTTGAAGAATAAAATATTTTGTGGGTTGTGCATCAATTGGGTATAAACCCTACTATTTACATTGTTTATGTGATTATGTCCACTTACATCAGGATCAAAAGAAAACTTCCGAGGAGGATTCCGTTATAGACAGCCCAAGTCATGTATTTACTTTCATTGAAATGTCCAGGTGTCTTTCTCCCAATATAACACATGTACACACCAATCATAAGGAGAAAAGCTTCAACTAAAATAAAAGACTAAATAAAGTATATGACTAAGAAATATGAGTTTTTGTTTTGTGGTTTTGATTTTATTTGTTTTTCTAACAAGGTTTATTTGGGTTCTGTTTTAACTTTTTGTTGTTGTTTGTTTTGGTTCTGGATTATGTTTTTTGTTGTTGTAGGGAGGTTGTAGATTAAATAGGCAGTAGTATCTACTGTTTTTTTTTAAATATTTGATTTGCAAATTAATCAAATTCCTGATTGATGTGTAATGAGTTAAGTGAATAACAATCTTAGATGCAACATTTTTTGTATGATTTTTTTTCGAAACCGTCATATAATTACAAAAAAAAAAATCTAACAATTAGACTTTATTGGCAATAAGAAAAGCAAAATGTCAGATGCTTTTGGTGTAAAATTAATCTAAGCTTCAAAAGGAATATATGCTTACGGTAAAATATAACTATCTGTTTATATATATAAATAATATATAATTGCTTTCATCTTAAAAACTTTTAATCAGAGATGTTCTAATTAAATTATTTCTAAAACCTCACAATTTGAACTCTATATCAACCTTGTTGTTTCCATTATTTAAGTTAATTCATATCCAGAACTGAAACTTGAATATATGTACTCTCCAATTCTTACATTTTTTTAAACACATACCACAATTAATAGCATATAGCCAATAACTTCTCATACAAACTTCATATTTCAGATGATTGGAAGTTTTCAAAGTTTGTGTTTTCCTTTTTTCCGATGTTGTCCAAATAAGAAGACATAAAGCAAGAATGAAAATAAGTGGAGAAAACCGCTTTAGTAGCTCCTTATCGGGCAGGTAAACGATTTTAAATTTGTCTGCCGATCTAAATATAATAGCTATTCTGAAAAACAAATTACGAAATTATTATGATATAGTAAATATATCTTTCGATCAGTAAAATATTAATTAATAATAAACTAACACTCTTATTCAATCCATTCAAATAGTTATATAGTTTCGTTTCATATAAAATATTATATAAATAAGGCTTTTTTATTGATGATTCGGGTGTGAAAATGCATTTATGAAAACAAGAACATGTTTTGATTAGCATTATCTTCTTTTTTTTGTATATTTCAACTTAAATAAGTAATATAATTGTTCAAAATATAGATCCATCGCGCAAAGTTGAACTTCAACAGGTTCAGTAATTTCATTTCGATCCTGTTGTTTTGTTTGCTATCAAATTAACTTTAAATAAACCAAGCAGCAAATGCTTATTTTTAAAGTAAATGTTTTTTATAGGAGATAAATTCCTCCCGTGACGACCACGCTATCTCAATACCACAAACACGGTTTATCTTCCTTCGGCCTTTTGAACTTTTCTTATTCGAACGTCACTGATGAGTCTATTTCTAAACGAAATAAGCGTCAGGCACCCAAATTTAAATCCTGGCTTCTATGATGAGATTATTATTTTTAAATAGGTGATTTATACTTCCATATTTATATACCTCCAAGTCTTTGCTACTAGTGCGCCATACATTAAACAGAATCCTGTATGAAATACCCAGTGCTGTGTAATACAAAGAAATTCTGAAGGCTGAGGATAGGCGAAAAGTCCCTAAAATACAATGGATATTTCATTATTGATCTTATTTCAAAAATCCAAATCAGCCAAATAACATGAATATAAGATATGTTGTACACGTAAATGAATCATCAACCGTGCAACTAAATTTAAGTTTAAAGAGAGGCAAACGGTACTAAAAGAACATGCACACGCATAAGTTGAAAACAAACTGACAATGCAATGAGAAAAATCAGAAACAAATATCAAAATACAAACAACAGTATACAAAACCAAGCATAGTTAATTATCTATGCTACCACTAGTAAAACCTTCATAAATTATTAACACTCTTATATATGCTTGTTGACGGCAAATCAATTAAAGGACATATGTATAAGTTGTGAGATAACGCCAAAGAAGGGTTTTCAAGCAATCGAAGTAATAGTACTTTTTGAAGATGTTTTTAAATTGTAACATATATTTAAGCCTACTTCATATTCAAACAAATAATCGCGACGGCTGGATTATAAAATATGTAAAAGAGGGACGAAAGATACCAAAGGGACAGTCAAACTCATAAATCGAAAATAAACTGACAATGCCATGGCTAAAAATTAAAAAGACAAACAGAAAAACAATAGTACACATGACCCAACATAGTAAAACTAAAGAATAAACAACACGAACCCCACCAAAAACAAGGGGTGATCTCATGTGCTCCGGAAGGGTAAGCAGATTCTGCTCCACATGTGGTACCCGTCGTGTTGCTTATGTGATAATAAATCCGGTAAATGGTCTAATTCGGTAGGTCTCATTCATGAAAGGGAAGGGGATTGTAGTTACGACGTAAGGAACATATCCGATATCATTTGTGAAACGGTTATTCCATAACGGTCAACCAACTCGTGATGGCGTCCATAAAATTTATGAGGGATGATTTCAACTTCACAATTTTGAACTCTTGGTTTAATAGCTTCCTTGTGAGCAGCAACTCTCTATCAAGAAACTCATGATAGGAAATGCAAGCACGGGAATATCGTATCAATTGGGAGATATCTACCCCGTATGCAGGTGCTGCTGGAATGTTGCTACTAAGAAATGGAAAGTTCACAATTGGAAAGCTGAAATCATCTCTTTTGTCGTAAAGTTTTGTTTTAAACCGACCTTCATTGTCAATTTCTAGATGTGAATCAAGATATGAGGCCGACTTAAGTGTATCTGTAATATCCTTTATCTCTAGTTCGATGGGATATATGCGTTCCACATAGTCACCAAATTTTGAATTATTTATTGAAAGGACATCATCTATATAGCGGAAAGTATATCGCTAACTTCTTATCTTTCTTCCTAAAAAGTTTCTGTACATTTATTTCTGAAATCAAGTAATGCATCTCTGGGATTTAATAATATTTAACTAATGATACCTACCGTACTACATATCATTAGACCTCCAAGACACATAAGCATCAAGAAAATAGGACTTCCGGCCTTCATTATCTAGTAATAAGAAATATTTGATACATTAAATTCAAAAACAATTTATAAATTTATTTTATTTAAATTACATTTACCTCCTACAATCTAATTTTGATATGAATTGACTAATCATAGATACCAGGAATAAAAATTTGTACAAAATCTCAACAGTGACGGTCGACTAAAAAAAACAAAATTAGAAAAGCCAAATAAAGTACGAATTTGTAGAGTATTGAGGACCAAGAAGGAGGTGTTGATTGTCGGAATTTCAATGCTAAAAGTAAACTAACAAAAATACTAAATAGGAAATTCAAAACGCAAAAGTCCCTTTTCCAATGGCAAAATCAAATGTTAAAACACAACAAACGAATAGATAAGAACTGTCATATTTCTGACTAAGAATATGGCCTTTGCCCCTGATAAATAGACAATAAAATTGAGAATGGAAATGGGGAATGTGTCAAAGAGACAACAACCCGACCATAGAAAAAAAACAACAGCAGAAGGTCACCAACAGGTCTTCAATGTAGCGAGAAATTCCCGCAATCGGACGCGTCCCTCAGCTGGCCCCTAAACAAATATATACTAGTTCAGTGATAATGAACGCCATACTTATTTCCAAATTGTACACAAGAAACTAAAATTAAGATAATACAAGACTAACAAAGGCCAGAGGCTCCTGACTTGGGCAGGCGCAAAAAATGCGTCGGGGTTAAACATGTTTATGAGATCTAAACCCTCCACCTATACCTCTAGCCAATGTAGAAAAGTAAACGCACATTTAAAATTCAGTTCAAGAGAAGTCCGAGTCTGATGTCAGAAGATGTAACCAAAGAAAATAAACAAAATGACAATAATACATAAATAACAACAGACTACTAGTAGTTAACTAACATGCCAGCTCCAGACTTCAATTAAACTGATTGAAAGACTCTGATTTCATCATATGAATATCAGGCACAATCCTTCCCGTTAGGGGTTTAGTATCATACCATCATAACATATATGAGAAGAACATAACCCGTGTCATGCCAACAACTGTTTTTTGAATAAATGTGTTTAGTTCCGATGCAAAGACCCTATAAGGGAATCAATATTCACGCCAAAATTTGCAATCTTTAATGACCTGACAACAGTATCGTGACTATATTCCTTCTTAATAAGTGAGCTACTACACCTGTTTCGAGCCGAGTACAAATACAGCTGGTATTTAAAGACACTAAACATTTATTGTCTTTATCCTGCAATTAATTCTGTATATTGTTTGTGTTTTGAAAGACACAAAAGCTAACATATTTAGCATTTATTTTCGATTTGTAATCCCTTGAGGCCTGCGTAGTAATATCAAAATCACACATTACGCTGAAGACGGGTTCGCAAAAAAAGAATCTCGAATGGTCAACAATAATACATCGCTCAAGGTGAATAATTATCTATTTTAACATAACAACTAATTTCAACAGTAAAAACAAATAACAAAACATTGTCAAATTTGAAACAGAACTGTTCGAGTTGTCCTACGCTTCAGACTTGACATTCACTAAACATGCATGCTGAAATTGACATGGTTGATTTTGTAACACAATAATACACACTAAAGTTTTGAAATCGACAATTGTCATCGTCATTGGAATGCAACTGGAATACACATTCTGAGGTCACACAGGTTCAAACAGTACTCAGTCCGGCAGTGGGCGGAGCTGTAAGGACATACGATACAGTTTTGATCACGTATTTACAGTTTGATGAAAATTTCCATATAAGCTATTTTTTGCCTGATTAAATCAAATATGTAATAAAAAATATACCTTCATGTGCTACTTTTTTAGTTAAATGAGGTCAAAATTTTGTATATTTGCTCAAAATTCGTATTTGTGGCCGTATTTTATCCTTTCGAAAGAAAGACATAACTGTTTTGTTTTAAAAGATAAACACAAATTGTTTTTTGTTAAATGGTTTGTAATTTCTGTATTTTATAAGTATTCTAAAAATTTATGCATTTATTATTCAAAAATAACTCATATTTATCAAATAGTCATGAATAGAGAAAAAAAAACGTCATTCTTTGCTGTATATTTATCAAAATTAAAAAAATTGCACTATTTACAGTTTTATAAAATTTTGTCCACATAATCTCCCTGCAAAATGAAACGAAATGTCGTTTTGAAAAATAGGGGTCCATGCACTCGTTTTCAAATTAAATCAGTTTGAATGATAAAAATCAGTCGAAAAATGCATCTTTTCCCGATATGTCACAGTTTGACGTCGCGAAAATAACATTTGACGTTAACAACGTCATTACCTCCCCTGTAATTGTATCGTATACCTTTAAAGCGATATCTGCATAGTATACAGATACACCATAGCGATATCTGTAGAGCTGTATCTGTATATTAGGACACCCAATTGCAGGATAAAAGCATGTTATATGTAGTGCATTACATTTTGCTGTGTATGGTCATTTTTTTCTGATTAGAATGCAAAGTACACTTTGTTAAAACATTCAATCATTTAGTGTTGCCAATTTGAGTTTAACTGTACAATGTGATTTTGTAGTTGAATTCATTCATTTTTCAATTAATGTTTGTTTAATATTGATATAATTGCATTCCTCTTTTAAAATTGTGCTCGTTTTATCTGATTTACAGACCAGTTTTCAAAGGAGAATTATTCCCTTATGATTATCTTTGAAAGCCCGTAGAGAAAACATTTATAAATTTGTTAAATTAATTTTCCTAAAAGCATTATTATCAAGTTTGATTATAAACGAGAAGCGTTTGAGCGTCATAAATATTTGTGAAGGTGAAATCATAAGTCCTTAAGCAAGATCTAGACGGATAAGAAAATAATTTTCCTCATGTTAATATACATTCTCTATGGGCTTGTCTTTCAGTCAAAGTACGATCGGTGTTACAACTATTTTGCAACGTTTCTCTTCAGAAGAAAAGAAAAATAAAACGCAAAAGACCGATCAAGTTCTATCAGCAGTAATGACACTGGGGAATATTGAGTTGGCACGGTTATGGACAGCGACGGCAAACGTTAAGATGTCATTATACAGTTCTATTTCATTTATAATTTCGTTTGGTTGTTGTTTTACGCGAACACTTTTACACAAAATCGAGCAATCATCTATGACTTATGTCGATAAGATATTTCATACTGAATATTAATTGAGGATTCACTGGAACATACGAGATGTAGTCACCAATATTTCAGATTTTCATTAAGTTGATTACGTTAATGAACGTTATGAAATATGTTTTGCCTATATCACCAAAAAATACGGTAACGAAAATATTGAACTCCAATGAAAATTAAATGGCAAAATCAAAACCTCAAATACATCAAACCAATGGAAAACAACTGTCATATTACTGATTTGATACAGGCATAGGCATTATCTTATGTATTGAACGGTGAATTAAACCTGGTTTTATAGCTAAACCTCTCACTTGTATGTAAGAAGCATAGATGTACATGAGCAAAAAAACAATAAGTGAATATTTTCAAAAAACTGGAGTTCAGCAGTCAATATTGTGTTATAATCTTAATCACTATAAAACAAAGAAACGTGTCAACAAAGAAAAACTAAATGACATATAGACACTTTATTAAAGACAGGGTAGATAGGCAAAAAAGAAAGACAAGGAAAAAAATGGCCATAGGTCAATAATAAAATGGCAGAATTTATAAATACCCAGCAACGCCAAACGGATTTCTAAACGACCAACTTTTTTTACTGAACAATTGGGTGTTTTTCAATTGTAACTTCATATTATTTACTAATTGCAACTCTCTAACAATTAACTTTATGTATTTATATTATATTAGTTTTATTATTAAATTACCTTGGTTTCAGTTAAAACGTGATCTTAACTCTAGTTGTGTTTAAAAAATAATAAAAAAAGGCTAACATTTAAACGTGAACTTATTGAGACTTCATAAAACGAATATATACCATACCGATTCATCCCTAAAGTAAACTGTAACTGCAAATAACACACCAATACCAATAAAGGTCAGGAGATTAGCCTGTAAAAGCAGGAAACGGAATAAAAACTGGAATTGGTAAAGACACGGTGAGTCATCAACACATTTGGAACATCCCTGCTTACAAGGTAAACACTTATACTGATTGGTATCTGACGAATTTTCCATTTCTAAACCACTGAAAGCCTTCACTTGAGCGTTCACATCTGGAAAGTAGTATCCTTTGGTGCAGAAACATTCATAAGCTCCTCTTTTAAAACCTTGTCCTTTTAAGAACTTACACTGAAAAAAATAATGTATAAGCATGTTAACTATATACAACTTTGATATGATGCATTTTTTAAATTAAAATACATACAATTATCCTTTCACTGGCGATAACCATGAAGATACCTACATAAACTTTTTTTTCAATATATTTTCCTGAGATCGTTTGCCCGTTACATTAATTTTGAAGCTAAATGGTCTCTTTCATTTTAGAAAAAAGATGATTTCAGGAACTTGACCTTATTCTAATATATAGCATAATTAATTCAGTTGCGTTAAATAATACCATAGGGTGAATATGTGTTAAAGTAAACGAAAATGAGCAAAACATTAAAGACTGATTGAAAGGTTTTCCGTATAATAATCATATTACTTCTGTTGTAGAAGGACATCTGTGCGTTCCTCGAAATACGTCAAAATCACTGTAACTGTCTCTCGTATCTAGGTCACACTGGTTAATGTCAATATTTGTCAACTCTATATCAACTGAAGCTTTACCCCTAAAATTATATAATGATTATATTGATACTAAAATTTAATACTTAAAAGAGAAAAATAACATTCTTTGTAAAGCAGAACAAATGAGTAAAATATTGAAGATTAAAAGGGAGAAAAACTTCAGCTATGACAATATAGTCTGTAAAAACAAGCACATTCTGAAAGGATTGTAAAATCCTATTTTGCTTACAACTCATGTCGAACCGACGCTGACGACCAAATGTTAAGGCCAGATCACTGAACGGTAAAGACATATCATCACAATTTTATCTTTTACTAATGATGTTATAAAGTATCAGTGATTGAGTCATATTCAGTTCGTTTTCTGTACAGAAAAATGTAAACATCACCTGTTCTTTTTCTATAAAACTACTATTCCGCCTGTTTGTATAATATATAAAGTGGTTTTATTGCTGATTTGTTTGTATGGAATTCAAGATGCCTAAAAAATCATTTTCATTTGACACTTACTGAAATTTGGGTCTTCCTATTAAATCCAATGAAAATATTGGAGATGCATACGTAACCATCCAAATGTTCCCTCCTCCACAGTCGAAGTATGGTTTAGTCCAATGGCCGTCTTCTAGTTTGGCTGAAAGAAAAACCATCTCTTTCCCCGGTAACGAGGTATTACCTGACCTGAAACGAAGCAAACGCCGGGTTTAATTTCGAAAGATACTTTATTTTACCAGAAACCATGGACATGTAAAAAATATATAACAAGATGTGTCAATATAAAATAAAGAAAATGTTATATATAATTTTACTGAAAATTTTAGCGATATGCATTTCTTTTATTTCCTATACCATGTATAGAACATGACAGTTGATTGTTTTTCGTTCCAGCTCGTTGATATGTTCGAGCACTTAATTTTGTCAGGTTTTATGGACTCCCCCGTTTCGATTTTACCTTTGGCGTTTGGCATTTTTGTTAATACTATTTTTCTGTAGTTTCCGATAATAAGATAAGAAAAGAATCACCAATTAATGACATTAACTCTATATTCGGCAATCTTAGCTTATTTGTAGATATTGTTTTGCATTTAATTTGTGAAATAAACAATATTTCTTCTTTTTTTCTGCAATAAACTGAAAATACAAAACAAAATGGCTACAATTATCAACCAAGGGCAATCACTAATAGAAGGAATCTGCTTACGACTTTAATCGTGCTTAATGAATGGTAAATTTTATTTTACAAAAAATGGTATAAAACGTCGTTTCTGAGCAATATGATGTCAAGTTCTAGGAAAGGGTTATCATATCCTGCGTGATATAGATTTTTCTTTATAAAAAGTCAGTCTCTTTTGGACCTGTTAAACAATTTTACTAGACTACAATTTTTTTTATAAATAAATGTATCCTAAAACCTAAAAGAAAGATATGTATTACACGAAACAAAATTATTTACAATTTATTACCTATATTTGGTTGTTGACACTGTTCGTGTTGCATTTTCCCAGACCCTGTTCTTTAGGTCAAAATACCACACGGTTTTGTTGTCTTGATAGGTATACGATAAAGCTATATCATGAGCAAACAAAATCCCATTCTTACGGTAAGCGTATGGTGCAAACAATGAATATTTTGAATATATCTCGGGTTCTATTGCTATGCATGCTCCAAATAGTGTTGCATGACTATTTACAATATTCCTCACGAGAGAAAAAAACATTTCATCAGTAAAGTAATCGAGTGAACCATTATTTTCAAGGATCACTGATGTGATGAAGTTTGCTGTAAGAATTGCAGGTTGAACATATGTTTCCCATTCGGTATGGTTAACGTTCAGTTCCAAAGTCTCTTCGGTACCACCAGAACAGGGATTTTGTTCGATTCTGCTTACATATTCTAGAGCCAGTTTTGCAGCTTCTTTGTCAGTACCTCCTGTTCAAAAATACAATTTATAATGAACATTTTAGATATCTTAATTAAACCTCAGTAAGATATCCACTTTTGTTACAAAATCACGTTAAAAAAATAGCTATGGGTCATCTGGTCACTTTTATGAAATATATATAGTTATAACTGATATGTTACTAGGTTTTGGACACTTTCTTCTCAAATGGTACTGCATGTTGAAGCCCTCTATCTATCTTTGTCATAATTACAAAGAAATACAAATCATGTTATTTTAGAGGAAATGTTAGATCACATAAACAATAATTATTTACAAATTTTTAGATTACAGTTGTTTTATTTTTCTTTATTTTCAAATAGTAGTTATGTGGGTTTTTTTTTCTTGTTTTGGCCTAGCGTTCAGCCGTAGTTTGAAAGGGAAATAAATCCAATAAAAGTAGTATATCGCTGTCTAATAGTCATTTAAAATTGATTGAGCGAAACAAAATCCCGATCACTAAACTAAAAAGGAAAACATATCAACTCTTAGAGTATAATAACGGAAAAACAGACACTGAGCAACTACAAAAACAAACGCTAACTCATATAGAAACGGACGATTTGATAACAACGGCCATATCCCTGACTTGGTACAATACATTTTAAGAGAAAATTCACAAATGATAGGTATTCAACAGCAGCTACAAAATGATATCCATACTTCTTTTTTTTATAGCTTTTTATATATATTTTAATTTCATCACTTCTTTTTTGTGGTCGAGGTGTTTTAAATTTATATTTCTAGCCAATACCTTATACTTGATTGTGTGATTATCCAATTACTGCATGATTAAATGTTCATTTATAAAGCGGAAAAGAACCGTATCGGTGAAGTTAAATTCGTAAAGAATTTTAAAAAAAAAATAGTTTTCCGTTTCCTATCCTTTTGCTGGACAGGATAGGAGGATTTTGGTCTGGTAATGACTGACGACTCTTACCCAGCACAGAATGAAAATGAAAATTGGTCCAATGAAATATAAAAGAAGGCAGGCAATGGTTTTATAGAAAAGTGAAAATTAAATAAAATGGTCGTCACTTGACTCATGGGAATCAAGAATACCCTTCGTGTTTTTCAGTCTGTTGTATTTGTTTTGTATACTGTTGTCTGTGATTTGGTCTTTTTCTTTCTATAATGATATGTCGGTTTCGGTTCATTTTAAGCTCACCTGGCAATAAAGAGCGAAGTGAGCTTTTCTCATAACTTTGCGTCCGTCGTCCGTCGTCGTCCGTTAACTTTAAGAAAATTCTTCTCCTCTGAAACTACTAAGCCAAATGAAACCAAAATTGAGCTCAATTATTCTTTTGGTATCTAGTTTTTAAAGTGTATCCGATGACCCTGCCCATCGACCAAGATAGCCACCATGACTAAAAAAAAGAATATGGGGTAAAATGTAGTTTTTACCTTATAGCTCTGAAACTGAAGCATTAAGAGCAAATCTGACTCTTGTTAAAATTGTTATCAGAACAAGATCTATCTGCCCTGAAATTTTCAGATGCATCAGACAACTCAAAATTAGTAATTTTAAGGAAAGTTTTTTGAGGTTTTTGGTTATTATCTTGAATATTATATTTGATAGAAATAAACTGTAAACAGCAAAATAAGATCTACAAATAAGTCAAGAATGGTCAATTGACCCCCTCAAAAGTTATTACCGTTTAGAATCAACTTTACCCGACTTTTCGTAAATTTTTGTAAGTTTTTACAAAAATCTTCTCCTCTGAAACTACTAGGCCAAATTTAACCAAACTTGACCTAAATCATCCTTAGGGTATTAAGTTAAAAAAAAATACCAAGATGGCCGTCATGGCTAATAATATAACATGGAGTTAAAATGCAGTTTTTGACTTATAGCTCTGATACTTTATCATTTAAAGCAATTCTGACCTGGGATATAAATGTTCATCAGGTTCCTCTGCCCTGAAATTTTCACACACATCAGACAACTTGTTGATGGATTGCTGTCTCAGAATTGGGTATTATAAGGAAACTTTACATTTTTAATTATTATCTTGATAGAATTGACCCCTGTAGGAGTTATTGTCCTTCGAAGTTAATTTTGGACATTTGTTTTGTAAATTTTTGTAATCTTCTCCTATGAAACTACGGAGACACATTTAACCAAACCTCAATCATCATAAAGGTATCTAGATGAAAATGTCAGATAACCCTGCCTACCAACCAACGGGGCTGACATCGCTTTAAGAAGAAGAAAGGGGTTAAAAGCACGTTTTATATATTATTATTTGAACCCTTATAAATAGAGAAAGTTTGTTCAGGATAATGCGCACTTCCAATTGTCCATGTATACGTCAAAACTGTTAGAAAAAATCTTAAAGGTGGTCTTGCCCATACATCATACATTTCAAAATTAACGATATTTGTTTCTTCATTTTTGCCGTTTATCATGAAAACTGATAATTAGAGAGAAACATTTTATTCTGTTATGTCTCATAATGATAGATAAAAAAACACTCTAAATCACAAGGACAAGGCAAGATCTATTAATAGATCTAAGAAACTAAACAAACTAAAAGATCAACAATACAGAGATTTCTGTCATGGTCTATTCTCGTCGACAATATTGGACAGTGTGCTTTGTTTGATATTCCCATAGACCAAGGTGAGCGACACGGGCTCTTTATAGTCTCTAGTTGATTTATTGGGTCCTTTTAATGTTGGGATTTTTTTCACAGGAGTAAATTATCTTATTTAGCAGAATATTTCTGAATTTTTAATCCTAAACGTTCATGAACTTGGTACTTTATTTTGTTTTCTTACGATTTAGATGCAAGCGTTACTGATGATTATATTGCAGACGAAACGCGCTTCTTGTATCCAGGATGAGTTTATTTATCTACATATCGAGACTGATTGATTTGTACTTAAATTATTGAATCCGGTCATTCCATATAATTGTATCTTTAAAACGGAAGTGTTCATAGCAACAACAAATCGTTTCCAATAAAATTGTGTGGACAGATATCTATATTTTTGAGTCCTTGGTAATAAAGGAAATGAATATTAAAGATGTCAACAGAATACAATATTTTTAATTTTATAGATTCGTAATCGCTTAATACATTGTACACCAGCTCTTCATACAGTAAATGCATAAACAGTTGTAAGTAGTACTTCAAATTATTTACTCCTGCATCAATTTACATATGGATTAACAAAAGGTGTTACATAATGTTACTTAATTGTACAACGTTTACATCTTATTTTTAGAGTTGTTCCTGTTCTTTAACCGTTAACATAAATTCACTGATCGAATGCATACAATTGATTCTATTATAGTTTCGTATGCCTTCTATGATAAACCATATATGCACAATCACAGATACAAAGCCAAATGGCTTTCTTAATATAGTTATACGTGCAAAAATAAATAGAAAATTATTAATTTTACTAATGTTAAAGCCAAAACCCTACATTAGCGAAAAAAAAAATACTTTAAAAGTATCTTCAGATTGCCATACAAAATCCAGTTCACAAAATATAGTTTCAGACTCGAAAACAGTTTTTGAAAAAAAAATTAAAAATATATTGGTTTTTTTTTTAATTTTATTTTGAAACATAATATAAGTTAGTAACATTACCTGCAAGGTTCACATGCGCTTGCCAAAATAACATCAATTTTATCAGTACGAGCATCCTGACTTTGATCTAATGTTAACCGAGTTGAAGCAATTAGAATTTGAAATCACATTTTCTGTGGTGTAATTATTGCGGAAAAGATAATAATTAAAAATCAATATCTTTTTCTAGAATTAACCAAAGTGATCTGAACCAATGAAATTGTAGGATTTGAGGTGTATCAATAATGAAAAATAAATATAAATCTTGTTCTGAGTAGGTAATTGCCTTTATATTTTAGGCCTACTAACAAATCTGAACAAAAATGTCTATAAACGTGATAAAAATGTCCGGAGCCATTTATCTACATTAGAGTATCGTTTTTATGATTAAAATAATTTAAAAATAATGTAAACAAAAATCAAAATAAGTTGAAGTTTACTGGTGCAGTAAAACGTGGTCTTCTAAAGTTCTTATTTGAAAATTAAAGACATAAAAATTGCCTCAGAAATATACAAAATCAAAGCATTGCAAAATGATAAAAAAAAACACTAAGTTGGTACCAAACACCTTGGCCAAAATGATTTTTCACAAAACTTTGACCCTATGATAATAATATAAAAAATTCAAGAAAACTTTATCGGAAAGTTTTTTCATTAGATTAATAGAAGTCTGACAAACACTTATTTTGATCATTAAGAAACTCCATATTTCCTAAACAATAGAATGTGATTAAAACGTTCAGCTAATGTTGTTTACAATGTTATCTCCCTGTAGTGTTATGTAACACATTAAACTAAGTAAAACTTAAACCTTAAAACTAATACGTTTGAAACATATAATATTACTGGATCCCCAGTTGGTAAAATTAAATGTGAAATCAGCATTTTAATTTGTTTTAAATGCATTTTCCATCATTTTAGTTTTAGTTAATAACCATACTTAATGAATTCGTATTTTTTGTAAACAGTAGAAATAAAATATAGGCTGTTAAATAAACTTCGGTTGTGACTAGAAATTAAGAATTCGTTGATTTGAACGGTTAGTAAACAAAAAATAAAATTACAAAAATACCAAGGAAATTTCAAAAAGAAAAGTTCCTAGCTTATCTCAATATAATTACAAATAATGACCAAAGCTCAATATTACAACGGCGCGATGTATAAATTCCGAGCCACGCCAAAAGAATATCATCAAAAATTGGCTACACAGTAAAGGTTAAAAATATAAAAAAGACAAAAAAAGACCATTATAACACGTATTTAAGATGAGAAACTATGTCAGTACCTAGAATCTAAACTCCAAGAACATCATGTACTATTTGTGAAGTTTATATGAAAAAACTATAAACAAAGTCTTGGAATCTGCTGATCAACCTTTTGGAATAAGGTCGAGACCAGATGAAGCTAAGGTGGGGGAAAATTTTGATTTTAAAATTTTATAACTTAAAATTGTCTCGTTTGTCATGGATTTTGGTACTGAGATGACCGCTAACATCAAATTCGGGGTATAAATCTGAAAATCAAACGAAGGGAACCGTGTCTGGTCTTTCTTTAAGTTATAGTTCTAATGATCATATTTCGGCAACTCAATCACAAAAGTTTGGATTGTTCATAGAGAACATCATCAATGTATTTGAATGAGCAATTAAATAAATTCGCCTTTGATTTTCTTGACTGAATGAATTCAGAGGTGCACTAATCGTTCCATTAGAAATACCGTGAAAAGTCTACCTCTAAATTAAGAAAACATATTGTCAAGATGAAATACTAGAATACTGAACACTTTTGCATCAGTGTATAATGTTTAACGTTTATGTTCACAAAATATACTGTATGGTGGTATATCTAGCAATAAATGTATAGCTTGGGCTATCATTTTTGTATTGAAAAGAATTGTCCATTATTTCGTTTAAACGATTTGTCAATCTCACATTAGAAATAGTAGAATAAAGGTTTCTCTAAAATTACAATTTTTGATAGAAATAATTTTAGAGAAAGATCGCGATTTAAAGTTATCCAGAGGTTCTTTAGAGTTTGTTTTTTTAGAATCAATATATGGTTAATACCACTAAGCAAGTAAACAGTTTAATTTCAACAGTGATAGATTTCACGATGTAATGCTATTATTCCAGTGGTAAATTTAACATTGCCATAAAGCGCGAGGTTTGACTAGCCACATTACCAGGTTCAACCCATAACTTTTTTTTAATATGTGTTTCTGTTGTTTCGTTGTTTTTCTTGGTTTAAGTTTGCAACCCGGATTTGTTCCCTCCAAATCGATTGATGACTTTTGAACAGCGGTATACTACTGTTGCCTTTATCTATATTCATCTTCACAATTCGGAGCTTGTACAATTCTTAACATTCAAAAGCACTTGTTGTGTCATCCACTTTACATATTATAAGTAGGTGAATAATTCATTTTATCCCCGGCTTAGTATATATCCAAGATTTTGATTGGATAACGCACGTCGTTGCAAAACCCATAGCCCCTGGGTGTTGCTAACCCATATCCCCGGACGTTGCTAACCCATATCCCCGGACGTTGCTAACCATTATCCCGGGGAACTTCACGCAAGGTTTCTTTCGTTCCATGATTGCTCCTTGTGAAATATTGAATTTTGTAGTTTATCTATGATGTTTGTAATTAAATATTTAATTCATTAACGATTTTGTCCTATTATGCCCATTATTTACACTCATTTCATTAAATGCATCACTTGACTGCCACATTTTCAAGGAGTGGGACTACTGACCTAGCTATGAAAATAACCAACGTTGACGTCAAACCATCTATGACGTAACTCTCACAACATTGAGCGCCAAATTTGACTCAGTCCAGTTTCTCTGTCTCCGTATTGAAAACGTCTTATATTTGACTACCTGTAAGGTTCTACCAAAGATAGTACCCTAATTCCCGCAAAAAATATGTTAAATTTCCAAATTTCAATAACACTATTTCAGATAATGAAAAAACCGTTGTTTTCACTTACACTTGTACCCGAATTTCCATAAAACGCGTCCGATTCGGACTAAGACCGGGGATGAATTCGTTATCTACGTTCATATCCGTAGATATGGATATTTTAACACCCTTCAGTACCCTGTACACCATTCGGCTACGCCTCATGGTGTACTGGGGAACTTTAGGGTGTTGAAATATTCATATCTACGGAAATGAACGTAGATAACTTATAATATGCTTGTCTTCAAATAATCAAATGATATATAGCATTGCTCGTTTAGGGAATTCCGTATACGGCATTCTGCATACTGCCCGCTGCTGTTATTATTATTTGAGTGCATCGTATACAGTTATTTTCTTTGCCCAATTTTGAGCATTATGTTTTTTTGGTCTGTTCGTCCGTTCGTCCGTCCGTTAGTCCATCTGTTCTTTTGTTCGTCCGTTCGTCCGTCTGTCCCGCTGCAGGTTAAAGTTTTTGGTTAAAGTTTTTGGTTAAAGTTTTTGGTCAAGATAGTTTTTTGATGAAGTTGAAGTCCTATTTACTTAAAACTACGTACACATGTTCCTTATGATATGATCTTTTAATTTTTAGGCCCAATTAGAGTTTCTGCCACAATTTCACGGTCCACTGACCATATAAAGTGATAGTGCGATTTGGGCATCCGTGTACTATGGACACATTCTTGATTTTTCATATTCATCCAAGTTTTCTGATTGGGTTCTATTAATATATCCTCTAGAACTAGAAATTAAAGAAAAAATAGACACGGCTTCCTTCACCTCATTCAAAGAAGGAGTATGACATCAGCGATCGAACAATTACCAGAATCTTTTACAAACGAGACATTTTTTTTTTTTAAGTACAAATTTCCTCAACCTTAATACCAATATAACAACTTCACCTGTATATGGAATATATGTTTCACAACTCATTCACTATTCAAGAGCTTCCCGCTTCTTCTCATACTTTGTAAATCTTCACAAGTGTCTGAATAAACATTGATGAACCAGGGTTCTGCCAAAGAACGCATCGTTCTTTCTAAAACAAAATCACCGGAAAATACCAAGACCTAGTTGATAACTATTCCGTATCAAGTTCACAATTAATATATGATGATTTTGATGTATATATTCTAGGAACTGACGTTGCTTATCATGTTCACAACATGTTATTGTGTTTTTTTATATGTCTTCGTAAATTATCACCATTAACTGTAAGTCCATTTTTGGTAATATTCTTTAGACGTGGTTCGGTACTTGTATATCCCGCCATTGTGTTGTGCTGTTGTCATTTTTCTTTATTATTGTGTTTCAATGTTGCGTACATGTTTGGTCTTTTTGCAATTTTGTTTTTGTTTATTGGCACATTTGTTTGTTTTATAGTGATTGAATTAAAAACACAATGTTGACTTCTGTGTCCCTCTTTTTTGGCATTTTTAACTATTATGTCTGTTTGTTTTGTTCCTAAAGTGTTGTCAATAGAATGAATTTTTGAGATGTTTACATTTTTGTTGGTGGTAGAAAACAAAACAAAAACAGCTTTTCTTCCCACTCCAGCACTTCACAACAATAAGGAATTTTAGATTTTCAGATATCTTTAATTGTTAGGTGATCTGAACTTCCACTGTTATGTTTCTGGTGTCACCCACGAGGAGTTTTAAGTAAAGAAGAAACATGCGTCTAGCGAACTTAAATAAAAACCAGGAGTCGATTTCACTAAAAAAAGGATTAAGATTGATCGGAAGTCATGAACAATTCAGTATACTTATGACCAATCTTAGTCATAAATTGTTTTGTGAAATCCTGGTGTCGCTGATTGGGTTTAACTTTTTGTATATGAAAGGGTTTTTTTCTAAATAAGATATGAAAGATAAATTTAGAAAGGGAAATTTGATTCTGAACAAAATTCATGTAAAACGGCAATGCTTGAATGCAGCTTTACGGATGTGTTTACTATTTTCTAACATTGCATATTTGGACGCAAAAATTAGTTTGGTAGTTTAAGAACGTTCACAATGTCGTAGTACATCTTTAATATTCCATTTGATTCTACCAATGAGAATTCAGAATTTGAATTTCAATAATCATGTTGACTTTTTTCAATTCTGTTTGTCTTCATTGGATGTACCCGTGAGATTGAGAACCGTTTGATGTGTTATTTATTTTGATAATAGGTGTTGATTTAAGTAAAATATTGTTTTCATTGAATGTTAAAATTTATTAATGTCAATTATTAATGTTTAGATTTGAATAGCCATACGACATGTACGTTACAAAACTGTGCATATAAGTAATCAAACTAGTGTGATTCAAATAAACAAATTTAAGGTTGTTGTATTAACGTATAGGACTTCAAGTCAGAATCATTCAATTATACATCATGTACATTGGGATCAACAGATAACGACAAAATGTGTATTTAAATTTTCTTCAATGATAAATATGCATTTCTTTTTCTAGGTCTCATAAATTTCAATGAGAGCGAATCTCAAGATTATGAATGCTGATATAGATACATAGAACAACATATCCACATCTCATATGTTCTTTAGATCAGAAAAAAATAAACAAAATAAAGACAACAAAAAATATTCATTATTTGGTTTCTATTTTCTTTTTCGATTTCTATTTTATTATCTCTATTTTCATTTCCTTATTCGGTTTCTATTTCCTTATACGTTTACTCTTTCCTTATTAGGTTTCTTTTTCCTTATTCGATCTTAATTTCCTTATTCAGTTTCTTTTTACTTATTCGATTTTCATCTCCTTATTAGGTTTCTATTTCTTTATTTAATTTTCATTTTCTTATCTCGTATGTTTTTTTTTTTTGTTTTTTTTTTGCCTTATTCAATTTCCATTTCCTTATTCGATTTTCATTTCATCATTATGTTCTATTTCCTTATTAGATCTTCATATCCGTAATCGGCTTCAATTAAAATTGAGAATTGAAATGGGGAATGTGTCAAAGAGACATAAACCTCACATAGAACAGACAACAGCAGAAGGTCACCAACAGGTCTTCAATGCAGCGAGAAACTCCCGCACACGGGACGTCCTTCAACTGGCCCCTAAACAAATATGTATACTAATTCAGTTATAATGAACACCATACTAAACTCCAAATTGTGCACAAGAAACTAAAATTAAAAAATAATACAAAACTGACTTGGAACAGGCGCAAAAATCTTAACCTTTCCCTATACCTATATAGCCATTGTAGAAAAGTAAACGCATTTACAATACAAACATTAAAATTCAGTTCAAGAGAAGTCCGAGTCTGATGTCAGAATATGTAACCAAAGAAAATAAACGAAAATGACAATAATACATAAATAACAACAGGCTACTAGCAGTTAACTGACATGCCAGCTCCAGACTTCAATTTAACTGATTGAAAGATTACATGTATGTCTTCCCTTTTTAGATCTTCATTTTCTTATTCGCTTTCTATTTCTTTATTCGAACTTCATTTCCTAATTAGAATTGATATGCATTTCCTTATTTGATTTCTATTTCCTTATTCGACTTACTTTTCCTTATTTGCTTTTTATTTCCTTATTAATTAGAACTTTCTTCAATTTTCCATTTATATTTCATTTTTCGATTATTTTTTTTTTATTTACATTTCCTTATTCGCTTTCCGTTTCCATATTTTAATTCCGTTTCTTTATTTTAATTCCCTTTCCTTATTCACTTTTAGATTTGCATTTCCTTATTCTGTTTTTATTCCCTTATTCAAATGTCATTTCCTTTTTTCCCTCCACAAACATAACATAACAGTCATTCGTACTTTTATTAGTTTGTGGCTGAGTTAGGCTTGGTTATATACCAATACATTTCATTTGACAGGCGTTTAATAAATAAGTCCATCAGTCTAAAACCAAAACTACATGTATAATGATTATTGTATTACTTGGAAAGTAGGTATTATAAAAGTCAGTGCTGATTTCTTTTTTTTAAACGAGGACATGAGGCTTCAGCAATATGAATCTATTGAAGACATTTGTATGTATTTCCCACAGGGTCCTATGTTAAATTAAACTCCCTTTGGTGGCCATCTGGTCTGATAAATCGGCTACAAAGTAACAACACCTGGTCATCACCTTATAAGGAATATGCATGCTATGGTTGATTTCATGCAATTCAGTGGTTCTCTAGCAGACGTTAAAAATGCAAAAAGTTAACGGACGACTGAGGCCAAGTGATGTGAAAGGCTCACTTGAAAAATTTCACCATTCAAGGCTCTTTTGTTTTCCACATTATTAATAATACAAATATTAAACACGTTAAGGGTCGAATTCGACACAGATGCTAATGTTGTATGTCACATAAAAGTTCCGTGATGCCATCATGAACTTGCATACAGTTAAAATGCGTTCATCTGCCTAAGATACAATTTGAAGATATTGTACAGATGACTGAGTCACAGTGATTTTTTATTCGTTTGTAAAATAATATATATTTAAACGACGAAACAACGTTGCATACACGGCGCTGCATATTTTCGGTTGCATACATCGATAATACAAAATTGAGAATGGAAATGGGGAATGTGCCAAAGAGACAACAACCCGACCATAGAGCAGACAACAGCAGAAGGTCACCAACAAGTCTTCAATGCTTGATGGAAGCCGTATGATACGGACCGCTCACGAAGGCCTTTAAGGTTGAGAAATTCTTGCACCCGTAGGCGTTTTTCAGCTGACCCCTAAACAAATATATACTGGTTCAGTGATAATGAACACTATACTAAACTCCAAATTGTACACAAGAAACTAAAAGTTAAATAATACAAGACTAACAAAGGCCAGATGCTTCTGACTTGGAACAGGCGCAAAAATGCGGCGGGGTTAAACATGTTTGTGAGATCTCAACCCTCCCCCTATACCTCTAGCCAATGCAGAAAAGAAAACGCATAACAATACGCACATTAAATTTCAGTTCAAGAAAAGTCCGAGTCTGATGTCAGAAGATGTAACCAAAGAAAATAAACAAAATGACAATAATACATAAATAACATCAGACTACTAGCAGTTAACTGACATGCCTGCTCCGGACTTCAATTAAACTGATTGAAAATGATGTCTTCATCATATGAATATCAGGCACAATCCTCCCCGTGAGGGGTTTAGTACCATACCATCATAACATATATGAAAAGAACATAACCCGTGTCATGCCAACAACTGGTTTATTAATAATAAATGTGTTTAGTTCAGATTCAAAGACTCTATAAGTGAATCAATATTAACGCCAAAATATGCAATCTTTAATGACCTGACAACAGTATCGCAACTATATCCCTTCTTAATAAGTCTATTTAAAGGTTTTGTTAGCTTCTGAGGTGAATACTGACATTTTTGTGCTTTATAAAGAATATTTCTATAAAATATTGTATGTGAAATACCTGAACGTATAAGAAGTCTGCATGTTGAGCTATATTTACGAATGATGTCCTTATACCGATGATAAAATTTAGTAAATGTTTTGACTAGTTTGTGATATCGAAAACCCTGGTGTAATAATTTTTCAGTAATACATAAATTTCTCTAGTTAAAATCTAAAACATTGTTACATACACGAGCGAATCGTACAAGTTGAGATATATAAACACCGTAAGATGGTGACAAGGGAACGTCACCATCTAAAAATGGATAATTAACGATAGGAAATGAGAAATCATCTCTTTTATCATAAATTTTAGTATTAAGCTTTCCGTTAATGCTATATATATCAAGATCGAGGAAAGGGCAGTGGTCATTGTTAGTATTAGCTTTATTTAAAGTGATAAATTTCTTTAGTATACATACTAAAGTCGTCATTATTAAGAGCTAAAATATCATCCAAATATCTAAAAGTATTATTGAATTTGTGTATCAGATGTTGTTTCGATGGGTCTTTGCTGATTTTTTGTCATAAATTGTAACTCATAGCAATACAAAAACAGGTCCGCAATAAGTGGTGCACAGTTAGTCCCCATTGGAATTCCGATAACATGACGATATACGGAATCTCCAAAGTGAAAATTCAAGGGCAGATATAGTAACAAAGCATGTCCAATTGACGAAGTTTTTTTTTGTTTATTGCTACTAAAAAATGACCTAAAAGAGTTTGAACATATATATATTCACATTCTGACTTTTTAAATGCCCATTTAATTAGGTGTGTGATTTTATTCTTAATGAGAATGTGAGGCAATGTGGTATATAGGGTAGAAAAATCCAACTTTGAACAGATTCAAAAACACCAATATAAGCATGCAATTTATCAAGTACTTCCAACGAGTTTTTGACACTCCAAAAGTAATTAATTCCACTATTTTCGAAGGCCTTATTACTATTTTCGAAGGCTTTATTTGAACAATTTATTATCAGGTTTTTGATTGTACCAAGTGTACTGGTAAGAAGAATAGATATTTTAGTAGTGGAACAATGGCTTGAAGACGAAATAAATCTATATTTGTAAGGTGTTTTGTGTAGTTTCGGAAGCCAATGCATAGTTGGGGTGCATATATACACGGTTATCTTATAAGCAAGAACCTTGGAACATTATATCAATATATATGTTCCTGCAAGTACCTAGCCCAAAAGAAATTTCCACAGCGGTCCGTATCATACGGCTTCCATCAATCTGCCTATGGGTTTAGCTTTTTTACTGGTATCAATATTAAGCAGTGTCCTCTGGAGTCTCCTTAAGGATGTACTTAGGTGAGGTTTTGGAATTCGTGTCAAATGTTCGGACTCCTTGGTGTTTTTCCATACAATACCAGGTAAAATATTTTGCCCCATAACACCCATTTATTTTTTTGAAGATCTAAAAAGGAAATTGAAACCGATTAAGGAAATGAAGATCAAATAAGCAAATAGAACATAATAGTGAAATGAAAATAGAATAAGGAAATGGAAAATGAATATAGAAATAGAAACCGAATAAGGAAATAAAAATCAAATAAGGAAATAGAAACTGAATAAGGAATTGAAAATCGAATAAGGAAATAGAAACCGAGTTGGGAAATAGAAACCAAATAAGGATATGAAATTCAAATAAGGAAAAAGAAACCGAATTAGAAAATGACAATCTAATAAGGAAATAGAAACTGAATATAAGGAAATGAAAAAAAAAATTTTGAAGAAAAAAATTTATAGAAAAAAAAATTTTGAAGTAAAAAATTTGAGAAAAAAAATGAGGGAAAAAAATTTTGAGAAGAAAAATTTGAGGAAAAATTTTGTCCAAAAAAAATTGAAGGAAAAAAAATTTGGGTACAAAAATTGGAGGAAAAAAACATTTCGAGAAAAAAAATTCTGAGGAAAAAAAATTCAGTTCGGACAAAATTGGAATATTGAAAAAGGAAACAACTTGTGGTAATAACAAAAACACTCAAGTGCAATTGAATAAACGCCAACATACATAGAAACAAACTATTTGATGACAATTGTACATGACATTTTTAAGAAACTATGATGGGTTGGACCAGGTAAAATGGTTAGCAAAACCTCCTGCTTTCATGACAATGTTTAACAACGCTTAAATAACATTATGAAACAGAAATGCAGCAAAAACACAAGCAAGAATACTTATCACAGTGAAATGCACAAACAAATAATATAATAGTCGACGCAACATGATAACTGCAGAACACCAACGAACATCTTCAATAAACGAAAGACATCACAAACTCTCTTAATTCCCGGTGACCTATCATTTTTATTATATTTTTGAACATATCACAATATTCACAACAGTTTGGCAAAGTATATGAACAAATTCTCTCATTTTCAATTTAAACTCCCATACAACCTTACGCTATTGCGTCTTTGAGTTTCTTCCAAAACACAACATTTCCTTGATCATCGTGTGGGTATTCAATATATGAGTGCTCCTGAACTAGTTCTAACATGACAAGAGGCATTTCTCTTGGAAGTATTTGTTCATAAAATACTAAAAGCAAAATGTTTTCTCCACCTCTTGAGTAAATACTTTCCATTCTAGCCATATTAAATTCAAATTTGCAGTAGTATGAATCCAAAAAGGCTCTAGAAATGATACAAATAGTTTTTCTACTGTTGTGGATTGCATTTGTTATATTTACGGTAATGTCTTCGCCGGGCATGAAATCACGGTGGTGAATACATAGCTTGATATTATTGTTTATCTCAAGTTGTGGTATACAACCGTTCTTGATGAAACGAAGGTCAATTTCTGAAAAGCTAATGAAAGCATCGTACTTGTAAGTTTGTGTACTAAAATCGACTGGTTTATAACTGTAATATCTGCTTTTTGACAGATAATACAAATAACAAATTTTCCAACGATATCTATATATCAATCCTGTTGCTATAGCAATACCACATGATATTATTGCTATAGATAAACATGTTATCAAAACTGTATACGACTTACATTCTTTGTCAATTTCTTGCATGGTTTTAGGCAAATTGTTCAATTTGATAATAGCTTCATTTTCGGATACGCATTTGTATGAATGAATATTCAAAAATATATACTTGTTCTCGTTCATCCACCTTAGAAATGGAAGTGCTCGACAATAGCATTGGAGAGTATTACCGGTCAGGTCAATTGTTAGTTTCGAATTCTTGGCAATAGATGATATTAAATCCATTGTTCCTTTTTTAAACAGCTTTATCCTATTGCTTGACAAATCTAAGAGCTGCAAATTGATATTGTGTGAAAGGTCGAATGTAATATTTGATAGAAAATTATGACTCAGATTTATAAATTTCAGCTTTGGTTGAAAATGAAAAATAGTGAAACTGAGAGAAATGATTTCGTTAAAAGACAAATCTATCTTTTCTAATTCAGATGTACCGGTATAGTTATCCATGTATGAATTGTGCGCCAAATATCGTGCAAGAAAATTATTTTTCAAATTAAGTGTAACCAAATATGGTATTTCAAAGCAAAACTTTGTCAGTTTATTGTTTGAAAAATCTAATAGTTTTAATGTCGTTGGAACAGCGTTACACATCTTAATATGAACATTTTCAGCAACAACAAAACTGTTATTGGTAATATAAAGTTCCTCAATACCAGTATCATTCAAGATTCGAAAAAAGCAAAGCGGAAGATCAGCTGAATATTCAAGCATACTATTTGCTTTTACAATTTTCACCTTAGAGGATTGTATATCTTCTTCGAATAAATCCTTGAAGGAGTCAATTTTCATGAGAACGTTTGACATATCCAGGTATACCAATTGTTTTCTCTCGCTTAGTGTTCCAACTACATAATGATAAATAACACAATTAGATAGATCTATAAATTCTAGATGTGGCAAGTTGGAAAACGTTTGATTGTTTACAATATCGATATGACATGCTCCTGTTTTTATTCTTTTAAGAATTGATAATCTAGAAAATCCCTCTCCAAAGACATAAACGCTAAAACGACGATCAACTATATCTAGTTCCAAACTTTCAAGCTTAACAAGGTCTGATATTACATCATCTGGGAGTATGCTGTATAATAATTCATCATTATTATTAAATTTGATATTCAAATAAACAAGAGAAACCAAATATTTGAAAACACCTAAGGGATACGAATAACTATCCTTTAGTCTATTGTTCTCCAAGGTCAACCGTTTTAAATTGTGTAATCCGTCAAATGCATCGATACTAATAGTTGTGAGTTTGTTTTTAGAAATATCAAGTTCCAGGAGTTCCTGAAGATTTGCAAATGCTTTATCAGGTATACTTTCCAAATAATTATTATGTAGATTCAGAATATCAACAGTTGGTGGAAATTTTGGAATCTTGTTCATAAATCTATTCGAACAATCTACAAATAAGTGGGAATTTCCATTGTAGCAGAAACACAGACGATTAAACTGGCAAGTTCCATTTGTCTTGTGAATGATATCAGATATAACTCCCGTATGACATAGTAAGATTAAGAGTACTGTTTTCATCCTTTATGATATCCGTATGAACCTGAAACTGAATCAGACTTTAGAATCTGTATTTTGATAAATAGAAAATATATACGACGATAAAAAGAAACTATTGAAATCATCATCTATGCGAAACGACAAATTGATAAATCTGATCAGGTTTTAAAGATGACATTTAGAGTATATGATACATTGGCTTGTGTATAACGAAAAAGAAATGTATGAAATACGTAAATTGTCTGAAAATATTTATTGTACGAAAATGAAATTTAGAAAATAAAATTTTTGTATCGAGTACAAATAAATTGATATTTTCTGAAAGTGTACATTAATTTTTGTTATCATACTATTCACACCCGGACCAAAACTGAAGCGTATCGAGGACTTAAAATTCCAAAAACATGTGCCAAATACGGCTAAGGTAATCTATTCCTGCGATACGAAATTTATAAAAATGACAATATACTAAGTAATTGATATTCATGTCAACACCGAAGTGCTGACTACTGTGATAGTGATACCATCGGGGACAAAACGTCCAACAGCATTGGCATCGACACAGTGGTGTAAATAGTTCTCAAAGGTACCAGGATTATAATTGAATGCGCCAGACGCGCGCTTCGTATATAGACTCATCAGTGACGCTAAAAATAGTTATAATGCCAGAACAAAGTTAGGCCCGTTCACATTGACCTAAACTCGGTGTTGTGCTAGAGTAACTCACACATAAACAAAACGCAATAACGTTACCATTGATAAAACTCAATGTTTACATGTAGTGCAATGTTTTAATCATGTTTTGTCTACATGCAGTCGATACTCAATATAGGCCTCATGTAGGTTAAGTGTTCACAAAACAAGGCATTAAGAACATTAATTTGACCATGTATATTTAAAGAGGAAACGATTTTTGAATAAAATTGATATGTATAACAATTATTAATAAAGTTCTTTACAGAAATATTGGGCCAACTTGATACTAGTATATTTAAGGTAAAACGATACGATTTATCGTTACTGACGTTATCGAATAACGTTCACAAATACAAACCAATGCAACAGATTCTGCAATTACAAAGCGATTGAATAATAAAAATCCTTTTATTTTTGGTAACTTTGTGACATTTAAACGGTCACTTTCTCTAGATGCAGAGTGCCGAAAGTTTTGATGCAATACATAACTGTTATTTAACATACACTGCTTTATCGTTTTCCAGCAATTCTTCTCATTGTTGACCTTTAAAAATGTATTTCTATACTTTTTAAATATTCAGTTTCTTCGGTACTTAAGCAACTGTGCAATCTATCTCTAGCTGTTCTTATGCATAACAGACTTTGATTTTAATCTTTGTTTAATTTTGCAATAAATACTAATTCATGATGCACGCCGTATCCCAATGAAATTTTGTTTTGAAATTGAAATATGATTTATAGAAACCTGGGATGATGTGTGAAATATAACAGGGAATTGCATAACTTTTGATTCCTGTAAGCACTTTTTTAATGCGTAATCGAGCCATCTTCAGTATCCTTAAACTTCTGCAAATCTTCAAAATGGCTTCCATAAAGGAGCAACCACTTAACAAACGTAACCCAGAAATAGGAGGTCCGAGTCAGAATTTTTTCGCGTGAACGTTTTTATTTATTTTTATTCGATGAAACAATTAAATATTTTTTTGTCAATATTTGACACTATAATGTATGGGAAAACTTTGGATTCAGAATATTTTTTTATTTCAATCATCTGTATTACCCGAATATTTTTTTTTATCAAATTAGGGGTCAGAATACTTTTCAAGAAAAAATCCACCACCCCTTTTTATGTCCAATGGTCGTTTCCTAGAAAAGTTGTGCGAAAATTTGCATTCGGTTCTACGTAATGAACATTTAAATGACATATAGTTTACAAGTGTGAACAAATCTTATGTACAGGTAATTAAATAAGGTGTATAGATGTGAATAAATTTAAGGTGAAACTAGTGTACATAACATTAAACTAATTGTAGAGTATTTATCTGACGATATCGGGATATAAGTATTTAGTCGGGTCTTAACATGTACTTATGATTTGTTTACAAACCGGTATTGATAAAGATGAACAAACTATATCGAAATGTTCAGGACTTGATTAAATTTGTCTTTGGGTAAGTTGATGCAAGCATACGATTTGTATTACACTTGGAGAAGCAAATAATCTTTAACTACTTTATCAAAATATTGTGTAGAAACGTGAATTATGAGCTATGAAAGTCAAGAGGCTCGAGCATTTTTCTGAGTAAATTTTTAAAAATTTCAAAGAAATATGTTGTACAATGGGTAAGCATTCATTAGGCTTCACTATTCTATAGATTAACAACTTTTGGTTATATTAATAATATAGAATATTCATTGAAGGTGGAGCACGAATGCAGGTATAGTATTAATGTATGAACTTTTTCATATTGGCCCTGTAACATGACCGAGGTATTAATAATGGCCAAGGATGGTTGTAATGGCCCTGAGGCAACCGAGGGCCATTACAACTGTCCGAGGCCATTATTATTACCAAGGGTATGTTGTAGGGCCAATAAATAATATGAAAAAGTCCATATATTGATACTTTTATTAGCCAACTAAGGAAACTTCATTTAACAACAGTCTTCGAATCTGGGATCTAAATAAAGCCAACCACGAATCTATAGCAGGACAAATACAGAAAGAAGACAGTTCATATCACTTTTATTAAATGGTTTTAATTTTTCGAGTAAAAATTAAGAATCTTACCGTGAAGAAGATACAGCAATAGCTGAACTTGTCTTTTCGCATGAACCACCATGGATTTTTTATCAACATTGTCAGATGTAATTTCTGATTTCTCTTCCAAGGACTTTATTTTAATGCTATTACAATTTATTTCATCTAGCAAATATTAAGTAGCTGGGAGGAATAAATCAGACAGTTCAACTAAGCTCACTCTTCTTGAGTAGTCTGCGTTCTGATGATTGATCAACGGAAATGAAACAGGGATAATAATCCAATGTCGTACTCGAAAAGGCTGTGAAATACAGTGGCGGATCCAGAACTTTGTCTAAGGGGGGGGGGGCGCTGACTGACCTAATGGGGGGGCCCCGCTCCAGTCATGCTTCAGTGATTCCCTATATAATCAACCAAATTTTTCCCACGAAAGGGGGGGCCCGGAACCCCCAGGCCCCCCCTGGATCCGCCTATGGAAATATTTAATTAGTTACAAAACACTGAACTTTTTTATGATATTAAGTTAAAAATGTATTAAAAAAAGGTTGTCACTTTTTTAAAGAAATAAACGAAATTTTGATTGAATTGATATCCCGTTTCATCTGTTCATAATGCATGGCTGTGATTTGATATTCGTAATGCTCGGTTGTGATTTCGTAATGCATGACTGAGATTTCGTAATGACTGGTTGTAGAAATTTCTCCGTTCCGAATGACCAGTTGTCGAAATTTTCCTTTTATAAAGCATGGGCATTTCTATACATATTGTAGTAAGTTGGTTAATAATTAATTATATTGATGTGCCATTTGTATGCAAGAGTGACATTCCTTTGTATTATGCTCCGATTCGAAAAATTCAATGCGGGATTGTCTCCCTTGACCAGCTCATTATTTTATAATAAAGTATAGGTTTCTGATTTAATTTTGAATAGTTACAAAATGTATCATTTCAATAGATTTCAGTTTTGGTTATTGGTGTTTCAAAAACATCAATGTTCTTATATAATTTCATAATTTGAAACGTTTAAAATGATAACATACCAATATAAAGAACCTTTCAGCATTTTTGAAAAGACTATAAATGAAAGCCGATTTATTGATCTCCCCTTCGTGATAGAATGATTGGGAAATCAAACAAAGTTATCTAATATTAATCACAGAGAGGGACTAGCAAGCAATTTTTAATTGTAGCCTATTTAATGGTAAAACAATTTTCCACTATAAAAGAATGTTACTTTATACAAATATAAGGACTTTGTTAGCTAGATCTACAAATTGTATTAGATATTGCGTTTTGTGTGATCACGGCCTTAGACAATCTTTTTAAGAAAATAAAGTCAATTGTTAAACGATTGTTAAAACTTACTGTTCATTCCGCAGGAAAATATATTTAAAACTACTCCAATTGTTTTATATATATATATATATAATTTATCACATTCAAAAGGATAAACGTGAAGCCTAATACATCATTTTTTCTCATGCAATTGTATTGAATGCAATGGACTTTGACATCAACAATAACAAAAAGGTTATGAGATATGCTCTTTTTTCAAGTATCATTTGGTAATATTTTGTGTGAAACTTGATGACCGGACGAAAGTTGAAGAAGTTTTGTGATAAAACATACATCCACTGCTTCAAACACATTCTCATTTCTAAATTTGAGTGTTGTTATTCGATAAATGCATCTTTAATTTCAAAAACTATATTGATGTGGGTTTTTTATGAATGTTCACCGTTTTTTTAACACAGCTATTATATGAATACATAAAGTAAGAAGTTGAAGAGCACTGAGGAACTAACATTCCAAATGCGTTCTGGAAATGAATATCTTGTAAATAATTTTTTTTTTCAAATCTTAAATGCATCGAAACATATCAAACTATGCCAAAACATCATGTTTGTGATCTATATTTTTAGACATCAATAATTAAAGTTCATTAATATGGTGTTTTTTTTCAAATAATTACACAAAATCATTGTTTTGCAGTGATGATCAAAATCATATGATGTTACTTACAATAAGTATTTGTATTATGAACGGGAATGAATTACTAGTACGTTGGATCATGACCAATTACTTCCAAAACATATATTTTTGGTGAGTGAATTGTTAAAAACATAAGGTTAAGAATTTTGGAATAACAGTATACCTTATTTGTCAACATTTACTTTACCTACAACCAGGAAGTCGATTAGGTTTGACCTTGTTAGATTGACTATCATAATTCATGTTTTTCGTTTTTATTACATTGGTTGCAATGAATTACATTGAATTATCCAGTTAAATAAAAACCGATAACTTCACATGTGAAATAAACGTGGTTATTCCACTCTCTGACGTCATACAACAATAGACGTTGTCAAGACGTCGACGACGGCGGATCAAAACAAATTGTGAATGCGTAGAAAAAAGATATAGTATGTTTTACATTAATTGCTTTTTAAAAAAAGCCATTTGTCAATGTAATAAAAAGAATAACTAATTCAAGAATTCAAATATCGAAAAATACAGTGAAATGCAGTGAAGTTTAGCATTTGATAGTTCATTGATAACATTCTGGCGTATCATAAACAAACAACTTGTAACGTCTTATTTCATTGGCCGAAAGATTAAAATACAGCAACAATGTAGTCATGCAGTGTGCACGTGAATTGACACAGGTGACCGACGATGGAATGTACTATGTTACTACGAACGTAAAAACAAGGATTTGTTTAGTTTACAAACCTTTGGTCAAAAGAATTAAATAAATCTTTTGTTAACTTTAAATAGAGGGGTCGAAATATTATACTGATATTTTGTATTAAGTAATACTCTAAGTTCTTTATGCATGCAGCAACTCAATTATCGTGTACCGCATAATGAGAAATATAAGGATAAAATAAAATGCATGTGCCGCTTTTATACGGATGAATATATGAACCACTTTTAATTTCTTTCATACTGACGATAGGTTATAATCCTAACAAAGTCGTAGTCACTTATAATAAGTATCTCATAATACTGATCCATTACAATAATTAATGATGGGTTGCACTGACATTCCTCTTTTATTATTTTCATGCTATAAAACATACACACAGTAGCTAAGCGTACCATAAACGGAGGAAATTGTCCCCCAAAATAGAAACAAAATAACTTTAATCGTACCATTTGTGCACCTGAATGAATACAGTGAAGGTATGTTGTTGTAATAAATTGAAATGTTACATCGGCGAAGATTATTCAGTTCTTTTGCATGTGTTGAACAACATAATAAATTAATACTTGTGAGAAATGTCGTATTCTCGTTTGAATTGTTTTACATTGTCATTTCGGGACCTTTTATGGCTGACTTTGCGGTATGGGCTTTGCTCATTATTGAAAGCCGTACGGTGATCTATTATAGTTGTTAATTTCTGTGTTATTTTGGTCTCTTGTGGAGAGTTGTCTCATTGGCAATCATATCACATCTTCTTTTATGTATGTATTTATAGTATACAAGGTATTATCCCGCAGTTAAGATTTGTCACTTTTTAAGAACACATACGTAAAAAACCGGACGCCTACCGGACAGAAGGACAATCATACCACATCTTCTTTTTTAAATATAAATGTACTGTTTTCGATTTTAAATGGATGAACATTTATTTTCTAATTGTATACTGTAAGAATAGAGCTGCATAACATTGTTGAACTATTCGCTAAAGTACATGTAGTATGTATTCGTATTTAAAATGAAATACAAAACAAAACATGTATGATAAACTGATAAACAAAATATCAAGAAATTAAGAATGACTAAATGCATGTACAAGAAAAAACTCACTTTTTGATCAAAACATTTTTATGAATAAACACTTTTTTTATAAAAACTGATTGTTTCTATTTACATTCGTTTTTCAACCGAGAAAAGCAAAACCTAATGAAGTATATCGTTGGAGTTTATAAACTACATTTAATTCCCCTGTTCCATGGTTTGCCATCTGCGTTTTTTTTTAACAAAGCATGGTTGGTTACATGTTATGAATTTACTTACAATTTCGGAATTTCGGGATTTTTTTTCTCAAGTAAACGGAATCAGAAAAAAAAATCACTATCCTTTGACGAATACCTAAAACTTGTCAAAGAATATGAAAAGTGTTTGTAGAAAAGAACGGTTTCATTTTTCAAGTACAACGCTAATTCATCGAGTCCATTGAGTGAAAGAAAAGGCAGGATGAGCAACTTGGGGCGGGGGGGGGGGGGGGAGGGGGGAGTCAATGAAATATGTGGATTGAGTGGTTTTTTTTTTTCATTTTTCAGAACTTTTGATGTCGTCCCTTGATCCAGAGGACAAATTTGAATTAAATATTTCGATGTGAAAACTGTTAAGATTTTAAAGTTTAAAATTTTACTATCAATTGCAGAAAATTATGAAACCAATGAATTTCACATGCACATTTATAAAAGCTAGAATTGTGATTGCATAATCAAGAACACAATCATGTACGCAAATAAGACGATGGAAGCTTTAAACGACCTTGACCAGCTACGTGAATATTAATCAGTCCATTCAACGTTATAGTACGTGTGTTCTATTTTCACAGGTGTGAGGTCGAAGGTTTAAATAGACCAATGAAAACGATCGTTCCTTATAGAGTTAATCTAATAAAGTTTGTTTGACTGATTATGTCGCACGACCTTTGGCTAAGCTTGGCCGCAGATAGGTGTATTCAACTCGTGACCGAACAACACTGATAATTAACTCATGTGCGTATTTGAATTCTTCGATTAGTTATTCTATAAGTATTTGGTCATTCAATATTACTCTCCGTCTTTTTTATTCATATGGTTTTTACATATACAAATATCACTAAATAAATAGTCCAAATATTTATAGATGGATGTCAAACAGAATGATATGAATATCAAATAGTTAGTTCCTATTAAATCTAATTGAAAAGAATCTCTTAACTTCAAAATTCAGAGAACGATACTAGACGGAAACAGGCGTAGAAATAAACAAAATGTACAAAGATTGTTGTAGGCAGTATTATTAAAGATACCACAATACGACCTTACCTTAGCCGTATTTGGCACAACTTTTTGGAATTTTGGGTCCTCAATGTTTTTCAATTTTGTACTTTGGCTTTATAATTATTTTGATCTGAGCGTCACTGATGAGTCTTATGTATACGAAACGCACGTCTGGCGTATCAGATTATAATTCTGGTATCTTTAATAACTATTTACACCACTGAGTCGATGCCACTGCTGGTGAACGTTGCGTCGTCCCCGCGGGTATCACCAGCCCAGTAGTCAGCACTTCGGTGTTGACATGAATATCAATTATATGGTCTCTTTTTAACTTTCCTATTACAATACTTTGAATTTGTCGAAAAACTAAGGATTTTCTTATCCCAGGATTAATTTACCTTAGCCGTATTTGGCACAACTTTGGAACTTTGGGTGCTCAATGCTCTTCAACTTTATACTTGTTTGGCTTTATAACTATTTTGATCTGCGCATCACTGACGTGTCTTATGTACATTCATTTTCAATTTTTTGGACGATTTTAGGGAAATAGTTCAATTGAACTATAGCCTCATTTTCGGATACACATTTGTATGAGGGTATTTTAGAAAAAAGATATACTTGTACTCATTCATCTTTTAAAAAAATGTTTAATATTGATGCACTACAGAACAATTATTTACATTTCCGTGTTTAGAAATAGCTGCAAGAATTGCTGCCATACAACTCAGTCAAAACGTCATATCTCATATGTATCATTATAAAACAAATTGGATTTTTAGAAACGTCCTTTTTAAGTTATACTTTCAACTGTGTTTTAAAAAACGGCTCTCGAGCTATTGCTTCTTTGAGTTTCTCCCAAAACACAACATTTCCTTGTTCGTCGTGTGGGTATTCAGTATATGACTGCTCCTGAACTAATTCTAACATGACTAGCGGCAAATCTCTTGGAGGTATTTGATCAAAAAATACTAAAAGCAAAATGTTTTTACCACCTCTTGAGTAAATACTTTCCATTCTAGCCATATTAAATTCAATTCTGCAGAAGTATGAATCCAAGAATGCTCTAGAAATGACACATATAGTTTTTCTACTGTTGTGGATTGCATTTGTTATATTTACAGTGATGTCTTCACCGGGCAAAAAATCACGGTTGTGAATACACAGCTTTAGATCACTGTTGTGGTATACAACAGTTTTTAATAAAGCCAGTGTCAATTTCTGAAAAGCTTATAAAAGCATCGTACCTGTAAGTTTTTGTACTATAATCGATTGGTTAATAACTGTAACATCTGCCTTTTCACAGATAATACAAATAACGAATTTTCCAACGATATCTGTATATCAATCCTGATGATATAGCCATACCACATGCTATTATTGCTACAGATAAACCTATTATCAAAACTGTATACGACATACATTCTTTTTTAATTTCTTGAAAGGTTTTAGGAAAATTGTTCAAATGAATAAAAGCTTTTTTTCGGATACGCATATGTTTGATTGTATATTCAAAAATATATACTTGTTCTCATTCATCCATCTAAGAAATGGAAGTGCTCAGCAATTACATTGAAGAGTATTACCGGTCAGGTCAATTGTTAGTTTCGAACTCTTGAGAATTGATGAAAATAAATTCATTGTTCCTTTTTCAATTAGTTTTATCCAATTGTTTGACAAATCTAAGAGCTGTAAATTAAGATTGTGTGAAAGGTCAAATGTAATATTAGATTAAAAAAAATATGATTCAGATTTATAATTTACAGATTTGGTAGAAAATGGAAAATTGTGAAACTGAGAGTCATCATTTCGTTATAAGACAAATCTATCATTTCTTATTGAGAAATACTGGTATCGTTATCCATGTATGAATCATGCGCCAAATATCGTGCAAGGGATTTTTTTTCAAATTAAGTGTAACCAAATACGGTATTGCAAAATAGAACTTTGTCAGTTTATTGTTTGAAAAATCTAATATGTGCAATGTCGTTGGAACGGCGTTACATATTTTTACATCAACATTTTCAACAACCGCAAAAGTGTTATTGCTAAGATATAGTTCCTCGATACCAGTATTATTTAACATTGCAAAAAAGCATAGCGGAAGATCAGCTACATGTTGAAGTACACCGTTTGTTTTTACAATTTTCACCTTGGAGGATTGAATGTCATCTTCGAACAAATCCTCAAGGGCATACGATACAGTTACAGAGGAAGTAATGACGTTGCTAACGTAAAATGTTATTTTTGCGACGTCAAACTGTGACTTATCGGGAAAAGATGCAGTTTTCGACAGATCTTATCATTCAAACTGATTTAACTTGAAAACGAGTTCATTGGCCCCTCTTTTTTAAAATGACATTTGGTTTGATTACGTAAGAAGATTATGTGTACCAATTTTCATGAAAACGTAATTAGTGCAATTCTTTTAAATTTGATAAATATACAGCAAAAATGACGTTTTTTCTACATTTACGAACAATTGATAAATTTGAGTTATTTCCTTACAAATTAAATCATAAATTTATATGATACTTATATGAAAGAGAAATTACACATAATTTAACAAAAAAAAACACCGTGTTTATCTTTTAAAACAAAAAAGTTATGCTCTTCTTTCGGAAGGAAAAATACGTCCACAAATCCGAATGTTGAGCAAATATCTGAAATTTCTACTTCATTTACTTAAAAAGTAGCACATGCAGGTATATTTTTTATTACATATTTGATTTTAATTAGGCAAAATATAGCCTATTTGCAAATTTTCATCCACATATAAATACAGGATCAAAACTGTATCGTATGCCCTTAAAGGTGTAAAATGGCATAAGGACGTTTGACATATCCAGGTATATCAATTGTGTTCTGTCGCTTAGTGTTCCTGCTAGATAATAATTAATAACACAATTAGATAAATCTATATATTCTAGATGTGGCAAGTTGGAAAACGTATCACTATCTGAAGTAGAGATATCACATGCTCCTGTTTTGATTCTTTTAAGATTTGACAACCTAGAAAATCCGTCTTCAAAGACAAACATATCTACACGACGATTAAGTACATCTAGTTCTAAACTTTCAAGCTTCACAAGGTCTGATATAACATCATCTGCAATTATGCTATATAAGAATCCATCGTTAACATTAAATTTGATATTAGAATAAAAAAAAGAAATCAAATATTTGAAAACACCGAATTATTATCCTTTAGTCTATTGTCCTCCAAGTTTAATCGTTTTAAATTCTGTAATCCCTCAAATGCAAAATCTTTGGTATAAGTAAACAAGTGACATTTTTAAAGAGCTATTTTTGATACATTTTTGCATTTTAGGGAGATTTTCAAAACATAAATGTTGAAAGAGACATATCAATTCCCTTTTACCAGAAATAATGGTTTCTGATGTCATTGACAAATTTGACCCATAAAAAATGTATTCAAATTATCTTTGATAACGATAAATACCAGCTGAATACATTTCAATATTTCCGATTGAAGTAAAATAAATGTTGAAAAAACTACTTTTCTCTGGGCGAAACTAACACAGCGGTAAATAAACAAATATTTTTACCAAACAATCTTTTTATAAGTTTTAATGTCTATTCCTGTTGAAGGGGCACTAGCTGGCAAATGCATGGTCACTGATTTGACTCAAATTCTCATATTTTATTTATAACAATGTAAAACATTTTTTTCCAAACTATGAAAAGTATAAAATAAACAATTTACAGGACATGGTCCCAATAAGATGTAGCTTAGTTTCGTGTGAATTTTAGCCAAAACGCCATCTAATTAACTATCGATTTGACCCTATATGACCATATAAGCGATGTAAACATTAACATGGATATAAATAGATTAAGCAACTCGTGCAATTGGATTTGTATAGGTCTGTTAAATTTTGTATTATAGATTAAAAATTTATGTTGATCGTCGTTTTTACCTTTATGAGAATGATTTTGTGTGGATCGAATCAGTTAATCAAACTATTTACCTTTGTTTCACTTTCAATGTTGACATTCTTTTCCTTTAAATACCCGTACACAGATAATGCATGCGTTATTTTATCTCTTTCTACGGGGTTAAATTGGAGTTCACATGAAACGGATTTAATGAGGTCGAAATATTCAATTGCAAGTGAATAATTCATTATCAATGTTCATGAGCTTAATTTGACAAAGTTGAACCATTTTAGCTGATAAAAGCAAATTATTATTTCATTATTTCACAGTCATTAATGATTGAACAAAAAAAAATCATACTTTTAATTTTTTATATATCTCGTAGCTAGTGCCCCTTTAAAATGTAGAGATTTGAATGAATGTTAAAATAACTGTTTGATTTCGTAATAAACTGTATTTTCAGAAAATTTCCTAACTGCTTTTATATAGTATATCAAATGCATAAGTTTATATTAAAGCTAATACTTCCTTGTTCCTAAAACACTTTTGTTAAACGTATATGACCTATGACATTAGTAATATCAGTCAACATTACATACATGTATATACTTTTTAAGTACTCGTTGTTTTTTATATTGTTTACCACTTTAAAACCAGAAAAAAGTCTTAACTGATTAAAACATATTTGTGATAATTATATCTTATCGTAGTTATTCAAGAAGTGCTTATTGCGGTTTTTCGATTTCAATAAATTATGTGGCAATTAAATGATGTACAAATCGTCATTAAAGGGCAGTAACTTTAATACGGAGTCATCGGAAAATATTCTCTATTGGTATCAAAGGTGGGCCTTGTTTTCCTGCCCATTCGTTCTTTTTTAAGTTTTATCTATCTTTAATATTTTTTTAAGATATAAGACAAAAAAATAGTAAAACTTGTCTTCAAAGGACAATAACTCAAAGAAGGGTCTATTGACGAATCCAACTATGTAAACTTAATCGTACATCTTGACTTGCTGATCATTTTGCGACTTAAAGTTTCTCTCCATCTTTTATAGCTTTTAAGATAAAATGCAAACATGAAGAAAACAATAGTCATTTAAGGACAGTAACGCCTGTCGTCTGACAGTTTTAACACTTGTTAGAGCTCAACATGTTGAACAATATAAAAAAGAAGTTGTGGTATGATTGCCAATGAGACAACTATCCACAAAAGACTAAAATGACACAGACATTAACAACTATAGGTCACCGTACGGCCTTCAACAATGAGCAAAGCCCATACCACATAGTCAGCTATAAAAGGCCCCGATACGACAATGTAAAATAATTCAAACGAGAAAACTAACGGCCTTATTTATGTAAAAAAAATGAACGAAGAAAGTATGCCCTATGAAAATTTATTTATTTATAATTTGTATAATTAGATAATAGACAAAACTTGGATTTCATCCCTATGTTCTATTTTTAGCCAAGTGGATTATCTTGGCACATTTTTTGAACTAGATACACTAAGCATACTCGTGGCTATGTTTGGTTTAATTTGGCACAGAAGGTTTAAAGGAAAATACTCTTGTAAAAGTAAACAATAACGGACGACAACGTATGACAGACGACGACGGAAGTCGACGGACACTGGACGCCAAGTGAAGAAAAAAGCTCACTTGTAATTTGGGCAGAGTTTATGACGTTTGTAACACATGTTGTCTTTATTGTTTAACTTTTATTTTACATCAGAAATTAGACAGTTGTTTGCCATTGGTTTTATGTGCTTGAGAGTTTGATTTTTTTCCATTTGATAAGACATTTTCTGTTTTTAATTTATCTTGGAGTCCGAATTGTTTTTGGTTTTTTTTAACTTTTAACAAAGTACTTTATAACAATGGTTGTACCTTGTTCGTTGCAAAGTGTCGTTATATATGTGTCTTAGATCATAAAATGAAACAATTTTGATTCATATTGTTATTAAGGGATGACAGATATAATGATATGGATACATAACAGGTAGATTTTTAAATACATCCTTAAGGATGTTCTTATAAGAAATTGAAAAAAAAAGAAATTCAAATTGATACTAGTGTAACAAAAATTGGTCATAGTTTATTTATTTCGATGTGAAATTCCAGTTGTCTTTCCTTATTAATTGTGCTTCTATATGTATTCAAGTTTCTCCATAGTTGGAGCACCATCTATTACTAAAAACACCCCTAAAATTGGTATAGTCTTGATTTTCACCCCTTCACGTATAATGGACCGTTCCATATGGTAGTATATAAACCAGCTCAAGACAGAGAAACTTTGTCAGTTTTATGTGGACCATTGAAGAGTTAACTTCTAGGATTAAATATTCCAACTGGTAAGTAGAGTGGCTTTAGTGATTCAAAGGATATAAATTATAGTGTTTGGATTTATATGTGAATATTTCGAATAGTGATTGTGTTATAAAGTGAACTTATAATAATAAGTTATTGTACAGTGAAAGTACAAGGTGTATACTTGCTTGTGTTGCAAGTTGTTATATTGTGGACGTGTATTAGTGAGAATACATTGTGAAATCTTGCTGGTGTTGCAAGTTGTTATATTGTGGAAGTGTTTAAGTGAAAGTGCACTGTGTTTAATCTTACCAGTTTGGAATATATTCATTTTGTTCGGATTCATAGTGACAATTAGTGTGTGAGTTGAGCTGTGTTCATATACATTCCTTGTGCATTGAAGCATTGTGCAAGTGTTATTGTGTCACTGTGTTATAGTGGTTTATTGAATATTCAAAGGTGATATTAAAAATTGGTGAATATTGTTAATAGATGTTGTTTATATGTGATAATGTGTTTATACGTTTTGTGTGACATAAATTGATGCATGTTGCATAGTAATCCGTTGGTGACATTGTGTAATTAAGTGTCTGATGCATGTTGCATAGTGATATATTAGTGACATTGTGAATACTCAGGCTTAATACATGTTGCAAAGTGATTGCATAGTGACATTGTGTGTATATATTCTATAATAAGGCATTGTGTTTATACAAAGTGAATGAGGAACTTCACCTTGTAATTTAGTTTATGTGCATTGTGTAGCTTATATATTTGACATTGTGAATTCATTTAAGGGTGTGTTAATTGTTTTAAATAGGACACTTGTTGTGGTGCAAATTTAGGTTGAACACTTGAAATCCTGATTTATTCAGATACGGATCCATTGATCGCCCGGTTACACGTTACACTATCAGTCGGAAGAGTATTAGTTAAGGACAAACATAAGCTCAAAATCTTGAAAGGTGATGTCGGGAAAAGACAAAATCAGATCTTATATTTGATTTTTTTATATAATTGATTGGGTCTCAAATCAGAAGAAAAATATCTAGTATCTGCTAACATTTTGGTAAAAAGACTTTTTATAATTTATTGAAGTAAGATATGAATAGAAAAATTGGTTTTATAGGGCAACATATTTACCATGTACTGAAGGAAATAATCCAAAGAGTCTGAAAATTGACACAAATTACTGAACCTCACATTAGTAAATTCTTAAAAAGAGTTTTTTTAAAAATTCAAAAGCCAGAGAAAATTTCAAGATAGAGACACACGTAGAATAGTTATCAACGGTACCAGGATTATAATTAAGTACATCAGACGCGCGTTTCGTCTACATAAGACTCATCAGTGACGCTCATATCGAAATATTTATAAAGCCAAAACACAATACACAAATACACAAATATACAAAGAAAGTTAAATGCCATATAGCTTTAAGTGTTTGCTCACATAATGTTATTTGTTCTCTGTTGAAAATGTTTTCTCGATGGCAATCATGCTGTATCTTTTTATCTTTTTTAACAAATCGCCTACACTTTTAAAACCAAATTCTATAAAAAAAAATAATAAAGCTGGAAATTAATTATTTATGTCCGAGCGATACTGATGAGTCTTATGTAGACAAAACGCGCGTCTGGCTTATCAAATGTTTAGCCTGGTATCTCTGATGACAATTTACCTCAGATACAAGCTTATCTTACTTTGGTTTCTTATGTTCTTCTTTGCAAAATTTTACCCTCCAAAATAGTATAATGCAATTATCTTCAATCCTTTCGTTTTTACACATTAATGTCAAACAAATTGAAAAAAAAAATCAGCGTTCTGCAATGCTGGCTTAATTGCAAAAGTAAACTATGTCTTTAAAAAAATCCTATTGCCTATTCCATTTTTAAAAGAAACAATTACAATGATTGTAAAACTTACTTTCAATATTCCACAAGTAAATGTCTTTTAAATTTTTTTAATAACGTTTTAATGGTTTATCAAATGCAAAAGACTATTTCTTCAAGCTTATACTTCCCTCTTTCTCAAGAGCTTTGTTGAATAGATATGAACTTTGTCATCAACAATGATAAGGAACATTACAAATATACTTTCTTAAGTACTTGTTGATTTTGATATTGTTTTCAGATTAAACACAGGTCAAATTTCTTCAGTATTTGTGATAATACAGAAATATACCAATTCAAACCCATTTTTATTTTTTATGCTATTTTCGTTCAACAAATAATAATTGTGTCTTGCCATTTCATCTGCATATTGGTTCATTAACCCTTTCAATGTAACAAACCAAATTGCAAGATTAGCCAGAATAATTCAATAATTTACATGTGATGTCACTTTTTGTGGCGTTGATACATTCGTGTGACGCACAACCCATAATTCTATTGTGGTGTACTAGTGTACTGTCGTGAATTCATGGAAGTTTTTTCGTTTTTATTCTGTGGTCTAAAATGTCGTCATGTACTATTATACTATTAACTTAATTTATATAACTTCTGTCCTCAGTGTTTTTGCGTTTATTTGTACTGTATTCCTGTCACGTAATGTTATTATTTTAGCGGCATTTTTAACATTGTCATATAAGTGGGATGTTTGGCTAGCCAGTTTCAACTCACAATGTTTTTTTAAAATGTCCTGTACAAAGCCAAGCATATGGCATTTGTTATCAAAAAGGCCGTTTTTATGTATATTGGCGTTTGATTTTGTACCATTTAATGTTCTGTTGTTCCGTTGTTTCCTCTTATAGTTGATGTGTACATGTTTGCCCCGGTTTTGATTTGTGACCCGGATTTGTTTTCGCTTAATCGATTTATGAATTTTAATCTGCGGTTTTACTACTGTTGCCTTTATTTAACGATCGTTTGCTTAATTTTCATCTGAAGACAATAGACCAATAATTATTGTTGCTGTCTGTCAAAACTGTTTTTCGTTCATAAATTTGGAATAAATAGGGTCGATAAATATAAAAACCCTTTGATGTGCCCTTGACATTTATATCTAGAAACCAATAATCAGTCATCACGATAACAAAAGTTTGGAAAGTAAAAGAACGGAAAGATTTGAATTCATCAAAACCAAACATGACCAAATCAGAAATTGAAAGCAATCTTACGTCAAATTGTTTTTGGAATTTGCAACCTTTGTTTCAATAACTTCGATTAGAAATTAAAAAAATATATTTAAATTGTGTTTAGAAATGTAGATACAATATTGTCTGTTTTAAACAAAAGTATTTCTTGTTAATTATTTCTTTAAACCATGTCTGAGGATCATGATCTACACATACCAATAAGAAAGCAAGCAACCGTTACAAATAACCAAAAGATACACATATGGCAATACAGGTATGTTCAGTCTCCAAAAACAGTTCAAGCTCTGCATTTCTATAAACTTTGTATCAAATAAATGTTGTAGTGGGCGTGTAAGGAGCATAGATTTCTTACACATATATTTTTCTTTATATTTCACATTCATCTAAATTATATCTTAAGTATGATCCTGCACAGCCAATCTATATGCAAGCGTAGTTATTAAAATACAAAATACAAAACATTGCAAGTTATGTAAAGTAGTACCATTTATATTTGGAATTGTCTAAAATATGTTTTTAAATACAAAGAAAGTTACATTCCCCCTTTCCTAACTATTAAAAAACATACGACTACCTTGGTCGTTACGGAAATGCAAAATTTAAGGTTCAATTATTGTTAAACCAAATTATATTTGTTATAGAAGTATGGTTAAGTGATGAATTTGTATCCCGAAAGTCGTTTCTGAACAAATCAGAATAATCAGCAAAATTAATCACCTACACCAATTTTCCATTCGTTATGATACGACATCAGTTAATACCCTCTGCACTAGCGTATGTGCTTGTTATATTCACCATGTCTTTGCAAATTTATAACTTTTAAGGTTTTTTTCAGTTGAGAACAAATAACATCAAAATCAGGGTCAACCTCAAGGCTAACAAAACAAGTCATAGCACTGAACAATAAACCTTGTCTTCCAAGACGAAAGAATCCTATATAGTTAAGAATAAGGTTGTAAATTTTACGGACGCCATCACGAGTTGGTTGACCGTTATGGAATGACCGTTTCACAAATGATCTCGGATATGTTCCTTACGTCGTAACTACAATCCCCTTCCCTTTCATGAATGTGACCTACCGAATTAGACTATTTACCGGATTTGTTATCACATAAACAACACGACGGGTGCCACATGTGGAGCAGGATCTGCTTACCCTTCCGGAGCACCTGAGATCACCCCTAGTTTTTTGGTGGGGTTCGTGTTGTTTATTCTTTAGTTTTCTATGTTGTGTCGTGTGTGCTGTTGTTTGTTTGTCTTTTTTCATTTTTAGCCATGGCGTTGTCAGTTGTTTTAGATTTATGTTTTGACTGTCCCTTTGGTATCTTTCGTCCCCCTTTGTTATGATGTTGTTTCCATAATTTTAATGGGTATAACATCTTCAAGACTGTATGTACATGCAAGCCGGAAGTACATATCTACTTAAAAAAAACTTTGCTTACATATTGTTAAATAAAACAACAAAAAATGTCATACCATACGTGTTAAAAAATAATTAGACATAAAAATTATTGACAAAAACGGAAAAAACACTTAATTCTTCCTTTTAATAAAAGTGCATTTAATACATATCCCTTGTTGCCTCAATACTATCTTATAAACAAATATCAATCACACTTTAATAACAAAACGGTTACTTCAGAGAAATATTTTTATATTTCTATTCTGTTTGAACTAAAAGACGCTAAAATAAAACTTTTAAACTCACCATACAGTTTTCTAATGTACAATATAAGACAAATAAAATGAGGCAAGCCATTTGGGGAAAATATTCAATTAAACTTATCAAGGATAGCTACACCATATTCCGAAACGGATAAAAACACACACACCATTCAACATAAGACATATCAGTTACCAGGTACATTACCCGGGACTGCAACATGAATAGTCATAAACTGCGATTCATAGCAATACAGGAATAAATCTGCTATCAAAGGAGCCAATTAGTCTCCATAGGATTATCTACTTTCTGACTATACACTGTATCATGGAAACGTATATAGTGTTACGTACATTTTCACTGAACACAATTTAAATAACTTTGATAACTTTTTACACTACTGGGTCGATGTCACTGCTGGTGGAAGTTTTGTCCCCGAGGGTATCACCAGCTCAGTAGTCAGCACTTAGGTGTTGATATCAATAGCAATTACATGCGACATTTTTAATAATTTCCTGTTTACAAAACTTTGAATTTTTCGAGAAATTAAGGATTTTCTTATCCCTGGAAAAGATTTCTTTAGCCGTATTTGGCACAACTTATTGGAATCTTGGGACTTCATTGCTCTTCAACTTTGAACTTGTTTGGCTTTATAATTATTTTTGATCTGAGCGTCACTGATGAGTCTTATGTAGACGAAACGCGCGTCCTGGTGTATTATATTATAATCCTGGTACCTTTGACTTGTTAGGGATCACCTAAGGACCTCCTCCGGTGCAGCATTTCCCGCCTGCGCTGAAGACCCGCTGGTGGCCTTCGGCTGTTGTGTGCTCTTTGGTCGGGTTGTTGCCTCTTTGACATATTCCCCATTCCCAATCTCAATTTTATATATGTTGCAATGTGCCCATTCTCAATCTCCTTTTAAATATATTTTCCAATGTGCATCATGGTATCTGGTATGTACCCTGACAGCCAGACGTTTCCAAAGATACCGTTTGCCTTGAAATGATACTTTCAAGATTCATATATTTAGATTAAATTCGATCGCTTTTCTTCAAATCTTCCCAGGGTGATTTTCCATATTGATATTACCAATGTTATTTCAACTGATCGGGCGGAGCTTACGTTTTAAATTGCATAAAATCAGTGTCATCAACGGAATTTATAACAAAAAAGGACTGGACACTTCATAAATGAATTAATCCTAAAACACCTATCTATTAATGGACTGGTTAATTATGAGCGAACCGATTACACCCCGCCCAGTCAAGTGAAATAAATCGAGTAATATTTTGCTCATAAAAAGGTTTTTTCATCTGCTTTCTCCATGCTTTAGTTTAGATTGTTTCCTGCTGAGTCTTTTATAGATGAAACGCGCGTCTGGCGTATATACAAAATTTAATCCTGGTATCTATCATGAGTTTATTTCCAATGAAGTCATTTCTACAAAAAAGATCTTTAAAAGATAAGTTTGTTTAACTTCAATTAGTCAGTAACCCAATACTGTGTGAGTGTTAAATCACTTTTATTATATACTTAGTAGCAAATACAGATAAACTGTATGTGTAATACAATCATTGGCAAGCGTGCTGTATCAGCCACCCGTGATGATATCGATATCAGCACTGTTGCACAAGCTTTATCACAACTTTAATCTATATGACGTCACGTCATCGATTGCAGTCACTGTTGCAAAGGCTTTATCAAACCCCTTATCTGTATGACGTCATGTCAAACGTCATTATATGTATGACGTCATGTCACATTAAAAACATCTGCTTGAGGTATATGTATATAATTAAGTGTATATGATATGGCTATTTTCAATATCACACACTGTATCAACCCTCAACCAATATAATCCCTCGAGCAGAGCTCTTGGGATTATATTGGTGTCTCGGGTTGATACGGATGCGATATTGAAAAAGCCATATGATGTTCTCTATGTATCGATAGCCGATGGCAAACAAGTTAAAAGGTATCAGTATCATTACTAATCGGGGCGAAAGATATCAGAGGGACAGTCAAACTCATAAATCGGAAATAAAACGCCATGCCTAAAATATAAAAAAAAACATATAAATAATAGTACACATAACACAACATAGAAAATCTAGAATAAGCAACACGAACCCTACTAAAAACTGTGGAACATACGTACTGCGATTGTCCACGCTGGTATAAAAATTATTCTACCAGCACAATAAAGTTGTGTCACTCGTAATAGCACTAACAGTACCTTATGCGCATTTCGTTAATTAATTGTTCTTTTGTGATGATCGAGGAAACTTTTTTGAATATCAAAAACATTCTTGACTTGGAATATTCGTCTTCGAAAATTATTCAGAACAAGTTTCGGACCATTGAAATCAATTTCATGTTGTTTTCCTTTTTTTTACTTAATGTTTTTTTTTAAATGTACTTGAATTTGAAAGAACAACATCAACTAGTCTTGAAATGTTACTACGCTGAAACGTGATCACATACTTTTATTGACTAATGTTAAATGTATATTTTGTCTTATCAGCATTGTTCATTACAACGACAATTGCATTTTACAGTATCCGACATACAACGACAATATTTGAGTCACTTATTTGTGAACAATTGCAACCACAATAGAAAGAAATCTATGTTACAGAGTTTTATCCAATCAACTGCTGCATTTAGTAGCAAGTCACTATAAAAGGGGGGTTGGTCATGTTACCACAAGGACGTCTTGAACAAGTGTTGCTGTAGCTTCGGTAAGTCCACATTCAGACCAGTAAATTACCATAAATTATTTTGGTGCTATTGTTTTTTCCAAAATTAAAAAAAAAAATAGTCGTTTTACATATTCATACATTTTTTATATTCGTACGTACAGGATATATCTTTGTAAAAACATATCTCCACATTAGATTATGTATAAAATAAGTTTGAATTTCCTCTTTTATATCACGATGATGCAGTTATCCTATAGAAATGAAAAGACCCAACTACTGGTACTTTAATACATTTTCTAAAGGACGTTTGTATAAATAATTAGTGTAAATACATATTTATAATTTAGATAACAAGATTATAACATATCTGTTTCATTATGGGTCTTATAACCTTTCAAAAATCATTTAATTTTTTTTATAAATTTTTATTACAGTTTCAACTAGATCCATTTCGAGTTCAATTAATTATACTGTTAATTTATCTGTATTGCATACAACAGATAAAACTTTTAAAAAATCTTTTTGGTATTATAATTGGCGTTGTTTTTCTTATCTGTTTATAATGGTTCCTTTCATATTATTTCAGATGCGGAGAGCGACAACTTCAAATACAAATCTACAAGTTTTCTGCATTAGAATGTCAAAAAGGGGGAGAACTGGAGTTGAAAACGATTCGTGCAAACAGAGGAAGAGGCACAATAAGCAGGTCAGTTGTTGGGTTTTTATTTTACTACAAACAACAATTTATGAGAGAAAAAAAGATAAAATGTATAACTCTTTATATTTATATTGATGTTCTCTTACCCATTGTTTGTTTTCTCTTATCCTGATGTGTATATATCTTTAAATAAATATACAGCTGCGCCTTCAGCGCATGACACGCCCGTTACTTTTTTAAAATAATAAAGTTCAATAACATTTCAATGTCATATTATAAAATTCATGAAAACTGTTCAAAGCATTTATGAGTTAACTGGAAAATCCCCCTGTTTGGTTTTAATTCAACCCCATAATTCGAAAACGTAATATGAAAATTCATATAAATTGAAAAGCACCTCACATCATTATTAAACATTCACAAAAATGTCCTGTAAGTTGGTGCAAGCGTGTTTTAGGTATCATCCAAAAACTGGAAAATCCAACCTTTTAAATTAATAAATTCAAATTTGTCGGAAATGTAGAATCTAAAATTTATAAAATTTGAACGGGAGCTCACGTTATAGTACAATGTATAAACAATTCACCAAAGTCTGATGTAAATGGGTTTGAGTATTTTGAGTTACTGTCTGACATGATGACGACGGACCCCGCAAAGTCCCGTAAATGGGCGTATGAGAACGGGAATATAATGTTGGTAATCCTAGTTCTATTTCACTGAAATATTTAAAAAAAAAAAAAAAACAAACCAACAAACAAACAAAAAAACGCATTCATGTGCAACTCTTGCCTAATTTATTCAATATAGATTAATTCTTGTTAATTGTGACCTTCTTACTAGATATATATACTTTATTCTGATAAACGGCTGTAAAGAAAAGGGTATACAGAATCACCTAGACATTATACACTATTGCAAAGGTACATATGTTTACAAAACTTTGAATTTTAAGCAAAAACTAAGGATTTTCTTATCCCAGGCATAGATAACCTTAGCCGTATTTGACACAACTTTTTGGAATTTTGAATTTTCATTGCTCTTCAACTTTGTACTTGTTTGGCTTTAGAAATATTTTGATATGAGCGTCACTGATGAGTCTTGTGTAGACGAAACGCGCGTCTGGCATACTAAATTATAATCCTTGTACATTTGATAACTGTTGATAAAAGACACATTACAATAGAAAAACATGAATATTATTACATGTTAAAAATGAGCAGTGTGTATTAAATAACAGACCTTTAGGTATTCCATACAAATTATTAGTGACACAAAAATCGCGTAAATTCTGTTTCATATACATTTTCTTATATCGATTTTAGACGTACACCATGCAATGTCGGTTTGTTAGTTAGACGTTTAAAAAGTAGATCCAAATTTTCAATGAAACAAAAGAGTAAAATTAAAAAAAAAAATGCTATTTCCGTAACCCGTATACTAGGGCGTTTTCCATAAAATTTAGTAGTCTTGTGGTTCATTGTATTCACAAGCAAAACAATTATGTACATTAAATTTTACTTGGGGTTTCTTACATAATTATTTTAACCAAGTTTAAGGAAGACTGTATTTTGGCCAATTTATAAGATTATAGTTTGAACTCCAATAATTCCTCTTTTATAATGAATCCAGTTTTACAGATAAATTTCAAAATATTTAATTTCTCCTTATTTCTTGTATCGATATGCTTAATTGTTATTATTAACATATTGAGGATGACCGTATTACTCATTTTTGTCTTTGTGTTTATTTGAGCCGAACAATGTTTCCAAAACAATTTTATAAGTTCAATTCATCTAGCCTCGTACTTGATATGTTCTGTCATTAGCTTCGTACTGAAAAAAACCTAATCATTTAGCTTCATATACTTTTAGTTGAAAGTTAGTTTCGTTGTTTGTCCAGGTTCTTTTTCACTTCGTTTTAATTGCAAGTTATTTTCATTGCGTTTATATTCAGCTTCAAGGTTTGTACATTTTATTTTGATCAATAACGTTCAACATGTACACATGTCCCAGGAGTGGTCTTGGATATCCCAAAAAGATACATAATTAACGTATTTTGACTGTCCAAAAAGAACGATTGCACGATAAAAGTCAATACACATAGTTCACTTAATCTTGGTATATATGATGAGTTTATTTTATTAACTTCTTGAAAAAATGAATGTTAAGTAAGCTTGCTACTCAGTTTCAAAATAAATAACTTTCCATAACATTAGTATATATTAATAGGGGATCAATTAAGAAAGCAAAAGAGCAAAACAAAAATAGCGGTCAATGTGCTTGTTTTCGAGATATTAGCCATTGAAATTTTAGCGGGAAAATATTCTCTCTTGATTTTTCATAATTTTATCATTAACTCGTTAAAGTTCTCAACAACTATTAAAAAATAATAACATTTTATAAGACTTTTACAAATAGCTTACACTTGTATATGTAAAAGATTTATAAAAAGAAAAATGGGGTCAATGGGCATTTTTTTTTAAGGCATTCAAATGGATAAAACCAGAGGATTTCGAAAATCTGACAAAAATTCTAAAACGTGACAAACGAACATTCTTAAGTTGAAATTTATTTCATAAGTTTGTAGAATTAAAAGTCGCGAGAGAATTGACTATATAAGACTGTGTTAAAATTGCTATCAACTACTTTGTTTGCAGAATTATTCGGCGACGCCCTAAAACCAATGCGAATAGACGCTGTTTTTTGTTTTTTGTTTTGTTTTTTTTTATCTTTTTAATGGGGTCCCTTGATGCGTTTTAATTGCATTTTATGTTTAAAAACGAAGCAAAATATTTTGTTTGTGATTATATACTCTTTAAAGCAATCTGAATAGATGAATCCCCCAACATGTAATGACAAGTGAAACATCCGTCATAACTAACGTAAATGGGTAAATTGTTGCATAAAGGGACTCAAGCGGATGTTAATTACATACTTACAAAAATTAATAGCAATTTTGGACTTGTGCCAACAAGTTTATCCGGGTTACTCTAGGTCACACTGAACCCCTTGCCAATTTTTGTTTTAATTTGTAAAATTTGAGAATAAACTTTATCGTATACAAGTCTCTGTTGTGTTTGCCAGTCGAAACGACTGCTTTGCGTTAAGGAAATAATTTTTTTAAATTGGATCTTTTTTTTAACAAATAAAACCGAGACATTGCATGGTGTTCATTTCAAATCGATATTATGACATATGTATGAACAAGACTTTACACGATTTTTGTGTCACTAATAATTTGTAATAATGTTGTTTTAACCACGTTTCTGAAATCGATGGGACGACGTATTTCTTGTATCTAGTGGGTGATTGTAGAAGGTCAAATATGATTGATCTCCTGATTAGTATGTTGTTTACATGTTTACTTCTTGATTTGTACTTAAACTGTATCCGCACTTCAATCATTCATATTGCTCTTTTTGAAAGAGGTTTAGTGCATGTTTATCATCAATTAATATAGCCCTCACCATCTGATTACATACTAGTATTAGTGTTTAATTGTGGAGTTCATAATGCGTAGGTATTTTTTGTCTTTGTTGTTCTGTTCTTTAGCTTTTCATCGTTTTAAAAATGAATATAACCTTGGTACATTTTGGTCCTTGCTGGTGCTTAATAAATTCAAGTCAATAATAAGTTTACTTACTATAAACAATAGATCTTTGACTAGTATTTTCAACTGTACAAAACAATGTATTAACACTGCTGACGAAGGATAGGTCAACTATTTAAAAAGTTGAAGTCATGTTGTTTTTAAACACTGGTCGTCATTGATGTCATAAATATAAGATGGCAAACGTATCATATATCAATTATTCAGAACATGTATTGATAATACTGTAAGGACATTTCCTTTGTTTATAGGAAGAAGATGAACCCGTTCGACTAGAAAGAAATTACAAGAATCTACGTTTTGCCCAGAGAGGTCTATTTGATAAGCGTAACAAATATGGCAATTTTGTAACTATCAATCAAGGCACTATCCAACCTTCTAAACTGGATGATATTTTAAAGATGTATCGGCAATTGTTTAAAAAAGCAATTGACATGACAGATAGAACTCGCATCCTAATAGCGTTTGATCCCAAACTTTGGAATCAAGTATGTGTTAAGAAGAAATTAGAACTACGACCTGATGGACAATATCTATTAGACAATTCACAAAAATTCCTTAATACAGGCGGGGACATTTTCTTTTACATCAAATCTGACAAAAAGGCAAATGCTGACCAAATACTCGAGCTACTGAAAACAGGATTAAAAGATGCAGGAATAACATGTAAAGATTTAAGTATCACAAAATCTAACGAATATGGCAATACATTGATAATAAATGGTTCTTTCAGAGAAGGATTAGCCAATTTGTCTGACCGTTGTTCTGTCGACCAACTAATTCTGATTGGGGAAATGGAAAATGGCGAAATAGGGGGAACATACATGATGACTCAGAAATTCAAAACCCATTGGGAAATCTTAGGATCAAAGCCCGATTCAACAAAGGAAGAGATGATTGGTAGGAAAATGTTTGGACTGGGCATTATTCCATCACTCTCATATAGTAGTCATATCAAACGCGCTCATACTTTAGACGATTTTCCTCCTCCCTGTAACGTATCTAAAGGTCTCCGTCGCATCTATAGACAGTCGATGCCATATGGAAATTGTCAAACTCATCCCGGTAGAGAAGAAGGCACTTTCTATATTTCCATTGCCAAATCGACTACAATTTTCCATGATATATTAGAGAATATTAGTGGGTGCCCTGGAACCACATTTGACGCTTTCATAGATGTGTTTTCCTCAATAGAAGGCAGTTTTTGGTATGTTCCTAGCTTTCAAGAGTTAGATCTCCCAGTTGTTGACGATAGATATTGTAGAGTTGATTTAGATGACCAATGGAACGTTCCACGAAAGAATAAGTATCTATTCTATAACCACAGACAATACTTGCATGAAATAGATAAGGACGATGGTGAGGTGGACCGCGTTTCAACTAGAGTGCTACGATTACTACAGTATACATTTGAACAGTGGAATAATGTATGGTTCCGAAAAACAGTCGTTCCTGATATTCCCGACCTGTCAAAGATGTTGAAAAATTCAGAGAAGCATTTCTTAAAAGAAAGCATTCCTATACGAAAAGGATTGGCCATTAAGAAGTCTCTTGGTGAATTATTTACAACTGCAAACATACAAGCAAGCATAAGCAATCCCTCCGAATTCTATGGATGGAAGTCTGATCTTTTCAACATACATCCTGATGAAATTATAGTAGGACGTATGCCAAAAGACAGCACACTTGGCCTTGGAAAGAAAGTGATGAAGTACCTGAATGACGATGAGAGGATGACGTATTATTTATTGGGTCTTAGTGAGTCGTCTGCCGTTGGTCATATTATTCCTGATTACAGAAAATTGTTGAATTTTGGTGTCAGTGGTCTAATAGAAGATATTAGAAACAAATCCACTAAAGAAGGAGTTAATGATTTCTATAAATCATGTATTTTGGCATTGGAAGGCGTAAAGATGTATCTTGATAATTATAGTCGTTTAGCTGCTTATTTGTACACTCTTGACGATGAGTATTCGGACAGCCAGAGACAAAACCTTGAAGAAATCCTAGCTCGAATGAAACGTCTCTCAATAGGCAAGCCAGAAAACTTTATTGATGCAGTCCAGCTAATATTCACTATGCACTGCTGCCTTCATTTGATTGGACAACCCGTAGCAGTAGGAAGAATAGACGAACTTCTGGCACCGTTTGTAAACCTATCAGATAACCATACAATATCGAATCAGGATGTTATTGATTGTTTTTGGATAAAATTTGGTGAAAGAGTAATATTGGACCCTCATGAAGCCACAGACGTTACCAGCTGGGGAAATTGTGCAGTACCATACGCGTCAGATGGTAATTTTCCTAGAGGCGATTCTTTGAATCAATGGGTACAACAAATTACTGTTGGAGGTTATCACAGTAATCCGAAGTCTATCCTAGCGATGAATGACGTCACAATTATGTGCCTGAAGGCTGCTAGGCGTCTTCCGTTAAACGCTCCGTGTTTGTCATTGCGTCTTCATAAAGGAATGAATGAGAAAATATTAAAAGAAACAGCAAAATCATTACTGAGTGGTGGAGCACATCCAATACTTCTAAATGATGACAGAATAATTCCGGCTTTAGAGTCAAGTCCTCATCTTCAAAAAATGGCAATAAAAAAGGCTGACATACAAAACTACGCTTGCGACGGTTGCTATGAACCTCTTTTGGTTGGAAAGTCTGAGTTTACGTTCACTTACCTACCATTGCCATTGGTATTAGAACTTACTATCAATCAAGGCGATTCGTACGTTTCTGCAGGACCAGCCTTCTTGCAAGGGAAACCAAGTTCCTATCGATCTGTCTCAGCATCACACATTAAAAGTTTCAAACACCTGCAAGAGATATTTGAAAGCCATTTAAAAATTCAAATTGAAGGGTCTCTATACAAATTGTTAGCAAATTACGGCAATATATGGAAAGCATGCCCGGCACCATTACTGTCGACGCTCATAGATGGCTGTCTTGAGACAGGCAGGGATTTGTATAATGGAGGTGCAAAATATGTCGTCGCCGCATGTATGTTCATTGGTTTCTCTAATTGCATCGACTCGCTCTACAGTATAATAAAGTTATGCTTTGACAACACATCTGCATGTGTGTCTCTAAACGAACTTCTTGTAGCAATGAAAAATGACTGGGGGTTTGACATGGCAGAGCCATTTGTAGACGACAATGCAGGAATAATGAGGTCCGCTGAAAAAAGTACATACTATCGATCTCTTAGAGAAAGGGTTCTCAAATTTCCCAAATTCGGGACTGATGCTGGAGCAGAGGACAAAACAATACAGGAATTAGCTGAATGGTTGTCCAGTCTAATTGTTTCCACATTTAAAAAAGTTGTGGAAAACTCATCAGAAACGGATGCATTATGTCAGCTGTTTACACGCTTGAAAAAAGAGTATTCTACAACCAAAGCACCATTTGAGTGTATCCTTTGTCCTGGAAGCGGAACCTTTGAAGGTTATGTTGGTTGGGGTATGTCACTTGGAGCGTCTGCAGATGGAAGGAAGAAAACAATGCCAATTGCATCAGATTTTAGTGCTGCCCCGGTAATTCAAGATGGCCCATGTGAGCCATCCCAGAATGACATTTATAAGTAAGTTTAATCCTTCAATAACGGTTATTATATACAATCTTTTATAAATGCATTTAGTCATTTGTGTTGTTGGTCTAAATTCTAATTGATATATGTTCAACATGTTCTATCAATCATTTTTTTTTTTATATATTTTATAAAACGCATGATTCTAATAGTTAATAGGCATTCATATACGTTACATACATCGACTGGGTATTAAAATCCAATGTAATTTTTTTTGACACTATTTAAGAATATTTCACAATTTTACATTTTACAAACTAGATAAAATTATGCAAAATTGATTTATTCAAATTAACCTACGATTCTCATATCTATCCCCAAAAAGAGAAGTTAAATAAGATTTGCAGGTTCCTGCATTACAAATATGTGAGGACAAATAAATCGATGCGAAGATACCATAGCTGCAAAATGTATTTTTTTTTAATAGATGAAGTGGTTTTCATTAATTAAGAATAAATAAGACTTATCTGTTACCATTTTCATTGTTCGGAATCATACTTTTTTATTTCATATAAGACAATTTGCAGAAATAAATTTTGAAATTTTACAGGTCCATGAAAAACTGGGATCATGCCGAAATCAAAACTGGTTTTTCTAATGGAGCAGAAGTGGATCTGAATATACATGAAAATTTTCCTGAAAATGAACTAGTTAATTTTATCAGAAGTTTTGCAAACGGAGAAGACGGGATTGGCGCAAACCTTTTAACAAGTGAGATAAAAAAAAAAAGTTTTATATATATATTTTTTTTAAACCAAACTGTTCGTTAATATGAGATATCTGCTTCAAGACATTGACTTAATCGGGTTTTGAAAAATAAGACTACTACTTCACTCTTTGAAAGGCATTGTTTTTGTTTTGTTTTTAATTTTGTTTTTGTTTTTGTTTTTATTTTTTTTTTGATTTTTTTTTTGTTCCTTTTGATTTATTTTCATTTTTATTTTTGCAACAAACACATTTTCTAGGATTATAATGTTTATCTTTAACCTATGAATTGAATAACTTACGTTATAAAATAACTTTTTTAACCATTCAGCAAACGTGTATAGATGTAATCAAACAAATTTATAAGATTGATGTAAACAATAGTTCTAAAATTCAAATCTTTTCTGCATGAAAATTCAAGAATTCACCAAAATTCTACACTGATTCTTTTGTTTCTTCATTATATCTATAATGTTAAATTTAAAATCATTAAAATTTAGCCGACTCTCCGATTGTGTCTCTGATATGGAAACAATGTCCTTTGTGATAAACTTTTTTCGGTAAAAGACGGAACAGTTTTAAAATGTGTCTTGGATGGAGAGTTGTCACATTGACACTCATACCACATCTTCTTATATCTATCTATAAACAAGGCGTGTTGTGGTTTATGTTTTGAAGTTAAAGCACAGCGTTAAGCAAATCCTCGTGCTTTTTTAAATTATGTATAAGTAACTCAAAGAAAATCACACATAAATTTAAACAAATATGACATAATACCATTTTAACTAGTTTTGACCTGTGCATAAATATTTTTTCAGTAACATGTGCTGATGAGGACACCTATCAACAAGCTTGCAAAGATTCAGAAAAGTACGATTTGGTCAGAGTGAGAATGGGAGGTTGGTCAGAACATTTTGTGGCAATGTTCAAAGCTCACAAGAAACAACACATGAGGCGTGCTTACTATAACCCACCTTCTCTCAAAACCGTTTCACAAAGTGGAGCAATCTGAACTATTGGTATTCCACCCAAACAAGGATAGTGGATCAACATCACCATTGAATAAGGCTGTATATTCTACCGCTACTATCTATATATATAGACAACTTAAACTTTCTCACTGTATATATTATTTTCGGCTGTAGTTAATACTAAGATGTGCATTGCTGTCTAATGCGGGGTTCACACATTGCCGATTATTGCTCCCGTTTGAGATCAGACAGCAATACGACACGAAAAGTAAAAAGTTGGATTAGTATCCTCAATTATCTGGAAAATCCTATCATTGTCTGAACGTAGTCGTTTTAGTTCGTAACATATTCCTACGAGTTGGGAAGGGTCCGCATATTTCGGCAAAGCACCCCGACAGTTAGGTCAGCCGATTTTGTCTAGTCGGATTACAATCGTGGCTATGTCGTGACAGATTCTGCTGTATCAAATCAAATTCCGAACAATGTCTTGTGTATTCTGGACGGTGTCCTGTGGAACGGGAATGATCTGGAGTAATTTTTCATGGCTGTTTTTCTGCCGATTGAGTCAAGATTGCATCCAGGTCTTGTCGATTGTGAACCGTTTTTTGAAGAAACCGTTCCGAAACAGTTCCGTGATTAATACGAAATTCGTCAATGATACCTACGTCAGAGTCCCGACAGTTACAGAATACAATAACGACTGAGACCAGACAAAGCCGTTTGCAATGCGATAGAGCGGACCGTGATAGGATTACGTTCCGACAGTACCTGATCATCCCGAATATTCCGACAGTTTTCGAACGGATAACTTCCGTCAGCGTCGTTTCACCGTCTGGTCACTGTCTGATCTCTGTCGGATTACATTCGGTACAGTCGGGACGCAGTCGTGACAGACTCGGTCGAATTTTACCTTGCGAAAAATACGAATCGGATTAGAAGCGGATTCAGAACGGGATTATCGGGACATATTCGCTTGGAAACGGTTGAATATCGACGCTTTCTGAACACTATCTGATTGTTATCGTGATCAAATTATTTTTTTTACAAATTTTAATTAAAGTTTGAATTTCCATCCACGATTCACAGGATCTTGATCAGACTTTTAATAAATTTTAATCGGGAATGGTTCTGTCAAGGACGGTAGTAAAAATCGTGAATGTGTGACCCCAGCTTAAACAAATTACTACATTCCTGTCCCTAAGACAAAAGTATAGTTAAAAATATTGTTTCATATGCAAGTACATTATATAAAACTGAAGTATTTTATCTATATGACCATTTCACGAGTAGGTTGCAATGGAGTGAGAATTGACCTGTCATTGTTATTTTCGGACTCATACAAGAACATGTCATTGGTATTTTCGGACGCATACAAGAACATGTCATTGTTATTTTCGGACGCATACAAGAACATGTCATTGTTATTTTCGGATGCATACAAGAACATGTCATTGTTATTCTCGGACGCACTAAGTTCAAATGAGGAATACGTTACAAGTTAATCGTTTAATGAAGAACAGCAATAAAAGCGCTGTTCCTTTGCTTTTTATTTTGTTGGGTCTTTTTTGCTATGCATGTATTGATTTTGTCATTGAAAGATACCCCATATTCATTATTTCTTTTTTTTTTCGTTTTGATAAAATTGAGAAAGGAAATGGGGAATGTGTCAAAGCGACAACAACCCGACCATAGAGCAACAGCCGAAGGCCACCAATGGGTCTTCAATGTAGCGAGAATTCCCGCACCCGTAGGTATCCTTCAGCAGGCCCCTAAAAAATATGTATACAAGTATAGTGATAATGGAAGTCATACTAAACTCCGAATTATACACATGAAACTAAAATTAAAAATCATACAAGACTAACAAAGGCCAGAGGCTCCTGACTTGGGACAGGCGCAAAATTGCGACGGGGTTAAACATGTTTATGAGATCTCAACCCTCCCCCTATACCTCAAGCCAATGTAGAAAATTAAACGCATAACAATACGCACATTAAAATTCAGTTCAAGAAAAGTCCGAGTCCGATGTCAAAAGATGTAACAAAAGAAAATAAATAACAACAGACTACTAGCAGTTAACTTACATGCCAGCTCCAGACCTCAATTAAACTGATTGAAAGATTATGTCTTCATCATACATGTATGAATATCAGGCACAATCCCTCCCGTTAGGGGTTTAGTATCATACTATCATCAAATATATGAGAAGTACAGTACATAACCCGTGTCATGCCAACAACTGGTTTTTTTTATAAATAAATGTGTTTAGTTCCGATGCAAAGACCCTATAAGTGAATCAATATTAAAACCAAAATATGCAATCTTTAATGACCCGACAACAGTATCGTAACTATATCCCTACTTGATAAGTATAATATATTTAGAAAGTCGAATTATTGAATGTATTTAAAGTTGTTCGTTAAAAGATATCAATTTCATTATATCAAATATTGCTGAATTGATTCACTGGTGCTCAATTGACGTCCAATTACATATATGTAATCCATATCAAGAACATTTTGAATATTCAGCGTTTAACTGGACTTTCTATCTAGATGAACAAAATTTCGGAACCAGAGTACAAAATGTAGAAAAATCACAGAGAGCACGAGGCATGTAGAGAGTCGTGATAAAGTACGCCCTCTTGTGATTTTAAAGCGTATTCAACAAAAACTTTAATAAGAAAAGTGTAGTATATTCTAGTTTTCACATTCCAATAAAGTAGCGTTTTCTATTACAAATTCTGACTCACCACTTATTGAAGTACCGTATAGCAGGTTGTTTTCCCGGTTATAAAATTTCGCGATTTTCATTGAATAAACGCTACGGAAGATTTTGCTGATATTGTTTGCCGGATTTAGAGCTTTTATCAATTCCTTTCTATGTGCACGGAATTTATTTTAGGGATTTTTTTTTTCTGTTATCGAAAATAACCTCTTGTTTTTTTTGTCCATCTGATGAGTTAAGCCTTTTTCAACTGATTTTGACAGTTTGTTCTTATGTTGTACTGTTATACCACTGTCCCAGGTTAGGGGGAGGGTTGTGATCCCGCTAACATATTTAACCCCGCCACATTATTTATGTATGTTGCTGTCCCAAGTCAGAAGCCTGTAATTTAGTGGTAGTCGTTAGTTTATGTGTTACATATTTGTTTTTCCTTCATTTTTTATATATATAAATAAGGCCGTTAGTTTTCTCGTTTGAATTGGTTTACATTGTCATATCGGGGCCTTTTATAGCTGACTATGCGGTATGGGTTTTGCTCATTGTTGAAGGCCTTACGTTAACATATAGTTGTTAATGTCTGTGTCAGTTTGGTCTCTTGTGGACAGCTGTCTCATTGGCAATCATACCACATCTTCTTTTTTAAATTCTTTATTTTTTCAATAGGACCGATTTATATTGTTATGTTTTTTATGGACGGTAAATTGAATAAACAAAATTTTTTTATAAAAAATAAATATCAATGTTGATATCAAAATGTTTCCCACTGTTTAAAAAAGGAGCGGACTTATTGTTGGCTACCTAATTGTCATTTCGAAGTTCGAATGTATAGTCAAAATAACTATAACCTCGAAAACTGAAGACTGAGCAACATGAATCCCATTAAAACTGAGAGTGATCTTAATAACATAAACGGTACCAATTTTCCTGCACCAGATGCGCATTTCGACAATACATGTCTCTTCAGTGATGCTCGTGGCCAAAATATTTGAAATCCAAAGCTAATAAAAAGGCGAAGAGCTATAATCCAAAATGTCTAAAAAGTATAGCCAAATTCGTGAAAGGAATCAGAGCTTTGCACGAGGGAGATACATTCCTTAATTTATAATAATTTCTAACAATTTGTAACAGCAAATTTTAATAACACAAAAAATCCGTATTTTCATGCCAATACCGAAGTACTGCTACTTGTGTTCAGGAAGAGTTTAGGAAAATATCAAATCGTTGTTTTATCTTACTTTTTAAGAGTACTTATATGAATACCTACAATTACCTTTTTTAATAAAAAAAAAATATGCTCTCTGTTATATCTAACAGAATGACTGAGTGTTTGTCAACATCGTGTTCATTCTGTACAATAATCAAATATAAAAATAAGCATTGTGCACATCTTATAACTTTTGTTTTCAGCAAACGTAAAACATTAAAACGTTATAGACGTTACGCACGGTATTCGGTCTATTTTTCATTTGACCATTTCTTGATGCAGAAGTAGGACAAAAACAAATCAATTCTGCGTTTTATTAAATAAATACTTGTCTTGATTCATTATTTGAATCGAAATTAAATAAAACCTGATTTAAAAAAAAAAATTATGGATTATTACATAATTAAGCAAAAAATCCGTGTTCATAATGCCATTTTTGCCGTGTAAGACGTAACAACAATTAATAACCATCCAAGTATAACTGAAGAAAAAATACTAACTACTGAATGGAATTCGATGACATTTGTACAGGTGGGATATAATATGATCATATTCATGATGTGAAACGGTCACGATAAATATTATGTCAGTTCGCAATTTAGCGGTCATTTTCGAAATTCTATAGAGCTGTAAGATTTGAAAATTCAAGTATACAAAAATGAAAGAAACCACTTCGATATTATAATATTTTCACATAAATTATAGAAAAGGTTCGCCACCTCTACATGAAAATGTGATTTTATTGAATTTTACGAAAAAAAAATTATTTCTAACATAACTTCTCTCATTTTATTTTTTTCAGTATTTTCCGTGTCTCCCTTAATTCAAGATTTTTTCAGTACCATGATGATTAAGGGTATTTTAAACTTGTGATAGACAAATGAACTATGAAACAAATAATACTCCTGAAATGTGATTTTTTTAAAGAGTCGTTTAAGCCTTCAATGCTAAGGAAACATTAAATTTTTCAACAATTTCTATCAAATCGTCCGTGTCTCCCCAAAATGTTACAACCTCCAAATTGAACGTTTTTTTTTTTGCACGGAACGTCAATGTAACGTAATATATTATAATTTTTTCCCATTGACTGAGAGTTTAGCATTGTTGTGTTTTTAGCATTTGACCAGAGCTCTGGCATTTGTGTACTGATATATTTTTTGGAGATAATTTTTAACAATTTAAAAGGTAATAAATCAACAAGAAAATTTGTCTTCCATCAAAGTTTTGTAAACCATGTGCTGATCTTAAAGGCGTCGAAGCTTTTGATGAATAATAAGTTTTCTATAATACCGAACCTTTCGACTTTGGAACCTAGTAACATGTATGTGTCTACTAGTACGAATATTTGTTGTATACACTAACAGTCATTTCCACGCATCCGACAAGCAGACTCATGTGAAAGATAATTATTCGAATTCAAGGACTGTAGATAACTTTTAATTTTAAATAAAATGAAAAATTCCAAACTGTCGTTTTCATTCAAAAATCTGAGGATGAAATTGAAATTATAAATCAAGCAAAGAGAAGATATATAGTAGCTGTTGTTGCCATTGACCCGAACGAGTATTATTTTTGTATTTATAATCTTCTTGAAAGACACATATTTGGGCTGTTGATAGTACGGATAAAAAGACCCTAAATTATTCTCTAACTGTAGTTCAAAAACTACAGCTGAAGGCGGGTTTATAACATTTATACTCTTAAACCCCTAAACAACTTCGGTACTGGCTGTTTCCACGCGATGTATACGCCCAGACTTAGATAGTTGTCACGATGACGGAATCCTGAGCATCATAGAGGATAAGCATTTTGCAACAATTGACATGCATGGGCAGTGACAAATATTTGAAATGTATACTTTCGTTAAGTTCATATTATGAGGAAATAAAGTTTATTTAATTGTCAAAAGTATACAATCAGTCATGTAAACAGTCTATTTTTTTAAACGAGTAGTTAAACATAAAAATGCCAGATGTATTAAAAATGGTGCAAAGCTTTGACGGTTTGCACAGAGGTCGGTTGAAAATAATTGAAAACTAAGTTGAGTAACGTTACCATTACTAAACCGAACACTGTGCGTAACGTCATACGAATTATAGATCTATAAAGCTTTAAAAAATATAATCAAATATTAACATATATAATGAAGGGAAATTTGGATATTTGTCAATAAAGCCAACAATCAAACATTGGAAAATACAAACATCTAAAGACAGAGTTCTGAACTCAGCAATACCACGTCGCGTTTAACAATTAAATTTATCCTACCAAAAATAGTCCTTATCACATAACTAAAAGGACTTATAGTAGCAATACGTTAGGTTAAAATTAAAAGCAACTTTTTTATATTACTTCACCCGTAGTGTAAAGAAAAAGTCTAATTTTAAATGGTACATTAAATTGTTTATTAAAAGGTTTTGAAGTTTTCCTTTCAGCGGTCGGCATCATAACATTAGCAATGTTTGCATAAAAAGGAGGAAATTTATTAAACATGAAAATAAAGTCTTTAAGTCTATAAAAGATATGCAGTCAAGAGACAGAAGAAGTCAAATAAAAAATCAAAGTAGAATTGTGATAGACATTCCCATGGCCAAAAAGAAAAGCAACATGATTACCTTACTAAACCTGACTACTAAACCTTTTACAACACACTACTTCCAACTACTTCCACAAAACAAAATTGAACAACACAAATCCAACTAAAACAGGATGTAAATCATCTCATTTCAGATACATAGCTTAATATTTGTACGTCAGACCCGTGTTATTTTATAAAGGACTCGTCAGTATGAAGCATAGTTATTTAATCATTAAAAATTGTGTTCAATGTAAAATAGGGTTATTGTATAAATATTGGGGAATATTGTGCCGAATAGAATTTTTTATTACACGAGCTTCAGAGTGCAATATATGTTCTACGAGGGACAATATTCCCTAATAGTCATGCAATAACCCTTTTATTAATATAATATTTGAAAGTCAAAATTGTTTTAAACAAAGATTTTGTCGTCGGTGACGTCATGAATTTTGAAGATTTATTGCACTAGTGCAATATTAGAATTTATTGCACCCTAACTTTTGGTTACTTTCTGTGGTAAATATGATATTGATATGCAATAATATATCTTATAAATTACCTTGTAATAAATATTATATATAAATATATGGTTATGCTCAGAAACAGACTCTTTAATTTGATCAATAAAAAATCTTATTCTTATTCTTTTTCTTGTTTGAATCAGAAAAGAGTGAAAAATGGCTTATAAAGTACGAAAATGAAAATCATTGAGGACCTATAATTTTCACAGGTTTCCCAAAATATATCTAAGACAAAAATGTAAACTGATGTTCTACAGGGGTTCATTATATTCTAATGCCCTTGTATGTCATGCTACGCATTTTTGATGAGTGATATCCTCCAATAAGGCTTTACATAAAGCTTATCCCCTAATGTTAACTTTCTAACACCATGTGTTTAGCTATTTGTGTAAATACATTATTTTCCCCTTAACATTCCAGCACCATGGCGGCGCCCCTCAATTGCTCTGAAAGATGCGCTATAAGTCCATTTGGTACCAATGCTTTGAAAGTAAGGCCATGAAATCTTTGCTGACCATTTTATGTTGGTTGCAGTCTACAAATAAGACGAACCGCTTCATTAATAAAACCCCAACAATATTCCATTGGCGAGTTCGATCAGAAACAACTCTATCATAACCTGAAAAATGTCCTGATGACAACCATTCTCTTTTTAGATCAGAAAGGAGGTGGTAGTGAAAAAAATATATAAATAATCGACTACGTGATTGATACCATATGAAATTTCAACTTTGGTTCTATTCAAAACAGGTTCTATGTCTTGTAATCTCCATGGATATGAAACTGCCATACAATTGCAAGATATAGCTAGCTGTAAAACCAGTTATAATCCACCATTTTCGACGTAAGTCAGGAATATGACAGTAGTTTTCAATTCGCATTATGTGTTTGAGCTGTTCATTTTGACATTTGATTAAAAAGAATGTTGGTACTTTTATTATTTTTCATTTTACGCAGAACTATGCACAAACCCTCTGTATCAGATGGAACTGTATTGTTGTTTTAGATAGATTTTTCTGGTAACTGGAGTGTGTTACTTATGGGATTGATATCTTCTCCTTCAAATTGGATCATCGTGGGGCATTTATCTTTTGTTAAATTGTCAATGTCGAACTTTGAATATTGCATCTTAAGCGAGAAAGTAATATCAATTCATCATTTTTTTTCTAAATCAACCAAACCAACGTTTGCCGCTATAATTAATTAACACAGCTTATAAAACAATGATACTGATTGGTTTACGTGTTAAAGGTGACCAATCAGCGTTTTTATACAAAATTCAAATAACCGGTTCCATACGATCATGTACACGTGAGTTTTATTTAACTACACACGAAATCATACTAAAGATAGAAGTACATGTACCCGTTCGTTTGTTTAACTTCTCTCATAATGGAAATATTACCTATATCAAACTGTGACTGTTTGTATGGCTCGTCCACATATGCAAGAAGTTCAAAGTCCAAAAGCAAACATGTAAGACAAACTTTATCACATAAGCAACACGACGGATGCTACATGTGGAGCAGGATCTGCTTACCCTTCCGGAGCACCTGAGATAATCCCTAGTTTTTTGGTGGGGCTCGTGTTGTTTATTCTTTAGTTTTCTATGTTGTGTCATGTGTGCTGTTGTTTGTTTGTCTTTTTCATTTTTAGCCATGGCGTTGTCAGTTTGTTTTAGATTTATGAGTTTGACTGTCCCTTTGGTATCATTCGTCCCTCTTTTAATATACATTATCACAGATTTATTGGGAGATTATTATTTTTAACATACAATGCATATAGAGAGCATCTTTCTTTTGTTAGATAATAGACACCTCGGGATTTACCTAACCAAAATTATTGTTAATTACAAATGTACGTCAAAAATATGTTCAATAAGGAATACAATATGGAAATATAAGAAAGCGTCCATAGTACATGAAGCACATTCGCATTTTCATTTACTATGTTCAGGAACCGTGATAATAGGGTCAGAAGTCAATATTGACATCACAATTGGAAAGATCATACAAGTGAGAGGTTAAGCTACCTATAACACCAGGTTTAATCCACCTTTTTCTATATTAAAACAAGCCTGTATCTAGTAAGGTAAATGACAGTTGTTATGCATTCGTTTGATGTGTTTGGAGTGTTTAAGCTTTTGATTTTGCCATTTGATTCGGGAATTTCCGTCCGGGATATTCCTCAGATTTTGGTATTTTTTCTACGTTACTTTTTTTTAGGGAACATGTGTACTAAGTTTAAAGTTGATTGGAGTTCAAGTTCATCAAACATTACCTTTATTGAAATGTTAACCTGAAGCGGGACTGACGGATGATTGGACGCACAAACCGAAAACACAATGCCCATAAATAGGCAATTAAAATGGTTTTTTTTAAAACAATAAACAGTTGTTGGCATGACACGGGTTATGTTCTTCTCATATATTTTATGATAGTACGTGATACTAAATCCCTAAAGGGAGGGATTGTGCCTGATATTCGAATGATGGAGACATAATCTTTCAATCAGTTTAATTGGGGTCTGGAGCTGGCATTTCAGTTAACTGCTAGTAGACTGTTGTTATTTATGTATAATGGTCATTTTATTTATTTTCTTTTATTACATCTTTTGACATCGGACTCGGACTTCTCTTGAACTGAATTTTAATGTGCGTATTTTTATGCGTTTTCTTTTCTACATTGGCTAGAGGTATAGAGGGAGGGTTGAGATCTCATAAACATGTTTAACCCCGTCGCAATTTTGCGCCTGTCCCAAGTCAGGAGCCTCTGGCCTTTGTTAGTCTTGTATATTTTTAATTTTAGTTTCTTGTGTATAATTCGGAGTTTAGTATGACGTCCATTATCACTGTACTAGTATTCATATTTTTTAAGGGGCCAGCTGAAGGACGCCTCCGGGTGCGTGAATTTCTCGCTACATTGAAGACCTGTTGGTGGCCTTCGGCTTTATCTGCTCTATGGTCGGGTTGTTGTCGCTTTGACACATTCCCCATTTCCTTTCTCAATTTTTTTTACTTAGAAAAGAAGACCGAAACGTGCTTTATTGACTACCTTCTTTATATATGCAAAATTTTAAAGACCTTTTCAAGATTCTTGAGTGATTTTGGATGCAGAACTACGAAAAAAACTATGTAAAAAAAGGCAACAGTTGCATACCGCTGTTCGAAGCTAAATGTTCCCAACATAATATATAAACAATGTTTATTTACATGAATCTTAACATTGTTCATCATCAAAATATAAGATACTACCCTTCTCAATCCCAAATGCAATTTAATAGTTTGTAAATCTAGATAATGCATTTGGTTGTTAGGAAATTATTTCTATATATTTAAAGTGGTGGGAATAACACAGTTAAAATAATACCGTTTATAGCTCAAGGTATGATACTTTCAAATGTATCAATATTATACATTTCAAATTAATTAAAAAAATTTATAAACATGGCAATCTTGCATTCAGATCTGAAAGTGACGGATATGTTGTTGGAATTTACGTAAATAAGTCAATACCACCAAATTGCCTAGCAGCTTATCAATAAAGATGTACTTAATGATGAAGGCGTGATGAAATTGAGTACAGAAAGTTCAAAGGAATATATTTTTCAAACATTTTCATACTCTGGTATCTTTCTCAAAATCAGACATCAACCTTTATGTATAAAAAAATACCGTAAGTGAACAGTTAAAAAATCAAAATCTTTAACATTATATAGTTTTACCCTTTATCATTCTCTCTATTATTCTGCAACGAATAATTATACAGACTTTACGCCTTCGTACAATTAGCTGATGTCTAGTATATTAGTTTCCATGTTGGATTGTAAAAACAACAGGCTTTGAACTTTTGAAAATTTATTGAAAATAAGAGTTATATATTGACATTTTTGCATATTTTGCATAACGTATTTACATGTTGATCAGATATTTTAGTATGTGAGGTTACTATAAAGCATTACAGATCGAGTGTATGTTTGGTTTCGCTCATCTGGTTTTTAACGAAATCAATGGCTTTGGGACTTTGAACATTTATGAGGACTTTCATCTTCACATTTTGACTCCTAAAACTGCCTTCAAACTTGTTTTGCTCGCAAGGTTATCCTTGTCCGTCCGAGATATCTGGTTTTCTCTAATTCAAAAAACACTAAAACTAATAGTAACTAATTATATATTAATTAAGAAACAGAATTTATTAAAGCATTCAATTAGAAATAAATTATTTGGAGAGAAAAAACATAGCAATGATAAGCTTATCAACACATTGATTAACTAGAAAATAATCACATTCAGCTCATCAATGACAATTTTTGGAATGCTTTATTTCTCTTTTGATGTGGAAATAACCCTATGGAATGCATAAACACTTGTCTCGCTGCTTCTTTGTCACCTAAAATTTGAAAACATGTACCCAAGATGTTGTAAGATAAACCTTTCAAAATCCTAGCTGATATAAAATTGTTTTGCTCTATCTTCAATTGTAGATCCCTTAGAGAATCCCAACATTGCCGGCTATTTTTTAAATGATAATGACACAAAAAACAAAGAACGTGAGCATACACTATTGGATGAATAAATATGTGTTCTTTCATTTGCAGTTCATCTGGTTGTAACGTAGGGTTGATGATGTACACTAAACCTAATAGCAAGAATTTGCATAACTGAACAATAGTCATATTTCTCAATACGTGTGACTTGAATAACTCATAATGAATATCAGAAAACTGCATGAACATATTAAGTTTTTCCGGTGTAAATTTTAATAGAGAATACTGGATAATGTGAAGAGCTGTATTGTATTGTTTTCTTTTATAGAAAAACGAAGCTAACATCAGCCACCCAGATACAGCGTCGTGACGTGTGTTAAGAAGAAGAGTACTTATATAAGTATTATATTTTTTATAAATAGATTTATTACATGACATATCCTCCAATGGCAGAAATCGATTACTACTGCAACAAAATTTTGACAAATAGTATGTGTACAGGGATATGATTTTTGAACTCTTAGTTGACAAGACCTTGTATATCCCTTTTTCCAAAATAGTACAAATAGTAGCATGTAAAAAGTCACAAGCAAAAAATTTTGAATTTAATAATCTTTCAACACTCTTGGCATATGAATGACTTGTCTCTTTGTTTATATCTGAAGTCAATGCATTCAAATTCGAAATTTGGTTTGACAATAAGATACATTGCCAACCATAACTTTTAAGACTATACAACTTATTCAAAAGTGTTTCATGTGCCTGTCCTTGTATCTTATTCTCAAATAAATTATTCTCAGGAATGAAATAATGCGCACAAACCTTGTATTCAACACAATATATAAGCCGCCTGAAACATCTCATGTAACAAGATATCAAGTTTTCAGGTTTCCATATTGATAACGGCAATTCTTCGCATATCCAAAACAAAATTGTTTTCATGAAATATGAACAAAGCAATTCTTTACAATCTGCATCTAAAGATATAACGTCTTTTAGAAGAATTTTCATGAGTGCATAACATAACAATTGTGTATGTGCAAATGAATTGATAAGTAGTTTTTCGCCAACGGAAAATGATATTCGCCACTCTAATTCTTCTTGTGTAGATCCTTTCACACCTACAGGTACAAAGAGAACCCCGTGTTTGACAATAGCCTGTTTTACATCGAATGTCGGCCAAGCATTATTTGATCGTGTTATCCATTGCTTCGCTGGTGTTATCCATACTTTGCTATGTACACAGTATGCATAGTCATAATTTCCATATTCATCGGATACACATGGCCCATGTACAATCGAACACCATTCTCTTGACATTTCCTTTTTAACTAAAAGATTTGAAAAATAGAAATCACCGCCTATCTCAACACAATTTATACGGATACCAGGTTCATTACTGTGCTCTAGAAGTAACTTAGTGAAACCTGGCTGTGTATCCCCCAGTTTTATTGTAAAATATGTTTTGTCCGCATTCAGATACATGTGTTTGTCTTCAAGTATCTCAATTTGTTTACGTACCGCCATAATATCTAAATCACTACCTCGCATATCTAATCCCTCTCCAAAACTTCCACTTGTAATTAATGAAAACGTCTTGTTGCTCTGTAAATTGTCTCTGACAGTGTTCATCATTCTGAGAGTTTTTACATGGTCTTCTGATCCAACAACGTTCTGACATAGATGATGATACAGAGCAATTGATGCATTTTTGATTTCTGATTCTGTAAAATAAATTTAATGACTATTTATGCAAAGTCTTAAACTTGCCTGAAGATTTGTTCATTATATCTGGCATATTTTTTTGTTTTTATCTTTGATGGTTTCATTCTCGTTTATTTTTTTCTTATATAGTACCTGCTGGTCGAATTTTTAGGCAAGGGAAACAAATCTTGTAAATAGGAATGAAAGTGGGACAAAATTATGAAGATTGATTACGAAATGGTCGATGACAGTTATAACTTGGTTTGGTATGGTATGGTTCAAACTTGATTGAGTATGCTTAAGATTTTTAATATGCTTAAGAAAAGGTTGATTAATATTGTGTTGAATTCGGACCAATTCAAAAAGGTTGAACTTGAATAAAACCCAGTGCAGTCGAGTACAAATAATGTCCATTTGAGACTTTTTCAACTGTTACAAAAAAATGTTTTAAACACTTGTAGTGTAGATAAAAGTGTTGGCTACTGAACATTCTGGATCGTGTGTCAATGTTATTTGTTACTGAACATTTTGGATTATATTTTGCGGCATAGGCTTTACTGAAACTTTACGGCTCGAAAAATAACGTAATCATCGTGTTAAGACATTATATGTGATTTCAAAACTTTGTGATTATCTTGCCGATAATGTACCGCAATATGAGATTTGTGTTACTTAAGAACCAAAGAGTGGCTTTTCTTTCAATATGTTTCGATAATAAGAATATTCAAGACGTTCATTTTGAAAAAACTGAAACCTGTCTTTGACTAAGAGAAAATTAAATACGAGTAAAGACAATTCTTAACGTTTTGTGGTCGAGGTTACTTTATTTGCTAGTACTTTTAATTCCCAAGTTTAAAGAATAGTTAGCAGTGGGCTTGCAGATATAAAGATACTTCAGAAAAATTCAAAAATATTTGTTATGCAGACAACTTTTCCTACAAAACCTCCTAAATCTTGAGCTTACTCCGTGCTGTAAAATGAAATACATAAAAATTATTTGTTTTTTGTTGTATCTTGGCGAGTGTACGAGCATCTACCACTCTGCAAAGTCATTGCAAAATGCTGAGTATATATATTCACATTTGATTTATTGGCAAAAAGGTTTAAGGTAAAGATTTGTGTGAAGGAACCATGGGTGGTATAGAAACCAATGGAATGAAAGGAGAAAACATCGTTATTACCTGCCATTTTGGTTGTAAACTCGTTCTTTATTTACCTGGTAACGGGGATTTTCTTAATATCTACTTTCGTTTCTATTTATAGTTCATTTAAAATTGATATTGCAAAAATAAATTACCTTACAAATACAATTCACATTTAATTGAGTGATCTAAAATACATTTATAGACTGGACTTGCTGAGTGGGATATTGAAATAGGTTACACTCTATATTTCAGACTATCTAAAGTAATAATATACTTCAAATTATAGATTTACTTTCTTATAGATCGTCTTTTTAACGAAAATAGTATAGAATATTGTTTACTGTTATTCATCGTAGTATATTTGATTATTTTCAAAGGGTTTTAAACGAAACTCGATATTATTGTTACTTTACAATTAAAGGTGACACGGTTGTATTTCCTAGCCCATAAGGGATAATGATAGATATAGGAAGATGTGTGAGTGCCAATGAGACAACTCTCCATCTAAATAACAATTTATAAAAGTAGACCATTATAGGTCAATTTACGGCCTTCAACACGGAGCCGTGGCTCACACTAAACAACAAGCTATAAAGGGCCCCAAAATTACTAGACAATGGAAAACCATTCAAACGAGAAAACCAACGGTCTAATCTATATAAAAAACGAGAAATGAGAAACACGTATAAGTTACATAAACAAACGACAACTACTGTACATCAGATTCCTGACTTAGGACAGGTGCAAACATTTGCAGCGGGATTTAACGTTTAAATGGTACCAAACCTTCTCCCCTTTTCTATAACAATAGTATAACATCACTACAAAGAAAAACACACGATAACATATCAATTGGAAGGCTTAACTCAATCAAAAAACGTAAATTACCACACAATGAACCAATTAATTTAATCTGCGATACCTGAATACAAATACATAGTTAATAAAATATTAGGGACAAACATATAAGGCCAAAAAAAAAAAAAAAAACAATTCAAAACAAAGCCATGGCAAGACACCACCGTGAAATATTTAACAACCCTTAGAAAATATCACTTTTGAAAAAACGGTTTCTCATAATATATACAGGTAAATGACAAAAAACTTTGTCGTTTTAGGTATACTACTCACCCAAAATGGAATTTACTGACCCCATATATATCGTATAAGGTCACTAACACAATATGTAACTAATAGTATAGCTCCATCTAAATAAAATTGCATTGCATGTGTAGTATACACATATCTTTATACATGACATTTATTTGAATTCTAAAAGAACAAGTTACTTCACTACCAAGTATTCTTTCTTTCAATTGTGATAGAAAAATATCTTAACACATTGGCTTAACCAACTATAGTTAAATCTATATCTAAACACATTGGCTTAACCAACCATAGTTAAATCCATATCTAAACACATTGGCTTAACCAACCATAGTTAAATCCATATCTAAACAAAATATCTCTTATTTTACAACACAGGTGGTGTTTATTAATCTTTTTTTTAAAATACACCATCTCATCATAGCATTCTTTAATGTACAGTTTTCTGTACTCGAAATTTGTAACCAATATTTGACCATTCTATATTCCCTTGCAATGGACATAGGCAATATACCTAATTCACATTGAGCACTGATTTTGAGTTTAAGAATACGTTCAAAATATAACAAATGAACTTTTTCGATATTTGGTGCCATATGAAATCCCTATATTTCTGGGCAATAAGTCAATATGTTTGCTAAATACATATCAAATAATGAGAACAAAGTTGCATGATTATGAGAATCTTCATGTGTCATTTTTTATATCAGATGCTCAAAACAGCATTTTTACCCTGTTTTGGGGAGTATTTGCAAAATTACCGGTATATTAAAACACAATAATCTCGTAACATATATATATATGGCTTTTACATTGATATTCTATTGCTCTCTTGGTCTTAAATCTACATCTGTTTCTAAAAACTTCATTTAAAAAAAAAAAAAAAATTGTCATACTTATTTAAATAAACATTTACAGTATCGATCATCTTAACTATGTCAGTTATACTTTCTCTATATAATACCATATCATCAGCGTTCATTAACTAATAAAGGTTTACCATTTAAAGTTCATATGATTTTAAATTTATGTAATAAGTTCTATCGCTATATCATTGACATATAATGAATACAGGAGAGGGGATAAGAAATCCCCTAGAATAATGATAACGGTACATAAAAAAAAATAAAAAAATTTGAAGACACAAAATCAAAATCACATCAATCATCAACAAACCTTTTTTTTTTGAACTTATCAGATATAAAGCTAAGCATTTAGCAGCATTTGTTTAGAATCCAAATATTCGGTATGCAAAGGTCAGGTTTACTAAGTGTTGTCTTTTGGGCGATATTTTTTAACATTGTCATACACGCGGAAGGTTTGGCTAGCAAAATAAAACCCACCATTTTTTTTTTAAATGTTCTGTACCCAGTCAGGAAAATGATAGTTGTTATCAAATAGTTCTATGTATGTTGGCGTTTGTCTTTGTTTTCCTCATATAGATGATGTGTTTCCCTTGGTTTTAATTTGTAACCCAGATGTGTTTATTCTCAATCGATCTATGGCTTTTTGAACACCGGTATATTACTTTTGCCTTTATTTATTTTACTGCCCAATCAAAGTCAAATCAAGTCATTGTAATGAATCTCTTTTCCATTTTACAAACAAAGTTACATATAATTTAGCCCTGAAATTTAAAGTGAATCTCAGGAATAGATTACCTTAGCTGTATTTGGCAAAACTATTCGGAATTTTTGGTCCTCAATGCTCTTCAACTTCATACTTTATTTGGCCTTTAAAAATTTTTGATTAGAGCGTCACTGATGAGTCTTAAGTAGACAAAACGCGCGTCTGGCATAAATATAAAATTGTAATCCTGGTATCTACGCAGTACACAGTATGCATAGTCATAGTCGAGTACAAATAATGTCCATTTCAGACTTTTTCAACTGTTACAAAAAAATGTTTTAAACACTTGTAGTGTAGATAAAAGTGTTGGCTACTGAACATTCTGGATCGTGTGTCAATGTTATTTGTTACTGAACATTTTGGATTATATTTTGCGGCATAGGCTTTACTGAAACTTTACGGCTCGAAAAATAACGTAATCATCGTGTTAAGACATTATATGTGATTTCAAAACTTTGTGATTATCTTGCCGATAATGTACCGCAATATGAGATTTGTGTTACTTAAGAACCAAAGAGTGGCTTTTCTTTCAATATGTTTCGATAATAAGAATATTCAAGACGTTCATTTTGAAAAAACTGAAACCTGTCTTTGACTAAGAGAAAATTAAATACGAGTAAAGACAATTCTTAACGTTTTGTGGTCGAGGTTACTTTATTTGCTAGTACTTTTAATTCCCAAGTTTAAAGAATAGTTAGCAGTGGGCTTGCAGATATAAAGATACTTCAGAAAAATTCAAAAATATTTGTTATGCAGACAACTTTTCCTACAAAACCTCCTAAATCTTGAGCTTACTCCGTGCTGTAAAATGAAATACATAAAAATTATTTGTTTTTTGTTGTATCTTGGCGAGTGTACGAGCATCTACCACTCTGCAAAGTCATTGCAAAATGCTGAGTATATATATTCACATTTGATTTATTGGCAAAAAGGTTTAAGGTAAAGATTTGTGTGAAGGAACCATGGGTGGTATAGAAACCAATGGAATGAAAGGAGAAAAAATCGTTATTACCTGCCATTTTGGTTGTAAACTCGTTCTTTATTTACCTGGTAACGGGGATTTTCTTAATATCTACTTTCGTTTCTATTTATAGTTCATTTAAAATTGATATTGCAAAAATAAATTACCTTACAAATACAATTCACATTTAATTGAGTGATCTAAAATACATTTATAGACTGGACTTGCTGAGTGGGATATTGAAATAGGTTACACTCTATATTTCAGACTATCTAAAGTAATAATATACTTCAAATTATAGATTTACTTTCTTATAGATCGTCTTTTTAACGAAAATAGTATAGAATATTGTTTACTGTTATTCATCGTAGTATATTTGATTATTTTCAAAGGGTTTTAAACAAAACTCGATATTATTGTTACTTTACAATTAAAGGTGACACGGTTGTATTTCCTAGCCCATAAGGGATAATGATAGATATAGGAAGATGTGTGAGTGCCAATGAGACAACTCTCCATCTAAATAACAATTTATAAAAGTAGACCATTATAGGTCAATTTACGGCCTTCAACACGGAGCCGTGGCTCACACCAAACAACAAGCTATAAAGGGCCCCAAAATTACTAGACAATGGAAAACCATTCAAACGAGAAAACCAACGGTCTAATCTATATAAAAAACGAGAAATGAGAAACACGTATAAGTTACATAAACAAACGACAACTACTGTACATCAGATTCCTGACTTAGGACAGGTGCAAACATTTGCAGCGGGATTTAACGTTTAAATGGTACCAAACCTTCTCCCCTTTTCTATAACAATAGTATAACATCACTACAAAGAAAAACACACGATAACATATCAATTGGAAGGCTTAACTCAATCAAAAAACGTAAATTACCACACAATGAACCAATTAATTTAATCTGCGATACCTGAATACAAATACATAGTTAATAAAATATTAGGGACAAACATATAAGGCCAAAAAAAAAACAAAAAACAATTCAAAACAAAGCCATGGCAAGACACCACCGTGAAATATTTAACAACCCTTAGAAAATATCACTTTTGAAAAAACGGTTTCTCATAATATATACAGGTAAATGACAAAAAAACTTTGTCGTTTTAGGTATACTACTCACCCAAAATGGAATTTACTGACCCCATATATATCGTATAAGGTCACTAACACAATATGTAACTAATAGTATAGCTCCATCTAAATAAAATTGCATTGCATGTGTAGTATACACATATCTTTATACATGACATTTATTTGAATTCTAAAAGAACAAGTTACTTCACTACCAAGTATTCTTTCTTTCAATTGTGATAGAAAAATATCTTAACACATTGGCTTAACCAACTATAGTTAAATCTATATCTAAACACATTGGCTTAACCAACCATAGTTAAATCCATATCTAAACACATTGGCTTAACCAACCATAGTTAAATCCATATCTAAACAAAATATCTCTTATTTTACAACACAGGTGGTGTTTATTAATCTTTTTTTTAAAATACACCATCTCATCATAGCATTCTTTAATGTACAGTTTTCTGTACTCAAAATTTGTAACCAATATTTGACCATTCTATATTCCCTTGCAATGGACATAGGCAATATACCTAATTCACATTGAGCACTGATTTTGAGTTTAAGAATACGTTCAAAATATAACAAATGAACTTTTTCGATATTTGGTGCCATATGAAATCCCTACATTTCTGGGCAATAAGTCAATATGTTTGCTAAATACATATCAAATAATGAGAACAAAGTTGCATGATTATGAGAATCTTCATGTGTCATTTTTTATATCAGATGCTCAAAACAGCATTTTTACCCTGTTTTGGGGAGTATTTGCAAAATTACCGGTATATTAAAACACAATAATCTCGTAACATATATATATATGGCTTTTACATTGATATTCTATTGCTCTCTTGGTCTTAAATCTACATCTGTTTCTAAAAACTTCATTTAAAAAAAAAAAAAAAATTGTCATACTTATTTAAATAAACATTTACAGTATCGATCATCTTAACTATGTCAGTTATACTTTCTCTATATAATACCATATCATCAGCGTTCATTAACTAATAAAGGTTTACCATTTAAAGTTCATATGATTTTAAATTTATGTAATAAGTTCTATCGCTATATCATTGACATATAATGAATACAGGAGAGGGGATAAGAAATCCCCTAGAATAATGATAACGGTACATAAAAAAAAATAAAAAAATTTGAAGACACAAAATCAAAATCACATCAATCATCAACAAACCTTTTTTTTTTTAATTTATCAGATATAAAGCTAAGCATTTAGCAGCATTTGTTTAGAATCCAAATATTCGGTATGCAAAGGTCAGGTTTACTAAGTGTTGTCTTTTGGGCGATATTTTTTAACATTGTCATACACGCGGAAGGTTTGGCTAGCAAAATAAAACCCACCATTTTTTTTTTAAATGTTCTGTACCCAGTCAGGAAAATGATAGTTGTTATCAAATAGTTCTATGTATGTTGGCGTTTGTCTTTGTTTTCCTCATATAGATGATGTGTTTCCCTTGGTTTTAATTTGTAACCCAGATGTGTTTATTCTCAATCGATCTATGGCTTTTTGAACACCGGTATATTACTTTTGCCTTTATTTATTTTACTGCCCAATCAAAGTCAAATCAAGTCATTGTAATGAATCTCTTTTCCATTTTACAAACAAAGTTACATATAATTTAGCCCTGAAATTTAAAGTGAATCTCAGGAATAGATTACCTTAGCTGTATTTGGCAAAACTATTCGGAATTTTTGGTCCTCAATGCTCTTCAACTTCATACTTTATTTGGCCTTTAAAAATTTTTGATTAGAGCGTCACTGATGAGTCTTAAGTAGACAAAACGCGCGTCTGGCATAAATATAAAATTGTAATCCTGGTATCTATGATGATTTTTTTACAACCACTGGTTGGATACCACTGCAGGTGGAGATTAATTTCCCAGAGGGTATCACAAGCCTAATGAGTTGACTAGAGTTATTATTGACATGTTTATGAATATAAATTAACTGTAAACAAAACTTTGGATTTTTGAAATACTAAGGCTTTTCTACCTCGCTGAAGTATGTTCGTTGTTCATCGTTTTATCGCCGTTTTTAACAGATGAAAAAAACGTAGTCTAAACATCGGCAGACATGGATAAGAAAAGTTGGCAGAAGAAGCTTTTGAATCCGAGGATTCTACATAAAAACATGGTCGGATAAGCTACTTTTGCTGCATATGAGGAAAACACTCTTCTAAAGGTCTATGAAATAGTTGGTTACTATAATTGTTAGTGAACATTGACTATGGAACTATAATCAAAATGGAAAAGGGAGCATGTTAGCCTGGTAAGAATAAAAAAATAATCATTTTGCCCACGACTTGATGGAAATGAATATTCATATATATATGAAAAAGTAACATAATAGAAAACAGTATTTCACGCTACAAATACATTAGCCGGCCGAGCAACGAGTGAAAATAAATATTCCATCTACGAAAAATTGTCCTTCTAACAGAAAATCCAATAAAGTCCCATAGACTTATATTTTTGCTTTGAAAAACTATTCGTATAGGTCATATTTGATGACATATAATCCTTGACGTGGGCATAAAAATATGTGTCATTCGTTTTGGTTTTTTTCGGGTTTTTTTTACTCTATATATTTGTTTTAATCTAATTTAAGCTTATCATATGAACAATAATGAATTCATTTTTAAAAAAGTACAAAAAATAAGCTGTTATCCTATTCAGCTTTGAATTATTCAGTAAAAGTAGAAATACAATATTTCCTTCAACATCTGGGAATTACGATAACTCATAATTTTTACAGTTTTTGTTGAGCTTGAACAATTCAGATGCTGGAACAATGTTTCATATGTGCTAATTCAAGTATGCGATAAATGCACTGACAAAGGTGAGTTGAAAAAACTATTGCAATCCTACAGGTGCATTCATTGGAGCAAATATTTTACATAATTGATAGGGAAAAAATTCAAAGTCAAACGAAACGAAAGTGTATATGTTTAAGCACTTTATAATTATTTTTTCAATATGACTTTATCGTTACAAATTATTTTTGTTTAATATTTGGGTGATTCTTATGTAAAATGTTGGTAATATTCACAACATCTTTAAAAGAGACAAGAAGTTTATCAAGCTCGGTTTTAATCTGAAATAAATCACGGGTTTCTAAAAGAGAGGGACATACACATTCAGAAAATCAACGGACAACGCCATAGTTGACTGTTCAGAAGATTGATTGAATGGTGGTTGCTTATCGTCCAGTTGCAAATATTACATGAATGTTCAGGACATTGACTGTACATAAAACTTAAGTGTAAAATATGTAACCTGAGTTCTCGAGTAATTGATTATCAATACGTCATGTTTTCAATTACTTTTATACGTGTACTTTTATTAAAAATGAATATACATCTTTGTATCTTTTGTAGTCCGTCCAATTTATTTATAAATATATATATATATATAAGGAATAAGACGCATAACCGGGTTTATACTCACATGAGTAACGTGAAGGGGAACAGACTCTGCTTACCCATCCGGAGCACCTTATATCACCTTTTTTAGATAAAATTTTAGTGAGGTTCGTGTTGGTCTGTCTTTTTCTATGTTGAGTTTTGTAGACTGTTCAGAGTTGATTGTCATTTGGTTGTTTTTCGTTTTTTGCCATGTCATTGTTATCTATGAATTTGACGAACCCTTAGTTATTCACTGCATCTCCTTGTAGATGTTCGGTATCGCACTAGCCTGTTTCTTTGTGATTTTGGTGAATATACCAGGTAAGTCTCACTTAATAGTGTCTATAAGAATTATAGAAAAAAGGATACGGGGTATTAATTGATGACACATGCCAGTATAAGCACAGCATAAACACACAAAAAGCGAAAAAAACAGCGGATGGATTGCTGTTCTTCGTCCTAAAGTCACAGTGAGGCCTTCAACACGATGCAAAAACTCTTACCTTACTGCAAGTTTAAGGTGGTACCTAACACTACAGGGAGATAACTCTGTAAAATCAGCTAAAGGTTTTAATTACGTTGGTTTTGATCAAAATAAGTGTTTGTCAAACTGCTATATAACCAGTGTATTTTTTCTGATAAATTGGTTGGTTCAAATTTTTGAAATTTTTATATTTTTGTCAAAGGGTCAAAGTAAATATTTTGTCAAAATTTTATGAAAATTAAACGAGCCAAATAAATGTTAGTCAAGGTGTTGGGTACCACCTTAAGACGGGTCCTAGCACTGGCTTGAGCCTGGTTCTTTGCATACTGATGCTTACGTTACAACTGTGAATTAAAGAACAAAGCAAAAAATGCACTTTGCTCGGGTTAATGTCTCTTTTACAAATTCCCCATTTAATTCTTAATTTTACCATACAGTTATATCAATAAAAGTAATATGACAAAGAAATCAAATATTTACTGACATAATTTAGCTGGAAAATCATACTTAAGCGTGCAAAAATAATTCAAACATTTAAACAACCATTGGGGACATCGAGATATATCTTACATAATTTATCAGGGCTTATTTTTACTGATTTGAGTTTGATATCCGTCTCTTTTTGCGTGCTTATATTATAGCGAATTTTTAAGAATGCGTTTTAGGGGTTGGGGTTTTATTTTGTATTTTAACGCCACTTTTAAGCACCACTTTTGGGCTATTTTGTGGCGGCCAGTTTTTATTGGGGGAGGAAACCGGAGTGCCGGAGAAAACCACCGATCTTGACAGGAAAACTGACAATCCTAGTCAATTAAGATTGGAGTCGAGTGCCCCCACACGAACGTGGTGGAACTCACAACCTCCGTGTTGACAAGCTAGTAATCACAGTAGTAACTACTTAGACCACACGGCCACCGAGGCCCCTTTTTAAGAATGGACAAAGATTAGAGACACTATATTGCGATTCCAGGAAATCGACATAATAAATTATGTATAATATTTCTGAATGCGAGTTCTAATCATTGCAATACTCACTTGGTCGCATTATTCGCAACAATAAACACCTCTCGATAATTTCTGAATTTACAAGTAAAATAACTAAATTCCGAAATTCCAGGGTAGTCCCTTACCAAATGACAAAATCAAAAGCTAGAAAACATCAAACAAACGGAAACAACTGTCATAATCCTGACTTGGTACAGTCATTTCGGTATGTCTGGTGGATTAAACCTGGTTGTATAGCTAGTTAACCAATTATTTCTCCGTTGAATAGAACACATTTTCAACCCCAATAAGATTGTCTGTTGAAATTGTTCTGTCTAGCTTTTGTTTTTTTTTTTACATTCTCAATTTTATTGTATAGCTAGATTAACCATATATGATTGCCAGTTATATACATTCACTCAATACATATCAATTCGTATCGACAAAATTGTATGAGAAACCCAAAATGATATTATTGGGATTCGGCAGAAAAAAATATCTTAAAATACATAACAAATGTACAACACAACTTAATCATATAATCCACATAAACGTACATTTAAATTTAATAAGACATTATTGAAGCAAACATGTTTTTGTAGTTTGTGCATATAGTACAATATAGTGAAACATAATGATATTAACACACTTTTTTGATAAAAATTAAATTATAAATACGTATACAAGATGAAAATCACACTATAAAATGTTCTTGCTTACCACTCTGCACATTATATGTCTTTATATTTGCTGGTGTTCATTCTTTTTTGTATAACATGTGTTGTTGTTTTTATCAGTTTCACTGTTGATATTCTTTCCATTAAGGTGTTACTACGAAGTATACTAACCTCACACAATTACGCACTGCAAAACAAGCTTCACTCACCTGCAATGCCATCAATGGTAGTCTAATGACTGTTACCGAGTCTTCATATGCACACCTTCAGAATATCATTTTCAGTTCAGGTTCACCTGCATTAGAGTAAGTATATGTTATATCTTTTTACTATAAGAAAATATTCTATTTACTATAAAAATCCCGACTTTCATTATCGCAATAGTTAGAAACAACTGATTAATTGAAAAAAGTAGCAAGACTCTTATTACAGCATGTTTATACATTTAAATATTTTATAAGTGAAACATTGATGAAAATATAGTGTGTCTTTTTTTAAAGTAACGTTTTTAGCAGCTGTTAACTTACCGTCTAGTGTTGTTATGGTTATATGTTGATAATGTAGACGGAGTTTGACTGCCCATATATGGAGTAAGCGTCTAGTTCGGATTAATCTGACTAAGCTTTAAATACAGATTACGTTGAATCACATGAACATATGTATACGCACAGCTTGCATAAAAGCTTTTCTAGATAAAAAAAAAAAAAAAAAAAAAAAAACTAAATCGCAAAGTATTTGATGATGCCGTCTGTTTCCTTTTTATCATACAAATATGAGACTTTAGTCACCTTTAATAGCATATAACTTGTAATTTATTCACATTCTCTTAAACTGATCTTCCTCACATTATCAACCATTAGGTTGCTGTCTGGGTATTGAAATTTACTAGAAAAATAAACGAGATGATATATAGCCCAAGCATTTTAATTTAAGTCGCTCAATTGAATTGATAATTAGTTATACCTACACATATACTGTATATATATATACCACATAGATGATAAAGATTAAAAAACTTTATGAAATTGAGGGTCACCAAATCTCTGTACGTGTTCTTTCTTTGGCGGCTATTTGAAAATGAGGCTGCATATTAAAACATGTGCTTGAAGTAGCGCCCTTATGTCAATTAAAAAAATCAAACGAGTTTCAAGTCAAATAAGCACATATGTTTTGTATATAACTATGTTCTAAGCATTTCTAAAATTTACAAAACATGATATCACAATACTGAATACAATTAAAAGATACGATCTTTCATTGTATCATAAAGTCACTTATACTGCACATAAGTGTATATACGGTCTTTGGCAAAAACTCTGATTCCCTTTAAACGTTGTATCCGTCCAGTATTGTATTATTTACAATGTAAAAAAGAAGCTTAGCAGTTGTTTTTGAAATTTTTCAACCTTATATTCTAGTGGTTGGCGCTTTTGGACAAATAACAGAGCAAGCAAGCAAACGTATGTTGAAGGTCAGACATATTTTACTGATTTCCCGTTAGACGAAGAAACCAATGAATCTAGCAGTCTAACATATTGCGTTTATGGTGTCTATAAACACAGTGAAAACAAAATCGGATGGGTTCCATCTGGTTGTCGAAATGAGAGATGGAACGGAATATGCCTTCAATACAAGGCTGCTTTTTCAGGTATTTTGTCAAGTTCCAGGTGTAGTTTTATCAGCAAAAAAGAAGTATTAGTACCGCTGGTCGGCACAAGAGGCACGGTCATTCAAAATTCACCTGCATTTTATACTGTGTCTTTGTATGGTGTTTTTCTATCTGTTCAAATGAGTACCTTTGGAAAATTACCACATTCCTACTTAATTGTTTAGAATACCATTACTTAAGCTCTAAACAATATTTTAAGTTGCGACCAAAACTAACATTATTTATACAGATCAAGTGTTAGTAAGGACCTGTTACAATTATTAAAAATCTTGCTTTACAAAGCAGTGACATCTGGTTAAAAACCTGATTTACTATATGAATTTGAATCTAATTTATGTAACGTTAACTAGAACTTTCTTTGGTGAAAACGTTCTGATATATGGAAATTCAACAAATAATTACAAAGATTCCATTAGATTCGTCAACCAAAAACTTGAATCACTACCGACATAGTTTTAGTAATTCTATTATGACGTATGTCTTTCTCTTTGGAAACAAAGCCATGTTCTAATTCAAATAAAACATGAGATACACGTGATCAACGTCACATTTGAAATTGCATTGTTGGTCGTATTTCAAACAACTTCGGAGATCGCAATCTATTCTAAAAGTAAGTTTAGATGCATCTGTTTAAATTTTGAAATGGTGAAAGGTTAAATTTTCTCTATCGTTTTTGCTTCATCAAATGAAAATAGCTGCTTTTTGGACGTGTTAAACAGGTCAGCCTTAAAGATTGAAAGGAGTAGGTCCGGTAAGGACCAATTTTGGCCTCAAATTTCAGGTTCATCTGACGAAAGATTTTGACCACTTTTTAAACACTTAAGTGTCTATTTTATTTGAATTAATTAGTTTATGTGAAAGATAATTAAACAGATTGAATCATTAAAAACGATCCGATTCAAGCTCAAATATGAAAAATCTACCTAATATGCCGAAAAATGTCATTTTTCAGATGGTTTTTGGTAAAAATGAAAGTGGCCGCATCCGTGTTCATCCTCAACCTTTATATATATTATAGTCCAGCCGATCGGTGAAAAAATTGCTCAAATAATGAGGAAAGCACTAATTTTTGCATGATGGTACATTTTTGTGTACTGAGCAATATTAGCTATGGACCCACCCTCAAAATTCAAACTGGCGGCTTATTTCAAGATGGCTGCCGTACGTTCTAAAATATTTTCCAGTATTGCACAAACCACAGTAGATATGATGCTGGGTGCACAAAAATCAACATATTTGAATGACTTAGAGTACTTAGCAAGATTTTGTTTTGATCTATTTTTGAAATACAAATGGCGGCTATTTTAAAATGGCCGCCTTGAAAAATAAGCAAATATTCATTATTGAGAATTGACCTGAATATAAGCATTTTATTGATGTATAGTGTCATTTGGTATCTGTCCCAGTTCAGTCCTTTCTGATTTTGCCTTGCTTGTCATTTCATTCACAAAGTAGTAGCTTTCATAAAAAGCTGCAGTAGTAGCTTTCATTAAAAGCTGCACTATTTGTTGTCTTGGGTCACACATAAAAGCTGTGATTTGGGGTTTATCTGTCTTAAGATATTATTCAGTGCCTATCTTATCTCTTGGGTCGCAATATTTTGCAATTTGAGACATTAAACTGTAAATTGAGAATCAGTTAAACACATATCAGTGAAATGGCAGGAATTGAGGACAACAAGGACAAGAACATTGAAATGGCAGGAATTGAGAACAACAAGGACAAGAACATGGAAATGGCAGCAACTGAATCACTTGGGGATATGGAGAAATCCACAACTGAAGACGCTTTAACAGAGGACAGCTCAGAAATGACTATCAAACAATTGTACCAAGAATATTTAGCAGATAGAAAATAAAATGCTCAAAGAACAACTGAGATTTACCGCAATATAAAACAGAGCGAAGTGCTAATATATAAAATATGTGTTGGTCTCATTACGTTTCAAGCTGAACAGAAAGAGGCAATGAATATCAATAACAAACAGATGAAAGCAATATCTCAGTAGTCTGAAGACAGGATAGACCACAAGGCTAGTAATAATTGCTTGGCGGAATTGATGGTCAGACCAATAAGATATTCAATGTTATGGTGAGTCGAATGGACAAGCTGATAACAACTGAGGAAGGAGACACAGTTATATTTAAAAGTGCATTTGAACAGCAGGGTACCTTCCAACAACTGGCATCTGTTGTAAATGAATCAGTGGACAATCGAAATAAAGAAGTTAATGCAATGGACACATCATCTAAGCCAAAATTTGACCTAGTCGAGTACAATGCAAGTTTACCAAAAGTACAAAACAAAATCCATGCCGTGCGTCTTTCTCTAATTGTAGTTTGCATGAAACATAATCCAGGCCAACTCTGTTGAAGGTGTCTTCACCTTAAGTCAAAAGTCCTATGTCAGGGCCTTGGCCCTGCATGAGACAGTTCAAATTATTCAACAACAATCTCCATTTAAGAACATACTATAAACCTCTAGTACTAATCAAGGATACCAGCAAAAGGCTTATGTGTCTTCTTACGCACACTAACCATCTACTATGAGTCAATATCATTTAGTTCAGATCAGCACACCATTACAGAAACAATTGGCTGCAAGTGGATTCTATCAAGTTTCTCCAATGCTGAATACAGCGCCTACTTACGGTATTATCCCCGTCGAGTCAATGGCAAATCCCACATTTATCACTTCAATTATGACAACCTCGTCCGCTTCTGGAGCTCTAATATTCTTCCCATAACAGCAAGTTGACTCCATTGACCAGGAAAGGGCAGAGGAAACAAAAACAGTGTGGCAACACCTCTTCTTCAGACTCCTAACTGGAGAGAGAATATACCCGATGGCAAGAAAATCTTTATGCAAGGGACCGGAGCCGAAACCAACAGCTGCCAAAAATGCAAAAACGCAATTGAAGAGAATCCACCATTTGGGAGGCGTTCATTTACTAAATTGAACGAACTGCCGGTAGATGACAATGGGAAAATAGGATAAATGTGTGTAGGCCCCATATTGCCAGGCCGATGTTGGTTTTGAGTACGCTTGCATGGTAAACATAGATGATGATTCCAAGGCCTAAAAAAGCATTCATTTGGAGCAGCGGTTCAGCAAGAAAGACGACCAAACCAGATTGGAACCAAAACATTCGGTCGAGGATGTAAAGACAAAGATTATTCAAGGCATATAATAGAGAGGAACCCAGAACAATCAACAAGGCGTTAAAACAATTGAAAACCTCAAAAGCAAACCAGATGGCGATATATGGATAAAAAAGTGCCAATTATGACCATCGAAAAGTCTACTTTGCTGATGGCGCAGTATCACCGATCGATAAAGAAAATATGAGCAGTCCTTTTGGATTATGAGTTGCATAACCTGTCACAAAACTAGCTGATGTTATGTTTTCAACTAATCAGCATAACTTTGGTTTGGTCGATCAATATAATCTCGGTTCTTCCGATAAAAAAATCATGGAGGATCACCAGTTCAATGGAAAATCACCTGATCAATATAAACGTGGAAGATCTGTTGAGCAATACAATCGTGGTAAATCTGCAGATAGAAGCACACCCAAGCTTAATGCCTATCGATCAGCAACACCCCACTAAGGTAGAGATCATATAGTCCCTAAAGACAACGGTTAGCATCTCCACGGACAAATTCCAGAAATCCCGAATATTTCAGACAACGGTCACCTTCACCAGGATACGGAGCAAATCAAAGTGTAACCCCAACAATGGAGCAAAGGGTCGGGCCAGTAGGACAACTCAGATTCCAAAGTCTATTGGCCATGAAACATCACCTTATCAAAAAATCGAACAGAGGCCCATTGCCTCGTCCAATATTGTCATCAGACGAACTATTTGAAAGAGCTTAGTAGTACGAGGTACTATACATGACCAGAATGTGAGCATGATTGTGGACACTGCTGCAATGATAACATTAGTAAATGAGAAATTAATTCCGGCAGAAAATGGAGATTTAGAGAACGTAACGCTACGTCTTTTGGGTTAACAGCTTGTTATTGGGAAGATTATAAGGAACGACTCTCGACATTAATAGAGTAAACATACAATTAGATGTGTGCAAAGAGCCATTAACAGACGATGTTATACCTAGGCTAGTTATATTAGACACACTGATCGCAGTGATAAACCTGAGTACTCCCACAATTACCATCAACAATAAAGTGATAAATGCGCCATTTGTTAATAGTGGAAACGAGATTTTAACTCAGCTAGTTCATTTTGTAGTTTGCATGAAACGAACCATCACAGTTCCGCTAAATTCAAACATGACTGTTACCATTAAAACTAATAAAAGTGCTGATCAGGAGTGCATTTTAGGACCATGCTCGCTGAAATGTTCCAAATTGGTTACGCGCGTAGTTGGAAAAGGAAATAGTTGCCCCTTAACCATTTTAAATGATTGCAATCATTTAATCCGCCTGAAGAAAGGTACACCTATTGATTACATAGAATAATTTGACGATGTAGTGGGTACGGCAGATGAAAACCTACTATTCCACCACATTTACCCGACCTATATTAACGTCAATCGACTCGTGTCAACCTATTCCAACCATTAAAACTGAAAGCGTTTAAAGAACAATTACAATAACAGGTAACATATTGATTAACATTTTGAATTTCACTATTTGTTTTTGTATATGCAGCCATATTTGAAACTTATGTGTTATAGAAATACCCACATTATTTGTTTTATACTTTAGAATTAATTGATAACAAATTCAAGAACATGAAGTCCATTTTTAAAGAATCATTACTTTAATTTCCGAAATTATATAGAATACCTTTAGGACAATCTTGAGTTTTATACCGTTTTTCCGCCATCTTGAAAATGGCAGCCATATTGGATTTTTCAGAGTGGGTCCATAGCTGAAATCAAAGGGTATATAACCAAGAACTACTATGCAAAGTTTCATGCTTCCCTCATCAAGTGAGCAATTCTGCTCTATATCTGCACCAATCGGCCGGACTATTATGTATTATCATAAAATACAACTTACATTTCAATATTAAGGATGAACACGAATGCGGCCACTTTCGTTTTACACGAAAACCGTCTAAAATTTAACTAAAATGCTAGAATTATGATGATTTCAGTAATTTAGCATGACTTAATGGTGCTAGTACCGGATATATGTGCATTGCATTGTCAAAAACAGCCCATATTTATGTAGCAGAAGCATTCTACTGTCCAATAAATAACTAAAGGTTTACATTTTAACAATTTTGTAAAACTGCTATATTTTGAGGCCAAAAAGGGGTCTTACTGAACCTACTCCTTTGTAAATGATTCTATTAGACTGGAAATAATTCTACCAATGTCATGCGCTATGTTGATTTTAACATGGGGATGCATAATAGTTTAGTTAACATTTTACCACCTCTAACGCTAGCTATAAAGATGTAATGCCTACCTATGTTTTAAAATACAATCATAAAAATAAAGAATTATTTGCTAAATATTTGTTGATTTTATCTAGTAACGGAATATGCAACAATGTACACACCAAAAGTCTCGTGGCAAAAGGCTAAGAGTATTTGTCAGCAAGAAGGAGGGGTATTAGAAAATCCAAATATAAAAATGGTTGACCCAATTTTCAAGGATTCGGTTATATGGGCGGGGTAAGTTAAAATGTATTTATCAATAACATTTATTATCAAAGTATTGTTTTATTCTTTCTTCCATCTGGTTGAGATAATATTTTCGCTTCCACGTGTTTATACCAGGCAGAGATAACCTTGTATTGTTTATTTGGGTATTTCTCTGTCCTGAATGTTGTTGCATTTATATGTACTGTAGTCCTGTCATGTCATGTTAACTTTTAGTCTTGTATTTAACATTGCTATAAAAGCGCGAGGTTTGGCTAGCCACAAAATCAGGTTCATTCCACCATTTTTTTTCTTAAAATGTCCTGTACGAAGTCTGGAAAATGGCAGTTGTTATCTTATACTTCATTTTGTGTGTGTTACATTGTCTGTTTGTTTTTTTTTTTTGTTTTTTTTTTTTTTGGGGGGGGGGGGTTTTGAATTTTGGATTCTAGTGTTTCTGTTGTTTCTTTGTTTTCCTCTTACAGTTGATGTGCTTCCCACGGTTTTAGTTTGTTACCCGGATTTTTTTTTTCTAAATGTCTTTATGACTTTCGAACAACGGTATACTACTATTGTCTTTATTTATATAAGTTTGAAAATGTATTTTTGTAAGTGAAATAATTTTACCGAATTATTAAAACTAGAACTGAATATGCGCTATAAATGTTTTGTCAGTAAAATGAAATCACCATATTTCAGGGAAGTAGCTAAAAAAGAAGGTATGCAATGAACAGGGGTATATGAGTGAAGATATTTTAAGGAAAATAACAGTATAAGTTTGGGTAAAAAGATGTATGTAGAATAATAAAAGTTCTCGCTTTTAAAAATGTCAATGGTCAGGGGTTTGCACAATTCCGCAATCCTCGGTAGAATCCGCTAAACTCCTGTTAGATGAGGGTACGGAATCTGCAGGGTTGAGACGAATGGGGTTTGCACAGGGCTAAGTAGGAGGATACAGATAACAAAAATCAAAACAAATACACACAATCTCACTCGATGGTTAAAATTCTGTGCGTTTGTATCTGTAATTTTGCTCGCTGATATGTGCGACAAACATTGATTAGGACTTAGAGAACAATCGAATACAAATGTTCATCATATACTTATAGAAAATAATGGTATAATTGTACCACATAACAAAACTACATCAATTTATTCAATTAATTTTAAGAATTTCTTTATTCGTGTTATATGACTTTTCTTATCAACTGCTTCCGGTTTATTATCACACGCTTTTCTGTAATGTTATCGCATGATATTTCCACGTCAATCGGCAAATTCTGAAAAAAAAACATCTCAATAATACGTTTTTTAATTGGTGTAAATCATAGCAAAGTTGGATAAAAAATATTAGGAATCAGGTAAATATATAATTATTTAAAAATGCAAAACAATTTTTACAACAAATGCATTGTTTCAAAGTTTAGAAAAATGTATGTATTCTGCTGAAACATATGATAAAAAGAACATTTCATCTCATTTTCATATCAGACCCCATTTCAGACCATGGCTCTTGGGCTGATATCTTGACCTAGGGCTGATAAGGGGCTGGTATGAAAACTGCCATAATATAATCTTTATTTATTATATATTTAGTACAAAATACAGCAATTTTGTATATCTAATAAAGGTTCTTTTTCAAGTCAGTATCACATACCCTGTATCCCATACCCCGTATGGCATAGCTAAACCCGTATCACATACCCCGTATCGCATAGCAACACCCATATCGCATACCTGGCGTGACGTTATAAATCAAATGACGTCAACGTTTGATCTATGACGTCCAGTTACTTTTCCCGCTAAAACATGTCCTATTATTTCAACTAGTTTCAAACATGTAGTTGAAATGACAGGACAGTATCGTTTACTCCGTGAATTATTTAAAAACATGGTCTTAAAAGTATATTGAGAATGTAATAAGGTTAACAGGGGTATGGCACGTCGTTATTATATTTATTCAATTTCGAGATATCTTATTTAGTTAAATAAGATATCTTATAAACTAATTGAGATATCTTAATAACAAAATGAGATAGCTTATATATTAATTGAGATATCTGATTTATAAATAAGATATATTATTAAAATGTTTATAAAGATATCTTATTAAATATATAAGATATCTTATTAAATATATAAGATATCTTATTAAAAATTTAAGATATCTCTCTTAATTTATAAGATATCTTATTAACTATATAAGATATCTTTTATATAGTTAATAATAGATATATCTTATTTACTTAATAAGATATCTCCATAAGTTAATAAGATATCTCTATTAGTTTATAAGATATCTCTATTAATTAATAAGATATCTCTATTAGTTTATAAGATATCTCTATTAATTAATAAAATATCTTATAAAGTATGTATTTAAAAGATATCTTTATAAAGAAGTAATATATCTTATATACTTTATAAGATATCTTATTAATTAATAGAGATATCTTATTAATTAATAGAGATATCTTATTAACTTATAGAGATATCTTATAAACTAATAGAGATATCTTATAAACTTTTAGAGATATCTTATTAACTTATAGAGATATCTTATTTAATTGGTTATAAAGATATCTTATTTAATATATAAGATATCTCCATAAGTTAATAAGATATCTCTATTAGTTTATAAGATATCTCTATTAATTAATAAGATATCTTATAAAGTATGTATTTAAAAGATATCTTTATAAAGAAGTAAGATATCTTATATACTTTTTAAGATATCTTATTAATTAATAGAGATATCTCATTAATTTAATAGAGATATCTTATAAACTTATAGAGATATCTTATAAACTAATAGAGATATCTTATTTACTTTCAAAGTAAATAAGATATCTTATAAAAATTAAAGATATCTTAATACTTAATAAGATATCTTGTTAAATAAATAAGATATCTTCAAATTTGAATAAATATAAAATCGGCGTGCCATACAGGGGACATTACGAAATTGATATTCAGCAAATAAAGAAGTCTGTAAAAAAAAATCCAGGAAAAACATAATTTCCTTTTCTTTCTTATGTTTTCGGACGATTTAAAAAACACCGGATATTCCATGAATCTGATTATGTTAAAATATATGATAAACAGAATAATACATGGCAAAATCCGTATCGCATGCTGTATCACCACTCGACCAATATCAGTCCTCGGGACTGATATTGGTTTTTCGTGGTGATACAGCATGCGATACGGATTTAGCCATTTATTATTCTATATTTATCGACTCTAGCGGATATTACAGGGTTCATTTAGTAGAAAAACTGTGCATATATGATTCTAGGAAAGTGTTTAATAATTCGGTCAATGATTTAGTCACAGTCGGTGAATGACAGACATGAAATAAATTGTGAAAAGATAGGTTTTATAATATTTTTTAAGAAAACAAAAATAAAATATGCTGTCACCGAATTTGTTTCCTTGCTACAAGTTAAAATAAAAAATTTCCCTAACAGTCTAGTATATGTTTTTACTAAAAGAGTTATCTCCCTTTGAATGGCTTATTTGACAAAAATGATTCTTAAATCACAAAATTTTGAATATTTCAAATAATACAATAAATCACCAAGTTTTCTTTATTTAAATATAGAGTCTAACCATGTAGCTGCAAATCTGTCTCCACATTTGCAGATTTGGGCAAATAACTGGACAGATTTCGTACTGAGATTGTACAATCCAAGATGGCAGTATACCATGAATCTAACTTAAAGGGTTATTGTCTGTCAAATTTATGTCCACCGATTTGACTCATATTTGATTTTTAATATACTACACCGTATATCCAAATCATAAAAAGTATATAAAATAAACAATTTACAAGGCATGGGCTCAATAAGATGAATCATTGGTTCGTGCAAATTTTTGTCAATACGCCATATAATTTACTATATAGTTGACCTCCAAACACCGCCGACAGTCATAATAGCTATGTAAACATAAATAAAAATATAAAAAATAGCCAAATTAAACTCGTTTTTCTATGTCTGTTTAGAATTTTATCTATAGGTTAAAATATATATTTATCATCTGTTTTACCTGTACAAGATTTAGTTTTTTTAGATCGAATCAGTCAATCAAATGATTTACCTCTGTTTTACTTTCAATGTTCAGATTCTTTTCCTTTTTTTAAAAAACGGAACACATATAATGTATCAGTAATCCATAGAGGAGATTGAATTGAAGATCACATGAAATCAGATTCATTGAATCAGTCAAATTGTTCACTAGCAAGTTAAATTCCCTTTAAACGCTAAATGAAATGTAAAAAGGGTTCAAAAAAGTTGATACAAAGCAAAAAATCAGTCCGAACGTGGCATCCCTTCAACAACATAAAACAATATATAGTACAGATTTGAGAGTATTCACAGTTACTAACAACTAATTCAAAGTTCTAATAAAAACACATGCCTCTAAGACTGATAAACCAATTTGTAATTATCCAACATCAAATGGTTTTAACCAAGACGTCATATATAATCAGAGAAAACTTGCCTTGTGTTATGTCAAGATACAGTTGTCGACAGATTGTAAATCCATTAATATTCATATGTTTATTTAAATATTATTTATAATATGGTTTAATAATGATTTATTTTATTGATAACAAAATCAATATTTATACCAATAAAAACAATATTCATAGATTCAATTGCAGTGTGTATTTGGTCACTTTTTTATAAGTTTATCTAAAGAATCAATAAGCTAATCTGGCTTGTTTTCCGGGATCGGTAAAAAACATCTCCGTAAAAATTAGAATGTGCTAACAATAAATAAACTCATCATAGATACCAGGATTAAGTTTTGTATCTACGCCAGACGCGCGTTTCGTCTACAAAAGACTCATCAGTATCAAGTTGAAAATAAGATTTCTACAAGTACAGTAAAACTTCAAAACAAAAATTCTGTATATATAGAAGACTTCAGTGAGGGTAAGTAACTCGAGGGAACAAAAAGTTCATTTCTATCTTCATTTTTTTTATTAGAATCAGCACATATTGGACGGATAATCACTCGCAGTATGTCGGAGAATTACAACCCAGGCCATTTCCAAATGATGAGAAGCAAGACAATACACATTGTGTGAAGGCTACTTATGTAGCAGAAGAAAACAAATTAAAGTGGTCTACTGAATCTTGTGACTCAAAGATAAGCTTTCTTTGCATGATCGAAGGTAAGTACATTTACTTAATTTACATACTTAATTGAAAATGTAGGTAGTTATATGTGACTCCTGCAAGAAACTTAACTGGAGTTAATTTACCCAAAAGGCAAACAAATGATAAAGATAATTTGGACGAAAGGTAATGCTGAGTTCACACGTAATTCGAATTCGATTCGCATTAATTTAATTCGCATTCGAAACGTTGTACGTCCTAACGTCAATTCTAATTCGACTTGCAATGCGCGTCAATTTCACTTTACTGTCCTAACGACGTTAACTTTAATTCGCATTAACAAAAACGTATTTCTAATGCGAATTAAAAAAGAAGAGTGTGTGAACGCGATTAGCGAATTCGATTCGCATTCGATTCGAATTAAATGTACGTTTGAACGAGGCATAACATTTAAGTTTCAAAAAAAAGACATTAGGACCAAAGATTTATTATGATCAATACATATGCATTTCATTACATGGCAGCGGTGTTTCTGTTTTAGAGGCTGAAATGTGGCCAATAAAAGATGGGATATATCAAAAGCGATAATCAAAATCACAAATGGAAGAGAAACCGATAAAAAAATTGAAAAACGAAAACGTAGAAGAATTATTTAAGAAACAACAGTAATATACAAATGTTCAAAATCGATTTGAATATACAAACATACGAAAACGACAAATCGTAAAAAAAATCGCATTTAAACGAATCATTTTCACACATAGGGTTCTATTATCAGTTAAATGTTCTGAACTGGTTCGTTACTTAAGTATATTGCATTGCAGTGTGGAAAATGCAGTGTGGAAAAAAAAACTGATTTTGGTTGATAAAAAACAATTAAAAAATCCAATAAAGTTATTGTATCTCTCCTCTCTTTATTATTTACGTCTGAACCCATCATTGCAGGTAATGTGGGTGCTTCTATGAAAAGAATATTGAATCATGTGACATGAAAGCTAAAATTTAATGTCATGTTGCAAGATCGGACATTTATGTAATATGAGTATCAAGAAGAGTGAAGGAAGGTGCATATAATCGTCTTTGATTGAAATTCACAAGAAATGTAAAACAGACCTACTAATGTTCATGATGCCAATTTTATAAACTGATATATCGATATAATTGTTTAAAAACAAAAACGATATTGTTTCAAGCTTTGTTAACAGTATACAATTATTTTTTCGTAGCGATAGAAACAAATACTTATCAATGATATACTTTTCATAGTCAATATCTCCACAAATGACTCACGGTAGGCCTTCAAATAAAAACAGTTGAAAGGCCAGATCAATAAGGCAGTTCACTATCAGTTTTGCTAAATCTGGTTATGGTTATCTGTGGGAAGAGAAACCTTGTTTTCTTTTTATAAATTCGTAATTTCCCGAACAGTACATTTTTAAAAAATAACGATTATGATACCTTGTGAGATGATACCTTGTGAGAAGAAACGTCGTAGACAATGTGTGTAGTAGCATTTGGTGTTTTTGAAGAAATTTATACGATTAATATTACTGAATTTTAAGTAGTACTGCTGAAAAACAACCAAAATCAAGTTTCGAAGCTTAAAATCAAATGTATACTTGTCTTGAGTGACAATATAACAATTCGGAGATGCCTTAGACATGTATCCATCAGATTTCAAACGAGGTAGATTTAAGCAATTATGAGCAACCGTACAGCCTTCAACTATGAGAAAAATAAATACCAAAAGGTCGGCAATAAAAGACCCCGATATGAGCAATGTGATATAATAATTCAAATGAGAAATCTAAACAAACGGCTCCATTAATAACAAATCAATTAACAGAAATCACATATAAAAGACATGAACCAATGACAATCAACTGCAAGCTCCTGACTGAATGTGGCAGGGTTAAATAGTTAAATACTCTTCCAGAACTTCTGCGATCAATCTTAGTTTTTGATAAAGTTTTTTGTTTAGTCTTTGGTATTTCACTATTTTGTCAACTGTTTTTTTTTTTGGGTTGTTTTTTTTTTTGCAATGATGTTCTCCCTTTAGTATATTCTGCCTTTTTCTGTAAATGAAGTGATTAACCGCAGAAAACAATATTTTGACAAATTCACACCAAAATATTTTCGTCATTTTTTAAAATGTTCAATGTCATACTTTCTCTCTCCCTCTATTATTTTTTTTTAAACAAAAGATAGAGTGCTAAAAAGTCGGAAATTAAAGCATTGACAGAATCAAATGGTTCACAAAAATAGTAAACATAAGATTAAAAGATTAAGCATCCTCTGCTTAACTTTTGAAAAGCTGGAAACTGAACTCTGGTATTATCAATTGAAAACGCTGACTTCGTTTCTGTTGTATTTGAAAAAATAATGCCTTGTCTAGTATTCAATCACTTATACAAATTAAAAATCGTTACTAAAATTATTTTTTTTTAAGTTTATTTTTTCTATAAAAAAAAAGGGCAAAACGAAGTACGAATGTGTTTTCAAAATCCTTTATTGTCAAATACAGAACATCATCACCAGAAATTAATACAGCAGATAAACAGAAATTAACTGAAATCAAAACACAAAACAATATGCAAATGAATAAGAACAAGAAAATGTGTTAAAGGGCAACGAAATGAACTATTTTCACAACTCTTATGATGTATAAAGTTGTTTCTAAAAATTAGTATTAATACAATCGTAACACTCATCTTTAGTCAAAATGGAACATATTTAACATTGCGTCATGTCAACAGTACTTATGCCTGCAGTAGATTCAAAAGAGAACACTATGTCTTGTTTACTTAGATAACTTTAATTGAATTTTCTACATAAGAACATGCATGTACCATGTCAGGAATATTTTTCATTAGTCTGATGTGCTTTACCTTTTGATTTTTCTATTTATTAGGGGATTTGCCATTTTAGTTTTCCTTGGAGTTATGATTTTGTTGTTTTACTTTTTTCAACTTCATACTTTGTTTGAGTCGTTTTAGACGAAATACGAGTCTGACAAACACATGTTTAAAAATAACAAACCTGATATCTTTTATTATATTTGAAGGAAAAGCAAAACTTGAAAGATTCAAGAATATTGTAGTACTGCATTCATCAGGAATAAGATATAAAGAAAACGTATCAAATGTAAGCGAATGCAATGACGAATTGATGAGACTGTGGGAAAGCGGATATGCCTGTCTTGGATATGAATACAATTTGGTGAATTCCAGTTGCCGTTTTGTAGAATACAATAACTTTGCAAATGGTTTCCAAAAAAAAATAAAGAAGTCTGAGACACTCGATACATATTGGTTTATTGAATCTACCTGCAAGTATAGTTAAATGAATTGTCATTGATATGGTTATATTTATAAATTTACTGTTTACAAATTTTTGAACTTTTTGAAATACTAAGGCTTTTATACCTCAGGCATAGATTACTTTAGCTGTCTTTGGCTAAACTTTTAGGAATTTTGGTCCTCAATGCTCTTCAACTTCGTGCTTTATTTGGCCTTTTTAACTTTTTTGGATGCGAGCGTCACTGATGAGTCTTTTGTAGACGAAACGCGCGTCTGGAGTAGGTACTAAATTTAGTCCTGGTATCTATGATGAGTTTATTTCCTTTTTAAATAATTTTAGACAATGAGTGTAGATTAGAATTGACCATTTCGGTTTTGCTTCAAATCATGCACATTGTAAATAAATTGCTTTGAATGAGAAGTCACGTTTAATATCACGTGTGGTGTTATTTTGGAAATTAGTAATAAAATCAATGTGACATTGGATTTCTTCTCCAACTCATGGTGCTGATATCATAAACTGACAATGTATTTAAATCCAGGAGCCAGTACATCAGTACTGTCATGAAATACGAATATTGTTTTATCTAAATTTGCTGTTATATTCTGAAACCATTTCAGTGTGACGAAAAAAAACAAATGGAAATTCAAACTGATAAGTAAAAAATTAACTAACAATGCAATGGCTTAAAAAAGTAATTGTATGCATGAACAAATCAGGCGTATGAATTGATACAAAGGCTGAATTGCTTGAGGTATTGATGAACATAATTTATATTGACATCATGTTTAGTGCATTTCAAAAGCAATCAAGTATAAGAGTTAATGTTAAAACTCGTTTCCATTCTCTAAATTTTGCTGCTTTAATTTCTTAGTTAGATACTTCAGATTAATATAAAGATATTCTTCAGCTAGAAGAGAAGAGACTATTCGAATGGACGAAAAAGAAGAAAGCACTGAAAGCAAACAAGGTAAACGATTAACATCTTTGAATCTATTTAGCTATTATGTTATAATTAATATAATGAATGTTCCTGCGAATGTTGTGTTTGATAAACATCGAAAGTAGTTATAATCAATTAATTTCATAAACCTTTTTCAAAACAAAAATGTTTGTCACTACCACCGAGGTAATCTATTCCTGGTGTAGAATAACATCAGTATTTCGAAAATTTCAAAAACCATTCAAACGAAAAAAACAACGGTCTAATCTATATAAAAAAACGAGAAACGAGAAACACGTATAAATCACATAAACAAACGACAACTACTGTACATCAGATTCCTGACTTATAAATCCCTCGGGGATGAAGCCTCCATAAGCATTCGCATCAACCCAGAATTTTGGGGGGAAAACATTCAAAGATTAAAGCTTCATTTTAAGTACATTGAAAAACACTTACTGTCTATAAATCGTTATATAAAAAAAAATCGAATTCTCCAGATTTTCAACACAAAACTAAGTGTTAACTTGATTCGTCTAATTTAAATCATTTATCCCACACGAAACTTGCCATGTATGTTTATTTTGTAAACAGATTGTGTCATCCTATTTCCTTATTTATACTTATGCAATACACTTTTGAGTTCAAGAAAGGTAAATTATTGTTATATATTTCTGATGCTCAAAATCTATTTACTTAAAGCATTGAGATCTGCTTTGTTTAATTTCAGATATGATGTTATCACCAACGGAAGAAGGTGAGTACAAGTAATTACCGTCTCCTCGGGGACGCTCTTATACAATGAACGGTGGATAGTCTTCGGGCTGAATGCTTTCTGTCTACCTGATTAAAATATATTACTGACTTGTTCATTCTAAAAGTTTTTTTATTTGTTTTGGCAATTCGAAATCTTCTAAATGTCCTCTAATACCGCAGAGTGTTGATTTTGGACTCTTTATTTTAGTTAAAAGAGTTGCATCGGGACCAATCATGCATATCGGTTCTATGTTTAGCCGACACTCTTGTAATTTTGTAATTTACTAATAAAAGCAACAAGAGCATATACTACTATGCAATAGTCATAAATCGATTAAGCGATAACAAATCCGGGTCACAAAACAAAACCGATTTAACTACATCAATTATAAGGAGAAAACAACTGAACAGCTGAAATACTGAACTGTTACAAAAAGCAAGCGCCAACATACATAGAAACTAACAACTGCAAAAATTCCTGACTTGGTACAGGATATTTTAAGAAAAGCTGGAGGGTTGAACCTGGTGTTATGGCTATAAAAGACTCTCGCTTATATGACAAACAAAAAAGTAACCATTCCACATTCATCCAGTCGCTCGTTGTTATGAATGTTAAGAGTCATTTTAGTTGAAACGTATATGAAAACATAGAGACACAACTTGCATGACTGTTTCCCTCGGCTGCACATATCAGTACTTAATAAGATAAGATAAAAATAAATATATTTTGAGACTTACAAATGAGATTAACTGGTGATACATATAGGTATAGGAAGATGTGATATGAGTGCCAATGAGACAACTCTCCATGCAAATAACAATTTATAAATTTATAAAAGTAAACAATTATAGATCAAGGTACGGCCTTCAACACGGAGCATTACGCTTACTTGATTCCAATTATCTAGCATTGGTAATGTTGTATAGCATGAATACTCAAACGAGCCCAGTTAAAATAACTAATTCCATGCTTGTTGTCGACTTGTTTTATTGAAAAACAACCAGTCTTAAGATGTTTGTTTTTTAACCCATTATTTAATAATAAAAAAAATGGCACCATCTGATGCGTCCTTTTTTATCTAAAAAAATGTCTGAATAAATAATTAGCTATAACTTGTGTCAACCGGATACAGAACCTAAAAACTGACACATACGCATAAATAAAAATATACAATCACTCTCGAATCTAATAGCTATGCTTTTGTACGTTATTTTGAAAATATTTCAGTTAAATGTTACAGACTGTTTGCATGGGTTTGTTTTATATATGTTTTGTTATTCATTTGTTATGTCATACCAACAAAAAGTAACCTACATTCATAATATTTTTTTGTTTTTTTGTTAAATAGCTCTGTAAAGCTTTTATTATAAATTTCTTTTAAAAGGGAAACTAGCTACCAGATATAAAAAAAAAATGTAAAGAGTGATTTTTTTTTTCGTTTTCCATGAAATTGAAATAGTGACATAATAATTCGATTTTAGCAACCAGTATGGTTCAATTTTGTCAAATTAGGCAAATAAAAATTGATGATTAATTATTCACTTGCAAGTGAATAATACGACTTCGGTAATTTAGTATTCATGTGAACTTTAATTTAACCCGTAACCTAGAGATGGATAACGCATTAAGTGTGCGTGTTTGCTTATTTAAAGGAAAGGAATGTAATCATTGAAAGTGAAACAAAGGTAAATAATTTGTTTGACTGATTCGAATCACACACAAAAACATTCTTATACAGGAAAAACGATGATTAATTTTTAATTATTAATCTATACTATGAGATTAAACTGAACTTGAAAAATCTAATTGCACGAGTTTGCATTTATATCTATATGTATGTTATAATCCTGGTACCTATAACTATTTACACCACTGGGTCGATGCCACTGCTGGTGGACGTTTCGTCCCCGAGGGTATCACCAGCTCAGTAGTCAACATTTCGGTGTTGACATGAATATCAATAATGTGGTCATTTTTACAAATTTCCTGTTTACAAAATTTAGAATTATTCGAAAAACTAAGGATTTTCTTATCCCAGGCATAGAATTACCTTAGCCGTATTTGGCACAACTTTTTGGAAATTTTGGACCCTCAATGCTCTTCAACTTTGAAATTGTTTGGCTTGATTAATATTTTGATATGAGCGTCACTGATGAGTCTTGTGTAGACGAAACGCGCGTCTGGCGTACTAAATTATAATCCTGGTACCTTTGACAACTTATTATATCACCTAGTATATAACCTTTGGAGGTCTTCGGATGTCAACTCGATAGTAAATTAGATGGCGCCCAGACTTAAATACAACGAACAAAGCTACATATTATCGGACACATGCCCTGTAAATTGTGTATTTTAGACTTTTTTATAATTTGTATAACGGTGTACATAGTTATAAATAAATATAAGAATCGCAGAACATGAATTTGACAGCTAGTGTCCATTTAAATCGAAAATATAAAAGAACAACTTTAAAATTACAGACCATTTCAAGGAGCATACTTGACACACCAAACATGTTGATATTTCCAATTAAAGGAAGGAAAGGTGTTGCGTGTTTAAAGACATCACAGAGAACTTTTGTTCTGTGCAAATGGTGTTTTCAATGAATTAACGTATGTACCTATGAAACGCCTAAAATTGACAACATAGTAAATTCTCCCAACTTATTGCTAAGGCTTATATATTGACAGAAATAACCAATATATACATAAATAGACAGGTCAACACCGATCCTTCTTAAATTTACAACGGTCTTTACAATGTAACACTACTTAAATCGATCATAGGTTTTAAGAGTGATTTAAATGAAATGAATCAGAGCTGAAGACGCGTTCCAACAAAAGGCTTTACGGATGTCAAGTTGGTTCAATATTCAACATTCAACATTCAACATTCAAATTTTGTTTTTTGTTTGTTTTTTGTTTGTTTTTTTTGGGGTTTTTTTTTTTTTTTTCTTGCATCCGTTTACAACATCTAACATTCGATTTCAACATTCAACATTCAAATTTTTTTTTAATTTTTTTTCTTGTATTCATTTTCAACATTCAACATTGATTTTAACATTCAACATTCGATTTCAATATTAACATTCAACATTCAACATGAATTTTGAATGTTGAATGTTGAAATCGAATGTTGAATGTTGAAATCGAATGTTGAATGATGAAAATGGAGGCAAGAAAAAAAATTGAATGATGAATGTTGAAATCGAATAATGAATGTTGAAATCGAATGTTGAATGTTGAAAATGGACGCAAAGAATTTTTTTTTTTTTTAAATTGAATGATGGATGTTGAATATTGAACCAACTTGACATCCGTAAAGGCTTTTTCAATATACTTTCACCAAACCATAACTCGGCTTAACACCTCGTTTGAGTTAAGACTTTTCTTTATATCAACCCTCAGTACCTATAATTTTATTGATACCTTGCCAAATGAGCGTTTATTATTGTAACACAATTACATTAAATCACTCATCATAATATCAAGCATTATCAAACTATCATTCGATAAATTGGCATTAGCTGCCAAATTCAGGTTCAGCAATTTGACCCAAATTCTCCTTTCAGATTTATAACGTATTAAATTATAAAAATTCTAATACATGTATCAGCTTTTCGTGTGTACTTTTTACTAGATGCCATCTAATTAACCGTCAAATTGCAAGTGAACTATTCATCGGCAATGTTTCTTAGTTTATTTCGACAAATTTTAACCAAAGTGGCTGCTAAAAGAGAAATATTATTTCACTATTTCGCTGTCATTAACGATCATACAAAATATTGTTTTATCTCTTTTCCTATCTTGCAGTTAATGTGTTTTACGGGAAACCTAAATATATATAAGTATATATTAATAATAATTTCTTATTTATCAGGTGCATCGGTGACATTCATATTTGCCATAATTGTAGCTGTAGCCACTGGAGTGATTTTGTTTTGTTTCATGAAACACATTTATGAAAAAATATTACATATAAAAGTAAGGTTCATGTGTAAAGGATCAATGTAACTTTATGATAAACATATGAAATTCGATTAGGCAGGTAATTTGAACGGAGACACGAAAGACAACAGTCACAACCACTACCAAAAATAAACACTTGTAGTTTTGTCCATCTGATTAATGAAGCCTTTTTCAACTGATTTGTATAGTTCGTTCTTATGTTGTACTGTGACACCACTGTCTGTCCCAAGTAATGTGATCTCTCTAACATGTGTAACCCGCCTTATTCTCTATGTCTATGTATGTGTCTGTCCAAAGTCATGAGCCTGTAATTCAGTGGTTGTCGTTTGTTTATGTATTACACATTTGTGTTTCGTTCATTTTTATCACATAAATTAGGCCGTTAGTTTTCTCATTTGAATTGTTTTGTATTGTAATTTCGTGGCCTTTCATATCTGACTATGTGGTATCGGCTTTGCTCGTTGTTGAAGGCTGTATGGTGACCTATAGTTGTTAGTTTCTGTGTCATTTTGGTCTCTTGTGGAGAGTTGTCTCGTTGGCAAACATACCACATCTTCTTTTTTTATATCCTTAGAGTACTTTTTTTTGTCTCTACTTAACATAGTCTACACTCTCAAGATACAATTGCGACAACAATTAAAATAAACTTTTCTTTTAGTAGGAAAGATCTCAAGAAAACATGGGTATAGTTTTGTCCTTGTAGCACTTGATAATACTAAAGAAAGTTAATCTAAATTAGTGTTCAGAATAAAAAGAATTTGTTGGTTTTGTTAAAATATCTTACTATTGACCTATTGCTAGTGCTGCGAGTCCATAAATGTATCAGTCATTAATTTGTCGTGATTTAGATTTTGGTTTTAATCTTTTATTACATAAATTGCTCTTCGTTCAGTTCGGTTTGTGTAGTTTTGTCTTTCTTCAACTTATGGTTGTGTCCACTATTGCTATCTTCTTGAGTTTCGGACTAACCTTTGAATATTTTAGACACTCAGGTCACTTTATCCTTGGTTATGTTTTTGTTCTTCTTTATATACTATTGCTACAAATGATGTTCTATGCTTTGACCCATTGCGGTCCTGGCGACAGTTGTTATAAGACGATAGATTTCTCCTTAGGCAGTACAATATTTCAATCATATCAAATCTCAATATCAATATTGGAGATCTATCACTCAGTGCAATTCAATTATAAAAAACTGTTTTTTGATAAATAAGGCAACAGTAGTATATTGCTGTTCAGACAGCATAAATTGATTGATAGAAAACAAATTTGACTAAGAAACTAAAACCGAGAAAAACATATCAACTATAAGAAGAAAACAACGAAACAACAGAATCACTAAAGTGCAACAAACTAAACGACAATGCAACAGTACATCTCAACTACCCACATGCACCGATTGATTGAATTGTAAGCTTGATTTTACATCTTTCACTTGTTCTTACTTTTTTTTTTGGATTCGAGCGTCACTGATGAGTCTTTTGTAGACGAAATGCGCGTCTAAATACTTATTTTAATCTTGGTATCTATGATAAGTTTATTTACCTAACTGAGTACAAGAATGTCCTAACAGAGAGTAGGAAATCCGTAGTCAATAGTTAAATTTTGGTAATGCGAAATTAGTGCATGAAGAAAATAATTATCATAAAAAGACACAATGAATGAGCATATGAACTTCAAAAGGGTACCATTTGGCTTCTGGACTCGTGTTATCTTTTACAGCAAATATGTAATAAAAATATTGCTACGTTGAAAAAAAACAACTGTTTATCCCTTATATCTCCTTCTTTTATATTAAGTAAAGGGTTATGTGAAAAACATTACGATGGAGATGTCTGTAATTACTACTTTTTTTCATTTTTTTTTTTTTCGTTCTATGTTCACTGTTAATGACTTTCATTTCTATATCTTTAAGGGAGACCCAAAAGATAAATGTATAGAAGCCATGGAAGACCAGTGTTCAATACATATACCAGACTTTGACAGCAAACTGAATGGAACAGAAAATATTGAATATATGACAAACATTCCACCAATATCTTTCATTGGTATCATTTTACCTTTGACCTCGGATTTAAATAATGAAAATCATTTCTGGGAAAACTGAAAAGTTCTTATGAAAAGAAAAAAACTGACAATTAAAGAATCGTCTAAATTATTTATTGTATTTTAGATTTTATTTTAGTGTATATTTGTCATGTACTAAGGCTTGATTCTAGAAACTTGTGTCTTGTGGTTAGTTTGAAGACTGATAATAATTTGAAAGGCCATAAAGGCTATGAATAATTGTACTGTTGGTACCATAACATTAAAATAATGTCATGTCATTGGTGGTGGGTTAGTATTGTAAAGGACACATCTCCATTAATCCTTAGGGAGTGTACATGGATCCAGTGTACCCTTGCAGTCAAACAAGGGATACGTCTACACTGGCGGAATCTCGAAGAACATACATACATTGGTTCAATTTCTATTTCAAGGTTATTGTTAACTAGTCAATATATTTGGTATACATTTTTGATTACACAGAATGTTTGGCCATCCTTTTTCATGTCTACGTAATGATTTTTTGTGATGAAGATGCTCTTCAACTTCGTACTTATTTGGCATTTTTAACATTTTTGGATTCGAGCGTCACTGATGAGTCTTTTGTAGACGAAACGCATGCCTGGCGTATATATAAAATTTAGTCCTGATATCTTTGATGAGTTTATTATTGATACACTGTATCCTTTCTTTTTCCTTATGATTCCAAATATTTAAATTAAAAACATTTTCTTTTGAATCTTTGATAGAAAAACCTTTTATGCCACTTCGAAGTGCAAAAATTAATTCTTTATGATTTCCTCAATTGTTTCATTCAAATCAAATAAACAAATTAATATGATGAACATATAATCTTTCAATCAGTTTACAGCAAAATGTATTGAGTGTGTATGTAAAGATAATATGTTTATTTAGCTTGCTTGCTAGCTCTTAACTGTGAAGTCATTGTTAGGTTAGATATACTACCCTCCTTTAAAAGTAGAGTAGCCCGACAGATAATCAATCTATCTGTCTGTTGGATAGACTACTCTGAAAGGAGGGTAGTATACCTCACCTAATAATGACCTCACAATTCAGCTAGCAAGCAAGCTAACCAAACATATTGCCTTTATCTACACACTCAAACGAAATAAGTTTTAGGTGATGTTACTGAAATTAATGAAATATGCATATATCATATACGGAACTCTCAACAGTGCCAAAACAAATTGATGGATTTTACTGACATTTGAGAAGTCTATGGACGTCAACCCTTTGAATGTTATGAATAAGAAGGTATGGTCCTTGATTAATTGGAAACATTTCCGATTTTACAATATGTAAGAATGATTGCCTACATAAAGATATTGAAAGGCAATGTACCTATCCTGCTGATGTTTATAAACTTATCTAAGCAAGATTGTTATTTTAATTGTTTTGTTATCGGATTTTGCCATGTGATTATGGACTTTCCGATTAGATTTTCCTCTAAGTTCATTATTTTAAGATTTTACTTTTTACAATAGTAGAGATAAGATTAACTGATTGATTGGTAAGTGTTTTATGCCACTTTCAGCACTATTATGTGGTGGTCAATTGATTAGGGTGGAAGTAACAGAGCGCCACCGACCTTCTGTAAAATAACTGACAGCTTAGTAAGATTGGAGTCCAGCACACCTGTCATGTGCAGGATTCAAACTCCCAACATCAGTGTTGACGGATTAGTGATACAGAAGATTGACTATTAGACCACTTGGCCACCCAAGCCCTCTAGTTTGGATAAGAAGGTATGTTAAGATATGAAATTTATTGACAATAAGTAGTAACAATATAAAAATTGTTAATTATACATTAATATATCTGGACGGAATGTATTACATGTTCAATGTCTATTGATATTGTCCTTCACTATCACAATCTGTCAGCTTAATTCTGAAATAAAAAAAAATAAAATCAGATAGTCCTCTGTGCACATTTTTTCACATTTTTCATGAATTTATAAGATTAATTAAAAAAAAAAAAGTTTCATTCTGTGATTGTTCATTGGACACTTTGGCTGTAATTTAAAACTTTCGATTTATTGGTACAACAGTTATTTTATAATGATATTTATAAACAATCAGAACAGAATCAAAAAGCACATGGATAATTGAGATGATTAAGCAATGATTTTTTTGGTTAAAACAGTTGTTAAATAATCTGGTGTATTAGAATGTTACATTTCATATACCTAAAAAAATCAAATGTTTTAATTATTTTGATTTTGTTTCCATTTTTTTTTTTTTTTTGGCATTAACAAAATCAGTCACATTTCTGATTTCCTGTGATAAATACATTTCTATATAGAAATTAAGTTATTCCACTAGATGTACAAAAATGAAAAAGGTAGGGATGTTTCCTTAAAAATGATGTGGTAAGGTAGGATAGGTCTCCCAAAGTTACCGTACAACTAGGAATCTTCAATGAATAATTTGCACAATTCAATTGGGAATTAAATAATACATGTAAAAATTCTAAAAATTATTTAAATCAACTTCTTTTTTTTTCTTCTATTGTTGATCAATCTTGCAATGCAACATTCATGATATGTTCTTATATCTCATTAGCTATATATCTCCCTACATCAAAGATTTGATAACTTGTCCAATTTGTGGCTATTCTTTTTGTCCTTTTTGCTTTATAAGCTTATTTATTTAATTAGTTTTGGATTTTCAAATGTTTTGGCAACAAACATCACTGAAAAGACATTGATTATCAAAATATGCATCTGGTGCAAAAAAATGGTACCGTCATTGAATTTTTTAACATTAACTGCTATCAGCAATTTCGTTTTGTAACACAACCTATTATAGGAAGTGAACAATAAAAAAAAAAAAAAAATCATTTTTGCAACTTAGCACATATAGACAGAAATATGTATATGCCTTATCTTACCTTCAATCACTAAGCATATGCTTTTCCGTAGGATCTTTGTGCTTCCCTCGCTTTTCTTTCACACAATCGTCGATATCTCTCCAATTCCTGAAGCAAAATACAATTTCAATAAAAAAATAACCGTTCCTTTTTACTGTGACCTCACACCAAATAGCAGCAAAACTTTAGAACTCATGTTTTCTGGATAGAGGGAAATACCATTTCATTTGTAACCCCAAATTTATATATATATACAACATTTAAAACAAGTAGTGGGTCATTCAGAAAAAAGCATAAGATATATATAAGTACATCTTTATTCTGGTGATTCTTTCTCTGTTACAAGAATAAACAATAGTAAGGGTATATGGCTGATTGATATCAATCTAAAATTTATGCAGAGTCTCATTCAATTCCAATTCTGATATTAATTTAGACGTCAAAATGTAAGAGATAATTGTGGGAAATTGAAGACAGCTTTGGTTTTAGTATGTATAATTGTGTTTGAAATAAATTGCTTTGAACTAATCAATGATCTCTAACTGACTAAAGCTACAGTTTAGCTCTTGCAAAAACTTTAAAATTAGATGGAACAAATAGAAATATGGATAAACTGTTCAACTGTCCGTTATTTTCCTCTTATAATCTATGCATTTCCCTCAGATTTAGTTCTTTTTCCTGGATTTGTTTTCTCTCAATTGATTAATGACTTTTGAACAGCCGTAAACTACTGTTGCCTTTCTTTGTCTAACATATTTTATGTGTGATCCTCATAGAAATTGCATGTGTCGTATCAAAATAAAGGGGGAGGGGGAGTGAAAATGCAGATAACTTGCCTCATCTTTCTGAGATCTGAGGGAATCTATATTGGGTTCTGAATATTGTGGATCTTTTGATGGATCATCTACTATAGCTGGATTTGATGTGCTCTGTAATAGTCAATAAATGAAATTAAATTTAAAATCCTGAAAACTATTTTATGTTTTAAATGGAATGAAAAGGTACAAGTATGTATAAATAGGACAAAGTATACTATGTTTACTGATAATACTAAAAGCATGCAAGTGTTCACACACAAGATATAATTTGAATATAAGGACCAGGTCATTTGAAAATTTCAAACAAATATATATGTTGCTTGAATTATTTATCAAACATAAAAAAGAGATAATTACCTCTGGTGGGAAGAATCCAGCAAAAGCATGCTTCCACAATTCTATTGGATTCCTGTGAATTACAATAACAAGAAATTCAGCATAACATCTTCATTAAGTCTTTTAATTTGCTAGCTAAATAGGAATCATTAGACTCACTCTTGGTGCTTATATAAGGACCTGTTGATAGCCAGCCCTGTACAAATGTGCTTTTGTTTTTCATAATCAGTGATAATAAGTGGGTTTTTTTTTTTTTTTTTTTTTTTCAAAGGTATTCTTATACACAAACAAGCCAAATGCAACCTAAGTGTGTTGGATGCTTTAAAATACTCAAATATTTTCCAGTGATTCTGTCAACACAAGCAAGAGTGTATTTTTACTAAATTCCCTAATGTCATACACTTATAAATCTATCTTTTTCTGAACTTTATTTCTGTGTTTTTACATGTTTTCTTTGAAATTACTACCTGATATTTGTTAAGATTGTGGACATAACTTTTTTACAATATAAATAATTGCTATGCATCGTGATCAATGAAGAATCATAGATTAGTAATAAGACAATGGTGCACAATATCTTACTTTGCACTAATTCTACCAATATCTTTCTCTGACAATGGTGGTGAACCTGCAAGAGAGTAAAAATAAAATTATTCGATGTTAGATGTTTCTTCAATTTTAATCAGTCTTCAGCTTATAAGGTAAGATATCCTCTAATATCCATGAAAATGCCATTAAAATTTACCTCGAAAAAGGCTTGAAAATGAATGGCAAGAACATATACTGAGAAACATATTAATGGATGTATTGACTGAACAGAGGTGCAAAAGTAGGTTCCACTGAATTACAAATTGAGAATTCAAACTAATCCTAATTATGAGCTATCACAACTTTCATAAGAATCTTGAACACTCCAGAAATAAGTATTTTTCCTATTAAAGCATTGCTAAAACAATTTTTGTATTTAGTTCATAAATGGTTTTCAGACCAGCAGAACAGAATATTTGTACTGGAAAATTTACAAGCTGCTGCAAATATTAATCTTGAGTTTTTGTAAATTTGGGATGACAACTTATAGTAGGAACTTATGTATGAAGTTGAGTTGTGGCTAAAAGTTTAACCATTAATAATATATTTTGTATCAAAAAGATAAACCTAGAAGACACTTGATACAACAACAGACCTAAATATTTGTTGTATCAAGCTTATATTTGCTTACAGGTTCTTATTTCTACAACCTGACTTACCTATTTGTTGTAATGAATCTAACCCAGCAGGTGCCATTATTGGTTTATTGTGATCTGTCTGTAATGTTTTGCTATGAAATAAATATCAAAATTCTTAATCAGCTTGTATGCTACCAAAGATTTATGGTCCATGAAGATATAAATTACATTATTTGATAGGGAACATAAGTTAAGCAGATATGTTTAAGTTGCTCTATCAAACCAATAGTAATCCTTTCTGCTATAAAACACATGTGCTTATCAACGTTATAGATGTCTGGTTTGGTCTATTGTATCACACAAATATTACTTGAAATGGATCTGTAGGAGTATATTCTTTTTCTCTTTATAATAAACCTAGGCTGGTGTATCTTCTGGTTCATGCAGGACGTTTTGTACGATTCTAGTGGTTGTTCCAGAATATCTTTTCATCTTATGAGGATATCTCTTATTGGTGATTTTTTGGGGGGTTGTGGGTAGTAATACATTGTACATTGTCTTCTGCTGTTATCTTTTGGAGAGATCTTGTTCACTTGCTTTCTTTACTGCCTTGTCTAGAAATTTTGCAGGGTAGTCATTTCAGAGAAAATTTTCTTCTATGACTTTGAAAAATCATTTAATTTACTTCAGATGCATCTGATACATATGGCTTGACTGTATGGTATACTATTTTCTAATTTCAAATAAAATAGATTATTTTTACCTTCCAGGCAAATACACAAATATTGCTAATTCGAACAACAAATGTTGAAACATTCCATCTTGTTATGAGGAGGGGGACAGAGGTGTCCTGATTCCGAAATCCCAGGCTTAAAAACATGAAATCCAGAGGTCCTGAATTTAAAGAAATTTAAATCCAGACATTCCAAAATTTGAAAATAGAATTCTGGGATCTGGAGCTTTAAAACACCTCATCCCGACATCCTGAAAAAGGTCCTGCTCCCCCCCTCTTTTTATCTTTTTCAACTTACTTTGCTGTTGTGCCAAACAGATTACTACTTAGTAGTCCTTTCATTTTTGTAACTAATGTTTCCTGTTTTATACTGAAAAACTGAAAAATAATAAAAACATATGTAATTTGTGTTCATAAAATTCATGAAAGATTCATCAAATATCACTCAATATGCATAGAATCTGTACAAAAAGTCCTTCAATTTACAAGAATTTTTTTACTCAGGTAATGTAATCAATGAGTAATAGAATTCTCTTAGAAGAAGTTTAAAGGTCCCAGTGAATATTTTTAACTACACAGAGAACAATAGCTATTGTATTTATTCAATAGGACAGGTGAACTTACAAAAGTTTATATACCGTGATCAGATAGAGATGGCACTGTGGAAAATTTTCATTGGGTTCTCAATAATACAAGGTGAATCCTAATCAAAAATGAATGAATATGCATAAATAAGTCATAGAAGATGATAAAAACTGTACTTGGATATGTATTTTTTTTCATCTCTAATTAGATGCATGTAAAACTTACGAGTATAATACCAAGTCTAGATAATCATATACAAATAAGATAAATGCATTATTGATACTATTTATAAGTGTCAAACTAATAAGCTTTAGCAACATATGGACAAATCCTCTTTTGATAAACAATTTTCCATTATAAGTTTATATCCATATAAAATACCAGTGTATACTTACTTGCAATGTAGCTCCATGAGTGTGGGCTAAAAACCTAAGTGTTTTACATATCACTTTTCTCTCTTCTGAACCAAACTCCTACCAAATATAATATCTAAATATCAATATCAATATACAATGTTTTAGGAAAAGACACTTTTTTTCAAATTTTCATAGTTTATACTTTTCTAAATAAACAATTGTCATGACTGTGAAATTACTCTTTTTCCTTAAGGAAAGTTACTTTTTCATGAATCCTGACATCATATTTCTATTTCCCATGAATGAAAGAAAGAAACTATTTACTGCATTGCAACATTTTTCACAAAGTTCCATAACTCTTGAACTGCAAAAGTGAAGCCATCTGAATTGAATGGTAGTAACATCTGCCTTGTTAACAGCCCATATAGCCCCTATCCTGAGTCCAAGTAAAACAAACACTGTCTTATTTGAATTTAAATTTACCATGATGTGTTATAACATTGAAACATCTTATGAATATTCAGAGCAATTCTTCACTAAAATAATCCAGTTCAAAACACAAACAAAATAACAAAGTCTTACCTGAAACAAGTCATATTTTCCACCAATTATAATAAGAGGTACCAAGAAGGGGTTCATCAAGTTTTTATCCTGTAATTATAAATGTAAACTCATTGTATTTTTAACTAACTCCAACCAGAGGCTCTAAAGAGCCTGTGTCGCTCACCTTGGTCTATGTGAATATTAAACAAAGGAAGCAGATGGATTCATGACAAAATTGTGTTTTGGTGATGGTGATGTGTTTGTACATCTTACTTTACTGAACATTCTTGCTGATTACAATTATCTCTATCTATAATGAACTTGGCCCAGTAGTTTCAGTGGAAAATGTTAGTAAAAATTTACAAATTTTATGAAAATTGTTAAAAATAGACTATAAAGGACAATAACTCCTTAAGGGGTCGATTGACCATTTCAGTCATGTTGACTTATTTGTAAATCTTACTTTTCTGAACATTATTGATGTTTACAGTTTATCTTTAACTACAATAATATTCAAGATAATAACCAAAAACAGTAAAATTTCCTTAAAATTACCAATTCAGGGGCAGCAACCCAACAACGGGTTGTCTGATTCATCTGAAAATTTCAGAGCAGATAGATCTTGACCTGATAAACAATTTTACCACATGTCAGATTTGCTCTAAATGCTTTGGTTTTTGAGTTATAAGCCAAAAACTGCATTTTACCCCTATGTTCTATTTTTAGCCGTGGCAGCCATCTTGGTTGGATGGCCGGATCACCGGACACATTTTTTAAACTAGATACCCCAAGATGATTGTGGCCAAGTTCGGATTAATTTGGCCCAGTATTTTCAGAGGAGAAGATTTTTGTAACAGATTATAAGATTTATGAAAAATGGTTAAAAATTGACTATAAAGGGCAATAACTCCTAAAGGGGTCAACTGACCATTTCGGTCATGTCGACTTATTTGTAAATCTTACTTTGCTGAACATTATTGTTGTTTACACTTTATCTCTATCTATAATAATATTCAAGATAATAACCAAAAACAGTAAAATTTCCTTAAAATTACCAATTTAGGGGCAGCAACCCAACAACGGCTTGTCCGATTCATCTGAAAATTTCAGGGCAGATAGATCTTGACTTGATAAACAATTTTATCCCGTCAGATTTGCTCTAAATGCTTTGGTTTTTGAGTTATAAGCCAAAAACTGCATTTTACCCCTATGTTCTATTTTAAGCCATGGCGGCCATCTTGGTTGGTTGGCCAGGTCACAGGACACATTTTTTAAACTAGATACCCCAATGATGATTGTGGTCAAGTTTGGTTTAATTTGGCCCAGTAGTTTTAGAGGAGAAGATTTTTGTAAAAGTTTATAACGACGACGGATGCCGGACGCCGGAAGCAAAGTGATGGGAAAAGCTCAATTGGCCCTTTGGGCCAGGTGAGCTAAAAAACTGAAGTAGTTATGACAGTAGTAATTCATTTATTCTTTAATTACACTTGATATTGTTTTCAGGGAATTAAAGATTCTACTTAAGAGAAGTCTAATGAGGTGTTAATCAATTAAAAAATAATGGACAATGTGTCAACAGGACACAGAGGATGCCCCCACTTGCATCATACGTTATAAAGTGACATAACTCTAGAACGGTAAGTAACGCCACCCGAATTTGAACTTGATTTGTATTTTGAGGTAATAAGCATTGTGTATAATTTCATAAAATTTGGTTGAGGCAAATTAAATTAGAAAACAGAAACTAATTTTGGGACGTACATCGATATATTTGAGACGGCGGGGACATTAAAATGTTCCAGAAGGTTCAAAATTAAACTATTTGGTATCTAAATGGTTTGCTCAAACTCTTGCTCAGACTTATTAATTTACTCTCTGTACCAACTCTTTCCGAAAACTTAGTTTATACCTTGTAGTCTTTTGATTGCATGACCACCTTTTCAAAGTGTGTATACTTACTGGGTGGTCTGCCCCTACTCTTTCCCACGCTTGTTTTGTCAATCTATCTTTGATACTGGGATCCTCAGATTTCATTTCCTCTATAACTGTATTTAGTCTAGACTTTGCAGAGTTCAGGAGTGTTTCTAGGTTGTACCATATCTCTTTAGGTTTGGACAGATCAATTACAATAGCTACTGCTGTGTGACTGTAAAGAAAAGTAAAGAGCTTTTTATAATTCAAAATACATGCAGTTTGTTATTTAACAATTTCTCAACAAAATCAATATGTTTTCGTCTATTTTCTATTGATTTATACTCTTGCTGAGTATTTTTTTATGTATGAATAATAGGTTTAATGTTTATATCTCTGGATTTGTTAAATTATGTAATATATAAATTTTCTTTAAAATAAGCGTTGTAGCTGTTTTTATGCCCCATTTATGGGCATTATGTTTTCTGGTCTGTGGGTCTGTTCGTCCGTTCGTCCCAATTCAGGTTAAAGTTTTTGGTCAAGTAGTTTTTGATGGAGTTGAAGTCCAATCAACTTGAAACTTAGTACACATGTTCCTTATGATATGATCTTTCTAATTTTTATGCCAAATCAGAGATTTCCTCCATATTCACGATCCATTGAACATAGAAAATGATAGTGCGGATGGGGCATCCGTGTACTATGAACACATTCTTGTTAATGCATATTATGGAAAATATAAAAATGTCTGTTTTCATGTAAATGAATAAGTTTTATTAACATGACTAATAATCAGGAGCATGGTGTAATGGTTAGTGCATCGAACTACTAACACAAAGGTTCCTGGTTTGATTCCTGTTCCAGGATGAAAATTTCAGGGACTGAATTTTCGTCTCTCCCTTGACACCATTTGCGAGTATGGTCTTGAGGAAACAATAATAGTCTGTCAGAAGGGGACGATAAATGGCTGACCCATGTTAAGAGACAGTCAAATCTCTTTCACGTTAAAGACACCCTTGTAGATTTCGAAAAAAGAGCAGGCTAATGCTGCTACAAGGCAGCACTTCCACCCGAACCTTTGTGATGTCCAGTAATGGCTGACAAATAGTAATAAGGTGTATTGGGGTTCTAAATGCATATAAAGGTATCACTTCAATGGATCTAAAAGAGGTTTTTTCTTGATAGAAGTGAATTTTATTGCAGGTTTGCATATAATTAATTCTTATTTAAATTCAGCTACAAAGTTATAATAAACCTATATATACCTTAGTGATGATGGATTAAGTGGAACATCCATTAGTTTAGACAACCATGTTCCTCCTCCAAGCTCCCATATATGTCCAACATCTTTTGCCTTAAAAAAATAATTGAAAAAAGTATAAAAAAAAATTATGCAATGTCCTATGTAATGTTAATTTTCCTGTGAATAATATAGGAATTGTGAGTGGTTAAAATTGACATTTCAATGTTTGGAAACACTTGTAACTTTAAAAATCAGATCATTTTATATCTGATTTAAATATACAATGAAAATGTAAGAAGTAAAAGGATATAAAGTCAAACTTGCATTGGAATAGAATAACATTTACTGCCTTTACTTTGATTGGGATAAACAATGGACCTTTTACCACAGATTTGTTGCTTGTATTGTTCTTAATCTTAGTTTATAGCTCAACTTCATACAGACTAACGAAAAAAGACTTCATAGATATTTTTAACACTAGCAGAAAATATAAGAGAAGTCATTCTATTTAAAAGAAGAAATATGGAAGAGACATTGTCACACTTACAATATTATGCCCCTTTGCTCTGCGTCCAAATGTGTATTCTAGAGCTACAGTTGGTTTTGGTGCCTCATCTCTGTAACATAAAAAAATAAGCATTTAAATACATTCAGGAAAACTGGTATTCAAGGACCACTCAACAAAGTAGACAAAATTGGTGTCTTAACAGAATATTCAACAATTTGTATAATGAAAAACATTTTATAATGGTAACAGAAACATTTTGATCAGTTTTGATCATGATAAAAAAATATTGAAATTATTTGGTAACATAAATGTTTGATACTAAATTTTATCATCGATATAAGACCATCATTCGTAAATATAGCTCAACATGCAGACTTCTTGTACGTTCAGGTATTTCACATCCAATTTTTTATGGAAATATTCTTTATAAAGCACAAAAATGTCAGTATTCACCTCAGAAGCTAACAAAACCTTTAAATAGACTTATTAAGAAGGGATATAGTTACGATACTGTTGTCAGGTCATTAAAGATTGCATATTTTGGCGTTAATATTGATTCACTTATAGGGTCTTTGTATCGGAACTAAACACATTCATTTAAAAACCAGTTGTTGGCATGACACGGGTTATGTTCTTCTCATATATGTTATGATGGTTTGATACTAAACCCCTAACGGGAAGGATTGTACCTGATATTCATATGATGAAGACATAATCTTTCAATCAGTTTAATTGAAGTCTGGAGCTGGCATGTCAGTTAATTGCTAGTAGTCTGTTGTAATTTATGTATTATTGTCATTTTGTTTATTTTCTTTGGTTACACCGTCTGACATCAGACTTGGACTTCTCTTGAACTGAATTTTAATGTGCGTATTGTTATGCGTTTACTTTTCTACATTGGCTAGAGGTATAGGGGGAGGGTTGAGGAGATCTCATAAACATGTTTAACCCCTCCGCATTTTTGTGCCTGTCCCAAGTCAGGAGCCTCGGGCCTTTGTTAGTCTTGTATTTTTTTTTAATTTTAGTTTCTTGTGTACAATTTGGAGTTTAGTATGGCGTTCATTATCACTGAACTAGTGTTATACCACTGTTCCACATGATCCAGGTTAGGGGAGGGTTGGGATCCCGCTAACATGTTTAACCCTGCCACATAATTTATGTATGTGCCTGTCCCATTAGTCAGGAGCCTGTAATTCAGTGGTTGTTGTTTGTTTATGTGTTACATATTTGTTTTTCGTTCATTTTTTTACATAAATAAGGCCGTTAGTTTTCTCGTTTGAATTGTTTTACATTGTCTTATCGGGGCCTATTATAGCTTACTATGCGGTATGGGCTTTGCTCATTGCTGAAGGCCGTACGGTGACCTATAGTTGTTAATGTCTGTGTCATTTTGGTCTTTTGTGGATAGTTGTCTCATTGGCAATCATACCACATCTTCTTTTTTATATGTAGTATATATATTGTTTAGGGGCCAGTTGAAGGACGCCTTCGGGTGCGGGAATTTTTTCGCTGCATTGAAGACCTGTTGATGACCTTCTGCTGTTGTCTGTTCTTCTATGGTCGGGTTGTTTTCTCTTTGACACATTCCCCATTTCCATTCTCAATTTTATGTGATTTGAAAATTAAAATTATCTTGGCTAAAACCTTTTGATGTGGAATGATTGCTTAGTTAGGATATTTTGTGTGGTAGCATATTTTATCTTTTCACTTAAACAGTTACATCTTTTTTCATAAAATGTGAAAAGTGCACAAAGGGCAACAAAATAGATACTGATAATTTTACTTAGTATAGGGTGTATTATCTAGCTACCTAAATAACTTAAAGGAAATGATCAATAATGTGATTTAGAAAAATACATGATTAAAACATATTTACCTGTCTAAGAAACGAAGAACTATGGAAGTCTTTCCCTGTATAAAGAACAAATCAAATTCAGAACATACAAATTTTGAACTTGAAACAAAAACAAAAGTTACTTTTGAACCATATCTCCAAACAAACATAAACTAAAAAGTGACAAACATTAACCATATGATTCACTCTCAAATATATATCTCTCTGTATATCAGATCATTCAAAGTCACTTGTGTTTCACTGTGATTCGGTCAACACTCAACACTAATGTATACTGTACTAGTGATGTCACAGGTGGAAAATTTCAAATGTATGATAGTTCTTCTCTATCAAAACATTTACTGGTACATCATAAAATTGAGAATGGAAATGGAGAATGTGTCAAAGATACAACAACCCAACCAAAGAGCGGAAAACAGCCAAAGGCCAACAATGGGTCTTCAATACAGCAAGAACATTTCACACCCGGAGGTGAAAAACATTACAAACCTTCCATTCAATATTTCTCAAAAAGACTCAAAAGAATATCAACAGAAAAATACTCACTGAATTTTTTGCTCCTACAATAAACACTGATGATTCTTCTCCAGTAGCACCTTCAGCTAAAATGACAACATATAATTTTCCAGAGGTTTCAAAATTCATTGCTATTTTATTTACTTTTTAAATTGAGATGAAGATTTATTTTTATTTTGAGGTCATCAACTCTCCATAGAATAACTTTATTAAACCATGTGGCAATGACCTTCTAGTCAGAATTTTGAGAATGGGGTATGTCCTCGCAAAATTTTAATGAATTTTATTAAAATCATTTAGGTGTAAATATTCTTCATTGTATGTGCTAAGGGTTGTCTAATACTTGCAGTGATGCAGTGATTTTTTTTTTTGCTCCATGCTGAAGGTCTCGATGTGACTATCAGATGAAGAACAACAATAAAAGCGCTGTTCCTTTGCTATGTGTTTTTTTCATTGATTTAAATTTTGTGTCATAGATGGATACCAGTTCACATATCTTTTCTTTTCTGTATTGTATCCATAATCTCAACATTACATTATAGAGAATAAATTGCTTCGCTGAGCGCAGCTGAATACAACCGCAGAGGTTCAACCCTGAACAATTGGGGCAAAAATGGAGACAATACTCACGCTTGATACAGGTCTGAATTTGGATTGTAATTAAATATTTGACACACAATAGGTTTCTGACACAGAATAACTGTAGTCAATGAGCTTAGAATTGGTTATATGGTTTGAATTATTTATATATTTTTTTACTTGTCCAAAACCTGACATTTCTTTTTACATATTTTACAAGTAGTGTAAGGGAGGTTAATCAAAACATAGACAACATTGTATTTTAAATGTAATTGGATTACCTCCCTTACACTGGTTTTAAATTGTCTTAATTGTCCATTAACCAGAAAAACTAGTTTTTCCCTCTTTTTTTTGCCCCTAATTTCTAATTTGTTTGAGCCATAACCTCCCAAAGTCAATCCTAACATGATATAGTATTATACGACGCAAAAATTGTTTTGCGGTCGTATAATAAATACTGATATCATACCTTTACTTTCATTTGATTCCTGTATTGCAACATCCCATAAAGATTTTTCTAGTCTGAAAGCAAAGATTTTTTTTTCCATTAAAATATCTGTAACTATAGATCATATATATGCATTTTTAGCACTACAAATTTTGTATTGGTTTTCTGTATTTCTTGTCCTCTGTTTAATGTATTCACCACTTGCCTATCATGCTTTGACAATTTAGAGTTTATAATAGTATGTAGGAACTTTGATTAAAAATGGTCTAGATAAGTTTATATAATATCTATTTTTAAGTTATCCTTTGTTTTTTATACATCTTTCTTGGCAAACAGTTACTGTATTATACCATGTATACCAAGACAGGAGGCTTTGTAACTCCAAAGCCTGCATTTCTCACCTGGCTATCATTATTTTAGTGTTACCTTATCAGAAAATACAACTAATCTAGGGACCTTATTGTTGTTTGGGATTCTGCAACACTTAAAATTTTGACATTGTGCAACAATCTCTTTTCCTAATACACCTTATCGCTAATCCTGGCTGACCCGGCTGCTTGAACTTTTGACGCATACAACAATCACTTTTCCATTGTGGCGTCAGATATTTTGTTTTATGACGTCAACTTTTTACGGGAACCCGTGTGATATCCAGTAATGGCGGACAAAAAAGCGATAAGGTGTATTGTGAAACAGTATATCGAATATCAATATATATATGTTCCTAGTGGCATCAGACATTTTCTATTGTGACATCAAAATTTTAAGGTGACCAAGTTGTGATGTCCAGTAATACGATTAATATGGGACGATGTCCCCAATTACGGTAGAAAAATCAATTAAAAAAAAAAAAAAAAAAAAATCGGGAAAATTTCCTGAATTTTTCATTCTACTAATGAACTCAAAATCGTTAACTTTTTTTTTCAGATCTACTTCCGTTTCCAGTTTCTTCCGTTTCCGATCTTGTTTGCATGAGACTTTGAATAAAATATATATTTATCAACATATCAACAAAAATATAGGAAGGAATTCAACACCTAATCATTTTTAATAATTGTTTGATATGAAAAAACATTACCTGGATAATAGCGTTTCTTTGTTTACATTGAATATGACGTCATAACTTAAATTACGTCACAACTAAATCCCTAACAACAGAACCAATATTGGAAACATTATGGTATTTCCGTTTCTTTTATCAACATGTTTGAATTCAAAAAAAAAAATACAGACTTCGTCCCCATTCACAGGTTATGCCTGCCTTATATTAATGGCAGACAAATAGCGATAAGTAGAATGAAGTACATGTACGGTGTAGTCTGGTGTATCAGTGCACCTAAGACTTATAACTTCACTTTATCATGTTTATCAAAATGATAAAACCTTGCATTGGATAATATTGTGTGAAACAATTCATTACATACTTTAATTTCATAAAATCTTCTGTATGTCAGTATGTATGGTTTCACCTTTTTAACATTTTGAGTAAAGTGTGTCCAAAATTTGGGAAACCCCTGTTTTGAGAGTTCTTCAAATAAATAAATTTGGTGTATATATTGTCTTCTGATTGGTTAAAATTTTTAGTTTTATTTTCAATGTTGTCAATTTTGAAGACGACACGCCCACTCTGACGTTGTGTATTCATACGCCAACATGTGTGTACGTTGTTATTGTTAATATATATAATATAAAAAGTTCTTTGAGCCTTATTTTTGATAGAAATTTATTTATAATGAATGGCAATAATTTATTGCGGATTATTCAATGTGAAGAGTCAAAAATTAGTTTTATGGTTCAATAAATTCAAAGTAAATAATAGCCATTCATTAAATGTTTATTCTAATGCAACATCGTTTGTAACGTTCATTTTGATTGGATAACGTCACTTATTTACATGGCATCAATTGACAATTGATGCTATGGGACGTACGCGCAAGGGCAGACGGCATATGACAGATTTTAAATACATGTTTTAACGTTGTTTTCTGTTTTCAGCTAACGCGTCGCCAGTAAACTTAATTTGCGACCATCAAATCCCAAATTGATGCCGCCGGAGCTTAATATACAATACACCTTATCGCTATTCCCGGCTGACCCGTCCGCTTGAACTTTTGACGTCAACAACAATCACTTTTCCATTGTGGCGTCAGACATTTTGTTTTATGACGTCAAAATTTTACGGGAACCTGTGTGATTTCCAGCAATGGCGGACTAATAGCGATAAGGTGTATACAGTTATCTCCTAAGTGATCAATTTCTTACTGTTACTCAGTGTTAGAGATATGAAGGTTGATTTTTTGTGGTTTTCAAAAGGCTGAACTCTGTAACAGAATCTTTCATGAAATTGACAGAAATTAAAAGGTGTCATGGAAGAAGAAATTCTAACCCTTTTGACATTTCTGATAGTAGATGTAAATATTCAGTGGAATGTTACTGGTTCTGTTTAGGATTTTAAACCAGTGTATTGTTTATGGTAAATGTGATAACCTAAAATTAAAAAATAAATAATGAACACAACGTACCATTTAAAAGTTTTTATTGCACAATGAAATAAGTCATTAAGTAAATAAAAGAACAAAATACCACAGAGATAATTCTGAACCTTTCTTTTTCTTCAAAAAATATATTTTCTTGTCGGTAAAACTATTTATTTCCTTGCGGATAATCTATTCGGAAAATATTCTCACTTTAACCGGTACCGGTCTGTTACTATGACTGCTGGTTCCAGATTTATTTTCGCTCAGTGCGTTGGCTCAACCAACAATAAATAAGATCCAAACCAGTAACTGAAAAATTTAGCATATTTTATTCTGGAACAATCACTTTCGCTCCACTTTCACCATGTCTAAAGCCTGGCAAGATTTCTTGAGTAGTGAAGGATTTGAACGTATCGACAGTGCAACGAAGCTGTCAGATGAGGACTTAAACGACGATCCAGAAGATGATCCATACAGGTAAATAGTCTAGCTTCATGCATCCATCTCAACCGACACTGTCAGTGAGTGTCACTGGAAGACTCTGCCAGTGACAGTGTCGGTTGAGATGGATGCATGTGCCAGACATAAATGTATGCCTCGATTTATGCACATGCACTTGTTTCATTTGATGGTAGAGGTCTTCCTTTTCCGTTTCACATAAAACAAGTGCCAGTGCATTTTTTGAATTTTTTTTAGAAGACCTACAATGACCTACAATTACATGTATTTATAATTTAAAGTCAGTTGTAAGTGTATATAGGAGAGTGTTAATGCCCTTTACCGTCAGGCGTCAAACGGTCATTACTGTCTACGGTTAATGTTAGTCCTATAACATATGACCTCGGGGGCATTATTTACTATTTCTATTTACTGTTCTGATATTTTTTTTACTATCAATGTGCCACCCGAGGTCATATCGCGATAGGCAAAATTCGCGTAGCAAAAAAAAATTCTCAAATCAACATGTGTACCTTGTTTTTAAGTGTGTCCAATCACACTTAGAAGCGAAATATCATATAATATTGCTTTAAATCCAAAGAAAATGTGTCATAATATAACAATTCAACATTTTTCAACATTCATCAACATCAGGTTCAAACTTTCAAAACGGCTAATACAAAAACGGATTCCTTCGTGAAACGAAACGAAATTTTATTCTTCTGTGTGTAAACCTCCTTTGAACAGGAGCACATGATGATAAACCCTCACTATAAGATACCGTATACACATAACAGAAGTTATTTTGTTATATGATAAATTTACACGAAGACATAACAGAAGTTATTTTGTTATATGATAAATTTACACGAAGATTTTCTTTGTATCTAAAATAAAAACTAGATAGAATATAAAAAATAACCTGTAAATGATTGGTATACTTGATTAATATTCAATTAACGGTCTTCCTGTGCAGCTGACCTATCTCAGTCATTTTCTTCTAAGTCAGTAATGATTTTATATTTAGTTTACAGTTTGATAACATTTCATGGGCTCAATTGAATAATTTTATAATTATGGTTCATGCTTGGTTTTTAAATAAAAATTGAAGTGAAACACCGATGATAGTAACATTATTTAATGTACAGTCTAGTTTGAACCGAACCGGCAACTCCTTGGAGACCTTAGACGAGCGAAGCAATCTTCATTCACCCATTAGTCGGATTGACAGTATTGACATTTATTATACAATTCAGTTTTAACCAGACAAGTCTCTATGTACAACTCCATGGGTGAGCAAAGAAATCTTCATTCACCTATTAGTTGTAAATGCCACAAGAAACTTTTAACTTAGTCATCTACACGTTCTTGGTTAAGGAAAGTGTGTACATTGCAAAAGCATCTCTTTTGGCATGGACACTTTTCAATACGCACAGAACAAGATATACAGGAAGAACAATCACAATGTTCCAAGTCGCATCTACTACAGTATATTACTTTCCGACAGACTTGCAACTGTTTTCTTCTCTGAAATAAGTGACAGTACTTGCGTACGGACACACATGCTATCTTTGTTCTGTACGATTATCTCTAGCGGTATTTTTCAAAGACATGTCGTAAATGAGACTTAGCTCTTGTCGGCCATCTCTCGCACAACGGCCTGCCTCTTGCCACTAAAAGAGTACAAATTTAGGGCATCCAATATGTACTAACAAGTCTACGTCCCGTATGTTTAGACCCATACCAAAAATAACTATAGCAATCACACATCGGGTCCTTCTTTCTTTCAGTTTGAAATTCTTTTAAAATTCTATCTTTTGAGTCTTGGTGTGTACTTTTATGGAACATTTCTATGAATGTATTATATGGGTTATATGCCTTTACTCCAAGACAGAGCAAAAAAATTATATTTGATTTTACTTTTTCATTTTTTTGGCATTTAGTTTTAATTGTCTGAAATACTTGCAACCAGACTTTAACAAACATCTATTTTTTGTTATCTTTATTTGAATAATTGTAGACATCAAACATGTGTAATTAAATACCTGCAGCAGCTCAGTCTGCTACTTCGTGTATGATATGCAAGAAATATTTCAGACTTTACCATGTTTACTAATTTAGCAAATCAATCTATTCGCGAGAAAACGTGTCTATGATATCAACATGGTCATCCTCGGGAAATTACATGTGACATTCTTTTTACACAAAATGCCTTAACACACAGTGCGTAAGCAATTAGACAGGTTGGATGGCTATCAGTAGGAGCACCAAATTTGTAGAAGATATACAAAAGAAGATGTGGTATTATTGCCAATGAGACAACTATCCACAAAAGACCAAAATAACACAAACATTAAAAGTTATAGGTAACCGTACGGCCTTTAACAATGAGCAAAGCTCATACCGCATAGTCAGCTATAAAAGGCCCCGATAAGACACTGTAAAACAATTCAGACGAGAAAACTAACTGCCCCATTTATGTACAAAAAAACATTAACGAAATACAAATATGTAACACATAAACAAACGACAACCACTGAATTACAGGCTCCTGACTTGGGACAGGCACATACATAAATAATGTGGCATGGTTAAACATGTTAGCGGGATTCCAACCCTCTCCCTAACCTGGGACAGTGGTATAACAGTACAACATAAGAACGAACTATAAAAATCAGTTGAAAAAGGCTTAACTCATCAGATAGACAAAAAATACAAGTGGACGTGGCCAGGTACTTATACATCCCGACACAAAAAGACACAATGAACAGATCTGAGAGTACTCGCAGTTATCTGACAGCTAGTTCAAAGCCACTAACAACTAATAAAATAATCATGCATCTAAGACTAAACAATCAATCCGTACACATCCAACATCCTATGGATTTAGTGTAAAGACGTCATAAACAGCCAGAGAAAAACATGACCATGTGCAAACTTGTAGGTCATATTTTAAGTTGTGAGTCGGAAAAGCCGGAGGTAATGGTTTGGCTTGGAAAGGAGGGACGAAATATACTAAAGGGACAGTCAAACTCATAAATCGAAAATAAACTGACAACGCCATGGCTAAAAATGAAAAACACAAACACACAAACAATAGTACACATGACATATTATAAAAAAAACTAAAGAATGAGCAACACAAACCCCGCCAAAACCTAGTGGTGTTCTCAGGTGCTTCGGAAGGGTAAGCATATCCTGTTCCACATGTGGCATCCGTCGTGTTGCTTATGTGATAACAAATCCTGTAAATAGTCAAATTCGGTAGGTCACATCATTAAAGGGAAGGAGATTGTAGTTCGATATCATTTGTGTAACAGTCTGGAATGTTGCTACTTAGAAATGGAACGCAGAAATCATCTCTTTTGTCGTAAAGTTTTGTTTTCAACCGACCCTCATTGTCAATTTCTAGATCTATGTAAATCAAGATATGAGGCCTACATAACTGTATCTGTTGTATCCTTTATCTCCAGTTCGGTGGAATAGATGCGTTAAACATACTCACCAAATTTTGAATTATTTAGTGAAAGAACATCATTTATATAGCGGAAAGTAGAGTTAAACTATGCGGTATGGGCTTTGCTCATTGTTGAAGGCCGTACGGTGACCTATAGTTGTCAATGTTTGTGTCATTTTGGTCTTTTGTGGATTGTTGTCTCATTGGCAATCATACCACATCTTCTTTTTTATATTAAAGGATATTGCTAACTTCTTATCTTTCTTTCTAAGAAGTTCCCGTATGAGGTCAGCCTCATAATAATAAAGAAACAAGTCGGCAAGAAGAGGGGCACAATTTGTTTACATTATAATACCGATCTGTTGAAAAACACGTCCTCCGAACGTAACAAATATGTTATCAATCAAGAAATCAAGCATCTTGATAATGTCAGTATCAGAGAAATTTTTGTTTGAATCAGAGTGGTCCTTTACAAAGTAGGATTTATCCCTCCCTAAGACAAGATACTTGTATCTACGTTTTCCATTCTTTTTTATGAATCAACGCAATACCAACTCTTTTAATTTGGAACTTGCGAGTTCACTAAAAAGGTGAGCTCACCGATATTATTCGATCAATTCGTCTGAAACTAAAGATGGCGTAAATTAAAAGTATCTAAAAAGGCCAAAATATTAGAGGTTATTTTTTTTATTGTGTTCAATCTTTTCTACCAGACACTGGAATGAATACCAAGGACATGCTATTCAATTAACGTTTGCAGACGAGGACATCTAGCTTCAGGAAGTTATTGAAATTTTCAGGGGCGGGTCCACGCAAGGGCGTAATGGGCGTACGCCCCCCCCCCCTTTTCCACAAAAACAACCCCTATCGTTATTTGCTTTATTAAATAATTAAACACATACTCTGATTTCTTTTTATACTAATTCCCTATCCGATGGGGACTTGGACACCTTTTTTATACAATAAAAACGGTAAGTAAATCCATACATGAAATGGTTGTTTTGTGTGACACTTCCCCAATGGCCATTTTACTTGTACCTGGTGGATACTCACTATATATATATATATGATACCGAGACGGGTATGTTCCGACGGACAGGGTTGCATTTTCAGCTCATTTGTCTGAAATGGGGTTATGTTTTTTTCTCCTTGTATTTGAAAGGGTCAGGTTTGACTATCTAAAACGGAGTATTATAAATACAATGTTACACTATTGTTTCAGATAAGGGCGAATGTTTGATACAATTAAAATGTTTTAACTCGTTGCAATTGTTTGCACCTGTCCTAAGTCAGGAATCTGATGTTCAGTAGTTGTAGTTTGTTGATGTGGTTCATAAGTGTTTCTCGTTTTTATATAGATTAGACCGCGTCGGTTTTCCCGTTTGAGTGGTTTTACACTAGTAATGTTTGCGCCATTTATATCTTGCTAATCAGTGTCAGTCAAGACTCCATGTTGAAGACAGTGACTTTTTTTTTTACCTAAAAAGTATAATGGTTTACTTTTATAAATTGCGACTTTGATGGAGAGTTGTCTCATTGGCATTCACACCCTTTTTTTATATCTACTAAATGAAAAACAACGTTCAGAAATGCCCATATAACAAATTTTATATCATATATTTGGGAACTATTCAAGAGACTGACAAAATATTAGTTGAAATTACTAAGGTATACATAATAATTATAAAGACGCAAGAAAAAAAATTTATTTTTATTTTTCAACGTTTCCCTTTATCAAGGTTCTGAAACAAAATTCTGGAAAGGGGGGGAAGGGGTAGGGGGTTTTAATTTTATTAAAACATAATGGTTCTCTTAGGGAAAATGTGGGAGTTTTTGCGATTGAGATTTTAAAAAAAACTTTTCACAATGCATGATTGGTCATGTGTTGTGACAAATTAACTCCCTTCTTTCAAGGATAGATTATCGTTTCATAAAACGCTAATAAGAATTTCCTTTTTGCCTTTTTGAAACAAACTGTATTCTATTTTGGATTTTGAAGCTATAAACTACGTTTAAAAACGTTGAAACCAATCGTCGTAAAACGATGCCATAAGTTCGTTTTTTTTTCATTTGGATTTTATATTTCGAAAATTAATCAAATCTGGGCGCCATATTTAAACTGGTGTTATTGAGCTCCGACTCGGGAATAAAATTTTCTTAAAGTGATGGATTAACTATTTCTTTAGCACAAGTAAGAAATTTTTTAAATAGTTTTCGTGCTCAAGTTATTTAAAATGATATTTTGCCCGTTAAATATTTGACCTAGAAAGAAGATTGAAGCAATTTTGTTCCGACCTGAAATCATGTCGGAAAGTGCTAAAGGAATTTAACGTATCTCGATATGACTTCGCATTCAAAAAAAATAAAAAATGAAAATATCAGTATAAAAACGTTAAAAATTGAATAAGAATGCGAAGTCATATGTTATAGGACTACGGTTAATGTCAAATTGTTTAACTTTTTACCGTGATTCGTCAAATGTCTCAAAAATAATTACGTTACCATTATTTTGGGGGGAAAAATAGCGTGATTTGTCAAATTCCGCTGATTGTTATATCGTCTAAAAGAAAGTGTACATTTTATTGTCATGCACTAAAAATTATCGTTAACATCATTTGGCAAGAATTTTTACCGTTATACGTCATGAAGGTATCCCCATTACTATCCTCATATAGGGTATAGTAGACTTCCACAAAAGAATTTGGTCAGTTCGCCTACATTCGTGCCCTTTCATGTTCACCCCCTTTCACTTTCGCACCCTAGACATTTGCAACCAAAGTCTGTTCACTCCCTAAATGTTTGCACTTTTTTTTATATAATTTTGTAATCAAGTTTTTGTGCTTTTGGCGCAAGTCATGTTTCCATGGTTAGTGTATTGCTATAGACATTTTTTTTTTCATTGTTTCAAAATAAAGTCATGTAAGTGAAAATCTGACAATGTTTTGGTTTTTTTTTTTTTGTGTTGAATAAATAACTATGTTTTGGTTTAAATAGTGCATTGCTATACACAAAAAAAATCATTGTTTCTAATATAAATAAAGTGGGAACAAACATGACAAAGGGATCAAGCTGTTCAAAAATATGTTTTATTCATACTACATTTTACTTACACAATGTAACTAAATACATGCAGTATTTACTTCAAAGCAGGCTAAAACAACAACCAGATTTTCAAACACACAATAATAATACCTTTGGCTGTGTATGAATAGCAATTATCAGCAATCATACATAATTAACCTTGAATAATTAATCATCAAATCAATAATAAAAAAAAGAAAAAAAACACATATTTCACATAATAATTCCTAAATTTTAATTTTGGTAGAATAAATTTGTACATGTATAAAAAAAAATCTAATAATGCAACTGGAATTTGAATAAAAATTGGGTCGAAAGTTTATGGGGCGAACATGTGGGATGTGAAAGTGTATTGGGCGCAAATGGACCTGATACAGCTACACCATGTACACAGTGACTATACTGTTCAGTTAATACTATACATTACATTGTATATGTGTCTATTCAAATCAACCCTCGTTCTTGGTGCCACGAGAAACACTTGTGACTATACAAGGACCTATTCATAACATTAACTGTATTGTTTTCAAATTAAACATTCACAAAATGTAAAAGATTATATACTTTAATAATACTAATATTGCTCTTCAGTAATGAACAGGTGCTTGCATGAATTAAAGGCAGAGGCTATTTTGTAGGCACTGATTAAAATATCTAAATTCAAGCTGCAGAAATGGCTATTTTACTGGCACCAGCAATAAAAGAATAACTGTGTTATTTGCCTGTACTTTGTAAAGAGGAAATTTGATTTTGCTTTTGAAAAGTTCTATGAAAATGTGCACTGTCAACTTAAAAGAATTAAATAATTACTGATACACCAGTATTTCAATAAGAAAACAGCCAGGAACATATAAACAGATATACTGATATATACTGTTCCCAGAAACAGCCAACAATATTTGAGATACATATAATCGTTTAAAAACATTTATCAGTCAAAGTTAAAAGAAAAAAAATCATAAAGAGCATCCCATTTGTTGCAATGAAATCGTATCAAACCATGTACATGTATCTGAAATAATTTCGAAAATCAGTCACACACTCTATATAATGCTACATGTATGCATAAGAATTAAAAAAAGTTTTTTTTCTTTATTTTATAAAAAAAAATATACATGTTAAAAATTTCAGTGCATCAACAATTTAATAAAAAATAAAAAAAAGTCAACCACATACATGTACAAAAATGTTTGAATTTAACTAACTTGCTTTTGAAATAATAGTCAGTTCTTTGAAATGCATATATGTGTAAACAAAATTATAAACCATTTCTATAGAAAAAAGCTATTTTAATTTGACTTCTTGAATTAAGATATTTAATCAGAGCCAGCAAAATTTGAAATTTTTTAAATGCTATTTCGCTGATGCGGGCAAAATAGCCACAGCCTAAATTAAAAGTTAACACCAAAAGTTATTTAAATAAAGAACTAATATCCATTGTAAAAATCAATTCACAACCAAAGTATTGCCATGTGGTATAAATTCATAACCCCATATTACTCTATAGTATATAAGTTCAAGGTCATCTAATTAGCAAACCTGACATTTATATGTATGAAGTTGTTATGTTACCATCGTGAGAGGCCAATTGAATTAATCCATATAATTAATACATGTTTATTATAAGACTACATGATTTAGAACTGCATGTTATAAAACCCCAGTGTGTTATATATAGATAAAGTCAATGAACTTTTAGCACGTGTAACTATTATAATGTCACTCAAGATAAGATAGGCGGAGTCTCTATAAACGTAAACATTGACCAGATGATATAGCAATATCATTACAACCCCCCTCTTGAGACAAGCAATTAATTTAACACAGTTCATTAAGTCACATTGAAAGTCTAGCCAGTTTGTGTTGTATGTTGAATCTAATTAACTACGATAAATATTTACAGACAGCATGCAATTTAACGATCATACGAAATTACTTTAGAAAATCACATGTTGATCAATAAAGAAAATAGAGAAAATGTTTTCTAGAATAAGTAGTAAACGTATACTGAATTAAATAATTTTGATGAACAAATTTGAAGAAATTGTGATTATCTATTTAAAATAATTTCATACAAACGTAAGGTCAGGATAGACTCTCCTGCCTTTTCCTACTCGATAAATCTGAGCAAGGGCATTATTCTGTCCCTTACGGCACTACTCAGATTTCCTTAAGAATTTAACACTCCTCTATTAGTCGAGTAGGTTTTTTGACAGATCTTTCACTTCTTCTAACAGACGATGGTTCTGTAGATTGTTCATCGGTTATATTGTCGTTGTGATTGTTTTCATTTGCTTTTTCTAAAGATGTTTGTTCGATTTTGTCTTCTTTTGTTTTCATTAAATGTTTTCTGTTTCTTTTGAAAATTTGTCCTTCTGGTGTTTCAATCACATATGAGTTCAGAGTGTTATTATTTTTCACAACAGTTCCTTGGTCCCATTTTCCTTTCGGCTTGTGCTGGAATCGAATAGTGTCATTCGGTTGTAATTCTGGTAATGGTTTTGAACTTTTATCGTAATATTGTTTTTGGTTCATTTTTTGTTGTTTCATTTTGGTTTGCGTGTTCTTCAAATTACCGCATTTTGGTTTCAAACGGTTCTTTATTGTCGGAATAGTTGTCCTCAGTCTTCTATTCATTAAAAGTTGAGCTGGTGAGTCAAGATTTTCCAACGGCGTATTTCTGTATTTTAACATGGCAATATACGGATCTTTTCCGTCCTGTTTAGATTTGCTTAACATTTTCTTGACGCTTTGAACGAATCTCTCGGCTAATCCATTGGACTGTTGATAGTGTGGACTAGACACTGTGTGTGTGAATCCCCATGATTCTGCAAATTGTCGAAATTCAGCTGATACGTATTGAGATCCTGAATCACTTCGGACTTTTGTCGGTATGCCGTGTCTCGAAAAAACGGATTTCATGTGTGTTATAACGCATGACGCACGTATGTTCTCTAATTTCGCAATTTCAAAATATCTTGAGTAGTAATCGACAATGATTAGGTAATTGTTATTGTTCCAATAAAAAATATCGGTACCAACTGTCATCCACGGTAGATCCGGACATTCACTTTCTGACATCGGCTCTTTTGAGTTTGATCTTCTGCTTTCTAAGCACACACTGCATTTCGAAATAAAATCAGTAATCTGTGCATTAATTCCTGGCCAAAAGATAGAGTCTCTTGCTAATTTTCGGGTTTTTTCTATTCCCAAATGTCCTTCGTGTAGTTTGTTGAGAATATTCTTTCTCATACTCGCTGGTATAACTATCTTTTCTCCTTTTAGGATAATTCCATTTACGTTTGATAATTCATCCCGGAAATTCCAATATTCAAAAACCTCCTTGGGAACCTCATTTTTCTCATCTGGCCAGCCGTCTATTATTAGCCTGGTCAGTGTTTGTAAGGTACCATCCTTTGAAGTTTCTTCCGTTATTTGTTCAAGATTTCTATCAGACATTGATGTATTTCTTATGACCATGTTCACGAAACACTCTATATCATTTTCCACTTCATTATTTGTGTTGATCTTTATCGGCGCTCGCGATAACATGTCTGGAACTATTAAATCCTTCCCTGGTATGTACTTCAGTGAGAAGTCATATTTTTGTAACCTCAGTAACATCCTCTGTAGTCGTGGCGGAGCACACCCTAGAGATTTTCTCACGATCATCTCTAACGGTTTGTGGTCAGATTCAACATTTATGTGTTTACCATACGTGTAATCATTAAATCTTTCCAATCCAAATAGCACACCAAGTAATTCTCTTTCTATGTTGGCATATCTGCTTTCGGCATCTGTCAATGATCTTGATGCATATGCAACAGGTTTATTGTCCTGTATCAACATTGCCCCTAGACCGCATTGGGATGCATCACAACTTACAGTAACTGGTTTTGACACATCGTAGAAACTTAATACTGGATTCCTAGTTATAATGTCTTTTAGTTTCTCAAATGCTTGTTGCTGTTCATGTGTCCAAATGAATTCATTTTCTTCTTTTAACAGCTTTCTGATAGGCTCTGTAACTGCTGACATATTCGGAACAAACTTTGCTAAATAATTAATTGTCCCTAGTAGTCGTTGTATTCCTTTTTTGTCTGTTGGAGCCGGCATTTCTTTGATAGCCCGTATTTTTTCCTGATCGGGTCTTACTCCATCTGCGCTTAGGGTATGTCCTATGTACGTCAACTCTTTTACTCGAAACTTGCATTTTTCGGCATTTAGCGTAAGTCCAACCTCTTGACATCTGTTAAGAACTGAGCGAAGTCTATCATCGTGTTCCTTTCGCGTTGTTCCCCACACTAGAATATCGTCGATATCAGTTTCAACTCCTTTTAAGTTTTCAAACAATTGTGACACTCGTTTTTGAAATACTTCTTGTGCCGATTTAATTCCAAAAGGCATTCGTAAGAAGCAATACCTCCCGAATGGAGAGTTAAACGTAGTAAGGAGCTGGCTCTCTTTATCCATGCGTAACTGCCAATATCCACTATTACAGTCTAGTTTACTTAGATATTTAGCACCTGTCAGTCGTGTGGTTATGTCCTCTATTGTTGGTAGCGCAAAATGTTCTCTTTTTATCGCTTTATTCAAATTTCTTGGATCTAAACAAATCCTCAACTTTCCTGTTTTCGGCTTTTCTACAACAACCAACGAATTCACCCAGTCTGTCGGTTCGTCGACCTTTCGGATTACTTCTTTGTCTTCCATTTCTTTTAATGTACCTTTGAGCTTTTCTCGAAGCGCGGCGGGTATCTTTCTCGGCGGGTTTATTACAGGATTGACGCTTGAGTCTATTTTGATATGGTACGGTTTTTCTAGACATCCTAAGCCTGTAAAGACTTTCGGAAACAATTTGACAGGATCGTCAACGTCTGCTTGTACCGTCATAATAACATGAATAAGACCTAACTCATTTGACGCCTTGAATCCTAATAGCGGAGATTGATTTGTGTCCGTCACAAAGAATTCACAGTTTTTGTCTTTTAAATACAACGAACATTTTCCTATAACTTTGAGTTTATCTCCTGAATAGCTAGTAAGAGAAGTGGAAGTTTTGCTTAATTTGACGTTTGACAATTTCTTGTAAATTGAAAGCGGTAAGATGTTGACTTGAGCACCAGTATCGATTTTAAATTGTACTGTCTTACCTTGCAATTTGAATGATGTAAAGCAAGCATTTTCTTTGATTTCCGTTTTTCTATTTACTGCTCCTACGAAGTAATTTTCACCGTCCGATTCGCATGAAGAATATTCATCTAATCCGTGAACACTTTTCGAAAACTTTGATTTACAGAACTTCTGATAGTGATTCGGTTTTTTGCATTTATGGCACTTTTTACCGTATGCAGGACAGTTTCTTTTCTCGTGAGTTGTTCCGCACTTTCCACAACTGAAACTCGACCCTCGCTTCTCGTGATCTCGTCTGCTCGGACCTATCTTTGAGTAGCCTTCATTGCGGTTATTTCTTTGGTTTTGAGTTTTCCTCCTCAAAGCGTGTACTTGTTCTTCCTCATTCAACGTTTTCATCTGTTTTCGAGATTCTTCGTCGGCGCGACAAATACCAACAGCTTTGTCCAGTGTCAACCCATCCTCTCGAAGTAAACGTTCTTTTACTCTGGAAGAGTTCGTACCACAAACTATTCTATCACGAATGAGTCCATCTTTTAAGTGTTCAAATTCGCAGTTTTTTGCAATTAACTTCAGGTCTGTTAAATACTGATCAATACTTTCGCTCGAATTTTGAACGCGTGTATTAAAACGATGTCTAATTACCGTTACATTCTTCTTCGGGATGCAATAGTCCTCGAATTTTTTCAACAGTACTGGAAGTTTGTCAGCCTCATGTTCACCGAAATTGAAAGTATTATAAATTTCTCGGCCGTCTAATCCGATAACATATAAAACAGCTCTGCACTGTTCCTTTTCCGTTTTTTCACTCATAGCTACTTCTAGGTATAAGCTCATTGTTTGTTTCCACCTTTTCCATTTCTCGGATAGGTTGTCTTCATGGGAAAAATCCATTTCTGGTGGTTGCTTAAAATGACCATCCATTTTTTCTTTTATCTTTTCCCCACCAAACAATAACGATAGCATTTGCTATTCTAACTTTTGTAAAGTCGTTTTCACATCTGACACCATGTTATGTTACCATCGTGAGAGGCCAATTGAATTAATCCATATAATTAATACATGTTTATTATAAGACTACATGATTTAGAACTGCATGTTATAAAACCCCAGTGTGTTATATATAGATAAAGTCAATGAACTTTTAGCACGTGTAACTATTATAATGTCACTCAAGATAAGATAGGCGGAGTCTCTATAAACGTAAACATTGACCAGATGATATAGCAATATCATTACAGAAGTACACATTCAAAAAGCTGTAACAGAAACTACATACCCGGTACATTTTTTTTGTATTCAACTGTTATTCAACTTAATTAAAAGTGCAAAAATTTTACATTTTGTTTTGAGGGACTTCACTGCTTGAATATCTCTACTTCAGATGGTTTCTGACAGACCAACTAGATTGTGGTAGATTACCTTAGCTTTAAAACCTTGTGTAGTCATTGTTCTTCAACATTGTACTTTATTTGGCCTTTTCATTTTTTTTATACGACTGCAAAAATTCAAATTGTTTTTGTCGTATATTGGTATCACAATGTCGTCATAATCCTCGTCAGTGTCGTACGAAGACACTTAGTTTCCGGACAATAACTTTAGTTTAAGTGAATAGATCACTATGAAATTTAAACACAAGGTTTGAAACCACAAAAGGAAGGTTGGGATTGATTTTGGGGGTTATGGTCCCAACAGTTTAGGAACAAGGGCCCAGAAGGGGTCAAAATAAGTATTTTTTTAGTTTCCAGACCTGTTGGTGACCTTCTGCTGTTGTCTGTTCTATGGTCGGGTTGTTGTTTCTTTGACACATTCCCCATTTCCATTCTCAATTTTAATAACTTGTGTGTAAGTGTATGAATCTTTCTGAAATTGTACCACAAGGTTCCACTCCAAAAAAGGAAGGTTGGGATTGATTTTTGGGGGTTATGGCCCAAACTGTTTTGGAATTAAGGGCCAAAAAGGAGCCAAAAACAATCCTTTTCTAATACTTTGTATAAATTGCTTATTTCTTGACCAATTTCAATGGGGTTTTATTCCTGAATTTGGGGCTTTCTTAAATATGCTGAATCTGACCCTGTATTGAGTTTTTGGAATTTGGTCCCCGTTTTTAAATTGGTCCACATGAGGTCCAAAGGGTCCAAAATTAAACTTTGATTGATTTCATAGAAAAAATGAATTGTTGAGGTTCTTTGATATGCCGAATCTAACCATGTATTTAGATTTTTAATTTTGGGTCCCATTTTCAAATTGGTCTACATTAAGGTCCAAAGGGTCCAAAATAAAATTTGTTTGATTTTAACAAAAATTGAATATTTGGGATTCTTTGATATGCTGAATCAAATTCCATGGCCATGTATTTAAATTTTGGATATTAGACCACATTCATTCTGTGTCAGAAACCTATGCTGTGTAAACTATTTAATCACAATCCAAATTCAGAGCTGGTGACATGCAAAAAAAATTTGAATCCTGATATCTTTTATTAGTTTATGGTAAAATTGAGAAAGGAAATGGGGAATGTGTCAAACAACAACAACCCGACCATAGAGCAGATAACAGCCAAAGGCCACCAATGGGTCTATAACATAGTTGATTTGATTGTCTGTATGGTTTTAAAAATATTAAATAAGTCTCTTTAATTTTACAGGTCAAAGTACAAAGCAAGAGAAATATATCTTGAACTGCAGGAAAAGTTGAAACATTTGTTTGAAGGGGATGAGGAAAACAAAGATTATCACACTATAAATGCTGTTTTGAATTTAAAGCTAGCAATCAATTATATAGACACAGAAGAGCTTGCAACTGGAGAAGAAAAGATATTGAAATGCATTGATGACCTAGAAAAATTCAAATTTGAAAATAATGTAGTTAATGTATACCAACATCTCCTAAACAATCTGGGTATTCTATGGTCGGCGAGGCGGGATTATAATAAAGCATTAAAATTTTTGAAGGATGCTGAACAACAGTATCTGCATTTCAAAGAAGAATGTGGATCTGCACCTAAGTCACTGCAAGAATATTTAGAAAAACCATGGGATGAAGACAAAATTGAGCATAAGCGAAATCTTGAATTTGAAAAAACATACACGCTTACTCTATATTACATGGCACAGGTGTATGCTAAACTGGATGAAAAGGAGCTTTCTGCTGAGTATTGTCAAATTACACTAGAAAGACAGTTGGAATGGAATACATATGAACCAATGGAATGGGGACTTTGTGCAGCGACATTATCCCAATACTTCATATCTACAGATGATTATACTTTGGCACGGCATTGTTTGGCATGTGCCGAATTTATATATCAGGAAGCCATAGACAAGGAAAGTCCAGATTCTTCAGAAGAAGCAAAAGAAAAGCTTCAACAAGGGAAAGCTGACATAGAAAGATGTTGGATAAAGTACGGCCTAGCCTTGATAGAGTCGTCTAAAAATATTTTGATGTACGAAGATGGAGCGCCATCTTTAAAAACGTCTCATGAAAAATTTAGGAAGTTTAACCTTGAAGTAACCTCAAGGGAAGAACAGGTAACTGACCAAATGGTGAAAGATTTCACCGAGGCTAGAAAAGTATTCTTAAAAATTCAGCAATGGATAAATTCAGCTAAAGAATTTTATGCTTTAGATGGTAGATGTAGCGACTATGTTGAAATTTGTCAAGATCATAGTACAGCGTATAAATACTTAGCATTCTTTGAAATGGACTTGGAAAGACAATGTAAAATGAATAAAAGAAGAGCAGACATTATTTCTGCATTGATAAATGAATTGAATCCTCAACATTATCTTCTTGCCGTTAGGCAGTTAATGTTTGAAGTAGCAGAGATTTACAGTCAGATGTTGGACTTAAAAGTGGCAATACTACAAGATGAGGAAGTGCGACCGACACCCCATGCTTTGAAGAAAATAAACCTACTGGCCCATCAAAGCATTTTGAAATATGATGCTTACTTAGACACTTTAAAACCAATGGGTAAAACTGAATTTCCTGAAGAATTTGCATCGGAAGATGTCCGACCAGCGTTGGTGGCTTCGTTTTCTAAGGGAAGACTGCATTCTAAATTTGTAACACCCGATGTAAAACAAAGAATAGAAAACATTCAGAAAAGTATTAATTGTTATAAATTTGTTGTTGACTATTGTAACAAACATCCATCCATTGAAGCTCTTGTCCCTGAAGAGTTAAACATTTGCCAAGAAATGGTTGCATTGCTTCCTCTTAAAATGGAGAAAATAAGACAAGGTGCTGAAATATAGGAAATGGATTCTTTTATAAAATGCATTTGTATCTAATTCATACACTAAAATAAAATATATCTTGAATACAACATAACTAACTATTTTTAGCAGGGAAGGTACAAAGTACAGATTTGTTAGTATTTTATTTTTGTTTAAAAAATTTATTTCTGTCACAGAAATCTTGACATTGGGATAGTGATGTGGTGGTGGCGCGTTAGCTAACTTCTTATATTTTAGAAGATGGAAAACCTGGATGCTTCAACTTTGTATATGGATGTCTCATGTTACGAAGTTTCCGTCAGTCACATGTCCAATGTCTTGACCTCATTTTCATGGTTCAGTGACTACTTGAAAAAAAAGTTAAGATTTCTTGTAAAGTTAAATTCTCTCTTATAAGTAATAGGATAACTATATTTGGTATGTGCGTACCTTGCAAGGTCCTCATGCCCTTCAGACAGTTTTCACTTGACCTTGACCTCATTTCATGGATCAGTGATCAAGGTAAAGTTTTGGTGGTCAAGTCCATATCTCAGATACTATAAGCAATAAGTCTAGTATTTTCTGTAAGGTGTACATGTCCAACTGGTAGATGTCATCTGACCTTGACCTCGTTTTCATGGTTCAGTGGTTATAGTTATATTTTTGTGTTTTGGTCGGTTTTTGTCTCGCCTTGACGAGTCAAAAAGCGAGACATAGGTATGCTGTTTCTGGCGTCGTCGGTGGCATCAACAATGTATTAGTTTGTGATTAGGTCTAGTTAATGGTGAACCACAAGTGATAGATCAATCATATTTGGTATGCAGTTGTATAAGCATTGGCACATCTCCTTTCCATGGAGATTATATGGCCCTGCCCCCTCAGTCATGGTCTATTGACTTCGAAACTTTTGCTTATTTTACATGTTTAGTTTGTAATTAGGTCAGTTTATGGGGAACCACAAGTGGTATAGGTCAATAATATTTGGTATGCAGTTGTGTAAGCATCGGCATACCTCATTTCCATGTAGATAATTTAGCTCCGCCCCCTTAGTCATGGTCTTGACTTTGAAACTTTTGCTCATTTTACATGTATTAGTTCGTGATTAGGTCAGTTTAGGGGGAACCACAAGTGGTAGATCAATGATATTTGGTATGTAGTTGTGTAAGCATGGGCATATCTCATTTCCATGGAGATAATTTGGCTCCACCCCCTTAGTCATGGTCTATTGACTTTGAAATTTTTTCTGAGTTATCATGTATTAGTTTGTGATTAGGTCAATTCAAGAGGAACCATTAGTGGTAGGCCAATGTTAATTGGTATTCAGTTGTATAAGCATTGGCACATCTCATTTCCATGGAGAATATTTGGCCTCACCCCTCAGTCACAGTCTAATGACTTTGAAACTTATCTTAGTTTACATGTATTAGTTTGTGATTAGATCAGTTTAAGATGAACTTCTAATGTTAAGTCAATGATATTTGGTATGCAAATTTATTGGCATTTGCAAGTATTGTTTCCATGGATATTATTTAGCCCCACCCCCTCTTATCGACTTTGAAACTTTTCTATAGTTTTCTAGTTAATGTTTGTATTTAGATTTGGGAACAACTTATGATAAGTCAATGGTCATGATGGTATTTGGTATGCAGTTGTATAAGCATTGGCACATCTCATTTACATGGAGATTGTTTAGCCATGTAACTCAGTCATGGTTCATTGACTTTGAATATTTTCATTACTTGTGTAAGATGTTAAAGTATTGCTATGTTGATTTCAACATTTGCATAATCAAAATTAGAAAAAGGCAAGACATATCTCTGTGATAACAGTTTATTCTTATACTGTATGCAATAGGTCTACTATATTTGGTGTATGGAATGATTGTAAGGGGTTCATGTCTAGCTGGCAGGTGTCATCTGACCTTGATCTCATTTTCATGGTTCAGTGGTCAAAGTTAAGTTTTTGAGTTCTGGTCTTTTTTTCTAATACTATTTGCCATAGGTCAACCATATTTGGTGTATGGAAATATTTTGTCTTTTTTTCCTTTCAACTAGCTATAAGTTTCATATTCTTATATGCTTACAAGTCCAGTTTTTTTTTTTCTTTCTGCATTTACATTTGTAAGCCTTGAAGCAAAAAAAACAAAGACAATTCAAAGTGTTTTATAAACTTTAATATTTACAAAGGTTATAATTATAGTCCCTGATGTAATGAATAAATAAAACGACTAGACAATTAACAACAACAGGACAATCAGAGATAACGACAAAAACATAACATAGATGTGCCAAGCACTAAAATGGCACAGTAAAACTTATCATTGATGGCATAAAGTTACTGTTAGTTTATCAGGATACTTTTCTTCAAATGTTTTTAAAAATTAAAAACAAACATTTTTTTTCATTTTTTACATGAAATTGGAAATGTCATGCTAGCAGATGTCATGTTTTATTAGCAAATCTTAAAATATATCTTTATGATTTCAAGAAAAATGTCATCATATTAAAAAGTTGGTTAAGGTAAATAAAACATTCTTTTTGCAAATGTGGGACATTTTATTGACATTTAACAAGTGTTTTCATATAGCATGTTTTTATAAAATACTGAGAAACAAAGAAACTTAAGTATATATCAGGAACATGTTTTAAAGAAATTAATCCTAATTTAAGAAATAATAATTTAATAAGGATAATGACAGAATTCCTACTTAAAGATTAAGAAAATATGCATTGACTGAAAATGGATAAAAAATCATACAATTGTCAATTTATGAATATCAAACATTCCTAGGAAGATTGAATACCTTCTCTTTTACGTGAATTTGGAAACAACTAAAAATCTCAATGAATACAAATGACAAACATGAACATATCCTGAGAGAAAACATGTGAATTTTTATTTTGGATTGACAAATAGAAACACAAGTAAAAATAGAGGTGAAAAATAATGACAGTTAAATAATTTGTAAGACCTTTACATGTTGTATATCATAGCACAATATACATGTGTGGCTAAAACCAACAACAAAGCCAATAATATGATCTTCAAAGAATCACTGTCAGAATGTCCTTGGAAAATTATTTTTTTTCTTCATTTTTGGCAAACAAAAGTTCAAATAAATTTTCAGAAATCGCATTCCTTTGCCTAATACATGTAATAGTTTATGCTGCTGTTGTCAATAGTCATTTGTATGTTCTAACAAGTAAGCAGAGCTTTAATAGTGCAATTCTTATCTAAATCTGAAAAGCAACTCATTAAAGAATTATTGGGAGCCTTTTGAGTATTGAGAACTTCTCTTCAGTTTCGTGCTACTGTTCAAAAATGGATAGTCTGAGATTGATTTTATACTGGTTTTGTAAATAAATGAAAGTCAGTATAATAATTAAGAATACTTTGGAGATTAGCATTAACTATGCGAAAATAGATGACTTGGTGGTTTCTCCACTATACTAAACTCTGCACTATTCTGTAAATAGCATTCTGTGATTCCTTTTAATATATATTTTGAGTTACTTTGTATTTGAAGTTTGAAGCTATTAAAAGTTATACAAAAAAATAATCTGTGCAGCTAAAGTTAAAACTTAAATTTTCCTTTCATGTTGTGTATAAATATTTCTATCAATAGTAAAATAATATACATATCTCTGCTCCATATATATATAAAGTTAACAAAAACAATATATACTTCTCTTTAAATAATATCTTTTTTGAAGCCACACCAAATAATTAGCTGGTCATATTTTATTTTGCTTAAAATATTAGAAAGCTACATTTGTTTATTTTTTTATGGAGGTTTAAAAAAAAACAACAACCCAAAATATGCTTAGGACACAAATTCATCTTTTTTCATTTTTTTTTTTTTTTATTTTAGTGAAAGCTAAAGTAGCTTTAAATCTAAAAGTTCCACATCTGATTAAAACAGTGAAATTAGGAAATGGAGAAAAATTTTGTCTAAATTTTAATCAACCTTTTGTAAAAACAAGCACGTCAATGAAACAACTAATAACTTTGGTGTGGCCTCAATTATATATCTATATAGTGATTGCTCTTTTATCAAATATTAATACTGCTTTATTGAATAATAATTTCCTTATATAGTAAATCTGTCTGGCATGTTAACATTGTTTATAAAAACTTGGATACAAAATTTATTCAAAAATTAAAATCAAGACTAAATCAACAAAACCCCTCATCAACTATGACACAAAGTCTGTTCAACTTTGGATGCTTAACTTACAAAACTTATTCAAATATCTGACCTGTCTTCGGACAGATCAAAGCCCAAAATCCTCTTTCTTATCCCACAAAACGGTACCTGTTCATTGTTTATCAGAATCCAACATGTACAAATAATATAGGTATGCTGCATTATTTTTAGATCTGGGTTTTTTTACGGAATAAAGAGTTGATTATAAAATTATAACATTATCTAATATCCAACAGCTATTAAATCCACCCTGAATACTGAATATGTTTGCAAGAAAAATTTTGCTGAATTGTTTCAGAAAAAAGTACAAATATAAATCTTAACTGGTATAACCTGAACTTGGGACACTATCATGAACATTAAGCCAAGATGCCTTCTTATATTAAACAATTCATAAAATATACACGGTTTAATGAATGAATCTACTACTAAAAATTGTGATTACGAATTAATGATAACAATATATGTACATTATGGCAATGGTTTGTAGAAGGCACAAGGTCTTGTAGTATGATATGTGTATCATGGATTTATATCACGTCACTTGAGTATTCTTATCACAACCATGGACAGAAAGAAAAAATAAACCTCTAGATAACAATCATTATACCCTGCTAAATCAGAAAAAGCAAAGGTGGTAAATATAAAAATAGCTAACAATCAATGAACCCACCATAACCTTGTCTAGGATGTAAATAAAAAAGTAAAGATTTTTTATGATAATTCAATCTAAAATAGATATGTTGGAAGCTTATACCTGTAGTACAGATACACCTTGTAAATGACCTGTAAACAAATCTACCATTACAGGTAATTCCCTAATGCTTGTAGAGTAAAATTTTGATTTGCTTACTTGCTTTGTTTGTATAAACTTTTATTCAAGCTTTGTTATTAAAATTGACATCTTCAAACAATATATATATAGGTATATTTAAACCTGTATATATAATATTTAAATTTAATGGACCTTATCCCAATATAATTGTACAATATACAAACAAAGCAAGCAAGTGAACCAAAGTCTTGCTCTACATGCATAATGAATTTAGCTGTAATAAAATCAAAGTTTATATCTTTGGTACATATATCATTTCAAATATTCTGCATTTACATGTACATGTAGATATATCATAAAAAAAATTCTAAATAAAATTGAAAGGCTAAGCAAATTTAAAATATAGTATTCAAACCGACCCATGGCATTCAGTCCGTTTAAAACAAAGTAATCAAACAGACCCATGATAAAATTGCTTTATACAAAACATGAAATTGTTAATATACAAATGTTACACATCTGAAATTATTAAATTACAAATATAAAAATAATGATTTGTCTAAAATAGTGAAATTCAATTATCTAATGTTAATGAGTTCAAAGGTTAAAACTACAAACTGTATTTTGATGATAATGATAACTATCTGCATTATTTACAAAGAATGTTGCTGCCTTGTTCCTACCAAAGTACATATGTAACTTGCTTGTACATAACAGATTCCAACAGATTTTAAATACTGCTCTTACAGATCTTAAGTATTGTATTTTGAATCATGGAAGTTGCTATTTTAGTTCGAATTTTCAAATGTTTATATAATAGATATGGGAAGATGTGGTGTGAGTGCCAATGAGACAACTCTCCATCCAAATAACAATTTATAAAAGTAAACCATTATAGGTATAATGTATGCATTGGGTATGAAGTCAAAGGTACTAAAACGTAATATCTCTGCATGAATAGCTCACATTTTGTGGAGATAACAGGGGAGATAACCATCAATCCAGTACATTTTTTATTTGGAGTTATGGTCCTTGTTCATTATGCAGATGCAATAAATAGATGCTTAGGGCATGAACTATTAATTAAGTTATTCAAAATCTGAAAAATAATTCTTGTGAAAGAACATATGGTTTAAGGTGTAGATATACATGTATTAAGGAAGACAAGATCACAATATTTCACAGGCACTTCAAAATAATCTTAAACCTTCAAACTAGTTTGAAATTAAAATCCTGTCAAGTTGTATCATTTGTGACTTCCCTGTGCCCATTAAATCAAAAAATGTGATGTTGTTTGTTTGTTAACATTTCCTATAACATAGTTTGGAGAAAAAAAACATGTATTCTCTTTGTCAAAATTTTAAGTCATATTAATGAATCAGCTCCATTTTATACAAAATTTTGATTCCCAAACCATTATAAACCATGAATACAATGTACCACTGAAGAACTGTCATTTGTGAATTTCAGTTTTAATTGTTTGTTTTAAAGTCTGAGTAAGAGAGTTCATAAGTATGTTGTTTTATACATGGCACATAATATAAATCAATATAAAGTTATGCTTTTGTTTAGAAAATAAACTTCATGGATCAAATAATCAATGTTTTAAAAAAATATTGGCTATACTCCCTCAAAATAAACACTAAAACTTCATCAGATCAAAACATGATATGATCTATCTTTCCAACAAAATATCCAGACTGTCTTTTATAACTAACTTCCTATGAATTCAAGTCTCAAATAAACCAGAAGATCTTGACTGATCCCCTGTACCACGATAATATATCCTTCGAATGACCTTTGATTTCCAGCAGCTTGCCAACACAAACAGAATATTCAAACTGTCCCATTTTAGTGATCAACATCACATGGTTTGGATTTGAGTTATATTCTCCTATATTGGAGGTAATAAAATTAATCAAGTTCTGTCAATGGTTTTGAAAAACCATTCTGTAAATTTTCTGAGTTGTGCTGCAGCCTGTTGAGATTCCTCTTGTAACCTGGCATTCTCAGCCCTTAGTTCTTGAACCTCCTCTTCCAAGGTTGCATTTTCCCTCGTCTCCTGAAATAGAAAAGATTCATGGACATTAATTCGGACTTCATTGATGCAAACATAAAATTTTAAATATGTTATCTTCTACCAAAACATATATACATGTCAATCAAAGAAATCACTTTTAATAGAAATTATAAGTAACTTAATCTGTGAGCTATTGCCCAGTTATGATAACCTAGCTATAAGTATGTGTTTAACACAATTGATGAGTGCTGAATGTAAAATACTCACAAAGTATAGCATGCTAACACGAACGTTGTTTTTAAATTTCAGAAAGCCTTTATTTGCAGCCCCTGAGAGAAATGTGAAAATAATTTTTAACATACCGGTAGCCATTTTATGGAAGAATACAAAAATAATTAGTAAACTCAAAGCTGATGAACAATGAATCAGAAAATGCATTACACAGTATAGCATTCTCATATATCAGCTTGATTAAGTTAGATGGCACTGGAATGTAGTTCCTGAGAAAATGTGATCAAAATTCTTAAGTCAAATTAGGCAAATCTTAAACTGTGGACCCATATAGGCTGACTGAACTGTTGCATGTATAAATAGTATCAGAATTTTAATTGGAAAATAATTGCTATGTCTTGTAATGTTGAATCTAGCTACTATCAGGAGTAAATTTAGAACTATGATCCAATCTGCCTGTTATTTTGACTACACATCATCCAGGCATAGACACTTGTTTGAAATGTATCAGTCAAGATTTAATTTTCAGCATAGAAGTCTAACCATAATTCCTTCTTCCTGGCCATAAGTACCTTACCTTTGCCAGATCTATTTCCAGCTGGTTGACTTTACCCTCTAACTCTGTGATTCTTTTTTGTGGGTTGGCTACTACAGATCTCCATATAGGTACATTGTCATGTTTGATTGGTTTTGTTTCCATTGGCTTGGATTTACTTGTGCTACCTACAAACAGAAAACAGAAAATCAACAACATATCAAACAATTTTACCATTATCATCTGAAATAAGAAACTTGTACTTCTGAAACAAAAATTAAACCAGATTCAAAATTCAAAGAATTTCTCAAAGTCCTGGTTTAGAAACTTTTTCTGATGTATGCCCAAACAAAGTGAAAAAAAACCAGCCATTTTATATAATTGTATATTTTGTATCTGTCAAGCCTCTGGTCTAATAACATTGTAAATTCTAATGCAACAACGTTTGTAACGTTCATTTTGATTGGATAACGTCACTTTCTTACATGGCATCAATTGACAATTGATGCTATGGGACGTACGCGCAAGCGCAGACGGCATATGACAGATTTTAAATACATGTTTTAACGTTGTTTTCTGTCAGTTTCATTAGAATGGAGATAACAATATTGTATTTTAAGCTTCGACGGCATCAATTTGGGATTTGATGGTCGCAAATACCTGTTTACTGTCTCTGCTAACGCGTCGCCAGTAAACTTAATTTGCGACCATCAAATCCCCAATTGATGTCGTCGGAGCTTAAAATACAATACAGTTATCTCCTAAATGACATGGCTGAGTTTGCTGAATTTCATGATTTTTATAAAAGTTGAATAAGCACAGCAATAATCAGTAATTTTTGCATTTTGAGTGTGCATAGCATTTTCATAAAAAATTTCAGAATTGCATAAACTCAGTTGACTTAAAACTTCATCAACATTTAGCCACATTTAACTCAAACTGAGCACTTTGAACTTAACATGGATAACATGTGGATTGTTTACAACTGGATAATTAAGTCAGTGTTCCAGTTAGCATGAAATGGAGGGGCGCCGCGCCCCGCCCCCGAAATTTTGCGCCCCTCTGCCTTTTTTAAGCGCCCCTGCGCCCTTCTGTGCCCTTTTGAAAAAAAGTTTAAAAAACGATCTTTTTTCCTCATATCGTCGCCATTTTGTTGAGGTCTTTATACACACACTTCATTAAGACAACAGATTAAAATTGTTGACACTTGTTACCTGTATATAATCACCTATTTGATTAGAGTCAATTACTTAATCAGGTGAAATTTACGACCCTGTCTAATCCCTTTGCCCTGAAGCACCAAACATCGAAGTTAAATGAATTGATTATTTTAACACCTGACGATGCAAAATAGAATTTATAAAATAAATGTGAACGGCAGAACGGTGTTCATTTCTATTGTATTTGTTATTTATAAAATAACGTTCATTTAAAAAGAATCATTCCAATAGGTCAACACGTAAAATGCCGACGAAAAACAGAAAAATTGACCAACTCAGAAATGACAAGAAGAAAATATCAAAGACTTGCCAGTCTATTACATCTTTTTTCAAGAATAATGACCATCAAAAGTAAAAAAATAATTTAGTTCTTTACCTTTATGAAAAATCGAGAAGAAGAAAGTTTTCTATCAAATATCGCAATTGTTCTTCTATTGTAAATTCCGCCGATTACGGAGCACTCGAAAGTCCGATTTTTATATCATTTTTTCTTAAATTGAAATCCGTTTTGACTAACTTTAATATTGATATTATTAAATACGCTCAACATGAAGTAAACGGAGATGCTTGTTGAATTGATAATAAACTTACAAAATTGAATCAATTTATTATTGTGGCGATTACGGAGCTCTCGAAAGTCCGATTTTTGTATCAATTTTCTTTAATATTGAAATCACAGGCACTTGTTTCTATCCATTGAAGACCCCCTATCAACGTATATTTCCGTAAATATACGTTGATAGGGGGTCTTCCAATGAACAAGTGCCTGTGATTGAAATCCGTTTTGACAAACTTATTGATTTTATTAGATACGCTCAATATGAAATATACGGAGATGCTTGTTGAATTGAACAGACAACAGTGAAACAATGTATGGTTATACAGAGATAGAAGCTCTGGCAAATACATTTGACATGGACCCTGAAACTCTCCTTATTCAATAACAGGACTTTATAGCTCTTGTGTCATCAGCAGAACTTACAGATCGTTCCTTATCTAGTCTGCTAGAGTTATTTCATTCACCTTGTCATTAGGATAAAAACCTATTATCTATGTACCCTCTTGTTGCAAAACTAATAATTCAGTGTTGCAATATGACATGTACAATGTACAACCACTCAGTACAGCAGAGGTGGAGAAAATATTCTCTCAGGTCAAATTGATAAAGACAAGTCACAGGCAGCTAGGGCAAACTTAAAAACACAGACATTAACAAAAATATTAACTGTATAATTAAACTGTGATGAAACTAAATTTGAAAAAAATCTTGATCAATGTGTGACAACCTTCTTCAAAAAGAAAAACAGAAGATTTGTCATTGTTGTTTATTTATTTGCATTTAAACTCTTCTTTGAAAAAATCTATAGTTCTGAAAGAGAAATGAGTATAGTAATGTTTATTATTGCTATCAGTTTGATTTTAACTTATACATGTTATATGTTCTAAATAAATGATTTTTAAACTTGTATATAATAGCTATTTAACTTGGCTACATGCTTGCTAAAAATATGTCTTTATGTGGTAACATAAAGTATTTGATTTTTTTCAGTGAGAACGCGCTAAAGTGCCCTTTTTAAAAACGCGCCCCACTATTTTCAAATCCTAGCTGGAACACTGTAAGTGAACAGAATGATACTACTTAAACTTAGATAATCTTTTTATCAGTATTGTCCTCTATTAATGACACTATACTGACTGTTTGCTCATTGTTGAAGGCTGTACAGTGACCTATAGTTGTTAATTTCTGTGTCATTTTGGTCTTTTATGGAGAATTGTCTCATTGGCAATCATACCACATCTTCTTTTTTTTATATTGACTACAAATATAGGCGTGTATGGCTGACTCACCTTCAATAGCTTTAGTAGCCACACTGACTAGACTTGACCACTCTAATCCTGAAGTGGATTCTGGAAGTGGAACACTACTGCTTAATGCTGGATTGTCTTCTGCTGGCACTGCTGGTGACTGCCTTTTACTGTAAAATACAATTTTGTCATTTTAGTCACCAAAATTCATTATAATTATTCTTCAGAGTACACTTATCACTGTAAAACAGGATAATTGCGAGTGAATAATCATGATTTCAATCTGATATACAATTCTATATTGTACATGTATTACCTATATTGTAAACAAAGATACATTTCAGAATATATCACATTCAACAGCACTGTGAAATTTCACCATCAAGAGAATTTAAATGAATCCCATTGTGTTTTGTAGCAGGGAAATTGGTTATCAGTGGAAAGGTCACAAATAAATGTCACAGTCATTCGTGGTTTCCTACAACTGAAATTGTGGCAACATAGAAGCAATAAAACATTCACAAAGTTTCAAGTTGCACAACAACTCATTTGCTTCCTACTTTGAACAAAGATAAAATTGAGTATCTACATAAATTAATACCTCAGATCTTTAGTTTGTGGTGGAGAAGCTGTTGTGAATATAACATCAGTTAAATGTGTCTCTAGTTTTATCGGCCCGGAGTTAAACTTCTGGTTATGTAAGCTTTCATCGGACATAGTCCTCTTTAATCTAGAGGAATAACGTCCTTCTGATTTCTTTCCCTGCAAAAATGTCAAATTATTCATGTATTATCAATAGTTAACTCAAAATAGTTATCTAAAAGTAATATTATTCATGCAGTTACCTTACAATACTCATCTAAAATATAAATATGTAAAAATTGATGATTAAAGAGATACCGGTACTATACAAAAAATTTCATATTTTTTTAAGTTATGGCCACTGATATAAATGATGTATTTCCCAACAAAACGTTCTGGAGTCACTCATGTCATATTTAAGGGTTATGCCAAACCCTGTGCAAGGCCTGCAGTTACGGTCAAGGAAACAATTTCAGACCTTTTAAATTTCCTTTTCACATTAAAATCAATTGGTTTAATCATGACTCAATTATTCAAAGTCTGAGGTGCATCATATTTGCCAACAGAACTGTATATCTTGATGTAAAAGTCTGTCAATTGAAATCAAAATAACTTTAATAAAGAATAATACTATCAATGAAAATTCGTTATAAACTAGATGTGAATAACACAATTTATATTTTTATATATTTTTTTCAGTATTTTATTTGCAGACATGATTTTAAAAATAAAAACGTTTTTTCCCGTATATCTTATTAAATTATGTACCAGATATCCTTTCAGATCTCGATCTGCCAATTCAGGATCAATAAGACGCTGCAACTCAGTCTGAAAGTTATTATCCGACTTTGAGACTTTTGTGGACCCTGTGACACCTGGCCGTAATCTTGTATTGAGAGATTCTTCAGAAGATGTCCCATACAAATTCCTACAAAACAAATTAAATTAAATTTTATGGTTAATAAAATTGAGAATGGAAATGGGGAATGTGTCAAAGAGACAACAACCCGACCAAATAAAAAACAACAGCAGAGGGTCACCAACAGGTCTTCAATGTAGCGAGAAATTCCCGCACCCGGAGGCGTCCCTCAGCTGGCCCCTAAACAAATATATACTAGTCCAGTGATAATGAACGTCAAACTAATTTCCAAATTGTACACAAGAAACTAAAATTAAAATAATACAAGACTAACAAAGGCCAGACGCTCCTGACTTGGGACAGGCGCAAAAATGCGGCGGGGTTAAACATGTTTGTGAGATCTCAACCCCTCCCCCTATACCTCTAACCAATGTAGTAAAGTCTCCTTGTGTAAATTATCAACTATCAAAAGAGTTCATATCAAACTGACTAATAAATTATACTACAAGTAACAATGTAACAATATGAGTTTTACATCAAAACTATAAGTAATAATTCACTTTCATTATTTTAATAACATGTGTACCAATAATTTTTTTCCCAATTTAAAATTGACAAAAAAATACTTACTATTTACTCCTAAACAAATAATACAAACCCATTTATTTTTTTTTTCAAACTTTTACAAATTTTTATCCTGTTTTTTTAGATTAAAGAAATTTTAACAGGATACAAATTTTAATCTTATTAAAGATTAAAAATTTAATAAGTTCATATGTGCCTAGGCTAAATAGTGTTTTAATTTTACAAATATACGAAATGCATCATCTTACATCTAAATCTCTCATACTCAGGGATGGGGTAATTAAAAATGTAATGGTAATTAAGTGAGTCATACTACTTTTGATAAAATTTTGTTATAAATTTTCCTATTAGGCCAGAAAGAAAATATCCTTGTTTTTCATTTTGATTGAATTCTCTAATCAACTTTGGTTGTTTCTCATTTTATTTTCAGTTTCTAACTTCAGAAGATATCATAAATAAACAATTTCCGAATTTAATATTTAAAGTAATTCTAGCCTCATATTCAACATTATGAATGCAATATATAAGAAATTTTAACAGCTCTACATACTTTACTGTCTATATTTCAGGAATACTATGCATTACCTGTGTGAAGTTTTTGGACTACTGTTGGCACTGCTTATTGGTGATTCTGTTCTATGTACAGCTGTGTTCGTCTTTTGACGAAACCTTGAAACATCTTCTGTAAAAAAAAATGTACATAAATGTAAAACCAGATGCTCTGCAGGGCACAGCTTTATACGACTGCAGAGGTCGAACCCTGAACAGTTGGGGCAAGTATGGACACAACATTTAAGCTTGATACAGCTCTGAATTTGAATTGTGATTAAATAGTTGACACAACATAGGTTTTTGACACAGAATGAATGTGGTCTAAGAACTTAAAAATTTTAAATTGGACATTTACCTATTATGGTCCAATATCCAAAATCTAAATACATGGTTAGATTCAGCATATCAAAGAACCACAAGAATTCAATTTTTGATGAAATCAAATAATGTTCAATTTTAGACCTCAATATGGACCAATTTGATAACCGGGCCCAATTATTAAAAAACTAAATACATGGTTAGATTCAGCATATTGAAGAACCCACAAATATTCAATTTTTGTTGAAATCAAACAAAGTTTAATTTTGGACCCCGATTTGGACCAACTTGAAAACTGGGACCATAATCAAAAATCTAAGTACATGTTTAGATTCAGCATATCAAAGGACCCCAATAATTCATTTTTTGATGAAATCAAACAAAGTTTAATTTTGAACCCTTTTGGCCCCTAATTCCTAAACTGTTGGGACCAAAACTCCCAAAAATCAATCCCAACCTTCTTTTTATGGTCATAAACCTTGTGTTAAAATTTCATAGATTTCTATTTACTTATACTTAAGTTATTGTGCGAAAATCAAATGTCTTCAGACACGACAACCACGATGATGACGCCAACGTGATACCAATATACGACCAAAACATTTTCAATTTTTGCGGTCTATAATTACTTATAACCAACAATAGCAATAAAAAGTTTTAAATAAATAGGTTATTGCTCACATTATAGTTTGGAACTCAAATAAAATCAGCTGGATAATCTGAATTGAGCACCTCAACTTCAGCAAACCATAAAGATTCTTTTATCTTTAATTTTTGTATATTCAGAATGATTTTAAAAATAAAGATAATGAGTTATCTACCTTTGCTATACAATAAAACACAGTTTTTACTTTACAATCAATGGAGAAGAATATGCCTTTACTTTTTGTATAATTCAGAATGATTAAAAGAATAAGGATACTGAGTTATCTACCTTTGCTATCTGTATTATTATTTGTATTTTTTGGTCCACCACTAGAACCACTAGAAAATGAGGTATCACTTAAGTTATTGGATTTTGGTTGTTCTGGTCCCCTGTTTAATAAGAATTTTGTGTTTTGTGACTGTTTTAACAATTCTAATGCAATATTTCCATGTTGAACTGCATTGTCTGTAGAAAAGTTTGGTTTCCTATAACCTGTAGCACTATATATGGACGTCATACTGGAGGTGTGATCTGACTGGTCACCAGAACTATTAGCCCAACTGGGTCCCTGTAAAACAAAATAATTGTGAGTATTGCAAACAATATTACATTATAGTGTTCTTACATTCACCTTTAAGGGCAAAAAAAGCTAGCATACTTTATAAGGTTCCTCTCGTCATCTTTTAAAGTGAAATAAAACATTATACATGTATCAAGAAATTATCATGTGATAAAAATTTGCATGGGAAGAACTGTTTCATCATCCAATTATTTAAGAAATTCATCTAAATCCATAATCAATTTCCCTTAATTAGTTCAAAATCAAGTTAGATTACCTAGCCACTCAAGAGTTTTTCATCCCTATCCTTCCCTTTTTAAGTTTTCTAAACATTGAGTTAATACAGAAATAGATTAGCACATTATGCAATATCAAAGCACAATCTTATTTAAGTACAATCTTCATAAATATACTGAATTATTCTGAATATTTGTTCAGGTTCAGTATGCTATTCGTTAAATTATTGTCATTCAAAACTTTCCATTACTTCAACTTACTTGAAATTTAAACTGGCTCCCTTTAGTTCTGGTCATAGGAGTAGGACCTACAAAGAAATGAAATAATTTACAATGTTAAATTCTCTTTAATATTTTGTAAAGCCTACCCTGTTGCATCAAAAAGTTGCGTTAAGGTAACACGATACCGAATGGCATATCTCCCGATTTCCAAACTTTTTGGCACACATGTTCTTTGAATCGAGTTACATCGGAATATGTAATAAAAAATGGGGGTCCCCATTTTTGTTTTCTTTGTATTTTCATAGGAAAACGTCAATTTTGGCGACAAATTTACCTAGGTATTGCATACTGAATCCATACACGTATAGAAACTAATATGTCACCATCCTTGTTTTTGAGATAAATGGCTTCAAAGTTGATTTATACCCTTAGAATTGGACCGAAAACGTGTGACGTTATTGAATGCAGAATGTAACGTAACGGTATTACTACTCAGAGATATTGAAAACAAAATATGGCGGGGTTTCAATTTTTTAAATTCGGGACCTCGGGATTTCATGTTTTTAAGTCCGGGATTTCGGGATCAGGACCCCTCCTATTCAGTATTCTCATCCAGATAAATTTCCTTTTTCCATTTTGCCCGAGCGGTGTTTTTGATGACCATTTTAACACGAATTAATAGCTGTACAATTAAGTTTCTATAGACAAGATTTCTATTTTCAAAACAAAATTGCATGGGGATACGGCGTTCATCATGAAAAAGTTTTTATTGCGAAAATAAACTGAGAGTAAAATAAAATGATAAAACTCAGACTATTTTCCATAAGAACATAATTATATAGATAAATCGTGCAGATGCTAAAATATTAAAGAAACAGAATATGAATTAAAAGTAAAGGAACAACATTGTTTAAGGTTAACAATGAGCAGAATAATTACAGGAAAACGATAAAACAATCTATGTCGAAAAATTAACCGTTACGTATTGCATCAAAACTCTCGGCACTCTGCATCTAGAAAAAGTTACCGTTAAAAATGTAACATAGTTATGATTATCCAAAATATTTTTTCTTTATTATTATAATCACTTTGTGATTGCAGAATCTGCTGTATTGGCTTGTATGTATGAACGTTATTCGATAACGTCAGGAACGATAACTCGTGGCGTAACGTCATTCGGTCTCGTGTTACCTTAAACAACATTCTAAACAATGGTCACCAACCAATGGTTTAAAGTCATTTGCACTTTAATGTATGAGAAACCAAAATATCCACAACCACTAGATGAAAAGTGAAGATAGTATCTTTTCATGGGTACCAATTTTCGTGGATTTATAGAATATTGCATTATCATGGATATTTGATTTCAAATTTTACGAAAATCTACTGACGACGACGCGATAGAATGTAGGATCACTTTGTCTCGCTTTTTCGACTAAAGTTGAAGGCTCAACAATAATGAATGGTTTTCATGACATTTAGGTCAAGGTCAAATACACAAAACACTGAGGTTAAAAAAAAACTGGGTCAAGGTCAGAAGTCATCTACACCAATGACATGCACAGATTTAAACTTATCTAAAAACTGGGTAAAGTTCATCTTTAACTTGAATTGACATATCTATGCCTCAACTGCCTCAATCTGTGATAATAGGGGCAGAAATGACAAAAGGTTCTCTGAACTATTTTCCATACTTTCATTTTGCCTAAAATATTTTCCAGACCTTGGCAATTTATTATATCATACTTTATGCAAAATTCAGGTGTTCTATCTAAATGAGAAAATAGGTAAAAAAATCTTTGAAGAATTTTTCAATATTTGATATTCATAGTCTCTTAAAACAACTACCGTAAGCAGAAAGTTATGAAATTTCCCAATACAAACAGGGGATTTTGAAGTCAATGCTCAAAGCATATCTAGTTTATCTTAAGTTTAAAACATATGTACTCCATGTAAACAAATGCAGTATTAAGAATTTAAGATTATAATAAATAACATGTAACTTGTTACCTCAAGGGAAAATTCAATGCATAATGCAACAAACACGAAACTGAGATAATATGAAACCTTTTACCTGATAAAGTGAGTGTAATAATTCTTTTATCATACCAATCAGATGAGAAAAGTGTAATAGCTCACATTAATAGTTTCTCCTTGTCTATATTTATGTACTATTACATACAGGTGGTTTATTTAATTAATTGGCCTGGAGCCAACTGGCATGATTAATTATTGCAGATTAAGTAATAATATATCTCTGATATCTAATGTCAGAATTCTATATTATTTATTAGCCAGTGACGAAGTTTATTTCAACGGAATGTTATTTACATTTAACCTGGTTTGACTTCAAATTATTCTTGATGAAAAATGAAATGGCTCATGGATAAAAAGAAGAAAAATCTTCACTTCCCTAGACATAACATCTGTTTTTTCTTTCTCTTTAGGCAAAGTTCAACACTTAACTTAATTTCTTCTTTCTTACTAACTAAAGAAATTTGCTTATCTGTCACAAAATTTTTCCGTTTTTGAAGATTATACCCAAAGCTACCATTTAAAACTTTCAATTGACAAGAACATTGAATCAACATGTTAATCCCTTTATTATGATTATAAGCAGTAAGCAATGTACTGTAGTTATAGTCTGTTACAACATTAATAAATCTACTATATTGAATGTTTGTAAGGGATTCTCTATAATACATGTAAATCACCTAAAGAGATGTGCAGAGCCAAATATTCCTGGTAGTCTAAAATATATGTACAAGGAGTCCTATCTATTTACACTTCGAACAGACATGTATTATACTTACTTATGAGATAAGCATAGTCTGAGCTATCCCTAGAACTACTACGTTCATGTTTAATATCCTCAGTACTACTGAAGTGGTTCTTGTCAAGGACTGAATCTGTATAGGCATGTTGAATTGAGGTATTCCGCTGGAGACTTGAAGTCCCTATCCTATTCTGTGGAGTCACAATACTAAATGGGGAATTCTTCATGTCCACTCTGAAATATATATGGCATGGAAATGTGAATTTTGAATCATGGAAAATTATTATATGATTATATCAAGACAATAGACGATTCTATAACTGTGTAAAATTACTGAGACTGGAAAGGATGAGATCTTGTATTATCTGCACTAATGATGATGCAATGTATCAGTTATCATCTGCCTTCAAAACAGTTAAATATAATAGAGAGATGATTACAAGTCCTTCCTATATGAAAATGTGATCATAAAGGGTAAATGGGAACACTCTTAAATAAACTGTTGCAACCATTAAGATATTACTAATGAAATACAGTTCCAAATCCAAATTAAACAGAATAAAACATAACCAGATGCTCCGCAGGGCGTCGCTTTATACAACCGCAGAGGTTGAACCCTGAACGGTTGGGGCAAGTATGGACACAACATTCAAGCTGGATTCAGCTCTAAATTTGGATTGTGATTAAATAGTTGACACAGCATAGGTTTCTGACACAGAATGAATGTGTTCTAATGAACTTAAAATTTTTGTTTTCCCTTAGAGCAATTCACTATGCTGTTGAATATTAATCCTCTCAAAAAAATGTTTGAAGAAATTTTCTTTTTTATTTATGAAATTTCAAATGAGAAAAATTGAACCCAATTTTTTTAATCACATCCCCCTTTCCCTTATTCCAAAACTAATCTCAATTAAAATTTCTAATGGAGTTTGCAACAATAACTACTCATTTAAATACATCATAAAATATTAAGATGTAAAAAAACTGCTTGTTATCACTGAATGGTAAAGATTATTTTAATTTATCAGTTGGTAGTAAAAAGTGAATATACATTGTATATTGTATATAACAAAGATTTAAGTTGATTCTGGACAAAGAAAGATAACTCCAATTAAAAAAAAATCTTGCTATTGCACAATATTTTGCAATTAGATATTTCTTGCTTACTATTCTGGACAAAGAAAGATAACTCTAATTAAAAAAAAATTTGCTATTTCACAATATTGTGCAATTAGATATTTCTTGCCATTGCGCAATACTGTGCAATTGAAAAGACTTGCTATTGCACAATACTTAATATAATAATTTTAGATCCTGATTTGGACCAACTTGAAAACTGGGCCCATAATAAAAAATCTAAGTACATTTTTGGATTCAGCATATCAAAGAACCCCAAGATTTCAATTTTTGTTAAAATCAGACTAAGTTTAATTTTGGACCCTTTGGACTTTAGTGTAGACCAATTTGAAAACAGGACCAAAAATGAAGAATCTACATACACAGTTAGATTTGGTATATCAAAGAACCCCATTTATTCAATTTTTGATGAAATCAAACAAAGTTTAATTTTGGACCCCGATTTGGACCAACTTGAAAACTGGGCCAATAATCAAGAATCTAAGTACATTTTTAGATTCAGCATATCAAAGAACCTAACTGATTCATTTTTTGTCAAAATCAAACTAAGTTTAATTTTGGACCCTTTGGACCTTAATGTAGACCAATTTGAAAACGGGACCAAAAGTTAAGAATCTACATACCAGTCATGACAGTTAGATTCGGCATATCAAAGAACCCCAATTATTCAATTTTGATGAAATCAAACAAAGTTTAATTTGGGCCCTTTGGGCCCCTTATTCTGTTGGGACCAAAACTCCCAAAATCAATACCAACCTTCCTTTTATGGTCATAAACCTTGTGTTTAAATTTCATAGATTTCTATTTACTTATACTAACGTTATGGTGCGAAAACCAAGAAAAATGCTTATTTGGGTCCCTTTTTGGCCCCTAATTCCTAAACTGTTGGGACCTAAACTCCCAAAAATCAATACCAACCTTCCTTTTGTAGTCATTAACATTGTGTTTAAATTTCATTGATTTCTATTTACTTAAACTAAAGTTATTGTGCGAAAACCAAGAATAATGCTTATTTGGGCCCTTTTTTGGCCCCTAATTCCTAAACTGTTGAAACCAAAACTCCCAAAATCAATCCCAACCGTTCTTTTGTGGTCATAAACCTTGTGTCAAAATTTCATAGATTTCTATTAACTTAAACTAAAGTTATAGTGCGAAAACCAAGAAAATGCTTATTTGGGCCCTTTTTGGCCCCTAATTCCTAAAATGTTGGGACCAAAACTCCCAAAATCAATACCAACCTTCCTTTTGTGGTCATAAACCTTGTGTTAAAATTTCATAGATTTCCATTCACTTTTACTAAAGTTAGAGTGCGAAAACTAAAAGTATTCGGACGACGACGACGACGCAGACGACGACGCCAACGTGATAGCAATATACGACGAAAAATTTTTCAAATTTTGCGGTCGTATAAAAATTTTAAAAAAAATCCAAACTGGAAACAGAAAAAATCATTCTTAAAATCAATTTGTTATGTAACTAGGAAAAGAAGGTGTGGAATGATTTCCAATGAGACAACTCTCCACAAGAGACCAAATGACACAGAAATTTACAACTATAGGTCACCATACAGCCTTCAACAATGAGCAAAGCACATACCGCAAATGTAAAACGATTTAAACAAGAAAACAGATGACTTAATCTATGTACAAGCAATGAACAAAAAACAAATATGTAACACAGCAACAAAGGACAACCACTGAATTACAGGCTCCTTACTTGAGACAGAATGTGGCTGGGCACCCAACTCTCTCTATCCTTTCACAGTGGTGTAACAGTACAACATAGGGAAATACATGACTAAATGTGGTTCATGAACATTATTGTATTAGGTTTATCTACTGGCACTGTACCAAATACAAGGTTGTATTTTTTTATGAAACCCTTGCATACCCTTATGTCAGAAAAATAAATTGTTACAATAAAATAATATTCCTTTTGAAGAAGAAAAGAGAAAGTTTAAAGTAAATTTATAATTCAAATTTTAATTGGAAATTTACCAGAAATTATGACAATGGATTTTTCATCAATCAATAAAATTAAATAACCATAATTATCTTTTATTTTCCTGTATTTCTTGAAAACTTTGATTTGGTAACCCAAGATGTTAAATTCTGCAGACCTTCCAATTCTAGGGTGTTGTCTGAATAATAAATACCACAATTCTATTTTTCTTTTCAAAATGAACTAATGATCTTGCAAAATACCATACAAGTAGATTTATATAGAAGTGAGTTTGAAGGGTCAACAAAAATATAAATAAATCCTTATTGCATATTATCAAGGTGGACACCAAGACGGTTGGCAAAATTTCTACTTATATTAATGAATCTATTATTAAATTCATATCTGCTTGGGGATATACGTGTATAAAATAATGTACTCTTGTTAAAACTTTTTTTTAGATATTTCTTAGATTACATCATAATATCTTCCAGCAAAATTGATAAAACAAACTGTTATGATTTGATACAAGGAAGATATGGGATGAATATACAGTAAACAAAAATGTGTCCATAGTACACGGATGCCCCACTCCCATTATCATTATCTATGTTCAGTGGACCGTGAAACTGGGATAAAAAATATAATTTGGCATTTAAATTAGAAAGATCATAACCTAAGGAACAGGTGTACAAAGTTTCAAGTTGATTGGACTTCAACTAAATCAAAAACTACATTGACCAAAAACTTTAACCTGAAACTTGCACTATCATTTTTTATGTTCAGTGGACCGTGAAATCGGGGTCAAAAGTCTAATTTGGCAATTAAATTAGAAAGATCATATCCTAGGGAACATGTGTACTAAGTTAGAAGTTGATTTGACTTCAACTTCATCAAAAACTATCTTGACCAAAAACTTTAACCTGAACGAACGGAAGGACAGATGGATGGAAGGACGGACAGACGAATGGACGCACAGACCAGAAAACATAATGCCCCTCTACTATCGTAGGTGGGGCATAAAAAACAAATTATAAATATTAAGGTAAATGTATAAATGAGAAAGGGATGTTTTAAATATCTCAATACACTTCTATAAAAAATTAAAGAATATACTTTAAGGTATCATAAAATAAATATTTTACAAGACAGTACTGCAAATGAAAGGTGAAAACAGAAACACAAGAGCAATTAAATGACTAAATAATAAAAATAACAAAATTGGAACTTATATTACAAGACTTTGGATAAAAAACACACATCTAACATAATGAAACTATTCCCCGTCAAGACATATTTTCAGAGTAAATAACAAAAAAAAAAGGAAAGGAAAGGTTAAGCATGCAGGATAATAAAAAATAAATTCAAGCAGATGGCAAAGACAGAGAAAATATATATGTAAGCACAAAAAGAATATATATGATACAGATCATGCAAAGGATTATACATCATGCAGGGAAACAGAAAAGACTGAAACTGGTACCTAGTTGGAGTTAATGGTTTCTTCTGAAGAGGAAGTGTCATCGATCCACGGAAATTATCTCCAGACTCATCAGTCTCTCTGATCTTTGTAGAAAGAGTTATTTCCCTTAAATGATATGATGTTTCACTAGAACTGCTAGAGATTTCTCTCGAATGCAATAGATCGCCATTTACATCTCTCTGCCATTGTTGAAGGTTTTCTGTTGCCTGCAATGCTGCTTTCAATGTCTTCAATGATGATGAATGACAATTTGTGTGTAGCGTAGCCACACCCCTGTAAAGGTCAAGGTCATGAATAGAGGTCAGACTAAGGTCAAGAGAGATAGGTATTCAGTGTTCTCCCATTAGCACCATGTTCTATTATTTTAACCATGGAACGATCGGACTTGGTTTTATAAAATAAATGTTTAATAAATGTGGTGGTATGTTTTTGGAGTGAAATTAAAATGTAACTTAAAAGAAACAATGATACTTCACTTCAAATAGAGCTGTATAAAAATACCAGGGAGAACACTGGGTACAGCTAATGAAAGAGTACTTCCCCTTAGCAGAAAACACATGCTAAAAAAGATTTTGCAATTGTTGATTCATTCTGAATAAAAGATTCTAGTGTTTAGCATGGTGCTGGTAGTGCAATGTGGTGTAAAAGTTTATTTTCTATGATGAAGAGTCATTTGTAATTGCTAGCCCTCCAGACAGGGTCAGTAATAAGGTTGTCCAGCTAGTCATTTTGTTCTAAAAAAAAATGGCCTCATAAGACATAAAAAAGATTATTTTTAAATTGAATTGACTAATTTAGGAGAATGCAAGTGAAAAAGTATTTTGCTAAAACTAATGCAAAGTATTTTCATTTCTAAATATGACTATTGCTTATAAGTCCATTTTTAACTTTAAAATAACTACACTTCCACAACGTTGATTCAGTTTAGGTACTAAAAGAATGGTCTTAACTAAGATTCCTATGAATGTTGGACATAACAAGAATGTGTCCATAGTACACGGATGCCCCACTCACACTATAATTTTCTATGTTCAGTGGACCGTGAAATTAGGGTCAAAACTTTAATTTGGAAATAAATTAGAAAGATCATATCATAGGGAACATGTGTACTAAGTTCCAAGTTGATGTAACTTTAACTTCATCATAAACTACCTTGACCAAAAACTTTAACCTGAACTTCGCACTATTATTTTCTATGTTCAGTGAACCATGAAATTGGGGTCAAAACTATAATTCAGCATTAAAATTAGAAAGATCATATCATTGGGAACATGTGTACTAAGTTTCAAGTTGATTGGACTTCAACTTTATCCAAAACTTTAACCTGAAGCGAACAGACGCACGGACGGACAAACGGAAGGACGGAGGCACAGACCAGAAAACATAATGCCCCTCTACTATCATAGGTGGGGCATAAAAATATATCTGAATGTTTGCATATTGACATTATATTCCTCAGCTCATTAGATATAGGTTGTGAATTTTGCCAAATAAAGCTAAATTCATCATGTTGCTTCATAATTTATATATTGTTTTTTTTTAACTTATACTATTCATATGGACATATCTTATCAAAAACTGAAAGAGATTCAATGAATTCCAAAAATGAACCATGGAAATTTCAATGAAATGAATTTATATTTTTGATATTGTTCATCATTTTATTTTGTTTCTCTATTTTTGATGCTTTTATAATGAATCAAAATGTGAATATGATTTATTTTGCCAAAGTCCATACCAAGATAATAAAGAGAGGACATAAATTTATTTATAATTTCCTTTTTATTGTGAATTTTATAAATTTTGAGTTAAAGTGATTGTCAAAATTAGTTGAGGAAATTTGAAATTACTGTTACTGCATTGTACTGTGCAAAACAAACAAATTCAGTCATCTTTATTCTTTAAACTTATTATTAATTATACCATTCAATTTATAAACGTTGTTATGAAAATAAATATTTAATCTGCTTTAAATGTTACAATTAAGCTCCAGATATAGACCAGTATGTGTGTACATATGTGATACAATCTGTGTACATGTGTTGTTATAGCGTGAGTTGAATATAGCATCCTAAATACTAACCTTGGTGTTCCATCATCAAAAGGAGGTATGACCGTGACCTTGACAGTAACAGAAGTTCTCAGTAACTCTACTAACTCCTCGTGTGTCATGGTGGCAACAGCTATCTTACAGACCTCCACTAGTCGACTACCTTTCCTCAGTCCTGCATCGTAAGCAAACCCTGTGGATTCCACATCAGTTACAATGCCATCATTCTGAACGTGAAATCCAAGCTGCCCCAAACCATTTCTCTTCAAAGTCATATCTTGTGACTGAAATTAAAACATTTTTTGTTATCTTATCTATTTTTTAGTAATAAGGTTTAAATGACACTGACTATACAGTCATTATGAGAATTTTATTTATTTCATTGTATAGGATCAGGAAACTTAATAACATAATAGTTATCAAAGGTACCAGGATTATAATTTAGTACGCCAGACACGCGTTTCGTCTACATAAGACTCATCAGTGACGCTCATATCAAAATATTTATAAAGCCAAACAAGTACAAAGTTGAAGAGCATTGAGGATCCAAAATTCCCAAAAGTTGTTCCAAATACAGCTACGGTAATCTATGCCTGGGATAAGAAAATCCTTAGTTTTTCGAAAATTTCAAAGTTTAGTAAACAGGAAATTTATAAAAATGACCACATTATTAATATTCATGTCAACACCGAAATGTTGACTACTGGGCTGGTGATAACTTCGGGGACGAAACGTCCACCAGCAGTGGCATCGACCCAGTGGTGTAAATAGTTATCAAAGGTACCAGGATTATAATTTAGTAAATGGTACCATTTTTCTGCACCAGATGCACATTTTGAAAAATACCTCTTGAGTGCTGCTCGAGGCCAAAATATTTGAAAATCTGACGCTTATCATAGCAAAATATTGACATCCAGCTGGTAAATGACCAACTCTATTACAGATCAAATTTCAAATCAAGTATCATTAAGATTGTCAATGCATTCAAAAGTTCATAACATGTCACAGCTTGTACCGAAATGACAGAGACATCATTTAATTCATTGATTGATTGAGAGTATAATGACCACAAATTCATTGGAACTGCATAAAAACAGGAAACATTTACCTCACAACCAGAAGTTACCCCTGTCAATCTCTCACAGATTTCTTGTGTTTCTTCCATTTCCCCACTGAATGGTTTCACAAATACAGACTCTCCTTGGTTAAAGTATATTCTTATACTGAAAATATCGTAAATGGAATTAGTTGTAAATAGTCATCAATCAGTTAAATAAAAAAATATTTCATTGCAAATCTAGTGATAGTATTATTTTAAAAACACATGTGAAGATTCAGAAGAAAAAAATGCCTTTTCTATACTTTTTTATTGTTAATTTATTTTTTTCTCTTACATTCTTTTTTTATAAAATGTTTTCAAAGACATAACAATGAATTTAGAGACGAGATCTTTTATTTTTTTAATTGGTCCCTCCACCTATTCTTTACAAGAGGATATAGCATTTTTTTCTATCCTTTTTTTAGAAACAGTTGTTTTTTCCTTTATTCCAATTATAGCATTTAACATCTTAATGTAATTTTGCTTTACTAACCTCATGGCTTGAGATGTCCAACCAATTATAGCACCACAATGGACAGTAAATATAACTTCACCAGAACTCTCCTCAATCACAACCAATACTTCTGATGATATACCAAGAAACGAGTCCACCTGCATAGCTAACCCACAGTCTTCTACCTGTTAAAATATAAGCCAAAATTGATGTCTCATCAAATAATTATAAATCTTTGGGTAAAAAGTCTGTGACCTCATTATTATATTACATTTTTTGCTCATTTTATGTGCTTTCTATAGAAATATTAACTTATTTTCAAAGAATTCAATCAGTAATATTTCAGAAATTGAAAAAGATAAATGCATCATTTTTTCAATTTTCAGTTATAGTTCAACAAGCTAAAGATGTATGCAAAATTCGTGACATAGCCCTTTAATACTGTATATTGACATTAAGAAGTAGCATAACATGCTAAATTGCATAAGAGTTTTAAAGGGTTATAACATGTCAAATTGCATACAAGTTTGAAAAGTTGTATAACATGTCAATTTGCATAAGTGTTTAAGAAGTAGCTTAACATGTCAATTGCATTAAGAAGTGGTATAACATGTCAAGTTGCATACAAGTTTGAAAAGTAGAATTAGATTTCAAATAACATAAAAGTTTTTTAAAAAGTGGTATAACATGTCAAATTGCATACAAGTTTACAAGGTGGAATATCATGTCAAAATGCATATGAGTTTAAAATGTGGTATAACATGTCAAATTATATACGAGTTTAAAACAGGTATACATAACATGAGTTTAAGAAGTAGCATAACATGACAAAATGCATAGGAGATAAAACTAGAGGCTCTAAAGAGCCTGTGTCGCTCACCTTGGTCTATGTGAATATTAAACAAAGGACGCAGATGGATTCATGACAAAATTGTGTTTTGGTGATGGTGATGTGTTTGTAAATCTTACTTTACTGAACATTCTTGCTGCTTACAATTATCTCTATCTATAATGAACTTGGCCCAGTAGTTTCAGAGGAGAAGATTTTTGTAAAAGATAACTAAGATTTACGAAAAATGGTTCAAAATTGACTATAAAGGGCAATAACTCCTAAAGGGATCAACTGACCATTTCAGTCATGTTGACTTATTTGTAAATCTTACTTTGCTGAACATTATTGCTGTTTACAGTTTATCTCTATCTATAATAATATTCAAGATAATAACCAAAAACAGCAAAATTTCCTTAAAATTACCAATTCAGGGGCAGCAACCCAACAAAGGTCGTCCGATTCATCTGAAAATTTCAGGGCAGATAGATCTTGACCTGATAATCAATTTTACTACAGTTAGATTTGCTCTAAATGCTTTGGTTTTTGAGTTATAAGCCAAAAACTGAATTTTACCCCTATGTTCTATTTTTAGCCGTGGCGGCCATCTTGGTTGGTTGACCAGGTCACGCCACACATTTTTTAAACTAGATACCCCAATGATGATTGTGGCCAAGTTTGGTTTAATTTGGCCCAGTGGTTTCAGAGGAGAAGATTTTTGTAATAGATTACTAAGATTTACGAAAAATGGTTAAAAATTGACTATAAAGGGCAATAACTCCTAAAGGGGTCAACTGACCATTTCAGTCATGTTGATTATTTGTAAATCTTACTTTGCTGAACATTATTGCTGTTTACAGTTTATCTTTATCTATAATAATATTCAAGATAAATAACCAAAAACAGCAAAATTTCCTTAAAATTACCATTTCAGGGGCAGCAACCCAACAACAGGTTGTCCAATTCATCTGTAAATTTCAGGGCAGATAGATCTTGACCTGATAATCAATTTTACTACATGTCAGATTTGCTCTAAATGCTTTGGTTTTTGAGTTATAAGCCAAAAACTGAATTTTACCCCTATGTTCTATTTTTAGCTGTGGCGGCCATCTTGGTTGGTTGGCCGGGTCCTGTCACACATTTTTTAAACTAGATACCCCAATTGTGACTGTGGCCAAGTTTGGTTTAATTTGGCCCAGTAGTTTCAGAGAAGAAGATTTTTGTAAAAGATTACTAAGATTTACGAAAAATGGTTAAAAATTGACTATAAAGGGCAATAACTCCTAAAGGGGTCAACTGACAATTTCGGTCATGTTGACTTATTTGTAAATCTTACTTTGCTGAACATTATTGCTGTTTACAGTTTATCTCTATCTATAATAATATTCAAGATAATAACCAAAAACAGCAAAATTTCCTTAAAATTACCAATTCAGGGGCAGCAACCCAACAACGGGTTGTCCGATTCATCTGAAAATTGCAGGGCAGATTGATATTGACCTGATAAACAATTTTACCCCATGTCAGATTTGCTCTAAATGCTTTGATTTTTGAGTTATAAGCCAAAAACTGCATTTTACCCCTATGTTCTATTTTTAGCCATGGCGGCCATCTTGGTTGGTTGGCCGGGTCACGCCACACATTTTTTAAACTAGATACCCCAATGATGATTGTGACCAAGTTTGGTTTAATTTGGCCCAGTAGTTTCAGAGGAGAAGATTTTTGTAAAAGTTAAAGACGACGGACGACGATGACGGACGACGGACGACGCCGGACGCCGGACGCCGGACGCAAAGTGATGGGAAAAGCTCACTTGGCCCTTCGGGCCAGGTGAGCTAAAAAAGTGGTATAACATGTCAAAGAGCATACAAGTTTAAAAGAGGTTTTAGCATGTCAAATTTCATTAGAGATTAAAAAGAGGTATAACATGTCAAACTGCATATGAGTTTAAAAGTGGTATAACATGTCAAATTGCATCAGGTTTTAAAGAGGGAATAACCTGTCAAAGAGCATACAAGTTTAAAAGAGGTTTTAGCATGTCAAATTGCATATGAGTTTAAGTTTATGGCATTCTTGTAACAAAGTATGAAAAATGGAGAACTTAAATGCTTTCTACCTGTGAAGACAACCCACAGTCTACTACCTGTGAAGACAACCCACAGTCTACTACCTGTTAAAAAAAAGCCAAAATGGATATCTGATCAAATACTTAGTGGTATCATTCTTTATAAATTTCTGGTGCCTTGATGATCCAATTGCAGATTTGATGAAATAACAGGAGAGTTTTAAGTATAGACTGAATGAAAAAACTTAAATCAAATCTATTGTTGTTTTCTATAATCTTAAAAAAATAAAGGTTAAAACCATAAAATTCAGAATGGAAATGGGGAATGTGTCAAAGACACAACCTGACCAAAGAGCAGAAAACAGCTGAAGGCCACAAACAGTCTTCAACACTGTGAGAAAATCCCACAACTGGAGGTGGTCATCAGCTCCCCCTTAACAAAAGTGTGTACTGGTTAAGCAAACTAGAGGCTCTAAAGAGCCTGTGTCGCTCACCTTGGTCTATGTGAATATTAAACAAAGGACGCAGATGGATTCATGACAAAATTGTGTTTTGGTGATGGTGATGTGTTTGTAAATCTTACTTTACTGAACATTCTTGCTGCTTACAATTATCTCTATCTATAATGAACTTGGCCCAGTAGTTTCAGAGGAGAAGATTTTTGTAAAAGATAACTAAGATTTACGAAAAATGGTTCAAAATTGACTATAAAGGGCAATAACTCCTAAAGGGATCAACTGACCATTTCAGTCATGTTGACTTATTTGTAAATCTTACTTTGCTGAACATTATTGCTGTTTACAGTTTATCTCTATCTATAATAATATTCAAGATAATAACCAAAAACAGCAAAATTTCCTTAAAATTACCAATTCAGGGGCAGCAACCCAACAAAGGTCGTCCGATTCATCTGAAAATTTCAGGGCAGATAGATCTTGACCTGATAATCAATTTTACTACAGTTAGATTTGCTCTAAATGCTTTGGTTTTTGAGTTATAAGCCAAAAACTGAATTTTACCCCTATGTTCTATTTTTAGCCGTGGCGGCCATCTTGGTTGGTTGACCAGGTCACGCCACACATTTTTTAAACTAGATACCCCAATGATGATTGTGGCCAAGTTTGGTTTAATTTGGCCCAGTGGTTTCAGAGGAGAAGATTTTTGTAATAGATTACTAAGATTTACGAAAAATGGTTAAAAATTGACTATAAAGGGCAATAACTCCTAAAGGGGTCAACTGACCATTTCAGTCATGTTGATTATTTGTAAATCTTACTTTGCTGAACATTATTGCTGTTTACAGTTTATCTTTATCTATAATAATATTCAAGATAAATAACCAAAAACAGCAAAATTTCCTTAAAATTACCAATTCAGGGGCAGCAACCCAACAACAGGTTGTCCAATTCATCTGTAAATTTCAGGGCAGATAGATCTTGACCTGATAATCAATTTTACTACATGTCAGATTTGCTCTAAATGCTTTGGTTTTTGAGTTATAAGCCAAAAACTGAATTTTACCCCTATGTTCTATTTTTAGCTGTGGCGGCCATCTTGGTTGGTTGGCCGGGTCCTGTCACACATTTTTAAAACTAGATACCCCAATTGTGATTGTGGCCAAGTTTGGTTTAATTTGGCCCAGTAGTTTCAGAGAAGAAGATTTTTGTAAAAGATTACTAAGATTTACGAAAAATGGTTAAAAATTGACTATAAAGGGCAATAACTCCTAAAGGGGTCAACTGACAATTTCGGTCATGTTGACTTATTTGTAAATCTTACTTTGCTGAACATTATTGCTGTTTACAGTTTATCTCTATCTATAATAATATTCAAGATAATAACCAAAAACAGCAAAATTTCCTTAAAATTACCAATTCAGGGGCAGCAACCCAACAACGGGTTGTCCGATTCATCTGAAAATTGCAGGGCAGATTGATATTGACCTGATAAACAATTTTACCCCATGTCAGATTTGCTCTAAATGCTTTGATTTTTGAGTTATAAGCCAAAAACTGCATTTTACCCCTATGTTCTATTTTTAGCCATGGCGGCCATCTTGGTTGGTTGGCCGGGTCACGCCACACATTTTTTAAACTAGATACCCCAATGATGATTGTGACCAAGTTTGGTTTAATTTGGCCCAGTAGTTTCAGAGGAGAAGATTTTTGTAAAAGTTAACGATGACGGACAACGACGACGGACGACGGACGACGACGGACGCCGGACGCAAAGTGATGGGAAAAGCTCACTTGGCCCTTCGGGCCAGGTGAGCTAAAAATGAACATCACACTAAACCCTAAATCAGTCAGTGTATCAGTAACGACAAAATTCTGTGAATTTATTACATTGTTATTTTTATCTCTGTTTATCTGTATGAGCATACCTGGACAGACCATATTGTTGTTCCAAGAGAAAACATATCAGGGATTACTTTCTGTTTTGTCTTTTCTTTCTTCCTTACACTTCCCAAACCAAATTTACCTAAAATAAATAAAATTATCATTTACAATTATCAAATGTAATAATTTCTACAGATCTTGGTTGATGCTTCACATATGAAAGAAAAATATTAAATAATTTACAAATCAAAGCTGAAAATAGTCAAAGATCGACACAATTCCCATTTTGTTTTTCTTTTATCGAATAAACTTTTAATATTTATTCATGAACTGCCTGAATCAACTGTCATGAACAGACAGAAATTGAGGATAACTATATGTCATATGATTATTTACTTAATTCAGGACTACTTTCTAGTGTAGTTAATATGTCAACTTACTTAATTTAGAACTACTTTCTAGTGTGGTAGATGTCACATGGTTATTTGCCAGATCTTTGAGGTATTCTGTTCTTGTTCGAGTTGCCATAGCTTTGAACTTTTCACCTTTATGGGCAGTGTTCTCTGCATTTATCACTGAAAAATAGTGAACTCCATACGTTAAGTTATCAAAATGAGGTAAATATTGTGTGAAATTTTCATCAATTCATGCAGAATAAATGTGTATTATCCCAAGGTGAATTTGAATATACACATCTCATTTTGAAAGAAAATTAATGTAAATAACAAAAGCTCATGGAGAACTCATACATGAACTTGTTCAACTAAGCGACAAAATTCTTAATAAAAAGAATCGTTATGCACGAATGTGCTGATGTAGATCAGCCTTACCAGTTTTAAGCATCAGATAAACCTAAAAAATGTTGGTAAGATGACCAAGAAACTTATTAAAGGTATTAATTATCTCACATTTGATCAAACTTTTACATCAAGTGAAGTGAAAAGGAAATGAGCACTAAATTAATATTTCTAATTTCAAAATTTCGTTATAAACAAAAATATAAATTTCTTCTCAGTATTACCTTTTGCTAAAAGGAATTCTGCAAATTCTTCCGATTTAGGAAACTTAATGTTTTCTGGAATATGTGGACCAAAGGCTGGGACATCTTTAGATCTGCTGACTGATACACTGTAATACAAAGAGATATATGTTTTAAAAACATGGTTAGTCTTTCAATATAAAATTTCTCCGGTTCAAGACATCATTTTCATAAAGTGGTCACAATGGTTTAGTTGGCATTTCATCTTATGACATACAAAAATGCAGATTTCTACATCAATAAGTCTGGTTTCATGCAAACACTATTTTAATGCACACTTCATACTATTTATAATCTTTTTTATCATTATGTTTTCCAATCAATTTCTCAGTTTGTTTCTCTTGAAGGTTTTAAAGTGATTATAAATGTACAATTGTGGTCTCTTGATTTGAACTTTAATACATTTAGAAATCATTTTATCTTTTTAGACCAAAGAATAAGAAAATATCTTCACTTTGTATTGCAGAAGGTATAACAAGTCATTATAATCAAATATTTTTCAGCTTAAATATACTTATATAAAGTAGACTGTATATTTTGTGTATAGCTGTATGGTATCTATTTTGACTGCTACTGTGGATTCATTAATATCTGTTGAGTACCAATTTTTATGGATTTTATGGGTAAAACACAAATTTAAATGTTCAACAAAGAGCAATTTTTTATTCTAAAATTTCTGGTATGCAGACTTTTGTAAATACAATATCCACAAAAATTGGTATCTACATGAATCTATAGAATATAATATGACAGTTCTTTGGGTTTAAGTGAATACTACTACAAAAGATTAAATTACCTATAACGGCATTTGTCTGAACATGGATTATGGACTCTAACTATGATGAAGACATGTTGAAATTGAGACCTTACAGTCTTTGCACTGAAAGGTAATGCATTAGGTTCCTGGAAGATTATGGTGACAATATCGTTTCCTATATGACGTTTGCGTAAAAGCTGCAAAAATTAAAAACATATATCATTCCTGTGATTAAATATATATCAAGACACATACAAATGTTTAAACATATAACTTCTGTTGGCATTATAAGCAAATATAAAGTACATATGATTTTAAATATTCTCTAGCAAAGAGGTCTCATAAATAATTTACTTAAGACATTATACATACATTGTACAATACAAATAATAACACTAACATTGTCTTATTGGCCATCATAACATTTCTCTTTTCATATAAAAGTTATGAAAAACAAATTTTGATAGTTTTTTGTACTAGTAGGTTGGATATATGATAACTGGTTGGATATGTGAAAAATATTTAGCTGTTGTGTATCATTTGCTGTGAATGGTGAAAGGATTGGCATATTAGAGATTCACTGGTTGTATATAATTGGCTATGTAAGGTAACAGGACTGGCACAGGAAAATTAATTATTTGTTGTGTATTAAGGTAACAGGGTAGTAATATGAGAGATAAACCTGATGTGTATTACGTTTTGTGTAGGATAACATGCCAGGCATTTGAGAAATATTAAGCTGTGTATTCTAAAATGTTTGACATGGGTGAAATATTTACCTGTTGTGTATTATTTGCTGTGTAAGGTAAGAGGGTTGACACATGAAACATAATCTCACTGTTATTAAATGTTGTGTAGTAGGAATGAGTTCCTGTTGAATCACCTGAAAACATTAAATAAATATATAGTTTTAGAAAATTTTTAATTATTTTTCTGAAAGATGCATTGTTTCTTCTTTTTCTTGAGAGTTCATTTATCATTTCTTTTTTTGATGAAAAGCTTAGTATATACATCATTTGGTTCAAGGAAACAATCCTAATACCTTTCCTAACCGTCACAGCTTTTTAGAAAATAAATGAAGTTATTTGTATAGCTGTATTCTAACAATATTTTTTTTTCTTTTGTGTGAGATTAACAGGATCGTACAATTATGAACTGTTGACATAGAGATATGTCTCACCTTTATGTAATTTTTAAGTTGAGAAGGCACATAATCTTCCTTGATAGATGTCTCAATGCTTATACAATATCATACCAAATATTATTGACCAACACTTGAGGTTCTCAAAAAACTGACCTAATCACAATAAAATACATTATTGATGTGACTAGAAACAGTATACCTAAGTGTTGCTATTTGTTTTACGTCGTCATGGTAACATGAAATGATCATTCCTTTGTTTTTGTTTTATTTAAATGTTCTCTCCTAAAGCATTATCAACCATAGTTCAACTAAATAATCATACTCACTTTTATTATCCAATTGGGCTCTATATTTCTCAAATCCTTTTAATCTAATTTTGTGACCTATACATTTTAAAAACTCTTCAAATGCAGGACTAGAATTTTCTAAAATAAAAATAAAATAGAATCATTACAATTTGCTCTAAATGTACCTGCGCACATTAATATGTGTAAACATTGCTGGCTGTATTAGAATAATATCTCATCATATTTAGAAATTATAAAACAGTATTTAGACTTTATGTGGGTATTTTTGTTTGTTTTTTTACATAAGTTATCTTGCCTCAAACATTCAAACTTGTCAGATAAGAAATAGCTCCAGTGTTGTACTACATGTTCTTTTTATACATTTCAAGACTTTAATAAAAACAAGAATGTGTCCCCAGTACACGGAAGCCCCTCTCACATTATCATTTTCTATGTTCAGTGGACTGTGAAATTGGGGTAAAAACTCTTATTTGGCATTAAAATTAGAAAGATCATATCATAAGGAACATGTGTACTAAGTTTCAAGTTGATTGGACTTCAACTTCATAAAAAACTACCTTGACCAAAAACTTTAACCTGAAGCGGGACGAACGGACGAACAGACAGACAGACGGATAGATGAACAGACGTACAGACCAGAAAACATAATGCCCCTCTACTATCCTAGGTGGGGCATAAAAAAACGTCAGTAAGACTTTATTCACTTGTTAAGTCCTGCCAGTCTATTGTCTCTGCTTTTGCATTTTGGTGTAACTCTTTTTAACATGTTTTTTTAACATGTCAAAACTGCATAAACCAATATCAAACAGTATTTTAGATTTTGGTGCTTATAAATAAATTTTCTTTCTGTTTCATACAATATATAGATATACCTACCATTATTATACATATCTTCTTCTGATGATTGTCCAGAACGACATAATAAAACACCTACTTTGTAGGTACTGTACAACTGAAATATAAAAAAAGAACATTTAAGATTTAGAAAAATGTTAACTCATCAAGTTATCAACATTTAGGATGAAATGGCATAACAAACTTGGGTGTCAGCAAACATGCTTAACCCTACACATTTTATATTTGCCTGTCCAAAGTCAGGAGCCTGTAATAGGGTGGTTGTAGTTTGTAACTGTATGTGATATATGTTTTTGTATTGTTTTGTTTATATATCAGGCTATACTGCAATATATAGTTGCAAACATCTTCATTTGGTCTATAGTAAATAGTTGTCTCAATGGCAATCACACCACATCTCCTTAATGTATATGAAGCTTTAGTTTAGATCAATCAAATTACTCAGATATATTTAAAGAAAAGTTTTATGGGGCAATGAGACTCAGAGTATATTATCTTCAGCCAACATTAAAACATTAAAAAGACATAGGAAAGATTTTTTGTTGTTGATTTTAATGGCTCATCAAGGATCACTTAAAATTTCTGCTATGTAATGATGTGATGATTTAAATGATGATATATCCTTTATAGTGTACAATTCAGGAAATTGTCACACTTACAACACTTCAATAAAGTGTTTGAACTATGCCACTGACCAGGACAGAAATATACTACAGTCATGATAAAACACTTAGTCGGATAGTAGATTTATCAGAAATTTGTTCAGTATTGTAAAAATTGAATAAATTCTGAGAATTTGTAAGATTAAGCAACATTAATTATCTCGATAATTTATTCTATAAGCTTAACAAAATGATAGTTTCATTTTCAATGGCTTATTAAAAGCAGTTAAGGGCCACTGTTTATTTCTTCTATGTAATGATCTGTAGATTTTCAATAATGAGCTTTTGACTTCATACAAATTTCATCAACATCCACCAAGAGTTATATATTATTGGTATTAGAGAGTGTTTTACAATGATGACTGAATTACTTACTCCCCATGTCATGATGAGGAAAAAAATATACAGTAGAAGGTCATACCAGAGAACATTGACCTTGAAATTCATGTGACCTTTGAAATGAGGTTCATTATCCAATATAAAATATAACAGAGGGAAAAGAACTGTGTTCTGATAAGATATTTATTTTTGCTTAATAGAGGTAATCTTTATACAGGTTTGACTGTACTTTTTTTTTGTATGATTTTTTAGCAGTTTTGACTGTACTTTTCAACATTTTGATGGTTAGATTTTAATTACCCCTTGTTCATCAAGTTTTAACAACTGCTCCAATGTCTTTGGGGTAGTTGTTCCAAGTTTGAGGCAGGATATTTGTAATTGAGGTATGAGGAATTCTAGGATGTCCTTCACCTGACCTGTCCGAGAACTACTAATTCGACCACTTGGTATGGCTTCTTCAAGTATGGCTCCCCGTAAAGTGGTTAGCTGGAAACATAAATATAAAAGTGTTATGACATAAGTATCTTAAAATTTAGGCTTTTGAGTTTTGACATGTGAACAAATCTGGGTAAAAATATGTAGGTAGGATATATTTCATCATTCTATTTACACTCCATTCCCACTGCAGCTGCCTCCATTCTTGCATTCTTTTGTTGTGTCTTTAGTGATACCGGATTCTTTAGGTTATACTGAATTCTTTAGATTCATATATAAAACCAGGTTCAATCCACCTTTTTCTACATTTGAAAATGCCTGTACCAAGTAAGGAATATGACAGTTGTTGTCCATTCCTTTGATGTGTTTTATCATTTGATTTTGCCATTTGATTTAGGGACTTTCCGTTTTGAATTTTCCTCGTAGTTCAGTATTTTTGTGATTTTACTTTTTGTTGCTACTAATTTCCATGAATTAAAATATAATTTTATTTGAGGGGATACTTCATTTCATGGTTTGCGCAAGTCTTCATACAAGCAATGAAAAGCCTGTAGATTATGTGTACTTTGTTAAACATTTGAGTTCGTGGATCATCTCTTCCAATGAAGGCCACAAAACCTGGTATTCAACAAAAACTAATGAATCTATATAAATTCTACTGGCGAAGCCCCAATCATCTTTTTACATTGATATTTATTGAAATGTCTAAGATGGTTAAATACATGATGAAAACTATATGGTTTTATTATGTTGCTGGTTTACTGTCTAACTAAATATCAACATAACATTGGCTGTTATTCATAAACACTCAAATATGTTGACTTTTTATGTGTGTTTATAACTCTTAGACTTACTGCACTGGTCCTAAAAATAATCCTATGTTGGTACTGTCCATATTCTGCTTTCCCTAATTTGTTCTCTCTATCTTCTAACTTCTCTCTCCGAATACTGATTGCCACTGGACCAAAATTTTCATCAATACCAAAAAAGTTTTGGTGATCTATTAATGTAAAAATAAGATACAGTATACCAGGTGTACTGCACATGAACAAAAGTCAAAAACTAGTACAACTTGTATATGAATTTATATAACATATTGAAACTTTGGAGTCTTCAAAACTGCCTCTGATTTCTCATGCTCACCATAAGTATGAGAGATTGTGTGTATTTGTTCAAACATAAAAGTAAAATCAGGGTTTTCATTTTTAATTCCTTACTACAAATTAAAGGAGGATATCTTATATGACATTAAATTTCATAAATATGTCAATAATGCTTGTAATACTTGTTGCTGCAGGGCCCGGTGCATTTGCTTCATAAAGTTGGAGCCATAAAAATTGCCATCTACTTTTCAAAACATGAAGACAACATTAGAGCCTGTCTCAATCAAGATACAAAATACAGAGCTGTGATTCACATGTCAAGTGATGCATAATCAATATGAATAAATTATATCTTTTTCTTATAAAATATAATATTGTCAATTGGAGTTTTAATTATTTCAGGAAAGATCATAACAAATTTTTCATTCTGTTTGTTGTTTTAAATTTACCTACATGACATCAGATATAAAAATAGAAGAAGTTGTTCCATAAATAAATTATTTTTTCTTTGTTCCATAAATAAATTTGTTTTCCATGACCCATATGTAATAAGTATTGTTTTTTAAAATACTATTCAATACTGCTACAGTGTTTATCATCTTATGATAACAAAAGTGCACTACAGTTATGTGCCAGTGACATGAAGTATTGGGTGTATAATCTCAAAATTTTTGGTATTATCAATGATTTTATTGAATATTATTTGTTTTAATCTTGAAATATTGATGTTTTTGTCATTTGGTATATTTATATGCCCTTTGGGACCCTAGATTAGAATAAAAACTCTTCTTCTATGTGCAAAAAAAAGCAAAGGGGCACTTTAAAGGTTTGTGTTTGATGTGAGTGTTGTATTTGAGAAAATATAAGGATTAGAAGGAGATGAATTTTTCGATAATCACAAAAATATAAAATTTTCATGTCTAAATCAAATTCTAATCTCCTATCATGTTAAAAGTGAAAACAAACCACATCAAGCTTAATTTTAGGAGTGTACAGCATCAATAGGATGGTCTTTGCAAGTGATGTTTTGGCGGGAATTGTTGTTCTAAATTAAAATTGCTCCTGATATACATGTAATTTATAGACAAATTCACAATAAAATTGAGAATGCAATTTTTGAATTCCGATCAATTATTGACACCTTTTGAGAGTAATTGGTCATGTTTTATCACAGTTACCTGTGTTCCTCAAATTTATGAGCTCAATTTTAGCTAGAACAAATTGATAGCCAAATTTTTATCAATTTTCGAACTCCTGTTAATCATCACTTGTTGATTTTAAAATAACCATCTAATCATTTTTAATCATCAATTTTCAAAATTTATAATTATTGATCATTTTGATTTCAAACTCTCACACTTTGTTAATCTGTTTAATGTGAGGGTACCCAAGTTGCATCTATTTAAATAGTTTAATAATTATGACGTCTGGTACGGCTTTTTCATAATATGTTGTGATGCCATCATACATGAAGGAGTCACTAAAAACAAAATCATTGCCTTCAAGACAACATATTAATTTGGGACTACATTTCATGTACTATTTTGATAAACAAAAGTTGGCTATTATGATCACGGAATTCAAAGGTTATTTAAGTATATGGTTGCTATTTTTCTATTAATAATATATATATCTATATATATTGAAGATCAATAAAATACATAAAATAAAATGGACAGAAAGAACATTCAAGTCAATTTTCATAATACACTATTTACAAATGTCAGAAGATAAAGATAGAAGTCAGTTGAAGACTTTCATTCAGAAAAAATCAGCATTGCTGGTATGTTATACATTCTGTATGTATGGACATAATAGATTTATTTGAACATGTTGAACCTCAGACTGTGTCCCCTGTCAATATAATCTGAACAGGTCCCTATATTATGTATTGACCTTGTCATAAGTCTATAATTGATAAAAGTTGAAAGACGTGCAAATTGATAAATTACAGAAATATGAACTACGTATTGTCTAGTCTTTATAAGAAAACCTATAAAATCAAGAAGCTATCTGCCAAGTTTTATGAAAAATGGGTACAAATTGTGTAGATCTAGGTGTGATTTGGGTACTGTTATGTCAATGAATGTTATACATGAGAAAGAGTTTATTAGAACGTGCTATCAAAAGCCTATCATACGACAACTTACCTGTAATTGCCCCTGAGGCTGAAGTAGATTTTATTACTTAGAATGTAAACTTAAACATATATGTATATAGGAAATAATAATGTTACAGTTGGTTCCCCATATATCACCAGCAGCCTAAAGATTATTTCGTCTTCAGGTGAAATTATAAAAAAATCACAGTTTCAAACTGTCAGTTTGCAACATTGGCAAATTTTCTTTACTCATTTAAATGTAAAACTCAATTCCTTAATCTTTGTTTATAGTCATGATATAAACTTTACAAACAACTGACATTGGCAATTTTGTAATATATGTCTTATTTCACACATTTTGATTGGTCTAACTGTATGCTATTTTGTAATACCAATGATTTCCTCCCGCCCAGACCATTGGTGTCAAAAAGTATTTTTAGCCAAAAAAGTCATATACAACATTTTAGAAGCCCTACGCCGATATACTTAAATAGCTTACAAAAAGTTGTTTGTCTTTGGCATGTTTGGACAATGTTGGAGTCATGTATCAAGTTTTTTTTTCAACCTCATCTAAAACTTATCTATAAAGATAATATACTCTCTTTTATATGAAATCTGATATAAAAGGCAGAAACTTGGTGGTTTCAGAACTTTCTATCTAATTCACTAACAACATTTATAGAATCAGAACTTATTAATAACTTGAAATCAATTGTTGAAGACTCATGTTGACCATGTTGACCATGTTGACCGATATATGTCTATAGTGTATTTTCATAACCTTTTATCATGTTATTGTGATTTTATATGAATTTGGTTAAATATACTTACCATGAAATTACATTTATATTATATAGAATATGTTTGCTTTCACAACATGTTCTCATCGCAATTAACTAGGTGATTAAAAATTACATCCATGAGATGTACTCACCTACGTCATAGTTCACCTTGTTGTGAAAGCAAACATATTCTATATAATATAAATGTAATTTCATGGTAAGTATATTTAACCCTATAAATTCATATAAAATCTCTTCTTGAGATTTCAAAAATTACCATTTTCCATCCCTCTTATTTTGGTCCGAATATATATGGGCCCTGTCCCAAAGTGAAATATGTTTTTTTTTCCCAATCTTCAGCTCTAAAATTCCCAATTGTATAGACATCATTGTAAGGTTTTGTTGATGTCGTTATGTGATATATATACAAATGTATATATTTTGTTTAAAAATCTCTTGAAATTGTTCACGATTTATGCAATTATAACTATTCCTTCTCAGAATGTAGAATTTTGCTCTTAATTTTTCAAAATTTTCTTGGGGACCAAGTTGCATGCGGCTGGAGCCTGGTGCGGACTAATATATTTTCCGCAAATCCAACATTTCACGAACTTTTATTCCCAATTGCATGGGCCCTGGGCCCCTTCCCTTAAACACTAGGAAAATCACTGTTCAATAACTTTCCTTTTCATTGCATTTGTTCTCGTTTACACATATTCATTTCAATAACTGTCCTTTAACAATGAGAGAAATTTATACCTGTATTACTCACATCAATTCATATTTATAAACAATTACAATAGTACTTCTTCGTGTGATACATTTCTATATTAAAAGATTTCATTAAAATTTAACTGTTCTCTTTATTTAACAAACAACATGTAAAAGGAAAACGAAAAATCTTTTTGTGGTAGCAGAAACATATCATTAGTATATTTCAGTACAACGGGATATTAGTTCAATTCGATACTAGCTTATACAAATAAATACCTCAACTGTATTGTATAGGGTTCAATAATTTCTACATCATGAACAAAACCAAGGAAATTCAATACACTACACGATTTTATATTAAATTATTTCTGGAGTTAAGAAGTGCATGTTACATGTGTTACTTGATGTCTGACAGAGATTCAACCAGGCCTGTTTATTTTACCATGCTAGTAACTGTATGTCATATCTACATATCAGTTAAAAATCCAGATTTCAACTATATGAGAACATATATAAGATCTATTATTTATCAATAAACACCCCATGGAAATGAAAATTTATAAACAACAATGAACATAGATGTAAATAACCAAGATAATGGTCTAACATACAATATATATATACATACAGTCTATGCTGTACATTGAACTTAAACATTCAGTAAAAATTTCAGTCGTAAATCTTAACCCCCAAAACAGGGATCACCTGACATGCCTGATAAGTTTATTTAGATTTTTGGTGGAGTTCATATTACTCAATAATCATTATACATGTACATGTATCTGTTATTTCCTTTAATCATGTTAATGTTGTTTCCTCTTTTGCTATTGTACATGTAAATACTGATATAAAACTATATATACATTTATTAACTAACTACACTGTTATTGGACTTAATATGATGAAAACTGCCAATGCAATATAATGTGTAAACTGGGCCAATACAGAATAACTCGGCCAATATAGATTTTTTTCTGTATTGGCCGAGTTATTCTATATTGGCCGAGTTGACACAAGTGCAGGATTTCGGAACGTCTCTAGATTTTACATCGAAAGACACGATAAACACAAACTGAAAGTAAACAGTTGTTTTGAAGACGCAGTTGTCATTTAGTTATCTTAAACATGCTGAAAATGTCAGTATGGCATACATTTCAGGCGAAAGACGGTCACATTCATTTAAAAGGTACTTTGAAAACAGACGATAGAACTATTTCAGGTTTGGGGAACGAGTAGATTATCAAAAAGTTCATTTCTTGACGACCTCATAATTTCACATCGATTTTAAATTAGTTTCTGCATAACACATGCAATGGCAGTACCTTTCCAATTACTATTTATGTGTTGCGTCTGAATTTAAGTTGTAACACTTTATAGTGACTGAAAAGGGTAGAAAAATTCATCAGATGAGAAAATACTGAAGACACCTGGAAACAGCACGAGATCATTATGTATTGCGTCTAATAATTAGAAACAACCTGAGATTTGGATAGTTCCACTTCAAGGTAAAAATATTTATCTCTTTTGAATGAAATTAAAAAAATATTGTAACACTGTAGTTAATTAATAAAGATATTATTACGTGTATTTCTGTATTGGCCTTGTTATTGGTCCTCGGCCAGCTGTATTGGCCTTCGGCTTCGCCTCAGGCCAATACAGCAAGCCTTGGACCAATAACAAGGCCAATACAGAAATACTTACGTAATAATATCATAGTATATACTGTTTTACACAAGGTTCTTACAAAGGAAAGTCCATAATTCAAGGATTCATAATTTTCAAAACAGTGAGTCAAGACAGTGGCGGATCCAGAACTTTTCCTAAGGGGGGCCCGCTGACTGACCTAAGGGGGGGGGCCGCTCCAGTCATGTTTCAATGATTCCCTATATAATCAAACAAATTTTCCCACGAAAGGGGGGGGGGGGGGGGGGGGGGGCCCATTTTTCTGCAAGATACATGCAGTAAAATGCACACAAAACATTCTATACCATATGTTCTAAAATAATCTAAATTTGATGTCATTTCCTTTCTTTATTTTGTCATGAAGACTAAACTAATAAATCATATGGCTACATATAAACATGATAAAATTCCCTCTTCTCATGATCATTGATTGTTGGACTTGCCATAGCCAAAATGAGGACTCCCTAGACTCACCTAAAAACTCCTTAGTAAGAACCCTGAGTGTTCATACAACTATACTTGTGTACTTACCATAACCATAAAAGAAATGTCTATAATAACTGGCACCATGATCTACATACTCCATCACATGATTCCGATGTAATACTACATGAGGAAGCATTAGTCCCGTCGGAGTAGGTGAAGAGTCTAATATAGATAACCCACAACACGCAGGTGACCGTGTCAATATTGCACTATTTTGAGTATTCTTAGATTTATTTAACGTTCTTCGTGCTGAACTTCGACCTAAACTAACTATTCGTTCCACCTCACCACCGATTTCATTTCTAAAGAACGGACATTTAAGCACCAAATTGTTACTTTTGTCATCACCTTCATCTTCCGACTCCCGTCCATCTTTCTGCGAGGCTGCAGATGCACCAGTTGTAGTATTTCTACCGATTTGTAAAGGGTTACTAATGCTATGAATAATTTCCTCCACATTAAAAGTAATACTCTGACAGTCATAATGTAAAAAAGCTTTACTCCTTAATCGTTCTTCAGCACGAACATCAACATCGATATTGTCAGGAGTTTTGGGGTTAATTTCCGGTTCACTTTTCCCCCGTAATTTTGTAAAAATTCCAGATGGACGTGTTTCGTTTGTTATAGATTTACTCCGGCTTTTCCGATCTTTGTGCTTGAATTTAGATTTTGTTCTAGGACTCTCTGTAATATCTTCAGTAGATTTGTCCTTCACAGCACTACCGTTAGAAGCACGAAACCGCACTCCTTCATTTTTACCCCTTAACAATTCTTGCAATTGAGCAGGTGCCGGACTTCTCTGATCAGCATTTACATGGCTATAGTCCTTCAACAATGCAAAGAAGCTGTCGTGTCCACTTTTTCCGAGAACATCAATGGAGGATGTACTCCCATAATCCCTGTGTATTCCTGTATGAAATTCATCCACATCAATATAATCAATACTATCCATTTCTAAACTACTATTACTTCGATACAAGACAGGTTTTTTCTTCCTATCTTTTTTATCCTTCCCTTTGGATTTGTTTTTACCCCACGATTTAGCCGCTTGCGTACCATGAATGGTTGCCCTTTGTCCACCCCGCACAAAGGCATCACGGGGAGGAGTGTTAGAAGAGTTATATCCATTGGTATCTCTCTGATAGTAGTCCTGTTTCGTTGATGCCATTTCATCCCATAGTGTGTGTTGTTATCTGAATAAGAAAATAATAACATATCATCTAAGGATGTATCAATAGAGATATGTGTACATGTGTTCTTATTATTTCCTGATTAAACAGTGACCTGTTCAACTTCACGCTAAGTAATAAACCTCCTCCACTGTGAAATGTCGTTAAGGATTATTTATATAATGTAAAGTACATTCTTTCTATATTTGGTTATATATCATTGTTTTCTAGCCAACTTTTATCCATAAATAACAAAAATATGTGACTTCAGGAAAAATTGTACTTTTTGTAATTTTAACAAGTTTACATTCTGAATCACTCGAATTCCTTTATCTAAATCCACTTTTTGAAAATATTTCTTTGTAAACATAAGCTGTGATTAAATAGATATTACAAAATTTCACTGTATTTCCCAAATGAAAAAATTATCTAATAATCTTACATCTGTATTCTCCAAACTTACAAGTGCACCTGTTTAATAATTGCTAATTAAAACAGTTTCCTACACTTTTATTTCCCAAAAAACTACCTTGAAATAGCCAAATTTCATCTGATGTAAATATCTAAAACTTTAAGCTGTGAATGAGGAATTTCACTGCCAAATAATTCACATGGAGGTAATAGTCTATTCTTTACACCTAACAGGAATTAAAATTGTTTCTATCAATTAAAAGGAAATCTATTTAGAAGACCTGTAAATTTATTTACAACCAGATAATTACATTAGAGGCCTTTAACTTGAGGAATTCATTCATACTACTTATAAATACAATTATAGAGATTTCAAAGGTGTCAAGATTTTAAATGTTTTTACTCAAACAGGAAAAAATTCAAAGGTTTGATGAAGTAACTTCCACTATCCTACATGTACATGTAATTGGACATCTGCAGACTGACATTTTATTTTTTTTAAATTTTATGCATCTTTTCAAGTCAAAAAAGAAAAACATATGAATGCACCCTTTACGTTATAGCACAGATTTGCATGCACTTTTACTTCCATAAACTGATCAAACCAAAGCTATAAAATGCATACTCCTCACTCCCCAAATTCGTGCAGATATGACAAGTCAATGTTTTGCTGTGGGGTACCGCAAAAAGCAGATGGATTAAAAGTTGAAATTAGAGATGCACAGTACATATTCTTTGAAAATCATTAAAATCGAGTCTGTTTTTTGGAGAGGTTTCAGATCTACATAGTGTGAACAGATGCATGTACAGATGGATATACACAATGATCACTGTATTCATGTACTGCACACCAATATATACATCCAGTTATAAACGTAAAAGTAAATTCCAAAAGACATTTTCCAGTTATCGCATTAAGGGAAAAAAATGTCTATTTTTCAAAGATTGAAGTCTGTAACTCTGAAATAGCGGAGTGAAAATTCATTCAGTATAAATTGGTAGACTTTAAGAAAATCATTCAAGAGATACTTAGTGAGTAACTTGTTAAAACCAGATTGACAGATGAACACTGGTTTACTGTAATACATGTATATTATTGAAGAGCATATATATACACAAATGTACTCGAGTTATTGTGTAACATGTTTACTCTAAAGCAAATGTGCACAGACAATTGTATACACTAATCATGTTATTATGTCCACTGCAGAACAGTTCATAAATTTACTTTAGATAATCGCCTCAAGAGTTCCTAAACCAACCATACCTTACACAATGTTTTCTGATTTTTTTTTATCCAGGATACAATTTGTTTTCTTGTAAAATATACAGGCCAATTAAAATTATGTATGTGAGGTTCCAGTTACCTTACCAATCCTACTTTTTCATGTTTATAGTCTTAATAATAGCCTACCCTTAAGATTTTTTTGTCAATTTTCATTAAGCACTGTTAAAGTCAGAATGTTGCTCTTGTAAATTTAATGTAAAAAAGAAAGAAAAAAACCTACCTACCCTTCCTTTTCTTTAAGATGTAACTGGAACCACACATACTATTTTATTTGGCCAAAGCAACCTTTTTAAAGTATAGATAATCTGACACCAACTTTTATTTTATTAATTCAAATTCATTTTACAATAGAAAATCTTATTTGAAATTCAAGTTCAGATAAACCATTTATATTTCCAGCACAATTTTTATTTATTATATATATTATGAGAAAAAGACCCACATAGACTGGGGTACTTACATTAAAATAACAAAATTTTTATATCTACGTTTTTACCTGAATTTTTAACTTGTCATGATTTTTCACATTCTTAGAATAGCTCTAGATCTTCAATCAGAAAACCAAAATCATTCGAAACAAAATGGAAATGTGTAGTAAGTTGCCCTAATATGTAATAAATAAGAAAAGAAATCGATTCTTCTAAGAAATTTATTACATGTACATGTACCTCCATCATCATCAATTATATTTGGAAAAAATATTTACATACATTTACTGATTCATGTCCTGAATTTTGTTTTAAGGGAAATAGAGCTCAAAACTACTTAAAAAATTTATTAATAAGCTTGAGATGTTATCTATTCAAGGGGTTCTAATGACTGACTGTCATATGTATTGTTTAAAAGGGAAACTAGAAATATTTCCCTATACTGAAATTTTTACAAATGGTTTGAAAAATAAATAAAAATAGCTAAAACTACTAATGGGGAGTTATGTTTATCAAGACAATCAATACATTACATGTGTACGATTACCTGTGTGAAGATGGTTACATAATTTTTAACATTTCCCGATTTTAACTTATATGTATTTTGGGTTTTGAGCTAACAGTTATCATCCATAACATACACATATTTGACTTTAAACCATTTTTTTGGTTACTAAGACCCTCAATATAATTTTTTTCAAAGGAATGTTTAGAATTTGGCTTCAAGCTTTAAGAGAGTCATTACCTTCAAAATTACAAATTCTATCAAATTAATTATTGCATTTGAGTTTTTTATAAATTTTTCACTGATGAAGAATGTTTTAAATTCTGTATGGCACCTGAGCTTAACCCGTAGGTTTTTTAATGGTCAGAGTTTGTGATGCTCCAAACATTTGTATATGGTGTTTTTTACTGAGCACTGTTATATTATCTTTTTCTTTCAGTCCTGTTTTTATCGTGTCTTTCTTGGACTAATTACTTGTGATCATGATGATTAATCCCATTGTATCACAATTTTCACATACTTTGTTTAGGTCATCCCACAGTCTTACGGTTTTACTGAAGGGTCTGTGCAATGAGTGTACATGTTAAAATTTTAATCCAGTATATATGTATTCAAATTTATGCAAAATAATACTACGAGTCAGCTGCATTTTAATGCATCTTTTTTTAATTCTCAATCATCAGATTTATAAGTGTAAAACCAGATTCTTACTTTTTTCATTTTTTATAAAAGACAGAAAAAACACTCAATTTGGTTTTAATGACTTCAAATCAGTGATGCTATTCACAATTTCACATGCAGATAAAGGATTATGAAAAAGAGGACCAAAAACAAGACAATGAATGAGTAGGACATGTAAAAAGTCTATACATTAACCATATATGTATCTCCATAACTTGGGGTCTGTGTCAACCCTCCTTGGGCCCCCTTAATCTGACTATTACAATTCAATTTATTCTTCACATTATAAAAAAAAGTCTTGAGACAGAAACATAGACTCTTACTAATTTCGTGGTGAAATAATCAAAAACTTAAAGTTTATTAATACTTGTACTTAGTGATGAAACATTTAATCTATCATGTAGACCCTCTCTAGCTTCAGTATTTTATTAGGTGGTAATCTTTTGATCAGTAATTTCCTCATTGATGTGTTTGTCAGATTCCCACATAAAACAGATAATGTTTATCAATCTAAATTCCATAACAAACTTCTAAAGATTAACTTCTGAAAGTAACTGTTGTCTTGTATCTAGTAATATACAATTTCAAACTGTTTCAATTATAAATTCATGTTGAAAACTTACATAATAAAAAAACATCCTTATCGGAAAAAAGCGAAGTTATACGTCAGGTTAATCATGAATGTACATGTAGACTTATGGTAGACATGAAGGTTCTGTAAAAGATAAGGTTATAAACAAGAGGCATATTGTTTCTTCTTGAGGGAGTTCGCTTCTCAGTTTCAAAGTAATTAACTTTTCAAAACACAAGTTTATATTGATAGGGAATTAATAAAGGAATTCAAAGAGCAAAAAAACTATATAGGTCACCGTGCTTGTTTTCGAGATATGAGCCATTGAAATTTTGACGGGAAAATATTCTCTCTTGACTTTTCATAGCTTTATCATTGACAAGTTTAAGTTCTCAAAAACTGTTAAAAAGTAATTAAAATTTTATCAGACTTTTACAGATGGCTTATTACTATACATGTAAAAGATTTTCATAAAGAAAAATGGGGGTCACCGGGCAAATTTTTTCAAGGCATTCAAATGGATAAAACCAGAGGATTCTGAAAATCTGACAAAAAAAAACAAAACATGACAAGCCAGCTTCCTTAATCTTTGAAAAGATAAATTTCATTCATGAGTTAAACAAGAAGTGCCCTCTTTATATGTATACACTTTACATTGGTATCACTGTCTCTCCAGCGATTCAAACTTTATTCCTCAATTTTAATTACTTGTGCATGTCATCTAATTCATAATTGGTAAATATTATTCCAGTCAATCTACACTGAAAATTCTTTTAACATAAACAAAATTGCAATAAACTATAAGAATATTTGTGTCCAAAACATCTGATCATCATATTTTATAAAAGTGTTGAAAAAATCAAAATGAAGATAATTTGGGGGTAAAAGCATTGTTGTTTTTTTTCAATGTAAAATAAATTTTATCTGTGTTTTGTGGTAATAAAAATTTAATCATTGTGCATAAGTTTCATTAAATTTGGTTGAGGCAAACTTAAGTAAAGTAAAAGAACAGAATAAAAAAATATCAACATTTTTTTTCATTTGTAAAGGGGCATAATTCTGGAAAGATAAAAATTTTGCCATCCAAATTCAAGCTTGATCTGTTTTTTGAGTTACTAAGCATTGTGCATAAGTTTCATAAAATTTCAGGACTTACAGACAAGGGTAACCAGGTGCTCCGCAGGGCGCAGCTTTATACGACCGCAGAGGTCGAACCCTGAACAGTTGGGGCAAGTATGGACAAAACATTCAAGCGTGATACAGCTCTGAATTTGGATTGTGATCAAATTTTTGACATTACATGGTTTTTTTTTACACAAAACAAATGTCAAGATTTTACAAATCAATTAAAGATTTCTTCTTCAAACTTTTTAAATCTAAAATTAAATAGTTGATCATGACACAGCATAGGTTTCTGACACAGAACGAATGTGGTCTAATGAACTTAAAAGTTTTTTTTTGCCTTTGAGCAATTCACTATGCTGTTGAATATTAATCCTCTCAAAAAAATGTTTGAAGAAATTTTCTTTTTATTTATGAAATCTGAAATGAGAAAAATTTAACCCCCCCCCCTTTTTTTTCACATCCCTGTTTCCCTTTTTCCAAAACTGATATCAATTCAAATTTCTAATGGAGTTTGCAACAATAACTACTCTTTTAAATACATCATAAAATATTAAAATGTAAAATAAAGTGCTTGTTATCACTGAATGGTAAAGATTGGTTGGTAGTAAAAGTGAATATACATTGTTTATTGTATAAAACAATAAAAAAAACTTCATCAGCAACATTTTATATTGGCAAATTTCCAATGAAGTTATTTACATAAAGTTATTGGCAAATAAAAATAGAAAATGACATCATAGTCATGTCTGGCAAATGTCCAACATACATTATCTAAAAACATTTTAGATAAGATAAGGAAAAAAAGCTTCATCAGCAACATTTTATATTGGCAAATTTCCAATGAAGTCATTTACATAAAGTTATTGGCAAATAAAAATAGAAAATGACATCATAGTCATGTCTGGCAAATTTCCAACATATATTATCAACTACTATTCTATACAAAGAAAGATAACTCCAATTGAAAATTAATTGCTATTGCACAATATTGTGCAATTAGATATTTCTTGCTATTGTGCAATACTGTGCAATTGAAAATTTCTTGCTATTGCACAATATTTCATATGGAATCCTGATTTGGACCAACTTGAAAACTGGGCCCATAATCAAAAATCAAAGTACATATTTAGATAAAGCATATCAAATAAGCCCAAGAATTTAATTTTTGTTAAAATCAAACTTAGTTTAATTTTGGACCCTTTGGACCTTAATGTAGACCAATTTGAAAACTGGACCAAAAATTAAGAATCTACATACACAGTTAGATTTTGCATATCAAAGAACCCATTTATTCAATTTTTGATGAAATCAAACAAAGTTTAATTTTAGACCCCCATTTGGACCAACTTGAAAACTAGGCCAATAATTAAAAATCTAAGTACATTTTTAAATTCAGCATATCAAAGAACCCCAAGGATTCAATTTTTGTTAAAATCAAACTAAGTTTAATTTTGGACCCTTTGGACCTTAATGTAGACCAATTTGAAAACGGGACCAAAAGTTAAGAATCTACATACATAGTTAGATTCGGCATATCAAAGAACCCCAATTATTCAACTTTTGATGAAATCACACAAAGTTCAATTTTGGACCCTTTGGGCCCCTTATTCCTAAACTGTTAGGACCAAAACTCCCAAAATCAATACCAACCTTCCTTTTGTGGTCATAAACATTGTGTTTAAATTTCATTGATTTCTATTTACTTAAACTAAAGTTATTGTGCGAAAACCTAGAATAATGCTTATTTGGGCCCTTTTTTGGCCCCTAATTCCTAAACTGTTGGAACCAAAACTCCCAAAATCAATCCCAACCTTCCTTTTGTGGTCATAAACCTTGTGTCAAAATTTCATAGATTTCTATTAATTTAAACTAAAGTTATAGTGCGAAAACCAAGAAAATGCTTATTTGGGCCCTTTTTGGCCCCTAATTCCTAAAATGTTGGGACCAAAACTCCCAAAATCAATACCAACCTTCCTTTTGTGGTCATAAACCTTGTGTTAAAATTTCATAGATTTCCATTCACTTTTACTAAAGTTAGAGTGCGAAAACTAAAAGTATTCGGACGACGACGACGACGACGACGACGACGCCAACGTGATAGCAATATACGACGAAAAATTTTTCAAATTTTGCGGTCGTATAAAAATAAATGCCCTCACCGCTACAGAGGGGGCATGAAAATCATTGAAAACTTATAATATTAAATATTTATATTTCAAATAAAGCAATGTCTTTTATCATGCTTATCATAATCTTACTCTATTTGAAGCATCACAAACATGATTGTATAAGATAATCGACAATAAATTTACCAAAAATTTGTATTCGGAGACATAATAAACACAAATGATTTCAGCTCTTACCGTCTTTGATTCTCTAATCTATGCCTTTAAATAGTCATCTTAGTGAGCTGTATATAAGAACTGGATTATTCGGGTAATGGCAAAAACAGTAAGATATCTTTTAATAAATTTTAATATCTCAGAAAACAGGATACCAGAAGTTTGTCAGATTTAAATTTATTGCAAATAACAAAGATGTTTGTCAATATTTCCAAGAATATCAATGTACTTAATCAGTTTACATTTTTGTTCCTTGATTAAAATAATGATTTGAGTCAAAAGCTTCCCTTTTTATTAATCAAAGAGCAGATTGCTCTGAGGGATACGATTGCCCTTGTTTCATTGACACATGTATGCATGTAGCTGGATAATATTATTTTCAAAACTAATTCAAATGACAAACAGACATGTAAAATAGTTACAAAATAGCCAAACCCGGATAAAAGTGTATGAACAATGTAATTAGGTCTATTGTGTTTTATTTTTGTACTATCAATACCAAGTTTACTTTCCACAGCAGTCACTGACTGACTCAGAGTGAGAGATGTCAGAGAAGGTGTTTTATTTCACTCATTGGTTATTATATTTTATTAAGTGTCTGTTAGCGATGCGCCGACGTATAGTCATCAATGTGCTGATGGATCGTCGTATGATGTAGATGTAGATAGTAGATGTAGATTTCAATTCGTATGTTATCACCTTTTTTCCTACGTTAATTCTAGGAGGAACCCCATTCCTAACTCTTTGAATATTTAATTTCCTTTGGGTCAGTCATCATGGCTCCTTTCCGTACAAATTTATCGGTTTAAATTGCATTCGTTTTTAATATAATACGACGTTTATTGACAGAACGAGCTAATACTCGACGTCTTGTTTATATTCAGAATTCACGGAAGTTACTGCCGGAAGGGAGACAAATCGAAACGATAATATAGAAGACTCCATTTCGCCTGAAGGGGTGTTCTACGATGTGGAATACATTTATTTTAATCTAAATGATGCATATGATTTAAAATTATGCAACAACAATAACCCTCAATAGCAGACATACATAGAAAATATCCCATGAGTTATAAATTAATTAATTGAGTGGGGAATCCAGAGCAACCATTCAATCTAAAACCCCTTAAAGTCAAGAAATCTATACCCATGCTCATAATTTCCAAATCAAACCATGGGGCAAGATATATTAATGCTTATTAAACGACCAAGATGGTTCTCAATTTCTTTATGGACGTACAATCTCAAATATCAGTTTCATAACGGTAACATATAAGAAAAACTCCACTTCAGTTCTTATATGACAGAAATAGATTTATCGGTATTCAGAGAACTCTCGCATTTTATTAAAACTGGGAATTCCCTCTGACGTGTTTCTAAATTTATAACTACACTAAATATAAATACTGCTTAATTCTGATTTTCCGTGTTGTTAAAAACACGCATCGATGTCAAGGGAATTATCAAACATGAAGATTATGAAACGAACATTATAGGAAAGTTCATTAAGTTCAATCCCTTTGTTTGTTTTTACCTTTTAAAGCAAGACAATCATAAGAATCTGAGATGTTCCTTAATGTTTAGAATAAATCGATTGACGTGAGGGAAATTGCTCTGAGCCACCGGTATAAGTCTACAGATTGCTTGAAAGCAATCGTATCCCAAAAAAATAAAATGGAGAATGTACATTTTTTGTACATGTGTCCATGAAACACAGATGATGCCCCCTCTTGCATATAAGTTATAAGGTTATAATGGGACATAACTCAAGAACTGTAACAGTGATGATACTCATATTTGTACTTGACCTGAGTTTTGTAATAATAAGCATTGTGTATACGTTTGATAACATTTGTAAAGGGGCATAACTCAAGAACAGTAAAAGAGACACCACCAAAATTCAAAAATTGATTTGGGTTTTGTGGTAATTAGCATTAGGTATAAGTTTTATAACATTTGTTTGGGACAAACTAAAGTTAGAGCATGGAAACAAATTGTTTGGGACGTATAGGACATTCATACGGAGGAACAAGGGTAAAACCTTATGCCCTCTTCCCTATGTTTGGATATAATATACATCTATATCTTATGACAATCTATAAGTTTTAAAGCACATTCAATGATGACTATTTTTTCTAAATCTTTTAATGCATGTAATAGTTAAGTATCTAAATATCATAAATGGTGTAGAAAACATTATGATCACATAAAATATGTTTAAAGTCGTTAAATTATCTGCAAATTGCTGTAATTAAAAAAGGGGAAATCCATTATAAAATATTTATAATTTGATTAATTTGTTAAAACACATGGACAGATAATTACATGTATGTTTACCTTTTAGAGGATGGTAATGGGGTACCTTCAGAACAATAATAATTCCTGCAAAATGACTTTAACTGTAATTTTTGGGGCATGCAATAAATGATTGATCAATTTGACCCTAATGATAGCCTTAAAAAATTACTGTTTAGTGCCTGACAGTAAAGGGCATTTTATCCTCTTTTATTTGAAGAGAAAATCATATAAGAGAGTGGTATAGGGGGTACTGAACACGGAAACATGTGAAATAAAAATTGAAAAAACATTGCACCAAAAATAAGAGTTGGGTAAAACAAAGCATGAGGAACAAATGTTAATATTAAGGAAAAAGGACCAGAAGTTATAACTCAGCTGTACTTGGAGATTATGTAGCCATTATTTATGGGCATGAAGACCTTGCGGTCACCTTTAAGCGTCCGCTACTTGCATCTTATTTAAAAACAATATTATTCATAGTAATTTGATGGACTACATTAATACCATACATATTGCAAAAGTACAATGGTAACAATATACATCAATTTCTGTTACATTGTAGATTACCTAAGTTTCAGAAGGTAAAACACTGACTTTTCAATAAAATGCGGTACATGCACGAGAAATTAAGAGCACCGACCAGAGAAATAAAACTTTAAAACACAAAAATATGTGAAATAAAAAGGCTGAAAACGTTGCACAAAAATAACCCTTTACCACCCTCATATATAAACATGATGAAATGTAAATGAAACTTCAGTCAATAGACCACTTTTGAGTTCGATGCATTTCCGGCAAAAACTCTGGTTTTAGTGAACGTCATTTCTGCGTTTAGGGGCGTCGTCACTTCCATTCCAATGTTGAGCGAGTGGTTGGAAAACTATAATTCTATATTGTACGAATTATTCGGCAGATTGCATTCTCAAAGGCGCGTATAATTGACGAGTTTTTTCCGGTGACGGATGAGCTCGAAAGTGGTCTATTGCACTTGCTGTATATCCTGTACATACTGTTTATCTTTGATATAGTTTTCATATAAATTTAGAAGAATATGAGAAGTGCAACTGAACCAAAAATAATTTTATAGAGCCACTTTCAAATGGGATCCAATTAATACATACCCCCTTCTAGGTAATGGTACGGTATTACTTAGTCTCAAGAGAAACCTACTTTTCATATGCTGTTGTTTGCATTCTTTTGACTATACAGATCGTTGTAAATGATTGTGTTCAGGAAGCGTGTATGATAGACTCTCTTCTCATGTGCTGACTCAGTTAGGGTAGAAAACAGTAAAAACACTGACTCACCTAGCAAAAACCTTGACTTATCAAAACATATATGTCGGGTATGTGGTTAAAAAATGCCATTAAGGTCGATAACAATCGATTCGGCACATTTTTATAAGGACAAATGATTTATCGAAAAGGGTGAACTCACCAGGTAAATTATCAACACACAGTCGCCATCTTGAAAGTACCTTTTACCCGTGTCACGTGATTTGTTTCAGAAATACGCCCTCTGTCTTTAAAAATGTTACAAAAAGTATACCAAAGCGGGAACATTATGATTTCACCTATAGTCACCAGAGACATATAAATATAATACGTATTATATGTCTCTGTAGTCACCAATATCAGGAACATATAGATATACTGTTCCCAGCCAATATATTACGAGAATGTGTAAAAACAGCTTTTACTATACAAATACACCTTATCGCTATTTGTCCGCCATTGCTGGAAATCACACAGGTTCCCGTAAAATTTTGACGTCATAAAACAAAATGTCTGACGCCACAATGGAAAAGTGATTGTTGTTGACGTCAAAAGTTCAAGCGGACGGGTCAGCCGGGAATAGCGATAAGGTGTATCCGGCCGTCTCTAGTCTATTTGTCATTGTTAAAGGTTTTTTTTATTTTGGGATTTAATTTTTGAGATTTTTATTTATTATATTTTTCATGTTAAAATGCCATATTTTGATTGACTAATACGAGGTGTTAATGGCTGAGCAGGTGATCAATTTCATTTTTCAATGTTACCCTCTCGCCCAGACCAATCAAAAATAATTTAGAGGATTATGGTTTTGGCTCAGATTTTATTATTTGACTGTCAAAATAAAAAAAATAAAACATCTTGCTTAACTTTTGTTGTCTTTTCTAATACCCGAGGAGGAGGACAGGGGGTACCCTTCTCCCTTCTCCCACCCCTCTTCTCCTTTCTCCTACCCCCGTTCTCAGGGGCGGATCCAGCCATTTTGGAAAGGGGGGGTTCCAATTACATGTCCCCATTCAAATGCATTGATCGTCCAAAAAAAGGGGGGGTTCCAACCCCCGGAACCCCCCCTCTGGATCCGCGCCTGGTTCTCCTTTCTCCCATTAGAATAAAACATCTCCTTTTGAGATATTTTTTCTTGAAATGTTAGATCATTTTTTAAAAGGAGAGATATTTTATTTTTTCTCCTTTCTCACGCCAACTTTTTCTCCTTTCTCCCAGCCGAGACAGGTACAGTATTCGACAATCGATTGATTCGACATATTTTATTTTGTAGTATAATTATCTTGTCAACTGTACTCGATCGTATCAGTTTGTCGATTCAATCAATTGTTGTACCAAATTAACATACTTCATTCATGTCAGGATATATCAACTCAGTCAACTGTGCTTTTATTATTATAAATTTTATTCTTTTTCTAACTCTGCACGATCGTATCTATCGTATTCAATCGTTACGATTGTGCCACAGTTGATCAATATAATCAACTCAGTCAACTCTATTCTTTTTCAAACCCTACACGATCGTATCGATCGTATTCAATCGTTACGATTGTGCCACAGTTGATCAATATAATCAACTCAGTCAACTCTATTTTCATATTTTAAACGTTGCACGATCGTATCGATCGTATTCAATCGTTACGATGGTGCCACAGTTGATCAATTCAATCAACTCTGTCAACTCTATTTTTTCACATTTTAAACGTTGCACGATCGTATCGATCGTATTCAATCGTTACGATTGTGCCACAGTTGATCAATATAATCAACTAAGTCAACTCTATTTTTTTTTTACATTTTAAATGTTGCACAATTGTATCGATCGTATTCAATCGTTTCGATTGTGCCACAGTTGATCAATTTAATCAACTCAGTCAACTCTATTTTTTTTTACATTTTAAACGTTGCACGATCGTATCGATCGTATTCAATTGTTACGATTGTGCCACAGTTGATCAATTTATTCAACTCAGTCAACGCTATTTTCACATTTTAAACATTGCACGATCGTATCGATCGTATTCAATCGTTACGATTGTGCCACAGTTGATCAATTAAATGAATTTAATCAACTCAGTCAACTCTTTTTTTTATATTTTAAACGTTGCACGATCGTATCGATCGTGTTCAATCGTTACGATTGTGCAACAGTTAATCAATTCAATCAACTCAGTCAACTCTTTTTTCATATTTTAAACATTGCACGATCGTATCGATCGTATTCAATCGTTACGATTGTGCCACAGTTGATCAATTAAATGAACTCAGTCAATTTTTTTTTTTATTATTTTAAACGTTGCACGATCGTATCGATCGTATCCTATCGTTACGATTGTGCCACAGTTGATCATTTAATCAACTCTATATCTTTTTACATTTTTTAAAACGTTACACGATCGTATCGATCGTATTCAATCGTTACGATTGTGCCACAGTTGACCATTCTAATATGACGTCCTTATTACGCTTTGGTAACAAAGCCGTGTTCTAATGAGCACAAAAAATATGTTTGACACATGCGCATGGATTTTTTTTTATATTAATGTTATTTCCATCGTTATCCTTTTAAATATTTACATTTAAGCAGCAAGCATAAACTTTTATTATATATTTTTATCAAACAACATATATTTACCCTGGTCGTAGTTTTTAAACTTATCAAATATGAAATGTAATATACAAACTCCTCGGGGAGGAAATGGGAACTGCCAATCAGTCTTACGGTATTTTCGTACGCTTCGACCTATAAATATATTGTATTTGTCATGTTAGAATCGAAATAATTCCTTCATGTCATGCTCTATGCTCATTTTAACATGGGTATGCATTATATTTGACAACATTTTACACCTCGCTAACGCTCAGTGTAAAATATCGACAAATATAATGCCTACCCATGTTAAAATGAGCATAGAGCATGACATGAAGGAATTATTTCTTAAATTTAATCAACTCAGTCAACTCTATTTTGTTAACGTTTAAAACGTTGCACGATATTATCGATCGTATTCAATCGTTACGATTGTGCCACAGTTGCAAAGCTCTGATTCCTTTCACGGATTTGGCTATACTTTTTTGACCTTTTGGATTATAGCTCTTCATCTTTTATATAAGCTTTGGATTTCAAATATTTTGGCAACGAGCATTACTGAAGAGACATGTATTGTCGAAATGCGCATCTGATGCAAGAAAATTGGTACCGTTAATCTTATTGATCAATATAATCAACTCAGTCAACTCTATTTTCATATTTTAAACATGGCACGATCGTATCTATCGTATTCAATCATTACGATTGTTCCACAGTTGATCAATTTAATCAACTCAGTCATCTCTTTATTAAAATTATAAACTGATCACGAAAGTATAAATCGTATTCATTCAATACGGTTATGCCACAGTGGATAAATATGGTCAACTCTGTCAACTCTGTATTTTAAGGGCGTACGATACAGTTTTGATCCTGTATTTACAGTTTGATGAAAATTTCCATATAGGCTAGTTTTTGCCTGCTTCAATCAAATATGTAATAAAAAATATACCTTCATGTGCTACTTTTCGAGTTAAATGAGGTCGAAATTTTGTAAATTTGCTCAAAATTCGGATTTGTGGCCGTATTTTCCCTTTCGAAAGAAAGCCACAACTTTTTTGTTTTAAAAGATAAACACAAATTGTTTTTTGTAAGATAATTTGTATTTTTTGCATTTTATAAGTATCCTAAAAAAATATGCATTTTTCATTCAGAAATAACTCATATTTATCAAATGGTCATGAATTAAGAAACAATCGCATTTTTTGCTGTATATTTATCAAAATTAAAAAAAATCCTCTATTTACAGTTTTATAAAATTTGGTTCACATAATCTCCCTGCAAAATGAAACAAAATGTCGTTTTACAAAATAGGGGTCCATGCACTCGTTTTCAAATTAAATCAGTTTGAATGATAAAAAATAGTCGAAAAATGCATCTTTTTTCGATATGTCATAGTTTGACGTCGCGAAAATAACATTTTACGTTAGCAACGTCATTACTTTCTCTGTAACTGTATCGTATGCCCTTAAGGTCAAGTAACAGTAAATGAACGCCGTCTAGCGGATTCCGCGAAATATTGCGACGTTTTGTACGAATTACGTCCCTTTGACCAGATTTTGCAATGTTGAAATTGCACCCGGCGACTTTTCGATGGGACAACGTCAACGGTAAATTTGACGGAAAGTATGTTACTTCTAGAAGAATGAACTTGTTTTTCTAAAATTAAAAATTGAAAATGAATATGAAAACAGTCCTGAAGACGATCTTCAAAATGAAAATCAGAACATAGGGTGGTAGAGTTTGTATATCTGCCGACGGGTTAAAACAAGCGTGAAAACTGTTGCTCACTACTATTTCTACATAATTGTGATGAAAAAAAAAACAGTATGGTCTCGGAAGTATTCTATATGTAGTATTCAAAACTGTCCTCTCAAAAACCCTATATTCACTGGGAAAAGACATCGTCTAGCAGAAAATAAGCAGAAGCTAGGGGTGAGGCTTGTTTAGGGGGGGTATCAATATCCCATATCCCATTAAGTTTTTATCCCAATATCCCGTATCCCTATAATGTTTACCCCTAATATCCCAATAAATATTTTTTTACAAATATCCCATATCCCTAAAACTATTTTGAAATATCCCCAAAAATCATTATAAATTCATTCCCAAGCCCAATTTTTTTCCTCATCATCACAACGTCAACAATTTTGACTGGGAAAACAAACTGTGTTAAAGGAAATTTACAGTGCATACTTCCAGTGATAAATAAGAATATATGTGTCCAAAAGATGAAGTGTTCCATCTTAGAGCCTTGTATAACAATCTCTTTTAATGTGATCTTAAACGATAAATTTAGTGTAAGGGGTCTAATTTCAGACTTTTTTGTTAATTGTTCAAACTGTGATGCATATGACTGTAAAATTTCATTTTGATAGCATTTTTCTTTCATTGATAAGAAACTTCATCCTTCACGTTAACCTATGTTGGAAAGAACAGAAGGACTCAACCCTGTCTCTTGTCCGAGATTGCTCTGACATCAAACGGCTGTTTTGCCAGACAAGCTGAGACTGTGGGAAGTCAGAGCACGTCCATATCAAAAAGTGGATATTTAGCAGCCATGTAAGTTCAATAACTCAAAATTTAACACAAGAAAGCTTTCTGCTAATGTACCTACATTACACTTAACTGTTGCAATATTTTTACAGCAGGCAAAATTTGCACAGCCCTTGTTTTGCAAAGAAATAACACAACATTTGACTCTGTGATCTTGAACTTTATGAATTACATAGATCCCAATATTTTTGTTACTTTTTTTTAATTTCCTTCCTCACAACGCCAGTAATAGAAAGAACATATAATAATTTACATTGATTATTTAGTAATTAATCGTTATTAACATAGTTTATACGGCGAAATATCTACTTTTTGATATGGGATGTGCTCTGACGTCCCTCGGACCCAGCTTGTCTGGCAAAACAGCTGTTGCACACCAGCGCAATCTGTAAAACGTGGAGACCTCTGAAGATCCTCGCCACGTAAAAAATAACAGGTAAAACACTAGAAAATATCCTGTAATCATATAAAGCATCAAAACAAAACAAAACCATTGACAACAATAAGGCTTAACTCATCAGATGGATACATCTAACAAAAATCTATGATTATTTCAAGAAAATTATCAATGCATATGAGCATATAATATAAAAAAAGATGTGGTATGATTGCCAATGAGACAACTCTTCACAAGAGACCATGTGACACAGAAATTAACACTATAGGTCACCGTACGACCTTCAAAAATGAGCAAAGCTCATACCGCATAGTTAGCTATAAAAGGTCATGAAATGACAAATGTAGAACAATTCAAACGAGAAAACTAACGGCCTAATTTATGTATAAAAAAATGAACAAAACATAGATATGTAACACAGCAACAAACGACAACCACTGAATTAAAGACTCCTGACTTTGGACATGCACATACATATAGAATGTGGCGAGGTTAAACATGTTAGCGGGATCCCAACCCTCCCTCTTAACCTGGGACAGTGGTTTAACAGAACAACATAAGAACGAACTATACAAATCAGTTGAAAAAGGATTAACTCATCAGATGGATACAAATAGAAATACATCTAACAAAAACAGAAAGTGGACGTGACCGAGTGCTTGTACATCCCATCAACAAAAAGTCACTAAGTACAGATCTGAGAGTACTCGCAGTTACTGACAGCTAGTTCAAAGCCAATTACAACTCTTTAAAAAGTAATGCATCTGAGACTAAATTATCAATCATTACACATCCAGCATCCAATGGCACGGTCAACAACATTTCCGTAAAAATGAGGATGTGCTATCCCGTTTGAAATAAGTTTTCTACAGGTAGAACCAAACTTCAAAACCAAATCTAGAATTTAGTAAAGATTTTAAGTGATTTGTGGTAACTAAATCCCTGACTTAATAATTTACCAGTAATACATAGATTTCGTTCATTAAAATCCAAACCTTACAACAGACACGGGCATAGCGGAGGTGTTGTGATATACAAACACCGTAAGATAGTGCCAAAGGAACATATCACCATCCAAAAAAGGAAAATTAACAATAAGGAACGAAGTATGGAAAGCAAAACAAATACTTTTAAAATTATCAGTACATATGAGCATATAAATATCGAAAATAGATCAATACTTTTCGCTTGGGTTTGGATGACTTTTAAATAAAACGACCATAAACTCAATTAAAATCCACATAGCACTAAAATGACGTTTAATATTAAACTTTTTTGGGCCATTTTATCATGTTTATCAAGTGAGATGTAAATATTTATGTACTTAACTTTTTAAATTCCACTTATTTTTTTTCATGTTAAAAATTCAACATCCTTATAAATGCATCAATATCCCATATCCCATTTACTTTTAGGATTAATATCCCATATCCCTAAAACTAAAATGGCAAATATCCCGTATCCCAATATACCCTATACAAGCCTCAGGGGTGCAAGTTTGGGACATTAATACTAAAGTTAAAACTTAGTATTGTACGGTAAGACTATTATAATATCTCCCATATTTTGAAAATTATCACACCAGTCGGAACAAGTAAAAATATTTTCAAATTAGAGAAAAGGAAATGAACCACATCAACTAATACTGGTCATAAATTCGCCGCTGAGTCAGTCATAGATGGCACTAAACTATAATACAATTAAATTAATTAACCTTGTTCACGGTTGGAACAATAGTTTAATATTCATACACAGTTTTTAGACTATAACAAATTAAAAATAAGCAAAAATGATGTTTCACGATCATTAATCCATCGCTACATTTTGTAATCTAACGTTGTTTTTTGTTTTTGTAATGGTGCTTTCTTACACGTCCGCAATTTCGATGTTAAAAATAGAACACAAATCTTTAAATAGATACATGTATAAATAGTATATATGGTTTAAAGATTTATACAGGGCTTAGTATCCTAATAGTATTGATTCGTACGGTTGTCTCCTCAAAGGAAATTTGTTATATATATATATATATATATGGGTAAAAATTAACTGAATAAAAAAAAAAATGTACCCTAGCTGAAAGTAGCATTTCAAATATACAATAGAACTGTTCTCAATTCTATTTCACTCATAAAACTTGAAGGTTGAGAACGAGATTATATCGATCACCTCTATATCATAGTACTACTATATATACCGACTGAAAAATATACACAGTGTCACAGACTTTCAGTACCTAAAGTTAAATGTAAATCCCGTAAGTAGTCAGTACTTCAATAAGACAGCAACCAGACAACAACACAAGGCCAAAAGAAAATTAAAAAGGAAAAGACATCTTATGATATGCATTTGACGGGGGTGGTGTGCAGGGGTCCTGATCCCGAAATCCCGGACTTAAAAACATGAAATCCATAGGTCCCGAATTTATAGAAATTTCAATTCCGCCATACTGAAATTCGAAAAAAAAATAGCCGGATCCAAGGATCAATCCCGAAATCCCGTGCTGAAAAACACCCGATCCCGGAGTCCTCATTTGTGTAGATGGACTAAATAACAAAACACAATATTACCAGTCATGTCTCAGCCTGTGTGCGATTGTTTTTTTCTTGGGTTTTTTTCGGTTGGGAGGGGGGGGGGGAGGGAAAAAAAAGGGGGGGGTGTAGCCATATCAAACATTTAAATATGTACATCTGTTGTTATGTCATATGTCTCAACTTCCGTTAATTTGGTTTCCTCGGAAATGTTTTTACACAATGTATTTTCTGGAAAATACACTGTACTACAAAGACTACAAATGTCTTGAGAGAAAGGGAAATTCAGAGAGAGAAGCACAATAATTTATTGTCACACATGATTAGATCTCAAAGGGAGTTGCAGAATAAGGAATACTGGCGAATGTCGAAATTGAACAAAGAAGTGCAAAATTATAAAGAATAACAACGGAAAATAAAATAATTATTTAATATAACAGTGTAGACCATGTACAGAATTTTACAAAATCTGAAGATTTTACAGAATAAGCGTTATATCTAAAGATAAAGAACATTTATGTCCACACTTCATATGGACCCTTACAATTCATTGGATTATCTCGGTGTTGCTGGTCAGTAATGCATAAAAAATCACTGGTCAATTTAAAGGTTGTTGTAAGTGATGCAATATATTCTTATTTTCCTGTTCCCCTTATGTAACTTCAAGTTTTATTAAAGTTTACATCCATCAAAGCCTTAGTTTAATTTAGTTTCCTGTCATTACTACCCCCTCCCCCTTTATTTGTCGCATGTTGTGTATCATGTACTGATTCTATATATACTTCGAGCATACATATGTACACTTATGGAACCATTTAGTAAACCTTTTTAAAACGTTTTTGTAGACTTGTATATAATAAATTTTATACAGAATAAAAAAGATATTAACAAAGATGTCAGTTTGTCTGCGTGTTTTACTTGTTAACTTGAAGATGTATAAATAACCACACGACACTCTTTCAAGAATTTGTAGAACCATTGATATAATGTTTGTTTATATATGCGATGTTAAGCAGCAGTATATGGACAGAACACGTTCTGTTGTGATATAGTACCAAAACACAAGCTTTAATTTACATGTTCCGCTGCTAAAAAAAACCCGGTTTTTTTTCAAAAGTGGCCAAATCATATTATATCGGAACGGAGAAAAAGTGTAAACAGATGACTTACAAGATAGTCTAAGAGATTTATGAATTGGTTACCCAAAAATGACAAAGTTCAACTATCTCTCATTATAGCAAATATTAATAAAGATCAAAACCCTGACCACATGCAAACAGACAGCAAAGTACGTTCTAGGATTCAAACTGTAGATGTTTTGCGGAATAACTATAAACTATAAAGGGGGACGGACGGAAACTTGTCAACTTGTAGACAGTAACCTTGATGATTTCTATTTTTAAGATTTTACCATTTTTGCGTTCATGTACTTACAACGTATTTTTGTCTGAATTAGTAATTGATTTAGATATGTATATTGATAATGAACATACATGTATCACATTTTTTACAACGTATAATTTCTTTTTAAAATGTTCAATAAAAGAGGTTCTGATTGGGGTTTCCGGAATACAGAATAATGGGCAAAAATTGCAGAATAAAATGCAAAAAAGAAAAAAAAAGAAAAAGTGTATAATGAGGTGCTAAAATGTAAAGAATAAAGAATATTGGTAATACTAAATAAAAATTTATGATAATTAACCAGACTCTTATGATAAAAAGAATCTATCAATACGAAACACATAGTCATCGTGCATAATCAACACGAAGAACGTTGGAAATTATTAGCATGCAACTTGACGTTACATAATAAAAATTACGACGTCACGAATTTTGATGTTGTTTTTTTTTGTCAAAATGTTGGGTTTGCGTCGCTTCTACAGGGAAAACGAAGTCGGTGACCATATATTTTTTTAATATCATCTAATTCGTAAGACAAAGAGGAAAAAAATATTAATTTAAAAACAAATTCTATGGAGCGGTTCTCGTGATTTATACCAGAAACCGAAAATTGTAGAAGAAAAATATAGATTTATCCTATATATTTAATGTAATTTAGTACCCTCTCGGACCATTTTAAAAATGGATTTTTCTTGAAAACGAAGTCGGTGACATATACTTTTTTTTACATTTTCTGATGTATATTTTCAATATCTAATAGAGTTCTAAGTTTTAAAAAAATCTATGGACTAGTTTATTTACTGATCCTTGACCTTAAGATACAATAACATAGCCTACGGCGCTAGGCGGCATATTGGTACAATCTACGGCTCTAGAAGCCGTATGTATTACAGTTTTACTGTCACCCTTACTCTAACCCTAACCTTATTCTGACACAATAACATAGACTTCGGTGCCGGGCGATTTATTGACACAGCCTACGGTGCTAGAATTAAGGCACATCAACACAGTCTACGACGCTAGATGGTTTATATTTGATACATTCTTACTATAACCCCAACTCTAACCCCAACCTTAGTATGACACAATAAAATAGTATACGCCCCTAAGTGTCATATTTACACAGCCTACGGCGCTAGAAGGCATATTTATTACAGTCTTACTATTATCCTAAATCTAACCCTACCTAGGTATAACACAATAGCATAGACTACGGTACCGCTCGGTGACATATAAACACAGTCTATGGCGGTAGAAGGCATATTTAATACAGTCTTACTATAATCTTACTTTAACCATAACCTACGTCTGATACAATAACATAGCCTACGGCGCTAGGCGGCATATTGACACAGCCTACGACGCTAAAAGTCGTATGTATTACAGTCTTACTGTCACCCAAACTCCAACCTGGGAACAGTATACAGTAATATATATGTTCCTACTCAAACCCTAACCTGAGTCTGACACAACAACATAGACTTCGGTGCTAATCGATAAATTGACACAGCCTACGGCGATAGAAGGCACATAAACAAAGCCTACGACGCTAGAAGGCTTATATTTAATACAGCTATAAAAAAAATGTATATGCGCAATTAAGCCAGCATATAATTACATACTACAGCACAAGCAGGAACATTGAAGTCTCTTTCCTCTAATATTCATTTAATAATAATTTAAAAAAAAATCATGTTTGTTTACTCACTTCAGTTTCTTCATTTTAATGATCTATATATACTACTGTCATAAACTGGCTACTACAATACACATTTTTGTCACATTCATATTTTTATCTCCTAAAACTGTTGCTATACAACTTCTTCAAACTTGAATTAATGTTAAAAATGTTTTATCAGTGTTAAAAGTCTTTTGTAACAGCAAATTCCTATGAATCAACTTTTGTATATTTTTCAATTGTGTGTACAGTTTTTGTTCACTATATTAATATCTCCGTACCCATTCTGACATATATTATTTTCATAGAGTTTATCTCCATCAGTGCTGAAGTGGGAAAAACAGGAATACAAATTATTTTGTTCAATCTTTATTAATAAAATTTATTAAGTAGTTACCATTAACAAATTGAGTTAATTGATTCCATATATGGCGTTCAATCGAGTCTTCCGGCATGAAAACACATTGAGTTGATTGATTCGACATTTGACGTTCAATCGTTATCGATCGTATCGATCGTTACGATCGAGTCTTCATCAAAATACATTGAGTTGATTGATTTGACATATGACGTTCAATCGTTATCGATCGTATCCATCGTTACGATCGAGTCTTCATCAAAACACATTGAGTTGATTAATTCGACATTTGACGTTCAATCGTTATCGATGGTATCGATCATTACGATCGAGTCTTCATCAAAACACATTGAGTTGATTGATTCGACATTTGACGTTCAATCGTTATCGATCGTATCGATCGTTACGATCGAGTCTTCATCAAAATACATTGAGTTGATTGATTCGACATATGACGTTCAATCGTTAGCGATGGTATCGATCATTACGATCGAGTCTTCATCAAAACATATTGAGTTGATTGATTCGACATTTGACGTTCAATCGTTATCGATCGTATCGATCGTTACGATCGAGTCTTCATCAAAATACATTGAGTTGATTGATTCGACATATGACGTTCAATCGTTATCGATCGTTATGATCGAGTCTTTGTCATAACACGTATGTATTGATTTGAGTTGATTGAATCGACAAACAATGTTCAATCGTTATCAATCGTATCAATCGTTACCATCGAGTATCCATCATTAATAAATTGAGTTGATTGAATCTACAAACAATGTTCAATCGTTATCGATCGTATCTATCATTAAAGATTTGTTGAATTAATCGATCGTTAATGTGTCTATTCAATTCATTCTTTTTAATTGAATTGAACTAAAACCTGAAGGAAAAATCAACTCTTGTCGAATCAATCGATTGTCGAATACTGTACCTTAATGCCCTGTCTCCCTTACCCCTGTCCTCCCCCTCATACCCGGGGCCGTAAGTTACGTTGTTATGTACGTGACATCATAGAAAATACTTTTAAAATAAAATTAATCTGTAAAAGACAATAATGATAGGACATTCAGTATAATAAATTAAGTAACACATAGCTGAGAGGGTGATAGAGCAGATTGGTACCCCTCGAAAAAGCATTGTCAACCTTGGCTTCGCCGCGGTTGGCAATGTTTTCTCGGGGTAACAATCTGCTCTATCACCCTCTCAGCTATGTGTTATTTATATAATGACAAAAATGAAAAAGTGTGTCAGAAATCATATCTGATATTCTTCCTCAGTCATAATAACTATCCATCATTATACCGAACTGAACAAAGAAATAACACGATGGGTGCCGTATACGCAGGAAATGCTTACCCTTCCGGAGCACCTGATTTCACTCCCGGTTTTATGTGGAGTTCGTGCTGGGGGGGGGGGGGGGGGGGGGGATACCTCCTATATTTTTAATGGTATGAGTGTGCCGCAAAACAGGATCCCTTAATTTTGCATGCCCTGTTGGTTAGAACAGGGTCCCTTTTTATGTCCTGCTGGTTAAAACAGGGTCCCTTTTTATGTTCTGCTGGTTAGAACAGGGTCGCTTTTTCATGCCTTGCTGGAGAGAACAGTTTTTTTAACATAGTTTTTGTCTAGTACATGATCGCTTATTTAACTGTTTAAGATAAAGCCCTATAGAACCCGGGTCTATAACAGCATCTATTTTATACGGTCTAGAACAGGGTATACATTTTCTGAGCGTGTCTAGAACAGGGTATGTTTTTCAATATTTGTTTAAAACAGGGTATGTTTTTCAAGGTTTTCTGGTTAAAACAGGGTATGATTTGGCAAGTGCTGTCGGTACAGTTATACTCGAAAGGATGCCCCATATATATATATATATACACCTACTTATCTTTGAATATAAGACTTAATTTAATAGCTCATAAAAGGTAATATATCAAATATCTCGAAAGGGAGCTCCATGACCTATCAATATTTTGTTATAGCTTATGTTGGTCCTTAACTAATACTATTCCAGCATATATAGTATCAATTTTAAATTCTTTATTTCTTTATTTTCACCTAAGATCACCTAAGTACATCCTTAAGTTAAGATTTCTTTAAAAGCTCCCAAACGAAGCGATAGTCTGCTGTACAAAAAGAGAGCAAATCAGTGAAGAAGAGGAGCATTCAGTGTTTCTTTGGTTCCAACATGGATGCCAAGCATCTTCACAAAACCGTGGAAAAAACATTGGGAATAACTGAGTCAAGCACTTTTGGTTCCAATGTGAATATCAATTGTATTTCACCAAAATTAGAAGAAAAGACTAGGGGATGCCAGAAGCTCGGTGGGATTAGATATGAATGCCAACCGTCTTTCACAAAACATTATATCTGGATGTGAAGTCAAGCACTATTGGTTCCTATACATGAATTGACGTCACCAAACATTACTAGAAAAAAAAGTAGAGAATTCAAAACAATATTTATTGTATGGTCATTGGATGCCAACCGTCTTTTCCCATTTCAAAAATATTGCAAAAAAACAAACAACATCGGGTAGAAGTGAAGCACTGCTAGTTCCCATATGAATGCCGACAGTATTTCAAACATACCAAGGAAACGTCATCTCAAGGGGGAAGGGTATACTGTTGGTTCTATCATAAATGGCGAACGTCTGTCACACAAAAAATGTTGAAAAAATATATAGAAGTGAAGCACTGGTAGTTAATTCCAATATGAATGCCGACAGTATTTCAAATACTGAAAGAAAATATAGGGGGATAGGGGCAATGTTAGTTAACTCATGAATGCAGACCTTTTGTCACGTCACAAAACATTATATTCGATATACTATATCGTTGTTTAGGACACTACTGTAATTCGGGTATCATATCATCACAAATATTTGCTGTTGAACGCAAAGGGGATATGCAAGTACAGTTTTCCTTACTCGCAAGTATTCACGTGGAACAACGATAATATTGTTGATATATTGAACTGGTATAAACACAATAGAATTGAGAATGCATGGAAATGGGGAATGTTTGTCAAAGAGACAACAACCCGACCATCAAATATTGCCATTTTATTACCATTTATATATGTGAATGATTGAAATGTATATATAGTATGTACTAGTATATTGTAATATATATGTTGTATTTTAATGCCGTATGAATGTATGAATGTTAACTGCATGTATGCATGTATTTTGTGTGAGGGCCTCAATGAAAATTAGACTAGTTCTAATTGGGTTACTCTCTTTAAATAAAGAATTTATTATTATTATTATTATTATAGAACATGCAGACAACAGCAGAATGTCACAAATAGGTCTTCAATACAGCGAGAAACTCCCACACCCGGAGGCGTCCTTCAGCTGGCACCTAAACAAATATCTATACTAGTTCAGTGATAATGGACGTCATACTAAACTCCGAATTATACACAAGAAACTAAAATTAAAAACCATTCAAGACTAACAAAAGCCAGAGGCTCCTGACTTGGGACAGGCGTTAAAATGCGGCGGGGTTAAACATGTTTTTTTTAATATCTCAACCCTCCTCCTATACCTCTTAAATAAAACAAAACTTTTCTATTGTTTCTCAGTTTTAATATCGCTATTTTGTGTGAATTTTGAAGTAAAATTCGATGTATACAATATATTATTATTTTTATTTTCGATATCTAAACGAAAAGTGAACTACAAAAATGTATTTTTCGCTTTTAATTTACAATTTGATAATCGAAGAATTGTTGATTAGCATGTTCAGTTATATTCAAACAAACAAAACTAGACAAAACAAAATCTTGTTTTGTTTTTTTCTTTGCTGTGAAAACACGGACAGCTACGGTGACCAACTATCACACAACTATTTACATATATAGATATATTTGAGTGTTATTGAAGTACGACACGACTTCCTTTTCCGTAATATTGATCAATCTGAAAGATAACACTTTCAACTGAACAAGAATCGTGTATTCGTCTGAGAATAACAGCTATCATGAATAACATTTTTCAAAATCAGCGTAACTTAAACCATTGCACAACATATACCATTGACTTTTAAAGTATTTTAAACGTTTTCAATTTCACTTGTTCGATAGAATTTTCCTTTAATGAAAACATTTTAGGTCGGTGTATCTTGTCTTGATGACCATCTTACATCATCATGACATAGTGTAAACGAAAATGTCCAGGAGTCCCGGGGTCATTGTAATTTTGAAAAATAACGTAGACAACACTACCCAGATCAGAATTCTAGAGGTATAGGTAAGTCATTATTGTTAAAGTTTGAAAATTGATAAACACTATTTTTAATTTCATTTCAAAGTGCACGCTGTCTTACAGGTACTTAGTGACAGGACATTTTTGTTAATCCTCCCCCTTTATTCCCAACATACGTTTTTCTGTATATGTAAACATAAATATACTAGAAATGAGTTATATTTGCTATTTACTCAGAGTTCAAAGTAATATGTTCAAAGAGCCTCTTCAAACGCAGGGAGTAAATAAATACGATGATAAATATAAGAAGATGTGGTATGAGTGCCAATGAGACAACTCTCCGTCAAAAGTAAACCAGTATATATGTCAAAGTACGGTCTTCGACCCGGAGGCTTGGAAATATGTTTTGGGCAGCCAATCCATTGCACAGTCTTCTTTTCCAGCTCTTGAATATACACTATATTGCTGTAATTTTGTAACGCCATTCAGATAATGTTTGAATTCACCATATATACGCATAATGAACATAGATTCCTACATGTATACTCAGTGATATGGGAAAGTACCTTCAGGAAGGAGCATCTCATAAAATTCGTCTTAACAATTACGTTATCTGCAATCTTTTGATTTTCGAACAAAGATAAAAAGTCCCGTTCTGAGAAAAACTAAATTTCCATTTTAACCTGTAAAAGTAAGTCAACAAACTTGATCTCTTATAACACAAAAACTTATATTTGTTATGCCAGCTAACGAATTTTTATATTTCATAAGATTAATGACCGAATGAATAAATCATGCTTAGCGGTTCCGACTGATTTTATAAAATCGGAATTTTTGTTTTCTTAAGTTGAGTAATTAGAAAAAAAGCCAGGTATAATATCCAGGGAGCCTGGATGACTTATATAGAAGCAAATAAAAACAACACTCTTAGATCTGTAACATTCTAGGGTCGTATTAAGTCATATGCCAGGACTTAACAGGTTTTCAAAGGTATCATGTCTAATCTTATTTTGTTTCATGTATCAAATGTGTGGATTTAATTTTTGTTGTGATCAAGGATTGAAAGTGAAGGTTAACGCTGCGTGTCATTCATGAGAATTGATTCCAAGTCAAAAGTCCGTATAATTATTGATCAAAATTTGGTTAACTAGGAAGAAATTCACACATATGACCTGTAATTTTTATTTTCATAATTAAATTACACTATTCTAAGAATAATTAAACTAGATATCAAGTTATATTGAGATCAAAACCGGATAAATATATTTTATATATATTATATTGATACAAACCAAGGACGTATAACTATACAGATACAATATAGTGCATTCGTAAATGTAAAACACTTTTTAATAGAAAATTTAAAAGAGATACATCAACAGTGTTTATTTTAGAATTGCTCAAGTCTGTAGGGCTTATTCCCGATTGTCCCACTTTTTTTAAAATTAAGAGCTCATATTGTCCCACATGAAAAGTTCTGACTGGTCCACATTATTTTATGAGGCGAAATGTTCTTATCCCTTGTTAAATTGTCTCTATGGTTTTGTTTCAGATATATAAGCCAAAATCTACATGTTATGCGATGCTCTTCTTTTAGACATTGCGGCCATCTTAATTATTGGGCGGGGTCATCGGATACTTTTTTGAAACTAAATACCCTAAGGATGATTTTGGCCATGTTTGCTTTAATTTTGCCAGTAGTTTCAGAAGAGAAGATTTTTGTAAAAATTAATGACGACGACGAATAATGAGAAAATGAGAAAAGCTCACTTAGTCCTATGGTCCAGGTGAGCTAAAAAGTAAAACGGACAAAAAGCAACGGACAAAAAGCAAAAGTGTCGGACAAAAAGCAAAATTATCGGACAAAAAGCAAAACGGACAAAAAGCAACGGACAAAAAGCAAAAGTATCGGACAAAAAGCAAAATTATCGGACAAAAAGCAAAACGGACAAAAAGCAACGGACAAAAAGCAAAAGTATCGGACAAAAAGCAAAATAATCGGACAAAAAGCAAAAGCGGACAAAAAGCAAATCGCGGACAAAAAGCACCGTATCATACGTCCTTGTACAAACCAAGAATGTTGATAGCTGATTATAAAATTGAGAATGGAAATGGGGAATGTGTTAAAGAGACAACAACCCGACCAAAGAGCGGAAAACAGCCGAATTAACAGTTATTATAGAAGTATTAACCTATTTGACCAACAAGCACCGAATTTACATCGAGCATAAATAATTGTGAAAAGCATTTTTCGTATGCATATCAATGGCCTTTTACTCCTGGGACTACTATATAACGAGTTATTATATATGTCCAATATTTTACTCCATTCAAATCACTCCTAGTATATATATCGTAAAACATCAGTAGCGGGAAGGTTGAAAACTGTTAGCACTCAATTTCACATTCATTATTGGGTTTATTTTGACGCAGTCGTTCATCTCACAAAATATACAACATATTTAACTATCAAAAAGCAAGTACCACTATAGTGCCTAACAAGATTTTGTGAGGTAGACGAAATTGACTTTAAAACGATCGTATTGACTTTTGATGTGCAGAAATAGGCAGATCGGACATATTTTGACTTTAGTTACTTACTTCTTAAGTTTGGGATTAATTGTAATCAACATATTCCAATGAGACTGAAAAATGCTTTTTTTTATTATGATAAATAATAATTTTACCTGCCGTAGTCGTGCGTAAAATATATTTCGGTATTTCTCTTACGAAAATGACTTGTTTAATGGAACAAAACGTATTATTTGTAAACTTTCTCTTTACTCTTCACAATAGGCTTTTAAAAAATAACCTTTCCAACTGTATATTCCGAAAATTTTGTGAAAATCGAATAAGTGGCAATTCTTACCTTTCATACCTTAACTTTCATTGATAAAACATAATATTGACTCGTCCAGTGTCCAGTTTGAAGGTCATTTTAGTTACCAGTCACATTCATGCACGTTCTAATTAATCAACAGTCATGTATGAAAAGCATAAACAAGTTTGAAGGTAAACTAATAACAACTTAATCCAATCAAATTGCCTACGATTCAATAACAATGACCAGTCCACATCATAAAAATGTATAGGGGTAAACTGGGTAGGGAGAAAATGTCAGATATATTAAGTTCATTATTTTGCAATAACGAGTAAAAATTTGTTAACCAATAGATTTGTTATAATTTCATAATCATGTCGTTATGTATTGGTATAGTTTTTGGATCTTTCATTAGCGTATTTAAGGCTGTAGAAAGTTTGGCCTTCAAAAGTCAACATAATCATTGACTTTATAAAGAAAATTCGCCTTTTTAAAACATTGAATGTTTCACAAATAATACGCGACAACAAAGCAAAATCATTTCTTAAAACACTGCAAAAAAAATAATTCTGATTGATGCAGTGGTATTGTCATAAATTGCTCTGGAGTGAACAGTGGTACATCAAACGTCGAATTCCCTCACACAATGTTATCACACACTATAACTTAGTATGTAATAACTCAGTCTGTTCGTGAATTCAGAAATGTAGAAATCATGCAAATTTCAAAATAAAGTAACCTGCCACCAACAGTTAAAATTATCTTTTTCTTTTGTTTACTTTGTAAGTAAATCTCTCATCGATTAATCTTCCTTTAAACATATTCCTCTTCCTTGCTTTATCATACAAGAAAAATTCTCACGAGCCGTGGATTAAATTTCGTCCAATATTATTTCCAGGCGTTCATGTGAATATTGATGTGATGGCGTCATTTGTTAAAACAGTTATTAACCAAACAAATCCAACGTCGTTTGGGTCAAGTAGGATCACCCTGGAAACAACATATCAATATCTATATATATTCCTCTATGATATTATCGACTTGATAACGTGGGTATATTTGTTTAAAAGTTGCATTATTATATTATAGCACTTTTCATTTCTAGATAAAAGCCTGTGAACTAAATAAAAACATCAGTAAAGTGTACAGAATTTTAAAATTTAATTTGATAATAAAAAAATCTATTAGTCCAACCCTTTTATGTACATCTTTATACGTTGAGAAATAAAGTTATATTTTGGTCTTAAGTCAAAATTTATAATGGGTTACTTTTGCGTTTATTTGTTAGGCATTTATATATACATTAATAAATACAAATGCAACATTGATCGAAAATTTGTTGGCAGTTGTCTTGGGGGAATAATGCATCATTTAACATTGAGAACGACATTTTGAACAGAAACCCTTTATTTTTGTTCAAAACATAAATGCATAATTACCCCAAGGCCACAATTATCCATTAGAGGTAAAAACTTAGTGACAATATTCATTGGTAACTTCTTCTCGCTGTTCTGTTCATTGCTGATAATTTCTGGCCATGCCGAGCCCATGCCCCTGGTAGAACAATTTTTCAAAAGCATAAAACATTCCAACTTGAGAAGTTGGTGCTTTAGACACACCAAATTAATTAGGTGTCATTTTTATTGTCTTACTCTGAAATGGCACAGAGCTGTTTACATGTAGGGATTGTCTCCATTTATACAGAATTTACAGAGAAAAATCACGATTCACAAGTTAATTTTTTTGTCAATCACGATTCACAAAATAAATTTCAATGATCACAAATCACGAAAATATAAAAAAAAAAATCTGTAGTAAAACTAATCACGATAACGAAAATGTGCCGATCATGAAGAATAAAAATAACCCATCAGGCCCCTCCAATATCAGTCTGAAATTTAGTTGATGTTTGATTTATTAAAATAAACATTAGCATTAAGTCTGCACCTTTAGGTACTATAACAACGATGACGATGCCCCAAGACTAGTAAATATTGATTCGGCTTAAGTGAAATTTAATTTTTTTTATAGTCATTATAGGGACACATTTTGATATTTATTTAGTTTCCGAACAGTCACAAGTAGTTCAAAAAGTTTTTAGCGCAGACTGCGGCACATTGTAGTGAAACTTTGTGTCAGGAATGCCTGCTGAATTGAAAGAGCAGATGTTCTTAAGGGCAATGAAACTAAATTTTTTCAGTATCAGAGTACAAAAAGGGATGGACACAAGATCAAGTTCACTTCATTTGCAGTCAAGAAATGGTCAAGCAGGAAGACATTAATTTCTTTTAGCTTGTGGTATTCAACTATGATTTCCACTAGTAACAATACCTGAACAAATCTCTCAATGAGTGTGTCAATTTGAAAGATGACTGTAGTAAATCGTATTAAATTAAACATCACACAAGGGTTGATTTGGGCTTATATCAAATCATACTGAACATGCTGAACAAGCTTCAACAACTTGGCAGAAAATGTCATTACGGTTCTTGTTTTATCATAACATTTAAGAAAACATTGTAAAGAAGCAAATGAATGATTTCCCACAAACTTGTATCCAATGAAACCAAATAGGAGTATATAATTTAGATGATATAAAGTATAACAAACATGCACAATCCACTTGTTAAAGACGAATAACTTTCAAGAGCAAATCAGGTTGTACCTTCTCATAAAAGATCAGTTGCATTATACCAAAGCATTTTTCAACAAAAACGACAAAAAAGACAACTTTTAAATGCCTTATTCCCTGCTTTTTTGACAATGTTGACAGGAACATGTTTCTAGTACAGTTGACCAGTTTATGAACTCTATAATAAGATTAATTGATGGATGTTTGCATAACACTGCGTCAGCAAGTCTATGATAAATTTTATGAGAAAAGGTGCATAAGTCTTCATCTCCTTGATTTCATCATATTAATGTTATATTTATGTTTGCAGAATGAAGTCTTGGAAGATCATTGGTGGTTTGCTTGCATCTTGGTTGGTTATTCTAATTTATATGAGTAACTCATTTAGTTCGGACAACAATAATGCCAATGATTTGGAAAGACAGTTGAAAAGAGCACTCAGGGAGTTGGAACAATTAAAAACTCAAAATAATCAATTACAATCAGTAGCTGAAGATATAAGGTAGGTATATTGTTATCCTTGATAAAAGGAAGGGAGACAGTAGGTGTAATAGAGGGAGTTCTATTTTTTAATCTGCTTAAACTGATGAAACCTTATTTTAACAAGTATTATACTAGCATGTGACTAGATTTAATAGAAGATGTGGTATGATTGCCAATGAAACTCTCCACAACAGACCAAATACCACAAAAATTAACAACTATATATCACTGTACAGCCTTCAACAATGAGCAAAGTCATGTTTTGATATCATATGTTTAGTAAATAAACATGTATGATGTGTGTTGAGGGGACAGACCTCATTTTACTAGTTTATTCAAATTTACATGTAATGGTAACTTTCTCTTCATTGATTCTGTCATTTTAATAGTTTGCAGGTGCTGAATGATGCCAGAATCTTCAAAAAATCTTTGTTTGTGTGTTTAATTATAACTGTGAAATGTGCATGAACTCACATTTGAACAGCAAAATGAAAAAAATGAAAACAACACTATTTATAATTCATACATCTGGAACATTTTTTCTGGATTTACTTTCATCATATCAAGTTTCTAATCTAAATCACATGTTTCTGTATAATATAAGTAAGAAGATGGGGCATGGGTGTCAATGAGATAACTCTCCATCCAAGTCACAATGCATAAAAAGTTAACAATTATAAGTCAAAGTACAGCCTTTAACAAAGAGCATAGTCTCACATCAAACATCTAAGGGCCCCAAAATCACAAGCTATAGTGTAAAACCATTCAAACAGGGAAACATACAGTCTAATCTATATACAAAACGAGAAACGTGAAACACTTATGGCCCACAAACACCAATGACAATCACTTAATCACAGGCTTCTGACTTAGGACAGGTGCTTACAATATTAATTGCAGCCAGTTTAAACTTCTGTACACATTCTTTGGCTTATTCTAATTCTGATTTGTTTCCAGAAAAGTGAAATTAAAGTCTGGTGGAAACAGTCAGCTTAAAGAAATAGAGGACAGATTTAATATGATAGACAATGGAAACTCCAAGACTGAAGTCAAAGATACATGTCAAGGTTTGTTTTTATAATTGTAACTTCACTTTTGCAAAATTGAAATTTTAAGGCATGTTTTGTTAAAGTGAAATTTTCAAATGATCATTTCACATGTTTTTGTCCCTCTTAAGCTTTATAAAAAATTACATATGATGATTGTTTATTAGACAACAAGAACAAAAGTAGGGGGAAGTCAGTTACTAGATTATTTCTCGGACTTGTTTATTTTTATGCATTGTATACAACAAAGTTATATTATTTGAGATTAAGATAATGAATACATATTAGGAACGCATGGAAGGTACTTCCAAATCTCAACAATGGGTGGGTGTATTTGTGAAGTGAAAGTGTAACTTAAGGTGGTACCTAACACTACAGGGAGGTAACTCTGTAAAGTCAGCTAAACGTTTTAATTACGTTGTGTTGTAAAGGGAATATTAAGCTTCTCAATGATCAAAATAGGTGTTTGTCAAACTGCTATATAACCAGTGTATTTTTTCTGACAAAACGATTGGTTCAAAATTTTTGATTTTTTTATATTTTTGTTGAAGGGTCAAAGTAAATACATTGTCAAAATTTTATGAAAATTAAACGAGCCAAATTAATTTTGGGGAAAGTGTTGGGTACCACCTTAAGCTATTACTCAGTTTCCAAAGTGCTTTTCGGGGATCTCTGTGACTGAGCTCCAAGTATTGGAACTACTTTATCAATAGACTGTCAACACTGATGTTGTAAGTTCAAATTCTGCATGTGGCAAGTGCCGTCAATTCCTATCTTAATACACTAAGATAGTTAGTTTTCCTACAGAAGGTCTGTGGTTCCCTCCAGGCACTCCAGCGTCCTCTACCAATAAAAACTTACTACCATGAAATAGCATAAATTCAATAGTGCTTAAAGTGTCATTAAACAACAACCAATCAAAATGATTTCTGGTAAACATGTTTGTAAAAAACGTAAAAGGAACAGACAATCAATTATTGGATTAACTCTCATTTAACAAATTTTAGCTGCTTATTTATTGATTCTTTATTAACACAAGTATTTAGAAATTTATTCTTTACAAATGAATTTTTTGTAGCGGGTGTTTACTCCTTGGCACATGAGTTACAACAAAGGAAGGTCGACAGAGATATTACTGAGTTCTGGTTCTATATGAATACTAAACTTGAAAAGTTAAAAACTAATGGAAATAATGAAGCAGCACGAGATATCCTAAAACGTGCTCAAGACTATCAAAGGTACTTTAAATCTTTTTCAGTCAGTGATATATTTGTGAGGCCATAACAAATATATGTCTGTTTATGTTTATGCTACACACCTTACTTTGAGCACTGACCCTAAGTAATTTTATTCCGTTGTAAAGTGAAAAATTAACTGAACTAATGTTGAGAGAGAAGTTAGAGTTATAAATAAAATAAATCTATTTCCTGCTGTATGATAATGTTCACAGTCATGAATATGACAGCTCTCAACTCAAATGCTGAAATAAATACTTTGCCACTAAAATAAATAGATAATCAGATATCCTTTATTACTTGGTCATAGGAAGAAATCAGCATGTTCACCAATGCAATCTGTTGTGAATGAGTAAGTAATCTCCCTTCATTGACTTCTTTAAAATTTATAATTTTTATGAACAGAAAAACCAACTCCATGATAGTCTGCTAGCCTCAAGTTGGAGAGGTTGTGATTTTTGTCGCTGGGTAGGTTGATTTGTCTTTCATTCATACTGTATATCTGGCTTTTGGTACTTTTCTGCTTTGTGTACAGCTGAACTGTTAATTGTTGTTCAGACTATTTTTCAATGTATTGTCAGTAAGTTTTTTTCTTTGCTATTGACTTAGTATTGTTTTCTTCATGGTGCAGTCTGTTATTTTTCCTGCCCTTGGTTTTTGATTGATACCTTGGTTTTTCTTACTTTTTTTTCTCGGTGAAATGTAACTACACGTATGTGTATTAAGTATGTTAAATATCTTGCTTAACCTGTCATGTGATCTGTAGGATAGTAATGGTTCCAATAGACATATTTACACTTGTATGCAAATTTGTCTGACATTACGTAAAATCAAACATATTCTAGTAAAATTTATCCTCACAATTTAAAAAAATTGACGTCACAATTAAAATGTGATTGTTGTTTGATGTCAATAGGTTTTTTGGAGCAGTTCTAAGGTCATTCTGAGACAAAATTCAGCTAAATACAATAAGTGTAAATACATTTATAAATTCATATTGAAACTTAAACTACATGCAAGTTTTCCACTGATAAGTGAACATACTTTTGTATCAGACCCTACCCTCTGCCAATAAAAAGCAATGCAAGGTTAATTTTGCATTCAGACTTCTTGTATTATGGCATCTTAGCATAGAAATGAGCAAAAATTTACAAATTTCTTTATCCTATAGCTTCTGTATGCACATTTTATATTTAAATATTTGTTATACAGCCTAATTTGGGACAAAATTATGGTTTGTTCCTCTTACAAAGTCCTCTTTTTTGTATTTTTCCTACTTCTAATTAATCCTGTTTTCAGAGCCCTCCTTTTTACCCTGTAAATCCTTAATCTCCACTTTTATTACTCCCTTTATTCCACCTCTCTCTCAACTTCCAATATCCCTTTCCAGAATGACATTAAATTCATTGAATTAGACATGCATTGAAAGACATTTCTTCATTAATCTTGTTTTTAAAATCATTTTCACCACTTATACAATGTTATAGTTGAATACACATTTATCGAGTATAGTAAGTTTGGTAAAACTTGAATTCTACTCTCAATTATGTTTTAATTTCCTTTCTACTTGCGATTTGAATTGTTCTTGAAGAATCCTTTTTATGACATTAAATTTCTTCAAGTTCATACTATTGAATTTATACATTGTGTTATACTGTTGACGTGTTCATTGCAATGGCCAAACAAATAGTCCTATCACTTTTCTTCCAGTTACCCGTACAATTAGGCACTCCAAATAAATTGATAAACCACCTCATGATCTTTCCCTCACAGTCTGATTTTAAGATTTATAAGATTATTAAAAGATGTAATATTATTTGATTTTTGCATTTGTTGTCAGAACATTAAGAAATGATTTGCAGTCATTGTATGATACTGATGAAATGGACAAATGGAGAGAGAAAGAAGGAAAAGAGCTAGGAGAATTAGTACAGAAAAGGCTGCACTACATTCAGGTACTTCATATATGAATTATAGGAAATTTAGTTAAATTAAATTAAGAGTTGTTCTCTGTTTTATCAGAGCCTAGGAAGAGGTCTTCTGTTTTATGCAGAGTAAAAAACAAATTTACAACTCAGGCATTATATTCTCATTCCATTTATATTGGAAATGCTCTAAGCTTTTCAGAGAATAATTTTGAAGAACACTGTAGATTTTAAACTTGCAACACAAAACAAATCTAGATAAGTAACTACTTCTTAAAATTTTGCAAATGAAATTCTACAGAAATTCATCATTTTTATGACAGACAAGGATTTAAATAGCCAGTAACTGTATATTTAACATTATAAAGGGATTTGCTGGTACATGTATACAAATGGTCCTCCATATCTCTGTTAAGGTTTCTTGAGAGTTGTCTCCCATATTCATAGGTAATTTCATTTTGTTTGTATACCAGTCTTTTCTTTTTTTTCAGTTTTAACATTTATTCTTAACCTCATATTATAACAGTTTCACTTAATTTTTCTTTGATACCGGAAGATATTTTCATTAAAATTACAATCAAGTACAATTTCCTGTTAGAAATTAGTGGATATTTACAAGAGAATGCTCAAATAAGTTGGGAAACATTGGTGAAAAGAAAGAGGAACACTTATCATTGTGTGTGATGATGGTGATTTATTGTCGAGCCTGCAACTTTTGTTACAGAAAGCTCGACATAGGGATAGTGATCCGGCGGCGGCGTTAGCTAACTTCTTAAAAGCTTTATATTTTAGAAGTTGGAAAACCTGGATGCTTCATACTTTGTATATAGATGCCTCATGTTATGAAGTTTCCGTCAGTCACATGTCCAATGTCCTTGACCTCATTTTCATGGTTCAGTGACCACTTGAAAAAAAAGTTCAAATTTTTTGTAATGTTGAATTCTGTCTTATTATAAGTAATAGGATAACTATATTTGATATGTGCGTACCTTGCAAGGTCCTCATGTCTGTCAGACAGTTTTCACTTGACCTCGACCTCATTTCATGGATCAGTGAACAAGGTTAAGTTTTGGTGGTCAAGTCCATATCTCAGATACTATAAGCAATAGGGCTAGTATATTCGGTGTATGGAAGGACTGTAAGGTGTACATGTCCAACTGGCAGGTGTCATCTGACCTTGACCTCATTTTCATGGTTCAGTGGTTATAGTTAATTTTTTGTGTTTTGGTCTGTTGTTCTCATACTATATGCAAAAGGTCTACTATATTTGTTGTATGGAATGATTGTAAGGTGTACATGTCTAGCGGGCAGATGTCATGTGACCATGACCTCATTTTCATGGTTCAGTGGTCAAAGTTAAGTTTTTGAGTTTTGGTCTTTTTATCTAATACTATATGCCATAGGTCAACTATATTTGGTGTATGAAAATATTTAATGATCTTTATGTCAGTCGCGCAGGTTTTATTTGACCGTGACCTCATTTTCACGGTTCATTTCACAGTGTTAAGTTATTGTGTTTTGGTCTATTTTTCTTAAACTACTGTGAAAGTACTTTAATTCGTGGGTATCAATTTTCGTGGTTTCAGGAATATTTACATGTTCGTGGGTTTTTAAATTCGTGGATTTAAGTTTTCTAAAAAAAAAAATGAAAAATTGAAGCCTTTAGAAACGACGATTACACTTAGTCTGGATTGAAGGAAATTGCTAAGTAAACAGTGACCCGTATAAATCGTAGTGTCAACACTTATTAACTCAAGGTAAAGTGATCAACAGATTAAAGACCATCAAATGTGTTAATTAGGCCATAAACATGTCACCTAAAGAAAACAGTAACATAATCAAATGCTATAAACATATCTTGAAATGTAAAATATTTCGTATCAAAATCAAGCCCAACATGAAATTATTATTTCCCATATGTACGAGAACTATGAGGATATAAAATGAACACTTTATCATACTAGCATATCAATACCGGAAATCTGACTTCCATCGACCAAAAATATTGTATGAGTATTAAAAGATAAAAGTTGTACAGTTAAGGTTATTTAAGATTAAATGGATATAATCCTGCATGCAGTTGTACTGTAGTTCATAATTTATTTGCCCTGTGACTACTATTATAGTATTCTCAGATTTGGCGTTTTTTCAATATATTCTCTAGATCATTACAGTAGTCAAACTTACATCTACATGGATATCTTTCCATGACTTGATTTTGGTTGTTTTATTTCGTTGGACATTTAAATTCGTGGATAAAGTCATCCACGAAAACCACGAAAATTGGTACCCCACGAATAAAAGTACTTTCACAGTATAAGTAATAGGTCAACTATATATGTTGGATAGAAGCATTGTTAGCTGTACATGTCTGCCTGGCATGGTTCATCTGACCTTGACCTCATTTTCAAGGTTCATTGGTCTTTGTTTAGTTATCTTGGTTAATGTTAAGTTTATGGTACAGTTGTTATAAAGCTTAGCTTTTTACTTAGGACTATCCACATAATATCAATGATTAGTATAGAAGGCGAGACATTTCAGTGTGTGCACTCTTGTAAAAATTGTAAAAGCTTTTCATTCATAGTTACTTAAATAATCTTTCTTATGTTGCTTCATTCAGAACCCAAAAGACTGTAGCAAGGCAAAGAAAATTGTGTGCAATCTCAGTAAGGGATGTGGTTATGGCTGTCAGTTACATCATGTGACCTACTGTCTCATTACTGCCTATGCTTTGGAGAGAACAATGGTATTGGAGTCCAAGGGTTGGAGATATGCTGCAGCAGGATGGGAGACTGTCTTCCTGCCATTGAGTGACAATTGTATTGACAGACAGGGACAAGGAGCTAGACATTGGTCAGGTAAGATTAATATGCAAACTTCTCAATGCAGAAGTTGTTAAAACCAGAATACTGAGTATCCACAAAAATTGGTACACCTAAAGATAACAATAGTTACGGTTCACTTACATAACATTTATCATTGAACATGAAGCAAGTCATTGGTAATGTGAAGTAAATGTATGCTCTCACTGAAACGAAAACAAAAGCAAAAAAGCTATAACTAAGTCATTAGTTTTCTCTATGTCAGGGCTATTTATAGATGACCTTACAATATGGGTTTTCACATTTTTGAAGGCTATACAGTTTCCTGTATTTGCTTACATCCTCTTCATTTTAACTTTGGTGGACAGTTGTCTCATTAGCAATCATATCACATCTCCTTATTTGTATATGGAATTGGTGAGATAAAAGATAGGGACAAATACTGGACAATGCTGAAGGGCTATTCAAACTCATAAGCAGATGACAAACTAAAATCACCATGGCAAATAATGAAAATAATAAAAAAACAAAAAACAAAAAACTAATATACTGTGGATGCATTTATTTTCGTGGGTATCAATTTTCATGGATTAAGGGAAACTAACATGTTCGTGGATATTTAATTTCGTGGTTTTTGTCGAAATCTGCATACAATCCTACAGAAAATTTGTTACTAGTTGAACATTTAATTTCTTGGTTTACCTGTACCCACAAAATCCATGAAAATTGGTATCAATCAAATAATAGTGAATCCACAGTATACATATCAAAATGAACATTGAAAACTAAAGACTGATCAACAGGATTCAAAACAAAACCTTTGGGTATTTTCAGGTGCTACTGGAGGGTGTGCGCATCTTGCTCCACATGTGACACCCATAAAGTATGTTTGTATTGATATTTTTTTATAGCAGCTGTGAACAAACACTTTGTCAGAGAAAATAACCAACAAAGTAACAAACAATAAAAAATTTCAAAAAGCTTGAATCAGACACATTATCAGAAAAAATTGGTTGGATATATAGCAGTTTGACAAACACTAATTTTGATCATTGAGAAGCTTCATATTTTCTTAACAATAGAACATGATTAGAACTTTCAGCTAATTTTACTGAGTTATCTCCCTGTAGTGTTATGTACCACCTTAAAGAGGAAATTTATATCGCTTATTCTTCATTTCCAGATCCAAGAAATTTAGTGAATGAGATGGCAATAGAGATGCCTATTATTGACAGTTTACATCCACGTCCTGATTTCCTGCCCTTAGCGATTCCAGAGGATCTGGCACCTCGTCTTACCAAGTTACATGGAAATCCATCCGTTTGGTGGATCGGTCAGATAGTTAAATATCTGACACGTCCACAACCACATCTACAAAAAGATATAGAATCAGTTAATCAAAGGTTGAAGTTTTCTGGTCCAATTGTAGGGTAGGTATCATATATAAAGTATAAATGCAGATTGATAAATTGATTGAATTTTGGTATTTTGATGCCATTTTCAGTACTATTGGTTATTTCATGGCAACCAGTTTTTACGGGTAGCAGAAGCTGGATTGTATAGAGAACCATTTCCCTTCAGCAGTAGAAATAGTTGATTAGATAAAAGCAAATGCAGAGTATATGTCAATGAAGCATCAACTGAACAACATAGGTTTAAACTGAAAATACATGTTTAGGGTCACATGGAAAGGATGCAAAATCATTTAATGTTTAGGATGAAGGATGAACTTTGAATAATTGTAGATAACTTTAATCTTGACTAACAAAAGTGTGAAAACCAATACATTTACATTTATACTTTTCAATCTTTGTATTCAGAGTACATGTTAGAAGAACAGATAAAGTAGGAACTGAAGCAGCCTTCCACGGTATTGATGAGTATATGAAATATGTAGAAGAATACTTTGATTTATTAGAGACCAAACAGAAAGTAGAAAAGAGGAAAATATTTTTAGCATCAGATGATCCATCGGTGGCTACTGAAGCTAGACAAAAGTAAGATTTATTCAACTGAGTGAAAATTAGCAATGTTCAAATCAGAGCTTGTATATGTGCATTGTAAGACACTTTTTTCAGAAGATTTATTTATAACCACGTGTTTCTAAATTGTAAGTGACACTACTGCAGTTTATTCATTTAAGTATTGGCCCCATTATATGACATATTAAGATTGTTAAAGCAGCAGTGAAAATTGAAAAAAGAATCATACATTTACTATAAGCACTTGTTTGCTAATATATATGGTTGCAAGAAAGATATAAAAAAATTACCCAATTAATTTCATGGGAAAAAAAAGTTATATTCAGACATATTCACTAAAAGTATGACATTTCTTATTATAGATATCCGCACTATGAAATAATAAATGACCCAGACATTACCCAATCAGCTGGACTCAACAAACGCTATACTGATGAATCTTTACGAGGAATAATTTTAGACATCCATTTCTTATCACTGTGTGATCACCTAGTCTGTACTTTCTCATCACAGGTAATGTTATTTTATCATAGAAATAAAGATTTCAGATCACAATATAATAATGTTCATCAGGTAGGTCTGAGGGTCTGGATTGGGAACAATAAGCAAGTAAGCAAAACATTCAGAGTAAATGGTCCAGAAAATAAAGATTGGAATAGAGAAAAATGGACCTTTAATGAATAATGGAATGATAGAATTAAAAAATGTAAAATAATGGGCTAAATATAGAGAATTCACATCCACACACTTAAGTTGTAGATCAATAGTTTTAGAAGCAAAATACAAAAACAAACTATCAGACCCAAAGGTCTTTACCAGGACAGCCAATGGCATTAATGTTGAGAAGGAGATTTGAGATATTTATTTCACTTACACAGCAAACCAGCAACAGAAAAATAGAAACTCCAAAGACATATAGAGGTCAAAAATGGTTCTAAAAAATATACAAGAGACTTGACTATATGTCCAACTCTAAATGACCACAATTCTAGAATTTGTATTCTACTTGACATTCAACATAAAGTAATACACTACAACTTGGGAGATTTTTTGTTATTCCAGCTGTCCATAGTTGTAAAAACTGTTGAATGCAAATTTGCTTTTACTGTCACGTTTGTCTCTTGATAAAACAAAACATAAGAAACAACTTGACTACTCTATTTCATGCACTAGAAGTTGTACTAATTCCATACCTTCTAACTCTGTAGTAAGGTCTGAAAAGCAAATCAGATTCCCTTGGATTCTGAAATATCTTACTTGAAACATTATTTAAGTTTTTATTGCAGTATATGCATAAGTGGTAGAATGCAAAACAATAAATAAGAAAATCATTTTACGTTTTGTATATTTTGTAGGTTTGTCGTGTTGCATATGAAATGATGCAGACAATGTACGGTGATGCCTCATCAAAATTTAAATCATTAGACGATATATTTTACTTTGGTGGACAAAACGCCCACAATGAGAAGGTGGTTGAGAGACATGTAGCGCAAAGTAATACAGAAATAGATTTAGAACCTGGTGATTTGATTGGAATAGCAGGGAATCATTGGGACGGTTTTTCAAAAGGTTTAAATAGACGGACAGGAAAAACTGGATTGTATCCTTCTTATAAAACGATAGACCATGTGACAACATCTAAAATGCCATTATATCGTCAGGTTAGCTAACACCAAAATGTATAGTTATAGCAGAAGTTAATATTGGGCTAGGTGCTAACATGTTATGAAATAATTTCCATACTTATTAATTTATTTTTTAGTCAGTTCATTGTTAATGTATACAAATTTTACGTTTTTTGCAAATTTTAATTTTAATATAATTTGCTAATTTTTAACTACCACAATTTTTATTCCAGATCGCATCCCTAGAATTAGTCCCCCTTTTTATTTTGATTAAGCCTATTAAATAGGTGACAATTACACAGAATGACCTTCATTTTTTTATGATAAGATCAACATTGTTTTATTTAAAAACACTTTTTAACATATTTTATCCATATCTTTTTCTTTGTAACTGGTATTTTCAATTTACTTTATCAAAGGGTTATTGAAAAAAAAAGTTACTTGTATTCTCAGGTGAGACAGATATATAATATTACCCAAGATGATTTTTTTGTATTATCAGGAATTAATTTTTCCAAAAGAACATTTTATTTTTTATAGAAATGACTTTTCATCCCAATTAATTTTATCTATTATAAACAAATAGCATTGGACAGCATTGAATTTTATCAGCATTTTAAGTGTGTCATGTCTAATCAAGATTATGTTTGAGGCTTTAAATATGAAGAGAACTTTAAAACATTTTCATTGATGTTCTGTGTGTTGTAATATATGTATTATTATAAGATTCTTTCATCTCTAGTAAGATGTTTAATGTAATATGATGTGCTGTAAATTCAGAAATTACTGTGTGCATTTATCACTTCAACTCTTGAACAATAGACAAACATTTGAAATGATTGTGATTTCCAGAATTGCTGCATAGAAAAAATTTTATCAAAATTTTAAATGCATGTTACTGCATCATCCTATCTTGTTTCAATCTTTTGCAATAATTAAAACAAAGCAAACATTTCTGAATTTTCAGTATCTCTAGTTTTTATTCTGGGTGTTTATGCTCCTTCTTTGATAAGTTTTGAAAAAGGAAAATTTAAAATGGGAAAGCTAAAAAAAATCCACTTTTTATTTATGATAAATGAGATCTACTATTTTATCCCTTTGAATGTGATATTAATCCCAAGTGATTGTTAAAATCCCCCTTTCAAACTATTGTCCTACCAAAGGAAGGATGTCCTCTCCTAAAAAATATTGTATTGGGTTTTGTTTCTTCTTCACCAATACATAAATAGTAATTCATGGAAATGAGTTATTCACTTCAAAGTTCATATTGAATTACATTCCATATTTCATTTACAAGTTCATGATATATTGCTCACCATTGTTTACTGTAACCTTGGTTACAAATTGTCACCAGCTGCAAATATTTCAAGAATTGAAATATATACTGCTTTGCAATACATTTTTCCATGCATATTAATAACAGCTTTAATCTGTATCAATTAAAAACATGTATAGTGGGATTTTTATTATGGCCATAAGGGTGTAATAGATATTCATGCTTTGTGAACGGGGAACTTGATATTCAAAGTTCACTTAGAATAGTAAAATTTATTTGTGTATGTACATTTTCAAGGTCAAAAATAAAGAATGTCTGTTTATATTAAATGTATGTGTCACATATAAATGCCTACTTAACTTTTATAATTAATGTTATAAATGAAAGTTAACTGCATACAGGACTTATTTATTCCACATTCACAAATTACATTACGATACATATTATGAAGAAAATATGTTAATTTTATGCATCCCATTGATATTTAAAACCCTCAATTAGTAAATGGTTGTAATGGTAGAAGATTTAATTCTTTTTTTTAATAGAAAGACAGATCTGTTTGCGCCAGAAATGCATCCTTTTGCGCCACATCTTTTTTCTCTAATGCTACATTTGCGCCACATGTTTTAAAATTACATGGTTTCATTTTGCGCAAAAAATAAAACATACGATTGCGCCAATTAGAAGAAAAATTACTTCCCTACTACTTTATTCGGACCTGGAAATGGCAGTTTACATGGCAAATGTTTCCTTTTTAGAAACATATCTTCTTCTTACTGCTGCTGCATGGGTACTTCCCAATTTAATGTATGTAGTAGCTTGTAACTTCACTTTATTGTCCAAAAACACAAACATTGACGGATGAAATGCATAAAACAGTTCATAATAATTCCTAAAAATAATAAAGCCCATACGCATGGTTGAATCAAAGCACTGTGTTTTCAACATATGTGGCTAAAACAAAATCAGCAAAAGCTTCTATTTTCTTCTCTATTGGCATATCTTTATTAAATATTCAGCAAAGCAATAAGTTTTATTCTCTCTCTGTACATTGACTGTCTAATACATTTTAAGTAATTTCTCTGCAGATGCTCATCTTCATGGTAAAATATCTCCAACATGTGATACTTTTTAAGCCAAAAATAAGAATAAACATATATAAATCATTAGTATTTATGATTGATATGTGCAGTGGCGGATCCAGGGGGGGGTTTTGGGGGTTGGAACCCCCCCTTTTTTTTGGCCGATCAATGCATTTGAATGGGAGCATATAGTTGGAACCCCCCCTTTACTCTGGGTTGGGAACCTCCCCTTTTTAAAATGGCTGGATCCGCGCCTGATGTGTACAGATAAATTTGCGCAAATGAGTTCCAAATATTGGCGCAATTGATACATTTGGAAAACAAAATTTGGGGCAAATGATACCCCTGAAGAACAGTAATTGGCGCAAAAGGACTGCTGCCGACTGTACATGTATTGTGATAATTTGAATTTAAAGATTTGAGTCTATAGCTACATTTCAGTAACAAGTAATTTGTTGAGGTGCTAAAGTAATACACAGGATGGAGGAGATGTTGAAAGACATTAATTTTTCAATCAGTGCTAAAAATGTGTTATGTGTCATGCTGTATATGTTTATGAAAGGTTGTTTTAAGTGTTTTATAATTAATAGCATCATTTTTAAAAGGTAGACAATTTTAGTATTATAAAACATATTTATACCGCTTTAAGATATTTTAAAGGAGACATTTTTATTTATTTTACATACATCATGTACATGTATTAGATTTTTTAAAAGATGATGTTAAAAAAGGAATTTGTGTGAAGTGTGATTGATTGAAAGATTTGTATATATTATATCTGCTTACGTTAATTTTATTTACACAATTTCATCACAATGACAACAGATGTATGTTATTAAAATGATATTAATGTTTACTGTTTATTGTAACTATGTGTACAAATGAGCGCAATGTGGTATGATTAAAAAAAACTTAAGAATAAATTGAATGTCATTAAAAAACGAATAACGCAAGTATGCCAAAATTCATGCATTGATATATACCCGGTATTTATAAGGGGAAATTGGGTATAAAGCTACTTTTGCTTCGTAATATAAAAATATACAGCGTCAAAACTATATCAATTTACATCTCATCGAAAATTTTCATGGTTATGTTGTCAATAATTTCTTAGGTACATGCTTACATCCTTGGAATTATTGTTTTTTAAAAAGGAGAGTTAGAGGAGAGAAAATTGTGAAGTGGTACACATGTAACAGAAATTCTTAGTTTTGATGTATTTCAGATTTTATAAATAGATATAAGAAGATTTGGTATTAGCGGCAATGAGACAACTCTCCATCAAGTCATTATTTGTAAAAGTAAACCATTATAGGTCAAAATACGGTCTGTTTAGATTATATTACTAATTATTTTAAGATATAAGCAACAAATTTGACCAACTGTTTTTTTGCTATATGTCTAATCGAAATAACTTCATCACAATAATAAAAAAAAAAAAAAGACAAATGTGTATTTTAATTTTACCCAAATTTCTATCAAACTGAAAGCATTGCACATAATGTAAGCTTTTTGATTTTAACAAATTCAATTCATCATTTAAATTGATGCATTGAACTTCAGTTCATTATTGTTGATTTAGAAGAAAAAAACATTAGTGTGTGGATATTTTCTCACATTTAATTTGAATGCAAAAATAAGTCCTGCATCAAAATTTCTACATATGAAGATATATATCACTTCACAGGAGTGAAAGATTTAATATTGTGTGTGTGTATATATTGTGTATTGTGTAATGTTTTACAGTTGTATTTGTAAATATTGTTTTGTGTCTATATAGCGCTCTAACTGTTTTTCTTTTCTTTCTTGAAATTTTTGTACTATCTTTATCTTTAAATTTATAATCCCTCATCCCACCTATGACTTTATTTTCTCTTTTTCTTTTGCAGTGAAAGTTATTTTGTCTGCTGGTTTATATATTATAGGGTAATTAAGACTTGTCTAGTGAAATTTCATATTTTTATAGTGTGAATAATAGATTACTATTTAACATGTTTAGGGATTTCGACAAATTAGATTAATGCAAAAAATCAAAACTTCTCATTATAACTCTTGTATTGAAAAATAAATCATCTGTTTATTAAAAAAAAAATCAAAACTGATTCCAGACTTGCTAACAGGCGGACAGCAAACCCATGATCTGATACCTGTTGCTGTTGTTTTTATACGACCGCAAAAATTTTAATTTTTTGGTCGTATATTGCTATCACGTTGGCGTCATTGTCCGAATACTTTTAGTTTTCGCACTCTAACTTTAGTAAAAGTGAATAGAAATCAATGAAATTTTAACACAAGGTTTCTGACCACAAAAGGAAGGTTGGGATTGATTTTGGGAGTTTTGGTCCCAACATTTTAGGAATTAGGGGCCAAAATGGGCCCAAATAAGCATTTTCTTGGTTTTCGCACTATAACTTTAGTTTAAGTGAATAGAAATCTATGAAATTTTGACACAAGGTTTATGACCACAAAAGGACGGTTGGGATTGATTTTGGGAGTTTTGGTTCCAACAGTTTAGGAATTAAGGGCCAAAAAAGGGCCCAAATAAGCATTATTCTTGGTTTTCGCACAATAACTTTAGTATAAGTAAATAGAAATCAATGAAATTTAAACACAAGGTTTATGACCACAAAAGGACGGTTGGGATTGATTTTTGGAGTTGAGGTCACAACGGTTTATGAATTAGGGGCCAAAAAGGGGCCCAAATAAGCATTATTTTTGGTTTTTGCACCATAACTTTAGTATAAGTAAATAGAAATCTATGAAATTTAAACAATCTATGAAATTTAAACACAAGGTTTATGACCATAAAAGGAAGGTTGGGTTTGATTTTGGAAGTTTTGGTCCCAACAGTTTAGGAATAAAACCAAAGGGTCCAAAATTGAACTTTGTGTGATTTCATCAAAAATTGAATAATTGGGGTTCTTTGATATGCCGAATCTAACTATGTATGTAGATTCTTAATTTTTGGTCCCGTTTTCAAATTGGTCTACATTAAGGTCCAAAGGGTCCAAAATTAAACTTAGTTTAGTGGCTTATTTGATATGCTTTATCTAAACATGTACTTTGATTTTTGATTATGGGCCCAGTTTTCAAGTTGGTCCAAATCAGGATTCCATATCAAGTATTGTGCAATAGCAAGAAATTTTCAATTGCACAGTATTGCACAATAGCAAGAAATATCTAATTGCACAATATTGTGCAATAGCAATTAATTTTCATTTGGAGTTATCTTTCTTTGTATAGAATAGTAGTTGATAATATATGTTGGAAATTTGCCAGACATGACTATGATGTCATTTTCTATTTTTATTTGCCAATAACTTTATGTAAATAACTTCATTGGAAAGGAGTAGGTCCGGTAAGGACTCATTTTGGCCTCAAATTTCAGTTTCATCTGACGAAAGATTTTGACCACTTTTTAAACACTTAAGTGTCTATTTCACTTGATTCAATTAGTTAATGTGAAAGATTTTAACTGATTTAGTCATTAAAAACGATCCGATTCAAGCTCAAATATGAAAAATCTACCAAATATGCTGAAAAATGTCACTTTACATATGGTTTTTGTCAAAAATGAAAGTGGCCGCATCCGTGTTCATCCACAACCTTTATATATGTTATGCATTATCATAAAATACAGCTTACATTTCAATATTAAGGATGAACACGAATGCGGCCACTTTCGTTTTACACGGAAACCGTCTAAAATTTACCTAAAATGCTAGAATTTTGAAGATTTCAGTAATTTAGCATGACTTAATGGTGCTACAACCCGATATATGTGCATTGTATGGTCAAAAACAGCCCTTATTTATGTAGCAGAAGCATTCAACTGTCCAATAAATAACTAAAAGTTTACATTTTAACAATTTTGTAAAACTGTTATATTTTGGGGCCAAAAAGGGGTCTTACCGGACCTTCTCCTTTGCCAATATCAAATGTTGCTGATGAAGTTTTTTTTATTGTTTTATACAATAAACAATGTATATTCACTTTTACTACCAACCAATCTTTACCATTCAGTGATAACAAAAAATTAAGCACTTTATTTTACATTTTAATATTTTATGATGTATTTAAAAGAGTAGTTACTGTTGCAAACTCCATTAGAAATTTGAATTGATATCAGTTTTGGAAAAAGGGAAACGGGGATGTGAAGAAGAAAAAAAAGGGGGGGGGGTAAATTTTTCTCATTTCAGATTTCATGAATAAAAAGAAAATTTCTTCAAACATTTTTTTGAGAGGATTAATATTCAACAGCATAGTGAATTGCTCAAAGGCAAAAAAAAATTTTAAGTTCATTAGACCACATTCATTCTGTGTCAGAAACCTATGCTGTGTCAACTATTTAATTTTAGATTTAAATAAGTTTGAAGAAGAAATCTTTAATTGATTTGTAAAATCTTGACATTTGTTTTGTGTAAAAAAAAACATGTAATGTCAAAAATTTGATCACAATCCAAATTCAGAGCTGTATCACGCTTGAATGTTTTGTCCATACTTGCCCCAACTGTTCAGGGTTCGACCTCTGCGGTCATATAAAGCTGCGCCCTGCAGAGCACCTGGTTTTAATGCTTATAATAAATCCTTAATCCTGAAAATCCATAATTGACTAAATACCAAAAATAGGTTAACACATAAATTATGTATTAATTATTTCCAATTGTTAATGAGGGGCAATAGGATGGTATGTCATCCCAAAATTCTTGAAAAAATAAAGGATATTTGCTTGGATCCGGAAAAAACTAATCATTAATTTTAAATCTGCTACCCAGGTTATTCAGTGTGCATCACATTTTTTTATGTTATTTCTTCATAGACAGAAAAAATATTAGTCATTCCTTAAATAAATGAAAATCCCAATTCCTTTGAAAAATAGAGACATAATCCCGAATTCCTGTAAAAACAAACGCCCAAACTTGATGTCCTCAATAAGGTCCCTCCACCCCTCATTAATTACTTATATTAAGCAGTGTATCTTTAATGTTACAAAATGTATTCAGTAGGCACAGTTCTTAAGATAGATAATTTTAAGTATTTTTTACTGAAATTTCTATTTATTTTAGTACCATTACTCAGTACTTGTAATAAGAATTTGTGTGAATGCAACTACGAAGGCCCTCATGGGGTTTTTGATTATGTGATTACTTGGCCGTTTTTTTAATGATTATTTGATTATTAAGCCAAATATTTCATGATTATTTGATTACCTAGGACTGTATTTTTAGTTTATGATTATTTGATTACTAAAGATAAGCAAATATTTAATGATTATGTGATTATATGGCAAAAAAATGGTGATTATGTGATTACTAGGACCCCCCCATGAGGGGCCTCAACTACATGTAATGTCTGGATGAATGAATTTAGAATGCATCCTGACTTTTTCAACTTTATTTACAGTTCTGTTTGCCTAAAGGAATTGCCTTAATAATCTATGTACATGTACCTCATATACATTTAATAACATTTTTTCTTTAAATCAATGAAATTTTCAGAAACTATTTTCTCATTTAGGTTTATACTGAGGCTGTTAACCGTTTGAAAAGTTTTCATAATTTTTGGTATCATAAATTTAAATTTGAGTTTGAATAATAAGTTGAAGAAAATGTTTCTTATATTTAAGCATGAAACACACATACATGTGTAGCTTTGTATGAAGTATACAAATTATTAATTCATTATGGAGTTCAATGTTTGTTCTTTTAACTTTTTACATGTTTAGAAATGTAAAATATTTATATGATGAAGAATTGTTGATAATTTTAGATGTTTACTAGTTGGTGTGGAATATTATTGTGAAATCCATTAAATCATTGTAATGAGAGAGAGAAAAAAAATCAAATGTGATAATTAAAAAACTACATGTAATATATTTTGTTTGTTTCATTTATTTTATAGCTTATGGTTCAGTTATTCAAATTGATTTCAATAAATCCTTTTATTGATTGAATTTGAGTATATGAACATGTTGTACCAAACCAAAGAAATGAACCACTACTACCAGTACATTTTCATAAACTAGAGCTGAGCTACTTTAGTACAGTGTTCAACCCAAACAAAAACACAAACAAAAAGTTTTCTTAATGTCAACCTGCAATATTTAATGTATACCATATGCAATTTTCTTCAGACATGGCTCAAATTTTGAGACATGTATTATTAAAGTGGCTTACGCACGAAGGCACAAAACTACACAAGAAACACAATGTCACATTTTTAAGAGGAAACCATTAACAAAGTTATTTTAATTTTAAAGAATCATATCTTATTGAGATTATCCTGCAAGCATTATTGAAATTTGAAATCTCTTTCTTTGAGAACAAACTGTAAAAAAATGATAAGTAAAAAGAATGGTGTGATAAACATCACTGAGGCATCCTTTCAAATGTGAGAAAGCAACATGCCATTTTCAATTATTTATCATACATGTAATGCTCTTCAGGCTCAATCCAGGATTTAAGGCTCATGGAATTGCAGGCCGTCTTTTGCCAAAAAAAAAAAAAAAATCAGATTGTAGGGATTGTGCACACTGGGTGCCATCCTGGAGGTGTTACCGTATCATGTTTTGATTGATTGATTGGTGTTTAACAACACTTTCAACACCACTGTGCTATTTAGTGGGAGTAAGTTTATATTGTTGGAGGATCCAGAGTGCCAGGAGAGAACCATCGACCTATAGTAGGAAAACTGACCATCCTTGTCAATTAAGATTGGGGTCACATGAATTGTTTCTTTTTAGATGAGCATGATTTTCATTCATCAAATTTGTTATACAAATAGATATTTTTCTCTGAATATCACTTTATTTCATTTGATTAATTGACATTGTTTTAAATGTTTTTAACCAATTATAACAATTTGGTGTATGCTTTTGAAAATTTTACCCAGAATGCATTAAATTCTGAAACAGCAAGTTCAACATTAACTTTTAAAATTTATACAAATGATTTCTTCTTTACATGATCACCAATACATGAGTTTATTCTTGGGTAATAAAACTATAAATAAGATTATATATGTATATATATATAGCAACAGATATTGTTTCTGATTGCAGACAAGTATAAACATTTCATAGACTAGAAAATTTCTGTTCTGAGGGTTCTTCCATTTATTTGTACTTTTTTCTTTTCACATAATGTTTTCATTTGTGTTGTATTTTTTACATTGCCATATAAGTGGGAGGTTTGGCTAGCTATGAAAACAGGTTCAACCCATCAACTTTTCTTCAAATGTCCTGTAACAAGTCAGAAATATGGCATTTGTTATCAGATCTTATCAAAAGTCTGTTCTTATGTATCTCAGCTTTTATTTGTATTGTAGGTCAGTGCTCGAGGTCAGTGTTGTGTTGGTTAACTTTAGTAGTTGATGTGTTTCCCTTGGTAGTTGGTTTAAGTTTTGTTACACAGTTTTATTTTTACACTATGTCACACAACAGTATACTACTGATGACTTATTTATGACATTACATCCACAATTTTTTGGATAGTGAAACTGATTTGATAAATTAATTCTTTTACACCATAGGCAGATCCAGTGGGGCCTCCCCCCCACCCCCCCCCCCCCACCCCCTTTTAAAAATTGGGTTGATTACATAAGGAATCACTGAAGCATGACTTAAGCCCCCCCCTTATGAAAAGTTCTGGATCCTCCACTGTATACCGAATTCAAAAGACATAAGTATCGATTTTTTTTTTTTTTTATCGAATTCATATTTCCCGCTTTTATTACTTAGATAGGTATTTCCGATGACGCATGCGTAGTGAAATTGCTCAAAGGATCAGTCCACTTCCGTTTCGATAATACAAATTTACCCACGCTAATTAGGAACTTCTTACACCTTCTTTTATGATAAAATTGATCTTAGAAGGCTTAATTTCTTTAATTGGAAATTTTAGATAAACGGACAACAATCTTAACCGTGGATATGTGACCAGAACATCTGTGAAATTGTTGAAAATTGACACTTGTCTCAGTGGTTCATTCATGAAAATGATAATTTTACAGTACACAAACTTTTAAATCACTTTGTATACAAATCAGGCAGTTTTTATACATAAAAAAAATCAGCATAAATTTAACTTGAAGGTAAGCTTCCTTACATTCTCATATTTTTCAAATAAAATGTAAACTGTTGCACTTTGAATTTAAAACGAAAACAAACATGGCTGCCATAAAATTGACATAAATTTTTAACAAGTTGGTGCAGACATTTTTTTATTCCTCATCATTTGGTTATCCCAAATCAATAATTTATAGGTGTTCACAGCAACACCAGCTTTATGAATGTCCAAGTTGTCAATCAGTATGAGTAATCATGTAAAACTCCTAATTACTCATACATATTTATTGATGACCTAATTTTTGTCCCATCACACTGAAGTGTAAGTATCCATAGGTATAAATGCAAATTAAGAGTTTTAAGTGAATTTATTCATTTTCTGATAATGGATGAACTTGTTAGTCAAACATTTTGTTGGCACTCTTATCTTTTGTCTGGAATCAAATTTGCATTTCTCAATCTGTGCAGAAAAAGAGCAAGATTTTAATTTTTTTTACCCTTCTTACTAATGTATATGTTGATTCTGTCAACAGAGGCTAGGGGTTACAGAAATTTGATGTCCTTGGTTGAATGGGTTTTAAGTTCTCATGGTCAGAAACTAGCTATAAATGAATAAACAATAGACAGCCGTCACAACGTTTTTTCCCTTTCACCAGTCATGTTGCAAATCTGTAAATATAGATAATGCAATTTACAATTGGAACGATTGTTACGGCTAAAACTACTCTTTTTTATTATTTTTTTATGTGAAAATTATATAGGAGAATGAAAAGTTCATATGCACATCATGCACTACTATTTTTTCAAAGGTCAAAATATAGGACTGTGTAGAATATTTTCAATATTTATATGAACCAAATTTCTAAGAGTTGAAACTTAAAGTAAAATTCTGTACTACATGTACCCCTAGTCTCCCTTTGGGTCTTCCACAGATTTCAAATTGTCGGCAATTAATATGATTCTATACATGTAAGGTTTCCAAGTTATGTCTATAATATGCAACATAAAGATAAAAGATCTGTGAACCAGTAGGTAAACAAAACAAAATACAATGTATCTATATGAATATTACATATCTCCCCTAAAGAGGCATGGTGTGTGAAACAGCTTCAGTTACAAAGTGCAACCTATATTTAATATTTATTTAAATTGAAAAAACTTGAAAAATACATTTTCTCACAACAATATGTGTTGCAATAACATTCCTTTCCTTTGATCTCATTTTGCCATGCCCTTATGTTTAGAGTTTCAACAGTGTTCTAGGATTCCCATTACCCGTTACCCGGGGTAAGTAGATTAGGACAACGGGTAAGTCATTTTTTAGCCTTTGTCACCGGGTGGTAAGTCAATTTTCAAGTTCGGGGAAGCCGAAAAACTCTTGAAATTTCCCGGTCCTCTTCAATTTTCCCATATCTGCTTTTTATTTTTATTAAATCACGAGAAAAAACTTTGATAAAAGATCGAAGATTTTGTCGATGTTTATCGGCGCTTTTATTCAAGCACTCGTTTACTAGGTGTAATCAAGCGCAAAAGAGACCACATTCTTCTATCATTCTAAAAGTCGGTCACGGTGTCGGTAAAATCGGAAAATCCGGATTGATAACTGGTGCTTAAATCGGGACATAAACGATTTTTTTTCTTGTCATCGGAGGAAAATAAACTTACAGTTGCATTTATTATAGCTCTTAATAAATGACATAGTAATAACTATAACATATTTGTCAAATTTAGTAAGAAATCGTTTTTTTTGCGCCGTCCGCATTTGTTGGCGGATTTAACTTTTAGATGTGGGTAAGTAATTTTTTTATTGATCTTACCCGTGGTAAGTCAAGGTGCCAAAAAAATCCTAGAACACTGTTCAATATGACGAAGGCAGTGCAATTTTATAAGTACTTTGATATTTGACATATATTGATTGCTGGACATTTACAAACTTGGTGTCTGTATCTGAAATCTGTGGAGGTAGTTGAATCCCATGGAGCATAAATCCTTTTGTGGACAGTTGATCAGATCCAGATTTACTTATCCTACCTCAAAAGAGTCATGATCCTTGCAAACTTTTCATTGATTGCTCCTCATGATTTTGAAGGATGGGGATAGCCAGTGTGATAAAGTGTCCCATTTGTTCATAAAACATTGATATTTGTTAAGTTTGTAGTTTAACAAGCATTATGCAATGTTTTACAAATGTATGATTTATTTATTGATAAAAATATAGTTGCAGTAATGGAACGATTAAAGAAAAGACTGAGTTTTCGGAAAAAGAAAGATCATGTACCAGAATGCTCAAAACCACATCAGTGGCAAGAAGATGAGAAAAAAGTTAGAGATGGAACATGTAGTTTTCAAGTGCGGGTAAATATTTCATGTTGATCTTTCTGAATTAATAGGTTTATCAAAATTACATAAATAATCTACTTAATGTAGTAGCAAAATTCAATGTGGTATTACTATCATGTTGTTGATTTAATTTTCTGTAAATTTTGATGAACATCGCGATATTATAGCACACCAATTTTTAAACAGAAAAGGTCTGAAAGAGGGTATTGAGCTTCTTTAAAAAAGTTTTTAAGTACAAAAATATAATTCAAATATCTTTTATTTGTGCTTAACTATGAGTTATTTATCAGATTTTATAGGACAAGAATTTCACAACATTAACAATAACTCATTATACAAAACCTAGTATACTTGATTGCCAGTAAATTAATATTGATTTATTGTGAACCTAAACCCTTAAACTATCATTGATACTGTTTGGTCAGTTAGTTTGCATTTCACTTTAAAAAATGTAACAAACTAGATTTAAATGTTTGATATTTTACAGTATTTAGGTTGTATGGAAGTGTATGAATCAAGGGGCATGCAAGTTTGTGAAGAAGCTGTTAAAACGCTCAAGTCAGTAAGTATATATATATATATGTTGTTTGTTACTGGATACATAGAAATCAACAGAATTGACACCTGTTTAAAGTATATTGTTGTTTTTTCCAATAAAGTCTCTCTCTGTAAACCTATAAGATTTAGCATAAAGAAAGATTGTTGAAGATTTCCTGAATTTGATCACTCCTTACTTCAAACATATATGCTGACCAATGGAATTTGGGCAAAATATTTCAAACTGTGATATAAAAAAAATTGCTTGTGACATTAGAATTTTTTTTATTAATCTTTAAAGACAAGAATACAAGAAATGACCATAGCACAATAACACAATGACAGGATGTTTAAATACCTATCTATGTCGACCAACATAACTACCATGAATTAATGAAGTCATATTTATACACAAAATGTTATGAGTGAAAAATGAGTTTGAAATTTAAACATATAAATGCACGTTCATAGTACTATTAAGTTATTTTATTTCTTTTTCAGCAATGTAAAGGAAAATACCAGAGAGCAATATTGTATGTATCTGGTGATGCACTACGAGTTGTGGATGAAATAAGCAAGGTATAGTAATATAGTAATTAGGACTAAGTCATCACTCTAATTTCTTATACATGTTAAATTTTCTTAAGAATATAAAACCTGAAAAATAACCACACTATGACAATGAAACCACATTAAAATAAGACATGAGCCAAATAATTTTCCTCATCTTTGTAACTAAAAAATTTTGCATGCTTAAAAATGATATCTTGCATTCGATTATTTGTTATTATTTGGCAGTGATTGTAGGGGATTGACAGTCTTCAATCAGAGAGTTTGTCACCTCTACTCATCATCACATTCTGTTTACAGTAAATTAACACTGGTACCAACATGATGTCATTCTGTGCTCCAGATAGGAGCCATGATTAGAGATATTAAACCTGAATTTTGTTATTTTAGAGCATGATAGTAGATTAGACAATAGAAAATACGTCATTCAGTGCTCAAGATATAAGAACCATTGTTAGACATTTTGTTAGACATGTTCAACCTTAATTTTGTTATTTCAGAGCATGATTGTAGATCAGACTATAGAAAAGGTGTCGTTCTGTGCTCCAGATAGAAACCATGAGAAAGGATTTGCTTACATTTGTCGTGATGGAACAACACGACGATGGATGTGCCATGGCTTCTTGGCCGTCAAGGAGTCCGTAAGTGTCAGTAGTATTTTCATTTGAAATTTAAGCTTGTGTCCAGCACAAAGCATTCTTCAAAGGACTTCTCCAAAATTATGGCCCAGAGATTGAAATATAGGTTAGGGCAAAGACTTCAAGGCCTGCATTTTGTTTTAGAAAAAGAGTGTCATGTTATTTAAATGGTGATGTTATACATTAGTAAATACATGGAATTTTAGGAACAGTTCCTCAGGAAAATTGTGTACACTGATTTAAAATTTAAGAGAAATGGAAGGAATACAAAATGTTTCCTGTCTGTGCTTGATTTTTATTAATCATTCCTTCACATAAGATTATTTAAAACTTTTAAAAGATTCTGGTTCTTAAATACTTGTTTTATCTAAAATTCACCATTGTTTATCTTTTATTCTTGACAACAATATTTTTATGATACTTAATGCAGTTTTCTTAAGTATTTATTATGTTAACGGAATTCAATATTATTTACCCCAACTATGCCTCAGTTTTGTTTAACCCCACCTTTTGATTTTTAAGATTTTCTGTTTATTTTTAACCATTGTGTAACATTATTTACATTTTGTGTTTATTTTTTTCCTGTTTTGTAAGTGCTGATATATTTATTATTGTAAGACAAAATAAAGCCACATAAAAGTAAAGCGTAGTGTAAATGTAAGTTTTCTGTTTTTGGTCATATAAGTGTCAGTAGATATTTAAATGCATCAAATGTTGTTAGTTAGGGTAGTAGTTTGGGTAGATTATGATGAAACTTTGAAGTATGCTGTCTATCACTTTCTCTAATTTGTGTGTAGCATGAAATTTTAATTGTATGTGTTACTTTCTTATTGCCTTGACCATAGAGTAGATGTTGTAACAAAAACAAATTTTTTAAATTTTTTTTGCAACAATTTTATCCAAAACAAGCAGAAATTTTACCCTTGCACATTATCCATTGATTGAAACTGATCATGTGTGGCTATAATAATAAGTAAAATGTGGAACCTGTTTCCCCCTAATCTAATTAATAACACAAAATGAATGTGCTACTATTAGTTATGTGGTTATGAAATTAACATTGTAGAAATGTACAACACTGTCGGATGTAAACAATACATGGTCACTGTTTTCATTTTTATAGAATTTATATACATCGTATGTTAGTTATTAGAGAAAAAAGCCAGAGCTATTTTTAGTTTTATTCAGAATGCTTTTATGTTGATAATTTTTAGGTTCAGTAGGTATTTTATGTTTTGTTTTATTATAAAGTTCTTCAGAGGCAGACACAAAAATAGACGTTCTGTGAGTAATACCAAGTTTCTGCATGCCTATGCTAGTAACAAAAGCATGTATTAATACTAACATTGTTTGGAATAGGACAATTATCAATATTGTGATTATTTAGATATGAATGAAACCAATAGGCTGAAAGGTGTATATAACATGTTACTATAATCATGTTAAGATCTGTCAGTCAGTGGGGTTTGGAGTAGAAAGTTATAAAAATCAAGAGTATTTTATTAATATAAACTCAAGTACAGAGTAAAAGAGATATATAGTTCAATGCTGATCAATTTTTAGACTGCAATAACTTCTAGATTATCGATAATCAACAAAGAACAAAATTGATGCCAATAAGTAAAAATTAAAAAAAACACGATATATATTCAACATTAGCAACTATGATCATGATAATTTAAACACCTTATAGATTATTAAAACTTTTGTTTTTCAATATACCAAAATGTGATCAACTTTTAAGTAGAAGCTGTAAATGAGTTGAACAATGGTTGGGGGGACTTACCATAGATTGTTTTATCTATGTTGCTAAAATTTGCATATAAATAGGGTATATATTAAAGCAATTGTGGCCTTTGGTAACATGTCAACACTGAGGTTGTGAGATCAAGCCCTGCACATGGTTAGTGGGTTGGTCTCCAATTTTAATTGACTAGGATTGCTAGTTTCCCTCCCAAAGGTCAATGTTTCTTTAGTGAACTTGTGCTTCCCCTGCCAAAATGAAACTAGTTGTAAAACGCCAAAAATCATTAATCTAATTTCAAAAATTATGTGCAGACAATAAAACAATTTTTGTTAATTATTGCATTTCATGTTGTTTTAATAAAATTAAAGAAAAGCAGAATTATATATTATGATAATGCAAAAATTGACAAAATGGTACATATAATGTTTCAGGCATGTGCATACATGTATAACAGTATATTATGTATGCACCTAAAGTGTGAGGCTTACTGGTCAGTGTGATAAACTACTTCATTGCAGAAAATCAATTTTAGAGCCTACATAAAGCATACTGATTTACCTTTACAATATTTGATCCAACAAATCCTAATTATGCAGCTGAAAAAGTTAGACTTGTTAACCCCTATATGTTTAAGTCAAAATATTTAAAGTCAATGTCTACATTTAATGTTTTTGTCAATTTTGGAAATTTTTGAATTCTTGTAGGCTTTGATTAAGAGCATCATGAAGGGACACATGTGTATTTTTAAACTATATTTTAAACATGTTGGAAACAATAAGAGCAGAGAGGCAGAATCGAAGAATAGAAAAGTTAAAAATAAGATTTGGTATAATTGCCAATGAGACAACTATGGTATTACTCTCCACCAGAGACCAAATGATTTAGAAGTTAACAATTTTAAATCACCAAATATCCTTCAACAATGTGCAAAACTGCATACATAATGAGCTATAAAAGGCTTTGAAATGACATGGATGTTTTCTCAGCCCTCAGACAAGTCTTAAGCTTGTAATAGGTTATAAATATCAAACTAAAAATTTGAACAATTTGTGATGCTTATTTTTTTGTGGTTTTATCCATGTTTACATTAAAGTTATTGTAAGGTTGTGTTTTAATTTTGTAGTTATCTTTCACATTCTGTTTTGCTAAATCAATTGTTTACAAAACCAAAGAAGTAAATAAAACTGAAAAATTGCACCCATCCATTTTTGTTTTTTATACCATGTATACCAAAAGTAAATAAATGTTCAATTTTAAAAACTAAATAACTTTTATTGATATTAAAAAATATACAAATTATGACTAATAATTATCTGATCCTTTCATTAGCATAAATAAATCTTGAAATTTTCTATAAGTAAATATTCATATATACAATATATATTTCCTATATTAACCAGCCCCATAAATGTTGTATTTACCCAGACATCTAGCTTAACATTAGCAGCACGCTTTTCTATTCTTGAACACAGACAAAGATTGAGTGTGTGGCCAGTCTCAACAATACTAGAAGAGGAGAAATTTATGTAGATATATTGGTTAATGAAAATTCACCAGTTATTGTTTTGTTTATTTGTTTATTTTATTAAATCCAGTTATTTTATTATTTGTTTTCTTCTTTCTGTTTATTAATTTTTTGTTTACCTTCTCTCAATTAACAAACAAAAAATACTGAGACTTGTGTAACTTGCATTTGTACCAAATATTGTGAACCAACTTATTTTTCTGGCAATTTATTTTCAAAAGTACTAGTAGTATAATTATGCAAATATAAATCATCACAAATATGTAAAACTTGCATCTTTCCTTAGTTACCTACATCAAGTAACTTTAAAAAAAAAAGCCAAATTAATGAGATTCGCTCCTCTTGCTTTTGATTTTTTGAGACAATGAAAGGACTAAATGTGAATAAAAATTTCAGCGAAAATCAGTTGGTTTACAGTATACCTTTTAATGCAGAAGAATTGCATTGTTAATGTATTTTTACAGGGTGAAAGACTGAGCCATGCTGTGGGCTGTGCATTTGCTATATGTTTAGAACGTAAACAGAAAAGGGACAAAGATGTGACAACTAACGTTACAGTGTCCTTCAACCAAGACAAAACCAGTTTTACACGAATGGGATCCTTCCGTCAAGCTACCTTAACTGAAAAAATTGTTGACCCACAAAGTGCTATTATAGCTGGTAAGTGATGACCTATGACTTTAAAACTAATGTTGTTATAAGAATTTAGACATGTCAGTATTAATTATCCCAAACTTAAGCCAGGGATTGATATTAGAGCCATTAAATTTCTATTCTACACACAAATATGAAAGCATGGTTAGACAATAAAATTATTGAAATTTGATGGTTGGTTGTTATTGTAGAAAAATGATTAAATGGTTGATGAGTATTTTTAGTTCCAGGATTTTTGAAGGAGGGGGGGATAATTTCATAAAGCTGTATATTTACCGCTGAGGTGAAAAACATTGGAAGATTATGATAAAAAAATATTATTTTTCCTATCAAATACCCTTTACACCACCCAGGAATTGTCACTGCTATATAAACCTCTAGCCTGGATGAGGGTGTACTATTGTTGATGTTTGGAAATGTTTGTGGTGTTATGTATATTGTATAAGTATCCACTTTAAATAAAATAAATCAATGTCTTAGGACTATCCATGCATATTTATTAAAAGGGACTAAAGAAATTCAGTTTTAGTTTCTGCTGAACAAAGATAATATAATCATTACAAATTTTATGCATGTTCTTGGACAAAATAAAAAATTTCAATGTTTGAAATCCGATGATTTTATTTATTTTTCATTTTTTATAAAATATTATAGAACCTGTTCCTGTAAGATCAGTAGATAACCCTTTTGCGGTTGGGCGACCCAAAGCAACAAATGATATGTTGATAAGGCAGGGATCATTCAGAGGGTTTGAGAAGCTTCAAGATTCATCCCCTTTCAAAAGAACAACTTCACTACGTCTAAGTGACCTACCATCAACATTACAAAGACAAAACGCCATAACGGACACTTCACCTCCAAGACATCCTGGTGCTGGTAAGTAGAAAGATTTGCACTTCTGGCTATTATTATTCAATACTGTAATTTCAGAAATTTTCACATGCATTTATTTTTGTGATTGATGAACATTGATAAACAAAATGGACATACATGTAAATGTGTGATAAGTTATTGTGATTACATGAAAAGCTTAAAAGAGTCATTATACTGCTTTCAAAAGTTTTAATTTATCAGTGTACCATAATGCATTATATCTTACATTTGTGATAAATATATTTCATCATTGCCATGATCATTTAGGTTTTGTATTTAAGATGTGCTTTGTAAAAAAAATTAATGCCAGCAAAGAAAAAATATTTTTTTTACAGGCTATTTACTTATGTATTGAACCGGACATTATTATGTTTAATTTCAGGTGTAAGTGAACCAATACAAGAAATGTCACCAACAAAAGAACAAGAGGAATCTATATCTCAACTGTGTAAACAGTTGTCACAAGGGTTATCTGCCCTTAGTAATGATGATCCATTTTCCAGCAATTTTCGGTCTTCACAATCAAATCATACTTCACCTGCATTCCAGAAAGCACCACAACAAAATACTCCACACACAGGTAAGGTCCTTAAGCAATATTAAGCAAAATACTTGGTAACAATGTAAAACCAAAGGATTTAATTGTAACCACTGACTGTGCAATATCATCATGGGAAGTCAAGGTTTGTCAAAAAAACTTTAAAAGTCTATATAGAGGTAAGCTGAACATCTATCTGTAATGACAAAAGCATGCTCACAGCTTATCTGCTGTCACAAACCAAATAATCATTGAATCAGAAAGGTCCATAAATTTTTATCCCACACAAAAAATTCTCAATACATAAAAACAGACCTTGGATGCAACAAAATTTGTTATTGCAAATAAGCTAATTTGAGACTTGCAGAACAATGGAATACTTAGTAAGGAACATGAAATTGAAAACAAATTACTCCACAATAGATGCAGTACTTGATACCCTGATGTTACAAAGTATAAATCAATCATGAGACCAGATTACTTTACATCACAATGCATTGTAAATTAGTAATGTTGGGGAAAAAATTAAATTATTCCATGGAGAAATGATGCGGAACTCAAATAAAGAAACTGCGGTTGGTTTTCCTCATTCATGGCTTTGAATCTTTATTATCAACTTTATTTTGTTGAATATGTATGTACTATTTGCCTTTGACATTAAGTTCTGTCAGTTATGTAAACCACAGATAGTACATCAATAATGTCTGTTGGAATAAGAGGTATTGATGTGGGTATGTCATTAAACCTCTGCTCAATTTAACACAATCAAGGATGTAAAAAGCATATGAAGTAGTTGCAATTTGGATCAAGACTCACCCTTAGATCAATTATGTTTTGATGATTGATAATGTTGATTTTCTAGATTTCAATGAAACAGCTAGTTTTGCATTAAACTTTTGCTTTAAAACAGGTCACTCAATTCTCAAATTACATAAAACACAGTAAAATGAAAAACATACCAATAATAATTAAGTACATCAATAGAAATACTGACTGAGGTAGTGTAGTACATGTATTTGATGAGATACCTAAGAGGGAAAACATTTTTCTGGTAATGCCTGTGCTATATGTTAATTTCCAAAATGAAAAAAAAATACACATATAACATTTCAAAATACACCAATAAAATATTAACAGAGGAAGTTTAATACATGTATATAATGAGCTACCTAAAAGGCAAACCAATATTTCTCGTAATACTTGATCTCTTGTAACTGCCAAAATGTCAATGAAATAATCATTGTTTTGCATGAATTATGTATTCTATTTACAGCTTCACAAAGCCATAAGTCATAATTTAGACAGTGTGAAATCAGTATTTTTTTTTGTGAATTTTCAGGGTTAAACGACTAAATAATGTACCTTCTCTTCAGATTATAAAATGCTTTAACTACTATTTTTTATCTTTAATTTTACAGCTTATTCAAAGCAACCAGCACCACAACCTGGTACCCAAACAAATCCTTGGGCTCCTACTTGGCCCCAACAGACTTCTACAAACCCCTTTTCTGTGCCTCAAGGATCTGTGACTAATGGTGTTCCACAACCTCCACCAAGGGTACAACAACATATGCGTAGTCATTCCATAGACAGTGGGGAAATGTCAGGATTTCACCGGCAATATAATAAACCATCACTTTCGGAAATGTCCGGTCAACGAAGTTTTCAACAAAATGGTAGTGCTTGGTCTTCATCGTCCGCGGCGGCACAAGGCGTAGACCCTTTCGATGTGGCATGGGCAGCTAAGACTACTAGTAAACAAAGTAATCCTTTTTCAGCAAAGGTTTAACAGGACCTTAAACATGAAGTTCTTATTTTTCATATAGCCAAGTTATACTAAATACAAGATTTACCAATACCTCGGTGCATTTATTTGTGCTTATGTACATATCAGTGTCTACAAATTTCAATGGTATAACTTGGTCTTCAGGAATTTCGCTCAGAAACCACCATCTTCATGCAACATATATAGTTATATTCCTTATATGCTGGAAACAAGCGATTCCGATGAGAAATTTTTTGTTAAATGTATAGTGGCAGAAAGAGGTTTTGTATTAATATTCAGATTATCATTGGAAAACAGATGTAGAATTGACTACAGAAGAATATATGGTATTCATCACCATTCAAACAAGAAGTCATAGTGAAATTATTACTACTTAAAAAGAATATAAAGAACTTGTAATCAGCTTCCATTTTTATATGTAAAAAATTAGACAATGACTCCAATGTTAATAAGATTTACTGCAGGGTCGGGGTAAGACTATTTTATTCTAAATATATAGAAGTGTTGTTCCCATAGGATACAAATCTGTGATTTTTTTTATTTGCATATAAGGTGCTTTTATAATAAAAACCCCTGTGTACATATTATTTTGCACCATATTTGTATATTTTTACACCTATTTATGTGACAGTATTTTAGTTGTTTTAGCTGGTCTAATTTTAACCAGACATTTCGGTCCTGTCACATACATAGTTGTTTTCTATTTTGTTATAGGTTGTTGGCTTTATTTTCCTTATTTCATTATTACATGGAAAATAAACCGAATAAAGGTTGTTATTGATATCATGCAAATTTTATAACATTATTTTATTTTATCGCTGAGTTGTGATCAATATATGTTTTTTTGGGGTCCAATGAATTTTTCGTCTTTTTATATGTTAAAATACGAATTACACAATATATTCTAGAATTATTTTTTATGTAGAATTCTTATGATTTCTCTGATAACTGCATACAAGCATAAATTTAATTCATAGAATTTCTTTGAAATGAATATTTAGAAATTTGCTTCAAGGCTAAAACTTGTTTTTATCATGGACCACTCTTTCATTATATAATAAAGTTTGATAAAGGTAATCTATGACGAGAGGTATGGAATGACTAAATTTAGTTTCCTCTGCAAACCTGACCTACCCAATTATGGTGTGCCTCCTTCAAATTTTTATTCCATTTTTCGAACATCAAGCTACTAATTAAGATAAGAAAAAAAACAGGATTCCACTTTATTCACAAAATTGTTATAGAACATTGCATAGGGTATTATTTCTCCACTAGGTTTATAATTGCCTTATCAAATAGAGGTTATAATTTTGACAATCATGTGCTAGTAGATGAAATTTTTGTTCCTGTGTATCATAAAAGCTTATATCAAATTAATTAAATTTCTGTTTTATTTGTGATATTATCTTATAGAAATAACAAACATGGTTTCAGTCAGAATGCCAAAGATTCATTGATATTTTCTCAATTTTAAGCTTTAACATGGGCTGTCACTCTTGCATTATGTCATGGTATGCAGTTATCACAGAATCCAGGTATAAATAATGAGTTATGATTAGAAAATTTGTACAGGAACTGCATAGTTTAGATTACTAGTAAGTCATCTGAAACAAGACTGGGGCAACAAATCTTAAAACACATCTTGAGAAAATAAATTAATTACATTAATGAAAGGGAGAAAATTTGAATTGTCTCCCCTTTTAAACATTATTAAGGGAGACAAATAGTTTTCAGCCTTCCATTAGAGGTTTTTCTTTTTTTTTCGCTTGTGACTTGTGTGTTTTTTTAATTTGTTGAAATTTCTAGTAAATACAGCCTTTTTTTGAAGTTTAAAATTATTGTCCATGGTTAAGGGAGATAATTTGATAAGCTTCTCATTTGAGTTTTATTGGATTTTATTTTTTTTGTGCTTTTTAAGGGGGAGGCAATTTAGAGAAATTACAAACTTTGTAGTATTTCAAAAGCATATAACGTTATTTGTTCTTGGGGTGTCTTGGATAAGTCTATATGATTTAATTTTGGTGTAGTGGTTTCATTTGAAGACAAAATCGTACACGTGCATCAGTCAGTTAGCACTCAGATTGATTTTTACTTATCTTTTTTCCATGCAGTTCCTTTATCAACAATGATCAAGGTCAGTATATGTGTAACAATCATTTCAAGGTCAATAGATTTTTTTCATACTTATTTTTTATACTCGATGTAAATGATTGTGTTATTCACCTGTGGAAAAAAAAATGAAAAACTGATATGTAAAATGTTATCTATCTATAAGTTGTATAATAACCTCTTTTTTTACTACATGTATCAATAGATTCATTTGAAATTCCTTTTTCGAGAGGCACCAAAAATATGATTTATGAAGTGTAAGGAGTAAATGAGTATATATATATATATATATATGATTGGATGAAGTTGTACACTATGAAAGACAGAATAGACTTATCAGGATTGATAAGTGTGTTTGATGTTAATAAATCCTGTACATCAGCAACATTTATCCTGGGAAGTCTCTTTCTGTACTGTATAAACCTTGTTATGTTGGATTTTCAATCATGTAAGGTAATATTAAGTAGTTCTATCTTTAAATTTATTTAAATCTATATAACCTTTCTTAACATAAGTTTTGCTTCAAATCATGGAAAAACCAGCTATTAATTGTCCAAAAGCGTTTTAACTCCCTTATAAAGTTAATATTAAATTAAATTTATTATACATGCCCTGATTTCTACCAAATAAAAATTCAGCCTGTCTTTTTTAAATTTAGGTTAAAACACCCTTTAAATTACTAGTGCAGTAAAAAATAACTTTTACTGAAAATAAACTGTTCATACAAAGATTTGTGACATCATAAACAATTGTCGACTCTGTGGTAACTGGGAACAGTATGCTAAAGTCCCCATTCTACAACTATCAGCACAGACTAGATTAAAACATGAAATATTGATTAAAAGTTTACCATAGTGTATCAACAGATATATAATCAGTATTTTTAAGAGGCATACTGTCATCATATATAGGTTGACTTGCATTTAATTACAGGAGTGGGTTTCACAAAAAAACTAACAATTAAGTAAACTGAATTGTTCACATGACTTGCGATAAATCTGAGTCGTAAGTTTTTTTGTGAAACTGACTCCAGTTCCTTGGTAGACAATAGTTCCCTTGGAATATGCTGTAGATTTTAAAATTTCATAAATCCCATTAAAAATTCTTGAATTTAAAACTTTAATGTCTAGGGAGACTTTTTGTCTCACCCCTGTTCGAAAGTATAGGTCATATTATTTTTTTTGGTCACTTTATATAAGAAAAAGATTTTCAGGAAATATAAGATTGTGCTTCAAGTCCGTACTTTGTATGTTTATGTAAGTTTAATATCAAATAGTTCTTGTCAGCTGACATTTATCCAAAGATCATACATCATAAAGTAAATATTCATACATTTTAATCATATTTGTCTGTAAAAACCATTTATATACAGTATAATAACTTTGAAAATATACAATAAAATCATTTCAGAAAATCAGCTCACCGTGTCCCCTTCTCTTGCCTCATTCAAAAATTATAAATATATCTATATAGATATATATACATATTAAAAGTTATATATATATACATACATACACAGGTTGTTGTAGAGATTTTTTATTTATAATATCAAGGTTGTATTTTTTTCGTGATACTATATTTCAAAATCTAACAATTATTGAGATGAAGATGTGAAACTTTTTATTTCTTTAAACTAAAATGGTGTCTTTTTTATTAGATTATTATTATGAACTTTATTTTTATATTATATGAGATTGTTCTGAATTGATAGAATTTTCTACTAAGTAGATTTTACCATCTTTTTTTACATGTTTGGTACTTTTAGAAAAGTGTGGAACATACGCTAGTAATTTGTTTTATTTCCTGGATTGAAATAGAAATTACAGTATAATTGTTTATTCATCCTTTATTACAACTTCAAATTTTAAAAGAATTAAAAAATATGAGAGAAAATAAATTAAGTATTTCAATTATTGCAGGAAGATGGTTGTCAAAGAAATCTAATTATCAGTATTTACATTTAATATTAAACTATTACTAATAGTAAATGATTCTGTTTTTCGCAAAATGAAGGATTTTGAATGTGAAACTTTGCATATATTTAAATTGATATTTTCTAGTTTCTGACTGTTTTTAGCTTGCTCTAAACATTTTAGATACAGTAATTTTATTCCAGAGTTTGTGAAGGTTAAATAGTTAACCCTAACTTACTGGACCAAATGTTTAATAAAACTTATTATTTAATTGGTATAATTTTAATGATTGTCCAATGAACTTTCGTCTGACTGGTACCTTATAAATGATGTTGACTGGACAACATGTGGTAAAATTGTTTTTTGGTCCAACCAGCCTTTTAACAAACTCTGTTATACAATAAAAGGTCGTGAAACCAGGAAATTAAATATGAATATGGATTATTGTTGTTGGCTGCTGGTCTGAATTGATTTTATCATATTTATATTCTACATAAAATAAACTTAATCATGCAAATATATTTGTTTTTATAGATATTCCTCTGCCCAGAATTCTCCTTTCCAGAAAATGCTGTTTTAGAATCTATTTGAATGCTTTTTGTCCAAAAGCCTTCACCGAAATGGCTTCATCGGTCATTTTTGGACATGTCTTAAACAATTGAAATTCTACCAATGGCTTGAGGTTATTTTCATAATGTGTAGGAACAATGAAATTTCCCATAGTTTATTAGATTCTGATACAGCAATTTCAAAGTATTGTTAGTTGATTCATTGCATTTTTTTCTTAAAAATTGAAATGTTCACTATGTCTTGGTGTAAGTTTCTAAAATTTTACCCAGAATCCATCAGATTTAGTTGTCAGATGCTGAATATAGAACTTTTAATACGAGGGGTATATTTATTGTTGATGAAAATTCTAGTGATGGGTAGATTTGTTGGAGAGTCCTTAAGAAGTCTCATTTATAGGTCCATTTTGTTGAAATCCATACTATTGGCATTTGCTATCATATTAAATTGCAACAAGGTGTCATTGTGGCGGAAGAAGTGGTGCTACTGTATTGCTAGCCTATAAACAATGAGGTAGTGAGTTTGAATCCAGCTGGTGTCAGTTTCGTTTGATTCTGATCTTTATTGACTGGAATTGTGAGTTTTCCTATTGAAGGTCAGTGGTTTTCTCTAGGCACTCCAGCTTCATTTATGGTTAAAATTATGAGACTACCACAAAAAAGTGCAATAGTGATGAAAGTGGCATTTAACATCAATCTATCAATCATTTAAAATGCAATGCATGATGATACAGAATTTTCAGGACCAGCTGAGCTTGTAGAATAATTGTTTGTGATTCAAGTTTAAGTTATCTTGGCTTAGTGATACATTTAATTTTGTTTGTCAAAACCCCTTTTTTTTTATTAACCAATGATATTCCTGCAATGCTGTTATGCAACATTACAGTAATTGACCTTATTTCATACTTGAGTGACTTGGGTGAAATTTTGCGATGAGATTATTATTTGTACACACTTCAGAAAAATTGTACAGTTCTTAATCTATACTTCATGCATTAGTGGTTCATGCTATCTAGTTGCTTTGGTCCAGTGAAGTGCTAATACAAAGGGTTCTATCAGCATTGGTATTTGTTTCCAATATTTATATGCCCCCTTTATGGGCATTATGTTATAATGATTTTAGTCCAGGTAGTTTTTGATGAAGTTGAAATCCAATCAACTTGAAACTTAGTACACATGTTCCCTTTGATATTATCTTTCTTACTTCAATGCCACATTATATTTTGTTTCCAATTTCACCATCAACTGAATATAGAAAATGATAAGTGCGAATGGGCCTTTCATGTACTATGGACACATTTTTGTTTTCATCAATTTTTAGAGGGTTGCATCCTTGTTTTACAGCATCTTGGTCGAGGTAAACTGATTTTAAGTAAATAAAAGTTCTATTTGGAAATATTGCACGTTTTATTTTAATATTTTTTTTTTTTTTAACATCAATTACAATCTATATTTTATAAAAATAACAATAATAAAAATACTTCACACACACAAACACATGACTTTCTACACTCCAGTAAAAAAAAAACATCCTAATTTGGCATTAAAAAAAATACTTTGAATATACAATGTGTACACCTATTTGTATAAATATCCCAATTTTACAGATTTTTCACATTTTCTTTTGTCCAGAATTGCAGTTAAATCAACTACAAACAATATTTTATAAAATGCAATATTTAATTTTAGTTCCCACTGATAAATTGAAGCAATGATTACCCTTCAGTGCTTACAAGCACATATAATTAGGAATAGACTAAATGTTGAGTATGATTCTCTGTAATTTAGGCAGAGAATAACAAGACAAAATATAAACAAAAAACTTAAAATCAAACAAAAAACATGATCACATTCACAATTTACATAAAAGAGATCTCAGTCAGTTGTAGTTTTAATTTCAGTATTGTTCATTTTTGAAGGTAACTACTGGTCCCTGGTTTTGGTTTGTGTAAACAAATGTTGGTTCATTACTGTTAACAAAAACATCTACTGGTTCCATACTGGTTATCAGTTCATCATCACTGTCATCATCTATGTAGTCTAGCCGAGACAGGTACATTTGTCTACAGTATAATAACATATATTATTGCATAGCAATATAATATTTCCCACAGAAAGTATTACCTAAAGTTAGCGTGCAATAAATTCTAATATTGCACTAGTGCAATAAATTTAAATAAATTCATGACGTCATCAACGACAAAATCTTAGTTTAAACTAGTGTTGTCAAATCGTACACTTTTGCCTAACCGGTTACTCGGATAATCGTTCGACCGATTAACCGGTTAACCGGTAGTTTGAGTTGGTGCTTGCAAGCCTTATCAATAGTACCCTACAGAAGGATATAAGATGTGGTATGAGTGTCAATTTGACAACCTGTTATCCAAGTCATTCATTTATGCTTTAAGAATTGAGGTTTTTCCTCTAGCATTATCAGGCTTGTCTGTGAGGATTCTTGCGAAGTTTGACTTTTAATAAGCAACTACACCGTATCAACTATAGCGTTTGTACCAACTTCAGATTGAAAAATAAAATTAAAAAAACTACTTGATGTCGTGAAATTGAATATGTTTGAAAATGATTATTCTTTCCTTTTCACTTCTTGTCTCCGAAAATGATGTGGAGTGTTTCATTTTGAGTGATTAATTATAAAAAAGAAGATGTGGTATGATTGTCAATGAGACAATTCTCTACAAGAGATCAAAATTACACAGAAATCAACAACTATAGTTCACCGTACGGCCTGTTTCTTTACTTTGTTTGCATGTTACTCTTACTATCACGTATGCATTGAGCACATTCACATTGGTTTGCATTTCACAATTTTTGAGTTAGCATTTCGTTTAAAGTAAGACTAAGCCTTGCACGACGGAGGTTGCACATTTAGATGTAGGTTTACCCAATATTAGATCAGAAACGAAATAATGAAGTAAATCGCAAAATTTAATCGCATTACTGATTTAGAGTTACTGCTAAAAAAACAAGTATACTAATTATGTTTCTTTAAGATCCTGCCCCGAGCTGAGAGACAAATTCTAATTAATTTTATTTTGATGGGATTAACAATAGCAATCATTGTACAGTCAAATTAATTACCACGACGACATTTTTTAAGTAAAACCTAACCTTTTGATAATTTCAATACAAATTTATATAAAATCTATCAAAATTGAAAAAAAGTCCGGTTAACCGGTTAGCGTTTTTGGTATTCGGTATTCGGTCGTTCGACCGATTAACCGGTTAACCGTTGACAACACTAGTTTAAACCAATTTCGCAAACTCGTGCAATATGAAATTTTATTCGGGACAATATTCCCCAATATTTATGCAATAACCCTATAATACTTTACGTAATGGATGACATACTAGAGTGACATACTCTTGTTATTTGAGTCAGTAAGCCTGGCAATAATCCACTCACTTTCCTCGTTTATTTTGTTTTAGCTGGAGCAATATTGCTATTAATATAGCTATTACAATAGAAAACAGCAACACATATATGCTTTCTAATAACTAATATTATTAATCGAATATTTTTAAGGATTTGTGATTCATTAAAACTTGATCACATGATCATTTGTATTTACTCAGCTTGCACGCCAATACTGTTGTGTTTAGTTTTTAGTAGGTCAAAAACAGCATATTGCACAGGGAATACAGCATGTTACTAAAAATACATTCTAGAAATCCCCAAATTTACATTGTTCATGCAATAGTTGTTGATTAATAATTTAATTTTGGATGTAACGCGTCTTTTGATTGGCTGACGTTATTTTGTTATAAGCCCATAGACATAATTTAGTCATGTGACCGTGACATCAGCAACTTTTTTTCATGGTTTTCTACGGTTTAAAATAGAATTTAGAATTAAGTTATAAGAAATGACTAATATTTTTTCTGTCTATTTGAAATAACATAAAAAATGTGGTGCACACTGTTAAATAACCTGTTACTCGCGTTATTCAGTGTGCACTAAATTTTTTGTTATTTCTTCATAGACAGAAAAAATATTACAGTCATTCCTTAAATAATATAACAATTGTAGCCTGTGGTTGAGGTCAATACGATGTTATATCGACCTAGAGAAGCATATCAACCTCGGACTTCGTCCTCAGTCAATATGCTTCTCTTAGGTCGATATAACCTCGTATCGACCTCATACAAAGGCTATACTTGTATATTATCGTTTACCTTTATTTTCGTAAATGTAACATTCAGTGGCGGATCCAAAACTCGACCTAAGGGGGGGGAGGGGTGGGGGGCTGACTGACTGACCTAAGGGAGCCCGCTCCAGTCATGCTTCAGTGATTCCTATATAATCAACCAAATTTAACCCACGAAAGGGGGCGGGCCCCCAAGGCCCCCTGGATCCGCCTATGACATTATCATAGCTGTTACAATCATAATGACATCAGCTAAACAATTCACCACATGTCATCTATACCACTGTTCTCGTTTGACCCGTTTTCGTGGATGTAATATCACTATTATAACTAATACAATGAAAACAGCTACACAGAATGTCAAATCATATGCTTCCTAACAATTTTTCTCGTTTATCTTGTCAAGTTTTCGTTGATGTGACATTATTATAGCTATTACAATGAAAACAGCTACACAAGTTATATGCTTTCTAATCTTCTCCCTGTAACGGGTTGCCTTGTTTTTGTAGATGTAACAGTAACATTATTATAACCTGGCATCCTGACCCAATCTGATACTTCGTCGATAGGCTGCTGTTGTGAATTGCGGAGCCATGATCCCAGGCTAACATTTTTATAGCTTTTACAATGAAAACAGCTACACATGTAACCACATGTAATCTACTCGCTTTTCGCGTTTGCCTTGACGTTTTCATATATGCAGTATTACTATTATAACCAAAACAATAAAACAGCTACACATGTCATATGTGATCTAGTCTCTTTTCATTTTCCCCCGTAGCTGAAACATCACTATTATAACT